>CM032440.1:2717146-5434292 GCA_019049465.1 Dryas iulia moderata
CCAAGCGTAAGTCGAACCCACAACCATCACTTCTAAAGTAAGTCTCTATCTCAAACTTTTCATTGTAAAATTAAAATTAATAATCTATAGTCAAAGTCAAATAGTTTTATTCAAAATAAGAAGTTACAAGCTTCATTTTATGAACGTCAAATAGTTTACCACCGGTTCACAAAAGTGAATGCCTGAGACCTGAGAAAACCCGGCGCAGGAAACTCAGTGGGACGATTTTTTTTAAAGTCAATCGTTTACAGATATTATATAATTATATATTGACAATGATACCTTTGAAATAGCCTGGAGCGAGCATTTCATTTCCAAGGCGTGTTATCGTTTAAAAATACTACTACTAATATAACGTTATTATACTCTGTTTGTTATTAATATTAAAACATGAAGTAAAGAATGCTTACGAAATCGTCTCATTTTATTAGTTACTTAACCCATTGCACACTTATTTATATAAGGAATTGTAATGTCAGTTAGGTCAAGAGTCAGTATTTCTGAGCAGGGAGTCCATTCTAAGTTAACCGTATAAACTGTCAATCTTGTGCTTAATCGTTTCGGCCATGTCAGATTGATGTCCAATAAACTAAGGGACTAAGGTATAGAGAGTGCTCGAATTAGTCTTAGTAAGACTGGCCGTCTTGGCAGAAATTGTGAAGGTATATTGGGAGATTATCGTAGTACAGTGGAACGGGGTCTGATTGTAGAGGTGATTGGTTTTAGGTTCGATTCTTGCTTGACGCAACGATTATTTAAATTATTTTAATTTGAAGTACATATTTGTTATTAGATTAAAAGCTGATAAAACGATATAAGTCTTTGTGTTCCGCCACTCAACACGTAATGTTCCTTGAATTCCGATGAAGAGAGCATAACAGAGTGGTCTGACTCTAGAATGTCTCTGCTCACCCTCATCCTTATGAAACAAACCGTAAAAATAGTCAAAAAATATAATTATTTTGGTAGATTTTGAGCAGTATAGTCACTTTTTTGTTTTATTCTTTCGTCACATCTTCCAGCTCTTTCATCGTACATTAATAATACGTCTTATTTAATTCTTTTTTTAACCCACATATCAACTTCCTTAAACTTAAACTATATAAGTTCCTAGCCTATTCATTCCATCCCCTACATTTCTAAGGCATTCGGTTGCTACCTGAGTTTTTGTAGCTTACAAAAGCTGACTCGTTGGCATGTTAGGGATAATACGATTATTATGTGACCGTTAATTTTGATCTTAATTTCGTTTACAGTTCTTAGTAACGTTTTTTATATTGTAAAAAGCAGCGTCATTGTTTCTCTCGCATACCAGGATAGTCAGAGAGATCCTAGTGTTATGACACTCTGTTCTCCACCTTCCACCAGAATTTGAGTGTCTATTAAATGGAGAAACTTAACACTGTGGTTTGTCTATATTATGTACCAGAGCAGACAAATGATAATAATTAGTATGTAATGATTCCGAGTGGAAATCGAAAGCACAACCATCACGTTGTGCTTTTCTAAATAACTCGTATTAAAATTATTTATAGTATCACTGTTAGTATTTAGCTACTGTTAGTATATAGTATTTGAGGCCAGTCGTGGCGCAGAGACACAGAGTGTGCCTGTGAAGCGACTGGTTGTAGGTTCGATTTCCAGTCGAGGAGAGGAAATATTTGATGTTTCCATTTTCTTCGCTCTGGTGTTGAGGCGAAGCGCGGCGTCAATGCCTCCGAATTCAGCAAAAGTGGGGATCAGAGTGTCATAACACTAGGTTCCCTCTGCCTACCCTGCTGGTTGCGGGATACAGCGTGAAGCAATAAAAAAAAAAATTTTAAAAAGATATGCGTTGGCAGGGCAAGGTAATGCATCCTTACGCATCAACCGATACGAAAGTATCTTCAATTATAAACCTATTTTTTCATCCAAATCTATATTTAAATTTGTAGAACATTTCAGTATTTTCATAAACTTTTTGACGATGCATTGAAAAGAAACATCTCATTACATTTGAATTTGAATAATATTAATTATTTAACGTTTCCACCTTCGCAATTCGTAGGCGTCGTTGTTTAGACACATGTCCGCAATGTCACAAGGTTTTTTAATGTAACATAATTATAATGTATTTTTAAGATTTTTCGAGTGTTATTCCCACACTTTGAAAATTTAAAAACATTTTCAAAAAACAAAATAGCATTCCCTTCTTGCTAAACGATTGTTCTTAGAATAAATAATCTTTGGAAAGCAGATATTTGTAAAAATCTCTCTACAGATATGCTAAGAACAAAAGTAAGTTGTAATAAGCGTATATTCATTTCTACGTAGTCGAATGTTGAACCTATGGCTTAAAAGTTAGAGAGTTTCGACGACGTATACGTGGCGCGGGTTCGAATCCTGCTGCGATCAAACTTAATTTTTTTGCAACATAATAATCCTTTAATGTTAATTTTATGTTCAAGCATTAAACGGTAAAGACACAGTAACCTCATTGTTAACATTAATCTTGACTTTCAAGGCATATGCGTGTGGGTGGTGGAACATAACGCCACACTTTGTCTAACGTTACTTTAAGAGATTACTTTGGATAAACTGGTAACTGTCCAAGATCTCTGACGTGAAGTCAGCGCAGTGCGTTCTACTACCAGCTGCGTCGAAATTGTTATGTCGCTTTATTACAACTTATTTTTCTGTCTGTCTGTCTGAAATGTTTTCTGTAACAGTATCTTGATACTTAGTTCCCTCTGAATATTCTCGTAAAGCTGTTACTAAAATATTTAATAGTTTGTTCTCTTTGGTTACAGACTGTGGTGCCGGCCTAGCGGACGAGGCACACTGGCCGCCGACAATGAATTAGATATCGCTGCGAACGATATCAAACGTGAGTATTGTTAAATTATAGAATATATTAATTAAAATTAGTGTTTTTAGGGAGAAATAAGGCACTACTAATGTAGTACAGTTTACTTTATTAGGACACTAGGTATGTGGTAGATAAAAATAAAAATATTAGTTTATTCGGTCTAGTCATTTGCCAAATTTTGAATTTATATCTTTACCTATTGTTTATTTGAATTCTGTTATGTATTTATAATAAATATGTTATGTAAAAATAAAAAAAAGCTTTACATTTTTTTGTATAGTAGGGGGTAAACGGAGTGAATGCTGTCACAAAACACTGTTCTCCGAATCTGAAATATAACTTTTTTACATTCTTGTACGCAAATTTAGTATCGTATCGACTAACTCAGAAATGCAAAAACTCAATTTTAGAAGAGAGCGACTTGAAGGTTTCTAAGGTTGTTATTGTATTTACTATTCACAAGAAAATATTTAAATTCTAGTATATACAATAATTAATATAGAAAAGTTTCGATTATTACCTTTGAATAAAATTACAAGGTTAGAAACATTCAGATTGCTCGAATATAAAATTGTGATTTTACACTTGTAAGACCCAGCACTCTACAGCCTTTGTAAGACTCGTCAATTCTGTCTTAAGGTTTCAATCCATACATATAATAAATGTATGACAGATATGTGAAAAAAATATATTAGGGACATTTGTCAAAACCAAAAAGTTACAACAATTTAAATTTGTGTGTTAACTTTGTGTGTTAACGCTCAATATTAATTAATCGATTTTATCCAAAAACTTTAACCTTAGCAATTATTTTTTTGATCAAATCATTTCTTTGAGTATGGTAAAGGTTAAAATTGCAATTCTGCGATTGGTATTTGTTATGCATATTTTGCATAGTCAACCTTTATTCAAAAAAATGATAGTTTGATCTATCTAAAGTTGTAGTCTTTGAATTAATATTGGGCGAATATGGGTGAGTAAGGGAGAATATGGGTGAGAGAAAATTAAAATACTTTTAACCATAGTTTACACAAGCAAAGTTGCGAGCTCGCTAGTAAAAAAAAAAAAAGCCACTACATTTCTAAAAAAAAATCTTTATTATCAAACATACGTAATGTAGATTAACGAGAAACACGATTTTACCCGAAATACAAATATAAAATCCAAAAGCAATGATTATTCAAATAGACAGCCTCTAACGTTTGCTTAGGACTTGATTGTACAATTAATATATGTATGAAGTTAAATGCTAAGCGAGTTTAAACTTTAATCTGATTTGTGTAAGGTTCTGCATAAATTTGCGCCCACGCTAATGAAATTACACTGTGGTGGTACAGTGGATGAAGGAAATTAATGCCTTTTTTTTAAGATGTCTTAATTTTTTTTGGCTTTTTAAATGTTTTGTTTGGTAGGTTTTGTATGGAAAACCTCTAAAATCAATAATTTTAATATGTTTTTTTAAGATATTGGTGAAAATTGCAGAACGATTGTACCTATTTTAATATGAGATGTTATTGCAAATCAAAAATAAAATTTGGGAACGGAATGTCTTAACACTAGGTTCCCTCTGCCTACCTGCTGTGTGCGGGATACAGCGTGAAGCTAAAAAAAAATTAACTTAGATATGTACATAAGATGTATTAAAAACAAAAATATACAAATATTACATAGATGTAAAAAAATGAAACAAAGCGCTATTTTTATAATATTTTCGTTTATAAGTTACGTAGAATGAAGAAAAAAAATGCCAGTAATATCATTAATATTGTACACATTATACGTAACTTATAAATAAAATTAGTACTAAAAATACCGCGAATTTAAGGTACGCAGACTACAGTATACACACAAGAACGTATTCTAGGAATGAACAAAAAAGTTACCTATGAAAACTCAATGAACCCACTTTTAGATATAAATTTAAATTAATTAAAAGTTATGATACTAATTAGTCTAAAGGCAAGATTGTAATATTAATTAATTACTGTAAACTCATAAATTGTGTGTAAACAAAAGATACTATAAGATAAGTTTTACCTAAGTGATTTAAGATGTTTAATTTATTTTTATATTTTTTGTTTTAGCGCATAAAAAATCTAAACGCAATGTTGACGTAAATCCAAAAATAAAACTTAGATTATTTTATAACACGATATATTTTAACGAACAATGATTATAATAAATTGTTCGCTTTCTTCGCTCTAACAACAAGACTAAGCGCGGCATTGAGTTCCGTTGAATTTGGGCGGAACGTCGAAATCGGAGTGACGCGACACTAGATTCTCTCTTACCACGCTATGGGGAAAAAACGAGATACTGAAAAAAACAACCTTTTTAAATAATAACCGACAAAAAATCGCTAAGAGAAGTGTAATTTCATTTATTCACACAAAATT
Organism: Dryas iulia moderata; assembly: GCA_019049465.1. NCBI lineage: Eukaryota > Metazoa > Arthropoda > Insecta > Lepidoptera > Nymphalidae > Dryas > Dryas iulia. Next base: position 2,722,391 of record CM032440.1, read on the forward strand.
ATTGTAATACACCCCCATTCTTTCGACACCTTTCTTAAGTACAATGTGCTACATAAAAATATTACAACTTACTTTGATCGTTGACAAAGTTTGAGGGTTATTAAAAATGTACCCCCAGGGGTTGAACTATCCGCGTTAAAGTCAAACTGTTCAAGTTTACGAATTTATAATAAATTCATTTTACGCATCTTGAATATTACAGCGTTTTACATAATGATATATGTATTTGTTCCTGATTTGGTTATGAATTTACATATATTTGTGTGTATAATTTCGTGTATTTGATGATTAGTGGGGTTTTTTGCTGTACGTAGTAAGGGTATCAGTGGTTGTGGGTTCGAACAGTAAGCAAAGATGTGAATGAGCGCTATTGTCTCTTTTGGACCGAAAATCGTGTGAAAAAAGTGCGTATGCGAATAAGAAGGGCTTATAAGAATATATAAAAAAATACAAAAATGTTAATATGCATATAGGTAACTCTTTCTTGTTTTCTTAAGAAAAAATAATGTTAAATACATTTAGAACACGTATAAAATTTTTGCGGGATTCGAACTCACGCCTCTTGGAAATCGTCCAAGATCAAATAGTTCAGTATCCAGAGTTCTTAGACGGTTTTCTAAATGTCTTTTTCAATTTACTAAGTGTGTGAATAACACTTTAAAAATGCTTACAGTAAAAAGAATGCGAATAGATATAGGTGCTTCTTAACAATAATTATAAAGCAATCAAAATTATTTAAAACATCAAAACATAATCGAACCTGCACTCTTCACAAATTAAAATTTGAACGATTATTTCCATAATACGTTTATATAACCGCATACATTAAGCGTATAAACGGCCAGTGTAAATAAAGACGGTTTAATTAATTTGTAATTTGGTTTAACGGATAGTGATTTACGATTGCGACGCGGCTAACTCGATTAACAATCGGATAACGTTTGTATGCGAGGGTATGATGTATAGATATAATTGTTTTTTTTTTCATATTTTTTTGTTTAAACCGTCATGGCGCAGTGGGATACCGTCTGACTGTAAAGGAATGACTGTGGGTTCGATTCACACTTGCGAGTCTTGTAAGTTTTTCATTTCTTCTCTGTGTAATAACAAAGACAAAGCGCAGCGTTATTTTCTGCCACAATTATCTTGGTTTTTTACAAAATGTGGAGGACAGAGTGTCTTGACACTAGGTCCTCTCTAGCAGCCTCGTCTCCTTTTTTTCTGTAAAATATCACTGTATTTTTATTTTAACAAATACTCGAAATAAGTAGTTTTTGTACGTTTGAACGTAATTTGAAAAAAAACGCATTTCCTCACCCTATAAGTGGGCCGAAGAAAAAATACCTATATATCATGCATTTTAACGTATTTTCAAGTGTCATTTGCATATTCTTACATTTACTATATCACTATATTAAACAGTGATATGATATATCACTATATATAAAAGAAGTTCTTTGATATATCACTATTTATTTCTAGCTTGACGCTTTATCCCGCATTATCTGTAATAGTCAAAAAGTCTCCCTTCACCTCTTTCTATCCGAAATCAAGACATTGCGTGTAGTACTCGAACTTATCGCTGCCGTTTGTATGAATTAGGTAGATACCGGTGCGAAGAAATTAAAATAATAACTTAAATATAATCATTTCCCCTGTTAGGAATTGAACCAACAATATTAATATTTATATAGTGATGTATAAGTATTAATATTCCTCTTACTAGAATTCGAACGCACTTTCTTCACATATAATCCAACACATCAGTGTTTTACATTACATACAAACATATAACATAACATACATACATATATTTTAAGATACATTTTATGATACAAAGACGTAGAGGTAGTAGATATTATGAAACCCAGTGAACAGTGTTTACTAAGAACTTAAAGGCTTAATTATAAATTTATTACATGTTGCTGGAAGGATGTCGTGAGGAACCAAACGATCTTAATATATTCCAAGACACGTATCTTCATATAGCAGTATCAATATATGTATCTATCCGTAGAGAATAATATTAAATAATATTATTGTAGTATCATTTTGAATAATTTGGGGCCAGTGGCAAGAACGTGTGACTGTAAACGACTGGTTTTGGGTTCGATTCCCACTCGAGGAGCGGAAATATTTAATATTTCCATTTACTTCGCTCTGGTATCAGAGGTCAAGCGCGGCATTAAGTTCCGTCACTTAACAGGCAATGCCTCTGTCTTAACACTAGGTTCCTTCTGCCTACCCTGCTGTGTGCCGGATACTGCGTGAAATTAAAATAAAAAGAAAAAATAATAATTTCTTAAACATTTGGTTATATTAATAAGCGAAGGTTGTAGATTCAAATCAATTACATATAGAATTAACTAAGTAATTTGTCAAATATATAGTAGTGTCTATATTTTTTTTACTTAACTCCAGTTTTAACCATCACAGGGTAGAGACGACACTCCGTTCTTTAGTTTCTGTCTGAATTGCAGAAATTGCATGTTTTGAGTCATTGAGTTTAGGAACTCAACCCTGCGTCTTGTCTGTATAATTTAAGTATAAAGAAATGATTCCTGTAATTGGGAATCGAACTTACAACTAACGTCTCAATAATTTTTCATTTCTAAAGAAATTAAACATAGAGGAAATATGTCTCTATTATTTAAAAAGCAAAATATAAATTAAAACACAAAGTAAAACGTTTACGAATAATTTTTTCAACGTTTTATAATAAGACGAATCGATTTGAAGAGCGTGTTATGTGCGTCAATCCGTTTTACGTGTGTTGTTGTTAGTGACGTGTACCTGCTGATAAGTTACATCAGTTGCGCCGTGTTGGAGTATCGATATTTGTATTTCATGCTCATTATCGATTATAATAGAAAAAAACGTGTGAAGTTAATATTATTAATATTTTATCTTTTTTCTTTTTGTGCCACACTATATCCCTCACACAGCAACCCTGCTGAAGCCGACATAGAAAACCTAATGTTAAGATACTCCTATCTCCATTTACCGCCGAATTCTGAAGGCATCGTGCATTAAGTGTAAGTCAACGGCACACTGGCCTCAAGTATTCTAATGGACGCTTGGACCGCGCTGGTTCAACTCTCGCTACTTTCAATTTTTTATATGTTTTCTAAAAATTGTATCTAGTACTAAATTTACTTTATGCAGCTTTACGCTTTTTGTCTCATAGCAGTAGGTATAGTCGGAGAACCTAATGCCACTCCGTTGTCTACTTTCCACCTGAATCGAGATACTCCGTATTGAGCGGCGGAACTCAACGCCGTTAATAACTTACTTAGTACCTTATTTACTTTATCAAGTCTATCTAAAAGTAACCTACTTAGTTTTATATGAAAGCTTTCAAATTTAAAGAACAGACTTAACGCTAACTAAGCGAAATGTAAATTGTATTCAATGTAAATTTAAAAACGTTTTGCTCTAACCGTTTCAGGCATGTTTACTCTATTCAGAGTATTTTATTGAATTAATTCAAAGCTTTCAACTATGTAACACTATTCTAGCGTCGCTTTAGACACGTTTTTGCAACGTGAAAATGTAGTGCTAAGTGCCCGATATCGTTTTTTTATAATAGATAAAATAAAATAGTTCTTTTTTGCTTTTTTCTGTAAAGTAGCGTAGTCAGAGAGAATCACTGAGTTCAACACTTTCCGCCTGACATCTAGATATAGCGTATTGAGTATTCCATACAAGACTGTGTGTTAAGACACTCTATTCCCCACTTTCCGCCAAATTCTGAGGCTTGCTTGTTAAGGGGCGGAACTCAACGCCGCGCTTTACCTCGACACCAGAGCGAAGAAAATGGATATATAATTTCCACTCCTCGAGTGGGAATCGAACCTACAACCAGTCGTTTACAGTCACACACTTGTGCCACTGGGCCACGACTAGCTTAATAATAATTAGTTTTATGTAATCGTTCCTCCGAGTGGGTTCCGAATCCACTATTAATCGCGTTTATAGTTAAATGCTATCTCACTGCGCTAAGATGGTCTCATAGGTCATAATAGCAAAAATATATATGAAATATTTACAATCTAAACTTTAAAAACTCATATGTATTTCTGTTTTACGTAGAAATCATTATATATGTAGGTATGTGATGGAAAATTTCGAACTTCCTTGAAAATGTTGGCGTAATTAAAATTTATACGAAGCATAAGTATAGAATGTCAATATTTTTTGTAATTATACATTCGAAAAACAATAAGTTACTAAAGTTAAAAATCTTTTTGAAGCGTTACTTTGTGTTTGTCTTAGATTTTTGTGTATAATAGACACCTTAATGCGTAGAATGTTACCTAATTAACGTTTTTTCCCTCATAGGAGGGCAATTAGAAAGAACTTACAGTCAAGACACTCTGCTCTCCCCGAAATCGAGACATTACATATTAAGTGGCGGAACTTAACACTGCTTTCGTCTTTCCAGAGTAGAAATAGGAACCCATCAACCATCGCGTTTACAGTCAGACGCTGCACCACGTCGGTTTTTTTGTTTTTGTCTCTAAACAATCTAAGACTTCTGTCGATGTTTTAGCACCCAATGGTTGTTTCATTGCTTCCCTTTCAGTTCCTTTTTATAAGTTACCATTATCAAATATATAATATTTCTCCGAATAAGCATCGAGCCCACAACCATCGTGTTTACGATCATATACTGCTATCTACTGTACTACGACGGTCTACTACATACAAATATATACAGTACATTCTATTTTAAGGATACGATACACCCTTAACTACCGAACAGGGGGAAATTATCTACATCGTGCGGAACTCTCGACGTGCCCACAGCACTTGTCTGGTTTTTATAGGCTTCTCAGATTTTTTATGGGACCTACAAAAAGCCGTCATGTGCGGAGGAAACTGTGACCCTTGTAGGCCAGATGTTCTCACTTGTGATCCATTCACTACTTCACTAATTCTGTCTATAAACATTTTATGCAGGTTCTAGAATTTGACTACTAGATTACTTGTAGTAGTATAGATGTAGAAATATTCAAAATTAACGCAATTGATGTGAGAATGTAAGGTTGTAAGTTTGATTTTAGGTACTGTCAATAAAAAAATGTTTAATGTAATATTTATATTTTGCAGTTTGCAGCTTCAAATACCAGTTTGAGTAAAATTTCATTTTTTCTTTCTTAAACGATTTAATCGCGTTATTTTGCTATTAAAAAAATATTCTATAAAATATGACATTTCTAATACTACAGTAGCCCATTGTAAAATTTATCTTAATTTAAAATTTGCAATAATAACCAAAACAAATATCTTAATAATTGTCTTCCTCTGATCAAATTCGACAAGATCTGCCCTTCAGGGGCCCTACTATCTTACATTACCGTCAAAACATCAACTATAATATGTTAATATATAACAAAATTCCATATTAAAACGATACTAAGAAAATCGACTTGTAATTTAAACATCTCAGTAGCTCCTTAAGGACGCAATTACAACGACAGTACCTACTTCAAGTTTCAAATGACATGTCCCATTTTCGTAGCACTTAACGTTTTCGCGATAACGCCTTTGTCTCCGAGATCGAAATTCAATTTGAGATGTTTGCTTGATAATTTAACTGGTATTATCGTGATTTATTTACTTTATGAGCAGCTTGATGTAGATTCGATTCTTGTTTGGAGTATTTTGTTTGTAATTAAAAAAAAACAATAAAATTGTAAATAACATTATTTGTTAGTAAATTTTTGATATAATTTACGTTTATTTGATCATTTTGGTAGGCAAAAAGTGTCATGACGCTCCATTTTTCGCTTATCATATAGTTAATATTGCCTCCATATTTTCTTAAATATATAACTAAATAACATATTTTTTTTCTTATCACGCAAGTCACAATTTACAAAATTCTACTTAAGTCTTACAAAATTAAATATTTTAACAAAATTTCTCACCACCATACAATAAATAAAAACTAATAGTAAAAATAACCTAATTCCTACGACCATTCGACTTGACTTGTCAAGGAAAGCACAAGGGTCACCGCTAGTAGTCGGCCTCTTTGACTCGAGTAGCTCTATAGTCAAGTTGTAACTTTGAAACTTCACAGATGTCTGACTAATTCATTATACATACTTTCTGTGAACACGTGCAATGATTTATCACTGTTTCTTCTTATTTCTGTATTTCTTTTAGAACGTAATGGGGGAAATATTATATTTCACGCCATCGTTATTTGGTTTAGTGTGATTGAATGCAATAATTATTTTAAATTTCGACTAATGAAGATATACTAAGACTTTCGTTTTTATAAAGAAAGAATGGAATGAAGCGCGGCGTTAAGTTCCGCCACTTAACATGCAAGCCTCCGAATTCGGCGGAAAGTGGGGAACGGAGTGTCTTAACACTAGGTTCCCTCTGCCTACCCTGCTGTGTGCGGGATACAGCGTGAAGCTAAAAAAAGAAAGAATGCAATGTACCTATATCGCAATATCTAAAAAAAATTAACAAAAAGTGGAGAATGTGATAGTGTCTCGAGGTGTGACCGTAAACGCGACTGGTTGAGGGTTTGATTCCCACCCGAGAAGTGGAAATATTTAATCATTTTCTTCGCTCTGGTGTCGAACAAAGCGCGGGGTTAATTTCCGCCACTTAACATACAATGCCTCCAAATTTGGCGGAATATGGATAATGGAGTGTCTTAACACTAGGTTCCCTCTGCCTAACCTGCTGTGTGCGGGATACAGCGTGGAGCTAAAAAAAATATTAGAAAAGGTAAGGTGATGGTGTATTGTTATTACATTGATAGTGTTTTTAGACATTATGAATGTGATAAATATGTCAATATCTGTTGTTATTATTTTTTTTTTGTACATGGGCAAATAAGTGATGTAGAAACTTAAAAAATAAAGATAGTGTCTTACAGTTGCCATGGTAACAGTTTGTTTACTCTCTCATTATTACTTTCCGCAAAATGAAGGATATGTATAAGAATAAAAAAAAATACATATACTTAGTGTATAGTAGGTATTGTAGATTAGACCTTGTTTGTAATATAGTTTTTGTGTAGGAAATTAATTCGGAAAGCCTGTCATTGATTATTTCCGCCGACAACCGGTGGTATTATGACATCGAGTTTTACATTTCAATTCCATTTATTTGCTAAATATTTTATTTTTAATTATAAATAAAATATTTCACGCTTTTTCCCTTTTTCCTCGCTTATAATAGGAAAGTTAAATAGAACACTTTGACTGTGTGTGTGAGAGTGTCAAGACACTGCATTCTCCGCTTACCGCCCGAAACGGAAACATTGCGTGTTGAGTGGCATTACTTAACGTCGAGCTTTGTCTATGTACAAGAACGGAGAATTAAAATTAATAATCATTCCCGATGGGAATCGAACCCACAACCAACGCGTCTACAGTCAGACGCTGTCGCTGTCATTATAGCGTCGTAGACCAAATATCTATAAAATTTTAAATTTAAAACTATTTGCTTCTTTTTTATTCATTTTTAATTGGCTCTGGCCATTTACGGAATGAATAAAAAAATGAAGTATCTATTTCCTTAAGTTGTTAGTTATCAGTTAATAAAAACCGGTATAAGAATTAGAATTATTTAAAGTAAATCCGTACTTATATTTATAAAATGTTTTTTAAAATATGTTAGTTTTAAAGTACTTTATATCTACCCTAGCAACAAAATGTTACATGTGTTTGAAAAAAAAAATATTTAGTCAAATTTCTATAGGTTTTTTTAATATATAATTTCTTTTTTATGGGTAATCAAACTTATAAAATAGGTCGGAATACTAAGTATTCATTTCGAAGAGCATCTTCACTCTTCCTCCATAACAATTTAGTCAGTGAGAACCTAGTGTCAATACACTTTGTTCTCCTTTTAAAATAAATTACTTTAAATTTAATACAATCGATTGTGCATTCTTATTACACCTTAATAAGAGTATTTAACTGTTCACTTACATAGAAATTTTAAAACAGTAATATGTAATCGATAATATAACTTTAATCTCATCAGCGACAATTTAATACATATATACTGACGTATATTCAATGCTACGTGTGATAATTTCGCAATAGAATGATATAATAAATATTTTTTTCATTTTCCATCTATACAGAAACTGCGTTTATCGAAAAAAGAGTATTAGTCTAACCAAATGTAGTAATCTCTTGTAGTTACCACTTCCCTACAAAATCTACATAGTCATAATTAAAACCAACAAAATTTTCTTAGGTTCACACTGTTTCCCGCACACGGCAGGCAGAGGAAACCTAGTGTTCACACTCCGTTCCCCACTTTCCGCCGAATTCGGAGGCTTGCGTGTTGACTTAACGCCGCGCTTTAACTCGACACCAGAGCGAAGAAAATGGAAATATTAAATATTTCCACTCCTCGAGTGGGAATTGAATCCACAACCAGTCCTTCACAATCACACGCTTGTGCCACTGGGCCACGACTGGCCACAAATTTTAATTTAAATAGTTAATATTCTAACAACTATCTACAAGCGCAGATAACCAACTGAGCAGTCAAATTGTTTAACACGGTGAAACTTTACCCCAGCAGGAATCGTCATTACATTTCTTATTCAACTCCCAAACTGTATATATTATGCATTCATTTTTGACGTTAACGCTTCATTAACAAAATGTATTAATATATATAGAGGAGCAGGAAAGTCAGCTAAATTTGAAATTCCTAGAGCGTAAAATTCAAATGAATCCGGAGCTTGGTACAGAGCAAACACACCCTAATTATTATTTATACTGAGGGTATATATTAGCTTGGAACACAAAGTTCTCTTGTTTGACGTTGTGATGAACTGCTGGAAGTTGGTAAGAAAGATAATGGATTGAGTGATAAAGATAACGTGATGGATCAGAATACTGTATAATGTAATTGGTTGCAGATACGATTTTTAAGTGTTGATTTTTTTTGTTTTATATGAAATGTGATGAGTTTTCGTATTGGAATGACTTCTAATTAGGAATTAATGTGAAAATGGCCGACATGAGCATTTTTTTTTAATATAATTTATTTTAAATTAGAATATTTGACATTGTGACAAAGTAAAACGACTCAAGTAACAAGGCGGCCTTGATACCAAATAAAACACTTGTTATCTAGATTTCCACGACAAATGCTGAACTACAACGGCGGTAACATTTGCCAAACACGAAAGTAAACTTACTTGTCACAACAAAAACAACTTTAAACTTCAAAATATAAAGTCCAAAATGGATTTATTTAAGTCCAATGTAAATGTTAGATGAATAGGTAATGCTGGGCACCTGTGGCGAACCGTTGAACGCTTCCCGACAGTTTTTGCCGTAAAATATGACCTTCCTTCTGAACTTAATATAGAAGTTTATGGATCCTTAACACAGAACGTGATCTGAAACTAAGAATTATATGTAACTATATTTTACACGAGTACGAATAAGAAAAATATGGGTAATGCGTTTTAATATCCACTTCTTAACTTTTTTATTATAAAATTTGTATAAATTGATATTTAAAATATTGGAGACTATTTGAATGGGTCCGAACTTGTTACTTATCTCTCTATTGGTAAAGCGCGGCGTTAAGTTCCGCCACTTAACACGCAAGCCTCCGAATTAGGCGGAAAGTGGGGAACGGAGTGTCTTAACACTAGGTTCCCTCTGCCTACCCTGCTGTGTGCGGGATATAGCGTGAAGCTATTTTATTTTTTTTAATCTCTCTATTACAGTTAGACAAGACGCGGCGTTAACTTCCGCCATTTAACACAATGTCAATTTCGAGCTAACAGTGGAGAACGGAGACTTTAAGTTTCTTGACATTAAGTTCTCTGGGGAAAAAGCATGAAGCTAATAGATAAAGAAAACCTTGTAGTATGTCAACCTCGATGTCTGGTATAGTATTGATTACTAATTAAGTACGCAAATATCAAGTCAACCTTAAAGTAAACATTTGCTCTAGTTTTTTGCCCGACTCAAAGTTTGCTAACTATTTGCTAGTTATTCAGCAAATATTTGTTAATTATTAATTTGCCAAAGTTTTTATATTTTACCAAGTTCTAGCCCGCAACTACGTTTGTGTGGGCGATAAAATATAAATCTTGTTACCGTTTTCACGACGGAGCCAGTCGTGGCTCAGAGGCACAATGTGTGACTGTAAAGCGACTAGTTGTGGATTCGATTCCTACACGAGGGGTGAAAGTATTTAATATTTCCGTAGTAAAGGGCGGCGTTAAGTTACGTCGCTTAACACGCAACCTTCGAATTCGGCGGAAAGGGTGGTACGTAGTGTTTTAACACCCTAGTGTTAAAACACTCCGGGGACCTAGTCCCCTTTGCCTACCCTGCTGTGTGCGTGATACAGCGTGAAGCTGAAGGTTACTCCCGTTATCATAGGAATTAGTTATAGAAGAGTTTTTAATTATTTTATATAGGAAGAAACAGCCTCACATTCTTTCGTACAAGACAATCTATTTTTCACTTTTCTCCTGAAATCAGACATTATTTGAGTGCGAATCATTACCCCAAGTGGTCATTGAACCCACAACCACCGCGTTCACCGTTAGGCTTTATTCCACTGCTCTACGACAGCCTTAACATAAAGCTGTAAACTAATCTATATATGTACATATTAACGATGTAAACGCAATGTTACTAAAATTTGCGATACTAATATGCATTTATATAGGCACATATAAAGTCATTTGGGATCGCCCTCGGGACTAGTGTAGACAGTTTAACATTATTGACTTTAGGCCGCTCACAAACTTTGCTATTTAATACTTTTTTAAAATAATTTTTAGTATTAATAAATTGTATGATAATTATAAATGAAAAATTGTAGTGATTTTGTGTTAAAGTGAGTATTAATTAATTCATAAATTAATACATATTTAATGTTTTCATTTTGTTTACTGTCATTTCCACAATTAGTATAAAAAAAGAATAAGAATAAGTATTTAAATGTAGCGAGGCTTAAACCCACACTGCCGGGAAACCAAGACGTGCTTTAACCAATTAAGTCATACGTTCTTATCGAGCTACTTTGAAGTTCTTATACGCTTATTACAACTTATACTACAATTTTAACCCCAATTCTGTAGAAAGATTTTTTATCATCTTCATGCATCTTTCTTGCATAGTGAGGTAATCAGAGAAAATCTAGTATCAAATCACTCCTTTGTCCACTTTCCATTCAAATTTCATACGGCGGAGCTTAACGACGCGCTCAGTATTGTTCACTAAAACAGAGAAATAAAAATTAGCAACTCAATTGAAATGAAAATTAATATAAAAATTATAATAACTTAATCTTAATAAAAACAAAATTAATTAATCAAATCAAAGTCAGGTTCACTGACCACGTTTGATTTTTATATACATATATTTTTATTATTTATTACAATTTAATAAAACATATAACAATAGAAGAATGTACACATAACCCCAAAAAAAAAATACAGGATATATTCAAATTGAATGATAGTGTAATCTATACTTAAAAATAACTCTCATTCTGCTATTAAACAACAAAAAATATACATACATATGTATGTGTATAAATGGGTCATTGTTTTCCTTTTTGATAAGATAAATACTGTAACGTACTATAATAGTAGAATATTGTTATCAAATACATTTTTCATTCAATTATTTAATTTAATTTAAATATTAGTATAACTAAACTAAATTTACGTAATTGTTTTCTGTAACTGAAGCATAAAATTTTTATCAATTTCGGGCTATTAATTTATTTAATATAATTAGTTAACGGTGAACGGATTGGTACTAGGTTCTTTGACTAATCTCTGCCCTACGAAAAAAAAGATGAGGTGAGGTGATTTTTATGCACACTGTTATTCATTATTAAAATATATTTTTATATTTTTAGACGTAATGTTTATTTTTTAATATTTTAAACCTTAAGAGAAGGAACTCCTTAACTTATTTATTCTTTGTATTCTCTATAAATGTGATAGAGAAGCTCGCATCGGAACCTGACAATTGCGACTAAAGTGAAAATGAGATCTACACCACCCAATAATTTAGTCCAAAATTATATATAGTATTTAATACAGCACTCAGGGAAATGGTTAAAGTTAAATTATTTTCATCATCCACTCACTAATTAATTATCACCAATCAAAAATCAACCACAATCACTCATCAACCAAACTTCGGGTTTAAAATGCAGAATGGAGTGTCTTGACACTGGAATCTCTTTAACTACCCTGCCATGCAACTAAAGGCGTGAAGCTGAAGTTAATATTATATTTAATGCATTAAAAGCTTATATCAAATAATACAATTAGCGATGTAACTGTAAAATAAACGTTCAATCAATAATTTTAGACAAATAAACGCTCCATATGAAAACACCCTTATTCATTTCAATCACTGCCTCGAAGTAATGACATTTAGGACTCTCGATTACATTACGGTCGTGTCACGTAGTCTACAGTCTACATGTGTGTACTATGATTAGGTATGCCCTAAATAAATATATCGGTTTTTCAGCTTTTTAGCGGTATTTGTAGATGTTATAGCTTATTATAATAATAATTGAGGGTTCGAATACAATTTGGTGTATTTTTATTATTAAATTATGATGAGTAACTAAAGAAATATAAATAAAAATATGAAATTTAAATTTCAGAATGTGAAGTAATCAACGACTTGTTTAGGACATTAGCATTTAAATATTTGTCGTATAATACAATAGCCTACCTATTCTTGCAAACATTGGTAAAACTATAAAATCGTGAAATAGAATTTTTAAAGGTACAGAAATTAAAAAAATAATTAACATATTACTCTGACGAATTAACTTGGTTTAAAGCTCATAATAGGGAGGATTGAAAGCGACTGGAAAGAGATTTAAGTGTTAAAAGACACACAAAAAATAGTACATTATTTTTTAAGTAACAGCAATAAAGGCTCTACAAATATTTTGTTTTCATATCAGTCTCTACTTCCAAAGCGTGGCGTTAAGTTCCACCACCTAATACGCAATATCAGAATTCGGTGGAAAGATGGGAGTGTCTTAACACTAGGTTCCCTCTGCCTAACCTGCTGTGTGCGGAATACAGCGTGAAGCTAAAAAAAGTCAGTACTACAAAAGACGTAGTGACATGTCACCACTACGTTATTATTGTTTTTAAAAATAATTGTATTTCCTGTAACAACATTCGTATTACTGAAATGTGTCCAACCACTAACCAGTACATTTCCGCTCGTCACGGCCTTTATGACAAATCAATATCACTAAATTCAGCTTTGCGTTATGTAAATAAGGAAACTAAACAAACAGACGGTTTGACGGATATTCTGAACGATTTGTCACACACACTTTATTTAGAAGTCAATAATAATTACAATACATTGACTTTAGGTTATTGACATTGATTTTATATGTCTTAGTGTTGTTCACTTGCTTAGGATTTGTAAACATGTAAAATTTTCTTAAAATCTAAATTTTGTAGCTGAAATATTACCTTTATAAACACACAAATATTGGCCTTACAAACCTTGGCTTGTGCCGCTTCGCCAGTCGTGGCGCAGTGGTACAAGCGTGTGACTAAACGACTGGTTGTGGGTTCGATTACCAATCGAGGAGTGGAAATATTTAATATTTCCATTTTCTTCGCTTTAGTGTAGAGGCAAAGCGCGGCGTTAAGTTCCGCTACTTAACTCGCAATGCCTCCGAATTTCGCGGAAAGTGGGCAACGGAGTGTCTTAACATTAAGTTATCCTTCTGCCTACACTGCTGTGTACGGGATAAAGCGTGAAGCTAAAAAAACAAATATCAACTTGATGTGTACTATTGGAGAACGGAATATCTTGACACGAGGATCTCTCTGACTACTTTGTTATATGAGAAGAAGCGTGATGTTCTTTTTTCTATTTATTCTATTCAGTGACACTGTTGATACGCAACTTTTTCTTAAATAAATTATTTTTACAGCTTTACTCTTATTCCCGCCTAGTAAGGTAGTCAGAATTTAGTGTTAATACATTTTTTTTTTACTTTCCCAGACATTGCGTATTGATTACCGGTGCACATTGTAGCGCTTTGTCTGTCCGTCTGTTCTAGGACGAGAGCTGGGGAATAAAAATAATATAAATATAATCATTTCTCTGCAAATCGAACCCACAACCAGTCGCGTTTACAGTCCGACCCTCTACATGGAAGCTAGTAAAAAACGTATTAATAAAACTAAGCTCTATTCATTTCTATGTGATAGCAAGCTATACTTGTCTGTCTCTACACCATAATATAAAGCAATTTGACATCCCCTTGCAAGATGAAATGGATTTTATTCAATTAACTCTAAAGGTAGACAAAGCGAGGTATTAGCTTCTTTCTCCGTCTTTTATAACGTTAAGAACGTGGTTCTGGATGATTAAATTTTCTATGTTAAGTTGTAAAAATCTTTTTTAAAACGTTTTAAAATCATAATCGTTAATGTATACAAGTTTGCTAAAATATATGCCTAAAATTAATGCATGTATTAGTTAAGTAATTGGGGCCAGTCGTGGCGCAGAGGCACAAAGTGTAATTGTAAAGCTAAAGGTCGTGGGTTCAATTCTCATTCGAGGGGTGGAAATATTTAATATTTCCATTTTCTTCGCTCGTGTCGAGGCAAGGCGCGGCGTTAAGTTCTGTCACGTAACACGCAAACGGAGTGTCTTAACACTACCTTCCCTCTGCCTACCCTGCTGTGTGGGGGATACAGCTTGAAGCTAAAAAAATATATAAACTGTAGACTTGACTGATGCATATTTTTTCAACTTTTTCTGCATAGCAAGTTACGTAGAGGGAATCTAGTGTCAATCCGTTCTTACTGCCAGGTGGGAATAGAACCCATCACCATAACGTATTCTGTTCTTTCCATCCATTCATTTTAATAATTAATCTACATGTCAAAGTTGATATTCAGTTCAGTTCAGTTCAGTTCTTTAATTATGGCGCTTCGAAAGTTGATATTTCTCTGAAGCGGAGTAGTTTCGGCCGTTGTCTGTCAGTCATTCGTTATATTCTTTATTTATTAAAAAAAGAAGTAATTCAGTGAGTAATAAAATAGCTTTTAATAATAAGTATTTGAAAAACAATACAAAATATACACTTAAATAATAAATACATATTTACTTCAAAACCACTAATCAAAAAACCACCTGTTAAAGAAAACAGCGATTACAAATTGTGGTAACACTTTTAAAAGGCATTCAATTCGCAAATCTCATTAACGATCCTCTAAGAAGATATAAATTCCTATAAACCTCTGTAATATAAAACCTCTCTAACATTAATTTATACCGAAACTTAACGATTTTATCACCACAATCTACGGTGTCCAACTCCCATAGACCTTAATGGGAGCCCCATGAAAAGGCTATTGTGAGTGGAGACAAAGGCTTTCGTTATAACTGATGGTTTAAGAGCAATATTACAGTAATTTTTCCTTTTTTTTTTCAGGTAAGTAATAGCCAGTTGCTTGGGTGTTGTAAGAAATTAAGAATAAGATTTGTAAGTACTTTTGGAATATTTAATTTTGATTACGGGTTCTAATATTGTCTTCAGAGTTATATTTTTTTTTAGCTTAACGTTGTATCCCGCACACAAGGTATACAGAGGGAACCTAGTGTTAAGACACTGCATTCCCCATTTACTATTTAGTTTTACATTTGAAATGAAATTATTTTAACAGTATTAATAAGAATATTTTTTTGGTATTCGAAAATATATTTTATAAAACACGCAGTTTAAGCCGCTTTTCGTAGTGGTAGTCCATGGTCACAGGCACAGCTCACGGTCACAAGTAGTCTGTCCACCCTGTATTGTAAAGGCACAATAAAGTGTTTGAAACTTCCGATTTTCTTAAATGTAAAAATTAATAGCTTCACGCTATATCCCGCACACAGCAGGGTAGGCAGAGGGAACCTAGTGATAAGACACTCCGTTCCCCACTTTCCGCCGAATTCGGAGGCTTGCGTGTTAAGTGGCGGAACTTAACGCCGCGCTTTACCTCGACACCAGAGCGAAGAAAATGGAAATATAATTTCCACTCCTCGAGCGGGAATCGAACCCACAACCCGTCGTTTACAGTCACACTCTTGTGCCACTGGGCCACGACTGGCCACTAAATGTATTCTCAGAATATAAAATATGTCTACATTAATTTCGCTTAAAATAATATCATTTTAAATGTTTAAACGCCATGCTAATCTTTTAATATTTCCATGTCCCATCTTCTGTATGTATCGCGTGCTATTTTAGTATTCCAGTAACTTTTGCTCGTGGCTTCGTTTATGTGGTTTCTTTATATCACACTTTGGTTTTCCCTACCAGTTTATATTATTCTTAAAGTTACATTTAAATCTGCTTAGTACTTTTTGCATAAAAGAATAACAAACTTCCATATTCTTTCACATTTCTAATACTAATAGAGTAAGATCCTATTTTTATATTAAAAAACAATTTTATTTATGTACATAATATTTAGTTTAACTTTGAACAGAATCTCGTAACAATAAGTCGCAAAGCTCCGGTTTCCATAGCAACCGCCATATTAGCGTGCCCATTCTATACGCTTACATAATGCCTATTAAACAAGTTCTATAGACGGTCTTACGAGTGTTTATAACCGATGAAAGAAAAGGGGGTACGGGTTTACTTTTGTCTTTGAATATATATGTTTTTTTTGTAATAAAAAAATATATTTCGATATTTTTTTGTTTTCTTTTTTCTATTTTATTTATAGACTTTTGATGTGTCTTGTTATTCTAATGATTAATAATTTTATTCTTTACCTTTTAACCACTAAGCAACTTAGGATGTTGAATGCGAATATGAGTCCACGTATATCTCACCTTTACATTCTTTCCCCATAGCAGTGAGTAAACATATAGGACAGTATTAAGCTTTTTCCCATATTCGTAGTCAAAGAACCTAGTGTCAAGGAACTCCATTCTTTATTTTACGCGTTTCGAAATCGCATGTTCATTGGCGGAATTCAACAACGCGCATTTCCTATGGTTCCACATCAGAAAAATGTAAATTATTTAAATATAATCATTACCCGAGTGGAGATCGTACCTTCAAACGTCGTGCTTACAGTCAAACGCTGTCCCACTGCGCCACGACGGCCGGTTTTTTATTATTATTACTATATTTGTACACCATGACTTCAACTTGGTAGAGCTTAGATTTTGCCTAAAAGTATAGTCGCAAAGTGAGTAAACAGTTATAAAATAAGAAAAAAAACATCATAAACGCTTGATTTCAAATATATAATTTGTATTCGTCATACTTGCCTAATAACACGTCTATCTTAATAAAATCACCTTAAAAAGTTTAGTAAACAGACTTTATGTCCTTACTTTAAAAACCGAACTTGTTATATTAAACCGATACAATCCCAAACAATGCTCTAATTATTATATTTGACGAAACAAATTTATTTTCTACAACAGGAACTAGAACCCTTAACTATCGTAATAAATACATCTATTAAAAATATGCTGTACCACTATACCTCTCGTAAATAGTAATACATATAAATAGAAAAAAAACTCATATATGTAAACATATATCTAATAACAATCTATAGAATCACCTCAAAAAGTTTACTTAACATAATCTATTCTTCACTTATAAGGCAAACTTTATATACTAACGATGCCAAATTACTCTTAAATTATTATATTTGCCTAAACAAATTTATTCGCTTCAACCGGAAGTAGAACCTATAACATTCGTAATGAAAACATCTATTAAAAGCACTCCTCACTGTGCCACTATACCTCTCGTAAAATTTCGCAAATGCTTATTAATTCCGCGATTAAACACTATAGCGCTATAACGAAGTAATATTGAATAGCGTCACAACAGGGGCAGCGCCCTTCGAGTAGGGACTCCATGTTTGTGTTGTTGCAATAAATGTTTATTTTTTTTGTTTTATTATTATTATTTGTTGATTTTAAAAATTAATTAATTTATAAAATTTTTGTTTAAAAACAGATCACAGGCTTCTTTATATGTCTTGTTTTTGCAAATACTCTTTTAAGAAGTTTATAATTCTAGAATAATTAGTACTAAATGTAGTGGTAGTAATGTAGGGCATTTTTTTTTCTTTTTTTATATGTACATTTATATAATTTATTAATCTTTAAAACTGAATCATATAAAACTGAATACAAATTGATAAACTTAACGAAGTAAATAGTTAAGTTTAATGTGAAAATATTATGATCACTTTTTTCTTTGTTAAGTTAGGTATAGAAATTTTAGTACAGAAATACCTTCTACTAAAAATGACTTATACATTTATACTACTATAAAAAACATTAAAAAAAAATATTTTTAAATTAATAATCATATTTTTGTAATATTTCTGCAATATAAATACAAAAAATGTAGAATGGAGTGTCTTAAGACTATTTTCTTTCCAAATGTTCCGCTAAAAACGTAAAGCTGAACGGATAAGGTTTCCGTTAAATATATATTCCCAATATTTCACGCCAGACGGATAGCACAGTCACCCTATCCCGGGGTTCCGTCGCCATGACGACCGCCGTGTTTGCCGCCGCATCGATCGCCTCTGTTTACTTTCCGCATGCACCCGCTCAGGGTAGCTTGTGCATTTTATTTATACTCGTAAATGTAAGTAAAAACGTATAAATAGGTAGTATATTATAACGTTTATTTATAGACCTAGGTTCAAATAGTATTTATTTGAGATAAAAGGATATGGATGATAAAGCGCGGTGCTAAGTTCCACCTTTCGATTCGCAATGTCTCGAGTTCAGACGGAAAGAGGAGAACGGAGTGTCTCTACACACTAGGTTCTCTCTGACTGCCCTGTTTAGTGAGAAAATGTTAAACTAGAAAATAAATAGGATGTATGATGTAGATTTGTCTCCTTGGGTTTATTATTAGGGATAGTTGCTGGTTCATATCCGAGGTTAGATTGAAATACCTAATACCTACTAAGCATAAAAAAGTGTAGTGTCAAATCACTTCTTTTGGTTTTACTTTCAATAATTATTAATACAACAACCTAATCTAAAATCAATAATAATCTACTTTAAGAAAGAAGTGACACCTTAAAAAAATAAGAAATGAACTTGCATTTATAAAAATATTAATATACATTTTCCCCACTGAGCATTAGAGAGTTCTTCAATATTTGATGTTTAACAATTTTTCCTCTCACATCGTATGTCAAAGGCTATTTGCAAATGTAGATTTCTTCTACAACTTATAAGTAACGTTTCATAAATAAATCTGTATACACAAACATTACTTTTAAAGCTTCGTTCAAACTTATTGAGAATTATTTACTTTATATGAATATGTTTATTTTGTACTTGTGATATGTGACTTGTGAACGGTGAATGGTGTTTGGTAGTCGTAGAGTCTTTCGAAATAACAAATTTTGAATTGTTTTGATTGATTAAAAAATTGGTTAAATAATTGTTCAGACAGTGTCGTTATTAAAAATAATAAATAAAAATAAAAATAAAATAAAAATACTTTATTTGCAAAAACAGAATTAACAAAAACATAATTCGTGGTTGAGAATTCCTTTTAAGCAAGTTATGCCTGTATTAGGAATTCCCGCCCTTCCAATAACAAATATGTATTGTATACTTTTAAACATTTTTAAAGTGTTATTAAACACTTAGGAAAATTGAAAAAGACATTTAAAGAAAACGTATAAAAATTTGAACGCAGCGGGATAATAATGTTATTATAAACATAGTTATGTCAGAGTTTAAAAAAGCAGCTTCACTTTTTTTTAAATATGTAAGGTATATGCAATATAGCATGCATGCATGCATGCATGCATGCATGCATGCATGCATGCATGCATGCATGCATGCATATGTATTACGCATACAAATTTAATGAGGGGAGAGAGAGAAAAGAGACTGAAAATAAGGTTTTTTTTATTTGTTTTTTATATTTCATATTTTCTTTAGATTAACGTTTTGGGGCATAGCAGAGTAGTCAAAGTATGTAGAGTTCAAACACTCCGTTCTTTAGTTCCCGAAAAAAACATTCAGTATTGATTGCGTCAACGTCGCGCTTTGTTTTGTTCACCAGAATAGATGTTCTACCGAGCGGGAATCGAACATATTACATACTATCCACATATTTAATTTGTTATATTTAATTTACTGGTTTCGATCCCACGAATAATGTGTGTAAATCATTCAATGTACTCATTTTTTCCAAGAAACCATTTATTTAAACAAAAAATCTATTTAATAAAATATAATTTCTACATATTATTCACAAAACTTTTGTTTTTCCACAAAAAATCTCGATTCAACATCAAAGATATTGACTCGCCTATCATATTTTCGTAAGCGAAGCTGAATTTTAGAACATTCTTCAATACGTTTGATTATAAGGGAATTTTATTTCATCATTACGTATTCGTGTGTACCAATATATCTTCCAATCAGCGGTATTTGTGAATATTCTGTTACTTTTTTCTTATTTATTTTTTATCTATGCTTACATATTATACTTTGGCTCTCATATTTATATTCTTTACTTAGGGTCATACGTTATTATATTTCAAACTTCTTACTTTTCTGTAGAATATAGTGATTAGTTCACTGCTTTAGAGAAACCCATATGAATTTGAACGTAGCAAGATTCGAACCCGTGCGTTTTTGAATACGTCTAAGGGTTCTATTTAATTAAGCTATCCGTTCTTTTTGAACTACGTTAAATTCTTATGTAAGTATATAATTTATTTTTATAGATTTTACACCGTTTACAATATGTTTTCTTATTTATGGTGTGTGAATAATAGTTTAGGATATAAATAAAAAAAACATAATTAAGTTTATAATCACGAGACCTGGATTTAAATATTGGAGAGTATTTATATAATTTTAAACTTAAAAAAAATCTTACTGATCTGGTTTAAGACAAAGGCGTTGGGTCATTCACCTGTCAGCGATTACAAACACTAGAAGATGCTTGTAAAAAAATCCTATAAAACAAATTCTTGTTACAAAAATATATTATGTATGTAGGTATAGAGCAATTTTTAAGGAAATTACTGCAATATGTGTTTAAATTGGAAGTTCATGAGAAATCGTTTTTTTTACTGGTGTATTTTATATTTTAAAATTCTTTTATTAAAAATACTCAATGTAGAAGTTTATAAATTTAATAAGCTACAAAACAGACAAAGAAGAAATGTATGGATTAACTTTTCCTCCATCTTATATCTATTTATAACAAAAAACCGTTACTAAATAGTATTCATAGATAACCTAAAGTACCTCTGTTCTTGACTCTGTCTTGAATGGCGAAACTTCACGCCGCTTGATGGCAATATTAATTTTACCACAACAAAGCAAAAAACATACACAATTTTAAGTATACCTTTAACTTATAATCGAACCCATTACCAATAGCAGACCATTCCTAACATTTCCAAACAGTCTTCCTCCACACGTCCTAAACAACGTCACTCTACAACAAATCGATAAATTTTAAAAGCCGACTCGATTAAACCGAACAGCAACATCGAGACATTAAATAGCTTTAACCGGCCATTAGTTCCTGAATCTAGGTCTAGTTAACCTCGACATCCGCAATCGATATTACGCAAATATATCGAGTTACGTATACGATATCGATGCGGTGTAACACAACGCTAAACGGAAGGACCTGTCGACTGGCGATTCGCAACCCTCGCTTGTAATGAGCTGTGAGTGGACTGTATTGTGTGATGATTTCGTAATGTATTTTTGTATTTGCTTATTATATTTATTAAGTTATATAATATATTAAAAGTAGAGTTGTTTTTTTTGTATGACAAAGTAGAAAAAAAGTTTTTAAATTCGACGCATAGGGTGTTAACTGGCGGAATTTAATGCTTCGCTTTGTCTTACTAATGCGAGGACATGATAATTATTGATATATTGGGATTCACTTCTTCTACATAATGTGCATCTTTTCTATAATAAATACTAACATATATCAAGATAATAAGATTAATCTCTTATAATTTATTTTACTTCGCATCTAAACCCAATAATTCCTTTGTACTCAAAGGATCACAATATGTCGTAAGATATGCTGCAAATGAAATGAATACAGAAACATTGCACTAAAGCAATCGTATCTCAATTGTGTTACTATAGAGCCTTTTCTGTTTGGGAGTTCTAAGGCCTTTCTTTACGCATGTAAATTATAAATTTTTAAAAGTTATGAAATAGCTAAGTTAAGACATTTTATTTTATATCGGATTATTTTCTTAGTTTCTCGCTTTATCCCCTTTTTCCGCAGGATAGTCAGAGAAAACCTAGTGTCCTAACACTCACACACGACATTGTATATTGAGTGAGGGAACTCAACACCGGACTTTGTCATTACTCCGACTGGGAATCGAACCCATCACCATAGAATCAACGGTCAGATTTCAACAATACACAGTAAACATTTTCAGTATCACCCAAAACTACAATATTTTTACCAATTCCTTTCCTTTAAAAATATTAGATTTTGATACTTTGAATTTTACAATACTCTTCGATATTAGAAGGAAATAGCTTTAAGATGGAATGTCGGGGCGAAATGCATTTAACATTAGTACTATATATCTGTCCCTGTCTGGATTTGTGAGTGGGAGGGGGAAAGATGAATGGATAGAAGCTATTGGAACACTACTGTAGCAAAATCTTACATATCTCTTAGCGTAATATGATTTATTTTATTGGAAGTAAAGAGACTAAAGTATGTGTAATGTGTTTTTTATATACATGATGTATGTATGTATGTGTTCAATTAATATATAAATAATAATTACATTAAAAATAAGTTGTTAAGTTACTATTTTATTATAGGAGAAGGTGAAAAACGTAGAAAAATCACAAAAAATGTCCATATATATAAAAATTACATTAAACATAATAAAAAAATGACTTATTATCAATTATATATATTCTAAACGGAATTAAAATCAAAAAGGTAACTCTTAATAAAAAAATATGGTAAAAATCATAATTTTAATACCAAATTAAGGTTTATTACAAAAAAAAAACATTCCAAAAATAACATATTCAATAACCGATATAACGTCAAAGTTTACTTGCTTAATGCGTCTTTGTGTATCACAAGACCCATCTGTATGAGATGAATCATGTGCTATAAAAATGCGTCGACAGATTATAACATGGAAGTGGTATGCGAGTGCGTGATATGTACTAACATTCTATAGAAATTGTTATGGTGAAATAAAGGCTTTTGTTTTATTGTTACGTTTGTGCCATGGGTTTTAATGTGTAGAATTCTTTTGCCTTTTCTAGTTAACTTATGGGTAATTTCATTAATATTGGATATTTTAATGTTAATTTTTGAGTTAAGTTACTTATGCACTTTATATTATAATGCGATAGAGAGATCCAAATCTTAAGAAGTTTGGTTCTTGTTATTATTCAAATTTTATAAATAAATATATGTATATTAATATATAATAAATATAAATATTTGTGTTGAGTTCCGCCACGCAATACACAATATAACGATTTTTGCCGGATGTGGAGAGCGGAGTGTTACGACACTAGGTTTTTAATGACTACCATTATTTGCGGGAAACAGCGTGAAGTTGTGTTTTCTTTAAATGTAACGATGTGAAAGGAACTTTGTATATTAAATAAAAATAAAACATTGAAATTGTGGTCTAGACATTTGAATTTTATCTTTTTCTAATCATTTATCTGTTTGAATAAATTAATTTTAATATAATTTTTAGGTAAATGTCTAACGAACTGAGATTTTTTTTGTACCATATTTATTTTACTTCTATAATAAATAAATGTTGCCTTGTAATTTTATAAACGTTGAAATTTTTATAGAAATTATAATAATTTCACCCTAATAATTATAACAAAATATTAATCAAAAATTCACTTATCTTTTAACTGAGGTAACTTAAAGCCGTAGTGGGACAGTGAGACAAAGTCTGATGGTTATTGTTCGTTCGATTCTCACTGAATTATATTTGAATTATCTTCATCTCTGCTCTGGTACCCTACCTACCGCACGGCGTTAACTTCCGCCACATATCACGCAATGTCTCGATTTCGGGTAGACAGTAACCAACTGAATATCTTAACACTAAGTTCTCTCTGCCTACCATGCTAAATAGGAAAAATCGTAGACGTTGTCTTATACATATAAAAGAGGTAGAAAATAGGTACTATGAAGACACACGATGCCATTTCCATCAAATGGTCTGCGATGCGGTCGATGACACGGACATTGACCTCTCACTATATACCCTTGTACCTGCAACTTATTGGTGTTGGTTAGGTTATGACTGATTCGTTACACATTTCCGGTTTAAATACTCGTCTACCTTTCATTATAATGTATGGAATAATTAAAACTTTTGTTTATTTGTACGCTGCGTTTAAGTTTTCGTATGGGTTTTTTAATTAATTTAAATAGTACATAATATATAATAAACATAGGCTATAGTTACGCAGTGTATATTCTGATTGTAAAGGCAATAGGTTGTGGGTTCGATTCTCGACTCGAGACAATATAGAAAGAGGGAAATGATTATTTTTAAAATATTTTCGAAAACGGAGAACGGAGTGTCATGATTCTAGATTCTTTGTCCACTTAACTATAATAATACTAAATACTTGTTGAACATGTCAAACAACACACATCTTAATTTAATATGTGTAATTAATGATATATAATGTGTATTCTTGCATAAATAAATGTGTTTGTATAATGTATTAATATTAAAATAGTTTTTCAATATAAAATAAAATTTATGATGCTTGTTTCTATATTAGCATATGCATTATATGCATGATTTAATTTGGTGGTTGACGAAGGAATAATAATAAAGTCATTTTTCATCTCTGGGGGTAGCGGAACTTAATACTGTGTCTTATCTAAGTTGATTTCAAATATTTTTATTATAGATATTGTTTGAGTTTGAACCCTCAATTATTATATGTAGAGTAACTGCACGGTAAGGGATTTTCTAAGGCAGTTTTATTACGTATTATATAGATACATATATATACAAAAATAAAAAAAGTATTCCCTTTTCTTTCTTTATATATTTCTTTTGCCATATTTTACTTTGTTCCTGTAAACGATAAAAAATGAACTTGTGACCTCTTCCATAATAATAACATTTCAAGACAGCATTTTTAAATTTCACGCTGTTTATTCATATTAATGTAATTTAAACTTAAAGTCAATTCTAATTACTTTTCAAGCGAAGCCAATTTTAAATTAAGATGAGTCGCCGCACCCGCCATACTGGCACAGTTGTATTTACATTACAAATTTTTAATATTAAATATGCATAATACTACAAGCACAGTGTAAAACTGCATAAACAGTAAAGTTTTTCGTCCCTTCTTCAAGCTATATATTAAACGGTGAGTGAAAATAACTTTAAAAAAATGTTAGAAAGCTCATTTTGATTCAAAGCAAAGGAAATGGAAATATTAAATATTTCCACTCCTCGATTCGGAATCGAACCCACAACCAGTAGTTTACAGTCACACGTTCGTGCCACTGCGCCACGACTGGCTGCAGTTATTACAAAAGTAAAATTCTAAGCCTCTTTTTCCCGTTCGCTGTCTCTGTACGAATTTTGAGATATACGTTTATAGTGCTTTCCTACATCCTTTAAAGAAGTTATATGTCATGTATCAGCTAACAACGCCCAGTAGTTTTTGGCAATGCTGTCTATTCCTTAGTAGCGCAAACGTTTTATAAAAGTAAATATAAATGTATATAAATTGAGTCGAGTGGGAATCGAACCTATAATCACCGCGTTTACAATCACACAGTAGAGTACTGCGATACTAGGGCTCAACAGGTCTTATTAAATAAAACAATAAGAGAAATCATATATACTTACTTAAATGCTGTACCATTTGTAATTTGACTCACGCAAAACTCCACACCTTAAGACATTTGAATAAAAGTCCAGTATCATATATTCACACACCCATTAACTTGATCTGACAAAAATAAAATTATTCTCGATGAACTCTGGTTAAGAAGACATGTGAAAGCTTATATGAACCTTCAAAAAAATAATTTCAAATATTTTTTTAATAACCATCAAACATTGCTAATTCGTAGTATTTTATTTTTTAAATATTTACACTTTTTTAATTGACGACTGCAAAATAGAGAATTGTAGTTTACTTTACTTAAGTATTTCTGTCAACTCTGCAATGCTTATAATACTAACCAAATTTAAATTAAAAATTAAACTTTTTATTATTGAAATCCTTTCTTAAAAGATTTTTATAATTTGCTATTTAAATAAAAATGATTTTTTTATCAAGTGTCAGTATTGTCAGTAAATAAGTACATTTTTATTCCCACATACAAGAGTAAAAAAAAATCTAGTAAAAAAATAGTCTAGTTAAAAAATAAAAATTTAACTAAAAAATCTAGTGTCATGACACTCCACCTTCCACTTACCACCCTAACCAAGACATTGCGTGTTGAGTACAACACGTTATTTTGTCTTAGATACTAGAAATTAAGACCATAATTTAGTTGTTATCGTTCCCCCAAGTGGGAATCGAACCCACAACAATCACGCTTGCAGACCGATGCTCTCCCACTGCGCCACGAGTCTCTAAATAAATACATTTTATTTTCGTTTCACGCTGTATCCCGCACATAGCAGGCTAGGCAGAGAGAACCTAGTGCTAAGACACTTCGTTCCCCACTTTACGCCAAATTCAGAGTCATTGCGTGTTAAGCGGCGGAACTTAACGCCGCGCTTTTCCTCGACTCAGTGCAAAAAAAAAAGAAATATGAAATATTTTCACTCCTCGAGTGGAAATCGAACCCACAACCAGTGGTTTACAGTCACACGCTTGTGCCACTGTGCCACGACTTGCCCCTTATAAGTACATACATATAAATAATTAATTTAAATACAATATGTACATATGTATAATTACATTCAATATTATTTGCATGCTCGTATGATACACACGTAAGTGACACACTGACACACTTATAAGTGCACTCTTATGACATCGTGTATGCATTTATTATGCACTTAAGATATTGCAAACATGAAAAATAAATTTCAAAATATACATACAAAGATCTATTTAAATTGATGTCAGAGAAATGTAATTTGGTAATTGTGTTTAATGTCAGCATTTAAAGTTGTGTTTGTACTAATATTATAAATGCGAAGTCTGTGTGTTTATCTGTCTTTTACTTTAGTGGGTGGAATTGGAAATGAATATAGTTGAATATGGGGGTCAAATACAAGCTATTTATTTTTGCAAAGAAATTGAGATTGATTTTTGAAGGTTGAAACAAAGGATGAAAGTTTGTATTGAAAACCGTTTAAGTTAACCGAGAACACGCGCCGTCCAAAAGACGAAACAGCGTGTAGTACCCCCGAGCGAAGCTGTGAGCAAGTCGCTAGTAGAGAATATACGTTCAAAGATTCGTTGATTTATGATGAACAAATTATCTGAATGGAGAAACTCCTAAGCATTTCATGGACACCCCGTCCTTCGCCTTGTAGAGAAAAGAGTTCGGAATAGTGCTTGGGGCTTGCGACCAAATGTAAGTTTAAGGAATTCTTTTAAAATAAATCTCATATTGATAGTATCAACTAATCAATCAATGTAAAAAATTTAATGTGAAAATTATTTTGGCCTACTTTATACCGTGTGATTATAAAAATTTGCACACGTGTCCGAATCTGATGACAATGCAATATTTCTATAGCTAAGTCTGAGTTCATTATCAACTGGCTTAATTTAAGATATTACTTTTATTTATTTATAATAAATATACTTTTTTGAGCAAATTTTTCTTTATATGGCGGATTATTCAAGCAATTTCTGAGATTCCTTTCTGTTTTGCTTCAACAAGTGTCAGGAATATATTTTTGTCCAAAACTTAATAAAATTGTAAACAACTTTTTAAAATATTGAAATATTTATGGCTATTTATATCCATTTATATGCAATGTACAGCATTCAATATGAATTTTATATAATATGAGGCAACTCTCGTTGTAATATTGTGTAAATAAAAATAAGTACATCGTCGTAAAGTTTTAATACAAATTTATGTTAATCAATACATTTTTATCCTTTATAGATTATTTTATATCTATATTTACAAAATAAAATAACTACAGTAAAAATAAGGTTTTATATTAATTAACTTGTTGCTATGTTTCGTTCGATCGTTTTTAGTTCAAATTATATGCGGCGTTAAGTTCCACAGCTTTGCACTGTTATGTCTCTAGTAAGTGGATAGTAAAAAGCGTAAAATAAATTTAGTATTATTACCATTGGCCGTCCATAACTTAGGCTTAACTCAGAAAGTTACAAAAAATATATTAATAACAGTATAAATAACAAAACGTAATAAATAATGTTTTTTATTACTTTTAAACTTTGACGCTCCGACTACCCCACTAGGAGTAAAGCGTAAAGCCATAAAAATAACTTTTATTCACACACTTGGGACGAGAATACTACTGGAATACACTGGAAATCAACACTACTCTCTGTGTTACCAGAACCAAAAAAATATATTAAATTAAATATAATCACTTTTTCGAGTGGGAATCGAACTCGTAGTCATTATTTTTATATTTTATAAGAAATATACATAAATATGAATTACACTTACAATACTTAATAATTTCTTCCATTGGGAATCGAACTTACAACTAATCTCGCTTAGTCTTACTACTCAACTTTGATCTCATAATAAAAATAAAAATAGTAATATTATTAATAATAATAAAATAATCGACATCACACACAACAATAAACCAATCTATCTTTATAAAAGGGAAAACAATTAATACACCCCTACGCATTAAACGGCGCACATGTGTGCAACAGTCGGGAACGGCAGCTGCAAAACTTGAATTCGGGCAGCGGCTCTCAAACGTTTATTAACTGTCGATTTTGTAAATATTTTGTGGTTTTTTTTTAAGATTTTAAAGTTAATTTTTGTTTAAATTTAAATTTTATTTAAATATAATTATTTTTAAATTAAATTATGAAATATATGTGATTGAGATCTATCTATTGATATAATATAAAAGTAACTGATCGCTGTCTGTACATGAAAAATATATTAGGACATATATTATTGAGGGCAAAATAATTATTGGGGGTATTTATCAATGTAATAAAGCTCAAAACAATAATTTATAAATTTCTTCTCTGTTTGTCTGTGCATTGGTGCACGCTAGTCTCTGAAGCGACTTAAATGCAATTTTAACTATTGTATTTTAAAAAAACTTTTCATTATAATGGTTATTTTATTTCAATCGGTTGATAAATAAAAAAATAAAACTATTTTAATTATAAATTTAAGCAATTTATGTTATTTAAATGAGAGCGCGCAGACAAATAGACGAAATAGTCGTGAAGGTTACACAGGCAACGCCGCGATCGGGTCGCTAGTAAGTAATGAAATCTTGTAAATTTCTTATTGTATTAAATTCCTCCTTCACAACTTCCCATGCGGTACAAATTAAGATGGCAGGTATTTCAAATTTAAATGGTCACGAAAACCGGTAAACAAAATGACGTTACTATGTATAATATAAATGTGCGCAATTTGAATCAGCGTTATAAAATTTGGGTACA
The DNA here is from genome assembly GCA_019049465.1 of Dryas iulia moderata. NCBI lineage: Eukaryota > Metazoa > Arthropoda > Insecta > Lepidoptera > Nymphalidae > Dryas > Dryas iulia. The sequence continues at coordinate 2,752,072 of CM032440.1, forward strand.
ATGAACGGAACCGGATCGCCTTGAGAGTTAGACTGCGAAATGAAAATCATTGCAAAAGGTAAAAAAATTCTTACTGACTATTATATTTTTGATGACATCATCGTTACACGTGATTTGAAATTGGTGTGAGAAAATTTGGTAAGCTAATAATTAGTCAAATATATTTAATTTGTAAAACAATTTCTGTACTATTTATTATTATTTAAATTAATTTAAATTTTTAACAATTTAATGTGAATAAATAATAATATTTAATAAATAAACAATTAAAAAAAAAAACTGTCATTTTTCAAACGTAACGTTGGGAAGCACTTTTTCGACAATATTTGGGGTACTTTTTTTGTACATCTCGTAATGTATGGGTGCCTTGCCTGGGTTTTTTTCCTTAAAGTTGACCCTCTCAGTCAGTTATGATTCGACCGTTGACGCGGACGGTTCTCGCGTGCTTACTTCTAGTCATTCTCCAAAATTATTTTCCTAGTATTATTTCTGTAGTGGTCCCTAGAATAGAATAGTTAGTTGTAATTAAATTGATCTGTGTTTGTAATAGATATTACGAAGACTGATTTTAATGAACGGATTTGGTTTGCTTTGGTAAGTGTTTGTTTGTCTGGTAACTTTGAGTAAAGTTTGAATTTTTTTGTTATTCGAAGCTAAAGTTTTTTAATTTCAAGCTTAAATATATTTTAAATAATATTTTCAGTATAAATAATATTTATTTATCTGCTTTTTTAAATTATTTTTGACAGCTATATATTTTTTTGTGAACTAATTTAAATATTTAAATGAAACTAATTATAAAATAATTTAAAACTAAAATTATAGTGTAAATTACAAATGCTGAAAGTGATCACTGATCAGGTTTCTTCAACTAAATTTAGATCAAGTTTACAAGTTCACCTTAAGTTGATTAACCTTACACTGTGCCCTTGACTATAGTTCGTTAAGATTCTTAGTATATCGTTGTATCATTACATTTTGACATATAATATATTATAATTTGTAAATTTAGACCGTCGTAGCGCAGTGGGACAGTGACGATAAACGCGAAGGTTTTAGGTTCGTTTCCCAATCGGGGGAATAGTTTTATATATTTATTTTATTTTATTTATTTAGAACCTGCAGTGATAATTACATTATATATGAAAAAATGTTACACAGGTTAAAACTTAAAGCTAAATGCATTATCGTTGAAAATGGATACAGTATGCACTAGTATACATCTTTTTTGTTTTATCAAAAAAGATACAATTTACAATTAATTATTTTATTTTCTCCGCTCTGTTATATAGATATTGGTGTGACTTCTGCCACTCAACACAAAATATCTCTATTTCGTGTGGAAAGTGGAGAACGGAGTGTCTTGACACCAGTTTTTTAATTTTTTTTTATATTATAATATGTTTATTCATTTGCAAATAGTAAAAGGTAGTTATTAGTTTCGAATCTGTTTGCATATTTCTTTTTTTTTAATATTTATACAAGTGTGTTAGAACTTAGGTGACGTAAAATTATAATTTCCCTTACAAATATTCTTTATATTCATATATTCTAATATTAATTAACCGTTTTAATATTAATATTGAGTTTATTTTTATAAATTTCAATTTAAATGCAAGTAATTTAAACCAGTAAAATTTTTATAATAAATTATGACAAATTGAGAGTTCTAGTTTAAAAAATAATTTACTTTTATAGTTCATTCAGCCAAACATCTTTTGTCTAACAAATTTGAACCTGTGTCCATTGGATTTAATGTAAGTCCTATAACCAGCTATACTATGTGTAATATATCGTGATTATTACGTTTATTTTTATACACTTTATATTTTTTTGTAACTACAGCTTCCCAGGAAAGCTAATAGTATTATTATTCTTATTAATAAATAAAAAAAAGATAATAGAAACTAAATTTGAACACAATACTACTGCGTGTGGATATATCAGTCACAAATGGGTATTTTGTAAACACCACGATGGCGTCATATATGTAAAATAACTATTATTATATTAATAGAACATTAATTTCCTTAAAACATTTCAGTCTAGACCGAATTTAGTAACGTATTGACTTGTTTTTATATCTAACTACTGCTTCGTTTGCGGCTTCGTCCGCATGAACTACTCAAATATATATTGTTTCATATTTTCAACGGCCCTTGTATGAACTATCGTCTTCTATTTCAACCATTAAAGAGTTTGATTTTTGATAGATTATGTGTTTTTAACCGTGTTCGTTCAGAATCCCATCTAAACCGGACTTGTGGTTTAGCCGTGAGAGCGCAACAGACAGATAGACGTCTATTTATAATATTAGTATGAAGAAATAAAAAAGTAGCCTATGTTTGACCCTGGGTCTCCATTTATTATTATTCTGAATTCCATACCACTGTGGCTTAACTGTTAGAACTTAACAGACAGAACAAAAAGTCTTTCGTATTAATAATATTATCATGAAGAATTAAAAATCTGTATATGTTTGACCCTAGCTAGATCTTCAACGATTTTCATTCTGAATCCCATCAAAATCGGGCTGATAGTTTAACCATAAAAGCGTAACATACAGACAGACATTCACATTTACTATATTAATACAGGTTAATACAACATTAATTTCCTGAAAACACTTCAGTCTAGACCGTAAAGACTAGCTTCACCTATATTGTATTGACACGTTTTTAATCTAATTCATTCCGTTGTTCACTTGTTAAAGTTTCTTCCTTTCGGAAGGAAACCTTTCAGAAAAATTACCTTTGGATTCGGATATACGAAATCTTTTGTGATGTTGCCTCTTTTTAAATACTTACGTATGTTTGGTTATATTTTTTTGGCAAGTAATTTGTTGATATTGCTTTCACTTGATTGGCATTGACTCGTAGTTAGAAGGTTACGTTCGATAGGCTAGTGACATTGTAGCAATTTCGTGCAAAAAGGTCGGGTTTTATTTTGTTGTTTAATATTTAATATATAATATTTTTTAGTGTTAAATATAGAGAATGAAGTGATTTAACACTCCATTTTCTATGTTTTGGGGACATTTTTACTAAATGGCTGAATTCAAGGGCAGATCGTCTAAATTAGAATATTATTGATTGCTATGTTTAGCAAATCGAACTCACAACTAATTAGTTATCTTTATAGGTTAGACTAGTGTCATTGTGAGCGATTTCAAACGAAATATGACGTTTTATTTTCTTCGTTTATATGAAACCTTCTCGACAATTTTCTCTCTCATGTTGGTGTTAAACAGAAAGAATAGTAGCCTGCTGCGTTCAAATTTTTATACGTTTTCTTTAAATATATTTTTCAATTTTCCTAAGTGTTTCCTAATAGTAGAGTACTAAAAATCCCCCCTCTATATTCCATTAATTGCAAATCTCAACAAATATAAACAAAAATGTCATATAAATAAAAATATGTTTCATTTCATCGGACATCAAACCCACAACCATCTCTTGCCTTGGCTCTCGGTAACTGATACCAAAAAGTAACAAGAGTCACAATGTAACACATCAGTCCTACGTGACCTACAGATAGACAGCCTATGATATGATAATGGTTAAACGTGGAACGCTATGACTAACAAATTCACAGAAATTTATAGTATGTTTACAAAATATATATATACATAATACATATTCCGGGAAATCGTTATATTGTAATATAAACTAATACTGGGTATTTTGATAATTGAGATTTCGTTTTTATTTCTAGGTCGTATGATAATAATTAAGTTTGTTGAACCTTTATATATATATGTAGTTTTATCTTAAAATACTTGTTCTCACTATTTTGTTAAGCAGTTTATAAGAGATTTATATTCTATTGTGTTGTAGTTCAGTACAGATAACGCGATTATTATTGGTTTAGTGGAGGAGTGGAAATGTTATTAATAATACTTATTATTATAATATGAGGCTAGTCGTGGCCCAGTGGCACAAGCGTGTGACTGTAAACGACTGGTTGTGGGTTCGATTCCCACTCGAGGAGTGGAAATATTTAATATTTCCATTTTCTTAGCTCTGGTGCCGAGGTAAAGCGCGGCGTTAAGTTCCGCCACTTAACACGCAATGCCTCCGAATTCGGCGGAAAGTGGGGAACGGAGTGTCTTAACACTAGGTTCCCTCTACCTACCCTGCTATGTGCGGGATACAGCGTGAAGCTGAACAAAAAGTCTGACTGTAAAGACAATGGGTTGTGGGTTATATTCCCATTCGGTGGAAATATTAAAATGATTGTCATTTTCTTTTTTGCATGTCTTGAATTGAGTGTCAACGGTGAAAAGTAAAGAATGGAATATTTTATTACTAGATTCTCTGATAATCAAAGAATAGAATAGATTATAAAAGAATACAGAAGATGTACAACATATTTTAGTGAAATGTGCCCGAAGCGAAGACTTGCGAAATTATTTAGTTAAAGATGTTGGTGGATTTCAAATCAAAGTGTACTTGCTAATCCCATTGCATTGAGTGCTGAATTAATTTTTAAAGAGATCATTAAGTTGTTTAGATAGGTAAATTGATTTGTTAAACGATGGGTCTGGCATAATCTGAATAGATTAAAGACCTTTTTTTTCTAGAATAAAAAAAAAGAATACATAACGTGACGAATTGTAAATAATGTACTTACTTTTAAATTTCTATATGTATAATATGTAAAAGGTAATATTTACATTACATTATTCTCTTATATATTTAAAGTAATTGCTATTTTAGTATTTCATATTTACTCAGTATTTTGTATCAACACATTTATAATGTACAATTTTAAACTATGAGTTATTTCAACGAATTCTTAGTCACATACTTTGAGAATCTTAGTACCGATTTAGTTATGAATTAAACAGTTTTTAAGGAAAACTCTGAAGAATCATTATTGGCTCATAGGTTCATTTATGTTGCTTTTGCGCCTAAGTTGTAGCCTTGGTAGTTAGAGAGAATTGAGTGTGAAGAGTCTCCCTCCTATACTATATTATATTTATAACATAATTTCAAGGCAGAGGTCAGACGTTTCTTGTAGGCACAAAATGTGACTGTAAATATTACTAGTTGTGGGTTCGATTCCCACTCGAGGACTACAAATATTTCTGGTGTTGAAGTTAAGCGCGGCATTAGCTTCCGCCACTTAATACGCAGAGCCTCAAAATTCGGCGGAAAATAGGGAACAGAGTGTTCTAGAACTAGGTCCCTTTTGTCTGTGTGCTGTGCGTGTAGCTAAACAAAACTTATTTTCATTGCCTAAATCGTCTTTTCTATTAAGACCCTAACCCAACACGCTATATACTAAGTAAGAACAGTGGGTTACCAGTGTTCTACATTGTTAACGACCAGGAAATATTACTCATTGGTCAAATGAATGGAATTATGTAAGCTATCTTGATTGTTCAAATGGACATTAAGGCGAATACAGTTTGTGATGAAGTCGTTGTATACGCGAATATGTGCATGATATGAAATGTATCTTGCATCTTGATTATGCAATTATAAATAACGTAGGAGAGAGATAAAGAAGACTGGAAATAGTGTAAAAATATTATTCTTTATTGTACACTTTATTTTTTTAGCTTTATCATTTTTCCCAAATGACTGGGTAATCAGAGAGAATATAGTGTTCTTGAATGTTCACTCAATTTTGAGACGTATCATGTTAAGTGGTGGACTTGAACACTGCGTTTAGATTTAACTTCTTCACGAAAGCGAGAAATGAATATAAATAATAATTATTATTCTACCGAGTCAAATTCGAATTCAGAACCGATCGCGATTACAGTCGGAGTCAGTCCCACTCCGCCACAGAGATTGTTTGTCGGAACCGCATCTTATGTAACTAGAGCAGGTAAATGTTAAAAGTAAATTTTATTTAATATTTACTCAAGCGGAAATCAAACCCACAACCGTCGTGGTCAGACACATCCCATCCCATTCTGTCGCTATGGCGTCAGCTTTACCACAGCTTTTAATAAAATGATAAAAAAAAATTGAAACAAGTATGTTACTTACGGCCTTATCACTTAACTATTATTTTTAGGTAACCTTAGAGTTAGGCAATTAACAAATTCAATAATTGCAACTTACAAGTATAGTAGTAGTAGTAGTAGTAGTATAAATAAACGTTCCAGTAGTTACAAAACGATATTATTATAAATAATTTTAAAAAAAATTTTAAAAAATAAATTATAAACTGAATTTAAATACACAAATATGTATACTAATGACTTGAACTTGTAACATTTTATATATAACCATTTAATAGTCATTAAAAACTTAATAATATAATATGAAAATAGAGAAATACATATATAACTAAGAACTTTATATACTTTAAAAAATGAAACAACTCGAAATTAGTGAAATCTTACGAAAATCGCTTACAAACGAGAAGAACGGAAACTAACAATCTATTACACGATATTGTTAAATTATAACTAACCAGTTAAATAATTAACCATCTGTCGCCATAGCACGTTACAGATTTGGTATTCAGATTTCAGTTAGTCGTTAGGTACAATTTGATTTATGACTGTGACGAATGGCACCTCGCTTCCTTACTAACTGCCGTCCTTTGTAGGTATGTAGAAACGACAAAGTTATGCCTGATTACGTATAAATTAATGATTACAACATTTTCTATTTTTTTTTTTGTTAGAAATATGATTTAAATATGTTTAATACATTTTTTTGGTATATAAATTAGGTTATAAAAAGTCTTAGCTCCGTAGTTTTAGGAGTAAATTAAGGTTAAGTAACATTAAGTTCAGATAAATAAATTAAAAATCTTAAAAAATTTAAAATAAAAAATTTAAAATAATAATTTAAAGTATGAAAGTGGAATATATAAAGAAATTTAAACCGAAAGCATAAACCAGAATATTTTAACAGCGGGTCAAATATCTGCGAAAACTGAATAATGGGATGAAATTTATATGTTATACAAATTTCTGTTGTACATATTGTTTACCGATTTTTTTGTTAATTATATGTAAACGTCACTTTTGTTGAATTAAATATTTTTAATTACTAATATTTTATTTAGATTTTATTTCAAATAAAATATACTTAATACATATTACCTACTAAGTCTTGAATATGGGCTGAAGGTGGAGTGTCTCGACACTACACCCTCACTCTGACCTCAGGCCTAAATGTGTAAAGCTTTAAACTTCTAAATATATATATTTTCTAAATAAGTTTCATCAAAATGTATCCAGACTTATTCCTACTTAAATTCAACAGAAATATTTTTATATCTCATACAAAATATTACTAGCTTATACATTCTTGCTCTTAAATAATATAATTGTATTTTTACTCGCATCAGAAAAAACAAAGGACGTAGGATTCGTAAAACTGATCTTGTTATTTCAATTCTATTCTTTGTTTAGGGCTTTTAAGATGTTACTTTTGCTTATAAATATGAATTAGGCTTGGCGAAAGCACAAATGGAATATGTTTACGTATTAAAGTACTAAGTGATTTTGTTTATAATATTTGTGTCGCTATTTGTAATAACCCGAAAATGTAGAGAGATTCGTCTCTAAGTTAAAAATAAAAAGATATTTATAGTTAAAATGAATATTAATATAATAATCATTCAAATAAATATTTGGCAAAGTATAAATTTATATTAACATCGATTTATGTATTTTATAGAATTGTACGAATACTTTTCTTAAATTACTTCATTAATTGTTAATTGATTAGGCTCAAAACTAATGCTTTCCAAACCAATATATGCTTACAGCAATCAGAGATAACGTAGCTTTTCAACTGAACTATTTTTTTTTATAATCTGTTTTTATTTAGGGATTTTTTAAGTAATATACAAAAATGTCAGCCCCATCGTTCCCTTAACCAAAATTAAAACTCACTAACATAACAATTTTAACTTAATTCTAAGAATACTATTTATACTTAAATCTATACAGCATTTTAGCCGCTACAGAAACAGGCTCGGACAACTAATTTTTGAAATCAAAGATTACAAACATACAAACTGACAAACGCTTACCTCTTTATAACATTAGCATAGACCAAATAATTAAATATATACATATATTTTAAGCATATCGTAAACATATAAAAGCGTAAATTTTTAACACACAAAACCATAGAAATTTACTAGTATTATTCCATTAAACAGCCCCTCTATTCGGTGTCGGCGAGCGACTGTCAGGTAAAAAGGAGCAAAAATGTTAAAACAATAACAATCTTTCACACGTAAAGTTCTACAATCGATCAGAAAACAATTTCTAGTCCATTATTTACCCGGTTCTTTGTTATTCAGGCGCCAAATTGTTGCGGTTCTAAATAAATTGATGTTATTTTATAGCTTCTTTTTGAAGCGAATTCTAGCTTCTGGTATGGCTTCTTTTGAAATGAAAAATGTGTTCATATTTTTTTAAAATTAGGATTTTTTTTGGTAAAGTGTTTTAGATCTATGATTATTATAACGATCTATGATTTTTTTTTTTTTTTTATCTTCACGCTGTAACCCGCACATAGCAGGGTAGGCAGAGGGAATCTAGTGTTAAGACACTCCGTTCCCCACTTTCCGCCGAATTCGGAGGCTTGCGTGTTAAGTGGCGGAACTTAACGCCGCGCTTCACCTCGACACCAGAACGAAGAAAATGGAAGTATAATTTCCACTCCTCGAGTGGGAATCGAACCCACAACCAGTCGTTTACAGTCACAAGCTTGTGCCACTGGGCCACGACTGGCCACACGATATATGATGTAGGAAATTATATTAATATTAAACTATTCAGGATAGCGTTTCTTAATGATATAGAATAAATTTTTACCAGGATAAAACGGAAATTAAAAACATGTATTCATTTATAGTGCCTAGTTGTTCTTATACTTACTTATTTGAAATATCAGTCAGTAGAAAAATCCCAATTTTACCATTATTTCAAAATAATATTAAATTACTTTACCTATAAAGAAATAAAAACCTTATTCGTGTTCTAAGAATTTTCTACCTGCACAAGATAGGGTTAAGTAAATATTTAGGATTGTTGTCTACGACCAGGTAGTTAACAAAATATGGAACCTATTTAGCGAAATAAACCTTTAGATTTACGTAAAAATTTTGGCGTCAAGCTACTTACCTGACGTATGCAGATTCTGATACCAGTAATGTATGTAGTACCTCCATATTTTGTCGTTCGTTTGTTAAAGTTGATTATAGAGAAAAAAGAATCCTTGCACGTTTTCTGGTATATCAAGGAAGTTGGCGAGTACCTAATATCGTGACACCATTGCCTGCCCCAAAACGAAACGAAACGTTGCATGCTGAGTGGCAGCGGTATTCACTTACTGTCAAATGATCTGAACGCTAGTTTGCCTTGGTCTATACCATAAAAGAAAACTTATTTCTTGGTGTATCTGGCTAATTCATATTGAATTTATAATAAAAAAACACTTAAATTATTCGTTATCCTGCTCATCCTAGCAGAAACATCAAGTTAATTAATGCTTTAAGAATGTTTTATTGTGAAATTTTGAAACAAATCAAAGCAAAAACTTTCATAGATAGCTACTAGTGAGAATAATTTGTGTTAAAAATATACATAAAATCTGTAAACCATAATAAACAGACGGCAATATAGAAAAAGCTCTCATTACTCATCGCCTCAAGACTTGCTACTCGCGATTAATCAAATTAATTACTTTCATTTCTTCGTAAGAGACGACTTAGATGTAATTTGTAGGCGACAGCGATTTTATTTAATATCAATGATAAATAAACATTAAGAGGAAATTATTGAATCATGATGTTACATGCTTCAGTAAAGTTTTCAAGAGGTATGGAGGTATTAAGAATTGATTCAGTTTCTCCACTCTGGCACTTAAGACAAAATACTGCATTTAGTTCTGCCAGTCAACACGCAAACTCCTGAATTCACGTGGAAAGTAAGAACGAAGTGTCTTGACACTTGGTTACGTTTGACGACTATGTCATGTCGAATAAATCGCAAATTATTTGTTAGGGGCCAGTGGTGGCGCAGTGGCACGAACGTGTGATTGTAAACGACAGGTTGTGGGTTCGATTCCCGCTCGAGGAGAGGGAATATTTAATATTTCCATTTCCATCGTATCAGAAGCAAAGCGCGGCGTTAAATTCCGCCACATAACACGCAATGCCTCCGAATTCGGAGGAAAGTGGGGTACGGAGTGTCTTAACACTAGGTTCCCTCTGCATACCCTGCTGTGTGCGGGATATAGCGTGAAGCTAAAAAAAATGTTTGTTAACAAAACTTACATTTCGTTTGAAAGAATTCTCTTAATAAAATATAACTACACCTAATATTTTTATAAATAACTCGCTTTACACTTTTAACTTAAGCCACCACTTAGAAATGGCCCGTCGTACTACGGATATGTCATCTTAGCTATTGATTTTTGATTCAGCCGTCTCTACTGCCGTGATAATGCAATTATATGTAATAATCAGCTTACGTGTTATATGATTTACTCGTGCATGGTAAAATTTATTTTCTAATTTGCTTAGTAAACGCTCAATTTTGCTATTCAACAGTTTCTTGATGAACCGAATATTGTTTTAAATTATAATCAACAGTAACTATAATTATAACGTGAAGGAACGAATATATCGGATTCGTTTTAAGCAAGTTATGGGGGAAGAATAAGAAATTTGTCATAGCAAAAGTTTCAACGAGGAGATGAGAAACGGAGAAGTACACAATAATGTATAAAAAACACATACTTTCTTATTTAATTAATGAAATAAGTATAAAACTCACTATCAAAGACTTGTTCTTGTGATGCCACAAGATATGCACCCGATATATACAAACCGGTACTAAAAAATAATGGACAATCTTTTAAATGGTAGCTAACGTATATATATATTTGTAATAAAAATCAAAATAGTAGTTATATTTTTGCCTTGACTTCTTAGATACTCGTACAATTAACCTTAGTGAGAATTAAAATCGTGACCGTTTACTTCAAATAAAAGAATTACCACTTCGATATATCTAAATATTAATAATAATACGAAATAACCCTTGAACTAACTTCTCATTCTTCACTAACCCAAATACGCTGCCGTTGATATTCAAGTTTAGCCTATTCTTTACATTATAATCGTGTATTTTAATAGAAAATCTCATAAAATAGAACCTTTTTTTTTACGATCTTTTTAAATTTTATATCAGAATAAATTAACCAACAATATAAACTTCTTAAATACGTTACTATAATTTGCATAACAATTAAATTAAACGCATCTACGACAATCTTAGGGCTATCGACTAGACGAGGCATATTGCCCTTTTCGTCTAGCCCTTTATGTTCAACCCTTATGAGAAAAACACCCTTCACAACTATCCCACGGTCAGGTTGTTCATACAATAAGTACGTTTTGTAATTACTCAGTCGTGTAAAGAGGGTTAAGTTTTACCAGTTAACGGTTTGGCTTTCTTTATTCATGTTTTTTTTTTGTGGTAATACACTAGGCAGGTAGGTAGAGAGAGTTTTATTTATTTTTTATACTACTCTTCGTTTGGTGGATATTGATGAGGTTTTGCATTAATTATATCTGAAATTTGAAAATATTTGACATATAAATATTCAATTTGGGGCCAGTCGTGGCGCAGTGGCACAAGCGTGTGACTGTATACGACTGGTTTGATTCCCACACGAGGAGTGGAAATATTTAATGTTTCCATTTTCTTGGCTTTGCTGTCGAGGCTTAGCGCGGCGTTAAGTTCCGCCACTTAACACGCAATGCCTCCGAATTTGGCGGAAAGGGGGGAACGGACACTAACACTAGGTTCCCTCTGCCTACCCTGCTGTGTGCGGGATACAGCGTGAAGCTAAAAAAAAATATTCAAGTTTAATTATCGTGACACAAGACAGCGTTTCATTGTAAAATAGGTGCGAGTTCAATCCACAAGTGAAATAATGATTATATTTATATTGCAATATCTCGATTTTAGCTGAGAACAGAGTGGCTTGACTCTATGTTCTATCTACTTTACTATTGCAAAAAAGTGTATTTGAACCAACACTCATCATCTCAGGTGTGTTATAACTGCGCCACGATAGCGCCTATCTGTATTCAAAACCCTTAGAAATTAAAATATTCTCGATTCCTTTACTCGAATATAAAATTCTAAGTTCGCAAAGTAAAAGACCTATTAACAAGTTTCAGCCATTACGTAGCCTGAGATTTATGGGTAAAAAAATTTTCTTACGTGAATTTTTGGAAGGCTTTTTTTTGTATTTTTAGCAAATTTAAACCGAATCTTGAAAGCTAGTATTAGATTGAAGTGTTAAATTCTTGTTAAATTCTTTTTTAAGTATTCTGTAAAGAAATTGCTTTATTTTTTAAGTTATTTACTATTTATATTATATTTTTGTTTAAGTCCGGTGTTGTTATACTGTTCTATACTAATTTGCTGTCTAAATTCTTGATTCGTCATTTAGGTCATAACTTAATACAGATCTGATTGTGATGGCACGTATATACAAATTATATAAGTTACAAGAGTAGTGGTTTTTTAATATATATTACTGTTACTACATCTTAAGATTCTATGAATAATCTATATTAACCTTAATTCCTGCAATATAATACTTTAAACGAATGTTATGATGCATTTTTTTTCTCCTTTGTTGACTTAGCGCTTATAACCAGAACGACATCTACCCAAAGGAATGTAGCTATTGCCTTTTCAAAGCGAATTATTTATAGCTTATGTTGTATGTTGGATGTACATCATCGCTCGAGCAAAAAGTCAAAAGCATAAAATTTAAATAAACAATTTCATTGTCACGTAACTTTTTACATAGGAAAAAATAGTGACTTGTCTCTACGAATGTGGAGCTTGTTTGTTTAATAATTTTTATATCTATAAATAAAATTATACTAAAAAGAAAAAAAAATATTTCAATTTAAAATGCTCAACTGTGACGTAACGACAACTGACAAATGATATAATATATTTAATTTTTTAAATTCTCTTATTCATCATATTTCAATTATTTCTATCTCCTAACTTTGGATGAAACGCGACGTTGAGTTCCACCACTCAACACACAATGTCTAAAAATCATGTTAAAACTGTAGAACGAAAATATCAAAAAATTGAACAAAAAAACATTCATTTTCACCAAAACATAATCGAACAGCTAGTACATGCCTACTGACCTTGTAATTAAATACACCTCCATGTCTTACTTAACTAAATGGGGTCGAATTATTATTTAACTGCGTAAAAGCCGACTAACACCCAATAACCACGCTTTTTCAGCCATTATCGAAACGTAAACGGCTAAAACTTTACATTCTCGTGTTAAGACCCTGTAAAATTAAGTTGACGGACGATCGGCCGAACAATGGAATTGTTCACAAGACAATTTTTGGGGAAACATTGGGCCTTTTGCAAGAAACTTATTTCGTTTTCCATTTATTATTAACTTACTTTCGTCTTCTTTGATAGTTGAAGAGCTTCCTAGTTGGATATAACGAAAAAATAAACTTTTTATATGTTAGATAGAGTCTTTCATGTCAATTTTGATGTAACATTGTGTGTTAGAGTATTATTCATGGACTTAATTTATTTTAAATGTATAAAGTATTTAGAAAACTTTAGAAAATTTTAACGCAGCGGGATTCGAACCCGCGTTTCTTGCAAACTTGGTTTTTCAATTTCCTAAGTATCTACGTCGTTTTAAAAATGTTTAAGTAACATTGTATACATAAATCCAAACATACAACATCAACTAAGAAAATCCAAATTAAATAATAAACAGCTATAGTTTTTAAACATTAAAAAACTATACAAATAAATAAATACGCCATTCTGAAAATAATATTTACATGTATTTATAGTAGAATAGTAACTTCCCAGTAAAAAACAGCTTCACGCTTGCTCCCACATACGAAGGACAAAGTCAGATAGTGTCAAGACACTCCGTCCTCTGCAAGCAGTATTAAAATAATCGATTTAATTATATACTCAAATATGCCTTCTTAATATAAACCTTACTTACCTATATTATCTTTCAATTTGTAATTCAGTAACCCAAACATAATCATAGTTTTAATAAGGGGTCTACACGCAAAAGGCTAAAGCGCGTATTGGGCAACTCGGTTCATATATCGTAAGTAACGAAGCCAAATAATCGTTCATTTGTAACACAACGCGTATGCCTAATCAATCAATTACATGTTAAATTAAGCGTGTAGCATGAGTGCTTAGTTGTTACACCCAGGATTAAGGATTTTTGATGCTATGTTCGTTTGTGCCATGTTCGAACTATTTTTTTTGTAGATTTTTTTGTGAATCGTTGTTATAATTTATTGTTGTTTATTGCAAATAGATATTATATATAAACTTGAGAAAGTTATTTTTTTGTGAATTGTTAAGTTTTGTGAACTTTAAAGTAATTCTTATTATTTATAGTCCATCATGGCGCGGTGGCTTAGCGTCTGACTGTAAACGAAATTAGTTATGGGTTTGATACCCACTCCATTCTGATAACCTCCATAAAGCTCCGCGTTAAGTTCCGCCACTCAACACGTACTGTCTTGATTTCGGACGAAAAGTCTAGAATGGAGTGTTTTGACACTATATGCTCTTAGATTTCCCTAATTTATGAAAAAACTGTAAAGCTATAAAAAATAAAATTAATTACTCCATTTATTATATTTTGTTTTTGATTCCTTATTTAAAATTACCGAGCCAGAGAAGCACAGATTACTTAGCTGATGTCATATTGAAGCTTTCCGACGGAAGGACGGAGTGCGTCGACACTATGAACCCATAAACATATAAACATATGTTAACATATACATAATAATTTCATAACTTGCCTCAATAAGCATTTAACGTTAACTTAGCATTTTTACTTATTGATATTCCACGTAGTCGTTTAGACCGGCGATGTAATCAGAGCGACAAAGTAGAAATGAGCTTGTCGACTCCGGATTAGACACTTTAAGGATTTGGGTTGGCCCTCACTCCAAAAAGCACTTTGCCAAAGCTTTTACTAACTTGCTACTGAAACAATTGATTTTCTTCAAATTGTAAAATAATTAGCTAATAAATTGGCCTAATTTTGTTTGAGTAAGCTCTAATATTTGTGATCTCTCAAAAAGTCCATATCGATTTATTATTTATATTATTTATATAGTCTACATATTCAATACTTTACTACATGCTGTATCTGTGTATGTATTATCATCTTATGAAATTCGATGGTTGTGTGTTCGATTTCCATTATAGGTATATTACTTTCATATCTCCACTCTGGTGCTTGACAAAGCGCAGCGTTAAGTTCCGCTATTTAACACATAATGTCTCAATTTTGGGTAAAAGGTAGAAAATGGAGTGTCAAGACACTAGATTCCCTTGCTACCCTGTTATGTGCTACAAACGTAAAGCTGCTTAACATGTTGAGCGTATGTACAGTAATATTTTTCAATTTGACCTTTCTAAAATATAATTGGCTATCTTCCTTTGCGTCACTAAGTTGAGTAAAAAGCTCTTAACACTTTTTTATATCTATAAGATATTAAATTTCAAAAGCTCAACAAGTAAATATTACTAATATGTGACATTTAACCTCACCGCAAATAACATTTGGTTTCCTTTCATAAAGCAACTAGCACTAATTGTAATTTAGTAAAAAACAGTATTCAAATATTAAACAAAGTGGGACAAGGTTAGAATAAATTAAACTGTCTATCTGTCTACATTCTAATCGCACCAAGTCGACAAATTCAAGACAAAAAAAAATTCGAAATGTTAATTGGTCACCTATAAAGTAAACTAACGAATTATTTACACGCGTGCCTCGAGTTAAGATTAGAGATAACATGGCAACGAATATTTAAATCATGCGGTTGCTTCCTAACGGCCAGCGATAAGTGAGCTGTCAAACGGCGCCACTGTCTTTGGAATGCCATAGAGGTTTTAGTACCAATTTCCGCCGTCACGCTTACAAAATGGCCGGATGTCAACGCGTCTGTGTAGTCCATTAATTTCCTTTTTTTAGAAGGGTGGCGGTAATGTATCTGGAATATTCTTTTAGATGGTCTGTTTGTGCGTTGCGTGATTTATTTTGTGGTGAGAATTAGTTAAATTTTGTTTTTAATTGTGTTTTTTTTTAATATTTACACTTTGACAAAGAAGAACTTTTGGTAATAACGTTAAATTAATGTCAAAAATGATATTAAAATCAAGAGAATACGGCTATTTTTTTTAAATATTCGCAATGAATATACAAGATAGACGAAGAAATTGAAGGTGGAGCTTTGTCCTCCTGGCACTATCCCGGCTTTAGCCAGGGTCTGCCTTCCTACTTAACCTCCTCCACTTTGCACGGTCTTTGACATCCCCGGTGGTAAGTCCATTGGCTCTCATATCCTCAGGTGGAGCTTTGTATTTTTTAAATATATCGTTTTTTTTTAAATTTTTCTTTATCCCAGCTTAGTCCAGTCGCGGTCCTGTATTGAGCTATATTTTTAGCTAATAAAACATTTAAGTGATACATAAATATTAATAATACCTAAAAAGTCCATCCAATTTCATATAAAACGTGAAATATTCTACTATTAAACATATATAGTCCACAATTCTGATTTATACGAGTCATCTATAACCTATACCGAAGTTAGTTGCCGCATGTGGAGCGGTTTTCAACGTCATTTGCTTAGCGCGGGCTCCATTGAGCATTAAATTTAATTCGTTCGTATTCGTATTGAAAACCAAGTTAACGGTTCGATAATTTTTACTTATATATGTGTTTTTAGATTTATGATTATTTGAATGTACTAATATTATATTTCAAATTATTTTGAAATAAATTTAAACTTAGACGGAGATCTATCAAAAAGCGAGACAAATAATATATATGTACACATAAAAGCAAATTATAGTACAAAATGATTGTAATATATTATATTAATTAATGTTATTATGTATAGTTATAACACTTATTAATAATAAAGAAAGATAAAGCTCAGTTGGTTAAGACATGTTCACGAGTTCTTGATCAGTATACGCAATATTAATAAATTTGCCTTTAAATATTTCTTAATACAAAATCAAAAAATTTATTCAAAATAAGAAGTTTCAAGCATTATTTTTAGACAATCTAATAATTTACCACGGTTCATTAAATAAATGCCTCAGACTTGAGAAGAACCGACGCAATTAATCTTCTTTGTTTCAATTGTTGTATGTTAAGTACAATTATAAAATTAAAATGGTATTATAATGACATTGTATGGCGTTCGCTCGCTCAAAATATCCAAAAAGGCTAAGTAATCTGTCAAATCTATCCACCAATCTATATAAGACGATTTGTTTGTCTGTAAACAAATATAATATATCACTTGGCAGCATGTTTGTTAGCAAATTGTCGTTGTTTCACCACAAATACCTTTTATCTTCACCATATATTCAACTTAACTGGTTTCACGCGAACGTGACTTGAACTTAGCTACTCGAAGGAGTATAATAAAATCTGAATCAACTTTGTTCTATACTTGCTTTACATTGAAAGTTTCCTACCAATGAGTATACTTTAGGAGCGTATGTGGTGTAAAATTAAAGGAAAATACGAAAACCACATAATTTAATATGTAGTTCTAACTTTTGATCTTGGCGTAGAATTATCTTGTTAACTTCGTGTTTTAAACTTTCTTCTTGTTACTTTATTATGTATTTGTAATTAGGTAAAACGTAGAGCTTAAATTATTGTTTAATTATTCTCGTGAACCCTTCCATTTTTATCTCAGAGTGAATTTAGAGATATTCAAAGTTTCAGCCAGTTTTTTTTGTAGAATTTTGTTACTGGATCAACTGAGTCACTGCGTCCAAGATTTTTTCATTCGACTATTTATCTAAACATAGACTAAACGTATACGTAGTTATATTCGAACTCGACAGTTCATTAAGACGAGTGCATTACATCAACAAATACTATTTAACATATCTAAATCGAAAATTAAATTAAAAACTTGACTACTGTACTACGAGAGAGCTCTCATTGCAAAATTAAATTTAAAAAATTATTCAACTAAACAAAACCGGGCTGATTTACTAGTTTTATTATAGCAAAATTATAACGCAAATGAAATTATCGGAATTTCGTAGCAAAACACATTACTGTGACCTAAAAACATGCTGAGCATCAATATAAGGAACGCAGTGAAACTAAAAATAGAGCTGTTCAGCAACAAGTGCTGGCCAATTGTTTACCCCCCGCGGACCGTTTGTGAAACCGCGCCTTTTATAGATCTACCTAAAAAAAGTGACTTTGGTCAAAATATATGTATTGTTTTATGTTTTAGTTACATGCAAAATAATTAATTTATTATTAATCTAAATTTTTGCACGTCGTTAAGTTCCGTCAACGCAGCCTATTGATTTCGGGAGCAATGTGAAATAGAGAGTGTCTTGGTTCTCCCTGACTGACTTGCCGCAGTAAAGTTGAAAAAAAATATTTCAATTTGGTTCGTTATTTCTATTGGACTTAGGTAGTTAATTATAGTCTTAGTTAACATTTACTAGTGTATTAAACTAAACTCATTTATTAAGATACCTTATTCTTCCTCAGACGTGCTTCATATTTTTTTCTTTTCTTTCTAAAAACATAAAAATTACAAGACCATTTATCATGTTAGTTAAAAAAAATAAATCGATTTTAATAGCATTTTCAACGTTAAATAGTTACAGTATATATACTTCAAATGTTCTAAACTAAAATAATAATCTTTCTACCTAAGTAATAGATATTCCCATATAATATATAGGTCGCTCCCAACAGGTGCATGAAGTCACGTAAGTTTGTCCACCTATGTATTTCCTCTAGTGCTAGTATTTTAACTACTTTAACCGCTTCCTTTATACCTCGTAACTGAAGTGAATTGTTCTTTGAACTGTTTGGAATTATGCCCTTAACATATACACTTAAAAGTTAAAGCTTTCCAGGTTATTTTTTCTTTTAAGTAAAATATTTGATATACCGATGTTTTTTGAAGAAAAACTTTTTGTGATGTAATTATTGTGTTGGGTTGTTTAAAATAATGAAATGGGACCCTCTAATAATTTTAATATCTAAACTAGTAGGTTATTATGCACAAAAAACAGCTTCAAGAATAGCATGGTTACTAACAACCAGAGAGAATTGGTGTCAGAATACTCCCTTACCCTCCGTTACTTTCCTCCCGACTTCGAGATATATGGTAGAGTGGAGAAATGAAACCTAACTTAAATATAAACATTTCCCTGAGTGGAAATCAAACAAACCACCATTCACATTTAAAATCAAACCCTGTCCTACTTTTTTTTTTTTTTTTTTTTTTTTTTTTGTCGCTGGGATATGCATTTACGCAGACCATCCGTACGCAGGCAGACCTACCTTATGTACGAATGATACTGTGGGACTCACCGGAGAGTCCGATACTACCCACTAAAACCCAGCGGAAACCCTCTCCCACCGTCTTGAGACGTCGCAGGTTCGCTCGCGCATTCTACTACGACGCCTCGGTGGAAACCCTGTCCTACTGCCTCAAGCCTAAAACATGGTCACAAAAATCAAAAATGTATACCAAAATTATTATGAAAATAATTCAATTATTTAAACAAACAGACAAAACTAATTCTATTTACATTCATATTTACAAAGAAAAAAAAAATGCTAAAAGCATCACAACATTCCCTCTTTACTTCGTACCTTTGCGCTGTTCTTTTCAATTTCCTTCAGGTTTTATTATGAAGTGGAATACTCGGGAAGACAAATTGCGTTTTACAAGTTCCACGGAGGCCGTGAATGCAAGTTGGCTTTTTATTTTCAACTGTCGTCGACAGTCGGTCAATTTGCTTGTACCATTCCGCCTTGTTTTCCGTTCAGTAACCTTTCTATATTATGGGTGTTTTTTGCTGAAAAACAATTGTCAATTGTAACTATTTAAAATCGATTAATGGTGTATATTTTATTATTTGAAAATATGTTTTAGAAAATTCGATATAGTTACAGGTAGACTCAAACACTTACAGTTTATTTTGTTTTATATGAAAAATCGCAGGAAACAAAGATTTTATTCAGCAATAATTATCGATATTTGTTAAGTCTAGTATTTGTTAAGTCTAGTGGCAGGTAGTATAGGAAATAATTCACTATGGTTGCTAGTTCAATTACAAAATTATGACGTTTTTAGACCAGGTAGGTACTAGAGTTTTCTGTAAAGAGAAAGGAGCTACTGACACACCGTTTCATTCTCATCTTCCTGCCGATATAGACAGACCAGTGAAGCATTTATATTACTGCACTCAAAAAGACAAAATTGCTTAATAATATAAATAATAATTTACACAGGCGAAGCCGCGAACAAATAGCTAGTATACCATAAAATGCCGAATTTTGTCCATAACATATGTTAATAGCACCATGTTATTCACGATTCAGCGAAGAAGTATTCAACAAAATCCCCTCGATCAGGGTGTATTAAAGAATTTACATTTCAATCTATGGGAAGATCGTAAATAATTGAACGGCGAAATGGTAATGCCCAATAATCGACAAACAGTCGTAAGATCGCAATATCGCTACCCTAAGCCCTGAGTCAGTTCTTTATAGTCTCCCTTTCGGGAATATTGGATGTGGAAATCTAAGAATAAGGCAACACTTAGCTTATGTTTTTTTGGTAAATTATAGGGGAATTTATCACTTTTGGGTAAAGTAATTTTAATATCCGTTATAGATGCCATTGTTGCGCAATATAATAGCGTCTGACAGTAAAAGCTACTGGTTTTGGTTCAATTCATTTGGTGGTTCATTATACTTAAATTATTTTAATTTGCTCGCTTTGAAAAGACAAAGTGCAAAGTGTTAAGTCTCACTACTCAGCTTACAATACCTTGATTTCGGACGGAAAGTGAGGAACAGAGTGTCTTGACACTAAGCTCTCTCTGACTACCCTGGTGTGCGGAAAAAATGAAGTTGCAAAAACTAAAATATAAGATAAGAAACACTCTTAAAGAAACTGATAATTTCAATAAAAAACTATATTTGGCAACTGAACACACTACCTGTTCATCTGATACGTTCTTTTAGATTTTCTGCAGAAGACTCTTAATCAAAGTAAAATATTCACTTTTCTTGAGATATTCTACCAAATTTAAGGCACTCTCATATAAAAATTTGAAAAAGCTAGATAAGCCACTTTTACATTTCGACATGGGATACGAATTTCCGCTTATTTGCGTACATTTTTAAGTGTAAAGGAATAGACGAATACTTTTGGCTACTTGCCAGAGGCTTGCAATACTCTTACTATTTAGAGCCAATTTCCAGAAAGAGCCGACTTCAGGCATGTTTTTAACTTTAATAGGTCTTGAGAAAAAAAATAACACACCTTAGGGTTAAAAATACGAAATTACAGTATTTTGATCGTAAGCCAGAATTGGTAGTCTTAACTAGTATATAATAATTTGTTGATGTTTTTGACAATATGGCTACTGGTTTTGTGGTTGTCGTAAATTTAAATTTTTGATACATTTTAAGTGACACTCGCAAGCCTGAAATGAATCGATTGATGTAAGAATCATGAAAATCAGTCAACGTATTTGGTCTCTATAGTACCAAATAAGAACAAAAATAATTTATTTTATTATGTCATTTTATTATGACTATAGATATTAAATTTAAAATTCATTGCAAATAGTATCTTATATACACTGTCTATTATTCATTCAGCGTACACTCTTGCACAGAGTCTATATTTACTGATGCAATAGATTAACAATAATAAATAATAATTGGGGCCAGTCGTGGCGCAGTGGCACAAACGTGGGACTGTAAACGACTGGTTGTAGGTTCGATTCACACTCGAGGTAAAGCGCGACGTTAAGTTCCGCCACTTAACAAGCAATGTCTCCAAAATTCGGCGAAAAGTGTGGAACGGAGTATCAACACTAGGTTCCCTCTGGCTACCCTGCTGTGTGCAGGATACAGCGTGAACCTAAAAAAAATATATTATATGTAACAAATATTAAAAAGTAATATTAAAGTGTTTTTATCTTTTCTTTCCAGGTAAGTAGCTGATGCATAACACATTAAGAAAATCTGAGCAAAACCCCAAGATGTATACGGTAATATTATTTTTTAAACATCTATTCAAATATTTGAAGTACTTTTCAAATGTGACTTCTTTGTTCGGTGACAACTTTCGAAATAAAACCACGGTATATTATTCTTTCAACGTTGATATTTATTCACTAGCTGTGCCCACGACTTTAACGGAGTAAAATTTTACCAAAAGAATATTGTTAAGTTTGCAGATTTTACAATAATGTAAAATAAAAATAGAGTTAATTATTCCTTACGACATCAGCCAGTGAAAGTTACGTCAAAATCGGTCTAGTCGTTAGTCGTAAACAAACAGACAAACAGACCGACTGATAAATTTATATATTATAGCTTATTTATAGAGTACATACATATGTATTTAGCGGCTATTTTAATATTACAAATTTTATTTATTTGTATAAAACGTAAAATGTAATACTAAAGCTTACAATCCTTTACTTTCAAATATGTACATATAATTTGTGATACGAAGATAAGTTAAAAATGATTTTTACGTATATTTCGAGGCGTTTTTCTCGATAGTCGAAAAATTCAATATGTTAAAGACAGGTTAAGTAGAAAGGGTCTCTGCTCTGACGCCAGCGTGTAAGGCTGTGTGGCCCAAGTTATAAACTGAATTAAATTACTGTATGTGTAATATCTTATTTACAAAGCACGACGTTAAGTTCCGTCACTTAGCACGAATTGTCTTAGTTTCTGTTGAAAAGCGAAAAACGGAGTGTCTAGACACTAAGGTCTCTCTCCATACTCTGCACAAAGCAAGTAACTTATATAATAACAAAATTTATACAATTAAATTAAAATCATTTGTTAAATTATAATTTTCGTTCATATTGTCGACGACCTCGTCGTACCTACGTATTTTATGTATGATAATCGATCCCACGACTTCCGGTCTACCAGACAATACTAGTAACGTGACGAGACTTAAATATATTGCTACAATGTCGCTATGGGTGTAAAGTTAAATAATATTTTACCAAATATTTAACACGTTCATGGCAAAAGTGAATTGAATTTTACTATTCTTTTGTGTTATAATTTAAAATTTACTGTAATAATTATTTATAATAATATACAATAGTCACTTTGGTTATGAGAAAAAAAAGTCTTGGGCAATATTGTAAAATAAAATAGAAACAAACAACGTAGAGGAAACGATTGAATTTCTTAATAAGACCATAGTGGCGGAGTGCGACAGCTACTGACAATTAACGCGATGGTTGTGTGTTTATTCCTACTTTTATATTTACATTATTTATATTTCTTCGCTTCTACAAATAATACTTCTAATTCGAGCGAGAAGTAGAAAACGGAATATCTTGACACTAGTTTCTCTATACTTACTGTAATTACTACATAGGAAAAAGCTTCTGTACTTACTGTAACTACTATATAGGCAGAGGGAACCTAGTGTTAAGACAATCCGTTCCCCACTTTCCGCCGAATTCGGAGGCTTGCCTGTTAAGTGGCGGAACGTAACGCCGCGCTTTACCTCGACACCAGAGCGAAGAAAATGGAAATATAATTCCACTCCTCGAGTGGGAATCGAATCCACAACCAGTCGTTTACAGTCACACGCTTGTGCCACTGGGCCACGATATATAGGTAAAAGTGTGTGACTTTATCTTTATTTCCTTTCCGAACTAAATAAATATAATCTTTTCCATGTTATCTTACATCTTGTACCGCACTTACAATTTGAGTAGACAGAAAATTAATGTCCCAACCGATAATGCGACGCTGAATCTTTTTATCCTTTGTATTCACGGACTAAGGTAGTTTATTTACGGCCAAGAAGCTTAAGCCTACTTTCAATCGCGATAATATGAGATATATATGAAGTTCTATTTTTACGCATTTTGTTTTTCGTTATTTTCACTGCTTAGTGTATGAAAACCAGAGTGTTTTTATCAAAATTTGTTTTGCGAATTATGCATATTTTTTTAATTTGCTTTGTATGCAATTTGAGAATTTGAGTGTTGCATTATGTCTAGTAGACTAGTGTAATCTATAATATTCTTGACGGTTTTTATCATTTTCTAATGTTTAAAGAAAAATATAAATTATTATTCTTAACAGAATTAGTAATTTATAGAAAACCGAAACATCGTTTTGATACTGGATGTAAGATTATTTATTCCTTGAGAAATTTCTTCATAGTTTGTTCCAGACAATATGTAAAGAGCAAAAACTAATAGAAATTAACAAAACTTTCTAATTTACTAGGTAATAATTGATCCCACTACCATCTCGCCTAATAAGACAGCAGTATTTCCACTTTAGCGAATAACATATAAATAATACATATATTAATCTACACTCAATATCCCACTAAAATATACATCCCATATCAGTTCATTACAACTTCCCCAACCCAAGAAATTGACTGTCTCCAAATCCATATTCAAGACGGAATTACGCAATCAAAGCACGTTTTGACGTAGAAAATTATAATTTTCGATGCTAACCGATTGTGATAAGGTTGCTATTGGTTTGATAGATACGAGATGAGGTTGCACCGAGGTCAGTAGATTCTGTAGTCCACGGGGAGGCGTGACCCGATGTTTACGATTACAAACATGTAAATGTAATGAAATGCTTTGTTCTACATCCGTTTATTCGTGGGTGGTAAATAGGGTTGCCATGTGTGGGATTTTAAGTGTTTATGTTGAAGATTTTGTATAAGAAATAGAAAAAAGCACAGCTTTAGGCTTATTTTCACATGGTAAGTTAGATAGCGGGTCACTCCGTTCTCTGTATTATTTAAGTTAACCTTCGTTGAGATGTGTGGCGGGACTCAACATTGCGTTTACAATTTATTATTTAAATATATGTACATATTAAATCCCCAAGTAAAGATCAAACCAAAAATAATCGTATTAACTAACAGTTGCTAACTGTCCCAATGCGCTTCGATCGCTTCCCTAGATATGCTTTCTCTAGGTACACGTATTCAAATTCGGTGTTCACCTTCATTATCAGTAAAGACGTTACTGAATAAAAACATACTTTAAATATTTTTATCTTGTAAACATAAGCTTTATTAACAAAAACTCCTTAATTTCATGTAAAATTATACATTGATTATATCTAAATTATAACAAACAGCAATAATAACATAATATTAATTACAAAACTAAACACGTGTGACTTTATTTTCATTAATTATTATGCTTAGTTATATGCTTATATATATTGTCGATACATATGTACGATATACGATATACTTGTTCTAATTTTTAAATATTTTTAAACTGTTATTCCACACTTAGGAAAATTAAAAAGACATTTAAATTTTATTTCTTTAAATGTCTTTTACTTCTTCTATATAATCTTTGACTATGCCGTATTTAACATTCAATTTTTCATTTTTTTTTTGTTTAATAATAAAATAACAACATCTTTTTCCACATATGACCAAAAATAAACAAAAACACTTTATACGTCTATATACATACATATATACTATACTATCTACCCACATTTATTCGGTAAGCAAAATACAAAGCCAACAAAAGAATATTTGTCAGAACCGGCATGTGTTCTCCATTTTATATTAAGAGCTTTTACAATACATTATTACAATATCTATAATCATTCATTATAATGCACCCGAGTTCTTATTTAATTCAACGGGCTTAATTTCTCAGTCCCCTGTCCATCTGACACGCGTCATGGCTAGGGTGACCGTAACAAATTTACCTATACATAGCGTGTGTCTCCCTCGCACATCAATCAAATCAACGGGTGTAAAAGGGAGGGTAGATTACGTTACGAAATGAATAGAATAATCCTTTCGTTTGTTAGCCAAAGGGGAATGTCTGTATTTACGTCCAGGGGAAATTAATGGGAATACTAAGTTGGTGTGTCAAGTTTATACATTTTTTTTATATATATATATATAGGAAGGATTAATTCGTTATCTACAATTTATTAACAAAATGATGGGTGAAAAGTAATATTTTATGTTACTTTAGTTATAATTACATAAATTTATCAATTAACTAGTAAATATCTAAATTGTACACAATTAATTTACTCACAAACGTATTTTCAGACGTTTCATTACAATGAATGAGTCACTTATTTTCTAAACAGTTCAATTTGGGCGGGATTTAGCGACAACACGCGTATTCCTTGATGGCTGACTAAGCAGAAACGCGGCATAAAACGGAACGTTAACAAAAGACTAACTTATCCGACAAATCGCGCATTACGCGCAACGAAACGCACAATAACGTCAAAAATGGCGCGAAAAATGACAGCTTTACATTCAAAATGGCGGCGCTTGGAGGAATTACACAATTTGTGCTGTTTATTTGTAACTTTGTTAATTGAATGGAGTTAATTAATATTCAGAGTGTAATTACACTTTCAATGTTTTTTTTTTTCTAATTAAATTAAGACTAGTATATAGTAATGGAATATCAAAAGCTTATGATATATAAATGACCTTGAAAATATTATTAAAGTAAATTAAATATGTATCATAGATTGAAAAACTACATTCTTGAAAATTGAAAGAGAACTAAACTGTAGGAATAATGTAAAATAAACAGATGTCAAATTGCCAACACTTGTATTGCAGTCAAAGGACATAATTTTCATCCGTACTAAAAGGAAAAGTAGTGATTGTCTAGTCTTCTCCTAGTCGTAGAACACGGTCACTAAGTAATTCTTACGCTCCTTGTGTCACTACGTCATTAAGAGCAGCTAATTTAAAAAAAAAATGTATATTACTACATTTTTTTATTTTCTCCTAAGTTCAACGAATGTTTGTCAATTTTGTAACCTCAGTAACAAAATTGAAAATTTCTACTCATTCTAACATGACACGTGTTCAATCTATTTTACAATATATATAATGTTTACTTGTCCGTCCGTCCATTTGGGAATATTGATTGAAACACTATAGTTGGGTGTGACAGTCTGTTTGTACATATATAAGGGAAGTAGGGTAGGGGCGAAAAATCGAATAAGCATATTTGCACAACTAACATTGAAACTTTTGTTTTGCTTCGTTTACTGTATCGATCGTTACATTTACAAGGTTTAAACATGTCGGTTTGTGCTATGATTTTAGTATAACTTGATGCTTGTGTATTTATAATTAATTTTATAAATATGAAGCCGTCGTGGCGCAGTGGAACAGCGTCTGACTGTAGTGCGATGGTTGCAGGTTCGATTTTTATGTTAAATTGTATTGTTATATAAGTATTTCGTTTTTTATCATTTTAAACAAAATAAAACTTTCTTCGATACCGACTGAGTGAAAAGGAAGGGTATCCCTAATATGTCATTGTAATTACAAAGGTAACTTTTAACTTTGTATTTTTTTCTAATTAAAATATACATTTTACAAGATCTTAGAAAACACAGCTTACAAATTGCAGTACACATTTGCTCACAGCATATAAATCAAATTGTTAAATCATAATATAACATATATTATCTGTGCAAAGCTACCAACACAAAAACTATACAATACACTGAGAATTACATATAATTGTTGCCATTTTTCAAATATAATAGTCTCCAGGGCTTAGCGAAGCTAATTTCTGTGTAAAAGCGATACACACGAGATGAAGTGGCAACATTAATAAAATTTATGTGCACGTACACACACTGTATCAACTTGATGGAGGGTTGCTTTGTTGTTAAACAAGGAAGGATATACATAAATGTATGAACAGACGCCATATCTGTCTCTTTCTAAAGTTTTTTTTTTTATATCCCATATAGAAGGGAGGGAACCTAGTGTTAAGACACTCCGTTCCTCAAGCACTGCCTAATTTTTAAGGCATTGCGTGTTAAGTGGCAGAACTTAACGACGCGCTTTGCCTCGATACCAGAACGAAAAAAATTAAAGTAATAAATATTTCTACTCCTCGAGTGGGAATCGAACCCACAACCAGGCGTTTGTAGTCGTACTTATGTACCTCTGCACGGTGACTGGCGTCTAAAGTTTTTAGAAGTAAAATGTTGAAATTGAACAAGGAATTGTGTTGTTAAGTTTAGATCACGTTTGATATTATATTATATTATTCTAAAGTTTATCCCAACTGCAGGCAAATGCAGACATTTATAAACAACTGGCTTTTCTGTGCCGGTTTTGTTCTTGTTGACTGTTTGTGTTGGAAGTTTTAAATTAATCTATCGGGACAATAAAAAGTTAGGAATAAAGTTTCACTATCCATTTTCATGTTCTAATAGGTTAAGAAATCGTTTGTTAAATAATTGAAACCTCATCAAAATCGGTTTACAATTGATGACTTATTTTTATTATTGGACTTATTTTTTATTGACAAGCATATAACGGAGTGTCTTAACACTAGTTCTCTATAACCACGCTATATGAGAAAAATCATAAACCTACGATTTTTAATATATTTATAGCTAAAAAATATACATATTAAATTAATACTAAAATAGTTAAAAACAATTTCTCTACCCTCAAAAAGCCGAAACACCGAAACCAGCTTAACTTTCAATAAAAAAATCAAACAAAGAAACAAAAAACTTGCATTCAACATTCAAAAAAGCCATTGTTGATATGATACGTCATCGGGATTCGAACAGCACACCCATAGCAACTGCTACATTGTAACAGTAATAATAGCAGTAAGCAGTGAAAGCGTGCCTTATATAATGATTTTATATAACTAGGGGACTACCAGCTGCCCTCCGCATCTGCCTCGAACGGTTTAAACTGGATGTAGTGAGCTTTTTGCAACGCGTGTCACTTAAATGATTTGGCAATTATTATATTCTTATAGTCTTTCTGTATGTTGTGTTGATTTTTTTTATATAAAATACCAATATTATTACGGTATTTTGAACATTTTTAAGTAGGTGGTTGTGTTTTAATAATATTTAATTGTTTTTTTGTTTAATTTCGTATATATATGGGAGATAATCAGAAAAAACATAGTGTTAGAGCACTATGTTCTTCACTTTCAAAGTTAAGACCATGCCTGTTGAGCGACAGAACTTAACGCCGCGCCTAACTGTAGTGTCGCTTTTTATAAAACGATTTAAATACATAGATTATACATAAAATGAAACCATCGTAGCATAGTGGGGTCAATTCTGACTGTTAACTCTACTGGTTGTGAATTCGATCCCACTCGATTAAATGATAGAATTACTTATTTAAATTACTGACGTTTCCCTCTGATGTCTAAAACAGGGACTACAGCTTTGGGGATCGCTAGTCAACATGCAGTCTTAATATTGACTGGAAAGTGCAGAAAGGAGTGTACTAAATTCTCTCTCCCTACTCTGCTAAGCAAGGAAAAGCTGCATAAATATTAAAAATATATTAAATTTAATTCAATTTCAAAAACACTTAACTTCAGAAACTAAAAACCTGTTCCATTATATCACATATACTCTGGTTAACCGCGATAACTGAAACACCATACTTTTCAGTAGCTATTTTTTTTTTTAGTCGCATGCTGTATCCCGCACACAGCAGGGTAGGCCGAGGGAACTTAGTGTTAAGACACTCCGTTCCCCACTTTCCACTGAATTCGGAGGCATTTCGTGTTAAGTGGCGAAGCTTAATGCCGCGCTTTGCCTCGATACCAGAGCGAATAAAATGGAAATATAAAATATTTCCAATCCTCGAGTGGGAATCGAACCCAAAACCAGTCGTTTTAAGTCACTCGTATGTGCCACTGCGCCACGGCTGGCCCCTATATTAAATTTATATTAAATTTAAATTTAATTCAATTTCAAAAACACTTAACTTCAGAAACTAAAAACCAGTTCCATTATATCACATATACTCTGGTTAACCGCGATAACTGAAACACCATACTTTTCAGTAGCTATTATATGAAAATACCATAGTGGTTTTGTTTTTACTTGTTGATCGTTCAACTGTTGATGGATGATGCGATATGATTGATGGATCGCTCCAGACTAATATATTGAAAGGTGGATTTCTTTGTTATATAGAATTGATTTTACAACGCTTTTGGTTATTTTTGTAGGTGTTTGTATGTGAGAGGTTTATTAATAGATTTGAAAATGGGTTTTTTTTGGTGTGGAATTCGTAGGTAGTGGATTCTAATCCCGGAATAAATAGGTTTTTTTTTCAATATGTATATATATATAATGTATAATGTTATTAACATAAAATTTTAGCGTTTGAAATATTTAATAAATAGCATTCTCTATTGCCAAACGATTGTTCTTAGAAATAAATTTTGTGTGGCAGAAATTTGTAAACCATCCTTCATACAAATGCTCATAACAAAATTCAGTTATGATAAGCGTATAAGAATAAGGAAGTAGCCGAATGTTGAATGCATGGCTTAGTAGTGCACGGTTTCCAAAAGCGCAGGTTCGAGTCCTGAGAATATATATTTTTGTTAACATAAAAGATTTTAAAAAGATTGTTACTTTTTATAACAATACATACTCTAGTAATAATAAATCACACCATTTCGCTACGCAGTTATATAGTAATTCAGTTGACAAATAAAAGATTACACACAATGGTGGTGGGTTCAAATTGCACTCGAGGGAACATTTATATTTGAAATACACATTTCGTCACTCGTCTTTTATATCAACCCACACAACGGCTAATGTCTTCGAATGGGCGGCATGTGAAGCTCAGGCTGACATGTTAGTACATCGTAAAATGCGGGTGGCATAAAGACATAGTAAATTATATTCATGCAGTTAATTATAATTAAATACTTAATAAGAGCTTGTTTTTAAATAAATAGTAAATAAATAAACAAATTAAATAGGCAATCGCAAATTGTGGGGAAGTATCCATATATGGATTCAAACCGGCTTACCTTTTGTGAATTATTTTTCCAGGAGTCCTAGATTTTTTATTATTTTTTTAACACCGGTTACGTGTACAAAAATGTCACACTTTTGTCAACCACTGTCATCTATATTTAAAATTAATATGACTTGTTTTAAGCAAGTAGATTTAGAGGTAACATAGTTGGTTGTGGGTTCGATTGTCACACAGGGAAATGTGTTTTAAATTCCATTGTTTAACCTGCAAAGTTTCATGCACAGTTATCAACCTGCAAAGTACAAAACTAAGTGACACTGATATTTCTTTAAATTATATTTCAGTACAAAAAACTTAAAATATCTAACTTTTCCTAATAGAAGCGACAAACATTTAAACTCATTAAAATTATTATAAGTACGCAGTAACTTACCTTTTACCCAAAGGCGAATAATATGAAACTAATAGTCGAAAACCATTTATATTTTGTACTCCCTCAATAAAATATGATTCGTAAAGAGAACTAGAAAAAGTAAAATCAACTGTAATCCCTGCGGAGCTCGACAATCGGCGAGAGCTTTTCATAAAAATTGATTTTTATTCGAATAAGCCGTTGTTATTATTGAATGCAAAAAGTTAATACGATTTGTGTGTGATCTTTGGGCTTTTTGCTTTGCTATATTTGTGGAAATTATATAAATATTACATTTATCATGTTGTATGGCGAAATGAGAAAATATTACTTTTGTAAGATTGGTTTGGCCATTTATATAATAATGTTATTTTATTATTTTTTGATGTTTGTTGTGTATTAGTAAGTAATTTTAAGATTACGTTTATTTTGACTTACCTACAATAGCTATATACATATGTTGCCATATAGTTTTTTTAACCAATTACGATATTGCAATATTTGTAAGGTTATATTATATTAATAAAATATTCTGTACAAGTTTCATTGTTCCCCGCGCACTAATTCCACCTGTGAGTTGCCAGGCGCTCAGTTAGTAACAACAGTTTCACATTCATATTAGTGACCGGATGGCCGATTTAATCAGTAACAGAGAACTTAGTGCCCAATCACTCTATTCTCAGACTACCTTCATATTTCGATAAAATTAACTAATGTATTTTTTTACCTAGTCAAAAAATATATACACCTAAACACAAAAGAACGTTATAACCTGTGTATTTTATGTTTCTATACTTCTATAGAAAATCGATTACTACAGGCAGAATAGTCTTTCAGAGTATACCTTTAATGATAAACACATAACACTCTTTCCCATCACATCGTATAAACAAAAAAAGTGCCAAACATACGGCTGGCAACAATAAACTTCAAAATTCAACGCAATCAACTCAATTTACCGGCTGGATATCCAATTTAATCAGTTAATGTATCACTCGATTTACTTTTTACGATCTGAAAAGCCACTGTTCTTTAAAGGCCACCCCGAATTTATGCTCCGTATAAAATAGTGCTATAAACTACTGGACAAATGAAATACGACAGCGAATTTGTTTATTTTTTTTTTGTTAAATTTTAGTATGTTTCTGTCTCTGTGTTATGTTTGTAGTAATGGTTTTTAGTTGGAGTGAAAATTTGCTTTAGTTTTAAGCTTTGATGACTTTTAGTATTCTTGTACATTGTGGGAAATGATAATCTAATGAATAATATTATATAAAATAGCAACCTTTATATAATAATGTCAATATATTTCTAAAACATACATATATCATAAAAACAGCTTGACGTTTTTTCTCATATAGACTAACTACCCTTTAGTCACAGAGAACTTACTACTAAGACACTCGCGTTTTTCACTTTCCGCCTGAAATCGAGACATTCCGTGTTGTATGACGTAACTCAACGCCGCGCTTTTTTCTTATACCAGAGTGGAGAAGAAAAACAATTAAATACAATAACTGTCCCGAGTGCGAATCGAACCCACAATCATTCGTATAGCCAAACGTTATCCACTGCCCTATTTTGGCCTCATACATATAACATTAAGTTGAAATATTAAATATTTTCGTTAAATCTCATCTTCCGCCGGGACTTCCCAGAATACTGTATAAGCAAAGTCAACTCGAAGGGAACTTCTTAATCCCTTAACGTTTTATTGGCTTTGGTCCTAAAAGTTCTCTCAATGAATGTCTTGCGACAATCCGATTTGGGTTAGCCGTAGATTGCGACCCATTGTCTTTTATTGCAGCCTTGACCCCCGATTTATTCACATTTTATACTAATTTACTTTTAAATGTGATGTATATGAGTTTGATTCTTGGTTGAAGCCTGTTTGTATTATGTACTCGAGTACAATAAAAGTAATATTTAATTTATATGGTAAAATATATGTATTTCTTAAGTACATGTGTATGACATAGATATTGCTAATGATAATTTCTAGAAGGTTCAATAACGCGTTACTATAGTAACCTGTATGTCACTTTATGGAAAACTGTGGTAAAACGTATAAGTAGGATTTGTCAGGTCCTTGTTATGTTATTCATTTTATGTATTTTTATGCATTATTTAAAAAAATATACTATTTTGCATTCCTTATCTATAATTATATAATCTATAATAACTGGGTCCTTTTTTTAGAGTTAACAACAAAAAATATATGTATGCGGATTTAATATTCAAATGCATAAGGCATTAAGAATTTGCTAAGTGTGGAATAACACTTTAATAATGTTTAAAAAGTATTCGAATACATAGTTTATAACATTATTATTAAAAAAATAGTTATATTTCCTAAATTAAGGATTTTTTAAAGAATATACCAGTATCTAATATCATAGTTTATAAGATATAAAACTAAATCTACCTAAACTATATAAATTTCAGGGTTTATCTGTGAAAATGTTTACGGTCTGCACACGTCACACATAAGAATTAATTTCACTCGGATGCTTTCACATATCGATGGGTTATTGATTATTTTTATAGAAGTCTGTAGAACCTTCATATGTTTTATACGAGTTAATATTATTAGTTTCGGTTGATTGATGAAAGCTAGTTTGATTTCAGGTTGAGGTAAAAAGTAAAGATATATTATATTATAGTTTTTTATTCACCTATCTAATCGACCTTCACTTGTTTAATCGAAGACTCAAGCTTCCTGAGTTTGAGTTAAATTCTTTCATAAGTTATTGAGTAACTGAATGAGATACAACGCAAAACTGCAACTAGTACTATTTTCGTAGAAAGATAAAACTTGACAAATTCCTTATATAATGTAGAGAAATTACATCTCAAAATTTATATAGGAGTCGAAACAAACTATATATTTTGCCCATTTCATTTTAAACTATAGAAATTAAAATAGGAAATACTATGTAAACGGTGATGAAGCTTATGTAAACGAATTTATAGCAAAAACAAAATGCATATTTTATTTTTAAGTCGTATATATCAGTACATTGTCACAACAGGACTTAGGTATTGCTTCAAAGTAATTTATATTTAACCTAAATGTAAGCACTATCTATACAATTATCAGTAACTTTATCAAACTGGGTCTAGTGCTGCAGATAGCAAAGTATTAGCGGCTTGTGTTTGCTTAATTGATTTTTGCTATACAAACAGTGGTAGTAAATGACATTGTGGCGCAGTGCCACAACACACTGATTGTGAACACTTTAGTTGTGGGTTCGATTTTTCCTCAAAGGAAAAAAAAAAATATTTAGATTTCTTTGCTATAAAGCGGTAAAGTCAAGCGCGATGTTGAGTACCGCCACTTAACACGCAATGCCTCAATGTTGGGCAGAAAGTAAAAAATGGAGTGTATTATCACTACTGACACTTAACACTTTTCTCCATAATTATCATGTAAACATCTATCTTGAATAAAAATCTGATTCCCAACCTGCGACGACTGAGCTAGGAGTCACTAAGTACTGGCAAATATAGTTTTAACTATATTAAGAACATGTAGATTTCATAAACATAAAAATACCATTTAAATCAATTTCTGAATAGAAAAAAATATTAGCAGTAATTACCCAAAGTAAAGCGCTACTAAAGTCTTATTCTTATATAAACATATAAACGGAAATTACTTAACTAAGTAGATTTCTAAACGAATGATATAAAGGGAACAGTTGGTCCTATGAATTAATTATGTCTAAGTTTCCTCATATTACGGAACCTTTGAAATATAAATTTCAATACGAAACTTGAGTCGTTCCCAAAGATTATATTAATATAGACCTTAAGTATATAATCTTAGGAGTTACGAATTTATTGTACGTATTTTACCTAAGTGGAGAACTTTGTTACTTGGATTCGGATGAATTTTGAATAAAAATTGGTGTATTTAATTATTTATATGTTAAATGAATTTTTTGGTAAACATTTTGTTTGACAAAACCGAAATAATCTACTAACTTCACCTTCTTTTCCGCTTGGCAGAGGAAATCTAGTGTCGAGACACTCCGAACACTCTCTGTCTAAATTTTAGACATTGCGTGTTATTTAATTACAGAACTTAACATTGTCGCTTAACACACTAAACTATAACTTTCTACAAAACTATGAATATAATAATTACGTATTTAAAAAGCTTTCGCTTGAACTTTTTATGACGGCGTAACAAAGTTTTCTTAGTCATACTTCGACTGTATTTGAATCACCGACGCGAACTTTGACGCAATTAATAGTTCTTCTATCAATATTTTTATACGTCATAAAATATTAGTAAGTAATAAGGCTAGGAAAGTGTCTATCTGTAAATGCGATTAGTTGCCGGTTCGATTCCCACTCAAGGGAATGGATTACATTTAAAATATTTTTATTTATTTGCTCTGAGCACACAAATTCGAGTGGAAAGAATGGATTGAAGAAACGAAGTGTCTTGGCACTATGTGCTCTTTGTGTACTAATAAAGTATAGAACTGCTTTTTTGCACATCATATTGATTATTTAAAGAAAAAATGGTAATATATTTAAAAAAAAAATGATTATTCCATAAACATAAAGTTTTATTGTTTTAAGAGTGACTGGCCACTACGGTTCCTACTTTTAACCCGCATAAAATAAATGTTATGTTTGGTAATGGCTATATTAAATAACATAGAAATAACTACATTAGTAAATTTTGTCGGGCTTTCTTGTTCTTGCTAATATTTTTTAGAAACGAAAAAAGAACTATTATTTTAACTACAAAATTTAATTACTTAGCAACGCTGTTATGTTAACGAATATTTTATTATATTCCTTTACTATAACAATAAAAACTTATATTAAATATTTATTTCACAATATTATTAATGTTACCTACAGAAAAAAAAACTTAATATTGTGATGCTCCGTTCTTTAATTTCTGCTTGAAATTCAGATATTATTAACTGGCGGAACTAAACGCTGCGCTTTATACATGTCCACATAAATATATAAAGTAAAAAATCATATCGTATTCAAACCTGCGATAAACTTATAAAGCGTTAGGTACACCAACCTAATGGTAGTAAAATTATTGAAACCACACTAATTACTTTTGTTCGTATTTCACGTCAACATTTTTATTGGATTGTTAAAAATATATAAATTATGCCGAGTGCAAATTGACTTAACATAATTAGTTACGTTTCGCGTTTTAATTAACCGACCCATGGAACGAATGTTTATAACTTTACTTTATTTTGTAATAGACCTTTCTTTATTTTATTATAGCTTTTAGATGAACAGAGTGTCGAAACACTCCGTTCTCCTGTTTTCGCTTGAATTCGATACATTTAGTGTTATGCAGCAGAACTTAACGCAGCGATTTGTCTTACTAGAGCTGAGAACTAAAGATAATATTTTTTTAGCTTCAAGATGTATCCCGCACACAGCAGGGTAAGCAGAGGGGAACCTAATGTTAAAACACTCCGTTCCCTACTTTCCGCCGAATTCTGGAGGCATTGTGTGTTAAGTGGCGGAACTAAACTTCGCGTTTTACCTGGACACCAGAGGGAATGAATGGAAATATTAAATAATGCCACTCCTCGAGTTGGAATCGAACTTACAACCAGTCGCTTTATGCCATGGTTCACTTTGTGCCTCTGCGCCACGATTGGCTACCAAAAATATGCCCCTGAAAGTTAATATAATTACAATCATTCATTCAAGTAAGAATTGAACTCTGAACCAATCGCGTTTTCTGTCACGCTTTCTCACTGTGCCACGATGGAATTTCTTCTTTATAGTAACTTTATTGACCTATCGCCTAGTTAGTAAAGGCGCAGGTCACAGGTTCGTGCTGGGGTCAGGTCTAGATTTATTGAGCTATTAGTTACTTCTACTAGACCTTTGTGACATATATAGTCAACATTTTATATAGACATGTTCGTTTTCATACAATTTAAACCTAGGCAATTTTAGTTGAAAATGTAAAGTTAGACTTCCGGTTCATTAGTTCGCCTGCGATGAAACTTGGGGATTTGTTTTTGGACGTCAAGGAGAATTTTAGAAAGACACCCCTAGTACTTGTTACTTGCATAAGGTAGGAGAATAGAATCTTAATATTGGTTTAAAATTAGTATTTTTTTAATATGTATTTAGTATTTAGTAGTAATTTATTGTAGTATGTAGTCTGTGGCCTAGTGGAGCAAAGTTGGAGTGCTAATAAGATAGTTGTAAGTTCGATTACTAGGCGGTATATTGAATTTCTATATAAAAGTTTTTCATTTGACCTCTTTAAAAACAAAGAATTAAGAATCGTGACCCTAAACGAACGGGAAAAAAATTAAAATTATAGACAATTACTGTGAATATTATATATTAACGCATGAATATTATCTCCAATTAAAACGGAAAGTGGAGAATGGAGTGTGTTGACACTAGGTTCTATATGCCTACACTAAATTTGAAAAGGTGTGAAGCTGCTTATAATATTTTTTCTAATCTAAACCGTTTTATATATATACTTATTTATATAAAGGGCCTATATTAATCCTGCAAATTATCGTAAAGTTGGCACCGCGTGTTGCAGATGTGTAGGAACATTTGTACCCGTCAATATCGTAAAGGTGCGTGCACATGTTGAGTTTTTGTCACCTTCTAATGGGAAACGGAAATGGTTAGAAAAAGCCTAGCGAAATCTTTGTTTGTTTGTCTAAGGAGTGTTATTTATGACTTTAGGTAATAATATGGAATTTTAGTATTAAATCGTAGGGGGTTACTAAGGCGAATATCGATGATTTAAATTTCGTAATGCAAGAGATATCAAAACAACTAATGCAATGCCCATTTAATCATTGTAAAATATTCACCGGGTACATTAAAAACGTCTGTTTCATTCATATTTAATATTTCCATTTTCTTCGCTTAGGTGTCGAGGCAAAGCGCGGCCTTAAGTTCCGCCACTTAACACGCAATGCCTCCAAGTTCGGCGGAAAGTGGGGAACGGAGTGTTTTAACACTAGGTTCCCTCTGCCTACCCTGCTATGTGTGGGATACAGCGTGAAGTTGAAAAAAAAATTATAAATATGCTGAAGACTTTAACTTTCCCCCATAGGCAGGGTAGTCATTAAGAACTTAGTGTCAGAACACTGAGTTTTGTACTGTTCGCATGAAGTTTAGACATTGCTTGTTAAGTGGCAGGACTAAACGATACTACTTTTTCATACAAGTGCAAATAATTCTCGAAATCGAACGCACAACCAATCGCATTTATAGTCAGATACTATCCCACTACGCCGAATGAACGCCGACGATGAACTCTATATTAAAATACTTAAAGTTATATAAATAATAAAAGTTTTATGTATATATGCTTGAACAAAAAAATAAATATGGACATAAGCTTAAAATTACCAGCGAAATTAACCCTTTGACTGAAAATGAAAAAGAAACAAAGTTAAACTTAACCTACTTTACTTCTATAATGGAGACTGTAACTAACTGTTAAAAGTATGATAACTGCCAGGGACCAATTGTTTAATAGAAAAAGTTTTATTACAAGAATAATGACGTTTTATTTTTTTTAATTTTAACCTTTTTCTCGTATAACAGAGTGTGTAGAGAAAACCTAGTGTCAGAATACTTAATTCTCTATTTTTTGCCAGAATTTCAGATATTGGGTGTAGAGTTATTTATTTAAATTTAGGCCAATGCATGCTAGCGTCTATTTTTGCAATTATTATAGGTTTGATTCCCACTTAAGGCAGTGAATAAGTTTAAATTATTACAATATTTCCTCCTTGCTGATAATACAAAGCGCTTGTGTTCCGCCACTCAGCTCGTAACATCTCAAATTTGCAATTTGCAAATTTAAGCGGAAAGTTGAGAACGGAGTGTCTATGTTCTCCTTACTAAGTTCTCTCTACCCACCTTGCTATGGTCGCAACCAAAATTGAAACAAATCTTATATAATTGCTAACATTATTAATATCAGTTAATACCAAGTTGTACCAGTCAGAGTTTACGCGTTACAATAAGAATTGCTCAAGCGTCACAATAGAGCGAGGTGTACTGTTTATCGAACAATCCGTTTGATTTGATCGATTATTCGATTCTCAAGCGATCATGACTCGTTTGATTATATTGTTTGCGAATGTAAAATCGATTTTGCTGTTTTTGATGGATGAATTGAACTTATTCGATTTCGACATGTTTCACATTTAAATATCCGGATTGTTATATAAGTATTGTATATCTTAGTCATAGATATCGTAGTCTGGTTGGGTTAAGCAACAATCAATCTAGTCAGATGTTGATGGGTGTGCAGATGACCTAATCCATGCTGTGAAGGGCACACTGAGGTGAGGACATGAAATATTATCTAAAAGCAATGAGACAAGAGACCTAATTTCAAAAGGCTATATCAAATTCATAATCAGTTTAATTAAATAGTTATGAGGAGTCCGCTGATGCTTACCTGTCGGATGGTAATTGTGTAACCAAGAGTCGCTGAAACTAGCTACAAAAAATAGAAAAAATGAATACAATAATGTTAAAAATAAAAGTTTTATATACACTGTACGATTATATCAATTAGTAATATATATTTAGTCAAATTTGAGGCTGTTCGGACACTAAGGTTATATTTTCACAGCTTTACACTTTACGGCCATTTTATATCATCGTGGCAAGTTCCGTAACACAACGCCGTGCTAATTTCTAAAATATATTAAAATCCACCACTTCAATATATACCTAGATAGACCAATGTCAAGACACTGGCTTCCCTCTGACTACTGTTACAACTTAAAGAAATATATCCCACTAAGGATATACTATTAATGTATGTCAAAAATACAATATTAATAGGTGTCAATATTTTCTAATTTTTCAAGGTGTAAATATGAAATGTAAAATGACGCACCAAGTGATTAGTGAACAAAGACTGTAAACTGTTTCGTCCACCCGCATTGCAGTGAACATAGAACCATTATTTTTTTCTTTAATCTTAACGTGTGAATACTTTACAGGTTTACCATTTTTTCCCACTTTAATGACATGTAGTTCTTAACGCCGTATTTTGTTAAACCAAATATTGGTTTACATAATCGTTTGCTTTATACTTTTTTTAGTTTCACGCTGTATCCCGCACACAGCAGGGTAGGCAGAGGGAAACTAGTGTTAAGACACTCCGTTCCC
This sequence comes from Dryas iulia moderata, assembly GCA_019049465.1. NCBI lineage: Eukaryota > Metazoa > Arthropoda > Insecta > Lepidoptera > Nymphalidae > Dryas > Dryas iulia. The sequence goes on from CM032440.1 coordinate 2,792,567, forward strand.
CACTTTCCGCCGAATTCGGAGGCGTTGCGTGTTAAGTGGCGGAACTCAACTAAATATTTCCACTCCTCGAGTGGAAATCCAGTCGTTTACAGTCACACGTTCGTGCCACTGCGCCACGACTGGCCCCATTTATACTTTTTACGGTTAAGAAGTTAATTAGAGAGAACCTAGTGACAAGACACTCCATCTCCGAGAGCTATGTAGCTCACTTTCTGTCCGAAATCCGAAAAGTGAATACGGTATTAAACGCCGCGCTTTGTTTTGACCAAGTGGAGAAATAATGAACATTTGCCTGAGAGACCTTAAGCAATCAGACGATGTGCGTTCTTGTTTACCTAATAATTATAAAAATTCCCCCAAATCAAAATCAAATCTAGAACCACCATTTTAAATCAATTTCATCTAACCACGCTACTATAACATCTATCTTATATAATGAATAGCCCATATTATTCTCATGTCAAGTGTATTAGATAGTCATAATAGAGCTCCCAGACCTGGTCTCGAAGTCTTAATTACCATTTAAATGAAATTGTATCGTTATTCGTTCGTGTATTGAAATCTATAGAGCAAAGGAGAGTATTGAACGATATTTCTTGGCTGTCCATAAATTAATTTCTAAGTGTATATTGTAAATCACACAGCGGTAGTTCTCGATGGAAAACTGTTAACTGAGCAAAACTTTTAACTACTGACCCCTACTGTGTATGTATACAATATCGCTTAAATATTATAACAGGATCACGATTACTTACTCCTGCCAGGGTAGTCAGAGTGACAAAACACTCCGTTCTATAGTTCTATTCCTTTTTTTTTTTTACAATTTATTTTATTCACTACGAACGTAAGGTCTGTACCTTTTTTAAAAAATAATCTTTTTTTTTATATATAAATTTCTTTTTTCATTCACAATATCAGAGCTTAAAACTAAGTAAGCTTTAACTAAGTTTATAAAATATACCATAAGAGAGTCCAGTTTTCTTTACTTTTTCAATATTAATCTTCTAATATAGTCCTATTTCTATATAATATGTATGTATTAAAGAAAGAACCGAAGAAGCTTATAATAATCTCTTTATTTGCTAAGTTCAAGCTTATTTATTTCAGGTAAATTAAAATAAAAGAACTTCACATACTCTTTAGATAATTGCAAACTCATAAACTATTTAAATATTTTTTTCTAAGTGTTATTCACACTTTTTAATATAAAAACGTTTTTAATAAACCAATAAAAAAAGCAAATTGCTTAATGGTCAGAGCTTAAACGGGTTTTAAGAGATATGGATTTGAGCGTTATGTTCACTATTTTGATCCATTATCTAAGAATATTTATTTTATTGGTAAATCAATTCTCGCAATGCTATGGAGTGGAAATATTTATTTTTTTCTTTTTCTTCGCACTGGTTCCGAGGCAAAGCGGAGTTCAGTTCCGCCACTTAACACGCAATGCCTCCAAAATTCGGCGGAAAGTGGGGAACGGAATGTTTTAACACTGGGTTTCCTCTGCCTACCTTGCTGTGTGCGGGATACAGCGTGAAGCTATAAAAAGAAAACAATTCTCGCAAAGATAATAGAAAAAGCATAAAAATATCTAAATTATCCACTTTCCAGCCATCATATTATATGACTCATACTAATACCATAAAACAAACATACCTCTTATATAGAGGTTTAATCGTCAATTATTCCTAACATTTAGTTATAAAAGGTTGAATTATAAGAAATTTCTATCACGAATAGAGAAATATGCGCCATTATGCAGCAATTGGGGTTTCGTGCATTAAAATAATGTATTCACAAGTGAATTTCAGCATGCTCATAAATATTAACAGTTCCTAATAACCATTTTTAATTTAACTATTTTAAGTTGATTACTTAGTTTATGTTGGAGTGTGACCCAATTGCATTTCATGTGACATGTTTTATGTACCTACTGGGTATTGTTAAAGAATTATTTTTATTAATCCGCTCTGGTACCTTAAATAAAGCGCGGCGTTAAGTTCCGCCACTTAACGCGGGCTTGGACCTCAATTTCGGACAAGAGGAGAACGGAATATCTTGACATTAAATTTCTCTTGCCCTACCCTGCTTTGCGGAAAAAAAAGGTTAAGCTCCTTTTTCATTATAATTACGTATAGTAAATGGTTTGTAATAAGTATTAACTGGCTTGATATGGTAAAATTTTGTATTATAATGTATGTACTAGCTGTGCCCGCGACTTCGTCCGCGTTGAATATCCGGAAGTAGTTATAACTATAAAATCAAAGGAGTCTTTTTAATACTAAAAATGCAAGTGGTCATTGTAGATTCAAATCCTACTTAATGTTAATCGTGTTTTCTGATACTAACAGACCGAAAACCATGAATCGTCCCCAATAACTAATAATTTAGAAATACCCATTTATATATTTAACCCCTGATTTTATAGAAAACATTTAATTGTTATTTGGATACCAAAAAAAAAGGCTACCATCGAAATATAAAATTAATACGTGCCATATTTTAAAAAAAATCTATCTAAAATCTATAACAAACGTACATCTGTCGCATCCATTATTTTAACAGCCAGTTACAATTTATAGGTGCTGTAAAGCCATTTCGCATAAAAACAAAACATTTAGAGCCGTATCAAAAAAAATCGTTAGCCGATTAAAAAAAAAAAAAAAAAAAAAATTATGACGTGACGCCAGATGTTTCCGAACAGCTGATCGAACGGATATTGCCTGTTAAGTGCCGAAGGAACAGTTAGAGGGCTTTTACGCTTATACTCCTTGACGCTAAATAAAATCCTGGGGAGATAAAAATATATATAATTTGTAATATTTCTTGAGGCGTTTAGTTCCGCCACTTAAAATGCAATGTCTTGATTTTGGATGTTCTCTCTGACTATAAGAGAAAAGGAAGAGATTAATATATTGAGTTTTATATTATTATATATTATCAAAATAAGACATATCTAGAGGCCGTTGTTGTGCAGTGCGATAGCAACTAATTATATAAGCGTTTGCTGGTTCGATTCAACTCGGGGAAATGATTATAATTAAATTATTTTAATTTCATTTCGCCACACAACAAGCATTTTTTCGATTTTGGACGAAAAGTCGAGAATAACGTTTTATAAGGCTTTCTGGGTACTTTTTTTATGCGGGAACAAGTGTAAACGTATAATTTACTTCGAAATTTTATTACTGTACGCATTCGTTACGACTTTATTCATCAGAAAAACATTCCTCCGAGTGGGAATCGAACCGACAACTAACCATGACAATTAGAAATCATTTTTCCAAAAAAATAACCTAAATCCTTAAAATTAAGGACTTCCTTTTAAAAATTAATAACGTATATTTCCAAATTATATTGCAACATATTGTTCAGTCCTCTCAAGTTACCCTTAATGAGGTCTTCCAATCGAGTGTTTTTGTTTATTAATCAATTTTAATTAATTAACCTGTCAAAATACAAGGCCGATGGCTAAATTATAAGCGTTATCCGTTTCACTTTAAACGAAATACGTTTTATTTTGATGTTTTACTGTTATTTCTTAATTAGGACACTATTGTGATGTAATTAGAAATGGTCTGAATTTACAAGCGTTTGTCTTGGGTTCGATTTCTATTCGTGTCATTTATTTTTTGTCTGTTCGTTAACAAAACGGCGTTAATTTGCGCCACCCAAAAAGCAATGTCTTTAGCTTATAAATTACTTGTATTCTTTAACATAAAAAAATAACTCTTTTATTCGATAAAAAAAACGGCTCTACGGTTTTTCCGCATAGCAGGGTAGTCATAGAGATCGTTTTACCTGTAAGGGTCTAGAATACAATTCCCCTTCGCTGCTAGGTAGCGTCCCATAACCCAGGGTAACCCAGCAACTAGGCTGTAGGAGATCCGTTCTCCGACTGACTCGCGACCACTATCATGTCAAGAACGAACCGTCAAATATCTGATAATGTTTTCCGGTTCGATGACATGTAAGCCAGCTCTCATTTTTTATTCAATTCAATGTTAAATACAAATAATACGGAAAAAGCAACAGAAGACGGTCAAGCAACTGCAAGTCAAACTAAATAGCTAAAGGCAAAATCGTGTTTGAAAAAGAAAAGTAATTTTTATATTTAATGTTTATATTCTCGTTGACAAAACGGTGTTAAGTTGCACCACCATACAGTCAATGTTTCTAAAATAAATACAAAGCCAATTAAAGTACTTATTCATCTGCATTCATCATTAAAACTGTTTTATCCAATAATAAATGCTAAATACAAATAATACGTAAAAAGCAACGAAATTACCTAAAATACCTTTTTTTACAGTCAAGCAAACTGCAAGTCAAAGTAAATAGCTAAAGTCAAAGTCGTGTTTGACAAACAATACAGAATTTCTAATTGAATTTTGAAACATGTTTTAACACGCCCGAGGTAGAACATGAAGGGACGATTACTTTTGCTCCGTAGCCGTTAATTCGACTTCATGTTTACAATTGTGCTGTGTTAGACTTATAATGGGAATAATATCTTAATTTTATATATAACTTTTTCAATTTTTGACTTTAATTTTGTTGTAAGTATACTTTTTTGTTTATGTTTATGAGTAGCGGAACTCAACGCCGTGATAGTTTTATCACTAGAGGGAAGAAGTGAAAATAGTTTAAATATATTTTTTGATGTGAATATATATTTTTATATTAAGTCTAAATAGTAAAGCAAAATCCTTGCGCCCTCTGACGAAAATTTCGAGGAAGGAAGAGTAGGAAATTTGGTACAGTAATTGGTAATATTTTTTAATAATACATAGAAAATAGATTAAACCACTATATGTTTTTTTTTATGGAATAAAGGAGGCAAACGAGCTAAAGGCCCACCTGGTGTTAAGTGGTTACCTTCGCCCATACACATCCACGACATTCAAGTTATGGATGCGATGCCAGCTTTGGGAATGTAGGACAGAGGGAGGGAGGAAGGATGGGAATGGTGGGAATAGGGAGAGCTAGCTTACATGCCATCGAACCGGAACACATCATAAGATATTTGGCGGTTCGTCTTTGACATGATAGTGGTCGCGAGCCAGCCGGAGAATGAATCTCCTATCACCAAACTACTGGGTTACCCGCCTTTTACGGGACGCTACCCAGCGGCGGGGGGGAATTGTATTCTTAACCCGTCCCCCCACGGGATAGAGTTTGATTTACACGTTTCCATAGCAACATACTCGTTGCTATGACAACGCATGGTGTACTCAACAATACTACATCTATATTAGTCAGACAGACAGACAGTCATAAATTTCAACCAAAAACTAAATGAAGGACGAAACAAGATTAATTTAATAATAATAATACAAACATAACTAATTTCGCTTCAAACTCGAAATCTCCTAATTTCTTATTGAAAATCTCTCAAAGAAAGTTTCATAAAAGTCACCTTAATTAGCCGCTTGGATTAATTAAAAGAAGTTTGCGGACAAGTTCCGAATAAAAATTAAAAACGACTTCGTTATGTCATGGCTTTTGATAGCTATTATATAAGGGGATAAAGAAAGAGTATCTATCTGTGTGGGTATATAATAAGAAAAATATACATTTTCAATGAAAACGTACTAGAAATGTACTGTTTTTATAAATAGATTTGAATGGTATTCTTGATATTTGAATAAATATTATAAGATTTTTAATATTAGTTTGAATAATATGACTTATAAATTATGATTTATATTTTAAAATGAATAAGTGGTTTAACGTTACTTGTATAGAGCAAAAGGTATGCCACGTAATGAGAACATAGTGTTAAGACACTCCGTTTTTTTTTTGCCAGAATTCGAAATTTGAGTGTAGAGTATCGGAACTCAACACCGCAACCTATCATACAGGAGTGAAAAAATATTTTTTTTAATCATAATTGTGAGTGTGTGTTCTATCTTAATAAAATGTTAAACAACTTAACTAACCTAAATATATTCTAATTAATTATGATTTTTTTTGTTTTATACCACGTTGATAAGGCCCTAATGTATCAATTTGTAATATTTCTCAGATGGCTGAAAGTGAAAAAACGATATATTACTTACAAAACTTTTTTAGAAAACATATAAAGCTGACGAAGCAGGATACAAACCTGCGCCACTTAAAAACTATCCTATCCCCCACCGCTGAGCCATGCTACATTTTACTTATTAAACACTAAAGTAACATTGTAAAACAAACAGTGACATAACTCTCTTCAATTCCTCGAATCAGAACAATAGAAATTAGATTCCAAACGCCTCGTCGCTCGTTTACAAACAAAATTATAATTATATACATTGGAGGAACTTAAACTGCTTCAAATGAATTGGATATAAAATTTTTATTTTCCTTTCCTTTTAATAACCAAGTCTTTCAGTGGGAAAGCTGTAAAATGAGAAAGCTTTCATAATAAACCTTTAGCAACGGGCTTTTGTATATTTTTTATTTTATATTCATGTGTTCGTGAAATAGATTTTAATTATGTATTTTTTTCTCCATTTTACAGGTAAGTGTAACATTCTTTGGACAATCTACATGGAGGTGATTAAATTTCAGTATAATGCACAAGTGAGTTTTTTTAATACAAAATATATTTATAGAATAGAATAGTAGTGGCTATATTAAAGAGTAATTATATAAATAGTAGTATAATATAGTAGATTAACATAAAATTATAAGAATTTAGTCCGAGCTTCTCTTATTTTACTTAGAATGGAGTATTTTTGTCACTTAAGTTATCATATTATTAGGATTTGGCCAAATAAATTATAGTCTTTTTGTGTAATAAAAGTGAATTATCAAAATATTCCTAACTTGAATCGAAAACTTCTCTTATTTAAAGTGTAGAATGATATATAATGATATCAGTACAGGCTACAAACATGTATTTTTTAAGCTTTACGCTGTATCCCGCACACATTCGGGTAGGCAGAGGAAACCTAGTGTTAAGACACTCCGTTCCCCATTTTCCTCTAAATTCGGATTGCGTGTTAACATGTATTTATATACAGTATATATACATAAAAGCTTTTATATGTAATTTTTGCAATATTGAAAATATTTTATTTAGATATCAGTTATCACGGACCATTGTAAAGTGCTCACGTCGGATTTTAAAAATGTATTTTCGAATAACAAAGTATACGTAATTAAACCGGGTAAATAGTCACATAGCAGAATGGTCCCTCTGAAATAAAAACATTGCGTTTTAAGTGGCAGAACTTAACGCCACGCTTTTTCTTAGGTATCAGAATGATTATATACTATGAAAATAGTATATAATCATTTCCTCGAGTGAGAATCGAACCCACAACCACTTGCAGTCAGACGCTGTCTCACTGTACCACGATAGTTTCAATTTAATAATTATTTAACTCACAATTTTATTAATATAAAATTAACTATTCCATACAAAACAACTAGAAGGAAATTTTGAAATTATTCGTCTGTTACTAACAGGAATTAAACGTAGTTACGTAAATAACACGACAATAGCAATATTATAATGAATACGTCGCACTCTGAATATACTGGGCTCTAATTTGTAATTCTGTATACTATCTCTAAGTACTCTAAAATATTTTACACTAAGTATTTAACTGAAATTTGTTAGGGAAATCCTTAATATGTATCTTTTTATACCATATTAGCCTCATTTGTACCTATTTAATTGCTAGATCAATGAATGTAAAGAATTTGCATGCGTGTCCGAATACGATGCCTATACCTACATACAATATTTTTGTAGTATGAGCCTATTGTTTTTGTCAGAAGAAAAAAGATAACGAGAAAATTATTTAAAGGTTTTTTTTTTAGTTTATTTTAAAGTGATTTGTCTTTTAAGGTCATTGTTTTATTATTATTGTTATGACTTCGTTATTTCTGCTGTAATTATTTGTTATTTGTAATTTCTTTAAAAAAGTAGATTATTAAACAATTTCAATATAAAAAGCAGCTTTACGCTCCCGCCTGCATAGTAAGGATAGTCTAGAGAATCTAGTGTTGAGACACCCGGGTCATCACATTTCTCCTAAAATTAACACATTGCGTTTTGAGTGGTAAAAGTCATCGTTAACTTAGTTTAAAAATCAAATATAATTCAAAGAATTCGATTTATAACCCCAGTATTAAGACTTAAGTAATTATAAACTAAACTTTAAAATACATTAATTACTAACAAATTGTTCTAACGAATATTTTACACAATATTTCTGAAAATTAAAGTTCTACCTAAATTTCCGTACCAGGCACGGTCGAGACCTACAAATACTTCCATACCTAAGTTCTGTAACACTGCAGTGACGAACTTTGTATAGACACGAAATTATTATAGTTTTAATAGAAATTATTTGTTTCGTAACAAAATTTACAATTAAAAATATAGGGAGGGAAAAATATGGGTCTTTTTTTGTTAATTTTGCAAGATATGTAGGTATTTTTCAGGTTCACACTGTATTGAAGGCTAGTAAGAGACAAGTTAGTGTCAAGACACTCCATTTTTCGCATCCGCATTTCCCGTGGGGTGACGGATTAAGAATACAATTCCCTCCCGCCGCTGGGTAGCGTCCCGTAACAGGTGGGTAACCCAGTAGCTTGGTGGTAGGAGATTTGTTCTCCGACTGGCTCGCGACCATTATCATGTCAAAGACGAACCGCCAAATATCTTATGATGTGTTCCGGTTCGATGGCATGTAAGCCAGCTCTCCCTATTCCCACCATTCCCACCATTCCTCCCTCCTTCTGTCCTACATTCCCAAGGCTGGCAACGCATCCATAACTTTAATGTTATGGATGTCTATGGGCGAAGGTAACCACTTAACACCCCAAAGACTTATTGTTTTTATTAGTGGAATTCACACACACGCTTTATTTTATAAAAATAGCTTGAATTTTATTATTTCCCTGACTGGGAATCGAACCCAATCGTAGATAACCTCAAATGCTCTTCCACTGCGCAAAAACAACGCCATTTATATATTAACGTATAGAAAATTAATATTTTACCATATATTTCTTCTAAATATTGATCGATATAAAAAAGAATCGAAATAAATCATCCTTTGTATAAAAACAATCTTTTCCCTTCATCTTTGAATAGTCGCTTAAATATTTAAAAAGTCAGTATTGTCAATCTCACGGGAATGTACTAGGTAGATACCTAAAATGAACTCGTTATGAAGAGTCAACGAGAAACCCCACAGTGGCGTTTGTTAAATACTCGTACTGCTTTATTTTCATTACACGGTTTAATATTTGTCATTTCTATTTCTTGCATTTCCTTAGTGTTTCTATCGAAATATGTTTAACGTTTTTTAGTGTAGTGATTAGACTCTACGCTCGTCATTTGGCGACTGTTAGATATATCATATGTCAGATGGCAGAACTTATCATTCTAATTCGAAGGCGGTAAAACTCAGAATAATAAAATAACCATTTTTTAGTATAGTAACGCTGAGATGAAAAAAGATATATATTTAATAAAGTAAGCAGAGAGAACGTAATTTCAAAACACCCCAATCTTCACTTCACACTCCAATAATAAACGGAAATATGTATTTAAATATGTCTATAAGCGGGAATTGAACCGCCAACCATCGTAGGTCTACTTTAGATTCTTCATAATTGCTTCATTTTGGGCGGCGTTGAGTTTCGCAACACAACACGAATTCGGGCAAAAGGTGGAGTATCGGGACACTAAGCTCACTACGATCCATACTCCTACGCAAAAGAAAACATGCAGATATAATATCAAAGGTTGTATTGAATAAAACAAATTTTTGAATAACATACATAAAATACTCTAAAAAGTCTATGTTTTAGGTTCACTTAATAATTTGGAAGTTTCATCCCTACTCATACATTATTTATAGCGGGAACGAGATTTGCATCGTTGTTATTGAGCAACTTTTACATTTTGTCCTTCACTTCAGATATTCAATTTATAGTCTTGTATATTTTGCGCTAATTGAAATTTAATGTTATATATTCTTTGCTTTTTTTTTGTTATATATTTTAATGTTTCGATAGATATTTAGTAGGAATACAATTTTGTTAAAGGCTTTTCTAATAGATATACGCCTTAGTGATATAAAAATATTGATTTTTTTAGGATTTTAGTTTAGAAAGATTTAAATCTGCGATTGTATAATGTTCATAAACTGGTCTTTCGACCAACAAAGCTGCTATGACGTCTGTATACAGTTGCTAAAACTTCTTATGCAATATTTTGTGCTACGATTTTCCATTCAAAAATTGGTATTAGAGAGAGAAAGAACTATAGTTAACGAAACAGAGTGTCCTAACACTATCAATTTGCCTATACCACAATGCATATTTAAAAAATAAATATTTTTACGAATATTATTTAAACATGAAGAAATAATACAGTAAGACAATCTATTAATATTTCTGTTTTTTTTTTTTTTTTTTTTTAGCTTCACGCTGTAAATACGCACACAGCAGTAGGCAGAGGGAACCTAGTGTGAAGACACTCCGTTCCCCACTTTCCGCCGAATTCCGAGGCTTTATATCTATAACTATAATTACCTGTCAATATATTGAAAATAAATTAAACCTAAACAGCAGAATTCAAGCCGCCATTATTAGTGTGGCTTGTCAAAAATATTCCGAGTGTCTATATTGGGAAGCTTGTCAAAATTAAACTCGATTTATTAGCCGCCTTCTGCTTTGACGCTAAAATGGTAACGCTACGCGCATTTTTATTAGGTACCTTATTTATTAGAATATAGATTAGATGTCTTTGTGGTTATGTATCACAAACACTGCTTATATATATTTACAATAGGTGTAATAAAATTTTACTCTTTGTACCAAGTCTTTTCAACCCTCATTGATTTATGCAGCATTCACTGAAATCTCACGCAAATAGCCTTTAATTTCTTTATCTTTACATATTATACTTAGCCTTCCCCACAAAGTTTTATTTACACAGCGAATTATAACAAAAGAAAAAAAAAACTTAAATAAAAAAACTTTTCTAATATACAACCGGAAATTACGAATTCGCCTAACAGACGCCTATCGTAACAACTTCCACTTTTATTCATATCCAAATAAATATATTCAATTCCCCGAAGTGACTCACATTTTCACAATACGAAAACAGACTAATCTTTACGTTGAAAATTTAATCCAACCGATTACATATTCGCATGGAGTAGGTAGCATGCAGAAGAAAAAATGGCATTAAGCCGCCGAAACTGCTATATACATTAACGTGTTACGTGACGTCATAAACGCGGTGTTGCCAGCGAAAAATATGTTCACTGTCCGCGACATACTCATGAATTTTAACCACGCCTTCGGGGATTTAAATATCACATGGCAACACTTTGTATCCGAAGTGGGATAAAGTAAATATAATTTTAAAACTGTTTTGGCTACACAAATGCAGTTTAAATGTGTTTTGGTGGATGTTAGATGCTTTGAGGGAATAAAGTGAAATGTGATTAAAACTTTAAAGAAGATTAGCGTTTTAATTATATTAAAGTATGTATTATGTAATTTAGATAATGTCTCTGAGTGTGACTTACTATTTTCTATGTATTGGTAGTTCTGTAGCTGTTCCATTCAAATATAGAAGTAAAATATACATTTCATTTAATGTACGTGAATAAAATTTTCTAGAATCCAGTCCTCAATCTTTAGAGAGTCGAATCCTTTCGAACGTAACATATTTCTTTGAGGAAGCACCGAATGTACAAATATACTTTTACAAGCAAATGTACCACGAAACTTGCGCACGTGTTGAAAATATGACGGCGACTTCTGAAAGTAATTTTTAGTCGTCTCTATCCGGTGCCTTTGACTTACAAATATAAATCCCCTAAATATTTGATATGTTATTTTAGTATACATACACAAACAAAAAGGATAAGCAATATTTATATTTCCCTTTCTTCAGTAGTTATTGTTTGCTTAGTACAAACTACAATCATCTATCGTGGCACGTCACTTCATAGTGATAAAACTGCCTCGGGTCATTACGTTTGATCTCCAACCGAGTGGGCAATTAATAAGAAATTCAATTGACCCTCCGAAAAAGAAATGTAAGGGGATTAATTTAATTCTCAAAATAATGAATGGCACGAAAATATGTTACCCTGAAATAATGCCTTTCGCTCCACCTTACGCCTGTCGGATGACCACAAATCCTGGCGGCAGAAAATTCTATCAATTACTTAGTGCAGAGGATTTCGTACCATAATACCCTTGTATTCGAGTTGAAATTCGATGAATAGTGTATATTTCAACAAGCTTTTAGTAGCTTAATCTGCTTCGGTCGTATGCCAATTAATGTGGTCCCAATAGAACAACTATCGGTGTACAAAGATACCGTTCGGAAAACTAGTGATTCTTGAAAATTTTCCATACTTTTCCCAGGAGGAAGGAGTCTGGCAAGTTGACGATGTTGACAGGGGTTGGATGGTTCTCAGGCGGCGTCCCGCGGGACAGCGATGCCAAACTTTGGCCTACAAACTTGCCAAGTTCTTTAGACATAACATAAAGTTAAGAAAAGGTCAGCCTGGATGCTTGTAAATTCAATTCGGCCATTCATATCCCAACGATTATTTAAAGTGAAAATTTTGGCAATTCACCCTTTTCACGATAACTTTCTTGTATTCGGGTAAACATTTTATGTTTAATTGCAAAGTTTTAGTTATAGCGTATGTGGTTGTTGAACATTTAGGAATATTTTTTTAGACAAATCTATTCAAGCTTTCAAGTCGTCGTGGGGCAGTCGTACAGCGTCTGACTGTAATCGAAATGGTAATGGAATCAATTTCCACTTAGAGAATGGTTATATATTATTTTTAATTCTCTTATCTGGCACCTGAGAGACAGCGTGGCGTTAATTTTTACCTCAACACGCAATGTCTTGATATCCAAAAAAATGAAAAAATCTCACACATCCTACTTTACACAGAAAAAATTGTCCAACTGCTAAAAAAATCAAGCTATATATTTATTTAACCCACAAATCTATACGTCAACATACATCATGCGTTCTCCCTAATAAAAATTCAGTTCGCACATTCAGTACCCAACGCCCCGACGCTTGTGTAAAACACCTCAGCAGATTCGTCGCTAACAATAGCGTACAATTTTCGACAATTCCACCTGAAGTGGGAGCCGGAGCCGATACAAACGTCTCAAATTGGTTTCCCTTAGCTCTGATTACTTAGTGTAATTGTGTCATTCAAATGCTAAGCTTCGCCTTTTACACAAAGGGAAAATATATAATTTCAGTCGAATAGTAGGTAGGTACCTGAAATTGGAAACGTATGAAATGAGTTTGATTAGATCTTAGGATTTTATTGCTTGCGTTCTTATTCTATTTTTAGATTTTTCTGTTTTTAGATGGACTTTATTGTTATTTGTTTCTTTTTTTATTTTTATGTCTTAGCGTAGACAGATAGAAACTAGTGTCAAGACACTCCATTCTCCGCTATTCGCCCATACTCGAGACGTAGAGTCTTTACTAGTGGACGTTAAAAGCCATTTTGTCTCGTTCAGTCGAGCGGAGAAATGTATATTTCTAAATTATGATCATTCCACCCAATCGGATTCGAACCCAGGATCAATTATGATTCCTTTCCTCCATTGCACCAAGATGGCATTTATATATCATAATTCTTTTCCTTTTAATTTTAATACTAAAATTTCTTTTTTCTGTACCTAAACAAATAAACGTAGTGTTCCGTCACTCTCCCCTCAATTTATAACATTTAATTATCACAAACTTTTATAAATGACTCACGCGTAGTAATACCACTGTAATACGTAACATCGCTTCAACCGGGTCATATATCAAAACTGACCTAATAAGGTCTTATTTCCTTTCCATTCTTCGCTGTAATCGAGTAAAAAGCTCCCCAGGTACAAGTAGACTAACCAGAAATACGTAGAAATAACTTGAAGTCAAAAGTTGTTCTAGTAGTACCAGGCAATCAATAGTGGAACAGAGGTGCATTGCCTCAGGTTCTTTATTCTATAGAGAAAGATATACCTTAAGATCTGGATGATAAAGTCGATTATCACATAATGTGTGTTGTTAATGAGCTATACCTAGCATCGGGCTTTGTCTGCAATAATCTATTATGTAGAGGATGAATGTATATTGACACAGTACTCGTTGTTATTAAGATATATTTAAAGCAAATTTATACAGCTTCACGCTTTTCTATACATATAAGGATAGTCGGAGAAAATTTAGTGTCAAAACTTTTCGTTTTCCCATATTTTACTGAAAAATCGAGACATTTCATATTGAGTGGCAGAACTCAACGCCGAAATTAATCTAAAATATAACAAAAATATTACTGGTCATGCCTATTCGTGCAGTCTTATGATCCTTATGATCCCATCTCAGTAGAAGCATAATATATGTAATCATAATAAATAGTCAGATAGTAAATAGCATAGATATGTATAGAACAGATGACATACATATAAAGTAATAAAAACACATTTATTAAACCATCGTGGTACAGTAAGACAGTGCGTTTAAACGCGACGGTTACAGATTTGAAGTATATACGAAAAAAATGATTATAATTAAATTAATTTCTCCGCTTCGGAAATCAGAGTTAGTTGGATGGGCACTGAGTTCCGCCATTGAACTCATAATGTATGTAGGTTCTCTCTGCCTTTTTGGGAAAATATACACTTATCAAACCAATGTCTTTTCTAAGTGATAATCGAAATTAGTAATTAACTGCTAGACTTAGCAAATGTATATCATACGCTTGAATTAACTGTATGTATGTCATTTAATGTAGTGTTACAGCATCAATGTATGTGTAATTACAATCAACGCTATCTAATAGTGTAAGATTTAATCAATAGTAGCTAAGCTCTGGCTATTACTCAATTGAATGTAAGTAATATATACGATTATACATATTATATATTTTAACGCTTACTTAAACTAAAGTTAAGGGCCGTAATGGCGCAGTAGTAGAGTAGACTGACCGTAAACGATGTTTTTGCGTTCGTCCCCATGAATGTGTGGGAAACTGGCTAACTTTTGCACCGGAGACCTTTAATCTCAGTGACCAGAGAAGAAAGATCACTCCCAAATCGATATTACTAAACAAACTTTTTTTAAAATAAATGTTCAGAAAAATAGGCTTAAACATAAAAGAGACCGTCATGGCAAGTGGAACAATGTCAGTAAAAGTAATGGTTGGAGGATTGATTCTTATTCGATGAAATGGTCATAATTTTTATTTCTCCGTCTTGGTACACAAGACAAAGCGCAAAGTGTGAGTTCCACCGATTAATGCACAATATCTCCAGACTACCTTAAAAACCTAAAAAAACTGTTTAAACATAAAAAAAGCAAACAAAAACCCTTTTAAGTGTCAAGTCCATTATAATTATTCATTTCCAACAAACATAGAAAAAGGAAATGACCACGTGATTCGCAATTTATTATCACTGATAGGCGATTATCCGTTGGCAAGTCGCCACTTCTATCATATAAATCTTTCTGCTCCGCAGTACTGTTGAAGATAAAATATATGTAGTCTATTATGTGGAAGTTATGTTAACTTGAGTTTTTATATTCATTTTAAATTTTATTATTTAATTTTTATGGTTAAATGTCATCATAAGGCGGTTATAAGTTGGAAAATATACACACGGTGGAATAATTGGGATTCAAATTTGTGTTTTGTTTGTGTTTTTCACCTAAAGTAACAAAAGGCTATTTTGATGGGACATTGCATTTTGTAGGTTATATTAATTTATTTATAAAAAGTATTTAGGTTCCCTTTATAAAAAATAAAAAAAAGTATAACTCAAATGAAAATCAATCAGTCCTGGGAATCAGTCAAAAAGTTTAGAGAAGATACTGACAACCCTGCGGAAAAAAGCAGGATGCTAAAATATACCAGTTTTTATAATTTATAATAACTTTTATTGTAGGTTAAAATAAAGTAAAACAAACAATATGACTTGCGTTGCTATTATAATATTGTATGTTGTGATATCAAAATATTTCTCCTCCTCCTTCAAACGCTTTTTTTGAAAAAAATATATAACCTTGTTTAACTGAAGTTTAAATTTAATTAAACTAAAACATAACACAGCAACCAAATTTTATACAACAACTGCATATTGTATAAGCTACCTATACCTATAGAGCGTGTCATTTCAATGGATACATCGCTTGATCGAGCGTCACTGGGGACCGTGTAATGTATTGCCTGGTTTTGCATCTATCACGTAAATGCCCCGGTTCAGGGCTGGAAGTGACCATTACCCTGATGTTTGTAACGTCACACATTTTCAGGCATATCAGGGTGTGCAGAGAGAACCTAGTGGGTGCCTCCGTTCTCCACTTTCCGCCCAGTAGTTGGAATATTGCGTGTTAAGTACCGGAACCTAACTTAAATAATATTACTATTGACAAAGAAAACTAAGATAATGCATCTTTAAAATGAGTTATTCTGGTAGGTTTTATTAGGTTATTACAATTCTTAAAGTACTTTCAAGTGTAAAACGTCTTATTTTTAGCCTTTCTGTAGTAATTTCGAGAATTCAATACATGCCAATTTTTTTCTTATGCCCAGTATTGGCTTTACAATATCTGTCGATTTATCGATCAATGTTGAAAATTAATATTATAATAATAAAAGATTCCTTAAGTTGTTTGAATCTAATTCTCGTGTAAAAGTTCTTAATGTTTGAAGTTGCCAAGTTAAATAAGAAAAATATTTTATTAGCTTTTGATCAGATTGCTTCAAAAATTAATTGTGATGTAATCTTAAAGGTATTTTTATTAATAAAATTATTTAATATTAATTTCTGAAACAGAACGTAGTGTTATGATACTATTTTCTCTGCGGGAAGAAGCGTGAAGTTGTAAAAAATCAAGCTATTTAAATGCAAGTGTATTGTTTTATTTTTTTCAAAACGCAGAAATATAGGTTAAATTTGCAGACGTGTCTGAATCTGATATTATTACACAATTTTCATAACTTGAATCTGTTTCTTTTTGACGAAATAATACAAGGTGCTCCTTTGGTTTCGTTTTTCAAGTTGTTAGCATTTTGTAAAAGTGAAATGAAATCACCATGTCGCAGTGGTACAGCGTCTATTTGTAAACGCGATAGGTGTAGGATCGATTCCCACTCTGGGAATTTAATAATTATATATTTTTTTTTTCATTTCTCCCCTCTTAAGTAAGCAAAGTGCGGCGTTAAGTTCCGCTATTCAACACACAAACTCCCGAATACAGACGGAAAGTGAAGAAAAGAGTGCTTTAAATGCGGAAAAAAGCGTAAATCTACTTCTTGTAAATCTCAGTTGGATATGAACCCGTTATCATCGCGTAATCAGTCTCATACATCACTATAGTGTCACAAAATAATTTAATTTATCAAAACTCCTACCTTATACGGTAACAACCCTGTAAATTTCCGGTAAACTTGCAACTCTAGAATTAGACGGATAGGTCTCGTGATGTATTGTTACGTGAATACTGACCTGGCCTTTTGGCGAATACATTTTACATGCTGAGATAAATTGCTCGTGTTATATTCTATGTACGAATATATTATTTAACCTTAAGAGTAAGATATTATAATGATATTTTTTTGCTGGAAGTTAAATAAGTTAGATTTTATTATAAGAAGATGTTAACTGACTTTGATCTCGAATTTTCTTCATTTTATCTAATTCATACTTATATTATAAATGCGAAAGTCTGTCTGTTTGTCTGTCACGCTTTCACGGCTGACCTACCGGTCCGATTTGGATGAAACTTAGAATTAAAGTAGTTAAAATTACTGGGTCTAACATAGGCTATTTATTTTTTCAAAAATCAACCTATAAAGGTTTTAAATGAGTGATGAAAGTTTATGTGAAAAATCTAAACCACTGGACCGATTGTAATGAATAAATATAGTTGATATGTATAAACGATTGTCCTTGTATAGCAGTATAGGCAGAGAGATCTTAATGTGTTACCGCTCCGTTCTCCATTTTCCGTTCAAAATCAAGACACTGCGTGTTTAGTGACGTAACTTTACTCTACTCTTTGTCTTACATGGTAGAATAATGAAAACAATATAAATATAACCAATTCGCGTATCTTCTTATATTTCCCAACTTATCTTTATTTGACATTGCTTTTTGTTCCTTTTCCTGAATAAATCATTAATTTAATTAATTGTAAATTGCAATTGAGATATGTGGATTAAAACAAAAAAATTGTATACTACTGCGTGATGTATCCATCTTCAACTATAATTTCGCTTTAAGTTTTTCAACCTGTCTAACATTTTTTCATGTGTAGTGTAATTATCACTGATGGTTCTAAATGAATAAATAAATAAAAATTCCCCGACCTGTAATCGAACCCACAACAGAATTCACAAGCAGACGCTACCACTATGCCACAATAGCCTCGTTAAAACAGAATATCACTCAAATAATAAACGAAATAGATTCACAATGATATTGGAACAAAAATACGAAAGCTTAAGTACGCATCGGCCGTTCACCTTAGGGTTCCCCCTTACACCAAATATATCCACCCTCACCCTAATTTAATACCCCTCGCTGGACGCCCTCGCGTTGCCTAGCAACCCTGCCGAAGTGCATCATACTGTATATCACGTAGCTTTTATTGTAAACAAAGATTTTCTATGTGTTAAAAGATAAATAGTTATATATAAATTTGTTGGCACATAAGTGTGACTATAAACGCGACTGGTTGTGGGTTCGATTCCCACTCGAGGAGTGGAAATATTTAATATTTCCATTTTCTTCGTTCTGGTGTCGAGACAAAGCGCTGCGTTAAGTTCCGCCACTTAACACGTAATGCCTCCGAATTCGGCGGTGCGTGGGGAACGGAGTGTCTTAACACTAGGTTCCCTCTGCCTACCCGAATGTGTGCGGGATACAGCGTGAAGCTAAAAAAAATATGTTAGAATAGTCTGCTTGTAAACGTTATTGGTTCGATTGGAACGTTGTGGGTTCGATTTCCACTTGAAGAAATGATTATATTAAAATTATTGTGTTTTCTCCGCTCTGGTAACAAAGCACGGCGTTGAGTTCCGTCCTTCAACATTTAATGTCTAGATTTTAAGCTAAAAGTGGATAACAGATTGTTGAGTCGCTAGGTTCTGACTGTTCGTAAAAGGTGCTGCGCGGGAACAAACCTTGACTTAATTAAATAACTAATTTTAGTTTTCTATAATTTACATCTACTTTTGGAACCATAAGAATTCTTATTTTTAAAAGTGCGTTTGTCCTTTCTTACTAAGATAACTTCATGAAATTAAGATAGTAAACAAACAGCATCATGATTTTCCTCGAAAAATAGGATACTTAGAGAAAACATTAGAGCCAATACACTCCACTTTTTGCTAGAAATTGTGAGTATTTTAAGAAGGATTCATTGCATTTTCAATGGTGGTATTATTTATTAAAATAAATTCTAAATATCAAAATAAATAA
Organism: Dryas iulia moderata; assembly: GCA_019049465.1. Taxonomy (NCBI): domain Eukaryota; kingdom Metazoa; phylum Arthropoda; class Insecta; order Lepidoptera; family Nymphalidae; genus Dryas; species Dryas iulia. The sequence goes on from CM032440.1 coordinate 2,812,058, forward strand.
ACCAAACGAAGTATTATATATCTATAACTTAACATATATATATATACATCCAAAATATTACTAACCTCGCCTAACTTGGTCTGTCCCGACCCCCGGCTGAATCCACCCTCTTCCTAATGTGATTATTTAATATTAGTCCCCTTTTACCCGAGTTGCCTAGCAACCGCAGACGCTTGGTGCATAAAACAGACAATTTGTGTAAATTCAGTTGAAAATTCTTTGAATTGGGAATGAAAAGGTTGTTATTTAAATTGTTTTTTTTTTTAGCTTCACGCTGTATCCCGCACACAGCAGGGTAGGCAGAGGGAACCTAGTGTTAAGACACTCCGTTCCCCAATTTCCGCCGAATTCGGAGGCATTGCTTGTTAAATGGCGGAACTAAACGCCTCGCTTTACCTCGGCACCAGAGCGAAGAAAATGGGAATTTTAAATATTTCCACTCCTCGAGCGGGAATCGACCCACAACCAGTCGTTTACAGTCACACGCTTGTGCCACTGGGCCACGACTGGCCACAAATTTAATTTACGAAAAATATATAGTTTTTAAGATATTCTGTGGATTAATGTTAAAACATTGTACGTTCATCCTTTCTTATTTTGTTAGTAAAAACGCAGCTTCACGCTTTTCCGTACAAAACAGGTTAGTTAGAGATAACCTAGTGTCAAAACAGACCTACAGATCCGGACACGCAGACATTTTTTTATATAACTAGCCCCTAGGTAATAGATTGTTACGATGTAAGATTTATATACATCGTTACAGATGAAGCTAATAAAAGTATGTATAAAAAAGGTGTTGAAATTTAATTAAACTCAAACTACATTTCTATTATTCTATTGAATTATTTTTGTACTTGACACACCAGTTATTACCTTACTTTCTACCAAATTCAACGCAATTAAATGCTAACCAACGAACATTTATATATGAATATAATATAAATTTATCTGATCACTGTCTGTACATGGGAGATATATGAGAAAACATATCATTGAAGGCATTTATAAAGAGAACACAAAACAATAATTTTTATTTTTTCGTTTGTGTACGCTTATTTTAGAAACATTTCAACCCATTTATATGCATTTTTACTACCCCATCTCCCATATCATTCAATGTTTATTTTATTTCAATCAGTCCATAAATAAAAATAAATTACAACAATTTAAGTTACATCGCGGACAAACAAAAAACGAAATAGTTATTGTCGTTTAATTCACGCAGGCAAAACCGCGAATGTATCACTAGTTATAAAAATAAAAATTCTCAAGAGAATCAAACCTGCACCCATCAAAATCCCACATACCCCACTACAACTATTAAAAAAAATGTTATTTAATATCACCATCACCATTGCTATTCGTAAACGTTCCTCGCTTGTTCCAGTCTCATAGACTGTTATTAATGTGTTTTGCTCCCTCATACGCGGGGTCCCATAAAATAAGGTATTAGGGGTCGCACACCCATCTCAACGTATATATCGATTTTGTTACCTTCCCTGTAGAGTTCATTTGTGCCAAATGTATAAAATAGAAAATATGCCCCGCCTTTCTTACCAATTTCGTATTTTCACTTACTTAATACTTGTTATCTTTCTTTATGTTATCGAGTGTTGTTTTGTTATTGGAAAATTATTAGGTATTGTTTTGTTTTGTTTTGTTATAATGGTTTTTGAGTAAATGATGTTGGTTAGGAATTGTGTGGGGTTCTGGGTTCAAATCCCGTTTGAAGGCATTTGATGTCACTGTGGCTTAGTGGTACAGTATCTGATTGTTAATGCAATAGTTGCGAGTTTGATTCCATATTCGGGGATTTTTTCGTTTATTTTTCTATTTTCGTTTTTTTTTTGGGTAAAGCTCTGAGATCCGCTATTTAATACACAATGTCTCAATTTTGAAGAAGAGAACGATGCGCTTTGACACTAAATTCTCTCTGTCTATCGTTATGTGCGGGATAAAGCGTGAATCCATTTTTTTTTTCACTTTAAAAGCTACAAGTTTATAACCTTAACCTTACTTAGGCCTATGTCAGATTTTAAGAAATGTTATTTTGTAACTAGAGTTTGTACTTCTTAAACATCTCTAACCTTCACATACTTTAAAAGCGACTCAACAACAATATATATACATTCTTATATATTAGTCTTATATACCACACAAAATTTATCAAGCATATTCGATGCTCACGAAGTTATGCTCTAAAATGCATTTGCGGGAGTATCACTTACCGGGCGCTTGCAAAATGATTTAGGTAGCTTATTTAACACTTAAATGTATTATATTTTATATATTTTATATTCTGTAAGATGTTAGTAACTTTACTTGATAGATGCTATAAATAGGAAAGCGTAAATAGATATATAAATTGGATGGAATGGAAATTTTCTTAATTGAATACTAACTGGACTGAAGAGACTTATTTTAAATAAAATAATTTATAATATTTTGGCCAATTTCAAATATTAATCAATATTCACCCTTTTTAATAGTTATTCAAAACATAAATATACAGAAATACAAAATTTAAAAAAAATAGACTTATATCGTGTGATCTTGACAGAGTTTTGACACCAACTTAGACGGAGTGTCTTGACACTAAGGTCTCTCTCTCTCTGCTTACCCTATTATGAGAGAAAATAATAAAAAATCTTATAGTTAATCTTCTTAATATCTCCCTTTATTCATATAAAACTCACAAGCACTTGTCACTATTTTAAAGGTAAACTTAAGTATGTCTTACATTTTATTACATACGGAGCGTTCCTTCTGCATACCGAACATTTCGAGCTTTATTTTCACATTAAGTAATATTACTGTAGTTTCGTATTCCAAAGAGAGAAGCTATTTCGATTCACGAAAGGAATATTCTTAATCTATATATACAATAAAAATGTAAGTGCTGTGTGTATATGGAAGATATATGAGAAAAACTGCTATTGAGGGCATTTATCAATGTAAAAGAACTTAAAACAATGACTTTTATTGTTTTTTTCTATTTGTTTGTGTGTTTGTGCGCGCTAATCTTAGAAACGGCTTAACATAATTAAATGCAATTTTGACTATTGTATTTTGGTATATATTTTGGTATTTTATAAGTTTCTTAAAATTCGCCTTATTTTATTTCAAGGGGTTAGTAAATAAAAAAGTTACAACTGTTTAAATTTTAAACTTAATCAAAATTTGTGAATTAAGTGAGAACCCATGAGCGAAGAAATGAAATAGTTATAATCGCATAGTTTACGCAGGCGAAGCCGCGAACTGGTCGCTAGTAAATATAATAATATTCTTATATAAAACGTCGTCTTGGTCGTAATATACTGGAAATGGATACAACTGACTTCCTTTTCGTAAGAAATATTATTTGCCACATGTTATGCCACGAAATAGTTCACACAAGGAATTTGTAAGGCGTTTTGCTTGTTAAATAAAATTTCTTAATATATCATATGTTCGTATGTATGTAGTTTTAGTAGTTACAATGACTTAGAACCTATACAGTATTATTTGAGCTAAAGTTAAATTTAATAATTATTAAAAAAAAATCTTTTTTAAATTTTATTTTATTTTATGTAGTTATAAGTATACATTTGTATATGTTACAAAATTCGGCAGTTTAGAAACCGCGGTGGCACAGTGCGAATGTCTGACCGTAATCGTGATTGGTTATGTATTCAACTCCCACTCGGAGGAATGATTATAATTTTATTATTTTCATTTCCCCGCTTTGGTTAGCAAGACAGAACGTGACGTGGAGTTTCGCCACTCAAAACGCAGTGTCTCGATTTCGGGCGAAAAGTGTAGAACAGAGTGTCGCAATACTAAGATCTCTCTGATTATCCTGCTATGCGGGAAAAAAACGTGAAGTTTAAAAAATAATAATAAATCTGTCACTCGAATAAGAATAAGCTTTTAAAATATATATCTAAAAATAATAAATATCGGGTACTGTAATAACAGTAAAATAATAATTTTATAACTTATACAAAATTTATTTTTATACTACAATTTAAAACTTACCAAAAATAAAACTTATTTTAATATCTCTTCATCAAAGGAAATAAAATCCGTATTTAAATCTTTAATTTGTTTGTTCTAGAAATACTTTTCTCAAGATTTTGCTTAGACATTTTCTAACCTTGAAATTAGATTCATGAGCCCAAATACAAAATCTATATTAACTCTGAAAACGAATACTGTAATCTAACAAGTAAATTGTATATCCCTCCTTTCTATGCTTATACTCTATATAGGTACTTTCTTTGGTACATCCTACTATATTTAATGCCCTATTTTTCCTTAACGTGACAAGACTACTCCTAGAAATATTATTTATTTTATTTCTACATAAATGTGCTGTAATAACTTCTTGAACATGTAGCGAAATGAAATCCATATCCTTCTACCTTATATTTATATGCCGCTATTGCTCTGATGTTCAAAAACATTCGAGGATATTAACATCGTATAGTACATTTAGTTGACACTTATTATAAGTTGGAGCGTTGATTTAAGCTTAATATAAAACTAATTTTAGTCTTTAGTATTTTAGTAATTATTTTGATTTTCATTTCGTAAATAAATTAAAGTACAGTGTGTGTTCAACGTAGTGTTTCTCTTTTTCCAGGGATGCCGGTTTCCTGAAGATGGCCTCACGCACCCCGTCCCTTGAGTCGCTGCCCGGTGCCAACTCTATAGGTTCGCTGGAGCGTGGCTCCTTATCGCCCTTGACTTTGAGCGGATCCTCGCCCCCTGCGAGTGACTCCGCCGTATGTGACCTTCGTGAATTCGACGGCCTCGACACCACCTGCGCTATCTGCCGAGAAACATTCGTCGACCCTAAAGTACTCAATTGCTTCCACACATTCTGTCGTGGGTGCCTTGAAAGAGAACAAACCCACCCCGATAAAGTAACCTGTGTCACGTGTCGCGTTGACAGCCAACTACCGACTGCTGGGATACCCGGATTATTAACAAACCTTGTTATCGCCGCCGCAGTAGAACAGGACGCGGATCTCCTACCCTCGTCTCGTCAGACTAGCTCTCCGTCAGCTCGCTGCACCGGCTGCAAATCAAAAGAATCAGACGCCGTAGCGCGTTGCGTAGACTGTGCTAACTTCCTTTGTCCCAACTGCGTCATGGCGCACCAATTCATGCATTGTTTTGAGGGCCACCGAGTATTAGCCTTCACAGACCTAAAAGACGACAAAGGTATGCTTGGATCGACACTCACCACAAGTGGAGACAAAACTGCTTTCTGCCCACGACACAAAAATGACATTCTTAAATATTTCTGCCGCACTTGTTCTGTTCCAGTGTGCAAGGAATGCACTATTATAGAACATCCAGCAGCTTTGCATGATTGTGAACATCTTTCCGATGCTGGCCCAAAACAATTAGAACTCATGCAACAGGCTGTTAATGAGGCAAAAACCAGAGCCACTGAAATAAGGCACGTCGTTAAGAACGTAGAACACGCTGCAGGAAAATTACAAGTGCAGTACCATAAAGCTCAAAATGAAATCAACGATACTTTCCAATTCTACCGATCTATGCTTGAAGAGCGTAAACAAGAATTATTAAAAGAGCTTGAAAGTGTATTTTCGACTAAGCAAATTGCTTTGACTGTCGTCGGACAAAAGGCTCAAGAGACTGTTGACAAAATCTACCAGACGTGCGACTTCGTTGAACGCTTGACTAAATGTGCAAACATCGCTGAAATTTTGATGTTCAGAAAACTCTTAGACACTAAATTACAATCTTTAATGAGCACTAATCCAGAACAAAGTGTTCAAACTGCCTGTGAATTAGAATTTGTTTCTAATTATCAAGCGATACAAGTTGGTGTAAGAAACACCTTTGGATATGTTCGTTCGAGTTCAGAAGCGAACGTTGGGCCAACGAAACAACCACCTATTGCACGTCCAACGAACGGCTCACTCTTAAACGGAGGTTCATCTTCAAGTAGCAGCAGCGTAAATGGAAGTTCTGGTAGTCTTAATGGTGGCATTCACCTGCCCACTGGATTGAACGGCGTTCTAGATCGCCCTTACACCAACGGATTATTGGGTCCATCGAGCCAATCGACATCTCCATTTGATTCGAACCTTATATCTAAGAGATTTAATAACACCAATACTCTTGGTCCATTCTCTACAGCTCTCGGAGATATGAATCTAAACGGAATTAACCCGTATGAGAAATGGTCAAATGGTGGATGTGATTCACTTTTTCCACCTACTACTACTGACCCGTACTCACTCACGTCTGCCGCACATTCAGACCCCATTCTTGATTTGACAAACAAGTTAATATCAACTGCCATTTTTCCACCTAAGTCTCAAATTAAGCGACAAAAGATGATTTACCATTGCAAATTTGGAGAATTTGGCGTAATGGAAGGCCAATTTACGGAGCCTAGTGGTGTCGCTGTTAATGCTCAAAATGATATTATTGTCGCTGATACCAATAATCACAGAATTCAAATATTCGATAAGGAAGGACGCTTTAAATTTCAATTTGGTGAATGTGGTAAAAGAGACGGACAACTTCTATACCCGAACAGAGTAGCCGTAGTTCGGACATCTGGTGACATTATTGTAACAGAAAGATCACCAACACATCAGATTCAAATTTATAACCAATATGGTCAGTTTGTCCGAAAATTTGGTGCAAATATACTTCAACATCCACGAGGAGTGACGGTCGACAACAAAGGCAGAATTGTTGTTGTTGAATGCAAAGTAATGCGTGTGATTATATTTGATCAAGTCGGCAATGTCTTGCAGAAATTCGGTTGTTCCAAACACCTCGAATTCCCTAACGGCGTGGTTGTGAACGACAAACAAGAAATATTTATAAGTGACAACCGTGCACACTGCGTAAAGGTATTCAACTATGAAGGTATTTACTTACGACAGATTGGAGGTGAAGGAGTAACAAACTATCCTATCGGCGTGGGAATCAACGCATCTGGAGAAATTTTAATCGCAGACAATCATAATAACTTTAATTTGACGATATTTACACAAGACGGCCAGCTGGTTTCGGCGCTAGAGAGTAAAGTAAAGCATGCACAATGTTTCGACGTGGCGCTAATGGATGATGGTTCGGTTGTACTTGCGAGCAAAGATTACCGGCTCTACATCTATCGCTATGTACAAGTTCCGCCTATAGGCATGTGAGCCTCACGTTCCAATCACAGAAGATCAAACTGACAAAAGAAGTTTAAGCCAAAAAAACGACACTAAAACGTAAATTATTCCAGACAAGACACTACAAACGATTCTGGCCATTGGTGTCAATTTATAATAGTTGAAGTGATTATTCGGTGACAGATTGAACTATAAGGTTACGTAAGTGCAAGTGTTACTATGATTGCGGCTGTCTCGATGTGATCAATCAAACTACGGCAATCCTATATTTTGGCGTCAGATCTCTGAAGCAATTATTCGTAAACAAAACTGTAATGAGATTAGTTGTAGTATTGACATTGTTATATGAGTACCTATTTGAAGAATAGAGATTATTCCGTTAGTTTGATACAGTAAAACGAAAGGTTCTCGACCCTTATCATTTTTTGATCTATTGAATAATATTTTTTCATATCCCACATCGTTAAATTAGGGATGAATATTAAGGGCGTTTGTATTATTTAGCCCATTTGTTGGACCAATATTTTAACTATTATTACTTAAAAATTGTTAGGCGTTAAGCGTGTGATTTTATTATAATAAGAGAGCATCGAGCGGTATTGTTGTTAGTTTTAAGTCTATTCTTCGGCACAATGGCACTTCCTGTTTTTAATTAGCACTTATTCTGTGTCGATGGAAACTTGATTATGAAACTAAGAAGTTGTTACATTATTATTAGGTAAGTGTTAAATTGATTGAGCTGATATGGACAATCTTAAGTTACTACCCCTTTTGATGTAGTTACAAAATTTAGGGAAACGTGATGTTAGGGGTTTTATCAATGACAAAGTTGACTGCGGCGTTCCTTAGGCATTCGCAACGAGAGGCTTATAGTGAGTCCACTAAAGCCTCATTGTTGCCTTAGAAACCAAATTACATTCATCACAAGATGGCAAGTGATCGAAAGTGTTTTATAGACCTCAGTCAGTTTCAGAAGTTTTTTAAGTTACGCCGGTCTTTTGACTACATATAACCTTGAGTATTATAAAGCATTTTAGAATAACGAATAGCGTTGGTTGTAGTTTTTCCCCTTGAATTTCTGGATATTGTTGGAAGACAGTTTCCTGCACTCGACCGTTGACGTCATACCGCCTAGTCACTGAGAGCCCACGAACCCATAATTCCTCAGTTTTCGTTGTTTTATTTTAACGATTAGTAGCTTTTGGTTGATTATAATATTATTCGTTTTTATACAAATCTTAAGTAGGTATTTGAATGTTTTACTAGTAATTGGACACGGTAGTAACTAGTAGAGCACTTTAGCAAATGGTCGTCTCGCTAGACATTTTTTATTGATGATTTTTTTTGAGATTTAATGAGAGCACCATGTGTTTGCGCCTTTGCGTTTTGCTACTTACTGGAGTATTATAGCTTGCTCGACAAACAAAATAATTATACAATTTGTTATTCTGGTAAGATATTTTTTATATGAAAACAACTTTATTTTTGTAGCAGTAGTATTATACGGTGCATGTGTCGTTTACTTTCTTTGTATTTTATGAATATTATGCTATTATTATTTTTTTATTACATTACCGTGTGTTTGAGTGTGTTAGCAGAATTATTTTAGTTTGATTTCATTAGTTTTGATTTTTTTAGTGAATAATTTTTTTTTAGTGATTTTAGTATTCTTTTTATTTGCTGAATCTATGACAATAATAGATCTGATACGATCCTCTCCGGGATCGGAGATCGTTGTTTAATTATATCGATCTGCATAAGTTTATCATTTAGTTTATGTGTTACAATGTGGTGATATTCCTTTTTAATTAAATTATCTCATTTATATATTTACATAAAAATACATTGAAGCCACGTCACGGGATGATCGCGCCTGCCTCCGCCATAGTTTGTTGCATACCTGCGTAACATGTGCCATAAAACCATGTTGTGATTTAATAAGTGATATTTAGTGTTGTTTGTAAATATGTACCATAAACTGCTGATCTTTTAAATTTAATCGTAAGCAAACCGACATTCTTTCATGGTTTCACCGCTTCTATAAGTTAGTGCATTATAGTTGATGACGAAATGAATTTTATATTTATAATAATCTTGCATGACTGATGAATTTACTGTTACTGTGTTATGTTCAATTTCAATAGCATCTAAGTTTAAGAATGTTGACTACATTTTGCACTAACCATAGAATGTTTAGGATCAAGTTTTTAATGAATTTATAATTATTATTTCTGCATTTTGCAATCCACGGTGCTCGCAGGTCGCCAATCATATTGACGTGTCTTCGATAGATCCCATCAAAATCGTAGTGCATTAGATTAGGTGAAGTAGAATTATTGTCCAGTCCTTAGTATCCAAATTTCAGTGATCAATCACCAATGATTTTATGTATAGACTGCCCTGTTCCTAATAAATTATTATGTTTTGTAAGATCGGATACATATTGTATTTCACTTAATCTACTGTGATAATAAAGTAAATTGTTTGTAAAATGATTTAGTTTTGCCGTCGCAGTGTCTGCTTTGCTTCAGATTTTTTGGGCGACTGGTTCGCTTTTATTTTTAAGTACTACGGTGTCTATGATTATATAAAAACTATTCGATTCGCCCTTAAAGTCTGACGTTACGCTAGAAACACCTGGCTTTGATTACTTAGAATTTACCACCCAAATTATCTTTTCTTTGAAAGTTGCAGTTTGTGTGAGTTCATTGAATTGATGATTTCGGTTTAAACATACGCTTCTACTTAAATAAAATTTTCAACGTATTATATTTATATTAAGTACATATAGTATAGTGTATCAAAATTTTATGTAAGATTATGCAAATTATGACAACTACTATTTCATGTTTATGGTAAATCTGTGTAATCTATTTTTTTTTACTTCTCATTCACGACGATGAGTTTATTATCCTGAAATTATTTTAAGTTTTTTTTTATTATATTTGATTTAATTTAGTTTACATTCACAATTAACTTTTTTATTTTGCATAATATATGTAATGATTTTAGTGGAAACAATTCATTTAAAAAATTGCATTTCTAAAGCTGATGACTGATTAAATTGAAACATGTTTTGTCTTTAAATATATTTTGTCGATGTTTGTTGTTATAATTATTATATTTTTTTTAGTTATTTGTATAAACAATTGTTCTTTAAATTAATGTACGTCGTTTTGTTTTGAATTATTTTTGTTGTATAATTGCTTTTTTTTATAATAATACCAGTTCATTGCAGTTTTACAGTGTGTTTTATTTTTTTTTTATTTGCCCGAGTAGTGTAGTATTCGGTCTTGGCTAATTTGGTTTCGCTAAATTAGTTACGACTGATGGATGAAGTTTGTGCTTTTGAATCGAAAACGAACGCCTAAAACAGTCTGTGCCTTAAAGTTTAAACGTTCTTAATATTATCAATAATGCTGAAATCTTCGCTTCGAAATTAAATCATTTTAAACGGCTGCTATCAAATTCTTAAGATAAAACATATTCGAAAGATTCTCTAGCACAAACAATTGAATGTGGTGATAGGTTTTTATGTGTGTGTACATTTATGGATTCACGTGTGTGCATTTTATACGATTTCATTTGAAACAGTTGGTGTTGGGGAACAAATGTTGGCATGAGATTTGTAAGTATTACTTTAGAATTAATAATACACATCTTAGAGAGGCACTTGCCTAAACTTGCTCCTAGTAGTGTTTTATTGCACAGAAAAATTACTTAAGCATCGAATCTACAAACGAAAATATAGCACAAAGAACAACGGCGCTGAACTCAGTGGATTAGGCGGTAGTCATTATCATTTCACACGCTATATGTATTTCTAAACTACATATTCTTATGAGAGTAGGCTATAATTCTACGTGTTTAAGATTGATCTATTGGTATTCTAAAATAAGTAACTTTAATATCCCGACTAAGCTTTACTTTTTTACGAGTAGCTGTGAGACCGATCTAGGACTTTACGGATCCAATTTTCCATTTCCCTTCAGCAGCACTGCTTCTAAGGTTATATAAATCGCTAACCTAAAAAAAACACTATTTCCAAGTCAATTACTCTAGGGAACATTTTACTACTTACTAGCACCTATTAGTAACGTAAGCACGACTTAGGCTTACAAAGATTGTTTATAATTTTATACTCAGCAAATCTCTTAAGATTAAAATTAAGATTTTCACTCAGATTTTTTTTATATACTTCGATGAAATCATCAACGAATATTTTATTATCTTTGATATTGGCGATTAAAAATCTTTTTCGATACAGCCGGCCATTTTATTATCGACGTTGACAGTTAATGCTGCTGTTTCCTCTCCTCATTTTCTTGTTGAACCTTCATCTTCTTGCCTTGCCTTCGGTATCGGTAGTAATCATAATCGCGATAAGGCCTAATTGTGAATTTTCGATGCCAAAAGTTTATAACTTTCCAAATTTCTATAACAAATTTCGTGTAAAGAAAAATGATGGCCGATCGTCAATTAACAGTTAGGCCAATGTGGTCTACAATGATCATTGATGAAATTTCAAGCTTTATTTATGTAGTTTCATCATAGGAGTATTTTCCTTTTGCTAATTTCCCAAAGCAACCAAAATCCCACAGGAAGTGTATAAAATGTAAATATATTTAGATAACTACGTTGGTAGTCGTATTTTTAAGTATAAGGAATGCCGGGACGTGTACAAGATGGTAATGTTCGGAAAATTTTAAAATTGATTAAGCGTGAAAAAGTGTGTATTTTTATAATGAAAATTATGAATCATGGAGAGATATTTCTAATATGTTATTTAGGAACGGAGGTATATATGAGCGATTGCAAAGGTTTGGACAAGGCTCGATTTGTTGAAAGTAAGGTATGAAATCCGAATTCGGAAGGATAAGTATCGTTTTAAGGATTAACAGTAACCATATCGATAGCTATACTCTTAAAATATTGTTTGAAATCGATAATTTCGTAACAGTTATAAATTCACCTGTTAATGTATTCATCATGGTAGAAGTAATGTATCAATGTTAGCTTGTCAGATTGTATGTGGTTGACAGTTTGGTCACTTATTATATTACTTAGTAGAGCGTCGTTGAATTTTATAGAACTTAACGATACGTTGATGTATTATACGGATTTGTAAATAACATTTTCGCTGCTATGTTCGTTTTGGACTCGTACATCCAGTGATACAAACATTAGGATGTCAGGTTTTTGATGCTATCAATGAATTGTAGTAACTTATGTGTTAATCCGATTGTGTCACTGAATGTACTGCCGTCGCAAACGCAATCAATTGCTCAGGAATTGCATTAGTTTTCTCATTGTATTTTGATAATTTACAATATTTTCTATCATCGCTTCTAAGAAATTATATTAAGCGGCGATGTTGTATCATTGTTGAATTTAATTGATTCGCTAATCGATATATAATTTAGTGAATTGTGCACAGAACGTTGGTGTTTCACTTAATTTTTGAGATATTTTCTTAAACGTGATGCATGCGATGATTTACTGCATTTAATGACTGAAGTTGAGTTTTTAAAAAAATCTCTGGCATTGTGTAAAGCGGAACAAAGTTGCAACTTCCGTGATATCGCTGCATATCCGGAGCTCGATGCAGTCTAGATGTTAGATCTAGGTTCCGAAATGCAATGTTGCTTCCGTTTATACGCAAATTGTCGAAATTGTGATTGTTGTAAGTTAAGGTGAAAGTAACAAAGCACATATGAGCACAAACCATCCATCCTCAAAGATAACTACGCTGAATGTTTTGATTAACTCACGTTTGAATTTATGATACATTTTATTGTAAAAAATAAAAATATTTTACTATCGCTTATGTTAGTTGAGACGTTTGCAAATAATAGTATTTATTTTCCAGTAATTCTTAAACAAAGATTTGGATATTATCTTATTGTATTTTAAAGAATATGGATTTTACGAAATTATTGTATTTAGATTTAGAGTATACTTATTCTGAGTTTTCGCCTCTTCTAGTATCATAGCAGTCTGTAGCGCGCTGTATTCTTCATAGAGTTGCACGTCTGCCGTCTCGCTCGAGCCCGCAGGTTCGCGTGCAACAGATGGATAGCCTCAAGATGTACGTTCCATTTCAAGTTTCATTTCTCAAAGTGTGTTAGGTAATATAATATGTATAATCTTAAGGGTGTGTGATTTTAGTTATCAATAAAGTTTTTATACACGGAAAGATTCCAAATGAAGCTGGAGAGAGGGCATAGTAAATGACATATCAAAGTAATGTTTTTATTAAAGGGCTTGGGCGTGCGTAGGAAATGGTTAGTGAAATAAAGTATAGCTCTGTTTTCATTCGACATACAGACAATACGACAGTTTCTGATGTTAAAAATTAAAGGTTTAATAGAGAATTGTTTCATTCATTGGAACGTAACATATCATCCACATAGTGGTGTCAATGATATACTAAATGAATAGTCCAAATTGAGGTTTCGCTAGGAAATGATTTAGTAGTGTTGATTGAACGATGGTAAGGGGATAGATAATTTGGAATCTTTCTTATTGAAGCTAGTCGCCAAAGAAGTTGCTTTTAGGTAATAAAATGTTATCGTAATATGTGTATGCACTTAAGTATAAACTTAGTTATACGATGCTTAAATTGTCCACATAATTCGATTTTACACACAATTAATGCCATCCTGCCAGAATATAATAAAGACACAATGCTTATGAACTAAATTTATATTATATCCTACTTAGCGTACGATGTAGTGTGTATTTTTAGATATTGCATTGTCTATGTTAGATTAGTGTTTAAGACACCTGAGCTTTGAACAGTCTGTCACGATATTTTTATAACGTATCGTATCGTTAGTACTCACCCCGTGCTCTCGACTAGTCACGATAGGGTAAGACGCTGTTTTACTAAAACTCCAAGCACTTCATTTGCACGACTTCGACTCGACTGCGAACCGGAAGAGATTCGTGCGACGCGAGCACCGAGAGCTTCAACACTGTACATAAGGCCCGTCATTAGAATAATGGCATCTGTAAAAGGTAAATGTAACTCAGTAATGTTTACTATATGTACTACTGAAACACCATATTGCGCCGTGGCCTTATATTTGAAGGGATGTTTTATTCCTTTGGTAAAAAAAATGAAAACTCATTTAAATTTTGTAAAAACTTTAAGTACTTCTGTGTTTCACATTCATGCATAATATGTAACGTAAGATAATTATCGTAGTAGCCCATGTATAGATTAGATGTTGCCGTAGCGGTCTGTGTAGCTGTAACCACATCCTAATTAATATAAGTCGTTGATTTCAATACTTCGATTCGTGCATATCCCCAACACTTAATAATTGTTACCTACATTAGTTACTTCGAGACTGTTCAAAATATACTCTATCGAGTTTTCTCTAAGGGAAAGGGCTGTTTTAGCAGATATTTTTGATACATTGAGGATAATCGAAGGGAAACGATCTTGTATTGTAGATAAACGATTAAATTCGGTAATGGGTACCTTCGGATGCTCCAGGAGCTGAGGAGCGTTCCGGAGCACACCGATGTCTTCGTGGACTTGTTGAGTGTCATCGTCTAGATGATCTGTTTTCTCATCTCTATATCATAAGTGTGGATAATACATTAAATGTTACTGAAACAAAAAACAATGTTGTTCTTATAAGAAATGCGATAGTAATCGGATAACTTGTTGTTTTTCATATATTCGTAATATTTCCTTTATTTTTTGTACTCTTTAGTATTAAGATAATTATAAAAAACTATTCAATGTTGATTACTCTAAAACCAATAACGTATGTATTAAGGATGGTATAATTAGTTTCCCCGAGAGCCTTACTAGTGAAGAAGCCTTTTCCTTAGACAGTTAATCTTTCCTATTTCACGTTTTTATTGTAAAATGTATGAACATTGCGGACAACATTAAATTAAAGAACGAGTACGATCTAGATGTGACGTGAAATGTAACAAACATTTGAAGACCTTGTGTAATCGTCGTCTACTCTAACGTACTCTTTACCTCTTACCTTAAAATAGCTCTAACTTATTTTCCAATTGCAGTTCACCACTGAAACCTCACGCACACTCCGTGCTAGTTCTGGCCTAGTGATGATTTAAGATAAATTTAAGGGTTCATAATTTCTTACTTAGATTGTATGACTCAATTTTAAGACTGATCGCAGAAAAATAAAAAAAAAACAAAAAAAAAGACAACCTAATCCTGTAATTGTTTCTCATTGGTTATTTACACAATCATTTCACTTCACTTCCAGTTTCAGATGACAGAACGGACTTGGTAGAGTCTTTATGTAATTCGTTAGCCAAATTTGAGTAATGGAAAGTTCGTTTTGTCATCTGAGCTGCGTCATGTACGTCTTCTGTCGACTTCCTGTCTTCTATTTCTTATGACGATGGTAAAACACGACGAATGATTGGTGAAATTGAAATAACCCGTGGTAATGTTAACTTTAAATATGTTGGCGTTACTGTTAAAATTGATGGAAAAAAAAGAAAAAATACTATTTGTTGCCAAAGTGTTGTTAGGGATAACGTGTAGTTATAAAAATCGGTTGTCACATGCATAATTAAGTTGTTCTTGAGTGGTTTGAGATTAAGGAGAAAAGTTGAAGAATATTTCCAATGATATATTTTTTCATAATGAACTTGAATGCTAATCGATACTTAAGGTTTATATCTGTGTAGGAATTAAATTTAACGTGTGGTATAAATATATCGTTGCCACGATTCAGTCTGGTATAGAACGATGCCGATTTGATAACAGGCCAGTACTGATACGGTGAGGAAAGTTAGACGTGATGGACAGACAAATCGTGGCAAACGATTTAGTTGTTTAGTGTTCATGTTACGTTAGATTGTATTTGACAGTTCTGCCGGTCTTTGTACCAAACGAATTCACCTGTTTCCGCCTCTAATGCACATCTCACGTCAAACCCACTTTATATATAATGTTACGATTTAATTACAATGAAAATTGAATTGACTGTGTTTTGAATTGTTAAATTCTAATTTATTATTTATTTATTTTAATTTAATCTAATTTAAAAAGCTAGTCAGTGAAGTTTGGATATGTCGAGCTTGTAGGAGCGACTAACAACTTGATATCAGCGCAAGTGTCTGTGATATCTGACAATTGAACAATAATTGGAGTGTCACGACATTTGTATTGCCCTTTGTCGCTAGTTTAGTTTGATATACGAGTAAGTTTTAGTTGATTATAACTATTGGGATTTTTATAATGTATACAGTGATTATTTTTCGAAGTTAGAAGCTTCACTAGTCACGAATGACACAATGTCAATGTTTTTTTCCTGATTGTTTCAGTTAGTTCTACCGTTTCAGTATCTATAACACATATTTTGTATATGGACCACCAAGTAATATCATTTTCCTGTTTAATTTTAAATAAAAACAATATGTTTTGGACGTTTTTAAAATATTAATAATAAATATTGAAAATTTCTACAGTGTATGTATTAAAAGCAATACTTTTTGATAAGATCAGTAGACACTTGTTGTGGTCCAATTATTATTGAACAAATATAATAAATTTTTAGTTTCCAAACGCTGACTATTACCTATGTTAAGTCTCATAATATATTTACAAGTCACGCTATTGAGTTTTTCGAGTGTGACAAACAACTTTTTATAACAATTTTTGTAAGAAAAACAAAAATTTTACTTAATATATTGTTTAATTTTTACAAAAAAGGGCAATTTTAAGTTTTTGTGGTCAATTTTTTAACTGATTGAAGAAAACGACCACTTGTTTGGAATTTAATTAAGTATAATGTAAGGTTTTGTTTCGTAATTTTGATTTAGTTTATAATTTTCTTCTTCCGATTGTAGTTGATTTGATTGTTCCCGTGATTTTTGCTTGTATTTAATTTTATGACCACTAATTTATTTATAATATTGGGCCAGTTTTGAGGTGCTGTTATTTTGAAATATATGGAAAATGGGAATAAAAATGGCAATACTAAAATAATATTACAATATTAAAAAGGTTTTACTCTTCAAAATATCTTATCAATAAAAAAAACTATGGCAAAAGTCCAATATTTTCATACTATTACATATTTCAAAAACTTTTGTTTACTAACTACCCTCACTGGCTCAATAAAGTGTTAGAAATATTATAAACTGGATTTGAATTTATACATTCCATAATTTTTTGTATTTGTTAATTTTGATACATGTGGGTTAGACTACCATTTCTGGGTTCCCCATTCCCCATCCATGCTTCGGGAATGATTTAATACTCTAAACATATTTGTTATTCAGATAATGTAAGCTAGAACTAAGAATTGATAAATAATATCTGATGATAAATTTACTTGTATGTTGTATTAAAATGAACACGAAATAAAGAAAGTGGTTTGAAAACGTGCGTTTTATTTACTTATCCTCCTTAGTAGTTATTAAGGCAATATTACGCTTATTACTTTAAGCGAAAAATCGACAAGACTTGTTTAAATACTAGGAACCGCCTCTTTGCTCTGCATGGCGGGAAGAGCTGAGCGAAGTACATATTTAAAGTTAAAAAAGTTTGAAAAGCAAACACTTAACACTAACATAACACTTAACGTTCCACGGCCTAAGTCTATGAGCACTCGATGTTGAGTATGAGTGCTCGATATCCCTCACTGTGTCAAATTTCAGAGGTCTACTACAAATAGCCCAGGAAGAGTTAAACTACAACGAAACACACTTTTGACCAGTAAGGCAATTCAAATATGTGTGGTTGTTACTTCGAATGGGAATTGAACCCATAACCAATCACATTTAGCATCTATTGAAATGTAAGAGAAAAGTTACGTACACATATTTCTTAAGCACATACAAATATATATAGACAAAAAAAAAGTGAATAATAAAACTGCTTGTAAATTGTAAAGCATTTAATATTATTGATGCTTCATTTAGCCTCAAATATACTTTAACAACTGACAGTTCTTACCTTACATGCACTTATGCAAGCAGAATGCATTATTGTTATTAAATTAAAAAATGTTGAAACTTTACTAAAAACTATTTTCATTTTTCTTATCTGGTGACATGTCAAATCGCGGTGTTAAGTTCCGCCACACAACACAAAATACCTCAGATTCTGAATGTTAGTGAAAAACGAAGTGACTGGACACTAAGCTCTCCCTGACGATTTTCTTTTTATTTCAAATCAACGTGCAGCGTCGTATATGCAATAGACAGCTATCTGTCTATTCTAGTATAGAAGCTTTATATATCTCTATAGAAGCTTTACTTCTATAATAAGTCACGTGTATTGGAAGCTTAGATTGTGTTTGACATATTTATTACGTATTTTGACATATTATGTTCTTTAGCAGCTTCACGCTTTTTCACGCAAAAGGGTAGAGAGAGAGTCTAGATCTAGTGTCAAGATATTCCGTTATCCACATTGCGTCAGATATCTAGACATATAATGTTAAGTGGCGGAACTCAACGCCGCGCATTGTCTCAAGCAGTAAGAGCGAAGAAAATGAAAATAATTTTTAATCATTCCCCCGAGTGGGAATCGAACCCACTACGTCGTTCTTACAATTAAACGCCACCACGATGGCCTCGAGTCTAAAATAAAAACAATAATAACAGTTATAAATTAATAATAATGTCGTCGTCTCTCTCTCGTAGAAGTAAATTTTCATCAGAAATTTTGTTAAAATTAAGGCCGATTCAGTCTCTGAAGTACCAGGGCGTTCCTGGCGTTAAGGAGGTATTGTGAATTGAAAGAGGATAGCAACAGTGCAGATGGATATAGTGGGCGGAGCAATAACGTCAACATAAGATAAGTTGTCAACTGTCAATGATTCCGACTTTGTCTACTGTCACTGTCAAAGTCATTGTTGTGTGAACTGTCACTTTCAAAGTCATCGTCGTGTCTAATGTCATCGAACGTCAAATATCACAGCAATTGTCTCTAGTATATTAACAATCATAGCTTTAGGAAACCACATTAAAAATAATTACGTCAAAAATGACAGCCTGAAATTTGAAATAAATGTATAAATTGAAAGCATCCAGAAAATCATCTGTACTACAAACTCATAACTAACTTTTGTTGATCTGCAAATGTCAAAATATTTTTTAGGAGAAAAGAAGGTTATAAAACTGCCTATTGATTTTTTAAAAAACAAACCCCCTAAGTGATAATCATATTCTTTTTTTATATTACATGTATTAATTTTCTATTTTCTATATGTATCTGTAATTTATTATGTATTTTCTACCTCGTGAATTATAGAGTTGTATCAAGTGTCGCTTATATTTTAGTTACTCATCGTATTGCCCAGAGACGTTATTTCCTCTTGGTTTTGAGGGGTGGAAATATTTATTATTTCCATTTTCTTCGCTCTGGTACGCCGCGCTTTGCCTCGCAAAAAATGTTCCTAGTAAGATTATATCGAAACAAAGCGCGTGTTATTAAAATAATTTTAGTACAAAACTGTTACATTGTTAGATTCACTGATTGAATATGAATAAATATTTAAATTATTAGTCAACTTTTAGTTCTTAATTTTATTTAAAACTGTTTTTATTGTTCCTCATTTCTGACGTTACGAACCAGAAGCCATCGTGACTCAGTGGGACAGCGTCTGACTGTAAACGCCATTGTTATAGATTCGATTTCTACTTGGGAATGCGATTACCTAATATTTTCATTTCTCCGCTCTCGAACGTAAGACAAAAGCGCGGTTAAGATCCGCTACTTAATAGGCAAAGTCTTAATTCTGGGTAAATGGGAATCATCTTGACATTTGGTTCTCCGACTACCTTGCTAAGGGGGAAAAATAGAGAACAGATATAAAGTTTTTATCAACCGAATTAAATGTTATTGAAAAAAAAAGGAAAATTGAAAGAACAACAACAAGCTTGTAACAAGAGCTTATTAATACCAGATTTAATGTACAAGTGAAGTAAGTCTTAGTATTTTTTGTACCTGGTTACTGTACATATTTTCTAGAAGCTAAACATATTATTTTCCCGAGTGGTAATCGAACCCACAACCATTGCGTTTAGTCAAGAGATGTCCTACTGCACCACGACGGTGTGTCTATACTGCAATTTAGATAGAGAGCTGTTCCTAAATTTACACACAAAAAAATACAACTTTTAAAAGTATACTGTTAGCTGGCTTTATTGAACATATCTTAAATAAAACGATAAGGCATAAAAAACATTTTAATTACATTTTTATAATTATAATTAGCCAACTTATAAACTAATGAACTAGTAATAACTTTACTCTATTGGTCTTAAAAGGTTCCACATAACTAGAATTATTTTTTAATACACAAAATTAAAACAAAAGAACAGCAGGCAGTCGTGACGCAGTGGGTTACCGTCCGATTGAAAAGTGATGATTGTGGATTCGATTCCAACTCAGAGGAACGATTACATTAACATTTCCATTTCTTCGCTCTGGCACCTAAGACAAATTACGGGCGGAAAGTGGAGGAAGGAGAGTCTTGACACCCTGGTCATGGTGACTACCTCGCTTTGCAGGACAAAACGTGAAGCTGTGAAAAAATAACAATTAACACGTTGAAATTATTAACACTATAGTTATAGAAAATATGTGTGTTTTAGTAATTTATGCGCACAGAGGAGTATGAATTAAAATAAAAAAAAATTATACGTTTAATTAAAATATTTTTCACAGCCGTAATGTGTGGAAAACACTTTAAAATGATAAAATTTCTAATTTTTATTAAAACAAATACCAATTAAAGGATTTGCACCCACAAGCGTCTCAAGCTTATCAACCAACCCCAAAGCACTTAGAAATATCATTTATGAAATCATAAAAGCAGTTGAATCTGCTACCCGCGACTCAAAATATGGATCATCAAATATTTTATAACGTCTATTTGGAGGCCATTAAGTCTGCAGAGCGAAACGGCCAATAAGACGCCGCGGAATTACCTACATATAGTAAAAATCAAATTAATGGTAAAAAATAAATATATTCAAAATATTTAATAATAAATAAATAAAAAAAATGTTATTTATACACTTACTAGCGACCCGGCCGCGGCTTTGCCGCGTGAACTACTTCACTCCTTAGTTATATTGCAACTCTCGGGGGCGGATTAAAAAACTGAAGTAGCCTACGTTTAAGCTTAGCTTATCAACTATATTAATGACAAAATTCATTACTATCGGTCAAGCGGTTAAGTTTTTCATATAAACATTCATTCCCTATTTCAACCCTTCAGAGATTGATTTTTGAAAAAAATAAATAGCCTATATTTGACCCAGTAACTTTTACTACTTTTATTCTAAATTTAATCCAAATCGGATCGGTAGATTGGCCGTGAAAGCATGACAGGCAAACATACAGACTTTCGCATTTATAATATAAGTATAGATGTTGAAAAACATTCCAACTTCACGTTTGTTTCTGCATAATCACGACCCTCAGTTTTTCCGTTTCTCGCCAGAAATAAAAGGCATTGCGTCTTGAGTGGCAAAATTCAACGCCGCTCCTTATCTGCCAGGGGTTAAAAATTAAATTATTTTAAGTATAATAAATTCTCCCAATAAAGATCAGTACTACCATCATAACGCTACAGGTGTATAAGTTCATATATTAAGGACAACACAAATAGCCTCCGACCATTAACACTCTTTTAGTAAACTTAAGAAATTTCATCTTTTTTGTGGCCAGTCGTGGCCCAGTGGTACAAGCGTGTGACTGTAAACGACTGGTGGTGGGTTCGATTCCCACTTGAGGAGTGGAAATTATATTTCCATTTTCTTCGCTCTGGTGTCGAGGTAAAGCGCGGCGTTAAGTTCCGCCACTTAACACGCAAGCCTCCGAATTCGGCGGAAAGTGGGGAACCTAGTGTTAAGACACTAGGTTCCCTCTGCCTACCCTGCTGTGTGCGGGATAATTTGTTGATTGAAAACAATTTGATGGTAACTGTAAAAAATAGTACATAACATTCATTTTGTTTTCAAATTGCAATGCAAACAAATAACACATTTTAATAACCACAAAAAAGATAAAAATAATATCTCAATGTGAAACTAGTCATATTTAAATATTGTCAAACTAATCATAATAAAGTATTCATTTATAGAAAGTTAAGTGTAAGCTTTAGTATAAGTTGGTCATATTCTTATTCATTAATTTATTTCAACAATATTATTTTTCGGATATATTAACAACTAGCGACCCGCTCCGCGGCTTCGCCGCATGATCTATTTCGTTATATTGCAAACCCCGGAGGTGTATTTTTTTAAAATAAAGTAGCCTATTTTTAAGCTTTGATTATTAACTACATTTATGCCAAAATTCATGACAATTGGTCAAGCGGTTTAGATTTTTCATATAAACTTTCCTCCCCTTTTTCAACCTTTTAGAAGTAGATTTTTGGAAAAATAAGTAGCCTATGTTAGACCTAGTCATGTTTACTACTTTCATTCTAAATTTCATTCAAATCGGACTGGTAGATTAGCCGTGAAAGCGTGACAGACAAACACACAGACTTTCGCATTTATAATATAAGTATGGAAGTTATATTTTTCAATACTTTGAGACTATCGAGGCGCAGTGGGACAACGCCGAATTGTAAAGTATAAAATAAATTTATATAAAAAGAATATTATATATTTCCCCGCTCTGGTTTTTACCAGCGCGGCGTTAGGTTCCGCCATTCAATACACTTTATATTGTTTATGGATAAAAATGGTAAACGGAGTGTCTTAGTATTAGATTCTCTTTACTTACTGTATTATAAGGTAAGAGCGTAAAGCTGATACTTAAATTTTCAGCAAACTATGATTAAAGTAACATACAATTGTTTTGACTTCCGCTTGGCACAAAATTAGAACCGGCGACTTGTCCCATACTAAACGAATCAATCAATCATCATTGAGACAATGTAGACCTCTCTTCCAATACAACAACGACGTAATTACAAAAAAAATGTTTAGTATTTAGGTACTTTTTTATTAGTTTTATAGTTTTTAGGTGAAGTTATTATACAATATTCTTTATTTAATAAAGTTACATATATAAGTATTATAAGATTTTATAATAATTATTGAAAATACATTACATTTAACTTACTTTTTTCAATTTTATTTTTTATATCTGAAACACTTGTTTTATTTCTTTAAATAAAATGATATTAATTTTAAATATAAATCTAAAAAAATAATTCAAATTGTTAAAAAATATAATATATTTGAAATTGTTATAAAATCTTATAGTACTTACGTATGTTACATAAGTACTACTTATGTAACATACATAAGTATATGCTTTACTCAAACCTCCTAAAACGCCAAAACGTAAGTAAGAAAGTCCGGTCAAAATCAGTTCAGCCCTTCCAGAGATTATCCGTTACAAACCAACAGTTAAAAATTGTAAAAAAAAAATATAACTACAACTACATTTAAAAAATCGATTATTTTAATATTACAAACAGACACTCCAATTTCATTTATTTATATAGATGAGACCGTCTCTTAACATTCTATTACGTGGTTATAACTAAATAATAATATGAAAGTCTATAGATACTCCCTAGCCAGGGGTAAGTATCGATTCACCCGGCGTTCCCCACGGGAAAACTATTGATCACGTGGTCCCTCACGTTATGTTGTAGTTTATTGAATCGGCCAATGTTAGAAATGTCTAGTACTTAAATGACATTTACGGTAATTTAGAATTATTTTTTTCTTAAATTTTACGTATTTCTTGGATGACTAGTTTAAGAAAATTGGTTTAAATTGAAGATTGAACCTGTTCCTGACTGAATATATTGAAAAAGACTTAAAAAGTTACTGAGTTTGCTTATAAATAACATAATAACATATTGCCATCATTTGAAGTTACACTTAAACGAAAACATGCTATAAAAATATTTTTTCTTACCTTTGCTCATCTAATCTATTGCTACGTTACTCCGATCTTCACTTTCAACACATTGTGTGTAGTGTCGGAACTGACGCTGTGGAAAAAAATAAAAAAAATTAAATTATGATCTATTCACTGAATGGGAATCGAACCCCAACCGAACATCGCTAATCGAAACAAACGCTATTAGACACAGACTGTCCCAATAGAATACGTTTGAAATCAAGTACTTGACAATAAATTTATTATGCCTCATATTATTTTTTATTTCAGCTTCACGCTATATCCCGCATAGCAAGGCAAACGAAAGGAACCTAGTAAAACACTCTGTTCTCCACTTTCCCGAATTCAAGACATCATATAGAGAATGGCGGAATTGAAAGATGCTACAAAAAATAATATATTTTGAATATTTAAATATTTTAAGAAATTGTCATTTTAACATAAGACGACAGCACGCTATGACATGTAGAGCTAATAGCTTTTATGATGTGGGGATTTAATTTACTTTGTAAGTGTGTAATAAAAATAATAAACTTTTTGTATGTACGCGTGTGCTTATAGGGAAGGTCGCAAGCAAAATTAAATGAAAAGCAATTTTTAAATTATGTATAAAATATTGTTAATTTATTAGACAATAAAGTGTTTTTAACACTTTAATCTTTTCTGTATAGGACAGATGGGAGAAGTAATTAAAAAGCCATAATTTTTGCTTGCAGCTTGCAACACGGTATTTGGAGAGCTTAGTGGCAAGACACTCCGTCCTCCACTTTCCGCCCAACACTAAGCTATTGTGTATTGAAAGGCGAAACTCAACGCTGCACTTTGCTCTAGTCGCAACAGTGACATAAGCTGTTTAAAACATAAGCTATTTTTTTCCAAAAAATCTTAAGGGTTGAAGAAGGAGGTAAAAGTTAGCACCGCGAGCGCTAGTAATAACATTTTGAAGTACAGTAATAAATTTATCCTAAATTCTATGAGTACTTATTAGTCACTATTCAAAAGTTTCATTTGAAGGGGACTTTAAGTATATTTTGGGCCAGAAGTAGACTCTTCAAGTCTAGACTTGAACTAAACTAAATAATATAATTAATACCAAATAACAAATTGGTAATTTTATGACTTTGACGACAATATAGATACAATAG
Source organism: Dryas iulia moderata (assembly GCA_019049465.1). NCBI lineage: Eukaryota > Metazoa > Arthropoda > Insecta > Lepidoptera > Nymphalidae > Dryas > Dryas iulia. Next base: position 2,837,248 of record CM032440.1, read on the forward strand.
TAAAAAAATAATTATTTTAAGTGACTTGAACGTGTCATTATATCAAGGACCGCTGTCCCACTGGGCCACGACGGCCCTTGATATAATGTATATGTAAACGACTCTGACTGTAAATACGATGCTTGTGGGTTCGATTCCCACTCGAGGTAATGATCATTTAAATCTTTATTTCTACGCTCTAGTACCATAAAAAAAGCGCGGCGTACAGTTCCGCAACTTAAGCTGCAAATTCTCGATTTTTGGACGGAAAGTGGAAAGTGGAAGTCTTAACACCAGAAAACTCCCTCCCTCCTCTCTGAATATTGCGCTATACGGGAAAAAATCATTATACCAAATTTTTAATGTAGATAATTTAACTCGATCGAATCGAAGATCTGACAAAATTTTGTCCGCCTTACCTGCTGCTAAGAGCGCATAAATCATGAAACTTCTTCTTTATAATTTAATAATTTTTCAATAAATATAATTATCTGAAGTGGATTTATTTATGATAAGTGACCTCCGTTAACGCAAATTGCTTAGACCAAAAATTTCTATAAAATATTTTTAAATAGATACTTTTTTTTCAGCTTCACGCTGTATCCCGCACACAGCAGGGTAGGCAGAGGAACCTGTTAAGACACTCCGTTCCTCACTTTCCGCCGAATTCGGAGGCATTGCGTGTTAAGTGGCAGAACTTAACGCCGCGCTTTACCTCGACACCAGAGCGAAGAAAATAGAAATATTAAATATTTCCACTCCTCGAGTGGGAATCGAACCCACAACCAGTCGTTTACGGTCACACGCTTGTGCCACTGGGCCACGACTGGCCACAATAAGTAGATACTAATAACAAAAATAAGTTGTAACAAGCGTATAAAAATTTTTACTTTACATATAACCGACCGACGACTGACCACTACTGGCCCTTGGACATACCATTTCTTAACCTTCACAAAAACCCAGATACAATTATAAAATAACATTTACCAAAGTGTGATCCCAATCTCGTCCTTATTTGCAATCTCCTTGTAGTCTGTATTAAATCATTCATCGTCCGTGAGAGCGAACGGACGCTAATTGGATTAGCTTTGAAGAATCGGCGATGTGTCTGACAGATTTATTAGAATTATCTAAGCGGAAAATAGATTTTTTTTTTACCTTATAGGCCTTTGCCGGGCTTGCCTACGTTTTCTGTTAGGATTTCGTGTAAATGATTACTTATTTTAATATATTATGAACTGTACTGCTCCTAATATTAGTTGTATTGGGTAATACGTTGTCTTTTGGAGAGTAAGTTTTTCTAAGTAATAATATCATCATGTTATAATTATGTTCTGTCAACAAGATTATATTCCGTCAGCTAATATCTTGTTACTCTAATATTGGGACAACCGAATTTCATAAGTTTCTCTAAAGCTCTTCTGTATTAACAAAAACAGAGCTGCAAGTGTTTTTGTGCTGCAATGATATTAGAAAATAATAATTTGTTATTATTGAAACATGATACACTCTTATGTCATGAAGATAACACTTTTCGCCACCTCGGTAATCTTTGATATTTACTGCGCCCAATACTAATAAAATAATGTAGCAACAATGTGCTAAAGGCGCATTATATATTACATAAGACGTGACTATGTGCCTGTCGGTAGTTAGTAGTCGGTATTCCTGGCAGTAGGGAACATGCTCAACAATTATTGTAATATTTTCTTTTTTTTTTAGCTTCACGCTGTATCCCGCATACAGCAGGGAAGGCAGAAGGAACCTAGTGTTAAGACACTCTGTTCCCCACTTTCCGCCGAATTCGGAGGCATTGCGTGTTAAGTGGTGGAACTTAACGCCGCCCTGTGCCTCAACATCAGAGCGGAGGAAATAGAAATAATAAATATTTCCACTCCTCGACTGAGAATAGAACCCACAATCAGTCGCTTTACAGACTTTGTGCCACTGCGCCAATTGTAATATTTTCTTTTAAGATAATATAATGAGTCAAGAATCCAAAAACCAGTAGTGGTGTAGTGGCATATAATTGTAATTGTAAACGCGGCTGGTTGTGAGTTCGATTTCCACTCGAAGTGTGGAAATATTAATAGTTCCATTTTCTTCGCTCTAGTGTCGAGGCAAAACGCGGCGTTGAGTTCCGTCACTTAATACGGAATGTCTCCAAAATTGGCAAGTAGGAACCTGCCTGTCTGAACTCTACCTACCCTGCTATATAATGAAACCAAGCTTTTATTAACTTACCACACATAAATGCAATATCTCGATATCATTTGAAAAGCGAAGTATTCTTCGCTATATTACTATATTATTAATATGTCTTGACATTAGATTTTCTCTGACTCCTCTGCTATGCGGAACCCTTGTGAAACTGAAAAAAAAACAAACTACATATAAATAACAAAGCCTCAATACTTTCCTTTGCTGAGAGATATTATTCCGAAATGTTTTTTGATGCCAACCTAAAAGCCCAGAGTAGAACGCAGCTAGATTTATTGCCTACTGTAATCAGATAATAACTAAACGAACTTTATGACAATGAAAATGCTCTACAGCAAAAATTGAATTTGCAATAAAATATTATTAAGGTCATTTTTTGGAACAAAACCTATTGTATCTCAGTGAAATTGAAGTAAAATTTACAGACTGCATAATTACATCGTGATCACTTGAGTACTTTGTTAACATATTTTTTTTTTTAGCTTCACGCTGTATCCCGCACACAGCAGGGTAGGCAGAGGGAACCTAGTGTTAAGACACTCCGTTCCCCACTTTCCGCCGAATTCGGAGGCTTGCGTGTTAAGTGGCGGAACTTAACGCCGCGCTTTACCTCGACACCAGAGCGAAGAAAATGGAAATAATAAATATTTACACTCCTCAAGTGGAAATTGAACCCACAAACAATCGATTTACAGTCACACTTTATGCCTCTGCGCCACGACTGGCCCCTTAATTTTGATTGGGGAATTGGTTGTTTATAAAATAGGTTTTAACAAACAACATTATCTAGCCCTAGATACAAACTCAATGAAATTACAGGCGGCTACTAATCGTGTATATATTATCCTAAAATCAATAACTTCATATATTAATTAATGTATATTATTTCATTAGTAAACTATGTATATAAATATCGATTTTATAAATATAACATCGATTTCAAAACACCTAAATTCAATTATTAAAATTATTACAGATTAGCGACCCGCTCGCGGCTTCGGCTGCTTATATTGAAATTTCAGCGAATTCATTACAACAGCATTTTATAGTAATTTAGTCAACCAAGTTTTAGATTGTTGCGACATTTTATTTAAAAATCGATTAAAATAAAATGTAAACAAACAACAATAGTTGAAATCGCATTTCAATTACTTCAGCCATTACTGAGATCAGCGTGCACAAACGCACAGACAAACAGAAAAAATAAACATCATTCTTTTAAAAAGAAGCCATCTTTTACGTTGATATTTTTTTTTCTCTTATATGTATATTCCATTCCATATTGTGGCCAATCGTGGCCCAGTGGCACAAGCGTGTGACTGTAAACGACTGGTTGTGGGTTCGATTCCTAGTCGAGGAGTGGAAATATTTAATATTTCCATTTTCTTCGCTCTGGCGTCGAGGTAAAGTGTGGCGATAAGTTCCGTCACTTAACACCAAATGCCTCCGAATTCGGCGGAAAGTGGGGAACGGAGTGTCTTAACACTAGGTTCCCTCTGCCCACCCTGCTGTGAGCGAGATACAGCGTGAAGCTAAAAAGAAAAAATAAATATTTCATGCACAGACAGCGATCAGTTACAATTTAATTATACGTATAGATTAACGTAGCAGTCATTAAAGAAGGAAAATGTAAAAGTACCATTTCAGATAATGAAGTTCCAAAAAAATTGAAGAGCTTTTGTTTCTCTTTGATAAAACTTTTATTATCGTTGATGTTATCTTTTTTATTAGTAAAGTATTAGTATTTATTTGAGGCTATTGTGACGCTGTAGAACGGCGGATTGTATACGCGATTGTGTGAGGGTTCGATTCCCACTCGATTAAATGTTTATATTTAAATTATTTATTAGCTTCACGCTGTATCCCGCACACAGCAGGGCAGGCAAAGGGAACCTAGTATTAAGATGCTCCGTTCCCCACTTTCCGCCGAATTCGGAGGCTTGCGTGTTAAGTGGCGGAACTTAACGCCGCGCTTTACCTCGACACCAGAGCGAAGAAAATGGAAATATTAAATATCTCCACTCCTCGAGTGTTGTTTATATTTAAATTATTTTCTCTTTTTTGGTCTAGTGCCTAGAAGAAAATGCGCCGTTGAATTCCAGCACTTGAAATGCATTTGCTGCCATACATATGCCAAACGAAAGTGGTATTTTGACATTAGGTTCTGTAAGACTACATTGTTATTTAGAAAAAAAGGTAGAAACTATTTTTTAGCTTACTTATTCTCTAACTAAAAAAAAACACGGGTTCGAATCCCGCTGCGTTCATACAAAAAAAAAGCTTTTTCATTACCAAAACGTGAAAATAACTCTTTTAAAAAACGTTAAAACACACCAATCATTCGATCCCACGTTAAAAACTAAAAACATTTTCCACGCAAAAAAACGCTGTTTTCGCGATATAAATATTAAAAATGCAACGTTTTAAAACCCGGAACGTGATGTGAGCGTGCAACGGGAAATTTGGAAGGTTCGATGGCGTATCGATTATTATGCTATACCTATCTATAGCTGCACACGTCTAGGTGTCTGGCCTGTTGTGCTGTCGGCTAGTGACAAGCGCCCTTTGTTCGTATTTGCAAGGAAAAATGGTGGTTTTGGGATTCTTTTGTTTGATGTAGGTGTTGGGTTCGAGTCTCAGTTGAAGCATTTATTAGAAAATTGGAAGTAATATGATTATTTTGCGGTGTAAGATTATTTTAATGTAATTATGATTATAATTTATATATTGTATTACTTATTATATTTTAGTAAACTTTAACCGCTTAATATCTATTTTAAATTGTTTTATTTTATTATAAAACAATAAATCAGCCATAAGAGAATACTGAAACCGTCGTGGCGCAGTGGGACAGCGTTTGACTGTAGAAGCTGTTGGTTGTGGGTTTGATGTCCACTCGGGGGATTCTCTATATTTAAAAAAAAGCTTGTCATGTCAAGTTTAATAATAATTCAATTCTGTAACAGAGATCCTTTGAATATTCTTTGACAAAAATAAATCATTTATTTTTTATATGGTTTTTTTTTGACTCCCATCAAATTTAGCTATTACGAAATTTAAACTATAATAGTAAAATTTAAAAAATATATTACTAATACAAATTAAAATTACCAATATAAATAATTAAAAAAATAAATAAAATTTACTTGATCTTGCAAATAACCAAATTTTTAAAACCCAATCGTAAACACAGCAGAAAATCACAAAAAAGAGCCAGTGAAAAAATTCAGACATTCGTCAATTTACGTGAAGGGAGCGCAACTGTACGTAAAGCTAAATTTAGAAGACTGAGTTAGCTTTTCTAACAAAAGTTTTCAGCTTTTTCCGACATAGCAACATATGCATATGGTAACCTATTGGCAATACAGTCCTTTCTTCATTTTCGACCCGAATTCGAGGCTATACGTGATTGACGAGTGGTAGAAGTCAAGGCTACGCTTTGTCTCAACACCACGCTTTGTCTTAAGAGAGCTTAAAAAATGGAAATATATTAATTCTTAGTGGGAATCAAACCCACAACCAAACTTATTTACAGTAAGACGCTATTCCACTGTGCCAGGATGGCCTCTAATGTAGTAATTATTCCATATCATTAATTGAAATTGGAAATGGAAATTTTGTTGAGAATTTTTTTATTATATACACACATTTTTTGAAGTAGACAATAATAATCTAGTGTTAAAACACTCCTTACTTTGATTGGTATAAGGTTATAGATGTTCAGTGGCAGCGAACTTTAGTATGCATTTTAAAGGAAGTCTTGATGCCTTCACTTGGGTCGCAAATTTCAGCATCTCTCCTTTTGCAAGACTATTGAATCCATTCACACGTGTCTGCGTTTCTACGTTTGAGTAATACTAAAATCATAAATACATAGTAATAAATATTAATTTGAAAAAAAATAAGACAAAAAGTAACAATACGAACATTACTCAGAATGGAAATCAAATCCGTAACCATTGCGTGAGTATTCAATATTCAACATTCATTTCAACTGGGCCACAATAACATAAAAGAGGCAATAATGAGGTAAAAGTTCGTTATTGCCATAAGTGCATTCGATTATGCCCCTAAAAGTCGCACATATCGATGTTTTCAACCAAAAGCTGTCACTTTATTGGATGTTATCCAAACAATAAAGCAAAGGATTTGGTGTAAATTCAATGCAATTATTCCTTTGTGAAGCACTTATTAGTAGTAGTCGTTTATGTATACACTATAAATCTGGTTAGACTTTAATAATTTTATTGACTTAATTAATATTAGATGGGGATAGGGGCCAGTCGTGGCGCAGTGGCACAAACGTGTGACTGAAACGACTGATTGTGGGTTCGATTCCCACTCGAAAACGCAGTGCCTCCAAAATTCGGCGGAAAATGGGGAACGAAGTGTCATAACACTAGATTCCCTTTGCCTACCCTGCTGTGTGCGGGATACACCGTGAAATTAAAAAAAAAGATCAGATTATACCTAATATTGATTATGTAAATATCTAATCAATTGCGGCGTTGAGTTCCGCCACTCAACTCACAATGTCTCGATTTCAGGCAGAAAGTGGAGGAGAGTGTCTTGACACTAGCTTCTTCTCCTACCAAGTTAAGTGACAAAAGGCTGGAAGCTGAATATTATTAGATGAATTATAGATACGTAATATGGTCTTTAGTTTTAATTGAAGCTATTTTTACCAGATTCATCGCGTATATTTTGTTTTTCGACACTTCATCACCTGCAACGCCGTGTCTCAGGGAAGAAAATAAAATAATTTAAATTTCCCCGAATGGAAATCGAACCTGAAACCAATTGCGTTTCAAATTAAACGCTATTCCACTGAGTCATGACGGCTTCAAAAATATCCACAATATTTTAAATAAATCCTTTATCAGAATTATAAAACGTACGAGCTATTTTCAGTAACATTGGCAGTTGATGTCCGATCAACAAGCGAGATCGTGTCCACTAAAATACGGGCGATCATTTAAACGCCCCCCGGCTAAAACAAGCTTTGGTTGACTAAACCATTGCACATAAAGCTGTTTGGATTCTAACATCCTATAATTCTGGGAAAAGCTGGCTTTAATCATTAGAACTATATGTATAGATGTGTTTTTCTTTATTTTCAACATACACAGCGGAATAACGTCTGTTGATATTTTTATTGTTAAATTGTTTGTAGATTCGATCATCTTTAGGTTTATAAATTATATTGAAAAAGACATTTAGAAAACGTATAAAACGTATTTGAACGCAGCGGGATTCGAACCCGCGCGCCTATTGAACACCGTCTAGGCGATCTCACCGCTGAGCTATGCGTTCTGTTACCAGCTGCGTCGAAATTCTTATACGCTTTGGGCGCGGGTTCGATTTCCGCTGCGTTCAAATTTTTAAAATTTTTATACGTTTTCATTAGACAAAAAGTCATTCGTCTTTTTCAATTTCCCTAAGTGTGGAATAACACTTTAAAAACGTTTAAAAGTATTATAATTATATTTGGTAAGAAATTGTGGCCAGTCGTGGTCCAGTGGCACAAGCGTGTGACTGTAAACGACTGGTTGTGGGTTCGATCTCCTCGAGTGGAAGTGTTTAATTATAATATTTCCATTTTCTTCGTTCTGGTGTCGACGTAAAGCGCGGCGTTAAGTTCCGCCACTTAACACGCAATGCCTCCGAATTCGGCGGAAAGTGGGGAACGGAGTGTGTATTGGAATTCTCCCTTCTATGAGGTTTTTAAATGATTTTTAAATTAAAACAGCAAAATATGATGAGCACACGTGTAATTACTTAGATCTCAGAAGAACAACATTTTTACAATCAAAAAACGGGTAAGCTTAGAAAAAATAATATAAAAATAAATCGTAAAGGTGAGATTGTTATAAAATTACATCAGGCGTCCGAACAGAGTGTCTTAACACTAGGTTCCCTCTGCCTACCCTGCTGTGTGCGGGATATAGCGTGAAGCTATTTTATATTTCTTTGGTAAGAAAAAATGCAGCATTGAGAAACGCCAGTATTGAATTCAGGCGGAAAGTGAGGAAAGGAGTGCTTAGACACTAATTTCTGTTTGCTTACTTTGCGGAAAAAGCGCACACAGCTTATCTTAAAAAGAGTCGGGTTGGTCAACTAGTTGATAGTCCATACTTTTTTCAGCTTAATTGCTCACATAAAAATTATTTTTAAAGACAAACTTTAATTACAACGTAAATTAAGACCAGTATTTCACAGCTAATGGCCATAGCTGTTAATATCATTTAGTAGAAGTGGAGGTAATAAAATTTTAGAACCGTACAAGCCTACGAAAAGGTCGTACCTACTATTAAAGAGTTAAAGTTGCTTTTGAACTTAAAATTTCAAATATATCTATAAACACTGATAATCCATAAAACTTTAATTGATTGTGATGATTCGGGGTTCAAATCAACTGGGATTTTTTTTTATATATAAGGCGTCGTTATGTTCTGCCACCCACCACGTTGTGATTCAAAAAGTAGGACTGTGGTTAACAAAGTGATGTACCTGATTTGCATAGTGATGTAAAAGATATATAATTTTTTTTAGCTTCACGCTGTATCCCACACAAAGCAGGGTAGGCCAGAGGGAACCTAGTTTTAAGACACTCCGTTCCCCACTTTCCGCCAAATTCAGAGGCATTGCGTGTTAAGTGGCGGAACTTAACGCCGCGCTTTGTTTCGGAACCAGAGCGTAGGAAATGGAAATATTAAATATTTCCACTCCTCAAGTGGGAATCGAACCCACAACCAGTCGTTTACAGTCACACGATTGTGCCACTGCGCCACGACTGGCCCCAAATATACTATCATATTAGAATACTTGTCCTGACTCACTGACTGACTGATTCATCATCGCCGAGCCGAAACTACTGAATTTAGACTCATGATTTTTGGTGAGTATGTTTATTTTATAGCGTAAGCGGTAACTAAGACAAGATTTTTGGAAATTCAAACCGTAAGAGGGTGAAATATAGGTCACAAGTTTGTATGAAAGCCAGTCAATTTTAAAGTTAAAATCATGAAAAATGTATTTCTGGGTAATTGATTAAAAATTACTAAAATTTTATTTTATCTATTTTGAAGACAGTGAGGGCCGAAAGTTTGTATCTTCTGTCTTCTGGCTAAAGTATAGCGGTCTAATTTTAATAACTTACGTAGGGTAAAACATTGAAAGTAACGGAAGTAGGCACCAAAATCACGTGTGTATTTATGAATTTATTGTTCATCTTCATTAACAGCGCGAGCGAAGCCGCAGGTTATCATAGCTAGTAAAAAATATAAAATATCATATATATCCTATTTTCCTGCTTGTAAATCTTATCCTTACCATATACTATATGTGCGTGATTATGCTTGTGCTCATTTATATTGTGATATGTGGACACGTCTCTAGTATTTTATTTTTATTTTATTTGGCAAACAAACAGTGTAGGTATATAGTACAAGTAAATAACTTCAATATTTAAACATAAATAACACACACGCACACACCAATAAAGTTTCCATTTAAACACTATACAAGAATAGAGCAGAGCAAACATTAAATAAAAAAAAATAAACAATAAAGTAATAAAAATAATTATAAGTACTTATATACATATTGTATTACAGTATACGGACCTTGTAACTCATCATGGCCTACATCTCAGCCGGCAGGGAGTGCTTTATCACACCGCGCAATGCGGGCTGTTGAGACACCCAGGCTGACTACACTTCCAGCCGTTTTCTCGAGGTAGACATCGCAGTATTGGTAGCGACTGTAGCTTCCTACCAGCAACCAGAGACAGGCACTTTCCAAAACATCTATGTACGCTGCGGACCTACGCGGTGCGAAATGTTAGGATACCATGACGCTAACCACTGGTGGAACACCGGACAAACCGCCTCGATTGTCCTCATATCAGGAGAAGGTGTTGCCAATCAGGGTAAAAGCATTGCTTACGCTACGTTACGTAGCAAGGCAACATTAGGATACAACAATTAAGCATCGCTAAAGCAATTTTTTTAAATTGGCAATATAACTAGACTAGACTTCTAGACTAGACTTTTTTAAGTCAAACACGTCATCCTCAGTAATGCAAAGCTACATTAGCTGTGTCGACATCGGTTACCAGTAAGCTGACAGTCGTATGTTACAATGTCCGACGCCATTAGAGAATCGCTCAGGCAAAATAAGGTATCATCAGACATGATACAACAAATTATTATCACCATAGCAGTTAATTTAAGCCAAGCGGACCAGCCTCAGTGATGCCAAGTAATACACTTAGGATTATGTGACCGATATCGGCTATCCATAATCAATAAGGTCACCAAACCCGAAGTTGTCAGACAATACATATAAAGCTTCTATACATATAGTTGGTACATGTTTGTTATTTTAAATTTTACACATTCGTATAAGAATAATTCAATGCGAATTCCAAAGATGGCCATAAAATATTTATTTTTCTAAGAAATCACATATTAATATTAGTTACCCTCTCAATATACAAATAATTTATATATTTCATAATATTTAGTAAAATATAAACTACAACATACATACAACACTATTCAAAGATGGCGGTGCATCGCGGCGGACGCTTAAATAATTTATATTGTAAATTTTACATATCTCATAGAAACTATATTTTAAATATTTATTAAACTGCCTTTATTGTTATTGTTTCGTTTAATTATTAAATTCATTTCACATTCATATCATGTTGTTTGTTAATATAATAAGAACTCACCAAAAAATCTTCATAATACATAAATATGCACCTTACAACCGTATTTTACAAAACATCCATTAATATTACAAAACAATTATATTCCCTTGCGTTTAAATATTAATGTTTCTAACTAAATATACACTTTCTCTTATTAAACTTATATTATTTTAAATTTAATATCAATAAATTAGTAAGCGTCATTTTCTCCAAGCCGCGCTCCCGCCAAGCTTCCATTCTTTTTTTTTAAATATCGTAAACTATAGTCGGCCTAAACTCATACAGCCAATGTTGCATTTTATAAAAATAATTACTATTTTTTGTAATTAAAAATTATTAAATAAAATAATATTTTATACTATAATCAGATTTAATTGAATTAAAACTATTTAATAAAAATATTTTATTTTCTACGTTTATTTATAGATTGCGTGATAAATGCTTCACATTTTTCCCGCGTGTTAAGAGTTGATATTGTTTTTGACATTTCGCTCTCTACTTTATGACCGAAATCGAGAGTGTTAAGTAGCGGAATTCAACATCAAGGTTTGTGTTAGAAACCCCAGTCCTACAATTTAAATTCAAAATCCTGTTTACATCTTTTTTACTATCAATAATATTTAAATATTTTAGTGTTATTGATATGATTGATATGAATCTTAATTTATTATTTATGTGTAATTAAATTGGCACAAATATTTTATTTAAAACGAACTTAGCCATCTGGGTGTAATCGCGGTTGATTATGGGTTCAATCCCCTCTTGGATAAATAATTATATTTAAATTATTTTCATACCGCCTCTCTGGCAAGCCAAAGGGCAGCGCTGAACTCCGCCAATCGGCACCAATGTCTCGATTTCAGGCGGAAAGTGGAGAATGAAGTGTCTTAACTGAGACTGAGAGCTGGACTCTCTTATTGTAGCATGTGAATAAAATAATTAAAAGAAAGCTTTATATAATATACAATAAAATCGTTTTTTCCTATACATGTTCTCTCTGCCTACCTTATGGAAAAAACTTAGAAGATGTAAAAAATGTGTTTTTTTTTATTACTTCCACACAAATATACGTATTCTCATTGCCAAATGAATAGTAAACTTCGAATGTACATATATATTCCATTTCTTCTAACATTTGAAATAAAAACCCAAAACAAATAACAAATCTTGACCCAATTATTAAAATTTCAAATATCAGCCGTAGGCAATTTTTACAACATAATTTTATATATAAGCTATATTTAAACCAACATGGCGGGGATACTAAAACGTATCCCGCTTATAAATATTCATTTGAGTTGCAATTAGACAGATGGACTTGCCAGCATTATGCTAATACCTTTCTTTTAACAGAAAACATTAAAACCGACCGTATTTTCCTGTTAGAATGTTCGGGAAATTTCTCTCACCTGTCATTTTCAGTGCGTTTCGCTGTTGAATTGACGAGGTCGTATATGTGTTGATATAATATGTAGGTAACTGTTTTTTTCAAATTCACGTTTTTCATCGCATATCAGGGTAGTTAGATACCACCTAATGTTTATATACTCCGTTTTCAACTTTCTTGACAAACATTGCCTGTTGAGTGGCGGAGTCTTTAGTACTAAAGGGGGAAAAATGACAATAATTCGAATATAATCATTTAATTATTCTGCAATTGTTAAACTCCAGATGAGAATCGAATGTATGACAAATTGCGTGGACAGCCGGACGCTGTATCTCTGAGCCACAACGGAGGCTAATAGTTATAGTACCTCAGACCTACTAGTAAATACTAGTAGAACAGTTGATGCGTAAAATAAGCGTCGTCTTAGTAACGCGTATGTCAAAACATTGGAATATTTGAAAGAATAGCAGATAATTATGTAATATTTTATTTATAGATTTAATGTATTTATAATGCATTGTTTTAAAAAATAATAACCAGTATTTCTCCTCCTCATAATTTTTACTATATCAAATGTTTCATAATATACATTAGTAAAAATGTTAACAATAAAGCTATAAACTTATAGTGAAAAGTTCCCTTGAAAACGAAAGAAGTTCGATTTTCTGTTTCGAGAATGCGTTGACGAAACAAAGCGTTTTTATGTAACTAGACCAAAAGACAAAAATATTTAAATAATATACACATTCTACGAACGTGGAGTCAAAGTTGCGACAGGAGTAGAACCAGCCACTTCCTAATTGCACCACGTACATTTGGCTAAAATCTCAATGCAATTCTTTTATTTTTAATTCACATGCTTTGCTATATTGCCAATTATTAGATACAGAACTTTTTCAATTGATCATTTAGTTGTCCGTTTTCTGGAACATATCTTACTTCGTAATACCTGACCAAGGAAACGAATATATCACTATTTCGTCTTTCAAAATTTGACCAAAACGGACATAGGTCTAAGATAAATAAACCTTACCCAAAACAAGCATATAAAAACGGACTTTAACACCTTGCGTTAAGTTGCCATATAACATACTCGCAAGGGGAAATGAATATATAACTACGAAAAGACGTTTACGATGCATCACACCACAGTACGAAATAGACATAGCAAAACAAAACATAAACTATTTTCAACCTTATGCTTTACAAAATAAGGATATACCATATATTTCTCATTGCATATGATAAATTTGTATTTACTATGTATTATGCGTGGAATAGCATTACCGGAGTCCACTCTTCAATCCAATTACAACGTCGAGTGGATGAATATTCAACCGATCGTGAATGCAAAATCGATTATAAAACAATTTTACTCGATAAAAACATGGCACGCCGCGCCGGTAGCCCCCGGCCCCACCTGGGTACGCGTTTCGTTTCATTTAAAATGCAACGAAATTAGGGCTTTCAAACACCTGTTTCTCTTTATAACGTTTGTGGTGGTTGATAACGATATTGTACATTATTTTGTTCGTATAACAATATTTTATGTTTAAGTGCGGCTTTGAGTTCTGCCACTTGATAAGTAATGTACCGATTTTCGGCGGAAAGTATAGAAAGGAGTGTCTTAACACTACATTGTCTCTGACTGACTGATTTTAGTATTTGCTGCCTTACCATATGGGATAGTAATTTAAATTTACATATAAATGATTGCTGTATAAATAAGTTACTATAAGCAAAAAATCGTCGAAGAACTGTGGATCTATAGATACATATATAAAACTGCTATATGTCTCTCCTTTAAAATGATTCTTTTAACAAAGTTTATGTTTAAGATGAATCACATTAGCATCACTTGAATAGCTATCAGAATGCTCATAGAGTTACCGCCTAAGCTCGGGGCAGCCTGTAACTTGCGACATAAGTATAGGTCAAGAGCAAATGTTTGTAATGTCGTATTTAAAAGATTTATTGAAAGTAAAGGACGCATTGCTTAGCCACAAGAATCCTTGGACGATTTCCAATATATGCGAATTCGAATCCTACTGCGTTCAATTTTTTTTAACCTTTTCTAAAAAATCTTTACAGTGATAGTAATAAAAGACTTTCAACTTTAGATTCTGCTTTTGGTTTTCACGTTTAGCATCCGTAAAATAAAGAAGTAAATAAAAAAATAAATTCAATTTAAATTGCGTCGTTGAGCTTTTGCATCGACTGACTGAATACGATGATCGTAAACTCGAATTTCACTCGCAGGAATTTTTAAAATACGCCTATTTGCCTGGACTGAGTTTAAAAATTATAATGCTTGAAACTGAATTAATCGAAATTAAGTTGTAAATTAAGGTTATCTGACTGTAAACGTGGTTGGTTGTGGGTTCAATTCCCGCTTGGCGAAATAATTATGTTTAATTTATTTTCGCACTTCCCTCGCTAGCGAGAAAAAGCACAGCGATGAGTTCCATCACTAATGTCGTCGTCGTCGTAATGTCCCGATTTCTAGAGGAAAATGGAGGATGGAGTGTCGTAACACTAAGTTCTCTCTATCTACCTCGCTATGCGGCAAAAAAAGTAAAACTAAAAAATTAATAAAAAAACCTTTTTATATTATTTGTAATTAATTCATTTTTCTCATACAACCCTACAACTTTATATGTTATTTGAATGCGCATGTTTTTGCATTTCTTCCGTAGGGATTTCAATATATTAACAAATTTCTATTTCGTTCATTCAATATTTCACCCTGAACTAAATTGCATGCGGTTTTAAATTATTTTACTTAATATATATGCTGGATTTGGCAAATATTGACTGACCTCAAATCTTTAGAATATTTTTTTCAATAAATATAAATAAAGTTGGAGGTTTTTCAAATATTCTGGCTTACTGCTTGTTTGATTTTTGTTAGCTTCACTATTTTTTCTGATTATATCTGAGTAGAGGAGGCCGTCATGGCGCAGTTAGGCGGCATCAGTAAGCGCGATGGTTGTAGGTTCAATTTCCACTCGGGGAATGGTTAAATATCGTTATCATTTTTCACTCTAATATCTAAGGAAGCGTGGCGTTAAATAGCATAAAGATCCGAATTCAGGCGAAAAGTTGAGCTCGGAATCCTGACACTAGGTTCTCTCTGACTACCCTGCTATGTGGAAAAAATGTGAAATATTTTTTAACGGACTAATATTAATAAACAAGGAAAATAAGTGAAATTAGACGAAAAGTCGGAGTAGACACAAATATAAATTAAAAACTATGTCAGAAAAAATACTATATATTCACATGTTCATTGCGCGATGGCGCAGCATCAGATTCTAAAGGCGATGTTTGGACGTTCAATTTTGAAACGGGAAAAATGACATATTATATATAATTAATCGTAGTACAACTTCCCATTCTGGTTAGATGATACATTGCATTGATGCCACCATTCAACGCACAGTGTTTCGAATTTTCGTTTCGTTTTCACTTAATTCTTATACCTACCTTATTGTTAAAAAGCGTGAAACTATAAAACAAAATCAATATCAAAACACATTAAGTATCTCCGCCAACAACATATAATTACTACAATTTCTACCGACAAAAACCAAGGATAAATGACTCATTTCCAATTTCCAAGCGCACCATATCAAAAGCGTTTCACGGGGCGACATTTCGTCGGCCATTTATATTTAATAACAACCCTAGTGAGGGTGAAACAAAAATCAATAGGACTGTCTGGGAGGGCGCCGAAACCCCTGCTCGTCAAAATATCTGCATTTGAATTGAGTGCACCCATACGTGGCGTGCAGGACGGCTAGCTTTGCCGCTTTGTATGGCCATTCTAGGTGTATGTGTGAAATATCGTTTTAGATGCTTATTTTATATGTTTAATAAACGAATTATTGTTGATGAGACAGCTAAACACTTTTTCTTGTATGGCAAAGTATGCAGCGAGAACTTAGTGTAAAAAGTTTGGACGTAGCCGATTTCGAACAGGAACCAAGAGGTGCAGATGCCAAGATGGTAAAGCGCTAAGCGCTAGCGTTTGAAGCTAAACGTTCTTATTGAACTTCGTTCAAACTTATACGCTTATTATGTTAGTTATATATTTTTTATCCTAAGTGATACTTTAAAAATAATAAAATTAATACATAAAAAATACATTTTATTATCAATTTTATAGTAAAATGAGAACAGAGTATCTTTATATCAAATTCTCTCTGACTATACCGGTATGCAGGAGAAAGGGAAAAGCTGTTTCTTAAAGCTGCTTCTTAATTTTTTATAGTTCTTATATACGATTTGTACTAAAAATCACAATCCTTTTCACATATTGACTCTAAACCTATCAAAAAAGCGGAGAACAGAGAAACTAAACACTAAACTCTTCACTCAAAAAAAGGTAAATAAATAATTTAGTACATGACACAATCAATGGCAATCGACGCGTCAACACGTAACTCTTAATTCGCGCGACAGGCAATCGCGTTAAGTGCAAATTAGTGGATCTCGCTGAAGTACCGCGCGATTTTCAATGAAATCACCACGCTATTATTGAAATGTACGATAAATTAATAATATTTCTTTTAATATTATTATTTTTTTTTTATAGCTTCACGCTATATCCCGCACACAGCAGGGTAGGCAGAGGGAACCTAGTGTTAAGACACTCCGTTCCCCACTTTCCGCCAAATTCGGAGGCATGCGTGTTAAGTGGCGGAACTTAACGCCGCGCTTTACCTCGATACCAGAGCGAAGAAAATGGAAATATAATTTCCAATCCTCGAGTGGGAATCGAACCCACAACCAGTTGTTTACAGTCACACTCTTGTGCCACTGGGCCACGACTGGCCACAAATTTAATATTAATCTGATATTAATACAAGTTTTGATGTTTTTGGCTTTATTGTTGTACATACACATGTCAATGCTTAAAAGTTAGTTGTATCTGCTTATTATCTTCTTTTTTTTTACTTTTACCTTAATAACCATTTTTCGGAAAATAATATTTTGCATGGTGGTATTTAATTAATAGAAATTGCAATAAATTTACTTTTTAATAATTAAAATTAAGCAGTACGTAATACATCGAAAAATAAATATTTTTTCCAAAGTACCTACCAGTTTGTAAAGCAAGTATGTATATGGTCTTACATATAAAAGACGTCGTAGCGCTGTAGACAAGCTTCTTATTTCCTAAAAAAACCTGCTTGTAATTTTTTGACTTAAGTTTTTAAATTTTGTTTCAATATTTTTGATAACATTAGAATATTGTTCCTTTCTTTATTCAAGCATTAGAATATAAACATTAAATACTGTTTCCTTATTACACTACTGTTTCAGTCAATTTTGAATTATGAACTTTTAAAAATTCTGTAAGTTCTTCTTGCTCTAATATTTATGTAAACATTATTAAATTATTTCTATATCAATTAATTATTTAGGTAATGGACAACTATACTTTTAAATAATTTTAAAGTATCATCAATTTTTATCAACAAAATTAATATTATAAATTTGAACAATGCCAAAATGTCGAATAACTGTTGAATAGGCGCCCGATCAAATTCAATATAAAGTAAATAAGTAGTACATTATCGGCTTACGTTAATGGGCACTTGATGGAGTGCAATACGAATATGTTTTTTATTATTCAATTTTAGTTAGTCACATGTAGTAATCCGATGGATTTATATTTTAAAAGATATGGGATATGTAGATTTTTGACGTGGAACAGCGTCTGATTTTCAGTTGTCAGCGTTTGTGAGTTCGATTCTTACTTGGGACAAGGCTTATATTTAAGTTATTTTAATTTTACTGGTCTAAGACAAAGTTGCGTTGAGTTCCGCCATTCGACATATCTCGCAATATCTCGGATTTGAGAAAGTAATGAACGGAAGCCTGAACGCGGATGTTCTCCCTCTCTATTCTGTCTTGCGGGTAAAAGCGTCAAGCGTAAAAAAAAAAATATATATTTTAAAGCTTTTTGTACGAAGGAAAACCCCTTCATAGTAGGGAGAGAGAGAATCTATTGCTAAAATACTCCGCTATCCATTTTCATCCAAGAAACAACTGAACTAAAGTGGGAAAATAAAACAATTTAAATATAATAATTAAAACTCGGTCAAACAGTGTCTATATTTAGACAAAAGTTGTAAGAGGAAAAGCTGCAAGGTACAACTTAAGTCGTTAGAGTTCATTATATAAATATTTAACTATTCATTTTCCTTAACTTACTTTAAGTTATTACAAATTTGGGTCAAAAATTAGTTATGCTTAAAATTATAGAATAAGTTACCTATATAGTATTGAAGTCAGCTCCCTGACTACTTAGTGCCAAGACACTCCGTTCTCCACTTTCAGTCAGAGTTAGGTATAGTGAAGAGGAGGAACGCAAGGAAGGAGAGGAATTTGAGGAACCTGAGGAACGTAAAGTCGTGCTGTCTTACCAGAGAACATGTAAATGTATATTTTTTTTTATTATTCTATTTTATCACTCTACGGACATAAAGTCTGTACCTTTTTAAACAAATTTCTTCTTTTATCATATGCAATACATTATTTTGTTTACAATTTCAGTACTTAAGACTAAGACTTAAAGAATATACCCTAAGCGAGTCCAGTTATTACAAAATTTAACTTGCCTGTTTCCATTTTATACAACTTATGATATGTTGTACAACGTAATGTAACTGTGTAAATAATTTAAATATACCATAAAAATTTAAAATAAAGTAGAAATTACAGAAAGGAGGAAGATTTAAATGTGTAATTTAAATCGTTAGACGTTTTTGAGCTTCTTCCCGCATACTGCAGGATAGCTGACTAGCGTTTCTCAAGAGAATCTAGTGTGAAGACACTCCGTTCTACAGACTTCGATTTATATAATTTTATATAAATATTTGACTAGTTGTTGTTACAAATGTAGTCTACATTTGCTGAGACAGAAATATATTAAAAAAATATTTCAAAAATCCTGTTGAATACTGTTGTAATATAAAACAAAATAGACAATTTTTCAAAATATTTTTCTGACTTTGGGTATTTTACGGTACATTTTCTCTTGTGTGAGTGAAGTGACCTTTTTCCAAAGCAGCGCGTCGGAAACATGTCATTGTTTTGACAAAATCTGAGTGGTGGTTTGAATTTTGATAGGTAAGTGACGCCAACGCGGTACGTTTGGGATGCGAATGAATAACTGGGATTTTTCTAGATTTCATATTTCATTTGGATGCATTTTCTGTATCTGTATACTTATCTGTCTCAAACGTTAATAACATTTTTTGCAACTTCACCCTTTTTCCCTCATAGAAGGGTAGTTTGGTCAAGACACTCCGTGCTCCACTTTCCGCACAGTCGAAACTGCGTGTTGAGTGGCGGAATTCAACGTCACGCTTTGTCTTCAGTATCAGAGCAAGGAATGGAAACAATTTACATATAATCATTTCTCTAGATGAAATGTTGCTTAGATATCTAAGGTCTCTTATTAATGGCCATTTTAGCGTTAGTGGAATTTAACGTTGCATTTTGTATTCCTAGACCGGGAAAAATAAAAAAAAAACACTCATACGGGAATCGAATCGCAACCGTACATACAACTTACTCACCGACTAACATCTGCATCAATTTTATTACAAATCCAACATAGGCTTTAAACATTAAACAGTGGAGAACCACAAAATTTTACATATTATTAGTCTGGTATTAGGTAAGCCAGATGAATTTTGATAAACCATCAATAAATCACCAAAGCGAAATTAAGCTCCAATAAACGTTGGTATTTGCGTACAAAAAGATTTATAGTGAAGTAGTGGTCTGTCGGTTTACTCGTGTTTTTCGATAAAATTTTTAGTATATATGCGTATATGTGATGAAAATGAGAAATGTTGAATGTACAATGTTTGTGGGTTCAAATCCAAATTGAGGTAGTGATTTTCTTATTAAAAAAACAGATTCGCGCTTTTTTCTGCGTAGTAGGGAAGTCAGGGAGAACGTGGAGTCGAAAACATTCCGTTCTCTACTTTCTACTCGAATACGATACATTGCATGTTTAGTGGCACTTTGTCTTAGCTAATGTAATTTCTATGTAATGTAATCACTTCATCACTTTGTCTTATGTAATGTAATTTCTCCCCTGAGTGGGATTAAACCAGGGACCAATCAAAAATATAGCCATAGTTTTGAATGAGAGAAGAATGACTTTGGAAGAAAGAAGAATGAGCCAAAAGATTTCAAAGTTCAGATAGACTCGTTGTTAAAATCTTCCCATATACTGAAATATAGAACTGCTCCTTAAAACCGAATTCTTATAAAAATTGAGTTAGCCCTCTACATGGTAAAGAATTCCTTCTGAATATCCTGGAAGCTTCTAGAATCCTTAAAGATGTTCCAATAAACTTGTATAGCAACCGTTTATCATTCATCCTGACGTGACAGTACGGAGTAGTGTATGCATTATTAAATTTTAATTCACATTCGGCAACGGTTACCTCAGCGTTATAACTTATTCGACGTCAGGAAGACGGGCAAAGGAAGCTCGTATACGTTTTATAATTGTCTAGTTTTCTTAAAAGTTAGTATTTATATCTAAGTTTGAACTTCTTAATCGCATTTATTATGTTCTTAAAAAATTAGCTAATAAGCATAATTTTTAGTTTTGCAGTCTCATAGTGTCGAGACACTCTGTTCACCACTCAAGTCAAAGTCAAAGTCAAATAATGTTATTCAAAATAAGAAGTTAAAAGCTTCATTTTTGGACGTCAAATAGTTTACCACATTGCACAAGATATTGTGTGTTGAGTGGCAGAACTTAATGCAGTGCTTTTTTCTTACAAGAGCGGAGCAATGAACTTATTAATAGGTATATAATCATTCCCCCGACCAGTAATCAATTATCCACTTATAATCGAAAATTTAATGAAAAATATATATGAATGTCCTCACGGTGCGGTAAGTCAAAGCTTAATCATTTATAACTTTTTATAGGGTACATTTAAAGTATATTTCTTAATTGCCTAAACATCAAATATTTTGTATCTCCCACGTATATCTACTTATCTCACTATTCACTAAGAAATTTAAAGAATTTTCTACGGGCGTTAAAGTTGACACCTAACTTAGCAATTTCTCTAAACAATACATGCCAAACTATATCAAAACATTGTAAATTCGCACCCATTACTATCAATTGTCAATTTTCCAACTGAACCGTAATGGTCCACAAAAATATTTTTAACATAATTACAGTAAGGCAAGAAGTTAACATGAAATATAAGCGACACAGATGCGAACGACGTGACTTTAAAATATATCGTAAATATGCCCTTTCCTTGCCAGCATCGCGCTCAAACGATATTTATGTCCGAACTACGTCCGACCTGAGTAAGAATATACACTAGCAAAGTGCTCCGGTTTCTGACAGGTTATCCTTAAGAATTTTAATATTTGACTTCTAAAGAGCGATATGAAAAATTGACTTTTTTCATTTCTTTATTATCCAATATAAATCAGTTGAACTTAAGGCGTTAGGAGCCGTCGTGATGGTGGTGGTCGTGGACAGTGTATAACTGTATCGATCGTTCTGGGTTCAATTCCCACACGGGGGAATGATTGTTTTCTTTGACTTATATTATTTTCATTTCTTCGCTCTTGTCCTATCCGAGAGTAAGTAATAAATAACTTTATATACACCAGACAAAGTAATAAATAATTTCATAGCACCTTATAAAGAGAGAATTCTATTTTTTACGTTTACTGAGCACTAAATTTAAAATATATTTAAACATAGTTTCATATACGTAAAAAAGTAATATTATTAAAGTAAATTAAAACAAAATTTTAATATTATTAAGCTTCCAGTACTGTTCATTTACCGAAATTGAAATAAGTTACGCGGTTCATTTTTGTGAATGCATCGAATTTATATTAAGTTCAATGTAGAAGAGATTTAATTAAAATAAGCTTATTATAATAGAGCCACCGCTGTAAAAAGGACATTCTAAAAATGTTAATGGCATGATTAATTTTTTATTTTATTCTGATGGCTGAGTGATATTATATATTCTAATTTAGTTCTGCTTTTACGTTATTTTAACTAGTATAATAATCATTTAGGTTGCTTGTGCATCGTATGACTGTATAGAACTTTGTAGGTTCCAGTAGGAATTTCTGGAAATAGGGTTTTGGCACTTCCCTACTTTTCTAAAGGTGTTCATTTGCCAAATTTCATATTTCAACAGCCAGTAGTTTTAGCTGTAAGTTTATTTGTCCATCAGTCAAACAGTGGTAACGAAACAGCATTTGTCGTGTTTACAGTCAGACGCAATCCCATTGCGTCGCGATACCCTTATTATTTAGAGCAACTGAGTAAATTTTCTTATAAATTAATGACAGCTAGGCAGCTTCTTTAAAGATTTTTGTTATTGAAAACTTGTTAACTAAGCAAATAAATACAGATATTATTCTATGGACTTTTTCGTTGAACGCCGCATTCGCTTTCCCAGATTGATCACCTTCTTTCGCTTACACTATTATATTCCTCCAAAAAATTAAATTGTTGTCATGTCACAGTGGCCCAGCATTTGATTATAAACGCAATAGGTTTTAGGTTCTATCCCTATTCAAGAAAGGCTATTTAAAATAATTTTCAAACCTCTTCTCTAGTTAGGCAAGACGCGGCGTTAAGTTCCGCAACTCAACACATATTACTATCTCTATGCCCACCCTACTATGAGGGATTAAGCGTGAAAACGCCCATAAAGAAAATACACGGGGAAATCAACAAGGCGGCCATATGATACACATAAACGTTATAATAAAAGAGCTCTCGCAAATCGCGAACCACTTAACTTTTATAGATAGTAAAACTCGAGGCAATCCGTCTCTCGGCGCGTCGAATGACACTAGAAAAAATGGCAAACAAAAAAATATTTCCACGTCGCCGTAGCCCCTATCATTGAGTAATCTCTTTATTATGGGAAAAGTCTATTAATCTTTGTATTGGCGGTTATATTATTGTTAGTTTTTTGCAGCTTCAGAAGAGAGTGTCTTCTATTTAGGTAGAGATAAAGAGAGATTGGTGTCTGGGCACTCCGTTTTGTCTTAGCGGACAAATGAAAATAATCGAAATATAATAATTCCTAAGAATAGGAATCAAACCCCAAAACCACAGCATTTACGTTTTTATTAGTATGAAGACTTAAAACGAATATTTATATTTATCATCAACTAAATTGGTAAAGCAAACGCATCTTACGACAAACGTCTTAGGTCACTACACGCTAAAATACTTTCCCTCAGCATCACGCATCTTATGAATACGGAAGGAAGAAATAATCTTTTATCACACTCCGTTTCCTACGTTCTCTACTTTCATGTAATAATCGAAACCAAATTGTTATATCAAATAGATTTAGCATCAATTATTAATTACACCCAGTCCGTCGTGGCACATTTTGACAGCACCTTTAAACGCGATGGTGGATTCGCAACTTGACACGGAGAGTTTTGGTTTCAGGCGGAAAGTGGAGAACGGAGTGTCTTAACACTATGTGCTCTTAAAGTATATATACTGTAAGGGAAATGCTTATTATTTATCACTTACACAACAGTTGTACATTTTTACTTATACTCTACTACCTTTATACCTTTACTGAAAACTAACAGCAGCATTTTCCTCTCGATTTATTTTAAAATATATATATAGAAAACGAATTCACGAACGAAACTTTAATTTATTCACTGTACACATCATTTAAAGGAAAATCTTATTAAAATGTTCTCACGGTATCGCAACTGGATCCAATTTCTTTGAAAACACTCGAAACACCTTTAATTTGTTTCCGCCAATATTTGTTTAAAGAAAATAAATAAATACTTGTAAGATGACGTTCATGTTGAAATAATTTACTTTTTAAATGTATGTATATGTTGATATGTAATTTTGCTTATATATTTATGTTCTATTTATGCATTCAATTGATTGAGTGTTTTCTTTTCATTTATTTGCATTATTGGCAATGTAAATATCAAGTTTGTTTACACATTTAAAGTGGTTATAACATTTTAATATTTTTAAAATGTTATTTAGGCGCTTAGGACATCATGAAAAGGAGATCAGGACATCTTAAGAATGAAGAAAATGTATAACAATTTAAATGCAGCGGGATTTTGCAACCTTTATTCAAAACCGTCTAACGGCTCTGACTCAATCGAGCGTTTTACATCCTATGCTAACAACAAATATTAATTGTAATGATGTTATAAAAAAATCGACGTAGCCATGATTTAGAACGCATGGCTTAGCAGTCCAAGCGCATGGACGATGTCTAAGAACTGAGGGTTCGAATCATGCTATGTTCATATTTTTATATTTCTAAAGACGTTTCTTAATTATATATTTTTTTTTAAGTAAATGTGCTTATTTCGTCGTTAATGTATAATTCTATGTCAAATTTTGCGTGTATTTTACACGCAAAAGAATGAATGTTGGACAACAACTTCCTTTCTATTTTTAATTTAATATAATTTAATTTGATTTCAATATTTATTTTTAATCTTTTTAAAGTCCATCGTGTCTCAGTGAGATAGCGTGACTTTAAGCGCGATGGTTATAGTTTCGACTTTCCCTTGGAAAAATGACTTTATTTAAATTTAAATTTCTTCACTCAGGTACCTAAGACAAAAAGCGCCCTTAAGTTCTCCGCACTTAACACACAATGTCTCGATTTCAGCTATTCGAGAAAAAACGTAAAACTGCTTAAAAAAGAAAATGTTATATTAAATTTTATTTAAAAAAAGAAAAACGAAAGTAAAGTTTAAGTTTCAAACTAATTAACCCCAGCCAGGTAGGTACCAACAAACATTTATTATTCGAAAACGCTTAAGTGCTAGTAATTTATGTGTCTGTGAAATTCTCAAGCGGAACGCTCGGATCGAAGTATCTAATGCAATAAAATGCAGACTGCCTGACTCAGAAACTTAACTTCTAGTCAGGATAGATATGTATTTGGATTTTATTATATTCTATTTATTTTATTTTACTTAGTTTTTCAATTCTTCAGGTTCATGCTTATTCCCGTATAGCAGGTAGTTATAAGTATCATAGTGAAAGTCAAAATCAAATAATTTTATTCAAAATAAGATGTAACATGCTTCATTTTTTTGAACGTCAAATAGTTTACCACCTGTTCACTAAAGTTTATGCCTCAGACCTGAGAAGAACCTGCGCAAGAAACTCAGCGGGACTTCTTTTTTTTTTTTAAAGTAATTTTGATATACAGATTTGCTGACGGTGATACTTTTGAAATAGCCTGGAGCCAGCATTTCATTCTCAAGGCGTGTCATCATTTATTTAGCATTTGTGAAATCTTTAATTAGGTAATACCTTTAACATACTGTTAAGACACTCTGTTCTCGTCTTTCCCCCCCAATTGATCAAAGCCGTGTCTTGTCTTGTCACCAAGGCGTCAAAATAAAAATATTTTAAATATAAACATTTCCCCGGAAATGTATGTGTGGGCCCCACAATGCTCCTCATTTAGTTTTCTCGTATAAAATCTGTAAGCAACAAGTTAGGTTATAAAAAATTTGGGGCCTTTATTTATAATATAATAATAACTTTACTTATCTACCGAATCAATTTACTTATCTGCCGTATTTAGTGACAAAACTTTATCTTCTAATTTCTGTTCATTTAAAGACGTACTACTTTACACACCAGAAGTCCATAGTTACGCTTGGCATAATTGCTACTGCTAGTTGTTTCTAGTTACATCGTTTGCTAAAGCTAACCTCTTTGCAAAGTTTCAAGTGTTAAACGTAAGATCCCACTATTTCTTTTTCATAGTAATTGCGAGGAATTCCTTCTTGGTAGTCATAGAGAAGATAAGTGTCATGACAGCAGCTTTGCCAATATGCAATGTTCAAGACATAACGTTTCCGGCGAATAGGGTTTTTTATCTTTTTTTTTTCATTTTTTCCTCCATTTACGATCAACCAAAAGCTATAACTAATTTCGATAATAATTATATAACTTTGGAAAGTAAAGGGAAAACTTAAAACTAGGTTCTAGGAGTATCCTGCTACATGTAATAAAATGTAAAGCTTAATAAAAACTTATTTTAAGCCCACAATCTGCGCATACAAAAAAAAACACATTCAAATTACTTAATTTAAACAACTATTACACAACATAATAAATCTTAAACAGATATTTTCAGAACGTCCCTTGGTTCCACTATAGGAGATATGCCTTTGAACGTTTGATCTCGAGCACCCACATGTTGTGTTTCACTTGATTGACTATTACATTGAAAGGAATAACTTTACATAATTCTGTATCAGAATTTCAATATTATTTTATAATAAATGTGCGTTGAGTTCCACCACTCAACACGCAATGTGTCGAATTCAGTTTGAATGCGGTGTACGGAGTGTCTTGACACTAGGTTCTCTGTGACTACTTTGCTATGGGTGGAAAACCATAAAATATATAACCATATACTTAAAACATAATTCAAGCGAAACTATTTTGAAATAAATTTATTCAGAAATACATTACATAGGACTACTGCCAAGTATTCACAAAGTCAGATTTTCTTTTCTATGCATAATTAATCCAGTTAAAATAGTTTCATTTCAAAAAATGAAAATCGCGATTGGTTTTCGCCCGATTTTATCAGTAACAAGAGCAAGAGGAAAAAGTACAATAGATGCCTTATAGTGTAGTGGCTTAAATATTAAACTGAAACACCTAATATGTTATAGGTTCAAAACATTTTTACCAAAATGCACGCTTTTTCCGTATAGCAAAATATAAGCAGAAATATGCTAGTATGAAGACACCCCGGTCTTCACTTTCCATGGCAACTTGAGACACTGCATGTAGAATGGCGGAACTTAACGCCGCGTTATGTCTTGTAATCGGGAAAGTTAGATTAATTTGTTCCTAAGCATTCACATAAGTGAAAATCGAACACACAACTATCATATTTACAATTAAGCCCTATTCCACTGAACCAAAATGTCGTCTATCACAAATAGAATAAATTAAATACATGTTCAAACTAAGATTAAAGTTAAACCAAGATTTGAAAACTCTGAATGACGATAAAAGAAAATAAAAGGTCGTCGTTCCGAAGGTTGGATCGAGTCAATTGCCTCTTTGAGCTATTATAATACTTGCGTCTGAAGAAAAATAACTTTAAAAGGAGAAATGGGACTTTCAGTAATTTTATTTGACATTGCCAATATAATATGTGTACGCTTTGACGATTTTTTTTTTTATTTTATTCAATTTAAAATTTGAGCTTATCGTTTTATGTTTGGGGTTAATTGCAAGCAATGTAATTTATATTTATTGTCTACATAATTCTTTGGAGAAGTTTAGTTTTTGGCTGATGATTGAGGGTTCGATTTCGACCCATTGTAATGTGTGTATTTAAATTCTTCTCACTTTTTCACTCTGGTAAGACAAAATGCAAAATTGGAGAACGAACTGTAATGACATTAAGTTGAGTGGAACCATTTTTTTTGTTATATAAGAGAGGCAAACGAGCTGGAGTACAATCTGATAGTATGTGATTACCATTGCCCATAGACATCCACAACACCAGAGGAGTTGTGGATGCGTTGCCTTCCGTAAGGGTGGAGGAGGGGAGGAGAGAGGAAGGATGAGGATGGTAGCATTAGTGAGAGAGCTGGTCGCAGCATATATATCGCAGCATAGCAGTCGGAGAACGAATCTACTATCACCATTCTACTGAGATCCCCACGAACGTAAACATAGTAAGCATAATAAGCAATATCTTTGTTTTGAACCGAAAGTAGAGAATAGAGTGTTATGACACTAGGCAGAGATGCCTACTCTGGTATGTGGGAGAAAGAGTGTAGCCGTAAAAAATATATACATATAAAATATATAAGCACCTCAATTAATATATCAACATTATTTAATTCAAATCCGCCGACCTAATCGTTTCAAATTACCCAACAAAACAAAAAGAAAAGAACCTACGACCAAATCAATATCAATACAAGGATGTATAACATCCCAGACGGCTCGTACATACAATAACCAAACAAGCTACAGGTGTAGATCGATGCGACGCGACGAGTCGCCACCGACGCTGACACTGTGCAATAGACTCGCTCGTTTAAAATAATAATTTTATATATTCTTTTAAGTGGAAAGCGGAGTGTTTTGACACTACGTTATCTCTGATTATGTGAGGAAAATGGTAAAGGTGGTTTTTTTTTAATATTTACTAGTAGATGCCTGCAACTTTGTTTACGTGGACTTAGTGACATTTCCGGCTAAAATTTTAATCACGGTGAAAAATTCTTGTTTAGGCGCTGTTTTTTTTATTTATTTAAGTTAGCCCGAATTATTATGATTCTTCGTTGGGTGTTCTACTCTTCATAATCAATGGTAGCCTCAGTTCTATTAACCTTTTAAGGTATACAACAAAAAAATGTTAAATTTAAATCCGTCCAGTAGTTCTAAAGATGTAAAAGCAAAGTATGTAATAGCTGTCCGCGTAAATAGATTTAGCAACAAGGTTGAATTATTATAATTGATTGATTATAATTGATTTACAAGCTTTGAGCTTAGTAGGGAGGTATGAAATGAGGTATGGATGCCCAATAAAACGGATATTACTATAGGTCCAGTTTAAACGAATACAGTGTTTACGGTAGGTACTTCCGTAATTAGCGGATAAAGTCGCTGGCAACAGTTAGTTTCAAATATCAATTATAAAATAACTGTATTATCTTTGCTTTTAAAATCTAAAAAAAAATAAGAATTAATGCAATCCATTAAAAGTAATGAGTCTAATAACAAAAGTTTATTGTTGAAAATGCTGCGAAAACGTAAAATAGATTCGTATAATAAATTGGTACAAATGTTTTTAAGTATTCAAAAAAACCGTTATGGCGCAGTGCATGCAGCTGAGGGTATGAGACAAGGTACTTAGTTTAAATCTAAATAGAAAAAAATATATTTTTCCCAGTTTAGCATATCATCTTTTCCCGCAATTATAATATATCTTCTTCAGCTTTACGCTTTTCCCGCATTACCTTTTGAATAGTGTAAGTATAAAGAATATTATCTTAAACACTCTATTTTCTACTTTCCTCTCGATTTGAGACATTGTGTTTCGAATGATGGAACTTAACGCTGCGTGTTGTCTTATCACCAGAGCAGAGAAATATTTCTTTTGTTTTTTTTTTAACTTCACGGTGTGTCCTGCATACAGCAGGGTAGGCAGAGGGAACCTCATGTTAAGAAGTTAAGACACTCCGTTCCCCACTTTCCGCCGAATTCGGAGGCATTGCGTGTTATGTGGCGGAACTTAACGCTGCGCTTTGCCTCGACGCCAGAGCGATAAAAATGGAAATATTAAATATTTCCACTCCTCGAGTGGGAATCGAACCCACAACCACTCGCTTTACAGGCACACTTTGTGCCACTGCGCCACGACTGGCCTTATAAATAGAGAAATATGAATAATTTAAATATAGTCAATCCTCGGAGTGGAAATCGAACCCACAGTTATGGTGTATACAGTCATACGCTATCACACTGTATATGAAAATAATATATCAAAATATAGTTTTCTATATAATTATAACTTTATTATTGAATTCCAGAACCTGCTTAATACTGTTTATTTATTATAATTAATGCCTAAAATAATCTTGAACTTTCGTAATAAATCCTATTAAGATATAAACTACTTCGAAATTTCTAATACACATCTTATTATTAGATTAAGATTTAATAGACATATTTTTTCATATTTCTGTTACCTTCCCCCGAATTCGGAGGCATTGCGTGTTAAGTGGCGGAACTTAACGCCGCGCTTTGCATCGACACCGGAGCGAAGAAAATGGAAATATTAAATATTCCCACTCCTCGAGTAGGAAACGAACCCACAACCCGTCGATTTGCAGTAAAACTTTGTGCCTCTGCGCCACGACTGGTCACACTTTTAAGAGACAGTTAAGATAAAAGCAGCTTCACGCTTTTTGTGCACATCAGAATAGTCACAGAGGACCAAGTGCCAAAAGTTAGTGCCTTAGTATCTCCGTGTTGAGTGGCAGAAGACGCTATGGAAGTGACTACGAGTTCAAATCCAGCTGTTGGATTTCCCACACTTACGAGTATAGTATAAATAGTTATATATTTTAGATAACAACAAGCTATGAATTTGATACTAAATTGACGACAACCGAGATTTATTAGTAAGTTGCTATTCCTTATGCTATTATTTATAGATAAGTAAAGATAAATAATATTTATTAGCCTAAAAGTAATTATACATACTTGAGGCACACGTATTATGTATATGTATCAATAGACATTAGGTTAAATGCAAAATTGGGTCACACTGATCGGAGACGTAAACCAGCTACCCTTTTTTTTTTTTTTTTTTTTTTTTTTTTCGCTGGGAAATGCTTTTACTCAGACCAACCGTTCGCAAGACAGGCAGAACTGCCCTGCGAACGGATAATACTGTGGGACTCAATGAGCCCGATACTACCCACTAAAACCCAGCGGAAACCCTCTCCACCATCAGGAGACGCCGTAGGCTCGCTTGCGCATTCTTCTACGACGTCTCGGTGGACGGCCCGCCTAGTGCAGGCCACCGTCGCCTTCAGGGTGCTCGGGGGTTTCTTCCAGAGCACCCGCAGCCTCGATGACTTGCAGGAGGATCACACCGATCCTCCCGCAGTAGCTCCTCTAGGGTAGGGGGAGTTGGAGATGCGCGTACCGCCTTCTCCTACGGCCTTCCCCCTGGCCTCCGACGGCGGAGCGAGTTTGCATTGACGTCAGTCTCGCGCACCCGCTCCGCGGCCTCCTTTAATGCAATAACTGATTCGCAAAAGGAGACCATCGCAGACCAGTTCCTCTCACTCTCCAGCATAGCCTCCACCACACTAGAAAGTGAGAGGTCCCTACCCACTACAGCCATCAAGGCGTGGCGTTGTGGGGCCCAAGCGGGACATTCGGCCAGAGTGTGATGCGCCGAATCAATGGGCGCATTACACTCGTGGCACGCCGGCGACATCTCCCGACGCGCAATCTGGTGCAGGTATTTGCCGAAGCAACCATGCCCCGTTAGCACCTGCACCAGTCTGAACGTCAGGACCCCAAACCTTCTCCCGACCCAGCGCTTTAGATAGGGACGGATCGCCTCCACCGTCGCTAGGCCTGCCGCCGGAGACGTAAACCAGCTACCCTACATCGATAGAGGAAATCTATTCGACTTAAGGTACTGCCGTCCGAACCTGACAACAAACATCACATGTGAGTTGTCTTGCACCCGCCGAAACCCCATGGATGATGCCATCGCCGGAGTGTACAACAGTATATACTCTTCAAACCCCATCATCCACTCCCTTAAAATGGAAAAATATACTGGCACACATATACCAAAGGACAACGAAGGAACCCTATATCTGATCCATACGCAGGAGGAAAAGAAAATCCTGATGGATCAGGGATATGGATCCGGAAACAGGTCGCGGATCATGACTATTCATGAGGCACAAGGACAGACGTATGGCGACGTCATCATCGTCCGTACCAGACGCAAGAGGTACCTTATCCACGACAGCATCCCTCACGCGGTCGTCGCAGTAACAAGACATACCAACTCCTGTGTCTATTACTCCGACGACTGTAGTGATGCGATCGCCAATTTTATCAGCCGAGCGATGACGGCCTCACCAAAACAAATCATGGAGCACAACCTCAAAGCAGCTATTCACGAGCGTGACGTCTCTGTCACCGAGGCTGTACTCGCAAAATTACAACACCAAAGAGGGAACAAAGCGTGAGCTGGGTGGCTATTTTTATTACAATCATATATATGTACATATATTTACCACAAAACAAAACAAAACAAAAAAAAAAAAAAAAAAAAAAAAAAAATCGCTTAAAATTGGTCAGTGATGGACATCACCATTAGATTACATTAAATATAAGATAATACAAATTAGTACTAATTAATACTAATAAATGCCATGGGCACCTGTGAGCCCATGAACCTCTGTTCATGGGCTAATTCCTAATTAAAAAAAAAAAAATGCTAAATTGGAAAAAAAATCTTTTTAACAACAACTAATTTAAAAATATCTGCATTAAAAATGTTAACAATTCAGTCTTTGAGAACCGAGTTTTTGATCAGCTATAAGATACACAAGCTACGATACCTTTGTTCTAGGAACAGGAGCTAATCGTAACCGATGTATTCATTAAAATACAACCAAAATATACCAAATTTATAATGGTAAAGTTTTATTTTAATAACCATACTGTAATAAATATAATAAAGATGTAAGTTTTAATAAATAACGTAATTTTTAAGAACGAACTATGAATTCATAAGTTCAAGCATTGATCGATTAGGAAAATACTGAATAAAAAATTGAAAGTTTCCTAATATCTGCAAAAATTGTAAGGATAAAACTCTTGTTTAATAATTATATCATAATGATTTAAGTTTTAATTATTAACGTACTTTTTAAGAACAAAACAGAATTAAAATATATGTTCGACAAAAAGGTAGATTTTATCTTCAAAGCTAAAAGAACACATGAGCAGTGTTAAAGGTAACTGTTTAAAAATTCAACAAAAATACCTTTTTCTACAAATAAAGTATTAAAAACTCTTTCTTAAATTGAAAACTGAATTAGAACCACTTAAAATACAGTTAAAACTAAAAAAAAATAAAGTACACAATAAAGAACAACTGACTGGTCCTTTGTTCCGGCAACAGGAACTAATCTAAACCGACGACTTCATAAGTACACGTATCGATCGATTAGAAACACATTGGATAAAAAATTATCAGTTGTTTAAAATAAACAAAATTTGGATATGTATTCCTATATAGGCTTGTATTCAATAATATAAAGATATGAATTTTAACTAATAAACTACTTAGTAAGTGTAAAATAAATTATTTTTTGTATATTAAAGAAGCGAGCAATCCAATCTCCAAAAGCCATAACCATTTTGTTTACTAAAACTTACACAAGGTATGTTTAACTAACTACCAAACTTAAAAAAAATATCTTTTCCTATTAATAAAATATCAAAAATACTTAAAAAAAAGGGTTATAATTCAGTTAAAATTCAAAAAAATTAAAGTCTAAACAATATAAAGAACAACTGGCTGGTCCTTTGTTCCGGCAACAGGAACTAATCTAAACCGACGAATTCATAAGTGCACGCATCGATCGCTCGAAACGCAGCCGGCAAATAAAACAAAATTCACCCCGTAGTCTAGTCGCTAGACAACAAAGGGTGGGTGGCACTACCGTATCCTACCCTTGAAATATACAATTCTCACCCTTACACCTAAGAAAATAAGGTCAGGAAGTCCGAATAATATGAATTGTCGTCACAGGAAGCGATGTGTTAAGCAAAGGTTAGATTTAATTGCGTTTACAGATTTTACGGTGGACCGGGGAATAAATGTTCTATATTGGTATAAATAATTCGAGATAGTTTTGTGGATATAGTGCGGCGTTGAGTTCCGCCACTTCGTATTAAGTGGCGAAACTAAACGCCACGCCAATGTCTCGATTTCGGGGGGAAAGTGCAGAACTCAGTCTTGACACTAGATTACACTTCTCCCTGACGATAGTCAAACAGGATACTGTTATGTGGAAAAAAGCGTGAAGCTGCTAATTATGTAGAGGTGCATTTATTTTGTTTGTGTGTGTGTGTGTGTGTGTTTATGCCTCTGAATTCGGCAGAGAGTGAGGAACGGAGTGTCTCCCTCTGCCTACCCTGCTGTGTGCGGGATACAGCGTGAAGCTAAAAAAAACAAAACAAAATAAGTATAGTTTCAGTTTTATGAGAAAGTGGCTGCGAACAGTAAAATTAATGGAATATAATTGTTGTATTACTTTGTCGCTTTCTACAACATCTGACACTCGACTAACTACTTGAATAAATTTAATTATTTTATAATGTTTTTAAAATAAATGATAACTGTCATTTTCCCGCTCTTGTAACACAAAGCGCGTCGTTGAATTCCGCCAATCAACACGCAATGTCAATTTCTAGCGGAAACCGGAACAGAGTGTCTTGACACTAGGTTCTCTCTGACTACTTTTAAACATTTTAAAGTTTTACCACACTTAGGAAAATTGAAAAAGATATTTAAAGAAAGCTAAAATTTTTATACGTTTTCTTTAAATGTCCTTTCTCTCTTACTACCCTGCAAAAGCAGTAATATCTCTAACAATCAAAAAAATGACTTGCCATATTCTAATGCATACTGTGCTCTGTAGTTATGAGTATGAGTAGTGGATACGCGATGTTTTCTTTTTTTTTCGTCGTCTGCCATCTTACAGTAGACAGACAGAGCATAGTGCAAAAATTACACTTGTTTCCTCCTTTCAAAGAGCACTAAGTAGTAAGCATCTATTAAGTGTCGTAACCCCTCTTTTAAAACCTTTTTAAATACGTATGTATTATATGCATACACGTTTAATTAAAGGATAGAACCTTTAAGTATTGCCTTTTAATTATTAATTCTAGTTCACCTTGTTGATTTATATTATAATGTCATACAATAACCGTATATAAATAATTATTAAAATTATTGAGAAATTTAAATATTTAAATTATAATATATTTTGAAATAACAGTCGTGGCGCAGTTACTCAAACGTGTGACTGTAAACGACTGGTTGTGGGTTCGATTCCCACTCGAGGAGTGGAAATATTTATTATTTCCATTTTCTTCGCTCTGGTGTTGACGGAAAGCGCGGGATTAAGTTCCGCCACTTAACGCAATGCATTCGAAATCAGCAGAAAGTGGGGAACGGAGTGTCTTAACACTAGGTTCCCTCTGCCTACCCTGCTGTGTGCGGGATACAGCGTGAAGCTAAAAAAAACAAAACAAAATCATTATCGTTTTTGAGGAATAATAACTTAGATTTAAACGTCTAAATTGACAAACAACAAAAAATCGCTCTCCGCTCTTTATTTTCCCGGTTTCCAATATTCGAATTCGAATCCCACTGTCTTCAAATTTTCAAACACAAAAAAACATAACCTAAAAATAAAACCTAGACAACTACATACATATGTACATATAATATTACATCAATTATAATTTACACGGACCGACCGTGGGGTTGGGCCCCCGGTAACTACACAGCTACCCCAAGCACGTGCCTTTGTTGTCATGGACATGCACGGTGACCGTACCTCGTAGTATGACTACTCGTGCGATAAACAAACCCCAGTTGCAATGCTGTGTTTATAATTGAGAATAGATCAATTTATGTACATATATATTGAGGCCAGTCGAGGCGCAGGGGCACAAAGTGTGACTATACAGCGACTGGTTATAGGTTCGATATTATATTGATTTCTACCTTCTGGTACTTAAGATCAATTTCAGGTGGATAGTGGAGAATGGAGTGTCTTGACACTAGTTCTCTTTGACTACTCTGCTATGTGGGAAAAAGTATGCAACATGTAGCTGATTGTAAACGCGATGTTTGTGGGGTCGATCACAACTTGTAAGAAATTACTATTGTTATTATTATGTAGCCTCACGTAGTCAGGGAGAACCTAGTGCCAAGACGTTCTGTTCTTCAAATTCAGCCCAAAATCGGGACATTATGTTTGAGGTGTGAAGCTTGTTAAAATTATTTTCATGTCACAAAACACAAAACTTGTGGCCAGTCGTGGAGCAGAACAGCACTCGAAGAGTGATGAGAGATATTTAATATTTCCATTTTCTTGGCGCTGGTCTCGAGGCAAGGCGTGGCGTTAAGTTCCGCCAATTAACACGATATGCCTCTCAATTTGGTGGAAAGGGGAAAACAGAGTGTCTTAACACTAGGTTCCCTCTGCCTACCTTGCCGTGTGCGGGATACAACGTGAAGCTAAAAAAAAAAGAAAAAAATAAAAACTTGAAGCACAGTCGCAGACATACCATTAAAATAGACTCTTTATTTAAAATCTTATTATAAATGCGCTTTAACTTGATATTATCTAAGAAGAGAGACGAAAAGAAGTGAAGTAGAGAGTGTTTTTACAGTAGGTTCTCTTTGATTCCGCCACGTGGGAAAAAATGTTAAGCTGATTTTTTTCTTTTTAATGATTTTTACCAAGGAAGGAAAGTGAGGAAACGGAATGGCGTCTAATCTAATCTTCTGACGTCTGTCGATCTACTCCGCTGATTGCGGAAAATATGTGCACATGAAAAATGTTTCATTTTTGATACAAACAGTATGTTAGTACGTGCGTCTTTTACAAATATTATCAAAGTTTTTTTTAAAGAAAACTATATATCTCTTCTCTATATATAATAAAAGAGTAGAAAAGTCAATTCTGTACATGAAAAATTTCAGAAAAATTTTAATTGGGTGCGTTAATATATCGATAACAGAGGCCAAAAATCCAATCAGGAGAATTTTTGTCTGTCTGTCTGTCTGTCTGTCTGTCTGTTAATTTGTTCGTCAATCACGCAAAAACTACTGGATAGAAATGAATGAATTTTAGTATGGTGATAGCTTATAGTCCAAAGGTACATATAGGATAGTTTTTATCCCGGTATCCTACGTAGTTTTTTTGGAAAAAATAAAAAACCGATATAAGTAAATCATTTGTATATTGGTATCTACCGGGTAGAAATTAATGAATATTTGTATGGAGTTAACTTAGAGGTTAGAGCAACATATGGGATAGTTTTCATCCCGGTATTCAACATAACTCCCGCAGAAAAATAAAATTTAAAAAAAAAACATTCAAATTATGTCGATAGTTCACGAGTGAAGCTAAATTTGTTTCAATATCACTAATTACAATAACTATAAAATAAAATATGCATAACATTTATTAAATATACATTTGATCGGTCCGGATAAAACTTTATATAATCTATATATTTATATAATCTATATGACAACAGATGTCACTACGTTTTCTGTAACGGGTAGCGCCATTTGTTATTATATAGTTGACATTGTATTAGACATATCCGCACTCATTAAAATTATTATTATAAAAATGCAAAAATCTGTATCTCTTCTATTTGTTATGTTTTGACGGGAATTCGTAAAGAAGTTTGTTGAAGATGCAGGGTCATATAGGCTACTTTATAAAAAATCAAACCCTAGGAGGTTGAAACAGTGGATGAAACTTATGTATGTTTAGTATATAGTGAGAATGAAAGATCTAAACTCCTTGACTGAAATGAATGAATTTTCTCAGGAAAATAGTTAATAAGGCAAGGTCAAACATAGGCCATCTCTCTTTTTTTTTAAAATTACCCTGGTATTCAAAACAGTTCCCGCAGAAAAGTAAAAAACTGGCAAAGTCAAATTGCATTGATTATTTGCTGAAATCTACTATCATATGATAGCAGATTTCGTACGTTTTCTTACTAGAACAGTTATCGCTATATGTTATCAAATAATATAGACATTGCACTAAATGTATCGATGATTTTCTCATGAACATAATTAGTGACGATAGTCAAAGATAGACGACTACCCTCCTTTTATAAAAAAAAAGCAATCCCAAATAGGCAATAGAGGATGAAAGTGGTAGTTCACGTGGCGAAGCCGCGAGCGGGTCGCTAGTATTATATATAATATGTTGGCTACCTATTCTTTTTACTACCTAACATAACATTATAATAAATTGCTATATGTTAATGAAGCAAAGTATTTATAAATTAAAAAGAAACTGCGTTAAGCTCCGCCACGCAACTCGCAGTGTCTTGAATTCGGGCGGAGAGTGGAGTGTTCTCTCTGAGTACCCAGCCATGCGGGAAAAATATGAAGCTAAAAAAATACTAAAAAGGCTTCAACAGCTTTTTAAAAAATCAGCTTTCTTGCACTTAATACCACTTCGTGTATATATTGACGTAGCATACTTTTGACTTCCTTGCCTTTTACCATTCATACTTTAAACTTGATTTTAATGTGTAAGTGTATTCAATAGATCTACTTTTCTTGGTCATGCTATAATTTGAGAACTTCTTTACTAATTTCATTCATCTTTTTCAAAAGCTTCCTAATTTCACAATTTTACAATATATGTACCTACGTTATATAAACTTGTTACTTGCATCGCTGCAGTTCCGCTTGTGTATGTTTGCCTAGATTTTTCCTTTTTCTGTGACTATTATGAACTTTTTCTAGTTAGTTTTTTACCCCAAACAATCTGATTTGAAACTTTAAATAATATGCACAAACATGTTGTCAAATGTAATTTGTGCCTAACACTGTTACCTAAAACAGAACTAGCCAACTAAGGTTGGCTTTAAAAACAGTTTTTTTAATTAATGAAATCAACATCATCTTTCATTTTTTTAAATAATTATAACTTTTTGTTATAAGCTTTGCATTACAAATTCTTTTAGAAATAAAAGTCTTCCCGTAAAATAAAAAGAATACTCTTTTCTTTTTTTTTTTCAGCTTCACGCTGTATCCTGCACACAGCAGGGTAGGCAGAGGGAACCTAGCGTAAGACACTCCGTTTCCCACTTTCCGCTGAATTTGGAGGCTTGCGTGTTAAGTGGCGGAACTTAACGCCGCGCTTTACCTCGACACCAGAGCGAAGGAAATGGAAATATAATTTCCACTCTTCGAGTGGGAATCGAACCCACAACCAGTCGTTTACAGTCACACGCTTGTGCCACTGGGCCACGACTGGCCACTCTTTTAGTAACTGCATTAAAAATACACAGTCCAAACTAACTATGTCCTCCATCAACATAATCAATACTGAAGAACGATAAAAAACAAACAGACAATCTAAAGACAAATAGACGGAAACTTGGTTAAAACTGGTGGCGCCGCGTTGAAATATCAAGTTTTTCCATTACACTGTACATGCTACGATAAGTCGTACTTACATTTCTTTTTTTTCGCTTCACGCTGTATCCCGCACACAGCAGGGTAGACAGCGGGAACCTAGTGTTAAGACACTCCGTTCCTTACTACTTACATTTATGATTTTAATTTTATTACTTACATTAATGATTTCAATTTTATTTTTGACTTTTAGTAGAGAAAGAGAGAAAGATATAAAAAATCTTATGTTTAAAAACTTTTTTTTCACTTTTCTTTCATTCTGACAACCACAAAAATATATGAAGCCTAAAGAATTCATATGTTCAATCGAATTGACAACCACAAAAATATTAGAAGCCTAAAAAATTCAAGTGTGCAACCAAGTGAAGTCAGATGTTCCTTAATTGCTGTACTTGTTTATTCGTTATCAATTTGATAAATATCTTATGGTTCTTATGAAAATTTAATCATTTAAATTAATTATGAAATGACAGTGGAACAGTGCAACTGCAACCGTGATTGGTCGTGCTTTCGATTCCTACTCGATGAAATTATCGTAATTTTTCATTTTCATTTCTCTGCACTTGTGAACAGGATAGAATACCGTGAAACCCGCCATTTAAGGAGTAATATCTCAAATTTTCGTGTCTTGACACTACGTTCTCCGTAAATACTCCGCTATCGGAAAAAGCATGAAGCTGTAAAAAATAAAAATCTATATATACCATTTAAAAATAGCCCACTAATATTAGAATATTATATATACGTAATTAATACGAACAAAATACTGTTTTCATTTATGAGTGTAAAATACTTAGAGTCAATCATACGACATATCGTATAGTGTAAACGAGACTTTAGAATTGTAATATCATTCGAGAGCCCGTCTTCTATTCCTTTGGTGTATCTTTTATTAAGTTTCTAATTAAAAATCTTGGAAGTCAATTAAACTTTGTCGGCCTACGTCTCGTCACAGATTGGTAAAGGATCGCGGAATAACAGAATAACTGTACCTACTTGTTCATAGATATTGCATAACTTATATACCGACTATATAATATTTTCTACCGAAAATGTAATATGTATATATTTAAATTTATTTTCTAAACTTAGGATTTTGTTGAACTTAATAATACTTACGAGGAATGCATACTAACTTGATCAAAGTTTTATCCTGTAATCTTTATGACAGAGAAAAAGCCCCGTTAGTTAGTATGTCTAAAATCATTATTGATTAAATAATATTTCCAAATAGTATATAAGTATTTTGTACATCATAGGTATGTTAAAAACAATTTTGTTTTTTTTTACTTTTGGAGTTTTGTCTTTTGCAGGTATGTCTTATAATCATTATTTGAAAAAAATAAACATTGCATGCTGAATATTGTAGTTAGCTATACCTAATGCGGTCTATAACGGTCAAAATTAAGAAAAATGAATTTTAGTCATGGAATCCATCTGCTCTGTTTCAATTTGTCTATTACCCTCCCAGTCACTATATATACTTATGTCAGTAAATAGTAATATTTGTAAATAATATATAATTTTATATAATATAGTATTTAACCATTTAAAATGTTATTAGTTAGTATGTTCAATTTAAATATGTAATTTAGGTAAGCATTCAAAGTTTTTAGTAGTAAAATACCTTTTTTTAATAGAGTGACATCTGTGACGTTCACATAGAACTAAAGAGTAAAAGTTCTTCTCTTACTTCTGAATCTTCACATTTTAAAGGGAAAGGTTTTTTAAAGGATGAAACGTTTAAAAAATAACAAGCTTAATAATTTTTCATGTAATAATATTAATTATTCTGTTATTGATGTTTTTATTCATAAAACTTATTAGTGGTTGGTATATTCATTCTTCTTCTTCTTGGCAATAATCCCGACCTAGCCAGGGTCTATCAAAATGTATAATAGAAAAATAATATGTACCTACCCAGGCACCGATAATAAAACAACGTATGTTAAACATATTTTTAATTATTCATCTCTATAGACAAGTTTCGATTATTTTACTTGGACTTGAATATCCAGAAAGCATGCGCATGTTGCCAGTGACTAAGGATTTATATTGTTCTTGCATAATTTTACTTTCGTGGTATAATGGTTTTAAAGCTGGTGGAGGTTGAAAATGTGACATACTAATAATATCTTTAGCTATTGGTGTCGTTTTATATATAACTTGACATCGTTTTAGTAGAGATCCGCCATTTGCTAAATAATTCATTGTAACACTCGAAATATAACTTTTAAGATAAGATTTTATAATTTCTTTGAAATTGAAGAAAAATTAAAAAGTAATTAAATGTCACAACTTACAAGTCTTAAAATGTCATATTTAAAAAAGAAATACCAACTCAATATCATTTATATGAACGTATTTCCTATTTTCCTCATAATACTTATTAATATAAATAAGTAAGAATAATTACAATGTTCTATAAGATAAAGAGTAGTAAGAATAAATAAAAAAAATCATAAAAGACGACTTTTGTCTTAATGATTAAAATTAAAAAGTAAGTGATGGTAACATTCAAAATATCTGTCAGTCTAGTGGAGTAATATTTTTTATCTGTAATGTACATAAAATAATTTTATCTGTAATGTACACCTGTATTCATAAAATAATTATATACGTCTAGTCGATCGTTACACATTTCAAAAAACTTTGTATTAAATAAAATTTTATTCATATATTTTAATAAGTAATGTCCTATATCAAAGTGTAATAGACATTTACCATTCAAGATGTCTTTTTCTTTCGGTACTCCATCTAGCGCTCCTGCTACGACAGGCTTATCAAGCGGGTTTAGTTTTGGCGCTAATAAGTAAGTAAATTATATTTATATTAATTTTTGAAATGGAATTATATAGAAAGGCATTTTATTATAGTCCTTAATATATTATAATCATTTTATACTTTATCTCAAAAATATCATTTTAATATATAACCTCTTTGCTGATAT
Source organism: Dryas iulia moderata (assembly GCA_019049465.1). Taxonomy (NCBI): domain Eukaryota; kingdom Metazoa; phylum Arthropoda; class Insecta; order Lepidoptera; family Nymphalidae; genus Dryas; species Dryas iulia. The sequence continues at coordinate 2,879,352 of CM032440.1, forward strand.
TTAATGATTCTGTGTTAACTTTAGATAAAAAAAGATATATGGATATACTTGACACTATAATTATTTACAATTACTTAAATCCATCATCAATTAGAAAGAAACAAAACGAATGAAACCAGAAATGTAGAAAAATTGATTTTGTCAAAATAAGTATCAATTTTAATTAAACTTTTTTCCTTTTAGACCTGCAGCTACTCCAGGATTCGGCTTAGGAACCGCTACAACACAAGCTTCAACTGGTCTATTTGGTGCCCCAGCCACATCTGCTCCAGCATTTGGTACTGCTTTTGGTGCTACTTCCACTGCACCTGCGTTTGGAGCCACATCGACTGCGCCTAGCTTTGGTGCCAACACATCATTAACATTTGGTACAAGCTCTGCCGCTCCAGCCTTTGGAACTACGACTCCAGCATTTGGTATTGATATTATTTTGTAATATTTTAAAGTAAAGCCAAAAAGAAGGTTTTAAAGTATTAAATTTTAGTCCATGGCTTTATGCTACTCAGATGTGTTTACTTGTTGTCATTTTCTCCTATATTATTTTAAATATTATTTTATTGTCAAGGCCACTGTGGCACATCTAACTGAAACCTGCCAATGATAAGCTGACTTGCTTTGAGCTCTGGCACACAACATACAATATTTATATTTTATATAGGGTTCCCCGACCCAATCTCAATTTGCTATTTCCTAGCCTCTATGGTTGCCTGTCAGAGATTTACCTTTCGTCGCAATAAATATATTTTTATTGCATTTCTTAACTTTGAGCATACAATAAAGAAAGGAGTATCTCGACACTAGGTACAATAGGTAGATTGAATCAGCATTGTCTAACATTGAACCTATGCATTGAAAATTGCAAAGCTGCTTGTAATAATAGTAATACTATTATAAAATATTAGTTCATTCTCAGTTAACTGAAAAAATATACTGTAGTTTGAAATATTGTTAAAAAGAATAGCCTAGAAACAATATTTTTATGCTGACTTTTTATTTACTTTTATATTGTTTTTATTTATAATAAATTTTGTTTCGTAGGAGCAACATCTGCTCCATCTTTTGGAGGTGGTCTCGGGGGAGGTCTAAGTTTTGGTACTGGGACAAGCACTGCTGCAACCACAGGTATTTATTTATAAATTTCTAAATATCTATATATTATGATTGCTTTTGGCAAGTAAAAATTGTTTATGCTAGTTGTAAGCTTAATGAAAGTGTATATATATTTTGAGATTTACACTTTTCTTGCGACAGAATTTAGAGTGAATCTTGTGTCCAGACACTCTGTTCTTTATTTTCTGCCTGGATTCGAGACATTGTATATTAAATGGAGAAACTCAATGCTACAGCTAGGCATGTTCATGAGAGAGGAGAAATCTAAGTAATTAAATTATAATCATTTCACATAGCAGGTATCAATCCACAACCAATCTTCAGTTTAGATATGTTTTCACTGCAAAAGATTATATATTTTTTTTTCATTATTGTATGTTAAATATGATATAGCCATAATTATATCGTTTTTTAATTTCAGGCCTCTCATTTGGCACAACAACTACCAGCTCAGGGTTAGGTGGGCTCGGAGGATTTGGCTTTGGAACCACTCAATCCAGTCTAGGATTATTTGGGTCAACTAGCACTTCAACTACAACTGCTAGTGCTTTTGGTAAGGGTTTAATAAATATAATTTTATATTTATTTAGTGAAATAAAATCTGTTTGGTTTAAAAATTGTAAGCCTTTATGTATAGTGGAATAGTATGAGTTACTTTAATTTTTTTTTATGACTTTACCATTTTTACACATAGCAAGGTAGTCAAAGACCTAGTATCAACTCCATTCTTCTCTTTCTGAGCCGAATACCAAACATTACATGTTTGGTGAGAAGTGAAAATAACTAAAATTAATGTTTTTTCTTTAGATTAGTTTAGAGTTAAGATTAGTTTTTTCTACATGTATTACTAACTTGCGGCCCGCTCGCGGCTTCGCCGCATGAACTACGTGACTTACTTGAATTATCAACTGTATATATTCCAAAATTTTTCATATAAACTTTCATGTCCTATTTCAGCCCTTTAGAGGTTGATTTTCGAAAAATAAGTATCCTACGTTTAACGCTGGATTTTTCACTACGTTCATTCTAAATTTCATCCAAGTCAGGCCGGTAGATTAGCCCTGAAAGCGTGACAAACAAACAGACAGACTTCGTATTTATAATATAAGTATGAATGTCACATTTTTTAAAATAAATTGTACAAAAAATATAAAGAGTCCTTTTTAATATAGATAATGGATCCATATATACCAATAACTCAAACTTTTCAAATGTTGCCATCTCATGAAATGAGTAATAGGAAATATGTCATAAAAAGTGCTAGACGGGATTGTTATGAATGCATAACGCCATGTAAGTTACTAGATTTTAACAATTATAAATATTTATTGTGATTTTATAGGTATATAAAATCTTTTATTATTTGTAGTTATAAAATATTAAAAAAAAAAAAATATTTGAGTTATTTTTGTAGTAGTATTTTGAGTCCATTGTAGCGTAATCTTATTTTATTTTTTTTGCTCTGGCATTGAAGTAAGCGCGGCAATGTGTCATTTTTCCGGTCTGTTCTCTAGGCAACGCACGGCGTTAAGTTCCGTCATTCAACTAGCAATATCTCGGAGGCGAAAATCTTGATAGGTTCGCTCTGAGTAACTTGTTATGCATAAAAATACATGCAGCTAATAAAAAAAATAACGATAATTTTACGATGATTTAGTTAGCTTCCTTAAATATTTTATTTCTTTTCAATTTTTTTTTATTTTTATTTTATTAATTTCGTTTTGTTCTTTTTAGAACTCAGTTTTCTTTTTTAGCCATTTTATTTAATTAAAATGTAAGATTACATTGTTTATTAAATATTTATTTACAGAATATTTTATTGCTATATATATATTTTTTATAATTATTATTGATTTTTTTTCCTTTTTTTTGTTTATTTTTTATTTATTATATATTAATTTGGGCATTACAGGCAATGCATTAGGTACAACAAATGTAACCGGTACGCTTCCATCGACTTCAGGTATTTTACTACACATGTATAAAACTAACATGCTTATTAAATGTAGTTTTAGAGGTTGTTTAATTGTTAACACATTTATATTGGTTCTGGGTTCGATTCTTACTCGTAGGAGTAATCACAATTACCAAAATACATTATGTTATTTTAAATATTATCTTTTAACAAAATTTAATAATTTAAGTTATTGGAATATTCTAAAATCCATAAGGATTATTTCATTTGATTTTTAAAAAAAACGCTTAAATTTGGTCACATATTTAACTGCTTTGGTCTCAAAATTTACATATATATTATACTAATGTTTATAAATGTTTTAATATATATCACATAAATTATTTTAATACGATGTGAACGACATAAAATTGAATAATCTTTTTTTTTTTTATAATAAATAATCTTTTTTTACAGCAGCACCAAGTTTAGGCTTAGGTGGTGTGTCTCAACCGGGAACAACCAATACTACCACAAGTGATGGAAAAAGTAAGTAACTTTTATATGTATCCAGTTGTCATCCGCGACTTTGTTTGCTTTTTTATTAAATAAAAAAAAAGCTGCATGCTTTTTACCAAACAGGATGTCAGAGGACCTATTGACAAGATGGTCTTGTCCCCTACTAAATCTCTAGACAATAAATAAAGAATTCTAAAAAAATATTTGTATATTTTTTAATTATATTATTTGAAACCACTGTGATGCAGTGTTATAACATATGAGTACATAATGGTTGTGGATTCGATTCCCTATCGGAGTAATGATTGTTGAATTAATATTTTATATGAAATTATAATTTTATGTTATAACTAGCGGCCCGCTCGCAGCTTCGCCGTGTGAACTTTTTCGTCATATTGCAACCCTCGGGGGCACATATTTAAAAAATAAAGTAGCCTATGTTTCACTTTAGATTATCAACTATATTTATGCCAAAATTCATTACAATCGCTCAAGCGCTTTAGTTTTTTCATACGAACTTTCATCCTCTATTTAACTTTCATCTCAACCCTTTAGATATTTATTTTTGAAAAAATAAGTAGCCTATGTTAGACCTAGTCAGTTTTACTACTTTCATTTTAAATTTCATCCAAACCGGACCGGTAGATTAGCCGTGAAAGCGTGACAAACAAACACACAGACTTTCGCATTTATAATATAAGTATGGATAATATTAACAATAATATTTTTATACAATTTTTTATTTACTAAATTATTTTAAACATTTTCAGCTGAACCACCAAAACAGACGAAACTGCCGAATGAAATATCAACGACAGTCGAGTCTTTTAAGGAGTTTGTGAAGAAACAAAAGTCTTTGAGCTCTGACGTTATGCGAGTGTCCATCAAGCCACTTCATAAGGTATACTATTTGTATTGAAATATCATTGTGATGCAATTGTTGACTGTATACGCAGTGGTTCTGGGTTCGATTCCCTCTCGGAGTAAATATTATATTTAAAGACACAAGACACAAAATGTGACTGTAAGCACGACTGGTTGTGGGTTCGATTCTCACTCGAGGAATTAAAATATTTCATTTTGTCCGCTCTGGTGTTGAGGCAAAGCGCGTTTTGTTCCGCCACTTAACACGCAATGTCTCCAGAATTCGGCGGTACATGGGGAACGGAGTGTTTTAACGTTAGGTTTCCCTCTGCCTACCCTGCTGCGTGCAAGATATAGCGTGAAGCTAAAAAAATATGTGAATTTCTTGTTTTTTTTTACTATTTAGTAAAGGGGTCAAATGAGCACAAAGACCACCTGACGGTAAGTGGTTCCCTTCGCCCATGGACATCCACAACATTAGAGTTGTGGATGCGTTGCCGACCTGAAGAAGGGTAGGAGGGAGAAAGGATAGGAATGGTTGGAATAAAAAAAGCTGATCTTACATCGTCATCGAACCGGGACACATCATAAAATGTGTGGCGGTTCGTCTTTGACATGATAGTGTTCGCGAGCCAGTCGGATAACAAGTCTCCAACCACCAAACTGCTGCGTTACCCGCCTTTTACGGGATGCTACACAGTTGAGGAGAGGAATTGTATTTTTAACCCGTCTCCCCACGGGTGAAAAGTCAGGGTAAGACAGTTACGGGCATTGTATTACTTAAGACAAAACGCAGCGTTGAGTTTCGTCATTCAACACGTAATATCTCGAGTTCGGGGTCCGCACTTCATTATATATAAAAAAAATCAAAGTATATGATAACTCCTTGGAACTAAAATTTATCAACGTACAAACTTACATAAAATGTAACCATATATGCATTTATACAATAAAATAACATTTTCTATGACAGGTGGGTCGCGAAGCGGAATCAACCCTGCGAGCGGTCCTAGCGCTGCGCGGCGAGTGCGGCCGAGCGCGCTCACACTCCAAGCGTCTACGCGCCGCCGCCGCCGCAGCGCTTGCAGCCGCTGAAAGCGCTACCAGGGACACGCCTGGTATGTATAGTTATGTTTACTTAGTGAGTCGTCTAGCGGTATCAGCGCTTTAAGCGGTTCAAGCGTCTGCGGGCCGCCGCTGCCGCAGCGCTTACAGCCGCTGAAAGCGCTACCAGAGACACGCCTGGTATATAAAGTTATATTTACGTAGAGAGTCGTCTAGCGGTATCAGCGCTTTAAGCGGCTCATGCGTCTACGCGCCGCCGCCGCCGCAGCGCTTGCAGCCGCTGAAAGCGCTACCAGAGACACGCCTGGTATGTATAGTTATATTTACTTAGAGAGTCGTCTAGCGGTATCAGCGCTTTAAGCGACTCATGCGTCTATGCGCCGCAGCCGCTGCAGCGCTTGCAGCCGCTGAAAGCGCTACCAGGGACACGCCTGGTATGTATGCTTATATTTACTTAGAGAGTCGTCTAGCGGTATCAGCGCTTTAAGCGGTTCAAGCGTCTGCGGGCCGCCGCCGCCGCAGCGCTTGCAGCCGCTGAAAGCGCTACCAGAGACACGCCTGGTATGTATGGTTATATTTACTGAGAGAGTCGTCTAGCGGTATCAGCGCTCTAAGCGGTTCATGCGTCTACGCGCCGCCACCGCCGCAGCGCTTGCAGCCGCTGAAAGCGCTACCAGAGACACGCCTGGTATGTATAGTTATGTTTACTTAGTGAGTCGTCTAGCGGTATCAGCGCTTTAAGCGGCTCATGCGTCTACGCGCCGCCGCCGCCGCAGCGCTTGCAGCCGCTGAAAGCGCTACCAGAGACACGCCTGGTATGTATAGTTATATTTACGTAGAGAGTCGTCTAGCGGTATCAGCGCTTTAAGCGGCTCATGCGTCTACGCGCCGCCGCCGCCGCAGCGCTTGCAGCCGCTGAAAGCGCTACCAGAGACACGCCTGGCATGTATAGTTATATTTACTTAGAGAGGCGTCTAGCGGTATCAGCGCTTTAAGCGGCTCATGCGCATAGGCGCCGCCGCCGCCGCAGCGCTTGCAGCCGCTGAAAGCGCTACCAGAGACACGCCTGGTATGTATAGTTATGTTTACTTAGTGAGTCGTCTAGCGGTATCAGCGCTTTAAGCGGCTCATGCGTCTATGCGCCGCCGCCGCCGCAGCGCTTGCAGCCGCTGAAAGCGCTGCTTGAGACAAGCCTGGTTTGTACGCTTATATTTACTAGTGAGTCGTCTAGCGATCAACGCTTTAAGCGGCGGACTTCGCCGCAGCGCTTGCAGCCGCTGAAAGCGCTACCAGAGATACACCTGGTATGTGTAGTTATATTTACTTACACCCAATGTCAATAATCGATCCTAATCCAAAAATGCAGTTTTTGGTTTGATCTAGCTGTCAATTTTTTGAGTAAATCATTTTTTAAACAAAGAATCGGTTGAATATGCAACAATTCAATTGATTATTAGCAGTAAACAATCACATTTATTGCATATTCAACCTGTACTCAAAAAAAAGATTTATAGAATATATATACATAAAATTGACATTCAATTTAAGGTTGCAATTTTTGGATTAGGATCGAATATTAATATTGGGCGTTAGTGGGTCGTTTAGCAGTATCAACGCCCTCCAAGCGTCTGTGCGCCGCCGCCGCTGAAAGCTCTGCGAGAGACACGCCTGGTATATGTATATACGCCTAATATATTTACTTGAAGAGTCGTCTAGCGGTATCAACGCTTTAAGCGGGTCAAGCGTCTACTGAAAATGCTACCAGAGACACGCCTGGGCACCAAAGGTTGTCTGTAATAGATTGGTTGAAGCAATAAGACGGCTTTTGCATACATTTTAAATTTGTAAACGTCAACGTCTTTCTTGTATATTTTATATATGTTGTTTTAATTGCAATTATTTAAAAATAAATACTAATTTACTCATACTGTTTTTACATATACTGTTTCTTATTTCAGGTCTAGAACTTGAAGGCCTGGTACCACCTACCTACGTGAAGGACCTAATCGCAGAACTAGAACAACAGTTGATAACATTTAGAAGGCAAATGGACGAAGCTGACAAGCAAATGCAATCGTCTCCTAAACTTTTAACTGAACAAGGTATGTTAGTTAGTTTGTTGGTGATATTGGGTTCGATTCCCGCCCAAATGAGTTGTTTTGTTTTTATAGAAGTAAATTGTAAAAGATATTTTTTAAAAGTTTGAACGCACTACGTTCACGTTACGGATTTGAACCCGCGCCCCCTTGAAACCGTCCGCACGATCTGTCTGCTTGTGCCATACGTTTTGCTACTAGCCGCGTTCAAATTAATATGTTTTTATAACTTATTTTTGTTGTTAGTATTGCATTGTTTCCCAAAAATATCTTTTAATTTCAAGTGTAAATAATACTTTAAATGTTAAAAATATGATAACATTGTGTTTTTCACCATTTGTTTCACTCTGCCTTCTGAGACTTAATTTTTTGTTCATTTTACAATTTATTTGTGTAAGAATAATGATATTCATCAGTCAGTAATCCTAAGTTATTATTATTTTACAACTTCACCCTTTTTACCGCTTAGCAGGATAGTCAGAAACAACCTAGTGTCGAAACACTCTACGATCTACTTTCCGTCCGAAATCGCGACATTGTGTGTTCATTGACGGAACTTAACTCCGCGCTTTGTTTTTGGTACCAGAGTGAAGAAATGAAATTTTATATATAATCCTTAGTTTACAGTCAGAATCCGTCATGCCATCCTTAATAATTATAAGAAATAATAATGTTTTTTTTTTTAATATATTTCAGAATTAACCCTCGGTATACGCAGAATGCACGAGTCTCTAGTAGCTCTGGCCGGGAGACTGCAAGCTATACACACTCAAGTCGAAGCCCAAAAGGAACAATATCTCAACTTGAGGAAATATGTACTGAAAGATCCGACTAATGTATTTGAAACTCCTTCGGGTAAGTTGTTTTGTGTAGATTCTCTCCTTTTTTGTGTAGTAGTAGAGTTAGAGAGAATTTAGTGTTAAGACACTCTTCTTTATATTCTGCGAGAATTTTGTGTTGATTGGTTGGCAATTGCTGTGTGTGCTTTGTTTTACCAAAGTAAAGAAATGATAATAATACAAATGTATTTATTTCCCCGAGTGGGAATCGAATGCACAACCATCGTGTTTGCAGTCAAACACTTTCCCTACTATACTTGAAAAATTCTTTTTTTAAATTTTTTTTTTAGCTTCACGCTGTATCCCGCACACAGCAGGGTAGGCAGAGGAAACCTAGTGTTAAGATACTCCGTTCCCCACTTTCCGCCGAATTCGGAGGCATTACGTGTTAAGTGGCGGAACTTAACGCCGCACTTTACCTCGACACCTCGAAATATTAAATATCTCCACTCCTCGAGTGGGAATCGAACCCAAAACCAGTCGTTTACAGTCACACGCTACTGCGCACGACTGGTCAATATTAATTATCTAGTTAATTTTACTTGAATAGAGACACCGTTAATTTTACTTGAATAGAGACACCTAGACGTTAAGACGCATTTTATATTATACATAAATAATATTAGACTGGTCTATGTGTAATAATAAAATAACAACTTTTTACTAATACATACACATGTACATAAGTATACACGGTACATATGTGAAAATATCTTTTTTTACAATTTATGTCTGCCTTGTTTGTTTGTCCTGACTTATCTCTAAAATGGATGGACCGATTTTGACGGAGTTTTCTCTGGCAGATAGCTATGTTATAACGAATAATTTATAGGCTACTTTTATTTTAGAAATATAACTTTTTTTGTTAAATTCCACGCAGACGAAATTCGAACACAGTTAGTTTTACATAATTTTCTTTACATTTAATAATTATTTCGAATTTCAGTGAACACGAGTCTAGATCAATTATTACATGATGCAGAAAGTACCAAGAAGAAACTTAAGTCGACAAATACATCAGAGATTAGTATAGGCAGTGCCGTACTGTCGGACCCGAGAGCCGCTTTAGGTAAGGATAATTGTAATTAATTAAAAATTATTATTATTATGTGTATATATGGTTATTTTTTTAGGTTTCTAAGCTTAATGTTAAGGCTGAACTATAAACACTGACTGAAATATACACATTGCGTGTTGTGGCGGAAATCAACACCGCGTTACTCTTAGGTACTGAATGGGAATTGAACCCACAACAGTCAGACGCTGTCCCACGGCATTAGTGTCTATCGGAGTTGCTATAGAAAGTAAATAAATTTTATTGTAATTATTTGGGTAATAGGGGCCAGTCCTGGCACAGAGACACAGTGTGCCTGTAAAGTACTGGTTGTCGGTTCGATTCCCACTCGGAGAGTGGAAATATTTAATATTTCCATTTTCTTCGCTCTGGTGCGGAGGCAAAGCGCGGCGTTCAGTTCCGCCACTTAACACGCAATGATCCGAATTCTACCCTGCTGTGTGCGGGATACAGCGTGAAGCTAATAAAAGTGGCTTTTATTTTATCCTAACAAGCTTAAGTTTAAATTTATAATAATAATGAAAAATGGGAGAAGAGAAGTCAGTTCGAATTCGGTTGTGTTCAAATCTTTGTACATTGTCTAAAAAATCTTTTTCACATTTGCATATCCTAAGCGTGTCAATAGCATTTTAAAAGTATTAAAAATAAATAGTAATATTGTATATGTTTAATAACAGGTAATATTGAACTCCTGGCTGGGCCGGCACCGTTCTCGTATGTGGGCACTACGCTATCAACTTTCCCAACAGGTGACACTACTGGTGAGTTTTTACATATTTATTTTTAACTAAAAATAATATATTATAAATATAACTAAGTCTAAAAAAAGAGAAGTGGCCAGTTGTGGCCCAGTGGCACAAGCGTGTGACTGTAAACGACTGGTTGTGGGTTCGATTCCCACTCGAGGAGTGGAAGTTATATCTCCATTTTCTTCGCTCTGGTGTTGAGGTAAAGCGCGGCGTTAAGTTCCGGCACTTAACACGAAAGCCTCCGAATTCGGCGGTGCGTGGGGAACGGAGTGTCTTAACACTGGGTTCCCTCTGCCTACCCTGCTGTGTGCGGGATACAGCGTGAAGCTCTTCTTATATTATTTTACTAGTACCTGGCCGCAAGTTTTTTAACGTGTACTTAATTACTAGAGTAATTAGAATAGTCTGTCCGAATAATCGAATACCTAATTTTATTCGGTTTTCGGATACCGAACCGGATATTCGGTCGAATTGCTAATACAAATAGTGACAAAGATGCCGAAACGGCGTTCTACCGATTATTTGGATAAATAAACGATTATTTGACGCATCCCTATTAATTAGCCTCCTCACGAAACTTGATGAGTATTCAAAAAAACGTTTCTTTCAAATCCGTTTAGTAGTTCCGAAGGAGTGCGCGTTCAAATCTTTTATTTACTGTTTTATTATAGTGTAGTGGGGCCAGTCGTGGCGCAGTGGCACGAACGTGTGACTGTAAACGACTGATTGTGCGTACGATTCCCACTCGAGGAGTGGAAATATTTAATATTTCCATTTTCCTTCGCTCTGGTATCAGAGGTAAAGCGCGGCGTTAGGTTCCGCCACTTAACACGCATTAGCTATAAATTCGGCGGTACGAAGGGAACGTAGTGTCTTAACACTAGGTTCCCTCTGCCTACCCTGCTGTGTGCAGAATACAGCATGAAGCTAAATAAAAAAAGAATTATAGTGTTAGAATTATAAAAAAAAAAGTATAGTAAAAGTAGTGTAAAATAATGTTGTGCATGTTTTAATTGCACGAGAATATCAGTTTCTAATATAATACATATGAGGCCTACATAGCTCAATGTGAAAGCGTCTGACAGTAAACGTGATCGGTTGTGGGTTCGATTCCCACTCAAAAGAATCATTGCTCCGCTCTAGTAAGAAAACAACAAACAAACGTTCAGTTTCACCACTGAACTGTAATATCTCGAATTCGAGCGGAATGTCGAGGATTAAGTGTCTTAACACTAATTTCTCTCTATTACCGTGTTATGCGTGGAAAAAAACTACTATTTTTAAATTAATATTATATACTAATCTGTTCGGATTTTAATTTTTTTATAACATTTTATTTAATCCCCAGGGTCGAACTGGCAACCACAACCGCAGCCCGCGTTAAACACAACCAATTTGTCCTTCGGTTCCACCACCCAAAACGAGTCTGGATTCCAACTGCAGAAGCCACCTGGAAAACGTGGAAAACAATGATATATGCGATAATATTCCACGTAGCGGTGGAATATTAAATGACACTCAGTGATTATTAATTAAATAGTTAAATAAATCATTATTTTCAAAGTGTTTTTAGGAATTACAAATTTTGAACACAGCGGGATTCGAACCCGCGCCTCTTTGAAAGTAGTCTCTATAGAAATGGTAATAAATTGTTACTAGCGTATACGATCGTATGGCGTAGTGGTTACAACGATTGGACGGTAAATAAGAGGTTTGAATTCCGCTACGTTCAAGTTCAAATAATAATAGTTAGGTCTCTTTAAAATATTTTGTGTTTTGGATGATGTATGGATGAAGGTAGCATTTTCGATTTTTAGGCCTGTTTTGTCATCTGTATATATATTAAGGTGTTAAGTGCGTACAAATAAAATATCTTTTTTATCATTTATTTTTTTACTGTGTCGAAATAAGTTATATATGTTTTTGTAATAAAAGAACACATTATTGCAAATGAATCTTGCTCTTACTTGAGTTGAAATTCTTGACATTTTTACAAATCATTAAAAAAAATTCTCTTTGTTTGAATTTTTGTGACTATTGCCTTCACCCATTAATGTCTACAATTAACATTTGGATGTTCACATTTGTCTCGGCCAGGAATCGAACTTGTGGCTATGTGTGGTTTTAATCAACACACTACACATTTCTTTGTATTTTCTTTTGAAAAATTGGAATTTTATTTTTCTAAGTAACGGCAAAAAAACATTAAAATGTGATTTTATGAAAAGGTAAAATTAGTGATGTAAAATTTATATACATTTATATGTAAATAACAAGCGAAGGTTAAAATAGTTTTACTTTAAATCAAATCAAAGTCAAATAAAAAGCGTGGCAAGTAATCCCCTCGTGGTCCATTCGCGACTTGCGACAAACGTTCAGGAGACGCTCCGGAGTTGATGTAGTGAGCGCATTTCCATACAACATTCATATAAAGAATACTAACCGGCTGCTGGGTGGCTCTAATGAACTATGACCCTAAATCAGTATCTTTTTTTCCCAAAACTCTTACTAAAATTAAGATTTCGTGAGTGTCATTTATTCTATATATTTTTTTTAGACAAATTAATGAGTGGATATTGTATGTATACAATTATTAAATATACATTTAATATGACTTTGTTTCTCAGGTAGTAAATTGAAAGGGAAATTAGTAATGGGTCGAATAAGTCTTAAAAAAAATCTTATGTAAATCTAGAGTGATTATCTTATATAGAAAACCTATGTTACAGTTTACCTATATGACACATTCTATATTTTTTATTATGTATATTGTCAAAACTTGTAAGGTTTGTAGTAAAAAAGTTTTACTTTTACATAGCTTATTATACTACACATTGATAAAATCTAGTTTATCTTATATTTAAATCAGTTTTATTAGTTATATAGTACATCGTGACACAGTGGATTAACATCTGATTGTAAACGCGATGCTTGTGGGTTCGATCCCCACTCGAAGGAATCATTAAATTGAAGGCCAGTCGTGGCCCAGTGGCACAAGCGTGTGACTGTAAACTACTGGTTGTGGGTTGGATTCCCACTCGAGGAGTGGAAATATTTAATATTTTAATTTTAATAGCGCGGCGTTAAGTTCCGCCACTTAACACGCAATGCCTGCAAATTCGGCGGAAAGTGGGGAACTTAACATAGGTGGGGTGTCTTAACACAAGGTTCCCTCTGCCTACCCTGCTGTGTGCGGGATACAGCGTGAAGCTATTAATTAATTAATAAAAGTACTTTTTTTACTTCTTCACTCTATTTTAACACTCTAGCGCAACGTTAAATTCCGCCAAAAAAAACTTGTCTCGAAGTCTAGTTATTCGTGGAGAACGGAGTGTTTCGCGACAATTCACTGACTTGTTTTGTTATAATGGTATTTCTTCAAGTTTCTTTAGTAAAATAACAAAACTTTCATACATAAATGAATAAATGTAAGTAATTACTGTATCGGTTTTATGTTTCATTTTTAATATAAATCTTAATTTTTATACTAAATTGTTTTTTTGCATTGCATGTAAATATTAGCACAGGCTTATTCTTTGATGTCTTTAAATTAGGAATAATTATAATATTGTATATTAAAATACTTTTTTGTTTTAATTACCCGCATTATGCATGTTTTAATTAATTTATTAATAGATACTGAAAATGTTGCATTGTTAACGGATCCGGACACATGTTCAAATTTTCTAACAAAATGACAAGTAGTTCTTATATTGATTAAATAACTGTAAAGCTAATCAAGGAATGTTAATTATTGATAGAATTAATCATTATGAACATAAGTCACGTCTGATTAGAAGTAACATTCGTAAAATTATACAATCGCAAGTAAAATAATTCTATAGCTTTATAAAAAATAAAGTGAAACGCTTTAAATTATTTTTAATTGAGTGTGACACACACTTAGGAAATTCAAAATTAATTGTACACAATTTTTATTGTTACACTATGTCTGAAGAGAGATTTATTCCAAAAAGACATTTTTATAAAACTTATAAAAATTTGAACGCAGCGGTTTCAAACCCGCGCCGCTAAGCTATGTGTTCGAAAAATGACTTTTTAATTTCCTAAGGTGATTAATACTTAAAAAATGTAAAACGATTTACTTCTATTGCTAATATACAATCTTAGCAAGTTTGGCAAGAAAAAAATGTCATTTATTAAATATTATATTATTATAACGCTTAAAAACAATGAAATAATTTTCATTGTAATCAATTGTTTCAAAATATATGTATAGCTAAAGTGATGTATTACATTTTTAGGTTTTAAAATTATTATTATCATGTATGTACATATATGTATATCATTTTAATAGTTTTTACGTAGAAAATAAATTGACATCTATTTATAGAAGAGAGATTTGCGGGTCTTTGAATGATTAATGTCCATGGCTCCTTTGTTTTAGTTTAATCAATCATTATTATATATAAATTTAAAAAAAATATCCCCTTTATAAATATATGCAATATTTTGAATACCTATTTAATTAAAGATTACGGCTGGTGAAATATTTGAAGTTTTTAAAAATGGCACAGTCTATCAAGAACTCCACCTGAACTATATGTAGGTATATAGATTTATTGTTCCTTTGACCAAAATACTTACTGTAATATTTATGCTACTATTTTAAACTTTTAAAAAAACGTTATAAGGTGTAGTTAAAGTAAAATAGTGTAGACAGCAGTGTTTGTTTTTTTTTTTTTTTTTTTTTTTTTTTTAGCTTCACGCTGTATCCCTTGCGGGGTAGTCAGAGAGAACGGAGCGCCAAACGCTACGGTCCCTGCATACTTCTTTCGCCTCGTCCACTGTCATTAACCTCTTCATACATGCCCTCCGGGGGGTCCTCATGCTTTTTACGTGACCTTCCTCCAGTATCGTCGACACTGTGTTTTCGAAGGTCAACCGAGGTCTCCCCCTGCCTCTCTTACCACTCACCTTTGCTTCATAAATCTTTCTCACCATTCTTTCATCACTCATCCTCTCGACGTGCCCAAACCACCTGAGCACGCCCTTCTTCATTCTTACTATGACGTTCTCGCTAATACCTGCCATTCTGTGTATCTCTTCATTGCGGATTCGGTCAGCTAAGCTGACTCCGCACATCTTTCGAAGAGATCTCATCTCCACAGCATTCATCTTTCTTTCATTCTTCTTCTGCAATACCCACGTTTCGCTGCCGTATAGCAGAGTCGGTACCAGCACTGCATTGTGCACAGCTAAACGTGCGGCTATGCTCACGTTCCGCCGTCGCATCAACGCAGAGAGGGCACCGTTAACGCTGTTACCGGCAGCAATACGCCTTTCAACATCCATATCATATCTTCCATCTCTGCTAAACATACTTCCCAAGTATCACCTCATTCACTTGCTCTAGTTTCTTTCTATTAACCAAGATCTTACATTCCGTTCTTTCTTCATCTCTTTCAAACACCAGAATCTTAGTTTTACTTGCATTCAGGCTTAGACCATTATTTTCACACCCATCTTTCAGGATGGTGACCAATGCCTGCAACTCGCATTCTGATGATGCAATAAGCACTGCATCATCTGCGTACAACAGGCAGTTTACCTTCAAGTCACCCACTTTCACTCCCATATCACTTTGTTTCACTCCTTGGAGACAACTATCCAAGTACAAATTGAACAGCCAAGCTGACATGGCACAACCCTGTTTGACACCCGATTGAATATCAAACCGAGGCGACATGCCAGCTCCTACTCGTACACAGGCTGAGTGATCTCGGTAAAGAGACTTTACAGCCTGCAACAAGGGTCCGTTCACATTGTACCGAGGCAGTATCTCCCATAGCTTCTTTCGCACAACTCTGTCAAATGCCTTCTCCAAATCCACAAAAGCACACAGAACTTTTTGGTTTACAGCCAAAAATTTCTCTGTGATCATGCGGAGGGAGAAGATCTGGTCCATACACCCTCTTCCAGGTCTAAAGCCTCCTTGGGCCTCCCACAACAGCCTTTCAGATCTCTCTTGCATTCTTCTCGCTAAAATTTTTCATAAATTTTACTACCTAAGCTAATCAAACTGATAGCCCTATAGCTTGCACAGTCTATCTGTGAACCTTTGCCTTTATACAAAGGCACGATGACTGCGCCTCGCCAATCATCTGGGACCTCCCCTTTCTTCCAGCATAAATTGCACAGATGAAAGAACAGGTCCAAGACGCGCGGCCCACCATGTTTGATCATCTCAGTAGTAACTCCATCTGCTCCCGCTCCCGCTCCCGCTCCCGCAGTGTTTGTATTTCAATTATTTTCATTTCTACCGTTTTAGACATTTCACCGTGCCTTTTTTTTTATGGAATAAAGGAGGCAAACGAGCAGAAGGCCCACCTGGTGTTAAGTCGTACCTTCGCCCATAGACATACACAACATTAGAGTTGTAGATGCGTTGCCAGCCTTAGGGATGTAGGACAGAAGGAGAGAGGAAGGATGGGAATGTTGGGGATAGGGAAAATTGTCATATTATAGACAAAACGCGGCATTGAGTTCCACATAACTCGTACTGCAAAACTTCCAGAAAGTGTTGAAGACTATGTTTTGATAGTAGGTTACTATGAAAGAAAAAGTGAGACGCTGTAAATAATATTGTAAAATGTATTCTGTAAAGTAAATAAGAAGTTTATTTCTTTATTCTTACTGGTCAAAAGTGTGTTTCGTTGTGGTTTAACTCTTCCTGGGCTATTTGTAGTAGACCTCTGAAATTTGGTAGAGATATCGAGCACAGTGTCTTGTGTGCTGTGAAGTTTTTTGATGACAATTGTAATTGAAGTTTTTGAACATATGGTAATTAAATGGTCAAAAAGCAATAGACTTAGGCCGTAGAACGCTAAGTTAAGGTTTATGTTAGTCTTAAGTGTTTGCTTTTCAAACGTTTTTTAACATGTAATAACATTAAACATGTACTTCGCTCATCTCTTCCCGCTATGCAGAGCAAAAAGGCGGTTCCTAGTTTAAGACAATTACTACGTATTTCCACTTGTAATAAATAAAGAATACCTAGAGTTTAAGAGTGTATAGTAAATATGTTGTCTTATAAAATGTAATTCAAATGTTTATACAAATAAATAATTACAAAGTGATTTTGGTACTAAATTGTAAGTTTTATTATTACTTCATTATTTTATCATTACTATTATTTTATTATTAGTTTTATTATTACCTATTCAAATGAATTTTCTTTTTTTTATGGAATAAAGGAGGCAAACGAGCAGAAGGCCCACCTGGTGTTAAGTGGTAACCTTCGCCCATAGACATCCACAACATTAGAGTTGTGGATGCGTTGCCAGCCTCGGGGATGTAGGTCAGAAGAAAGGAGGAAGGATGGGAATGGTGGGAATAGGGAGAGCTGGCTTACATGCCTTCGAACCGGAACACATCATCAGATGTTTGGCGGTTCGTCTTTGACACGATAGTGGTCGCGAGCCAGTCGGAGAACGAATCTCCTACCACCAAGCTACTGGGTTACCCGCCTTTTACGGGACGCTACCCAGCGGCGGAGGGGAATTGTATTTTTAACCCGTCCCCCCACGGGGGAATTTCTTTTCATATCCCAAGGAAAGTGGAGAGCGGAGTGTCTTGACGCTACGTTCTGACTGATTACTCTAGTATATTTTTATCTTAAAGCATATGTAAAGCACAGTATTCATTTGAAATAGAATTCACTATAATGTTCTTGTAAAGAAAATGTATTACAATTCTCACAGTCATAGCTGTTAAAAGTCAATTTATTATAAAATAAAAAAATGTCAGTGGGACGTGGGAACTAAACTTTAAGTCTGAACTTTTGGTTCACATTGACTATTCGTTTCCTCTTAACGCAACTCATCAAGTTCAAACTAGACAGTTTTGAATCATCTATCAGACTATGGATGATTTTTAGTTACTTTTTTTAAATTTTTTTTAGCTTAACGCTGTATCCCGCACACAGCAGCTAGAGGCAGAGGGAACCTAGTTCCTTAACTCACTCTGTTCCCCACTTTCCGCCAAATTCGGAGACATTGCGTGTTAAGTGGCGGCACTTAACGCCGCGCTTTGCTTCGACAACAGAGCGAAGAAAATGGAAATATTAAGTATTTTCATTCCTTGAATGGGAATCGAACCCACAACCAGTCATTTTACAGTCACACTTTGTGCCACTGCGCCACGACTGGCCCCTGATTTTTAGTTAGTAAAATCTTAAAAACACAAAAAGGGGCCTATGACTGGATTCTACAAAATATACTTAGCGACAGGGCTATGAGGAAATTGTATAAGTACCTATATTTGTGATATGTTTTAGTTTCTGGTCTGGTCTGCATACAGCGCAGAGTTGAGTTGCATCGATATTTACACTTGACTTGAATGAACCCAACACTGTTCTTAACACCGCACCTTGCAGCTATATATAGAGCTCTTATAAGAGCGGGAAAATATTTTAAGTGCATTTCAAAGGTATCATTGTAATAAATTGATTATTGTACCTGTAAATTATTGACATTAAAAGAAAAAATCTAGCTGAATTTCTTGCGTCGATTCGCCTCAGGTCTAAGGCATTCACTTTAACCTGTGTCGGGTGGTAAATTTTATGACTCAAAAACTAAACCATGTAACTTCTTTTGTTTCAATCAAAAATTCCAAACAACTAGGTTTATTTTATTGAGGTAACGCTCTCTAAGAAACGATCTTGAAAATTCAACCCCTAAGAGGATGAAAGAGGGGTTGAAAGTTTGTATGAAAGTCCGTCAGTTTTAAAGTTACAATCATGAAATTTTATATCTAAATATATATTGATTAAAAATACTACATACCTACCTTTTTCAGAGATTGTAAAAATGCTACCCCTTAAAATAGGCGTTGAAAGTTTGTATGAAGTCGGTCATTTTTACCCGCGACGGAACGGCGACTGTATATGTGTTTGGGGTGAGAGGTTGTTTGTTTGTTTGTTTGTTTGTTTGTTTGTTTGTTTGTTTGTGTGTTTGTGCAAATTACTATGTCAATTATTTCCAAAACTATAAGTCCGATTTTGATACGGTTTTCTATGATAGGTTAAGGTTCAATTGGCGTATGTTCTTATGTATGTCTTATTGCCTTAACTCACCAGGGGGCGCTGCAGTAAGCATTTTACGTGAAAACGAATGTTTTCAATTATCTCAAAAAATAATAGTCTGATTTCAATAGATTTTCAGTGGTAGATTCAGGTTTAATTGGTGGATGTTCTTGGATATGTTTTATCGTGTCAAACCACCAGGGGGCGCTGCAGTAAGCATTTGTTTGTACTTTTTTTTGTATTTATTTGTCTAAAACCGAAACTACTGCTCCGATTAAAAAGAATTTTCATAAAAAGATTTATCGTTGCTTGGTGCATATTTTAAGATTTTTCTTTTTTTGTTACGGGGAAAACTCACCAGGGGGCGCTGCACTAAACATTTGTTTATGCAGAGCAAAAACTACTAGTCCAATTTAGATAAAACTTTCAAGGATGGGTTCAGGCTTAATTGGTGCGTCTTTCCATATATGTGTTATGGTGACCACTCATCAGGGGGCGCTGTAATAAGCATTTGTTTGAGTTTTTTTGTGTAAAACCAAAATTTTTCTTATATTTATTTGTCTAAAACCGAAATTACTTATCCGATTGGCTAGAGTTTTCAGAACTAGATTAAGCTTTACTTCGTACATATTTTAAAATTTTTGTTTTTACGTTACGGTGAAAATTCACCAGGGGGCGCTGCAGTAAACATTTGTTTATGTAGAGTAAAAACTACTTGTCCGATTTAGATGAAACTTTCAACGATAGGTTCAGGTTTAATTGGTGCATCTTTTCATATATGTGTTACGGTGACCACTCACCAGGGGGCGCTGCAGTAAGTACATTTGTTTGTGCAAAACTAAAACTACGAGTCTGATTTAAATGCAGTTTTCAATGATAGATTCAAGTTTACTTAGTGCATATTTTCATATATGTGTCATGTATGTTTACTTAGTGCATATTTTCATGTATGTGTCAACTCTCTAGGGGGCGCTGCAGTAAGTAGCTGCTTCCATTTTTTGTGTATAACAAAAACGACTAGTACGATTGGAAAGAGTTTTCAGTATTAGATTCCGCTTTGTTTAGTACATGTTTTTAAATTTATATTACGGTGACAAGTCACCAGGGGGCGCTGCAGTAAAATATTGTTTGTGCAAAGCTAAAATGACGAATTCGATTTGGATGCAGTTTCAGTGATAAGCTCAAGTTTAATTAGTGCATGTTCTTGGATATGCTTTATCGTGTTGACTCACCAGGGGGCGCTGCAGTAAACATTTGTTTGTAATATTTAATGTAAAACCACAACTACTAGTCCGATTGGACAGAGTTTTCAGTATTAGATTTACCTTTACTTGGTGTATGTTTTTAGTGTTTTTTTTACGTTAAGAACTCACCAGGGGGCGCTTCATTAAACATTTGATGGTGCAAAGTTAAAACTACGATTCTGAATTTGATGCAGTTTTCAACGATAGGATCAGGCTCAATTAGCGCGTGTTCTCGTATATGTGTAGTGGTGACACCTCACCAGGGGGCGCTGTAGTAAGCATTTGCTTGTATTTTTGTGTGAAACCTATTTAGATGCGGTTTTCTGTGATAGGTTCAGGTTTAATTGTTGCGTGTTTTTATATGCCATATCACAAACTACCACGGGGCGCTCCAGTATAAATTAATTTGTTCCAAATCAAAACTACTAGTGGGTTTTATGATTTTCACTGATTTGGTTAAACTTAAGTTTCCTAAAAATGTTGCGGTGACAATCTGCCAGGCGCTGCAATAGGCATTTGATAACCAGAAAGCATTGGGCTTATAATTTTTTTTTGGATTTGCATGAAGATTAATATAAAGTATTTCGAAATTATGTAATAATATATAATGTGTATCTATACACTTTAAAAAGTTTAAAATAAAAAACAAAATTAAAAATTTTGAAAATACCCACGACGGTTTAATTGTAATTGAAAAAGGATAAAATAACTATAAATCCCCCGCCTAAAAGAATATATGTCACGAGATGATGGGGAGCCAAAATTCAACCTCGTAATATTTTTTATGACAAAAGTTTTTTTTCTATTTGCCAAGAACTATTATATACGTACATATATGAAAGAATGGCGCAAAGAGATAAGACAAACGATAACAATGATCAAATCTTTAGTTAAACGAGGAATACGTGAATAACTCTATGAAGAAACAGTTTATGTAATGTAAGAGCTTAGATAAGTTATTTAATACTTGTATATTATTTTGTAAGTTATTATATTTTATTAATTAGTAATAGTATTGAGGCCATCGTATCGCAGTGGGAGTGTCTGACTGTAATCACGATTGGTGGTAGGTTCGATTCCCATTCTTTTCATTACCCAATGATTGAATTTAAATTATTTTCATTACTCCGCTCCATTAGATAAGACAAAGCGCAGTTAGTCAAGTTCCGCTACTCAACACGCAAGTTCTCCAAACGCAACACGCACTATTTGATATAGTAATTGTCAAAATCATCATAAAAATAAATAATATTTTCATATGATTTTTGGTTTGGTTAAATATATGTACTGACACTATAAATAGATGAAATTAAATATATATGTCTGATATTTTTGATGTTTTAAATAAAACAAGTGATAGGTCGTCAATTGTCTCTTCAGACACAAATGACGCCTGTATAAAGAGACATTTATAAGCGGGTGTCAACCACACTACTTATTTTTCATAAGATGAATTGATCTTGTCTTTTAGTATTCACAGTATTTTATTAATTCTTAATTTAATTTCTAAATAAATTTAAATTCAAAACAACGTTTAAAATTACTTCTAACTATTCTAAAATACTCAAATATTAATTACCAATAATGACATTGATGTCAGTGTTACCACTTGCAATAACAAAACATTGCCAATACATCATTTACATAGTTACATATTTAAACAATAAATAGTTATAAGTTGACTGAAATAATAATTGCGGCGACATATATAATCTAACACACTCAATCGAATTCGGTTATAATTGAAATCGAAAAAGTGGAGAACAGAACGTCTTGACACTAGATTATACACTAGCGGAAATAATTAAGGGATCGTAAAAAAATCCAAATTTTTTGACGTCTTTTAAGTGTGTAGTGCTGTATTTTCCTAAAAATTTTTTGAAGATAATTAAAGGATCGTGATTTCGACTTTGAAAGACGACTTTGAAAATATCACCTTTAGCGAAATTAAAGACATGATGATTATTCAGATTTTTCCTTCCTTTTTTATTGATAATAGTGTTTTTATTTTACACTATAAATTTATAGTGGCCAGTCGTGGCCCAGTGGCACAAGCGTGTGACTGTAAACGACTGGTTGTGGGTTCGAGCAAGCCTCCGAATACGGCGGAAAGTGGGGAACGGAGTGTCTTAACACTAGGTTCCCTACCCTGCTGTGCGCGGGATACAGCGTGAAGCTATAAAAAAAACTATAAATTTAAACACTGTTGTCAATACAAAACATGAAAAAAGCTGAAATATCGTTTCGTTATTTAGTTTGATTAGGTGATTTTTCAAAGTCGAAATCGCGATCACGATCGCGATCGAATGAAACAAAAAAACGACTTGATGGACTTAATCGAAACCTTGTGAAGTTTTTATGAATAAATTGAACTATAAAACGCATAGTCAACATTACCAGTTCTCTTGATATATCTAAATTAGCGCCTGATTTACCCAAAAGCCACGAAATGTCCTTTTTTTAATGATTTTTAAAATTTTAGTAAAGAAGATATATATTTTTTTTCAAATATCCGTAGCTGGTTTTTATGGGAATGACTGACTGACTGACTGACTGACTGACATATCAACGCACAGCCTAAACGGCTAAACATAGGCAACTTGAAATTTAGAAGAGACGTAGCTTACATACCGTAGACGTGCACTAAGAAGGGAATTCCCGAAATTCCCACGGGAACGAGAATTAGCGGGAAAATCCTTTTGTATGAAAAATCTAAACCGCTTAAGTTAGACACTTGAAATTTGGCATGCAGGTACGTTAGTAAAAGCTTACGTGCAACGCGATATTGCAAAATTCCCACGGGAACGAGAGTTATTGGGAAAAAAAAATTGTATGTAAAATCCTGTAGTCCACGCGAACGAAGTCACGGGCACAGCTAGTTTTGGTACAAGTCGATAGTATACAAACCCATATTTAAAATAGCTTCTAACTAAGAACCTAGAATCACGAGAAGACTATGAAAATTAGTACAAATAAACTATCTAAATGCTGTATAAAAAAAATCACCTTACATTTCGTTATATGGATTTTTTCTTTTTCAGTTTTTTTCCCCTTTTGAATCAACAAAAATGTATGGTACATAAAAAAATATTATCTATGCATAAAATACTTTCAAAATAAATTTATTTGGTTTTATGTAAAATCACCCCCTGGACTTTTGCAACCCTCGATTTGTTCCCCTTGTCGCATGATTTTTGTACGGCGTTGTGGAATAATGGATTAGAAGCAGTATTGAAATAGTATGACACAGATGCCGTACAAAATCAAATGACCAAATTTACCCAGGTAATTGTGGGAAAAACAAATCTGACTTTGTGGCGCACCATTTTTTACGGCACTGTGGGTTTTCTTATTATTTTTAATGGATCTATCGATGGTAAGAATGCCGTACAAAAATATTCGACTAAAATGTACTCACTCTACCTGTACTTTCGAATTGTCACCTGCACTCAGTTGGACAGCTTACAAGTGAAGGCATAGTGCTGAATTTTATTATTTTATGTTTTTATATCGTTACCTAGATAGATAGGTCACCTGATGGTTTAAATGACCCATAACTTTTTCAACATGGCCTTGTAGTCTATAAGATCTCAAAACTAGCTTTAAAATACTTGTTTTTTTTTAATGCGACCATTTTTGAGAAAAATACATTCACTTAAAAACGTCAAAAATTTTGGAAGATTTTTACGATCCTTTAATTATTTCTGCTAGTATATTTGATAATCCTGCTACGCATGCTTGCTCGGGAAAAAGCGTGAAACTAAAGAAAAATGTGTTGTCATTTCTCAGTTATTTTATTTTTTCATGTTTTACTTACTGTTAACAATAGTGTCTGATTTGCATACATATACGACGATAAGAAAAATATTTTTAAGCATGAGCGTGAACTACTTTTTTTTATGGTGTTAATTGTAAAGTGGTTACCTTCGCCCATAGACATCCATAATATTAGAGTTATGGATGCGTTGCCAGCCTCGGGGTGTAGGACAGAAGGAGAGAGGAAGGATGGGAATGGTGGGAATAGGGAGAGCTGGCTTACATGCCATCGAACCCGAACACATCATCAGACCCACGGGTGAAACTACTTAATAAAAACTATTGATAAACATTTATTTTAGAAATGATATAAAATTTTGAACGCAGCGGGCATCGAACTCGCGACTTGATATTTTTCAAATTAGAAGTGTGCAAATAATACTTTAAAAAATGTTATAAATAAAACAATTGATAAATTTTAGGTGTCAATACAAATAACAACTTATTAATTATTTCTCCATTGTAGCAAGGGGGTCTGCATACACGATTGATAGTGGGTTCGATTGTTGCTCACAGGAATAATTGTATAAAAATTATTTTAATTCTCCAATCTAGTAAGAGAGCTCGGCGTTGAGTTTCGCCTCTAGCCACGGAATGTTTATAATTCAGGCGGAAAGTGGGGATTTAAATTCTCTCTGACTTACCCTGTTATGCAAAAAAAAGCATAAAGCTGTGAACAACGTGTACAATATGAAAGCGTAAAATAAAATATTAAATTAGCATAGCTCTAAGGGTACTTTTTATTTGTTATGATATGGTGTTATCAATGACAATAAAACTAACAAACATTAAACTACACTTTAAGAACGCTCGTATGACCTATACAAGTGTAATTCTCATACACACTCGTCAGGTTCTTAACACATTTTTGGTAACTTCACCTCTATCTCAAACAAACTCACTCAAGCTCCTCGTATGAGCCAATTTGCTTGAAAATTGGCCCTCGACTCTGAACACTGAAAATCCACAACAATACCTACACTCTATCGTCGTACTTTCTAAAACTAGAAAAAATGTAATAGAAAATATTTTTTGTATTTTTTTATAAACTATTTTTGTGATTATTTGTATATATTGTTATTAAATAAAAGTCCATTTAGAAGCAACAATTCAAAGTTCATCTTTAACTAATTTTAAGAGCTCATCTTCCTCATCCGTCCAAACATCTGGATCTGAAGTCATCTGCCCCAAAGCCTCCATCCGCCTTTCCATGGTAACCTTATCCAAGATATGCTCCATCTTCATATGCATGCAATCATTGAAAACGGACGCAAATTCACAAATTTCAAAAATATTTCCTACCACATCACTACATTCATTTATAGCTAACTTAAGCCTCGAAAGCACTTCACTATCTTCCCCATACACAGCTTTATTCGCCTCCAACAGGTTTTCTTTTAATATTTTATTATTTTTTATTATAGAATTACGCTTTAAAATACAGGCAACGAAACATTTACCCTGTAATGTGGTTTGCGGTATCCTTTTTAAGAAGTTCTCGACATCGGCCATCGACGCTTTCACCTGTCTGGCGCATTCAGTTAAATTTCTTCTGAAAGGTTCGACTTCTTCGTTCATTTTATTAAATTTATCAATTTGTTCGTCTTTGGTGAGTGGCGTGAAAGCTATTACGAAAATCAATAGGGCGAATAGTATGAGAAATGTTAAAATATAGTTAAATTTGATTCGGAACATAGTGTGTTGGTCTTCGTCTTCTTGTGTCGAGTTACTCATTTTTTTGTTAACTTTTCGTACGAAAACATAATTGGTCGTATTTAATAATTGCTTGTTAGTTATGGCTTTACACAGCTACGTTTTATAGCTTTGCTATATATTTATATATATTATATATATTTATATATATTTTACTATATATTGCTTACTTTTGTTAACAACCACCGTAAAGGTATTAAAATGTACACGTAAATATATATTTCTCCATTATGTCTAATCAGACGGACAAATGAAAAGTTATTTTATAATTATTAAAGACTGCGTTATGAACATACAGCAGTCGTGTTTAATCAGGCAGGTCTTAATATTTCTACGATGCTTATATATGAATTAATTATAGAGTATATGGGACCATGGAATGGTAGCGCAGTGGAAGTGTCTGACTGTAAACATGGTTGTGGGTTCGATTAATTTTGTCGCTAGATCGTAATTTAAGTATTATCATTTCTCCTCTCTGGTAAATTAGACAAAGCGCGGCGTTTAGGTCCGCCACTCACTCAAAAAGCATGAAGCTTAAAAAAAAGAAAATAATAATTAATGTGAAGAAGTACGATTTACATTACATTTATATAATGCTTTTAAAGAATATGCTTTTCATATAATTTTTGACTTTTATTGTAATTTCTTTAAATACATATAACAAATTATAATTTGTAAATCATGTGGAATAAATAGGTCACACTTAGGTCGAGTAAAATCTTTATTAAGATGAGTACGTTTTAATCTTTTTAAGTCCTTTTTTTTCTTGTACATATGTCGTGGCCATATCGTATAATTGACGACTTCATGATATCGTTGACAATATCATGAAATGGTTGCAGTTCATGAAATGACCAACTGAATTTGACGATATCGTTGATTCTTCAACGTTTAACGATTTCGTCATCGACGTCTGGTCATATCGTAAAATAAGATGTCCTTATAATATATTTGATATAAATTTAGAATATGCGCGTAAAACATCTCATTATATATAAGGACGATGTTTTTATACAAAAACACTTTCAATCTCTATAGAATCAATTTATTAAAAAAAGTTTAACCTAACCTAACCTAAAAAATCTTTTACGTAATTAGAATTATTTTGTGTAAAGATACTTAAAATCAATCAAGATAGGTTAGGTTAGGTTAAACTTCTTCTATTTAACAGATTCTTTAGTATATAAAAGTAGCTTTTACTATATAATTACTTTACTATATAATTAATTTGACGCACATTGACTTAAATTAATTTAAAATGATTTTATATAAATAAAATTATTTTATTAAGAATATTCATTTTGCTTAAAGTAGACGAATAATGAATTCTGCTTTTAATTAAAAAAAACATATTTAAAACTAAAATGTTTACTTCGTTACGAACAGCTGATAAACAAAAAGCGCTACTAGCGCCTCTATCGGTTGCTTAACTAATTATTTGACGATTTTGTCAAACAATATCGACGAATTCATGAAGAAGCCGCGCGATTAGTTGACGATATCGTTAAACGTTGCGCTGTCATTGATTTCGTCAAACGACATCATGATCTGGCCAAACGATAATTGGTCATTCCATGAACTGCGACCGTTTCATGATATTGTCAACGATATCATGAAGTCGTCGATTCTACGATATGGCCACGACACATACACTGATTACCACATTTTAAAAGGTTTTTTTAATATACTCATGGTTTTAACTTATGAAACAATATTTACATTAAGAAATGCTTTGTCCTCATCATATTTGATTGAATATCTGTTAATAACTATACCAAATAATATTTAAATGTAAATTGGATTTTATCTGTGGAGAGTAACCTATATCGAGGTGCAGTAAGACAGCGTATGATTTTTAATGATTATAGGTGGAATTCCGACCCGATGATATAACTATATTTAAATTAGAAGCCAGTTGTGGCGCAGGGGCACCATGTGTGACTGTAAACGCGATTGGTTGTGGATTCGATTTCCTCTGAAGGAGTGGAAACATTTGATATTTCCATTTTCTTCGCTCTGGCGTCGAGGCAATACGCGGCTTTAAGGTCCGCCACTTAACGCAATTCCTCCAGAATTCCGCAGAAAATGGGACGGGTGTACCCTACTCTGCTGTGTGTGGGATATAGTGTGAAGTTAAAAATATATATTTGTATTTCTTTATTTTAATATCGTAAAGTGTAGCGTTAGATTCCGTAACTTAACAAGCAATGCCTTGAATTGGCAGAGAATAAGGTGTCCTAACACTATATCTTCTCTGCCTACCATGGTATACGAAATAAAGTGTAAAACAAAAAATTACATAAAATAACACATAGCCCGCCCAACATTTTATCCCATAACAGAAAAGTAGGCCAAGTGAGCAATTATAAAAATGCTCATACAAACATATATTTTGACCTGTTTACATTTTTATAACATGTTAATATATGTACATATACATATGTCTAATCGGCTTTAGAATAATGCAATTTTGCCGGCCACTTAGCATGGCTTCACTGGTCAGCACAGTATTAGAACTAAATATTATGTATGTATCTACAATCTTCATATAATATTACAATAAGTCTTAAGATCTATTTCAAAGGCAAGGCTTACGAGAATGCGGTTGGTAACAGCCGTACGTGGCTGCTAAGATATATCACAATATGATATGCACATAAAGTTACAATATTTTTTATGTAGAAATACTTTTGAAGCCTTCGTGGTGTAATGGGACAGGGTTGTTTGTAAACATGATTGGTTATAGGTTCGATTCTCATTCGGAGGGATGATTTATACTTAATTTTTTTTTTCATTTCTCCTCTGGTAATTAAGAAAGAGAGTGACTTTGAGCCAAGGGCGAAACCGACAAAAAATACGTTATAATACTTACTTATGTGAGTAACTTTTTTCAAACTTTTAAATTGGATTCATCATAAGCCGTCGGTTTTTGGTTCTAGAAGCTAATAGAATATAGAATTTAGCATGTAAAAGAATATAACATATTAAAAATTATAATATTTTTTTGAATATGTTAAAAAAAATGTTTTCTATACCTACAATGTCTCTTACTTTAACAGTAAATTGAGCAGAGTCTCTATATTAAGTTTACAAAGTAACTTTTCCGTTATATACTTCAGCATTATTCCTAAATTGCCTATATATCGTATATATCGTTCCAATCTATTTTTTTCTGAATTTCGAGGTAATAAGAAAAGATATACAAAAAGCTTCTTCGTTTTTGCTTTACTTCCATTATTATGTCATTTTTTTTATTTTTTAAGCTTCGAACGAACGAACGAGCACAAAGCTAATGACATAGTAATTTGCACAAACACACAAACAAACAAACAAACGACCTCTCACCCCAAACACATATACAGTCGCCGTTCCATCGCGGGTAAAAAGATTAAATACCTATAAATTAAAAAATACTAACAATTCTCAATCGGTTTCGGATCTATTCCGTCTCCAGACATCTGGTTGATTTCGGATTATAGATACGGTCGAAATACGTACCGTATGTTAGAGATAGAATAAAATATGCGACGATGACTGCCAACCTCTAGCTGGAGAAACCAATATAAGAAGAAGAATTAATATATACCTCTTAGAATAAGTTTTTTTTAGCTTCACGCTGTATCCCGCACACTGCAGGGTAGACAGAGGGAACCTAGTATGACATTCCGTTCTCCATTTTCCGCTGATTATTTGGAGGCATTGCGTGTTAAGTGGCGGAACTTAACGCCGCGCTTTGCCTCGACACCAAAGCGAGTGGGAATCGAATCCACAACCAGTTGCGTACAGTCACACGTTTGTGCCACTGCGCCACGACTGGTCCTAATATAGACTATATGTCGTGACGCCAGCGTATTCGGGGGATCATTATACTTGAAACATTTTTATTTTTCAGCTTTTGAGGTAAAATGAAGGGTGGCATTAAGTTTGACAATATCACAGACTCGGGCGGGAAATAGTACGCCCGAACATATTGAAACATAACTTACATAATATATATCTACGTAAAGCCCTTCATATAGAGGTAGTAGAATTACTAGTGTTATTTACTGTTACGTTGAAATATTATATATGTGTATTTTGTGATACATATTTACATTATACATAAGGCCACTGTTAACATGTGATTGATGCACGCGCAAATGTGTGAACGATTATATCTAATAACGATTTATCTTATTATAAAATAATAAACAACGTATCAAAACTTTAGCTTCTTTTAATTTATTATCTAAATAATTATTTAAGAGGTGCATTATATAAAAATCAAACTTCCATAATTTTATTAATGTTTATTAAATAGAGACTAAAGATAAGTTAATACTAATTAAGTAAGTAAACAATACAATCACTCCTTTATATCACATTAATGTTCTCTATATTCCAAATAGAAAAAACAAATGGCTGTCCACAGACGGCTGTAATTATTCACATAACAACAATATATAATTAAACAATGGAATACTTATTGGAATGTTCTCAATTGTAAAAATTAATGATAAATATTATTATAAATAAATTATTCATGTTTTTCGAAAGTTGTCTAACTTTTTTAAAAATAAAATAGTACAACAGATAAAAAAATATTAACATGTTATACAGATAAGGTACAAAAAAGGTTTTCTATAACACTTAAATAGTTAAGCATTAATTTCGACATTAAAATAAACAATTTTAGAATACTTTGGTCAATTTATGTAAAGATACAAATTCTACGTTTAAATACGTGGTCAAAATTCAAACACTATTTCAAACTACAAATATATGTATACATACTAGCTACTGTAATACATTTATAGCATTATTTTATTCAAACAATATAATATCAATGCTAAATGTTGTAATTGTTTTCATATAAGTCACTGCACACTGTAGAAAAATATTTGACACAAGAAATGTGTCAAATTATGACTCAGTCACCTTGACGTTTAAACTGTATTTAATTGACGTAACGATTTGGATTCGAATTACAATTAGGATTTTTTTTAGCAGCCAGGAGATAGCCTAGTGTCAAAACATTCCGCTCTCCACGTTTCACTACAAATTGATAACGGAAATGACCCACCATCACTTACATTCACATGTTGCCGCTTACATTCAGATGCTGTCCCGCTGTCTCACGACAAAAAAGGGAATGTTTGAATTACCAAGATAAAATAAAATGAGGTCGAAGGGAGTACGAAGCCTTTAAAATTGTGTAAAATGAAAAACAGGGTGTTTTCCACTAATTCACTGCCTAAACATAAAGTAAATAAAACTGATAAATGTACATTTATCTTTAATACTCTTTAACATGATACTGTATTGAGTATTGTACCAGAATATAAATTCCGTTTACATAGTGAAGCGTATGATACCCTATATACCTCAAGGTAACGAGAGCAGTGGCATACATACACAACTATCCATTACAAAGCATAAGTGACATTGCATGTGTACGATCTAAAGCGATGTTATTAAGTCTTCATTATTTTGTTTTTTATTACGTAAAAACAGAATTTTGGCGATCGTGGTTCATAGGCACGGTATCTGATTACTAGTCTTCAATTCAAATGAAGACCTATATTTAAATTATTTTCATTTTTCTGCCTTGTTGAAAGAAATCGTGGTGTTGAAATACAAAAATCAAAAAAGAATAACATAAAAACTGAGCGTAAATCAAAGAACGCCAAAGTAGACTATTTTTACATTGGGTTAGATCACTGCCTCCTCTACTGTAATCAGAACAAACGTAAAACTAGAAAAAAATATATTTAGGCCACGTAGAAAACGGACCCATAACCGTCAATTTAAGTTAAATAAAATTCACAGCTAAGTAGCATCCAAAAAATCGTTTTAAATTAACTGTTAAATTTCACATTTTTTTTTCAACATCTAAAATTTACAGTGTGCAGTGGCATTATAACCGTACTCTATTCTATGTAAAGCTGTCAGTACAAAAATTAAGTAGCTCACAAGTGTTTTAGGTATTACGTGTTAAGAAAAAATAAATATATAATCATTTTAGTAATATATGTGTGTACCTATATAATAAAATTCTAAAGAATATAAAATATTTCGATTTAATTTATGCCAAATAATAGTTTAAAATTAGTTTTTATGAAACTTAAAAAATATATCTTGTGAATTAAGCGAGATTTTTGTACTAACAACTTAGAAGCTACATTGTAACCAGAGAAATAATTGTCAAATGTCAAAATTACATATTAATTACACAGATAATCTATAAAATTTATTCGCCATTGAAAAAGTTTTTATTAAGAAGGTTGTATTTATAAAACACGGGTTACTTAATTCCCGCTTAGAAATGTATTAGGCTCGAGGCTAGATACGCAATATTTAATGGCGCAACGATTGTTTACACATGACAGTATATGTCTGCATATACTAATATCTCACTTTTAGTATTATTCTTTAGACACGGATGCCATAATAAATTTCTTGAAAAAAAAATGTTTGTTTCAAAATTTTGTGGAAAAAATATAATGTCAACTTTTAAAGAATATGTCTTCTTTATTTGATATCAACAGTTGTATTTTTCTCCATCTGACCGTTAAGTTCTAATTAACATTCGTGGCGTGTCTGACATTTCATTTAGAATGCACTCAGCCGTTTCTCTTTAGTTTGACATTACTAACAAATTAAAAAAAATATATAAGCATTATATATTTTTTTAATATTTTACTAATGTTCATTTCATGACCTCAAAATACTCATTTAAATTAATTTCATTACATTAAGTAAATAGCCA
Source organism: Dryas iulia moderata (assembly GCA_019049465.1). Classification (NCBI taxonomy): domain Eukaryota; kingdom Metazoa; phylum Arthropoda; class Insecta; order Lepidoptera; family Nymphalidae; genus Dryas; species Dryas iulia. The sequence goes on from CM032440.1 coordinate 2,912,130, forward strand.
ACAATTTTTTTTTTTCAAAAAATTTTGGCGCTTGCCCTTTCTAATACCTCTCCATTATCAATAACAATAAATAAAATGAATATCAAATAGGAACATAATAGTGTATAAGCCGTTTACACTCCAAAATCACAATTACAAGTGTAATTAAGGTTAACACGTTTTGAAATCATAAGTCTTTTTATTTACATATTGCCTTCGACTTCGCTGTTTAGAAGCTTAAGAGGTCTGAGCTTCCGTTACGACATGCACCTGCATAATGTAAGTAACTGTAAAACTTATTGCTTACTACTGGTAAAGTGAAAAGCGTTTAAAAGGTTGTTCTTTACACATAAGTTATGCCTTTACGTTATTTATTGAATGCATAATATTGACTATTAAAGCTGCACGGAAATTGTAAGTACATATCATTATTATTTGTACCTAATAGTAAAGCAAAAAGAACCTATACTGTACGCGTGCGACCGCACTTAGGGGAATTGTTTTCTAAATTATTTTATTAGTTATGGTTCTGATAAGAAAACGTGGTGTTAAGTTCCGTCACTCAGCACGAAATATCTCAATTTCAGGCGTTTATTAGAAAACGAAGTGTCTTGACATTCTCTCTCATGACATAATAGCAACATATATTATTTTTAATTAAAATTTATAATAGTTTTTTTTTATTTCTTTACGATTCATTTATCAAACTATTATTATTCTGTTATAAATCTTCTGTTGTGTTTAAAATTAACAACAAAAATCCGAATATACAGTCGTAACGATTTTATAGACGTAGTTTTGTTTAACGGTCTATTGCCGGTTAATGTTATGTTCGTATTACGCAATATTATTGGTTCAGTGAACTCAAATGTTGATCTTAATACTGTTTATTCGGCCCATACTACATAAACTACATGTTAGATTAATAAGTTTACAATCTTTATAATAAAAGAGAGTTAAAAAATATCAAATTTAATATACTGGTTATGAGTTTTAGTATATTATTTATCATACTCACGGAATCATCACTTACAGTAGGCTAATCAAAGGGCCAGTAGTGTAATGACACACCGTTTCCCGCTTTCCACCCAAATTTGAGCATTAATTGCGTATTAAATGGCGGAATTTAACGCCGTGGTTTGCCCTCCAGTGCGAGAAAATGAAATTAAGTTAAAAATAATCATTAGGGTGGGTGGGTAGGAACAGTATCCACTACAATGTACAGCGTTCACAATGAGTCGTTGTCCCATTGCGCCACAGTGACCTCTATATTCAATTTTTGTTTCAAAATACTTTTAATTCAAATTTTATTATAATTTAAAATATATTTTTCATGAATGAATTGCAAAATTTTAACATTATAACGTGGTAAGTAGACCAAGTCACAAATTTTGTGCGTTATATTGAAATAAAAATAGAAAATAGACTTAGTTAGCTTTCAAACCAGTTCTCTTAGAAATTGATATATTCATACATGTTATAGGTAAAAGTGTGATGTAAACTGATTGAGTAATGTTATTATCGCGGCTGTTTTAATTATTAGTTAACTCTATCTAATGATTTTATAATAAAAAAAAATTTTATTTGTCGTTTTTGTAGAATTTATTTTATTAATTTAATGTATTTTTTATAATTTAAAAAATATTCATATTTTACACTCCTTCTCTTTATTAAATTCACCTGTGCCAAATTTTATATCCCTCTTTCTGCGCATTTTCTTAAAAAGTTTGCGTTTTACTTATTAAAAAATATATAGATTGATTATATATTTCACGATATTTTATGTTACAATTCTATTCAAGTTTTCAAGAATTTCATTTTTTTTTTTCTTCATTCTTTTAATATATGTTAGTTATCATAATTTTTTTTAACATAAAATATGTATAATGCATAGCTTTAGTTATCAATAATTTAAATTATTATCAAGTCAAATAGTATATATAATTTTTAAATTAAAAATAAGAACATTGAATTTTTATTTAATTATTTTCGTTTAAAACGTCACCCAATATTTAAAGAAATTATTAAATGTAACTCTACGCGTAGTGTACCAAATTACGGCGAAAAGTGGAGAACGGAATGTCTTGCAGAACATAGTATAGGTTCTTTTAACATGTCGTATGAAAAAAAATCAAAAAATAGTTAGAAAAGGTATCTTTTTGTCATAATTTAACAACGAAGTCGAAGGCAAATGTTAGTTAAAAAGAATATTTAATTTGGTAAAATATTTCAAAACATTTTCTTTCACATTTATATAAGCTCATTCAATAATCTACACGTTTGGTGCTTATATAGTAAGTTTTTATACTACATTTATCACCCCTACCTACCCTTTTTAGTTACTAACCACAATGACGTTTTTTTTTTTTTATTATATAAATGAATATTTTGTTAATTTTTAGACATATTTTAGTAAAAAGCATATTTAATAGTTTTAAATTTAATAATTGATTATCATTTAAATAGTCAGAATAAATGTAAATTTTGGAAACAATGGTCAGACATTTAATTTTAAGAATATCGATTTTATTTTAAATTCATTAACAAATAGGTAAAAAAATCGAAATACTGTTTTTGTTTTTTGTTTAAAGTGTTAGCAAGATTATAGTTTATATTATTATAAAGTTTTGTTATAGAGTTTTGCTTGGAAAAGATGTCTACTTACAATCTTCTTTTATATTTTAGTTATATCTTTCATTTTTAAATTGATTTAGTAAACAAACTAAATAATAATAATTCAAAAAGCTAACGAAAAATCGTATTAATTGCTTAACCAAAACCTCGTTTTAATTATCAATAATTTGTTTACAATATCAATAATAACAAACAAAAAAATATGTCCTTTCGTTTTTACCTTTCACAGACCTCTGTATCATTTTTTTGTTCTCGTTAACGTTTCCTGATGAAAAAATTAAAAACTTATTCTTGTCTTACTATGCACTGTTTCTAGCCGTCGTATTAAAAAGAATATTCAATTACCGCTTTATTTCGCACCCGGCCTTGTGCCAAGTTGTCATATAATACTGGTTTTTGCTAAATAATGAATTATTGCATTCATATTATTTATAATTAATACAATAGATAGAATAAACATTCTACTCTATACTATTGATATAACATTTTAAAATATGTTCGCTATTTCATTAATGTATTCACGTTAAAGTATCTAGAAGTGATATAGATACCGTTGTTGAAGTTTCGCGGGACTTCAAGCCCGGAGTGGCATGTAGGCGCAAACAAATTAACTTTCGGACTCGCAAAAAAACTGCGCTTTCACTTTCATATCACATTGCAAAACAAACACAACCTCGTTCGGCATTTCTCACGAAACCCCGCGTCGAGGAACTAAAAATTTGAACCGTTCGTTTCAGGTCGATGGCTTAGCTCTCTTCCGTCTCGACCAAGACGGGCAGACTCGTGGCGTGCTGGCACGTGGGTGACACCGCTGAGAACGCAGACAGCCAAGCTTCCAAATCTCGCTCGGAGCACAAAAACCTCGCTGACACAGTATTATCGTAGCCCTTTTGTCGCACAAAAAAACCACAGTTCGTATCGACTCTCTCAACGGTTGTGTTTCGTAAGTTCACAACGCCGGTCGGCTTGGATAGTCGTTTTCTCGGGTAGATGACGGCGAAATGCTCCAGGGATGTTCTATATACGACCACACGCACGTCCTGCCGCATCCCGCCCGGTGCCAGGAGGACTAGAAACCCCGATTTCACTTCCGCGTGACAGGTTTTCTTAGTGAAACCCTGCCCGAAGTGTTCGGCGCGACACGACGGCATTATATCGGTGGGCATTATGTTATTTATTTTATAAAATGCATAACATTTGTAGCGGCAAGCGCGACGTCCGTCCCGTGCGCGCTCTGAAATAAACTGAATAATTTTCCTGCTAACCTTTGCATCGGTCTCTCTCGGCGTCGCGTTGCATTCACTTGGAGCGGAGGCTTATCGGGTTCAATCAAAAATGTTAATATCTCGAAATAATGTTACACACAATGGCCGCGACAGACATTCGCTAGTTTTTTTGTGTGAAAATTGTTTTTACGAACTTACTTTGTATTACTCTATGTATTTGTCACTTGTGTATTATTTATGGAGCTTAGTTTGCTCAGATATAAGCGTTTAATACAGTGCTATTGAACTAGATCTTAGGTTTCAAACTGTTAGAATATTTAATAATATATTTTTTTAATGATTTTTTCTTCTTCATATTTAAGTTTTATCCAGCATAGCAGGTAGCCAGACAGAGCTTAGAGTTAAGACACTCCGTTATCCAATTTCCACTTGAATTTAAAACACTACACGTACAATGGTATTATTCAGTACAGCAGACAAGAAAAAAAATATCTAATTATAATTATTTCTCCCTAGTGGGAATAGAACTGGCAACCGTAGCGATGAGTCAGATGCTGTCTCACTGCGGCCGAATTGTCTCTATATATCTTTTAATCTAATACACAAAATATATATTCACTTAAAAACATAAATATATCGACGACAGAAAACGTATTTGCTGTAAGTAGAAAAAGTACAGTTTGAAATAAAGCCGAAAAACTTTTTTAAATTTGAAAAAAAAATCATAGCTCTGTTAATACAAGCAATAAAGACATGATTTTTGGTACGTGAATAAACTTTAACATTACTAATGTACTGAAAATATCTACATGTTTCTAAAATTAGTGGAAGTAGACTTTTCATTACTTACAGCAATTTGTTTTTAATTTATGAAATGTAAAAATGTCGTAAGTAAGTACTGCATTTGTATGGCGAGAGAGGATTCTGATTCTTTTGAAGGGAATTGAAATACTGTAAACGATAAATAACACTAAATAAGGATTATCTTGAAGACTTATGTAAGATTTTGAAATGAAGTTGACATAAATAAGCTCTAAGTATTGGGTAGGTAATAAGGCCAGACTGCGTAAGTCATAATTGATTCTTAACGTCGTCACAATTGCTGTAAATTAAAAAAATAGCACTACACTGGATTTTTGGGTAGTTACAACAAATTGGATGAATATTTTTTCAAAATTGAGAACGCGTAAGTAATTTTTTTTTTAATCTCAGCAAAAAACTACCTAGATCATTCGACGCAGTTTTTTTTTCTGATTCAAATGATATATAAAACCAAATTTTGATATTTTCTACTTACAGCAAATACGTTTTCCGTCGACGATATAGAGATTGACATCGTCGCATCGCGGTTGAGTACTACCTAAACGTTTTGGTTATAGTCTCAATTATCTCTTATTTACATAATAGCCGTAATTTTTGCTCTGGATAAAACTCGGTGTTGAGTTACGCTTTTCAGGATGTTCATGTTCATGATGGCCACTTATGTTCAGATTATTTAAAACACTGCCTAAATCTCAAAATGCTTACGTTTCATTAAGAATGTTTGATGTAGCAAGCTCATTATTACATTATATTTTGTTCTTCTTAGGGCTTGACGCTTATAGATAACTAGAATCTAGTATCAAGACAATCCGTTTTTCGCCTTAAATCGAAAATTAACTTAACGCTGGTCTTAGTCATAGATACCAGAAGGAAGAATATATTTTATAAATATTATCTCTAGTGACAATCGATCCCACAACCACTGAACTGACTGTAAACAGATAGATACAGTCCCACTGCGCCACTACAGCCTTTGTCCTACCTTGGCTTTTAAAAGGCACAAATATACAAGCTTTAGTAAAGCTCGCCTAGTTTGTATAGTAGAATCGTGGACCCAATTTGCTCATATTATGTTTGAACGTGGCTTTTATGTAGGAAGCTTAGTGAAATAGTGAAAGTTTGAAAACAAGTACTCTTAAGTCATTACCGGTGAATTTCTAGGAATTCGACGTTTTTGTATAATAGAAACTAAGAAGCAAGAATAATAGCAATTCATTTTGGTATGTCATAGACATTGTAGAAAAATTCTTTTGTAGAAATTAGATGTACCGTCGGGGCCAGTCGTGGCGCAGTGGCACGAACGTGTGACTGTAAACGCCTGGTTGTGAGTTCGATTCCCACTCGAGGAGTGGAAATATTTAATATTTCCATTTTCTTCGCTCTGGTGCCGAGGCAAAGCGCGGCGTTAAGTCCCGCAACTTAATACGCAATGCCTCCTAATTCGGGTGGCTTTTTGTTTACTTTACTTTGCGGAAAAACGTGCAACTACTCTGTTGTAGAAAACGAAAGTTCCAATATATATATTTAGATTTTTTTTATTATAGTTACATTAACTTAGTAGAACTAGTAGTAGTCTACCACTTAGTACACCCCGGTCTCCACTTTCCACTCGAATCCGAGACGCGCTTTATCTTATCACTAGAGCGGAGACGTATACGTTATTTAAATATACATCCCCCTAAGTGGGAATGAAACTTACAACCATCGCGTACAGTTAGACTTTGTTGCGAAACGATGAGCTCAACCAAGTTAAAACAAACGCTATAATCATGAAACAATTGTATACTGAATTCAAACTAATACCTACCCGTAAAATGTAATGATAAATACTACTACACTATTTAAAGCACACTCTAATATATATTTTTTTAGACAGAGAGTATTGAGTGTTAAGACACTCCGTTCTCCACTTTCCGCCGGAATCCGTGACGTTGAAATATAAAATCAAATTAGTTTGTTGAAGCCATTAATCCTGAATTCAAGTTGAATATCTAGATTGTTGTTTTCATTTATTCCAGAAATAACAAATGGAGAAAGTTTTCACGAGTTCTATTAGTATACTAATTTGTTTTCCAACAATAATTTACTGGAATAGACTACAAACTATAAGCTGTGTAAATACATAACTATATCTTACGTTAGTCCTGACTTTGCCTGTGTTTAAATGATATTTTTGCAGCTTCACTCTTTTCCACTTAGCTGGGTAATCAATAAAAATATTAAAATGAAAATAGAGTGAGAGAGAGAGTGCCTGGACGGTATTCAGGAGGCGCAGGTTCGAATCCCGCTGCGTTCAGTTTTTTATACGTTTTCTAAATGTCTTTTTCAATTTTCTTACGTGTGGAATATCACTTTAAAAATGTTTAAAAATGATTTATTTCGGATGATTGACCTATAGAAAGTGTTAGTGTGTTAGTAACAATATTTTCTTATAAGTTATGTTAGTTTTAATTATTCGTACATTTATTTATTTTAATCTATTGTAATCAGAGAAAAACTAGTCTCAAAGCACTTCGTTTTGCACTGCCCAAAATAAAGAGTGGAGGAACTCTGTCCCGCATAGTACCCACAACCCAATTATTTTTTGTGTTTAATTCTGTGGCAAAGCGGAGAAAGGAGCATCTTGACACTAGGGTTCTCTCTTCTCAAGTTATACGTGAAAAAGAGTACCTACAATAAAATAAAAAAATATTTTCTCAATATCATGCGTTATTTCATAGAAACCTTTCAAGTGGTCGAAGTGAAAGAGCAAAAAACATAAAATTTAGAGAAAAAATATATAGACAACGGGGTAATGTACTGTCTGCAGAGGTATTTTAAAATATATAAGCATCAAATAAGAAGCCGTATAAATAATCCAATATTTTATAGAAAATACTTACTTTGTCTTGAGACTAGCAAGATATTCTATACAAGATTACTCTAAATATAATAATAAGTAAATAATAATAAGTAATTATTGTGTAGTCTTGTTATAATTTTATTACAAATGTAATGACGGAGAAATGACTTTCTTCTTTTTCTAACAAAGCGCAGTTAGTAGTTTCTTTCTCTTTCTTTCTATTCTTTCTCTCTCTCTCTCTATTCTATGTTAAAATTATACTGCAAAATATTTGCAATATATTTTTATTACAATATATTACAATATATTTTTGATTATTACATTATATTTTTAATTTGCAGAAAGATAGAAAGTAGCAAGACTCGAACCTATGCCTCTTGGAAACTTTCCGCTCGGAAGGAATTTTAACTTTTAAACCATGCGTCTTGAAATAATATAAATAGAACCTGAGCCAGTCGTGGCCCAGTGGCACAAGCGTGTGCCTAAACGACTGGTTGTGGGTTCGATTCCCACTCGAGGAGTGGAAATATTTGATATTTCCATTTTCTTCGCTCTGGGGCCGAGGTAAAGCGCGGCGTTAAGTTCCGCCACTTAACACGCAATGCCTCCGAATTCGGCGAAAACTGGAGAACGGAGTGTCTTAACACTAGGTTCCCTAAAAAAATAAATAAATAAATAGAACCTTTCACCTCCAGCCTAAATAATGAACACTGCGTCATCAGCATGTTTACAGTTTATGTTCCGTGTCGCTAATATAACAAACAACCTTCATATAAAATGAACGCTCCAAAGTAAGTACCTGCTTCTTGACTAGACTTGACATTAATTAAATGCCACAACTCTATAATATTGCTTTTACAAAGAGCTTAATGACTTAAAGCTTTGCCTTTTTGAATTTACTTTGTATTTTTTTTAATATTTATAAATAAAATATTGATTGGCTTACTTTGTTGTCTGCAAACAAATATGACATATTATTTTTTTTTCTTAATGATCAACTTTAGTAACAAGTGTAAATGTATGCAGCCTTTAAACTATAAATTATCTGTGTAATAAATGTCTTTTTTTGTATATCCGTTTAGTAGCTTTTGTATAATTAAATAAAAAAAATGTATTTAATAATATAAATGCTGAATGCCTAATGTAAGGATTTTGTAAAAGTAACTTTTTTTTTTTATTGTAAATAAAATATCGTTTCGCCAGTCGTGGCGCAGTGGCACAAGCGTGTATGAATTCGGCGGTGCGTGGGGTACGGAGTGTTACACTAGGTTCCATCTGCCTAGCCTGCTGTGTGCGGGATACACCATGAAGCTAAAAAAATAAAATATCGATTGGCTTACTTGGTTGCCTGTTTATAAATATGACATATTTTTTTCTTAATAAACAACTTGAGTAAGAAGTGTAAATGTATACAGCCTGTAAACTATAAAGTATTTGTGTAATAAATGTCATTCAAATCCATTTACAAACTTCTGCATAATGAAATAATATAAATTCATATAAACATTTAAATGCTTATTGCCTAATGTAAGTTGCATCATCTTCTAACAAACATAGAGTTAATAGGCACCATAAACTGCCTGCATAATTCCTACAAATTTATCTGTAACTCAAAGTCAAAGTTTGGGGCCAGTCGTGGCGCAGTGGCACAGAGTGTGACTGTAAAGCGACTGGTTGTGGGTTCGATTAACACATTCGAGGAGTGGAAATATTTATCTTCGCTCTGGTGTCGAGGCAAAGCGCGGCGTTAAGTTTCGCCACTTAACACGCAACGCCTCCGAGTTCGGCTCTGCGTGGGGAACGGAGTGTCTTCCTTCTGCCTACCCTGTTGTTTGCGGGTACAGCGTGAAACTAAAAAATAGAAAATGTAAAAGTCAGTGATTGTCAAAACACTCCGTTCTCTACACTCCGTCCGAAATTGGGACATTGCGTGTTAAGTGGTGGATGTCAACATTGCGCTTTATTTTAGATACCAAAGGGGAGGAATAAAAATAATGACATTCCCCGAATGGAATTCCAACTCACAATCATCATGTATACGGTCAGACACGCATTGGGATAATGCGTCACGACGACGGCCTCCATTCAAATAAAGTTGCGAACTGTGTCTTGTATTAAATAATATTTTTATAGTGTCGACGCGCCGACAATCGTAATGTTACAAATCTTGTTGACATTTAGTGCTGTCTGTGTCTGTCTAGTGCGTCTGGTATTGCGAATTCGATAATTTGTTACAATATTTGTTATATATAAATAAATTGATGAACATCTCTTTATTTAAAATGGCATCGTCGCGCAGTGGGACAGCATTTGGACTGTAAATTCGATTGGTTGTTGGTTCGATTCGCATTCAATGTACATATATTACAATATAAATGAAAATATACTTTATTCAAATGTTGTGGCTTTATTAATTTCCTATATGTTATATAGTGATGAACACATTTGAATCGGTTTTGTCAGTTCTTCAGTATGCACAGCTCGGAAGGCAGTTCTGATAAATGCTGGCGAGAAAGTAAGCAATTATATATTAAAATTTTTATAAAGAGTTCATGTCAGACATTAGCTTCCAAACTGAGCGTCAATAGCATTTAAGTGCACGCATTAAATTTAGCTTTAATCTTTATAAAACAATATAAGCATGTATTCTATCATACATAAAAGTAAGTATATAGACTTTAACAAATGTTTTGCCACTTTTTTTATGGAATACACAAGTTGTGGATGCGTTGCCAGCCTTAGGGATGTAGGACAGAAGGAGGGAGAAAGGATGGGAATGGTGGGAATAGGGAGTGCTGGCTTACATGCCATCGAACCGGAATACATCTTAAGATATTTGGCGGTTCGTCTTTGACATGATAGTGGTCGCGAGCCAGTCGGAGAACGAATCTCCTACCACCAAACTACTGGGTTACCTGCCTTTTACCCAGCGGCGGATGGGAATTGTATTCTTAACCCGTCCCCCCACGGGTCAAAACAATTTGAAGTTAAGAAAATATTAATAAGAAACGATATAATTTATGGCACGAGGTATACGTACGTAGGTATACTGTACTGCCTTAATAATTTGTTACATTTTTAAAAACAAAATCTAATAGTTATGATAAAGTAGGTACCTACGTGTGAAATAGTACGCCTGATGGGGCCATTGTGGCATAGCGCCAGTATAATCGTATAATAAACCAATAGGATGTAGATTCGATAGTCTCTCGGTGAAATCATTAAAATTTAGTTATTTTCATTTTCTCTACTCTGGCCAAAGACAAAGCGCGGTGTTCGGCGGCTTGCGGAAACAGAGAGTCTTCACGCTACGTTCTCTTTAACTACCCTGCTATGCGAAAAAACATGTGATGTTAAAAATATATAAGTATCTACTTGAAAAAGACATTTAAAGAAAACATATGCAATGCATTGCTTAGTGGTGAGAGCGCCTGGACGATATTCAGGAGGCGCGGGTTCGAATCCAGCTGCGTTCAAAATTTTTATACGTTTTCTTTAAGTGTCTTTTTCAATTTTCCTAAGTGTGGAATAACACTTCAAAAAAATATTTAAAAGTATATAAGTACTTGTTTTACAAAAGTTCAAAATAAAACTACCTACATGTATTTTGCATTGTTTAACTCAAGTTCGATATTCAACAGCAATGAACATACGACCTTGGCGAAACTTTGACTCGCAAAGGCTAGAGGATTAAAGGTCTATTGTGCAGACTGTACCTAAAGCGTCTGGCATTTTAGAAAATTCATAATTGCTTTGTATATTTTTGCTTTTATTATTTTTATATTTGAATTTGAATATAACTTTAACATAATACAATATTAAATATTTAAATCATCTTAAAATGTATTCGCACAGTTAGGAAATTGAAAAGCATTTTTTGAATTCGCATAGAAATTGAACGTACTGGGAATCAAACCCGTGCCCCTTGGGAACCTAGCGCGCTGGCTGCTAAACCATGTGATCTTACGCTTACTTTGCTAACGTTATTTGTTTTTGACTTTTGTTATTATACGATTTTCAAAATGTTTTTCAACATAATATTTAAACATAAATTTCTAATTTATGATTTACAATAACTTTAAATTGATATTATTTTTTTATTTATAGTCATACACTTAATACCACACATACTTCTTATGTATATAATATAATAATACAGTAGCATCATTACTTTAATTATAATTACAGACTAACGCAACCGCAGTAGAAGTTTTGCTAATGTAGTTTTAAGTTCAAAATCCTAAGACGTGACCTGACCTCGGTTAGCTTCGAATTTTTATTACAAAAATAATATAATTGTATTATAAAAAATTTTTTAAATGCAAAAAGCTTTGTTTTTTTTTCAGGTTTACGCTGTATCCCGCACACAGCAGGATAGGCAGAGGGAAACTAGTATTAAGATACTCCGTTCCCCACTTTCCGCCGAATTCGAAGGCATTGAGTGTTAAGTGGCGGAACTTAACGCCGCGCTTTACCTCGACACCAGAGCGAAGAAAATGGAAATACTAAATATTTCCACTCCTCGAGTGGGAATCGAACCCACAACCAGTCGTTTACAGTCACACGCTTGTGCCACTGGGCCACGAAGCTTTGTTAATATATAAAGTATAAATTTATTATATGAATGTCTTGGTATCGTAGAATGTGAATGTAAATGTGTTTAGCCGAATAGAGAGAGGATGTTATTTAGTATTTAGCATTCTCTTTCAAATGTCAAATGATCATACCTTGACATACAATAAGAAACGAGACCTCGTAAATTATTGTTTTTTCCATTTTTTTTATTTTTTTAGCTTCACGCTGTATCCCGCACACAGCAGGGTAGGCAGAGGGAACCGAGTGTATTAACACTCCGTTCCCTACACACGTAGGGAACGGAGTTTTTTCTACACTTTGCTCTATTACAATTGTTTTGTAAATAAGTATGTATTAAACTTATGTTAAATACGTGTTATTAGCTTCACCAGTATGCATCACCATAGCATAATAATAATTTAATTGATCATGTCGTCGAGTGGGAATCGAACCCACAATCATTGTGATTGCAGTCAAACACTGTGCTCCTGTGCCACGATGGGCTCATATAATAATATACTATTTTTGACGTCCAGATCTCTTAATTAGGACGATCAGAATAAAACGAAAAGTTAACCCTTATTACTCTTCTTTTCTAATTAAAATATTAAATTTTTAATTAAAAACTTGAAAAAATTTTTAAATGTTGATTAATATTATGTAGGAATGTATGTAAATTGAATACATTCATATTTAGATAGCCGACTAGCAATAAAATATTATAATTGACATAACTATGTGTTTTGGAATATATTAGCATAAATATTGATTGAAATATGCTTTAAATTATTTGCAGAATAATAAATATTTTAAATTTTCAAATAATAATAATAGTAAATAAATATAATATAATAGCTTCACGCTGTATCCCGCACACAGCAGGGTAGGCAGAAGGAACCTAGTGCTAAGACACTTCGTTTCCCACTTTTCGCGCAATTTGGAGGCATTGCGTGTTAAGTAGCGGAACTTAACGCCGCGCTTTACCTCGACACCAGAACGAAGAAACTGGAAATACTAAATATTTCCACTCCTCGAGTGGGAATCGCCACATAGGTATAATAAGTACAAAAATAAAAAAATTGAACAATTTTGGTTTATTTTCTCCATGTCATAACATAATTCTTAGCTTCTTTTGCAGCTTCACGCTATTTCCCCTATTGCGGGGCGGGCAGTCAGAGAGATCATAGTGTCAAGACACTCCGTTCTTCAATTTCTTCGTGTGGATATGAAATTCTCAATCATCTCGTGTACAGTCAGACGCTATCACCTATACATACATATTTTTTATAATAAAGAATTAAAATAAAATGAATTATTTGAATAAAACCTTCAACTATACTTATCGATATTTCATAAGTCCCCTTTCATAGTTTCATTTCTGCACATCTTTACATATGAACTTGAGGCACAATAATATAATATGAAAGTTACTTGTTACCAACTTCAAGGCGCCAGTGGACATAACTAGCTCAGACGCCTTAATATATTGTCAGTCTTTTTGTTTGTTGTACTCTGATTTGCTCTTGGCTCACCTCCAGTATAAGCGAAACTTGACTCTTGAACCCATATTTTCTTACTCCTTAATATATTTACAGGGGGCTTGTAAGTTATGGTATTATTAATAAAATTATTATTTGAGTCAGTGGCCAGTCGTGGCCCAGTGGCACAAGAGTGTGACTGTAAACGACTGGTTGTGGGTTCGATTCCCACTCGAGGAGTGGAAATTATATTTCCATTTTCTTCGCTCTGGTGTCGAGGTAAAGCGCGGCGTTAAGTTCCGCCACTTAACACGCAAGCCTCCGAATTCGGCGGAAAGTGGGGAACGGAGTGTCTTAACACTAGGTTCCCTCTGCCTACCCTGCTGTGTGCGGGATATAGCGTGAAGCTATTTATTTAATTTTTATTATTTGAGTCCAGTTTGAGGGGCCAGTCGTGGCGCAGTGGCACAGGCGTGTGACTGTAAAGCGTCTGGTTGTTAGTTCGATTGGAACTGGCTCTGGTGTCGAGGCAAAGCGCGACGTAAAGTTCTGCCACTTAACACGCAAATGCGACTCTGAATTCGACGGAAAGTAGGGAACGGAGTGTCTTAACACTAGGTTCCCTCGACCTATCCTTCTGTTTGCGGGATACAGCGTGAAGCTAAAAAAAACGTTTGAGTATTTTCACATTTTATTTATATATAACGGGACAATAATAAAAATCACGATAATAAAAAAACTTAGTGTCAAGACACTTTGTCTTATATATTTCCGGCCGAAATCGATGTAGATTTTGAATAGATGTTGCTTGATTACATCATCATTCAAACAAAAATATTTAAAAGTGCTCAACTATATGTAAACTACACGTGACCTATACATGATTTTTTTAAAGAAATATATAAACACTGCAGAATCTGATCCTTTTTTCCTTAATGTCATTTAATTTAAGCTTTTAAATTACAATGAAATCTATTGTTTCTGAAAACTAAAGTTAAGTAGTCTTAAACTGAGCTAACCGAGTTATATTTCTAAGTTACTTATATCCATACTTATATTATAAATGCGAAAGTCTGTATGTTTGTCTGTCACGCTTTCACGGCTAATCTACCTGTCCGATTTGGATGAAATTTTGAATGAAAGTAGAAAAAGTTACTGGTTCTAACATAGGCTACTTATTTTTTCAAAAATCAACCTCTAGAGGGTTGATATAGGGGATGAAAGTTTATATGAAAAATCTAAACCGCTTGACCGATTGTAACAAAATTAGGCATAAATATAGTTGATAAGCTAAGCTTAAACATAGGCTATTATTATTATAAGCTTAAACATAAGCTATATATATTTTTCAAAAATCCACCCCCGAGGGTTGCAATATAACGAAACAGTTACATAGTTCACGCGGCGAAGCCGGGAGCGGGCTGCTAGTATGATATACACGTGTTATAGTCATATAGCTTACGAGGGCAAAACCGCGAGAGGGTTGCTAGCTTAATACTAAAAGCTATGCGCCGACATGTATGTATGTCACTTAATCTATTAGAGAGATCAAAGGAACGCTTTTGGAACCTTAATCTATGTAAATCTATATTAATACGTAAAGACACCTTTGAGAACTGTTTTACGAAAATAATGCGGAGGGAGGAACATAAAATTAAGCAAATTACAAATTAAAATGTAGAAGGAGAGTAAAAAAAAGTAATATTAAGTTTTTTCCCGTATCTCAACCAGACCAGTACCAGAGAGGAGAAATTAAATTAATTTAATTTAATTAAATAGCTTCACGCTATATCCCGCACACAGCAGGGTAGGCAGAGGGAACCTAGTGTTAAGACACTCCGTTCCCCACTTTCCGCCGAATTCGGAGGCTTGCGTGTTAAGTGGCGGAACTTAACGCCGCGCTTTACCTCGACACCAGAGCGAAGAAAATGGAAATATAATTTCCACTCCTCGTGTGGGAATCGAACCCACAACCAGTCGTTTACAGTCACACTCTTGTGCCACTGGGCCACGACTGGCCACAAGGAGAAATTAAATTATTTTCTATAATCATTTCCCAGAGTGAGAATCGCACCTACAACCATCGCGTTTATACTTTGACTACAGACGCACGACTACACGCGAACGAAGTTGCAGGCACCAACTACTATGAATATATTACATACTAGCGGCCCGCTCGCGGCTTCGCCACGTGACCTACATGACTATTTCGTAATATTGCAACCCTTTGGGGTGATTTTAAAAAAATAAAGTAGCCTATGCTTAACTCATTATTATGAACTATCTTTTTGCCAAAATTCATTACAATCGGTCAAGTGGTTTAGATTTTTTATACAAACTTTCATCCCCTATTTCAATCCTTTACGGGTTGGTTTTTGAAAAAAATGTAATCTATGTTTGAACCTGGATCTTGAACTATATTCATTCCGAATTTCATTCAAATCGGACCCGTAGATTAGCTGTGAAAGCGTGACAGATAAACAGACAGAAATTCGCATTTATAATATAAGTATGGATTGTATATATAATTTAGAGGCAACGTTAGGTATCGCAAAAGGTCACAAAATCAATTACCTATAGTAAATAATATGACAATTATTAGTTAGCAACAAGCAAATTAAATGTGGATTGACTCACTGGTTTTAAGATGTTGTATCTGAGCGACATTTTTTTATGTTTTCGATATTTTTTTAATGTTACATACCTGATTTTATTATGCATATTGATTTGTAAAATATATTTATTAGTCCTGACCCAAGCATATCCTAATTTGTTTACTTACAGAGCAATAACAGGGACGCTAATTTTGAGACATTGTCCTCCACTTCTCATTTAATTTAATAGATATTTAACATCGTATCACAAATCCTAACCTTTGATTAAACAAGCCAAGGTATTAGACCTATTTATTTCTCTATGTGCTCTAAGTGGAACCAACCAACCACCAACGATCCTGCAACCATTGCCTGTATACGTACGTAACTAAGAACGTCACGTTGTTGACAAACAAACAGATCGAGATACTTTTACATCCTATGTTTAGCTTATTTCTTAAAATATTTGTTTTGTACTTGCGAAAAATAAAATATTTAATTGAAATTTTATTTCTCAATCCATATTTACTAGAAAAACGATGTTTTTATAACTAATATAAGAAGATATGTAAAGACCTTGGCGCATATAGATTTCGTTTTTGTTTCAAATATTAAATACATTTTTTTATTGTTTACATATTCTTGCATAATATATTAAGTGAAGCATATAAAATACTTTTTTACAAATAAATTCAAATAATTTGTAATATTGGAAACTTCTAGTTATATTATGTTTTTGGTTATATGTTATTTAATATTTACGACATTAAAATGCATAAAAAAGTAACCTTGAATTGAATGCTTTAAGAAATTTTGACATTTTTATTCATTTAGTTTCTCGCTTTATCCTATAGCAGGATGAGCAGATAGAACCCAGTGTCATGACACTCCGCCCTCTGCTTCCTGTCCGAATTCTACCCGTTTCCGTGTTGAGTGATGTAACTCAACGCCACCTTTTGTCACACCGGAGCAGAAAAGTGATAATATTTTAAAAGTAAACATTGTGGCCAGTCATGGCGCAGAGGCACAAAGTGTGAATGTAAAGCGATTAGTTGTGGGTTCGATTCCTACTCGAGGCGTGGAAATATTGCATATTTCCATTTCCATTTCCCTGGCGTCGAGGCAAAGCGTGGCGTTAAGTACCGCCACTTAACACGCAATTTCTCCGAATTCGACGGAAAGTGGGGAACGGAGTGTCTTAGCACTAGGTTCCCTCTGCCTACCCTGCCGTTTGCGGGATACAGCGTGAACCTAAAAAAAAGTTATTATTCTTCGAGTAAATATCGAACCTATAACCATCGCGATTACAAGTTACTGTCCCAATGCAGTACGATGATAACTTCATGCTTTTTACATGCTTCTTTATAATATTTTTATTATATTTCAAATGTCAAACGTAACTTGAAGTGGTTACCGTCCAATTAAATAGTTAAGCTGTTATAAAAACTCGACAGCACTTGACCCGGCCTCAGGTTGCGGCTCGGGCCTAAGCTTTACGTTGTTAGAGAATTTCCCCCTCTATACCGCGGCTTACGTCTTTTCATTAAAAGTCTTTTGTGAGGTGAAAATATTTGTATATTATATATTTATATTTTTTTATTTTTATAAAATGAATGCTTTGATCGTGATTTCGTTTGGGTGGTCTTTAAAATGTTGTTTTTACTGCTACAAATTATTAGTTTAAACAGAAATTAATTAAAAAATGTATTTCTTTTTTTTAATAATTTAATAAACACGTTTTCTCCCGCATAGAGAACTTGTTTGGACGTCCCCTGTTCTCTGCTTTCTGCCTGAATTTAATACCTTGTTGTTTTGATTTACGTGACTCATTGCCGCGCCTTATTTATAAAAACATATGGCAATGAATGACGGAGTATTTCACTAGAATGTCTCGTGAGATGCTAATACATTTTTGCTCCTTTTTTAATGTTATGCTATGCTAATACTTTTCTCCTTTTTAAGCTGTTTTATCGATTATAGCGATTATCGCGATATCAGGTAAACACCTATGACATGCAGGCCACAGACTCATATAGTGATTGAAACGACGAGTCTTTAAAAATATCAATGCACATATAATAATTTACATATTTTATAAAGTTTTTTTTATATTGTTTTTTACATATTTTATAATGTTCTAATAAACATTCCTTTCTGTGGTATACTTATATCGTGGCGCAGTGGCACAGCTTCTTCATGTATAATAATTCTTCTAGTAATTATTAATTTCTCATAACCTTTGATCGTTATTCAATTATTTTCATCCGCTCTTGTAAGCGGAGGAATGGAGACAAGACAAAACGCGTTGAGCTCCGTCACTCAACCTGTTATATTTCGATTTCAGGCGGAAATAAACTATTTTTACACTAAGTGCTCTGTAGGGATTGGATCAGATTTTTACCTATAGCTTTATAAAATCTAATACAATTAACCTTACGTTATTTACTGACAGCGACCACGTAGAACGCATTGAAAAGGTCCAACTCATGAGCTGATGAATGCAAGAACTCGATGATTTTGCCAAAAATTGCTAGTACCGGATTCAGTAACCTGATCCACTATATTAGTACCGAATCCGGTCAACGCTGGATCCGCAGGATTACCGGATCCGGTTATCCAGATTGCGGAGTGCTCTATGATGGGTTGTCACTGCTATGCGAAAAAAAGCGTGAATCTCATACCCTTTCACGCTTGTTCCGAAAAAGACACGAATATCTTTTAAGCTAATATTGCATTAATCCATTATATAAAAACGTACCAAACATACGTTGGGGCCAGTCGTGGCGCAGTAGCACGAGCATGTGACTGAAAACGACTGGTTGTGGGTTCGATTCCCACTCGAGGAGTGGAAATATTTAATATTTCCATTTTCTTCGCTCTGGTATCGAGGCAAAGTGTGCCGTTAAGTTCCGCCACTTAAAACGCAATGCCTCCGAATTTGGCGGAAAGTGGGGAACGGAGTGTCTTAATACTAGGTTCCCTCTGCCTACCCTGCAGTGTGCGGGATACAGCGTGAAGCTAAAATAAAAAGAAAAAAAAGACGTACAAATTTAATTTAAAATCTTATATTACTATTAGACTAGATTAGTATGATATAACTAGTGGCTATTTAAGTATAGGTACTTACTTTAATCAACTTTTTAATTAACAACTGTGTATTCATATTTCCGTATTATATAATACCTTAATAGCTCTGAAGAAGTTATAAAATAACCATTTAAGAGTTTTTGCGTGTTATTTAACAGTTTAAAGATAAGATATTATTCTAGTTGTTATGAACAAGAGACTGCAATTTGCTTTAACTTTTTAATGCATTATACAAAATTGAAAATTTAAATTTATTAAGATAAATATTTTTATATTTAACATATTTATTTTATTATTCTGTTTATTTTCAACTTCACGCTGTATCCCGCCCATAGCAGGGTAGGCAAAGGGAACCTAGTTTTAAGACACTCCGTTCCCCATTTTCCGCCTAATTCAGAGGCATTGCGTGCCAAGTGGCGGAAATTAATGCCTCGCTTTGCCTCGACACCAGAGCGAAGAAAATGGAAATATTAAATATTTTTCTCCATCCATTCCTCGAGTGGAAATCGAACCCGCAACCAGTCGCTTTACAGTCACACTTTGTGCCACTACTGGCTCCAATTAAATTAAACTATAGGCATATATTTTATTTTTCACAAATAAATACAACAAAAATGCAAAAATATAGAAAAACAACGTCTACTTATATAAAATTGTTATTTAAAAGTTTTAGCCGCATTACTAGCCGCTGAATGAAAATAGAAAACAAATAATCGAAATTACATATTTATTGAACCTTATCAATCATTAAAAAAACTAAATTTCGTCAAATCTTCCGTTATTCACCCAAATGAAGACAAATATATACTATATAATATACCTACTATGTAATTATTTAATCACGAAAATATAATTATTTCCTACATATTTTTGTATCTTAACTCAAAAATTTGAACCTGTGACTCCTTACGTTATATAAGTAAATGCAAAGAATTCCATTCCACTCAAGTTGACTTTTACCTTCACCGTACGGTAACGCTACATTAAACACTGAACACCTGCTCAAAATATTTTCATAAATACCGATATATGTCATAACGTTTTTGTTAATTTTGTCATTTAAATACATAGAAGTAGAAATTTCTAGAAAGAATCACAGTTTATTAGTATTGTTTTCAGCAAAATTGCCTCCCAAACTGGTGGTAGCTTCCGTTAGGGCTGACAATAATGACATTTTTATGTTCATTTACAATAGGAAAGTGTCTATTTGGATAAAGATCTAAGTCTAAGTAATAACTTTAATTAATATACGGAGCAAATAATTGAATAATCTTATTTTTAACGTTTTTTTTTAAATATTATTCCACACTTAGGAAATTGAAAAAGATATTTAGAAAACGTATAAAAAATTGAACGCAGCAGGCTTCGAACCCGCGCCTCCTGAAAACCGTTCAGACGCTCTCACTGCTAAGCCATGCGTTCTACTACCAGATGCATCGATTTATACGCTTTATTACAACTTATTTTTGTTGTTAGCATCTCTGTAGAAAGATTTTGACAAATTTCTGCCACCCAAAGATTATTCTATGAAGAATCGTGTGGCAAGGAGAGAATGCTAATTATTAAACACTTTTAACGTTTCCTTTTTCAAAGTGTTATTTACACACTTAGGAAATTGAAAAGTACATTTAGAAAACGTCTAAAAGTTTGAATGGAGAGAAGAAAAGAGATAATTAAATTAATAGGAATTAACCAAATTTGAAATTACTCTACAAGTAATAAGTAAATAATATTTTATAAACAAATCTAACTATTCATACCCTTTAGTGGGAATCTAACCTACAACTCACATCTATACACTACGGTATACGGTATAATCGTCGTTATACTCGTGTAGTCAGACGTAAAGGGGTTTTGATGTTTATATTAAATTCTGCCTTTTTTAAGTTAAAAATAAGAAATTTTGTCTTTTTTACTAATTAAAAATTACTGTTTCAATATTTATGCAAATTTTATCCCTCGGAGTTTGAAATAGTGTAGGTATGGTAGTCCGCCATTTGTCAAGTTAGAAACACGAAACTTAATTAAGCATTTGTGGAAATACTGCGCTTAAAAATACCTGCAACGTTCGTTCGTCACTTTTCAAATTTTTATTTAGACTTTTCATGACATAATGAATAAATAAGTATTTCAAAGCTTGTGAAAATTTTCAAGTATTGGATGCAACTGCGTTGAACTCTCTAAAATTTTTGACTGAACTCTATGAAGCCTGGTTGGTTGGTTAATTAGCTCTGCGAGCAGTCTACATTAGTTTTGTAGATAAAAAGAGCACTTCCATTTTTAATTATGACATTTATAAACACTTAATACAAAAAGTCAATTACGACGGAAGACGTTAACATCATAATAAGACTACAATTGTATACTTATTTAACATATTAAGTAATATTTATAAGAGCCATAACAGATAATTTTGGCACAGTATGACAGTTCTGGTTGTTGTGGCGCGTTAGACATGAGTTCGATCTTACTTGCGAGAAATATGGGAAATATTCTCTAGTAAAATACTAAGAATGTTATTAGTTTATGGTCAACATGCAATATTATGTAACAACGCCGGCAGCTTCGCCATGTAAGCTGCATAGTTATAGTTGTTTCGTTCTAATGCAACCGTTGAATGTGAATATTTAAAAAATAAAATAGTGTTTAACCACGGCTTAGCAACTATATTTATGGCAAAATTAATTCCAATCGGTCTAGAGGCCTATTTTTCCTTTTTGTTTTTTGAACAAAAAAGTGGCCTAAGTTTGACCCTGGATTAGCCATGCCAGTGTAACAGACAGTCGGGCAGACTTTCTCAATTATAATATTAATATGGATTAAGGGCCGAAAATGAAGAAAGAAGTGTCCTGTCACTAGCTTCTCTCTAACTATCGTTCGACATAGGAAAAAAGAAAGTTAAACAAAAGACTATATCGTCTATTACGTCACACTACCCCAGTCACGTGCGTTGATGACGTCAGAGCTGTCAAAACAAAGCCTTTAGTCAGTTGCAGTGGAGGTATTACGCTTGTCCGCTGTAGAGCTTTAAGTGGAGCGTAAAGCTCGTTGCTTCTTACGTAAATGAACATAGCATTTAATTATTCAACATGGAATAATCTGCTGAAGAGATTGAAAATGTTAATTTTAGATACACAGAATCACTAAAATTGGATTTAAATTTGACCTAAAAAGGTTAAGGTTAAAGCTGTTAAGTAATATTACTTACATTTTTTTGTAAAAAATGATTTAATAAGTCTGTACTTAAATAAACAGATAATATATCTTTTTATTACATCAAATTGAAGAATATAATTCTCTGAATTTAAATTGTACAACAAAAAGTGGTTTTCCTACTTTTTCACAATATTCGTGGTTCTGTGCTCGTGACGATACATTTTATTCGTTTTATCCGAAATGAGGTTTCTAGCAAAAAGCACCTATCAGCTTACTATATACCTACTTACAATGATAGGTACAGCTTTATTTAAGTATTTATTTTTTTCTTTCTTAATGCTATCTTCCACGTATTGGATTCGTTTACAAAATCCCTTTTTGGTATAATATTTTTTTTATAATGGCATCACGTTACGTCTCTAACAAGAAAAGTCATATTGCTTGACAACAAATTACAAACCTTAAACGTGTTCCACGCTTACGATTATTTTCTTATCGTTACCATTCTGTCCTGACAAAGAAATATATTTTTTTTTAAGTGGCGTGTTAAGTAGCGGAACTTAACGCCGCACTTTGCATTTAATATTACCACACCTCGAGTGGGAATCGAACCCACGACCAGTCATTTACAGTCAAACGCTTGTGCCACTCCGCCACGACTGGCCCCAATAAAATATGGATATAAAAATATTGAAGTATCTGGACATGTGCGTAAATTTTGAAGAAACCCTTCAAACCTTTTTGCATTCAAAAAGTAGGTCAAATTAGCGTTGTAAGGTTTTCTTACGTACATTAAAAGATAGATCAACAGGTGAAATTAAATACATATGACATTTTACTCCCTTACTATAGCAAAGGTCTGATCTAATCTATAGATATTCTAATTAAGTTAAAAAATACTACATTTTTAAACATTTCACGTGTACCTATATAATAAAAACTCTAATACTCATGCTATTCGAGTAACATTTCTATATGTTTTATTTATAACATTTAATAATACTTACAGAACAAATAATTAATAAAATCGAAAGTGTTTAGACATCGAGACTTACAATAAGTTCACTTGTATTCACTGTAAGTGAAAGCATTGTGCACAATGGCGTGAAAGCTTCGCTGTAATGAAAGCTGGGATCGATTTTAATCCATTACTCTATTATTATTTGCAATATTTAGATTATAATCTCTTTGTCCTGACATATTTCTTTTTGCATTAGATATCTTTTAATTTAATTAAACAAAAATTAAGTCTAGACGCTTTTCTTGCTTAGAGAAAGCGTAATGTCAAAACATTTTATTCTCTGCTTTCCACCTGAATTCGGGACATTGAGTAAAGGAACTAAAAACATTTTGCCTTGCCGGAGCAGAGAAATGAAAATAATTAAACATAATAATTCACATCGAGTGGGATCGATAGCCCAGCGATGACTAATAAATAAAAAAAACTTAAATAAATATTGTATACTGAAATTAAAGAATTTTAGCAATTTTAAGGCATAAAATATTGTCTTGCGCCAGTCGTGGCGTAAAGGCACAGAGTGTAACTGTAAAACGACTGTCTGTGGGTTCGATTCCCACTCGAGGTGTAGAAATATTTATTATTTCTGCTCTGGTGTCGAGGCAAAGCGCAGCATTATGTTCCGCCACTTAATACACAATTAATCCAGGATTCGACGGTACGTGGGGAACGAAGTTTACAGCGAGAATTGAAAAAATATATCTTCTACGTTTCTAATCGAATTTTGCTTTAAACAAGTAGTCTTTTGATAGTATATTTTTATAAATAACATAATATATTTTTATAAATAATGATTCATCACTGACATACTAGTCAAATAAAAACTTATAAGAAAGATAACAATGAGGTCTAAATAAAAATAATGTAATTATTTTTTTGTACATTTCTAGTAAATTCTAAGTAAAAAAGCATATTACCGTTTCAGTTTAGTTAGCGATACCGAGACTGACATTTCATTGAATGAATCGTTAACAGACCCTTGTGGCGGTAAACAATATAGTAGTGGGTTCGATTCTCACTCACAAAAATAATTATATTTAAAAAATTTCATTTCGCTATCCTATTAAGAATAAAGCAGGACATTAGGTTCAGCCAGTAATCTCGTAATTTTACGATTTCGGTCACAAAATGAATAACAGAGTGTTTTGACGCTAGGTTTTTTGACTACACTCCTATCTCAAAAAAACGCGAATTTTTTTAAATCATTCTGCCAATGATTTCAAGGAAGAAGAAGATTGAGGGAGAAGAATAAAAACCAAATAAATACAATTTAATGTTTATTTCGTTCCATAGTTACCTAATTCAACTTTCGATATGATTTTCTTACATTACAAGCGAAAGTACAAAAAACAAAATGTTTAACACAAGGACATCACTACTAACTACTAGACTTCCTTTGAGATATTCCAGAAAAATTAACAAATAAAAAAAAAGTAATAACTATCCTATTAAAATTTACAGATAATTAAGTTTAATTTTTCCGGAATAATGGAATCTTTACCTTGGATATTTTAGATATTAAAAAAAAACAAACTCTATACACTTCAACAAATTGTATATAACAATACATTGAATTTCTTTATCTAATAAAATTTCTTCTACAAAATTTGTTTTTTTCTTTCTTTATATTACATTCCATACAAAAAAAATAAGAATAATACATCATTATATTTAAAACCTGAAGATTAAAAGTTGAGTAATACTAACGTAACCTGTTATACATAAAGGGTTTTAATTAGTAAATAAAAAAAAATATTAAATTATCTGCCAATATTTGGTAATCAAATTCTTCAATACCATATTTAGGATTACTTGAAAAAGTTCAAATAACAGATTCGACTTTTAAAAGAAACTAAATTAATAACAAATATATGTATATTGCAAATATAGAGACATATGACAGCTGTCATAACTTACAATATAAAAATGGTGAAAAAAATAACCTTTAGTATTTCTAAGAAAATTAGGTAAACATGGAAGTATTTAAACGCATAAATTTCGGATACCATATCTCAATTCTAAAACTTTTCATATTAAAATTTTAAAATATCCAAATTCTCTATCTAATAGTAAAATACGAGATACTTTTAGTTTACCAAAGAATAATTATTATCAAAAGACGTGGCATTTTTAAAAACAAAAAAGAATAACACAAAAGAGTATTAATATATCAGGCAATTAAGTTCAACGTACGATCATTGACACCAAAAAAAATATATACACTAAAAAAATTCGTTGTAAATATGAGTATAGATAATAGAAAAAGGTTTAAAAGTGACTAAAAAATTTAATCAATAAATATCTATAAGTAATGTCAGTTCTTTCCGCCAAACAAATATTTTTTTAGTTTACAGGTTTTAATTATTTCATTAAAAAAGTAATTAAAAAAAAAAGAGAACAGAATTTGAACCTTGGACACCTTAAACGCTCTAGCGCTTATTATATACATATTTGTTTGAAGCGAATAAATATTAAAAGTATCAAAATTACTTTTAAAATCCTAAAAAAAGACAAAGGCAAAACATTTGTGAGCCAAATAATTAATATCAATTATATAAGAAAAAAAAAACATTAAATTAAATTTAGAAGAAAATCCTACAAAACACATATCTCACTTGATTATAAAAAGAGTTTTAAAATCATCTACAGTCACAATGTTTTGAGCTTTTTTTATATACACATTATACATATTATATAAATAAAATACTATTTCATACGCAGATATGGCTTTAGCCTACAAAATCGAATAATCTAAATACAATAAATAAAAATCAATTACAATTAGTCTTAGCCTAGAATACAAAACGAGAAAAAAAATTAACTATTTATGCTATGACACTTAGAAAAACATCTAAATTTATGATACAGTCTTAATTTCATTAAACAAGGTACACGGCCACCAGTTTGATTACCGACTAAAGCGAAACAATATAATAGTAAAATTTAAATTAAATCGAATCGTATATATCGATAAAATAATCGAAAATTTGTGAAAATCGATTCTATATTCACAGGTGCGTCCCTATATGACAGAGAGACAATAAAATTGTGATGGCGCTAAAACATAACCGTTTTAAATTACTTTTTTTACAAAAATGAAATAAATTTTAATAATGAATATATCGTCAGACATTTGTAGAAAAAGTGAAGTTTTCATTTTATAAAATGAATATATTTTGTAATTAATTACTAATATATTTGTAATTAATACTGTTTTTTGATTTCGATATTATATTTTAAATCGCAATTAGAATTTAGACGATTCCTTTACAAATCATCGACGAGTTATGATTTACAATCGTTTATTTAAATGAATATTAATAAATAACGTATACTATGTAAATAATTTCAAAACGGCAGAACAATATAAACAACAAATTTCTATACATTTCCATTACTGCGTAGTCGAGTTTTATTATTTTAAATTTTAATATAATAGTCTTACAAAATAAGAGTATATTTTTTTTAAATGTACATCATATGTCGAACGAGAATAAGTTAACAATTCATATAAAGACAGACAAATAAATGAATCAAAGCTAAAAACAAAAGCATTACAAATACAAAGTAATAGCCATCGTGGTACAGCGAGACAGCGTCTAACTGCAAATGTGATTTGTTGCGGGTTCGATCTCCATTCGGAGAAAGTATGAAGATAATATAAATATCAATTATTTTTATTTTTCTGCTTAAGTAAGACAAAGCACGGTGTTGAACGCCGCTACTCCGCCACGCACTGGCTCGAACTAGCATTCCACTTAATGTATATCAAGACAGGATATATATCAAGATACTCAGCGTGTGCAGTACTTACTCAAAAAACGCTGTAGAACTAAGCAGATATAATTATTAATTACCAACTTATTCTCGCCTATAACTTTATGTCAAAAATCAATACATAAAAAACTGGAAAATTCCCGAAACTTTTGTATAGAAATATTAATATGGCAGTGTTAATGTTTCATTAACAAATTATTTACTTATAATAATAAATTTTAAGCATTACAAATATAATAAGAAGCAAACAGACAGCCAAACGACAATTGTGCTAATGTGTACAATTATATACAATAGAAACTCGATTATCCGGACCTCAGTTATACGGATTCGCGATTTTACGGAAGAGATGTTAGATGAATAAGATGTGATTAATATTATAACATGATTTGTAAATGAAATTAACTAAATAATGAAAAATATAGCTTATATAAACGTATTTGTATATTTCATGATTACGGTTGCTGTATTTTTGTCAATGCTTTTCTTTTTATTCAATTATTCAGATATTCAAATATCCGAATGTAAGACGCAAAAAATTAGCCCAATATAAGAGACTTTGTAAATTTAAATTGAAATAATTTAACACAATAAAAACAAAAATGTTCTAACTTTATAAAGAGTATTTAGTTTGTATAGGATTGCATTTGAAGATGTAATCACAAAAACATAATAAATATAAACAATATATCTATAAAAAAGGACCCAATCGACGTATATACCATATTTAACTTAAAAATAAAAAAAGAAAAATAGACACCTCATTTAATTAATTTTATAAATAAATTATACGAAGGATTGTAATGACAACAGTAAAAATTGCACTCAAAAACGTCACATTTATGTCAATGAACAAAAAAAATACAAAATTGAAATTTAGTAGCTACAAATTCTAAGCGTTGATTCGCTTATGTTACTGCTTACACTTTTATAATTAGCCAATAAGAATATGAAGGCAAAAATTAACCAAAACAACTGAACACTTCTCGTTTTACCAAATTAATGAGTTTTCATTGTATTTGCAAAATTTTAAAAATATAGCTACGCGGTATTTACAAACTGCTTTATCGCGGTATTACACGCTATATGACAATATATAAGACGCAGATTATGTCTAAAAAAGAGATGTATTAGTACTTTTTAGTTAAAAATAACAAATCCATTACTAATCTGAAGAAAAAAGAACTAAGGCCGTCTAACACTGGCATTAAAAGCGCTGACAGCTGCAAGACCTAAAACAAACTAACGTAATAAGCGTATTGATCCTACATACAAAAATAAATTCATTATTAAAAAAAAAACATACATATAAAAAACACGGAAACCTATATCTATGTAGATACTCTTAAACGTGCTAAGTTATGAAAAAATATCTATTTTAAAATATAATATGTATGTATGTATGTGTGTATTAGAAACATACACACAGACAGCACTGAACGAATTCTTGTTATATATGAGCCGTTTAGTGTAGAAATATAAAATGGCGTTTTGGTTAAAATAATTGAATATTAATCCTTACTTATTTTATGTGAGAGTCTGTCTGTCTGTCACGGTTTCAAAGTAGTAAAGAATCCAGGGTCAAACATTACTTATTTTTACGAAAATCCACCTCTAAACGTTTGAAATAGGGTATGAAAGTTTATATGAAAAATTTAAACCACTTGACCGATTGTAATGAATTTTGGCATAAATATAGTTAATACCCTCTGTACCCAGAGAAACCTATGAGGTTTTCGTGGTACTCAAAGAGCTAAATAAAAGATACTGTATTTGTTATATATTGGACAATAATTAAAAAAAAAACTCCAAGGCCAAGCATGAGTTGCTTTATTTTTCAAAACTCCACTCCTGAGGGTTGCAATATAACGAAACATTTATATACTTCACGCGGCGAAGCAGCAAGCGGGCCGCTAGTTAAAATATATATTATAGAATGCAAACATTTGTGGGTTCGTTTGTCACTGGAAGAAACATTGACTATTTAATTATTTGGAAGGCGGAGTGTCTTGACACTAGATTCTCTCTGTTATTCGGAGAAAATCGTGAAGTTGCATAAATGTGTATACAAAATAAAAATATAATAAAAACAATAATGAATATAGAATCAAGTTCCAAACTATTTGGCTCATATATAAAAAGAACAATATTACTTATCTATATTTATATTACAAAACTACATGTCAATTCACTTAAGCCATTTCTTATTAAAAAAAAATCAATCACTTACCTCTATATATAGGTTTTAATATTATATAGAAATTTATTACACCTATTCTATTTAATCTAATGGTATTACTTTTAAAATTTAGGTAAAAAGATGCTAAATTAAAATGGTGTTTTTAAGTGATCCTATAGTTTTTTTTTAGTTACATTTTGTTAATAACCACTATGACACTAACAATATACTAAATATCAATCAGTATCAATATATATTTTTTATATAACATTCCCATACCAATATAAAGTCACCAAATAAAAAACTAATTATAGCTTCACGCTGTATCCCGCACATAGCAGGATAGGCAGAGGAAACCTAGTGTTAAGACACTCCGTTCCCCACTTTCCGCCGAATTCGGAGACTTGCGTGTTAAGTGGTGGAACTTAACGCCGCGCAATATTAAAAAAAAGCTACATTGGCATTTTTCCATCACTTAACAAGATAAAATTTAAGGCCGTATATTGTTAGAGTACTAGTGAAACGATTTTCTTTAATAACTCATCATATTCAATTGTATTGACGACATGTATGTGCCTGAAAGAAAAGTAGATTAATGAAAAAAAAAAAATATTAAGTGTGACAAAAACACTTAAAACAATAACGAAAGTTCATAGTTTACATAACGCTTGAAATCAATACTAACCGAGTACTGTTAAAAATTCTTACATTAAAATTTAAATATAGTTTAAATTTAGTGTCATAGTAGTAGTAAAATGATTAGAGAATAAATACTCAATACCACTTCGCCCTAAAAACGCTACCAATTACATTCAAATAATTCACCTATTCAAATACAACGTCAAATTTAAAAATTTATGGACGAATCAAAAATTTTAACTTTCGTAAATTTCATCTAATTTTGAAATCTATTTTTTTTAATATAAAAATGTTAATTTAGAAACAATGTGTAAATATTATTACTAGTTTCATTTTGACTACTTGTTACTAAAGAACGAATGAATGAATGAATGAATTAAACTATCAATATATCAAATCCCGCTTACACTTCCTATTGTAATTCGTTAACACTGATACCCTTTTAATTTCGTTCCTTATTTATCGTTCATGGTCCTATTTGTTTAAAATTGTAATCGAATGATTCAATTTTTGTTTATATAAGAAACTGTACTAAGAAATGTATTTTTTTTAAATACAGCTTAACAAAATGAATAGGAAATCGAATCATTTGAATTAACAATTCGATTACAAATCGATTACTATATTTTCAAGTAAATGTTGACATATTCAAAATCTTAATTTTATAAATGGAAAAATATTACCAAAAGACACTATTTTAATAAGATTTTTTGAATTGTCACAAAAAAGAAATTTAGTAGGAATTTTATAAAACGTCAATATGACTTCATTTTTTGACGGATTTGTTTTTTTATTATTAAATCCCTGATTTTAATGTATAATAGTTTTATTTAAGATGTTTATTAATGTCAACACTTCCATTATTAAGTCGATTTACTTTGAGAAGCATGCACTATAATGTCATTTCGATAGGTTCATAATATATAATCAAATGTACAATTTACACAATATACATTAAATATTTATTCATATAATCAAAAACTATTAATCATTAAGTTATTAATATTCGATACAAAGGAGTTTAACTTATAAATTAAATCGTCTGACATTTTGCACGCTTACTTCAACATGGTGGGCATTGTTTGCAAAATTAGACATCAGTTAAAAGTGACTTAACCCATACTTATCAATGATTGCCAACTTTTCAAATAAAGTTGCTCATGAATTCTATATTTGCATTTGAGTGCACTAAATTCTATATATCTACATATATATGTAATTAGTACATATTTTTTATCTATTAAACAGAAAAGTTATATCACTTTTAGACTAACTTCTTGTTATATAACTTGAGAAGCGCTAACTTAACTGTCATCTCTCCGTATCCCATACAAATCTCTCTATTTTTCTTCATTATACCAAAAAATTAACAGAAATTTATAAGAAATATATAGTAAATTTAATCAGGTGGGCAACTTTGTACGAAGGAAGCTGGGAACAATCCGGTGCGACCCGTCCTTTGAAGTGTTCCTTTATACCAGCCGTCGCCACGCTTTTTGCATACAATTACTATATCGTCTACTTTTAATTCCAATTCGTACTCTGAGTTCGGTGGGTACGGGACTATGCAGCGAAATCTGGGGGAAAATGTAAAATATATTAGAGCATTTATAAAAGCATAAAATTTTGTAAGTAGCAGAACTCGAAGCCACTTTTCTTGGAAGCTCCGGAAGGGCTCTGACCACAAAGTCCTACGTCCAGTCCCATTTTGTCTACGAAATTTAAGTCAAAATTCTAAAAGTTCTTGAGACAAATTATCTTTGTGGCTTGCATTTCTGTAGAAAGTAGCCGGTGTGGCATAGTGGGACAGCGTCTGACTTTAAAACGGTGGTTGTGGGTTCAATTCCCACTCAGGGGAATGATTACATTTAAATTATTTTCATTTCTTCGCTCTTGTAAAAAAGATACGCGACGCGCGTCGCGACGTTGTGTTCCACCACATAAAAGCAACTGCTTTATTCAGTGTATCCCATCATACAGAAAGTGATTGATTATTATCAAAAATATTAACAAAAGCAAATCAAAATTAACATTCTTGACTTTCTTATACTTCCTATATGTTAAATAGTATTATTAAAAAACAAGGCAAAAGGCGTTGTTGGCGCTGCTCAACAAGTTATGACTCGAAATCAAGATGAAAGCGAAGAACGGAGTGTCTGAACACCAGGCTGTGTCTGCCTACTCCAAAAACTAGACAAAATGTGAACCTTATCATTTTTAAAAAATACATACTTCTCTTTGACAGGTTGCGAGTGATGTCGGTCTCTCCGTGCAGTGACGTCTAGCGAAGCAGATTTACGATGTCCCCCCGTCCATTCCACTTCACCCGAGCCTCGGCTATATTATTTATAATTAAATATAATTTAAATTATATTATTTCACATTTCACATATAAAATAAAACAAAACGTAAACCTTTATAACCTAACCTATATTGTATAAGTGACAAATAATTTTCAAAAACAAACATTACAAACCTGTCAATTTTTAATCTATGTTTATTTTAAATGATATTTTTTATCTGTATACAGAAAATTAATAATATTAATTGTTATCATTTTATATGTTTTCGAACATTATTCATTATTATTCTATTCAATTTCATTTTAAAAATATCAAGTATTTTTGTTTAAAACGAATATTTCGTATATTTTTCATTAACATTAATTTATAATATTTAGTGTTTAATATGGACAGTGAACAGTGATAGTGATGTGCAACAATAATGTGAATGCAAAACAAAAGGTGAACAAACAAACACAATAAGTAAGTTAGTAATAGTGCAGTGATTTATAATCTAGACGATCATTTTCATTCATTCAACTATCTGGCAAGACTTCCTTAATAGAATTCATGCTCTTTCCTGTATTATTAAGGAGAACTAGTGTCAAGAATCTCTGGTTTCAGTATTTGCCTGGATTTTAAATATATTCGTGTTGAGTAGCAGTAATACGTATATATAACATTATCAAAATATATCTTAATGTTTTCATAGATTCTTATTATGATTTTTTAATGTATATAGTCACTCTAACTACTCTTAACATATATAATAAATACTACTTACTATTCGGTATGACTAGTAATATATTTATGTCATATATTATAATGTCAGTATGTCATGTCATAATATCCGTAATTGCATTGATTAAATGATAGTTACATAGAAAAAAATATAATATAAGTTAAAATAAGTTGTTTTTGTACGAAACTATGTATAAATTACTCAAATAGATTTAATGTAATGTTAAAAGTGTGTAATTTTTAATAGTTTCTGTTAACATAATTATAACTTAATAGTGTTGTGTTAATATGTGTGCGAACCTGTGCGTCCGCTGATCGCGGTGCCGCGCACGAGCGGAGGCGGACGCTTGAGCGGTAGCGGGCGCGGGGGCGGACGCGGACGCGGGGGCGGGCGAGAGAGCGGACGCGGGCAACGAGCGGAGCAGCTGCGACGGACACGACCCCGACCTGCGCGACCCACCCGCATGCGTACAACTTGTATGCGCATGTATACGATACGATACGATGGATAGGATAAGGATACATCACTAGATATGTAGGGGTTGGGATAGTGAGAAAGAAGATTCACATCACTCGTAACGGCACACACATATGTAAGAAATGGGATACTGGATAGTATAATTACATTATCAGTTAGGTCACTAGTATGGAGGAGACGAGAGAAACGTAGGTTTGAGATAGTAGGATAGCATAATGACATCACTGGCTCCGTCAGTGCGAACGGACCAGAAGGATATGTAAGAAATGGGATAGGGGGACAGAATGGGATAGTGGGTATGGAGAGTCACATCCCTAGTGATGTCAGTGGTAACAGCATAGAGATGTGTAATGACAGGGCAGGTTGAGGTAAGATCCAAAATATTAATTCAGGTTGTAATAATTTTATAGATTTGGATAAGAAATAAAATTTTATGGATTATGTAGGATAAATAAGATTATTATTTTAGAAAAGGGTAGGATAAAGACCCGAAATTATAGACAAACACACACGAAACAATGCAATGGTAAGCTTCCCATTTTAATTAAGTCATGAATTTATTGGTCCCTACTATACAAGATGGTGATGGCATGAAATAATAATTTAAATACCCAGAAATTATTGCAATGTTTACATCTAATCTTGTGACATAATGTACTTTTAAAACTTATATTTTTTTACATTTTATTCTCTATGTTTTTTTAACTTAAAATTATTTTTAAGTTAGCTCGTGCAGCTACGTGCAATTAGTTCATATTAATTATTGAAAATATATTTATAGTGCATTTTGTCTACGGATCTATTAGAATTGGAATATGCAAGGTAAAAAAGGTAAGTAAGGGTAAACATTATGGGTTATCAATCGTATACATGTGCATGATTCATACATACATAATAGAACAAGATGAAAAAAAAATACTTTAAAACTTCAAAAGTTTTCGAACTTTTATTAAAACATATTTTCCATTTTATGTACTTATAAAATAAATTCTATATATTTTATATTTTCAACATCTTGTCTATAGTGAAAAAAAAACAGTGATTTAGTATACACATACTCCAAACATATTAGTAATAGTTTGTTTCATAGATAATTAAAAAATATTATAAAATAGCATTTACAAAAAAATATATAAATAACAAACTTTTAATGAAACAAACTAAAACTTAAAAAAAAACAATGGACAATGATCTGTGAATGTTAATGGGCCATTTTTTAGACAGACACACACACACATGCAAAATGCACACACAGTGATAGTATGCTTGAAATGAACTTGACTATTTTTATTATTTTAAATAATTTCCATTGTAATTATTTCGCATTATTTTTAACATTCTCTTTAAAGGTTCTATTATATATTACATTTTAGCAGTATCTCATTATTTTAATAACATAAAATGTACATAATAAACCTAACACTATTTTTATACAGATATATATTAAATACAAAACAATTTTTATTCAAATAATATATAAATACTTTTTTTAAGGAATTTATAAAAAAATAAAAAATAGGATATATAAATAAACGATCACTCATAAATAATGAATTATCATAAAAATACAATACAGATATGTAATTATTTATTTTACAAAATGTAAGTCATTTTTCACTTAAAAAGTTAAACTTTAAAAAAGGGGTGAGCAGCCTTTTTTAACAACAGGCCAAATTCAGGTTCAAACTTTAAAATTTTTAGAGGGACCAAAATCACACATGTTAGCTTTTAAAACTGTGTTCATATTATAAAAAGTATATTACAAAAACTCGAAATAATAAAAAAAATAATAATTAACATAACATATAAATATTAAATATAAAAATGAAACATAACAAAAGAATCTCTAATTAGTAAAATAATTTGCTATAATTTTATAGAACTTAATATATAAGCAGTATTCCCTGTACTATAAACAAACGTTTAGCAGGTCACATTAAATTAAAAAACTAGCCAAAAGTTTTTCACCCCTGCTTTCAAAACATATCAATATATTAAAATATATAAATTACACATATTTAACATATATATAATATATAACAAAACAAACTTAGTATATATATCTTACCGCACATGAACAGGATGTGGGGCAGGCAACATAAGGGAAGTCCCCGGACCGTCCTCGAACACAGGATTGTCCATACTGTATCCCACTGGAGGGGGAGATTTGCATTTCTTCATTGCAGCTAAACGTTTCATTAGCGAGACGCCCGTCGAAATCGATGATTTGTCCGATTTCGATTTCTCTTTTGGCTGTAATGGAGTGTTGTTTAAATATAGTTTTTTTTATTAAATAAATAAAAGGAAAAAAGTATGGCTGTAATAAAATGTATTAAATATACATTTTTAACTAAACATAAAAAATATATCTAGTTGTTATGAACAGTCATATCATATACTGCATTTCGTTCCATTACAGTACCAGTACCAGCCAATAAGAGTTGATGAATGGGGAGTGAACATACTTTTGTCTCTCGTCTCTTACTATGAATATAAACCTTAAAAGTCGATTCTACGACGCCTATAGAAGCTAGGCCCTGATTTTTCAAGTTAACGTGTGCTAGCGAAACTTTTATAATATGATTTTTCAGAGAGTAGTGACTGTAGTGAACAAGTACACTCTCGAACTCAATACACTATGTGTCGAGTTGACAGAGCTTAACATGTTTATCTTGTTCACCAGAGTGAAGAAATAGAAATAGTATTAATAAATTTTTTTCCCTAGTGAGAATCCCACAATCAATCGACTACAATCAGTGGAGGCATTGCGTGTCAAGTGGCGGAACTTAACGCCGCGCGTCACCTCGACACCAGAGCGAAAAAAATGGAAATATTTCCACTCCTCCAGTGGGGATCGAACCCATAACCAGTCGTTTTCAGTCACACGCTTGTGCCACTGCGCCACGACAGGCCCCTGAATTCTTCATCTTTATTTGAAACTCGATTAGACGATGTAGTAAGCAATATTATTATTTTTTTCTACCTTTTCAGATCTCGGAGTTGTTTGTTGTGGTTGCATTGAACTCCAAGGATAGGTTAAGGGTTGACCTGGAAAAAAAGTAGTTCAATGTTAATAAAATAAATATATAATATATTTTAATATTTAATGTAAGCGCGGAAAGTCGTATGTTCAATTATCTTTTATTTAAATTACTTTCATTTCTCGGCTCGAGTAGCAACATAGTAAGGCTTTGAGTAAGACAAGTGTCATATAAGCGCGCCAAAAAATTTAAAAAAATGACAAGTCTGTCGTTAAAAAAGGTGCTTTACTCTTGCTGTAAATAATAAAAAAATATCGTACTATGAAAAAATATTCAGTAATATAAAGAATTACTGTACAAACATAGTTGTGGGTAACTACTACTTTAAATACGAAAATAAGTATATAAAAGTACACTCACGGAAAGTGGGGAACGGAGTGTCTTAACACTAGGTTCCCACAGTCTACCCTGCTGTGTGCGGGATACAGCGTGAAGATATATAAAAAAAAAAAAAAAAAAAAATAAGTACACTTACCAGTAGCAACAAGAGGGCTTGAAGCTCGGGGAGGCGCGTCGGGCGGCGCTAGCGTGGGATTGGCGCTGGAGTTACACGAACTGCTCGTTGTCACCGTTTTCGTAGTCGACGTTGGTGTGTTCGATGTGTTTTGCTGTAAATAAATATATACTAATATTAAAAAGTTAATAGTAAAAATAAAAATGTCGTTGTATGACTCACTTTGATAATGTCCGTGTAGTGTAGCTTCATAGTTACTTTTGGAGATTTTGAACAGTGAAATTAGAAATAATGTAATGGTATATCAAACTTTTAAAAAAGTCAACCAAATTTTAAACATAATATATACTAAAAAGTTATTAACATTATACTTTAAATCAAATAAAACACTTATGTTCACACACACAAAAAACACACTATCTTGAGATTCAATTTCATCCTATTATCTACAACCTCTCAAAGGGATAAATAAAAAAATAACATACTTTTTTAACCATTACTTATATTTCTTAATAAGTAAAATAAGAAAAATATGTCATCTATGAAGAACATCAACCAAAACCGAATAAAAGACTGCAATCCTTTGATTGGTTATTGGTAATAATTAATACAATTGAAGGATTGCATATTCAAACTTAGTTTACTCATAAAATTGAGCTATTCAAGAAAATGATTGCTAGATCCCTCTAAGGTTGCAGTTTTTGGATTAGGATCGATTACTGATATTGGGCGTTAGTGGTAAGATAGAGGTAAGTAAGTGCCACCACTTAGACGGTTCTCAAGACGTGCAAATCCCACTAAGTTCAAACTTTCTCCTGTGCGAGGGGTACATGGGGTTATATGAAAACGTTTCTCTTAACCTAATGCGTGCGTGAGGGATGCAAGGGTTGCCACATAGTTCCCCTGAAACACCCCGCAGCGCTGCACTCTAATTAACATGTCTTATTATTTTAAACCTCCATTTACCTTATCATGTTTCCCTCTCGCATGCCCCCCATGGGTACCAAGGGGTGAATGTGCGAGGGGTGCGTGCGTGAGGGGCGCGAGGGGTGCGAGGGGCGCCACATAGTTCCCGGGGAACACCCCGCAGCGCTGCGCACGCTCGCAGCACCCCTTGAACCAGCCGTCTCTACATCTCTCCGTTACTGTGTATACACCTGGAAATTTTGAATTTAATTTGTATTTAATTATATTGGAGTAATAGTTAAAAATTTAATATAAGAATTTCCGTAATATTGTATCTATGAAACATGTCGTTTGCATTGCATTGTACGCATTAACACTCGCCTTCACTGTCCTCAGCTCTATACTAAAACTAAATTTAAGAATAACGCAATAAGTATAGATTCAAAAAATTTAAAATTATAATAAATGCAACACGTAAATATAATAAAATGGAAATAAAAAAAATAATAATGTTAGACTAAAAAAATAAAAGATAAGAAAAATAAAAGATAAGAAAAATAATGCTAGACAAAACCTAGCGTCAATACGCACCGTTTTCAACTTTCTGGCTGACACTGAAACATTGCATATCAAGCGGCGAAACTAAACACTACCATTGTATTATGTACAGTAAATCTGGCTGCAAGCCCAATTGATTATGAGTTCGATACCTACTTAAAGTAATTGATTAAATTCACTTTCACTGTCTAACATTTTTAACGAAGAGCCAAAAATTTAAGAAATTTATAAGGAAGTCCAAAACTATAGGAAAAATACAATTCATGTCGAAACTTTTAATTGTAAAAAACAATACAACTAATACACGAACTACTACACATCTAGTAATTCTTAAGCTAGCTTTTTACCTATGCGTTGAGTATTCTACATCATGTTTCTGGACCGAACAAATATATTTCCACAAGCCATATACTATTTAATTAAAAAGGTCGCAAGCCGGATATGGCCAGCTTTCCGCCGATCAACCACGTCACAATTCACACAATTTCAAACAAAAAAATAAAGAACAGAGTGTCTTAACACTACTATCTCTCTACCCACTTTACACAAAAAAACAATAAACAAATCCCACCTCCTTTCTTCAATTCCAACTCATCAGGTTTCTGCGGTTTATATGCATACAATGCTATATACGCCGCCGGTAGAGGTTTCTCGTTGCTCCCGGAGCGCCGTCTCCTTCTCTCGCGCTCTCTCTCCGGCCTCTCCCTCTCTCTGTCTCTCTCCGTGTTGTGGTCGAGGAGACTTGTTGCCAAGATCTCTGCTGAATGCCTGGATTATGTATTTATTAATTAATATTACTTTTGAATGACATGGATTGTGCTTTTAATTTTAAAATGTTTGATAACATTCGAGGTGTGATATTAAAATAAAACATGTACTATGCATGTTAATTATAATAATTCAAATTAGACATAATTATACATTTATAGCTGGTAACAGCGTTATATTTTAAGCATTAGTGAATGTTGGGGCCAGTCGTGGCGCAGTGACACGAACTTGTGGGTTCGATTCCCACTCGAGAAGTGAAAATATTTAATATTTCCATTTCCTTCGATCTGGTACCGTAGGCAAAACGCGGGGTTAAGTTCCTCCACTTAACACGCAATGTCTCCGAATTCGGCGAAAAGTGGGGTACGGATTGTCTTAACACTAGGTGCCCTTTGCCTAGCAACTGTAGTAGTTGCATCTACCTAACTCATCCTTTGAGGCCATTGTGATGCACTAGAGTTTTTGAATGTAAACGCAGTTGGTTGTCCGAATTATTATATTTAAATTATTTTCATTTATCCGTTCTGGTACCTAAGAAAAAGCGCAGCGTTGAGTTCTGACATTCAATACACAATAACTCGAATTCAGGCAATGGAATACAATATCTTGACACTGCCAATAGGAAAAAGCGTTAAGCTAAAAAATCTTGTGAATACTCGATTAACAAAAAAACATACCTATTCTGCATATGATTAGGCTGCAAATGAGAAGACGGCGTCAAGCTATGTCTTTTCTCTCTTTCCCTATGATCCCTATGTCCTCGGGCCACCATATAATTGCCATCTTTATGCGAAGGAGACAAAGCCGCTTGCAAACCCAAACCAAAATTAAACAACGAATTGGGTCCACTCATTACATTCTTAGAAGACGTTGGCACTTCCAAATGCTCAGTAGTT
This sequence comes from Dryas iulia moderata, assembly GCA_019049465.1. NCBI lineage: Eukaryota > Metazoa > Arthropoda > Insecta > Lepidoptera > Nymphalidae > Dryas > Dryas iulia. The sequence goes on from CM032440.1 coordinate 2,952,260, forward strand.
TCTTGATTGTCATTACTATTAACATTAGGATTCTTCGGACTTTCTGAAGGCGGAAGACTGACGTTTAAAGAAGTATTAGTCGCTGTAGAGCTTTCGTTCAAGCTCAAAGCCCCAGATGCGTTTAAGGACTCCTGATTTTCTTCTTCTTGTGTGCTAACATTGGCTGAACGTTCAGTATTAACATTATCTGGTGAACTGGGTAAGCTGGGCTCAGCACTTTCACACGTACTGGTATTCGAACTTGTATTCGGCGTGGTAGTCGAACTACCCGCGTTACCAGACGGCGTGTTCATACTAGAACTGGAATCCGAGCTGTTATTTGTAAAATTAACCGCTCTTACGTTCTGATACGTAGTTTCCACTTTCTGCACCGGTGTGGAATTATTGTAATTATCAAATTTAGTCCCCCTTAATCTGTCGTAATTCTCGCTTATACGGGAAACGCTTTGAATGCCCATAGTTTGATGACCTTTGCTATGGACGTTGGTGAAATGGATCAGATCTAGATGTTTGGTTGTTTGTTCCACGACTGGTCCGTTTCTAGTAACCAGAGCTTGGTTGACTGGTTGCGGTATCAATATTTGTGGTTGCGTGATTGTTTGAGCGTGGTTCGCGTGATAGTTTGGGTGGGAAAGACTCATGGTTGCCAGGTTTTGATAGTTTCCTTGACCGGTTGTGGGGGTTGATAGCGACATTGGTTGTCCTCGGACCTGCTGGTTGAAGTAAAAAAATGTATTATTAATAAAATGATTGTATTATAAATATTGAAAAATATTATTTTAGAAGGAGTTTAAATACAATTAGTCGATCCACGTAAAGTATTTGTTGTCTTAGCAATGGGTATGTTGAAATAAATCTATGTATGTGAAATTCTTTAAACCTTAATTAAATAATGCGTTTCTGCACCCCTTTCTCCATAATGTGTAACTTTGAGTATAACAATTGTATTTCTTGTAAACATAAACTTTTCCCACTTAACGATTTCACCCAAAAATCTCTTCACCTCTCTTCTTTCCGTCTACCCCGTTACATTAAAGGATTTCATGCAAAAATCTCTTCACCTCTCTTCTTTTCGACTACCCCGATACAGTAACCAACTATAAAACAAAAAAATAAAATACCTGAGACTGATGATGCCTATCAGAATGCGAGGCTCGAGCCACATCCGGTACGGGAGGTACAGGCCGGTTCACCGTAGTGCTGAAAGTTTGGCTACGCATGTAAATAATAAACATATGTTTTTGTTAGTCAAAATACAGCTATCTCATAGATAACCATGCTAAATTATTGTTAGTAAGTTCAAATCTTGAAACAAACATAAGTACATACATTTTTTTTTTAGCTTCACGCTGTATCCCGCACACAGCAGGATAGACAGAGGTAACCTAGTGTTAAGACACTCCGTTTCCCACTTTCCGCTGAATTTGGAGGCATTGCGTGTTAACACGCACTCCGCCACCGGGTGCCGCGGTCAGAGCGCTCGGACGGTTTTAAACAATTGGACGGGTTCTAATATCGCTTCAAAACTCTATACGCTTTTTAAAAATGCCTTTATCAATTGCCTATGTGTGTAAATAACAATTTAAAATATTTACCTATTCATAAGTTGCCTTGCCGCGTGGTTCAGCTCCACAAAGGCTATGGGGAAGATGCCGACGCGCTGATCCAAACGCCCCTCCGCCCAGTTCTCGTCTACACGACGATGTACTGATATTATCGCACCTGTAAATTGTAATTAATAATAATTTATATTAAAGACTTTTTAAGCATTGCGTATTTTCGGGGAGATATAAAAATGGGGCTATCGTGATGTGACGAGACTACGTCTAGCTATGCGATGAAGCTACGTCTGACTGAAAATGCAATGGTTGTGAGCTCGATTTCCACTCGGAGGAGTGATTATTCAAATTTTCATTTATTCGCTATCTAAGACAAAGCGCGACGTTGAGTTCCGACTTTAAATACTCAATTTTACGAATTCAGGCGCAAAATGTATAATAGACACTAGATTCTTTTAAACATTTTTAAAGTGTTATTAGGAACACTTACACCACACTTAGGAAAATTGAAAAAGATATTTAGAAAACGTATAAGAATTTGAACACAGCGAGATTCGAACCCACGCCTCCTGAATACCGTCCAGGCGCTCTCACCGCTGAGCCATGCGTTCTAATACCAGCTGCGTCGAAATTCTTATACGCTTACTTACAACTTATTTTCTGTTGTTACAATTTTTATACGTTTTCTAATGTCATAGGCACTAGATTCTTATTGATAAATAAACTGTGGGGGTAAAAGGACTATGTTGTAAACAAATATTTTAGGATTTGTAGCATATAAGAACTGCTTGATTATGCATGCGATGGTTGTCAAGTGTCGATTGTCACTTCGTAGGATATATAATTTCTTTTATACTTTTACTACTCTTTACTAGTAAAATTATTTTTGTAAAAATTTCTTTAAATTTGAATTTGAAAGTTTCTTTAAATTTGAATATGTGTGAATATTTAAAAATTTATTGAAGGGGTATTAACCTAGTGTAAAGTTACCCCACTCCCACTTACCATCTAAATTCCTCACATTGCGCGTTTAGGTTGAGTAAGAATCGAACCTTCTACTATCCAGTTGGTATAGTTATGCCACGACGAAAAATACTATAAATTACAAAATATAAATATTAAATAATAAAACATTCACCTTTATCGAAAGCTAAGCACCCTTCCTCGTCTGGCGCTGACATTCGGAAGTCATATAATGCTTTACACAACGCCGTACTCATAGGTAACGGTACCACCACCTGAAATACATATTTACTTCTTATTTTCTCATAAATTTTAAACTTTGTGCCTAACAAAAAAAAATCTTGTCAGTTATCACTACACATTTTTTTAAAATGATTTAAATAATAAAGATTTTTTTTATATATTACATATGTATTTAATTTTGCTAGAGACACGTTGACAACGTTATATAAAAAAAAAAATAGCTTCACGCTATATCCCACACACAGCAGGGTAGGCAGAGGGAACCTAGTGTTAAGACACTCCGTTCCCCACTTTCCGCCGAATTCGGAGGCTTGCGTGTTAAGTGGCGGAACTTAACGCCGCGCTTTAACTCGACACCAGAGCGAAGAAAATGGAAATATAATTTCCACTCCTCGAGTGGAACGTTATATATACGACATTTCAAATGCATTATTATGGGAAATATGGGTTATTAGCGGCACGCTCGTGAACAGCTGTTTCTTTATACTGCAACCCCCGGGGGTAGATTTTAGAAAATATAGTAGCCCATGTTTAACCTTGGGTTATCAACTATATTTGTGCCAAAATTCATTGTAATCGGTCAAGCGGTTTAGCTTAACCGATTATAATGAATAATTTTTCATATAGTTTATAGTTTATATCAAGAAAATTAAATTGAAATAGGGCATAACAATCATTTAGGGGTTGTTTTTTGTTAGTTAAGTAACCTATGACCTAGTGAAAACCATGGTCAAACACCACGACTTTTTAACTACTTTCATTCCAAATTTCATCCATATCGGATCGGCAAGCGAAGATCAGCAGTGAAAGCGTAAGAAACAGGCAGACAGACAAACAGACAGACTTTCCCATTTATAATATAAGCATGGAGTCTGCATTTCATTCAAATTTTTACGAAGAACGTTTTATATTATAGTTCATTTTTAATAGAGGTAAACCAAGCCAAGCTGTTTTTGGTAATCCGACATTAAAAAAGAAAAAAATCTAGGATTTCTGAACGTATAATTTACAATAAATATGCAAGCCGATGAAAATTGTTTTCTACGGCCACTAATAATGTATTAGATTTTTATTTACCTAACCTAATTATCTAAATTTGTATAACGTAATAGAAATGACACACCTTATTCTAAAAAACTTTTAAAAAAAATATTACAGAAAATATGTTTCCAGAGTATTATTCACACATTAAAGATACGAAAAATATTTTTAGAATATGTATTTACTTAGAAATGTTATCTTCAACGCAGCGGGATTCGAACCCGCGCCTCTTGGAAGGTTTCCTGAAGCAAATTCTAACAAAAAATTAAAAATATATAAGTATACAAAAACAACATATAATTATAATTAAAAACATTTAATAAATAATTTACCTGTACAAAAGTAATAGGGAACATGCCGGTCCTGCCGGATATTTCACCTTGAAACCAAAACGTATCCAATTTCTTCTGCAGGATGATCGTTTCGCCCTTCTTGAAGGACAGATCACTGAAAATAATAATAATTTTGTATTCAAAACAAAGGACAATAATGATTCACAATTAATTTCTCAGTAGATTTTGTATGAATCACACATTTATTCCAGAGATGAGAATGAACTTGCGTTTGTCACTTAAATAACATGATTAGCCTAAATATTGTTTTATATTGTATTGTTTGCTCGTTCTCAGTAAACTTTAATTATATTCATCTCCACATGGTAGCTCAGTAGGACAGCGTATTATTGTAAATGGCATGGTCGTAGGTTCAATTATCCATTCCAGAAAATGATCCTTTTTGAATTAAAATCATTTTTTATTCTAGTGAATTAAAGAGCTGCGTTAATTTTCATCAATCCACAATGCCAAAATTCAGGTGGAAAACGATGAACTGAGTGCCATGACAATAGGATAAGCTGGAAAATCATCACCAACTTATTGAAATAGAAGTAAAAGGCAGAGAAAAGTTATTTTCACCTCAAGCTAAGTTTACCTTTAAAATATAGTAGAGCTTTAAGTGGGATTTAATTTTAATGGCTTTAAAACTTTCAGAATACATTTTGACATTCTAACCGCACCCCGATATCGTAACTAAAAATAACTAAAAATCAAGTTAAAATATATTTAAATTACGGTCATGCGTAAGGTAAAAAAGGTCAATCAAAATAAAAACGTATTTTTTTATCTATTTTTCAATAAAGTAGAAACGTGTAAAGAACTGAACTATTTTATCGTATTATTTTTATTAAATGACAGAAAAAAACGTTAGCGTCAAAAACAAATGGCTCTCTACTTTCCGGCGGAATTCGAGAAAATGCGCGTAGAGCAACGGAGCTCAACGCCGCGCTTCGTTATCAATGTAGATATAAAACAAAAAAATATATTTTGTATGTAATTTCATTTAAATATAACATTAGTACTATGCATTCAAAACTTTTCATAAAAATTAAAAGGTCATTTTAGAGCAATCAACTAAAATCTGCTAACACAAAGCAATATCACAAATAACTGACAGTCCATCCAATTCATCCATTCCATTAATTATAACCGACATTTCATACTAAAAATAAAATTAGCCTATACACAGACGAAGTAAAAGGATGACCAATTATAGAATTCTCGTTTAAAACGTTACAAAAAATTGTTGCCCAGCAACATAACACCGTAGCTATAATCGAAATGCCACCGTACTTAAAAAAGTCTGCGAATATAATATTGAACGTATTTTGCAAATCATAAAGTTATTGTATGATAAAATAGTACTATATATGATTAATTCTTGGATTGTTATTGAGAAAAATTACTATAGGCAAATAAAAAGCTTAGCGCCCGCATAGCGTGACAGTCAGAGAGAACCTAATGTCACTCTGTCCTCCACTTTCCCCCTGAAATCTTTACATCTTACGTGTTGAGTGGCGGAAATCAACGCTGCGCTTTGTCTTAGGTACCAGAGCGAGAAAATGAAAATTTCAATATATTGTGGGAATCGAACCTACAATCATCACTTTTACAGTCACACGCTGTCCAACTGCGCCATGGAAGAAAACGTATAGTATAAAATTATTTTTTATTAAGTAAAACAATAAATCTAAGCTATAACAAGCGTTTAAGAATTGCGATATACTTTCAAATTTCGTATATTTTATGAAATAGACTATTTACCTTAATGTCCTTTTCATCCTAAATTCATAACTACCTAACAGTGATTACTGGTTCAAATCGACAGTATATACATGTTTTGTTTTCTTTTACAGTCTGATTGTAAGTTAGGCTACGTAAGTTTGGAAATATTTAATATTTGCATTTTCTTCACTCTGGTGTCGAGGCAAAGCGCGGCGTTAAGTTCCGCCTCACAATGCCTCCGATATGTAAACAAAAAAAATAAATAGACATATAGCAAGTCAAACTCACCCTGGTTCTTTAGATATGTAGTCATACATGGCTCGAGCGTGCGGTGGTAACTGTTTGTTTTCCGATCGTGACGACTGTTGCAATTGTTGTATCTGTAACGTCCATAAAAAATAATAAGCCTTTTTTTATCTGTATACTAACTATATTTATTAATATTATTATTTTAAAAAGAACATAAATAATGTCTTATCGATTATTTTATCAATATCTGATAAGAGAGTAATAAAAATCGATAAGTAAATAAACATTGTTTAGCCATACATAGCCATAATATAAATAAAGAAATTATAACTAACAATAACTCTTATCAAGGTCAATAAGATAAGCTTAAATGAGGCGGTATGCATAATCAGCCTACATGTTGCTATTAGAAGGTCAGCTTCGAAGACCTATCAATTAATTGAATTTGACGGATATCGATGATATGCAATATAGAGAAGTACTAACAAAGATCTTGCGACAGACAGATAGGTTTACTCCTTAAAAAGCTTATTTTACTAACTTAAAAATAAGGTTTAAACTCATTTGTAATATCGGCTCAAACCATTTCGGTATTTCCATGTTCTATCATATTGTATAACCAACTGTTATATGATAATGTTGTGAATACCTGTAATTGGTGTACATATGAAGATCAGATACTTTTGACTGTATATTTAATATAAATGTTGCATATGTGTACTGTTGGTGTTCCTAAATAAATAAATAAATAAATAAATAAATAAATAAATAAACTGTTATATGATAATAATACATTAAAAAAAAGTTACAATTTTTTTATATACATATGACTGTTTTTATGACTTTCAGTTCAAGCCGCGTGGGGCTTATCACTTTACGCCTTGGAATTCTATTGCTTTGTTTCTGGCGTATGTATTATAGCAATCAAAGTAGTTTAAAAATAGGCATAATCAACGAATAGTATTTTACGCCCCAAATCCATATAAAAGTGTCGTCAGTATTAAGATTGACTTCACAATGTTTGTTTTTACAAGCTTCTTTTTCACTTGCAATGCCTTTGTTTGTGCGGGGGTGGACAGGATCTTTTAAAGTATATATCCTTAATCGATTGAGCTGAAATTTTGTATCCACGCTTAGTTTAGGTGACTGCATGATTAGCTTTGTGGCCATATTCTATAACTAACATGGTGGAAAATCCAAGATGCCGAACTATTTTAATTCTTTTTTAATGCACTTTAACAGGATGGATATCAAATGAAAGAGCTTGCTGAGAATAATACAATGAGAGCTTGTTTTAAGAATTTTTATTTTAATTTATTTTAATCAATTTTACAATGCCAGTGGCAAGTGGCCAGTCGTGGCCCAGTGGCACAAGCGTGTGACTGTAAACGACTGGTTGTGGGTTCGATTCCCACGAGAGGAGTTGAAATTATATTTCCATTTTCTTCGCTCTGGTGTCGAGGTAAAGCGCGGCGTTAAGTTCCGCCACTTAACACGCAAGCCTCCGAATTCGGCGGAAAGTGGGGAACAGAGTGTCCTAACACTAGGTTCCCTATGCCTACCCTGCTGTGTGCAGGATACAGCGTGAAGATAAAAAAAAATAAGGTACGTAAGGATGTACCTGCTGCACAGATCATAGAAAAAAATATGTAATGTTTACGAAACAGAAGAACAAATAAGAAGGCAATAACAAAACATCTTAAACTTAGTGACGAAAGCCAGTGACGCTTCTTGATGTTAACGCAGTGACATTTTTTTTACATTAACAATTTATTACTAAGTTAAAAAAATATAATTAAAACTTTCTTCATAAAAAATATCTATAAAATTTTCAATACCAAAAAAGAAGTCATTGCCATTTCTTTTTGGAATAAAACACTAAAAACACCATGTGGTAATTTAATTCCTTGCCGATTATAAATATTTTACAGTTACCGTCTTTTAACATCCTTTTTAAAATTTAGCCGAACAACTTTGGACTCAATATATACGAAATTCCAATTTTGCGACATTTTTTTAGCTTCACGCTTTTTCCTGAATAGCGTTGTAGTAAGAGAGAATCTAGTGTCTCTGTCATGAAATCGAAACATTCGTGTGTTGAGTGGCGGTACTCAACGCCGCGCCATATCTTAGATCCCCTGATCTTCCCCTGAGTGGCAATCAAACTTACATTTTGTGAAATATTGCGATATTACTTTCAACTGTATAAAAATAAAAAGAATTAAAAATCTGTACCTGAGAATGACCACTTCTAATTCGTTGGCCGCTTATCTTCCTCGGTGCTGAGTTCTTCATGCCTTCGAGTATCCTCATGAGGAGGACGTTCGGAGGCAGCTCCTCCACCTTCGTCTCCACAAGTATCCGACATTCTGGACATCGTAGTTCCTTGTGAGATTCTACGATTACCTGAAACAAAACAATTTAAGATATAGTAGAAATATAAAAAAAAACAAGTACAGAGTACTTTGAGGCCATTGTAGTGCAGTGTGACAGCGTTAGAATGTAAACGCGATGGTTCCACACCATCAACTCCATGATAGATCCAGGATGGATTCCAGGATGGTTATATTTAAAAAAGACATTTAAAGAAAACGTATACAAATACACTATACCACTGAGATTGCTCAGTGGTGAGAGCGCCTGAGCGGTATTCAGGTGGCGCGGGTTCGAATCCCGCTGCGTTCAAATTTGTATACGTTTTCTTTTCTTTAAATGTCTTTTTCAATTTTCCTAAGTGTGGAATAACACTTTAAAAATGTTTAAAAGTGGTTATATTTAAATTATTTTTAGTCCCCGCTCTGGTATCTAAAAACAAGCGCGGCGTTGAGTTGTGCCACTCAGCAAACAAGGTCTCGATTTCGGACGGAAAGAGGAAAACGAAGTGCCTTGGCACTACGTTTTCTTTGAAACTTCTGGTTTTTAACACCTTCAGTTAAAAAAAAACATCAAATATGACCATTTCATTGATTCATCGTGCGAGTGCTATGGGTACTACAGAGTGAAGTTCGATGATGTGCTTGGGACTCCACAAAATTGAAGACACTACCCCTATATTTTCTTCCTGATTCCTTTAAAATGTACATTCACCCTTATCCCCACTGTTAGCACTTCTCTCTTTACTTAACCATCTATTATGATTACTAGAATTATATGTAGAATTTCCGATTTCGACGGAAAGTGGGGAACGGAGTATCTTAACTTAGAAACTTATTCAAATATACATGAAAATTCAATGTCACAGATATGATTATTTACTGATGTGATAACGTATTGTATACTGATAACGATATAGGATAACCGACTATGAACACATAAATTGATTGCTTATCACAAACATTGTTTATATATACAATAAACAGTTTCCTAACAAATATAGCTTACAAGTGTCCCTTTCGAAGCATCCCAGGGGGGTCTTGGACTTGGCAGTGCCCGAGACCTGGGCTAGTGGCGGGTAAGGAGCACCGTCAGGTTTTTAGTGGGTAAACGGAAGAACGATCCGGAGTCCCACATAACCGCGTCCGGGTCCCCACCCCGGGCGGGTATCCGTAACGGATTTTCCTGACGATAAAAAAAAAAAAAAAAAAAAAAAAAAAAAAAGGGGTCTTGGACGGGAACATACTGTCATTAAGTGAACAAACGTGTTGGTATACGTACGAGTATGTGACTTTGTGTTACGACGAAGTATGTTTAATTCGTTACGTGTGGTAATTGCTGGCATGATTAATATGACGAAATCGTCGAGGTATAATATCGTATATATAAGAAGTTAGATAAAACGTCTAAAGTTATGTTCATTTCAAACTTATATATATTAGCAAAAAAATTTAGGAGCATAAATAAATCACATTTTTTAAAATTCTTTTTAAGTGGCTATATTTTCCTCAAAATGGTCGCATTGGAATTAAAAAAACAAGCCTTTTAAATTTTTTAGTTTCTAGTTTTGAGATCTTAAGATGAAAAAATCTTTCAAGCAACGTGTTCCTCTTTATTCTAATGAATACCGAAAGAAAAAAAATTTTTTTTGGTCTAAGGAGTTGGATTTTTTTTTCAACTATGGTTAAGTAACTATATGGATCGGAAAACTTGTTTATCAAATACTTTTAAACATTTTGTATCAAGTGTTATTCCACACTTAGGAAAATTGAAAAAGACATTTAAAGAAAACGTATAAAATATTTTCCTGCTGCGTTCAAATTTTTATACGTTTTCTTTAAATGTCTTGTTTATCAAATTTTTATTTCTGTTTTTAAAAGTTCAATACGTCCACTTCTCGCCGAGATATCGAACTCTGAATGAAAAAAGATCTGTTTGTCTTTAACCATAGATATCTCAGCAACCGCTGATCGCACTAGAAACGTAAGGAGTACCTTTTTATGTTTTAATTAATTTCCTATAAAAAACTGCTACCAATTTTTGGAAAAAAAACTTCTTATATTAATTTTCAAAATCATTAAAAAAAGGACTTTTGGTGACTTTTGCGATAATCAGGCGGTAAGTTGGGTATATCGAGAAAATCACTATAAACAAAATTTATAAAAAATTCTATTTACTCAATATTAAGCCATCTTGGAGACTACTCCAAATTTACTCAATATTACTCCTACTCTACTCCAAATTTACTCAATATTATCCTATTTACTTGAGTAAATAGCCATAAGCCATATAAGCCATCTTGGACTACCCACGACTACGTGGGTTCGATTCTCACTCGGTAAAATGATTATGCTTATTTACATTTTTAGCTCTGGCAGGACAAAGGTGGCGTTGATTTTCCGAGCTTAACACCGTCCGTTAAAATAATTTTTCCATTAAAAATAATCTACAGTTAATTTAAGGTACGGTTAAGGGCGCGTCTATCTACATGTTACCCATTTTTAGACGATATGGGTGTGACGATGATACTAGGCGATATACAATGTCATATTTAGATCCAAAAATTAGAACACGTCCTCGCTTAAGTATTTAGAAAATGAAAATATGCTACTATTTATAACATATGCATTCAAGTTCAGGCCATCTTTTCGCAGTGGAACAGTGACAGCACGTTCTCACTTAGTGGAATGACCATACTCCGTTCCCCACTTTCCGCCGAATTCGGAGGCTTGCGTGTTAAGTGGCGGAACTTAACGCCGCGCTTTACCTCGACACCAGAGCGAAGAAAATGGAAATATAATTTCCACTCCTCGTGTGGGAATCGAACCCACAACCAGTCGTTTACAGTCACACTCTTGTGCCACTGGGCCACGACTGGCCACAAGTGGGGAACGGAGTGTCTTAACACTAGGTTCCCTCTGCCTACCCTGCTGGGTGCGGGATATAGCGTGAAGCTATTTTTTTTGGAATGACCATATTTAAATTATTTCTGTTTCTCCGCTCTAGCAACACAAAACACGGCTTTAGATTCCACTACTCAATACCTATAGATTAAAGTCTTCACATTAGGTTCTCTTTGCCTATTCTGCTACACGAAAAAACGCATGAATCTGCTTACTTAATATTGGACAGAGATTTGTGAGATTTATATAGATTATTAATACATTACAAAAAATAAAAATTAATTAATAAAATAAATAAATCAAAATTATACAGACTGGTTTATATAAATGTTTAAATGATTCAGTCTAGTAAAAAGCACCATATTTAAACAATTTCCAAAAAAACTTAATTGAGAAACAAAAATGGAAAAAATTTGATTTAACATTGATTTCACTCCATAAAATAGATATACTGAAAAATATTTACCATCGTACATATTGAAACATAACCGAATAAAATGTAAAGGTCGGAGGGCGCGTGAACTTTCCAAAGGTCGTGCCAATAAAGCTCTCTGCGTATAGGACAACAAACTTTGCATTTGTACACTTTATAACTTTTTAGAAATCACTCTGTTGGTGTCAGCTTTTTTGTAAAAGAAATTTAAGTTAAAAAATTTAAATTTATTAAATTTTCAATTTCGTTTTGTATAGACTTGAGTGGAACAAATATTTCCAAATAAAACGATGTATTTTAACTCGATTAATAGCGTATATTTTAGTTATTCGAAAATATATTTTAAGAAAACTCGACGTTTGACGACGACTTTACAATAGTCCGTGATCAGAGACAGAAGTAAGCAGGTAGATAGACGTTTACTGAAAATGTTGTTTCGAATACCAAAAACATTCTAATCTAATTAAAAAGAAGTTTTATTTCAAAATGTGTAAAAAAAGCGGAAATAAAATATCTTACTATGGATTTAATACTGTTTAAATGATATATATTCTCCACATACAGATTTTGTAAAAAATAGAATACTTTTGAGGCTTTCCCGGCGCAATAGGACTGGCTTTGACTGTGACCGCAATGATTATGGGTTCGGTTTCAACATGGTAAAATGGTTTAAGCATAGCAATGACATATGAGGGGATAAAAACATGATTCATTCTTGTATTGATTGACATACACCTACTGTGAGATTGTGAGATGACGTATGAAAATCGATAACAGATATCTTATCACTTTATGATTATTTAGAAAGTGAGTCAAGGTACTTCTCATACATACCTAAAATTTAAAGTTTTAAATTTATGAGACATACTATTTTAAATACCAAATCATGTAAAAATAATATTAAAAGCAAAGCGTGGAAATTTTGACGGAGCTTTATTTAAATATGCTAAAAAGAAAACGCATGCTTTTATAAATATGTATGTGTCTATATAATAAAACATTTTTGTTAAACTTTGCAACTGTACCAAGTTTAGCAGAAATATGACGTAAGAATTAAACCTTAAGAAATTTATCTTGTTCTTTAAACTATACCTACATGAAAATTGACAAACATATACAAAAATGACTATTTTCGTCATTTTTTACGCACAACTCTACAAATAACTAACTTAAAAAAATCTCTAAATAGAGAAAGTATAGACAAAAACGCAGTCGCCCAGACACCACCCCATTCCTTAACCACCTAATGGCAATATGTACAACGTCAGTCGACACTCGTCATTGTATCGATCTAATTGTCCCAGTTGAAAGCTGTTACATGTATTTTTAGCAGAACTAAAATAGATCACCCCGCCAGTACTCACTTAATGACATTCTTGTATTATTATTTGGCTTTTGATCTGAAACTCTTTGTGAGAACGACGTTAGCAACTTTTACAAATACTCTTTGAAATATATTCTTTTGTTTCAGTTGAAGCAATAACTTAAAAGCAGGTAAAGTAATATTATCGAACTTTATCAAATGGAGGTGATGTTGTTATGTTATGTGTTATGTGATGTTGGTACCTACTAGATGAATATTATTATATAATATTGACACACGAGACCATCGTGATGCAGTGGGATAAAAGTCTGCATATGTGATTGGTTGTGAGTTCGAATCCCATTCGGGGGGAAATCTTGTAAGACAAAATGCGGCGTTAATTACGGGAAGTAGAGAACGGAGAATATTAACACTAAGTTCTCTCAGCCTACATATGTGAGAGAATGTGTGATGCTGACACATATGTTATTACTGAAATTTAGATGCTTATTTCAACAAATAATACAAACTTATTGACTAGCGCGGTATACTATTTTGTACTCAATCTAATCAAGCGTATTGTAAACTTCACTAGAAAATTGCAAGCGTACAAATCAAACAATTTCTTTGCTTCTGTGTACTGAGAGCTCAATTCATTCTAGATAAGAGACTCATGCAGCCACAAATCTAATGTTATCATAATTTATATAATATGTCTACACAATTATTCGAGGACTTTCCTCATCATTTAATAGACTCGTCAGTAATAACTATTTTAAATAAATCGCTTCTTTAATAAAATAGTAGGTACCTATCACAAGTCAAGATTAAACTTTTTCTCAGAGGTAATGAAAGAAACAAATATTGACCATATTTTAATATATGTGTATTTTATATAACGAATAGAAGCGTACGTCGTCAGAACGCTGGAGAAACTGACTTAACTATTAAATATGTTCACGGAACACCCACGATAATCAAAAATGTTTCAAAAAACGCAAAATTTTAGATAATACCAATGCATTTAACTTAGAAAATACGTACCAAATCGTAGATGACTACAATAGCTTGGAAACAAATAAATCACGTCTTAATTTTTTTCTACCTAAACGCACGCAGCATTCGAAACAAACTAGATGAGCTTAAATGTATATTACAATCTTTATCAACGACAATACATGCTATTTTAATAACAGAAACTTGGATCACTTCAGAAATAGACGCCATACATTTGAAGATTGACAATTACACGCACTATTACAACTACCGGACTGATTCAAAAGGAGGAGGAGTATCGGCGTATATTCACAACGATATCAAACATAGCTTAATAGAATCAACATACTCAGGCGGAAACAACTATTTATGGGTTAAATTGGAAAGATATTCACTAGATATTGGAGTAATATACAACCCTGGAAACACTAACTATAAGGATTTTCTAGAAGAATATGGATCCCAATTACAGCAACGTAAAAGGGCACTAGTATTCGGCGACTTCAATATTAATCTACTGATTAAAGACAATCACTCTAAGCCATATAAAAATCTACTTAAAGAAAATGGACATATAATATTAAATAAAATAACTAAAAAATATTGCACAAGAGAAACTTCTACTAAAAAATCTATCTTAGATCATGTTACTACCAACTTAAAAAATGACAAATATCACTTAGCATTAATCAACTCCGCGATGTCTGACCACAAACAGATATATTTAGAAATTAAGAAGGTCAAATCTCCACCTAAATTACGAACACAATATGAAGCGATTAATTATAAAACTCTTTATGAAACAGTAGATAACATTAGGTTCTATGAATTAAGTAACGATTACGTACAACTTGAACATAAATTAAAATTTTGTATAGAAAAAAACAAAGTCTTAAAAACTAAAATATTAAATTTACCTCAGAACGACTGGATAAACAAAGATATTATTAATGCAATTAGTAACCGTAACATCTTATGGGCAAAATATCTTAAGACTCCCCAGGACAATAATTTACAAGAACGACTTAATTTAAAAAAAAACCAAGTAGCTACTCTAATTCAGGATACAAAAAACTCGTACTTCTATAAAGAATTTACAAAATGCGCTAAAAAGCCTAAACGAATGTGGAATTTAGTTAACTCCCTTACAACGAATAAAGTTAAATCAAACTATACACCACCTAAGTTAATAATTGACTCTATAGAAGTATCTGATCCAAATGACATTTGCCAAACCTTTAATAATTATTTTGCCACAATAGGATCACAACTAGCAGATAAGATACCTAAACAATTTCATGACAATCCCAAACAAGCCCTCCCTAAATTTTTATCAGATGTACCAAATGAGCTTTCTTCCCTTAAATCATGCACTACTATGGAAATCGTTAAGTTAATTGACAATCTAGACCCTAACTGCAGTACAGGTATAGACGGAATTAATACTAAATCCCTAAAATGTGTAAAACCGTTAATAGCCCGTAAATTATGTCAGTGTTTTAATGAACTGTTATCTCAAGGAAAATTTCCTAATTCTCTCAAAGTCGCGAAAGTAACTCCAATTCATAAATCTGGTTCTACATCTGATCCAGGCAATTACCGGCCGATATCAGTATTACCAGTCCTATCAAAATTACTAGAAAAAATTATGTACTCTCGATTAGAAACCCATTTGAATTCCATAAACTTCATCTCTGACAGACAATACGGATTCCGACCAAAAAGCAACACATTATCTGCGACAATTGATTTAGTTACTAAAATTAGATATAACATTGACGATAAAAATACACTATGTATTGGGGATATTTATAGATTTAAAAAAGGCTTTTGACACTGTCAGTCATAAGCTTCTCATAAAAAAATTAGAAACACTAAAGGCCACAGGCAATGCTCTAAACATGTTTAAATCGTACCTAGACAATAGATATCAAGTAGTGAAAATGGACAATAATAAATATAAAAGTAGTGCAGTTCAAGTAAATTGTGGAGTCCCCCAAGGCTCAATTTTAGGTCCTTTACTCTTTTCAATCTATATAAATAATGTCGTAGATATTGGGCTACAAGGACATATCACTCTTTATGCAGACGATACATGTCTATTTTATTTTGGGCCATCCGTAGACACAATAATTTCAAAAGCTCAAGAGGACTTAAATAAGATATACACATGGTTTCAATACAACCTTCTAACAATAAATATTTCTAAAACATGTTATGTAATTTTCAAAGCCAAAAATAAACCTATACCATTACACACGCCGTTAAAAATTAATAATACCCCAATTAAGCATAAACATAATGAAAAATATCTAGGCCTTGTTTTGGATAACACGTTGACATGGAGCGCACACCTAAATTATATAACAAACAAAGTATCTGCTCTTTTAGGGTCCTTACACAATGTTGTAAAATATATCCCTCATAACATGCGCCACACAGTATATAATACCTTGGTTAAGCCTCACCTATCATATTTGGTCGAAGTCTGGGGCAGTGCAGCCAAATCAAAATTGTTAGAGTTACAAATAGCTCAGAACAAAATAATTAAAAAGATATTTAAATTCTCGCGATTAACATCCAGCAAAATAATTTATCAAGAAACTAAAATAATGACAATTCGCCAACTTTATGTTTACAACGTTTGTATTTATATTCGAAAAACACTAAATCAGTCAGTTCACAGTAATATACCTTTCCGCAAAATAGAAGACGTCAGTAGGCGTAGGGTACGCGAATGTCGAGCTAGTTTATTAGTACTGCCCAGGACAAGGACCAACTATGGTAGGAAAATGATTACTTTTGAAGGGGCGCAATTCTTTAATAAAATACCCTCAAATATAAAGAATGTTAGCTCACTTAACACATTTAAATTTCAATTAGCTGAACATGTTTACCGACATTACTGACAATGCGTTAAGTGAGTATTTCAATTTGATTAACTCAACAATTGGTGTTTGTTTATTTGTTTTTTTCTTTACTAAATTCAAATTATGAAACTAAAATAAAAACTAAAGATATTGTAAGCTTTTGGCACTTTAAGTTATTCTTTGCAATGTATAATTTATTGGCAACGACAATTTAAATTTAAATGTTATAATATTAAGTAATATTGTTCTCAAGTAAGTGGCTTAGGTCTTATTGAGAAATAAATGTCTATAAACCTAACCTATTTTCTAGCAGTCTTGAGCATTTTAAGTCTTTTAATAATAAAAAACAGCAACATTTATTCCATATTCGGCACGTCCTAAACGAAAATTTAAAAGAAAGGAGTTCTTTGTCTATGCACTTTAAAATCAGAAAAAAAAACAATAATATTTTTTTTATATTTTTAATAAAAGGTTTAATTACTTTTTTTGCAATAGAAATGTTCGTTACATATCTTTGAAATGCGGTACCTTTGAATTAAAAATTTATATGTTTTAAAAAATATTTAATAATTTGGGAAAAAAACAACAAATTGTTAAAAAATTGGAATATTTTGTGTACATAGTGTGGATGTAATGGACAGACGCCTTTCTCTATAGTAACAACTGGTGTGGTTAAAGAAGACCGTCGCCCTCTTGACATTATATAATTATATTGATCACGTAACTATGTTTAACAGAGTTTAGGTTACTGTTAACATTATCATAAATTGGGGCCAGTCGTGGTGCAGTGGCACAAGCGTGCGACGGTAAACGACTGGTTGTGGGTTCGATTCCCACTCGAGGAGTGGAAATATTTCCATTCGCTCTGGAGTCGAGGCAAAAGTGCGGCGTTAAGTTCCGTCACTTAACAAGCAATGTCTCCGAATAAGACGGAAAGTGGGGAACGGAGTGTCTTAACACTAGGTTCCCTCTGCCTACCCTGCCGTATGTGGGATACAGCGTGAAGATAAAAATAATAATAAACAATCAAAAACAAGAAAATTTTAAAATCTACGAACAAAATGTTTATAATAATTACAGCCTCCCTGGCGTTACCACCAACTTGTGACATAACTGCTACCAACGCACAGCTGAAATTACTAGACGTAAAAGTCTGGCTTATATGCTACTTGAAGAATGTGTCCCTACATTCTAAGAAAGCATATCCTAAAATTCCTACGGGAACCAGTATCTTATGCAAATCAAGTTACAGACGACTATATTTGTTATCAATTTGAATAGGTATATTATTTATTGTTACCGCAAAATATTTACTGAGTGAATCATTTTTGGTAATGCTTTTTTTTATGATAGTGCTTATCATATGGTGTTATTAAAATCTGACGAGTAGATTCACGCATTATCCCGCACTCAGCAGGGTAGGCAGAGGGAACCCATAACCAGCCATTTACAGTCACACGTTTGTGCCACTGCGCCACGATTGGCGTCTAAAATTTTTTTACAGAGTTTCGAAACGAGTTAGTTGAGCACAAACCATTTTGTCTGTCTGTCACATTGTATTGAAAACACTAAGAAAATTCTACGGTTAGTTTACATTATATCTTAAAATTAAGAAAAGTAAGTAATAATAAAATAAATAAAAGTAAAAACTAGTTTAAAAAAGAAATTGAAATTAATGTAAACCAATTTAAATAATTCGGGCACAACGGGCGGCAAGGTCGATAAAGTAAAACTAGGCGGTCCTGAATTACTTATGAACCCGACCTCAGAAACTTGACGTACTAAGTACCTACTAAATCTCTTAAAATAAAAACATTTTACAGTAGAATATGTAAAAAAAAAAAAAAATAGCTTCACGCTATATCCCGCACACAGCAGGGTAGGCAGAGGGAACCTAGTGTTAAGACACTCCGTTCCCCACTAGTAGAATATATGTGTTTCAGTTATTATTTGTCGTCTACAATTTGTAAGACCGCCTTGGCACAGTGGCACTATAAGCGCGATTGATTGGTTATGGGGTCGATTTCCACTCGGGATAATGATTATAATTAATCGCTCTGGTGTATAGTATAAAGTTCCACCAGTCAACTCGCATTGTCTAAGACTCGAGGGAGAGTGGAGATTGGAGTGTCTTGACACTAGGTTCTTTTCTCTCTGCCTACCCTACGATGTGGGAAAACGAGTTAATCTTTTATCTGTTTATCTCTAAGTTTGACTGGACAGCAAAATGAGATAGAATTAAAACGAAATCCCACGAGATCGCATACTACACTTGTTCTATAATATTCCCATTAACGATATAAAAATGTACGTTGACAAAATGAAATAGCTAAAAAAATATATACGCCAATATAATTTTCTCCCCTGCGCCTGACGTTTTAAATATGTATGACAACTCCCAAATAAAATCTACAGATAATCGCCGAAAATATTTAATTAAAAAAATAAACACAACTTGTTGGTCATCACACGACGCAATGTTTGACAAATAGTTTCACAGTGCTGGCATTCGCTTAGAAAGCAAATGTTTCGTGTAGAAAATTGACCCGCGGTATGTTGCATGTTCATTGTTGGCAAAACGTATTTCAATTACATTTAAATTTTAATTATTAAGATTAATCTAATTATTTATTAATTGTTTCTTTAGATTCACATTTTTCCCGGATAGTAAGATAATCAGAGAGAACCTAGTATTTTTTTTATAAAGTAATTCTGTCCACGGGCTCACAGGTGCCCAAGTAATTGGTTAGTATTAATGTGTATATAGTATGACAATTCAAAACCACTGAGACTTATATGAAAACCTAGTATTAAGACCTGCCGTTCTCCACTTTCCGTCTGAAAGTAAAAGCGGGAGGGTCTTGACACTAGGTTTTTTCTGAAGCTGTGTCAAATGTGTTTTTCTTTTCTATTATAAACTTATTTCATACTTTGAAACTACTTTTAACTGTAATGAATAATAAAAGCAACAAAAATTATATTAAGTTTACATTTTCATATACAATCCTTGTGTAACCCAAAAATTGTTAGAAATAGGTTGAAAAAAATATACAAGGTCATTTTTAAAAATTTATAATTCTAATTTTTACCCAAAATAAGCAAGCAGGTAATTAGAACAATGTCAACGATCTTGCGTGTATCCACAATAAAGAAAAACGCCTAACTCGACCTACTTTCATCCAAGTAAAAAACTAAAGCAAATTAGGTAAGTCTTTTTATATAGTACGTTCAAATAAGCATGAAAACTATTGAAATTTCGTTTAAAAATCTCAAATGCAGCTAGACTAAAAATGTAACTATCTTATTAAAATAACAGCATGGATGAGAATCTATAGATTAGTTGAATATAGCGTTATAATGGGCCATAGAGGTTGCCGATTCAATTTTGTTGGTTCGATTCTATTTTCTACTAATTAGGCCCATCACTTTATCCGCGTAGAATTTGAAAAAAATTATAATTTAAAATTGAAGTAGCCTATGTCATATCAGCTATCTGCCAGTGAATGTCCCATCAAAATCGGTCTAGCCGTTCCAGAAATCAACCGAAAAAAAACAGATAGACAAAACAGTAAAAAATATTACTTTATATATGCTTTCTGTCTATGCATAATGTGCATTCACTCTAATTTTATTTATTTACATATATATACACAAAAATAATAGTCAAACGTAACTGTCTCATACATATAAATCAAACAGATAAAACAATAAAGACTTATACTGTAATTTTGTAAAAAACGACGATTTTAACTAACATAAATACTCAAAAACCAAACAATATACATATTAAAATTTCTTTCTTGTACCTCTACAATCCACATACATACTTCACTACAAAGTTTGATACCGGTGTAAGATTAATTTTATGTTCCAACGGACGTTGTATGCGTGGGCAATGTTTTTCATCTAGCGCGGAGCACGTGCCCACTTCATTTCGGTCGTTCGTCAAACTGGATTTACAATGCAAAAGCGTTTTCATTTCACACCCAGTGTTTTCATATAAAATTATATTAAAATCATGAAAGTGCTTTGCTTTGACAGTTTTAAGATGAATGAGAGTTAAAAACATAAATTAATAGTGAATTTTATTACTCGTGTTAAGTAGTATTAAATTAAATTATTTTAATATTTTTATAGAGTCCATTACAGTACAATGGGACAGTCTGACTGTAAACGCGAATGGTTGTTGGGTTCGGTTAGGTGGGTTCGATTCCCATTTAGGTTTGCGTATTGATTATATGTATTTAAAATAGTTTCATTCATGCGTTGACTTTCGCAACTTAACAGTGTCTCGGTTTCAGGAGAAAAGTGGAGAACGGAGTCTTGACACAAGGTTCTCTTTGACTAACATGCTATGCAAGAAAAAGCGTGAAGCTGTAATAGAGCTCAGTGGTACAGCGCCTAACTGTAAACGATATTAGTTATATCTAAGAGTTCGATCCCTACTCAGATAAATCTGACTTATTAATTTAAAAAAATATTAATTTCCCCATTTTGGTAAAGTTTAACAGTGGTTGAGTTACCGCCACTCAACACGAAATACCTCGATTTCGGGCAGAAAGCAGAGAATAGAGTGCTTTGACATATCTCTTAGCTAGTACTCTCTGACTACCATACTATACGATAAAAAAAGCTCCAAGCACCTTACTGTTTACTTAGAAAAAAATAAATAAAAACACAAACAATAGATAAATAGCAAAAAAATAACAAGTCATCAATGTTTACATTACATGAAGCGCGTTATAATCACTTAATAACATTGAATGACATATTGTCTTATACTATGAAGTACGCGGCCGTGAGTCAATCAAGTGACTCAAAGCAAATGCCGTTTAAATTAGACAGAGTAATAAACTAATGTTTATTTACGGGAGAAGGGGCTGTTAACTCAGGATGCTGGGTACAATCGGGCTGGAAATAGAATAGTTTTAAATATTTGAGGACATAGTGGCACAGTGCGATTTAATATTACAAACAAGATTGCTTGTGGGTTCGATTCCCTATCTAGGGAATGATAATATTTAAATTGAAAAAGACATTTAAATTGAATGCGTATGTACGGATATAGGCATGGCTCAGTGGTGAGAGCGCCTGAACGGTATTCAGGAGGCGCGGGTTCGAATCCCGCTGCGTTCAAATTTTTATACGTTTTCTTTAAATGTCTTTTTCAATTTTCCTAAGTGTGGAATAACACTTTAAATATGTTTAAAAACGTTTAAATTGCTTTTATATTCTCTTTTAGGGAACATAAAGAGTTGCGCTGAGATCCGCCTGTTATAAGCAATACGAGATATTGCAGTTTCGGGCGGAGTGTTTTAAAGTAAGTTGCCTCTGAGGACTCAGTTATTCGGCAAAATTGTAAAACGGAGAAAAAACTAAAAATAGGTTAGTAAATAATAATGTATAATGTAATAAGCATTGTGTATAACATAATTACGTCACTTTAAGTAATAATACAGGACAAACATTAACTTAATGGAACTTAACGTACGGAATACTAATTGAATACAACTTGCAGTGTACCAGTAGAGCAATTCTAAATAACAGAATATATCGACTAATATGCAGTTATATACGTATACAATAAGAAGAATCGGTTTAGTTTACATATGAAAGAAAATTACTTCACTTCTAAAGGTGTTTCATATAATAACTAACACAAGAACTTAATAGGTTAGTACTCTTAATTAGTATTAAGTTAATACTTTTGAAAGGCTATTCAATTAATTTTAGTGCGGGGATTGGCACTGTATACCTAAATATAATCAAATACTCTGGATACGAAAATATATCTTACTTTTGGTACCTTTTCTAATTTTAGCTTTTTTTTTAGCTTCACGCTGTATCCCTTGCGGGGTAGTCAGAGAGAATGGAGCGCCAAACGCTACGGTCCCTGCATACTTCTTTCGCCTCGTCCACAGTCATCAACCTCTTCATACACGCCCTCCGGGGGGTCCTCGTGCTTTTTACGTGACCTTCCTCCAGTATCAATGATACTGTGTTTTCGAAGGTCAACCGAGGTCTCCCCCTGCCTCTCTTACCACTCACATTTGCTTCATAAATCTTTCTTACCATTCTTCCATCACTCATCCTCTAATTTTAGCTTAATACAAATATTTTAAACAAACGATATTACTGTTGAAAAATTTTTTATATTGTAACAAAAAATCCATTATTAAAAAAAAACACAAATAAACCCACAATAAATTATCCATTCACCGTTTGATTTTCCACCAAACATTTTAATGAAAAATTTCATAAATAAAATATAAAACAAAAAAAAAACAACGCTGCCAAAAATATAAACGGGGCATTGTAGCATTCTTTTATGTGTATTTTCCCTTCAGTGTACCACCGGTATTGTTTGTGCGATCCGCCCTAATTTGAGGAGGTCTGCTTTAATATTCTCTAACAAGTTAACTATGCTTTTAGCTGCCTTCACAAAATACAATGAATTCATCTTCATATTTTTCCTGTAAGAATTTTGTAACTTCTCATTTTATCCCACTGCAATAAAGTCTTTTAAAGCTGGGGTGTTTAAACGATGTCTATTTTAAGCATATATAGGTTTTAACTTATAAATAGATGCTTTCACACACGAAATTTACTGTTTATTTTTAAAAGCTACTTTTTCAAATGCTTTCATAAGCTGTTTTCTAAATTGCTTTAGTGACCAGTGTGACACTCTTTTCGTTTGCCACTTTCCGTCCGATTTCGGAACATTGTGTTTTAAGTGACGGAATTTAACGCCACGCTTTATCTCACTAGAGAGGAGAAATGGGAATTATTTTAAGTATTCCTGCTAGTAGAGATGAAACCCACAACCAAGCGCATTCGCAGTCAGATGCTGTCGAACTGCGCCTGACTCGTATCTTAATTAAATGTTTGACCTTTAAATACCACATTTTATACATAAAATGCGTAACAGAAGTAAAGTTGACTTGTACTTATTTGCAAGTGAGTTTATGATAATATCTAACTATTAAGTCATCGTGAGGGATGTCTCACTGCAAGCAATGGTTATAGATTAGAATTCGACTAGGGTATTCCCGTATATACCTATAGATTAAGTGTTTCATTAATATTGTTATAAAAACACATATTAAGGGAAAGTGGAAGATACGTTAAATTATATAAATATCTAATTTAGATAAATCTCCATATAAATTTATAATTAAAATGGTTAACGAGATTAACGCCAACGTCTAGCTAGCTAGTCGAAATTATATGTTAGCATATTTGTGCTTGAATGTACAGTGTACGCTAGGTTTCCTAGTAACGGATATAGTCTATCCCAGTATCCGATAGTTACGTTGTCATATTACAAACTATAATTTCGAAGACATTGAGACTTGAGGAGTGTTGGCATTGTAGATAATTTAATAACGATATAATGGCTCAGGTGGGACTTGAAACAATGCCGAAACCAGAGTCCCCGGTTCAAATTCAGGTGTCTCCCGACTGATTGTAAATAATTAAATAGTGAGACAGTGTTTGACTGCAAACGCCACAAGGTTGTGGATTCGATTCTCGCTCGAAGAAACTATATTTAGAATTATTTTCATTTCCTCACTCCAGTATGAGAAAGCAGGTATGGTATCCAAATGATTCTGTTCCACCAAACAACATGAAATGTTTCGATTTTCGGCGGAAAATGGAAAACGGAGTGTCTTGACACTAGTTTCTGTGTGACCACCCTGCTATGGGACGTGGAAGCTGAAAAAGTGACTTTTACTACGCATTTCTTGTTATATAGTAAATATATGTTACAACATAGGTGTACTTTAAGTTACGTTCTTGTGAAAGTTGTAACGAAAGGAACTTAAGCTTAAGTGATTAATAATGTGTTTTCTTTACATCTATTATAAATATTCGACATAATTAGCAGTAATCTATATTTGTACATAGGAGGTTTATAATAGATATAAATAACAAGATTCTTTACGAAAAGTTAAGAAGAATATTTGATTTCACAATATTTTTACTCAACACCAAGTTAAAACGTTAAAAAGTATATTTTAAATGTTACCAAAATTTAATATAGAATGTCTGACAAACTTATAAAACAAACTTGTACACTTTTAGTTTTAAAAATAGTGACGTTCTTCATTTTTATTTGTTTCCCGTCGAGACACTGCGAGCTACTTTATGGCCAAAGTTAGAGTTTACTAAAATAAAGTATATCTGGAACTTGGAAGTCCATTTTTCTAACGATTTTCTGTTTATAAATGTTTACGATACACCATTACGAAACCAGTGATCGTAATTAATAGTGCAGTTTTATGCATTTTACCGCATATTGAGTTAGTAAGAGAAATCCTAGCGTCAAGGCACTCCGTCCTCCACTTTCCGCCCAAAATCGGGACATTGCGTGTTGAGTGGCAAAACTCAACGCCGCGCTTTTGCCTCAGGTACCAAAGCGAAGAAATGAAAACTTAAGTATAATCATTCCCCCGAGTGGGAATCGAACCCACAACCATTGCGTTACAATCAGACACGGTCCCATGATGGCCTTAATTATTAATTTTGTAATAAAAATAATCAATTATCGAATAAAAAATCAACACAAAATATAATTCATATATGAAAAAATAAATATTTTATATATTAGCACATGTATGCTTGCCTGTACTTTAGATTTCCTAGCAACGGACATAGTCTATCCCTGTATCCGATAGTTACGTTGTCGTAATAGAGATGATTATATAGAAGACATTGAGACTTGTGAAGTGTTGACATTGAGACAGACTGTCAAACCACTGCATTATGTTACTGTAAAAGCCCATACTAGGGACAATCTTAAGATTTACCAAGTAAAACTTAAGATATATCAAGTTTAATGGTAATAGTACGATCCGTTTTTTATGGACCACTCAAGGAGTAGAAGTATTTAATATTTCCGTTTTCTTCGCTCTGGTGACGGGGCAAAGCGCGGCGTTAAGTTCCGCCAGTTAACACGCAAAGCCTCCGAATTCGGCAAAAAGTGAAGAACAGAGTATCTTAACACTAGGTCTCCCTCGGCCTAACCTGCTGTGTGCAGGATACAGCGTGAAGTTAAAAAAAACTTTTATTATTATGTTGGTAAAATCTAAGTTTTGCTGGAAAATCTTAACATTTACCATAACGTCGGGGTTTACAGTAACATATTAACGTATATAGGCCAATTACATAGTTTCATTTCAATTCGTAGAAACATATAATATAAAAGAAAAAAAATCAGAAAACAAAGTAAAAAAAAGTTTTGAAAACCATCTCACAACATGAAAGCTAGAACTAAAAATTTAATTTATAAAAAGGAAGCTGCTGTGATATTTAAAAAAAATGAATCTAAATATATTTTACTGCAGTCTTTATATAAATAGTAAAATAAAGTGAGAATCTGAGAGAGCATTTCAGTTCATGCTTCATTTAATTGAGGCCGTCGTGGCGAAGATGTGACGTGATGGTTGTGGGTTCGATTCTTTCCGGAGGAACGATTATATATTATTTTCTTTTTTCTGCTCTGGTAGTTAAGACAAAGTGCGGCGGTATGTTCCGCGAATTAACGCGCAATGTCTCAATTTCGGGCAAAAATTGATGAACAGAGTGTCTGACACTAGATTTTCTCCATAAGCATACCATAAGGGAAAGTGTAGCTCTTTTCTCAATTTAATTATAAACATAACTTTTTTGGTTACATTTTTTTTATAAATATTTACATAGTATATAAAGTAATTGTAAATAAAGTTACAAACAAATAAACACATCACTTAAGGATATGTTATCAAAAAGGTTGTGGGTTCATGTTCTATATTTTCATAGCCATTTTTATTACTTTATAATATAATTTTAATGTATGAAAATAACATTTAAAAGATTATATATAATTATGTTTCATTCTTATATATTTTTTTCCAGCTTCACACTATATTGCGCAAGGGTAAACAGAGAGAACTTCCACTCTTCACTTTTCAACCTAATACGAAACATTGCTTGTAGTGTCTAAATCTCATTTCTGTCCTGTCTATCTATATATCTTGTGCCAGAGCAGAAAAGTGAAAAAAAATTAAATATAATCATTCCATCAAATGAGAATCAAACCCACTAACATCACATACTCGTATACATAGGCTACAGCCACAATGGCCTTAAATACTAGAAGTTTTAAGCATTCAAAAACAATATATTATTTTAAAATAATAACTTATTTTACAAAAATAAAAAAGTCCCATCCATAGGTACAATACATTTCTAAAATAAAATTACCTTTAAACATTTCAAACAGAATGTATGCTGGCATGGCAGAACTCTGGAAGAAGTGTCAAGCCTCTCCAGGCACACGGAGCACTCAAGAAGGTCATTTAACAGACCCTCATCCATCCCGGTTCTCTGTAAATTAACAATATATTGATAAGAAAATTGAATAAAAGTGGATTTATACTTTTTCCCACAGTAATCAAAGATCTAGTGTTTTTGAGATCATCATCAATCATTGCATGCTAAATGGCACTGTTACACCATGCTTTCAACCAAAGCATAGTCCTGAAGTTGAGAAATAAAACATAAATAATCTTTAATTTATAAAAAAACAAAACAAAAAGTTGGAAATTAATTAGATTATAAACTAAAAAGTAGTCTCTGGTTGTCCTGTTAAGGACAATATTTTATGATTCTGGATCTTATGAAAATTTTATAGGTGAAATCTAAATATCTATATACAAGTTTTTAAGAAAGCCAAGAGTAAGAAATGGTTCATCTACACTAGACTCCAAACCAAGAAAACATAGATTAACAGAGATATAAGTAAACATAATAAAAGTTTTAAATATTAATTAAATAAATACCATAATACATCCTATTTAACTCATACTAGCGAAAGTATAAAGAAGAAATAACCTAAATTGGCACTATAATTATAAGCAATTAGCATTCACCTTTTTAATACCTAAATAATACATATGAATGGAAGTTGCTTTAGACAATTTACCTAATTAGTACTCACAATAATTAAAATAGGCTTATGAGCTTATATAAGATATTACAATCCTAAAACCTTTTAATGTCACAATGCATGGAAACATGTTGACAGGTGGATTAAAGTCATTATGTTTATGGACCAAAAATAAACCTAATTACTAAAATCTTACCCCTTCAAAGGACATAATTAAATAATCTAAATGCTTAACATTCAAATGTTAATGTAATTGGTTATGGATTCAATTTCTCCTTATTCAAATGATCGTAAGTTAATTATTTTCATTTCTCTGCAATGGTGGCATCTTTGAGCTCTGCCACTCAATATGAAACAACTTGAATTTAAAGTCACACAGTTCTGGTAGGATTTTAGTATGTTTGTAATATTATATACTCAAGATTAACAGGTAACTATTTAACTAGATTTTTTTTTTACCATTACCTTTATTACTTAAGCCTGAGTATTTATAAAATGCATATATAAAATCTGTTGTAAATCTTAACAATAATGAATTTATTATTAATATGCAAATAATTCTTCAAAATAAACTAAAATTCCATATTCGGAAAAGTATAGCCTAGTTTTATATATCACCAGTTCTCTTTTCATATTTAAAAAAAATAAAAATGTATCTTAATTCTAAATAAACAGAATGCATTTCTTTACTTGTATATTATAAATGACTAGCTGTGTCCACTATTTTGTCCATGTGGATTTTAATAAAAAGTCTTGTCATAATTAGTCCAGCCAAAGAATAGATAACCAGACAAATATTATGTTACAGACAAGAAAAATTAATATATATATACCATCTATTTTAATATCACTAAGGGACATTCCAATGTTATTTATTTGTATATACTTAATATTTTTGATTAATATATTTGTATACAACACATATTACATCAACATTATGTACTTTTAGCTCCCATAACAATGCCTTTCTTCTGTGAAAAATTGATTATGTTTGCTGCATACATCCAACAGTAAGTATAACAAGCATACCAATAAATGATAAACACTTGTTCGACTTCTTGTAAGATGATGAAATAGTCACACATTGATTGAAGTATATCTATATATTGTATTGTATATAATCAATTTGTACATGTTCTTTTTATATATAATTATTTTAATTTTATTAAAAATATGAGGGAATTGTTGTGTAGTGAATAACATATGTTATTGTTACAGTCATAACTGTAAAAGTGATTGGTTGTGGGTTTGATTCATACTTGGGGTATTTTCTTTTAATATTCATTTTTATAATAAAATATGATATTATAATAATATCATATTTTATTAAATATAAATGTTCATTTTAGATATGTTAAAAAATATAAATGTTCATAAAAACGTAGCTTTTGCTTTTAGGAAAATTGGAAAAGGAAACCACAAATAATCACATGGTGACATCAACATGACTGTAACAGTATGCCTAACCATTTTTTGTATAAAATACTTATTAATATCTTCATTACCAAAATGTCTGTAACTTAACTAAAGTGTTATTACAGCAGTAGTCTAAATAGTTCTTAAAAATCACCATCAAATAACAACAGTCTATTTCATATGTAAAAGAATTCTTGCCAAATATTTCTCGATTATATTACTAAAAATTTTTATTAACTTGAATTCATTTTAAATGGAAATTTAATCGTATAACTGTTCATTTTATACTTACACTTAAAACAATATAGCAACCTGTTACAATTCCACAGACGAGATATTACGAGGACGTGAAATTTGGACAGGTGCCAAGAAGATAATTTGAAAAATAAAAGTTGTTTACATTCCTTAAAATCTTGGATTTGCTAGAAAAGCCATAATTTCGAAAATAGCGCGACAACATTTTAACACGATGTTTAATCCTGACTAACATCATGGCATGTCAACTAGTTAGCATTGTTTTAAGATCATGATCTGTAACTATAGTTGTAAATGGACACAAAGTGAAATGATAACATCTCGAAAACGCTGATGACTCACCAGATGTTTTAAATTCCAACGTTAGCGGGAAGTCGCTCCATTATTGCACGAAACTCAACCAGGATACCACCCCAAACCAGTCACTAAATTTTAAGGCACCAACGCTTTTACACAACACACAACATTTTAACACCACTGGGAATGTAACTATATCACAAATTCTCAAGGGGTTGCCGGACTAAGATATTATTGTGAGAAAAATGCACTTATTCACATAAAAACTAATATAATTTCACGCACAAATGCCATTCTCGCCGCTTGCTCCTTTCATTCGTACGAACTTCGACCGATCACCGAACGAGACAAGTCGCGACAGGTGAAGCGGGGGAAGGAATAAGCATAAGCCAACTATTTCTGAATTGCCATTATCATATCGACAAACATAAATATTTATTATTAGATGCCGCACATTGCCATTCACTATATAGGAATAAATTGAAGTTTACTATATATATGCACATATTCATTATGAGTAATTGTTTTTTTATAATGAGGCAATAATATTATTAAATTAAGAGGATTGTCTTTGACGCATAGCCCTGAAAAGTAAATGTACGTCAAAGCAACTTTGACTTTGACATCGTCGGGCGTGTTGACTGCAGAGGAGAAGAGAGTCAATTTGACATGGACTTTGACGTATCATCGAATTATCAACATACATGCAAATTGCAAAAAGTAGAAAATTTATTCATATTTTCTATAAAAATGTCACGAGATAAAAGCGTGTGGTTTGCAGAGGAAATTCTTTTAGATGCCAAACTTATAAATTTTCAATTAGAAACTGGAGAATGGGACGCAGTCGAAGAAATGCTTCGCGCAGAGGCGCAGCTCTCGAGAGACGCAGAGACCGGGAAATTGAGGCCGTAAGCATGCGTTTTTAAGTTATTAAAATATTAATGTTTCTTTTATGATAAGTATAATAATATTGACTTTTTTTCTTTATTAGTAAAAAAGCATCGGAGTATACGTTACGTCTGATAGCAGAAGTTTTACATATAATGCGGCTGGATGTGGAACAGGCTTCATATAATCGAAGTACTTTGGCTGTAGCTGAACAATGCTTACGTTTAGTTCGTTCTTGTGCTGCAGCTGGTACTAAAATGCAAACATATATTTCTAAAGAACTTTCAATACTGGACTCCATGTTAATCTTAGCCACTGAATACCAACACCCAAGTGTTGACTTCATTAATGAAGAACTACAGAAGAAATATGAAACATGTATGACAGTTTTGATTCAAACACTGGGAAACCTCGTTGTGAATAATCCCTTTAATCAAATTATGATTTGGAACAAATTTGATGCTATAATACTGAATTGTTTGGTTGGTCATAATGAAAAGATAGCTTCTGCTGCAGCTATGATAGTATACAACATATTGTTAGGTCAACCAAATGTACTACCAGATGATGTAGCAGTACTAAATTCACTTGCATACATGTATATTAATGGAAACACAGAATATCCTCATTTAATAATAGAATATCTAATTGGTGTGGAAAATACTTATATTGAAAAACTGTACTCAAAGTTAGATGCGGAATGTCGAATGCTTGTGTTAAATCTTGCCTACAATATTTTGATGTCAACAGAATCTCAAGATATCAATGTTTCTGTTAATTTTGTGAAATTCATGGCTCATGAGTTTAAAAGTAAATCAGACTGTATATTAAAGACTGTTGACAAGTATGTAAATACAATTGAGCCTCAAGAGGTTGTGTTTTTGTTGGAAATAATAGCAACGGCATCTAGTATGGATACATATATGGATTGCTTGCAAAGTGACACTTCGTTATTTATTAATTGTGCCTGTAAGTATTTTTTATAAACATATATATCTATTATTACCACAGAATATTACTTCTTATAATATAATAGATTTTTTCAAAACATTCCATAAAAATATGTTTAAAATGTTTGCTTATTTTGTGATATATTAAATAATTTTACATTTTTATTGCAGAATAAAATATGTAAAAAAGTTAGTAAAACATATAAAATTTTTAAACCGCATTATTTCAATATATTTTTGATTTTCTTTTTTATAAAAAAAATATGAATTAATGTAGAACATTATTATTTGCTATTTTTAATGACTTATTTTTACTTAAGATGTTAGATTATATTGTTTTGAATGTAGGTTCAAGCTTAATAAGTTCAACCTTATTTTTAGTTCTGCTGAGAGCTATACACAAGCTAGGCAAAGAAAGCAACAACTTTTTCTCATCTATTAATAAATTGTATGAAGCTACAGGAAAAACATTTGTAAATGATGAAGATATTCCTGCTGCAAATATACCACCAGAAAGTAAGTTTTTTCTATTTACTATTTATATTTTAAAATGAAATAGTACATAAAAGTGCACCATTTTTTTTCCTCAATGTTTACAGAACAAGTGTGTAATATGTTGGAATGAATTGGTATTGTTGTTATAATTAATGGACATTTCATTTATTAAAAATAATTATTATTAGAGTATATCATATGAAAAATATTCAAGTTTTTACCCACATATCAAGGTCATGGAGAATCTCTCTAATTTCCTCGGCCTGATATCACGATATTGCATGTCGAGTGACGTAACCCAATGTCGCGCCTTGTTTTCCGAAAATAATTAGATGGTTTAGCTAGCAGATAATACAGCAGCATAATCACCTAAAAAATATATTTTATACCTTACTATTAAAGTTAAATTACTTTTGTAGAAAGTTAAAGTCTTTGCACAATATTTATAACCTTTTGAAATTATTTCAGATCCCCTCTGTAAAAATGACTCCGCAGATAACATGCTTTCCTGTAACGAAACCACATCTGAGTGCACAGAATCTGAGAGCAGTGAACAGTTCTATGAATGTAACGACAATCCGCCATACATGGACAAACTTGACAATATCGTGGACAATCTACAAAACCCAATAAAATTCGACATGCCAGACAAACAAGCGAGAAGCGGCTCGGAAGGTAGTTCCAATGTGAAAATCGATAATGACCTAACAAAAGTAGCATTTAAAAGAAGTAGTTCGGTGCCAAAAACAGACGATCGTATACACTTGCCGGCGAGGCGAATAAGTCTCGAGCACAAAATCGATATTGATGATAACGAGCCACCCCTGATAATCGATGCTCAGTCACCAACCAGTATGAATACAATCGCTGAGGTTATTCCTGTGGGTTTACAACCGAGGCTTGAATTACAAGAATCGAGTAGGACCGAGTCCCAAGACAGTTCACCCACAGACCCTCCCACGGAAATACATTTACCTAAGTCTGAGAGTAAAGAAATTAAAACCTCGCCAAGTGAAATATCCCCGCCGTTGTCAGAGAATCAACAAGAAACAGAATCCCAAAAACAATCACCAGATACACCAAAGGAAGTCAAAAAGAGTCAAAATTTGTCAACAGATTTTGACTTGAGTGAACAGTTGCAAAAGATTTTGGGTATTTCGTCGGAAAAGGCTAGAGCTGATAACAGTAATGTGGAGAAGAAAACCGAACCGGTCAAAGAAGTGAAGATATCTGAAGATAGTACTGCAACCAAAGTGCCATTTGTGAAGATTGATTCACCTGAAAGCCAAAAAACTAGGTATGGAGCGTAAATTGAATTTGAAATCATTTTTTAACTTAATTTTGTTATAATATATAACAGTGATTCTCAACTTTTTTTTTGTTGGGGCACTATGAAAAAGATTTTAATATATAACGATATAATTTATTAATATTAACATTATTATATATTTGCAAAATGTAGCGGCACACTTATGAAATTTGGCGGCACATAAATGTGCCGCGGCACAGTTGTTGAGAATCACTGATATATAAGAATGATATGGACAACGAAGTGTTTTAACACGAACCTATATCTCTGCCTACTATAAAGGATAAAGCGCAAAGGTATAAAAAATAGTATATTAGACAGTCTGACTGCAAACAATTGGTTGAGAGAATTATGCTATGAATTATAAATATTAATTATTACGATTATGTTTAAATTATTTTCATTTTCCGCCCTGGTACGTAAGACAAAGTGCGACATCAATTCGCGCCATTCAACAGCCAATGGCAATTCAATCGATTATGTATGAATTATTATCATTTACCGCAATAAACACAATATTCTCATATTTTAGTGGAAAAAGGTATTTTTTGGTTTTTATTTTCTTTCAAAATCAAATATTTTTATTCAAAGTAAGAAGTTACATGCTTCATTTTTTGAACGTCAAACTATTTACCACCTGTGAACTAAGTATCCTCATACTAGCTATTTTCTGTTTATCTTGACATGCGGAGAACATAATAAAAGCCCCTTTTTATAAATAAATATTATACATAAAACATACTATAAATAAAATAAACATTAAAAAAAAACATTACAAATTACAGATTAGGAGCGATAGACATGTCTACACCAAAAAAAACTGTAACAAGTGTTGAAACAGTTGAAAGGCATGTGGCTTTTGGATTCAAGGCGTCTCTTGTCAGGACATTAGCCAATTTGTGTTGGA
Source organism: Dryas iulia moderata (assembly GCA_019049465.1). NCBI lineage: Eukaryota > Metazoa > Arthropoda > Insecta > Lepidoptera > Nymphalidae > Dryas > Dryas iulia. The sequence goes on from CM032440.1 coordinate 2,986,700, forward strand.
AAAACCAGGAAAATAAACGACAGGTACTTTAATTTTAATAAATAATTTAATTTCTATTTCAATTTAATTACTAATTCATATTTCAATTTGTTGTGGGACAGTGGGAAAGTGTTGGATGTTTGGTTGTGGGTTCGATATCCACTCTGAAAATGATATTTAAATTATATTCATTTCTCCGTTCTGTTACTAAAGAGAAAACGCGGTGTTAAGTTCCGCTACTTAAAACGCAATTCGATTTCGGGTGAAACGTGGAGTGTCTTGACACTAGATTCTCGCAAATGATGCTGTTGCACTATTCACGCACTTGAAATGAGATGTTTTCCTTAGTAAAAATTATTTTTATCACAAAAATATTCCATTGAGCACTTTAACGGACTATTTTCCTTTTATTATAAAATATTTTCTCTTCGAGTGGGACTTGAACCGAGTGCACCTTTCCTCGTAGACACCATCCAACTATGCAACAATAATATTAAAAATGTGTATAAAAAATCTGTATATATATAAAAAAAAATGTTCTATATAAAAATTTCAGATGCGTGAATTAGAAGTGATTCCGGTGCTGCTCGACTGTTGCAATATCGACGCCCGCAATCCTCGTATCCTTTTAAAATTATATCTATACTTATTACTTGACTTTCTTCTACAGTATAAACGTACAAGATCTTGTCTTGATCCTGTACGATCTATATAGAGATGGTAACATTATTTACTTATTTTAACATATTTTAACGTATTTTAACATATCGTATTTTAAAATTACTATTAATATCCAAAGTGTGTGATGCCACTAAAAATAAAACTTTAAAATTAACTCTTCTATCATAAAAAAAATCTTCTGTGAATCTGTCAAAAAGTTACAAAAGTTAGATAGGCCCCTTGTCAAAAATGGTTGCTTACCCCACGATAGTTATTTTGTTCATATTCTTTTTAATACGGAATTCATTTAAATTATGTATACTATTTAGATACTGTCTCTGTTTATACTTATTACAATATTGTAAAGAAGATAATAGCAAAACAAGATAATCGAAAGTTCTTTTTAACTGATTAACACATATTTTTCCGAGCCCAATTTAATTTAAATTCATGTTTAAAATAATATTGTTCCTTATTATAAAAACAGTTATAATGCAATGGGTTATATTTGCTGTCCGCAATCTCTGTGAGAATTGTCCGGAAAATCAGGTATGTTATATGAATAAATATGTTTTCATAAATATTAAGGTAGTGTTAGCTTTCGGTAGGACTGACAATAATTAAACTATATGTAAATGTTCTTATTATATTTAAGTACTTAAGACAAAGCGCGGGGTTGAGTTCCGCCACTCAATAAGTAATGTCTCGAATTTAGGCACATAGTACAGAATGTAGTCCCTTGACACTAGATTCTCTCTGATAAAAAATGCTTGTAATATTCTATTTGAATAAATTATATTTAATAAACGATAAGCACTTCAACTCTAATATTAACAGTATAAAAATGATACTTTTTAATTTTTTGTATATAATTGTATTTTTTTGAGGCAGTCGTGGCGGGACAGTATGTACACGATGGTAGTGGTATTTTTTTCCCAGAGAATGATTGTATATAATGTTCATTTTCTCTGCTCTGATGCTTAAGACAAAGCACAGCTGTGATAACTACAACTCAACAGACAAAATCTCAAATTCGGGTTAAAAATGGAGATCTCAGTGCTTTGATACTGGGTTCACTGTGACTCTACCCTACTATACGAAAAACGGGCAAAGCTATGTGATTCACATTAATCATGGCTTAATTATTATACAGTTAAAAAATTACCTAATTAATAATAATATACATTATAACACAGTTTTATAGTAAAAGAAGCATACAGAATTACGTATCATGATATGAATCTCTTTATTTCTAATCAAGCTTTTTCCCGCATTGCGAAGTAGTCAGAGAGAACCTAGTGTCATGACACTCCGTCCTCCCCTTTCCCCTTGAAATCGAGACATTGCGTGTAGTAGAACTCAACGCCGCGATCTGTCTTTGGTATCAGAGTGAAAAAAAATATGATTTATTATTATCTATTTCAATATTATGTAATAATTTTTCGTTCGCAGGAAGTTATTTCAAAAATGACACTCCAAGGGCCAGTCGACAACGAAGTGTTACAAGAAATGGGTCTTACGCTCAATACAGATTCACAAGGAAACTCTATAAAAATTGTTCCATTACCGAGAAATTAAATGTATTATATATAAATTAATGCAATAAATATTTAAACAATATTTACTTAACAAGTAAACTGTTAAGCATAAGTGAATCATGTGATTTTGTGTAAATTGCGAAAGGAGTGTCAAATGTTGGTTTTTATAATTATATAGAGACCTATGAGGACTTCCAGGTGTATGACTGCTTTTTTATTCAATTATATTAAGATTTATTAATTAATGAAATTTGTAACTAAAATTCTTGATTGTAAAATCACAGATTTATCCACATTTTAAAACCTCTTGCTTTATTGAACTTCAGTTTTGCAATAAGAAGTAAGATTTCATGTATACTTTTTACTGTATAAATAGAAAACCATACTGCTATAACAGAAATGTATGCTATATATTTTTATTGGCATAGTTTCCACATGAATTTCTTTTTAAATGTATAAAACTTAATTATACAGTCATTATACATAAAACTTATTGTATTTCTACAAGCATTTGTCAAATGATTCCTAATGGATTTAAACGCAATGTAGATCCCTATTTATTCTCCTGATCCTATGCAATAAACAATATAAAATATAGTCATCACTTTTATTTTAATAGTTAACAAGAGTACCAAATTTATTTATGTATCAAAAATTTTAAAACGAAAACAATTAATCTTTGTTTTTCATATGTATGATACAAGAACTTGTAATCTGCAAATTTACATAACAATTTAATATGTCATACATATTACATACTAACTGTGCCAGCCAATTCGTCTGCATAGAAAAGTTAATTTAAATAATTATCCCACCACTATTAGTAAAACGATCATAGATGAATTCTGCCAAGACGCTTGAATATAACAACTTTTGTAAGAGAAGCTTATGAGAGCACGATAGTCAAAACTGCATTTAAATCGGTTAAGCCGTTTTTGTGATCAAAATGCTCAAAATTTTAAAATCTTTGTTCTGTATTATATTATTAAATTCCTCCAATAATAATGTATCTCATATTTTATTTTTGTGCAGACAGTGAAGTTACATATTAATTATATGTATTGACTAAGAAATATATATTTGTTGGTTGGCACTTTAAAAAAACTATTTTGATTGTTGGTCAAAATATCATATTGTCAAAGTGACAGCTGTCGTATATGTTGACAGGTCTAGTAAATTCTAATACGAGAATTGTTTTTGCAACTAATAAATATAAACATATAAACAAATATGGTCAAAATATCATTACAAATACGCGCTAATCTAGAATGCATAGAAAAATTATATACTATCCATCCACATTACCAGTGGTTTTTGAAGTTGAAATGCGGCAACTGCGGTGAAGTTTCCGATAAGTTTCATGACCTTACAGAAGCAGATAAAGTGCCGCAAAAGCACAATAGATCAGAGACGAATTTGCTTATAAAGTGTAAATTATGCTCCAGAGAGAATAGTATTGATGTTATCGAAGGAAGTAATGGTAAATAAAGATAACCTTTTCTTGGTCTACTATGATAAATACAACTAAAGCTTACTTATTATTAATATAAACATTTTTTTACTTTGTTTTTGAAATTAAATAATTCTTATATATTTTAAGGTGCATTAACAAACAATGATGAAGGTAAATTTAAATCAATTGTAACATTTGACTGCAGAGGTGTAGAGCCTGTTGACTTTGAACCTAAATCTGGTTGGATTGCCGAAGCAGAAGAAAATGGTATTGGATTTATTATTAACATAAAGTACTATACTGTTAACAGTTCTTGTAATGGTACAATTTTAAAATTGTTGTACTAAAGCTGTACTATACATCAAAATAATTCCCAAAAAATAACAAAGAAGTTTATAAAATATTATTATTTTCAGGAAAGAAGTTTGAAGATGTTGATTTGACTGAAAAAGAGTGGGTGGACTATGATGAGAAAAATCAAACATCAGTTGGAGTTTATGAACTTGAATGGCAATTTGTGAAAGTGAAGTAATTTTTTATTGCATTTAAAATTAAGTTATATAAATTGCAAGAATATTAATAAACTTAAGAATATTTATACTATAGTTTTGATTTTTATTTAAAAAACCTTATTAATTTACATATTCTTATCAAGAATAAAAAATATTAAAGTGGTCATGATGTAGCAAAACAGTATCAGACTTTACCTAAGCTTATATTGATGACATTGAAATTATGACTTAAGATTATTTTCATTTTGCTACTTTGGTAAGATAGCATAATATTAGGCCTCTCACTCAAGATATTTCTCTAAGTTTAATTAATCTTTAAGTTGGATGGTAAGTGGATCTCACTCAAGATATTTTTAGAGACAAGAAAACCCTATTGTTGAGGTAGGAGTATCTTAATACTATGTTCTTATACTTACCCCATTATATGCAACTGATGAATAAATATGAAAAAACATTTAATTTATAAACATCTCCCAAGCGAGAGTAAACTCATTTGTATCACCTAGAAGATATTGGTAAATGTGGATATAAAAAATGTAGATGATAGTTCTTAGTTAATGTTTATAAAACTAAAATTAAATACATAAATAATTTCATAACATTTAAGCAAACATAAAAATGGCTATAAATAGACTTATCAATCACAACTTGCTTATGTGTTAATTGTTCAATTAAAATCAATAAAACAGTAATCTACGGAATAGGAAGCGTAAGCATTCATTGAAAGTGAAGTTACGCTCAAATGAACACGCGGTATCGCTCATTGTCCGTATGTTACTATGTAGTTTTTAAATCACCATTTCTTATATATAAAAACAGTTAATTAAAATAGAATATTAATGTTTATTTTTTCTAAATAAAATAGCTAGACGTTTAAATGTCTTCCGGCAATTGATCGCCGCTAATTTAATTCTTTTAGAACGATTATGAATTTCACCGATGATTGTAATAAATATTTAATTTTTAACTTAACATTACTTAAAGAAATAGGCATTGACATGACATGTCAATAATAATAAGTGTGTACAAATAAAAGAAAATAATAGTATAAAAATACGCTAATAGAATGGCATTATTTATTTATTGTATTTTTTTTTCTGGATCGTTCAACTAACGATATAAAACAAGTAACATAATACAATAATATGAGACATTTAAATAAATTAACTGGTGGGTTTTCTTTAAAGAAAAATATGCTATAAGATATTCAAAATATATCACAGCAACACACATCTATCTGTCCGTAGCACTCACACACATACATCACTTACTAATAAATAATTGTCTTGTTCTATTCTGTAGACACTTTTGCCGTTGTTGTTTCAGTATCAGACCGCGATATGAACCCTGTGTAGCCAGTGGCCCCATGCACTGTCACGGTCGGCGACGTAGACGTGACGTGCCCCTTTCCCGAACGCTCATATTGGTTCTCTTCGTCCGGATAGTATTGATTCCCTTGTCCTGGATCCGAGTAATATTGGTTCCCACCAGCACCGATGTCGTCGTCATTTACGATCTGAAAAGGATGGTGGATATACACAGGCACTTCTACAGGCACGCGGACTGGTACTTTAATGGGTACTCTAACGGGATACGGAACTTTTACAGGGTACGGCACCCGTTTTTCTACCGGATAGGGTTTTGGTATATAGATTGGAACTTTTTTCTCAACTTCAACTTTACGGGGAACTATGACTTCAACAGGGACAGGGATCTTCTTTTCCACTCTAACAGGATAAGGGACTCTTTTCTCCACGGTGAAAGGAACTGGGTGGGGTATTCTCACAGGATACGGTTGAGGGTACGGCACACGAACTGGCACATGTTTTATTACCTCAACGGGCTCCCTGATTTTCACTTCAACGGGATAAGGTATTTTCTTTTCTACGGCATACGGTTGGGGTACGAGTACTTTTACGGGGACCGGATATGGGACTCTTTTTTCTACCTGATAAGGTACAGGTACTGGTTTTTCTACGGGAACTGGTACTTGAACCGGATATGGAATTTTTTTTTCTACTTCCACTCTGACTGGTTGAGGTACTTTAACTTCTACATGCTTTACAATTGGAACATGATGGACAATAGGATACGGCTTAGGAACATATTCCTTTTCAACGACTTTATAAGGGACTGGATGCGGGACTTTGACAGCTACAGGATAAGGGATTCTTTTTTCTACAGGGACTGGATAAGGCCTGTCGACAACTTTGATTTTCTCCACAGGCACCGGCACTTGAACCTTCTTTTCTACGGGATATGGTTTCGGTACTTCGACCTCGACTTTATACGGTACCTTGACGGGTTTCTCCACAGTCTTGATATATCGGTGATGATGGTGATGATGATGATGCTTAACCTTTGTGATAAGTTTTGGTTGGCTATGACTTGGTTCTGGTTGTAAGTCCTCATTAACTTGCTGTTGTGGATAAACTAACTTAGGATCATACTCATTCTCTACTAAATATGGATTCATTTGTCGTTTTCGTTTACGAAAAAGTATCATTTTCTTTCTACCACCTAAAGCTGGGGCGCCTCTGAAAGATCCACCAAAGGGAAGTAACCCATACGGTTGAAGCAGTAAGTCTGATCGTTTATCAATAGGCGCCTCCCTGGGTCTTCTTACTTTAGCAATATGTGAAGGTACTATTGGAACCCAGTCGTTTGGTCTAATAGAACCATAATCAGGAGATATTGTTGTAGATTTATTTTTAGGTATTCTCGTCACTCTGCGGTAACTTCGAGGTGAAGGAGTACTAGATAAATTTGATACTTCGGTCGTAGCAAACCTCAAACGTAGCCGGCTAGAAGAAGCAGACTGATCAGTAATATTCGTAATGTTTGTTTTAATTATATCGGATGGCATTGTGATGTTTTCAGACGTAATATTCATCTTGTCTAAAATTCTTTTAGGCCATATCCGTTTTGTTCTTAAAACTCTTGTCGTTGTAGGTGCTGTAGTCGTAGTTGTCGTAGATATTGTTAAGTTTTCTATTTTTGGTGGTCTTACAAAATCTGTGCGGATACCATTGATGGTTTGAACTGGCAAGCTGAATTTCGGACTGTTTATTATAGATGGTTTCCCAGTTGATCCGGAAAAAATAATTGGTTTCCGCACCGGCTTATTATAATATAGATTTCCTCGTTGCACCGGAACTACATTCGAGAATTTGTACATTGAGTTAGAAAGCTTCAATGGTTCTTTTGTATATAAATGTACAGCAGGTGCTTTTAATTTTTGACCTTGTTTGTAATAATGCGGAGGCATATTGTAGAAATATTTTTTGTCAGGTGTATGGTGAATCGGCGGTTTACTTGGTGGTCGTAATTCGGGACTATTGGTTTGGTTGACTTTCGGAGGTTGAATCGGTTGGGATGGTTTCTCGATTTTTGGGCCCTCTACGATTGTCACCGCTTTATTCTTAGTCTCCACGGCCATTTGATCCGAGTTGATGGCATTTTGTGCGTTTACGACACGTTCATTGACGACGATCGCTAACGCTATGATCAGGAATGCCGTCTGAAAAATAAAAAATACACTATATTGCTCTAAATATACAAAAAAAAACATATTAATTTCATTTTGTTATGTTAGGGGTGTCTTAACACTAGGTTCCCTCCCGAAAAAGTAAAAAATGACAGTTTGATTTTCACAGTTTAAAATTTCTTTATAATAAGTAATTTATCCTACTATATGTAGGATAATAAAATTCAATATAAGATATGTGATAATTTGTATGAATTGGACATTTGTATTTCATTAATTACTTTTACTTTACGCGCGCTAGTAGCGTGTGTAAATCTTTCTCACGCAACCCATACTCTTTTTTGTTATATAGAACATAAACGTTATATATTATGTTTTTTAATACAGCAACGAACGTTGTCAATTTCTAAATCACTCTCATTTACGCTCTTTAAATCTTTATATACATGTCAAGTACACTATCACATTTTTAAATGATTTAAAATTTTTAACGTAGGTAATAATGAAACAAAAATAATGTTGTAAGTATTTGAATTTCATTATAAAAATATATGCAAATAAAAAAAAGGAAAAAAAATCAGGAGGTGCGGGTTCGAATCCCACTGCGTTCAAAAAATTTATATACGTTTTCTAAATGTCTTTTACAATTTTCTTAAGTGTGGAATACCAATTTAAAAAAATGTTTAAATATACATGAAAATCAAGATTAAAATAAAATATACATTGACAATCCGTTGTATAATTTAGGCACCACTTTATTTTGTACACTTTACCTGTTTCGAGATTAAATAAATAATTGTAAACACTCACAGATAACATCACTATCACTAAAACGTCCATTTTGTTTCACATAAAAAAAAATAAACATTTATTTCACTCTCCCGCCATTTTTGACATTTATTTTTAAATGGATACCTACCGATAAGTGTTGCATAGTGTGTGGCGCTGTGGACAGCAGACATGTATACGTAATGATATGAGGTAGGAAGCATTTCTCGCTTATATAGCTAGTAACTTTCTCTGCCAATGCCAATATCAAATGATTTTATAGTCCAGACCTAGTTTAAAATTGGTGTTTATTTTTAAAAGTTCATAATTTTGTTTTACACTGACTTCAGCTAAAATTTTGCCAAGTTACTATGAATCTTTAATACATGCGCATCTGGATAAAATTGTAATACCAATTACCTCTAGATGGCATGATGATTTTTTATATGTAAATGTTTATTTACACTTGAAAAATTATACTATACAATTATTATATTGTTTCCAGTGGTGGTGCAGAGGCACATAAGTGTGACTGTAAAGCGACTTGTTGTGGGCTCGATTCCCACTCGAGGACTGGAAATATTTAATATTTCATTCCATTTTCTTCGCTCTGGTCCCGAGGCAAAGCGCGGCGTTAAGTTCCGCCACTTAACACGCAATTACTCCGAATTTGGCGGAAAGTGGGCAACGGAGTGTCTTATCACTAGGTTCCCTCTGCCTACTCTGCTGTACGCGTGATACAGCGTGAAGCTATAAAAAATAAACAAAGATATTATTTTTTTTATTTTAGGATTTCTTATGTGTAACAAATTTGTTGTTACACAAAACAAATTTATTTTGGATTTATTTTGGCAAGATTAAAGTATATCAATTAAACATTCGAAAATGTAAATTGTTTGTATAAAAATATTTCAGTTGTAATTGATTCAAATAATAAGAAGTTTATACTTAAAAATATATATATTATATTAAATTATAACAATAAAAAGTTTCTCCTTATTTCTTTGTTATCGATATTTCAAGTTTATAAAAGTCTTAAAATTAAAGTTCTTTTTTTAATATATTTATTCATAATTTCCATTTTTTTAAATTTATAAACTTAAAGACATTTATCCAATTACTCCGAATTTGGCGGAAAGTGGGCAACGGAGTGTCTTATCACTAGGTTCCCTCTGCCTACTCTGCTGTACGCGGGATATTGTGTGAAGCTAAAAAAAAATATACAAAACTTTTATACGCAACGGGAATTGAATCTACTAACAATAATCTCATGTGTCATGTAAGTAAGGCTTTCTACGTCTAACTGAAATCAAAGTCACTTTACGTAGAAGCTTGTTTATGTGGTTACATATTCTATTCCTAATTATTTATTAAGATAGTATTTCAAAGTAAGTCCTTATATTTTTAATAATTTATTGCTTTGCATAAATAAGCCATATTTATTGATAAAAATATAGAGTTAACTATGTAAACAAAATTAAATTGAATACTAAAATATATTTTTTTATAAATGGTACGGTTTATTAAGTTAATTCACGAGAAATGCGAGTTGTCTATATTCGTTACGATCACGTCTCGACCTGCTTATGGATGCACCTCATTTTCCTTCCTTTCTTCTTACCGATAGCATTAATGAGCAAACAATTTTATTAGTTTTTAAGGGAAAAAATCCAAAGTTTTGTAAAATAAGTTAAATAAAGTATCCTCACCATTTGCCATGTTCCACCGTAATCACAGTAATTAGACAGAACCTAGTGTCAAAAGACTCCGTTGTCCATTTTTCGCTAGAAATCGAGACATTTCGTATTTAGATCGTTTCTTCCTATCAGTGCGGAGAGGTTATTAAATATAATCATATGCAGAAATCGAATCCACAACCACTTGCGTTTACAGTTATAAGCCGTCTCAATGCGTAACAATAATCTCAATTTATAATAAGAAAAAATAAAAAAAAAATATCGTAGTCATTGTATAATTTTTCTTATTCTTTCTAGAATTTACGTGACGTGCGTCTTCAAAAACGTACAATGCGCAGTTGCTAATGAACTTATATACATTGTCAACGGATTTCGTCAAAAAAATGATTTTTATAAAAAAAATAAAAAAATCAGTTGAATAACTTGTTGAAATTTAAAATGCTAAATGCTTTTTTCATATAACTAATTCAGTGTCGATTGACATTACGTGTTAAATGAAATAAGCGTGGACGACAAATTAAAAAAAGCAACTTCATGCCTTGCGTTCCATTTTGCGTCCGAAATCGAGAGATTGCATATCGAATAGCGGAATTTATCTCCGCGCTTTGTCTTCAGATCATAGCGGAGTAACGGTATTTAATTTTTGTTTTTTTAGCTTCACGGTGTATTTAGTTTCTAAGTTGCTTAATTACTTCACGCTGTATCCCGCACACAACAGGGTAGGCAGAGGGAACCTAGTGTTAAGACATTCCATTCCCTACTTTCCGCCAAATTCGGAGGCATTGCGTGTTAAGTGGCGGAACTTAACGCCGCGCTTTGCCTCGATACCAGAGCGAAGAAAAATGGAAATATTAAATATTGCCACTCCTCGAGTGGGAATCGAACCCACAACCAGTCGTTTCGAATCACACGCATGTGCCACTGCGCCACGACTGGCCCCTTCTGGCTAGACTGGCTTGTATTTAAATATAATCATATAATTGAACTCACTACCAATCGTGTATACAGCCATCGTAGTGCAGTGGGATAGCCCAATGCACTACGATGGCGTATTGTTAGGAATATCCAGATAACTTTTAAAATTTTTAAATTATTTGATTATTATGAGATTTTTTTTAAAATAATAAAACGGAGCTTACTCTGTTTTGTTATTTAAAGATAATGAGGAACAGAGTAATGTAACTCCAAATTCTACGTCAAATATAAATCATTATTATAACTGATGGAGAATTTTTAACTTACATTTAATTTAAATTTATAAATTACATTTAATTTAAATTTATAAATTACATTTAATTTAATTTTACAAATTACATTTCATTTAAATTAATATATTGAATCTATTGAGCCTTTCATTTGTTTTCTTTATAGAAATACTTTTTAAACATCTAACAATTATCAATCCTGACTGATTGATTGATTGATCAATCAATTATTTTGAGTAAAGTAAAGGTTGAAGGTCGATTGGTTATCGCCAATACCAATCGGATTACATATTCAAACTTTCTTTATCCATAAATTGATATACTCAAAAATTGACTGGTAGATTATTCTAAGGTTCCAGTTTTTGGATTGGGAACGATTATTGATATTGGGCGTAAGGCCATAATATAATGACCCATTTCTTGAAGTCAGATTTGCTTGAAATTTCCACACTTTGCCAAATGTGATCAAATTACAATAATTTGTTTAAGAAAATATCACTTGGGGTGACGAGAAAAATCCTAATTTTAGGTGTGTTTTAAAATAACCACCACCCACTACCTACCCTAAATTTAAAACGTAGTGGGACTCGTACCATTGTAAATCTGTTAGAAATATCGTCCCCACTCTGGACCGCTAAGCCATAAGTAAACATATCAGTCGAATTTCTCACATGCGTTACAACTTATTTTTATTTTTATATTATCCGATTTATTTTTTAAAAAATGTACGATAATTTAGAATATAATAGAATAGAAAAATACTTTATTGCACTTATAGACATAAAACACAACTAACAAGAGAGATACATGAAAATTTTAAATATATGCAAAGGCGGTCTTATTGCTTTAAGCTATCTTTTACAGACAACCTTTGGTGACGAAAGGACTAATTATAATTGAAAATGAGAAAAAAAACTGATATTTTAAGACTAATTATAGTTAAAAACGGGAATTTAATTTTTAATAATATCTCGAACTTATAGTACGATTCATTTAAATTTCCCTCTTCATAAATATCAAACCCACGACCATCGCGATACTCAACGACGCTTCAACTGCACCATTATAGTTATTTTCATGTTTACTTAATTAGTCGCTTTCGTGTGGGGAAACTTAGGATAATATTCCAGTTTGCAGTTAGCCGTTTGCGTGCGAGTGTTTACGTCATTATATAAGTATAAAGCGATTTTCTTATTAGTATTATTTGCGGAAGAACGGAAATAGGAAATGTTGTGAACACGTTGGTTTAACGGTTCCATTTTGAATGTTGTTATGTTTATATATTGGTTGAATAGATCATAAGTTAGCAATTTAATGTATTTTTTATTGCTAAGAATTTTAAACATAATCGTATTGTTTTTTTTTTTTTATTATTTATAAAAAGGAGCAAACGATTTTGGGGAGAAACAGTACTAAGCAGAAAGACCACCTGATGGCAAGTAAGTTGGTTATCTTCGCTTGTGGACATCTTTTTTAGTTTTCTAAGCATGTCTAAGCAACGATGTCTTATCTATATCATACTAGCGGCCTGCTCGCGGCTTCGCCGCGTGATCTACGTGGCTGTTTCGGTATATAGCAACCCTAAGTGATGGATATTTGAAAAATAAAGTAGCCTATGTTTAACCTTGGATTATCAACTATATATATGCCAAATTCGTTACTAAGTAGCCTATGTTAGACCCAGTCATTTTTACTACTTTCATTCTAAATTTCATCCAAATCGGACCGGTAGATTAGCCGTGAAAGCGTGACAGACAAACACACAGACATTCGCATTTATAATATAAGTGATAATGGATGTGAATTCCTATCAAATTTTGAACCATTCAAGTTGTATATTTTTATGTTTTAATTTTTTTTTAAAACATAAAAATATATTTTAAAAAAATTTTATGTTTTAATGTTTTTTTATTATTTTTAACACAAACGCAAGACAGAATCTGAATCATTATATGTTTGCATTAAGAGCGGCGAAAGTCACAGCCACACTCCTCGACTTACCAGAGCAGGGAAATGTAAATAATTTACATATTATAATCGCGCTAACGAGTGGGGAACTCACAAGCACAACCATTACAGTTATTAAGTCTAAACTGTTGTTTAGATGCACTACAAGTATTAATCATTATTAAAACTATATTGAAACTACTTCATTCGAGGGGCTGTGTGACTGTAAACGACTGGTTGTGGGTTCGATTCCCACTCGAGGAGTGGACATTTTTAATATTTCCTTAGCTCTGGTATCAGAGCTGAGATGTTCCGCTGAGATATACCGCCACTTAAGGAGTGTCTCTACACTAGGTTCCCTCTGCCTACCATGCTTTGTGCGGGACACAGTGTGAAGCTAAAAAAAAAAAGAAACTACTTCGAGATACATGTACCTACCCATAAATTTTGTTTACCTATTTAATTTGTTAAAATATAATTTTAAATATCCATGTTTGTCATTGTAACATACCTAACATACACAATACATACTTCCTTTAACACTTGCATGTTAAAATATACAACAATGTATTAAAACTAACAACCGTATAAATAAATGTAAATAATTTATTGTATTTCCTTTAATATTTTCAATCTATATTTATCGTCGGGGAACCTCATTTTGACAATGAGTCTTATTTCTTCACAAGTATAGCTTTGGGCTAGCTTCTTATCCTTCTTCCAGAGATTGGCTACATCTAGCATCTGAGCTTTTAAAAGTTCCGGCATTTTAGTAAACTTGTTCCATATATTGATTTTTGTTTCAAATTGTATGGGCTCCTGAAATTGTTATTGTTTATTATAATATTTTACTTATCGGTTAACATACAAAAGATGATTTCTAAACAGAAATTAAATTTTGAAATGTTTGCGAAATTTATGCTTGTACGGCTCTACATGTAGCGCATGTTAAGATGAATTGACGGAAGTTCGTACAATAGACGTCGCAGAACCGATTTTTATGGTGGTAAAACACGGTGAGCGGAAGAAAGGCATACCGAGGGCCGCGAAAAGCCGAGACATGTACAGTCAATATAAAATGCTCTTATCGAATTATACTTGATATTCAAAAAATATATATGTATTTTTAAACATGCACTAAAATAAAGTAAAAGATATATTTAAAAATATTGATTTGGACAAATTTTAATTTATACTTGAAGCCACATTGATGTTTAAATAATGTGAAATTAATATATAAACTTCCTCACCTCAAATAAAGTTTTAATTTCATCAACAGTAGCTTCAAATCTGACAACCATCATATACACTAAGTCTTCAGAAATTGGTTTGGAGTTAGCAAATATCCTTTCCAACATAGATTCACACAGAGCTTGTATGAGTGTACAGACGGACAGCTCATACATTTTAGTTGGTAATATATTGTACCATGTCGCCTTTAATTCTTTCATAAGTGTAGTGGCATAGTTGATAGCACTGTCTAAAGTTTCATAGGATTCATGAGTCCATGGTAGTTCTGAAAGAATTTATTCATTTAATGATTTATTATGAGGTCATTATAATGCAAAGTCATAAAATCTAACTATACATATTTAAATTATTTCCATTACTCAATTCTAGTGTACATAACTGTAAAAAACTACCAATATTGTACTTCTTATATGTTCTATTTATTTTGTACAACCAGTTAGTTTGTCAGAAAGATTTTAGTATTAAAACACTCCATTTTCCACTTTCCACCCTAAATCAAGACATTGTCTGTTGGGTGGCGGAACTCAACACCATGCTTTTTGCCAGAGCCGAGAAATGAAAATAACATTTGCTGTAAATTTTTAAAATGACAACTCAAATGTAACCAATTACCATTAGATTGTATTTTCTCTGTTATAATATTCTTTTGATGTTGTAAATAAAGTGACATTTTCTCTAAGCCCAAAACTCTGAGGTCTTGAATACATTCCAGAAGCATTGTATTTAAGAGATCGGCAAGTTCAGTTGGCATTGTGTTCTTCCATGGAGGTCCGAGAAGACTGTGAGCCAAGTAGAAACAGTTGTTGAAAAATAAAGCTGTAAAAGAAACAGATATTTATATAAAAGAAAATATTACCTAAATTATTTTTTACTTTTAAAATTTTTTAATAAGCAATCTCTTACCAATATCAAGAGGACAACATTCCAAATTAACTCTAAATTTCTTAGGTATTACACTTTGATACATGACTGCTATATCTTTAATATACATGACTAACTGATTCCTATACTTTTCAGGCAGCTTTATACTCTCTTCCAAATGCTCCACAATCATTGTCATTATTCTTTTCACATTTTGAGATATCACACACCTCGGTAAAAACAGTGGATTGCTTAAATCATAATCAACTTCTTTAATTGAAGTTGTAAAAATGGAATCATTGCCTGTTTCAATTGAATTCCCTACAATTATAGTGCCATACGAAAGGCTATCACTGAGCAAGCTTCGGACATCGGAAAGTAATTTATCACATTTTTTATTGTATAGCACACATTCAGTATCATTTATGTATTTGTTGAGAGGAGACTTGTCAGCTTCCACAAATTTTAATTCAATCAAGAATTTATTAAAAGAATCTAATTCCACAACAATGTTTTTATAGTTTTGATAGCTGCTGTCACATGATGGCAAGTTATTTCTAATACAATCTTCAATTATTTTACTAAAGAATTTCTTGCTAATGTTGTTAGAAAAAACTTCAATGAATGTTTGGTCAGCTTCAAACTGAGAACCTAAAGTAGATTGTAGAAATTCAAAAATTGCTGTTAAGTTATTGAATACTGTTTGAAAATTGGGTCGCTTCATTTCATTGAAATTTATTTTTATGTTAAACACTAAAGCACCAATATGGTCTTCGGTGAATATTTCACAATTATGCCTGATGATATTGTGTAGTAACGTGTGTATGAAAAAATGTGAAAACAGTCCAAGCTCTGCATTCATTCTTTCGGTATAATAAAGAGTTTTTAAAATGTTTTGTATGAGAGCGGGATCACTCTGTTGCACAGAAAGAGAGAATATAAGAAAATGTACACCCTTTTTTTCAGACCAACTAAAGATATCCTCCCATTCAATACTTAATTGTGCAGTGTAATGAGCCAAATAATTTTCTGCTTGATCAGTTAATTTGTGTAAAGCTTTCATCCCATTGCCATCGAATTTAAGCTCTTGTAGCTTTTTCTTCAAATCTTTAACACTCAATATCGCATCCATATAATTATTTCTGCCAAAATCACGGTTTGCTTTATAGAACACTGCTTTCGCTTCACATACAGTACACAAGTCATTAAAAGATTTCATAAGTTGATGTAATTTCTTACAATTATTATTAAACTCTTCTATAGCTTCTTTGTTTTCGAATTTTTCCTGTAAATTTTTAATATCTTCTTCGAATCTTGCATAATCGGTAATAATGTTTTGTTTACGATTTTTATAGTTTAACTGTTCTAGGCTTTTCGTTGGTGTGAAATGGAAATAGGTGTCTAGAAAATTTTGTTGTAAAGACCAGGATAACATTTGCACTCTTTCAGTGAGATCTTTTAAAGCGGGCAGCAATTCATCGCGACATTTTTTCAACTCGTTCGTTGTAACTTTGTCTGCTTCGTGTAATACCGCACTGAGTAGACTCATGGCTAACAAGAATTAATAACAACAAATATATATTTTGCTTTAATTCACGTATAAAATGAAAATAAAATATAACAAACTTATTTCTACCGGTTATGAATTCGAATATTCAAATTTGACCTTCAGTTCAGCCTTTTGACAGATACATTTTAACAGATTATAATTAAAGCAGTGAGCAGTTGTTTTAAAGATAATCATCGATTTTAGTGCAATTTATTGTTCTAATAAATAATAACTAAGTTATTCAAGTCAAAATACGCTATTTAAGTTATGCTTTAATATTTTAACAGTTACATTATTTAGTGACCTATTGGTTGCATATAATTAAAATTGTAAGCCTTTGGTTGCTAACTTGCAATTGATTTAACTCTTTACCAGTAACGAGTAAGACCTTCGCCTATTTACTGACTTCTTCAAGAAATTAGTCCTAAACAACACTTCCTTAATTACAATTTAATAATTCAATTAAAATGAATGATCATGAAATTGAAAATTTGAAAACTGAGTTAGAACATGAAAAGACATGCAGGTGAATAAATAAAATATTTTATAGTAAAATATACTACATAAATAAAGAATTTCTAAATGTATGTACAAAAATATATTATTTCTTATTAATATGTATAATATAGAGAATCTGCAGCGTGGCAAAATGGTGAAATAGAGAAACAAATAGTTTGTATTCAAGAAGAGTTGCGTAAAGCTGATTATCCTTGGGACTTAGACATTGATCTGCAGAAAGAAAGTCTTAAACATAAGCAGTTACTTGAAGCTATCGACACGTTGAAGCTACAACTGCCTTTATTGAAAGAAAAAATCAAAGGCGCCAAAGTTTGTGGACCTGGTAAACTTATCACTTTTTTCACCCACCTGATGATAATATACCTATTATTTCACTCTTTAGTTTATATCAAAAACAAAATGTAGCTGTTAACTTGAACATATTAAAACTGATTGTAGACGATCTTATTTACGTTAATTGAATAATTGTTAAATTATTTAATTTTTAGACTGCAAGTTGAAGCATGACGATTTGAATATTAATTTGGATATCCTCACACCCGTAAGTAATTATAGAAAAACTTTAACTAAACGTTTAGTCCAGGGTTTTATGTCCAGGGTTACAGTTTTGTCGCATAACGGGGTAGTCAGAGAGCACATAGTGTCAAGACACTCCGTCCTTTACTTTCCGCCCGAAATACGTTATTGTGCATATTATAAAATATTACTGAAATATACTTTTTACATTTCAGGCTGAATTATTACGTACAGTGAAAAGATTCGA
The DNA here is from genome assembly GCA_019049465.1 of Dryas iulia moderata. NCBI lineage: Eukaryota > Metazoa > Arthropoda > Insecta > Lepidoptera > Nymphalidae > Dryas > Dryas iulia. The sequence goes on from CM032440.1 coordinate 3,004,889, forward strand.
GAGATTAAAAACAGATTTGATAAGCACATTACGTAGCAGAGAATGGAGGCTGGATTCCGAATCAAAGGTTAATAAATATAGAATAATATAAAAAAAAACCATATTTTTATTAAGGCATACATATTACTTTATAATCATCATAAAAAATAAAAACTATTAACTTTATTATTTTTATATTTCAGCTGTTTGTAAGAGTAAATGACCAACGTACGTATTTACAAAATGAACTAATGATTTGTCAAAATAACATAATGCGCCTTCAAAAGAATGGATCATATTGGCAGTAAGTATTAAATTTTTATTATAACAATTATTTTATAAGAACATATTAGCCGTGTCTACGATTTCGCTCACCTGTGTTATATAAGTAGCCTAAGTTACCTATAGTACCCGGCAACAAATAATGCACATCGATGCTTAGAATGAAACAGTCGGTTAACTTCGACTTCGTAGAGCGTTGTCTCTGTCGCTTAAAATAATATCAAAGAGAAACGTCACATATCAACCGAGTAACAAAGACAGCGCTCTACGAAACTGAAACTGATCGACTATTTCATTCTAAGGACGATGTGCATTATTTATTGGGTACTATACTTCATATCTCATCAGCTATCTGTCAGTGAAAGTCCCCTCAAAATCAGTTCATCTAACCAAGAGATTACCTTAAGGATCAAACAGACATACCAAAATTATAAAAAAAATATTTTCGTATACATGCACCATGTATTCACATATGCATTTAGTAAAAAAAGTTATTTTCCTATTACTAACAGATACTCTAATTTTATTTATTTGTATAGATTCAGCAATAGATTGCATTTGTGACTTTTTAATTAGTTCCAAAAAAATTGATATATGTTTACGAAAAAAATATTTTAATAAGGTTGTGTCCTCACATTATTTTTCACTTCCATTTTAAAGACATTGAGTTTTTTAACTTGTTTTGTCTTACTAGACTAGGAAATTAAGATAAAAAGCAGCTTCATACTTTTCACATAGTGATGTAGTCGGAGAGACTCTAGTGTCGAGACACTCCGTTTCCACTTTCCACTAAAACATTTGAGACAACTCAAAATGAAATATTTAAGCGTAGATTGATTGGATTCGAACCCGCACCTCTTGGAACTTGGAATTGTCCCTCTTGGAACCTCCACGATGGTTTTCTAGAAATGTAAATAATATAACAATTTTGTTCTTCAGATTTTACAGAAATATTTATAATAAAATGAAAATACTATTAACATTTCAGACATATTCCCCGCAAAAACGACGAGAGAGTTTTGGACCCAAAGCGAGGGCCTATAAGGAAAATATTTGGCAACGAACGTCTACCGCCGATTGTTACCTAATATAAACAAAAATACAAAGAAAACTGTTTAAAGAGAAACTTTTAGAAAACGTATAAAAATTTGAAAGCGGCGGGATTCGAACCCGCGACTCTTGAAAACCGCCACAGCGCTCTGATCGCTAAGCCAAACGGTTTCCTATCGAATGCCACCTACTTTCATTATTTTATATGTTTTCTAAAAACATCTTTTAAACTTTCTTAAGTATGTAAGTAACACTTTAAAATGTTAAAAAACTGTTTAATGCAATATGTTATTGATAATGCACTTGATAGTTAAATTATGCAAAAAGAACACTAAGGTTTAAAATTAGTAATTATTGGTAGTCCGAACGGGCTTAGTGAGGCTAGCCAGAGGGGACTTAGTGCCGAAACACTCTCGAAGAAGAGTTTTTACACCAGTTCGAGACATTGCGCATGGAGTGGCGGAACTCAAAGGCGTGTTTTGTCTTGTTGGCCAAAGCGGAGAAATGGCGATAATTAAATCCTTAATAATAATTAAATCCCAATGAGTTGGAATCGAATCTACAACTAATTGTGATTACGGACGGACACTAACATTAATGATATTGTTCCAAGAAGGCCTTTAGAATATTGATAGAGTTAACTTTTTAACCATGTATATTTAAATTAAAAAAAACACGAATTAATTCATTAACACATATAGGTTATAAATAAAAAAAAACTATGTCATAGTAAAAAATAAACAATTTAGCAATGTGTGTTTTATTTTATTTTTTAGGAAGTATGACATAATAAAATAAGATTATTAGTTTAATAAATTAACAATAATATTATTAAAATATTTTATTTATTTATTTCAATGTCTCCTTTTTCTCTCCGGATAGTCTTCGTCCCACGTATTTTCGTAAAAGAATGGTTTTCTAATCGACGATGCTGAAATAAAGTAATAATTGAATTGACTGTAATTTAAAAAAATACTCTGTTTTACTCTTTTTCTTGCATAGCAGTATAGGAAATGAGAAATTAATTTTCGGACACTCCGTTTCCCACTTTCCGTCGAATTATGGAGACATTGCGTGTAAATAGCGGAACTTAACGACGCGCCTTACCTCGACATCAGACCGAAGAAAATGGAAATATCAAATATTTCCACTTCAGTTTCCACTTCAGTGGGAATCGAACCCACAACCAGTCGTTTACAGTCACACCTATGTGCCCACCAGCCACAAGAATACAGTGTCAATATACTACATTCTCTATTATCAACGAAATTCAAGGCATTTCTTATGGCGGTACCCAACGCCGCGCAGTTGCCAGAGTTTTTATTCAAATATGCATATTTTCAATTCTATTGTGTAGTTATTTTAAAGCTGTCATCTAATATGAATAAGTAACTTAATATCTAAATAATTTGAAGCTGTCGTAGCGCATAGGAACAGCGTCTAACTAACGACATGGTTGTGGGTTCGATCTCCACTCAGAGGAGGAATGATTACATTTAAATTATTTTCGTTTCCTCGTTGTGGTAAGACAAACACTCGCATTGAGTTTTATATAAACCAGTGTTTCATATATATCCTACACTCTCGAGGCCTGTCGTGGCACAGCGGCACATAGGTGTGACTGTAAACGCGACTGGATGTGGGTTCGATGCCCATTCGGGGTGGAAATATTTCTTATTTCCATTTTCTTCGCTCTGGTGTCGAGGTAAAGCGTAAAAATCTTCCATTCTAATAGTATAGTTACTACTATCATCTCTTCGCACTTTTTCCCACATAGCGGGGTAGTCAGAGAGAACCTAATGTCAGGACTCTCCGTCCTCCACTTCCAGATTCAAATCGAGACATTTACGTGTTGAGTGGCGGAATATAACGCCGCGTTGTTGTCTTGGATAACAGAGCGAAAAAAGGACAAATAAAATATAATCACCTAGTGGAAATCGAACCCACTATCGCTTTTACATTTAGACTCTGTCCAACTGCGCTATGACAGTCTTAACGATATTAGTAGAAAAAGGTTAATATTAATGATAGCATGAGTAATAGTGATAGTGATTTAAACTTTTTGAGGTTAACAGTGGTGGTGATGATAGTGGTAGTAATAATCATGTTAGTAGCTATAGTATTAACAGAGGTAATAGTACCATTAGTAGTATTAGCAGTTGTAACGGTAGTAGTTGACAGTGAATGTAATGGTACTGGTAATGGTGGTAGTAGTTGTAATGCTAGTAGTAGTAGCAGTAATAGTAATAAAAGTGATGGTACTAGTGACAGTATTTGCAGCTACTAGTTGTAGTAGTAGTAGCAATAGTAGTAATAATAGTGACAGCAGTAGTAATTATAATAGTAATATGTAGTTGTAATGGTAGTAATAGTAATAAAAAGTGATGAAATTAGTGACAGTATTTGCTGCTAGTAGTTGTAGTAGTAGTACTATTAGTACTGGTAGCATTAGTAGCAATTATAATGGCAGTAGTACTAGTAGTAATAGTATTAGTATTAGTAGCAGTAATAGTTGCACTAGTAGTGTTAGTAGTTTGAATGCGCGAGCGAACCTATGACGTCTCACGAGGGTGGAGAGGGTTTCCGCTGGGTTTTAGTGGGTAGTACCGGACTCATCAGTGAGTCCCACAGTATCATCCGTCCGTAAGGTAGTTTGCCTGTCTTACGTACGGATGGTCTGCGTAAACTGCATTTCTCAGCGAAAAAGCTTTGTTAGCAGTAGTAATACTAACGTGCGACACACCGCCGCCTGTCCGCGTGCAGCCGCATGGAGTGCGGACACGCGCACACGTACCCGCCCGCGGCGTTAACGCACGCGTACTGACAGTTATGCGTGCCCTGTGTACACTCGTTTATATCTGTATAAATTACATACATTATTATTATTGTTAGTAGTAGCGGATAGTAGGTAAATATACCTCATAGAGTCTTTAAGTTTATAAATTAAAAAAAATGGCAATTATCAATAAATATTTAAAAAAAAAACTTAAATTTTAAGACTTTTATAAACTTGAAATATCGATAAGACAAAGAAATAAGGAGAAAATTTTTATTGTTATAATTTAATATAATATTTTTTTTTAAGTATAAACTTCTTATTATTTGAATCAATTACAACTGAAATATTTTTGTACAAACAATTTACATTTTCGAATGTTTAATTGATATACTTTAATCTTGCCAAGATAAATCTAAAATAAATTTGTTACACATAACAAATCTTAAAACGAAAAATATAATAAAATCTTTTTTTATAGCTTTTTATAGCCTCCCCTGCTATATGCGGGATACAGCATCCCGCATATAACAGGGGAGGCAGAGGGAACCTAGTGTTAAGACACTCAGTTCCCTGCTTTCCGCCGAAATCGAAGACATTGCGTGTTAAGTGGCGGAGCTTAACGCCGCGCTTTGCCTCGCCACCAGAGCGAAGAAAATGGAAATATTAAATATTTCCACTCCTCGAGTAGGATTTCAACCCACAACCAGTCACATAAAAATCTTTGGCATAAAATCTTTTGCTTTCAAGATTATTACACATTGTGAAATAAAACTATTTTTAACTTTAATTAAAATATATGCGATCCCCTATAAAATTTTGCACATATAAACTAAAAAAAAACATTTTTCAATAAGAATAACAATTATTTTTTAAATTAATATTATTAAATAACAATTTAAAAAACAAAAACAACCCTTACCCAAACACCGTTTTCCGACCCCAAGCGACGCGTATCCCGCAGAACACGCACAGCGATACCCGCTGAGCACGTTCACGCATATTTGTGTCAAGTGACACGCGTTATTGTCTAGCGTGCATTCATCTATATCTGTAAGTAGATTAAATTTAAGAAATAAGTTATTTTGTTTTATTATTGAAGGAAGAAATGATGAGTATGTTTTTATTATTCCATGGAATCAGCGTGAAGGAGTGTTTTTTTAAGTTTTTTATATTAACTTTTAGCCATATTTATTAAATCACAATTCGCGACATTAGTAGGTGCCTATATAAATCTTTGTTAGTACTATCTAATAAATATAAAATTAAAAAAATATATACGTAATTAATAATTAAAAACGGCTTTGTTTAAAGTAAAAAAATGTATGAAAAATATTTAAATTTATTAAAAAAATATTTAAATGATTTAAATAATTCTTATTTATAAAAACATTAATAAGCATACCCTGGATATAATTTAAAATTGATTTTATAAAAATAATTCATTGATCTTATTTCATCCTGGTCTTTGATTCTTTACTTTTATTATTTAGTTTGTTTAAAGAGGCGGTTCCTAGTGAATAATTATAATAATATATTAATTGACTATCTTTCTATATTAACTTACCGTGACAAGTATCGTTAATGTGTGTGTACCCGGGCTCGCACGGCCCTCGCTCGCTGCCGTCCAAGTTGCTTGTCACGTTCACATCGTAATACGCTGCTTCTATTGTTTCTGCTAACAGTATTGATTTTTAAGCAATGGAATGGTGGCCAGTCGTGGCTCAGTGGCACAAGCGTGTGACTGTAAACGACTGGTTGTGGGTTCGATTCCCACTCGAGAATAGGAAATTATATTTCCATTTTCTTCGCTCTGGTGTCGAGGTAAAAGCGCGGCGTTAAGTTCCGCCACTTTAAGACGCAAGCCTCCGAATTCGGCGGAAGGTGGGGAACGGAGTGTTCTAACACTAGGTTCCCTCTGCCTACCCTGCTGTGTGCGGGATAAAGCGTGAAGCTATTTTTTTTAGAAAATATTTAGTATTTACTATGTTATATTAATACATAATATTTTTTGTATTAATAAGTTTTGTCAGAAAAAATTGTATACGATTTTTGTGATTTTTATCTGCGTTAGATTAACTAACCAATATATATCAATGTAGTTATGTTGGCTCATGGCATGAGAACGGTGCAAGTAAATGCTTAACCAGCATTCTGAGTATAGTAATGCGAACCCTCTCAAGCCATGGGAACCATTTCAATGTATTTTTAGTGTTAATTTTTATGAGAAAGATTATCATTCGACAAGAGCATGCGCTTCTGTTCGGTCGAATCACTACTTTTAAGTTTTAATTCTTTTTGTTCCAATTCTGTTAATTTTATAATTAAATAAATTTAATATAACTTTAATTATCTTTTAAAAAGCCCACTCGCGTTCCCGTAAACTTGTCTGGCGCAGCCGGTAGGATAGTTTCCACATAAAATACAGCCTTCATCTATAAATTACGCGTCAAAATCCGCGAAAAGGGCTTGAAGGTCTGTAAGGAACTATCCCGAACCAAATAAATAAGACAGTGTGTGAGGAGCCTGGAGCTGATGATGCTGACCTCGGGGTGGTGAGTAGAATTTTTCACCTTCCTTGTATCCCGTTATAAATAAAATGAATTTCTTTTATTATAACGTAATCTGATTTTCTTAATATTTCGAATCAAAATCTTTGAAATATTATAGTTAAGTATTAAGTTTAATTTTATTATTTCGAATCCAAATCTTTGAAATAGTATAATTAAGTAATAAGTATAGTTTTATTATTTCAAATCAAAATCTTTGAAATATTATAATTAAGTAATAAGTATAGTTTTATTATTTCAAATCAAAATCTTTGAAATATTATAATTAAGTAATAAGTTTAATTTTATTGTTTCAAATCAAAATCTTTGAAATATAATATTTAATTAATATTATTGCGTATTCTATTTAAATTTTAAATAATTGAAATACTTTTTTTTATTTGTGGTAACATATTGTTAAGAATCAATTTCTTTATTGTTCCTATTAGTCCTATTGTAAGATTTTATATAAAAAAAAATGGAACATATAGCTTTAATTCCCACTGAAATTTTAAAATTAATTCCACTTTTTGGTGGTGACAAACGCCAATTAAATTTATTTTTACGAAAATGTGAATATGTAATTGATAAATTTCAAAGCACTGATGCACAAAATGTATACATTATGCATGCTATTACTAGTCGCTTAGTGGACAGGGCCGCTGCGCTTATCAGCGAGCGTGAGGATATTGTTACTTAATATAGCTTCACGCTATATCCCGCACACAGCAGGGTAGGCAGAGGGAACCTAGTGTTAAGACACTCCGTTCCCCACTTTCCGCCGAATTCGGAGGCTTGCGTGTTAAGTGGCGGAACTTAACGCCGCGCTTTACCTCGACACCAGAGCGAAGAAAATGGAAAATATAATTTCCATTCCTCGAGTGGGAATCGAACCCACAACCAGTCGTTTACAGTCACACTCTTGTGCCACTGGGCCACGACTGGCCACAAGAGAGTTATCTTGATTTTTGTAATAGGGTCGTACAATCGGTACGTTCGGTACTTTTATCGAAGGTCAATCATATTGCAAATGAAGAAATAAGACAAAGTAAAATTATTATTTATAATAACACTTCTTTAAATGTATTTCTATATAATTTACCAGAGAATTTAGTGCGGATAGTTAGGTTGAAAGCACCCAAAAGTTTAGAATCGGCTTTAAGTGTAGTTTTAGAGGAAATGAATTTTCAAGAGCAATATAATCAACGTAATAAATATATTTTAAAACAGAATAATCCTTCCACGCAAATTACACAGTTAAAATCACAGAATAATTTAGATTTTCATGCGAAGCCTGGTTATTTTAATAATAGAGTTTTGTATCAATCAAATCAACAGCCACAGTTTAAATTCGGCATATCACAAACGTCGAATAACCCTCCAGTTGGGTTTAGGCCAAACTTATCCCCATATAAATTCGGTATTCTTAAAGGACCGCACATACCACCGCCAAGAGTTAACCCTTACTATGGGCACCGTCCGTTTCAGCAGGTAGGTTATCGCCCACCATTTAACGCAAATAATTATAACGGCTATCCAACGCAATTTGGATATAAACCTAATTTTAATAAAAGCACACCCAATCAAAATGATGTCTCTATGAGAAGTGTTTTACCTAATAAACCAAATTTACCCTTAAACGAAATGTACACGTATGATATCGACTATGACAATGACAATAATTACGAAAATATGTGTTCTCCCGAACATGTATATGACCCCGAACATAATCTCTATTACTATCCAAATATTTCAGACCAATATGACTTTTCGAATGACTTGAATGATGAAGAAAAAGCTGATAACATTGACGAACATAATAAATCGGAAATTTTTTGCATACGAGCCTCAAGTCTAGAGAATGTATAGAGTTAAATTGTGATAGAAATTTAAAGTTGCCTTATATATATATTCCCGAAATAGATGCCAAATTTATGATCGATACCGGTAGCACACGATCGTTTTTAAGTCCTAAAAAGGCATATTATTACTTCGCAAATTATACAAATAGCACCAATGAAAAGATTTAAAAGAGGTTTGATTAATCCATTAGGTTCATTTATAAAAGCAATATCAGGTAATTTAGATAATAACGATGCTATTTGATGAGAGTCTCTCATCAATAAGTTACATGACAAGGAAAGTCTAATTGAAAGCAAAATAACATTGGTTTCCAAAATGATGGATTATAACATTAATAGTACGGAAATTTTATATAACAATTCAATTATTATGAGTGAGCGCCTAAAACGCGTAGAACAAATGTTAAATAATATAGCCGCGAAAGAGAATAATTCTATTTATTCAACTTATGTTCTAGGTATCTACAGTACATTTATTAATAATTTTCGTTCAATATATATAAAATTAAATGAAATTGAGACTTCTTTAGCTTTTGGTAAAATTTCTGTACTACATCAATCGATATTAAATTCGACAGAATTGTTATATATATTATTAGGCATAGAAAAATTTCATAGTTTAATATATCCTGTAACAGAAAGTAACTTAGTTAAAATAGAGCAAACGTTTATTATCAAAGCATATGTAAAAGGGAATCAGATTACATTCATAATGGAAGTACCTCTCACAGATAATAATACATATAATTATTATAAGATTTATTCATTACCTATTTTTAATACATTTAGAAATGAAACTTCCCTTATTATCCCCGAGTATCCCTTCCTTATGGTGAAAGGTTCTAAATACTTGTCGCTCGCAGCGCCGTGTCAGCAACTTTCCGTCGATAACCAGTACTTATGCACTGAACATGAGATAGTGCCATATGCTACTACAACGTGTACGCAACAATTAATGCAGTTTCAAGAAAACTTATCACGCTGTATACGTCGTGTTACACAAATTGAGGAAGTTAAAGCGCAACGTCTATCACCCGCTCGTTGGATAATATATGCACAGAACGAAATGGTAATGACCTATAATTGTAAAGACGATATATCAAAAACATCTATATCTGGAACCTATCTGTTAACAATTGATCCTAACTGCGAAATGCATCTTGGTGACCTTCATCTAATATATTTTCGGCATTTAATGGAAAGTAATGCATACAAGGTCACGCCTGTTATAAAGTTACCTGAGATTAATCAAAGCTATTCTACAATTTCCTCCCCAATTGATATTAAAGGAATAAACCTGGATGACGTGAAATATTTGTCGGCAGCTCTAAAGACAAAAAGTGTTAGTGAAAGTGAAAGTGAAAAAGAGTCAATCATAAAAGTCAATAGTGTCAGTGTCGGTACCTTAGTTTTATATTTAATATTAGTTACTATAATTATAATTTTCATTGTTAATAGATTTAAAACTAAAATTTTTACTTTTAATCGAAACCCTCAGAATCCTAAATCTTCCGATGGTTTCGAACTTAAGGAGGGAGGAGTTATGTTGGCTCATGGCATGAGAACGGTGCAAGTAAATGCTTAACCAGCATTCTGAGTATAGTAATGCGAACCCTCTCAAGCCATGGGAACCATTTCAATGTATTTTTAGTGTTAATTTTTATGAGAAAGATTATCATTCGACAAGAGCATGCGCTTCTGTTCGGTCGAATCACTACTTTTAAGTTTTAATTCTTTTTGTTCCAATTCTGTTAATTTTATAATTAAATAAATTTAATATAACTTTAATTATCTTTTAAAAAGCCCACTCACGTTCCCGTAAACTTGTCTATCTTCAACCCAATTGAAGTCTAAAATATTTTTATTATAAAAAAGTATGTGTCCACTATATACGGAATGTTTTATATTTAAAAAGCCCTTCTTATTTTATTTTAATTATCACAAAGAATATTTGTACTCAATATTTAATATTTCTAGTTATATAATACCGATACCTGTATTTGTGTGATAAAATACTTTTTATTTAAATTCTATTGAATTTATGGTAACATTTTGTGACTCTACCTTGAGGAATATAGAAATCAGTATCGCTTTCATCGGGACTCTCCGGAACATCAACTTCATGTGTCATTTCAAATGTCGCTTCAGGTAAATAGTCTGACTTCTGAAAAGGAAAACAAAAGACAGTAAACATTAGACATGAAATTTACAGGCTAATTGACTTTTCTTTTTTATATTTTTTGTTGTATTTATATACATATATGGGGAACGAAAATATTTTTCTTACTAGGGTCATGTATATCCCGCACATATTCGGTTAGGCAGAGGGAAACTAGTGATAAGACACTCCGTTCCCCACGCAACGACGATTTCGGATTAATTTAATTTGTCTTTAACACTTTAAAATTATACAAATGCTATATATATATAACATAATGGAGCCAGTCGTGGCGCAGTGGCACAAGCGGGTAAACGACTGGTTGTGGGTTCGATTTCCACTCGAAGAGTGGAAATATTTAATATTTCCATTTTCTTCGCTCTGGTGCAAAGGCAAGAGCGCGGCGTTAAGTTCCGCCACTTAACACGCAATGCCTTTAAAATCGGTGGAAAATGGGAAACGGAGTGTCTTAACACTAGGTTCCCTCTGCCAACCCTGCTGTGTGTGGGATACAGCGTGAAGCCAAAAAAAAAGAACTATATATAATTATAAAAATATATCAATATGACACTTACATGACGTGTCATAACATTCTCTTCCACTTCATCAACGTCGCCGTTATAATCCACGTCGGTTTGTGTCCGCTGCAATCTGCATGGAGGGAGACCCGAGCATTTCCTTATCTAAAATAAAAATAAATAATTGTTTAATTTGCTCCCTAATACTGGTATTACTGGACTGGTACCTAATACTGGTATTACTGGACTAATACCTAATACTGGTATTACTGGACTGGTACCTAATACTGGTATTACTGGACTGGTACCTAATACTGGTATTACTGGATTGGTCCCCTAACACCGGTATTACTGGACTGGTCCCTAATACTGGTATTACTGGACTGGTACCTAACACTGGTATTACTGGACTGGTCCCTAATACTGGTATTATGTATCGGAGGAAAAAAAATATTAAGGAGTTTCTCCTACCTGTACATTATCTCCAACACACGTAGTGTCTCGACACTTACGGCTCCTAGTTTGTGTCGCAGCGCCGCATGTAGAGGAACACGCGCTCCACTTCGACCAGGACGACCACTGGAAGTGTTCTTCCTGTGAAAATTGTATGGTTTTATTTAAAGGTCATGCATTTGAATTCTTTATGGGGTCTTTTAAAATTTTAAAAAGACATTTAGAAAACATTTAGTGGCCAGTCGTGGCCCAGTGGCACAAGAGTGTGACTGTAAACGACTGGTTGTGGGTTCGATTCCCACTCGAGGAGTGGATGGATTATATTTCCATTTTCTTCGCTCTGGTGTCGAGGTAAAGCGCGGCGTTAAGTTCCGCCACTTAACACGCAATCCTCTGAATTCGGCGGAAAGTGGGGAATGGAGTGTCTTAACACTAGGTTCCCTCTGCCTACCCTGCAGTGTGCGGGATATAGCGTGAAGCTACATTTAGAAAACGTATAAAAATTTGAACGCAGCGGAGTTCGAACCTGAGCCTTTTGAAAACCATCAAGACGCTTTGACCATTAAGCAATGCGTTCGGTTTCGAATTTCGCTGCGTTCAAACTTTTATACGTTTTCTAAATGTCTTTTTCAATTCCTAATTGTACTTATAACACTTTAAAAATATTGAAAGTGTATTTAATATGTAGGATGTTTGGTTTGTTTTGATAATTGCTGTTTGGATTAGATGATAAATTAATTTATCATGTCACATATTATGAAATTTAAAAAATTAATTTTATATTTGATTAATATTTATTCTTCATAATATAATAATTGAATTAATTCTAATAAATCCATAAAAATGATAGGCAGAAGTATGAATGATAGGCATTAGACACTTCATTCCCCACGCATGACCGTATTCTGGAAGCGTTGCGTATTAAGTGGCGGAACTTAACGCCGCGTTTCGCCTCTTTACAATTTTTAGTCTTTTCGTTCTAAAAATATAAAATACTAGTAGAATAATGGTAAAATAGTAATATACCTCCTCACATGACGGCATATGACATTTTCTTCTATCACTGGCTGAGCCTTTGCATTCCGATTCGTCTATCATTATTTTGTCAGAATGGTTCATTTCATCTGTGAAAATATAAAGCTCATAAGTGTGTAATTCTCACAAATAGCATCAATGTAAAATTTAAAATAACATACAATGTATGTGTAATGTTTTTACGTTTATTAAATACTAGCGGCCCGCTCGTGGCTTCGCTGTGTTCGTTATATTGCAACACTCGGGGCCCATTTTTTTTTAAAAAAGCTAAAAAAAAATAAAGTAGCCTATGTTTAATTTTAGATTATCAACTATATTTATGCCAAAATTCATTATAATTGGTCAAGCGGTTTAGATTTTTCATATAAACTTTCATCCCCTATTTCAACCCTTTAGAGGTTGATTTTTGAAAAAATAAGTAGCCTATATTAGACCCAGTCACTTCTACTACTTTCATTCTAAATTTGATCCAAATCGGACCGGTAGATTAGCCGTGAAAGCGTGACAGACAAACACACAGACTTTCGCATTTATAATATAAGTATGGATATGGCAAATAATTTCAATCCAAAAAACATTTTTAGATAACATATAAAAAATTGATCATAATAGAACTCGAACCCACGCTTGTTAGTAACCAACCAAGCCCTATGATCACTAAACCATATTATATACAACTAAATCGATTTTTTATACACTTGTCATTTCTATTACATTTGTTATTATATTATATACAGATATGTTATCTGTAGAGAGATTTTTTTAAGACTTTCTTGCATAGAGAGCCGTCGTGGCGCAGTTGAACAGCGTTTCCTGTAAACGCAATACCAAACGCGCCAATATGCCGAGATTTTGGCTGGGAATTGGAGAACAGAGTGTCTTAACACTAGATCCTCTCTGACTACCCTGCTTTACGAGAGAAGTGTGAAGCTATAGAGATATTTTTTCAAACTTTTTCTACTCAAAGATAATTTCTAAGAACATTTCAAGTAACGTTAAACACAATAATATCGCACACGAAATATTTATTATTTTCATTTTCTTCACTCTGGAATAGAGGCAAAGCGCGGTGTTAAGTTCCACCACTTAACACGCAATGCCTCTGAATTCGGTGGGGAACGGAGTGTCTTAACACTAGGTTCCCTTTGCCTACCCTGCTATATGAAATAAAGCGTGAAGCTAAAAACAACAAAATAAATATCCAAGTATCACAAAAACACTTACCAACAACATTATTGCTGTCGTCCACATACTGACAGCGTCTCTCTCGTCGCTGGTATCCGAGCCCGCATGTAACGTTGCAGTACGACCAGGACGACCAGGTACTCCATTTGCCTGGAACTGGTGGGGAATATTTATTTTATTATGGGATTTAAACAAACCACGGACTTCTGAGGTCAAACTAATAAAATATCTATACATGCTTATATTAAATGCGAAAATCTGTCTGTTTGTCTGTCACCCTATCACCCTATCATTTCTAATATACCGGTCTGATTTGAAATTTAAAATTTAGAATTAAAGGAATTAGAATAAAAACCCAAGGTCAAACATAGGCTACATATTTTTTCAAAAATCCACCTCTAAACGGTTGAAATAGCGGTTTATGTGAAAAATCTAAATCGCTTGTAATGAACATTGGCATAAATATAGTTTAGTTTTTAATCAGCTAATACTAATATTGGGTTAACCGGACATACATACATATATACACACATACAAAAATAAATAATAAAAACTCCATATGTCGAAGACCAAAATAGTAGCAGACGCGTAAAGAAAAGCCTAACAAAACAACATATAAGAAGCAAAATTAAAAAAATTGAACAAAACCCACGACGGTTTAATTGTAATTGCAAAAGATATTTGAGATAATTGAAAACATTCGTTTGCACATAAAATACTTACTGCAGCGCCCACTGGTGAGTTGGGGCGATAAAACATAGCTAAGAACATACGCCAATTGAACCTGAACTTATCATAGAAAACCGTATCAAAATCGGACTTATAGTTTTGGAAATAATTGACATAGTAATTTGCACAAACATACAAACAAACAAACAACCTCTCACTCCAAACACATATGTAGTCGCCGTTCCGTCGCGGGTAAAAAATAAATAACAAACGAGGACATTAAAATAAATAACGAAAAAACACATAATATATATAAAAAACAAATTTACCTCTAACTTTAACATTGTACCGCCTGAGAGTCGAACCCGCACTGTTCTCAGCCACACAGATGTACTGCGCCGCGTCCGTTGCATGCACGTCCCATAGCGCTAGTACACTTGTACTTAAAACGTTTTGTATACTGGGATGATTGTCATTTAATTTTTGAATATCCTGTAATTAATGTTTTTTAAGTATTTTTATTAACTTTATCTGTTGTTTGCCTGAAAATTTTCATATAATATCACATTTGCATAGCATAAAAGTAATCAATAATTTCAAGCGTATTTTTTTTCAGTAATTTTTGTTAAGACAATCCTCTCTCCTCCTCATTCAACATTTAACATTTAATAGTCCTCTACTATTAAATGTTGTTGAATTATTTAACTTATGTATTTAATAGCTAAATATAGTTTGAGAAAATGTAAAAAAACAAAAAATAATTTATATGTATGCTACGTATTTAATTAATAATGCCATATTAAATATAAAAATACATTTACATCCCATTTAAAATTAAGTTTATAAAAGCTCTGGTCAAGAGTTCGATTTCCTCTCAAGGCAATGATTATGTTTAAATTACTTTCATTCATCTGCTATGCTATCTAAGACAAAATGCGGCGTTATGTTCTACACGCAATATCTATATTTTGGGCAGAAAGTAGAGAACGATGCCCATAAAAAGTAAAAACACTAGGTTCTCTCCGACTACTTAATAAAGAAAAGCGTAAAGTTATACTCACTTTAAACCAAGTAATATTCGGTGCAGGATTCCCATCCACCTCGCATTTTAACACGACGCTCCTTCTAAAGGACACTATGTGATCTTCAATAGTGTTATTTTCTTTATTATTCTTTATTTCCGGTGGTTTTTGTATTGTTACTTCATATATGAGTTCAGTTGTACCCACTTTGTTTGTCATGATGCAAGAATATTTACCACTGTCTGCCACTTCTGTGTTTGATATAATCTGTGGTATAAATACAATTATTTTTTTTCCTTTTTTTTTTAGCTTCACGCTGTATCCCGCACACAGCAGGGTAGGCAGAGGGAACCTAGTGTTAAGACACTCCCTACTTTCCACCGGATTCGGAGGCTTGCGTGTTAAGTGGCGGAACTTAACGCTGCGCTCTACCTCGACACCAGAGCGAAGAAAATGGAAATATAATTTCCACTCCTCGAGTGGGAATCGAACCCATAAGCAATCGTTTACAGTCACACGTTTGTGCCACTGCGCCACAACTCTTATAATATCTGTCTGTATCTTATAGACACTGTTATAATGTAAGTATAATAATGTCTCGCGTATATTCACGATATTCGAATACATATTTAAAAAAAATCCACGAATAACCAAAACTGTAATAAATGTTATTAATATAATAATATTTGAATTTCATATTAATAAAAAATTGTGTTCTTTGCACAAATGTCACATGTACGCCTGCCTACTTAGTAACAAATTATTATAATACAGTAATAACCGCTGAGTAAAATGTAGTAACATGTGTATTGTACCTATACTGGAAGCAAAGAAGGACAAACATTTGTATGTAGATTTTAAATTAAATTCATTACCTAAAAACACAGATGTACAATAATTTTCACATTTACTATTATCATGTCTCGTTTTTAAGAAAATAGTTTTATTTCTTTATCTTTGCATATTAATTCAAACTTGTTAGCTTTATTATAGCGTTGGTAAAATACAGTTACGACGCTTTACGAAAGTAACATTATAAATAAAAAAAATTAATAACTACATTTAAATATTATTATTAATTTATTGATTTTCTGTTCATAATTTTAAGGCAATATACTGAGTACGATGTATACCTACATATTGCTACTTACCAAGGTATAATTATCGTCCATTAAATGTACCCTCGAGCTTTCAACTATATCCGTATACGGGTGTCGTAACCACAGCATGGCGGGCGAGGGGTGCGCAGAGAACATTAGATGCGAGGGGTTTCCAAGGAATAAGGGGTCCATTGAATATGAGGGGTCAGAGGGTGCAGGGGATGAGAGGTTTGAGTGTATGAGGGGTACAGGTTCAGAGTGCATGGCGGGTACGGGGAGCGAGGGGTGTACGGGGGATGAGGAGTCAGAAGGTATGAGGGGCAAGGGGTCAGAGGGTACGGGATAGGAGGGGTCAGAGGGTACAGAGTGTACGAGGGGAGAGGGGTCGGAGGGTACGGGGGGTACAGAGGGCAAAAGGTTAGAGGGTACGGGGGTTACGCGGGGTATAGGGTACATTCCACACGTTAGGGTCAATGGTGAATGTTGTAGGACGCTGACTTGCTTCGTGTTGTCTTTTAAGGGTGGTGGTGGCACTGAAATGTTATGTTATACTAGAATATAGTAAGGAGCTTACGGATCATTGATGAAATAATAGTTACCTTATAAGAAAGTTTCTTTTGAAATATATTTTAGGTGGAAAACATCGACATTTCAATATAGGGCGAAAATGTTTGTTCTACATTACATTTGTAACTCAATTTCAACACATTCCCTTTTTTCATTGAGTGGCGGAACTCAACATGGCGCTTTGTCTTACCAAAGCGGAGAAAAGAAACTACATTTAATTATAATCATTCCCCCGAGAGAGGACCGAACCCACAACGTTCGCGTCGCAACTTTTACAGTAAGACTGCCACACTGCGTCGCAATGGTCAGATTATGAGTGTTTGCAATTATAAGCCATAATTATACTTTCTTAATTACGCTATAGTAAAGACAATTATTAAATTCATACAAGTATTAATAATAAGACACAAATTTAAATATTTACATACAAAAAAAAGTTAATATTTTTTTTCATTAAAAATAATAAATACTAAGTCTCACCTAAAACATCAACCAAATAAACAATATTGGCTTCCCCAACTTTGTTTCTAGCAACACACGTATAATTCCCGACTTGCTCATACATTGCGTTCTTTGAATGGACAATTTCACCAAAATCTGAAGACACGAGGGTATCATCATAGAATTTCAACGGCAAGTCGTCTTTGAACCAGTATACCTCTGGTAGGGGGTTCCCATACGGATGGCAGTGGAGGTAAAACGCTTGGCCAGATATTACTTCTATATTTATTATGTTAGATTTGTTGATATTTTGTTGTATCGTTTGAAATATTCTTGGTGGTTCTGTGGAATATAAATTTGTTTTTATTAATAATTTAAGTGGCCAGTCGTGGCCCAGTGGCACAAGAGTGTGACTGTAAACGACTGGTTGTGGGTTCGATTCCCACTCGAGGAGTGGAAATTATATTTCCATTTTTTTCGCTCTGGTGTCGAGGTAAAGCGCGGCGTTAAGTTCCGCCACTTAACACGCAAAGCCTCCGAATTCGGCGGAAAGTGGGGAACGGAGTGTCTTAACACTAGGTTCCCTCTGCCTACCCTGCTGTGTGCGGGATATAGCGTGGCACTAGAGTCTTGGCTACTCTTCTAGAAAGAAAAATTGTGACGCTGCAAAAAAATTAAATAACTTATACCTAAATATAATAATCAATCAAATTACCTAAAACATTAACTTTTATCGTTCTATCATCGATTCCACCTTCATTAGACGCCACACAGATATAATCCCCAGAATCATAAGTGCTGACATCTAGCAACACTAAGTCAGCATAATTAATGCCTTTGTCATTCTCACTAACAGTGTTGCCATGTCTTAGCCATTGAATGTTTGGCGCTGGGTTGCCAGTTGCTTTACATGCTATTCTTACTTTTGTGCCAAGCTGAAAAAAAAATTTATAATGTAATTGTTATATAAAAAATAAATTGTTGAAGTAACAACATAAGTGTAATATTTTTTATACTAGGTCAGTTGTGACTTGTTTTGTACCCACATAAATTGTGACTATAAACGCGACTGGTTGTGGGTTCGATTCCCACTTGATAAAATGGAAAACTTGATATTTTATATATTTTATTTGCTTCGCTTTAACGTCCAGGCAAAGCGCGACGTTGAGTTCCGCTACTTAGCACGCAATATCTCGACTACAGAAAATAAGTGGAGGATGGAGTGTCTTGACACTAGGTCCTCTCTGACTCCCCTGGTATTTGGAAAAAGCGTGAAGTTAAAAAAAAATGTATGGTAAATGAGGTTGAAAAAGAAACTTAGGTGAAAGAAAAAATTAACTACTTAATTTTTATTAAGTAGATATTTTATTCTAATGTTAAGCTAATTTTTTAGCTGCTTTTACATCTCCCTTGACATTTATTCGCCACGTATTTTTTTTCAATTATTTAAATTTTCACGTAGTATTCATTAAAATGCTTTAAGAAAAATATCTTTACTTACAGTTAAATCAGTACTATTATCCACATTATATCCAGTTCCATTAACAAACAACAATATTTCTTGTATTCTCGCACCGGACACAACAATCACTCTATACGTTATATGTGACTTTCCTGCTTTATTCATCGCCATACATTGGAAGAGGCCTTCAGATTGTTGTGTTAAATTAAATGTTGTTAGTGTTGTGTTTTGGATTACCCAGTTTGTGTTGCTATATGAAAAATAATTACAATATTTTTAAATATTAACCTATAGTACCCGGCAATAAATAATGCACATCGATGCTTAGAATGAAACAGTCGGTTAGCTTCGACTTCGTAGAGCGTTGTCTCGGTGGCTTAAAATAATATCAATGAGAAACGTCACATACCAATTGAGTGACAAAGAACAGTCGGTCGACTGTTTCATTCTAAGCACGATGTGCATTATTTATTGCGGGTACTATACATATAATGGCCATTAAAAAATAATAACATACATATAATGTAACTGTTAAGCTGTACTTTGTAATACAAAGTTTGTATACAAACAAAAAATACTTCAGGAGTCAATTTTTTTTTTGAAAATTACTAAACCGATTTTGATGAAACGTTTTTCTTGATTTATAGCTATTATTTCTCAGTATATTCAACAGTTTGACTAAGATTTGAATTAAAAGTCTAAACATTTGATATTAAACTGCTTATGATAGAGCAGAGTTTAACTGTAATAAATACTTCACTCGAGATAATGGCTATTTTTCATTTATCTTTGCAATTGTAAGAAAAAGCGCTACGTGGAGTTCCCCCACTTAGCACGAACGTGAACGGAGTAACTTGACACTATGTATCTCTTACAGCCTGCTGCGGGAAAATACTTAAAACTAATTTCTTGCTTTCTAAGGAAATACATATTAATACATAAAACAGGTAATTCAATTGTTTTTTTTTATTATAAAAGCTTTAATAAAATGTATAGTTACTTGAATATCCAAGTGATATTAGGTGTGGGAGTTCCGCGAGCGTTACACTCGAGAGAAGCGTTGTCGCCGGACTTTAGCTCTACGTCTAATAAATCAAAATCTGATATGAACGGTGGTTCTGGAAATAAAAGAATTATTATATAATAAAACTATTATTAAATTATAACTCTTAATTTAATTATTTTTATTTGTACGGAAAATGGTGAACGGAGTGATTAGAACGGAAGACGCTATCCCGCTATGCGGGAAATAGCGTGTAAATAAATTAAAAAAGATTGTATATGCAATATATGTAAAAGAAAAATCGCACATTAAATAATCCTTAACAGGCAAGTTTTTTTACAAATTTTCTTCCAAGCTCTTTTTCGCACAAAAGAGTAATCAAAAAGAACTCATTATTAAGACACTCCGTTGTCCACCTTCCACCTGAATCCCAGACAGCATATTGAGGGGCAGGGGTTACTAGAATGGTGAAATTCCCCCAAATGGGAATCGAATCCACGACCGTGTATACAGTAACAAGTCACAAAGGTTTAGAAAACGTATAAAAATTTGAACGCAGCGGGAATCGAACCAGCGCTTTTTGAAAACCGTCCAGACGCTCTGACCGCGTGCGCCATGCGTTTTTTATACGTTTTCTAAATGTCTTTTTCAATTAACTAAATGTGTGAATAACACTTTAAAATAGTTAAAATATATATATTTTTTTTTTGTTATTTTATTACCTAGTACATCCAAACTAAATTCCTTGTACACAGCGCCATATTGATTTTTAACAACACACTTGTACACGCCGCTGTGTTTCAACTGAACGTTCATTAATTTTAATATATCTTTGTTTTCCCCAAAAAGGAGTTTTGAGTTAAAGTACCATCTTATCTGCAAAATAAAATAATAATAAGAATCTTTGAACGTTTTTAAAACGATAATCGATTTCAAAAGCAATTCATACTTTTCATAAAAATGTGTTTTGTGTATTTATTTAATAAAAAGTATTCGCTGTTGTCAAACGAGTTTATTTATTTATTTATTTAGGAACACCAACAGTACACATATGCAACATTTATATTAAATATACAGTCAAACGTATCAGGTCTTCATATGTACACCAATTACAGGTATTCACAACATTGTCTGAGAAGTTTTATAACAACGATAACACCTTAATCCAACTAAATTAAATTACTACAAAAAAAAACAACATTATATATGTATATATAAAGTTATGTAAGCAACTACACATTAAATTAAAAGTGAAACAGTTAAAAATTTTAGAGAGTAATATTTATGCAGAGTATGTACTATTCAAAGATTATAGAAATAATCTTTGAATAGTAATTTTCTTCGCTCTGGTGCCGAGGTAAAGCGCGGCGTTAAGTTCCGCCACTTAACATGCAATGGGGAACGGAGTGTCTTAACACTAGGTTCCCTCTGCCTACCCTGCTGTGTGCGGGATACAGCGTGAAGCTGAGAAAAAATAATATTTGAGTAGCAAAAATAAATAATATAAAAATCTTTCTACAGAGATGTTGATATCAAAAATAAGTTGTAATAAGCGTATATGAATTCGCTACCGGATGTAGAACACATGGCTTAACGGTCAGAGCACTTGGATAGCTAACAAGAGGCGCGGGTTCGAATACCCCTTACATTCAACGTTATCTAAGAAATATTTTCACACATTTTTTAATTTTCAAATAAAACTACACTCTACGTAATAAAGTTTGAAATATACATATAAATTAAAATGAACACTAACCTCACCCCGCGGTTTCGCATCAGTCTTACATTCAAAATACCGATCCTCTCCCTTAACGGCTTCATTTCCCTTATTTTCTTCCAAATGTTGTAGTAATTTCGGCGGCCATACAACGTGTATGAATACGTTAGTATGTACGGAGGCAAGCGCGTTGCTCGCGACGCACGCGTATTGGGTATCGTTGTGACGTGATACGTTTTGTATGGTTAGAGTGCCGTTTGAGATTAGTTTGGCATCCTGTTTGGTATAAGTGATATTATATATGAAAGGAAATTACAGAATTGCTAAAAAATATTTTATAATAATATTCATAAATAATACTTAATATAGAGAATAGTGTAGCTATAAGAATCTAGGCACTCTGTTTTCCGCTACTCCATTTTTTATGGACATTGTGTGTTGAATCATGAACAGCAGAAATTAAAGTAATTTTTCATGTAAATTGGAAATAATTTGTATTAATTCGGGAAATGAATACAACTTAATTACACTCATTAAACGGAAATGAATACAAATAAATTATTTTTGCGTGAATTTTGTCAAACGAATCACCAAAGGAAAACTGACTTTTCAAAAAAAAAATACGCATAGAAATCGATCCATCAATATAAGAATTACAATGCCATAGACATGACTTATTTATAACTTAGGAAATGAGGTATTTTCTATCGGAAATTAAAATATTTTTAAACATAAATATACATTAATACAGTATTGTATAAACATAATGTTAACCTTGTACCATTTGACAGTGTATCCGTTGCGGACGGGACACTGCACCTCTACAGTCGTGCCTTCCACTGCAACAATTGTAGTGGGAGATCCTTCATCTTGTAATGTTGGCAATGCTGAGGATAGAACAGAACAATAAAATTATTACTTTATATTTTTTTTAGCTTCACGCTGTATCCCGCACACAGCAGGATAGGCAGAGGGAACCTAATGTTAAGACACTTCGTTCGGCTGTGCGTGCCGTATTCGGAGGCTAAGGAATAAGTGGTAGAACTTAACGCCGCGCTTTGTCTCGATACCAGAGCGAAGAAAATGAAAAAAAAATCGTCTCCTCGAATGAAAATCGAACCCACAGCCAGTCGTTTACAGTCAAACATTTGTGACGCAGCGTCAAAACTGGCCCCAAGTAATTATAGTACTAACTATTTGTATACTATAGAAGGCCTGACTATAAGTACTTTTAATTAATTTTTACAAAAGATTTCAAACATTTTTTTTCCTCACAAAAAATGTTGTCAGTATAATTCACGGTAAATTTACCGATTTGGATGAAATTCTAAATTATTCTTATCAGTTTATTTTTACAGTTAAACAAACACACATTTACTTACAATATATTTCAACAAGCACTTCCTTACTATCAACCCCGAAGGCGTTGCGCGCCTCGCACGTGTAAACACCGCTTAGGTCTTCTGAAGGGAACTTTATAGTTAGTGTGCCATCTCTCTCTATTATATAACGAGAATCTGAAATGAAAAATATTTTGTTAATAAAAATATAGGGCCAATCGTAGCTAGGAGGTACAAACTGCGACTGTAAACACGTTTTGATGTGGGTTCGATTCCCACTCGAGGGATGCATTATGTTGAGTTCCGCTACTTAGTACATAATGCCTCTAGAATTGAGCAGAAAATGGGAAACGGAGTGTCTTAACACTAGGTTCTCTATGTCTCTTCTGCTGTGTATATAAAAACGGAACACAATAATAATGAAGTTAAAAAATATTTATTGTAGGAAGAAAGGAAAAAACGAGTCGTACACCTGGACATACATCAGGAAGCTAGTAAAGAAGAGTGAAAAGTTCTGTTAAGAATATGACAGTAAACAGATAGACCGAAAAAATCGTAGAAACATGTTTTTTAAAACTTTTTCTTGCAAATGTGGAAAAAGTTTCTTTGAAAACATTTTAAATTGATTTTTTTTATTTATTTACCTGTAGAGAACGGAGGGAGTGTCTTGCCACTAGGTTCCCTCTGAATACCCAGAGAGAAAATACTAGAATTCCATTCTTAGAAATAATCTTTAAACTAAATTTTATTGTAAATATTGTACGGTAATTTTATCTTGAGCTGTAAAGTTAACGTTTTCGTAGCGGATTGTCTGAGATACAACGCGTATAGGAGTCACTAATTTATCTCTCGCTCTTCCCGTCGGACCACCAGTCACTCCCTAAAAGTCGGTTCTGCGACGCTCATTATAACTAGTCCGACCTTTCAAGTTAGAATACGCGTACTTTATTATAATTCAAAGTATAATTACCATAATCCAAGTAAAAGCCGTCTTTAATCCAAGTGACATAGGGCACGGGGTTTCCGGTCGCCCTACAGCTGATTGTCAAAGCGACGTCTAAATTAGACGCTATGTGTGGCCCCGTGTAGTTGTCTTTTTGTATTTTTGGTGCTTCTAAAAAATAAAAAAATAAATAGATTAGTAAAATGTATGAAGTTGTTCTGGTCTTCCTGGTATGCTTCACGCTGTATCCCGCACACAGCAGGATAGGCAGAGGGAACCTAGTGTTAAGATACTTCGATCCCCACTTTCCGCCGAATTCAGAGGCATTGCGTGTTAAGTGGCGGAACTTAACGCCGCGCTTTACGTCGACACCAGAGCGAAGAAAACGAAAATACCAATTATTTCCACTCCTCGAGTGGAAATCGAATCAACAACCAGTCATTTACAGTCACACGCTTTTACCACCGGGCCACGACTGGCCACAAAACTGGTCATCCTGGTATGAAGAAGGAGATTTATGTTACAAAAATATTCTATTGTAATGGAATCCGGACACGTGTACAAATTTTCTATGATGAAACGGCTGGGAATGAGTTAAAATAGCGTTATAATATTCTTTTTAGTTTTAAAAAAAAACATTGTTTTTAGAAAACGCATAACAAAATTGAACGCAGTGGAATTTAAACCCATGCCTCGTAGAAACCGTCCGAGCGCTCTGACCGCATGCGCCATGCGTTCTACTACCAGCTGCGATGCGATCCAGCGATCTCGTAACCGGAGCGAAGAAAATGCATATACAAAATATTTCCGCTCCTCGAGTGTGAATCGAACCCACAACTAGTCGCTTTACAGTCACACTTTGTGCCTCTGTGCCACGACTGGTCCCACTAAACACTGACAATAAAAATAAAAAGTAAGTATACCATTCACAGTAACGTAGAAACTCTTCCTCGCCTCCCCAGCTATATTTTGGGCGACACACACAAACGGACCTTCGTGTATGGAACTACTATTTGTTATATATAAATGACCAAATTTGTCAAAACTGAAATAAAAAGTCGACATATCATAACAATTTAATTAATTTAATTTAAAAAATATTTTTTTTTAAAAGTGATTGCGCTTAAAAATGTTTCTTAGTTACTTTGGCCATGCAGGTTCAAAAGCAGATCAAGTTGTAACACGCAGCTTCACGTTTCTTCCCGCAAAGCAGGGTTGACTTAGGATCTCTAGACAAGACACTGACAGTCAAGACACTCTGTCTTCCACTTTCCGAATGAGGGACACTGTGTGTTGATTGGCGGAACACAACGCCACGCTTTGTTTTGCCAGCAGAAAGGAAAAATGTAAACAATTTAAATATAGTAATCTCCTTGAGTGGGCATCTTACCCACATTCACCAATTTATTACATAGTTAGATTGTCAGACAAGTAAAGGTAATAAAATGGTGAAGATCCTTACCAGAATCAAACAGAGGAAAAGAAAGATTAGGTATAGGATTCGAATGAATTTAAGATCTGCTACTATTGTAACATTACTATAATATCATAGTATATCTATCCCTATAGTTTCACGCATCCCCACAGGCAATGTACTAAATAATTATTAATTTTTAGTTTTGACTTTTTACCTTTTTTTTTTTAGCTTCACGCTGTATCCCGCACACAGCAGGGTAGGAAGAGGGAACCTAGTGTTAAGACACTCCGTTCCCCACTTTCCGCCAAATTCGGAGGCTTGCGTGTTAAGTGGCGGAACTTAACGCCGCGCTTTACCTCGACACCAGAGCGAAGAAAATGGAAATATAATTTCCACTCCTCGAGTGGGAATCGAACCCACAACCAGTCGTTTACAGTCACACTCTTGTGCCACTGGGCCACGACTGGCCACAACTTTTTACCTTATGTCCATTGTATTGTTATTTATAGTTTTATCTCTAAACTCCCAAATTATAACCGGGATTGGGAATCCAATGGCATCACACTGCAAGTGTATATTGGTTCCTGTTATAACTTCTTTTAATTCCTCTAAAGGAGGAACCAATCGAGGTGGCACTGAAATATTAACATTAATATTATATTTATTTACATTTTAATTTTATAATTATATGTTAAAGCATTGCGTATTAAATGGCGGAACTTAACGCCGCGCTTTGCCTCTACGCCAGACCGAAATTTAAATATTAAATATTTCCACTCCTCGATTGGGAATCGAATCCACAACCAGTCGTTTACAGTTACACGCTTGTGCCACTGGGCCACGACTGGCCTATTTTGTAACTAATTAAATTTAATCATTTGTCGAGTAAGAATCGAACCCATAATCGTCTCGTTTACAAGAAGACGTTGTTTAATAACATGTTTAATATTATAAACACTTTTAAAATGTTATTTAAACACTGATCATTTCGATGGTTCCAAACAGGCATGGGTTGGAGCCCCGTTAAGTTAAAATTATCATATATTTTTAAAAGTATTCATCTTGAATATATATATATGATTGTTACGATAAGAATAGTTAAATTTAATTAATTAAATAAGTATTTAAAATTATGTAAATTAATTAAAAAATGCTGTTTACCCCAAACATATACAGTGTAGTTCCTAGACGCATTTCCATACTGATTGCTTACAAGGCAAGTATATTCGCCAAAATCAGTTAGATTAGCTACAAACCTGAAGGAAAATAATTTATTAGAAAACCTGATATATATAAATATAAAAATGATATTTTTCTAATGCTATAATTTTTCTTATCTATTCTATATATTGATTTTTACGATCATATGTTTATAATTTTTAAGTTTATGACAAAAAAGTTTATGACCAAAACAATAGAAAAAGCAGCCAAATTACTATCTTATATTGTGATATAGGCACTACAATAATTGTTATGTATTGCAGGATTTGTAATGGCACTGTTTTCTGTTATAACTTTGTAAGATATGTTTGTATGAATGACTATTGTAAAACTTTAAGAAAAAACATGTTTAAGGCTTTTTAAATATTTTATTTCAAATATTTATATCAAAACAGCTGTCAAAATGTTATATTCTACTAATTTTATAAATGCAAAAGTTTGTGAGAATCTACATACGCACTTATGTTTGTTACTCTTTTACGCAATAACTACTAGACAGATTTGGATCTATCAAACTACTTGTGATGAAATTTAACATACATAGCCTGAAGCCAAGGCAAGGGTGTACCTAACTTAATTTTCATCGATAAGCTATTCAGACGAAACCAGGCGCAAAAGCTAGTATTTCTATAATAATTTTTAAATACATACAAATAACAATAAATCACACAAAGATAAAACTCCCATACCTAAGTCCATATTCATCAATATATTTCCTATACATGTTAAGTGGTTCCCCGTTATGTAACCAAGTGACGGTCGGCGCGGGGACTCCCCTCGCGGTACACGGGAGCTCCACCAACTGCCCTTCCAGTACTTCTGTCTCGTTCTCACCGTATATTGTTATTATTGGCGATACTGTAGTCAAATAATAATACTATTATTAATATAAATAATGTCTATTAAATTTTTGTTAATTAAAATAATGTCTATATTTTTTAAGACCCTCTTGGCACAATGTGACAGTGTTTTATTGTAAACGCGATTGGTTGTGGATTCGATTCCCATTCTCTGCTCTGATGACAAAGCGCGGCGTTAAAATCCGCCGAATCGAAATCGAGATATTATAAGTAATATTATATCAATAGGCTAGAAATATCTCGATTTAGCGGAGAAAGTGGGGAACGGATAGCTTACTACAGAGTCTCTCAGAGTTATGTCTGACTGTCCCTACTATGAGTGAGAAATCTGAATTAGAAGTCGAAATTTTATACAAGTCTATTTCTACAAAAGTATCTATTTGTAAAGGTAATGCCGACATGACTTACATAATTATAATATGTAAAAAAAATGTTTTATATATTATAACAAGCATAAAACTGTTTCATTACTGATTAATTGACAAATGACATACAAACGAAAAAATTAACATGGATGTTTCCTGGGGAATGTACGACAGCACCAAAGTAAATCAAGACTTTTAGATAGAAGGGGAAAATGTATGGAAAATTATAAGTTCTCACTGCTTCAGTGGCCACGAATATATTTATAATCATCATAAATGTAAAATGACGTCCAGTTTTTCAAACTTACAGAACACGGTGACACTGAAGTTTTTCGTAACAAATCCCAAAGCACTGCTCGCGTTGCATGTAAATACTCCAGAGTCGAACTTCGTCGCGTTTTCTATTATTAAACTACTATCATTTGCGATAAATCTGGAACATTATAATTTAACTTATATTAACAATATAGTAAGTTTGGGTTTGCGCAAGAGGCCAGTGTCGTGGCGCGGGGCACAAAGTGTGACTGTAAACCGACTAGTTGTGGGTTCGATTTCCACCCGAATTGGTATATTTAATATTTCCATTCTCTTTGCTCTGGTATCGAGCCAAACGCCGCGTTAAGTTCCGCCACTTAACACGCAATGCCTCCAGATTTCAGCGAAAAATGCGGAACGGGATGTTTTAAAACTAGATGGCCACATACAGCGTGCAGCTATAGAAGGCCCCTACAAAGAAGAAACAAATAGTCTAGTGTAATGACATTCTACTCTTCGCTTTACCAAAACCGTGACATTATGTGTTTAGTAGTGGAATTTTATGTAAATAAAATATTTATTTATATAATAAAATAATTTCTCCGAGTGGGCTTTGAACTCACATATGAAGAGGTCACTCTTGTATGTATACTGTATACCAGAAGTGAGAAACTGGTTTGCTCATACAATTTGTGAAATATTTTGGTGAAATTAAATTACACTTGATTTTACAGATCTACGTCTTTCCTTCGTTAACAACTACTGTATAGGATTCAATACTCACACATTATTCGCAAAAGCTATGGGTAAATCATCTTTAGTCCATGTTATAATGGGCGGGGGAGTCCCCGTTACGTTGCAGGTTAACTTTATACCACCACCTGATTTTACTTGTATGGGACCTTCTAAGTGAGATAATTTAGAGCTTTCCTTTAACTCCGGAGGAACTGGAATATATAAATATAAATGGTTATTATTATATAGAAGTTACGTTAAGTTTACAGATTAAATAAAAAGATACAATAAAATGTGACCAGTCGTGGCCCAGTGGCACAAGCATGTGACTGTAAACGACTGGTTGTGGGTTCGATTTCCACTCGAGGAGTGGAAATATTTAGTATTTCCATTTTCTTCGCTCTGGTGTCGAGGTAAAGGGCGGCGTTAAGTTCCGCCACTTAACACGTCATGCCTCCGAATTCGGCGGTGCGTGGGAAACGGAGTGTCTTAATACTAGGTTCCCTCTGCCTACCCTGCTGTGTGCGGGATACAGCGTGAACCTAAAAAAAAAATACAACAAAAAAGTTTTTACTTATACACATTTTTTTTGCATAGCACGATAATCAAAAAGAACCTACGGTCAACGTACTCGTTCTTCCACCTGAAATTGCGTGCGAAGTTTTTAAAGAAATAAACTTTAGTAATAATTATTTAATTACGTTTGATTTCTTCACTCTGGAGAAGAAAACAAAGCGATACATTGAGGTCCGCCAAGAATTCCAGCGTGTAGTAGAAAACAGACTATCTTGATCTTGAATTCTCTTTAAATACCCCGCCATATGAGAAAAAGCGTGGAGGTAAATAAATAAAAAATATTGTATTAAACTTACATTGTACAATTAAATCCACATTATATTCATCCTTTCCCATAACATTATCTGCTATACACCGATACGTCCCTGTATGTTCCTTTTTCACGTCTTTAATAGCCATCGTATCATATTTTGCAATAACATCTTTAGGTAAAACTGTATAATTATTTGACATAATTTGCTTAAACTGCCAAGTTATTTTTGGTTCGGGACTAGCTTTTAGAATTCTGCAAAAGAAAAAGTGTACTTATTTTTCTTGAGGAAATAATTTATATAATTATCTGTTTAAGGTTAATTAAATATTAAAATTACTTATATTGGCAAGAGAAAATACTATTTACTATAAAATAGTTCCCCTTTAAATGTAATTCACACAGCGCTGCACTGTTTGTTACCTTAAAGTTTAACTTACTCGTATCTTTAAATTACTCGTATCTCTTTATCAAAATATAAATCTTTTTACCTTTATCATACATAAGTAAAGCGTTAACAATTGATTGTTATTAGAAATTGTTTTTGGCTAACGTAAAAAAAGGAAATAAATGCTAATAACATAAATAAATTGTAACAAGCGTTTACAAGTTTCTACGTACATACCTCGATTTAAACATGTACTCTTAATTCGGTTGTATCTAGTTGCTTTTAACGGTAAAAACATTTTTTATCTCGTTTTTAATAAACAAAACATATTCTTATTAATACAGTAACACTGCTTAAACGTCTGACAAGCGTCATTAGAGCAACTCCATATATATTTTATCAGTGATTGACTAAATTGGCGGGAAATTTAAACTTTATAATAAAAATTTTATAAATTAAATTTTACTATTTTATCTTATAAACTAATTATATTTTTTTATTAAAAAAAAATGTTTTAATATTATTATTTTTTTATTTGATTATTAAAATTTTATTAAATTAATGTAATTAAAGTAAAATATTTAAAAATAACATCAAAAAATAAATTCATATATCATGTTGTGTCATAATATTAATTTATTCGTATAAATATATACTGGGTTTGAGATTTCGCAACAAATTAATTTGTGACATCTAATGTCAAATATCAAAACATTTATATACTTTTTTTATTTTAAAGTTCTTATTATTAACAAAACGTACAATTAATTACACATTTAAATTAATTAGGTTAATAGAAAAATAATTAATAAGTGATGTTCCTAATCGATTCGATATTTGTTAAGATACAAAATCTTACCTACATGTAACATTCGCTGATTGTCCAATTTTTGGGGTCATTTTTGTAATCTGTTTCAAGACAATTGGTTTACCTAAAAAAAATAATTATTATTGACATAATGTTTTATTTTTTAAGTAATAGTATAATTTACAATTGAGTACAATATACTCGGTCGATACTAATACACTCGATTGTACTATACGTTTCAAGAAATATGACCATTGAGCAGAAGTGATATTTTATATATCTATCGCTGCGTAGACGGTAGACGCACTCACACTACTAAAGAGAATAGTCGAAAAGAAGTGTTTTTTTGAAAAAGACATTTAGAAAACGTATAAAAATTTGAACGCAGCGGGATTCGAACCCGCGTCTCCTGAATACCGTTCAGGCTCTCTCACCATTGAACCATGCGTTCTACTACCAGCTGCGTCGGAATTCTTATACGCTTTAATACAACTTATTATTGTTCAGGAGGCGCGGGTTCGAATCCCGCTGCGATTTGTGCCACTGCGCCACGACTGGCGCAATACTTATTAAAAAATAACTTACTCAACCCATGTACAGTCAAAACTCCTTTCACTGTAATATTTTCAAATTCATTATTTGCCACACATTTATATTCTCCCAAGTCTTTAAAATTCACTTTTTGTATTTGAAGTATTCTTTGATCTTCAGATATGTTGATGTTAGTGTTGTTATCATTGTTGTTAAGCAATTCTGTATTGTTGTGGAACCACTTGATTGTTGGTAGAGGCAAGGAGGTTACGTTACAATGAAAGTTGATTTGAGAGTACAATTCTACTGATGTATCTGTAAATAAATAAAAAAGTATTATTTTTTTTTCAAGGAAAGACGACTAGTTACAATTCTTACTTTTCCACCTTTTTCGAGATATTGGTTGTGAGATGGCGGCAAAAGGTAAAAGACATTTAAAGAAAACGCATAAAAATTTGAACGCAGCAGGATTCGAACCCGCGCCTCCTGAACACCGTCCAGGCGCTCTCACCACTGAGCCATGCGTTCTACTATCCGCTGCGTCTTAATTTTTATACGCTTTATTACAACTTATTCTAAATTTTTATACGTTTTCTTTAAATGTCTTTTTCAATTTTTCAAATTTTCTTAGTGTGGAATAACACTTTGAAAAATGTTTAAAAGTATTTCTTAGGTATTTTAATCTTCAATTATTCAGTCAAACACCTATTTATTACTATATATGACGTTGTTGTCTAAATTATTATTTATTTTTAATAATTTACGTTGAAGATAAAAAATATATAAGCTTAATCAAAAAATATAAGTAGAACTTGCTACTTTTTTACAGAATCCCTTATACATTAGCAATCACAATTGTCACATTGTTAGTGGCCAGTCGTGGCCCAGTGGCAAAAGCGTGTGACTGTAAACGACTGATTGTGGGTTCGATTCCCACTCGAGCAGTGGAAATTATATTTCCATTCTCCTCGCTCTGGTGTCGAGGTAAAGCGCGGCGTTAAGTTCCGCCACTTAACACGGAAGCCTCCGAATTCGGCGGAAATCGAGGAACGGAGTGTCTTAACACTAGGTTCCCTCTGCCTACCCGAATGTGTGCGGCGTGAAGCTAATAAAAAAAAAGATATCACAATTACCTGAGAAGCCCTCCAGCAAGATCATTTTCTTTCTCACATTTATAGTAATGCTATCTTCACCGATACCCTCCGAGTTCTCGCCGATACAAAAGTAAGTACCGTTTAAAGGATATTTCTCACTATCCAAAGTGAGCATACTCTTATACACGTTTGGTTCAGGGTTTATTGTCTGCAATATGTTATTATTTTTTTTATTTTATATTATTTTCAAATATTATTCTCTGAACAAAAACGCTGATATATTAACGAAGTTTAGACGCAGCGGCTATGAAATCTATAATAACAATTCTAAATACTGATTGAGGCCATCATGGCGCAATAGCACAGCGACTGTATACGAATTCGGTTGAAGATTCAATTTCCATTCACGGAAATGATTATATTTAAACTGTTTTAATTTTTCCACTTTAATATATAGGACAAAGGTCTCCATCTAGGGTGAATGTAGAGAACGGAGCATCTTAACATTAGATTTTATCTGACTACCCTGCTATGCAGCGAAGCTAAAATAAATAATGTTAAATAAAACTTGTGGCCAGTCGTGGCGCGGTGGTACGAATGTGTGACTATAAACGATTGGTTGTAGGTTCGATTCCCACTCGAGGAGTGGAAATATTTAATATTTCCACTTCTTCGCTCTGGTATCAGAGGTAAAGCGCGGCGTTAAGTTCCGCCACTCAACACTCAAAGCCTCCGACTTCAGCGGAAAGTGGGGAACAGAGTGTCTAACACTAGGTTCCCTCTGCCTACCCTGCTGTGTGCGGGATGCAGCGTGAAGCTATAAGCCAGCGATGTCAGAGGTCACCTCAAGCATCAAGAGCTGAGTTACACCTTTTGCCATAAGCTAGAATTCATTTTATTTTTGTGCTTCATGTATATTGTTTTCTTTTGTTTTTTTTTCATTCTCTATGGCAATAAATGTGTTTTTTATTTTTTATTTTAAGAAAAAAAAAATATCAAAAAGCTGCAAATTTCGTAATTATTAAAAATATCTCACATCACAAGGCAGAAACGTCTCAGTCTCCATATGCCAGACGATCCTGGGCTCGGGTTTGGCCACAATCGTACAGAACACTTGGTACTGAATGTCACTCAACACGGTCACGTTGCGAGCGCCCTCTATGTGCACTTGTGGTTTGATTAGAACTGTCAATTGTACACTGTCGGAGGCTGGAAATATAAAAAGGCCTTTATTTAAAAGCTTTTTTATTTTATTCAGGAGTAACAAAAAGATCATATCTTTTAAAGTGTGTAAATACACTTTGAAAAAGAAAAACATTTTTAGAATTTAGTAAGTTGAGCGCAGCGATTCGAACCTGCTCTTCTTGGAAACAATCCAAACGTCTTGACCGTTAAGTCATACGTTCTATATCCGTCTACGTCGAAATTCTTATACGTTTATTTGAGTCCAAATGTTTATACATTTTCAAAAAAATATTTTTAAAGATTAATTGTTTATTTACATGCCATCTTAGAAACGAATTTTGCACAGTTTAAGCAGTGGTTGGGGATTGGACATCTGCTTGGGTTTTCAAAATTAGAAGCCATGTTACTAAGTAACTTGATGGTCATTATGAGTTCATATACGTTTGTGGGAAAGAATATTTTATATAACAAGACAAAGCGCTGCGTTTAGTTCCGTCACTCAACACATATAATACGAATTCAGTAGAAAAATTATAAAACGGAGTGTCTCGACACTAAGCTCTCTACCCATTCCGTTTAATGAGAGATACATGTAAAACAAAAAGATATTCAATAAATAAAAATGAAATCTCACCATTATAATCACCCCGTATAGCCATACAAGTCCACACGCCATCTTCGCTTACATCCTTAACATCCAAAACAGATGTAAAACTGCCATTTACATCGTATTTTTCAATAATTTCCTTATTTTTGTTCAGCCATTGTACGGTTAGAGCGTTCTCTATTTGGCAGACAAATTGTGTGTCTGTATGTATGCTTATAGTTAGAGAGTGGGGTCCAATGATTTGAGCTGTCGGTTTTGATTTAACTTTTATGAATGTCGAATCTATGGTTTTGCCGGCTGAAATAGAAATTTAGGCTAGAATTACTTACACAATATAAAATAAAATTATAATATAATAAGACATTTGTATATAATAAAATATTTGGGTTTTGCGTTTTTAAAACATTTTAAATTATATTATTTCATCCACGTAATTTAGATATTTCAAAATACTTTTTGTAAGCTCAATTTTTGTTTTGTACTACCAAAGGTACACGATTAATCCTTATAAATAGTTTTTTTTTATTAGCTTCACGCTATATCCCGCACACAGCAGGGTAGGCAGAGGGAACCTAGTATTAAGATACTTTGTTCCCCACTTTCTGCCGAATTTGGAGGCATTGCGTGTTAAGTGGCGAAACTTAGCGCCGCGCTTTGCCTTGACATCGAAGCGAAGAAAATGAAAATATTAAATATTTCCTCTCACCGAGTGGGAATCGAATCCACAACCAGTCGTTTACAGTCACACGCTTGTGCCACTGCGCCACGACTGGCCCCAAACTGACCTTTATTAAATAAATAAATTATAGATAAAACAAAAATTATTATGATAATAATAATTTTACCTCTATTGACAGCTTCACAAGAGTACACTCCACTGTCGTTTTCATTCTGCACTTTTATAGTTTTATTGAAAGTATAGTACCCGTCTCGTGTTGGCTCCAAATGAACTTCATTTGCTTGATATAAATATGAAAATTAAAAAAAAATATATAAATATACATAAAAGATATTTCCTAAAAAATATGATATGATATGAAAAAAAATTGGATTTTTAAATTAAATTTAATTGTTACTGTGGGTGTCAAGATGATTAAAATATCATATAATTATATTAAGAAACTTTAAAAATTGTAATTTAAAACGTAAATGTAAGAATTTTATCGTATAGAACGACAATTGACTAAAACGCTTGGAAGGTTCCCAACAGGTACGGATTTGAATCCCGCTACGTTTAATATTATATACGTGTCTAAATCATTTTCTAATATTATATGAGTGACTTTTTAAGAGATTAAAATATAATTACAAATGCTTTCTCTTAAAACATATACTTAGTACTTACAATAATTCCGTGTGATCCCACTAAAACTAATACTGGATCGTTGCAACAACGCTTCACTGAATACAGAACATGATATAATAATTTCTTCTCCTTCAGTAACTGTAACGTTTGTAGGAGATATTGTTACGCGAGGTGGATCCACTGAAAAAAAATATATTTTATTTTAATATTTTTTATTCAACTAAATAATGTAATAATATTTTTTGTTTTCACGACTATTACACACTTGAAAATAAAACTATTTTTAATCGGTTTAATCGCGTATACTTTTGGTATTCGAAAATACATGTTTAGAAAATCCAATGTTATGAAGAATATAGTATTTCGTAATCACAGGCAGACTCTATCCTGCATAGAAGGGTGTAGGGCATGCATACGTACTACGTAAGTGCACGTATATAGCTGCGTAAGCGTAAACTGCTACCTATTCAATCCCTACCATTTTAAATTTATATACCTAGTCCAGTGTAATACCAAGTAATAACACGTATGTATTGTATGTAAGATAATTGTGGCCTTAAAAAATATAGTGTTTTTGCATGTGGAGACTGACTTTCATTTAATCAATAATATATAGTTACTGGACTCAAATAGGACAAGGTTCCTAAACAGGGTGGTCAGAAGTAACAATATAATGTCCTGACATTCTATTCTTCTCATTCCGCCTGAAATTGTAACATTGCGTTGTGAGGCCAACGCCTTCTTTGCAACATAGCAGAGTGAGCAAGAGAGCAGAGTGGAGAAATGAAATTGATTAGATATAAGACTTTCACCTTCAGTGGGGATTCGACCCCAATCGACTTCAACCCACAAAAATCACGTTGATACTCAGAAAGACAGCTTTCTGTGCTACGATGGCTATTTTTTTGTAAGGTTTTAATAGTTACACGTTGATACATGGTGTTTATTATTTATTTCATAATTTTAATGTATTTTTATTGCATTTTTTTAAAATATAGTTTTTCTTCATCAAATCTTACTCCTTTGCCAATATTTTGTGAAAACGCGCCAATAGGTTTCCCATCACATATTACACATATTAATATATATTAATATTAAAATACAACTCACCAATCAACTCGACAAGAGTGCTAGCCCTACTAACGCCCGCGCTGTTCTTAGCGACGCAGCGGTACATGCCGACGTCACCCTCGCTCATGTCGAAGATCACGTGTTCTATTGACGTACTTTGTCTGGGATAAGAACAAAAGAAATTCCTTTAGGATACCCTGGATTAGGAGAGAGAGAGAAAGAGAGGAACTCGAAGTGGGCTAGGAAGCCATTTTAAAATGCATTAACGCTTGCCCCTATTATCCAAGCCTGTTTCTCTATCTAACCAATATGTTATTTAGAAATATATCCTATATTGTGATTTTTTTGGCTTGAACATGTGAATAAGATTTCTTTTTATTTAAAACCACTTTCGACATTTCTTGAAGATGTATAAAAAGTTTAACGCAGTGGGATTCAAAGCCGTGCCACTCGGAAAGCGACCAAACATCCTGACCACTAAGCTATGTGTTCAATTTCCTGTGTGATAATTCACTTTAAAATGTTAAAAGCACTTCCGACTTTACGAAGTTTGACAATTTACCCTATATTTTTTTTTAATTTATTAAATTAAAATATTAAATATTTAAAATATCTTTATATTTGTACTATTGTAATTTTAGTTCATTTATATAATAACAGATTATTTGGCATTATAGTTATATTGGATAATAAGTATAAAAAAACATATTGCGTTCAATTCAATTTTTCGATGGTTTTCTATGAGTTTCATATTCCAAATGTGAGAATATTTTGAATTTTTTAAAATATTTTTAGGTTCCAGAGTAAATCATCTAACGAACTACCAATACAAAAAAAATATCACGCATAAAATGTTAATAAACATGCATATACACACATACCTACATAAAAACATAAATACATACAAACTAGTAGTAGCTGGCGCCAATTTCGCGTAGTGTCTCGTCCACGTGGCGGACACTGGCACTAAACTCTCCACGTGACACGTTAGTGACACACGCTCGTGACTGCGCGCTTCTATCTGCATTATTTATAATGATTTATTAGTAGCGTGTCCCAGTGGCACAAGCGTGCGGCTGTAAACGACTGGTTGTGGGTTCGATTCCCACTCGAGGAGTGGAAATTATATTTCCATTTTCTTCGCTCTGATGTCGAGGTAAAGTGCGGCGTTAAGTTCCGCCACTGAACACGCAAGCCTCCGAATTTGGCGGAAAGTGGGGAACGGAGTGTCTTAACACTAGGCTCCCTCTGCCTACCCTGCTGTGTGCGGGATACAGCGTGAAGCTAAAAAAAAAACATAGTACTAACATACATTAAATTTAATATTTGGTTGTAAAATGAATGTCCTATTTATTATTATTATTTATGAATAATTGTTAACTTAATAAATCCTTTTTATTTTGCCCTTTTTCGCATAGTATGGTAGTCAGAGAGGACCTAATGTCAACACACTCTATCCTTCACTTTTCATTTTAACTTCAATTATTATCTGTCCCACAATGGGCGCCAAAAATTACATTTTAAATATATAAAGCTATACAACCTTATAGTACCTTAAACCTTATAGTAATTAAACTGTCAAACCTTTTTAGGCACCGTTAAAAAAGGTACATCTGTAACAAAAATGAAAATAAATATAATATCACCAATATAATAAACATTTTATTTATATTTGATTTTAAGAACAATTCATTAATATTTAATTACCCGGTGGTTTCGCTTGCACCGCTGTAGGACCAATTCTCCGTATTTCTTGATCATGTTCATCGTGACCTATAATCTAAATAAAAAGATAATTATTGTATACAACATGTTTATATTTATTTATATAAAAAATATGTGTAAAGTTTTTGAATTAAACAGACATTTAACAACAGATTTTTTGTAGCTTCACACTGTATCCCGCACACATTCGGGTAGGCAGAGGAAACCTAGTGTTAAGACATTCCGTTCCCCATTTTCCGCCGAATTCGAAGGCATTGCGTGTTAAATGGCGGAATTTAACGCCGCGCTTTGCCTCGACACCAGAGAGAAGAAAATGGAAATATGAAATATTTCCACTCCACGAGTGGGAATCAAACCCACAACCAAATGAACAGATCACAATAGCTATTAAAATGAATAAGTACATATTTACAAAACTAGGCTGGCTAACTAGATATACACACGTAAAGTAAAGCCAGCTACAATGCAACGCGTTTGGTTGTGGGTTCGATCTCTAATTGACGGAATAATTATATTTCTGTACTTGGTTACTCAACGCAAAACGCGGCGTTGAGTTCCCCCACTTAACATTCAATCTCTCAAATCCATACTTATATTATAAATGGGAATGTACAAGCACACAGCTTGTCTGTCACGCTTTCACGGCTAATGTACCGGTCCGACTTGGATGAAACTTAGAATTAAATTAGCAAAAATGACTGGGTCTAACATAGGCTATTACTTAGCTTTTCAAAAATCAACCTATAAAAGGTTGAAATAGGGGGTGAAAGTTTACATGAAAAATCTACACCGCTTGACCGATTGCAACGAAATTTGGCATATATATAGTTGATAATCCAAGGTTTAAACATAGACCACTTTATTTTTCATAAATCCACCACTGAGGGTTTCTATATACCGAAACAGCCACGCAGATCACGCGGCGAAGCCGCGAGCGGGCCGCTTGTTTGTATATAAACCGGAAAACGCAGTGTTTCAACACTAGATTCTCTTTGACTACCGCGTTTAGATTACCCGATGATAATTGAACAAAGGCCAGCCTTTAAGGTGGAGATTAGACATGAATTTTGAATATAATAATAAACAATCAACTCACAGCTATATTAAAGAAATCATCAGGCGGGATGAAAGCATTAACTATATAAGTATTCGTCTTCTTATCCATTTCCTTCAAAGGTATTTCATATAACGGCGTTCCGTTTAAACTGAGTAACTGCACGTGGTCCATTTGTAACGATGCGTTGTTCTCGCTCAGGGATATTAGCATGTGATTGTATGTACCTGGTTGGATAATAAATATTAAGAATATCTATACATCGTGGTCCAGTGGCACAAGCGTGTGACTGTAAACGACTGGTTGTGGGTTCGATTCCCACTCGAGGAGTGGAAATATTGAATATTTCCATTTTCTTCGCTCTGGTGTCGAGGTAAAGCGCGGCGTTAAGTTCCGCCACTTAACACGCAATGCCTCCAAATTCGGCGGTGCGTGGGGAACGGAGTGTCTTAACACTGGGTTCCCTCTGCCTACCAAAATAGCTTTTGTATATCGTTTTAAAAGACTAGGTATAGTCACAATCTGCGGCCCGCTTAATAACTTAATAGGGCCCGTTAAAGTATTTGTCTATATAACCGACATTCTCCCGCTAATATAAACTTCCTTATATTAAATTCTACCAAATTAATGTGACTTGTTGTATTATGCAGTATGATTCGAAATAGGTTTAGTTTTTTATGTCATTTTATATATTTTGTGTGGAACTTTTTTATAATGTAACGTTTATAATATGAGTACAATTTTAAGCGATAAATACAAGAGATTTCACAAAATAGATATTCCCGTATTTTTCTAAAAAAAAACTATAAACTATTAATACATAGTTTTAATTAAATCTAAAGACATATACTTATATTTTTGGTTACTTTAATTATATTTATTCTCAATTTCCAATAAATACCTTGCAAAGGACGATAACTAGTTTCATCCAACGACCTAGGTAGTTGTACAGAAAACCCATGTTTGAAGGTCAGATTGGACATGCCGACCACCTTCACGGAGTGTTCCTGTTCGCTGCCCACTGTTATACTCCAGTTGCCGGGCTCCGGTTGTAACACTTTTACTACCTGGAAGTGTTGAAGTTTTTATTGCAACCATAGAGGGTGGATTTTTGAAGAATAGAGAAGGCTATGTTTAACCTTGAATTATCAACTATATATTTTTTTTTTTTTAGCTTCACGCTGTATCCCGCACACAGCAGGGTAGGCAGAGGGAACCTAGTGTTAAGACACTCCGTTCCCCACTTTCCGCCGAATTCAGAGGCTTGCGTGTTAAGTGGTGGAACTTAACGCCGCGCTTTACCTCGACACCAGAGCGAAGAAAATGGAAATATAATTTCCACTCCTTGAGTGGGAATCGAACCCACAACCAGTCGTTTACAGTCACACGCTTGTGCCACTGGGCCACGACTGGCCACGATGGACGATTCCAAAGTTAATTACAATCGGTCAAGCGATAGCGGTTTAGATATTTCATATAAACTTTCATCCCCTATTCAATCTTTTGAAGGTTGATTTTTAAAAGAATAAGTAGTCATGTTTAACCCTGGACCCTTTATTTTCTAGATTCATTCTAAATTTCATCTAAATCGGACCGGTA
This sequence comes from Dryas iulia moderata, assembly GCA_019049465.1. NCBI lineage: Eukaryota > Metazoa > Arthropoda > Insecta > Lepidoptera > Nymphalidae > Dryas > Dryas iulia. The sequence goes on from CM032440.1 coordinate 3,046,047, forward strand.
AATTAGCCGTGAAAGCGTGACAGACAAACATACAGAGTTTCGCATTAATAATATAAGTATGCATTTAAATACGTCACCATAATTTCAGATAAATCCAAAGCTGTGACTAGTTGCGGCGGTCCCGTCAGTTCCTGCCCGCTCGGGTTCACCACTTTTATATGGGGTTTTGCTCCCGATACTGATACTGTCACTTCATCTACTGTTTTGTCGACTGGTATCTATTGTTGTATGGAAATAATATTTTAATAATCATATGTTATTTTTGTTGTAGAATTCGAATTTATGTTAGGGTAAAGATCTTGACTTTGAGACAGAATGTTTGTAAGATAAGCTTTGATAGCTTATTGTATTGCATTAAATATATTTTTTTATTTATTTAGACTTACTAGTTTTTTTTTTGAGCTTCACGCAGTATCCCGCGTACAGCAGGGTAGGCAGAGGGAACCTAGTGTTAAGATACCCCGTTCCCCACTTTACGCCGAATTCGGAGGCATTGCGTGTTAAGTGGCGGTACTTAACGCCGCGCTTTACCTCGGCACCAGAGCAAAGAAAATGGCAATATTAAATATTTCCATTCCTCGTGTGGGAATCCAACCCACAACCAGTCGCATTTACAGTCACACTTGCGTGCCCCTGCGCCACGCGTGGCCCTATTAGTACATGTCTATTTAAACAAGTAGACTCTTTGTTTTTTTTTTTTTTATTTAATGAGTTTTCGTTCTCCACGGACACAGCTCCGTGCCTTTGTTGTTCTTAATTGATGATTGTAGTCCTTTTCCTTATTTTGTTTTCTTATTTATTTTTTAAAATGATAGACTCTCTTGATGAATGAAAGACTCTTTGTTTAGTAATTTTAAGTTAACAGTAGACCCGAACACACACGTACTACTGCACATATATACATACACACACGCACAAACGCACACACCTATTTTTTTTTTTTTTTTTTTGAATATTTTATTTAGGTAAACTATTTTTAGTGTTATTTTATTTGTACATTATTAATATTTCAAGTAAAGTGAGAGAAAGCATTTAAATTACCTCTTGTGTATAGTTATATCCAGCGGGGTTCACTGCAGAAGCCAAATTCACCGTCCTTCCCTTTATAGAGCTTCGGACAAATTCCAAAACCTTTAAAAATAAACATTGTCAAATCACAAATATGTCAACTAATAGACTTACAAAATATTAGTAATGGCCTGAAATTTGTTTTGAGAATTGCCATATCACTTTGATTCTATAGTTTCGGCTTCACAACATAAAATATCATAGGTATTTCGGGAAAATCTCTTTTAGTTTTGACCAAGCTTATTTCATCCAGTAGTTTCGGCTATACCTTGTCTATCAGCCAATCTCTGACTAATAAAGTCTTTTTTTATATACATACTGATAAAAAAATAATATATCAAGAACTATAGTGGCACAGTGACAGCATCTAACTTTGCGCGATGGTTGTGGGTTCGATTGCCACACGTGGTAATTTGATTAATTTGATTATTTTTGGTACCAATGATATGGCACGAAGTTCTACCCCACAACACGCAATATCTCTATTTCCGGGCAGAACGGCGAGCGTTGAGTCTAATTTTTACTTACTTACTAACAAAACGTTATGCAGGAAACTAAAAAAAAACAAACGAATATTATATTAAAACGTACCTTATGTACGCTAGTTTTATTCAAGTTGAACACTTGTCCAGAGCTGGCGGCCGCGATCTGCTGGTACACTTTGTAATGTGGCTTGTCCAAGTCGTTGCAATGACCGGTGAGAACGAACACCACCTGGAATACCGAGTTGTATATATTTGGTATTATGATTTTTTATATCATCGTATATATTTATAAATACATAAATAAATATACCTACATAGGTGTCGAGAACGAAGTGTCTTGACACTAAGTTCTCTTTGCATATACCTACGTCTATGTACGGAGAAAAGCATAAAGCTCCAAATAAAAATATAAATAAATTGAAAGATATTTCTATGGTGGTTATGCGTACCCGGTCTGCCAAATAAATAATACCTCGATTTGGCAGACTAAATGCGACCTTGTTTTGTCATCAAATATGCAACGTTTTTAAAATGAGTGCCAAATGGAATACGATGACATATCACTAAGGTACATTATGGTTTCCCTACTTACTTGTTACACACATGTTCACTAAATTAATTATAATTTTAATACGCGTAGCAAGTAGTCTAAAAATAGTTTAGACAATTGTCAAATCTTTACGTCTTGTCGTCCAATTTTCATTATAATTTATCAATTTGACAGTATACCTATATTTTTTTAAAAAATTTTTTTTTTTATAAAATTTTCTACTACCCGTTCGTTTTTTTTAATACAAAAATCTAGTGTCAAGACAATCCATCCTCCAATATTCGCCAGAAATCAGAACATTGCTTGTTGAGAGATGGAAATCAACACCGCAGTTTGTCTTACCAGAATGAAGAAATAAAAATAATTTAAATATGATCATTCTCCCAAGTAATGGTACTCGCTACCTAATACCTAATAGTAAATAAATAAATGTGGCCAGTCGTGGCCCAGTGGCACAAGCGTGTGACTGTAAACGACTGGTTGTGGGTTCGATTCCCACTCGAGGTGTGGAAAAAAATATTATTTCCATTTTCTTCGGTCTGGTATCGAGGCAAAGCACGGCGTTAAGTTCCGCCACTTAACACGCAATGCCTCCGAATTCGGCGGAAAGTAGGGAACGGAGTGTCTTAACACTAGGTTCCCTCTGCCTACCCTGCTGTGTGCGGGATATAGCGTGAAGCTATAATAAATAAATAAAATATTGAAATTATACCTGACTCTGTTTCCTCTGAATTGAATCCAGCACTTTACCAACAAATCTATGATCAGATGCCGTCGCGTCAGTAAACACGTATATAAAGGACTGCGGACGGCTGACGTTCAATGCCAGTTGTATTCCAGTCAACGATTTCTCTGGACAGTCTCCGCCTCCGTATACGTGTACTATGTTTAGAGCTGATTTAAACACTTGTTTGTTTCTTGTTACTGTTACTGGTCCGACGGCTAAACAATAAATATTTGGAAAGATAATGTTAATATTTTTCTAATTATTCGAGTTTTTTTTTATTTTAATCGCTTTACTTTAAGCTTTACCCAACGCCGAGATTTGTCTTGTCATCAGAGCGAACAAATGAAAATCATATAATAATAATTCCCCCAAATAGGAATCAAAACCACAACCTTGAAATTAAATTATAACGTTTGTGACATAAAACTCTAATAAACCAGGTAAACTATCAAAAATAAATAAATGGCGCCTTAAAAAAGTCTATCACTAAGTAGGTACATAATTTATACAGACATTAAAATCATAAATCTAGAACATTTTATGGAACCTGAATTCTCAAAGAATTTATAATGAGCTTTGACAAAAGTAGTTTAATATGGCAAGCATTTTTTGTTGGCATACTAAAAATCAAAGAACATCTTTAAAACGAAGATATCATTTAGAATACATATAACATGTATGTTGAAATACGGTTCGAACAACGCTGGTCAACGAGTTGCATGTTTTCTTAAATCGTAATGTATTAGGTAATATAAACTGGATACCTCGTGTACTTACTGCGTACGTACTACGTAAAAGTACACTTTTACGTTGTAAAGACGGCAAAACACATTTTAAATATTCAGTGTTTTGTTTATTATTTTAACTATCAGTAACTACAATATTTCTCTTTCTTATAGTCGTCATTTATTGAATAATACAAGAATTGTTAAATGATCATTGATTATTAAAAAAACATCTTAACTCAATTTTCGCAAAAGACAAAAATAATACCTTTCAGTATATACTTACAGGGATCATGAAAAGGAACAAACACAAAATCCGCAATGACATTACTATCCTCTAGCGCCGTTTTCAAAATCATTTCCGCGCCTTCTCTGAGTTGCCTCAGATCATTGAACATAGAGCCTGTTGTATCGAAAACAAACACCAAACTTCCTTTCCCATCATTTTCGTCATTTTTTAATTTCGACGAATTCACTGTATCTATAACAATTATTTGTTGCGAAAAAACTATAAATATCAAAAAATATAAAAAATAAAATAAGAAATTCGCGCTCATTTTCAAATTTAGAACATGCTTTTTTAAACATGTCACTTCTTACTAGAGTTTTAGTGAACACTAATCTTTGTCAATGGAGTTATCTTTGACCTCTGACTGCGCAATCAATGTAGGCTAGAGGAAGTTATTTAGTTTAAACATAATAATAAAGTGTGTAATGCAAATTAATAACTTGTCATTGGTCGTTTGTTATTACACATAAGATAATCTTATGTAAACATTGAATAATAAAAATATAATCACGGTCTTTTGGTGTTTATTGATCCAGTGTGTTGCCTATAATAGGTTCTATTGTGACATTTTAAAAAAACGACTCGACAGATGATTGTTGTAGGTTCGAAGCTACTTAGGCAAATGTTCATTTTTTTATATATTAATGTAAAATATTGTTGGGTAAATTAGAACTTGTTCTTCTCAGGAAATTAAGAAATAAGAGAAAAACTAAAATGACCAGCAAGATCATAAAAGAAATATTATCAGAATCGCGTAGGTAACTCATATTCCTATCATATATAATAATAATAACAATCTCATAACTTTATTAACAATAAAATAACTTTAGTCATTATTTTAAATAAAACACAAGTATTAAAAATAAAATCTTTATTAAAATTCACACTTAGAAGACATATTTGACTTACACAAAAAAAAACAACATATCAAGTAAAATTGCTCAAAATTGCTTTCTAATAATTAAATTCGGTTTACGTATTCCTTACTTACAATAAAATTATTTAGTGTTGCTAGTTACAGTATATCATAAAAATGAAAATAATTAGTGTCCGACCGAAACTGAATTTTTAGCCGAAACCGAAACCGAAACCGAACCTTCGGTTCTGACTTCAGTTTCGGCCAAAACCGAAACCGAAACCGAAACTGCTGGTGACGTCATAAAATTTGAATAATATGTATAAAAAATTACATTTTTTTACGCTTTAAAAATTACACATGCATTTGAATTATTGTAATTACGTTGATTTTATTATATATACGGAAATAATTAAAGGATCATAAAAAAATCTAAATTATTTGAGGTTTTCGAAGTGGCTGTATGTTCTCAAAAATAGGCGCATTGAAATAAAAAAGTAGCATTTTAGAGCTTAAAGTGTCTAATTTTGAGATTTTAAGATGAAAAATATGTTCAAACGACGTGTTTCGCTCTATCCTGATAAATACTAAAAGAGAAAAAAAATCGAAATTTTTTCAGTACATTTTTTTTATCTAAAAAGTTGGAACATATGTTTTCAACTTGACCACTATATGGGTCAGCTAACTTGTTAGTCTAGACCTACGCCAGTTCTCTTTACCTAAGGGTCTTACGGATTTATATAGAGGTTTTTTGAGCTGTAGCCCAGGGACCTGTGGGTTATCGAGGCCCTCGGTCGCCACTTAAGATTGGCAATACTTGGTTAATAGGTATTTTTACACAAAAAGATTTTCACCTTTAACGTAACTGTGCTTTTCAAGCAGAGAAATTTATGCGCTAATTTATGATAAGATTTACGTTAGATATATATTTATATTAACTTATTGACTATATACTGTGTAACATTTATATAGAAAACGGTTATATTTAAATAATATTAAGGCAAGCCAATATTAAGGTAACTAACCCAGGGTTTGCAAAAAAATATCAATCAATCATAGGTATTCGACCCCTGAAAGGAGCCACACTTACGCGAACAGACACACAGTTTCGTTTCAGACTAACAGGGATAGTTCATTTAATCTGTCGTTAGCAGTTCATAGTATTCTCATCATTAATTTATAATATATTCAAACTTACTACGTCTTAAGATTAGGTTCACAAGCTATAAAACACTCAAAAGTATCTAAGCTACGTAAAAATTCTTGAGTACGTCATGAGTTTCGGCATTGCCGAAGGTTCGGCAGGTTTTTTGCCGAAACCGAAACTACGGCCGAAACTACAATTTTTAGCCGAAACCGAAACCGAAACCGAACCTTCGGTCGGACACTAAAAATAATGAACAACAAATAATATTTTATAATTATCAATAATTAATCTATTAATTTATAATTTAATAAAAAAAGCAAAAAATACGTAAACCAATCATTTCAAAGTACGAACACGATGTTGGCAGGTATAAATATTATACCTATATTATAAAAAACATGTAAATATCAATTAAGTTGTTATATTAAAGACAAAAATATAAGATCTTAATACAATCGTCTTTCACATTGAGCTAGGCATACGCCTGAATACCCTGAGGACTAAAGCCAGGCGATATGAACACGATGAGATCAGTCAGGAGATACTTTTTATATATCGACTTTTTATATAGATGTTTCCTACTTAGACAAACAAGATACAAGTGCCAAAAGACTTTAAATGCCGAAAAGACTTTAAATAACGTTGAGATTGTAATTTTATCATTTTTCAAAGAAAAAAAAATCTAATATCTGAATAACGAAAATTAAATATAAAACTGAATTTGATTGCTTGACGCTGTTTTGAAGTGATTGAAGTTCCATAGTGAATCTGCTTTCTTCACTTTATATCCGAAATTGGGACAATGCTTACTTAGGTCAGTGATTCTCAACCAATGTGCCGCCAAATTTTGCAAATATATAACAATGTTAATGTTATTAAATTATATTATTTAAAATCATTTTGTGTGCCGCCAAATTTTGAAATCGTTAAATATGTGCCGCAACAAAAAAAAGGTTGAGAATCACTGGCTTAGGTAATAAATAGCGTGGAGAAATAATGTATAATCATTCTTGTGAGTGGGAATCAAACCCACAATCATCGCATTTTCAGTCAGACGCTGTCTAACTGCCTCACATAGGCCTCATTTTCTTTAAATAAAGTCAAATTTACAACGTTAGGAAGCTTCAAATAGCTTTTTAAAGTGTTGTTGCACTTGTACAGTCTAAAGAACACGTCGATATATTAAAGTTAACTTACTTGACAATAATCTTGCAATTTAAAATAATTGTTTTAATAAGAAAAGATCTTCCTTCGAAAAGAATATTAATATTCTATGCCTAAACACTTTTGTAATATACTTCAAAATATTATTTTTATTTTTTCAATACTTATTTTATACATTTGGCCTCTATGGACATTTGTTAAAAAAATCAAGTAGTCTCACGTGTAAATAATGCGCTCTGACAAAACTATTAGACCTCATCCTACTAAAATCACCTAAACTTGCAAATATAATAAAGATTTTGAAAAATAAAATTAAAATAAATCGAATTAAATAAGCACTAACCAAAAGCCGAAAAGAAACTAAAAATTAAAATAAAAATTAAATTTTCTAAGCAAAAATAAAACGCCTAATACGATTTGATAAAATCTTAACTAACATTCAAAATGGCGGATCTAGTCTATTGTGAAGATTTCGGTGGTAGCATTAGAATATAGGAAAAATTGTAATTATCTGTTAAATATTATTACTTCATTAAACTCATAGAGATTATACATAGAACAAAAGTTAAAATATGTTAAGAAGTAGTTAATTAGGGTTGAAACTCAAATCTTATAAAGTATGAAATCTTCGCTTTTAAATTGAACAACAATTGAAGTTCTTGACAACCTTGAATATGGACCTATTAAGAATAATAGAAGCTATGAATGGAATACAGTGGTGTGCCGCATTTTAGTTTTATATATAACTATCTTGTAACATTGTGTTTATATATTTTACTATTAAAATATTCCATAAAAAACATTTTATTAAATATTTCGCATTGTTAATTTCATATTTTTGGTTCCTTTCAATATAAAATTTTAAAGCAGTATATAAAATGATTTAACGTTTTCAAGGGTTAATAAATGCCTTTTAAATATTGACGCAAGCAAAACTTTTGCAGCTCAAAATAATTGTCTCAATAATTAAATTTTGCGGCATATCACCTTTATCCATGCATGCCTTCAATTATAAGATTACATTTATATTCTTAACATGTTTAAAATACTTGATTTGCTCTATGAATAAATCTCTATGGTATTAATTACTATGGTATAGCTTTGGCAAGTCAGTTCATACAAATATGAAGTCCTGTATCACCGTCATGGATTTTATGTATATATAATAATAATAAAATATAAAAAACATTATTGCATATTAAAATAGACATATTATTATTGTAATTAAGTAAACTCGACATTTCATCAATATTTCTTACAAAACAAATGCCTATTCCTTATTTAATGAGAAACTAAAAAAATGATCATTAGAATTTAGTTGTGATATAAATTCAAATCATCTACAAAATTGAAAAATAACATCAATAAATATTACAAGAAAAATATGAATTTAAATTGTTTATTGAAAGGAATAAAATTATTCAAAATCAAATTAAAAATCTTGTCAATTCTAATAAAAAACCTTAACTAAGAATTCAAGACACTGGTTTATATTGAACATAATATAATAATAATTAAATACCAGAATATAACATACAAAGTAAAAAAGTATGGGGAGACATTCCCATTTGTCTTATAAACAGAATCTAGACTATAAAATGCATATATAAATGTCAGTGTATGTCTGTATATACGTATCCTACGTAGAATGGCAAGAGCAAAATCACTACATTACGAAAAGCAATTTGAATACAAAAGCGATTTGAAGAATCCTAATTTTGTTAGAGAGAACTTAGTGCCAAGACACTCCGTTCTCCAAAGCTATATAAAAAAAGCGTGAAGCTAACGTCAATAATTTTGTCATTATTCCAATAACTAAAACTTTTAAATGCTAAACATTACAAATACTGAAATTTTAATAATTTTATTTAAATAATTATTGTTAGGAACTTTTAAATCGCTCTATCTACTGTAGTTGTTTTTGCACTTGTACCAGTCTACGTAGAATCCGTAGATATGTTGAAATTATTTATTAAAACATGTCACATAAATTAAAAAAATGCACGTACAAGTAATACGAGTCAAAACAAACATATTTTTTTAATTCAAATTCATGAAATGCAAAAATTCAGTAGAATTAATTTTTAGTTTTTATGAATATTATTTATTATATTATTCTATCAAATGCAAGAAATAAAAGGAAGAACTGGATATCACTGCTTAATTTTAAAGTCAATTGTAGTGAAAAGCCAACTAAGTGTATAGCAAAATTAAATTTCTAAAAATCTTCAAAATATTATATTCTATGGACAGAGACCAAACAGGCCATCTATAAAGGAGACATTTCAATACAAATATTTTACTAACTTAGTATTAATTCGCGTTTCATTGCACAATTTCGTCATTTTGTACTTTCGCTTGGTTCGATTTTCTCTTATAAACTAGCACTTTCTCACCAACTTCACCTTCCGGGAACTGAAAAAAAAAATAATAATCTATAAATAATCAGAACTATAATAACGATGTACATTTTATACATAATAAATTAAACCAACTTAAAGGCATTACGTAATAAGTCCCATGTTATATTTTAAAAACGTATAAAAGGAAAATTTGAACGTAACAAGGTTCGAACCTACATCTCTTGGAAATCGCCCAAGTCGATTAAGCTATACGTTCTTATCGAATTTTATAAATATCTGGTATATTATTTCATTTGGCAAGAGAGAATATTATGCTATATATTAATAAATGTTTTAATATTTTTAAAATTATACACAAGTTAGTTATTCATGTTTTCTGTAAATAATGTTCTATAAGGAAATAGAACATTATTTCTAAAAAACATAATAAATCAAACTTAACATGAAATTTAAACAACACTTTTGAAAATAATAAAAAATGTTCATTTCACAGGCCATAAGGAGCCACAATTAAAATATTTATACACTATAATACAATAATACACAATTACAATGTAGAACGGAACAGAGTGTCTTAACACTAGATTCCCTCTGCCTACCCTGCTGTGTGCAGGATACAGCGTGAAGCTAAATAAATAAATATACAATGTAGAAATGCAATACAATAAAAAATATAAGAAAAAAAACATCAAACTCAAGGCATCCTAATAAATTGGTCTTCGTACTTTTAATATTCTGCAGTACACACCACTACGCCACAGAAGCCGTTGTTACTAAGAATACGTTAAACGATATTTTTAATAACGATGACTGTTGCAGCGATAGTAGATATTTCTTGAGACTCTTATCTTCGAAATCTTCAATAAGTTTATAATTACTATTTAAAAAAAAAACATTTTCAAGGCCCCAAAGCTTGTTTTATAATATATATAAGGTAATTTTATAATAACTTACTAATAAGTGATAACTAACTAACAAGTAATGTTGCCCAAATTCAGTATTGGTCTTGCAGTCTTGTTCTTGTTCTTGCGTTTTTGCAAGACCAAGACCAAGAACAAGACCGCGTATTTTTAGCAAGACCGAGACCAAGACTGACCGTGCAAGATTTGAGCAAGAACAAGACATAGCCTGCAAGACTCTTGCGTCTTGCAGCTAGGACTTAGCGCTATTTCACTGAGTATTTGCCGCTTTTCGGAAGTACATGGTTATGATACACGCGCCGGCGGCGGCCGCCATAGGGCGTAGGCGTATGTATATCATGCAAAATAATTTCGAATTTTAAGAGTACCTACAGGTGTTCCTGTTGGTGTTTTTTTACATGTTTTAGCAAATGTAAGCTTATAAATCATAAATGTTTATTAAGAAACAGTTACTTCCATGGAAAACGACATATAGCTCAGTTGATTTTTCGAATTTCTTATCAAATCTTCAGTTATTTATTAATCTGATTGATCTTTACTATGGCTATGTTAATTCAAGCTCACAATGTTCCAATTCTAATACGTTTTTCAAGATTTAAAGTAAACTTTAATAAATAGTAATAGACTAATAGGTAATTGCAAGACTTGCAAGACTCTTGCTGCAAGACCAAGACCAAGACCAAGACTGGGAGCGCAAGACCAAGACCAAGACCAAGACCAGGTGTATTGGCGCAAGACCAAGACCAAGACCAAGACCAGGTGTATTGGCGCAAGACCAAGACCAAGACTGGCTAAGTCTCGTCTTGTTCTTGCATTTGGGCAACACTACACTTAAGGATTGGAAAGTTTTATAATATGAATGTGATGACGCCTCTGTCTCAAGTAACAGCGATATGCTGAATCTTGATGTAGCAGACGGCGAAATCAGTATAAAAGAAGTAGAGAGTGCCATAAGAAGTCTGAAATGTGGTAAGGCAGCGGGAGCAGATGGAGTTACTACTGAGATGATCAAACATGGTGGGCCGCGCGTCTTGGACCTGTTCTTTCATCTGTGCAATTTATGCTGGAAGAAAGGGGAGGTCCCAGATGATTGGCGAGGCTCAGTCATCGTGCCTTTGTATAAAGGCAAAGGTTCACAGATAGACTGTGCAAGCTATAGGGCTATCAGTTTGATTAGCTTAGGTAGTAAAATTTATGCTAAAATTTTAGCGAGAAGAATGCAAGAGAGATCTGAGAGGCTGTTGTGGGAGGCCCAAGGAGGCTTTAGACCTGGAAGAGGGTGTATGGATCAGATCTTCTCCCTCCGCATGATCACAGAAAAATTTTTGGCTGTAAACCAAAAAGTTTTCTGTGCTTTTGTGGATTTGGAGAAGGCATTTGACAGAGTTGTGCGAAAGAAGTTATGGGAGATACTGCCTCGGTACAATGTGAACGGACCCTTGTTGCAGGCTGTAAAGTCTCTTTACCGAGATCACTCAGCCTGTGTACGAGTGGGAGCTGGCATGTCGCCTCGGTTTGATATCCAATCGGGTGTCAAACAGGGTTGTGCCATGTCAGCTTGGCTGTTCAATTTGTACTTGGATAGTTGTCTCCAAGGAGTGAAACAAAGTGATATGGGAGTGAAAGTGGGTGACTTGAAGGTAAACTGCCTGTTGTACGCAGATGATGCAGTGCTTATTGCATCATCAGAATGCGAGTTGCAGGCATTGGTCACCATCCTGAAAGATGGGTGTGAAAATAATGGTCTAAGCCTGAATGCGAGTAAAACTAAGATTCTGGTGTTTGAAAGAGATGAAGAAAGAACGGAATGTAAGATCATGGTTAACAGAAAGAAATTAGAACAAGTGAATGAGGTGGTATATTTGGGAAGTATGTTTAGCAGAGATGGAAGATATGATATGGATGTTGAAAGGCGTATTGCTGCCGGTAACAGCGTTAACGGTGCCCTCGCTGCGTTGATGCGACGGCGGAACGTGAGCATAGCCGCACGTTTAGCTGTGCACAATGCAGTGCTGGTACCGACGCTGCTATACGGCAGCGAAACGTGGGTATTGCAGAAGAAAAATGAAAGAAAGATGAATGCTGTGGAGATGAGATCTCTTCGAAAGATGTGCGGAGTCAGCTTAGCTGACCGAATCCGCAATGAAGAGATACACAGAATGGCAGGTATTAGCGAGAACGTCATAGTAAGAATGAAGAAGGGCGTGCTCAGGTGGTTTGGGCACGTCGAGAGGATGAGTGACGAAAGAATGGTAAGAAAGATTTATGAAGCAAAGGTGAGTGGTAAGAGAGGCAGGGGGAGACCTCGGTTGACCTTCGAAAACACAGTATCGATGATACTGGAGGAAGGTCACGTAAAAAGCATGAGGACCCCCCGGAGGGCGTGTATGAAGAGGTTGATGACTGTGGACGAGGCGAAAGAAGTATGCAGGGACCGTAGCGTTTGGCGCTCCGTTCTCTCTGACTACCCCGCAAGGGATACAGCGTGAAGCTAAAAATAAGTAATGAATATTTTTATAATAAATACTAAATCTCGTTATACATTTGTCAAACAGTTAATATAAAATAATTAAACACATAACACAAAAAAGTACTACTAATTACATTACATTGATTAGTAGTAAATTACACGCAGTTATTTTTTTTATTAAAAATGACGATTTTCTACAATAATCCTTACTGAATAAATTAGTTGAAAAACATATTAAATAAATATTTTAAATACTACATTATTTGTAACTTAATGATATTATAACACAATTGTAACATTAATATCATTTTTTTTTCAGCTTCACGCTGTATCCCGCACACAGCAAGGTAGGCAGAGGGTACCTTAACACTTTAAGACACTCCGTTCTCCATTTTCCGCCGAATTCGGAGGCCTGCGTGTTAAGTGATGGAACTTAACCCTGCGCTTAACCTCGACACCAAAGCGAAGAAAATGGAAGTATAATTTCCACTTCTTGAGTGGGAATCGAACCCACAACCAGTCGTTTACAGTCACACGCTTGTGCCACTGGGCCACGACTGGCCACTAATATCATATGCAAATGAAAAAAATATAAAAGGTAATATTTATAAAATAAATAATTAAAACAAAATAGTTTAACAAACAAAAGAATAACTTTTATTCTATACATGTAAGTCACCACACCATATTTTGACTTCCGTCATTAACCACACCATTATTTAAACCTTAAAGGAATCATCATCTGGACGACATATAAGTAGCGTAACTAACCTGAGTGTGAGGTAATTCATGCAACATTTCATATCCTTGCAACAAATCCGCCACTCTTCCTTTAAGGACGTCAAATAGCACAACCAAGGTCGGTGGCTGGCGGGTGCTGAACTCGTTTCTGTACCAGCGTTGCGGGTTATTGTAGAACACCTCGGATTCGACGCTGCTACCCGGCGATGGCGGGTCACAGGACAAGTAGCGTAAGGTTATATTCGTGTGGATGTGGCTGAAAATATGAGATTAAGTAAATTAATAAAAAGGCTGAAGATTCATTTCAAGCCATCGTGGCGGAGTGGGAAAGCTTTGACTGCAAACGCCGCAATGGGAAGTGAGTTCGATCTCTAGACGGGGAAATAATTAATATTTAAGTTATTATCATTTCTCCATTTTGACGAGACAAAGCGTGGTGTATATTTCCGTCACGCAACATGCCATGTCTCGACTGCAGGTGGGGCTACCCTGCTAGGTGGGAAAAATCGTGAAATTTAGATTTATTCTTCAAAGTATACCCATCAAAATACTATAGTACTTGTTAAACTTAAAACCAACATTACTTATAAATCACATATTAAATTCCAAATTATCATTATATAGTGAAGGAAAAACTCTGGTTTCGTTTTTACGGGAGCTATATGCTATATGGTTTGGGCTTATATCCCACTACATTCAATTTTTTAAATATTATCTTGTGTGTGTGAATCGAAGGAAAGCGTGTGAATAACACTAAAAATATCAAAAACACACTTACCTATACAATGGTGTAGAATGACAAGGCATCATAAACAATACAGAAGAGCGGTTGTTAGGAATGGCTTCTCTTAGCAGCGGCATAACTTTCAAAGTACCACTCTGGTGTATAAGACCAAAGTATACGCTTGGCACTAGATTACCCAGTAGTATGAATAATGCCGCACTGTATAACTGCCATCTGTAAATATAAATTATTTAAGTGTGTAATAGCTTTAAATATATACTTTTTCTTATTTAAATATAAAATATGGCGCTTTGACACAGTGTCGAAGTGTAAAAGCGATGGTTGTGGATTTGACTCCCACTCGGAAAATGCTTATAGTTAAATTTTCATTTCCTTTGTTCTGCTGTTGGGGCAAAGCGCGGCGTTGAATTCCGCCGCCTAACACGAAAAATTGTCTCGATTTCAGACGGAAAATGCAAGACAGAGAGTATTATGACACTAGTTCCTTTCCAACTACTCCACTAAGCAGGAAAAACGAGAAGCTGCTTTTTTTATACATATATGTTTTTTTTTATACTTTAAAAAGTCCATCACGGTTGTTTATGGGTTCGATCCCCATTCGGTGGAAATATTTAATTATTTTCTTTGCACTGTTAAGATAGAGCATGGCATTAAATTAACACACAAGTTATAAAATTCAGGGTTAAGTGAAAAACGAAGTGCTTTTAATCTAGGTTCTCTCAACCTTGGGTAGGTTGAGAGAACCAAAATCATTAAAAACTTGTAAAACTTTAATTTTTCATTAAAGTTTTACAAGTTTTTAATATATAAGTATAATAATACAAAAGACTTACCTTTTAGCTTTCCTGCTCCACTGTACAATAACATCTTGTGCCAAGTAAAGGAGAATAGGAAGCAGCGGCAAAACAAATCTGAATTCCTTGTGTGGTATGAAACTGTAAACGAATTATATTTTTAAATTAAAACATTCATTTTAAGTTAAAGTTTATCCACAAAAATACATATATTGACAAATTAAATATCACAAATTAACCTGCTTATGTGCTATACAAAATTTTGTATTATGATTGGATACAGATGTATGTGGAAACTTCAAGCAAATTAGATGTCAAAAAGTGGGTTCCCAACGGAAAATATCTTGCAAAAAGCTTATAAGACTTCCATATAACTTAGCAGTCAGAGAGCCAAGAATGCTACACTATATTCAATAATTTTATATGTTTTCTAAAAATGTTTTTCATATACTAAGCAACTAAGCTAATATAAATAAAACTTTAGAAACATTAAAATAGTTAAAACTATGTATTCACTATGGACTCTCATAATTTATTCATGTAAACTAAATTTGTATAGCCATATTAACATAAAAATATGTTTTATTCAAGTGTCTATAACAAATACAAAACTTACCTGTGTACAGCAACATGTAATATAACTGCAGCTAGTAAAAGTAATCCAACTTTATTTTCTTTTGGCCTTTTGGCTAATTTAAATATGGCACCAAGGACTGGTATTAAATTAATGCCGAGTACTGCTGGAAGACCTTGTGTGATATACCAATGCCTGAAAATTAAATTAAATATATAAAAGCAGAAATAAAAAGTCCTTGTATTACATATAGGTATTGCATGCATTAGGCAGAAACATTGTTAATTCCCTGTATCACTTTTTCTGCTAATACTAATGTAATGCGTGCTTGAGATGTATTGGAGTAAACCTAAATAATTTATATAAAAAATATATTAAAATGTTCAACTTTATTTTGAGTAAACAACCATATTAACTGTCTGCTCTTCGTTTAAAACTATAAAATTATCTAACTTAATTTTGAAATTTCTTTTAAAATTCAATAGTGGAACCTTCACAGTAAATTTGCGATTTCTTTACATTAAGTTTCTCTAAGCACCTATATGTCAAATTTTTGCTTTTACAGCCAAGAATTTTGGCTCTCTGTTACCTATTAGTAGCATAGTGACTAACAAACATTTTATATGATAGATAAATTATATATAAAATACTAACCATGAATGCTTGCCATAGAACGAGGCAATATTGTGGAGGACATTAAACTTGAAGAACTCCCATGGTGTTATAATCAGTCTACCATAGAAGTATGAGTCCAACGCCACTAAAGCTCCTCCGGACAAAAGACTGAAAAGAAATTTACATATATATACCAAGTATTTATTAGCAAGATAAAATTAACAAATACTTTATATTATTTCTTTTAAGAATTTATTGAAAAACTATATCCTTATCTAACAAACCAAATAGTATAATTAGTAATAATTAGTAATAATTAGTAAAAGTACTTTCAAAAGTCTATTTGAATAAAGATATTTTGAATTTGAATTTGTATCACATTTTTTCCTACACAGCAGGGTACTAAGAGAGAACATAGTGTTAAAACCGTCTACTCTCCAGTTTCCAACCAGAATAGAAATAATTGTCCTTTAACTAAAACTTAAATGCAGCATTGTTAACATATTATTTCTTTATAAATGACATTACAAAAATTGAAAGTATTTGTTTATACTACATAAAAGCACAGGAAACAGTATTTGTTCCATCATTCCCACTAACAACAGGAGCAACTAAAAAAATGGACTATTATCTATCTTTTATTTATATATACTTACACAATAGGTAAATAAGCTCGCAATATCAATTTCAGCTTTCCCTGGTTAGTTGTCATCAAATTATATACACTTAAGACTATCCATAAAGGTGCTGATGTCGGTCTTACAAACACTGATATACAAGCTAGCCATATCCAACTGTTGTTCTCTAAAAATGATGAACTATGTAAAAATTTATAATAGATATAAATAAAAAATATATTTATTTAATTAAAATTTTATCTCTGAGAATCCTTCAATGTGTATATGCATAATAAAAAAGTTACTAAAACTGCTTAAATCAACTATTTCTATTAAAAATAGCAATATATTATAGAAATAAAAACAAACCTTTTTCGTAGTAACCAAGCTTTCCATCTTTGAATGGGAATATAGACAAAGCTACAGCTACAAAAGCTGTTTCCAAAGTCTGTAACAGTGTCCGACTGGCAGTGTAGTACCAGAACCAGGAAGTAAGTATTAGGAACAATGCCCATTTTCTATTGCCAGTCCATTTATAAAAACTGTAATCAGCGGCTGTACTGATAATAGCTTGTAGGATTCTAGGAACAATTACCTAAAAGACATAAAATTATATTAAAAAAGTTAAATGCAAAATGCAAATTATTAAAGTGCTTTAAAATAGATTTATTAATATACTCTTATCAGATTGTTTTTTCTATATAATAAACCAACAAATAAAAAATTACCACTGCTTCTGGACAGTCCAATCCGGTTATCTTTAGCACCGAATATAATAAAGCTACGACACTAGGGTACAGATAGTTCCTAATGCCTTTTTGCCACTCCCAAGTTAAAGCTCCATATCCAAAAGCTTGTTTATGTGCCACTTCTAACGTTTGCCAATATTCGTCAGGAACATACCATGTTTGCACCAAAAAAATTGAAAGTATCCGCCAAACTAATATCACCGCTACAATTTGTGCGGGCCTCAGGCCCTTTGCCAAAGCCATTCTCCCGCCTAAAAGAGGTTACACCATATCAGCTATAAATAGATTCAAAACGTGCCCGGTCTATTTCATTTAAACAAATTGTCAATAAAATTAGCTCAGAATATGCATAGCTTGAGAAATCTAATAAGATTTTTTGTAACAAAACAGGTAAGCTCGAAAGAAGAATTTTCCTAAAAATGTCATCTACCGCGTCCCTCTAATTAGAGGTAAATCTGAATGGATGGTAACTATAAAATGCATTGCAAGAATTAATAATTTTGTTATAAGTGTGTTAAACAATAAATATTATATTTATATTTCCCCAATCGTACAGAAAATCAATTATTTTGAAATAATAAATAACACTAACCTCACCGACAAATACACCACCGCGTAACGTAGTGTTGTTGTTAGCGTAAACTTGGGTAGCTGGACTAGACATATAGATAAATTATTATGCTAGCTTTTAACATTTTTTTACCAAGTGGTATTTTTTTTGTAAACCCTGAAAATAAATTACTTATAATCTTTTTAAAGAATCGTTAAAATTAGATTAAACGATATTTAGTTAAAATAATTACAATTTATCGATATCGACTCTACATTCGTGTCGGTTAGAGTTGCCCTATTTATGTTGCGATCAAAATTTTGACGCGCATGACGTCATCATGCCAGTAAAATGAATGTAGCCACTCTTATGTCATTTCAGAACTGTTCCAAAACTAATCAAAATGTAATTTTGTAGGCTTATTACAAAAGGCGTGGCAAAATATTGTATTATATATATTTATTCAATCACCTATTACTATTTAAAAAAATACTAACGTTTTATAAATATAATAGATTCGTTCGACATCATGATATAAATCCCGTAAATTTCCAATTAGAATAATTAACATTTTTAATCAATGTTACATTGACATTACTTGAAGTTTGTTTTGATATTCTGAACGTTAATTTACAAATGTTGATTTTTGGAAAGGAGTGCTGCATTTGATATATTTAAAATCAAAACATGTTAATTAATTGTTAAAAATGGGTAAGTAAATTAGCTCTCAGTGAAAACTCATTTTTTTCTGCGTTTACGAGGAATTCGCTTCGGTTTCAGACGACTCTAACAATGAAACACTTGATTTATCGAGGCGTGGGCTGAAGAAAATAGAGAAAGCGCCTCCAGAAGAATCAAAAACAATTATTAATTTGATACTTGACCAAAATGAGCTTCAGCGCTTGGATAATATAGACACTTATAATCGTGTGGAAAACGTAAGATTATATTTACATAAGATTTTATTGAAATATAACATAGTCATCGTTGTTTTTGCGCGCACATCATTTAAATTTAAATCACATTTTCATTAACATTCAAATGATTGAGATAACTAATTATTCAATTGCTACCTTTAAAGGGATGACGTGAGGAAATATACATATTATATTTTACTGTTATTTTTTATGCATGGCTTGCTCTGTTCCATATTGGAATTCACAGTTAAATATAATCAATTATATTATATGTGAACATACGAAAGTTGTTGATTTATTGATTTCATTTTTTTAATAGTTTTACTTATATTTTATTTATAAATGTAATAAAATTATTTGTTTTAGTTGTCAATATGCAATAATTTTCTGCTCCGCATGCATGGAGTTTCTCGACTCACTAATATTCGAATCTTAGCTTTGAATAACAATGGAATTCTACAGATAGAGGGTCTAAAGGATATGATATATTTAAAAGTGTTGAAATTAGCTGGTAAGTAGAGACAGCTTATAATTTATATAAATTCTTTTATTTAGTATTGTTTTATTTAATTAGTGTTTTTAGAGGAGTAGTGTATTTTTTTTACAAAATTCTTATCCTTGATTTTTTTTGTATAAAACATATGGTTTTTCTATTTTCAAGTGATAAGACTTTGCCTTTGACTTTCATATTTATTGGTTGTTTAATTGTGACCGCAAATGTAAAAATATATGTTATTGTCTGTATACAGTTAAATGTTACAGTCTCAGTTGAGACAGTAAACTTTAAGCTCATTGAAACCAAACACTAAACTGTGAAGCTAAATGATATTGATTTCTATCATCTCAGAACAGTCAGATACTGTCACAATATGTCTTAAAGGTAAGGCTTTTGTGACACATGTAACTGTATATCTGAAGGTTATGGGTTCAATTACCACTCAGTGTAGTGATAATATCTAAATTATTTACATTTCTCTGCTTTGGTAACAAAATAAAATATGGCTATAAGCTTTACCACACAATTTCTTGGATCGTGTTATGTGGAAAACTGTGTGAAACAGAAAAAAATATTAGTATAACTATTTGTAACACTGAAGAGGTAAATATATACAAAAACTTTACCCATATTGATCATATACATGTAATATTATTGCATTTTAAGGTAACAACATAAAATCAATAGAGCACTTGAATCACAACATACATTTGGAACATCTGGATCTGTCAAACAATCAGATATCATTTATAGCAGATATATCTTATTTGAAGAACTTAAAGGTGAGTTCTGGGATTTATTTTTGACAGCTACATTTTTTTTAATGATAGACAATAATTAAGAAATGAAATAACTAAGAATGTGCAAACTGATAAAGGGTTTCTTAAGTGTAGTAACATTGTTTAGATTTAAATTCTAATCATGAAAGTTCTTTTGCATTAATTGTTTAGTATAATATTTTTTTATATAGTGTGAATTTTATTTATTTATCATGCTTAAGCATGACTAACTTAAGTTAGTAAATTAAGATAGTATTTTACATTAAACACCTATTTTCAAATGAAATTATTTTAACAATATTTTAAATTTGATTATATACAAAAAAAAAAAAAAAAAACCACCAAATGTTAATCAGTTAACACCAGCCACATTTCATTCCAGCATCTCAGTTTGGAGCGTAATCGTATTGTGGACCTCCGTCAATGTGACCGATACCTGCCACCGCACCTTACGCACTTGGGTCTCGCCCACAATAATATACCTGATTTAAATGAAGTCTCCCATTTAGTACATCTAAGCCAGTTGGATAGTTTCACTGTGCAAGGTAACCCCTGTGTCGCAATGGCTGGGAAGGACAAATTGTATCCTTTTGAGAAGTGCGGGTTCAATTTTGGTTTAAAAGGTTTTTTTTATTGCTAATTTATTTATTTTATTTCCATGATGCTATCGTCTAATGGAGCAGCTGTGGTTTCAATGTGTCTATACATACTGCTATACATTATGCGTACGCAGAAATATGCGTTAATATAAATAAAGGACTTTATACATAGTTTGTATTTTATAAAAAAATATATCATTCTTAATAAATAAGAATAAAATGTGTGGAAGTAATTTGACTTTTATACAGGTTAGCTAGTAAAATTGTAACTTTTAATGACAAAAGATTTAATTGTTGAGTTTCTGCTGGCTCTTCTCAGTGAAACTGTCTTCAGAGTCGGTCATGGCTTAAATTTTTGTTCAATGATTCAAAATTACTTGGAAATGTCAATTTGCAAAAGGATATTTTAATTTGAATTTTATGTATAGTATCCAATTTTTAAACATCTTCAATGTTTAAAAATAGTAATAAGTCCAATATGTGAAAGTACAAAAAATATCATTTTTACTAATCTTTTAACTAACATATCAGAAATTTACTTCTACTTATACATTTTACCCGTTAATTTAGGCCTAGCTACAATATTTAACCTGAGGTTGTTGACTGTTAGCACTTTGACCTCGAATTCAAACGATTACATGGAAATATGTGACAACACTTAGAAAGCTTATTAATTGGTGTACCTCACGGAATTAGGCGTAATTATTATTTTTATAATATCCGTTCGAAGCGTGAATACGTCGATCAGTCGATCTACGTACATTTTATTTTAACTACAATAGGCATTTGAGGCCATTGTGGCGCAGTAAGACAACGTTTGACTATAAACACATTGGTTGCGGGTTCGTTTTCTACTCGGCGGCATGATTATTATTTAATTATTTTCAATTTACCATTTTACCAGTTTGGTGAATAAGACAAAACGCTGCGTTGAGTTCCGTCACTCAATACGCAATGTGTCAAATTTTGGCGGAAAGTGAAAAACGGAATATATTGACACTAGTGTCTCTTGACGAATCAATTTTTAGGAAAAATTATGAAGCTGGTAAACTAGAAGGTGGTACCATAACTGTTTATTGTTTAATTTAACGCTACAGAACATGTTGTATTTCCCTAACTCCTACATACAGAGGTTTCGATTACCGTCCATTCGTTCTCAACTGGATAATGAGCGTCAAGTCTATTGACGGATTCATCGTGAGTGCTATAGAAAGGTAAACAATTTCTTATTAAAAATTATCGAAAACTTTGATGACAATTTTTGTGCTTATTATTTTTTAAGTTTTATGAATGAGTGAAATATATAAAAATTCAACGATTCGAACAGTGATTAGCGTTGCTTATAACAGACTTAGATTTTACTATCAGTTCCTAACAATATATTATAGTACAGTTGGTTATAATTTGATCGGTTAGCACATTTTTTTTTTTAGCTTCATGCTGCATTGCATGCATGCATGCATTTGGGTATGCAGACGAAACCTAGTGTTAAGTCACTCCGTTCCCCACGCACCGCCGAATTCGGAGGATTCATTGTTCCTACAGTAATATAAATAATGTACACTTCCAGCCTAAAAGCAGAATGGCTGTACAGCCAAGGCAAAGGCAGACACTTTCACACCGGCCAGCAGAGGGAGCTCTGCGAGTACCTCGCCTCCACCTGCCCCCTCACAGCTGATGCGTTGGAGACTGAGGATCAGAGGAAATTACGACTTATTTTGAGCAAGGTAAGGCGTGTTTAAGTGTTTTTTTAACACTAGGTTCCCTCTGCCTACCCTGCTGTGTGCGGGATACAACGTGAAGATAAAAAAAAAATATTACGCACTTAACAGCATTTAAAACCTTTATATATGTAAATAATTCTCAATTGGTTGGGAATTTTACATACATTCGTATGCTGTGTCTAATTTGGAAAATGTTAAATACAATGTAATTTTATATTTATATGTAAATTTATATATCAATTTCTAATATTTTGAGACCATTGTGGCACAGTGGGACAGCGTATGATTGAAAAGCGGCTGGTTGTGGATTCTATTCCCACTGGAGGGAATGATTATATTTGAATTACACACTTTAGTAGGGCAAATCTCGACGTTATTTAACACTTAACACTACTTAATATGTAAATGCACTCGGTTATCGGAAAGTGGTGGTGACAGAATCTTGTGTTATGCGGGGAAAACCATGAAGACGCTTTTTTTACCCGCGACGGAACGGCGACTGTATATGTGTTTGGGGTGAGAGGTTGTTTGTTTGTTTGTTTGTTTGTTTGTTTGTTTGTTTGTTTGTTTGTTTGTGTGTTTGTGCAAATTACTATGTCAATTATTTCCAAAACTATAAGTCCGATTTTGATACGGTTTTCTATGATAGGTTAAGGTTCAATTGGCGTATGTTTTTAGATATGTCTTATTGCCTTAACTCACCAGGGGGCGCTGCAGTCAGCATTTTACGTGAAAACGAATGTTTTCAATTATCTCAAAAAATAGTAGTCTGATTTCGATAGATTTTCAGTGGTAGATTCAGGTTTAATTGGTGGATGTTCTTGGATATGTTTTATCGTGTCAAACCACCAGGGGACGCTGCAGTAAGCATTTGTTTGTACTTTTTTTGTATTTATTTGTCTAAAACCGAAACTACTGCTCCGATTGAAAAGAGTTTTCAAAAAAAGATTCATCTTTGCTTGATGCATATTTTAAGATTTTTCTTTTTTTGTTACGGGGAAAACTCACCAGGGGGCGCTGCACTAAACATTTGTTTATGCAGAGCAAAAACTACTAGTCCAATTTAGATGAAACTTTCAAGGATGGGTTCAGGCTTAATTGGTGCGTCTTTCTATATATGTGTTATGGTGACCACTCATCAGGGGGCGCTGTAATAAGCATTTGTTTGAGTTTTTTTGTGTAAAACCAAAATTTTTCTTATATTTATTTGTCTAAAACCGAAATTACTTATCCGATTGGCTAGAGTTTTCAGAACTAGATTAAGCTTTACTTCGTACATATTTTAAAATTTTTGTTTTTACGTTACGGTGAAAATTCACCAGGGGGCGCTGCAGTAAACATTTGTTTATGTAGAGTAAAAACTACTAGTCCGATTTAGATTAAACTTT
Source organism: Dryas iulia moderata (assembly GCA_019049465.1). Lineage (NCBI taxonomy): Eukaryota > Metazoa > Arthropoda > Insecta > Lepidoptera > Nymphalidae > Dryas > Dryas iulia. The sequence continues at coordinate 3,070,099 of CM032440.1, forward strand.
CAACGATAGGTTCAGGTTTAATTGGTGCATTTTTTCATATATGTGTTACGGTGATCACTCACCAGGGGGCGCTGCAGTACGTACATTTGTTTGTGCAAAACTAAAACTACGAGTCCGATTTGAATGCAGTTTTCAATGATAGATTCAAGTTTACTTAGTGCATATTTTCATATATGTGTCATGTATGTTTACTTAGTGCATATTTTCAAGTATGTGTCAACTCTCTAGGGGGCGCTGCAGTAAGGAGCTGCTTCTATTTTTTGTGTAAAACCAAACGACTAGTACGATTGGAAAGAGTTTTCAGTATTAGATTCCGCTTTGTTTAGTACATGTTTTTAAATTTATATTACGGTGACAAGTCACCAGGGGGCGCTGCAGTAAAATATTGTTTGTGCAAAGCTAAAATGACGAATTCGATTTGGATGCAGTTTCAGTGATAAGCTCAAGTTTAATTAGTGCATGTTCTTGGATATGCTTTATCGTGTTAACTCACCAGGGGGCGCTGCAGTAAACATTTGTTTGTAATATTTAATGTAAAACCACAACTACTAGTCATTGGACAGAGTTTTCAGTATTAGATTTACCTTTACTTGGTGTATGTTTTTAGTTTTTTTTACGTTAAGAACTCACCAGGGGGCGCTTCATTAAACATTTGATGGTGCAAAGTTAAAACTACGAGTCTGAATTTGATGCAGTTTTCAACGATAGGATCAGGCTCAATTAGCGCGTGTTCTCGTATATGTGTCGTGGTGACACCTCACCAGGGGGCGCTGTAGTAAGCATTTGCTTATATTTTTGTGTGAAACCTATTTAGATGCGGTTTTCTGTGATAGGTTCAGGTTTAATTGTTGCGTGTTTTTATATGCCATATCACAAACCACCACGGGGCGCTCCAGTATAAATTAATTTGTTCCAAATCAAAACTACTAGTGGGTTTTGTGATTTTCACTGATTTGGTTAAACTTAAGTTTCCTAAAAATGTTGCGGTGACAATCTGCCAGGCGCTGCAATAGGCGTTTGATAACCAGAAAGCATTGGGCTTATAATTTTTTTTGGATTTGCATGAAGATTAATATAAAGTATTTCGAAATTATGTAATAATATATAATTTATATCTATTCACTTTAAAAAGTTTAAAATAAAAAACAAAATTAAAAATTTTGAAAAAACCCACGACGGTATAAATGTAATTGAAAAAGGATAAAATAACTAGAAATCCCCCGCCTAAAAGAATATATGTAACGAGATGATGGGGACAACTTCGTCGGGGGCTGCCAGTTGCAACATCTATTTTAAATATAGTAGCTAACAGTATAGATTTCGTTCTTAAAGTTTTTAAAAGGAATACCAGTTATCAAAACTGTAAATTCATATTAATATTTTAATTTTTTCCCAAACCTGTTTTAACAGCATGAAAACCTAGGAGAAGTTAGCAAACTTAAAGTAATGGCAGCTCCGACGAAGTCGTCCCCATCATCTCGTTACATATATTCTTTTAGGCGGGGGATTTCTAGTTATTTTATCCTTTTTCAATTACAATTAAACCGTCGTGGGTTTTTTCAAAATTTTTAATCGATATTTAAAAATATACATCTATATATATACATCTTTTCAAGAAAATATACACTCCTTGCAGGCACAACATCATCAGCAACAACTGAAAGATCAAAATCATAGTCCAGTAAAGTCGAGAATACAGTCCCCTAGAATGCAATGTGAGTACATACATATTTCACATTTATACCTTGATTTTGTTTTGTTATACATATTTTTTGAATAGTATATAAAATAGAATATTTTTTTTACGTGATAACAATTTTACTTTTAAAAAATATTTTTTTGAGGTCGTCGTAATGTAATGGGACAGTCAAAGAATGTAAATACTATTAGTTCTTTGTTCATTTTTCAGAGGAATGGTGTCGATAATAATTAACATATTTAATTATTATCAATTCCCCTCTTTAAGACAAAGCGTGGCATAAATTTTCGCCACTTAACACGTACTTCGAATTCCGACAAAAAGCAGAGAACAGTATATTTCGACACTAGATCCTCTTTGACTACCGTGCAATTTTTTTTTAAATGCATGCATGCAATATTTCATTGATTTGGAATGTAAATAGACCAGCAGCGATATTTATGTGTATGAGTTATTTTCGGGGTTATATATTATTATTTTTCTTTTACACGTGTTCCCCAGCTCGCATATCGCAACGCCACGTGGGGAAGTCCCCCGATCGCCTCAGCTCGAGTTTCCACGGCGGCGTGCAGAAGGGATCTCCCCTACACGCGATGTCGCTGTCGTGCTCGGGGGAACTCCCCGCGCCCGCCACGTTTGACAGCTTAGAGAGAGAGCGGGATAGAGATAGGGATAGACAAGGTTGGTGGGCATATGTTCGTTTTGTTTTGCTATATGCAATATATCTTCTATGATATTATGTTGTTTTTATTTCATTAAATTATATTAATACATATCTTAATTTAGTGTCCGACTGAAGGTTCGGTTTCGGTTGAAAATCTAGTTTCGGCCGGACACTATAGTAATTTAAGATAAAAATTAAAGATTTTCTTTCGAAATAAAATGTAGATTGTCTCTATTATGACAAAACTTACTCATAGGCCTTAAAAAAGCGCAAGACCTGTTTTTGCGAACTTCAGTCTTGAATATTTTCTTCTATTCATAAAATCGTTGGGCACATTTGACATATTATTTTTAATTATATAAAAATATTTATACATATTTACATATTTTCTACATGCAATTTTTTTTAACTGTGCCTTTACGTTTTGGGCTAATTTAACCAAAGTAAATTTTACTGTATCATAAAAATATACCTATTTTATATTAGCGTCAATTAGGGTCAAAATAAATGACAAATAAATAATCTCAATTTCATACATTTCAGCACCAGAACAACCCACACCTCAAGTTCCACCAAACAAACCTTCAAACCATTCACTAGAAGCCGCTTCAAAGATGGTGCCTGTACCAGAATCACTAATGAGCCCTGACTACCAAGATCCTATATATGATATCCAGAAATCCATACCAAAGCCTATTAACTCCAGCGCCTCTTCACAATCAAGTAACAGCTATCATGATGAAAAAAGAACAACTAACTTAAATAAAAACTTAAAAGGATCACCCAAGTTAACAAAAAGTGCAACGTCATCACCTAAATTAAAATCCAAAATGGAGAGGAAAGGCAGCCTTTCTAAAATAGAAGTAAAAAATGATAATAAAGTGAACGGTGTCGAAGATCAAATAGATCCAGATAAGCTAGAGGTTATTAAGTTAGCGTCGAATCAAAGAAGGCAGAAGAAAATAAGTGTTGAGACAATGGCCGCGGTGACTATACAGAAAATGTGGAGGGGATATCGGAGTAGGAACTTGAATAAGGATACGTTGAGGATTTTACATGCAATACAAGCGGCGAGGGCTAGGCAGCATATACAGTTAGTTGTGGTTTTATTTTATTTTTTACATATTTTATAAAATGGACACATATTTTTTATATATTTTTTGAGCCCGTCGAGCGTATATGTCGTACTAAGACACCGTCTGACTGTAAATGAGATCTGTAGTGGGTCCTTCATTCCGATCGTGTCGATACTCGTTTGAAGAATTGGTTATATATTGTTTTCATTGTATGGCATGCACGTGGATGGCTTCCAAAAGGCGCAGGTTCGAATCCCGCTACGTTCAATATTTTTATACGTGTTCTAAAAATGTTTTTCTTATCCTATGTGTACTCGTATGAATAACACTTAAAAATATTAAAAATAAATATGCACTATACTTATGCACACTGAAACATAAAAATGTATTCGAATGAAAATTCGCCATAATGGCTCTAAATTATTTTATGTAAACAAAAATTTAAATTATATTACATAGTAATTAATTTAATTTTTATATAATTGTAGACGTTTAACTTGCGACATGGAGGCCACGAAGGCTGCGTTAGAGAGTGAAAGGAAAATACAACAGCTTCAAATGCAAGCGATAAATGCTTTGTGGAAGAAAGTGTCCACTTTACAGAGCACAGGTAAGATATAATGATTTAAATTGAAAACATAATTAAATAAAGATATTTTTTTAATATTTCTATTCGGCATGCCAATAATAAAAAAGCAATATTTCATAGTATACGAAATATGTGCCTCGTTTTGATTCTGAAATTAGTAGATAATGATTGAGACGGGCATAGGCAGCATATTTTTTTTTGTTAATTATCTTAACGCAATTAATATAATAATAATAATAAATTGGGGACAAGTTTCACAGTGATATGCATAAATTTATTGATTTGAAATGAATATGGTATAGGTATGCTAGACTATCATAAATATCAAATTTACTTTGCCCTTGACACCCCGATTTGTCTTGTTCATCAGAATGAATGATAAAAAATGTTAAATAATAACGAGGTGGATTTATTAAATAAAACTATTTAGAATACGGTAAGACTAGCGGCCCGCTCGCGGCTTCGCCGCGTGAACTACACAGCTGTTTCGTTATATTGAAACCCTCGGGGGTGGACTTGTGAAAAATAAAGTTGTTTATGTTTAACCTTGGATTGTACACTATATTTATCCAAAAAATCATTACAATCGGTCAAGCGGTTTAGATTTTTCATATAAAGTTTCATCCCCTATTTCAGAGGGTTTTTTCACTGCTTAGAGGTAGATTTTTTAAAAAACAAGTAGCCTGAGCCTAGCCTAAATTTCATCCAAATCGGACTAGTAGATTAGCCGTGAAAGCGTGACAGACAAACAGACAGACTTTCGCAATTATAATATAAGTATGAATAAGTTATTTAATTTTTTTTCTTTAGATCCAAAGAACCACGTGTCAGAGTCGGACGATAATTCAGAAGCTTTACGTCAACTCACTGAAACTTGTGTTTCGTTGCAAGCTCAGGTAACGTTGTTTTTTTTTATCTTTTCATTACAATTTTAATGTGTTTTGTTTGATAATATTCACGCTTTTTCCCACACTGCAGGGCAGTCGGGAAGAACCTCGTGTTAAGACACTTCGTCCTCCCCTTTCCGCTTGAAATCGAGACGTTGCGTGTTGAGTGGTGAAACCTAATGCCACACTTTGTCTTTTAATATAAAAGCGAAGGAATGAAAATTCAAATATAATCAATCCCCAGAGTGGAAATAGAACCATCGCTTTTCCGTCAGACCCTGCCCTACTACACCAATTAGATAATATTATTTTATTATTTTAAAAATATGAATGACTACTTATTATTGGGCCAGTCGTGGCCCAGTGGCACAAGCGTGTGACTTTAAACGACTGGTTGTGGGTTCGATTCCCACTCTAGGAGTGGAAATATTTAATATTTCCATTTTCTTCGCTCTGGTGCCGAGGCAAAGCGCGGCGTTAAGTTCCGCCACTTAACACGCAATGCCTCCGAATTCGGCGGAAAGTGGGGAACGGAGTATCTTAATACTAGGTTCCTTCTGCCTACCCTGCCGTGTGCGGGATACAGCGTGAAGCTATAAAAAAAAAATGAATGACTACTTATTAAATTGTGTATAATTGGAGAGGCTAATAATGATGATTATTTTTTTAAGTCCTGATGATGATTTTGAGTATGTATGAGATTATATTGTTTGTATTAAAAACAAATAGTTTCAATGTGTTTAATAAATATTACCTCGGTAAACTAAATTATTTAAAAAAATTGCATTTCATAATAGGAGGGTTGTTTCTATTCTTTTTTTCAGCTTTACACTTTTCCCGCTTAGTAAAGTAGTCAGAGAGTCAAGACCTAGTGTCAAGACACTCCGTCCTTCACATATATAATAAAATCAATTGGATGGGAACTCAACGCCGCATTTCGTCTTTGGTACCAGAGCGAAGAAATGAAAATTTAAATACACTTATACCCCCAGAGTAGGAATCGAATTCATTGCTTTACATTCAGAAACTATCCCAGTGCCCCACGGTAGCCTCAAGTACTCAGTGTACTAAGTAGTTGAGGCAGACAAAGCTATTCCTCAAGATATAAACAATACTTAGAATAATACTTATAACGTTCTTTTAGAGTCAGACACTATGAGTTACTTAAAATTTTTAAAATTTATTTTTTAAGTAATCATTCTTATACATATTGAAAAGATTTATTATATTTGAAGCTAAATTTACGTGGACCTCGTGGCTTTATATATCATACTACTACCATACCATATACTACGTTGATATTGAAAGTTGAGGCCAAAGCTAACAGCTATCATTAGTAAATAGACAATATGTTACTATTTTAGAGCGGAGTAGTTTTAGGTATAGGAGAGTAAGTAGTTATTTTTCAGCTCCACTCAGTTCAGTTTTGCTCAGGATTAATAGTTATAGAACAAAACATGTTTCATTCAAATCTGTCCAGTAGATCAAAAGATGTGCGCGTACAAACAAACAAACAGGCAGACAAAAAATTAAAAAATGATAGAGTTGTATTCTATTACTGTTTTTACACCCCGTGAGTTAATTTTTCGAATTTAAAAATATTGGACTGATTGTATTGCAGAACTCCATGATTGTGTACATCTTTATGTACACAATCATGGAGTTCTGGAGAAAAGTGGGAAATTGATTTTATATAATATTTTTTTCGAGTAGGGATTAAACGCTCACATAATTTAGCTTACATTCAGATTTGGTTTATTTGCGTCACGGTGCGTGGGTGCTAAAAAATATTAAAAAAAAAAACACGTTTAGGTATATTTTCTTTATAAATATCCATTTTTTAATATGTCAAAAATTCATATACAATAAATATATAATTCATATAAAACAGATATAATTTTAATTATCAAAGTGATATTTATCGTTACCATTCATTTATCACGATATAGAGTAGAGATCAGTGTGTACGAACAGGTTCTATTGGTAAAAGTAAACCAATTTTATCGATGTTTTTTTTGCTAGTGACAATTAACCCGTCGTATGCCTCAGCCCAGATCTGTCCGTCTTGCTCGGTGCCATAGGACATATGTATGTACATGTCCGCAAACGACATAGGTCGTATTATATTGAAAGTTTCGTAAAATGCAGTTCAAAATAAAGTTTTGAATTTTAATCTGGACATACTACAGACCATAAACAACAAATTTTGCTTTTGGCACAAGACAGGCTAATATGACAAGATCACCTGTGGTGATAAGACCGCCTCACACCAAGATTGTTTTTTTTTTGTTATTATTATCATTATTTACTCCTTTTGGTGTTATAAAGTATTTAAATAAAATGAATAAATGTTTCAGGTGGTAGAGCTACAGGGCTGCATGCGTGAAGTGGTACGCGCGGTGTGTACGCGCGCCACCACGCCGGCCTCGCCCGCCGCCACGCAGACAGACATCACCGCCGTCACCACCCCGCAGGTACGTCACTAGTGCGTGTGCGTCCGTATTTGTGCGTGTGTGTGAGTGTGGGTGCGTGCGCGTGTGTAAGTGTGTGCGTATACTACGTGACGTTTTTTTACTTGTTTTTTCGGTCGTATAGTATTCTACTAGCTCTAATGATCTCGACTACGTAACAAGATTTTGTGGGAAGCGGAGCAGAACGAGTCTCATTTTGGAGACCTCGAGAGGTAATCGTCAAGTTTTAAGCAGCAGCAATATCGCAAAGTCCCCAGTCTCACTACTAGAGTTTGTATCCTAACTGTAGCGACTGAAGTAACATATTCTTATTAGGCAATATAGTTTTTGTACGATCGTAATGACAACTATTTGCATAACCAACTGCTAAAAAGTACTTTATAGGATTAGTAACTCTGCCTTTGAAATACACTTCAAAAACTAAGTGATATTAATTTTGATTGAGGCCAGTCGTGGCTTGTGGACACAAAGTGTAACTGTAAGCGCGACAGGTTTTGGGTGCGATTTCCGTTCAAAAATGGAAATAATTAATATTTCCATTTTCTTCCACCAACTGCCTATTCTGCTGTATGCGGGATACAGCGTGAAACTAAAATAATAATAATAATTCCAATTGTGTTTATACAGGAGGAACGCTGCGGATGGCTGCGACGGCCGCAGTCGCTCAACATAGCGAGCACAGTCACAGATCATATGTAAGTTGTATCCAAACTATTTACTTGATAACATAATTTTGAATATTTTATTGTTAGTGTTAATTATCCATCAGGAAGTCATTTGAAATCAGCTGAATAGTACAGAAATGAAGATCTTAAAAAACTTTAATTAAATTTCACACAAAAACATTTTAAAATAATTTAGCTACTATTTTGGCTATAATTTACTTAGGTTAATATCTTCGTCTTGGTGGACAAGACAAAGCACGGCGTTGAACACTGTCATTCAAAACGCAATATCTCAAATTTTGACTGAAAGCTGAGAACAGAGTGTCTAGGTTCTCTCTAATTACCATACTACGCAAAAAAGCGTCGATTTAAAGCTTAATAAATATAAAAATAATACATATTTTAAAATAAATTCCAGAGAAAAACCACCAGATGTAGAAACTTTGGATATCGAGAGAACCGAATCAGTGATAGAAGAGCCTCGCGAACGAGAACTAGTGGTGGATTAACTAACTAGCTTTGCAGCTTTGCTTCACGCTCTTATAATATGTTTATTTGCATGGTAATTAAATACGAGTAAAATATAATTACTTTATTTTGTAATTATCTGAAGCTCTCTACTGCCTTCTTTCTAGTTAAAGGTAAATTTATATTATTATTATCTATATATGGAAATTATTATATTAAGATGTGTATGGATGTGTAGACGTTAAAACGTTTAAAACGCAACGGTTTTTGGACTTTTGCGTCATGAATAACTATATTGCATTAACTTAAAAAAAATATTAACCATTAAAAAAAATGATTTTTCTGCGAAAAAAGTTTTGAAAAAAATTGCTAGCTTTCTTGTTGTAACTTACTAAAAGTAAAATTTTATAGTAAAGTAAAATTGAAACATAAGTTTTGCGTTAAAGTAAAGAAAAGAAAATAAAGCAGAACTTGAGATTTTCACGACATTTGAATTTTGAAATATAGTAACGATTTTTGTCGATGCATGTCTTCAATAATATATTGAAAAGCAATTAAAAAAAATGCTACAAATATGGTAATTAAACAAAATTAAGGTTTTAAATCTTATTTATATGGTTTTTTTTCTAATTTTATAATTTAACACTAGATATTGGTAACACATAGTCATCGGCTCTAAGTATAGGTATTATTTTGAAAAAATATAAAATCTTTCCCAAGTTAATAGTTTTGACTATGATCATTTTGTAATAAGACTTGTAGGGAGCTTAAGAAATTATAAAAATAAAATAAAAAACAATTTCTCATGTCATCTAAAAAGCCTTAAGACAATGCTATATAAAACGATGCTAACTTTAATGCCTAACTTAATATATCTGTCTCATTCGTATTCGTTAAGTTGGTAAAGGATAGCTTTTTTTTTTGTTGAGTTTCTAAGGACCATTGTGTAATGTATTAGTTTATAAGTATAACAGCTCTTAACTACGTATCTTCTTTTTATTTGTTTTTTTTTTAATATTTATTCTGTGATTCTTAACATAAAAGACAAATGAAGACTATTTTTATTTACATCACATTTTTAAAAAAGTGTTCTATTTACGATAAGAAATTAAAAAGACGCAAAAAGTTTATTTTATTTAAGTAACGACGTAGAATAAAATCTTTTAAATTATATTCAAACATATTTCATTGAGAAGACATCTGTATGAACAGGCAGTTACTAATGGCAGTTTAACGATAATTGACCTTTATGAGCTCATTAATATATTTAACAGAAATCCTCTATTAGCTATCCTTTAGAATTATTGTATTATATTTTAATTGTTTCGTTTAACTCAGTATTATGGGGAGAATAAGAGTTATATAAAACCGTAATACATATAATATTTTGAAAGTATTTTGCTATTTAGTTTAATAAGTTTTCACTTTAAGTTTTAATTCATGACAGTAGATTTAGTTATTTATTTTGATATGAATATACATTTAATGAAAGTAAACGATGAAGTTCTTAATAAGTTAAAGTAATTAAAAAATCTAATTAATTAGGATTATTAAAAAAAAAGAACAGTTTTATTAAAAAATTCTAGTAGATCTTTAAAAAAATGTTATTAAAAATATCCTGCTAGAGGTTCAATTACATATTATTTGAAATTATAAATGACAGGCTCTTACATTTTGGTTTATTAACAAATGATAATTTTTTTTTTATTAAAATATAAAAAGCAGTCAAATAACCTGCTTCGAGAAGTGTTCAAGTTGTTGTGCTCTGATTTTTTTTTTAGTTTATATTCAATAGAAACTTCATTGTTTGCTTTCAAATGTTAATATATTTTAATATAATTGAGCTTATCAGTATTTTTATAATTAATTTAAGTATATCACAAAGTGTGACTGTCAGATTGAATCCATTTTGTACTGGATCAAATCACTTATCAAGCACTTATTGCAAAAGAAACAAATATGTAAGCATATATTAAATAATTTTATATTAAAAACATAATATTTGCTGCAACTTGCTTAAACTAAGTGCATTTTATTATATATTGCATTTAAAAAACAACTTAAATTTGAATAGGTTACCTTCAATTAAACTTAATAGACTGACACTGCCACTAAACATTTGTGTCTTGTTCCATTAAAAAATAACACGAATTATATATTCTATGTAGAATAATGTCATATTTACTTTAAAATAATAAAATAACCTGAATTATTAATATTTGTATGTAAATTAATAGAAAAAAGGAAATAATAAATTTAATGTATGAAAACAAATATTATATAGAAGAATCATTCTAGAAGTTTCTAAATAATATCGTTATCAATATTGTGAGGACGGTAAAGTATGAAATTTGGAAAAAAATAAAGTTTGTATGCAGAGAAATTGCAGAAAGCTAGCGTTTTTTTAATAATAAAACATTAGAAATACATTAAATTAATAAAACAAATATTTAATTAAATACACTACCATTTGCTTAACAAACATATTTATACAAAGTGGCATATATGTTGCCATGGCAACGTATGTTTTACGCCTCAAGGCTTCTAGTATTTGTTAAATATAACAATAATTAGTGCATTTATTAACAATAAATAAAACATAATTTGTACAGGGATTATAATTAAACTGCATTTTCTGAAACGACATTATTCTACGAAATTATTAATTAGTTTATATGAATAATGGACATGATACTATTTTTACTTGAACAGATTTAATTTTGAAACATAATATATAAAATCAAGTTATTTTAAAATAATATTAGATATGAGTACATTTTTTTATTTAACTATTTTTCTTTTGTTATTTATTTATCTTAATATCAGTATCAATCGTGAATAAATTGATAAATTGAAAATGCATATTTTTTTTTAGTTTAATTTTTATTGGTAAATTTTGTGTTTCTGTAAGTTAAGCCTCTTGCCTCAAAATTTATTACTTGCTTGTTTTTTTTTATTAATTATTTATTCACCTTATTTATTTATAAAATTGTACATTTAATTCGATTTATCAATATTTTCATGTCTGTTACAGATGTTATTATACTAGATATGCTTTATAACAATATTAATTTAGGCATTTTTGTATTAAACAAACAAATAAACTAAAATGGACGATTATGTAAAAGTATGCTATAGATACAAAACATTTCTACAATTTTAAGCTTCAAGGCTTTATATTACATTAATTTGCCAACGAAAGTCTTCGAATTATTATATAATGAGACGAAATTTTACGTCGATATTGACATCCGGCTCGAAGGACCATCTCATTCTGAGCCGATTACTGAGCTTCTCTTGTAAATAAAGATAAACTAAAGACTAATTTTAACGATTTATTTATAATTATTATTATTATATTATTATAAGAATTTTAGATATCGACAAACTTATTGCATTAGGTTATTTTTTATTACTAGTGTTGTTATACCAAATTGTGTTTAGGCTTTCTGTTGTTAGATCGTCGACGTTTAGCTATTTAGAGTAGCATTGTATGGAGGTTGGTTTTTAAAATTAGGTGGATATGTGTTTTTAATTAGATGCTAGTGATGGGAATCTTCAGATTTTTTTGGCTTAATTTTTTAATTTATTTTTTTTTCGTAAAAGTAATTTTTGCCTTTTTTTTGTTGAATATGCTAGCATGTTATACTCTGAAGGTTCCTTGTTTAAATTTTGTATAGATCAGGGGTGTGCAACCTACGGCTCGCTTAATAATTTTATGCAGCCCACCAATTCTTTATATTACAGATATTCTCTTGATACTTTTTAAGTACTATTAAAATGTGTGATTTTAGCTCACCACAAAATTAAAAATTTTGATTGCAGATCCATTGCTAAAAAGGTTGCTCACCCCTGGTATAAATTATTTCACAATTAATTTATATTATTTATGGTATAACTTGAATATTGGCGGAACAAATGCCTTGTACGAAAGCTTTATTTTTGTCACTTTTTTTTATTAGTTTTAAGGTGGAAGTGAACACCGAATCTCACTACGCTTGAAATTTGTATTTTGTTTTTTTATTTATAGTATAAGTGTTCTTGTGACTGTTTGGATTCACTTGAGAATTATTGAAATTTCAATGGCTAAAATAAAAGGTTTTTTTATAATGTAACTAATAAAATAGTACCAACTCAGAATTTAACAAAAAAAATGTTATAATTGTATTTATTATTTGTGTAACTAGTGATGTCACAAAATGGACAAAAATGTTTAACAATTAACAGTTTCATATATATAAACATTTTTAGAAAACGTATATACAAGATTTCTCTGAGGGTGGTCTGGAGGTGCGGGTTCGAATCCCGCTGCGTTTTTATATGTTTTCTAAAAATGTTTTTTAAACAGTAATTTAAAAGTTTCAAGTGAATCGAAACAGGTAATTTGCTATGTACGTTCTACTAGTCATTTTAACACGTCTTATGTAGCTAACGAAGTATTGTCTGACTGCTGGTTTTAGTTTACGGAGACTTTGTATGTATGAACATGTGTATGGATGGAGGTGATATAAAGCATTTTTGGTTTTTGAGCCAAATATTATTTTTACTACTTCAAATCTTTATTGCGAAAAGGAAGGATGTTTTATTTTGTTATTTCTTTATCTAATTCCAGTTCTATTATTGCAATATTTGACTAAATCAGTCAATTAGCGTTACATACTTTCAAAATATTGTCGCATAATGCCTTGGAATTCTTATTATATTGGTAACTCGAATTTTACAATATATCATCTTCATCCCTACGTGTCTTCATTTTAAATATGTTAAAATTCTTTATAAAAATTTGAACGTACCAGGACTTGAAGTAGCACTTTTTGTATAACATCTGAGCACTGTAAACTACTAACCATTTAGTCTATTTTTGTATTTTTTATTGCAATATGACCTTTTTATAAACAGGGGTGGATCATTAATCAAATAATACTATCATTTTTTTAATTTCTCAAACAATATTTGGAATTTTACAAAAATGGCTCGATTTATCATGAAGGACGCTAGACCACCCCTTGTTGTATGTTTATAACTAATTTTACATGTTAATTCTCACAGTTTCAAGTCTTCTACGTTCAGATTATTATAAAAAAAATTTAATATATTTCTGAATGTGTCAACAAAACGTAAAAATATTAATAAAATAATTGAATATTTTTCTAATATATAATATGATGTGGGTATGATACAAATATTACGTAGACATTAGAGGCAGCTTAGTATGTCGCAGTCAGATCGTTTAATATCTTTTCTACTATTTACAATAATATATTAGCAACATGCTAAATACAGGCAAATATCCTTTTCCTTCTTAATCGCCGTTGCTTTGTGAAAACTTGGTAATTGTGTTTTTTTTACTTTGTTTTATTTTTTTATATATAACGATATTACAAGTATAATGGTTTCAATCCAAAAAAATAATAACAAAGGACTTCTTTAACATTCTGTTCTTAGGATGATCAAATTGATCCTTTCGACATGATGAAAAATATTGAATAGGGTAAAGGGTAAAGTTGGAATTCATAAATATATGTAATTTAATGTGTAGTAGTAATTTTGGTTTGAAAATGTACAACTTTATTAGGTAGCAACGCATATTTTGAGTCTATTGATTTTGTTTCTTTAAATACATAAAAAAAATGCATTTATCATATTTTCACTCAGCAACGGCGGTTTTATTGTCCTTCGATAATCGTCCCTTGTAATGATCGCGTACAAACATTTTTGATACTTCATTGGTATAATCCAGATGTGAGCAACCTGCGGTTAACATTAATATGCGGCCCGCTTTATTTACATTACATAATATTATCTTTTTAATTTTTGAAATATTATAAAAAGTGCAATTTTGGTTAAAAGACGCCAAAATTTAGGTAGGATGCTAAAAAAAGGTTGCTCATACCTGGAATAGTCAATTTATTTTGACTTTCACAGAAAGTTATTTATAAGTTGATCGACAAACTAAAAAGACATTGTCTCATAGTAATTTTTAAAAATTACTATGATTTTTTTAGTATTAAATTAATTAAGATAATTAGGTAAATTGTAATTTGGAAAAAAAATGTTTTTTTTTTAATTTGCCAAAGATTACATCACATCGGCTTTTGCTAGCGCTCGCTTTCGCTGCGTATTGTAAGGTGCACAAAAAAACGTAATTTAATATAAAATGAGACAGTTGTTTGTAATTGTTGTTGGCTGTACGTGACGTGTTGTATTGTTGTCCTTTACCTGTTGTTGATGTGGTGGCTTTGAAATTACACTATAGGTAAATATTTACTAAATTATTGAAAAACCTGTATATTTAAATGTATTTAAGCCAAAATATGCGGTGTTAATCTCCGCCATTCATATATATCCCTAAATGGGACAAAAAATAGAGAGCGATTTTTCTTAACTATTGCGGAGAGAAAAAAAGTTAATTAAACTTTAAAAGTATGGAAAATAATAAAAATTTATTAATTTGGTTTGCAATTTAGTTTAGTGTGATTATGAAGTCGCCACGTCACATAATACTTGCCGTCCTGACCACTTCTATGAATCGCGTGCCCACCATTTTTGTTGTCATTACTTTATAGCCTGTATTTATTGTGTTTTATAAAACCATTTTAAAAGTACATGTGTTTTATTATTTTAAATACCTAGTCGGCCAAAAACTATCAGAATTTTATGTTTAAAAAATTTCTTTACACAATCTCTATTTCAGGTAGAAAGTGGAGACTCCGTTCATTTTCTTGACCCCCGGTTTTCCCTGTCTACCTCTAAAAAGTGTGAAGGTTTTTTCAAGAAAGTCAAACTTTAATTAGATAATTATATATTATTTCAATAGATAATTAATCTATTGAAAGTTTTTTTTTGTCAGCTTCACGCTGTATCCTGCACACAGCAGGCTACCAATGTCGCGGATTCGGGCGGTAAATAAAGCTGAGAAAATATTTTACAAAAGTAAAAAAAAAAATTTTCACTTTCCGCCCAAATCACGGATACTGCGTGTTCAGGGGTAGAACACAACGCCGCGTTTTATCTTGTCAAGAAAATAATTTAAAAATTCCCCAGTAAGAATCGAACCCACAACTATAATATAGCATAAACATACAGTCAGACACTGTCGCACTGCACCATGATGGCTTCAACTATGAAGAAAGAGAAGCCTAAAAATGGAGATAAAAGTTACAAAGTCCGTAATATTTAAAGTACTAAAAGCATGATTTTTATTTTGTTTTAAACTGGGAAATAAAAACACAATGTATATATAAAGTTCCCGTATATTAATCATATATTATACAAAATTAACTTAAAGTGGAATCAATATTAATATCATAATGACAAAATGACTTAATTTATTTTAGTTCATCGTTTCCTTAATAGATTTTATTTTTTAATATCAAAATATGTATTATGCTTTATTGCAACCACTACACATTAGAACAATTAGTAAATTACGTATAAAAGTGAAAATTGAAAATCTTGAAGTTGAATATTCAAGCCGATATAATAATATAAGCCGAATATCAAAGCCGATCTAACTTTTTTTACAAATATCATAAAAACGGGAAACTGACCAATAATATAATACAACAAGAAACACTGCTTTTTTCATAATTTTGCTAACCATTACAATCAAAAAGAGATAATACAAAAACATCAATAATATCTGTATCATTTTTTTTAAATTTCACTCTTTTTCTTGCAGTTTAAAACAGGCAGATAAAATCTAGTGTCAAATCATTCCGTCTCCACTTTCCCGTTGAATTCGAGACATTGCATTTTAATTGACAGAATTCCACGCCGTTCTTTGTTAACAGAGACCAGAGAAATGAAAAAAAACAACCTTCACATTTAAAATTAAACACTGCTTCACTGCGCTATAATGGCTTTATACTAATTTTAATTACTCACACGTCATTAATATAATATACTCATTTTCACATTTTAATTTCTAAATTAATAATAAAACTAAAATCTAATTAGACCAACGAGTAGCGGTTGCAATTAATGTACGTTAATTATATTTGATCTCGGTCATCGTCAATACACATGACATTTTAAAGCTACGTAATTACATGTAAAAAGCTATACAATAGTACAGTGAGCAACACAAATTGTATGCGCGAGAACAATTTTGTATCTAAATAGATTATTTTGCTAAAAATAATAGAAGTCCTGTTTACAACAGGAGTGAGCAACCTGGACAACTTAGGCTTATTTACAATTTTGTTTTTTTTATTACGAATCAGACCTCAGTTTGTTCACGCCTGGTTTACATCATATTAAGTATCCCAGAGTGAAGTGCACATATTCAATTAATTTTTAAAAAACATACAAAACTGAAAAAAAACCAAAAATCTTTGTAATACATTAGTGATTACGACAATTAGTTTCTTTTGAAAATTTTTTTTTTTAAATATCATCTTCCCCATGGAGAGAATGAAACCTACAACCAATCGATTTCCCAATAAGACGCATCTCATTGCGCCACAATGGCCTTCTTTTTTTGCAGTTAATCTACATTTGCACTGACGGCATATTTAAATAACGAATTACTTACGAAAACCAACAAAAATCCGCAACAGCGTTAGCTCAGTGTACTATATACCTAATTAATATTTAGTTAATAATATAATGATTTTATAAAAAAAAAACCTACATTTCACTAGCCGACCACGATTCAACTCCGAAGCTACAAAAATGAACGTTGCCGTTAGGCGTCAGGTGGTAACAAGGGAGTCAACACTCCGTTAAATACTCGCATAATTAAGCTAAAAATTTAATATAACAATTCTAAATAAAGAAGTTTGAATTCATTTATTAGCTGTTAATGACAGTTGAAAATTGTTTACATAATTATCATTGTTGTTTAAATTATTTTGCAATATTCTTCTTAATAACAAGAAAAATTACAGTAAGCTCATTTTATGTTGACCGAACATATCTCTCCGAAAATTTCACGCAGTTATAGTCGAGGAGAGTTGAAGAGTGATTGAGACAATGAAATCACTAGCGTTTGTCTCTCTTAACTCCAATACTCCCTAAAAATCTGTTCTACAAAGTCTATTGCAGCTAGCTTCTGTCCATTCAACTTAGAATGAGCTTACCATAATTTCTTTTCTTACAATATGCTGTTTTATGTACATGAAAGTATCTCACAAAGGTGTTTTTTGATACATTGAACATAAATCTCGTTGTAAAATCTGTATTATTTTATTTATTCATTGATTTAAGTCATTATGCATTTTTATTAATTATTCTGCTTCTAGTGTAATAACTAATTTGTCAATTTGTTTATAATATGTGTATAAACAACGATACACTCAAACAATTAATTAGTAAACGTTAAATTAAAAACATTTATAATAAAACACAAAATGTTGTTTTTATTAATTAATTAAAATTAACACACTTTTTAAAACTTTATTATTTAGTATTAATTTGTTAGAATTAATATAATAGAAGTAAAAAAAAATACAAAAGCCGTGATTTCTTCAAAAGGTATTTACAAAAATCCTTGTTTGAGAGCATCGACATTTATCCACGCCATGTTGCAATATTGTAAAAGTAAAGTACTAAAGGACATTGTTAATTCATAATAATCCATTATAAAAATAAAATAATAATAATAATAATTCATTAATATCCATAAATCGTCGTAATCTTAGAATGTAGATGTACAATTAAAAAAAGCATTAAAACTATTTGAACCACGAAAAAAATTATCACCGAATTATAATTTCAAAAAAGGTTTTTTTATTGATATTTAATATTTAATAAGAGAAAAAAATGTTTTACATCATTTCACTTATCTTTCATCTTTATTCTATAATCACGACAAAATAATTGCAAATACTTAAATAAGCCATAGTATCCTTAATTCCATTAAAAAAATAATGCTCATAGAAGACTGCTCGAAATATCGATTGAAATAATAAAAATATTCTTACGACATTTTATATATAATGAACATTCAGGTTACCTAAAGAAATATAATTAGAAAAGCATTCAAATAACTTAAATATTAATTTTAAATATAAAACGATATAAATCTCAAATTTAGTTTACAGCAAAAAGGAACAACAAATCAACTCTGCCCAGTTGACATTGTTTAGACAACAAATATAAAAAAAACGTATACACAGAAATGAAACTCTTTTAAACGGATTAATTATTTACACTTTTGATATTCGAAAATACGTTCTCCACTTTCCTTTCGAAATCGAGACATTAGTCTGTTGAGGAGCAGTTTAACGCCGCGCTTTGTCTTTGCAAGAGAAAACCAATTAAAATTTAAATATAATCATTTCTCTGAGTTGGAATCGAACCCACAAGCTACGTCTTTACAATTTTGACTGTCGCTGTGCCACGGCACTACGACGGAAATACATTAAATCCCAAAATATATGATCATGGACTACTATGGTGTTCAAAACGTCGGGTCTTCTCAAATATATTCTCAAATATCAAAAATACGATACTAAAAATACATTTTATAATAAACCGACTTAAATACTTTCATTTAAGAACTTTTAAAAATCGCGAGCACAAAAAACATTAGTAGCATTTACACATTTAGGAACTGACAATCAAAATTTCAAAACAGTCTTCTTAGTCAACACTAAAACTTGAAAATTCTATCGAAAAAAAAAACTACAATTAATTAATTAATTTATAACAATTAAGTAATACGCATTAAGAATAGAGATCAATGAATTATACGTAAAACAAAAGATGGAAAAAAATATTGCATTAAAAAATATATTAACTACAGATTACAACAGTAAAAATATTACGTTTATTTTATTATTAATTATAATTAAATATAAAAATGTCACGTATACGTGGCAAGCAATTATTACGATAAAAAAATAATATACCTAATTATTTATTTACAGAACTTCTAACACGGTGAATGTTAAAATGAATGTCGACATTATTATAAAAAAATACAAAAATATGACATCTCTTCCCATAGCCACCAACACTGCTAATGTCATTTTCACAAACTTTACACGAGGCAGAAAAAGCTGTCTATTGAAAAAAAAAGCTTTGAAAACGAAATTTTCGAGAACTTATAAATAATTGAATGCAGCTGTATTCAAACCCGCGACGCCTCTAGGAAACCGTTCGCGCGCTTTGATCACTGAGCCATGCGTTCTAATACCATCGAAATTCTTATACGCTTTATTACAACTTATTTTTGATGAAAAGATGCAGGGGTTCGAACGTACTGCATCCAAAATTTTATGTTTCCTAAAAATGGCTTTTAATTTCTAGGATGTATAAATAACGCTTTAAAACGTTAATAAAGCTTCATGTAATATTATGAATTTATAAATAATTATTTTACACTAAATAGTGTACATATAAAGTACCTATCAATAAAGCGTATTTATTTTTTGAAAAAGTTTTCCTGTCTTTTGTAAAGTTGGTCACAATGAAATTAGCGGTGTTGTTAAAGGATGCGTCAACCATTTTATAGTAAAAAAAAAATAAAAAAGCCAATAAAACCGCCGAGTATTATTTTCTAAACTCGCAATTGTGACAACAAACGAACACAAAGCTTTTTTAAAGGCATTCATTTAAATGCATACATAATTTTTTTATATAGTGGCAAAACAAAACAAGCACAATGGAAACCAACGCTGAAAGTTTGGCCAAAATTAGCGAAAAACTTGTTATTGTAATATTATTTGTTTCAAAAGGATTTTAAGGTCAACAATTATTTAATTTTTTATATAAAAACAATCCAATAGAGCTAAATATTAATCAAAAAATCAATAACATAATTTTTAAACTTAAATACCAAAGTTAATTGTATAAAATTTTCAATAACTAATACAAAAAAGTTATGTTACCTGCAATAAAAGCGCTGTTTTGGTGAAGCTTCAAACGTCAACCTCCATTAGACTTAAAACATTAGTAAAACCTTAATAAAACACTAAAAAGCCAATCTCTACAACTTTCACCCTTATTGTCTCGTATTCGAAGGATTTGAGTTTCAAAATTCAATTGACATATAAAAATTTTCCTAAAACAATTTCGCACTACAAAAATTAAAAAGAAAAAAACGAATCAACAATATAAACACAGCAACGTGGAATAACAATTCATTTAAAAAATGGCAGTGTCCAAAATTACTTAAATTAATTGATTCATATTTAATTACGTCACAATTTATAATTAAAATTTTGTTCTAAGCAGATAATGGCGGGAAAAGTGAAAGGAAAAAGTTTTTTTTTAACTTCACTCAAAACGTGTGGAGACAAAGACATAAAGGCGAATAATATAATTTTTGCAAATATACTAGAACCTACTTGCATAATATCACACAAAATACATTTGTTCACTCTAAAATGTTATTTATCTTAAATTTTAATGTTTGTTCGGCGGCTGTTATGCAAATCGTTTTGATTTCTTATAGATTAGTGATTAATTTATAACGTAAGACTATCTAGCAAATCCAATATGTAATTCTGTGTACAAATTCTAAATTTGTCATAGGATTTTTTCAGATATGAATAACAAATATCAAAATTCGGTTTGGTTCGGTTGTTCCTAGCCACATGATATAAAGACATGCGGGGATAAAAGTGATTTGTCGCTAAAAATAAATTATATGAAAATAACGCTTCAAATTATATTTCTTTTAAGAATTATTAATAAAAATATATTTAAATTATTTTCCTAAAAATACTTTAGGTATTTATTACAAATAAAAAAAATCGATCAAATGATCGACTATTATGGATGAAAAGAATCGATTTAAGAAAATAACAAAAAATAAGTTTTATAATGGTTGATATGCACTTATAAGTAATATATGCAAAGAACTGTAAAAATCCGAAAATGCGACATATCACCTTCACCCATACACGTCTTCACTTCACAAAATACATTATAATAAATATCCGACCAATTCCTAAGAAAACGTTGTCCAAATTTTAATGTAACTCCAAATTCAATGACTCATTAATTAAGGCATGTCCATACAATTATCCAAAAACAAAAAAAAACATACAAACAATAGTGTAATTACTAATAATAATCAAATACCTACATTTTCGATCACAAAAATGATCAAAAAATCTTTTTTTTACAATTTTTTTTAACAACAACGCACAAGCAACATTTCAAAAAGGTGTTCAAAAAATTTTATAAATACGAACGTTGAGACGCACCTCAGTGATGGCCGACAGCCGCTGATTTTTCTTTTTGTTCACGAAAAAACTTTGACAAGCGTTGTTTTTGTATATCGTTGTAGTTTTTGTTGGACATTCGGACTTCGTCGAGAAGTTTCTGGACCGCTTTGTTCTTGGGCGATATTTTGTCTGCGTGTTTGAGGTCGGTGAGCGCCGCGTCGTAGTTCTTGAGCGCAAAGTTAGCTTGACCGCGACGGTAGAGGGCCTTCTCGTTGCGAGGGTCTATGTGTAATACCTGTAGAATAAAAAAAAGTATTGTTCTTAACGTTATATCGTGGTCGTTAACAATAAAAAGTGTATCTTTATAAATCTGATAGACACTAAGGGGAAAGAATTTATGAATATTAAAATAGAGTATAGGAGCCAGTCGTGCTGTAGTGGCACAAGTGTGTGACTGAAAACGACTGGTTGTGGTAAAATGGAAATATTAAATATTTCCACTCGAGGAGTGAAAATATTTAATATTTCCATTTTCTTCGTTCTGGTGTCGAGGCAAAGCGCGGCGTTAAGTTCCACCGCTTAACACGCAATGCCTCCGAATTCAGTGGAAAGTCGGGAACGGGGTGTCTTAACACTAGGTTCCCTCTGCCTGCCTTGCTCTGTGCGGGATACAGCGTGAAGCTATAAAAAAAAATAGAGTATTGGATGTCGAGAAATGCAATTCATGTAATAAAATTGTTCAGTGTGGAGACATGATCTGTGTTTTTTTTTTATTCTTGACATCTTACTTTTAACATTTTTAAAGAGTTATTCAAACACTTCTAAAATTGAAAAAGACATTTTTAGAAACTATTGTTCGTGGAACAATATATATTTAGATATCAGAAAATTGTAGAAATCTCTCTACAGAGAGGCTAACAACAAAAGTAAGTTGTAATAAAAAGCGTATAAAAATTATGACGCAGCTGATGGTGACGCACGCGGTAAGATCATAGTTCGGAACGGTTTCCAGGAGCCGCCGAATCTCGCTGTATTCAAATTTTTATACTTTTTTTACGCTGTATCCTGCAAACAGAGGGAACCTGTTAAGACACTCCGCTTCCCACTTTTTTATACGTTTTCTAAAAATCTCTCTTTAGTAGTCAGAGAAACTAATCTTAAGATATTACGTTCTCGGCTTTCGGTCTGAATTTAAAAAAATGCGTGTTGAACGGCGTAACTCAACGACGCGCTCATTCTTACTTGAGAAGGACAAGGAAATAATTTAAATATTGAACCCAAGAAAAATTTTTTTAATTTTAAAGTGTTATTTTCACTTAAGAAACTGAGAAAAATGTTTAGAAAACGTTATTTTTTATAAGTATTCTAAAAATGTATCTCTAAAATTTCTTAAAGAGAGAAGAGAGTTATTTATAATGTATTTAAGTCTCACATCTGAACAGCTCCTGATGCAGGCCCTGTAGTCTTCCAGCTTAGAGTAGCACGCGGCTAAGTTCAGGTTGCATTGTAGTGTGTATGTTGTTATTTCTTCATAATCTGAAAAATGAGAAAAATAAATAAATAATTATATTATATTTCTTTTAAATAAATATATTATAACATATTTTTACATAGTATTTTTGAAAATATAATTGAGCTAAGTGATTTTTTTGTGTCATTGTATGTATCCGTTGCGCATCGACGGATTATAAATTGAAAGAATTATCAATAAAAAAAAATTATGCCTGAAGATTGTTTTGAGCGAAGATAGCAGAAGTCAGAACCCAATAGGTATAGTAAAATAAAATTGCAAAGTTGGTTTATTTGTTTCAAACCACCAATATTCATATTCTTTACGACTTTTTAAATTAAATATGGAGACGTAATGTCTACCTTTTTTATTATTATTATTATTATTATTGCTACTGACATTGTTCCATTGACGTAACTTAAGACGAAACGAAAATACGTCATTAAAAGTTTTTTTAATATATGTATAGAACTCTACCTACACACTAAAGATAATAAACACGTGTAGATTCAGGGCTTTCAAACGGACAGTTTCAAAGAGGTGCGGATTCGAATCCTGTTTCGTTCAAATTTATATACCTATTCTAAAAAAGTTATACTTACAACTATCAAATCCTTTTTTAATATCGTGCAAGCTTTGTCTCGCATACTCTAGGAACCGTAGACTCTTGTGGTACTTTCTAGCGGCGGCCTTATACCGGAAAGTGCCGAATAATTTATTACCACTCTCTTTTATATTACGTATGTTTTCCATTAGCTCTTCTATCTGAAATAAAAACCAGTTATTTTTATATGTATAGTAAAATATATTTATTTTTGTTTTTTTCTTTTACGCCATTTTCTACATGGGGTAGTAAAAATAGTGCAGTCTTAACTCGTAGCCTAGATAACAAGGCATTACTTGTTGAATGGTGAATCTCACCGCTAAATTGTCTAGATCTACTACTGTCGCTACTAGATCGGAGAGACAAAACAAATTTTGTTATATTTATATAAAATAATTTAAATATTTCTAAGGATAGGAAATTAAAATAATGATTATTTTAAATATCATTACGAGATTAGTACTTATAAGTATCAATAAAACAATATAATAAAATAATTAAAAATTTTATATTCAAACATGTTCTTTCATTCGCCACATACATCTTAATTATTTACGATGAATTGTAAGTAGGGTACGCCTTTCACTTAAAGCTAGCATTAGTATTAAAGAAAGTTGCTTGTAAGTTACCTTCATTTTCATGAATACTCGTCTAATAATTTTATTATTTTAACTTTACGCTTTTCACAGAGAGAACCTCAATAGTCTCAACGCAATCCGTTCTGTACCCAACCCACATTGAAACATTGCATGATGAGTGGCGGAACTCAACGCTGCACTTAGTCTTGTTGACCAGGGCGGAGAAATGAAAATAATTAAAATTCGAATATTCCATCGAGTGGGAATCGAACACACACCCAATCATGGTTATCAGACTCTGTACCAATATGAACTTAATTTAAAAAAACCTTTTCGTTAAAAATAGAAACTGGCGACGGCCTCAATTAAATATTTTTATTCAAAATAATATATTACCATTTTGCAATAAAAACCATTTTATGCGGGTAACATATACACGATATTTTCGGTATTCGAAAACACATTTTAAGAAAACCCTAAGTTTTGAACACTTTACTATAGTCCGTGTTCACAGGAGGACTACTTAACTCCGGTTAAAAAAAAAAAACATTTCAAAATGTACGTTCAAAACCACGAAAACAAAAGATAAGATTTCTGTATCTACTTTTGAAAACGTTACTTTTTCTTCGCTTAGATACAGAGTATAAAATTAAAACAACAACTCACAGTAAGATTAGTGCGCAGGTCCTCTGGATACTCTGGCATGTGGTCGGCGGTGCCGTCGCGACAGCAAACGTCCCAATCGTCGAGATCCTTTATTTCACCACAATCTTCTATTATGCATTCCTTGAAATAATATTAAATAATTAAGTGTGGCTAGTCGTGGCCCAGTGGCGTAAGCGAGTGACTGTAAACGACTGGTTGTGGGTTCGATTCCCGCTCGAGGAGTGGAAATATTTAATATTTCCATTTTCTTCGCTCTGGTGTCGAGGTAAATCGCGGCGTTAAGTTCCGCCACTTAACACGCAATGCCTCCGAATTCGGCGGAAAGTGGGGAACGGAGTATCTTAATACTAAGTTCCCTCTGCCTACCCTGCTGTGTGCGGGATACAGCGTGAAGCTATTAAAAAAAATTTAAATGTATATAAAGTATCTAAGTATATAAGACGTGTAAATAAAGCCAGCTTTTTGCCTTTTCTAGAGTAACAGATAAACTATTACAAACTAGACTCAAGACATTCCGTTCTCTAATTTCTTCCCGGTATCAAGGCTTAGTCTCATTTACCAAAATAAGAAGATAAAAATAACTAAATAACGATCATTCGCCGAATGGGATCGAACCCGTAACCACGGATTTACGATTAAATAAAAACTTTCTTATTACGTCACGACGGTTTTAAAGTATGAACGTAAAACGTAATAAGCATTCAAATGTCAGAAATAAATAATAAATAAATTAAAAAATGACGTACTAAGATATGACTGAGTCATAACAATCAATAGGTAGTAAATATTTAAAAAGAACTCTCATTCAAATAAAAAAAACTAAAAACATACTACCAATAGTATTTCAATGATACATTACTAAATTTGTGTAATAAGTTATTTTATATTATCGTTTTATTTTATCGTAAACAATCTATAATATAGAAATGAATTGAGAACGGTTGGACTGACTTTGCAAATTTTTTTGAAGTGAAAACTTCTTTAGGCGCGTTGAGCGTTTTGGTAGAGGGTAAAATCCTCGGTTCGCGTCACCGACATGCCGTAATGATAATAGTATTGAAATTGAAATTCGTGTAAATATAAATACTATGTATAATTAAGATAATTGTATATTAATTATTTTTTCAACCACTTTGTATTTATATTTTGTTCATGATTTGTTTAACCCACCCATATGTAACTAATAAATAAAACAAAAAATTTCATATAATTTTTGCATATAGTTTTAATTACACTCAACTTAATAGTTCCGTTTTCACTTCTATCGGCAGTCCCACGACTGCTACTGTTTTTTTTTTTAGAATATTCCTTGAAGTACGAGGATGGTTCTTACGGAGAGAAAAATTATAAAAATTGTCTGAAAAAGTCTAAAAACAACACTTTTCTATCCTCCCATATGTTCGTAATATTTGATTTTTGGTGTGTACGTGTTCGTTATAGCGTAGACGCTCATTAGGAAAGGATTTTTGAAAATTCAACCTTTAAAGAGATTCGCAAAACTATTACAATTTTGACTTCAAATTTAAATGTAAGGTAGCAATAAAAGTAAAGTATATTATAGTCATAAAGTTGCCGCCGCTAGTCCATACTTATATTATAAAGGCGAAAGTCTGTATGTTTGTCTGTCACGCAGACTTTTTTTAGAACGAAAGTATAAAAGTGACTGGGTCTAACATAGGCTACTTATGTTTTCAAAAATCAACCTCTAAAGGGTGAAATAGGGGATGAAAGTTTATATGAAAAATCTAAACCGCTTGACCGATTGTAATGAAATTTGGCATAAATATAGTTGATAATCCAAGCTTAAACATAGGATACTTTATGTTTTAAAAATCTACCTTCGGGGGTTGCTATACAACGAAACAGTTAGGTATTTAATAAAATAGTATTTTTTCTTAACATTAGCCTAATCCTATTATATTATATACCACTTACAACTGTTTATTATATATGAGCTGTATGACGTTGTAATTGGTTTGTAATTGACTCTTGACGTCATGTTACATTTAAAGAAATACACAATAATATTATATTATTATAGAGAAAAAGTAACGCAATTAACTTATTTATTTATTTACGTATTTCAAAGAAGCCACAATAGCGGATATTTTTTATTTATTTTTATATTATTAATTGAATGAATTAACGGATATCGTGGTACAGTGGAATAGCATTTGATTGTAAATACGATGGATGTGGGTTCGATTCCCACTCGGGCGAATATTTATAGAGGCCAGTCGTGGCGCAGTGACACAAAGTGTGACTGTAAAGCGACGGGTTGTGAGTTCGATTCCCACTCGAGGAGTGGAAATATTTAATATCTCGATTTTCTTTGCTCTGGTGTCGAGGTAAAGCGCGGCGTTAAGATCTGCCTTAACACGCAATGCCTTTAGAATTCGGCGGAAAGCGGGAAACGGAGTGTCTTAACACTAGGTTTCCTGCTGTGGGCGAGATATAGCTTAAAGCTAAAAAAAAATATTTAAACTAGTTTTATTTTCTAGCGGAGCCGAGTTGAACCACTTAGCACGTTAATGTCTCATACTCCGGCGGAAATCGCAGCATAGTGTTTCGACTGTAGGTTATCCCTGCCTATATATGCCTATTATACGGGCAAAAGCGAGAAACTCATAAATTTAAAACGTATTTGGGTAGTACAAACTTTACAAATATTTTTGCAGAGAAAACGTGTCGCTTTACGTAACATACAAGCAAAACCAAATCGGATTTTCATAACAACCATTGTCAATACAAATCCTATCTTCAACATTAATCCATACTTATATTACGAATGCGAAAGTTTGTCTGTTTGTCTGTTAAACTTTCTTTTACGATGAAATTTAGAATAAAAGTAGTAAAAATTACTGGGTCAAACATAGGCTACTTATTTTTTCAAAAACCAACCTCGACCGATTGTAATGAATTTTTGACATAAATGTAATTGATAATCCAATGTTAAACATAGGCTACTTTATTTTTCAAAAATCCACACTCGAGTGTTGCAATATAACGAAACAGTTATGTAGCACACACGGGGAAGCCGCGAGCGGGCAGCTAGTGATTCATATGAAAAAAAAAACTAAATCTCACCACTCTAGGCCGTCCATCGTCAGCTAATCTCTGTATCTCATCCACAATGCCCAGCCCCGCTAACACTCTGCCAAATACTACGTTAGTCTCATCTAGTTGCGGGCAAGGAACACTGGTTACACAGAACTGAGAGCCATTTGTGTTGGGGCCAGCGTTGGCCATGCTAAGGACGCCGGGCTCATGCTGAAAATAAAAAATAAATAAAAAAAACACTAGAAGGAACTAATTTTGTATTTTTCTTGTCAACTTCATACTTTGTCAAACATAGTTGGTTTTTTTAGGTTCACGCTGTATCCTGCACACAGCAGGGTAGGCAGAGGCAATCTTGTGTTAAGACACTCCGTTCCCCATTTTCCGCCGGTTTTTGGAGGCATTCCGTGTTAAGTAGCGGAACTTAAAGCCGCATTTGACCTCGATACCAGAGCGAAGAAAATGGAAATATTAAATATACCAGATACTAGGTGAAAATAATAATAAATATACAGATACTCCTCGACTGAAAGTCAAACTCACAACCAGTCGTATACAGCTTGTGCCACTGCGCCACGACTGGCCCCGAAAGTTAAAATTGTTAAAAAAATTGAAAAAAACATGCTTAATTTCTTCTTTCATGCTTTATTCAGAAAATAAGATATTAATTTGAAATAAAATTATTTTTCAATATTTTAGTTTTCAACCAGTAGGAGCAGTAAGTTCGTGGTCACGGACTACTGAAAGAAACATCGAGTTTCTTAAAAATATTTTTTTCTAATTCTAACTTTCTTTACCCGAAAATGAAAACATTGGTTGTTGAGTGTTGGAACTCAACGCCGTACTTTATCTTAAGTACGAGAGTGAAAAATCATGATTTTAAATTTAAACATATTTATAGTTAAACGTGTGGGTTCGATTCTCACTCGATACAAATATTATATTTATTATACAGTGCCACGGCGGCCTCACGACTGTTTTAAGTTAATACTATGAATATATTGTATTATCAGACTCGGACACATATACAAACTTTAAAATAAAACGGAAAACAAGAAATTTAAACATAGCTATAAAATAGTACTTTAAAATTTTACCAATAATTTAAAATTTTCATCTTCAAATGTAGGACCGTATATGCTCTCGCTGCCGGTCCCATCGCCGTTGATTATGTCACCGCCTTGTACCATAAACTGTGATATTGCTGAAAAAATATTACAATTAATATATTTATCCTTTAAAAGACTTATGAATTAGTAATCATATTGTAAAAAGTTATATTACACTATTAAAATAGTTGAAGTTGTAACTTTAAATATACATTTGAGCGTTTTTACTTAGCATTCCTATCCATACTTATATTATAAATACGAAAGTCTATATATTTGTGTGTTACGCTTATACCGCTAAACTAACGGTCCGATTTAGATGATATTTAGAATGAAAGTAGTAAAATATCCAGGGTCAAACATAGGCTACTTATTTTTAAAAAAAACAACTACTAAAGCGTTAAATTTGTAAAGAATTTTGGCTTAAGTATAGTTGATAATCCAAGGTTTTGAAAAATATCCAATTTTGAAAAATAAGGTAGCCTATGTTTAAAAGGCTACCTTATTTTTCAAAAATCCACCCCCAATGGTTGCAATATAACGAAACAGTTATGAAGCGGACGCGGCGAAGCTGCGAGCGGGCCGTTAGTTGATACATAAAGTAAATGTTGTTACAGTTTAAATTCCATGTTATACAATTAATGTGTTTGACACTTGCTTTATTTATTTTTAATTTTATTTAATTATGGTAAAATACTTTGTCTAAACACGTAATTGAATTTCCTCCTAATATTTACATTATAAAGACCTTATAATGCTGCAATACCGTGATCTCTTTATTGTGGGATCCCACATTTTTTTCCAAATCTGTGACTTGCCCCATATATTTAATTTGTACTTATATATTTAGAAGTTCGTAGTTTTTTTCTGTATTTTTAGAGTTACAA
This sequence comes from Dryas iulia moderata, assembly GCA_019049465.1. Classification (NCBI taxonomy): domain Eukaryota; kingdom Metazoa; phylum Arthropoda; class Insecta; order Lepidoptera; family Nymphalidae; genus Dryas; species Dryas iulia. Next base: position 3,100,150 of record CM032440.1, read on the forward strand.
TACTAATCATAATGTTAAATACTAAATAATACTATTTACTGCCTGTTTCCTATCTCGCTGATAGTAAGACCACAGTTGGAAGCTGCAATATCTTGGTAATGCCTATTCCTGACAACATTTTTATTTCTACCATAGTAAAATATATTATATAGCCCTGCCAGTTAATCAAAAATTAATATTAGTGTGCTCCTTTATGTGAATATATCATTACATGCAATAAAATAGATTCAAGGCTCATGAAATAAAATTATGAATATGAAAATTACTATATGTCAAGGATTGGCCGCAAGTTTGAGCTGAAATTACTTTGTAGAAGTAGTTAAATAATATAATGTAGTAATAATAGGTCTAACAATTTTTCTTAAGAAGAGAAAAAAAAAATAAAAATAAAAATAAAAATTGCTTCACGCTATATCCCGCACACAGCAGGGTAGGCAGAGGGAACCTAGTATTAAGACACTCCGTTCCCCACTTTCCGCCGAAATCGGAGGCTTGCGTGTTAAGTGGCGGAACTTAACGCCGCGCTTTACCTCGACACCAGAGCGAAGTAAATGGAAATATAATTTCCACTCCTCAAGTGGGAATCGAACCCACAACCAGTCGTTTACAGTCACACTCTTGTGCCACTGGGCCACGACTGGCCACAATTAATTTTTCTTAACAGTTATATCTTAAGCAAGTTGGATACATCTTCATCAAGTAGGATAATTTAAATGATTTTTTATTAGCATTGTTCCAATTTAAATAGTAAATAACTCTATAAAAGGATATGTTTTTAGAACTTTAACATAGATAAATATAATAAATATTACTATTAATAAATTATAAATTATACTTTTTATTAATGCTGGCCTCATAATAGATAGAAAATAATAGTTAGACAATGTAACAACTAACCTTTATGAAATCGGACTCCTTTAAAGTGAAGAGGTTTGCCAAAGATTCCAATTCCTTTTTCTCCTGTGCAGAGAGCTCGAAAGTTCTCTGCCGTCTTGGGCACAACATCATATCTCAGTTCTATTACTAATCGCCCAGCTTAAACAATAGACAACTTAAGTTAGCTATTTTACACTTTACTTTAGTCTCGTTAAATGTTACATTTATAGAGTTATAAAGTTTACTACCTGAAATACTTTGTTGTTATCTGATATGTTTATTTATAGAAAATAGCAAATAATTGTGTTTGATTTTATAATTATGTATATATACAACAAAGTAAATTTGCAATAACAACACAACTTACAGCAGTATTTATGAAATTAATGTTTGTATCAAATATTTATTCAAAAAACAAATATAATAAAGTTTCCCAAGCAATTAGTTAGCGTATGAAATCATGACAAAGTAATAAAAAACACGTTAATATGCTATTTACATACAATGAGTATCAAATTGTAACTACATATAATAGATATATGTAACAATGTGAGGCACGCTGACAAATGCACTCAATTTGCAACATAACAACCATACAAAACTTACGCGGCCTCGGCCCACTGAACTGAATATCAAGTCGACAAATTCAAATAAGAATAATCATAAATAAATCATAACTGAGAAAGTCTAACATAACCCTTATTAAATATTAGCACGCAAGGAGACGTTTATTTATTTCAATAATTTATCTTAATATAATAACTAACCTTTCTCTCCATCGATTAAGATATCTAAGAACACTAAAGGATTTCTTTGTTTTTGCTGGGTCCTCGTTATCATTCTTTTCCATATATCACAGCACGGTTGCCGATTATTAGAAACTAAATGTGTACATAAATCGAAACAAAACACCAGTTAACCATTTCATGGTTAATCCATCTTATGAAAACCGTTGAGTTGATTTAACTAAATAAAAACAAAGTAAAAATAGTAGGCCCGACGCCGACCTACCCCAAACACAGAGACAGTAAAAATTAAAAAAACTACAAGTTAGTGTCAAATGTTATTTTCGTTGCCATTTGAAATATTTGATAATATTTTACTAATATTTTGACAAGCCAATATTATGTTATTCATATTCTAAAACGAACATATTATGTAATTGTTTAATTCTTATTTACATTTAACTCGTATGTGTCTAAACTCTACCTGCAAAAATATGTAACAATAAAACTAATAGTTATTATTTAAAAAATTATAACGGTAAAGCGTTCGCTTTATACTAAAGCGCATAATATTATAATAGATCGGACAGCCAAGCTTAAATGAAGATTATTATTTGGTTAGTATATTTTTACAGTATGTAGAATTACATTTACACTGTAGGCTGTAGTCTGTCGTCTATCTTTGGCCTTTTATTGTCATTTTTACAAAATATTTGTCAAATGTCACTTGTCAGGTTGTCAGACGTTGCGTCATCGCCGTCATCAAGATTTATGATAACTAATTTATTGGATTGTACAGCTATGAGTTTTAATTCGTGAAGTAATCTACCTTTTCCTGTAAGTGTAAACTATTAAAACGTTTATGTACAGATTCACTTTGAGATCATTGATTTTTTTATAGTTTCTTGTGAGATTTCTGTATCCACAATGCCAAAAACAGGTTTTAAGGCATAGGGATAAGCAGCGACGACCACTTATTGACAATTCTGTTTTCAGATTCTACGATGTCTTCGTCAGCAATTTATATATTAGATGTTAAAGGTAAAGTCCTCATTTCGAGGAATTACCGTGGCGATGTTGACATGGGTGTCATAGATAAGTTCATGCCACTCTTGATGGAGAAAGAAGAAGAAGGCATGTGGACACCTTTATTGCAAACAAGCGAATGCACGTTTGCATATATCAAGACAAACAATCTCTACATTGTATCTACTACTAAAAAAAATGCTAACATTGCCCTTGTATTTGTATTTCTTTATAAAATAGTTGAAGTTATGACTGAGTATTTTAAAGAACTTGAAGAGGAGAGTATTCGTGATAATTTTGTTGTAATATATGAATTGATGGATGAACTCTTAGATTTTGGATATCCTCAAACTACTGACAGCAAAATTTTACAAGAATATATAACACAGGAAGGCCATAAATTAGAAATGCAACCTCGCATTCCTATGGCAGTTACTAATGCTGTTTCTTGGAGATCAGAAGGCATTAAGTACAGAAAGAATGAAGTATTCCTTGATGTTATAGAATCTGTCAACTTATTGGCTAATTCAAATGGTAATGTTTTGAGAAGTGAAATAGTTGGTGCCATCAAGATGAGAGTTTATTTATCGGGTATGCCTGAGTTACGTCTTGGACTGAATGATAAAGTACTATTTGAAAGTACTGGTCGAGGCAAATCCAAGTCTGTAGAGTTAGAGGATGTGAAATTTCATCAATGTGTCAGACTGTCAAGATTTGAAAATGATAGAACAATCTCATTTATACCCCCAGATGGAGAATTTGAACTTATGTCTTACAGGTTAAATACCCATGTCAAACCATTGATATGGATAGAATCTGTCATTGAACGGCATGCTCACTCTAGGGTGGAGTATATGATAAAAGCTAAATCTCAATTTAAGAGGCGTTCTACAGCTAACAATGTTGAGATTATTATACCTGTGCCTGCAGATGCAGACTCGCCAAAATTTAAGACCACTATTGGAAGTGTAAAGTATACTCCAGAGCAAAATGCTATTACCTGGTCTATCAAATCATTCCCTGGAGGCAAAGAGTACTTAATGAGAGCCCACTTTGGTCTACCATCAGTTGAATGTGAAGACACTGATGGTAAACCACCAATACAAGTCAAATTTGAGATTCCTTACTTCACAACTTCTGGTATTCAAGTAAGATATCTGAAAATCATAGAGAAAAGTGGTTACCAAGCACTGCCATGGGTTAGATACATCACTCAGAATGGAGATTACCAGCTGAGAACTAACTAGTATTCTAATTTTGTTTTTGTTACATTCCTTATATGCTTAAGTTGCACCTAGTATGTAATTATAATCATTATATATTCACACTTTTACCTAATTATATTTAGAAGTATTATTATGTAAGCATTGTTTGACCCTATAATAAAAAGTCTTAAAGCAATGTTGTATTTTATTTTCACCTAAGTGATGATTCTTATAATAAATGCATGTTACAGTACAGTGCCTTGTTCGTACGTCATAATTAAATAAATTATTGTCATTAGATTGTTTATACTTACTGTAAGTTGCACTGCACTTTCTCTGTTTATCCAGCAAGATGCAGGGCAATCTAAATTGTGTTTAAGAGTAATTAATAATAGAAGTAATAGTATTGTAGTAACAAATGGACAATAAATATAATGATTTATAAGATTTAATTCAGAACAACCTATTTGTCATAAAAAAAAAAAAAATTAAATAGCTTCACGCTATATCCCGCACACAGCAGGGTAGGTAGAGGGAACCTACTGTTAAGACACTCCGTTCCCCACTTTCCGAATTCGGAGGCTTGCGTGTTAAGTAGCGGAACTTAACGCCGCGCTTTTTGTCATAAAATTTAAGTAAAATTATTTTGTTATCTATGGCAAGATTTAACAGTCTTGCCTATGGAGAAGCAGCAAACGTCAATTTCAAATTACAATTTGAAATTACTGTTTTGATTTTTTCGCGGGATTAGTTTCTTGTTAAATACTATGTTAAATAAAATAAGGACAATAAAGAATGCTCAGTTTTGTAATGTCTCCCAACGACAAATTAGTAATATCCTGCCCTCAAGTGAATCAAAGATCTTTAAACATAAAAAAGAGGACAATATCCCTAACCTAGAAGATGTGGAAATTAAAAACAAACCCAACAATGTATCAAAAGAATTTAGAGTTAACGGTGTAAATATACAAATGATTTCGAAAAATTTGTATGAACAATTATTTAAGAATATGTCTACTGAGGTCGATCCACATTTAATAAAAAGGTATCCTTTTAAGTCACTTAGTCATTTTTTCAGACGCTTAATATAAAACTACAATTATTTTATAATTATAAATAGTTTATTTTTCATTAAACACAATATCATATATAATGTCTCAGTTATCAAGATCATCTTCAAAAACATGGAATAAATTTCAAAGAGAACACTTACATGCCTGATGTAGAACTAAAGTTACCTAAACAGGAAGGCAAGGATATTGTAGAACATTTTTATAATATTGGAGAGCAGCAATGTGCACCATACAGAGAGCTGCTAAAAATATTATCTTCTAATAAGCTGCCAAAATTGCCAAAAGTAAGTATAATAAATGTAGTAAATAAATATTTTTGTAATATTTATGAATTATGTATGTCAATCAATATTTTTAGAAGTTAGTTTTATAAAAGAAACATAATATTTGTGTTACAGAAATGGCTAAAACAAAAAGGCTGGACTAAATATACATCTAAAGGATCACAATCTGTCCCTTTTCCTCCAGATGATGCTTTAATTCTTGACGTGGAAGTGCTCATGATGGCTGGAAAAAGACCCACATTAGCTTGTGCAGTGTCACCTAATGCTTGGTTTGTATGAGTTATGTCATACAATTATTACAATGCAAATTAATTAAGTAATAATATATTTTTGAAGACTTTTACTTTGCAAAAATTTTAATTTCCTGAAAATTGCCTTGAAAGTTGTTGTTGCTAAAATTTTAAAAGGAAAGTTAAATAAATAGAGGGTGATTGGTTGTGGGTATGATTCAAACTTAAGGGTATGATCATATATTTCTTTGCCCTGTTACATAAAACAAAGGGTGCTGTTGAGTTTCTCCAGTAACTAAAAAAAAAGTTTCTAAGGAAAACCTGTAAAAAATATATAATAACATGTTATTAAATCAATATTACAGGTACGGCTGGGTAAGTGAAAGTTTATCGAGTGGGGAGGAACATCAGTATTTTGATACTGTTGAATATGAAAGTCTTATACCATTAGAAACTGATGTAGAAAACAAAGGAACAGATTTAGATAGACCAAGGATAATTGTGGGTCATAATGTTTCGTATGACAGAAGCAAGATTAAAGAACAGTATTGGTTAAATAGAACAGGTAATAAGTTTGAAATTCACACATTGTGTTTTTATTTAAAAAAATAAATCAAATACAGACAAGTTTCTGAAGATAAAGCGGGAACAATTATATACATAGCTTCATCATTTTGTTGAGTACTAATTTGATCTTATTGTAACAGAATAAGTAAAATATGAAATCAATATTTTTACATTTTAATTTTTGAACTGATGTGTTTTGCAAACTTTGCTTCATAGATATTCCAGCAATCACAGCTTTTTAGAAACCGCTTGCGCCATGCATTCTGCATCCGGCTGTGTTGAAATTCTTATACATTTTTTACAATATTTTTGTTGTTAGTATCTAATAGCTAAGAGATGTGAGATACAATCCTGCTGCATTCTAATTTTTACACATTTACAAAAATTTTTTTAAATTCCTAAGTGTTAATTACAATGAAAAAAAATATTTTTATATAATTAATGGTATCCCCTCTTGTCAAATGTTTGTTAGTAGAATTTTTGGGTGGGTGAAATTTATAAAAATCAACAGAGATGCTAACAACAAAATAAATTATAATAAGCTATATAAATATAGGTATAAGAATTTCAATGCAGCCGGCTGTAATGGCTATAATGCCTTAAACGTCAGAACACTTGGACAGTTTCCAAAACCCCGAGTCCAAAAAGCCGAGTTGAGATCCTGCTATGTCGAAATTGAAAATGTATAAAACATTTTTCATTCGGAGGCATTGCGTGTTAAGTGGCGGAACTTAACGCCGCGCTTTACCTCGACAATTTCATCGACTTTGGAATCATTCTATCAATTAAACCGCATCAAAATCCGTTGCGTAGTTTTGAAGATCTAAACATACATAAATACAAACAGACGCGGGAAATGACTTTGATTTATACTATATAGTGATTATCTTTATACATAGGTATGCGTTTCATGGATACGATGTCGATGCACACGTGTGTGAGTGGAGTCACCAGTTATCAAAGAACAGTGTTGAAGGCTAAGAACAAAGAGCCGGACCCATCTGATGATGAATGGATGGAAATCAGTTCGCTGAATAGCTTGAACGATGTAAGATTTTAATTTTTTTATAAAGTATGAAGATTTGAACGTAGCGGGACTCGAACCCGCGCCCCTTGAATCGTCCAAGCACTGTAATCAATTAAGATAAAGTGAAAGTTTTGTTATGCTTGTTATATATTATTTGTGTTGTTTCAAATGATTATTAAGGGAAGCCTAATTAAACATTATTTACTTTTATATATTTTTTATAAGGATTTTATATAATATTCATATATTGGCAAGAAATTGCAAAAAGAAAACGATAATGTGACGATCTCTGTGCTAACTTTTTATATCTTGTGAGTTGTGACAAATCTCTTCAGTTACACTTTCAGCCTTTTTCTTCCCACTTATTTTAACAGAAAGAACTTGTCGAGAAGTTATTCCACACGAATTCGAGATGTTATGTCTTGACTGGCGGAAGTCTACGCTGTTCTTTATAACCAGAGCAGAAAAATGATAATAATTTCAATAATATAATCGAACCCACGACCAATCAGACTCTATTGCACTATTGCATTGTGATACGATGGCCCTTACCTAATCTAAAAAATACAGTATGAGGTCAGCCGTGGAATAATGTGTGACTGTAAACGCGACTGGTTGTGCGTTCGATTCCCACTCGAGGAGTGGAAATATTATTTCTTTATATATTATATATTTATTTCTTTTTTCTTCGCTCTGGTATCGAGGCCAAGCGCGGTGTTAAATTCCGCCACTTAACACGCAATGACTCCAGAATTCGGAGATGCGTGGGAAACGGAGTGTCTTAACACTAGGTTCCCTCTGTCTACCCTGCTGTGTGCGGGATACAGCGTGAAGCTAAAAAAAATGTACACACGTTTTTAGGTGCACAAACTCTATTGCGGCGTGTCAATAGACAAACAAACCAGAGATATATTCGTAGAAGGCAAGCTAGAGGATGTGCATGAGAATTTTCAACACCTGATGAAATACTGTGCGGGTGACGTCATAGCTACGCACAATGTCTTGAAGGAATTACTACCGTTGTTTCTAGAGAGGTTCCCACATCCTGTTACTTTGGCTGGTATGCTTGAATTGGGTGAGAAAAATATTCATTCTTTTTTAAAAAAAAAACAGCTTTTTGCTTTTGACCCCGTAGCGGGGTAACAGGGTCAGTATGGTAAACACTTAGTCCTCTTCTTTCGCTCGTAATAGAGACATTGTTAGATAGAGTTATGGTTAGGCCCTGTTCCATTGCGCTCTTATAATTTTTTATGTAGCGGGATTCGAACTCGCGTTCAAATTCCCGTGGGCTTCTTGGATTTTGGGTTCTATTTCTATTTGAGGTAATGATAATATTTCGATAATTTACGAGCGAGATGTCAAGAGCAAAGTGTATCAGATGGAATATTTTTGAAACTATATGTTAATTACTTACACAAGAACCATTTTACTAATAAAACTATTACAAAACTTATCACACAACATTGAGTTCCACCACTCAACACAAAATGTGTCGATTTCCGACGGCAAGCGAAAAAGGGAGTATTTTGACAGTAGATTCTCCCTCTAAAAAGGATATTTAATAATTAAAAATGATTTGTAACATATATCATTGTAAATTTTAGGTTCAGCATATTTACCTGTAAATTCGAACTGGCTACAATATATAGATTCAGCGGAAACAGTATTCGAGGATCTTAAACTAGAATCACGACAGATTCTATCATCCAAAGCGGATGAAACATGTCGTTTAATGGACAACGACGCTTACAAAGACGATCTGTGGATGTGGGACCAAGATTGGTCCGTACAAAAGTTAAAATTAAAGAAAACTATTACTAAAAGTAAAAATGTTGATGAAACCACAGATAAACAAGATATAGATAATACTTTTGACAGAAAAAACAAAATGGCGCCCAATGATGTGTTAAGTGATGAATATATTGAAAGTTTATATCAAGTTAACGAAGAAAATGGAGATGTTAATGTTTTGGACAAATTTGATTATTTATATGAATTAGGTAAATCGCTTCCTGTTAAAAGGCCGTATTTGGCCGGATATCCGGCGTGGTATAGGAAGTTGTGTACGAAACCGGGCAAAGACCCGGATTGGGTGCCCGGTGCTAATAATATTACTACAAGTATGCAGGTTTGTTAGTTTAAAAATATTAAAGTATTATTCGCACGCTAAGGAAATTGAAAATGATTTGTTTTAGAAAAGATGCAAAAAATTTAATGCAGCGGAATTCGAACCCGCGCCTATTGAAAACCATTCAAGCCTTGAGTGCGTGCGCTATGCGTCGTACTACCAGCTGCTTCGAATGATTTATTACAACTTAATTTTGTTTTTAGCAGGTTTTTTTGACGTATTTAGTCTTATATTCCTTGTATATAAAATATTTTAAGAAATCTTGTAAGTATATAAAATGTCGGAAATTTAGACGGAATTATATTTTAATATTTATATTATTTTTATTTCGCCGCCCTGGTAAACAAAACAAAGCACGGCGTTAAGTTTCGGAACTTAGCACACAATAACTCGAATTCCAATGAAAATCGTAAGATGGAGCCGTCTCTGTATCATAGAAGATAGCGTGTTGATACTAGGATCTCTCTGCCTATACTATAAGTAGGGTAAAGGGTGAAGCTTAAAAATATTATTTAAATGTTATCGGAAATGTATAGAAGATCAGAATTGTAAACACTTCTTAGAAAATGTATACAATATTGTCTTCAATTACGGAATTATCAATAAAATATTTTAATTTTTTTAAAGCGTTATATTACCCACACTGAAAATAAATTTTAGAGAAGGTACATATATAAATTTGAAGTCAGTTGTGGCGCAGAGGCATAAAGGGTGAATGTAACGCGACTGGTTGTGGGCTCGATTCCCACTTAACGAGTGGAAATATTTCCATTTTCTTCGCTTCGCTTTGACTCGACGTAGAAGCGCGGCGTTATGTTCCGCCACTTAACACGCAATGCCTCCTGAGTTCACTACACCTGAGTAACAGTAGGTTTTCTCTGCCTATTCTGTTGTGTGTAGGATCCCACTGCTGTTTCCTGTCAAATGTTTTACACCTTTTTTATTTTTTTTGCTTATTTTTGTTACAGATAACCCCAAAACTCCTTCGTCTCTCCTGGGAAGGTTATCCCTTACACTACATACAATCTGAAGGCTGGGGCTTCCTAGTTCCGTACAGTAGGACGCAAAATGCAGAAGATGAGCCTAAAGTACCGCTAGAGAAGTTACTAGAAACATGCCCTATGTTGATTTGTAAGGATTTTGTTGAAGCGGATTTGAACATGTTACCGAAGACTGTAGAGGTGGGATATTTATATATTTTTTAATTATTTTTGAGATTATGTATAAAGTTGATATTTGGGAAAACATAGCATTATTTTTTTAAATATGAAACTATTTAAAAATTTCGAATGTGTGAATTTCTTTCTTTTTAAATATCCATTTATTCTTAACTTCATTATTGTACATAAAAAAAATTGTTAACTGCATCATAATGACTTTAAAACATGTATTTGCCATTTTTCTTTGAACCCAATTTTATTTTCAAAGAAATCATTAATTTTTATAAATTATTTTAAACTGTTTAAGATTATTTTATGTTTGAATTTAACATTTATATTACAATGGACATACTCGTATACACATTGTAAACAAATAACAACGTAGCTACACATATAAAAATAATTATTGCACCATACCATTTTTGTTCCACCCGTGGGGGGACGGGTTAAGAATACAATTCCCCCCCGCCGCTGGGTAGCGTCCCGTAAAAGGCAGGTAACCCAGTAGTTTGGTGGTAGGAGATTCATTCTCCGACTGGCTCGCGACCACTATCATGTCAAAGACGAACCGCAAAATATGTTATGATGTGTTCCAGTTCGATGACATGTAAGCCAGCTCTCCCTATTTCCACCATTCCCATCCTTCCTCCCTCTTTCTGTCCTACATTCCCAAGGCTGGCAACGCATCCATAATTTTATTGTTGTGGATGTCTATGGGCGAAGGTAACCACTTAACTTCAGGTGGGCCTTCAGCTCGTTTGCCTCCTTCATTCCATAAAAAAAACACGTAACTTTCAAATATTCCAAAATATAAAATTATCGATTCGCCATTATTTATAACATTTATATTACAATTCCTTCTTCAGGAAGACTTAGGTCGAAGAGCGTACTACGCTAGAAAGAAACGCGACGAACAAGCGGCGGCGAATCAGTACCACGGATTAGGTGTGTGGTGTGGGATCGAGTTGCAAGGTTAGTTATTGTTTTCATATATTTTAAGAAATAGATAAAGAAATATAAGTGTTATTGTAGAAGTTAAGACCAAGCGCAGCGTTGAGTTCCGCCACCTTCTCTTTAACTACTCAGCTATTCGGTAAAAAGGCGTGAACCTGAAAAAAAATTATCGATTTTTTTGTTTTTTCGAAGGAGCTTTTTCCCTATTCCTCAAATATTTTTCACATGTGAATAAATTTAATATGTTATGAATTTAATATCCAAGCGTTAAAAATGCACGTCATGATGCAAAAATCATATATTATTTTAATTCAAAATTGAACCTACGACCTTTTATACAGCACTAGTATAGCAAACCAATAACCATATAAATAAATACAAGCATACGAGCATATAATAGCTAATTAATTTTCAATGGATACATGAAAATTCCAAAAAGCATGGAATCCCTTATTTTTGGACTTTCCTTTATTTTTTGTTGAGTAAACTATAATTCAATCTATGAACTCTGATGATATGTAAATTAAGTTTAACTAGACAAGTTGTTTAGTATCAACTAACTCTAAAGGACGAAAAAATGTTTTTTTTTTATAGCTTCACGCTGTATGTAAGGCACTCCGTTCCCCACGCACCGCCGAATTCGGAGGCATTGCGTGTTAAGTGGCGGAACTTAACGCCGCGGTTTGCCTTAATACCAGACCGAAGAAAATGGAAATAATAAATATTTCCACTCCTCGAGTGGGAATTGAACCCACAACCAGCCGTTTATTACACACGTTTGTGCCACTGCGCCACGACTGGAAACTGAAAAAATGTTAATTAAATTGAATTGATCTTTTTAAGTCAGATATGAGATATGATGTTAATGCAGTCATTACTCTTAATATATGAGGGTGTAAATATTTCTTTTCAGGTTGTTGCCATTTTCTTCGGTTGCCGCACAAAGATGGACCCAAATACAAAGTGGGGAATCCCCTGGCTAGGGACTTTTTGAACATGTTCAGTCAAAATGTTTTATCTGCCCAAGGAAATGACGCTGAGAAGGTAAAAATGCTTTTTACATTATTTTTGTGTTGTTGTTATTAATTATGTTAAAATATTTCATGTTTTATTCAACTCCACCTTTTTTCTCGCATAGCAGGGTAGGCAAAGAGAACCTACCCTCAAGACCCTGATGTTTTGCGGAATGTAACGCCGTGCCTTAACCAGGTCACTAACATTGGAAATATTATTAATATAGTAATTCCAGCAAGTGGCAATCGAACCCACAACCATCGCGTAGAAGGACTACAGATCCTAGTAGGTTCTCTCTACCCTTCTACTATCTAAGTTTGTTGAATTCCTGATATTTTGCATGATGACTGATTGAACACGGAATGAGGAAATAAAAATAATTAAAACATAATCTTTTTTTTTTCTTATTGAATAATGGAGGCACACGAGCTGAAGGCCCACCTGGTGTTAAGTGGTTAACTTCGCCCATAGACATCCATAACATTCAAGTTATGGATGCGTTGCCAGCCTTGGGAATGTAGGACAGAAGGAGGGAGGAAGGATGGGAATAGTGGGAATAGGGAGAGCTGGCTTACATGCCATCGAACCGGAACACATCATAAGATATTTGGCGGTTCGTCTTTGACATGATAGTGGTCGCGAGCCAGTCGGAGAACGAATCTCCTACCACCAAACTACTGGGTTACTCGCCTTTTACGGGACGCTACCCAGCGGCGTCCCCCCACGGGAAATAATTTTAATCCCAAAGGTGATTGAAACCACAACAAACGCGCTTACATCAAACCCTCCATCTTAAATTATTATTAATTATTCTAATATTTCATTAAAAACAGGTACTATCATTCGGGCGCATGATGTCCTACTGGCGTAACAACAGAGAGCGAGTGATGGGACAACAAGTAGTATGGTTACCACAGAACTCTCTGCCCTCCTCTCTCCGTGGCACGCGTCGTTACGGGGCTATTGTGCCTCAGGTGGTTGTGTGTGGAACATTAACTAGAAGGTATAATAATAAAAAGATGTGTATTCAAATTCGCGCCAGCAATGTTAAAATTTTTATATGTTTTAAATTATTTTTGTTGTTAGCATCTTTTTAGAGAGATTTTTTTTAAATAATATTATTAAGTACAATTGTTTTGGTAAGAAAATATGTATTAAATACTAGCGACCCGCCCGCCGCGTGATCTGCTCCTTGTATACCCTATTTGTCCCTTTGGGATTGTCTGGACTTCTTGTACAATCGTAATAAAATATAGCCTGTAGCTTTTTAATTATGTAAGATTTTCTATGATCGGTTCAGTATTTCCAAAGATTAGCACATACAAACTAACAAAGTTACAAACTTTACTATATTATATATTATTTTATTATATTCTAATCTTTAAGATTTTTTTTTAGAGAACATATAAAAATTTGAAAATAGAATAGTAGTAAGTGACTTTTCTTAACTTAAGTGTGTGAATAACACTTAAAAAAATATTAAAAATATTATTTCAAACAGAAAAACTAAACAATGAATTTGTACCAGACGGGCGGAGCTCGAATATAAAAAACGAGCCGCTGACGTCCTGTACACTATAAGGTTCGGATCTTGAGGTACGCGGGTGTCGTCGAATGAAACAAGATGTATTTTCTGTAACGGTAGATGGCTGGCGGCTTCTTGTCACTATTGTCCGACTACTACACGAACACTTCCGACTGCTATACGAACACTTCCGACTAATATACGAATACGAATACGATACGATACGACTCAACTACTATGTCAACTACTATCCGACTACGATCCGACCGAACATACCTACAAGGTTACGTATGTCGGAGCTATACCGAAAAGAGAGCCGCAAGCCACCGTCCCTAATTGCGTTTATTATACCAACGATTTTCATTATAGAAGTCACAGTTTTTAGTAAATAACTTAAATACTATAAATTTTACATATGTGTAACTTATATCTACTGTAAACTTACAAAATTCTCTAATAAACTATATATAATACAAAATAATATTCTAACTATAAATAAAAATGTCGAAAAAGCAATGTCGAGAATTTTGTAAGTTTCTCATACTGTAACTACAATTATTATAATTCTAAACCTATGTGACACAATGTAATCTATTATTCTATTCTATAATCTATTATATATAACAAACGATAATAAATAGCAACATTTACAATATTAAAAGAATTACTATTTAAAAAACAACTATTACTATAGAAACATAAAAAGAACTATATCAACTATATCTATATTACGACTAAGCTATTAGAATCTTACACATTAGGTATATTTATAATTATTTTCATATAAATGATGATTATTCTAAAGAAAAGAATATCTGACCGAGAGAAAGAGAGAGAGAGAGCTATAATAATAATAAGACGCGCAACTAGTTAAGTCGCGCAAGTGGCCGACCGACTACTGTCGACCAACGAAGGCGCTCCGTCGCGAACAGAATTCGTCAAAAAAACTCTAAAAATTAATCGAATAGTACCTATAATATTTTTTTTTTCATTATAAGATATAGATGAAATAAACATATTAAAATATACAATGGCTTTTAGGCTGTATATTGTATGCCATTTGGTTAGCTGCCGAGTATTAAAAAAACAGCCAACAATAACAATTTAATATCGAATAATAGTGGAATGTTCGTGGCCTTTCTTTTATATGTGTACACTCAGAAAGGGTAATTTGTACAAATATTACATTAACATGAGGCCTCCGTGGTGCATTTGGATAGCTTTTGACTGTAAACAGGATGGTATGGATTCGAATCCCACTAAGGCTAATGCATAAATTATTTTCTTTACTACTTTTCTTTACTTCACTCTTGTGATAAAGACAACAAGATAAATCTAGATTAAAATAATTTTTATTTCTTAATTCGGATACAAGACAAAGCGTGGCGTTCAGTTCCGCCACCCACACATATAAATGAAGGGTTGTCAAATATATTCCAGAGACAACCTATGCGAGAAAACGCTAAAAAAAAACAAAAAAAATATATATAAACACTAGCTTTTGTTACGTTATATTCAACCATCGGAGGACGGATTTTTAAAAAATAAAGTAGCCTATGTTTGACCCTGGATTATTTACTACTTTCATTCTAAACTTCATCCAAATCGGACCAGTAGATGTCGCCGTGAAAGCGTGACAGACAAACACACAGACTCACATTTATAATATAAGTAAATAAATAAAAATAAAAAAATAGCTTCACGCTATATCCCGCACACAGCAGGGTAGGCAGAGGGAACCTAGTGTTAAGACACTCCGTTCCCCACTTTCCGCCGAATTCGGAGGCTTGTTAAGTGGTGGAACTTAACGCCGCGCTTTACCTCGACACCAGAGCGAAGAAAATGGAAATATAATTTCCACTCCTCGAGTGGGAATCGAACCCACAACCAGTCGTTTACAGACACACGCTTGTGGCACTGGGCTACGACTGGCCACTATTGTACTGGAATATAAGTATGGATTACATTTTAGCCCCCATTGTACCAGGGCATCAGAGCCCACGTGGATGACAGCGAGTAACGCGCAAAAGGAGCGCATCGGTTCTGAACTGCGCGCGCTCGTGCAAGCCCCGCCTGGGTATAAGTTTGTTGGTGCTGATGTTGATTCGCAGGTTAGTTGGATAAATTTTTGAACATTTTTAAAGTGTTATTCCACACCTAGGAAAATTTAAAAAGATATTTAGAAAACGCATAAAATTTTATTAGCAAACAACAAAAATTAGTTGTAATAAAGTGTTTAATATTTTCGACGTAGATGGTAGTGCTGGTAGTGAATGCATGGCGCACGCGGTCAGATTTTCAGCAGGCGCGGGTTCGAATCCCGCTGCGTTGAAATTTTTATACATTTTCTAAATGTCTAGTTGGTTATATGTTATTATCTATGTTTGTGTGTTAATGGATGACACAGTGTTTCGTTTATTAAGCAATTGGTTACGTTCTCATAAAGACAAAGAAGTTTCTGCGCATTTTTAGATTTCTTATTTCACGTTGATTTGTTAATGCCAATGTATTTAGTTCTCTGTTTTCTATTAGTAATCGAGACAAGAATTAAATGTGAAAATTAAAAACCATGTGTTTCTTTGCAGAGCGGAGAAATAAAAAACTTAAATATAATCATTTTATCAAGCGAAAATCGAACCCACAAATTATTTTTTCACACTAATAACGTGTACAATATAAAACGTATCTGAAGTTTTTATATAATTAGTGGTTAATTAGTAATTACAACAATAAAAATTAATAAATTAAAAAAATATTAAATTAAATTGTGGCCAGTCGTGGCCCAGGGCACAAGCGTTTGACTGTAAACTACTGGTTGTGGGTTCGATTCCCTCGAGGAGTGGAAATATTTAATATTTCCATTTTCTTCGCTCTGGTACCGAGGTAAAGCGCGCCGTTAAGTTCCGCCACTTAACACGTAATGCCTCCGAATTTGGCGGAAAGTGGAGAGCTGAGTGTCTTAACACTAGGTTCCCTCTGCCTACCCTGCTGTGTGCGGGATATAGCGTGAAACTATTTTTGTTTTTAATTAAATTGTAAAAATAATCATTTTATGGCATTTCTACATTTTATTAATCATACAGGAACTATGGATAGCGGCATTACTGGGCGACAGTGGGACTGGCACTGACACTTCAATTAGTACCGGTACCGATACAACTAACAACGATACTAGTACCGGTGCCATTGGTACTAGTACCGGTGTCAGTGGTACCAATACCGGTACCAATGGCACTAGTACCGGTACCGGTACTAGTGGTACATGTGGCGCGTCAGCATTCGCGTGGGCAGTTCTAGCGGGTGATAAGGCGCGGGGTACCGATTTACACGCGCTAACTGCACGCGCTGCTGGCGTGCAGCGTGATCACGCCAAGGTTATCAACTATGCTAGGATATATGGTGATTATTAATTATTTTTAATTTTATTATTATAAAATAATATAATTGAAAAAGATACTTAGAAAACGTATAAAATTTTTGAACACAGCGGGATTCGTACCCGCGCCCGTACTCCTGAATATCGTCCAGGCGCTCTCACCACTGAGCCATGCGTTCTACTACCAACTGCATCGAAAATCTTATACACTTTATTACAACATATTTTTTATTGTTATTATTTTTGGTGTGCTGCGTTCTTTATCTTTTTTTAATTTTCCTAAGTGTGAAGTAACATTTTAAAACTGTTTAAAAAGTAAATAATGTAATATTATGATTATTAATGGACTTCTATAATACGCATTTTACACAAAAGTTATTATTTTGAAAAATGCTTTTATTTATTACTTGCGAACGGCTCACATCTGCATCCCTGCTGCCTTATTTTTTATACAAATTTTTAATTCTATTTTAGACCTTTAGAGGCTGATTTGAAAAAAATTTAATCAATATTTGACCTTACGTCATAATATTTTATTAATTTTTCAATGTTTAAGATTTTTTATACAAACACGAAGTGGTAAATTAGACGTAAAAGCGTAACAGACGGACAGATAGACTTTAGTATTTATAATATCCGTATTGATTATTAAGTTACCAAATTTAATAAATGGAAGCAATAAGTATAAATTTTATTCAGTGTTACTAATACTATAGTTGCAAAGACGCCGTGGCACAGCATCGGACAGTAAAAGTGATGGTTGTGGGTTCAATTCCTACTCGGAGAATGGTTATATTTAAATTTTCATTTCTACACTGTGATTCCTTAGACAAAGCGCAGCGTTAAGTTCCGCCATTCAAGATGCAATGTCTCGGTATCGAGCCTCTCTTACTAGCCTGCTATGCGGAAAAAGCGTGAAGCTGTAAAATGTTTTGTGTGTAATGAGCTAACTAAAACCTCTAGTAATTTTGCTTCAAACAAGAATCAAACTTGTTACCATCTTTCATCAGGTGCCGGTCAAAATTTCGCAGAGAGATTACTCAAACAATTCAATCCCACGATGACTATATCTGAGGCTAAAAGCAAAGCAGCTAAAATGTTCACCACGACTAAAGGCCGACGTGTGTACAGGTTGAAGAAAAAATATATGGAAGGTTTCGTTGATGACGATAGTATGGATCAGGTTGTTATTTATTTTTAATAATTTTTTAGTTAAGGGGTAGTTTTGTATTGTATTTTTATTTATCTATATAAGTGGTATCAAGTTTTTTGATAGTCTGAGGCATTTTTAATAATTTTGAACTTTTTTCGCGAACCGCGAAGGTATGAAAAATAGGTATTATTTATTTTTATGTTTAAAGTATAATTTAGATAGTAGCTTAAAGCATAAAAATTAAATATGTACTCGGATATGTTTATGTTAGTCACAAGTTGACTATAGTACCCGGCGATAAATAATGCACATCGATGCTTAGAATGAAACAATCGGTTAGTTTCGACTTCGTAGAGCGTTGTCTCTGTCGCTTAAAATAATAACAGACCGATATCTATTAAAAGCTGTTACAACGACAATAGTAGTTGTCAACTTTAATGATGTGGATTTCTTTTTTTAATAATTAAATTTGACGCCTAAAAATGAAAAAAATGAAAATATAACTAAACGAATGAATGGACAACCTCCACCTTTTTTGAAATTCGTTAATTAATTAAAAGGAATTGGAACTAATCGGGACCCATTATAATAATCATATTTATTTTATGTGTAAATGGATCTCGATTAATCCTGTTTTTTGTAGGCTTAATAGCTTGTTTTTTTTGCACTGTACATAATCTCACGTACAAGAGTTTTCCTCTTTTTGATAAAGATGTAATTGTAAAAATAAAAATTTGGGGACAGTAACAACTCTGTATATATATTTGGAGATGAAACCGACCGTACTCTACCGTATCTGTACAAAGACTGACAAACCAGAGAGAAACGTCACATACCAACTGAGTGACAAAGACAGCGCTCTACGAAACCGAAACTGACCGACTGTTTCATTCTAAGCATCGATGTGCATTATATATTGCCGGGGTACTATATATCTGAGGCTAAAAGCAAAGCAGCTAAAATGTTCACCACGACTAAAGGCAGACGTGTATATAAGACTGAAGAAGAAATATATGGACGGTTTTGTTGATGAAGATATAGATGAGTTTTTTATTGTATATATGTGTACGAGGATTTTTTTTAATGTCAATATTTCGATAGCAGTTGAAATATATTTTTTTACAAGGTATGCAAAATAGCTATTATATTTTTTTTTTATAATTAAATTTTAATAACACTAATGAAACGGTGACTCTTGTATATTAAGATATTTATAGTGTCAGAAATAATTGTTCGAAGAACAGTAAATTGATCATCTTGAATAAAAAGACCTTTTACATGCCTTTTCTCGCGTAGGAGATTAGTCAGAGAATACATAGTGCCAAACATGCTATTCACTACTTTCAGCCTAAAATCTAGACATTACTTGTTGAACTTAAAGCTGCACTTTGCTCATAATTTAAATATAATCTTTCTTTCATAATAGGAATCGAACCCACAACCAATTCCACTTACAATCAAACGCTATCGCACTGCGCCACGATGGTTTCAATTAAGTATTTTATATATTAATTATGTAAATGTATATTTATTTCTAGCCATTAGAAATGACAGCGTATCAGGCACAGCGTCTCGCCAAACTCAGCGGTAAAAAAGTGGAAGACATGTGTGAGAGGCCGATGTGGCTCGGAGGCACTGAGTCACAAATGTTCAACAAATTGGAGGAAATTGCTGGTTTGTATCTTTGTTTGTGTAGTTTTAAGAGCGACGATCAATAATTATTATAAAGTAGTATATATAATTTTAAATTTTAAAACGACGAATATTTAAAAGGCGATTTTTATTCCAACTACTTATTGATTTACACAAACAGCGTTTTTACTTCAAGATAGTAACAAGAATTCCCTTAAAAATCAATTGTCACCTCTTATTTATAATCTCGGGCCCGCTTCAAACAAAACATCCATTCTGTCATTCAGTGACAGTTCCATGTTCGAGTTTTTATAACAATCAACGGACAGCATTAATATTTCTAATTTTGTAAATTAAACTCATTATTACAATGAATAATTAAAATACATAAAGGCTCGCTAGGCTTGGCATGGCTTGGCATGGCTTGGACTGGCATTGCGCTGAACGGCATATAGCAGGGTGGACATATTGCGAGGAAGGCTGGCGTTACAATTTATTGTATTTTTTATGCATCAATTAAAAAAAATAGAATTCGGCCTGCTTTCTCTATTTAAATTATAACTGTACCAAATTTTATATTTCTCTGTCTACGTAATTTTTATAAACAAATCATCAAATTTTATGTAATAATTTAAATAAATATGTTTATAATGCATATTAAATAGTGTATGTATATTATGCTCTGGTGTCGAGGCGAAGCGTGGCGTTAAGTTCCGCCACTTAAAACGCAACGCTTCAAAATTCGGCAGTGAGTGGGGAACGGAGTGTTGTGAACGGAAAACTTAACACTAGGCTCTTCTGCCTCTTCGAATATGTGCTGGATACAGTGTGAAGCTAAAAAGAAAAACGTAAAGTCATTTGTTTTGTCAATATCTCCAATAATATCACTTCCATACAACCAGGTTTCCCGTCCCGCCGCACGGCGTTTCTGCACGGGCGTAGAATCCCGCTGCGTTCTAATTTTTATACGTTTTCTAAATGCCTTTTTCAATTTTCTAAGTGTGTGAATAAAACTTTAAAAATGTAAAAGGTTTTTGAATTGAAAATTCAATCTGTTTTGTATAGATAGAATGATATTAATACATTTTTCTTAAAATAAAGTTAAACATATTTTTAACGAAATAAGTTTTAAGATATATATCCACACTCCCATACATATTATAAATGCGAAAGTCTTTCTGTTTGTCTGTTACGCTTTCACGGCTAATCTACTGGTCCGATTTGAATTAAATTTAGAATAAAAGTAGTAAAAAATCCAGAGTTAATCATGACTTCCACACATCTAGGCTGTCCGTCCCCCCGCACGGCGTTCCTGCAGGGGCGGCTGTCGCGCGCACTGGCGGGCGCGGGCGGGCGCTGGGCGGCCACGCGCCTCAACTGGGCGGTGCAGAGCGCCGCCGCTGACTTCCTGCACCTCATGTTGGTCAGTGTCAGACATTTGGCGCCCACGGCGAGGTGAGTTCATGGGTGGAGCTTTACTTGCAGATTTACGATAGAAAACCCCAACTTCCTGCACCTCATGCTGGTTAACGCACGCTAACTTTACGCTTTTATATTAGAGACTAGCGGCCCGCTCGCGGCTTCGCCGCGTTATCTACGTGGCTGTTTCGGTATACTGCAACCCTCGGTGGTGGATTTTTGAAAAATAAAGTAGCCTATGTTAAACCTTGGATTATCAACTATATATACGCTAAAATTCTTTCATCCCCTATTTCAACCCTTTACGAGGTTGATTTTTGAAAAAATAAGTAGCCTATGTTAGACCCAATTACTATTACTACTTTCATTTAAAATTTCATCCAAATCAGACCAGTAGATTAGCCGTGAAAGCGTGACAGACAAACACACAGATATTCGCATTTATAATATAAGTATGGAAGTTAGTGGCAATTCATGCTCAGGCATTTATATTTGTGTACTTAGTGATAATTCACTCAATTTTGCAGCTGCTGATCGGAATAAAGATTGTGACAATTCATTCAGTTTTACAAAACGGAATTGTTACGAAATTATCAGCAGCTGCTGATCGAAATAGAGATATTGTGTTAAGTGATGGAATTTAACATGCTATATCTATGTTTTTGTCTTAGGTTCCAGAGAAATGAGAATAATTTAATATAATAATTCTTCCGAGTGAAACTCGAACCTGCAACCAATCGCACTTGCAATCAGCCACGATGGCCTGTAAGAGCAATGTGTAGAAATAACATACTATAATATTAAGCCCAGACAATCGTCAATATCAGTATGCAAAAAGTTATAACTAAACTTCTTTTTTTTTATTTAGTGAAATTTATAGAGTGTCGCCTCCTATGATCCTTTTGAATCAATGGTAACCATCACTGGGTATCGCTATCTTAGTAGCGACCTAATTATTAGAATTGTCCAAGGATCAATTTTTACGATCATAAATTCTTTATCGTTATTCTCCTCTACTATAGCTCATAAAACCTATAAAACTGGATGAATTCGTGCATTATTTTTAAGGACTCCTGTCCTAAAGATGTTCAAAAGCAGTAAAAAACGATTGGCTACTTTAAATACTGTGTTCTTTTATTTTTATTTAAAACAAACTTTTATTTTTTGTAACTGAAAACCAGCGATGTCAGAGGTACTCACCTCAAGCATCAAGAGCTGAGTTACACCTTTTGCTATAAGCTAGAATTTTATAGAAAATATTGTTTTTTCTTTCTCTTATGGCAATAAATGTGGTTTTTTTTTTGTTTTTTATTTTGTTAATAATTATATTTTATGTTAATAATTATATTTAATACTTACATTTTTATCATCGATTTCAGATTTTGTTTAAGTTTCCACGACGAAGTTCGCTACCTGGTTCCAGATGAGCTCAAATATGAAACGGCGTTGGCCTTACAAATTACTAACCTGTTCACACGAGCGTTTTGTTCACAAATGTAAGTATGCTTTTTCCATTAATAGTTTTAATAATTACAAAATAATAATAATTGTCTTTTAATTCTGCCATCATTTTTTTAGAAACAAGTTTAACACTTATATACATATTATGTATGTAATAGGTGGACCGGAAAGTAATGTCGTTTTTGTGCATGTCGTTATTTGATTGTAGTTTGTTAACTTATTGTGTATCTCAAAAGGGTGCCTGAGTTATTTAAAAGTTTTTGTGACTTGTTCTTTGCTAAATAGAAAAATATCGAACTTTTTTTTTGTAATTTGGGGGTGAAATGGCCGGCCAAATAAGAGCACATCCGGCTTTGTATGGTTTTTGAGTTTCGCAAGGATAGTAACGCAACAGTTGCAAGTAAAAACATTTGAAATGTTTATCCAAACGCATTAGACGTTCGTAAATGTCAAAGATGGTTTTCCAAGTACAGATCGGGTAATTTTGATCTTTCTGGCTCCTATCGATTAGGAAGACCATCAACAATAGACAACGACAAGCTAAGGGCAGAAATGGAAGCAAATCAATGCCAAACCATCGGGGAACTCTCAAACACCCTTAAACAACCATCCAAGAACATTTACAGCAGATTGGGAAAATAAGCAGAGTAGGGTTTGGGTCCCTCATAATCTGTCTGAAGAAAACAAAGTAAACCGTAGCATCACTCGCAACGCATTGATTCAACGGCGCCAAACGGAACCATTTTTTGATCGTTTGATCACTGGAGACGAAAAATGGATCCTATATGATAATCCAAAACGAAAAAGGCAGTGGCTTTCTCCAAATGAATCACCACGAAGTACTGCAAAGCCGGGTTTAAATCCCAAAAAGGCGCTTCTGTGTGTTTGGTGGAGTATTCGCGGAATTGTTCACTTTAAAGTCCTAAAACCTAGACAAACTGTTGATGCAGACCTTTATTGTGAACAAATAGACCGAGTGAACCAATCTTTACTGGCAGAGTATCCGGCGATTGTCAACAGAAAAGGTGTCATTCTGCAACACGACAATCCAAGACCGCACTGTTCAAGGCGAACACTAGAAAAAATTTATGCATTGGGGTACTGCCTCATCCATCATACTCACCCGGTATTTCACCTTCGGATTACCAATTATTCTGATCCCTGCAACATTTTCTTAGTGGCAAAAAAATTGAAAATTTGGATGACATCCAAAATGCCATCTCGAGATATTTTTCTCAAAATCGAATAGATTTTTGTAAATCCGGAATTGAAGATTTGCACACTCGATGGCTAAGAGCTATTAATAAGGAGGGCGATGGTATTATTAATCAAAAATAAAAACCTATTATTTTTTTTTAAATGAAATTAATGTAAAAAAACGACATTACTTTCCGGTCCCCCTAATATGTCTGTTCCAGAAGAAATACATACAAATATGGAGATATTTAAAAATACTATTTTAAAATCAGTTTCACGCTTTTTTTCGTATAGCAGTGTAGTCAGAGATAACCTAGGGTAAAGTTAGGACACTGTTCTCCACTTTCCGCTCCAATATCCAGACGTGGCGGAATAGAATTCCGCGCTTTATCTTAGGTAGATTTAAGTCTTGACACTAGGATCTCTGTCATTCCCCTGCTATATGGAAATACGTTTGAAGCTAAAACATCCCCTACATGTAAAAGGATATAAAAACACTAGGTTCAAGATTCTCAATATTTCATACGGCCATATTTTTCGCCTGTTAATTAAATATATGTATTTTCCATTTTGAATAATATACTGTATAAAGTAAATTTTTTATCCCTTGCTTTATTTTTCAGGGTTGGTATCCACGACTTGCCTATGTCGGTAGCATTCTTTACATCGGTAGAAGTAGACCAGGTGTTAAGGAAAGAAGCTAATGCCTGTTGCACAACGCCTTCAAATCCACACGGCTTGGAAAAGGGATATGGGATACCTAATGGCGAATCATTGACTATTTTTGATGTTTTAGAAAAGTGTAATATTAATAAATCATGATAATTTTGTTATTTTGTTTATTTTTTTTTTATTCCATGATTGATTTTATAGCTTCACGCTGTATCCTGCACACAGCAGGGTAGGCTGAGGGAACCTAGTGTTAAGACACTCCGTTCCCCAATTTCCGCCGAATACGGAGGCATTGCGTGTTAAGTGGCGGAACTTAACGCCGCGCTTTACCTCGACACCAGAGCGAAGAAAATGGAAATATTAAATATTTCCACACTTCGAGTGGGAATCGAACCCACAACCAGTCGTTTACAGTCACACGCTTGTGCCACTGGGCCACGACTGGCCTCTGTTGGATGTTTTTTTTATACTAAAAATATATATAGGATGTTGTATTTGTCTAACTGTGCTTTAGTAGTTGTTAACATTTAGAATATATTGTATGCGTATTTTTTTAATGACAAAATTATTTGAAATCCAATATAAGTACCATTTCTTCGAAAATGTACTATTTGTAATTTTACGCGGATGAAGGATCATAAAATTTCGATCAATCAAAAAAGCCATTTTTTTTCATTAAACACTACTATAATAATTATCTGCGCCAACGGGAACACTAGGAAAAATTAATGGACGAGTTTTATATTACCGAGTGTATTTTCTAGTATAGCAAGTGGGGAACGGAGTGTCTTAACACTAGGTTCCCTCTGCCTACCCTGCTGTGTGCGGGATATAGCGTGAAGCTATTTATTTATTTTTTAAGTATAGTATCCGGCAACAAATAATGCACATCGTTGCTTAAAATGAAACAATCGGTTAGCTTCGACTTCGTAGAGCGTCGTCTCTGTCGCTAAAATAATAACAGTCCGGTATCTATTAAAAGCTGTTAAAGCGATAATAATAGTTGTCAACTTCAAGGAAGTTGATTCCTTTTTTTTAATTATTAAATTTGACGCTTGAAAATGAAAAAAAAAACTAAACGAGTGGACTACCTCCACCTTTTTTTAAGGTGGTTAAAAAATTAAGAGAAATTGGAACTAATCGGGACCCATTATAATATTCATATTTATTTTATGTGTAAATGGATCTCAATTAATTCTGTTATTTGTAGGCTTAACAGCTTGTTTTTTGCATTGTACATAATTTCACGTGACTGACCGTACAAAATTTTTCCTCTTTTTGTCAAAGATGTGATTAAAAATAAAATTTTAGGGATTTTTTTTTTCGAATGTGTAGTATGCTGTTGGCCAGATCGGCCTCGACAGCTTCACTGGGCTTTGGGGGAGGCCGAGCTATGTGAGCTCTGACCTTGGCTTGGAATCCTCGCTTGTGAGGAAGCCATCAAATGACGACGACGGCATGGCAAGGGCGTCTCAGTTGAGACTCGAACCTCGGCTTGCGACACCGTTTTAGTAGGGGACTTTGCTTCGCTCTGTCCGAGCTAGGCCTAGCTAGGGGCGCTGGTGCCCGGGGCGGTATCGGACCGTTGAATAACTGGGACCTCGTCTCCACCGGCGGGGACGGTGTGTGTGTATCGTGTGCGTTTGCGTGTGTGTTTGAATTTACCTAACACTTCTGTAATGGCGTCAGTTTGGGTAAGACGTTCCCTAGGCCTCGCGGGGCGTCTTTTACTGACCGTATAATCGCAGGCGCTTACCACCAGCTTACCAGGATGCGTAGCTGCTTTTTCGAAGTAGCTACTGGAGAGTTTCCGGCAGTGCTCTTTTACCGAATCGAGCTTAGCGTCTTTGTGCAAATCTAAGTTACGTACGTACCACGGGGCGCCCGTGGCGTAGCGCAAGAATTTATTTTGCAAAATCTGAAGTCTACGAAGGTCTGTGTGTCCGAATACAACACAGGCGTACGCGAAGATGGGCCTGACACACGTTTTGTACAGGCAGATCTTGTTGCGGAGGGACATCTTACTTTTGGCGCAAAGTAATGGATATAATCTACTTAATACGAAGCTCGCTTTGCGGCGGACGTACGTTATGTGCGCTCTGAAGGAGAGTTTCCTATGTATGATTACGCCGAGGTATTTCGCGGAATTAGCCTCGGGAATCGGTTTGCCTAGCAGACGGACGGTTGGTATGTCGTCGGTTCGGCGGATAGAAGTCAATACTTCTACATGAGTGTGGTCTAGGAAGTGTTCCTAGGTTGTGTGTCGCAACGGACGAGATAACTCGAGTGTTTATACTCGGGAATCGGACTTCTCAGAGCTTCGGCGCTCGTGTATGGCGTCGCAAATGACGTCGCATGTAGGCCCCCAAACTACGCGACAGCGACCGGCGGAGATTACAGCAGTCCTCCGCCACGACTGCCCTACTCCGTAGAAAAGGACTCCATAATTTTAGGGGCAGTAACAACTCTATATATATATTTGAACCTGAAACCGACCGTACTCTACCGTATCTGTACAAAGACTGACGAACCAGTAAGAAACGTCACATATCAACTGAGTGACCAAGACAGCGCTCTACGAAACCGAAACTGACCGACTGTTTCATTCTAAGCATCGATGTGCATTATTTATTGCCGGGTACTATATATTATTATGACAATTTCATACTAATTTTATACCTTTAGCTTTTGAAATTGGGCGAAAATGGACGTTGTGTCTTTGGAGAGTACCATAACATTTTTATACAAAGTTCTCCTTAATACACAGGTATATCTGTGTATCCACCGGGCATATGTGAAAATGAAAAAAGAATACAATATAGTTCTCTCTCCTTTTCAGTAAGTAAAGTTGACCTATTTCTTTTATTATATTTATAGTTTAATTTATTAAGACTAACTATATTTTGTAGTCTTTATTTTTGCTTATGGATTATAACAAAACAGAGATAGTTTTAGCATAAACATAAGTCAAACGTCATATGTCAAAAATGACATTTTCTCATCACTATGTGATTATGTCAAAAAGTTTGGTTAAAGGAATTGCGTTAGCGGCACAAAGCGTTATATTTACAAAATGTATATGCAATAATTTAATTAAACTACGAAAATGTCGAAAGTTAACAAAAGAAAACATGTTATGAACGAAACATTATGGGACGATTATGAGTTGCCCAAAGAAAATCAAAGTATTGTTAAAGTTTTGAAAAGTAGAGGGAACAATCTTCACGAGGTAAACACAAGTTTTATATAGTGCAATTTTAATTTAATAGAATTAGCTATTAAATCTTTATTTATATTATTTTTTGTAGATCACTACACCTAATGGAGAAGAATACTTGGTGTCGATGCCTACTAAGTTTCGTAAAAATATTTGGGTAAAACGTGGAGATTACATCCTCGTTGAGCCTATTGCAGAAGGAGATAAAGTAAAAGCGGAAATAGTAAAAATTATGAATAAAGACTCTATTAAGTATTATAAGGAAAATGATGTGTGGCCAAAAGAGTTTGATGACAGTAAAAAGCCTGAAGCGCAGGAGGATGATGATTTATTTGTGAATACTAACCGAGTGCAAATGAAACAAATTAGCAGTGACTCTGACTCTAACTCTAGTGATGAAAGTGAAGAAAGTGAAAATGAATAACTTATTTTACTAATTATAATACTTATTTATAAGTGCCTTTAATTTGGATTAAAACTTTTTGTAATCATTTCATATGATAACTGTTAAAACATTTAATTTATATTTAGTTAAACACTGATAATGAAGCTTGTTGACCTTTTTAAATTTGTACATTTTGCAGACTATGTACAAACAAATATAGAGAAGAAATATATTTTAAAAATATGGTATATACAGCTTTTCGAAGCTAATGCAACTGAACTTAGTAAATCCTAAATCCTCTTGTTTTAGTTTAACAAACTATTCTAATAATTCATTGATATTATTTGGTATAAATATATGTACATTATGTATTAAAACTTAATTAGGAATTATAAAAAAGGCCTTTTCTTTGAATTAATTAATTGCCTCAAAACTGACCTTACAAGTAATAGTTATACTATAATAATTGTATGACTAACACAACCTGCTTATTATTTTTAATTTGTAAAGGGTGATTGGTAAATGATCTTTGATTCATTAATGGATTGATTTATTATTTTTTATAATATATATAAAATAGTTTTATATTCGCTATAAAAGATTCAAAAAATGGTTTACATGGAATATTAAGACATTCCATGAATAACTTAGATTTTAACAATTAATGACTAATGACAGTTAACTGTCGAGTACTAGCTGTGACAGCTGTTAAATGTCAATAATATTGCATTTACAATCAACAATTAAAAGAAGGAAAAGTTTAAAATCTTTATTGTTTAATTTCATACAGTTGTTTATTTTTAACATATTGCTTAGTGTTTAATATAATACGGTAGTTGTTAAAATATTTGCATATTTCATCTCAAATAAAATAAGTCTTAAATAAAAACCGTCTTTGTAAATGCTATAGCGTCAGCCTATCAACATTCAACTTTGAAACGTCGATATTTTTTCTCTCATTGCTCTCCACTGTGTTGTTTTGGAATCTCCATTTGGATGTGAAATCAAAATATTTTTTTATCTTATCTATAATGCGTATTTGATCGTCCTATAATCGGAGATAGAATATCAGCATCATATCTTAATGTAATGCCTGTCAATTCACTAAAGCGTAACTGTGAACGGGGGAGATAATTTATTATAATTCCTTTCAGCTAGTTTTCGACAAATGTAATTTGGTGTTCATTATGGAGGATTATAAGTTTCTATTTAAAGTTGTGTTAGTGGGAAATGCGGGGGTTGGGAAGACGTGTTTAGTGAGAAGATTTACTCAAGGATTATTCCCACCAGGACAAGGTGCTACAATCGGTGTTGATTTCATGATCAAAACCGTAGAAGTAGATGGAGAGAAAGTGAAGGTGAGCAGGATATTTCACATGACGTCTTTAAATAGTATTCTTGTATTGCTATATTTGGCAAGTTGACCTATTTAGGTAATATTACCTCACATGAGTGATTTTTTTATTATAGAGATATAAATGAATGAATTTATTAAACAATTGGTATACAAAGAATTTATTTTTTTAAATGATGAATAATTTCAGCATAAAATAGTAAAGGTCATATTAACTTAAATTGCCTCCACAAGAATGATTTTAGTTTTGTATTTTATTTTTAATATTTTAAAATTAAGAGTTTAATTTGAAGAAGCTAATTAATAATTTCATTTTAAAATGATTATTTATGATTTGCAATCATAATATGGTAATGTTTATATTAATTAAAATTACATTTTTCTTAATTTCCAGTTACAAATATGGGACACAGCTGGACAAGAAAGATTCAGATCCATAACTCAAAGTTACTATCGGTCAGCACATGCATTAATATTAGTCTATGACATATCTTGCCAACCAACTTTTGATTGTTTACCTGATTGGCTTAGAGAAATAGAAGAATATGCTAATAATAAGGTTCTCAGAATATTAGTTGGTAAGTTATTTATTTAATTAAATCAATTTAATATTGTACATTTGTATTAAAAATCAGGAATATAAATAACTAAATAAGTATGCAATACCACTCTGCTTTACACCTTTTTTATATATTTTATACATTTTATTTTTAGGTAACAAAACTGACAGGGAAGACAGAGAAATCCCCAGACATATAGGTGAGGATTTTGCACAAAGACATGGGATGTATTTCTTAGAAACTTCAGCAAAGGAAGCTGAGAATGTTGAAAGACTGTTCATGGAGATTGCAGTTGAGTTAATGGAGGTACAGTGTATATTTTACTATATTATTAAAATGTCTTCTCTGGGAAAATTGAATAATTAAAATAGCACATTGTATTAAATTTAGAAATTATTTTGTTCTTAGTAGTTGTAGATTTATTCTCATGGCATTTTTTGTTTATTGTTTTAGTTTTACACTTTTTTCCCACAAAGTTGTTTGACAGAGAGAATCTATTGTCAAGAGATATAACATGTTGAGGTGTAACAAAGAGATGAAAATAATTAAGTATAATTATTAACCCAAGTGGTGTTGAGCTTACAACCATTGCAGTCAGTTGTGGCAGTGCACCAGGGTTGT
The DNA here is from genome assembly GCA_019049465.1 of Dryas iulia moderata. Classification (NCBI taxonomy): domain Eukaryota; kingdom Metazoa; phylum Arthropoda; class Insecta; order Lepidoptera; family Nymphalidae; genus Dryas; species Dryas iulia. Next base: position 3,130,991 of record CM032440.1, read on the forward strand.
GTGTGGGACTATCCCATTTTTCTGTGTTGTGTCCCAGTGCTCCGGTAGACTTCAATGTGCTTGTGTAATGAAGAAAAAAAAAATACATTGTTGCAAAAAAAACAAAAGCCAAATATTTCTTAAATAGTTGGAAAAAAAACGATATCATACTTTCAGACAAAGGTAGAGACTAATAGAGAGCTATCAATAGCAATTCTTCAAATATACATGTTCTTTAAATATATAATATGTAGGTATTGTAGTGCAGTGGAACAGCATCTGACGGTAAAAGCTATTTGTTGTAGTTGTGATTATGAAGCAATGTCTCAATTTCGGGCGGAAAGTGGGGAATGTATGTATGCTCCGTTGTACACAAAAAAGTCGCTCTGAATATCTATTGGGAAAAATCGTAATTTTCTCCTTTTTGAAGCTGCATAAAAATAAAAAAATATAAATTTAAAAATTTTAACATTGATAATCACTGTATATCAATTTCATATACATATTTATAATATTTTTGTCTATGATTTCAGCAAGCAAAATGCAAGGAGTTGCCTAAATACGATGGAAGCTTAGGTCCTATAAATGGTAAAACATCATCTGTCAGCGACGGCTCTTGTTGTCTTCGATCATAAACCTAACGAATTTATCACAATGATATTAGTAGATTACCTGGACCTTATAAGGAACTTATTTACTTCTTAATAATTAATTATTATAAATTGAATGTATTATATAATTTTTTCATAATGCTAGTTAGGTTTTTTATTGGTTGTTTTAGGTTATTGTATAAGTAAATGAGTTCTTTATAGATATGTTCTTAGTTTAAAGTATTTCATAGTGCTGAGATCATTCCATTGCTTATAAGGATTTTTGATGCTGTTACAATTTCATGTCATTATTGACCGGAAAGTTATTAGTATAAATTATTATGACACTGACATTGTTTTCCATTTGGGTGAAATGTTTATAAAACAAAATTGACATCTAATTAAAGTAAATGAAATGATGTTTATGACATACAACTATTAGAGACCAAAAATGAAATGTGAATGGGAATAATATCAGTGACAACTTCATTGTATGCAAAATAGCATTTGTTTTTACTATTACACATAGCTTATGTTACAGTTTTACTAAAATGGAAGGTCTTCTCTAATTATGACAACTAACAGACAGTAAACAAATATGTAGTTTATAAATATATAATAGTAACATGGACGACAGAAGCTTTAAAATGGTGACTAGACTATTTTAAATCTTTTATATTATTTTTATCTTATATTATTTTATGTTAAGAAATTTGTTTATTTTATGTTATCTGTGATCTCATTTCTTCTTAATGATGGTATTTTTTTTATTTTGTCATATATTTATTTTATTATTATATTAAAATTGATATACAAATGTTACATGAAATTGTACCAGTTCTTTAATGTTAAAACAATTTTGCTGTTGCAATTTCTGTTGATTTTTAATAAAATCTTTTAGTATATGGTTAGTGTCTCGTAAAACGTTAACTAGACATTGTGTAGGTTCATATTATTAATGATATTCATAAGTTACGGATGCCGATCTTTACTATTTTTTATACTTTTAAATTTCAAAATGATAATATAACTGATATGAAATTTCTACAGTATATATTTAAACAAAAAGGTTACACTATTTTCTCTATAGCAAGTCAAGGTCCTGTGTTTCTAAGTTTTCTGGCCATTGAGGGTTGCAGGAGCAGAGGAATTTAACTCTACTGCTTGATCTTACTGGAGCAAAAAAATAATAACTAATTTTAACATTAGATTTGTTGTCAGTGTATAACAAACCCACAACCATGACGATACAATCAGACAACGTCTCGATAATCTACATACACTTTTATTATTATAACGACTCTGGTGACCAAGGAGAAGCAAATAATGTCTCGAATTCAGCCGAAAAGTGTAGAACGGAATATCATGACATTAGGTTCTTCGGCTAGCCAGCTATGCAGAAAAAAGTGTGAACCTTAAAAAATACAATATATTTTTTTATTTTTGTTATTTCTATTGTATTTAGTTTTATTATGTACCAGTATTGTTTATAAAAAGTATTTACTGTCAGTCATATTATCAATATTGAAAACGACCAATTTACACATGTATGAGATATTTTGTGGCTGTGACATTTCAATTTTAGAACAGCTATTTATGAAACACTGCATGTGTAAATCAGGTATTAAAGGGATTACTTAATTTTTATTGTATAAATTAGGTTTTTAATGAAGTATTTACAAGTAAAAGGTGTCATTTCAAACTTAAAAGGTCATAACTTATAAGAATAATTATGATTAAATTTGAGGCCATTGTAAGGTAATCTCACTTAAGATTATATTTAAATTATTTTTTTTCTTAGCTCTGGTAGCTAAGAAAATGATCAAATACAGACAGAATGTGGTGAATGTAGTGTATTGACACTTAAGTGCTCTCTGTCTATTCTGCTATGAGGAAAGCCAAAAATGGAAATAAAAAATCAACAGTTTTTTTTTTTAGTTATTGAGATGTTGGATGTTTTTATATTATATATTAGAACAATTCATAATATTATTGCAATGGCCTTGTTTATTTATGATTTTTTCTTGAAATGAAACCTTTTCCTTGTGAATGATATGGACATCACAAGCTGGGACTGGATGTTTTGTAATTAATTTTATTGGCCAGGGATTTTTCTTAATAATCTATATTTAATTTATTTTTTATATAAATGTTGACTTGTGTGCTTTTAAATTTATAATTAATTAATGTTTAAATATTTATTGCAATTTTAGGTGCCTATTTTTTATTTTAATTTACTCTATTATTATATAGTTGCAGTGCGGTATAATCCTCATAAATTAATACACCTTCATTATTTCAAAGAGGTTTGTTTGCTTAAAAAATAACGTTTAATATTGTTTTGTAAACAAAACATAAGATGTATAATTCAAATTCAAACTTTAACAATTTAACAAAAGTGAGAAATAAGTACAATAATAATGACTTCAATCTTATGAGGGATTCACTGCTTAGCAACGATATTGATAACATCACATTGATATTTGTGCACTTTGGTGTCAGATTGTTTCAATCTTTTTAAAATATATTTATTGTTATGTAGAAATATTTGTGCAATTAACTTTTTTCAAAAGGAAGAGTTATAAAAACTGCTTTAAATCTATTGATTAGTGTTACGTAGCGATTTCCCGGAATAATACTTCAATTTATGGCTGTGTATCTGTCAAATATATTTGTTTTGTTTAAAATTTTTATATATAAAGTGTTATTTACAGCAATTTTATTATTATTATTATTGATATTGTACTACATCTTACTCAAAGTGATTCAGAGACAGTATTTTTGTTAGATACATGGCTGTAATAGTAATTTTAACTACTTTATAATTAGTAGAATAATTAACACTACAAAGGTACAATTTTAATTGGATCTGAAATAGCTACTTAAAATCATGTCATCGTTCATAGTAATATCACCAAAGATACTAAATTGTAATACTCGCAATAAATAAAAAAAAAACACTTTCGAAGTCTTATTTCATTCTTCCTGTTTTACTCTTTATTTGTATGTGTATAAAATTAATTGCTATCAAAAGAATTAAACTTGAATTTCATTTCATTTTTTTAGTATTAAATACATGTTGCACTAACAGAACACAATAGTAATAATATAAAAGAGGCTTAAAAACAAGTTTTTTTTTAAGATATAAGAACAGTTTTGTTTATCGTCTTCAAAATCCTGGCAACATTTGAATTGCCAGAAACAATATTTAAGAATGTGTTACAATTTAATTACTTATAACATTTTCGACTTAAGTAATGCGATTATATTTCCATTACTACAAACCAATCTTCCGGCTTTTTAATTGCTCATAATTAATTAAATGCTGTGTACAACATTTTGAGTCATTTATCACATTATTATAACGTTAGATCATTGATAAAAAGGATTTGTACATTATTATCTTATCATAATACCAATAAGCAATTAAATATATTATATTTACTTAGCAAATGTAAGTTTTATATTTACTTTTAAATTTTTTTTAACAAGGTTTGTTACAAGTGTCATCGACTCGTAAGTTTATTATCGATCCGCACAAAACGTCGCTTGAAGTTGAATCGAAATGGCCGACGTTTAGGGGGAGTGTCTAGCGGAAATCGGTTTCTGATTGTTTTATCTCAAATAGGTGAGTGATAAAAGTTGGTTTTTATGATAAGTGTAGTGCAATAAAACTATTTATTAAATATAAATAATTGTTACCTTGAGATTGACAAATTTTAGCGCATTTCCGGCCGCGACCGGGTCAAGTTATTCAAAACAAAGTGTTTAGAATTTTTAATAAATACTCTTGTTTATACCTCTGCTAGTAAGTGTTCTATATTGTTCCGTTGGCTGTGTTAATTATTAATGAAAAATATAATTTTTAAATATTTTTGTAATATTCTCGATTTAGAATACTTTACCCGTGAGTAAAATTGATTAAATTATTAAAAGCAATGTTTTTGCCTATAACAAGTTTTCATTATAACTATACAAAACTATAATTCGACAATAGTGGCAATTTATTGAATATACATAATATAAATTAATACTACATGAAAGAGGAAATCATATAAACGAATAAATGTGTTACAGATAAATTCATTGCCTCTGGAGGAGGCTCTTCATTCCATATAATAAAAGACTGAAAACTTTTTTAAAATTGGCTGAAAATGGCCTGGCGTTTTAAAGCCTCTAAGTATAAAAATGCGGCACCCATTGTGCCCAAACCTGAAGCATGTATAAGAGATATATGTGTTGGATCATATCAAACATATGGAAACAATATATGTGCATCAGCTGCGTTTATGGCATTCAACTGGGAGCATGTTGGATCCAGTATGGCAGTGCTTCCACTTGATGACTGTGGCAGGAAGAGTAAAACAATGCCCTTGCTTCATGCTCACTCAGATACTATTACTGACATGGAATTTTCTCCATTTCATGATGGGCTTCTACTAACAGGATCTCAGGATTCTTTGGTATGTATAAATTTATATATAGTGGTATAATGTTTGCCGTTATAATATATTTTTTTAACAGTTATTAAACAAGCTAATTAGATGTTTTTAGAATTAGCATAATAAGAACATTGCTGAAGATTAACAGATTTTTGTTAACCTACATGTTGATTAGAGCATGGAAAATGTTTTCACCACTAATGCTGGTCTACTGTGCACATTATATATGGATTTCATTTTTCTTTAAGAATTCATAGATGCAATAATCTCAACATTAATTAAACAACTTTTTATTTAATAACCAGACAATATGTAAGAAAAAGACATTTTTCATAAAATTGTAAAGTTGCAGATTATCATTTTAATTTTTTTTTTTAGTATATTGACATTATCTTGTAAAATATAAAAATAATATGTTTTATATCTTTATTTAGTGTAATGTATATTTTGTTTTTTAAGTTCAAAATATTTATATAATAGTAACTAGTATAATAACTAAGTGAACTATTTTCCAAAATAGGTTAAGGTCTGGCACATTCCACCTGAAGGTCTGAAAGAGTCACTCTCGACACCAGAATGTACATTATCACAGAAACAAAGAAGAGTTGAGAATGTGGGCTTCCATCCTGTTGCCGATGGGTTGATTCATGTAGCATCGGGACATGAACTTGCTTTGTGGGATTTGACGAAACAGAAGGAGGCTTTCGGTAAGTCAAATTTTGTATGTTAGTTACAAAATGACCAAGCAGTAAGTTTTTGCATCTAGCCATGCTATGAATGGGATGAAGAAAAAAATATTTTAAAATATGTATAATAACATAAATGCAAATATGGAGCAAACAAGTAAACAGGAAAGTTGTGAGTTATGGAAATTATAAGGGAATTTTTATTTTTAGATTAGTTTTATTTCTCCATTCAGGTATCTTAGACAAAGTACAGTATTGAGTCCTGTCATTCAACCCACTGTCTCAATTACAGGTGAAAAGAGTAGAAATCTACATAAATATATATGTAACAATGATATACTTATGTTTGAAAAACTGTTGCAGATTCAAATCTTGCTTGAATTCTTAAACAAAAATGAACATTTTTGTTATTGTGTATAAATAATGTTGTTGTTTTCTTTTGTTGTTAAAAGAAGTAGTATTCAGTTTTGTCATTTGATGGGTCTCTTTGGCATAAATATGAAAAATAAATTTGGGCCAGTCGTGGCGCAGTGGTACAAAGTGTGATCGTCAAGCGACTGGTTGTGGGTTCGATTCCCACTCAAGGAGTGGAAATATTTAATATTGCCATTTTCAGGTAAAGCGCGGCGTTAAGTTGCGCCACTTAACATGCAATGCCTCCGAATTCGGCAGAAAGTGGGGATCCGAGTGTCTTAACACTAGGTTCCTTCTGCCTACCTTGCTGTGTGTGGGACACAGCGTGAAGTTAAAAAAAAAAAGAACAAAAAAGTTACAAGCTAGACACTAGACGCACCCCTAAAATACAGGATGTATACAAAAATAAAAATAGATTGTAATATGAATATGTTTATAATAAGTTGAAAAGGACTGAGTCATAGTGTCTGTTATCATTGTCCATTATCATTATTCAATATGTATTTTGGATAAAAGAAGAAAGTTTTTAAAACATTCCATTATAAATGCTTTAATGAAACTCTAAATAAATTCTCTTTTGATTTTAACATTTTTACTATAATTCTCACATTTTAAGAAATCGTAAAAATTTGAACGCGGCGGAATTGGAATCCGCGTCTTTCGAAACCGTCCAAGTTCTCTAAATACGGGTTCGAATTCCACTACGTCGATATTTTTTAAAAATTCTCTTCGTATTGTTTTAGATGAATCGTCGAATGGCGTTCGATCTACTCGCGATTATATTACTATATTTGATTTAATGTCACTTCCCCAAATGAAATCATAAACGGCGTTTTGAATTATACTTCTCAACAATATCTAGAATTCGGACGAAAAGTGTGAGAGTCTAGAGTCGATCTATCTAGAGTTCGAACATATGTGTGTTAATATTAGATTTACTTAGCCTACCTTTACTGTGTACGGGAGTAGGCAGAGGGAACTTAATGTTATGACACTCCGGTCTCCACTTCCCGTCGAACTTCGGAGGCATTGCGTGTTAAGTGGCGGAACTTAACGCCGCGGTTTGCCTCAATACCAGAGCGAAGAAAACAGAAATATTAAATATTTCCATTCCTTGATTGGGAATCGAACCCACAACCAGTCGCGTTTACAGTTACACTTCCTGGCCACACTGGCCATGAAATGTGAAATAATTTAACTCTATATAAATATGCTCTCGAACACGATTTTTAGTTACACATTATTATTAAATATTTGTTTACATATTATAATTAATAATATATTAATACCTATAGTTAACCGAGACCACGCAGAAGTGATACAATCGACATCATGGAAGAAAGACGGCAAGTTGGTAGCGACTTCGTGCAAGGATAAGAAAGTTCGTATTTTAGATCCTAGAGCTGCCTCATCAGTTCTGGGTGTTGCTAACAGCCATCAGAACATAAAGGACAGCCGGCTGGTCTGGCTTGGGGATACTGATAGGATTCTTACTACAGGTTAGTTGTAATTTATATTGTTTACTGTATAAGTTATTTGGTGTATATAGGCGTTGTTCCGTTGTTGAGTACATGCCATGTGTGGATTTCGGGCGAAAAATGGAGAACGGAGTGACTTGATACTAGATTTTTCTTTTATACGGTTAAAAGTGTAAAGTTGGATAACAATCACCTGCTTTACCTCCATTGATCTGAACATTGCATCATTTTTTAAATAAACGTAATAAAGCAATAATGATTTAACACTATGTTCTGTAAATTGGAAAAGCGTTACCGGTGATTTAGAATGATTAAAACCAACAAACAATCAATAGCCTTTGAAACCAAGGGCTCATTTAAAAATTCACACAAACTATTCTCAATTTTAGAATCAGATCCTGATTGGGATTTAATGAAAGACAAATGAAAATTGGTACAAAATCTAAGGATCAAATTTTTGTACGTTTTCTATAAATATCTATGCCTCTAGTTGGTATCTACTCATTCATACCAGAAATTTTCTTTTACTCCAAAAGCTTAAAATACATAATTTTGGTATTACTTACATTTCCGCGGAAAACAAATATTGCATAAGACCATAATTTCAAAGTGAACAATTTTGAACTAAACAAAGAACTGTACAGAAATAGATTTAGTATTCATTTATTGGCTATCGAAGTAGGCGTGAGAGGTATAACAGCGAAGTCTCTCTATAATCTAATAATAGATGTGGGCCTGTCTAGAATTATTATCTATTGATTTCTAGCACGTATCTCGAAGGCGGCATAAGTAGGATCTTTTGAAATTTGGTTAGGTAGAGAGAAGGGCATGGATAATGAGGCAAGAGTTATTATATTTTATAGGGGACCCTTAAATCTATATTTGGTACGTAAGTCCCATGTACTATCCCGATCTCCTCTATCTGCACTATGATTTCATGGAATTCTAAATAAAACTTTCTTCTCATATAAATTTATATAATTAATTTGTTTTTAATCGCTTTATAAAAGGAGTCGGTCAGATTTTTTTACATCTCTTAAGACGTAAGAATTTGAGATATACATTTTATGCATAATTTTTAAATGATTATTTAATAAATTTCATGAATCGATTTTGATAAATGAATTATCTTTTCATAGAATGTATTTTAGGCATGTTTTCATATAAATTTCATTAAAGTTTGTTTTTATTGTAGTTTTTACAATAAAAGTGAATTATCTGCTGTTCATTTCAACTTAGTAAAGTCTGGTAGTGGTGAAGTTTATAATTTTTTAAAAATTTAATTACGCTATTGCTTAAATTTAACGCAAAAGGATTTTAATTAGCGCTAACTTAGAAAACAGGTACTAATTTATAGCCAACTAAAATAAGTATACAGCTATGTGCTAGTCTCGTCATAACGATATGTTATGCCTTTGTAACTTTTATTATTTATTTTACATTTTTTTAATATAATGTTCAAATCTTGACATCCGAAATCGGAGACGAGTAATTTTTATAGCCTCTTGTATAGTTGCTCTGATCTGACTTTAACACGATTGGTTGTAAGTTAGATTTCTACTTGAGGTTAAAATTTTATTTTAAATATTCTTATTCCCCTCTTCTGGTACCGAAGGCAAGGCAGCGTTAAATTCCATCTCTCAACTCCTAAGTTGTCGATATCGGGTGGAAACTGAAGAACAGAGTGCCTTGACACTACGCTCTCTTTGACTACCCTGCCTGGTGTAAAATATACATTATATTTTATACCTTTTTTCTTTAAAAGTTTTCTTATAATTTGTCATATATAACTATACTATTATATACATACAACTTATACTTATTTTTATATTTTTTTATCCAACTAGTAACAGGACTTACCGTTTATGATTCATGCATAATGCATTTTTACAAAAAAATGTTAATTACGTTGCAAGTTAAAGCCCGTTTTGGTTGGTCTTCGTTACTTTAATATTCACATAAAAATTGGGACGACTTGTTAACTGATTTTTTAAGCATTTTTTGCATAGAATCTTGTAGTTTTATTATTTGTCTTTCGTAACGTAAGGAAGGACGTTTCTTTGTTTTTATAACGCGGGATAATATTTCTTTGTCGATTACAAAAATACTAAAATTATCAAATTTCACTATTATTTCACTACTTCATTTCTAATTGTTGTCGGAAATACATTTTTTTAGCTTCACCTATATCTATCCATATAAAAAATATCTTTGCAACTTTATTACTAATTAGGGACTCATCTTGCTAACTCATTTATTTGAAAATTTGCACACGTGTCCGGAATTGCTAATAGAATACTGTCGTATTTTATCTTCTTTTCTTATCTTCAATAACTCTCTAAGCATTTTAACCATCTAAGAAATTCTACTGAGGCCATCGTGGAGCAATGAGATAGCGTCGGACTGTAATCGCGATTGTTAGCGAGTTCCAGTCCCATTCAGTGAAATAAACATAACTTCTTTTCTAGCTTCACGCTGTAACACCCGTATAGAAGAGAAGACAGAAGAAAGATAGTGCTAAGACACTCCGTTCCTCACTTTCTGCCGAATTCTGAAGGTATTGCGTGTTAGGTAGTTACGGACCTAGCGCTGAGCTTTGCCTGGAATCTAGAGCGGAGAAAATGGAAATATTAAATATTTCTATTCCGCGAGTGGGAATCGAACCCACAACCAGTCGTTTACAGTCACACGTTTTTGTCACGGCGCCACGACTGGTCCCTATATTATATGCACTAGCAGAAATGACATTTGTTGCAGCATTTCCAAACGCCGCTTTAGCAGGATATCTCGGTGCAGTTCCTAACAATGTACATTTTCGACTTCTCTTAGTCCGACTTCCATTTAGTATATACAATCACGCCTCGTAATTTAATTACTTTTATTTCTCGGCTCTAGTGAAAAAAACAAAGCGCGGTGTTCAGATCCGCCTTTTATCACGCAACGTTTTAAGTGGGGACGGAGTGTCTTAACACTAGGTTCCCACTGCATACCCTGCTGGGTGCGGGATACAGCGTGAAGTCTCAAATCCGGGCGGAAAGTGTGGAACAGAATTAGTCATTCTCTGGAACGGAATTTCTCACTCCCTATGACTATCCTACTATGCGGGGAAAAAGCGTAAAGCTGACTCAACAGTCTACGTACTGGACCTCCTTTTTTATGAGTAATCTTATTCCGTGTTCCAATTAATTATTCTACCGCATAATTTTCTTCAAGTGTACTCAATTCAACGTGACATTGCGAAGGCGAAGTGAATTGTTTGTAACAGACTGAAAATCCCTTCAGCCACACTTAATATTAAAAATGCGCAAGTCTATCTATCTGTCTGTATATTACACTTTCACGGCGAATCTACTGGACCGATTTGGATGAAATTCGCAATGAAAATAGTTGAGGACCCAGGGTCAAACATAGATTATTTGTTTTTTCAAAAACCAAACTCGAAGGGGCTTAAATAAGGGGTGAATATTTGTATGAAAAACATAAACGCCTAACTTTAGAACGAGAACGCGGGTATTCGAAAATATGAAGCAGTTCTTGTGTTATTTGCGGGCGAAGCCGCAAGGGGGTCGCTAGTAGTATAAGCATAAGCGTATCAACAATTTCATAACCATTGTCTAATTTTAATTTAAATTTTGACTTATCTTCATGCATCTCCCCCATATTGCGTGGTAGACAAAGATACCTATATAATTTACTGATAAAGGGTGACCCGTTCACCACTTCACGCGAACAAATTAAAAACCAAAATGTTAAAATATCTATTCGTCCATTTTTATAATTATTACGAAATATAAGTATCTTTTATTTGTAATATGTGTACAAAGTACAATAAAAGTAATAATTGAGGCCAGCCGCGGCACAGGGACACAGAGTGACTGTAAGCGCGACTGGTTGTGGGTTCGATTCCCACTCGAGGAATTGATATATTTAATATTTCATTTTCTTCGCTCTGGTGTCGAGGCAGAGTTGAGTTCCGCCACTTAATTCGCAATGCTTCCAGAATTTGGCGGAAAAATGGGGAACGAAGTGTTTTGACATTAGGTTTCCTCTGTTGTGGTGCGGGATATAGCGTGAGCGTGAACTAAAAAAAAAGTAATAACTTATGTTGCCCCGTAAAATAAAAGGTACTTGTATACTCATACAAGCGATGATTGTAGTTTCGATTACATTCGAAAAGTGTTTGTAATTTATTGTTATTATTGAGTACTCAGTATCAAGACACTCTGCTCTTCATTTCGCGACATCGAGCATCTTGAATGGCGGAATTCATCCGGGTATCACCAGACTGGAGAAATAAAAATAATTTAAATATAATCGTTTCTCCGAGAGGTAATCGAACCCTGAACACAGTAACGTTTACAGTCAACGCTGTCATGTCAAAAGTAATATATCTTTAGAAAACGTATATAAATTTGAATGCATTTGAACACGTACCTCTTGGAAATTGTCTACGTAAAATTTATTATACTTGGACGATATCTAAGGGTGCGGGTTCAAATCCTGATGCGTTCAATTTTTTATACATTTAATAAAAATGTCTTTTTCAATTTCATAAGCGTGTGAGACTGTTGTAGCGTAGTGGGACAGCGTCTGTCTATAAAAGCGATAGTTGTGGGTTTAATTCCCATTTTATTATATTTAAATTTCCATTTCTTGACTCTGGTAACTAAGACAAATTGCGGCGTTGAGTTCCGCCACACAGCAGTCAATGCTTCCAGAATTCGGCGGAAGTAGGAATACTTGTTAAATCTAACATATTTTTTTCTTTTTGTATTAGGTTTTGATTCAGCCCGTCTACGGCAAATCATGATACGCGATATACGCAATCTATCCCAAACTCAAAAGACGTTGGAATTGGATTGTTCTACCGGAGTATTAATGCCTTTGTTCGACGCTGACACTAACATGCTGTTCTTGGCTGGGAAAGGAGACACTACAATACTTTATATGGAATTATGTGATAGAGAACCTTATTTGATTGAAGGGTTGAGGCATTCTGGTAAGTATTTGTTCCTTTTTTTTAAAATTGTAATTTTGCTTGTATTTTTTTTACCCAATCATCATTGTTATTGTACGAAAAATTGTTTGGCAAAAGAGAATGGTGTTTATTAAATATTTTTTAACTTTTTAAAGTATTATAAAGTGTGTGACTTTAAAAGTTTTAGCATATCATTAAATTTTTGTTATTTTTTATAAACTTCCCAAGTGTGTTTGTTTTATGTTTTTTTTTCTTTATTACTTAAAAAGTGACACTCGGTCATACATGTAGATGTAGGCAAAGATCAAGTAACGTCAATCTTTTTATTTAATGTAAAAGATCACACGTTCAATATTTTTAAGTTTCATTTTATTTATAAATTTATGAATTTTTCTAGTAATATTTTCATATTAATTTTTAAATCTCATACATAATTTGTAACCACAGGTGAACAAACAAAAGGTGCGTGTTTGGTACCAAAGAGAGCCCTCCGCGTTATGGAGGGCGAAGTGAACCGCGTGTTACAACTGACTGGCTCGTCTGTTGTGCCTATCATGTATCAAGTGCCTAGAAAGGTTAGTAAATATATATTTTTATATAAACCTGCGGCTTTGTCCGTGTATTTATAAACAAATCTCCTAATAATAAATATTTAATATTTCCATTTCCTTCGCTCTGGTACCAGAAGCAAAGCGCGGTGTTAAGTTCCGCCACGTAGCACGCAAGGCCTCCGAATTTGGCGGTGAGTGGGGAACGGAGTGTTTTAACACAAAGTTCCCTCTGTTTACCCAAATGTGTGCGGGATACAACGTGAAGTTATAAAAAAAAATAACTAAATAACTTAAATTTGTAGCAAAAAGATGAATGACTTTCATGCATACAGTATCAGAACTCAGTCGTAAAATGTAAAATTTATTTTTGCTATTGCTATCCGTAGTCGTCCGTATGGAGTATACTCCATCTATACTCCATACTAATATTACAGACGAAAAGACGAAACTCTGTCTACGATGTGTACGAAAGTCTGTCTGTTCCGCTTTTACGACCACTCAACCGGTCTGAAATCTCAATGAAATTCTGAATGAGTTGAAGATACAGATTCAAACATAGGCTACTATTACTTCAAAAATCAGCTCAAAAAAGCTTGGAATAGGAGCGAAAGATTGAATTAGGAGAAAGTTTAGTTCACGTGGTGAAGAGCTAACGGGCCGCTAGTTTAAAAATAACGTATTTTTTTAATATGTTAATTAAACATTAAAAATAGTAAATTTCAATATCCTAAAAACTCGTTTATATAAAATATAGTCCTTTATTTGCTTTAGTGGTTTGTTACTTCCTAACCACTTTAGGTCGATGACTACCACTTCCTTTAGTACTGTTACACTTCGTAGGAAGTCAGTACTTTAAACAAAAGACTGATATTAAATCTTGCCTATTAACGTGTGAAAGGGGTAATTTTATTAAAGATATGTATGGATGAGGGTGTCATAAAATTAGAATTTTGATATAATTGAGCTTAAAGTCTTGTTTTGATTACGATTTAATTTTAAATATTGTTTCTATAGGAGCAAAATTAGATTATAATTATATTTATTTTTGGTTTAATGGTTAAGTGCTCGATTTCCCCCGACTGCGATGGTGTCGAAAAAATAATATAAAATACATAATTTTCTTTGACAGTTATATTGATTCTACACAGCAAAATAGTGAACCTAGTTTAAAGACAACCGTTTCTTTACTTTCCACACAAATTCAATTCAATGTATATTAAGTGACAACTCAACGCCGTGATTTCTCTTCTAGAGAAACGACATATATAAAAACCATATTTAATTAATTTCCTCATTTTCAGAGTTATCGTGAATACCACGCAGATTTGTACCCAGAAACTACGGGAGCGGTTACATACCTCAGTGCTCCGATGTGGTTGGAGAACCAGGACTATCCCGTGCCTAATATATCTTTACATCCAGACGCTAATAATTGTACTCAGGTATGTTTATGATATGACATGTAAGCCAGCTCTCCCTATTCCCACCATCCCCATCCTTCCTCCCTCCTTTTTTTCTCCCCCCTTAGGCAACGCATCCATAACTTTTCTAATGTTGTGGATGTCCATGGGCGAAGGTAATTACCATCAGTTGGTCCTTCTGCTCGTTTGCCAATCTTTCTTCAAATAAAAAAAATGTTTGTGCTATGTTATTAGAGGTTTTTTTAAAGACATTTTGTTTATTTTTTCTTTTAGCTTTATGCTTAGGTATATGGCCATTGTAACGCAGTAGTGATGTTGTGGATTCGATTTTCATTCGAAGTAATGATCGTAGTTTAATTTATTTTCATTTCTCCACTTTGATAAGTGAGACATAGCATGGCGTCGAGTTCCGCCACTTAATACGTAATGTCTAAGATTTTGACACTAGGCTTTAATAATTGCAACGAACAAAGCGTGAAGTTGTACCAAATAAATCGTGAAAATCAAAGATCTTTTTCTTTTTTAAGATTATTAGAACAAAAACACAACATTTAATATGATCGTTTGTTTTTTTTTTGTTATGACTACTAGTGTTCTATTTTTTGTTAATGGTTTTGTATGATATAATATTTTATTAATTGAAGACATTTGAATGACATGAATGAAGGTGATATATCGTATTCTTGAATTCTATGCATAACTGTCAGTTATATAATTTGTTTTGTCTAAGGTACCCGAGCGAAAATGAAAATTTAAATATAATAATTCCCCGAGTGGGAATCGAACCCACCACAACCATCGCTTTACAGTCAAACGCTGTCCCACTGCGCCATGAGAAAAATATTGCGACATATCACCTTTATTCAAACATGTCTTCTATTTTTAAAGGATATATTAAGTTTTTTTTTTGGGTTATTTTATATGCATGAATATTGTTTATGGTGTTATTTATTTTCGTATTTCTTTTAATTTTAATTTTTGGTTATTATTCGTTTTTTTTTATTTATTTGTTTTAATTAAGGTTTTTTTGTGTTCATTTTGTGCTAAAGGTGTTTTTGTGTTTGTGTATTTTTTATTTTGTAGTTCTTTTTTTTAATTGGTGTAGTTAGTGCTAATGGGTGAATATTTTTTACGTAAGTATGTTTTTTTATTTGCTATATAATTATTATTATTTATTAGCTTTTATCTTTTGGTTTTTGTTTAACGCTAAAGCTTTATAAGAAACAATATTTATTTAAATATATTTCTTCTATAGACTCACCGTGGTAATCTCGAAGACTTAGTAAAGGCTATACTATCAATGCCTGTGCCAAAGAAAACAGAATCAAAACCAATAGTAACAAACGTTCAACAAACTGAAGATGCGAAAACTACACCAAAATCGGCACCTCCAGAGCAAAAAGACGAAGATAGAATAGATTTTGTGAACGTAAAAGACTTAATTAAAGGCATGGAAAGGCAAAAACCTGAACCGAGAGACTATAACAAAGAAACCAACGGTTTCCACAAGAAAATAACGGATAACGGCCACGATTGCGACAAAAAAGACGATGAGACCGAAGAAAAGACCGAAAAGACCGAGAAGACCTTGGAGAAGACCGAAAGTTCTGACTCTTCGGAATCGTTATCTAGAAGTAGTAGCTATGTTAATGGGGTTCCGGTTCAAGTGCCCAAACCTTTGCCACGGTCTTCTATATCTGAGGCCGGGTCTTCTGACGATATGTCGGAGGCGCCCAAGCCTAAACCAAGGACTACGGCAGTACCTATATCTGGATATAAGGTAGTTTTGAATTGTGTTTTTTGCGTTTTTTTTTTTTTGGTATTATATTAAAAGGCAATATTTTTTTTATTTGCGTTTTGTTTTTTTTTTGGTGCTGTAGCGTTTTTTTCGTTTATTTTTCATTTTTTTTTATTTACTGTGTATTATATTTTTATATCATTGTTTTTGTGTTTATCTTTTGTTTTTGTGTTTTTTAATCTTGTATTTTTGGTTCCACTAGCCATTTTTGTCATGAGAGGCAAAAATGGCTAGTCGTTAAATATGTAAGTTATATACATTTTTTTATTTACTGTCTTTCTTATTTTATAATATGCATTTATTATGAAAAAATAAGACGTATATTTTATTTTTAAATGTATTTTTTTATATATAAATTTTATTTCGTTTCCAGCCTCGTTTGGGACCAAAGCCATTTTCAGCGTCTGCAGGAAGTGAAGAGTTTTCATTTGACAAAGTGTTCTCTGTACCGGCCGTCCCCGGTCTTACTAAATCTGATTCAGGTAATAATAAAATAAGAAAAAACGTAGAATATATTGATATATCACCATTTTTATTGAGCTGAGCGAAGCGAAACTCATACTGGTCGAAAATGTGTTTTGTTGTGATTTAACTCTTCCTGGGCTATTTGTAGTAGACTTCTGAAATTTGGCAGGGATATCGAGCACAGTAATAACATTAAATATGTACTTCGCACAGCTCTTCCCGCCACGAAGAACAACGAGGCAATTCCTGGTTATTTTAATACACTACTGTGCGTAACCGCCTCGGATTGTATATGCATCATATATAGCAGTAGATAGTTCTGGGTTCGATTCCTACTTAGGGGAATGTTTATATTAAATAATTTTCATTTCATCGCTGTGGTTACAAGTAAGATGAAGCGCGGCAATAAGTTCTGTAACACAATGTCTCGACCTTACTTTTTCTGTCTTCCCTGCTATACGGGAAAGCAAACTCTAGAAAATAAAACTTTACTGTACACTTACTGTTAAAAAAAAATATTTGCATGTAAAATTTGAGCTCAACGGGATTTGAACCCGCACTTCTAGGAATGTGTTCAAGCGCTCTGACCGCTAAACATAATATGATCTACTACCGGCTTCGTCGAAATTTAAACGCTTTCTAAAAACACTTTTAATTTTATATGTACAAAAGATGAAATAACTATAATTCCTATATATTTATTTTGTAATTTTCAGGTCTATCACCAGTCGCGACGCAAGCGTCGACCCCTGTGGCTTCTACTCCCGTAGCCAAAGACGAGGAAAAGGAGAAATCCCTTTCACCGACCAGCGACGTTGAAGTTGCGGCTGGAAAGGGTTAGTTAGAGAATTAATTGTAAGAATGAGTGTAGTATAGTGGGTTCGATACTCATTTGGAGAAATTATTGGTATATGTATGTAAAATTTAGCTCGGCGTTGAGTTCCGCAACTTAACACACGTTTGCAACAATTTCTCGAATAGGTTGAATTTAAATATGAGTCTTGTAGAGTTTTGGATGATGGAATGAAAGTATAAAGTCATATGTAATGAAATCCCATGTAATGCTTTAAAATAAAATATTGAAAAAATATTTTTTTTTTAACTATGTAACTCATAACTATATGAAACAAATACTTTAATGGTTACTCCCATTTGTACACCAGATAACTGATTCTCGTAACTGTGCACCAAGAAAATAACAATTAGATTAATAAAAAATAGAAGTTAACAATTTTTGAAAATAACAGCGCTTTTTTCGTAATAATTTATATTTATTATTTTCTCAGAGGAATATACGAATGGTAAATCTGATACCAGTTTAGAAGAAGATGTGAATTCATCGGATTCTGGATACAGACCCAAGACACCCAGTACTGCTGAAAGGAGGAAGATGTTTGAAAACACTGAGTGAGTAATCATTAAAATAATAATAATATAATAAACATTTAGAAAATTTTTATAATTAGTTGTAATGTACTTTGTTATTAGTTGTAAGAAACTAATAGTAAAATGGCGAGTAATGTGTAACTAATGTGAGTTAAAAAAGATTGTAAGTTTTTTAGTAATATTTAGCCCTGAATATATATTATAATAATTAATAGTCCTGATTGTTGACTGATAATAATAAATTAGAATATTATATGCTTCACGCTGTACCCCGCATACAGCAGGGTAGGCAGAGGGAACCTAGTGTTAAGACACTCTGTTCCCCATTTTCCGCCGATTTTTGGAGGCATTGCGTGTTAAGTGGACTTTGCCTCGATAACATAGCGAAGAGGATGGGAATATTAAATATTTCCACTCCTCGAGTGGGAATTGAACCCACAACCAGTCGTTTACAGTCACACGTTAGTGCCACTGCGCCACGACTGGCCAGTCGCTATATTATATGCACTAGCAGAAATGACATTTGTTGCAGCATTTCCAAACGCCGCTTTAACAGGATATGTCGGCGCAGTTCCTAACAATATATATTTCCGACTTCTCTTAGTCCGACTTCTATTTAGTAAATTTAAGCCTTTTTAACTGTTATAGAAATCTAAAGTATTTGATTTGTCGCTACCACAAAATAAAATCTTTTTTTATTTAAAGAAAAAACACTAAATAATTTATTTGTTATCCAGCGGTGCAAATCAGTCTATAGCAGATAGACGTCGCACATATGAACGTTCAGTCAGCGTTGCTGTAGAATCTGAAGCGCCGCCGTCTCCAGCACCTTTAAGGTATATTTACTTTATTTTCTGATTGTATTGAGTTTTTGATATTTAAATTTTAATGTTTTTATTGGCACAAAAGTACAAAAAAAATATGTTACATACATACATATACAGTTAGAATTGTATTGAAATAAATAGAAATCGCCTGTTAAGTTGCGTAATTCAACGCCGCGCTTTGTGTTACCAAAGTGAGAATACTAAATAATTTAAAATGTAATCATTTCACCGATTGGAGATCTTATCTTAGTCATTGTATTTACAGTGACATACTATTTCACTGCGCCACTATGGTTCATTTTTAAAATATCATCAAATTATTATTAATATACTATTACTTTTCGTTCCCTACATAACATGCAATGTCTTCAGAATTTGGCGGTGCGTGGGGAACGGAGTATCTTAACATTAGATTTCTTCTGCTTATCCTGCTGTATGCGGGATACAGCGTGAGCTATAAAAATAGTTAAAATTTTTGTTCTTTTGTATTAGGCGACGAGATTCCCTAAAGTCCCGCAAGAGTCCCGACCGCGAGGAAAAGCGATCGTCTGTGCCTAATGTCACTACGAAGAGAACTTCTACTGTATTTGGTATGTTTTATTATTTTTTTATAAAAATAGTATTTTTTCTTAGTCATACAAATTGTAATGAAAAATAGTTCTCTGCACACGTATTCAGATTCGATTACTATAAATATTTTAACATTTTTAAAGTGATATCCACATTTACCGGTGGTGTCTACTATACAAAATTTAGAATATGAAAAACATTTCTAAAGTAAATTCGGCGAAAAGGAACGGAGTGTCTTACCTCTGCCTACCCTGCTGTGTGCGGGATACAGCGTGAAGCTAAAAAAAAATCTAAAGTAACGAAAACGTACAAAAAAACACTAAACGGCACTTGGCCGGTTTCCAAGAAGCGCGATTTCACATACCCTTTAATATATATACGCCTTTAATAATACGCATTCAATTTTTATACGTTTTCTGATTTTTTTTTCTATGCAATATAGCATAGCATTATGCAGTACTATAATAAAACATGTAGCATAAATAAATTGCATTTCGTAGTACCTAGTTATTATCTTTGACGGCCAGACTTATTAAAACTTAATTACAAATAAAGGCCAGTCGTGGCCCAGTGGCACAAGCGTGTGACTGTAAACGACTGGTTGTGGGTTCGATTCCCATTCGAAGAGTGGAAATTATATTTCCATTTTCTTCGCTCTGGTGTCGAGGTAAAGCGCGGCGTTAAGTTCCGCCACTTAACACGCAAGCCTCCGAATTCGGCGAAAAGTGGGGAACGAAGTGTCTTAACACTAGGTTCCCTCTGGCTACCCTTCTGTGTGCAGGATATAGCGTGAAGCTATAATATAATAATAATAATACAAATTAAGGTGTCTCTTTTTTCAGGAAAAGTATCGAAATTCCGTCATCTCAAAGGCACTCCAGGACACAAGTCTACTCATGTGGAGAATATCAAAAATATCAGTCGTCAAATATCTGGTGAATGTAACGGGTTTTATGGTGAGTTCCATTTTTTTATTAATTATAATTCGTAAATATATTGTCAGTTATGGAAATAAAGAAGAAAAAACGATTTCTTTAATTAGGGTACAAAAAATATATATTTAAGAGAATATAAACATTTCTTTGAGAGTAGCTAGTTTAGAAAACTGTTTTCACTTATTGAAAATAGTTGTGGGTACAATTCCCAATACTTCGTCTTCCATTCAAGTATCACTTAAGCACTTAGCGAAAACTTATGATTACTTTTTCTATCGTTATGAAGTAATGGGACAAAACAATAAAATATTGCTTATATATCATTTTGAGGGCCCTTCAATAGTTTTGCGCTTATTATGAAAATCTTTTTAAGATTATCTTAATAACTTTCTGTATCTATGTATTGTCTGTATATTAAATATGTAAGAGAAAAGTTTATATTCATATAGAAATAAATATAATTATTAAAATCAACACGCACTTACAGAATTTTATACAAACAAATATAAATTGCTTAAGCAAAAGTCAATCTACACACCAATCATTCTATTCAAAACAAAGTTTCACAATATAATATTGAACCCACAACCATCCCTTTTATACCCATGGAATTATAATTCAACTTTATCATTAACAGTGACATATTTTTTTTTTGGTATCAATTAATAAAATAAGGAGTAAACTCTCTATCACTTAAGTTGAAAGTAAATGTAAATTGCTTTTAAGGGGTCACGTAAAACACATTACTTTAAATTATTTGCTAAACTGCACTTAATTTATACACCAATCATTCTATTAAAATATCAATAAAATTTTGAACTAACAACCTTTTACCTTAATTGCATCCAATCCTATTACATCCAAAAACAAAATCAATAAAAAAAAAGAATAAAATATCGAACATTTATATCCATAGCGAATAAAAAATATAATTAACATATTGAACCCACAAGTAACCTTCCCACTTACAGCAAAACAAAATTATCAATTTGTACTGAACATGTGATAAACCCACAGCAAACACCATCAGCTGCGCAGTACCTGTTGTTGAACTCATATTTACATATAAACATATTTTTATATAAAATAATATATATTGTTAAACAATACTTAACTTTACACACTAACAATCAATTTAAATAAAAAGTTTTTTAAAAAAAAAAATCTTATAACCTTTACACACACAGTGTAAACTAATGTTATTCAATTAAATATTGATCCTGTAACCAACCTTCACACCCACTGCGAAAGTCTGTTGCTCAATATACATACAAATACACTTCTAACAATTTAACATACACTGCTAAAGCAATTTATGAACCAATATATCTATTCATTATTAAAAAAAAAAAATCTCGTAACGTTTACACTCATAGCGAAATAAAAACGTTTTTCAATAAAATGTTAATCTGACCACCTTCCTTCCTACAGCCTTTTTTTGCCTGTATACATTTTATTATATATTATATTATAATATATACATACATTATAATATATAATAAAATGTATCAATAAAATATATAGATACACAGCCTAAAAAAAAATCAATAAAACATCGAACCCGTAACCATCCCCTTTAAACCCACAGCAAACGCAATCCGCTGCGCGGTCCCCGTCGGCGGGGGAGGCGGCGGCCGCATCGGGGTCGTGGAGCTGCCGACGGGCGCCACGCGGGCCGCGCGCGCGCCGCCGCACCACCCCGCCGCGCTGCACCCGCCCGCGCTGCTGCACCCCGCGCCGCTGCAGGACTGGGCCTTCGACCCCTTCGACGACGACAGGCTGCTGGTAGCCTGCGATGATGGGCTGGTGCGCGAGTGGATCATACCGGAGGGAGGTAGGTTTCATTATGTGTTTGTTATTTGGTTCTTTTTTGGGAGAAAATATGTTTTTTTTGGTTGGGAGGCTAGGTAAAGAGTTAGTGTTGAGATTCTCTGTATTTTTCCTTTTTGTTGGATATGGAGATGTTGTGTTAGTTGCCAAAATGAGTGAATGAATTAAGAGAATAAGCCGTCGTGGCACAGTGGGGCAGAATTTGACTGTAATGCAATGGTTGTGGGTTTCATTCACACTTTGAGGTTTGATTATATTAAAATTTTCCATTTCTTCTCCTTGGTACCTAAAGCAATGATCGTTGATTTTTGCCACTCAAAAACAGCGTAGCACATCTCTAAAATAATTCATTTAGTAAAAAAATATATCAGGAATTAGAATTAAATCCACAACCAAACGCTGTTATAGTAATATAACAGACAATACTGAGGCCTTTTCATAATTATTTCGTAATCATGTAAAAGTAGTAATGAAGTGACGAAAACTTTTGTCCCTGAAAATTTTACAAATGGAGGAGTATGAAATTTAGCATAAGTAAAATTTATTTCTTTGCAGAGGAGGCGTAATATCTTCCTTAATAATCTATAAAAAATACATTACATGAATAAAATAAATATCGCACATACGGCCATAATATGCCTTACATATGTGTACTATAAAAAGTAACATATATTGCTAAAGTAACGCGTATTTTATACGTCGACGGGGACACTACTAGTAGTAATTAAAATCTGATATTAGTTTAATAATAGAAAAAAATAATTTATAGAATAGAATACCCACCAACCCTTTGCGGTCTTTCTTTATCAAGAAATAAAAAAAACACTTTTGTACGGTGTTTCAAACATCATTTTTTTAAAAAAATAACATGTATTTTCAAAAATTAAAGTTGTGGAACTCGATTCTGCGTTTTGTCGTAATTACCAGACAAGGGAAACGAAAATAACTTAAATATCATTCCCAATATACGTGATTAGTCCGGTAAAAATAGTTTAATTTCAAACATATTTTATTAAGTTGGCGTTTTATTAAGTTTTGAAAACAGTAAACTAGATGGCGCTGTACCAAAACGTCGCGTTTCTGAATCGCGCTATCGACTTGTTGTTCCCAAAAGCATAAGATATGTGATTGCCGGTGTTATAAGCATCTCTGGTTTCCCTTCAAAACGCATAAATCTTTCGCCTTTTACTAAAGATTTCCGTGGAGGGGAACACTCAAATGAGTCTTTCATATTTTTGAAGATCTTGCTTTCTTAGCAAGATTTTATTAATCCTTGATAAACATTATTATATTAAATAATAAATGGTGGCCAGTCGTGGCGCAGTGGCACAAGCGTGTGACTGTAAACGACTGGTTGTGGGTTCGATTCCCACTCGAGGAGTGGAAATTATATTTCCATTTTCTTCGCTCTAATGCCGAGGCAAAGCGCGGCGTTAAGTTCCGCCACTTAACACGCAAAGCCTCCGAATTCGGCGGAAAGTAGGGAATGAAGTGTCTTAACGCTAGGTTTACTCTGCCTTCCCTGCTGTGTGCGGGATACAGCGTGAAGCTAAAAAAAAGAGCAGCCATTAGTGCTTGCACTACGCAGGGACTGTGTACCCTCCTCCCTTACCCCCCTGGTGTTGCTGTAAAGACCGCAGGGATAGCATCAACAGCAAGTCTTCATATCAAAAAAAAAGTAAATAATAAATAGTTAAAGCGTGATGAAATATAAATATAAAATTTTTGTATGCAGCAGGATATATACCCGTGCAGAAGCAAAGCTTATAGTCCACGCGCCTTAACCCTTATACCATACGTTGTTTATCGAGCTGCCTTAAAATTATTATATTAGTTGTTAGCATCCTTTTCGAAAAAAAATTACAAATCTCTTATCCCAAGATTATATATGTATATAAAAAAAAATCATTTCCTAAATATTAAAATTTTAAAACATTACCCAAATTTCAGGTCTACAAGAATCAACAAACGAACCCAACCGTATATTCTCGGCTCATCCAGACAAGATATACATAATCCGTTTCCACCCAACCGCCTCAGACATCCTAACCACGGCTGCCCACGACCTCACCATCAAGATATGGGACCTCAGTCCGGAGAAACCGGTCGCTGAGATCACTCTCACCGGGCATAGTGACCAAATATTCTCTCTGGATTGGTCGCCTTGTGGTGATTATTTGGCTACTGTGTGCAAGGATGGGTTTATTAGAGTGAGTTATTTTTTCTTTTTTTTTTAACTTCAGCCTGTATCTGTATCCCACACATAGTAGGGTATGTAGGAACCTAGTGTTAAGACACTCCGTTCCCGATATTCTGGAAGCATTGTGTGTTAAGTGGCGGAACTTAATTCTACGCATCAGAGTGGAGAAAATGGAAATAATAAATATTTCAACTCTTCGAGTGGGAATCGAACCCACAACTTGTCGCGATTACAGTAACATTTTGTGCCCGCTAACCACGACCGGCCTTAAGTTTTTCCTTTCTCATATAATTTGTTATATTTAACAGAAATATTTTAGTGGAAAAGTGTCTGTTGTGTGAACACGATTGGTCGTGGGTTTAATTCCTACTAGAGAATAATTTGTATTGTTTTAATTTCTCCGGTGTTAAGTTCTCCCACCTAACAGTTCGTAATGTTTTTTGTAAATGTTATTAATAGTTGATTAGTCTATGCCTCTTAGTATGTTAAAAAAAAAACTTTTTTCCTTATGAAAATTTAGAATAATACAAACACCATTTATAATGCTTTAAAAACCTCTAAAATAAGTGTCTATTCTCTCTGTTTACTCTGTCTGTACAATGCGATTCTAATAAAACAAGGATTGATTTTAATTTCTCTTTGATGTTCCTTTACTTAAAAAGACATTTAAAGAAAACGTATAAAAATTTGAACGCAGCAGGATTCGAAGCCGCGCCTACTGAATGCCGTCCAGGCGCTCTCACCACTGAGCAATGCGGTATTCAGGAGGTGCGCGTTCGACTTCCGCTGCGTTCAAATTTTTATACGTTTTCTTTAAAATGTCTTTTTAAATTTTTGTAAGAGTGGAATAACACTTTAAAAATGTTTTGATGTTCCTATACTTATTTGTATTTGCATTATAATTTAAAAATAATTAATTTGTTTGATATCCTCAGATATACAAGCCACGGTCATCCACAGAGCCAATCAGCAAGGGCGCGGGCCCCGTGGGAAGTCGCGGCGCGCGCATTGTATGGGCGTTGCACGACACACATCTCGTTGTTACTGGATTTGATAAGTTAGTTATTGTAATAACAGTAGTAAAAAAAATAAAAACATATTTATTTATAAACATAATAAAAAAAAAATAATATTTATATCACGCTACCATATGTTTGACATACACTCTACTAAGACAACACAAATTTCAAACATCAACAAAGCTACTAATATAAATATATTAAAATATAAAATTAAATCATTATTAATAATTTCAGGGTATCAGAGCGACAAATAATGCTATACAAAGCATCAGATTTATCTGCGCCAGTGTGTACCGTTGGACTCGACGTGTCGCCCGCCATCTTGCACACGCACATCGATCATGATTCCAGCACACTGTTTCTTACTGGACGGGTAAAAACTTTATTTTTTAGCTTCACGCTGTATCCCGCACACAACAGGATAGGCAGAGGAAACCTAGTGTTATGACACTCCGTTCTGTGCGTGTTAAGTGGCGGAACTTAACGCTGCGCTAAAGCGCATTGGTGGGCAAAGCCATTTTCTTGGCTCTGGTGTCGAGGTTTACCTCGGAAATATTAAATATCTCTACTCCTCGAGTGGGAATCGAACCCACAACCAGTCTTTTACAGTCACACGCTTGTGCCACTGGGCCACGACTGACCACACAAAAATGGCCACATAAATATATTAGAAGCTAAAAATTATAGTAATTTTTTAACACATTAATAGATTATTTGTATTTATATACTAATTTATATGTTAATAAACAGGGTGATTCCACAATCTACGTGTACGAAGTTACTTGTGAACCGCCATACTTATGTGCATTGTCGCATCACCGAGCTGCAACACTACATCAAGGCATTGCTTTTCTGTCGAAGAATCTGTTGGCCGTTGAAAAGGTAATATATAAAATTAAAATATAATAATATGTGTTATTGTATTGTTAGGCATTAAGTAAAAAACAAGCCTACCAATTTAATTTTTTTTTCGCTGTTTACCAACTATATTTTTACCAACACATAGAGAGAAGGCCTATTAAATTTTGAAAATGGTAGTAAAATATATTTTAATACTGTGGAAATTAGTGATGATTGAACAAAGAATGTAATATTAGAGAGTATTCCAATACTTATAAAAAGCCTGTCATCATAGCATATCTCCGACTATCTCCGACGACTCACAATAACTGCATTGATATTAAAATTTTAAATTTAAATTATTTGTTTAATTAATATATTATTTCGTTGTGCAGGTGGAATTCGCTAGAGCATTAAGATTAACAAATGGCAATATTGAACCGTTATCCTTCACAGTACCCAGAATAAAGGTAAGTCATATCATTTTTAATCATTTTTTTTTTTTCCCCAGCTTCTCGCTGTATCCCGCACACTTCAGGGTAAACAAAGGGAACCTAGTGTTAAGACACTCCGTTGCCCACTTTCCACCGAATTCGGAGGCGTTGGGTGTCAAGTGGCGGAACTTAATATATGTGGATAACCAGAGTGGAGAAAATGGAAATAAAATAAATATTTCAACGCTTCGAGTGGGAATCGAACCCACAACCAGTTAGCCAGTCAGTTGGGACCAGTAGCATCACAGAGGCGCAAAGTGTGACTGTAAAGCGGCTATTTTAATAAACAACAATATTTAAATCAAAAATATATTTATCAAGTAATTATTAACATTAATGAATCTCCGTATAATATTTTCCAGAGTGAACTATTCCAAGACGACCTGTTCCCCCCTACATTAGTGACGTGGCAGGCGTGGCAGAACGCCGCGGCGTGGTTCCGCAGCGTGCCTGTAACGCCGCGCACTGCCTCGCTACAACCGCCTGGAATGGAGGCTTGTATGTATATATGTTTTTTTTTCTTTCTTTATATAAATTTTAACTGTAACTATAAGAATATTTTTTTTTAATTCTTTATTACATCCATAAAATAAAATTAAAAAATAATTACAGATATACAAATGTTTCAATTTATGGTGTATAAGCGGCTTTATTACCACCAGTGATCAATGTTAATAAGTAAATCTTATTACTCTTTAGAAAAATATTTAGAGGATAAAAATGTATGGAAGTAATATGATTTGAGTCTAGTGCAGTTTTAAAATATTATGGTTAAAGATAGTTTATTTCTAAAAAAAAAGAATATATAAGAAAAATATTGAAACTTTTATATTAGAAAAAGAGCAATTATATGTATATCTTTGTGTTAAGTGACAAACATTGCTGAGACAATTGATATAAACAGAAATGCATACTATCATTAGTAACTTAATAAATATCCTAATTTTAACATGTATTTTTTTTTTTTTTAACACACATTTATGTACTCAGTGTCAAGTCACACGGCACCAACACCAGCAAAAGAGAAGCCTCCGCAGAAACCAAAACCAGATTTAATCAAGTCTCACGTACCGATGGATCCAAAAGAGAAACAGGATAGTGTGAGTATTGGAATGTATGAAAAGCTACTAGCTCTATCATTTTTCCCCCAGGGTAGGGTAGACAGGGAGAATCTCATATCATGACATATGATTCTTTCTTTACCCGGTGCGGAAAATGAACAACAGGATGTTTTGCAACTAGTTCTTTTCGCCTGAATTTTAGATATGGCCTGTTGTGTAGCGGAACACAACGCCGCAGCAGAAGAAGAGCGAAGAAATAAATATAATTGTAATTTAATCACTTCCCTGGATAAGAATTGAACCCATGACCGATCATGTTCACAGTCTGATGCCACTGCGCCTCTATTTATAAAGGAAGTTAAAGATAACATATATGTATTTGACTTTCGAAGTTCTATCCATAAAAATGAAGACATTAGGGACTTATTTTTGTATCTAAGTGTGTTCATATTAATACGATATTTTACTTATTTTAAATTTTTGAAAGTCATTGATTATTAAAATTTTGAAGTTTTAAGTTGTAATTTCGACTTAACTGTAGAACGCATGTATGGTTTAGTGGTCTTAACCGGTAGCTGTCAATTTCCAAGAGGCACAGGATCGACTCCCGCTGCGTTGAAATTTCAACAAGTTGTCTAAAGAGGTTTTACCATAAGAAATAACGTGTTCCTCTAGCTAGTTCAATTTTGATATTAGACTTATATTTTTTACATTCTCTACAGATTATGAAAGCAATGAGCGCGAAAGTGACAATGAATTTGAAATTGGAACAAGACAGTATGGAGGGTGTCGACGACGCAGAGTGGGAGCAGTGAACTAAAACATTCATTCATTCATTCACTCACTTACGAACGAACGGTACGAACCATTCACTGAATGTATTTCAATTGGACTAGTTATAAGTATTAAAAGTAGTTTAACTTTTAATTTATTATTTTTTGTGTATTCGGACATTTTGTTTTTTGGTATTATTTTTTTTTAAATCTAA
Source organism: Dryas iulia moderata (assembly GCA_019049465.1). Lineage (NCBI taxonomy): Eukaryota > Metazoa > Arthropoda > Insecta > Lepidoptera > Nymphalidae > Dryas > Dryas iulia. Next base: position 3,159,946 of record CM032440.1, read on the forward strand.
TTTAAATATAGTCAGTGGATTTATCCTCTGGTGCAGTATACGTAGGTATTGTTTATATTATATACTTATGTATTTATCAGATTTTTTCTTATAATTTTAATTAATCGATATTTTTATTGATATCGATATTGTGTAATCGATTTTTTGTTTTTTTTATACATGGGTATGTAATATAGATAAGAAATAAGTAGATCCGTCTTAGTCCATATCCGATAATCAGAATTAGTACTAAAGTTAGCAAAGTTTGATACTCGCCCCTCATGCTATATTTTATATACGATTTAGTATTTAACACTCTCTCTAACTTTATATTTAGTGTTGTAGCTTTATAACTATAATAAATAATTAAAATCATTATTTTACTGAAAATTTTATATGATATTTTTGTGTATTACTTTTTTTTGTATTGCACATAAACTGTATGCATTCATAAATGAATTTTATCTTTATATATGCTATGCTTATTATTTTTTACATATTTTGATACAAATATACAGAAAATAATTATTTTAATTGTTATATTTTTTTTCAATTTAAAGAATGATTATCATCACCAATCATATTTGAAAAAAAATGGCATGTTTTAAATGAATTTTCAGTAAAATAATGATTTAGAACTCGCAATACACTGCAATTTTACACAGCGGATATCTTTTACACTCAATAACACAACTTTCTCTCTTTTTGTGTACGTCATGACCAATTTTCCCTTTTAGATAAATAGTTGATTAAATAATATTAATTGTTAACTCTCTGCAAAATTCGAATCCGAACGGAATCGGTTCGAATCCCGTTAAGGTAAATATATCCTATAAAACAGGTGTAAGTAACCTTTTTCTATCTTATAGAAAAGAAAGAAGTAATGACCAGGATTTGTTAAGTTAGTTAACAAAACAAACTTTAATTATTTTATATTTTTTAACAGTTAATTTTTCTTAATAAATGGAGTTGGCAATTTAATATTATTAGTCAATGAAATTAATTCTCCTTTTTTACAATACATATTTTGTAGTTATATTTTGCATTATTATTGTAATAGCATTTTGTAATGAAATATATTATCTGTAGAATTGTTGAATACATATTTACTTTAAATAGTCTCGAGTGAGATCTAAAGAATGAAAACATGATTCGTTTAAATGAATTAAAATAACAAGAAATAAATGAGTTTTTTAAACTAAACGGTCAAAAATACTTGATATTGTTTTCAATTACAATATATAAATTTCAATTACCAAATATAAAAATACTGGACGTTTTCAATTACCATGATGATGAAATTATTAAAATACATTTTGTATTAAAGATTAGTATTGATTTTTCACTTTTGTTTTAGAGTTAGTTAAAGTCTAATTTGACAGAACAATTTACAACATTTTTTATTCTTATTTGTATTTTAGTGAGATTTTTTTATGTGAAAATAGACAAAAATATGAAATAATGAATATTTGCTAGTCATTCTTATATAGAATGAGCTGAGAATCGAACTATACAACGTCTCGATATGTAAATCGATTTGTGAACAATGAACTGTTTTAGAGGACACTAGAATGAATGAATCGTTCAATAAGAACGAAATAGAACGAGTAAGCTTAGTTAAACATTATGATTCCATTCACATTATCTCGGTCTCGAATTATTCGTTCGCTAATTTATTATCTTTTTATGTAAATTAATTATTATTGTAACTTAAACTCTTGAAAAATTTGTAGTGACGATTTTATTTTTTAATTATGAAAAATTAAACTAATGATTTTAATTTAAATTATACATTTAAAATGGTCATCAAGACTATGATTTGTGACTGTTATTTTTGACTTTGATATTATTTTCAGTATTTATAATTCTTGTAAGAATTTAGTAAGAAATCGGATCGAGAACAAATGTAGAAGTTAGTGTATGATAACATAACGATATAAAAGTGTTGTGATCTCAATAAAACGACCAAATTACGTGATTATGCTCATTTTGTGCTCATGTATAAATAATGTTTTGTATTGTTTTTGGACGCCGATTGTAAAATTGAACTTAATTATCTGTTGATTTACAAAAAAAAACAATAACTCGATTACGCTCAATTAGCATAAATTGAAATTAAAATCGATTCCTTTATTTTATTAATCTATTATCGCAAATAAAATAAATTTGTACTAAAATCGATTTGACTCAACCAAAAATCGATTTTTTTAGTAATGCAATTATCATTCGGCGTCCACATTATCCTATCATTCCTACGTTTGCCATATGCATTTATTTACACTACGTACTTTATTATACATATAACATACATACATACATACATATATAAACATAGATAAGGGATATAGGGTACTCCTATGTTAGGGAATTGAATTGATTAACCGCTATATTTATGTCTATAGTAGTAACTACTTAAAATGTAATATGTTTATATAATGAATAATGAAAGCGTTAGTATTGCTAGTTCCGTACACTAGTACCGCCATACCAGTTTGCTCAAGACGCCAAAGATTTAGCAGTTTTTTTTAGTATTTTGACAAAAGAATTTGAATGTTTTTTGTTTTGTAACGCGTTTAAGAGTTTTATTTGTGTTTTCCTTTTTTTTGATTTTTGATTCTGTCAGTATTTATGTCATGTCATGTCATGGCATGACATGTCATGATTTAGACATATATAGACATTGGACATTTGTTTAGACAGAATGATTTAAATTTTAACTTTTTATTATGAATATTTTAAAACAGTAAAATTTAGTTTATTTTTATATATTTTAAAACGCAACCTTTAAACTTGTATATTTCATTTTTTGTCATCAGTATAGAAATTTTTAATTCTTTTTAATTTCCCTATATTTCCTAAGTAATATAATGATACTCATTAAATATGTAAAAAAACTTTTATACTCTGTAACTTTACTTGGGATTTGAGATTCTACTTTATCCGAAAATACGCGGTTTATCTTTCCGATACATTATAAGTAAGCCTTAAAAGTACCGTAATGACTCATCAAATCATTTTCTATCACAGTTTATATAACTGAATGATTATAAAAAGTGAATGGAAATGAACGAAAGAACATTTTCGAATGATTGAACGATTATATATTATTTAATTGGCTATATTCACGCGAATCTCCCGTTTTTATTGTAAATTTGATTTGACAAGCTTTTTTTTTTTTGTTGTATATTACGGCTAGTTTTCGGCCTACGGTGTTTTTGTGGTCGGTATCCAACGTACATACGCTTTCGTATTACTTAAAATATTATGTATAGATGTAATTTTATTCGCTAGTCAAGTTATTCTTTAAATCTAATGTTTGTACTACTTCTTATTAAGCTCCATATTCCTTTAGTTTAGTATGACTTTTTTAGGGGGACATTTTGTTATGATATTTTTTTTATTTTTTTTATTAATTCTTGTCTGATTTGACATTTTTTTTAAATTGATATTAAAAAAATCATAACAAAATGTTTCCTTAAGTTTATATTTGCTTATTCAACTGCACATAATTTCATATCAATACGAGCTGTAAGCTACGGTCACGTTTAACGCACCTTTGGTACTTTATTGCAATAGTTGTTACGAATATACTGTAATGTAGACATTTGTGGTTTATTTTTTTTCTAAATATTTAACTTAGAAAGAATCGTCTTGAAAAATAATCATTTTTAGTGATTTTTTAATTGAGGCAACACTAAAGTAGGAAAAACTATAGTGTTGCTATATTAAAAATTCATTTATTGAAATTTGATCTCTAAAAATGATTATTTTTTCTCTTTATTTATTTTTTTGTACAACTTATTTCGTCTTCCAAACGTTTGCAAGGATTTTTTATTATTAAAATTGAGAATTTCAAGCACAAAACCTCTTCTTGTACCAAAGTTGTGAAATGACAATAATTGTTTTGGTTTTTTCATTTTGTTTGTGTGATTGCTACAATGACGGAACTCGGTGCCAATTTATTTGTGAACCCAAATACTGGATTTACAATTATTGTTTAAAAATTATACTCCTAATCGCTTTTGGCGATAAAAATGTATAAAATCGATTAAGAATATCGATTTTTTTCTAATTTTATAAATTTTTATCGTTAATAGTGATGTAACTTGAACTAAAAGTGAATATAACCTCGGTATTGTGTGAGTGCGTGTAGTTTTTGGTATTTTTGTATGTAAACCTACAGATATCCCTAGTTAAGGTTCAACATTTGGAGATATTTTATTACTTTGCATTTTTTTATTAAATCTCTTGCTAAATATTCATGTGTTTTATTTATATTTTTTCCTTTTAGCTGTTATAATGTTTTTTGAAGTTGAGGAAATTGTTAATGAGGACATTTTGGAGCAGTAGAATAGCCTTTAATTGTAATCTCATTTGGTTGTGGGTTCGATTTCCACTTAGTGACCATTCACTAAGTGAAAGCCTTTCAATAAGTGATCCTTATCACAACTTAAATATGTACATTTTTTCGCTCTAATGAATAAGACAAAGCGCAGCGTTGAGCTCCGTCACTTAACAAGCAATGTCTTAAGTTTGACCGGAATATAGAGGACGAAGTATCTAAAATAAGAAGACTATGTATAAAACTGGACATATTTCTTGTTCGTTGGAATCTTTTGAAACAGAAAATAAGTGATGCTTATACGCTGTCGTATTTTTATATTATTTAATTTGAAAAAGGGGCCAAACAAGCAGAAATACTTATGTTAAGTAGTCACTAGTTTTTTTAGTTTTGTGGATGTCCATCATCCACAACATTAGAGGAAAGCCTCTAATATTGTGAATGTTCATGGGATGTACTTGAGGCTGAAGGTCTCTCCTTCAAGTTTCCTGAAAGATAGGTGGGAGATGGGAATAAGGAGAGCTGGCTTACATATCATCGAACCGGGAAAAATCATCAGATATTTAGCGGTTCGTTTTTGACATGATAGTGGTCGCGAGCCAGTCGGACAACGAATCTCCTACCAACTTACTGGGCTACGCCTTTTGCGGGACGCTACCCAACCGCTGACCTTAACCTGTCCCCATATGGGCGATAATACAGTCTAGTTATGTATTATGTAGTATACTAACTTATTAATGTATTATAGTAACTTATTATGATGGTGATATTTGCTTGTGTTCAATATTTCCTGGGTCAAAAGTACACTAGTAGGGACGGTTATGTATTACATAAATAAATGGTCAATAAAGACCTAGGTGGCGCAGTGGGACAGCGGACTGACTGTGATTGATGATGGTAGTGAGTTCGATCCCCACAAGAGGACTAAGTAAACTACATTTAAGCGATTCTCATTTTCTTGCTTTGATAAGGCGAAGCGTGGTAAGTAATGTGTTAAATTGGGGAAGAAAATGAAGAACGGAGTGAATTGACACTAGGTTTTCTCTACTCCTACTCTAATATGTAAAGCTGAAACAAATAATATGTTATTAAATTAAAATTATTTTGATATTAGTCTTGTAAAATTATTTGATATTAGTAAGACCTAGGACTTATCACGTTGTATCATTATACATTTTGTTGCCTACACAAAGCGAAAAGTATGTTAAGATTATAAATAAAAGCAATTACTTGTTATGTTATGTGTAATGATAAAAAAATAAATTACATGTAGGTACCTACAGCTAATTGTAGATGTCGTTTAATAATTTAATGGTTGATTATACTTTAATATCGGACGTTCTTCAAAGCAATTTGTTCTGGAAACATCAAAACATTTATATTATAGTGGCCATGAAATAAACCCATGGGAAATTAATGTTTTAAACGAAATGCGCACGCGAGCTGATCTATCCAAGAGCAAATAGTACGCGTTACGTAGGCTTTTTATTAACTACACAGACGTTTTATTATGTTTTCGTAGTGTTATTCATACAATATATAAATGTATCTTTATAATTTTTTGAATTGAAGCGAATCGCGCGAATCTTTACGTTTATATATGTAGGTATACTAGCGGCCAGCTCGAGGCTTCGCCGCGAGAACTACGTAACTGCTTCATTATATTGCAACCCCCGAGGGTGGCCTTTTGAAAAATTAAGTAGACTATGCTTAACCTTGGATTGTCAACTATATATATTCTAAAATCCATTACAATCTGTTAAGCACTGGCTTTCGCATTTATAACATAAGTATGGATGCGAAAGTCTGCCTGTTTGAATGTCACGCCTTCACGGCTAATCTACCGGTCTGGTTTGGATGAAATTTAGAATGAAAGTAGTAAATAATCCGGGATTAAAATAGGCTACTTATTTTTTCAAAATCAACCTCTAAAAGGTTGGAATAGGATGAAAGTTTATATGAAAAATCTAAACCGCTGGACCGGACGATTATAATGATTTTTGGCATAAATATAGTTAATAATCTAAGCTTAAACAAAGGCTACTTTAACTTTCAAAAACCCACCCCCTAAGGGTTGCAATATAACGTAACAACATATTGTAAATGTATGCTAATCCATACTTATATTATAAACTAGCGGCCCGCTTGCGGGTCCGCCGCGTCCACTGCTTACAGTGCTAGTAGTGGACGCGGCGGAGCCGCGAGCGGGCCGCTAGTTTATAATATAAGTATGGATTAACATACATTTACAATATGTTTTTATTGAAGAACATTTATTACAGTTATTTCGAATGTGGCATTAATAAAATCTTTTTAAATTTGTCCTCATTGTAACGCATGGCGAATCCATGAAATTTTTAAGAGTATCTTTATCAACTGCATGTTAAATGAAATATTTTTTTCGCGCATCTACGATCTTCTGGACTATTATGCAAATTTGTTGTACATTGTGGACAAAAATCATTATATAAATAAATCATTTGAATTATTCACGTATATTCGTTTACCGTAATATTTTTCAGATGTAGCCAAAAAGGTTGCTCACCCCTGTCGATCTAACGAAGAGTCCTTGCGTCTACGTTCAGTAGGTAATTGATAGAAATAGATCGTAGCCCACTCGCAGATTAATAGACTGTACCAATGCGCTAATGTCTCACTGCCAGTCAAGTCAAGTTCAAGATCAAAGCCACAATTGAATGAGTGGTAATGACTTAACTAGTTAGTAGGTGCCTTTTGTACTTTGTAGTGTCCATAGTAGGCTAGTACTAATCGTACTTTGAGGTTTGTTGAGCATCGTGATATGTACCTATATCGGAAATGCAGAGAGATTTTTTTATCATATTTTCCATTTTATTAAATCTACCAGAAGAAGCAGGGCCAAAACAAGCAGGAAAAAAACAGCTTATGAACGTTTTCTATAATAGCAGGATACGCAGTGTTGAGACTTTGATCTCCACTGTTTGTCCAATTTCTACATATTGTGTATTGAGGTAGCGGAATTTAGCGAGGCACTTTATTTTATCACAGATATATATAAAAATATAATATATAGAAAATGAATAATGGTAATATATCGGAAATGAATTCCTCCGAGTGGGGACCTGTCTCTAAAACATCGTTTTTACAATTACTAATAATAAAAATTTGGAGTTTTAATATTTATTATGAGGTTATCCTGGCGTAGTGGGACGATTTTCGATGGCCTTCGATACCTATTCGAGGAATGTATATATTCTATTCAAATTTTCTTAAAAGGCAAAGCGCGGCGTTGAGCTCCGCCATTTAACACGCAACGTCTCTAATTTTGGGCGGAAAGGGAAAGACGAAGTGAATGAAAAAGCATAAAGCTCGTATATAGGTAAACACTTATTTTAGCACCTTCTTAATACTTAGATATCTATGATAGTTCAGATCTTAAACTAAATATAAATGCAATTACATCTGAGAACTGACTAAGTAAGTAGCGTCGGCAATCTAAATTCTAGTAGGTGACCACACTGAGACGCTGAGTCGGCAAATGATGGCGTAGTCATATCCGCTCTGCAGATTTATCTTAGATTGAATTAATTTACTCTACGGATTAACAAAGAATATTCTCGAGTTATTTAAATTTTTCTTTTTTATACTGATTAAATAATTTTATTTGTTGTTGAGGCTGTCGTAGCGTAGTCGTATAGCGGCTGAGTGTACGTGAGTGATTGTGTGTTCGACTCGGACTCAGCGGAATGGATTCACGCATTTTTTTAGCTTCACGCTATATCCCGCACACAGCATGATAGACAGAGGGAACCTAATGTTCAGTCACTCCGTTCCCCACGCACCGCCGAATTCCTGAGGCATTATGTGTTAATTGGCGGAATTTAACGCTTTGCCTCGACACCAGGGCGAAGAAAATGTAAATATTAAATAATTCCACTCCTCGAGTGGGAATCCACAATCAGTCGCTTTAAAGTCACACTGTGCCTCTGCGCCACTACTGGCCCCTATAAGGAATGGTTATATTTCAATTATTTTCATTTCTCTGGTACCTAAAATAAAACGCAGCTTTGAGTTCTGCCGTCCCATCGACACACAATGTCGGCGAGAAGTGGAGAATAAAATGTTTTGATAGTAATTTCAGTGTAATGACTTTTCTATACAGGAAATAACGTGAAAGTAAAAATTATAATATTTTACACGTCATCATTGCGCTGTTTCCCAAGTATCTATATACAATAATTTTCGAGTTTAGTGTAGCGTTAAATAGAGTTGAATTACAAATACAAATAATTGAATCTATAGACTTTTAGGTCGGTCAGTGGCTTAGGTAATCGACACGGTGACCGACGTTCCGCACCATGCTTTAACATGGTATAGTAGCATTGAAAGATACATTCCTAAGTAGGTACGTGTCGGGTCGTTGGGGCTTACTGCCCAAAAGATACTTGATGAGGAGATGTGCTGGATCCTAAGACTGTATTCAATTGGGGGCGTCACAAAATCATTCAATAAGAGTAAGACACAGAGTTGCCAGCATATGATGTGACTTCCACTGGTGATGAAAGTCAGGGTCTGCTGTGATAAATTGTGTAGAGGGGTCAGCGTCCTCAGCGAGGTAGTGCTTCTTAGGTTGGTGTCCGAAGAACAGGTAAATGACTCTACTAACCTTGTTTGTGGAAACCATTTAGTTTTAAAACTCAAAAATACTAACAGAATTCTGTCACTTTACTTCAAATGCAAATGACATTTAATAGAAATCTTTCAAAACATGTTAAATTAAAAAAGAAACAGAAAGCAAATGGTACTACGTTCTTCTTCCTAATAGAATGTGACTGTAAAATGGAAAATATAAATATCTACCTAAATCTATACGCTTTAGTCAAAAATCAATCAATAATTTTAGCAATAAAAGCTAAAACCATAAGCACCCTCAAAAAAAATAAACCATCATTCATACACAAACAAACAGAATAAAAGAAAAAAATAACAAAGCGTTACCATCTCACCAAAACGACTCCATCTTGATAATTTAATTCAATTAGATTATCCAATTTGGTTCTAAACATACATACATACATACGTACCTATTGTTAAGTGAATAATTTACCAACAATCAGACCGCACTTTATGCTTCTTCTAACAAATCGCCGTCATTCATCTTAAGCGGATTTTCACGTTATTCCTTAAGAAATATGTTATGTACGTGAAACTCTAAAAAAAAAGTTTATTGTGCCAAAATCCAGCGCAGGTTTGCTCCGTAGTCCGTACTTAATAGAATACTTTATGTTACTTTAGCTTCGTAAATTGGGCGATATATTTTATTTTATGTGAAGCCACATTTCGCGGGGATATTACGCATTTTAACATTTATAGGTAGGTACTGGGTGGGTAATGCTTTGGTGTGTGCTGGTTATTAAAGGCGCGATATTAATATGCGTACAAGAAATTGTAATCCAATATCTTCCTAATAAGAATATAGTATGGTATGAATAAGCTGGAGCCTATATGAAAATTGGTGACACAAATATGAAAGTTATTACAAATTCTATTTGGTAAATTATTTATGTTTATATTAAAAATACGTTTATGTCTCACCTATTATCAATATTCTTAGCTTCACGCTGTATCCCGCACACAGCAGGGTAGGCAGAGGGAACCTGGTGTTAAGATACTCGGTTCTCCACTTTCCGCCGAATTCGGAGGCATTGCGTGTTAAGTGGCGGAACTTAACGGCGCGCTTTGCCTCGACACCAGAGCGAAGTAAATGGAAGTAATAAATATTTCCACTCTTCGAGTGGTAATCGAACCCACAACCAGTCGTTTTACAGTCACACTTTGTGCCATTGCGTCACGACTGGCTATAACAAAATAACTAGTGAAACTTTGTCATTCAAATTAAATAATATTTTTAAAAGTTATAAATTTGTGATTGGAATTATGTACTTTGCCTCTTTCACAAAGTATAAGAGATAGGTAAACACCAAAAAATATTAGTGTCAAGACACTCCACTCTCCAGTTTGTGCCCGAATCCGATACCTTGCGTGCTAGGTCGTGAATCAAAGTCACGTTATCTGTCCCCAGAGCGGAAATATGAACCAACATACTTTAAATGCAACCAAAGCACTCCCTCGATTGGGAATTTAACACACAACCATCACAAATATATTCAGATGCTACCACACTGTATTTTAAGACTGTATCTTTAAAATATTTTATCTTATAACTAAGGAAACTTACAAAAAACAAACCAAATAATACACCTGACAAAAAGAAAATTTATATATTTATCTTAATTCAAAATTAATTACACAATATCATTATTTATTAAGTTGTCATGTTATACTTAAAATGTACCTTACACACTAAATAACTTTGAAATATCTACAAAAAATAATAACATATTAGGATACACAAAGTTCTAATGGGAATCATTTTATTTTGGAATACAGTCCAGTACTGTTTGGAATATGAGATCATTACATAAACTTAAGGGATAAGTCAGCATATTAAAATGTACTAAGACAGAATAGCATAAATTAAATTCTTTCAGTCAATGAGCAGCCATTTTTTTTCTACAGCTTCACACTTTCCTCACAGTAGGATAGTCTGAAAGAAGTCTTAAAGAAGAAGTCTTTCGTCTTAGTGTCAATTGATTTCATTATCCACTCTCCTCCTGCTTGGAATATTATGGAAGCATTGTGTTGATGGATCTCAATGCATTGACTTAGGTACTAGAGCAGAGAAAAGAATATTTAAATGGTTTTTCTCCATGTGGAAATCAAACTCACAATCGATCACATTGACAGTGCTACCCCACTGCACCATGTTGGCCATAACTACTACTGCTACTAATTTGTTAAAGATATATAGTAAATAAAGTTATTTAAGATATTCTTATTGCACAAAACTTTTGACTATTTAATATCAGCTTCAACTTCATCATCCATGATGTATTCATAAATAGTTTTTATTAATTCCACTGATTTCACTTTTGCCCACCCTTCTGTTTTTGTTATAAGTTTAGCTTGTCCATCTTTAATGAATTCTAATGTTAATTGCTTCAAAGTTTTAGCTGAGTGCAAGTCGGCAAGCTGTAGTGTTTCTATTGCATTATCCACAGTTAGTTTCTGATGTAATGCCTGCTCACATAAACATTTTAGTCTACTTAGCTGATAAAAGTCTGCTGCAGCCAATAATCTCTCAGGCATGTCATCAACTCTTGGTGCTTTATCACTGTAAATATATGTTAATACTTCTGTAAGAACTTCTGACTCAAGAGGAGATTCAACAATATTTGTGTGGCACTCGGTTGTATTGTGTTCAAAATGAGCTTTTAAAACCACACTTCTACTAGCTAATACTGCTTTATGTACTTTATATTCATTTCCCTCAATAGATTTCATAGTGATATCAGAAAATAAGCCGTTATTAAGGAGATTCTCAAAGTCGTTGCTCAGTTGCGCTTTAGGTACATTGGAATGGTCAATTTTTATATCATTTGTCACCATGAATTGAAATTTTAATCTTAAAGTACCATCACTTAAAAGAAAAGAGTCAAATCCTTCAGGACCAGCTATGTCTCTCTTGAATAATGTTGCTAAATATTGCCATTTGTTTCCCTGCACTGTATGATATTCTTTTATCACAATAGATCGCTCTTCAAAGCGTTTCAAACATATGGTTAGTACGGATTTTAAAAACACAGGGTTGGGGGATAAGTAATATATTTCAACTATGTCATTGTCGCGACCCAAAAATTGCATCTTTAGTGAAAATTTCGAATTATCGTTGTTCGTAGTGGCATCCTGCGGTCTCTCTGTACGAAGTTCTCTCGTTTTATTTAAAAGAAGAGTAAGAAACTTAGGTATAGTCCATGTTATTGTATTAATTTTTGTTTGGCCTTCCGTTCGCGTTGAGTAATTAATGCTGGACATGTCGCTCTTTGGCGTTATATTAAGCAATTAGTAGTAGTTGATTTGTATTATTATTCGTTTTGACAATTTACAAACAATCGCGTTTTCTTCTCGCCTACGTTGTCATGTGTCAACTGTCAAACTGACTGTTAGACAGGGCTACCAGTATCGTGAATTTTTATTCAGACCTTGAAATTATAATAATATAAAATAAAATAATTCAAAAAAGTATTTTAAAATCTTTGGAGCGTATAGGGCCTAGTTCAAACGTAAAAGCACAACGAAGACATATTAAGTTTGTTGAATTAGAACTCTTAAATTTTTCAGTATATGTATAAGTACGTGTGAGACGAAATAGACAGCTAATTGAATTAAAGTACTGTTAAAACACATGATTAGTTATATTTTTATTCTAAAATGTTATAGAAGCCTTTGTTATGCAGTCGGCAGCGTTTCACTATAAACACGGTTGGTTATGGGTTCGATCTACATTCTCCGGAAATTAAGTCATTCTTAAAATATACTTCACGTATCCTAATAATTCTCTTTGAGATAATTCTCAAATATTTGGAAAATTATATTTAAAAGATAGATTAAAATCTATATAACACTCTTTTCATTTTGTACTAATTTATATATAATTTTAGGGGAATGCGCAATGTGTCTGTGTAGAGTGCTAAGAGTGCTCCTTCCCGGACCGGAACGTCGTTGGTGTAGCTCTCCGCTCAGACCCAGAACGTACGGCTACTGAGGAATGCGGCTAAGGTCCTGGCAATAAGAAATGGGGTGCCAGTATAGTATGCCAGGATGCCAAACTCGCTCAAACGACTTTGGCCACAATTTTTTTCAGGACTAGATCCGCCCCTGATGTATCTAGTACATTCTTATACTATTATTTACACATAAAAACTTAAAAAATGTTGAGTATGATAATTGGAATAGTGTAAACATTTCTACGTGGAAAAGAGTGTAAGAAGTGTATTGTGAAGAATACTATAGAAAAATGAAATCATTAAATGAAGTCATTAAAATAAAAAAAATACACATACTACAATGTGTTTGATATACACTTTTGTATAAAGATACACACACGTTGCTAAGGCAACGCGTGTCTATTTACACATCAACTAGGCTACAAATCTACTTAATACGGTTATTTACATCAGTGATAGTGATGTACTTGTTCCGGTTTTAATGAAGGATAAAGTTACCGTTGAATTTCTGCCTTAATAACCTAATGAGTCACAATATGTTGCTATTTAGTCCAGATTCTCAAGGCACGATGGGTTATGAGAGTAGGATATAGGACACGTGTAAAGTGGAGAACGGAGTGTTCTGGCATTAGACTCTTTCTGACTAACATGCTATGAGGGAAAAAGCGATGGTCATTAAAAAAATGAAAAAGTATTACATCTCCAGTCCAGTTTACGTTATCCTACTATCCTCTTTAGCTTCTCCCTGTACTGTACCCACAGCAGGGTGGCAGAGGGGACCTAGTGTTAAGACACTCTGTTCACCACATTGCGCCGAACTCTGGAAGCATTGTGTATTAAGTGGCGAAATTCTTTTGCTGTTGTTTGACTTTGAGATGGTTGTGCATTTGATATTCGCTCAGGATTCGTGGCCTTCAAAAGGCATCTGGAATAAAGGTTCTACCATTCAACAGGTACTTCGATTTTAGGATGCATATTTCGTGCAGGTCCGGTTGTCTTTATAATATTTTGATTTCTTGAAAATATTATTCACACATTTGGGATATGAAAAATATTTCCCTTCGGACCGCTGAACCATGCCTATATCCGGCTATTAGCTATTACTAGCTTCTCTCTATTTAAATAGACGATACCTATAACACTAAGTACTAACCTAATCCAGCATTAACATTCAGTGTAACTTAGGTTACAAAACCTAAGTAAGTCTTGTAGTATCATAGCAGATCCGTCACCCCTTTCAGTCTGGAGCCGTAAACGCAAATCAAAGGCATATAAAATGAGCACGATTCAAGCAAAACGCTTCGTCATATCGTTACTAGAGCCACTATTTGCTCTCCCTTTGTAACACGACGGCCCTTTACTACTTTACTATTCAAGCTACGTACAGTTCGTTTAAAAATTGTTTTTGTGTTCTTTAACTGTGTGTACTTTTATGTTTAGTTAGTAATAAGTTTAAGATTAATAATAATAATAATGGTGGGCCAGTCGTGGCCCAGTGGCACAAGCGTGTGAGTGTAAACGACTGATTGTGGGTTCCATTTCTACTCGAGGAGTAGAAATATTTGACTGACTTGATTCACGTAACGCCTCCATTATTCTGCGAAAAGTGGCGAACGGAGTATCTTAACACTAGGTTCCCTCTGCTTAGAAGCTAAAAAAGGAAAATATAATAACTGTTTATTGCAAACCAAAGAAAGTAAGTGACAGTAATTTATAAAAAAAAGTAGCAAAATATAAAATAGACAAAAAAAGATTATTACTTTTATTGAGGTTGTCCTGGATCAATGAAACGCCCTGGGTTTGATTCTCACTCAGTAAATAATTTCTTCACACTAAGTCAAGCCTGATTATCCTGTTATGTGTGAAGATGTTTATATGTTTGTTATTGTTATTAACTTATTTGTATATTTGTTATTGTTATTAACTTATTCGCCCAGGTCCGCGGACGACGCGGGTAAGGAGCACCGTCAGGTTTTTAGTGGGTAAACGGAAGAACGATCCGGAGTCCCACATAACCGCGTCCGGGTCCCCACCCCGGGCGGGTATCCGTAACGGATTTTCCTGACGATAAAAAAAAAAAAAAAAAAAAAAAAGGCTGTCATGGCATAATGAGTCTTACTGCAACTGCGATTAGTTGTGGGTTCAATTCCCATTTAGGGATATTTTAATTGTTATTATTTCTTCGCTGTACCGACAAAACAAACCGGCGTTGAGTTCCGTTACATTTACGTCTTAGTCTCCGTTTTCGTAACTATACAAAAACGGAAACAACGAAATAATAGATTAATAATAGATTACTAAATCTATAATATGTGCCTAAATATATTTTTACAATACACATTTATTTTTAAAGCTATGGTATGTTTCATAAAACATAATATTATTCAGTATAATTTATTCAATTTATCCTGATACACAATATGAAGGTCACAATAAAATATATAGCATATTTTTTTATGAAAATGAGCATATATCATAGTCGCCTACTGTAAAATATATGTCATTTTGAAAATATAGATTATTTTCATGGTATAATGTATGTATGTATATTTATATATTTATGTAAATATATATTCTCAGATTCACGCGTTTTCCTGCATAGTACGACAGTCAGAGCTAGTGTCAAAACACTCCTTTCTCCATTTTCCCCCTTAAATCGAGATATTGCGTTAGAGGTAACTTTTTTTATATAGTTTCACACTGTATCCCGCACACCGCAGGGTAGGCAGAGGGAACCTAGTGTTAAGACATTCCGTTCTTCACTTTCTCCCAAATTCGAAGGCATTGCGTGTTACACTTAACACGCGGCGGAACTTAACGTCGCACTTTAAGTGTAACACGCACTTTGCCTCGACACCAGAGCGAAGAAAATGAAAATACGAAATATTTCCACTCCTCGAATGGGAATCGAACCCACAACCAGTCGTTTACAGTCACACGCTTGTGCCACTGCGCCACGATTGGCCCCTGAACTTGTTGTTTAGACTCATTATCCATAAAGTATATTAGCCTTAGGTACATTATCATTTCATGAGACATAATAGTGGCTAGATTACTAAGACCATCATATCAAGCCTGAAGGTGAAAAATGTGAACAATCTGCATGCATTAGAATACATTTACATATTCCTGGTATTCGAGAAACAGTAGGTATGTATGGGGACGGAACTGAATAATTTTTAAAATAGTATTATTTTTTATTGTGATAATTCATATTTTTTTAGCTTCACTCTGTATCCCGCACACAGCAGGGTAGGCAGAGGGAGCCTAGTGTTAAGACACTCCGTTCCCCAGTTTCCGCCGAATTCGAAGGCATTGCGCTGCGCTTTGCCTCGACACCAGAGCGAAGAAAATGGAAATATAAAATCACATTTTGAGCCACTGTGCCACGAATGGCCCCATTTGTGATAATTAATATTTTTTTCATGTGTAATTTATATTTTACTTTTTCGTTTCATGGAAAGAAAGTTATGGAAAAGTAACGTCTTTTTCATTTTCTACTTCACGATATTTTACCTATACTGGTTTATACGATTGTTAAGTTGCAAACATACATATTATATATTAATTATATTAAGATGTGAAAGAAATATTTAAGAAAATTATACGACAAGAGAATTACGAAATTTCGAATAGTTAACATTAGTACAGAGAAGTGCAAAAAGCCAATATTTTTATAACAAACCATAAATACCTAAAATCAATAAAAGAAACAATATACACTACCATATTTTTGACATTGGATTTTATATAAACTGACGTTGGTTGCTAAAGAAAGAGGTAAGTCACGCATCAATGAACAATGAGATACTAAATTAATATAAGTTATTATAAATCACACCTTTCAGGTACTTTACTATTTATCTGTTTACAATTCTTGTTGAAAAATCAAATGTTTAATAAAAATTTAACGAAATATATACATACAACTGTTGTATCATTCTTCACTTGTAAGTAATGTCCAAGATAATCAGTTCTTTTCTTAATGTTGAAAGGTGAACGGAACTTAACGCCGTGTTTCTTAGTGTAAATTATTTTAAATTAAAATAATTATAATATAATCATCCCCGAATGAAAATCGATATTACAACCATCGCGTTTACATTCAGGCGCTGCGATGTGACACGATGGCCTCTAAAAAAATATTCTATCCATACTTATATTATAAATGCGAAAGTCTGTGTGTTTGTCTGTCACGCTTTCACGGCTAATCTACCGGTTCGATTTGGATGAAATTTAGAATGAAAGTAGTAAAAGTGGCTGGGTCTAACATAGGCTAATTATTTTTTCAAAAATCAACCTCTGAAGGGTTGAAATAGGGGATGAAAGTTTATATGAAAAATCTAAACCGCTTGACCAACTGCAATGAATTTTTGGCATAAATATAGTTGATAATCTAAGTTTAAACATAGGCTACTTTATTTTTCATAAATGCGCCCCCAAGAGTTGCTATATAATGAAATAGTTTACGCGGCGAAGCCGCGAGCGGGTCGCTAGTTTAGTATAAATGTTAAATAAAATTTAAGTGTCTGCTTGTTATATTGAAATAACTGCTTATGTACATATGATACGTATTTATATATATACGGTACATATACCAAAATAAGATTATTTACATTTTTTGTCAGTTTGTCTGTCCGTTTGTTCCGGCTAATCTCAGGACCGATTTTAACAAAATTTTCACTGGCAGACAGTTGGTGATATAACGAGTAACTTAGACAACTTTTAATATTAAAATAATGACTTTTTGCTTAAATTTCACGTGGACAAAATAGTTCATAAAACGACACGTATTACGCCAGTAGTGGTATTACAAGCGAGCCACTGTTTGTTCCACAAGTGTGTACCGATGGGCTTTATTCATACTCACACGCCATGACACGATAATGAAAATTGTATAGTGTTTACGTATAATATGGAGTTTCTGTTTGGTTATTGTCAGTTTAAAGTGTATGGAAATTATAAGCTTATTATATTACATTATGGGTCGTGTCGTGGCGCAGTGGCACAAAGTGTGACTGTAAAGCGACTGGTTGTGGATTCGATTCCCACTCGAGGAGTGGAAAAATTTAATATTTCCATTTTCTTCGCTCTGGTGTCGATACAAAGCGCGGTGAGACAAAAGTAGTGACGTAATTTTATTCTCTCTGTTATTATATTGATTCTAAGACAACTGTTACTTTCGTGTACTGTTTTAAGCAGTTTCACGCTTTTTACCGCAGACAGAACCTGATCTTCAGACACTCCGTTTTCCATTTTCAGTTCGAAAACGAGTTATTACGTGGCGTAACTGAACACCGCGATATACTTCTTACCGGAGCGAAAGATTAAAAATAACTTATGCATGGGATACTGGATAGATACTGTTCTAAATATAGGATTGTTTAAAAAAAAAGGTCAAATCTCGTACATTTAAGAGGAATAAAAATAACATAACATTTATTAGTTTAAAGTGAACTAGTCTGGCCTACTTCGCCTACGTGGATGACTGCTACATTCCGGCTCAAATACGCCTTGTCGATTGAAGGGAATGCGGTTGGTATTCGTTCATTACACACATACTGTAAATGTACGAAAGTGGAAATGTGTAATTCCTAATATAATTTATTTATATGCCAATAATTGTGGTGACTTTAGCCTTACACTTTACTCCCGCATAGCGGGGTAGTCAGAGGGAGCCTGGTGTCAAGTCACTCCGCCTTCAACTTTCCCAACGAAATCGAGACACTGCGGAGTGTATGCGGAACTCTACGCTGCTTTGTCTTTGATACCCGAGCGAAGAAATGAAAATTTGAATATGATCTTTTCTCAGAGTGGGATCGAACCGACAACCATCGCATAAAGGTCAGACGCTGTCCCACTACATACGTCACAACAACTTCACCATATGCTTACTTTTATGCCAATATTTTGTTATTGTAGGGAGTATTGTTGAGTGAGTAAAAATGTATAGGTAAATATTTATACACTTATACGAACAAATATTTACGTATGTATTTGTTTTTTTTATCTTTACGATTTTACTCTTCCCACGTAGCAGAGTAGTCAAAAATCATGTAATGTTTAAGACATTTTGATCTCCTTTTTTCGCTTGAATTTTAGACATTGCATATTCATTGGCGGAACTAAACGCTGCGCTTTGTCGTGTTCACCAGAGTGGAGAAATGATTATTTATTATTTAATTGGAATATTATTATTAAAAAAATATAAACTTACTGCATTTTGTAAAGTAGACATTAGGCAAAGTAATTTCATTAATTTCACATAAGTGTTGTATTACAGCTTATATAAATAGTTTCTGAAAAAGATATTTAGCAAACGAATAAAAATTTGAAAGAAGCGGTATTCGAAACCGCGCTATTGAATACCGTTCAGGCGCTCTCACCACTGAGCTATGCGTTCTACTGCCGGCTGCGTCGAAATTCTTATACGCTTTATTACAACTTATTTTTGTTGTTAGCATCTCTGTAGAGAGATTTTTACAAAATTTCTGCTACCCAAAGATTATTCTACGAACAATCATTTGGCAAAAGAGAATGCTATTTATTAAATACTTTTAAACATTTTTAAAGCGTTATTCCACACTTAGAAAAATTGAAAAGCAAAAATATTTATAAAAAAACTAATCAATCTTCTTAAGTGTGGAATAACACTTAACAACAAAAAATGTTTAAAAGTAGATAGTATCTGCCTGGATTCGAGAGATAGCGTATTATATGATGAAGCTAAACGCCACACTTTATATTACCAGAACGAAGAAATAAAAATAATTTAAATACAACCATTCCCGGACTGATCAAACCCACAACCATCGCTTCAACATAAATTAAAAAGTATTACTTATGCTATAAAAAAACATTAGATTCCGAATACCATCGACACCTTTCGCATCACAGCTAAGACGTTATGTATAATTTCTTGTCATTTTCTATTTTCTTATTCATAAGTGAGCCCTTTGATCCCGTTTCATGGTTTGGATAAGGCTTACAAGGGTTTTCAGAGGCTGAGGTAAAGCTGTAGTGTATATAACATGTACTTTAATACAACTTGTCTGTATATTATTATAATATATCTACTACACTATCAGTTAATGAAGTTATGTGAATTTCTGATTTGGAATTAAAGAAAATAAATTTATGTATGTATATATTATAATAATATGAATTATTTAATATTAATTAAGTTACCGGAAGAGAATGCGTGTGGAAGAATTTAAGCTTGAGTTCGAACCTTTCCACACCTAGTGTCAAGACACTTCGTTCTTCATATGAAATCGAGATAATGCGTGTTGAGTGAGTGAGTGAATGAGGGACCAGTCGTGGCGCAGTGGTACGAACGTGTGACTGTAAACGACTGGTTGTGGGTTCGATTCCCACTCGAGGAGGATTTAATATTTCCATTTCCTTCGCTCTGGTATCGGAGATAGAACGCGGCGTTAAGTTCCGTCACTTAACACGCAATGCCTCCGAATTCGTCAGTGCGTGGGGAACGGAGTGTCTTAACACTAGGTTCTCTCTGCCTACCCAGGTGTATGGGGGATACAGGGTGAAGTTAAAAAAAAGTCATTCTTCGAATCAGTTCGAATTAGTTAACGGGGCGCAGAGCTACCGCTCCTGACTATCAACGCGATTGGTTGTGCGATCGATCCCCAATTACCCACTGGAAAGAATGATTAGTTAGGAAAGAGAGAGGTTAATATTTGAAATTTATTTTCACTTCTCCGCCCTGGTAAGAGAGTTCTGCCACTCAACTTGCTCGGAGTGGCTTTTGACTAGATTCTCTCTATAGAGAAAAAATTATAGCTTTTTTTATTTTGTCATATACAACCTTATTTTTAATTAAAAGTTATGGTTATACTTAAATTAATACAAAAGCAGTATATTACAACGTTAACAAATATAAAAATAGACTCTTGATATTTAGCAGAATAAAAATATAACTACAAAATAATAAAAACAAAAATCGCTTTTACGGTGAAGGGAGTTCCCTGAAATTTTCACTTCAAAGTACTTATACAAGAGTACGTACATTAATCAAAAACCTTTCAACGGATTTATATCGTTAATAATTAATTAAGTTTTTAATATATATATATATATATATATATATATATATATATATATATATATATATATATATATATATATATATATATATAATATATACTTTCTCGAATATTTTTCAGTAATCTGCAATTACATATACTTATTTACAAATGTTAATAAAGCTTATATATTTCAGATTTTAAGCTATTTTTTATTATATTATTTATATTGCTTCTTGCACTTCCTAAAAATAACTTTCATGCTTTAACCGGCCAAGCACTCTGACCCCTAAGACCGTGAACTAATCAATGCATGGGTTAGAGGTCAAACAGCATGGCGGGTTCGAATCCCGCTGCATTCAAATTTATATACATTTTCTAAAAATGTCTTTTTAATTTCTTTAGTGTGTAACACTTTAAAGAATGTTAAAAAGAAAAAAAATACTATTGTACCTTGCAACTAAATATGTAGTATACGACCCTTGTTTTATCTGTTTCAACTTGAAACTCGTAGTTACGATTGTAAAAGTGAAGTTCCAGTTATTGCTGTTTCTTTAGAGATGTTAAGAATATTAGTCATATATACTCTTTAAGGAACCTACGTGCCAAGTTTTAAGCTTGTACGTTCAGATGTTTCTTCGTTGTCTGTTAATCACTCGGTGATTAACGAAAAATCATAAAATTCAAAATCACACATTATTAATGATTAATGATAAGAGGCAGACGATACTAGACGTTGATATTTTAATAATTGTAGATTGTTTGTAAAATTGTATGTAATTGAGCCAATTGTTTGTATTTTCATGGTCTGGCAAGAACAAGCACGGCAATTCATTTCATTCTTTATTTTTTCGTAGTGTTAAGACACTCCGTTCCGCACTTTCCGCCGAATTCGGAGGCTTGCGTGTTAAGTGGCGGAACTTAACGCCGCGCTTTACCGCGACACCAGAGCGAAGAAAATGGAAATATAATTTCCACTCCTCGAGTGGAAATCGAACCCACAACCAATTGTTTACAGTCACACGCTTGTGCCATTGGGCCACGACTGGCCACAATCATTCACTACCTTACCATTCATTTATTTCATTTCATTCCACTACTCAAAATATTATAATGTTTCTAAATCAGGCCGAATATGGAGACCGAAGTATCTTAAAAATTGCCTATCTCTGCCTTCGTGCCTGTACGTGGACGTACACGTCAAGCACAAATACACAAACAAAACAAATGAACAAACAGACAGACAACCTTTCACGCCCAAAATATATACAGTGTCTGTACTATCGCGGGTGAAAATACCAAAAATCGAATCTGCTACCTCCGCCTTCCGCATTATCAAATTTCTAAATATATTTGTTTACACACTGTCCGTTGTTTCGTTATAATGAGTCATTCTGCTCAATGAGCGCGATATATTGTTTCATGGTAGACCGCCGCTGTAGTCATGGCCCCACCTCGGTCATAGTGCGACGTTAGAACATGTGCTTGGATAACTGAATGGTAGGTTCTAGTGAATTAATATAAGCTTTTAGTGTGAACGTGAAAAAAAAAAGTTTTGTATGGGAAATTTATTTTATATCGTCAAGGAATTTTTAAAAAGTTTTTTATGTGAATTCAGTCTTCAAAACTTGCTTCGAAACGTGCGAGATAAAGCCAAAACAATATCAATAACAAAATTGGCGTATATAGAGCGATGTTGTAGCATATATGTACGTACGTATAACATCGATAAGTTAACTAGACCACTGGATATTTAAAGGTGCAATAATTTTTTAAAATCCTAGTCTTCGATTTAGAGAACGTCCCTTAATCCCGATGACGATAAACGAACGTTAATCCCCACTCAACACTCAAAGCCTCATTTCAGAAGGTAAGTGGAGAACGGAGTGCCTTAACACTAAGTCCTGACTACGATTATGCAGCAAAAATCGTGTAGCTGTATTACCTATATCTATGAAAGAATAATATTTTCAAGTGAATTAATAAAAAAATATCTATTTTCAATTGTTTAAAATTTAAATTCATGCGTAAATTTATCCTAACTTTTAAAACGTTATCCATTTACATCTCACTATAATAATGTAAGCGTATTTTGTACCGTACTGGTACTGGCTTTGAAAACTTTAAACTAAAGAGCCCTGGGGAGCAACTATGATATAACACTATGAAGATAAGATTATATAGAAAATGCTTTGTTTATTTATGCACACAATATGTAAAGAGGGCGTCGTGGCGCAGTGGGAAAGCGCTTGATTGTAAACGCAAGTGGTTCTGTGTTCGTTTCTATTCGGGGGTTATGATACTATTTAAATTATTTATAGCTTCACGCTGTACCCCGCACACAGCAGGGTAGGCAGAGGGAACCTAGTGTTAAGACACTCCGTTCCCCACTTTCCGCCGAATTCGGAGGCATTCCGTGTTAAGTGGCGGAACTTAACGCCGCGCTTTACCTCGGCACCAGAGCGAAGAAAATGGAACTATTAAATATTTCCACTCCTCGAGTGGGAATCGAACCCACAACCAGTCGTTTACAGTCATACGTTTGTGCCACTGGGCCACGACTGGCCACAATTTTCTCTATTTATATTATTTTCTTAAAATCATATTTTCGTAAGTACGTAAATCAAAGCGCAGGGCTCAGTTTCGTCAATTAACACGCAATGGCTGCATTTCGGGGAAAAAGTGAAGAACTGAATGTTTGAGAGTCGGTTATCTCCGACTATTCTATTAGTTCAATACATTCAATACCTAGCTGCCTCACGCTTTTCTCCCGCTTATTAATTCAACTATGCGGTCAGTGAGAATGCGTAATATGAAAACCATTCCACCGAATAGAAATCAAATCCAATATGAATCCAAATGACAGGCAAGCATTGTCGCACTACGCCACGATAGCCTTACAATTTTAAATTAAAATAAATAAAATTAATTTAATAACTTGAAATTAAATCATAAAGTGGGGAACGGAGTGTCTTAACACTAGGTTCTTCTCTCTGCCTACCCTGCTGTGTGCGGGATACAGCGTGACGGTAAAAAAAAAATTAAATAATATAATGTCAATTCTAGTTCTTGACTTTATATCCACAATTTTCTTCAGTTGTCTGAAGGATTGTGATAGACTGTATTTGGTTTTCGTAAGTTAGAAAAAGACTTGCTCTCTTAAGATAGCTTAAGCTAGACCAGAAGTTCAGTAAAACAAAGTATTGGGATTTTCCAATAGCAAGAGTCAATTCGAACGTAAGATATAAAATAAATACTTATATGTACTCATACTTAATACATACGTAGAGATTAAATTAATGCATGAGTTTTTTCCCGTATAGTGGGGTAGGCAGAGAGAACCTAGTGTCAAGACACTCCATTCTCCCAAATTTGTCAGTATTTGAAACATAAATTATAATCGATTATTGTCAACCATCATATAAGTGATTATTGTCTTCATAATCGATTAATCGATTCTCTTTAACCCATTCCACACACAACTAGCTTAAAGCATTACGTGTTCTAAATTATAATCGATTATTGTCAATCGTATTCATAATCGATTAATCTATTCTCTTTAACCTATAAAGTTAAATATATTGCTTAAAGCAATAAAGTTAAGTATATTTTGCCACCTAATTATCTCATCGAAAATAAATTCCACCCAATTTGGACAACTTCTGAATTTTTAACGTACACCTGATATAGGAACGTGGCGGAAAATAAGATTTTCGGTAGTAAACTACTAACGCCGCGTCGGGAGGACCGCATGCAAAATGCACGAAATAATATGTGAAGTATCTCGGACGTATCTACAGAGGATAAACATTATAGTTATACCTAATATAGTTTAAGTTTAAGTAAAAAATAATGTATTATATGATAGAGTATTACAGTAAATAGTATAGTTGTTAAGTCGATTTCTACTCGGGGATTATATTTAAATTTTCATTTTATTCACTCTAGTACTTAAGACAAAACTGGCGGAAAGTGCAGGACGAAGTGTGTGGGTCCTCTCTGGCTACCCCGGTGTGCAGGAAAAAGCGAGGAGGCTTATATAATATTTGAAGTATCTCGAATACATTATTAGCTTTAAGTTTCGTAAATAAAAGTTATACGTGAAATTGTGTCAGTGGTTTAAAAATGGCTTATTAACATGTTCATTATATCAATTATTTACTCATTTCATATTTTTTTTTTCCTTTTGTTTTTTTTTAAACGCCACAGACTCGAGGTCCGTGTACTTTCCAGCTTTTTTTTTCTGTTTGTATTTTTTTTTAATTTATTTTAGCGAATGAAACTCTATTGATATAATATTAATGAACTTTGTTACTAGAGCGAAGAAAAGAAAATATAAATATCATTCCTCGAGTGGGAATCGAACTCATTACCATCGCTTTACAGTCACGCGCTGTCATGACGGCCTCAAAACTACTTAACTGTTTTAATTTATAGCATTTGCTTGTGGGTAAGATTAATTTTCTTGGAAATGATTATATTTAAGTAATTTTCTACTTAAAACATGACTTTTACAATTTAAAATCATTTTTGTAAGATTTGTGGCCAGTCGTGGCCCAGTGGCAGAAGAGTGTGACTGTAAACGACTGGTTGTGGGTTCGATTCCCACTCGAGGAGTGGAAATTATATTTCTATTTTCTTTGCTCTGGTGTCTAGGTAAAGCGCGGCGTTAAGTTCCGCCACTTAACACGCAAGCCTCCGAATTCGGCGGAAAGTGGGGAACGGAGTGTCTTAACACTAGGTTCCCTCTGCCTACCCTGCTGTGTGCGGGATATAGCGTGAAGCTATTTAATTTTTAATTTTTTTTTAAATTTGTAAAAAAATTGATTAACTTGTTTTACTTTGTATCCATGATATGATCATTTCGTGAAAACACTGCATCGCTCAGCTTCTTTCACTCGATTATAGTGCCTACTTAACTAAATGGTATGTCCATAGAAAGACCCGCGTGGGCGTACGCGTAGGCGACTGGTATTAGTTTGGATCTGCGTGTATCTATGTAAAAATTAGTTACCGGCCGATGAAGGTTAAATAACATGTTCATTATATTATTTTTGTATTTATTACACATTGTTAATATAAAAATATTAAATAAGTATTTTAATTACTTAAGTAACTGTTTTAATTTAGAATGATTGGTTGTGGGTTCGATTCCGACGCTTGATGGACCAATTATATTTAAATTATTTTTATTTCTTCGATCTGGTACGTGAGACACTCTGACAGTCAATGTATCGATGTCGAGTGAGACGTGGAGAACGGAGTGCTTGACACTAGTTTCTCTCTTGGTATTATGGGAATAAGAGTGAAGCTACTTTTTTAAACTTGCTTCAATAGTAAAAAATTGTACTAGATTTTATAGCTACAATACTTCGACAAGTTTCTAACAGAAAGCTAAGGCCAGACAAAGGTTTCATTTTGGCTTCAGCTGAAGGTCTTATTCCGGTCACACACTAACATTAATATATTTAAACATGTCCTTCATTTATTGATTAAAGTTGCTTTAAGTAGTTGAGCTAGCAGTGACGGACGAGGCTTACGCACCTCCCACTTAAATTAGATTCTCTTTATATAACAAAACACCACTTAAAGACTCTTCATTCTCCATGCCACTTAAAACAAGTAGCATTTTTCTTAAATTTTAATAATAATACAAAATCTACCTACCTGTATCTGACTACTATAAAGTGTTCGAAACGTCGGGTTTTCTAAAAACGTATTTTCAATTCAAACCAAAAATATACGCGCTTAATCCGGTTAAAAATAGTTTCTTTTTTTTAGCTTCACGCTGTATCACGCACACAGCAGGGTAGGCAGAGGGTAACTAGTGTTAACACACTCCGGTCCCCGAAAGTGGGGACACTTTCCGCCTCATTCGGAGGCATTGCGTGTTAAGTGGCGGAACTTAACGCCGATCTTTACCTCGGCACCAGGGCGAATAAAATGGAAATATTAAATATTTACACTCCTCGAGTGGGAATCGAACCCACAACCAGTCTTTTACAGTCACACGCTTGTGCCACTGCGCCACGACTGGCCACAAAAAAAAATAGTTTCATTTCAACATTTTCACTGTAATTATGTAGTATGTATATGTATATAGTATACTGATCATAGCGTTACCATTGCCCTATTTTGAAGGGCTGATTATCGAAGACAATGGGGGTTATCTTAACCCATCGAATTGAAATTTTACACAATAGTGCTCTTTGAAATCGAAGATAAACGAATGGGGTGCGATTGTGAATTTCAACGTAATGTCTATCTATTTTGTGGTTTATATTGTATAATATTATGTTTTGTTTATTATATATATAGTATTTAACTTATATATTTAGGGCTATATACATTAAGATGTTTCATAAATAAACTATTAGGTATTTATTTACATTGGAGCGCGGCGTTGAGTTCCGTCACACGCAATATTTCTGATTAGAACGGAAAGTGTATAATCAAATTGCTCTACAATAGCTTCTTTCTGCCCAAACTGTTAATTACGAAAAAAGTGAAGTATTGAAAAAGACATTTAGAAAACGTATAAAAATTTGAACGCAGCGGGATTCGAACCCGCGCCGCCTAAATACCGTCCAGGCGCCTTCACCACTGAGCAATTGTTATACATTTTCTAAATGTACTTTTCAATTTTCTTAAGTGTGGAACAACACTTTAAAAATATTTTAAAAGCGGTTGTGGGTGCGATTTCCACTCGAGGACTGGAAATATTTGACTGACTTCATTCACGCAATGCCTCCATTATTCTGCGAAAAGTGGCGAACAGAGTATCTTAACACTAGGTTCCCTCTGCTTACCATGCTGTGTGCGGGATGCAGCGAGATGCTAGAAAAAAAAATATTTTTTGCGTCTACTAGCATTATAACCCACGAATATAAGGTAGTCGGTCAAGGAACCGACGGAAGCTTCTTTAAACAAATTTAATACTAACATCAAAGTAGGCCAGAATTAGGAGATCCTACCTCAGATAAAACCTGATAAGGAGCTTAGAAACATTGCTGACTTAAATTGGATTTTTCGTTTGCAGACCCTGTTATATTGTACGCAAGTTTTAAATTAAATTTTAATATAATTTTTTTAATTAATTTTCATTAGTATTTTGTATAAAGGTGTTGGAAATGAACACTTCAAAAATATAAGTTTTTAAGTATGAAAGTGTTTTTATAGCCATTTAAATGAATTCTTCCGTTCTACTAAGAGAAAGGCGGCGTTGAGCTTCGCCACTCAATACGTAATGTTTCAAATCTTCGTCGAACAAATTTAGAAATCTAACCCAGTCCATACTTATATTATAAATGCGAAAGTCTGTGTGTTTGTCTGTCACGCTTTCACGGCTAATCTACCGGTCCGATTTGGATGAAATTTAGAATGAAAGTAGTAAAAGTGACTGGGTCTAACATAGGCTACTTATTTTTTCAAAAATCAACCTCTAAAGGGTTGAAATAGGGGATGAAAGTTTATATGAAAAATCTAAACCGCTTGACCAATTGTAGTGAATTTTGGCATAAATACTCTAAGCTTAAACATAGGCTACTTTATTTTTTAAAAATGCGCCCCCGAGGGTTGCAATATAAAGAAATAGTTCACGCGGCGAAGCCGCGAGCGGGCCGCTAGTTAATATATTTTTAATATTACCTGTTAACCTATTCAAGAAAGTGGGTCTTATATTTATTACATGTGTAAACATGTTATTACAAAATGTAAAAAAGGTCATTCATAATGTAGTAAAATTAATTAATTTAATTTAATTATCATATTTTTCGGCTGACAACACAGAAAGAATGGAAGAAGCTTCAAAATATAGGTTAAAAATAATGAATACCATCGAAAATGATAAAAAATCTACTTAATTAAGAAAATAATTATATCTGACGGTCGTTGTACAAAATCATTAACTCACCTGTTACAGTCCAACGCGCAAGTACTTTTAAAAGTTCGTTTTGCTTCGAAAAACAGCCTTAAAAAAGATATTTAGAAAACGTATAAAAATTTGAACGCAGCGGGATTCGAACCCGCGCCTACTGAATACCGTTCAGGCGCTCTCACCACTGAGCAATGCCCTCAAGTGCCTGAACGGTATTTAGGAGGCGCGGGTTCGAATCCCGGTGCGTTCAAATTTTTATACGTTTTCTAAATATCTTTTTCAATTTTCCTAAGTGTGGAATAACACTTTTAATATTTAAAAAAATAGCCTTAAGCTTTTTCTCACAAAGAAAAATCAGAGAGAGAGTTAGTGTCAAAATATTCCGTTCTTACTTTTCATTTTAGATGTATTGCGTGCTAGGTGGCGGAATTCTATGCCGCGCTTTGTTTTTTAGTGTAATTGACCGCTATATGCATTTTAAAGATATATAGAAAAAAATATTATTTGGGACAT
This sequence comes from Dryas iulia moderata, assembly GCA_019049465.1. NCBI lineage: Eukaryota > Metazoa > Arthropoda > Insecta > Lepidoptera > Nymphalidae > Dryas > Dryas iulia. Next base: position 3,189,307 of record CM032440.1, read on the forward strand.
TTACAACCGTAAGCCCAAAATTAAATATATTTTTGTATGTATGTAAAGTTACAGCAAAAAATTGGCAAAAAGTTAAATAGTTATAATCGTGTAGTTAATGGAGCCAGTCGTGGCGCAGTGGCACGACCGTGTGACTGTAAAACACTGGTTGTGGATTCGATTCCCAATCGAGGGGTGGAGATATTTAATATTTCCATTTCGCTCTGATATCAGAGGTAAAGCGCGGCGTTAAGTTCCGCCACTTAACATGCAACGCTTCCGAATTCCGAAAGTGGGGAACGGAGTGTCTTAACATTAGGTTCCCTCTGCCTGCCCTGCTGTGTGCGGGATACAGCGTGAAGCAAAAAAAAAAATCCGGCAAGGTTACGAGCGTGTGTGTGGCTAGTTTTTAATATAGTTATTCCTCTGAATGAGAATCGAACCCACAACAAAGAACGTTTACAGTCAGACATAGTTTTTCAGACTCACTCACTGCACCTCTATGGTTTCTATAGACATTGTAATATTTTACAACATAATTTACTCGTATATTTTTTACAATATTCTCCATTATTACATTAATTAAACTTTTATAAGGTAGAAGAAAAAAATATGTCAACAGTCCTTATAGGACGATGAGTGGTGGTTGTTATTGAAAAGAATTTTTTATTCGTACATAGTTTTCCTCTTTACATATTTAATATTATATTTATTTTTGCCGTGGCGTGTATGTACAAGTTTCGACTATGTATAATTTTTGTGGTCTGAATTTCATCTAAATCTTAAATATTTAAAATTGATATTGAATTAATAATCGATTATTAAAGAGCTTATTCTGGCATAGGGCCGTATCTGACCGTACAAGTGATTGGAGTGGATTCGATAACCTATCATTCGATTTGTATATTTTAATTAATTATTTCATAATTTACACAATTATTTCTAAAAATAAATAGAAAATATATAAGTATTTATATGTAATTATATTATAGAATAGGACACATTTAATTTGCAATCATTTCTTCAAAAAAATCCTTCAGTACTTCAGTAATTAGTAAATACAGTAATTAGTAAGTGATGTTTAGCAAAGAAGTACCTACATACAAACAAAAGAGGAGTATTTTAAAATTAAGTTTGTTTAATTAATGTGTTAATTTGAAAAATGTATTTTTTTTTTTATTTTTCCAGGTATCCGCCATGATTTTCATCATTCTGCCCTTCATCATCGCACCGGTTACATCTCAAGGGTTGGAACTCTACACCACCTGCATAAGAGATAACGAAGACACCTGCTATAATGTATCTTACCTGTTCGACATCGAAGCTCCTTTTGGTAACAAAATTGTTATCAACAAGCTAGGACTACTCAGATCTACGAACAATCTATACTTCAGCTTCGTTCCAGCGTTCGAAGATGAAGAATATTATAAAATAGGTTTCATTAATATGGACAATCCAATCAACACTACTATTATGTCAGGGGGCAAGCAAATTCTAAATTTTGGCACTTTCGACTTAGATCAGGATAATTCTATAGTTTATTTAGGGGGCAGCGATGGTGTTTACAAATTAGATACTATGGGAAACATACTCTCGCCATATAGTTCTAGAGGAGACGTAATTATAAGCTTATTTTATAAGGGCCATGTGTACTTCGTAAGGCGGGGAGAGTTCAAAATAGTTAAGAAGAAAGGTGATAACTTTGATATTCTGTTTGATGTGATGGCTATCACTAATTTTGTTATAAATAAGTACAATATTATTGTTTTTATAGGTACGTACGGTTTGTTCGCTAGTTATAAGAGTGAGACGGTATGGCTTTCTAAGAACAGGTTTTTTAGAGGTCTTGCTATAGATGGGAATGATGATATATACGCGTGGTGGGTAGATGGTATATACAAAGTGATGATTGGATCAAAACTATCGGAAACGACAATAGTTAAAATAATGCATATCCCAGTTATAGGCGCAATGACTTTTGATAACAACAATGATATAATTTTTACCGTAGAAAAGAGTTTGTTCAGGTTAATTAAGGCGAGTAACACAACAGTTTGTTAAATTATTGAAATTATGGCATAAATTGGTTATGATTTGTTTATTGTTAAGTATATTATAAAAATAAAATAATATTTTTCAAAATTGGTTTGATTTTAGTAGATAAGCTAGCTAAAAAGTATATAAGAATTTCGACGCAGCCGGATGTATAGCGGATGACGTAGTGGTCAGAACGCGCGGACGCTAGCCAAGAGGCGCGGGTTCGATATCGCTGCGTTCATATTTCTTTTTATACATTTTCGAAAAAACGTTTTTTTTTAACATAGTTCCTACCCACACATTTCTTAAGTGAGTAAATAACAATTTAAATACTTTAAATATTTAAAAAAAAATGTTACCAGATTTTAAAACTGAAAGTTATACGATAATATTTTGTAGAAAGTGTCTTCAATATAACCTTCTTTAAAATTTAAGTCTGAAAATGTTAATATTGACTAACTAAATTAAGTATTTTACAATTGAACAAAATCAAATACGGTACCAAATGAATACTTCTAATAAATACTGTATGTAACTCTGGAAAAAAAGTCGCTTAGCGGTTACTCAAACCGCTTTGACGGTTTAAATAAATCGCGGGTTCGAATCCCGCTACGTTAAAATCTTTTATGTTTTCTAAAATGATTTTCTTATCTTAAGTATGCGAATAGAAACCAGTCGTAAGCGACGCAGGGGCACAAAGTGTAACTGTAAACGCGGCTAGTTGTGGGTTCGATTCCCACTCGAGGAATTGAACTATTTAATATTTCATTTTCTTCGCTCTGGCATCGAGGCAAAGCGCGGCGTTGAGTTCCGCCACCTTAACACGCAAAGTCTCCAGAATCCAGCGGAAAATGGGGAACGGAGTGTCTTTAAATTAGGTTCCCTTTTCCTATCCTAATCCTTATAGCGTAATGCTAGAAAAATGTCAATAACTGTTTAAAATACTATAAAATTTATATGTCAGTATTACTATTTTCTAAAACTTAGGACACATTATGGAGGAAAGTATAAACTTTCCTTAATTACTGTGGTAATTGCTAATTATTAAAGCAATTACTATAGTAATAAAAGGTGTTTTTTAATAATAAGTTTTCAAATTGATTATAAAATATACTGAGTATAATAATAATAATAGAATATAAGTAAAATAATAAAAAAATAATATAGTAAATTGGAAATACATAGAGAAAATAATGACTCCAATACGTGACACTATGACGATATCTACAACCAATATCACAAACTAAACGTGCTTTTATCAGGTTTCATCTAATATATAAACTCCACGTTATATTCCACATAGTAAGGTAGGCAGAGACAACCTAGTGTTAAGACACTCCGTTCCCCACTTTCCGCCGAATTCGGAGGCATTGCGTGTTAAGTGGCGGAACTTAACGTCGCGCTTTACCTCGGCACCAGAGCGAAGAAAATGTAAATATTAAATATTTCCACTCCTCGAGTGGGAATGGAACCCACAACCAGTCGTCTACAGTCACACGCTTGTACCACTGGGCCACGACTGGCCACAATCGCTTAACCAAAGGAGGAAATAAATATAATTTAAATATAATCGTTCCTCGAGTGGAATTGTTTTTTTCTCTTAATTTTTTAAACGCCACAGACTCGAGTTCCGTGTACTTTTCAGCTTTTTTTTTTTTTTTTCTGTTTGTGATTTTTTTTTATTTTATTTTAGAGAGTGAGTACACTCGGTCACACGTGTTGTTATTTGTACAGTTCTGAGACTGTAGCAGAGAGCTGTCCCTCAAAGAGTCAGGTCCGGTGGTTGGTGGGTCACTACCATATCCTCCTCTCAAGCAGAGCAGATAGCGCCACTGTATAGCTGTTAGATTGGATGGCTTCTGTATCTGTATAAGAGATGACATATTCAGGTTATACCCCACTATGTCAATCAAGGAAGATTCCCTTGCCCGACGGATGAATCTGCCGATGGCGTCTTCATCGGCGTCGGTGTAGTACATACATTCGATGGTGTGCCTGGTGATTGCAACGACAGCATGTGGTCCGCCGTCGTGTGTGGCACTCTTGGTAGACTTTGTCTGAATGATGACTACAGACTCCTAAGTTAGTCCCTGGGACTCGTTGATAGTAAGGATGCGGGAGTTGTCTCCCCTCGAGTGGAAATAGAACCCATAACTATCCCATTTACAGTCGAACGCTAATCCACTGCGCAACAACGGCTTCATATATCGCTTTAAATTAATCTAATTAGGCGCGTCAGTCTGTTTGACGCTAAATTATGATTTCGAATACCATTCTACACTCAACATACTATCAATCAATGAAGATATCAAGTTAATTGAATGTTCAAAGGTTTATGTACCAACAAATCGTATTGTTGGTTTATATGTATGTATAGGTATGTCATTATAATATAGATATTATTAATATATATTGTAATGGGAAGCCTTATATTTTTGTTTTTATAGCTTCACGCTATTTCCCGCATAGCGGGATAGTCATAGAGGATATAGTGTCAAGACACTCCCTACACAAGCAGTGGCACAAGCGTGTGACTGTAAACGACTGGTTGTGGGTTCGATTCCCACTCGAGGAGTGGAAATTATATTTCCATTTCTTCGCTCTGGTGTCGAGGTAAAGCGCGGCGTTAAGTTCCGCCACTTAACACGCAAGCCTCCGAATTCGGCGGAAAGTGGGGAACGGAGTGTCTTAACACTAGATTTCCTCTGCCTACCCTGCTATGTGCGGAATACAGCGTGAAGCTAAAAAAAACACTCCCTTCTTCACTTGTTTGTTTTTTTGTTTATAATGAATATGTGCAGAAATAACTAAACCGATATTAGAGATTTTTTCCCAAATTTACATTTTTTATAAGCGAAAAACATATGCTTTCTAACTTCAATAAAACCAAATAACCTGTAAAACGTTCAAGTCCTTATAAACTTCGAAAACTTTTTACTCTAGAAGATTTTGTAGTGTCCTACTAAAATATAATATACTAAACGGAGAGCGAAGTGTCTTGAACATTCTTGATATGCAGAAAAGTGCTAGGAATTAAATTATACTACTTCAATATATACAATTCTAAATTATTAGACTTACAAATTATTGAAATAAAAATGGACGTAAACTTGGGTTCTGAATATAGCTAACTTTTGCATCATGTTTTCAGCGTCGGCTACAGAAAGCCGATATTGGGCTTCACACTTCAAAACACTCCGTTCTCCACTTCTCACTTGAAATTAACAACATCTTATGTTAAATGGCGGAACTTAACGCCGTCCTTTGTCTTACTACAACTTAAAAATTTTAAAACCAATCTTCCCCCAAGTGGGAATCGAACCTAAACCACCCATTCACAGCCAGACTTTACCACTACGCTCTAATAACCACCCAATAGTAATTACGAAACCAATACAACGTGCAAGTAATTAACGGCAATATATAGGTCACAGTCTCTTTGATTGCCCTTGCCCGCCCTAACAAGTGTAATTGTGGCCGGCGGCTGTGCTTTGTGTTCGCCGACAAAACATCATGTGCTCACTTTGTACTTACTGATGTATCAAACCGAGCTGTGTGTGGTAATTAGGTAATGAAATTTTGAATATTTTTTTGTATTATTGTATAATAGTTATATTATTTAATATTTCCATTTTCTTCGCTCTGGTATCGAGACAAAGCGCGGCATTAAGTTACGCTACTTAACACGCAGTGCCTCCGAATTCGGTGGAAAGTGGGGAACACTAGGTTCCCTCCGCCTACCCTGCTATGTGCGGGATACAGCGTGAAGCTATATTTCACTTTTTTTTCCCACTAAGCTGGTTGTGTAACCCTGTGCCAGAGAGAACTTAGTATAAGAACACTCTGCCCTTCATCTAACGCCTTCGGGACATTGCTAAGTGGTGGAATTTAAAGCCGCACGTGTCAACCTAAAACATTAGGTACCAGAGTGGAAAATGTAAAGTGTATGATAATTCCCTAGAGTGGGAATCGAACTCACTACTAATCGCGTTTACAGTCAAACGCACTAGTTGCTTATAGTCAGACAGTAAGATTGACTGAATAATAAGAAGTCTAGTTCCTATTTTTTTTTCATTATTTAGAAACAATGCGATTTGCAATCGTGGCGCAGTGTGACAGTATTTTACTGTACGCAGCATGGGCTTACGTGGATTCTTTTTTCACTTAGGGGATTGGAAATATCTTTAATTTCTCCGCTTTGGTGAAAAGACAAAGCACGAGATTGACCCAACTTTTCTAATCCACCAGTCAACAGGTAAGAAATCGGATTAGAGTGGGAAGTGGAGAACGGAGTGTCTTAAGACTAGGCTATCTATGGTTAAAAATATCTGGTTAGTTACCAATGTACTTTCATCACAATAAGCGAGAAGAAGCTATACACAAAAAGGTCTTCTTTGTTTGCCTCGCAAGTTACATATATAATAATATAACGTTTGAGTAACTTATTTGGCAGCTTCATGTTTTTTCACGCGTAGAAGCGTAGGCAGAGAGAACCTAGTGTTGAAACACTCCGTTATCCACTTTCCGCATCCGAAATTGAGACATTGCGCGGAAAGTGGCGAAACTCAACTCTGCGCGTTTTAGGATTATAAATTTTTAAAATATAATCATTAAGAGAAGTAATTGAACCCACAACCCATTGTTTTAATTAGATGACATCTCTGCTGCGCCAAAACCGAGTACAACATCATTTTTTGTTAGCTTCACTCTGTATCTCGCACATGGCAGGGTAGGTAGAGGGAACCTAGTGTTAAGACACTCCGTTCCCCACTTTCCGCCTTTTTTAGAGGCATTGTGTGTTAAGTGACGGAACTCAACGGCGCGCTTTGCCTCGATACCAGAGCGAAGAAAATAGAAATATTAAATATTTTCACTCCTCGAGTGGGAATCGAACCCACAACCAGTTGTTTTCAGTCACACGCTTGTGCGACTGTGCCACGACGACCGCCAATATCTAATTACACACAAATAATTAATTAACATACGCAACGTACATACAAAGCTATTATTGAAAATGGATACAATTTATAATGATGGAGTAATAAATAATAAGGCATATACATTACGCTTTACAGGTTTTTTTGTTCGATATCACAAAGAACATAATTCTGTAAGGCCTTTGCTATCAAAAGGCGCTATTTAGCCAAGCGTAACACCCTAAACGTTGACAAAAACGAGAGGTACCTTTTTTAGAGGGCCATCAACGTAAGTGGTCACTTGGTACAGTTAAATGTTTCACATCAAACATTCTTTCCCCGAACGGCACTTGAGTGGGGTTCGATTTCCGACGATAAAACGTTTAAGCACAGGCAGCGTATCGAATTTGTTTTGCGTTTAAAATATTACGACTGCTGCTGGCTACTGGCAGTCCCACGCTGGGCGCCATTTGTTGTAAAATAATTGAAAGGTATGGGGAAAATGTTCCTTATTTAAGACAAGTTTTTTTTAATTTTACACAGAGAGAGTGGTCAAAGAGAGATAGAGAGAGAGTGTAGTGTCAAGACGCTCTGTTCAGCACTTTCAGCGAAAACTCGAGCTTTAAGTGGCGGAACTGAACGGCTTGTGTTTTTTTTTAATTTTATGTAATAATTAAATCTATATAAAAAGGTTTCTTGTTAATAATTAAACGTTAATAAGTAAGTTATAAAAATACGGCTATTAAAATATTATTTTCTTTTAAGAGCATAATTATTGTTACAGTTTAAACTTAACATTCATGTGAATCACGCGTATTTTAAAATAAGATCGTTTCATAGGCTGAAAAACCAATAACAATTATTTTAAATTCAATTTACGTAATCGATTTTTTTTTTTAATTAAAATTTTCCCTCTAATCAATTGGACATTATCACCAGCTGTCAATGTCAAACCCTTGTCAAATATGCCACGATAGTGTCAACCATTTTTTTTTCGATCTAATGTTTTACATGGCAAAGACATTTATGTAAATCGCCTAATAGTAATTTAAATGGCTCCAGCAAACGAGTATAATATACGAAACACACGAGCTCTCGCTTAAGTCCATAAAAAATATTTACTCGTCAATTTATGTTTAACGTAAAAATGAACGAAAAACGAAAAAAAATAATAATAAAGAGGTGTTCCCTTCATCGTCTTTATCTTTCATCTGAATTCGCTTTTAGAAAAAAAGTTTTATGTAAATGTATTCACGTCTCCGGCATTAGAATTATTTTCGCTCGAACCAAAGTGGATAGAAATTGTTTAAGAGGATTAATTTATTACACAAAAAATATTTGCAGTTGTTGTATAATTTAATCTTGTTTTATTTTTAGTGTTCTTGAAGATGTGAAATAACTATTACAACATATTGTGTTATTATTTAAGATTAATTAAAAAAAAAACAAATGTTAAGGTGATCTATTTTATGACGCCAGTCGTGGCGCAGTGGCACAAACGTGTGACTGTAAAATTAGTGGTTGTGTGTTGGATTCCTACTCGTGGAGTAGAAATATTTAATATTTCCATTTTTTTCACTCTGGTGTTGAGGCAAAACCGCGGCGTTAAGTTCCGCCACTTAACACGCAATGTCTTCGAACTTAGTCGAAAGTAGGAAACAGAGTGTCTTAATACTAGGTTCCCTCTGCTTTATCAGGTTTCATCTAATATATAAACTCCACGTTATATTCCACATAGTAAGGTAGGCAGAGGGAACCTAGTGTTAAGACACTCCGTTCCCCACTTTCCGTCGAATTCGGAGACATTGCGTGTTAAGTGGCGGAACTTAACGCGCTTAACCTCGACACCAGAGCGAAGAAAATGGAAATATTAAATATTTCCACTCCTCGAGTGGGAATCGAACCCACAACCAGTCGTTTACAGTCACACGCTTGTGCCACTGGGCCACGACTGGCCACAGTTTTACTTAAAAACTGTGAACCTAAAATATTACACCAACTTCGCCTTAAGCTAAATCTAAACTAGTAAAGCTTTAGACTTAACAATAAAATGAAAAAAAAAGCTTAATTCCACCTCACATTAACCTCAAATTTAAGTTCCATTATGGATAAATGTATTCACTCATAGATTTTACTCACGTAATGTTAAGAACGAGTTTTCTACAGAACACTAAACGTTACAATAGCGAGATGGGCCAAAAAGAAGGGTAATATGCCGCGAATTCGCAATTTCGGGAACAAATCCACATAAGGCGATCTGTTTTTAGGAGTCAAATAACAAAGACTTAGATCGTATAGCGTACAATACTTAGTTAGGGAGTAACGTTGTCAAAAGAACATACGTTTCATGCAAGTCACGCGCCAATGAGAAAGGAATTCATTTGTGACGAAAAAGTTGCGCCATTCAACTATGTTACCAGGATGTGTGAATGTATGGAGCGGTTGTAATTGTTTGACAATAGTGATATAAGTCGTTGATTTTTTTTATTTTATAGGAGATCTAATTAAAAAAAAAAGAATTTTTGCCTCATACTTGTTTTTTTGGTATAATTATGTACATTTTATTAAGCATTAAGTAATTTAATAATAACAACATTGGCATTTAGCAAGATGTGCTGCGTTATTAATATATGTAGTTAAAAATACAAAACTTATGGGTGTTAAAGGTTTAATTGCTTTTTTTACATCGTGTTAATTGGCGGAAATCAACGGAGCCTTGCAGAAAAGAAAAAAAACGAGGTATATTATGTAAGGATACATTTTTTAATTAAATAAAAATCTCCATTCATACATGAGATCTTATGTAAGATAAGTTTCAGATAATCCTTTTGCAATGTCAGTCCAGAGAAAGGTAGTTAAGACATCGAAAACTGAAAAGATCAGTTCAATAATATTTAACACTAAATAAGCATATAAGCGTCTTTTTAATTACACACTGTCTCGCATAGTTGAATATTCAGAGTGAATTTAGTGTTTTTTTTTATAATTCTGTTTTATCACTCTACGGATATAAGGTCTGTACCTTTTTAACATGATTCTTATTTTATCATTTGCAATATATTTTTTTTGTTTACTATTTCAATACTTAAAACTAAGACTTAAAGAATATACCCTAAGAGAGTCCAGTTGTTAGAAAATTTGTCAAAAGTTGCCTGGTTCCATTTGAATTTAGTGTTAGAAGCTTCATTTTCCTTTTTTTGTCTGAATTTAACTCATTACGCCCACCGCCGCTTAGTCATATTTATCAGAGAGAAGAAATGAAAGGAATTAAAATATGCTTATTCTACTGAGTGGAAATCGAACCCAGAACATACATTTTTAATTATATTAAATATAATATTTTTTTTTTTTTTTTTTTTTATGGAATAACGGAGGCAAACGAGCTGAAGGCCCACCTGGTGTTAAGTGGTTACCTTCGCCCATAGACATCCACAACATTCAAGTTATGGATGCGTTGCCAGCCTTGGGAATGTAGGACAGAAGGAGGGAGGAAGGATGGGAATGGTGGGAATAGGGAGAGCTGGCTTACATGCCATCGAACCGGAACACATCATAAGATATTTGGCGGTTCGTCTTTGACATGATAGTGGTCGTGAGCCAGTCGGAGAACGAATCTCCTACCACCAAACTACTGGGTTACCCGCCTTTTACGGGACGCTACCCAGCGGCGGGGGGGAATTGTATTCTTAACCCGTCCCCCCACGGGGTAAAGTGTATATTTAAAATATTATATTATATATTAAATATATTCGTACATCCCAGATAATTGTGGTACAAAGAGGGAGCGTATACATTCATAGTAGTAGAGAATGTGAAATATACAACTATAGAAGAGCAATTTCTTTTGTATCGAACACCTACTTGCAAGATGTCATTTTATATTGTTTTTGAGACTGACTTTAATTATTTCCTTTCTTTCTTTCTTTTCAATTATGATATAGAATTTTATATGAAATAGTTCTATCTTGTGTCATAATATTTTTATATTAGTATTTTTTTTTCTGTGCTGGCAAAAGCGAGAACGTAGCTTAAACTTATTCCATTCTTTTTTTTTTTTAGCTTCACGCTGTATCCCGCACACAGCAGGGTAGGCAGAGAGAACCTAGTATTAAAATACTCTGTTCCCCACTTTCCGCTGAATTCGGAGGCATTGCATGTTAAGTGGCGGAATTTAATGCCGCGCTTTACCTCGACACCAGAGCAAAGGAAATGGAAATACTATATATTTCCACTCCTCGAGTGGGAATCGAAACCACAATAACAGTTAACCGTTTACAGTCACACGCTTGTGTCACTGGTGTCGAGGCAAAGCGCGGCGTTAAGTTTCGCCACTTAACACGCAATGCCTCCGAATTTGGCGGAAAGTGGGGAACGGGGTGTCTTAACATTAGATTCCCTTTGAATACTCTGCTTTGTGCGGGATACAGCATGAAGCTAAAAAAAATATAGGTTTATAGGTGTTCCGCCATCCAACACACAATAAATTTCTAGCGGAAAGCTTAGAAAGTAGTGTTTCGACACTAGATTCTCTACTCCTCTTTTGTCAGCTATACGCCCAAAATAATAACTCTAAAAATTATAAAAATAAATAACAAACTCAAATAAAAAACAAAAAGACATAAACATAAAGTACCATTTACATTTGAACATTTGAACACCAACTAGCAATAGACTAGCGCCGTCAGTTCAGAGTAAGCTGTAGTTTGATAGTCATCTGAGCGTCGGTAACTGATGGCGCCGAATGGCTGTAATTATTCAAGCCGGGATGCGACGTCCCGGGATACCTGGATTTATAACCTTCACTGTCTTAATCTGTTCAAAAGTGTGGGGGGAGAAGTGCAAATATAGTGTTTTTTTATGTAAAACACTTTCAAAGTGAACAGGAAAGGGTGCAAAGTGTATTATTAATGTCTCATAGATGTGTTATTAATGTCTCATATCATACAGGTTCATTTTTTTATATAGCTAGGAAGTTAGAGAGAATCTAGTGTCAAAACTCTCTATCTTTCACTTTCCATCCAAACCAGTGACTACGTGTGTTAAATGGTATATCTTACCGCCGCGCTTTGTCTTAGGTACTATAGGGCGAAAAAGGAAGATAATTTATATATAATATTTTAATAAAATGCGAAACGAATCCACAGCCATCGTCTTTGCAATCAGGCGCTGTGCCACTGGGCCATGTACTCTCCAGTCCACCATCCAGTAACCTACTTGCAAAATAACTGTTTATCTTAAAAAAGAAACTTAAAAGAGGTAAGCTTAACCATACATATTTTACTAAGAACTTAGAGCTTTATTAAAAAGTTTCGTGAAAAGTTGCAACAGCAGTGCTTTGAAGAAAACGCTTGCCAAAATATGCCTTTATGCACGATACAAGGATCCTTATTAGAATCGGGCTAGGGATGGTAAAAACCGATTCCGATTCTACCCAAGAATCGATTCTATACTAGTAGTCGATTATTTAGACTCGATGCCTAGTTATTAGAATGGACTAAGAATCAATTTTTACAACCGACCAACAATCGATTTTTAACGATTTACTATTGATATGATATTTACTTTCTTTTATTTTTTTTCGATATTTTTTAGATGTCTATTCCACTAAATATAGTTCTTTACTCGAAATCAATTTCATTTACAAGAATCGATTTTGGACACGGATTTCAAGAATCGATACTTATTATAACTAAAACGGAATCGATAATCCAATCTTCCTCGTATATTTCCATCCCTATTCCCCATAAACCGGCTTGATAACTTTACTGAGTATATTATGCAAACTTGCATGGGGCGGGTTAATTGAAACAATAAATTTTAGCGGTCAGACCGCCTAGTGTACACACTGCCTTAAAACACCTTGCTGTAATAGCCACGTAATGAAATGGCCATTTTAAATTAACTAAAGTATATTTATAATATATGTGTGTGTAATAAATCTTTGTACGCTTTGTCTTGTGATTTTCATAATATATTAGATAATATAATGTTAATTATAATATAGTTTGTTAATTTTTCATCATTTTTTTAATTTTTCGATTTATTCTTGGATGGAAGAATAGCCAGAGAGACGCTAGTGTCAGAACACTCCGTTTTCTACGGTGGAGCAAACGGTAAATACTGAGTTTTGTCTTTGTTAACTGGAGCGGGAAAATGGAAATAATTTTTTTTTTCTGCTCGAAATCGAGATATTGCCTATTTACTGGTGAATATCAACGTCACGCTTTGCTGTAGGTCCCAGAGTGATGAAATAATAATAATTTAAATATAATGTCTTTCCCCCGAACGGGAATCGAATCAACAACTATCACGTTTACAATCAGAGGCTGTTCCACTGCGCCATGATGGCCTTTTATGCGATATAATATTAACGAATGGAAACTTAAAATAATCTTTTATGAAAAGCTTAAAGAGTATTAAAAGCTTTATTGTGTTTAATGCAAGTTATTTTATTAACTGTGTATTTTAATGTACTTGTCATTAATTATTACCATATTTTACTCGTACTTTTAACTATTTATTAAGGAAATTTTGTATTAAAGTATATAAATTTTAATAAATATCATTATATTTTCTTTTATAATAATTATATTATCACTATATTTTCCCTTTTATATAAAGCCACTAGTAGAACCCAATAGTTTGAAGTCTAATATTAATAAACATTTTTTTTTCAGCTTCACGCTGTATCTTGCACACAGCAGGGTAGGCAGAGGGAACCTAGTATTAAGATACTCCGTTCCCCACTTTCCACTGAATTCGGAGGCATTGTATGTTAAGTGGCGGAACTTAACGCCGCGCTTTACCTCGACACCAGAGCGAAGAAAATGGAAATATTAAATATTTCCACTCCTCGATTGGGAATCGAACCCACAACCAGTCGTTTACAGTCACACGCTTGTGCCACTGCGCCACGACTGGCCACAATTAATAAACACTGAATTTAATTTAACATAATTCGTATTTATATTTTGAAATATACTTGTTTCTGTGAAGTGGTTTTCTATATTGTTATTTTTTAAGCGACTTAAAAAATGAGGAGGTTATCAAGTCGGCTGTATCTTTTTTCTACAATATTTTTTTGTAGCCAGTTGTAGTATCTGTATAACAATGTGTTCAAACTGTTGTGCATTGAAATTGTTTATATTATGTACTAAATTTATACATAAAATAATTCAATTGCACCACATTATATAGCTTCACGTTTCTCCCGAATAGCAGTGTAATCAGACGGAACCTAATGTCAAGATATTCCTTGAAACGGATTCCTGCCCAAACTAGAGGCATTGCGTGTTAAGTGGCGGAACTTAACGCTTTCCTTCGTAATGTTCACCAAAGCAAAGAAATGAAAATAACTAAGTTACAATCATTCCTCCGAGTGTAAAACGAAACAGAAGCCGTCGAAGAACGAATGGTTGTGGGTTCAATTTCAACTTGGGAAATGGTTTTATATAAATACTTCATTTTTCGCTCTGGTACCTAAGGCAAAACGCGGCGTTGAGTTCCACCACTCAACACGTAATACGTGATTTCAGATGGAAAGTGCAAGACGGTGTGTGTAAACACTAGGTCCCCTCCGTTTACCCCACTATGCGGGGATAACCGTGTGGCTACCATAAATGAACCCACGACTTGTGACGTTTACAGTCATGCTATCTCATTGCGCTACGATCACCTTCTTACTAATAAAAAAGAGAATTATACGTTTTGTCCCCAGAAATACATGTGCGTCATATATAAATAGTATCCAAAAATTCCTTTAAAACTGCTTTTAAAATTTCCTTAACACTGCTTTTGAGTAAAATGCTTCTAGTCTATCTCATCATGGAATTTACGAAACGCTTCTACGAAGCTTGTTCTTGATAAAACACAACTTTTATCGTGTTGTTTATTTAAGGCTTTAATGTTTAAGATTTTCGAGATGCAGTGAGTGAGGAAGAAAACTTTACCAATTTAACTAAAGCTGGACTTTATCCGTGAATTAGGTGCGGACCGGAGCGGGCCCGGCTTAGTATTAAAATGTTACTTTTTTGTTAGGGTTAGTTTTTTGTTTCGAGACCTTCGTGGCGCAGTGGGATACCTGAGGAAGAAATGATTAGTTGCTGGTTGGATCCTCAGGGAATGGTAATATTTACTTTATTTACTTATTTTAGCACTGGTACCTAAGATAAAGCGTGGTGTTGAAAAACAGAGTGTTTTTACACTAAGTAATGTCTGACAAATTTGATTTGCGAATTTTTTTTTAATATATGACTACGAGTTAGTTACTAAATACTTTTACATGGTTTTTTATTTTAGTTATAAATGTAAAGCATCAAAAATTAAGGCTAAGGGGAAAAAAGGCAAGGACAAGAAAGGAAAACTGAAGGGACTTTTGTAAAAAATACTAAAGATTTATCTGTTAGGCAGAAAGAACCTAGTGTCAAGATACTATGTTCTCCACTTTTCGCATAGAATCAAAATGTCGAGTGTTAAGTGGGGAGTACCACGCATTGTCACGCAGAATTTAAAATTATAAAATAAATTATATTTAAATTTTGTTTTTCTCCTGTGGGTATCGAACCCTTTATCAACCGCATTTACAGTCAACAGCTGTCCCACTGCGTCGAAATGACCTCAAACAATATTTCATATAAATATCACTATAACATTCACATTTAGGGGCCAGTCGTGGCGCAGTGGCACAATCCCGCCACTATAAAGCGACTGGTTGTGGGTTCGATTCCCATTCGAGAAATGGAATTATTTTATTATTTCCATTTTCCTCGCTCTGGTATCGAACAAAGCGCGGCGTTACATTCTGCAACTTAACTTTCGCCTCCGAATTCGACGGAAAGTGGGGACCGGAGTGTCTTAACACTAGGTTCTCCTTACCTACCCTGCTGTGTGCGGGATACAGTGCGAAGCTGAAAAAAAATCACATTTAAAGTAATTAACAAATAAACTTTTAGATTTAAACAACAAAATACATTGTACTCATACATTTTAAAACAGAACAGTAAACAAGCTTCTTCATATAGAGCCGTGGCAATGCATGATCGTGTCAACATCACCCAAATTGCCTTTTACTTTGCCGAAACGATTTTGCCGGTGAAAAATTTAATTTTGTATCGAATCAGCGCTCATCGATAATGCCCGATGCAATGAATACATGTCACTGTTTAATTGTAAATGAGTTGAAAAGAGCAAAGGTGTTTTATAATGAAATTTTCAGATTTCTTATTTGAGAATATATTTTTTTTTTCTATGGAATAAGGGAGGCAAACGAGCAGAAGGCCCACCTGATGTTAAGTGGTTACCTTCGCCCATAGACATCCACAACATTAAAGTTATGGATGCGTTGCCAGCCTCGGGGATATAGGACAGAAGGAGGGAGGAAGGATGGGAATGGTAGGAATAGGGAGAGCTGGCTTACGTGCCATCGAACCGGAACACATCATCAGATATTTGGCGGTTCGTCTTTGACACGATAGTGGTCGCGAGCCAGTCGGAGAGCGAAACTCCTACCACCAAGACGTTTTTATAGTGTCTTTCTTTTTAGCTTCACACTTTATTCAGAATAGTTGAATAGGAAGAGGGAATATAGTGTCAAGACACTTTGTTTTTTGGTTTTTGCTTAAATTCGGTACGTATAAGGTACGGTACGGTGTAAGCGGCGAAATTATACGCAGAGATATGTTAAGAAAAAGTGGAGAGTTGGAAAGAAGAGAGAATTCAGTGTCTAAGGAAACTCCGAGCCGAAATCGGAATATTGCGTGTGGAGTGGCAAAATTAAACGACACGTACCAAAATGAAAAAAAAATCAAGTATAATATATCTCCGATAGGGAATCGAACTCATAGCCAAACGAATTTACAATCAAACGCTTTCATACTATACTACGATGGCCTATAGAAAGAGATAAAAATAATCTACATTGGGATATTTAAGTAAAAAAGATATCTTTTTATTTTAATATTTTGTTCAAAGAAAGAGAGAAGAATATTGTATATAAGGAGTGGTCGTTACCTGAGTTGGGCAATGGAAAATGTCGTACTTTATCAAGTTTCATCGGCAAGAAAATCTTTTCCGTTTGGCCTTAGAATTAACCTGCAATCATCAAGGGAATCAGGCATATGCTACTGTGCCGTAGCAGAACAAAATTATAAACGATTTATAGTGAGTGAATATGATAGATTTTTTTATAGCTTCACGCTGTATCCCGCACACAGAAGGGTAGACAGAGGGAACCTAGTGTTACCACTCCGTTTCCCACTTTCCGCTAAATTCGGAGGTATTGCGTGTTAAGTGGCGGAACTTAACGCGGCGCTTTGCATCGACATCAGAGCGAAGAAAATGCAAAAATTAATTTCAACCTCTCGAGTGGGAATCGAACCCACAACCAGTCGTTTACAGTCACACGCTTGTGCCGCTGCGCCACGACTGGCCCCTAAAATATTTTGTTCATATATTTATAAAAGTAAATCAAGTAACCTCACATTTCACTGTAATTTTCACGAGCTATTTTCTTTGATAAACGTTTGAGTTTCGTCTGTGTACTGACACTGAACACGTACACCGCGTCAAGTGTTTACTACTTGCTAGTTGCTGCTGAGTTTAGTTTACATTAGCTAGACAGTTATTTAGCTTTTTGCCTAATTGTATTTTCTAAATTTAAGGTATTTTACTCGTTACGCCAATTTTGTTATTTGAAATTCTTCGATTCATTTTTAGAAAGCGTATAAAAATTTGAATGGTGCTGGATTCGAACCCGCGCCTTTTCTAAAATGGCAATGGCTCTTACTAAGTCGTCTGTTTTCTAACGTTCAAATGTTTACATAAATGTATTCTAAATAAAAATGCATTTTATTTTAGATGGAATCGAACTTGCGCCTCTTAACAACCTTCAATTAAAATTTGGTTTTATTTCACGGTGATTATCGGTTCGATTTCACCTTCAAATTATTTCCTATTCTATTTTAATGCAGTATAAATTTTTAAGATTCAGCACATAATGTTCCTAAAACGTGGGGGTAATAGAGAATCCAAGTTCTTACTTATTCTTATGAGCAAAAAAGGACTCCTCTTATCCATACTATAAATATGAAAATATGAATGTTTGTATGTCTGTCTTACAAGAAAAAAGTGATCGAAACGTCAGGTTTTCTAAAAATGTATCTTCGAATACCACAAATATACACGATTAATTCAGTAAAAAATAGTTTTATTTCACAAAATTTACACATTTTAGTATGTCAAATAAAATAACCTCACATTTCAATGTAATTTCCGCTAGCTATTTTCTTTGACAAACGTTTGAGTAGCGTCTGTGTACTGACACTGAACACGTACACCGCGTCAAGTGTTTACTACTTGCTAGTTGCTACTGAGTTTAGTTTACATTAGCTAGACAGTTATTTGGCTTTTAAAGATGACTTTGCCTAATTTTATTTTGTTAATTTAAGGTATTTTACTAAAAAGGAGAATTTTGTTATTTAAATTTTTTGTTTTACGAACGAAGGTTGTGGGTTCGATTGCAATGCGGAAGAATGTCACTCTCTATTATTTCTTAATTTGATATAACGTAGTATAATATATAATATTTACAAAACGTGCGAAAAATAGAGAACAGTGTCTCTAAACTAGTTTTCTTTATCCTTAAGAATAAGAAGAGAATAAATTTCGTAAGAAATCCATGAGTTTACCTTGCGGACTCCTCTTTCTGCATGATAATATACTTGTTAACAAATATCTCAATCAATATAAATGCGAAAATCTGTCTGTTTGTTATTACAGAATTAGAAGCGAAAACAGTAAATAATAAACAGAGGCTTCTTTTTTTTCAAAAATCGACTTTTAAGGGCATTTTGTATGAAAAATATAAACAACTTAACGTTAGGCCTCAAAAAAAAGAACGATGCAAGCGAAGTCGCGAGCGGGCTGCTAATAATAATATGCCGCTTCACGTTTTTTCCGCATAACAAAGACTCTAATGTTGAGACGCTTCGTTCCCCACTTTGCACTTTAAAACAAGATAAAACGCGATATGCCTATTAAGTGGTGGAACTTAACGCTGGGGTTTTGCTTTCGTCATGAGAATGGGGGAATCAAAATAAAATTTAGTAAATTTGTCCGAGTGGGAATTGAATCCGCATCCCGCAAACGAACTGCAGAACTCCCTTCCGAGTCGGTTGTAGCTTATGTACGTTCGACGATTCAAAAGTGCTTATAAAAGCGCATTTGAATAAAGATATTTTGAATTTGAATTGGAATCCATTGCGTTTACAGTCAGACGCTGTTCCACTGCACCACGATGGCCTCTAAATAGGGGATGATTTTTTTCATGAAAAATATAAACCTCTTAACTTAACCAAGAACGCGGGTCGCCGAAAACATAAAGAGCGGGCGAAGCGAAAGCGAAGTCGCTACCGAGAACCTGGAAATAATATTATATATTTTTTAAAATATTAAGTACTAATATTTACAGACAAATCCTTTCGCCCCGCTAACATTCAAGTCATCCGTTAAACACCAAGTACACAGGTAACAGCTCGCTACTATAATAAAATGTTGGACGCGAAAATTTAATCAAATCCATTATATTTCTATAACAATAATTAATTTGCGACGCTCCTACACAATGCTCCATTACTAAATCACGAAGCCGTAAATCTTACTTGAAAGGCATTGTCTAGATTCACATTAAGATGTTCCTTTATTGAATAAGTGTATAATTGGTCGTGTTCTAAGATTTTGCTAACTTATATCTGGTAAGGTTGTATATGATATGGCTGTTGTTATTGTTGGCATCTTTGATATGGAGCTTTCTATATAACAAGCGGAATGATTGAAAGAGTACAAGAGAACGTCATAGTAAGAATGAAGAAGGGCGTGCTCAGGTGGTTTGGGCACGTCGAGAGGATGAGTGGTGGAAAAATGGTAAGAAAGATATATGAAGCAAAGGTGAGTGGTAAGAGAGGCAAAGCGCGGCGTTAAGTTCCGCCACTTGACGCGCAACGCTTGCAAAAATTCGGCGGAAAGTTGAGAACGGAGTGTCTTAACACTAGGTTCCCTCTGCCTATCCTGCTGTGTGCGGGATACAGCGTGAAGCTAATAAAAATATGCTTGCTTTTCTCCGTAGATTCGATTATTCGGATGTCTATGATGATGATAATTCGGATTCGAGTAATTAGTCCGGTTAATCGAGTTTCTACTGTACGTGTAGGTATTGGATACATAGATAGTGTTCAAACTTCCATAGATACTGTGGCATCTGTTCTCCCGGTACTCACTGCATCTACGAGCTAGCTAATATGTAGTAATTATCTTGTTACTATTATAATTGCGTAATTGATGTTATTAGTTGAGGCCATTGTGGCGCAGTATGATAACGTCCGAGTGACGATGAATGTGGGTTTGACTCTTGGATTAAAATTAAGATTAGTCAAAGAAACAAATCTTATAAAGTATTCAATTTTATGTCAAAAATGTCATGTCCTACTTACTATTTGTTTTATTACGGTTTATTTTTATTATTATTGCCATCTCTTTCTATCTTAACCCTCCACTCTCCGTAAATTTAACGATATCTATGTAAATATTCATAATTTATTTCAAGAACAGCTTCTAAATATGGTTGCAAGCCTTAGGGAGATGTGAACGGACGCCTGTATTTAAATTATTTTCTGTTTGATGCCCTTGTTGATATTGCATGTTGAACACCGCCCGTTGGTATTACTTGATATATAAAAAAAACAAAATTAAAAATTTTTAAAATACCCACGACGGTTTAATTGTAATTGAAAAAGGATAAAATAACTAGAAATCCCCCGCCTAAAAGAATATATGTAACGAGATGATGGGGACGACTTCGTCGGAGCTGCCATTACTTTAAGTTTGCTAACTTCTCCTAGGTTTTCATGCTGTTAAAACAGGTTTAGGAAAAAATTAAAATATTAATATGAATTTACAGTTTTGATAACTGGTATTCCTTTTAAAAACTTTAAGAACGAAATCTATACTGTTAGCTACTATATTTAAAATAGAGGTTGCAACTGGCAGCCCCCGACGAAGTTGTCCCCATCATCTCGTTACATATATTCTTTTAGGCGGGGGATTTCTAGTTATTTTATCCTTTTTCAATTACAATTAAACCGTCGTGGGTATTTTCAAAATTTTTAATTTTGTTTTTTATTTTAAACTTTTTAAAGTGAATAGATATACATTATATATTATTACATAATTTCGAAATACTTTATATTAATCTTCATGCAAATCCAAAAGAAATTATAAGCCCAATGCTTTCTGGCTATCAAATGCCTATTGCAGCGCCTGGCAGATTGTCACCGCAACATTTTTAGGAAACTTAAGTTTAACCAAATCAGTGAAAATCACAAAACCCACTAGTAGTTTTGATTTGGAACAAATTAATTTATACTGGAGCGCCCCGTGGTAGTTTGTGATATGGCATATAAAAACACGCAACAATTAAACCTGAACCTATCACAGAAAACGGCATCTAAATAGGTTTCACACAAAAGTACAAGCAAATGCTTACTACAGCGCCCCCTGGTGAGGTGTCACCACGACACATATACGAGAACACGCGCTAATTGAGCCTGATCCTATCGTTGAAAACTGCATCAAATTCAGACTCGTAGTTTTAACTTTGCACCATCAAATGTTTAATGAAGCGCCCCTTGGTGAGTTCTTAACGTAAAAAAAAACTAAAAACATACACCAAGTAAAGGTAAATCTAATACTGAAAACTCTGTCCAATCGGACTAGTAGTTGTGGTTTTACATTAAATATTACAAACTGCAGCTGTTTACTGCAGCGCCCCCTGGTGAGTTAACACGATAAAGCATATCCAAGAACATGCACTAATTAAACTTGAGCTTATCACTGAAACTGCATCCAAATCGAATTCGTCATTTTAGCTTTGCACAAACAATATTTTACTGCAGCGCCCCCTGGTGACTTGTCACCGTAATATAAATTTAAAAACATGTACTAAACAAAGCGAAATCTAATACTGAAAACTCTTTCCAATCGTACTAGTCGTTTTTGTTATACACAAAAAATAGAAGCAACTACTTACTGCAGCGCCCCCTAGAGAGTTGACACATATTTGAAAATATGCACTAAGTAAACATACATGATACATATATGAAAATATGTACTAAGTAAACTTGAATCTATCATTGAAAACTGCATTCAAATCGGACTCGTAGTTTTAGTGTTGCACAAACAAATGTACTTACTGCAGCGCCCCCTGGTTAGTCATCACCGTAACACATATATGAAAAGATGCACCAATTAAACCTGAACCTATCGTTGAAATTTTCATCTAAATCGGACTAGTAGTTTTTACTCTACGTAAACAAATGTTTACTGCAGCGCCCCCTGGTGAATTTTCACCGTAACGTAAAAACAAAAATTTTAAAATATGTACGAAGTAAAGCTTAAGCTAATTCTGAAAACTCTAGCCAATCGGATAAGTAATTTCGGTTTTAGACAAATAAATATAAGAAAAATTTTGGTTTTACACAAAAAAACTCAAACAAATGCTTATTACAGCGCCCCCTGATGAGTGGTCACCATAACCCATATATGGAAAGACGCACCAATTAAGCTTGAAGCCATCCTTGAAAATTTCATCTAAATTGGACTAGTAGTTTTTGCTCTGCATAAACAAATGTTTAGTGCAGCGCCCCCTGGTGAGTTTTCCCCGTAACAAAAAAAGAAAAATTTTTAAATATGCACCAAGCAAAGATTAATCTTTTTATGAAAACTCTTTTTAATCGGAGCAGTAGTTTCGGTTTTAGACAAATAAATACAAAAAAAGTACAAACAAATGCTTACTGCAGCGCCCCCTGGTGGTTTGACACGATAAAACATATCCAAGAACATCCACCAATTAAACCTGAATCTACCACTGAAAATCTATTGAAATCAGACTATTATTTTTTGAGATAATTGAAAACATTCGTTTTCACGTAAAATGCTTACTGCAGCGCCCCCTGGTGAGTT
Source organism: Dryas iulia moderata (assembly GCA_019049465.1). Lineage (NCBI taxonomy): Eukaryota > Metazoa > Arthropoda > Insecta > Lepidoptera > Nymphalidae > Dryas > Dryas iulia. The sequence continues at coordinate 3,212,250 of CM032440.1, forward strand.
AAGGCAATAAGACATACATAAGAACATACGCCAATTGAACCTTAACCTATCATAGAAAACCGTATCAAAATCGGACTTATAGTTTTGGAAATAATTGACATAGTAATTTGCACAAACACCTAAACAAACAAACAAACAAACAAACAAACAAACAAACAACCTCTCACCCCAAACACATATACAGTCGCCGTTCCGTCGCGGGTAAAAAATATGCTAACAATAGAAATAAGTAGCAAAAAGCGGAAAAAATCACATTATGGTATGTACTGATTAATTGGTTAGAACGCCTGGAAGAAATCCAAGAGGAGCAACTCGAAATCTGTTTCGTTTATTTTTTACTTTTCTAAATATTTTTCCGATGCATCCTTTATCTTTTACATGTGTAAATAAAAAGCAAAATTAAAAATTTTGAAAATACCCACGACGGTTTAATTGTAATTGAAAAAGGATAAAATAACTAGAAACCCCCCGCCTAAAAGAATATATGTAACGAGATGATGAGAAAGACTTCGACTACAAACAAACAAACCCCAAACACATACACAGTCGCCGTTCCGTCGCGGGTGAAAATGAAGACTTTTAAAATTATATTTTAATGCTTATCATACAATGGATTACATACGTTATGTACAGTAGGTCATCATTGCACAGTGACTGAACGTATGATTTTAAGCCCACAACACATGCTGTCGGTTCTATTCTCACTCAGAAGAATGATTATATCTAAATTATACTTAAACTCGCATCCCGCTCGCGGTTTCTCTGCGTGAACTACGTAGCAGTTGCGGTATATTGCAACTCTAGGGTGTGGATTTTAGAAAAATAAAGTGCCTTACTTTGGATTATCAACTATATTTATGCCAAAACTCATTACAATCGGTCAAGGGGTGTAGATTTTTCATTTAAACTTTCTTCTCCTATTTCTCAACCCTTTAGAGGTGGATTTATGAAAAAATAAGTAGCCTATGTTAGACCCAGTATTTTTTACTACTTTCATTCTAAATTTCATCCAAATCGGTAGATAAGCCGTGAAAGGATGACAGACAGACAGACATTCCCATTTATAATATAAGTATGGATATGTGGTGAGCTGCAAATTAAAATAAACAAAACTATACACACAAATCTACAGAATATATCTTATTTTCATAAAAATTAAATACAAAAGCTAAGGCACTATATTCGAAGGTAAAATCTAAATTATAATAGTCTAATATAAGACAAGCTTAGTTGTTTCGTTGTCTACTTGCTGCTAGACAAAGACGCATCTCACTTGTATCGCTTCAGTGAATATTCTAGTTATTTAGATATTCAACGACTGATGTGGATGCAGTTAGAGTTATATATGTACATATATTTTAAGATATCTTATAACTTTAGTATAAGTACGGTTTTGTCCTTAAATTTCTATGTTGGTCTATATATTTAAATTAATGTAATAAAGTGGCAGTGTTGTGAAATATTATCTGAATGTAATCACGATGGTTGTATGTTCGATTGTCATGTTAAGAAGTGATTACATTAATATATTATGACAAGTGGAGAATGGAGTGTTTTAGACATTAAATCGCGAACTCTTTATGAGAATGTCAAAAAATCTGTTATGAAATATACTTTAGTATATGTCAGTCTAAGTTTATTGAATAATAAAGTTTAAGGTGTTTTTTTTCAAGGCCAGTCGTGGCGCACTGTTAACGCGGCTGGTTTTGGGTTCCATTTTCATCGTCATCATATTTTCATAATATTTTATCTACCTTTTTTGTTTTGTCTATCCTGCAGAGAGCGGAACACAGCGTGAAGCTAAAAAAACTTTTTTTAAATTTTCAAATATCTTTCGCATATAAATTTATCAAGTACTTGAGTTTATCAAGGATTGTGATAGCAATTGATTGGTGTTGCAACTTCTACACGATAGAACGATTATAATTTAGTTATTTTCGTGTATTCTGTTCTTTATGCTGTGTTTATGTTATTTAAGGCGTAACGCAGCATTAAGTTCCCCAATGTAACGTTTCCTATTCGGATGGTAAGTGAATAACGAAGGATTTTGATCCTCGACTCTCCTTTTCTAACTCGCGGCGCAGGAAGAAGCGTGAAACTAAAAAATAAAATACTTAAAAGTTACATCGTGAGATGGATAATGAATCTTAAGTCCTAACGCAATACTTTACTTTACCATGTCAGAGAATTGCTTATCTTAATTAACAAAGTAGTTAAAAGGAAATTGTAAAGAGCTTAACATTACAACATACTAGGAACCGCCTCTTTGCTCTGCATGGCGGGAAGAGCTTAGCGAAGTACATATTTAATGTTATTACATGTTAAAACACGTTTGAAAAGTAAACACTTAACACTAACATAACACTTAACGTTCCACAGCCTAAGTCTATGGGCGCTTTTCGAACATTTAATTACCATTAATTCAAAAACTACAATTACAATTGTCACTAAAAAACTTCACAGCACACAAAATTCTGTGCTCGATATCCCTGCCAAAATACAGAGGTCAACTGCGCCACGACAGGCCTGTTTCTTTTAGTTTTTTAAAAATATTTTTCATAACTTAGGTGACTTTAGCAGCTTCACATTTCATACGCGGCGCTTAACGCAGAGGGAAGAAATGAACCTATTTTAAAAATAATTCTCCCCCATAGAAATCGAATCCATAACCAATCTTGTTTACAGTCAGACCACAATTCCCTGTTTTCATTATTTTGAAAATATAGTGAGCATTTGTAAAATAATTTATTACTCCACACTCATACAAGAAACGATCGTTTTACTGAACGAGTTCCAGTTACCAAAGTTTTTTTAGATTGAGAAAGTTTTGTTTTGCGAGTCTCGTTACGCGACCGACGCGACGCCGGCTTAAGCGTTAAGCCTTAAACAAACGACAATAAGTTGTATCTCTTAGAACCTAATAAAAGTTTGTGATGACCAGAAAATTGAAGGCGTCAGAAGTTACCGTCTAGACAAAAGACTGTGAGGGAAATTATATTTTTGTAAAAAAAATAATATTATTATTTTTTGATTATTAGGAGCCAGTCGTGGCGCCAAGTGTGCCTGTAAAACGACTGGTTGTTGGTTTGATTCCCACTCGCAGAGTGGAAATATTTGTTATTTTGTTCGGTCTTGTGTCGAGGCGAAGCGCGGTGTTATGATCCACTACTTCACACGCAATGCCTCCGAATTCGACGGAAAGTGGGGAATGGAGTGTCTTAACACTAGGATCGCTCTGCCTATCCTGCTGTGTGCGGAATACAGCGTGAAGTTAAAAAAAATGATTTAAGCTTCAGCAAGTACATATTCCAAGGTAGTAAGATTGAGTATAGTATTCATCCGATATAGACACATTGTATATTGAGAGGGCGGAACTCAACGCCGGGCTTAATCTGAACTTAATTTAATTTACTGCGGTAAATGAACACCAGTTTTAAATATGTTTTATTGTGTACTATAAGTAGTAATAAAAATAACTTTGTCCACTGGTATGAAAAAACTAGTTAATCTAGGTAAAATAACTTTTTTAATCATATATTGATCGTTTTTTTAACTCAGTATACTTTATTTCCAACTTAAAAGATTTTTATAATCTTATACATAAACAACTTATTAGTATAAAATATAGCACGGCAGGTTTACATTAAATTTATAATTTAATAAAATATAAAAATTAATATCACATTTTTAATATTAAAAAAAGAACGTCATACATCTTTATTTATATGTCGTCCATATTTTCAAGCACTCAATAATGGGCCGGGTGCGAAATAAATCAAGGCATAACAAAACGAAGCCGCCGCCGCCATTTGCTAATGACATTTTAAAAATGACAACTGCTAAACAAAATGGTGGCGGACCACGCCTTTATATACGCCTTTTATGTTTAATTTACTATCTGGGCCCTTAAAAGGCTGAATTTAGAATGAAAAGGGATAAAGTCTTTTAAATTTTAATAGCAAAATTTTGTATGAAATAATTTTATTTTACGATTTCGGGCTTTGTGCCGCATATTGCTAGGTAGACAGAATAATCTGATTTGTGTTTTAAATGCCAGCCAGTTTTAATGGTGTAACTTAACGTCGTGTTTTGTTTTAATATATTGGACAATTGAAAACAATTATTTTTATTTTAATATCTGTTTATGTAGTATAACTGCTTCTTTTTACTACTTTCTTCTAATTTATTTATTATCTTACATTTTACAGAATAGGTAAACAGCGAATGTTTTGCCTCATAATCGTCAAGCTTGATAAAGTAATTTTTTTTTTATGGATACGAATCTATAATAAAATTCAACTTTCTATTTTAGATTTACTACTTAAGAAATTTAAAATTACTATAATTATTATTATTATTTAGCTTCACGCTTTATCCCGCATATAGCAGGGTAGACACAGGAAACCTAGTTAAGACACTTCGTTCTCCTCTTTCCGCCGAATTCCGAGGCATTGGGTGTTAAGTGGCGAAACGTAACGCCGTACTTTGCCTCGACAACAGAGCGACGAAAATGGAAATATTGAATAACCACTCCTCGAGTGTGAATCGAATCCACAACCAGTCGTTTTTACAGTTACACGCTTGTGCCACTGGGCCACGACTGGCCCCAATTACTAGAAAAATATTTATAAGAAAAGCTTATTACTTGGTCGAAGAATATTTAAATAATAATGTATACATATATTAAGAATAAATGTATCGAAGTAACATCACTGGAGTTTGTCTGCTAGCTATCATTGTATTAAATAATAAAATTGCAGCTTTTATATTTGAAAAGAGCAACAGTTGAGTTTCTCTGTGGCTATTCTCAGTAGAACTGCCTTCAGTCGGTAGTAGCTTTACGAGTGTGTTCATTTGACGATTCAAAAGTGCTTGCAAAAGTCTATTCGGATAAAGGACATTTTGAATTTGAATTTTCAATGTATCTACGGTATCTCTTATGAAAAGTCATTTAAATTTGTCTTTGAATTTTCTGTATAGTGATGACATTTTTTGTATACGATTTCTAATTTTATAACTTCTTTTAAACATTTTTAAAGTGTTATTCCACACTTAGGAAAACCAAAAAAAGGCATTTAAACAAAACGTCTTTCTTATAAATTCTACTTTTTTAGGCAGTGATAATTTAGTGACTGTCTTAAATCGAGACATTGCGTGATGAGTAGTGGAACTGAATGCTACAATTTGTCTTATATAACAAAATAGACAACTGAAAATATTTAAAATTAATCATTGCCCCTTACTCAGAACCAATAGCGTCTGTCTACGCTGTCCTACTGCGGTACAATGGCCTCAACAAAAAATATATAAACATTTTTAAACAAAACAGTGGCCAGTCGTGGCGCAGTGGCACAAGTGTGTGACTGAAAACGACTGGTTGTGGGTTCGATTCCCACTCGAGGAGTGGAAATATTTAATATTTCCATTTTCTTCGCTCTGGTGTGGAGGTAAAGCGCGCGTTAAGTTCCGCCACTTAACACGCAATGCCTCCGAATTCGGCGGAAAGTGGGGAACGGAGTATCTTAACACTAGGTTCCCTCTGCCTACCCTGCTGTGTGCGGGATACAGCGTGAAGCTAAAAAAAAAACCATACCATAATTCTTCATAAAGAAGTAAAGCTACAAAAATAATATCAAGTATAAAGAATACGCGAGTAAAAAACGAATTTCTACAAAGTTTTATTAAGAAAATATGCGAAATGACAAACTTTCGTGTGTTCATGTTAATTGGGTTCCTAGAATATTTTACACACGTCCGTCACTCAGATATAATATTACTATAGTGACCATTGTTTTCTCGACTCAAAACGGGACATCGATTTCAGAAAGTAATGTTATATTTACCTACTATAGCGCATGTATGGTCTTTGAAATTTTTTGGTTACGGTTTTGTATAATAATCATTTAGTTATTTTATTTAGAATAATAATTTAAAAGCTTTTAAACATTTTTAAAGTGTTATTCCACACTTAGGAAAATTGAAAAAGACATTTAGACAACGTATAAAAATTTGAACGCAGCGGGATTCGAACCCGCGCCTCCTTAATACCGTCCAGGCGCTCTCACCACTGAGCCATGCGCTCTACTACCAGCTGCGTCGAAATTCTTATCACTTTATTACAGCTTATTTTTGTTATTAGCCTCTCTGTAGAGACGTTTTTACAAATTTCTGCTACCCAAAGATTATTCTACGTACAATCGTTTGGCAAGAGAGAATGCTATTTATTAAATACTTTTAAAAATTTTCATTTAAAAGCTGTTGTGGTAAAGTGCGACAGCGTCTAACTGTAAAGCGATGGTTGCAGGTTTGATTTCCGCTCGGAGAATGATTATTCGCCGAATATTGATTGTATTCATATAAATATTTAAATTTTCATCTCTCCGCTACGGTCCCTAAGATAAAGCTCGATTGATATCGATTTCAGGCATAAAGTGGAGGATGGAGTGTCTTGACACAAGATACTCTCTGACTAATAAAAAAAGGTTTTTAATTTTTTTTTTCTAAGCTAACAAAAAAAAAATAGCTTTGGTTTTTTGAAACAATGACAATCATCATAAAACAACTAACGAATAACGTAATATACTTTAATATCACTCTTATTTAAAAACCACGACATTTTTGCGTCCCGAACCTTTCAGGACATCCAAGAAAAACATTCAAAAAAACGAGACAATCCCATTCAAAATCGGACACCTGGTCACGTCAAATATAACATATTTTAAACATACATATGCAGAAGCATGTTTTTTTTTGACTTTGTGCCCGATAATATTAGCTTTGACAGCTGGTTCCAAGTTTTTAGGAATTTTGTAAGTCGAGGCACGTGTAGTACGTGCAGTACACTACAGCATTGCTACTACACTACACTCGTACATGTTCTACGCTTGTTAGTTTGGATTTTCTTTATAAAATTTTCCTTTAAACTCAGTAGAAATTGCACGAAGTTGGCCTTTGAATGTATGTTTTACGGTTATTTTGGAGTAATATGTTTTTTGTAGTTTGTCATAAATCGAATTTGTAATGGGAATGTTGAATGTAATTTTTGCTTTTGTATACCGGGAAGAAGTAGCTCCCAGTAATATATTCTATATATATAACATTTTTTATTGTGATACGAGCTGCGCCCGTGACTTCATATGCGTGAAATGTACCAAAAAAATAATTTCTTACATAATAAAAGTTGCTCCTTATTGCGTCAGCTATCTTTAGCCAAACTTATCAAGCAGACAGTCAGACAAGCAGACAGACGGACAGATAGACAAACATAAATGGTTAAAAAATATTTGTTAATAAAAAAAAATATTCTCAGGCATTTAGTAAAAAGTAGCTATTTTAATATAAAAAAAACAGACAGGACCATTTTATTTATTTGTATAGATATTTTCAAAGGTATCCTCTTGGTGGAGGCTTTTTCAACAGTTATTCCAGTTTTTAAAATTAACTATAGCCCAAGTGCTGTCCAGATTTACTATCCATACTTATTTATATTATAAATGCGAATGTCTGTGTGTTTGTCTGTCACGCTTTTATGGCTAATCTACTGGTCGGATTTGGATGAAATTTAGAATGAAAGTAGTTAAAATGACTGGGTCTAACATAGGCTACTTAGTTTTTCAAAAGTCAACCTCTAAAGGGTTGAAATAGGAGATGAAAGTTTATATGAAAAATCTATACCGCTTGACCGATTGTAGTTAATTTTGGCATATATATAGTTGATAATCCAAGGATAAACATAAGCTACTTTATTTTTCAAAAATCCACACTCTAGAGTCGCATCAAGCGGCGAAGGCGCGAGCGGGTCCCTAGTAGAAAATAAACAACATTTCAGTCAAACCCGTTCAGTAGTTTCAAAGACTAGGGACGTAGAAATATTCTGTGTATACTTCTTTATTATAGTATAGATATAGATTGCTGGCAATATTGTGAATATAAATTTAGAAACAAATGACAACATCGCTTATTTAGCCCTTTAATATCGATATAAGGTTAATTATGATAACACGTTTAATACGTTGTCAAAGGTATAGCCAGTAATCCCGGGCTTTGCTCAAATCCGGGGAAATTCGCACCAATTATTGCTGTAGCGGGATTTCCCGGCATCATAGCTTTGTATATAGAGGTGTGCGGTGGCGCAGGGACATAACGTATGACTGTAAACACGACTGGTTGTGGGTTCGATTCCCACTCGAGGCATTTTCTTTCTTAGTTCTGGTGTCAAGGCAAAGTACGGCGTTGAGTTTTGCCACTCAACATGACTTATGTCTTCAGAATTCGTCGGAAAGTGGGGAACGGAGTGTTTTAACACTAGGTTCCCTCTGCCTACCCTGCTGTTTGCGGAATACAGCGTGAAGCTAAAAAAAAATAGCTTTGTTTCTAACTTGCAACAAATATTAGATGATAATGATTTCTCGTTGAGAACTTTTGTAACATTTTCTCGTTTTCAGTTTAAAAGCTTTTCCCGTCTCCTTGAAATGTCATAATGTAGTGTAATTTGAGGGTTGTTGAGTTCCGCGTTAACGTCCTGTCCATGTTGCTTCAAATGGACAACTTTAAGTTTTTGTTGCAAATCTAATGGAATATAATATGACGACTCGAGTATTTTAAGTGAAACGTATATAGAGGCTGTCGTGGCGAAGTGGGATAGCGTCTAACTGTAAAGCGATGGCTGTAGGTTCGATTTCCACTCGAGGCATATTTAAATTATCTCTTCTTGGCTCTAGTACTTAAAACAAAGAGTGATGTTGAGTTCCGCCATTCAATACGTAATTCGGGATACAGGCAGATGTCTGAAAAAAAATATACTACTATAATAATATACATACAGAGAGAATGCTATATAACTTACGTTTCATACCGAAGTCCTTTCCCCTTTTATTAAGTTGTACAGAGAGCATTGGACAAACATTACGTGCCACCCGGCAGAATTCAACGCTGTGCTTTTTGCTACCTAGGACAATAATTTCAGTAAAATCATGTCCCTGAGTGGAAATCGAACCTATATTCTATAACCATCTCGTTTAATATTCTGACCCACTGCGTCGCGATGGCCTTTCATATATTTAACATTTTTTTACATTCTACAAAGTAAGTTTAAAAATGATTTACTTCTCGATTATGCGTCCCATTTAAAGATATCACATGTACCAAGACTTTTTTCAAATTATTCTGTCTCGTGAGATTTGAATCCAATACAATCACCTTAAGCACTAAACTTAACAAGACATCTTTAAAAATACCAGTACGAATCTGGCATCATTAATTTAAAATGAAACACAGTAACAACGGACGAGGCTAAAAGCAGCTTGCTTTTTTTCTAAGAAAATGCGCCTAAATAAATTCCATTTGTGCTCCAACGTAATTAATATTCACTTTCTCGCCGCCGTAGCCTTTTGTAATTTTTGATGAAATTTCAGGGTCAATTATGTGTTTAATTTGAATAATTGCGAGCCAAAAAGATATAATAATTGATAGGCGCTTTGAAATTAAATGAAGAAGAAGCTTCGATGTTGGTAAAGTGACTTTATAAAGTTTTAAGTACATACTTTGAAATGTATATCGGTATGTCCCAGTAGGATATGAAAATTTCTGTTTGATTGTCAACTTGTTACAATATTGTTTGTTGCCTTGGTAACGTATAGGATGGGGATGGTGGGAATAGGGAGTGAGCTGGCTTACGTGCCATCGAACCGGAACACATAATCAGATGTTTGGCGATTCGTCTTTGACATGATAGTGGTCGCGAGCCAGTCGAAGAACGAATCTCCTACCACCAAGCTACTGGGTTTCCCGCCTTTTACGGGACGCTACCCAGCGGCGGAGGGGAATTGTATTCTAACCCGTCCTCCCACGGGTGAAATATATAACGACAATGCACGACGTTTATTTTTGCTAATCAACGGCAAGTTGAAAACAAAGTGTTTTGACACTAGGTTCTGTGTAAAATTTTACAAAAACACGTAAATACACACTCACATTTATACACAAAAGCATCAAAACAAATCCCGTATACAAAGTTAGTTAACAAATAGACATTGTACATCTGGGCAAGTGGAAAAATTCAATTGCTTTATAAATAACCGAAATGAATCTGTAACTTACGCGCAGTGTTGGTCGTTGCGGCATCTTGCTCCATTTAGTGGAGACGAGACGACTACGATAAGACATTTCATTTTTTTCAAGAAAACGTATAAAAATTGGAATGTAAAGAGACTTGAATCCATGCTTAGAATGTATGTATGGTTTAGTAGACGAGAACTTCAATCGTATCCATAAGGCGTGGGTTCGAGTCTCGGTACGTTCAAATATTTTACTACGTTTTCTTTTACTTAATGGGTGAATAATGGTTTAAAAAATATTAAAAAATCTTGTTAAAAACTTAGGAATAGGGTAAAATTAAGAGGTTGACTTTATGCTAGATGGTTAACTTAACTCTAATCTTATAAGATTTTTTTTTAAATTTTAATTTCATAGCTTTGGTAGAACACGCGGCGTTACGTTCCGCCACTATCTGTATGAAGTTAGTAATGGTCTAATTTTAACATTTTTAAAGTGGCACACTTAGCTAATTGAAAATGACATTTAGAAAACGAAAAAATCGTAATCGTCCCATCCACTAAAAGGCGCAAAGAGTCTCCCATTCATCACAATTAGCCAGCCGAGACGCTGAAGGCGAGAAAAAACAACAACATCGCGAAGCGCCCGATGTTTAATGGTGTTTGTACATTGAGGATTATTTACTGCGTCTCTGCCTTCGAGACGTTTTCGAGAAAAACAATTTTTATTCCTTTACTTTACTTTACTTTACTTTACTTTACTTTACTTCACTTTACTCAACTCTTGCATTATGCGAGTATGTACTTATGCTGGTATGGTGTAATGTATTTTTATATTTTTAAGTGATTCTTCGTTTAGTTACATTAGTGTTTTTTGTAGTTGTACGTTTAGTCTCGTATGACAGGGTTGGCAGAGAGAATATTCGTAGAAGTATCAGAACACTCCGTACTCCACTTTTAACCTAAAATTATGAGTTGTTGAGTGATGAAGATCAACGCCTCGCTTTGCCATAGTTACCGGCGGCGAAAAAAATTCATTGCTCCCAATGGGAATCGAACTCACAACAATCGCAATTACAGTCAGACGGTTATAAGGTTGGTTTATTTCTTTATCATGATAAAGGTATCCTTATGCATAAAATATTTTGTACATACGTACATAAAGTGCAGAAATGGATTCCTTCATCTACTCTAAAAAGATTTGTTTAAAAAAATAAAGTTAATACTAGTTTCTTTGTAGGGCGCAACTGGTAATAGTTAATTGGTAATAGTTAATTGGTAAATGGTAATGCGTATGACTTCTTTGCTGCTTAACAGTGCCATTAATTCTCGTTAGATAAGCTCACGTATTTCTGCTTTATCCTTTCTGTATAATAGGAATATTAGATAAGGTTCTGGGAGCAGATAATAGGCGTTCGTGCAAAAAATATTGCTGCAATTGATGCTTGAAACTTTTGTAAGTGTTTATAAGATATAAAGAATAGGCAGAATGTAAGTGAGTAAATGGGAACATATTAAAAATATTAGAATTGACACAATGAAAATGACAATTTCAGTATACATTTTGAAATGAAACTGTTTTTAACCGTTCTGTTTTTAAGAGGTAGACTACCTGTGACCACGGACTACTGTGGAGTGTTCGACACGTCAGGTCCCTAAAATTGTATTTTCGAATACTAAAAATACACGCGATTAATCTAGTTAAAAACAGTTTCATTTCAAATTGTGTAGTAATCGCGAAAATAAAAGATCATATTTATTTAGTAGAGATGAAAAACAAAATCATTTATTCAGCAAAAGAAGGATATAGTAATATACTTTAATTATTATTAACAGATAATAATTAATAATAGTATAATATACTTCTTATCCTGAAGAAATGAATTTGTTTTTATCAATTGCGTAATGGAATTGGGTAAATTATCTGCTGGGCTTTATGCTCCTCACCTACCTTACCTTTCAAATAGATTCCCCGCTTAAAACAGCTTTATGAGCGTGCTGATGGACATGTCGCTAACCAAAACTGTGACATAGACATGGGGTAGTCCGTACTTAAATATTTAAAAGTACTATAATGTGTTGCTTCCTGGAAATTTCGAGAAGTTCCTCTTAGTGTAAACTTCAGCCTACTTTTCCCAGCTTACGCCCGCTCAATTCCGTATAAGTATTTGTATATGGTTTTCAATATTTTGTTATGAGTGACCTTTTTAATTATTATCTATATCTATAAGTATAAAAATGGGGTTAGTCGTGGCGCAGTGGCACAAACATGTGACTGTTAAAGACTGGTTGTGGGTTCGATTCCCACTCGAGTAGTGGAAACATTTTATATTTTCATTTTCTTCACTCTGGTGTCGAGGCAGAGCGCGGCGTTAAGTTCCGCCACTCAACACGCCTCCAAATTCGGCGGAAAGTGAGGTGCGGAGTATCTTAATACTAGGTTCCCTCTGTCTACCCTACTGTACGCGGGATACAGTGTTAAGTTAAAAGCAAAAAAATAGGTATAATAAAAAAAGGGGGAAAGCGGAGAAAAACTCCTATACAAATAATACAAGGAAAATAAGAAATATAAACAATCATTATAACACAGTATACTTACTATACATATACAGGTTTTAAGGCGTTATCAATAAAACCAATTCATGTTCCTAAGCCTCGCTTCGGCTTATTCGTGGGTAGTGCAGCGCGAAATTCAAGTGTATTGTGTTGCCAGTAACGTATTGTTGAGACTTGAAAGGAATTTTATATTGGATAATACTCTGTTAGATGTTTTTTTCAACTGCTGATTATTATTAGCTTTATTTGAAAAAAAAATTGAAAGATTTGTGTTTTTAACATAATGTATTCAAGCATATCTTTATTTTTACATTTCTCCTGCATATAGCAGAGTAGGCAGAGAGAACTAAGTGTCAAGACTCTCCGTTCGCCGCTTTCTTTCCGAAACCAAAATATTGTGTATTGAGTGACGGACTCAACGCCACACGGTGTCTTACCAGTATAGAGAAATGTAATGTGACAGAATCTTATAACCAATTCCGTTTTCAGTCAGGGGCTATCCCTCTGAACAACGATGGTAGAGAGAACTTAATGTTAAGTCACTCCACACTCCTTATTTAGTCTGCTCCAAACATTTATTACAAGCGGGGAGAAGATATTCAATGTAAATAATACATTTTCTTACTATAACGTGGAAATTAAAACAAGGTTACGTAGGTTCTCTGCCTACACTACCAGATAAAGTGTTAAGCTGTTTAACTTCTAGAAAAGAATAACAGCAAAAAATACACTACGGAAGTATTAGAAAAAACACCTAATATCCATAATCTTCCACTAAATACAAAGCCTAATACCAAGTTTCACCTGCGTCGGTCAACTCTCGTAAATCTCAGCAAAAAATCACAGTACAGAACGAATTCAATTAACATACCTTTTTGCCCATTCCTGGTCATCCATCTTTGCTTTAGGACTTAAATTCGCGCGATATTCCAACATTTGTACGGGAAATTCGACTTTGTTGCGTTGAAAATAGGAATGTATCGATGTTGTCTGGTGTAATTAATAAAGCACTTTGGACTGAGATAATCTGGGCTCAAAGAATACAATTTATAGTCCAAGTTTGTGTGCTACATGTACACCTGCCTGCAATTGGGGGATCTGTGTGTGATATACGCTGGGATTTGAAGTTTGGAACATCAAAATTGCAAGTAAACAAATGTTTGTATTGAATAAGTGGGTTAAAAATATTGATTTTAACATATATATGCATAATGATATTAAAAAAATATTATTGTACTTTTTCTGTATAGCAGTGCAATTAACAACTTAGTGTTAAGGCACTCCGTTCTCCACTTTTTGCCAGAAAATTATATTTTGTGTGTTAAATTGAGGAACTGAATGCATTTTGTTACCAGAGCTGGTAAATTAAAAAAAAATGTATATGATAATTCTTTGAATGGCTTACCTCTAACTAGTAATGTTTACTGTTAGAGGCTATACAAAGGTGTCACGATGACTTCAGGTTATAATTGAGCACTTTTTATGTACATTTTTCATATAATGAATTTTATATATTAGTGTCTATTGGTCCAATATTACAAACGACATCTTGGACGGAATCACGACCGTCAAGACTTTTGCTTTTTCTAACAGTGTTTCTCAATTTACTAAGTGAATAACACTTTAAAAATGTTCAAATAATATTTTAAAAATGTAATAAATATACATGTAAATTTTAAAATAAATATTTAATTTATAAAGAGGCAAAAAGGATCGTCAAATCCAACTGATACCCTCAAATACGAAGGGAAGGCATCGTATATTCAAATTCTACTTTAGACTTACACAACTAACTTCCAGCTAGGCACGTGTGAAAAAATCTAGTACAATTAACAAAAAAACACTGCAAGAAAATGTAGTACTGTGTTTAATTAAAAAAGGCAAAAAAATAAACATAAGACCATTATTCGTAGCTCATTAATGTATAAAACATGGTAAATGAAGTTAGTAAAACGGTTCTAATGTAGTTTAGCGTGTACTTTTGTAACAGCTTCACGTTTTTTCCCGCAAAGCGTGGTAGAGAGAGAGATACTAGTGTCAAGACACTCCTTTTTCCACTTTCCGTTTAAATTTAAGAAAACGCGTGTTCAGTGGCACAATGTCGCTTTATATTCTTCATCAAAGTGGAAGAATAAAATTGATTTAAAAATTAATTTAATTTTTCTGCTTTATAACGAATTTATGTTATAGGTAACTTTATAATTACTTTCCTATGTAAAAAATCGAACCCATACTCATCGAAAAAATAGTTTAATGGCCTCGTTGTCTGTTTATAAACTTACATAACTAATATTTAACAAAGTGCAGGAAAATGTCTAAAATTTATTACAATTAACAAAAAAAAACACTACAGCTAAGAAAATACTAGTATTTTTTAATTAAAAAAAGGGCAATCGTCGAACAAAATGCGCACCAGGCCATTATTAGCGACTCATTGTTGTATAAAACATGGTAAATGGACTTAATAAAACGGTAACCGCCACCCGCGGTTTTCTCAATTACGTCCACAACACATCACCACGATTATTTATTTACATGCATTTCATTATAAATAACTTAATTATATTTTAATATGTATGTTGTTTTTTAATCTTTATATATTATAGTGCCTAGTGGCCAGTCGTAGCGCAGTGGCACAAGCGTGTGACTGTAAACGACTGGTTGTGGGTTCGATTCCCACTCGAGGAGTGGAAATATTTAATGTTTCCATTTTCTTTGCTCTGGTGTCGAGGTAAAGCGTGGCGTTAAGTTACGCCCCTTAACACGCAAGTCTCCGAATTCGGCGGAAAGTGGGGAACGGAGTGTTTAACACTAGGTTCCCTCTGCCTACCCTGCTGTGTGCGGGATACAGCGTGAAGCTATAGATATAGATGACAAAGATAGGCAAATAACCATCCTTAACTAGTATTTGAGTTAACCACCATCATGATCATTCATGCATCATAACTGCCTTACTTCCGCGTCTTACGAATCCCTATAGCTGACGATAAAATTTGATATCCCCTGCAAAAACCCCACGGGATCGCTTCGGTGATTTTTAGCGAGTTCCCGAATCAATTAAAAGTTTAATTTGAGTAATTACGAGGAGTCCATTTAATTGGATTTCTGTGTTTGACGTGTATTAATGTTATTATAGAGGGAAGGTACGCTTTGCTAAAGTTAAGATTGACCGCGGGAAATTAGGAATACCTATTTGGTTTTTCTCAATATCATGCATTCTTTATAATAACAGAGTAGTTAGAGATAGCCTGGTATCAAGACTTTCCGGTGTCCACTTTCTGCGTGGTAGAACTTAACACTGTTTTGTTTTAGGTAAATAATTTAAATCGGGCCAGTATATAATATAGTATAGTATTTAATATTTCCATTTACTTCTCTCTGGTCTCGAGGTAAGCGTGGCGTTAAGTTCCGCCACTTAAGCGGAAAGCGGAATCGGTAAGTGGGGAACGGAGTGCTTTAACACTAGGTTCCCTCTGCCTACCCTGCTGTGAGCGGGATTAAATATAATTTTTCCCATCGAATCTACAATCAATAGTGATTAAAGGTGAAGAAAGGCTTTTATTTCCACTTCGCCACTATTACTTGGTTGTTTTATTGGGTTTACCTGACTTGGATAGACAGTAAACAGTGTTAAGATTTACCATTTAATTCATACTTTTTATAGAGATTCTCAGGAAGGAAATAAGTTTTTCAGTAACGTATTAAACACAATATAATATACACATTTTACAAGTATACTGGCGAATATGGAGGCTCATATTCCGCCATTTAACACACCATGTCACGAATTAAGGCGGGAAGTGGAGAACGGAGTGTCCTTAGACCTTGGTATTGTTTAACTATCTTTCTATGCGTGGAGAAATACACTTACTCTCTACTCTGTCATGCAAGAAAAGCTTGAAGCTCCAAAAAATACATTTCTTTTTAATTTTTTTTTAGGTTCACGCTGTATCCCGCACACAGCAGGGTAGGCAGAGGGAACCTAGTGTTAAGACACTCCGTTCCCCACTTTCCGCCAAATTCAGAGGCATTGCGTGTTAAGTGGCGGAACTTAACGCCGCGCTTTGCCTCAACACCAGAGCGAAGAAAATGGAAATATTAAATATTTCCACCTCTCGAGTGAGAATCGAACCCACATCGAACCAGTCGTTTACAGTCACATGCGTGTGCCACTACGCCATGACTGGCCCCTAAGGAAATAAGTTTTTCAGTAACGTATTAATTATGTATAATAAACTTACGTTCGTCATTTACGAATATAACGCGAATATGGAATCTTGAATTTAACCACACGCAATATTTCGAATGCTCGCAGAGAGTAGAGAACGGAGTGTCTTGACAATAGATTCCCTCTACCCTACGCTATACGTGAAGCTGCAAAAAATACTTTGAAAAGTAAAATTAGAATCTGCAACCACCGTTCCACCGCATTGCGTCAACATTGACCATCGATTCCACACAACCATATGAAACATGTACCCCAGCGGTCTATCAGTGTATGCATTAAATATTATCAGGTTTGACAGCTGGTTGGGTTTTGGGGCCATTTCAGAATTGAAGGGCGGAACACGTAGCAGCTACGTGGAGTGTTTACTAACTTACAAGTGTTTACAAGATGTCGGTCTCTATATTGAATGAGTAAGTCTGTCTGTGTGTTACGTATTATGGATGGATTGGGGACTCGAGTTGAAGGTAATTGGGAAGTAAAGGATTGTTTTGGTTGTTTTTTTGAGTTTTTAGTATATATTTTTTGTTATAATGAATGAAGAATGGTTAAAATCATAAGTTAGGAGGGATTTTCTTTGGTAATTTCTCATTTTCCTCTGTTTATAAAAAGGAACAATAAATATATGTACATATATTTTTTTTGTTTGTCTGCTCTGGTGAACAATACGAACCGCAGCGTCAGCGTCGAATTTCGTCACTCAGCACGCAATGTTTGGAAATTGGGAGGAAAATAGGGAATCGAGTGTTTAGATATCAAGTTCGTTCTGACTATAGATAGTACCTTACTATGCGGAAAAAACATGAATATGTTTCTTTTTATATTATGAATTTAAACCTTTAAAAAAATCAATAAGTATGAATACAGCACACTGTATGTACGAATCATTCAAGCTAAAAAAAATTTTCTCTTAGCAAATCACGTGCAAATTTCCATGTATCAACGATGTTTGGTAGAAACAATAACGAATTATTGCTTCTTGAAAATTATAAAAGGAACATTTCTCTTTTCAATACTTTATTTTTCTAATATGTTGGTAATTTAGACGCTTTAAATTATGTAATATTTTGTTTTGTTAAATGTTTTTCCAGCTTTACACTTTTTGGTCACATAGCAGTGTAATCAGAAAGACACCTAATGCCAGTAAATTTTTTAACCATTTTATGCCTGAAAACTAAAGTGGTAGAACTCAACCCTAATTTTCACTTTAGGTATCAGAGCAGAGAAACGAAAATTTAAATATAATAATTCCCGAGTGGGATTCGAACCTAATACCGTCGCGCCAACAGCCAGATCCTATCCCACTGCGCCACAACAAAAAATATTTCAAACGTTAGAATATTTAGTATTTACTTAAGCACTTACTACAGGATACCAGTATTTCGTGACGGTTAACGGTCGCCTGTAAAGCGCGATGTTATAAAAGCTACATTTTATTTTAGTCAGCTTTACAGTCGTAAAATAGATAACCCATAAATAGGGTCTAGACGTTTCATTTAAAAGTCTAGACACGATTTGATAAAAATATCGTCATTTTCATAAATTTTTGTATAATGTTAGCAAAAAGTAGCTGTTTTTAGTCGGTAATGTTTATATTATTGTTGGGATACGAATTAATAAAGAAATTAAGATAAGAAAAAGCTTGTTAAGTTTAAATTTCGTGTATATATCGTTTTCGTTTGTGTTAAGTTTTTAAGAAAAAAAATATATATTTTTAATTTAAATATGGTTTAGGCCGTCGTGGCGCAGTGGTATAGCATCTGACTATAAATGCTATTGATTGTGGGTACAATTCCCATTCGGAGTTATAATTTACTTACATTATTTTCATTTCTCCGCTCTGTTACAAAGCACGGTTTAGTTAAGCTTTAATTAATGTAAATTCTCTCAAACTTATATTGTAAGATTATACGATTGGAGCCAGTCGTGCGGCAGTGGCACAAGCGTGTGACTATAAACGACTGGTTGTGGGTTCGATTACCACACGAGGAGTGGAAATATTTAATATTTAATATTCCATTCTTCGCTCTGGTGTCGAGGCAAAGCGCAGCGTTAAGTTGCGCCACTTAACACGCAATGCCTCCAAATTCGGAAAGTGGGGAACAGAGTGACTAAACACTAGGTTCCCTCTGCCTAAAAAAAAATAATGAAGCTAAAAAAAAATTATAATATACGAATATGGATGGCTTAATCTAGACTTATTATAACTTAAAAAACGTAGTTTACGTACTGTACTCGAATCGCTTCTTTTCATCTTAAGCTGTCTCACATTCAAGAGATTATGGAAGACATCTCTTTTAAAGATAAAATATATTTAGTACATATTTTTCTTTCATTATAGTCGCTGCATTTTACTTGTGAACTTTGTGCTTTTTTTTGTATTGCAGGGTAGTCTAAAAAACTCGGGAATGAAGACACTACGTTCTCTACTTTCGACCCGAATGGCATGTTTAGTTGCGGAGCTTAACGCAGCGTTTTGTCTTGTTCACCAGAGTGGAGAAATAGAAATAATAAAATTAATATGATCTTTTGTTTTCGCGATTACTACACATTTTGAAATGAAACTATGTTTAACCGGATTAATCGTGTATATTTTTGGTATTCGAAAATACATTTTTAGAAACCCGACGTTTCGAATACTTTACAGTAGTCCGTGGTCACAGGTAGTCTACCGTGTGTAAACATAGTTTCATTTCAAAATAATAAAATTGATAATTTCCACTAGGTGATAATGACCCCAAAACCAGTCAGGTTACATTCAGTCCTTGTCACACTACGCAGGGATGACCATGACGTCCTGATAAATAAATAAACAGTAAAATATATAAATGTATATTATGTATTTATCAGGAGGACAAACAGTAATCAAATATATATAATAGACAAAACAAAACAAAAAGCCAATATTGATTTAGTCTCCTTACAATTTGATAAAATATTAATTATATAAGCTTGGGTGTGTTATATATAACTATTATGATAAATAAGAATATGAAAAGAGAAATATATAAGTAAAATAATAGTAAAATTGAGATTAAAGTAAATATTTTTTTTTGGCTTAACGCTGTATCCCGCACACAGTAGGAAAGGCCAAAGAGGGAACCAAGTGTTAAGACACTCCGTTCCTCATTTTCCGCAGAATTTGGAGGCATTACGTGTTAAGTGGCAGAACTTACCGCCGCGCTTTACCTCGACACCAGAGAGCTCTGGCTCGCTATTTAATATTTTCATTTTCTTCTCTCTCGACACCAAAGCGAAGAAAATGGAAATATTAAATATTTCCACTCCTCGAGTGGGAATTGAACCCACAACCAGTTGCTTTACAGTCACACTTTGTGCCACTGCGCCATGACTGGCCTTTATATATTTGTTATATATGTGAAATGAAACAATGACCTGCGGCCAAGCATTCATTCAGACTAATTTGAAACCATATGATTCTCAAGTCATGAATATCGACTAAGGCTTTAAATTTACGTACAATATGCAATGCAACGACTGTAAGTAAAAGACAAGTCGTTACTGCTTCTTGGTAATCATTAGAGGAACATTTCTCATTTCAATAGTTTATGAATATTTCTCTGATATATTGGTAATTTAGATGGTAGAAATATACATGATACATACTTTTTTTAAATAGTTTTTTCCAGCTTTACACTTTTTGCCCACTTAGCGGGATCAGGGTCTCTGTCTACAGATAATATAGTATCAAGTCACTCTCGTTTCCACTTTCTGCCTGGAATCAAGACCGGTGTGTTCAGTGGCGGAATTTAACGCCGCGCTTTGTCTCAGGTCATATTTAGCCATATTTTCTGCAGGACGCATTACCTCAACATAAAACACTTAATAAATATCTGAAATTAAGGGAATTGAACATTTTTTTTTCATTTAAAGCAGGAGAAAATTTATCTAATTTCTCCGTTCCGGATATTTATTTAAGAGAAAAGCTATTAATTTGTTACATATACACATTTCCCTAAATTTAGCAAATCTTCCGTCAGTACAATTTCATAATAAGACGGACGTATAATACATTAAGATCTATCAACACAGCGAAGACGCCGAACAGACGACGACGACTACACAAGACATTAAGCTCTTTAAAAACGTAACATTTCGAAATTAAAATATTCATCCTAACCTTTGATTCCTCGTTCGTGCCTCATAAATAATTCATGGGCGCACACCCTTTTGACTCCAGTTATTTTTCAGAGTGAGATTTTTCAGTCATTATCCTGAAAAATTTTTAAGAAACACTTTTCTACGTGCTTTGTTTACATTTATTAGCTGGCAGCCTCTGTTTGTTATTTAATGACGTTTTGTTTGAAAATCTTTGTACCTTTTTTTTTTCTTTTGTCAATTCTATTTTGATATGGATTCTTTATTGTAGTGTTGTATTTTTTTTGCAGCTTACTGTTTTTTTTTTGGGTAGAGTCACAAGTCAAAATCAAAGTTCGAGTCGGATAATTTTATTCCAAATTATTGCTGCAATTTCTAGTGTTCATTTCATAAGTGCTTCATTTTTGGAATGTCAAACAATTTACCTCAGTCCTGATAAGAACCGGCGTAACAAAGTTAACGGTTTTTTTTAAATGTAAATAATTTACAGGTAAAGAACCTAGTGTCAAGACACTTCGCACATCCAATTTCTAGTGTGACATCCCTTAAAATTGAGACATTGTGCGTTGAATGACTTATGTTAACGATGCTTTAACTAACAACAGACATCTAAAACTGATAGTTTGATCTAGATATATCCAAACTATTCCATTTACTCCAGTTGTCATGGAAACCGGAGGCCTTCCCGAATTCCAAGAATAGCCGACGGGCAAAACTAGCTAGCATGTAGCCAACCAATATTGGTATAACCCAAGTTATGTAAACATTTTTGTATGGATCAGAGAACATTAATTTGCTTCATCAGTCTTGTTTTTATTCCGGTAATGCCCTAAACACACAAAGTACCGCATATTGTTGTAAAATGTACACAACAACAAATATTATATACGAGTACATAGTTAACCATTTATATATTGAATTAAAATTATTTTGTTTATTTTGTTTAAAGTTTGTCTATCTATTGGTTAGTGTATAAGTTTATTAAATTTGAAATTTGAGTAAATTTATTAATAACTAACACGATAATTTATTGAAAAAGTTATGAAAATTTAATTTAGTCTTCATTCATACACTGTGTATATTTAAGCTACGATACGTTATAATACAGCTTTAAGCTTTTCCCCGCACAGGGTAGTCAGAGAGAACCTAGAACTGTCAAGCCACTTTACTCCTTAATTTTAGACATCATGTTAACTGGCGGAACTTAACGCTGTGCTTTGTTATGATCACCAAAGCGGAGAAAAGAAAATAAATTAAATAAAAGCATTCTTTCAGTTTGCAATCGATTCCACAACTAATTGCAATTATTATTATACGACCATTGCATTAAAATAGCCTCAATAAGTCCAATAAAAAAACATGCTTCTAATATTATAAATTTATATAATATACAAAAATAGTATATTTACATACTTTTATAATAACTGGGGGCGATATAAATATAGAAAAAGATCGTTAAGTATAAGAAACTCTAAGATATGAAGTTATCGCAAAGTTTCTCACGAGTTCATCCGGCCGTGCGTAATAAATTACTGGAAGGGGATGAAGGTTGCCCCTATGGGTGGACTATGGTGCTCTAGTTCTGTTTTCATTTACATTTTATATTTAGTTCTTAACTTAATTAAGGTTATTGGGGTCGACGCGTCAAAATGGCATGGAGGCAGATATTTTCATTACATTTTTTTTAGCTTCACACTGTATCCCGCACAGCAGGGTAGGCAGAGGGAACCTAGTATTAAGATACTCCGTTCCCCACTTTCCGCCGAATTCGGAGGCATTGCGTGTTTAGTGGCGGAACTTAACGCCGCGCTTTACCTCGACACCAGAGCGAAGAAATTGGAAATATTAAATATTTCCACTCCTCGAGTGGGAATCGAACCCACAACCAGTCGTTTACAATCACACCCCTGTGCCACTGGGCCACGACTGGCCACAACTTTCTTAACTTAATTAAGGATATTGGGGTTGACGCGTCAACATGGCATGGAGGCAGATATTTTCACACAGCAGGGTAGGTAAAGGGAACCTCGTGTCAAGGCACTCCGATTCATACTTTCACGCTTTCACGCTTCATACTTTTAACAGGCATTGCGTATTAAGTGGCGGAATTTAAAGCCGCGATTTGTACCTACACCAGGGCTAAGAAAATAGAAATATTAAATATTTTTATTCTTCTCGTGGGGATCGAACCCACAACCAGTCGTTTTTACTGTCACTCTTTATGCAACGACTCTGTGACACGAGTGGCCGAGTGGTTATTTTAATAATGATTCTGCTTTTTTAAACGTTTGTGTGTCAAATGTACTCGTATTTATGAATAAAAATTTTGTCATATCTTTCTACATAAACTTGTATATTAACTCAAACTAAAGTTTATGGCTATCGTGGCGCAATGGTAAATGTTACGGTTGTGGATTCGATTCCCACTCGAGGAAATGATTATTTAAATTTTCATTTCTTCACTATGGTCTATAGTAGACAAAGCGTGTGAAACATTGCGGTGTGAAACTCAACGAGTTTCACAACTCAACTGGCAATGTCTTGATTTCGAGCGGACGGAGGAAGGGCGGAGTGTCTTAACACTAGATACTCATTGGCGATCCCATTAAACGGGACAGCGTGAATCCGAAAACTTGATTATCCATTTCGGGGTTGACGCGTCAAGTGTTTTATATGTGTTTTATATGTCAAACACATGGTCATGGCATGTAATATTTAATTTATTAATTTAATGTATTTCTAATGCACTGTTATGATAAACATTGACATGACGTTTCCATATAAGCTTCCGTTTTCCTAAAAATGGGGTCGGAACTTTATCCGTAAGGAAAGAGGTAAATTCGAAACAGTAGTTTATTTTGGTTATTATGGTTGAACCGTTTCTTTGTCGTGTCTACTTTTGACGATCAAATTAGGAAAAGTAATTAAAAATTTCCAATTTTATTGCAATAACTTTTATATTTCTAATGTATGGCTAAAAATAGCCGTATATTTTTAAATACTATCTATTCTAAGGATATTTAAATCCTCTCCGTGAACTCCGAACTCCGTCCAACCCCGTGTGTATGTCTATTGTCTAATTAGGCCTAGGAAATGTCTTTATAATAAATATATATACTTTTTCCAGCTTGCAGCTTGAAAGCCTATTGGCTTTCAACCCACAACCAATACGTCCAGCCTAACCGTTCCAAATATCTTAAATACATGCAAAAACCATATAAAATATCACACAAAATGATCAGAATTTAAGCAATCTACGTCGACCCTGTGTCAAAACTTTTTAAATATTCAATGCTGGCACGTTGTTGAACTTTTAATGTTAACTTTATTATTTCCTAAAAGCTTACAAATACATAAATGTCTAAATAAAACCCTCTTTATTTTTAACATTCGTCCAATTTATGAATAATTCACCCTGTCATATGTATATCGAATGAAATACTTAAGCTATTTAAAATGGAATTTTCGACTCTATTTCTTTTTGTTAAGATTGATTTTTGATTAGCATTTTTCATATAAAATGTATCGCTAAAATGTGAAAATGTAACGAAATGCATTTTACAGTCGTTAAACGGAGTGTCGAGTAACCAATGGTTGGAATTAATAGAATTTGAAATGTGGATAAAAAAGCATTTAGTTCACTGCATGCTCTATATCAGGGGTGGTCAATTTAGAACATGATAGTTATATAAAGTTATCTTTTAAAAAATGTTAGTTAAATGTTTAGATAGCTAAAAGGTAAACTGTGGATAAAATATTTGCTCTATATAAATTGAACTGACAATTATCGTTTACTATTTGGCTTATCACAACTGCACATTACTGGTGTATTTATAAAATTTGTATAAGTTTTCTGCATATATAAAAATATAAACATATACAATATTTCTAAATGATTGTCCGTGGTGCAATTTCTAGTCAAATTGTAATTATGATGATTGTTGAAAGAATTTTAACGCAGCCGGATCTAGTGACTTAGCGATCAGAATATTAGCATTTTCCAAGAGTTCGGGTTCGAAGCCCACTACGTTCAAAACTTTTATATGCTTTTTAAAAATGTTTTTCAATTTACTTAGTTAAATATCTCAATATTCTATCCTTCTTGATAGAAAAACTTATAAAAATATACTATTAAATTCGTCATATTTTAAGTTTATATAGAGGAAGCAGTGCAGAACATCAGTATATTCTGAACCTTTAAAATATTTTAAAATTATGTTCAATATTACATAAAAACAACATGTCAATCTATAATAAAGTTATATAAATCAAGATATTATGCTTGGCATAGTAAAATTTTTACCAATAAAATTGGCAGCCCCTGGTTCCAGTGCAGCCCGTTTATCAGGGAATCAATAAATCAGCCCCTTCTCGACTGAGCAAACGCGTTTGTTTTGAAAATGGACACTCGCTAAATCTTCTGCTCTTATTCTACACTGGTATTAGAACAAAAATATGTTTTTCACTTTAAAATACTAAGATTTATTTTATGTATATGACGTCGGGAACGATTCATCTTTTATATTTTTATGATGACAGTACTTTTTCAAAGTGTTTTGATTTATGTATTCAATTGGGATGTATTTATTTTAGGTGGTGATATTTGTAAGTTCTTCGTGGGGTTATTAAACAGTGCTTAAATACACGCTTTGGTTCTCGGTTCAATCCTCAATTGGGGCCAAGCTAATATTTAATTGACAGTTATTATACATTTCAACATGCGGTTAAACTTTTAGTTACGCCACTTAACACATAAGATATTTAATTAACCGAGTGGTTTAACACTATTCTGTTTAAATATTCATCATTGACTTGCTATAAATGACAGATACGTAAAGCTGTTTTGCTTTATTTTGCTTCCCGCTTTTCTCACATAGCAAGGTACAAAGATTGATGAGTGACGAAGCAACAGAGAAATGAAAACAAATAGAATATTTTAATTTCAATGTCATTTCATAACTCATTCATTAATATTCCGCTGAGTGGAAATCGAACTCAGGACCACCGCATATCCAATGTCACGCCTCATTTACTTATTATTTTACATTATTATGAACCGATCATTACGTATTTATGTTCACTAGATTTCCTTTCTTTTGTCTTTTTTTAGCTTCACGCTGTATTCTGCACACAGCAGGGTAGACAGAGGGAACCTAGTGTTAAGACACTCCGTTCCCCACTTACCGCCAAATTCGGATGATGTCCTTTATGTTTGCCTTAATATGTTTTTTCATCCTGAGTGATATCGAGACAAATCAAACAGATTTTTCTTTCTTGAACATATCAAATATATTTTACGAATCGTGATAAACATTAAGATCATATTTTTTAACGGCTACATGTTTTTTATCACATAGCAGGGTAAACAGAGAGAACGTAGTGTTAAGACACTCCGTTATTCTTGATGTTGTAATTCGGGTAGTGAGTGACAGAACACAACGCTGTAGAATACAAAAATGAAAATCAATTATTGTTCCGAGTGCGAAACTAACCCATAATCATTGCATTTACAGCTAGATGTTCCCCCAATGCGCTACGATGGCCTTATAATTTTGTTAATTGAAAATAGGTAAAAGTTAGTTCTGATTTTTTTAAAACAACGTATAAATTTGAACGCAGCGGGATTCGAACTTGCGCTTATCGCAAATCGCTTGAGAACTCGGACCGTAGCTAAATATTATTAAGAGTGTTATAATGATTATTTAGAATTACATATATTGCCAGTCGTGGCCCAGTGGCACAAGCGTGTGACTGTAAACGACTGATTGTGGGTTCGATTCCCACTCGAGGAGTGGAAATATTTAATATTTCCATTTTCTTCGCTCTGGTGTCGAGGTAAAGCGCGGCGTTAAGTTCCGCCACTTAACACGCAATGCCTCCGAATTCGGCGGAAAGTGGGGAACGGAGTGTCTTAACACTAGGTTCCCTCTGCCTACCCTGCTGTGTGCGGGATACAGCGTGAAGCTAAAAAAAAAAACATATATTGCGTATTTTATGACATATCGTGATTAAAACTGAAATTTCACGCTGTATCCCGCAAACAGCAGGCTTGCAAAAGGAACCTAATGTTAAGACACTCCGTTTTCCACTTTCCGCCGTATTCTGGACGCATTACGCGTTAACTGGCGGAACTCAACGCCGTGCCTTACCTCAACCACAGAGCTAAAGAAAATGAAATATTTAATACTAAAGTAAAAAAAATATAAAGTAGAAATATTAATACTAAAGAATTTATATAAAAGAAATTCTTTTCTAGCAGTCCCTATACTCGAGCTCTCATTTTATGACCGCAATCCGCGCAATTAGCGAAGTATTAACTGTTAAGTGAAAACTATTGTGGTGGAAAAATTTTGTTAGATATTAAAGTGTGTTTTTTTTCTATATTTACAAATGAAAGTTAATTACCATTGTAAATATATTATTTTAGTAAATTTTAGTTTAGAAGAAACCTTTTTTAAGCAGAAAGTAGAATTATTTGAATAATTTGGGTCCAGTCGTGGCGTAGAGGCACAAATTGTGACTGAAAAGCGATGGGTTGTGGGTTCGATTCTTACTCGAGGAGTGGAAATATTGAATATTTCAATTTTCTTCACTCTGGTGTAGAGCAAAGCGCGGCGTTACACTAGGTTCCCTCTGCCTACCCTAATGTGTGCGGGATACGGCTTCAAGCTAAAAAAAACATCATATAAAATTGTGTTAGCATGTAGATACATGCCGTCATATGACATCATCGTGGTTAAGACATACTTGGACAGTAAACTCGATAATAGTGGGTTTGATTTCCACTCCGGGTAATGATTGTATCATGTTATTTTCATTTTACCATTTTGACAGGCTTTAAGTCTTTACCACCAACTAGTGTTAAAGTAGTTACTATTGAATCTAATATTAAGGGGACAATACAAGTCTTGAATAGCCATTATTGTAAAGAAAATTTGATTTTATTCGATTTCCAATATCAATTTAGTTATTTTATATGTTCCTACTTATTTCACACTAAATATGCTAGAGTGATGCATAAAAAGGTTAATCTTGCCTTGATTGCTGTTGTTGGGTAGTCGGAAGGCAATAATGAAAAACATAGCATCTTTACACTAAGAAGTCGAGTGAGAATCGAACCCCTAAGCCCTGTGTTTACATTCAGACGCCGTCACTGCGCCACGACGGTTTCAGCTTTCATAATAAAAAAGTTATATTCCAAAATAAACAATAAAGTCAAGATTAAAATTCATATCACAAACTAAATTATGTATACTCAATAGACTTGTTTTTATTAAGCCATGTCTTTGTGAACGTTACTCGCATCGTTTGGGGCTAGTGATGTACTTACTAATATCGATATATTCGTAATATTTCATAAAAAAATATATATTTTAGACAAAAATCTATCTTTCTAGTGAGTTTTAATATAATAAATACTAATTTTATTAAGCAACACTAGATTTTTTTGTAAGAAAATCGATCGAAACATAATAATCGATAATTTTTATTCCTTATGCACATCACTAACCTTTATAGCCTAAGGGACGAAGGAAGGGGCAGACATTAAACGAAACATTTCGCCTTTTTATTCCAACATGATAAGAATGTACGCGGCCCTAGTGCATTTATACAGGGCTTTACCGGAAACCGTTGTAGCATTTATGATGGCGATGTAACGTTTAACGCTTTTTTTTGTTTGTTCGTTCGCTCGAGATGTTTTAGTGGTTATGAGATTAGAATATATATATGTAATATACGAGCGAGATATGTTAGGCTGTCATAGTGCAGTGGCATAACGTTGACGTTTGAATGGTTATAGGTTCGATTCCCACTGGGAAGCCACGTTGAGTTTTATCACTCAACGCAGAATATCTCACGGAATGGACGGAAAGTGGAGGACGGAGTGTCTTGATACTAGGTCCTCTCTGACTACCCCGCTATGTGGGTAAAAGTCTGACGGTGAAATAACATATCTTGGTAGAATAACCTTTGACTGTTAAAGCGATGGGTGCAAGTTCGATTTCTGCATGAGAGAATGAATGTTTTTTATTTTTTTTATTTATAGATTCACGCTGTATCTCGCACACAGCAGGGTAGGCAGAGGGAACCTAGTGTTAAGACACTCCGTTCCCCACGCACCGCCGAATTCGGAGGCTTGCGTGTTAAGAACGGATCTTAACGCCGTGCTTAACCTCGATACCAGAGCGAAGAAAATGGAAATATAATTCCCATTCCTCGAGTGGGAATCGAACTCACAATCAGTCGTTTACAGTCACACGCTTGTGCCACTGCGCCACGACTGGCCACATCTTTTTTATTTAGAAGGAGAATTAACATAAAGATTAATAGAATTACCATAGGAAGTACAGAATATTTAAATTCTTCAATCCTTCAAGATAAAGCGGGTCATTTGACATATGATGTATTGAAATTGGATGAAAAATGGAAAGCAGTATCTTAACTAAGTTTTAAAACAGGTTCTCTCTGCTTACATAGCTATTAGCAATTGATACTTCAAGTGTATGACCAAAGACAGTTTCTTTTTTATATATCACCCATATATTGACACAGTGGCCAGTCGTGGCCCAGTGGCACAAGCGTGTGACTGTAAACGACTGGTTGTGGGTTGATTCCCACTCGAGGAGTGGAAATATTTAATATTTCCATTTTCTTCGCTCTGGTGTCGAGGTAAAGCGTGGCGTTAAGTTCCGCCACTTAACACGCAATGCGCAGTGAAGCTAAAAAAAAATTTAACACAGTGGGGTGTCTGTCTGTGATGCATGATGCGGATTCAATTGCCACACGAAAGAATGATTATATTTAAATTATATTTATTTCTCCTGATAACATAAAACAGCTTTAGCTTCTGCTTCCGCCATTTGACATGCAAATAGCGGAAGCTATATGTTGAAATTGAACGGAAAATGCCATCTGATTGTAAACCGCGTTTCATTTAACCGGTTGAACAAAAAGAAATACAAATATATAAAGATATTTTTAAATGGAGTTCGAACAAGATATCATTCAATAGGTTAGCACTATATAATTATGAAAACTTAACGTATATATTTTTAGAAAAAGTATTAAAATTTGAACTTGAGCCGAAATCGTCTTGCCAACCTAATTTTTTCATTATATGTTTAATTTTAAGTTTCTAAAAAATGCTTGTAATATATAGTGTAAAAATAAAGAGTTTATCTATCTATCTATCTATCTACTGAGAACACAAATCATACGTCTATCTAGCCACGTAGAAATTCTTATAAGCTTATAACAATTGTCTTCTTTTTTTGTTAGCATTTCTGTGGAGAAATTTTTACAATTTTTATCAACTCGTAATCACTTCTAAGAAGAAACGCTTAGGCAAAAAAATAAATAAATCCTATTTATAAATTAAGTGAATAATTAATAGGTGCAAGTTACGTCAAAATTTTTAAACGCTTCTAAATAAATATTTCTTATCTGTAATGTACGAAAACACTTTCATTAGCTAGGGCAGCCCGAGGAAACCTCAATACACTCTGTTCTCCTATTTTCACCTGAATTTGTCTTTGGCCAGTCGTGGCCCAGTGGCACAAGCGTGTGACTGTAAACGACTGGTTGTGGGTTCGATTCCCACTCGAGGAGTGGAAAATATATTTCCATTTTCTTCGCTCTGGTGTCGAGGTAAAGCGCGGCGGTTCCGCCACTTAACACGCAAGCCTCCGAATTCGGCGGAAAGTGGGGAACGGAGTGTCTTAACACTAGGTTCCCTCTGCCTACCCTGCTGTGTGCGGGATACAGCATGAAGCTAAAAAAAAAAATGTCTTTTATATTTTTAACCGGAGCGGAGAAGTGAAAATAATTAAATTACGATTATTCCACCTAGTGGAAATTGAACCTATGACCAACAACAACATTCAGACACTGCTATACAACCTTACAACTGTTTCTTACAATATTACACAATAAAAATATTAAAATATTTAAGGAATATTTTCATTTCAACACAACTGCAAATTCCCACTCATAGTAATAAATAAAGAAAAGTGAAAGAATATTTCGCTGAGGGAAATGGCATAGTTTTCAAGAAATATGGAACACATCGTTACGTTCCAGCGTTCGTGCGAGTATTTGATGATATATTTTGCTTTCAGCTATTTTAAAAGTAACATATAACTCATTAGATGTATACCGTGTAGTGCAGTGTCAGTTATAGTCGAGATGGAGGTAGATTAATGAAGGTGACTGGTTCTTTTCTTACTTTTTAATATTTTTAAAGTGTTATTCGTTATATATTAGTTATATACTTAATTGAAATAGATATTTAGAAAATATAAAAAAATTTGAACAGCAGGATTTGAACCCAGTAGCAGAAATTTGTAAAAATCTCTTGACCGAGATGTTAGCAACATAAATAAGTTGTAATAAGCGTATAAGAATTTCGACTTGGCGACATGGCTTAGCGGTCAGAGCGCTTGGACGGTTTCCAAGAGGTGCGAGTTCGAATCCCGCTGCGATGATCTTTTCTTGTTTATATAAGCGTTATTATTTAGGTAAAGCTTCCATTAGCTCATTATTATTATTATTACATTTCATTTGAGAACAAAAGTTATATTAAATACTTTTTGCTCCAATATTTGTCCTGCTTTTAGCTATTTTAAAAGTAACATATAACTCATTAGATGTATACCGTATAGTGCAGTGTCAGTTATAGTCGAGATGGAGGTAGATTAATGAAGGTGACTGGTTCTTTTCTTACTTTTTAATATTTTTAAAGTGTTATTCATATACTTAGGATTTGGAGAATTGAATTAGACATTTAGAAAACGTATAAAAATTTGAACGCAGCAGGATTCAAACCTTGTAGCAGAAATTTGTAAAAATCTGTTAACAGATATGTTAACAAGATAAATAAGTTGTAATAAGCGTAAAAGAATTTCAACGCAGTTGGTAGTAGAACGCATGGCTTAGCGATATGAGCGCTTGGACGGTACCAAGAGGCGCGGGTTCGAATTCCGCTTAGGTTATATTTCTTGTTTATTATATTTAAATAGTATTTAAGTAATCGTTTCATTAGCTTATATAATTATTATTAATTTATTTTTTTTAAGATCAAAAATTATATTTAAAAGGCTATTCTTATATAGTAGTGGTACTATGGTACCTAATGTTAAAATACTGTGTGCTCTAATTATTGCCCTGTTTGCAGCTATTTTAAAAGTAACAAATATCTTGTTAGGTGTAGACCGCATAGCGCAGTGTCAGTTATAGTTGAGATGAAGATAAATGTAGGTGACCGGTTCTTTTCTTGTTTATATATGTTTAAGTAAAGCATTTATTAGCCGGTTTCTTTTCAGAACATAAATTATATTACATATTAACATAAACAAGACATAAATTATATTACGTATTAACATAGAGAAGAAATACCAAAGGAAAAATTTATCTTTACTAGCAGAGTAAGTATTTTTAAAAGAGCACATAATATCAAAATGCTCCTTTCAACGTTATACCCGAACGTTTTAGTACTTATAAATATTTAAAGTGTTTTATTACTTAATGAAGCCATTAGAGACATTTAAATTCAGAGAAAAAAAACTAATACTAATAAACAAAAGAAAGTTAAGATAATTTACTTAACATTATACCTAAAATAAAATATTCTCATTATTACAATAAATAAATACTTATATAAAATACGTTTAAATGTACTTAATCAGAGGTGGGAATAAAATTATAATGATACATCAATTCATTCCTTGGATTTCTTGTAAGGTGGTGGAACCCTTACTTCTTAATTGGTTCACTACTCTATCTAACTCACTAAATATTTTATACGCCCATAAAATATAGCTTTTTTAAATAAACAAATGAGAATCAAATCGAAACTTATCACATTAAAGCCCAGTACTTTACAACTGTGCAGCGAGGGTGTTTTTTTAGCACAGTTTGTTTCGTAAATTAGAAGGGAGTAAGCTCATAAAGTTCGTCATAAAGTCTACGAAACTCCGCTACGTCGTAGCGCCTACGATGTGTTGCTACGGATATTTTGTAGGCATCACGAAATATATATTATAACTAGCTGTGCCCGCGACTTCCTATGTTAGTTTAACAATAGAGTAATAATTTTTAATTAAAAGTAGCCTAGGTTATTCATTATTATATTAGCTATTTACCTGTGAAAATCTCGTCATAATCGATCCAGCTATTCCAGAGAGTAGCAGTGTTAAAGAAAAAAATTGGAGAAATGTAATAACATTTTGATATACGAGTAGATATGTATAGTGTATTCACATGCATATATGAATTTAGTAAAAAGTAGGTTGTTTTAATTATATATTATGAAACCATCGTGTCGCAGTGGGATTCTGCTAATAAACGCGATTAGTGATTGTGAGTTCGATTTTTGGGGGAACGATTTTATTTAAATTGTTTTTTTTTTAATTTTTCCACTCTAGTAAGATAAAGCGCGGCGTTAAGTCACGAATATTTGTGAATATTGAAGAGCGAAGTGACATGTCATTAATCTCTCTCCATCCATCCTAACATTCGATGAAAAGCGTGATGTTTCTTTTTATTAATGTTTTATTGGATTTATCCATTATGTTTTAGCTTATAGAATCAAATAACATAACCTAACAGCTTCTTAGTAGATTCTGTTGAAACTCAATTAGCAATAATATAGCTTGAATTTGCTTGTGGTTTTATTTTAGCTTTGGAAGGATAGTCAGTATAACAGGGTAGGAAGAAAGAGAGAAAGTGAAATCAAGTGTCGAAACATTCTGTTCTCTTCTTTCCTCCGAATCCAAAACTGTTGGAGATATCTAGGCAACATTTTTAATAGTATTTTTAATTTGTTTTTTCTTCTATTTCGTCACTATTTTCGTCAATATCGGTCCAGCCATTCCAGAGAGTACAACTACAATATTATATATTGTAGAAGATTGCTCTCAAAGTTGAATATTCTTGTTTTTACGACAATTATTCACAATTTGCACAATTGCTTGAATGCTCTTGTCACCAGAGTTTTTTTTTAATAAAGGAACTCTGTCCATGAGCTCACAGGTGTCCATGGCATTTGTTAGTATTAATTTGTATATAGTGTGACAAGTCAAAAGCACTGAGACTTATATTTAATCTTATTATCTAGTGGTGATGTCCGTCACTGACCAAGTGTAAGCATTTTTTATTATTATTACTTTTTTTGTAACCAGAGTTAAGGAATGAAAATAATTTAAATATATTAATTGTCTCGAGTGGGAATCGAACCCATAACCATAGTATAAACAGTCAGAAGCCACAATAACCTATGCTTGTGGCAACTATACAAATAACCAAATATATGCGTACACGTTTCCTCAATGCCTTCCATTTCTTTTG
Source organism: Dryas iulia moderata (assembly GCA_019049465.1). Lineage (NCBI taxonomy): Eukaryota > Metazoa > Arthropoda > Insecta > Lepidoptera > Nymphalidae > Dryas > Dryas iulia. Next base: position 3,246,546 of record CM032440.1, read on the forward strand.
TACTAAAATAAATAGACATCGCAAATTTATCGGCATATAAACTGTCTGAATAGAGAGAACTACGCGACGCACTCGACTTGTTATTGTAAACACACAGTATATACGAGTCAGCTGTAATACTGTATTATATTATATCAGGGAAATGTTCATTTATTGTAATAAGTATAAATCTTAGAATGTATTTTCTATCTTATTATATATGTATATTACAAATATTTTAAATAATGAGGAACGGAGTGCCTTGATATTAGGTTCCCTCTGCCTACCCTGCTGTGTTCAGGATACAGCGTGACGGTAAAAAAATATATATTTTCGTATATAAAATTATGATTAAAAAAAGCATTAAAATCGTAAGGGAAGTGATCCTAAGCTCTCTAAGAGTCGTATGTGCCCAGCTTAACTACTGAAAGAAAACCAGCTTCACGCTACTACTTTCTGCCCAAAATCGAGACAGTGTGTGTTAAGTAGCGGTACTTAACGCCGCTCTTTGTTTTAAAGTGGAAATTGAATCTTCAACTATCGTGTTTGCAGTCAAACACCACCCAACCGCGATGCAATGACGTCTAATTTATAATACCATGATTCAGAAAGTGTTAAAACTATTAGGATGTATATCCTTGTGACTGGCCACTGTCTTTTATGTATAATAAAGACAGTGGTCAGTCGTGGCCCAGTGGCACAAGCGTGTGACTGTAAACGACTGGTTGTGGGTTCGATTCCCACTCGAGGAGTGAAAATTAATATTTCCACTTTCTTCGCTCTGGTGTCGAGGCAAAGCGCGGCGTTAAGTTCCACCACTTAACACGCAACGCCTCCGAATTTGGCGGAAAGTGGGGAACGGGGTGTCTTAACACTAGGTTCCCTCTGCCTACCCCGCTGTGTGCGGGATACAGCGTGAAACTAAAAAAAAAAATTAAAGACATTAAACCTTCTAGACGTTAATGCCTACTTTTTAAGTATTAAAATTGTTAGAAAATAAATTCAATTTTGAAATAAAACTATTATAACCCGATTGATATTTTTAGTGTTCAAAATTACACTTTTAGAAAACTCGACGTTTCGAACATCTTACAGTAGTTTTACACCTTTTACTTTCTTGATACTACATGATATAAAGAATATCTTGAAAAAGTAACTGTTTTATACAATAACACAGTTCAAACCGATCACATCTTACGTTCTTTTAATTAGTTATTTCAACCAGTTATATTATATAACGTAATCTGTCTCACTCCAGCCATCTCTGTATCGAAAACAAAACATCACGACCCATAATTGAATAATAAAACCGTAAGGCGAATCCATTAAAAGTGAGACCATAAAATTTGACTGGTTCGCAAAATCGCCATTTTCTTATACAATTGAAGGCTTATTCTGGATTACAGATGGCTTTGACAAAATAATCGATTTGTTTTTGATTTATTAAACAATATTACACGTTGTTATTAGCTTTGTAAAGTTGAGAAATGTATTTTTGGAAGGTTGAAAAGGTTCTAGAGATTGAGGCTATTGTGGAGAACTGACTGACTGAGAAGGTCAGGCTGTATACACAAAAGTTGTGGGTTCGATTTGCGATGGGGAAATGATTATAGATCTTTTATAGTATTTGTTATATTTTTATTTCTTTGCTCTAGTGGCAAGAGGAATAAAAGAACAAATGCACTATTAGTACTGTCTATAATGGATGGTGTCCCAATGCGCTAAAAAGGTCTCGACATAAATGCAGAGTAGATAACTTCTTTCCTTTTCCTACATCATAGTAGATTTCTATTTACATTGCTATATATAGGAGGATTTGATAAGTAACTATGAAATGATTAATGAATTTTAACATTTTATAGTGTTATACATGAAATAGAATATTGAAACAGACATTTTTAGAAAACACAACGGCTGCTTCAAGACTGTTGGGTTCAGATTTTTATACGTTTTCCAGTAACATTTTATTACTGTATGTTGAGTTATATTATTCTAAATCTATTTTTTAGAGTTTCACGCATTTTGCCACATTGTTATGCATTCTTTTGTTTGTAGGCAGCGGGAACTTAGTGCCACGTGATTTCGTTCTCCACTTTCCGGCGGAACTCGACGCACTTTGTCTTGTCACTAAAGTGTAGAAATGAACATCTATTCTATTAGCTTCACACTATATCCCGCACATAGCAGGGTAGGCAGAGGGAACCTAGTGTTAAGACACTCCGTTCCCCACTTTCCGCCAATTCGGAGGTTTGCGTGTTAAGTGGCGGAACTTAACGCCGCGCTTTACCTCGACACCAGAGCGAAGGAAATGGAAATATAATTTCCACTCCTCGAGTGGGAATCGAACCCACAACCAGACGTTTACAGTCACATGCTTGTGCCACTGGGCCACGACTAGCCACCGAGAAATGAATATAATTAAAATATAATCCCCCGAGTGAGAATTGAACCCACAAGTTAGAAGCTCTCCACTGCACTAAATTCAAAAAACTTTTAAAATTTAAAAGAATTTATACTAAATGACAAACATCTAAACATTAACTCTAACAATAATTAATAAATAACCGATTAGAAATGCGCACGAAACAACCAGAATAGCGAAATACGTCTTCCGTAATAAAATGCGTATTAATGATTGTTTTATGCGGTCATAAAGCTGGTGACGTAAGCGTCGAGCGGGCACATGTGGATGTTCGGGGCATTTGTGATTGAATTGCTATTTTATTTGGGGCACCTATACATGACCTTTTATGACGAATTTCATGGTAATGTCCCTTGAAGTATTGGCTTATGACATTGTAGTGTGACTTATTCAGTTCAGTTCAGTCCAGTTCTTTTTAATTATGGCGCTTCGAACGTGCCGTGTGACTTATAATCCTACGTTCCAAAGTTAGGTTAGTAGGCTTCTATAGGGACTATCCAATTTTGACAATCAAGAGCGTTGCATTTAATTACATTGTAGAGTATTCGATTTAAATGAGAGTTTGTGTGGTAGATAGGCTAATTCAGTATTCATAAAAGATTGCGATGGTTGTACCAACTTAAAATCAGCCAAGTGCAAGCCTGAGTATGTATATGGAGATAATTAAAGCTGAGAAACTCGCACCGATATTGTTTCTTATTCATTTTATTAAGGTGATACGATGTCATTGAAACTCGACGTAAGTTAGTGAACTTGTATCAAAACCTAAAAATATGACGTCACAAGCAATTTAAGTAATAGACATGTCCATAGAGCCTACAACGATGGGTCCAGGTTTGACACAGCCTGTGGCCCGCTTAATCACTACATGCGACCACTATATTGCCAAGCATATTTGAGTAGGCTGATTGTTACAAAAGATTGCTCAACCATGATCTGAAATACTCAAAATAAGAACAGAGTGTCTTGTCATTTTTAAATTTCTTACTATCCTGCTACAATAGAAGAAAACTGCAAGCTGCAGAATGGGAAGCTGCAAAAAAATCCTAAAACCTTAATCTATTTTAACTCCTTCCATTATTTTTTCAAAGAATTAACCAAAAAAACTAAACCATAATCCAAAAAATAATACACAGAACGATTAACATTCAACGCGTGTAACTTATACATATATAAAATTCATATTTCTAATACATATTATATACTTTACGAGGACGTAAAGGGGATAGCGTAATGTCAAACTGACATCACTGATCAAACGCGGATCTGCGCCCTTTTCATGATACACTCTGTTTTATGATGCCTCTATAAATATACTACCTATATACTTATGTATGAAAGAAACATAATCATGTTTCTTTCAATGTTATTTTGACTGTATTATTGATGCCAGTCGTGGCCCAGTGGCACAAGCGTGTGACTGTAAACGACTCGTTGTGGGTTCGATTCCCACTCGGAGTGGAAATATTTAATATTTCCAGTTTCTCCGCTCTGGTGCTGAGGTAAAGCGCGGCGTTAAGTTCCGCCACTTAACACGCAATGCCTCCGAATTCGGCGGAAAGTGGGGAACGGAGTGTCTTAACACTAGGTTTCCTCTGCCTACCCTGCTGTGTGCGGGATACAGCGTGAAGCTAAAAAAAAAAAATATTGAGGCGTTAGTGCAGTGGAGTTCCACTGTGTAGAATAGTAAAGGCGGTTGTGAGTTCGAACCCCATTTAGGTCCATTTGGTTGGTACGTCGGTAATATATTGAGTAGCCATGTATGGTAAGTATTGATGAGTATAAATCTTTAGAGAATATTTATTTTGAATTAAATTAATACTGAAATTCAAGTACGAGTATTTCATTTTAAATTATTTAATGTTAAAGTCTATGATGGTGCAGTGGGACAGTGTCTGCATGTTAACACGATTAGTCGTATATTCGATTACCAATCAGTAAAATGATTCCATTTCAATAATTTTTATTACATCGCTCTGGTACCAAAGACAAAGTACGGCGTTAACTTCTTTGTTATTTTGATTCGGGTGGTAAGTGGAGAACAGAGTACCTTTACACCAAGTTCCCTCTGATTAACCTGCTTTGCGGGAATAAAACATCAAGCTAATATGTTCCCCCCAGTGGGATTCGAACCCATAAGCAATCGTGCTCTCAATTACATAATTTCACCTGCGCCTCGATAGCTTCAAAGCATATATAATATTTGAAAAAAAAATGTATATTCTTGGATACATTTATCCGATACGAACAAAAAGCTCGCTTTACCTTTAAAAGCTTTAAGCTCTATACAAAATTGAGAGGAAGCTTATCTTCACTTTGATGTATGTATATTTTTTAAAAATTGCAATTTCTCATATCCTACATATTCAATATTCGTAACGGTCCCTCCCATCAGGCAAATTAGAAGCTTTTACATCTATATTTTTAAAGAAAATGTTCGTATTTTTTTATTTATTTCTTATTTAAAATGAATGTATTTGGCATTTTTGTATGTAGTAATTGATTTAGGGATAACATATGTGTAATATAGAAATTAGCCATAGTGGTAGTAGGACACCATTTGAGTGTCAATGGGATGGTTGTAGGTTCGATTCTCCCTCGAGGGAATAATTTATTAGTATTAGAGGGAAAAGTTAGTTATAGTTATATTAAATTAATTTTATTTCTTCGTTTGCTGCCTAAGACAAAATGTGACAACGAATTTTGTCACTCAACCCGCAACGTTTTGATTTTGTGCGGAAAGTGGAGAGCGGAGGGTCCCCATATTAGATTTTTTCTGTCTACCCTACTATGCTATGAAAACACGTGAAGCTGATATTTGATATTGGCTTTAAAATACAAACTGAGGTTAAAATTAACTTATTTTGTCTTTTACAAGAGAGATTTTGTTTTTTCATTATCTTAACAGCGTTCAATGGTCAATTATTATTATTATTAAAATTAAATGAAATTAAGCAACAAAAGTTATGTATTTTGTTTAAGAAGATATTTTGTCGTTTTGTTGTTATAAAAAGGTTTGAATAAGGGCTCGGAAATGTCAAGCATCTTTGCATATCTCTATCCTTTTATTGTACCATATACATATATAACATATATGCAGCTCTCATATTATATATACAGATTTAAGATTTTTTCCCATAAAGTAAGGTAGGCAGAGAGAGAGGATGTCATGTACATAACAAGTTCTTCACTTTCCGCTGCGCTTCCTCTTGTGGCCAAAACGAAAAAAATGAAAATAATTTAAATATAATAATTTGTCGAGTGAAAATCGAACCCACACTCTTCACGCTTGTGATCTAAATTCCACGCCACGAGGGCCTAAAATTATAGCGAACCGTCAAAATAACGAAAGTAATTAAAGTAACACCGAAATTTTATATTAAAACTTGTTTTATTATTGCTTATATTGTTCTACAGAAAATTTAGACGAAAGACTCATAATTTTTTACACGAACAGATTAAGATGAATGATGGAAATTAATATTTTTCGGCTAAACTTTTGACTTTTTCACTGTCAAAGTAAAAAGCTAAAACATTAAAGTTTCCCATGAAAGCTCGATCTCAAAGTCGCTTAATAGGCCATTGTGGGAAAGTTAGTGAATGGAATTTTTTTTTTGATTCGACGAAGCGACAAGGAAAACCACTTTTACAGTACCTATTGCTATTAATTTGTAGAAAATGTCAATTAGTTTTTTTGATTTTTATGTAATAATAGCGGCCCGCTCGCGGCTTCGCCCCGTACTGAACTGCTTCGTTATATTGCAACCTTCGGAGGTGGGTTTTTAAAAAATGAAGTAACTAATGTTTAAGCTTAGATTATTAACTATATTTACGCCAAAAATCATTATAATCGGTCCTGCGGTTTAGATTTTTCATATAAACTTTCATCCCCTATTTCAACCCTTTAGCGGTTGATTTTTGAAAAAATAAGTAACCTATGTTAGACCCAGTAACTTTTACTACTTTCATTCTAAATTTCATCCAAATCGGACCGGTAGATTAGCCGTGAAAGCATAACAGACAAACATACAAACTTTCACATTTATAATATAAGTATGGATGGGCTAATATATCTCGGCTAGTGTGGTAAAGTTTCTTTAACCTAAATGTCTTCTGATTGTATAGGTATAATAAATATCATTGAGAAAAATTATATTGCACTTCTATCTACTCATATCTAGAAAACCTTTGGGGATAAGGGATTCTATTTTGATATTTACCTAGCATTTAAATAGTTTCACGCTGTATTTCGCACACAGCAGGGTAGACAGAGGGAATTTAGTGTTAAGACACTCCGTTCCACATTTATTTAGGATTTATTGAATTTGGAATATGACTATCTTATATTTCAAGCAAAGTTTTTAGCGACAATTTTTTTAGACTGAACGATTTTTTATGTTCCACTGTACACAACAGCGGTAATAAAAATACATCAATGGCAGTGAGTTTAGCCACTCAACAGGCAATGCAAATTGAGGAGAAAAGAGCAATGGATTATTTTTACATTTAGTTCTCTCTCCATTCTTTGCAGAAAAATCGTGAAACTATAATAAAATAAGCTCGCCATCATGAACATTATCAGTGTTGCCAGTCATATAAAGAAAATAACACAATTAATACACAAAAAATGTAACTCCATAATAATCGTCAATAGACATATGTATGATGTGATCGTAAGAGAAATGGAGATCATAAGAATAATAGCATCATATTATAAAAGAAATTAATTTTATTATTAGAAAATGAATAAAAAAGAAAAAAATATTTAAAGAACCCATATAAATCTTAGTTTTGTAATGTGGAACGATTGAGTGGAACAAAATTCCCATAGTCGAGCAACAATTGCGGCAACCCCATTCCGTGACGTGTTCCGCTGTACACAACAGCGGTAATAAATATACATCAATGGCAGAGAGTTTAGCCACTCAACAGGCAATGCTTCGAATTAAGGAGAACAGAGGAGAATGGATTATTTTGACATTTACTTCTGTTTCCATTCTATGCAGAAAAATCTTTAAACTATAATAAAATAAACTCACCATCATAAAAATATCAGTGTTGCCAGTCATATAAAGAAAATATTACAATTAATACACAAAAAATGTAACTCAATAATAATCGTCAATAGACATATGTAAATGTGATGTGATCGTAAGAGAAAAGAGATCATAAAAATCAGAGGATCATATTGTAAAAGAAAATAGCTATATAATTAGAAAATGAATATAAAAACAACTAAAAAAATATGTAAAGAACCCATATAAATCTTTGTTTTGTAATGTGGAACGATGGAGTGGAACAAAATTCCCATAGTTGAGTAACAATTGCGGCAACCCCATTCCGTGACGTGTTCCGCTGTACACAATAGCGGTAATAAATATACATCAATGGCAGAGAGTTTAGACACTCAACAGATAATACTTAGAATTAAGGAGAAAAGAGGAATTGATTATTTTGACATTTAGTTCTCTCTTCATTCTATGCAGAAAAATCGTGAAACTATAATAAAATAAACTCACCATCATAAAAATATCAGTGTTGCCAGTCATATAAAGAAAATAACACAATTAATACACAAAAAATGTAACTCAATTGGAATCGTCAATAGACATATGTATGATGTGATCGTAAGCGAAATGGAGATCATAAGAATCATAGGATCATATTATAAAAGAAATTAATTATATTATTAGAAAAAATATATAAAAACAACGAAAAAAACATTAAAAAAGAAAAAAAATATATTTAAAGAACCCATATAAATCTTTGTTTTGTAATGTGGAACGATTGAGTGGAACAAAATTCCCATAGTTGAGTAACAATTGCGGCAACCCCATTCCGTGACGTATTCCGCTGTACGTAATAGCTGTAATAAATATACATCAATGGCAGAGAGTTTAGACACTCAACAGATAATACTTAGAATTAAGGAGAAAAGAGGAGAATGGATTATTTTGACACTTAGTTCTCTCTGCCATGCTATATGAAAAAGTTGTGACTTTGCAAGAAAATAAGCTCACCATCATAAAAATATCAGTGTTGCCAGTCATATAATGAAAATAACACAGTTAATATACAAAAATGTAACTCGATAGGAATCGTCAATAGACATATATAAGTGTGAAGTGATCGTAAGAGAAAGAGAGCGTAAAAAAAAATATAGATCAAGAAAATAATTACATTACTAGAAAAAATATAAAAAAAACGACGTAAAAATGAATATAAAAAAAAAGAAAAAAATATTTAAAGAACCCATATAAATCTTAGTTTTGTAATGTGGAACGATTGAGTGGAACAAAATTCCCATAGTTGAGTAACAATTGCGGCAACCCCATTCCGTGACGTGTTCCGCTGTACACAATAGCGGTAATAAATATACATCAATGGCGGAGAGTTTAGCCACTTAATAGGCAATGCTTCAAATTAAGGAGAAAAGAGGAATGGATTGTTTTGACACTTAGGTCTCTCTCCATTCTATGCAGAAAAATCGTGAGACTATAATAAAATAAACTCACCATCATAAAAATATCAGTGTTGCCAGTCATATAATGAAAATAACACAGTTAATATACAAAAAATGTAACTCGATAGGAATCGTCAATAGACATATATAAGTGTGAAGTGATCGTAAGCGAAATGGAAATCATAAGAGTAATAGCATCATATTATAAAAAAAAATTAATTATATTATTGGAAAATGAATATAAAAACAACTAAAAAAAATTAAAAAAGGAAAAAATATTTAAAGAACCCATATAAATCTTAGTTTTGTAATGTGGATTGAGTGGAACAAAATTCCCATAGTCGAGTAACAATTGCGGCAACCCCATTCCGTGACGTGTTCCGCTGTACACAAAAGCGGTAATAAATATACATCAATGGCATTCATTCAGCGATTCATTGAAGAAAAGTTGGTCGAAAGGTTTTTATAAAGCGCCCAACTAGGTGATTATTTGTCGTTATATTTCCTTTTATATTTGTTATTTCGTTTTCAGCGAAATTGGGTGATTAATAAATGCTTTTGTGTGGAGGATTTGCTTTTTTGTGTATGTGTAACGTTTCCATATGACTTAGTGATAGACTTTATTTTGATATATTTCTATAACTTAGTGACAGATCACTCCTTTCTTCATTTGATGTAAATTAAAATAAAAAAATAGAAACAAAATATACTCATATGACAACATATTTTTTTCACAACAACTTATTTTTGTTGTTAGCATATATGAATAGAGAAAATAAGTTGTTATAAAGCTTATGAGAATTTCGACGCAGCTGGTAGTAGAACGCATGCCCCAGTGGTAAGAGCGCCTGGAAGGTATCCAGGAGACGCGGGTTCGAATAATCGCTGCGTTCAATTTTTTATACGTTTTCTAAATGTCTTTTTCAATTTTCCTTAGTGTGGAATACCACTTAAAAACGTGGACGTGGTTTGACTGTAAACTCAATGATCGTGGGTCGTGGGAACGAATACATTTGTGGATTTGAAGCCACTTCACAGGTATTATCCCGAATTAAGGAGAATAAACAGAGTGTTGTGACACTAGATTCTGTCTGCCGTAGAATATACTCAGGATTGGTATACGGAAAAATTTTGAAGCTATAAAAAAATATGCGCTACTTTAATAGACACTCCCCTCTCCACTTTTCGCCCGAAATGACTACTATGTATTAAAGAAAAACATAAATATTACTACAATAGAAATTTTAATCAACTTTAATTCTAAAATTATAGTATAGTTGAGACGAATGCCACCTCACTCTACCTGTGACCACGGACTACTGTAAAGTGTTCGAAACGTCGGGTTTCTAAACATTTTTTTTCGAATACCAAAAATATAAGCGATTAATCCGGTTAAAAATAGTTTCATTTCAAAAAGAATAGTTAAATTTGAAAAAAATATCACACGATTAAGGTTTCTATCAAGGGACATGAAAAAATCATACAGTTACTTATTTAAACTAGCATATGCTTACGAATTTCGTATTTATTGAGGGACGCACCTAAATCCCTAAGGGGATACCACCCAATAAATTTTATAGAAGGGCGGCAAAAAGGTTTTATTGGTACTGTTTTAAGATTCTAACGAAGTAAGATGATTTCATGGCATTCAAACTACGTATACGGGTATATGCAATGAGGTATAATTTAAAGATAATTTGAAGTTATTGAGTCTTCATATGTCTTTGCATCTATTTTGCGTCTATCTGCATATGGGGGAAGTAAGAGAGAAACCAGTGTAACATTATTTTTGTCGATTTCACAGCCAAATTGAATTAGGTGACGGAATTTAACACCATTATTATTTATTTTACCATGAACTTGCGGTGGTAGTGTAGAGAAATTCACTTTTAGACCACGTGCCACACTTTGAATTTGTTCCTGCCATCTGGTATGGTATTTTTATTTTGAGATTTTGACACGCCACAAATTTATGGAGTCCTTGTTCTTTTCTGATCTTACAATTTTGTGCTGTTTGTGATGTTTGTTATTTGTTTGAATATTTGCACACCGATCTGCATCCGATGACAATAAATGTTACATAAGTAATGTGTCTCTTTTAACGTCACGCTTTCCCCACATAGCAGGATAGATAGAGAGGCCGCCCAGGTCCGCGGACGATTGGGGCAGTGCCCGAGACCTGGGCTAGTGGCGGGTAAGGAGCACCGTCAGGTTTTTAGTGGGTAAACGGAAGAACGATCCGGAGTCCCACATAACCGCGTCCGGGTCCCCACCCCGGGCGGGTATCCGTAACGGATTTCCCTGACGAAAAAAAAAAAAAAAAAAAGGATAGATAGAGAGAACCTAGTGTCACTCACAAGATACTCCGTAGTCCATTTTCTTACTCTTTAATGTCAATACAATAATTAAATAAAACTTTTAATTCTTATTAACTATCGTGACATTCTAATTGACATTAGCATTTTGTACAAAAAGTACAAAGTCAAAGTCAAAGTCAAAGTCAAAGTCAAATAATTTTATTCAAAGTAAGAAGTTACATGCTTCATTTTTTGAACGTCAAACAATTTACCACCGGTTCACTAAAGTGAATGCCTCAGACCTGAGAAGAACCGGCGCAAGAAACTCAGCGGGACGATTTTTTTTTTAATATATATATTTTTTTAAGTCAAACATTTACAGATAATTATATATTGACAATGATACCATTGGAATAGCCTGGAGCGAGCATTTCATTCCCAAGGTGTGTTATCGTTCAAAAATTCATTAATTAGGTAATAACCCTTAACACACAAACGTCTCTTCACAATTTTTTTGAATTGTGATATGGAACATTCTTGGACGTTTTCTGGGATCCTATTGTAAAAGCGTATACATTGTCCCATGAAAGAATTACGGATTCGATGCAATCGGGTTACAGGCGCAGTAAGTTTATGTTTATTTCTGGTATTTATGTTATGTGCATCACCGATCTTGGCAAAATCATTAATATTTTTTTTGACATATATTATATTTTCATAAATATATTGTGACACAACTGTTAATATATTAATTTCTTTTAGTCTCTAGTATGGACGTATCCATATAAATAATATATATTCCTTTTTCCTCTTTAAAGCTATCGCGAAGATATTACTTATTATCCAATAATTTGACTTGTATATGTGACCATTAAAGTTGACTCCGTTTCTACTGCACCACGTCGTCAAAAACCAACAGTTACACGAAATGTTCATTTCATTCAGAAGTATGTAAGTAAGAATATTCAAATATATGTACATTTGAAATACAATTTTCGATGTAACCTAATTTCCCACGGCTCTACACGTGGGACTCGACTATTTCATAGTAAAATATTTTCTTAATATACCTGCCTGCCTGGTCTTCACGTTTTACGAGAACTGATAATTTTTTACTGTGTGTGGAAAATACAATGTGCTTTTGGTTAATACTTTTATGTACATATTAGACAATTTTTAGAAGGTTTTAGCAGGTTCGGCAGAGAGAACTTAGTGTTAAAACACTCCCTTCTTCGTTTTCCGTCCGAATACGACGTCCGAATTCCGTTTGAATGTTGTCTATTTAGTAGCGGCATTTAACACCGCACATTGTCATATCACCTTATGGAGAAATGAAAAAAAAAATAATATAATCATTCTCCCAAGTGAGAACCCACAACTAATCGTGTTCCTTCAGTCGCTGACCCACACCACCACCATGGCCTATAGTTTATTTTTAATTTTACTGCATGCTTTTTACGTGAATTGCCTCCAGTAACTGAATATAAAATTGTTCCTTATATCTTTATATTTGATAGATATCAAATTATTGCCTTGCCTAGACATGACTTTATATTTTTTTTACTTTTTCCACATTTCAGAGGGAACCTAGTGTCAAGATATTCCGCTCTCCACTTTTTGCCCAAACTTGTGACATTGCGTGTTGAGTCACCAAACTGAACATCGCATTATTTTGTCATCAGAGCGGACAAAAAAATATATATAATCATTCCCCTAAGTGAGAATCGAACCCACAACCAATCGTGCTTACAGTCAGACACTATGCCACTGTCACTTCTAAAGTTTATATTCTGATGACGGAAGTAAAAGCGTAAGAAGTTAAAAAGCTTAAGTTATTTTGATGAAAATTCTCAATTTTTGTGTAGAGACACAATGTCATCTAAACTTTGCATGTTTCGGCAATTTTTTGTTCGTTTCGCTTCCAAAAAAATTTACTTGATGAGAAATATTTGTGTAACGACAATGCTATTAAACGATATTATGGCTCAAGACGTTTTTTTACAGGGAGCATCGCAGTACATTTTTATAATATTAAACTTGCAACCCGACTTTCTTTCTTATATCTAAGTCATTAAAGTCGAAAATTCTTTAAATATTATCCTCTTTACAAGGACAAGTCAAGGTAATTATAAATTCCCAAGCTAATAACATTGAAATTATGAATTTCGGAATCCGTTGGTCGGTTGCAGATCGCGAACCCATGTCAGTTGTGACGTCTTATATCCTAGGCTTAGGTCCGCCTATATTACTCTGCTTGTAGCTTAAAGATTAGAAAGATTTACATTTTAAATTTAGTTTAACTAAAATTGTCATAGTTTATTAGAATTTAGTATAAAGATGTTATTACTATATTATTATGGAATATATATTCATAAAAAAACCATTGTGGTGTAGTGGCACCACTTCGGAATATAAACACGAAGATTTTGGGTTCGAGTTCCATTCGAAAAACTGATCACTTCAATTATTTTTAGCTTCGCGAGTGATACATAATGGGGCATTCAGTTCTGCCACTTAACATGCAATGTATTGAATTCGGGAGAAAAGCGGAAAGTGGAATGTATCCAGCAGTGACCTAAATAGAAATCTTTTCTGGGTTTCTTCTTGTATTCTTGGATGGTTTTCTAGAGTGTGGGTTCATATCCCACTGCGTTCTAGTTTTTATATGTTTTCTTAAAATGTTTAATAAATCGTCATATTATTATTATTGTTGTATTTTGAAATATTCCTATTGCAGAATCTAATTTGAGGGCAACGTGGCGCAGTGGGTAAGGATTTTATTGTGCAGGCAATTGGCTACTAATTCGATCCTTATTCAGAAGAATGATCGTATTTGAATTATTTTAATTTTTTCGCTCTTATATGACAAATTGGGGCGTTGAGTTTCACCACTCAACACGGAGTTTCAAGCAAATTCGTATGGAAAGTCGATAACATAGTGTCTAAACACTAGGTTCTCTCTGACGACGATGCTGCTATGGGAAAAGAGTGAAGCTATTAAAAGAAAATATGGTAAAAGATTAAAAATAAACAACTTCCGTCTAACGAGGCGCGTTTTAAATGGTAAAATGCGTAAAATCCCTTCGGTTGTTAATACTAAGTACTCGTATAATGTACGTATCTTTTCTAAGCCCGGCGTTGTTAATCCCGCCTTAAAAATATCCCTTTTACGTCGGCTCCATAGAAAAACACCCTTAAAATGACATAAATAAAATTTAATACTTGTTCCTATTTTTGTATAAAGGGGCGAATTGTTATGTGTACGTATTTTGTATATTATATTTGTGGGGCCAGTCGTGGCGTAGTGGCACAGACGTGTGATTTCAAACGACTGGGTTCGATTCTCACTCGAGGAGTGGAAATATTTAATATTTCCGTTTTCTTCGCTCTGGTACGGCGGAATTTGGCGGAAAATAGGGGACGGAGTGTCTTAACACTAGGTTCCCTTTGCCTACCCTGCTGTGTGCGGAATACAGCGTGAAGCTATAAAAAAAAAATGTTCCTTATATCTTTATATTTGTGGCCAATCATGGCACAGAGGCACAAAGTGTGACTGAAAAGCGACTGGTTGTGGGTTCGATTCCCACTCGAGGGGTGGAAATATTAAATATTTCCATTTTTTCGCTCTGGTGTCGAGGCAAAACGCGGCGTTAAGTTTCGCCACTTAACACGCAAAGCCTCCAAATTCGGAAAGTGGTATACGGAGTGTTCTAACTCTAAGTTCTCGCTGCCTACGCTACTGTGTGCGGGATACAGCATGAAGCTAAAAAAAATATTAATGAGATTCTTGCTTTTTTCCATATTGCTATGCGGTAATCGGAGAGAACTTAGTGTCAAAATACTCCGTTCTTTTTGAGACATTGTTGTATTGTCTGTCTTATTAGAGCAGTGTAATGATAATAATTTAATAACTTTTCTAAGAGGGGATGCCCTTATAAATATAGATATGCGTCTATATCATAACTTATCAAGATTTACTTATTATTATTATTATTAATGTACTGTATACTATGCGGGAGTGAGTGCCCATTCGAGGAGTGGCAATATTTAGTATTTCCATTTCCTTTGCTCTGGTATCAGAGGCAAAGCGTGGCGTTAAGTTCCGCCATTTAACACGCAATGCTTTCGAACTCGGCGAAAACTGGGGAACGGAGTGCTTAACACTAGGTTCCCTCTGCCTACCCCGCTGTGTGCGGGATACAGCGTAAAGCTAAAAAAAAGTGTACTGTTGTTTTAGTTGTAAGAAGGCACTTAAAATTAGGCATTTATGAGTCATAGAATATTTCTATTTGTCTGTCCGTATTGGTGTCTGCATTTTTATTTTATTTGGATTTTACGGTTGATCCATACTTATTGATAAATGCGAATGTCTGTCTGTTTGTCTGCCACACTCACGGCTGATCTCCGGTAGGTTAGCCGTGAAAGCGTGTGATTTGGATGAAATTTAGAGTGACAGTAGTAAAAGCTATTGAGCTACGCATAGACTACTTATTTTTTCAAAAATCAATCTCTGAAGGGTTAAAATATAGGGAATGAAAGTTTATATAACAAATCTACACCGCTTGACCAATTGTAACGAAATTTGGCATAAATATAGTTGATTATCTAAGGTTAAGCATAGGTTAATTTATTTTCCAAAAACGCTACCCCCGAGGGTTGGAATATAACGAAACAGCTATGTAGTTCACGCGGCGAAGCCGCGAGTGGACCGCTAGTCTGCCTATAAGTTTATGCGTGGAATAAGTGGAACCGAATGCAGTTCTTTATCTTAGGTATAAGAGTGAAGTAATTAAAATAATTTATGTACAATCATTCTCCGAGTGAAAATCGAACCCACGACTTTTACAGTCAGACGTTGTCCCCCTGCGCCAGGATGACCTCATTGTATATTGTAATACAATGTAAATATATGCGATTTCTAGTTGGTATTTAATATTGAACTATCGAAATTCGATTTATTACATAAATATTTATATTATCAATATCAAAGCCTTAATGGAATAGTGAGAATTTCATCAGACTGTTAACGCGATTGTTGTGGGTTCGATTCCTAATCGCAGAAACAATTATTATATAAACCATTTTCATTTTTCCGCTCTGGTAGAAAATGCGTAGTGATGAGTTCCACCTCTTATAAGTCTCAATTTCACAGTCAGAGAAAATAGAGTGTCTACACACTAGATTCTCTCCAACTACACGGTGGCGGGAAACAACGTGAACCTTCGTCTTCGCGAAAATTTACAAAAACAATATAATTTTAAAAACTATGAAGGAACCAAAATTACTCATATACATTAGTTATCTGCAAGTAAAAGTTCTATCACAATCGATCCAGCCGTCCTAGAGATTAGCCACAATAAATAAGTAGATAGATAGACAAAATATTATTTTGCTATATGTTCCGTTTACATTTCTATATGCAATAAATAAGTAGATAGATAGACAAAATATTATTTTGCTATATGTTCCGTTTACATATATGCATTTAATAAAAAGTGGTTACATTTGTTACTCTCCCTAAATTTAAATTAACCTTAATTAATAACATTTATACAGAAAATTATCTAATTCAAAAGAGATAAACCAAGTTTAATACGTTGAAGAAATTGCAAGTAATGACAATGTAAATTAGGGAGCCATTACTCAATTCAAGCTTGGCTGTGACAGTGGAAGTTACGAAAAGGGTACTTTAATTGCCGACTAGAAGGTTCACGTTGAAATCAACTTTCCTCTACTTTTGACTAGCTGTCGCTCTCTTCTGGTGAATTAATAAAAGTTTTATATATAAGAGGGCATTGTAGCTTAGTAGAAATATTTTTTTAAAATTAATTATTAGTAGAAATAGGTTCTAGGTTCGATTCCCTCTGGAATTTGAGACATTACACGTGCTAAGTGAGTTTTGAATTAAATTCGAAGAGAAAGTAAAGAATGAAGTGCTTGTAAATTAGTTCTCTCCGATCACTGTGTTATGCGGAGAAAAAGCGTGAAGCTATAATAGAAGATGCAGTTAAAAGTTAAAAAAATAGTTTTTGTCTAACGGCGCACCTATTAAATGTTTTTAAAACGTGCGTCGTTACACAACAACTATTTTTTTAAATGGTTGAAATTTTTTTTTCTACTTTTGACTAGCTGTCGCTCATTACTGGTAAATTAATACAAGTTTTTTATATAACATGATATTGTGGCTCAGTGGGACAGCGTCAAACTGTAAATGTTAGTAGTCGTAGGTTCGATTGGTGGTGGCTTAATCAAGTCGATCAATTTTTTAAATGCAGCGAACAGTGAGCTGCCGAGCGCTCAAGCCCCTTAAATAATACACGTTTTATTCCGCACACAGCACGGTAGGCAGAAAGAACCTAGTGTTTAAACACTTCGTTCTCCATTATCCGCCGAATTCTTGAGACATTGCGCGTTAAGTGAAGCAGAGCGAAAAAAAGTGGCAATATTAAATATTAAGTGGGAATCGAACACACAACTTTTCGCTTTTATTATCACATTAGCGACCCGCTCGCGGCTTCGCCGCGTTAACTTCTTCGTTGTATTGCAACCCTCGGGGGGCATATTTAAAAAATAAAGTAGCCTATGTTTAAGCTTAGATTATGAACTGTATTTATGCCAAAATTCATTACAATTGGTCAAGCGGTTTAGATTTTTCACCCAATCAGACCGGTAGATTAGCCGTGAAAGCGTGACAGACAAACACACAGACTTTCGCATTTATAATATAAGTATGGATTATGCCCATACGTCACGATTGTCCATTTTTTTAAAAAATCAATTCTTAAAGAAAATATATATATTTTTTGATTTAAAAAATCCTGTACCAGTCAATAGTAAAAATGAATTTCACATCGTCATAATAAAATCTCCCCACCTTCATTCAATTAACAGATGTAAGTGGAATTTAGTGTTATTACGCTTTTAATTTTAATGAAGACTTCCACTACGTCATATTTTACACGACAATGGACCTAATTACAATATATTGAATATTAATACTCTACTGAAATACATATGTATGTGTGTTTATAAATGTATGTAAATTGTGTTATTTGTATGGGCAATATTTCATATGTTATTTTAAATAGTTATAGTGAGATGTAGTAACGAGTTAGATTCTTTTGGGTACATTTGAATTAACACAAAATTTAAAAGATTTTTTTTTAGCTTCACGCTGTGCCGTTACCAACTTTCCGCCAAAATCGGAGTGATTATGTGTTAAGTAGCGGAACTTAACGCCGCACTCGCCTCGGCACTAGAACGAAGATAATGGAAATATTAAATATTTCCACTTCTCGAGTGGGAATCGACTCCATAACCAGTCGTTTACTGTGACACATTTGTGCCATTGCCCATAAATGAAATTCATACTGATTTTCATATTTAGATGTAATTGTGATTCTGACTGTTAATGATGACTGTTAGTGCGATTGGTTTTGAGTTCGATTTGAACCCGGAGGAGTGATTGTTCTTTAAGTACTGTCATTTCTTCGCTTTGGTACCTAAAATAAAGCGCGGCGTTGAGTTCCGCCACTCAACACGCAATGTTCTGATTTTGGAGACCTAGAAAATGGTGACCGGAGAGTTGTGACACTAGGTTTACTCCGTCGCACAAAATATTATTTACGTGACATTTTATTTATACAAAATAATAATAATATATTATTTTCAGTCTCAGTGGCAATTTCACTATGAATCTGGGAAATATTTTTTGTATTCTATTATATAAATAATCAAATCAAAACGATGTCCTAAACTTAAATGTACATAAATAAATGAAAATAGAGTGTCTGTTTGTAATCTTAAAATTGTCGCTTTCTACTAACCATAAAAGTATATATGTATATACGGTACACATACCAAAGTAACATTTTATAACAATTTTTGGTGTCTGTCTGTTCCAGCTAATCTCGGGAACAGCTGGACCGATTTCAACTCTCCTTTCTCAGGCAGATCTCTATATATAATAAAAGAGTAGAAAAGTCAATTCTGTACATGAAAAATTTCAGAAAAATTTTAATTGGGTGCGTTAATATATCGATAACAGAGGCCAAAAATCCACTCAGTAGAATTTTTGTCTGTCTGTCTGTCTGTCTGTCTGTCTGTCTGTCTGTCTGTTAATTTGTTCGTCAATCACGCAAAAACTACTGGACAGAAATGAATGAATTTTGGTATAGTGATAGCTTATAGTCCAAAGGTACATATAGGATAGTTTTTATCCCGGTATTCCATGTAATTTTTTTGGAAAAAATAAAAAACCGATATAAACAAATCATTTGTATACTGATATCTACTGGGTAGAAATTTATGAATTTTTGTATGGAGTTAGCTTAGAGGTTAGAGCAACATATGGGATAGTTTTCATCCTGGTATTCAACATAACTCCCGCAGAAAAATAAAATTAAAAAAAACATTTAAATTGTGTTGATAGTTCACGAGTGAAACTAAATTTGTTTTAATATCACTAATATTACTTAAAATAATTATAAAATAAATTGAGCACAACATTTATTGAAGATAATTTGCTATTAAAAATACATTTGACCGGTCTACAAAACTTTATATTATCTATATGACAACAAATGTCACTACGTTTTCTGTCACCATCTGTTATTATATAGTTGACATTGTACTAGATATATTCGTACTCATTAATATTATTATCAAAATGCAAAAATCAGTATCTCTTCTATAGGTTTTGTTTTCACGGGTAATCTACTAGCTCGCTTTAGATGAAATTCGAAAAGAAGAAGTCGTAGGGCCAAATATAGGCTACTTTTTAAAAAAAATCAAACCCTATTAGGTTGAAACAGTGCATGAAACTTATGTATGTTAAGAATATAGTGAGAATAAAAGATCTAAACTCCTTGACTGATTTCGATTAATTTTCTCAGGAAATAGTTGATAAGGCAAAGTCAAATATAGGCTACCTCTCTTTTTTAAAAATAATTCCAGAGGTGCTAAAATAGGGTATGAAAGTAGTAGTTCACCCAGCGACGCCGCGAGCGTTAGTTTACCCTGGTATTCATTATAGTTCCCGCAGAAAAATAAAAAGTACCAAAGTCAAGTTATATTGATTATTTGCAAGTAAAAGTATTTTTTTAATACCAGTAAGTAACACAATTGTAAAATAAAATAAAAAGTCTAAAATTTATTTAAGATATTATGACCAGTTTATAATACTATATACCTGATGGTATATATGTACGAAATCTGCTATCATATAGATATATGTGTTAGGTTACTGTTAATATGAGGGTAATTAACTAATAAATAAAATAATAATACCCACATAATTGTTTTAAATGAGTGACAGATTTACTATATAAAGGGTACTTTTTGCTCTAAAAAGTTAGTACGCCGTCTTGCTGCCTGACGAAGGCATCGTGTTAAACGTGTAAAGTGTAATAGTTGGTAATCGTGTTATTAAACTAAAAAGTGTTTAAGTGTATAAATTTACGTGTTTTAATAGAGAAGTTGTGTGTGTATAAGTGTAAATTTGTTAAGAGTGCAAAAGTTGCGTAAGTACAAAACTGTACAAGTGAGTATAGAGGTAAGGGTGTATAAACTGAAACAATAAATTGTGTTAACTAAAAGTCACCTTTTACTTTAATCCTGATATCTGTCTAACAAATATCAGAAGTGGGATTCCACCGAAGTTTTTTTTTACGCTTCGGTGTAATCCCGGTCTGCCCACATTACGTCAAGAGACAAGAGATGTCTTAAATGAGTGGAAAGGACTCAATTTATCGAGAGAGACTCGTCGCTGGTTTGTACTCACTGTTGCCACAAAAGGTGGTTAATGAGTGGGCGCAGTCGTGCCAGGCGATCGAGTCTTCACTGTTGCAGTGGTGCCAGGCAATCGAGTCGTCGCTGTCGCAGCGGTGCGAGGCGATCAAGGTGTCGCCCGCAGCTGTGCGAGGCGATTGAGGCATCGCCGTCGCAGCTGTGCGAGGCGATCGAGGCGTCGCCGGCGCTGCGGCGCGAGGCGATCGGGGCGTCGCCGGCGCTGCGGCGCGAGGCGATCGGGGGGGTCCCTGGCGCAGCGGCGCGAGGTGATCGAGGCGTCGCCGGCGCAGTGGCGCGAGGCGATCAAGGCATCGCCTGCGCAGCAGCGCGAGGCGATCCAGGCGTCGCCGTCGCAGCAGGGCGAGGTGATCCAGGCGTCGCCGTCGCAGCAGGGCGAGGCGTAGCGGCGCGAGGCGATCGAGGCATCGCTTGCGCAGCGGCGCGAGGCGATCCAGGCGTCGCCGTCGCAGCAGGGCGAGACGATCCAGGTGTCGCCGTCGCAGCAGGGCGAGGCGATCCAGGTGTCGCCGTCGCAGCAGGGCGAGGCGCAGCGGCGCGAGGCGATCGAGGCGTCGCCGGCGCAGCGGCGCGAGGTGATCGAGGCGTCGCCGGCGCAGTGGCGCGAGGCGATCAAGGCATCGCCTGCGCAGCAGCGCGAGGCGATCCAGGCGTCGCCGTCGCAGCAGGGCGAGGTGATCCAGGCGTCGCTGTCGCAGCAGGGCGAGGCAATCCAGGTGTCGCCGTCGCAGCAGGGCGAGGCGTAGCGGCGCGAGGCGATCGAGGCATCGCTTGCGCAGCGGCGCGAGGCGATCCAGGCGTCGCCGTCGCAGCAGGGCGAGGCGATCCAGGTGTCGCCGTCGCAGCAGGGCGAGGCGCAGCGGCGCGAGGCGATCGAGGCGTCGCCGGCGCAGCGGCGCGAGGCGATCGAGGCGTCGCCGGCGCAGCGGCGCGAGGCGATCGAGGCGTCGCCGGCGCAGCGGCGCGAGGCGATCGAGGCGTCGCCGTCGCAGCAGGGCGAGGCGATCCAGGCGTCGCCGTCGCAGCAGGGCGAGGCGATCCAGGCGTCGCCGTCGCAGCAGGGCGAGGCGATCCAGGCGTCGCCGTCGCAGCAGGGCGAGGCGATCCAGGCGTCGCCATCGCAGCAGGGCGAATCGCAGCGGCGCGAGGCGATCGAGGCATCGCCTGCGCAGCGGCGCGAGGCGATCCAGGCGTCGCCGTCGCAGCAGGGCGAGGCGATCCAGGCGTCGCCGTCGCAGCAGGGCGAGGCGATCGAGGCGTCGCCGTCGCAGCAGGGCGAGGCGATCGAGGCGTCGCCGGCGCAGCGGCGCGAGGCGATCGAGGCATCGCCTGCGCAGCAGCGCGAGGCGATCCAGGCGTCGCCGTCGCAGCAGGGCGAGGCGATCCAGGCGTCGCCGTCGCAGCAGGGCGAGGCGATCGAGGTGTCGCTGTCGCAGCGGGGCGAGGCGATCGAGGCGTCACCGTCGCAGCGGTGCGAGGTGATCAAGGCGTCGCCATGAATAAGGTAACTTTAACAGTAACGATAATAAACATAGTAATAATACAGACAGTATTGATACAGACAGTATCTATGCAGACAGTATTGATACAGACAGTATCTATGCAGACAGTATCGATACAGACAGTATTGATAAAATGAACAGTGATATAGAGAATAGTGATACAGACAGTATTGACAAAGTGAATAGTAATACAGAAAGTAGTGATATAGAAAGTAGTGGTATAAAAAGTAGTGATAAATATAGTAGTGACACATATAGTAGTTATTCATATAGTAGTGATACAGACAGTATCGATACAGATAGTATTGATAAAGAGAACTGTGATAGAAACAGTAGTCATACAGACAGTAGTGATACGTATAGTAGTGATACATATAGTAGTTATACATATAGTAGTGATACAGACAGTATCGATACAGACAGTATCGATACAGACAGTAGTGATACATATAGTAGTGACACATGTAGTAGTTATACATGTAGTAGTTATACATATAGTAGTGCTACAGACAGTATCGATACAGACGGTATTGATAAAGAGAGTAGTGATACAAACAGTAGTCATACAGATAGTAGTGATACAGACAGTAGTCATACATATAGTAGTCATACATATAGTAGTGACACATATAGTAGTGATACAGACAGTAGTCATACAGACGGTAGTCATACATATGGTAGTGATACATATAGTAGTTATACATATAGTAGTGATACAGACAGTATCGATACAGACAGTATTGATAAATATGGTAGTGATACAGAGAATAGTGATACAGACGGTAGTCATACAGACAGTAGTCGTACATATAGCATTGTTACATATAGTAGTGATACAGACGGTATTGATAATGAGAATAGTGATACAGACAGTAGTTATACAGACAGTAGTCTTACATATAGTAGTGATACATATAGTAGTCGTACATTCATAGTGATACATATAGTATTGATACGTATAGTAGTGGTTTATATAGTAGTGATAGCTATAGTAGTCATACATTCAGTAGTGATACATATAGTATTGATACGTATAGCAGTGATACGTATAGTATTGATATATAAAGTAGTGATACAAACAGTAGTCATACATATAGTAGTTACACATATAGTAGTGATACAGACAGTAGTCATACAGACGGTAGTCATACATATGGTAGTGATACATATAGTAGTTATACATATAGTAGTGATACAGACAGTATCGATACAGACAGTATTGATAAATATGGTAGTGATACAGAGAATAGTGATACAGACGGTAGTCATACAGACAGTAGTCGTACATATAGCATTGTTACATATAGTAGTGATACAGAGAATAGTGATACAGACAGTAGTTATACAGACAGTAGTCGTACATTCATAGTGATACATATAGTATTGATACGTATAGTAGTGATACGTATAGTAGTGATATATAAAGTAGTGATAGCTATAGTAGTCATACATTCAGTAGTGATACATATAGTATTGATACGTATAGCAGTGATACGTATAGTAGTGATACGTATAGTATTGATATATAAAGTAGTGATACATATAGTAGTGATGCAGACAGTATCGATACAGACAGTATTGATAAAGAGAGTAGCAGAACATATAGTAGTGATACATATAGTAGTGATACATGTAGTAGTGATACATGTAGTAGTGATACATATAGTAGTGATACAGACGGTAGTGATGCATTTAGTAGCGGTACAGATAGTAGTCGTACACATAGTAGCCGTACACGTAGTAGCCGTACACGTAGTAGCCGTACACGTAGTAGCCTTACAGATAGTAGCCGTACGCATAGTAGCCGTACGCATAGCAGCCGTACGCATAGCAGCCGTACGCATAGCAGCCGTACTCATAGCAGCCGCACACATAGCAGCCGTACACATAGTAGCCGTACAGATAGTGAACTTACGTTATTAATGGGACACATAGCTAACGAATGCAATATTGAAATTCATGGAACCAAATTAAAACATAGTGTAACCGAGAACAACGAATTCGAATAGTAATGATTAAGCGGTTTTGATTTTTAGAGGTAGTACTTAGTGGGGAAATTCATGAAAGAATAAGTCAATTAGGTATATAAATAAATATATATATTGTTTTGGTTTTAATTGAGTTAGGTTGTACAAAAATTGGAGAATTAGTAATAATATTACCTGACAGTATTTCATATATATGTATTGTACATAGACCGTATCGATTATAGTTTAATTAAAAATAGATGTAAGAGAAATATTCAATTAAATGATGAATGCGGAAATTGTACACGAGTCAAACATTATATACGAATACATGATTAATTGTTATTTATATGGTGAAGATCAATTAGATTGTTTATCATGTTATTTAGAAGATCAATAAGATTGTTTATCAGTTTTTAAATATTTTTCTACTTATTTATTATTGCTTTATTTATTAAGATATTTTGCAACTCAGACTTAATTACTTACGTATTTTACTACTTTAGACTTTATTCATTAAGATATATACTACTACTATAATTTTGAGGCGAGTTCGCCTCTGGCGCGATCCGTTCAAGTAAACATACTGACTTTGTCACTCCAGAGTGCTCCAATATTAATTAAATAACAAATGTTCCGAAAATCAATGGTATCAAAAATTCAATGGTTTTTTTTTTTTACAATACTTTAAATTAAGGAATCAGATTTACGCCGGCTGAGATACTATCTGGGTTCAAAATAGTTAGCATATCTAATAGTCATATACATAATTCGGTAAATGGTAATTTAGAGAACAAAACTGAAAATAGGGATTCGATTTGTGATAAAGTTGTAGTCGCGTAAGTAAAAATCACACGGCACTAAAACGGCAATACGGTAAACGTAGAAAACCTCCGCGTGAATACAAAATAGGAGATCTTGTTAGGGTTTTTCATTATTAACAGTTAACGAGTCAAAGCCGAAAGGTTTTACCTAAGTTTCAAGGCCCTTATATTATAAAATAAGTAACGTTTTCGGTCATGACAGATACTGGCTATACTAAAGCGTGCAGTGTATCCTCTAGTCAATCTTATAGGTACAGTGAACAAGAATCTATACATTCTGAATTTCCAGACAACGTAATAACTAATTTAATTTTGCATGGAAAATGCTTAGTAGTATCATAAAATTGTTACATTGATAATGATTCAGTCGATATTTGTCACATAGATAATATGCATAGTATATATAAATTGTTGTATTAATAAATGAATTGTCCATACATGGTGTAATACTTTATATAGAATCTATTTTAGGATGGGCAGATTGCCTCAGTTTGGGCAGATTGCCCCAGTTTGGTTGGGCAGATTGCCTCAGTTTGGGCAGATTGCCCCAGTTTGGTTGGGCAGATTGCCTAAGTATGGGCAGATTGCCTAAGTATGGGCAGATTGCCTAAGTATGGGCAGATTGCCTAAGTATGGGCAGATTGCCTAAGTATGGGCAGATTGCCTAAGTATGGGCAGATTGCCTAAGTATGGGCAGATTGCCCCAGTTTAGAAGATGGGCAGATTGCCCCAGTTTAAAAGATGGGCAGATTGCCCCAGTTTAAAAGATGGGCAGATTGCCCCAGTTTAAAAGATGGGCAGATTGCCCCAGTTTAAAAGATGGGCAGATGGCCCCTAGAATGTTTTGTTTATAAAAGTTTATATTATTGTAAGCGTTATCTTGTATATTTTTCTATTACTTTTTCTTTTTTTTTTTGTTTTTTTTGTTTTTTTGTTTTGGAAACACGGGGTCGTGTTTCGGCGCAGGACGGCCGAACTGTTAGGTTACTGTTAATATGAGGGTAATTAACTAATAAATAAAATAATAATACCCACATAATTGTTTTAAAAGAGTGACAGATTTACTATATAAAGGGTACTTTTTGCTCTCAAAAGTTAGTACGCCGTCTTGCTGCCTGACGAAGGCATCGTGTTAAACGTGTAAAGTGTAATAGTTGGTAATCGTGTTATTAAACTAAAAAGTGTTTAAGTGTATAAATTTACGTGTTTTAATAGAGAAGTTGTGTGTGTATAAGTGTAAATTTGTTAAGAGTGCAAAAGTTGCGTAAGTACAAAACTGTACAAGTGAGTATAGAGGTAAGGGTGTATAAACTGAAACAATAAATTGTGTTAACTAAAAGTCACCTTTTACTTTAATCCTGATATCTGTCTAACATATGTTAGCAGATTTCGTACGTTTTCTTACTAGATCAGTTATCACTATACGTTATCAAACAGTATAGACATTGTACTAGATGCATATGCAATATAATTAGTGACGCAAGGTTAAATTTAGACCAACCCCCTTTTATAAAAAAAAACCAATCCCAAAGAGGCAATAGTGGATGAAAGTGGTAGTTCACGTGGCGAAGCCGCGAGCGGGTCGCTAGTAGTTAATATTAAGGAATAACTTAAGCTACTTTTAATCTAAAAATATAACTTTCTTTTTAAATTCCACGCAAACGAAGTCGCGGGCACAGCTAGTTACAATTAAAGTTGAAATAGCTAAAACTTTTTGAATTCACTTTGTTCATTTATGTAAGAAGATATTGGATCGATACTTAATTCAAGGGAAACTTTAACAGAATCGGGTCGGGATTAATTTCACTTGACTAGCGGAATCACAGCTTTGAATGGCCGTAAAACTTTGTGTACCGTTTTGGAAGTCAGCGCGGTTTCTAGCTTTATATGTAGTGAGGTTTCAAGTTAATTTTTTGTATGTATGTCTAATGGTAGGCCTTTTTAAATATTTTTTTAGAAAACGTATAAATAATTTGAACGCGGTGGGATTCGAACTTGCGCCTATTCGAAACTGTTTATGTCATGCGTTGTTATTCTAAGTATATATAAAATAACACTTTTAAAATGTTAAAAAAATAAAATAAATGCAAGTTTACATTTAACATTTTAGATTTTTCTACATTTAAGTCTATTTTATATTGCAATTGAATAAAGAGATACACAGAATAGCAAGTGTTACCGAGGATGTTATAGTAAGAATAGCAAAGTGCACGGTCGGAAAGGAAGGAGGCGTCCTCGGTTGACTTACGTGAACATAGTACAGAAGAATGTCACGTAAGAGACGAGGAGAAAGAAAAGTGCAATTGAGTATTACGTTCTCTGTGACAATTCACCTAAATTTAAAATGTTAATAAAAAATAAGCATCGAAAATGTTACAATTGCGTCATAATAATGGCACCATGGCTGTGGGTTCGATTCCTACTCGAGGGAATTATTAATTAAATTTTTGGCACTTATACGCTCTGGTAAGACGAAACGCGGCGTTGAGTTCTGCCACTTAAAATTTATCTTTTTAAATTCAGAGAGAAAATCGGGAACAGAGTGTTTTATCACTAAATTTACTGTCACTATTTAACCTCTTGAGCAATAAGAGTTAAAACTGGATTTTTCAAATAAAATATATTGTTTTCTGGTTTTTCGTGTTTATTTACATTTACTTGCGATGAAAGCGCAGTTGTTGACTTTGGAGCAATAAACTAAAGGACTAGAAGAGCTTTTTATACTAAAAAAGTTTTCTTAAGTAAACGCAAAAGAAATTTACAATGTTATTGCATAATAATTTAAGAATGGAAATTAAAAATATATTTTTGAAGCTCTAAAGAAATCAAAGAATGAAAATTTATATTAAATATGCTAAAAGCACATCCACCTGTTTATTAGTTTTCCTGTGTAGCATTGTAGTCAGAGAGAACTTAGTGATAGTACACTCTGTTCTCCATGTTCCGCCCGAAAATCTAAAAGTATCGTAACTTAACTCCGTCGTATTAGGAACTAGAGCGTAAAAATAAAAATAATTTAAAGATAATTTATTTATCATTTTTAATTTAAATATTTTTTGTACCACAGATAGGAAATCGAATCCACAATCATCGAGTGACATCAGACACACTGCGCCACTATGATCAAATAAAAAGATATAATAATAGATAATTTCGATACCGAAAGAAGGAAGAAATAAACAATATTATTTTAATAATCACAACATTTTTTTTTTTTGCTTATACCACAATTTAACATTGGAACGTTGTTATGTTTTTGTCTAGTGTGACATTATTCGTTTCTTTACTGTTTAAACAAAAAGCAAATATATAATGTTGATTTTTGAATTAAAATGGCGTGACGTAAACGTGGCCATACTCGTAGTACCAATTCCCTTATTATACATCAATTCGTACAACAAAAATAAACTATTTCATGTCTTATATACTAGTGGCCCACTTGCGGCTTCGCCTGCGTGAACTACACTACTATTTCACTTCATATAGGCACGCGACGCAGCGCCGACATCACATTAGAAACCTCTAAAAATATTAGTATTCTTTACTATATTATACATGTAATATACATATAAACCTTCTTTTTGAATCATTTTATCTATTAAAAGAAACCATATCAAAATCCGTTGCATAGTTTTGAAGCGGCTTTGTTTTATACTATGTAAAGATTGAACGATAGGCTGTACTGTATTAGCTTTATCTACTCAATGTAAGTGTGAACCTTTCTACCCGACAAATTCTTTACAAAAATTAAGAAAAGTGAGAATATATGTACCTATAAGCCTAAAATCTCTATAAAAAGAAAACACTTTTTGTAATATTTCCATATCAAGTCAATTGACATACATATGATTACTTAATAATTGTGTTTGTATTGGTATGTATTGTGATATAACATCAGTTTTGCAATATAATTAAAATAATAAGTCATGCCTATATAGGATTCGAACTTGTAACCACAGAAATCATTCAACCACTTCGCAAGTGCGTCATTACGCTATTATATTGCACCATTTCGTAAAAAACATAAGCGCACCTTTTTCCTCGTACAGCTTTTAGTGGGAAACTCTCAAAATTCAAGTCATACCCAATCAAAGCCCACCGATTGCTTTCACTTGGCTATAATTAATCTCGTTTGAGAAATGGTCCAGATGCAGGTCGATACATTGATAAATAGATTTTTGCTGTTCACCGCGTCTGCCAGGAGTAGTTGTAAATTTGTGAAATTTAAAGAAAAAAATGTTTTTCTTCATATTTTGTTTTTTAGCTTCACGCTGTATCCCGCACACAGCAGGGTAGGCAAAGGGAACCTAGTGTTAAGACACTCCGTTCCCCACTTTCCGCCGAATTCGGAGGCATTACGTGTTAAGTGGCGAAACTTAACGCCGCGCTTTACCTCGACACCAGAGTGAAAATAATGGAAATATTAAATATTTCCACTCCTGGAGTGGGAATCGAACCCACAACCAGTCGTTTACAGTCACACGCTTGTGCAACTGGGCCGCGACTGGCCACTATAAATTATTTAACCTAATTAATGTGCAAATTCTATATAGTTTATACTATTAAAATCAAGCTATCGTGGCAGAGTAAGACGGGGTTTGACCGTAATCATATCTGGTTTCGGGTTCGATTTTCACTCAGTGGAATAATAATAATATAATTATATTCAGCTCTGATGAATAAGGCAAAACGCGGCGTTAAGAATTATGGTTTCAGGCACAGATTGAGAAACAAAGTGGCTTGACACATGTTCTCTCTGACCATCCAGTTATACAGAAAAAACAATGAACCTGAAAAGGAAAATTCACGAGTCATCTAATTTATCAACGCGATTATACTTGTAGTTTTATTTATAGTGTTTTTGAAATAATTGGAAAGTGAAGAACAAAGTTTTATACAAAGTTATACACAATGTTATATTAACCAATGTTTAGTTATTAAGTTCATATTTATTCCCGCATAACATATTAGGTAGGGAGAACCTTGTGAAAGCAATAATACAACCTTTTGTTTTGTAATTCTATATTTCTATCCACAATATAACATACTTTCAGAACTTATTACTACTTCAACTCCCAGCAACGATATGGCGCGTTCGTGTCAGTGCCATCGACTTATTTATTATCTGTGCCGAAAGATGGCGACACGAATGCGACATGCGTTTTTAACTCTTTAACATGTCTAATCAATAATAAATATTTTAAAATTAATTTATTAATAATTACAATGATTAATTAACAAATAAGAATAACAGCATCTCTTAATATAAATAATCAATAACCACAGATACTAACAATATATAGCGGAAGTTATAAAATCAAGGTGGATGTACATAAATAAATCATAGAATTTCTTACACGTGTGACAAGAATATTCGATCTCTCCTGTTTGTCAAACTACTAAAATTTAGTAGTTTGACAAAAAGGAAGGAGGAGTAGTAGAAATTCTATAACGCAGTTTGTCTTATTAGTAAGGTTTATCTTATTCCCGCTTTAGAGCGGGAAAATATTTATAAAACAATCTTCTCTCGAGCCCAAAACCAACATTTACAATCAGCCTGTATCTTAATGCACCATGATGGCCTTCGGTCTATAAATTATATACTCGCCTCTGTTTTCTTTTAAAAAATCTTTCTTTAAAATAAAAAATAAAATACTACTTTATTTTTTTTAATTAAAATGCTCTTTTAAAGTAGAAAATACATTTTTATTCCATTTTTATTGTTAAACTATAAGAATAGTTTATCAAGTACGGATATACTTTTTAATTGAGTACTTCAAACAATGAATGCTACATTCTCGAGACTGAGAAATGAAATGTAAAAATTTTATGTAATGAATTGCGGGAAATAAGAGAGTATTCTAACATATTTCTTTTTAAATAAAAAAAAATAAAACAAAGGAAAAATAAGGAAATTAATAAGAAAAAATGTTGAGTAACAAATTGTAGAATGAATTACATAGAAATTAAGTAGAAGCTATGCTTTTTCTTATATAAGAGGGTAGATACAGACTTTTTGTATTAGTCAAGACATAATTTATGACATTACATATTGAGTGGCGTAACTAAGCGCCGCGCTTTATCTTACCAGAGTGCTGAGCGACTTCAAATATAGCTTTTATCCTAAACGGAGAACGAACCCACAAACACTGCTTTTACATCTGGCATTGTCCCGCTGCAATACGAAGACTTAAACGCAATATCAATATTATGCTAAGTAGAGGGTATAATTTAAAAAGACACTCTGCTCTCCAAAATCCATACTAATATTATAAACGCGAAAGTCTGTCTGTTTGTCTGTCACGCTTTTACAGCGAATCTACCGGTCCGATTTGAATGAAATTTAGAATTACAGTAGAAAAACGTAAGGGTCAAACATATGCTACTTATTTTTTTAAAAATCAGCCACCAAAGTGTCGAAATAGGGGATGAAAATTTATATGAAAAATCAAAACCGCTTGGCCGATTATAACGAAAGGCATAAATATAGTTGATAATCTAAGATTAAATATAGGTTACTTTATTTTTAAAAATCCACCCCCTAGGTTAGCAAAACAACGAAACAGTTATGTAATTCACGTGGCGAAGCCGCGAGCGGGCCGCTAGTTCTTTATAAATATAATAAAATATAGAAGAAAACAACAAACTCCTGAGCATTCCATGGGTTCACCTGGTTGGTCTATGGGATCCACCCATAGGTGTACCCACAGGAACACATTGTGTTGCAGAGAGCTGAGCTTAGAAAAGTACATTGTGCCTTGTGACCGAAATTTCCCCTAAAGGGTCTCTTTAAAATGTATTAAGGCTCAGCTCCATTTTCTGAGTTCTTCTCTATACCTAACCGTTCACTCGACAAAACAATCTTAAATTCTCAGACGAAATTTGACAAATAACTAACCTCCTTATATAAGTTATCGTAGAGAAAGCAAATGCAAATGTAATTTTGATGTTTACTCCCCAAGTTCTCGGACGGCCCGTTCACTGTCCAGCTGAACTAAAGCATTATGTTGCAAGTTAAACAAGGAATTCAAAAATACTTGGTTTATTCTAGTATATTTGTAACAATGTTATCTGATAACAATGTTTTTTTTAGAAAATCGATGAAGAGATTAATTAATCCTTCAGACCTTTAATCAATAATAAACATAGAGATGCACGTTTGGCCACGTGGCCAGTCGTGGCCCAGTGGCACAAGCGTGTGACTGTAAACGACTGGCTGTGGGTTCGATTCCCACACGAGGAGTGGAAATATTTAATATTTCCATTTTCTTCGCTCTGGTGTCGAGGTAAAGCGCGGCGTTAAGTTCCGCCACTTAACATGCAATGCCTCCGAATTCGGCGGAAAGTGGGGAACGGAGTGTCTTAACACTAGGTTCCCTCTTGCTACCCTGCTATGTGCGGGATACAGCGTGAAGCTATTTATTTATTATTTTATTTGGATGCACATTTCGACTGACTTGTCAGTCGCAACTTATTTTGATAAAATTGACAAGTTAATTAGAGAAGAACTTCGATTGTTTTCGTATAACTAAGGTATAACTGAGCTTAGTAGCAAATAAATACAAATGAAATAACTTACATTTAATCTTATACATATTTTACGACTATGTAAGTAAATTACATATAATTATATTTCTGGCCATCGCAGCGCAGTAGGATATAGTCTGATTGTAGAACGATGGTTATGGATTCACACTTCACAGATGATTATATTATTTAAATTTCCATTTCTGCACCCTGGTATCTAAGGCAAAACGCAGCAAGTATTTACTTCGAGCGGAAAGTGGAGGAGGGAGTGTCTTAGCACTAGGTCACCTAATGACAAGACACTCCGTCCCACACGTTCACTTCGAATTCTGTACGTACCCATTACGTGTTAACTGGCGGAACTCAACGATGTACTTTGAACTTGTGACCAGAGGTAAGAAAAGGAAATATGAAATATTTCAATTCCTATAGTGGAAATCGAACCCACAACCTGTCGTATCCCACTGTGCCACGACTGATCTCATATCTATTTACCTTTTATAAATATACACTATATAACTAAAGAACTGAAGTGAAAGCTGACAAAAGCAAGCGAATACGCTTTTATTCGTATGAAAATATTTTTCCATCCTTATCTCGATTATTATATAAATTATTGGAGACAATGGTATTGGACATCGACGTTATCAGTAGCTCGTGTTGGTGGCGCATTTAATCGTTAACATTCTGTTTGTTATCGAGATGTGTATAAAGGGACGTTTATTTGTTTTTTTGAAGCTTCATCTATTAAGCATTATATCTAATAGGCTATTGTTAAGCAAGGTAAATGATAATAAGTAGTGAAAGATCGCTATATTTTCCGTCCAAAATTATAAATATATATGGGGGCCAGTCGTGGCACAGTGGCACGAGCGTGTGACTGTAAACGACTGGTTGTGGGTTCGATTCCCACTCGAGGAGTGGAAATATTTAATATTTCCATTTCTTTCGCTCTGGTGTCGAGGCAAAGTGCGGCGTTAAGTTCCGCCACTTAACACGCAATGCCTCCGAATTCGGCGGAAAGTGGGGAACGGAGTGTCTTAACACTAGGTTCCCTCTGCCTACCCTGCTGTGTGCGGGACACAGCGTGAAGCAAAAAAAAAAATGTAGTTATATACTGACAGAAACCAACGACGTACCTTATGTTATTAAAAACCCAGTGTTACGACTTTTTCGCATAGCAGGGTAGACTTTAGGTAGAGAGATGGATGATCGTAATGTCTTGACACTATGTTCTCTCTGACTATATTGCTATGGGGAAAAACGTTAAGTTGAGAAAAAAATAAATTAAAATATTTTAAATGTAAACATTACCACAAGTGAAAATCAAACTCATAACCATTGTCTATAGTAAGAGACTCTCATACAAAGGCATTAAAAATATTGTAAAAAGCCATTCCAGTTTCATACACCACACAAACAAACAAAAAAAATCTTCAATTTACACAAATCCAATTATTCTAATGTAACCATTCCATTCAACTCTTCACAAAACGCATTAAAGACAAGATCAGGCATTAGCGTTTCAATATAATTGGGTTAAATATAATTATATATACAATTTTCCTTATAACGAGAGGCGTAAGGTACAAATTCGCGTAACTCACCGCCGTAATTTCGTAACTGAACGCTTGCTCCCTTTTGTGAGCACAAGAATAGGCAAGCGACCGATGACCGATGTATCGACAAAGAGCATTATTTAATAGCCTGTGGATGACGTGAATATAACGTTTAAGTGCGGAACACGGCGAAGGATGATCGCTGGAATTTAATAACAAAGTTATGAAAAATATATTTTTTGTTGGTTTTTTTCTTGTATACGTTTCCTTTTGGTTAAGGTAAATATTTTCTATGGTTGGAGTGAGAATAGGTAGTGAAAAGTGGATATTTGGACACAAAGTCGGGCAAAAAGTAGAATAATACGTCACTAGATACAATAAGGTTGTATAATATGTACAAATATTAAAAAAAAATCAATATACTTAAAAAAAAATAAATATATTAGAAAAAAAATTAACCAAGAAAAACGCCATCAAGGTGTAATGGGGCAGCATGTTATTCTTAACGTGATTAATGACGAGTTCGATTCTAACTTGGGGGAATGATTATATTTTCTTTGTTCTACTTTGTCTGGTAGAGAGACAAAGGGCGGTGGAAGGACTTCCGCCACTCAACATACAATAATTCGATTTTGGGCGGAAAGTGAATAAGGCAGTTTCCTGACACGAGATCCTTTCCTCCTAAATGAGAAAATGCGTAAAAAATTTATATACTGCTTATATCTTTATTTTTTATTATTTAAACTTAAAAATAAATAAAAAATGACTACAAAATAGATACTAAAAAGGAACATGTTTCAAATTATTTTTACCCCTCTTTACTTGTCGGACTAAAAGGATACGTGTGCAAATTTTCAAGCAAAGTGGACGGTAAAAGGTGACCCGAAACAACGTCACAAGATAGACAGTTAAATGTATCGGGACACTTTGTATTTATAATGATAATGAATAAAATAATTAATTTTAGCTTCACGCTGTACTATGCACACAGCAGGGTAGGCTGAAGGAACCTAAAGTTAAGACACTCCGTTCTTCCCTTACCGCCGAGGCTTTGCGTGTTAAGTGGCTGAACTTAATGCCGCCGTTTGCCACCAGAGCGAAAAAAATGGAAATACTAAATATTACAACCCCTCGAGTGGGAATCTAACCCATAACCAGTCGATTCACAGTCACACTCTGTGCCTCTGCGCCACGACTGGCCCCATTGACAAAATAATTAATTTTACATAAATTTAAGCTAAATTAGGTAATTTTTTAAACATTTTTAAACTGTTATTTAAACACATTTAGAATATGAAAAACATTTTTAGAAATTGTATATCAATTAATTCCAAATTTGAGGCCTGTCTTGGCGCAAAGACATAAAGTGTGACAGTAACGCGAGAGATTGTGGATTCGATTCTCACTCGAGGAGTAAAAATATTTTATATTTCCATTTTCTTCGCTCTGGTGTCGAGGCATAGCGCGGCGTTGGAATGTCGGGAACGGAGTGTCTTAACGCTAGTTTCCTTCTGCCTACCCTGCTGTGTGCGGGATGCAGCGTAAAGGTAAAAAAAAAATATGACTTTGTTGTAGACGAAGTCGCGGGCATAGTTAATATTAATTTTTAAATTAAAGTTAGTATAATAATAAGGATTTTAAATACCTTAACCCACATTAAGAAAGTAAGGTTACCTAAAACATAAACACATTACAAAGTTTCAAGGTTAAACTCGCTCAGTGGACCAAAAGGACCCTTACATTAACGACTCTTGAGAATTCCTTTCAACTATATGTACTAGATTTTGATATATATTTTAAAATGTAGTATCAAATTTTAAAATGTTGTTCATTTTGAACGAAATTATATATTTTAGGGTTATATGACAGAATATTAGGATAAGGGTATAAAGCGAACATTTTTAGCAACAGACTTAACCCAAATTTAGTTTTTTTTGGTGGAAAATTCACATTTCTTAATACTATTTAAAAAGTAGCGGAGAATATCTGTAATAATAAATAATAATTAAGCGTGTCGCAAGTTATTCATTTCTACTTAAGGCAGTAAACTGATTGGGATAAAAGGAGAGGGGGAGGGGGTGGTGCCTAAATAACTGGGATTTATAATGAAAAAGCTAAACTTAGCACATAGTCCTCATTTATTCTAAAAAGGTAAAGTAATCATTATTGCAAATATGGAATATATGAATTGCCTGACAGAAAATAATGGCAATTATTTGACCGTTCTCTTTTGGGTAAAAACACTTAAGATCTAAATTAAAAGTTAACGTATTAAATTTAATTGAATGTTAAAGTCTTCTTCTTCGTTCTTGAACACTGATCACTACACATAATGGTACAAGTTACAGGTTATGTATCTACACGGTTATTACTATTTTTTATTTATGTTGATATCTCCGTAAAAAAAGGATTTAAAAGCTAGTTTATTCTAGAATTACTAAAACTAATGATGATTTAGTCATAAAAGGGCCATTATTTACTCTATAAATTTTGCCAAGTGTTTAAAAACACAAACGCCTTTGTCTGTGGTACCAGAGCGAACTTTACGCTGTATCCAGCACGCAGCAGGGTAGGTAGAGGGAACCTAGTGTTAAGGACACTTTGTTCCCGATTTTCCGCCAAATTCGGAGGCTTTGCGTTTTAAGTGGCGGAACTAAACGCCGCGCATTACCAGAGCGAAGACACGAAAATTTAAATATAAGTCACTGAATCGGAATGGAACCCACAGCCATCGCTTTACAGTCATACGCTGTTCTCCTTCACCAAGACGGCTTCAAGCCAAAGCTTCTTTATTTTAGGATTACTATAAAGAATGATCATTTAGTGATAAAACAGCCATTAGATACTCTATAAATTTCACCAGGTGTTTAGAACGTAGCGTAAATTTAGAACCTCTCCTTAAATAACATGTCTAAGGTGTCCAAATCCTGAAATATCTAGTATTTGACATGTATTTTACACTTAAAGTATATTAAATTAAAGGACCGATCTTGAGATACTTTCAATTGCTTGTGGGTTCGATTCCCACTCAGTGAAATGATGATTTTTTAGTTTTTTTTTTAGTTTCACGCAGTATCCCGCACACACCAGGGTAGGCAGAGGAAACCTAGTGTTAAAACACTTCGTTCTCCACTTTCGAAACTTAACGCCGCGCTTTTGCCTCGACACCAGAGCGAAGGAAATGAAAATATTAAATATTTTCAATCCAGTTCCATTTCACATTCAGTCACGTTTATAGTCACACTTACGTGTTACGTAAATAGGCATAGTAATATAACAAGACTATATAATAACTTATTCGATAAATAACAAATATTATTTATTTTATAATAAACTTTTCAATATATCATGTTTATTTAAAAATACTTCCATAGAGATGGAACGTAAACAAAAAAAATATATTAGTATCGATAACTCATATTTACATCACTACAATCGAATAACTTGAATAGACTACAATCGATTTGATTTACGCAGCGTCAATAAGCGCTATTGGACAATGCAGTGCAAATAATGTCTTGTACTACACAGTAGTTCTTAGAACGCTTTGTGATATAGGGAAAAGGAGTGGGGGCTATTCAGAATTATATTATTAGTTGTCTATTTTATAATGTACAGTTTATATTGGCACTTACGCGTACTTCTACCCGTGGGGGGACGGGTTAAGCCCCGCAGCTGGGTAGCGTCCCGTAAAAGGCGGGTAACTCAGTAGTTTGGTGGTAGGAGACTCATTCTCTGACTGGCTCGCGACCACTATCATGTCAAAGTCGAATCGCCAAATATCTGATGTCATGTAAGCGAGCTGTTCCTATTCCCACCATTACCATCCTTCCTCCCCCACTCCTTCAGTCCCAAGACTGGCAACGCAT
The DNA here is from genome assembly GCA_019049465.1 of Dryas iulia moderata. Classification (NCBI taxonomy): domain Eukaryota; kingdom Metazoa; phylum Arthropoda; class Insecta; order Lepidoptera; family Nymphalidae; genus Dryas; species Dryas iulia. The sequence continues at coordinate 3,284,762 of CM032440.1, forward strand.
TCACAACCCTGATATTGTGGATGTCTATGGGCGAAAGTAACCACTTACCATCAGGTGGTCCTTCTGTTCGTTTCCCACCTTTATTCAATAAAAAAAAATAGTGTATGTCACGCTTACAGCGTTATGCTCTGGTGCTTAAAGCGAGGCACGGCGTTGGGTTGCGTCGGCAATGTCGTGGATTCGGGCGGAAAGTGGTGAACCAATTATCTTGACACTAGGTTCTATCTGACTTTGAACTCTACTACAAATGCCATGAAGCTGAATAATTTTACGGCATAGATAACCTTATGTTATTTCCGTTACTTAATTACACTTCAAACGAGATTTCTTAGGCTCATTTTTCTAGAAATGAAAATTTGAAACTGGCATTTAAACAACAAATACAAAATATAATTATTTGTATAAATAAGTGGGGAACGGAGTGTCTTAACACAAGGTTCCCTCTGCCTATCCTGCTGTGTGCGGGATACAGCGTGAAGCTACAAAAAAACAGAAGTAACAAATATTGTGCAAATACTCAAATAACTAAGATACAATTTAGTTACTAAGAAACACTTGATATGATAATACTGTAAGATCTACATTCTACGGTCCAGCTGAGACTCCTGAATAGTAATATAAATATAATATGCCACAGGAAACAAGCTTCTGAGATTGTCTTGTTTATTTAAAGATAACGTAACAAGAAAACTTTACTAAAATGTCTATTAGGAACTACTAAAGACATGTTTTTTTCCCTAAAATATTAGTTACTTTTTCTTAAACGTTAGTACTTTGCTCATTAGCGTTCAAAAGTAAATGTGCCTACAAAACTGTTAAAAACAAAAATACTTTAAAAAACATAAAAGTGTTAGATAAAAATAATCTATTTGTCCATTTTTTGTGTGTGTGATAATTTTGTTTTTGATATTCCGTTCCCCACTTTCCGCCGAATTTGGAGACATTGCGTGTTAAGTGGCGGAACTTAACGCCGCGCTTTACCTCTGATACCAGAGGGAAGGTAATGGAAATATTAAATATTTCCACTCCTCGAGTGGGAATCGAACCCACAACCAGTCGTTTACAGTCACACGTTCGCGACAATTCGCCACGACTGGCCCCACGTGTAAATCAATATAATCTTATTTACAATAGATTTGTATTTGGCCTTTTAGCGGGAAATGTCTTATTTTTTTGTATTTCATATTTTTTTATTGGGGTCAATAACAATTTTAAAATTTACATCACTAAATAGAGGCGTCATAGGCTTAATAGATAGACGGGTATAAGTTTTGATAATAGTTTTTTTATATGAAAGAAAAAACGCGTCATATTTATTCGCGATTCTGGTTGTCCTAGTAAGAACATTAGGTATTACAGCATACATTGGATTTTTCTAAGAACTTTTTTATAATGTGGCCAGTCGTGGCCCAGTGGCACAAGCGTGTGACTGTAAATGACTGGTTGTGGGTTCGATTCCCACTCGAGGGGTGGAAATTATATTTCCATTTTCTTCGCTCTGGTGTCGAGGTAAAGCGCGGCGTTAAGTTCCGCCACTTAACACGCAAGCCTCCGAATTCGGCGGAAAGTGGGGAACGGAGTGTCTTAACACTAGGTTCCCTCTGCCTACCCTGCTGTGTGCGGGATACAGCGTGAAGCTATTTTTTATAATACTATTGTAACAACCGGAACCGGAATACTAAGCCGTCCAAATGTTGAGGCGTAATAAGAATAAGTGTTTAAGAAATGTCACTCCTCTTCACGTACTCAAACCATCTGTGTACGTTTTTCTATACCTTTATTATATATTTAATAATGTTAGAAACAAGGTAAATTACTTTAGCTATGAGCTTCTGCTTTATCCATACTTATATTATAAATGCGAAAGTCTGTGTGTTTGTCTGTGTGTTTGCTTCCACCGCTAATCTACCGGTCCGATTTGGATGAAATTAAGAATGAGTAAGTAATATTTACTGAGTCTTACATAGGCTACTTATTTTTTTAAAATCAATCTGTAAGGGATTGATATATGGGATGAAAGCTTATAAGAAAAATGTAAACCGCTTGACCTATAGTAATGAATTTCGGCATAAATGTAATTGATAATCTGGAGCTTAAACATAGGCTACTTTATTTTTCAAAAACCCACTCCCGAGGGTTGCAATATAACGAAGCAGTTATGTAGTTCACGCGGCAAAGCCGCAAGCGGGCCGCTAGTAATTTATGAATAAATTTTGAACCCTTTAGAGCTAGCATCTCAGTCATATATTAGTATGGTAAAACAAACTAACATATAACCATATCATAATAGCTATATTTAGTTTATACAACGTGAGTATTAATGTGGGCTCAGCAGCTGTCGCCGTTCACCGGAAGCGCGGTTGCGACGTTGACTTCCGTTTCGCCGTTATTATCGTTAAATTCACTAAATTTCAAATTGAAAATTTATTTATTATGTTAGTGAATATTGCTCTTTTATGAAAGTGTGTAGGGATGTTAAATGATTTTAATTCTTATGTTGAAATTTTTACCAAGGTTGTATACATTCTTGTATAGAGTGATTTTTCAGTTAAAAAATATTAAAGAAATGTTTACTGTTTGTTTTTATAATATGTAATATTTTTATAGCTTTAGACTTTTCCCTCATAGTAGGGTAGGCATAGAGAACATAGTGTCATTACGATCCTTTATTTTCTGTCCGAAGTCCACATACAATCTATTATAGAACAGTAAGGTGATTGTAGTGTGTAGTGTAGTGGGACAGAATCAGGACGAATTCAGTGGTTACTGGTGCGAGTTCCTCTTGAAGTAATAATAAGTAATTTTTAGCTTCACGCTGTATCCCGCAAACAGCAGGGTAGGCGGAGGGAATCTAGTGGTAAGACACTCCGTTCCCCACTTTCCGTCCCCACACATTATATTGAAATTAAATAATTTATACGTTCTGGACAAATAAAGGGCAGCGTTAAGTTTTGATGCTGAACACACAATGTCTCGAATTTAGCCTAAAAGTGAAGAGCGAATACACGATTCTTTCTGCCTTTATATAATACGGGAGTAAGCTTAAAGCTACTTAAACACTTTATTCATTCGGTCATTGTAAAATATATCTTTTATATTATTCCATATCATTAAAATAGCCATTTTGTATATTGGGCATGCTCAGTATTGATAAAAATAGTATTTGAGTATTATCTCATTGAAACTCTAGCATACTATATAACATTAAGTGTTAAAAATTTTCCACGCATATCCAGCATATGTAGACAGAAAAACTAGTGAGAACAGAAAATATACTCTGCACCCACAACAATATTTTTTTTAGCTTCACGCTGTATCCCGCACACAGCAGGGTAGGCAGAGGGAACTAAGTGTCAAGACACTCCGTCGTGCCAATGCGTCACTACTGGCCTCTTCCTTTTGGTATTCAATAAATCAAATATAAAATATAATGACTACGAAAATATTTTTTTAATATCATCTTTATACATCTGTCGTAGTCTTTTAGTGACTCTGTTCTCCACAATTTAGACATTTTTGGAGATATGAAGTGGTAATTAGAAATAAACACCGCACTTTTCCTTCAAAATAACACAATTACTTTAAAAATACGTATAAAAATTTGGACGCAAAAATTTCAATCCACGATCTACGTATTCATGTACTCTTCTCAAATTCAGTTTAATATCATCTCGATCTTACAATCGATAAATCAATAATACTATAACTATATTGAGACCAGTGACACACGGGTATAAAGTATAAACGTGACTGGTTGTGGGTTCGACTCCCAAAGGAATTGGACTATTTAATATTTCCATTTCCCTCACTTTGTTGTCGACGCAAAGCGCGGCATTAAGTTCTACCACTTAACACGAACTCCCCCCAGAATTCGGTGGTAAATGGGGAAATGAGTTTTGTATTACTAGGTTCCTTTTGCCTACCCTGTTGTGTGCGGGATACAGCGTGAACCTAAAAAAAAAAATTAAAAAATATATTTACAATCTCATTTAAAGATTAAAAGAGAATGAGGATATCATACAGTGAAAACAGTAAACAGCGGCATTCTGCGCATTCAACCCTTAATATCATGACGACTGTACATACAAAGGAATTTGTAAACACAACCGCGAAAATTTCTTTATAATCATATTTTTTTAACAAAAAATAACAAAGTAAATTATATTTCTGTCATTCTGGTTGAATATAAGGACAATTAGGGTATTTTTTCAGCATTTTCACGTTTATTTTAATATAGTAACAGAGTAGCAAGAGAAAATTTAGTGTATGGACATTCCGTTTTCGACTTTCGATCCGTAATTGACAAGAGTCAAACAGTCTTTTGTTCACCTTAAATCGAAACATTGAATGTTGAGTGGCGGAACTCAACGTCGCGTTTTATCTTAAGAACGTCAAAATGAAAAATAATAAAATAACATCGATTCCCCGAGTGAGAATCGAACTCAAAACCAATCGCGTTTACAGTCAGACCCTCTCCCACTGCACCATGATGACCTACATATTATATACCCATATTCTTCATATGTTGTATCCTGCACAAAGCAGGGTAGGCAGAGGGAACCTAGTGTTAAGATACTCCGTTCCCCACTTTCCACCTAATTCGGAGGCATTGCGTGCTAAGTGGCGGAACGTAACGCCGCGCTTTACCTCGTCACCAGAGCGAAGAAAATGGAAATACTAATTATTTCCACTCCTAGAGTGGGAATCGAACCCACAACCAGTTGCTTTACAGTCACATCATGTGCCTCTGCGCTACAACTGGCTCCATACCACATTCAATTAGAAATATCTTGTCTATATATTTTGAAATCTTTTAATATTCAACTTAATATTTGAATTTCTACCCCGTATGTTTCAACGCCATCATCGCCAACGATACGTGTCGTAATAAAAAGTAACCGAGATAAGATCTCTTTCATCCGAGTACTACACGGATTGTAGGATATATTCAAATGTAGGACGAAAATTAATTTTAATGGGAATTATGTTTTGGTATTAAGATATTTCATTTATTTCTGCTTCATATGTTTTCTTTTATTTTTTCATATTTTTTTTTCTTATATATATTATACTAGCGATCCGCTCACGGTTGTGTCTGCGTGAATCTAAGCAGTTTATTATCTATCTATGCATGTCATTCTCATTAGGGGTTAGTTTTAAAAAAAAATAGGTAGCCTATATTTGATCTTATGTCATCAACTACTGCCCTGAGAAAATTAATCGAATAATTTTAAACATTTTAAAGTGTCATTCCACACTTGAGAAAACTAAAATAGACATAGCTTCACGCTATATCCCGCACACAGCAGGGTAGGCAGAGGGAACCTAGTGTTAAGACACTCCGTTCCCCACTTTTCACCGAATTCGGAGGCTTGCGTGTTAAGTGGTGGAACTTAACGCCGCGCTTTACCTCGACACCAGAGCGAAGAAAATGGAAATATAATTTCCACTCCTCGAGTGGGAATCGAACCCACAACCAGTCGTTTACAGTCACACGCTTGTGCCACTGGGCCACGACTGGCCATAAATTAAAAAAGACATTTAGAAAACATACAAAAAATTGAACGCAGCGGGATTCGAACCCGCGCTTCCTGAACTGTCCAGGCGCACCACCACTGAGTTCTCACCGTTGAGCAACGCTCAAATTTTTATACATTTTCTAAATATCTTTTTCAAAATTAAACGAGATTCATTCATTCTTCACAAACTTTAGGGATAGATTTTTTAAAAAATCACTGTAAAGGGTCACATCTTTAAGAGAATTTTAATTGAAATCATTTTCAATTCCAAATTACACATGTATTTGCTCGTATAATTGCCAGCTAGTTCCAACTATACCTATGAATTTGTCGAAAACACAGTATTCAGAAGTTTTCAATGTAAATATATTCTAAGATGCTGTAAGCTTCTGCAATTCACTGTGATTCTAGTGTCTCTATACTTGTTGCACGCGAGATTGTGTCGTGGTGTCTGTTCTGTTCGAGTTAGTTAATATTGACATATTGCTAGTTGGCAAGTTTCAGTGGAAGAGAAGTTCGCTTTGAGGAATAATTTGTATTCTGAATATAGTTAATAATGAAACAGAAATAGGTTTTGTTTTTAATATTAATAATATTAAAATTTTGTTTTCTCGAAACATGATATGATAGCGTAGTGGGCCAGCGTCTGGCTTTCATTATAATTGGTGGTGTAATCAATTCTCACTCGATAGATAAAAACATAATGTTATTATTTTAATTTCTCCACTCTGACGAATAAGACAAAACGCGGGCTGAGAGTGTTAAGACACTATATTGTACACTTTCCCTTCTATTTCACGTTTTTCTTACCAGAGACATAAATTTTAAAGTGGGGGTCGAACCTACGATCATCCGATATACAATCAGATATCTTTCTTTCAGCTAATTGAATCAAGTAAATCATCGTGGTGCAGTGGGATAGCATTCTAGCTGTAATTGTGATTGGTTGCGTTCGACACCCACTCGGTGGAATGATCATAGTTTTTACTTCCCCGAGTTCCGCCTCTCTACTTGCAATTTCTCTAGTGCATTAACACTAGGCTCTCTTCAAGTAGCCTACTATGTATGGAAAAGCGAGAAACTGTTAAAAACGAATTCTGATTGAGAATCAAACCCATTATTATTGCGTATTCACCCAAACGGCCTTTTTTCTGTAAATTGTACAAGAGAAAACAGAAAAATTGGAGAGACAAACAAATCATTTTTTTGTTCTCAAAACCTTTGAAATTTAAACTTACAAAGATCTCCTTCAGATACATCATAACAGCGACACAATGGCGTCCCATAAATATATATCTCAATCTATAAGGCGGAAAGAATGGAAGGCACACACATTCATAATCCTTTATTGACATAAAATGAAACCATATCAACAGAATTGTCTCAGGCTATTTGATACAAATATTTGTTCGTCTCATTGGATTCTGAGGCCGAGTACGTGTTAAATGGATGCGATAAGAAATATATATATATATGAAGTAGCTTCGTGGCCAGTCGTGGCGCAGTGGCACGAACGTGTGACTGTAAACTACTGGTTGTGGGTTCGATTCCAACTCGAGGAGTGGAAAGGTTTACATGTCACATTTTAGTAATTGTTCAGGAGAGCCGATTTTCCATATTTTTGAACTATTAGAGCTTGTTTCTTCGTCACTTGTAGAACCAGCTTAATGAATGTTTCTCACATTGCTATTGACATTAGTAAGTAATTGAAAGCATTGATCCTAGACTTATTCTTGAGGTAAATAAAACCAAGTAATTTTGGTGTCTTTTACCTCTGATGAAAACGGACATGGTTTTATTTTTCATTGCCTTATGTTCGTTATTTATGGGACTAGGACATAGTGCCATACCATTGAATAGATCGAAAAACCTACATCCAGGACATGGCGTTAAGTCGACTTACTGAAAAAATGGAAATGGTGTCCTTTACCTCCGGGGCACAGATATAAAACTATGGATATATAACGGTGATAAATCCGATTTTCCAACTTTTCCGACTGGTTGTGGGATAAAATTACTTTCTTAATGGATGCCTAAATATATTTAACTTGTTTTCTTTGATTTTACTTTTTTTTTTAGCTTCACGCTGTATCCCGCACACAGCAGGATAGGCAGAGGGAACCTAGTGTTAAGATACTCCGTTCCCCACTTTCCGCCGAATTCGGAGGCATTGCGTGTTAAGTGGCGAAACTTAACGCCGCGCTTTACCTCGACACCAGAGCGAAGAAAATGGAAATATTAAATATTTCACTTTGCGCCACGACTGGCCACGACTGGCCACATTTTACAGTATTGGGATCGTAAACTTCATTCTAGCGTAGTTTTACCTCGTCTGCAAAGACGTAGTAAGATAGCTGCGGGTTTGATTTTAACTCAGGGAAATTTTATTTGAATTATATTCATATCTCCGCTTTGGTAAAATAAAACATAATAGTTATGTTCCGCCATTCAACAGGCAATATCTTCAATTCATGAATGAAACATAGAACGGAGAGTTTTGACACTAAATAACCTCTGCCTGCTGAGAAAAATCGTAAAGCTGCGTTATTGCTATTTCTTTTCATATCCATTTAATAGGAACATGGACTTAGAAATTATTTTTATTTCTCCGCTTCAATAAGACAAAATATGGCGTTATTTTCCGTTATTCAGCATAGTACAATGCAGTTTTTGGCCGAATTTGGAGGCATTGCGTGTTAAGTGGCGGAACTTAACGCCGCGCTTTTACCTATAATACCAGAGCGAAGGCAACGAAAATATTAAACCTTTCCTATTGGAAATGGAATATATTTCCTATTGGAAATATTTCCTATTGGAAATGGAAATTTTACGTTTTTTCTCAGCAGACAGAGATAATTTAGTGTCAAGACTCCTCGTTCTATGTTTTATTTATGAGTTGAAGATATTGCCTGTTGAATGGCGGAACATAACTATTATGTTTTATTTTACCAAAGCGGAGAAATGAATATAATTCAATAAAATTTCCCTGAGTTAAAATCAAACCCGCAGCTATCTTACTACGTCTTTGCAGACGAGGTAAAACTACGCTAGAATGAAGTTTACGATCCCAATACTGTAAAATGTGGCCAGTCGTGGCCAGTCGTGGTGCAATAGGAAATATTTAATATTTCCATTTTCTTCGCTCTGGTGTCGAGGTAAAGCGCGGCGTTAAGTTTCGCCACTTAACACGCAACGCCTCCGAATTCGGCGGAAAGTGGGGAACGGAGTATCTTAACACTAGGTTCCCTCTGCCTATCCTGCTGTGTGCGGGATACAGCGTGAAGCTAAAAAAAAAGTAAAATCAAAGAAAACAAGTTAAATATATTTAGGCATCCATTAAGAAAGTAATTTTATCCCACAACCAGTCGGAAAAGTTGGAAAATCGGATTTATCACCGTTATATATCCATAGTTTTATATCTGTGCCCCGGAGGTAAAGGACACCATTTCCATTTTTTCAGTAAGTCGACTTAACGCCATGTCCTGGATGTAGGTTTTTCGATCTATTCAATGGTATGGCACTATGTCCTAGTCCCATAAATAACGAACATAAGGCAATGAAAAATAAAACCATGTCCGTTTTCATCAGAGGTAAAAGACACCAAAATTACTTGGTTTTATTTACCTCAAGAATAAGTCTAGGATCAATGCTTTCAATTACTTACTAATGTCAATAGCAATGTGAGAAACATTCATTAAGCTGGTTCTACAAGTGACGAAGAAACAAGCTCTAATAGTTCAAAAATATGGAAAATCGCGTCTCCTGAACTAAAATGTGACAAGGTGTCTTTTACCTCCGGGGTACAGATATGTACCTACATATATACATACATACATATATACCAATACAAGTAAGTATATTAACACTTTGTAAAGCTAATAGTGCTTGACAACCTCCCGGGAAATCCTCACGATATACACTCCGGGGCTGCCTATTTGCATTAACATATATTGTATTACACACCGCCAATTAGTCTCACAAATTAATTATAATTTGCTTTAATTAAGTGATTATGTAAATCTATCAAATATTTCATTTATGTTGCTAAAATGTTTCATGTATTAATGACGGCCGCACAGAGAGATAGCGATTAATATTTAATTGAGATTAAAACCATATGTTACAGTACGATTCGATTAGTAAGGCGATTGTGGCGCAGTGGGATAATGTTTGACTGTAAATGCGATGGTTGTGGCTTCGATTTCCACTCGGAATAATTATATATTGATTTCATTTTCATTTTTCCGTCTCTTATGTCTAGCTAGACGACGAGCTTCAAAGCGAGACGACGAGCTTCGTCACTCAATAAGAATTCAAGCGGAAAGCGGAAGACAGTGTTTTGACACTTTTCTCTCTGACTACTTGACCCTATTATGCAGGAAAATACTGCTTTTTCACTAACATATAAATAATGTTAACTTAGAAATGTCGTTTTGTGACAATTACCTTAATATCAATTCCTTTATTATATAAGTATATCAATTCATACAGCAACGAAAACTAATATTTATCTAATATATAAGCTTATAGAATTATATTCTATATAATGAAATTACTTGTACAACTTAACGTACAGTGTTGCCATGGTTTTGGCGCAGCAGAGGACCTATAGCGAGGCCGCTATGCTCGCGACGGCGGGAGTTGCACAGGTCGTCGAGAGGATTCGACGGCTGGGTCTGGAGGCTGCCCTAGACAAGTCTGAGGCAATTTACTTCAATGCTCCGAGGAGGGCCGCACCACCGGATGCCCACATCGTCGTTGGTGGTGTGCAGATCGACGTGAAGTACCTTGGGCTTGTCTTGGACAACCGATGGAGCTTTCGGTCATGGCGTCCTAACCTTCCGCACCACGCAGGTTCTCTCGGGGCATGGTTGCTTCGGGAAATATCTGTGTCGGATAGCTGGGAGGGAGCCCGACGCTCGCTGCCACCACTGTGACGACTGTCTCAAGGAGACGGCCTAGCACACGCTGGAGGTGTGCCCAGCTTGGGCGTCTCAACGCCGCGCTCCACGCGGCGTCATTGGGGACGACCTCTCCCTTCCAGCCGTGGTGAAGGCCATGGTGGAGAGCGAGAGGTCGTGGGATGCGGTTGGAGCCTTCTGCGAGGCGGTGGTGCTCGAGAAGGAGGCGGCGGAACGGGCGAGGGAGGTCTTCTCCAACCTCGCCGCAAACGACCGGGTCGCCGGAGGGCGGCACATGATCGTCGCCTTCCGCCCTAACCGGCCAGAGGGCGGTCAGCGTGGGGCTAGCTGACCGCCTACTCACCTGGCCCGAGTAGGCGCACGCGGTGGCTCCCGCGCGCTACTCCGAGCAGGCCGTCGAGGGTGACCTACACCACCCTTGACTCCGCGACGTGCCTTGCAGGCTCCCGCCGCCGGTGTCCTCGGACGATTGTTTCGGTCCCCGTGGCCCGGCTAATGGCGGTCGAGAAGGAGCACCGTCAGGTTTTAGTGGGTAACGGCGGCGTTACCATCTTGCCTCACCGGAGTCCCACATAACCACGTCCCGAGTCCCCACTCGGGCTGGTATCCGTAAAGGATTTCCTGACGTTAAAAAAAAAAAAAAAAATAACAATGTTGCCATAGCAAGTCAAATGACGACTTAGTACTAACCTTTAGTGTAAAATGTGATTATAAGAAGTTAACAACAGTAACAACAGGAAGGGGCCAGTGGTGGCGCAGTGGCACAAGCGTGTGACTGTAAACAACTGGTTGTGGGTTCGATTCCCACTCGAGGAGTGGAAATATTTAATATTTCCATTTCCTTCGATCTGGTGTCAGAAGCAAAGCGCGGTGTTAAGTTTCGCCACGTAACACGCAATGCCTCCGAATTCGGCGGAAAGTGGGGTCTTAAAACTAGGTTCCCTCTGCCCCTACCCTGCTGTGTGCAGGATACAGGGTGAAGTTAAAAAAAAAGCAACTGTTAGATTAATCGAAATAACTTTATAAAGTAACTAAGTAAATGTTGCTGAGCTAAGGCTTATGCAGCAACATTGATAAATCTTTAATAATATATTACGATATATTTTAGAATTAACTAAGCAATTATCATATTTCAATACTTATTTTAGAAAAATATCATTTACTAAACTCTACAAATCCTACCCCTTAATAAGGGTGAAGTTACAAATAAAATGCGAAGACGGGACGTTTTATCCGGATCTATTAGACTTAAGTCGAGCTAAAAAGTGTTTTGGAAACGATCTCACTCTCAAATGGATCCGATTTTTGGGAAAACTGTTTGTTGAATGTTTAAAATGAGCCTTTGAATTATGTACGAAACTAAATAAGAAGCTTATTCCCGCCCTTTTCCGCTTAAGGGTCTATAGAGAGAACATAGTGTCAAGATATTCCGTTCTACACTTTTCACCAAGATAGAGACGTTGACTGGTGGAACGTGCCGCCGCTATATTTCCTGTCAGAGTGAAGAAACAGATTTAGTTAAAATATGATCATACTCACAGTGGGAATCGAACCCACAATCATTGTCTATATAGTAAGGCGTCATCACACTGTCACTGTTCCATGATGTCGTTTTTCCTTATTGTGTCCAACGTACAGCTTTTATGTTTCTGTTCTTAATGAAAAACAACTGCATCCAACGTACAGCGATTTTAAAAGGAGTGACAATGACTATTATATATGTATTTCTTTTATTATATAATAGTAATATATCTATTTCCATGAAGATTTAGTGGCAAGTCGTGGCGCAGTGGCACAAGCGTGTGACTGTAAACGACTGGTTGTGGGTTCAACTCTCACTCATGGAGTGGAAATATTTAATATTTCCATTTATTCGGTCTGGTATCGAGGCAAAGCGCGGCGTTAAGTTCCACCACTCAACACGCAATGTCTCCGAATTTGGCGGAAAGTGGGGAACGGAGTGTCTTAACACTAGGTTCCCTCTGCCTACCTGCCTATGTGCGGGATACAGCGTGAAGCTAAAAAAAACAAAAATATGAAGATTTAAAAAATATATATAGAATCTCAAAGATTTCAGAAAGTAAACGAAAATAAAATAAAATAGATTTAGTTTGTCTACAAAAGCAAACAGAGATTTTCCTTCTATTCGTCATTTCCGAGATCAACTCGCAGCAGTTCATAACCTGTTGCTGAACAAACATCCAGAAGAGATAAATGATTGTTTCCTTTATATATTGAGGCTTTTGTTTGGTTTTCTATTAGGTCACAGTATTACTGTCTTGAAATGGTTAAGCAACACTCACTTCAGTCAAAAAATGATGGGTGTGCTAATGATTTTCCATGTTCTTTTATAACGCGTTAAGGGAGGTTTTTGCCTGTTTATTTGACATCAATGACAGTCATTAAAGGCGCTAAGCTTATGTGATTCTGATTAATGAAGTACCAACGTTTGGGGTAGGTATGGTCAGTCTTGGAGAAATAAAGGCAGTTCTTGTTTTATAAATGTAATCAGCTAGCTGATGAGTAAATTGGTAGTAAATTATAATTATGGTGATGATTTCCTTTTATGTATGAAGTCCATATATATTTGAACACTATTTTGAACTACTTGTTGCTGTTTAATTTACTTATTTATATATGAAATACTGGTTTTAATGTAATATATACATTCGAGTAATAGAAAGACGAGATATTATATATTTTTTTATTCGCTTAATACAAATAAAAAGAGAAGATGTAAATGTAGTGATGTTTCTTCTCGAATCTTCACCCGAAACCGAGATATTGCGTTTTGAGAGGCGGAATTACCGGGCGTATTTTATCATATCTGCTTTATTTTTAGTTGTTTTTTTAGCTTCACGCTGTATCCCGCACACAGCAGGGTAGGCAGAGGGAACCTAGTGTTATCATTTCTCCGCTTTCCGCCGAATTCGGGTGCATTGTGAGCTAAGCGGCGGCCCTAAGCATGTCTTATCTGAATGGGGAAATAAAATTCAAATTCTTCTCTACTCTACTTGGGATCGAACTCACAACTGCGTTTGCAATCTAGTCTCTCTTACAATATAGACGCTATTCCACTGCGCCAGGGTAGCCTTAATATTTTAATGTTATTTAAATTAACTTTTCAAGTAGTATTTTACTACTTGAGTGAATATCTTATCCTAGATCGGCGGTAAATTGCTTTTGAAATTTTAGTTTTTAATTAAAGTACTTTCAATTAAGGGCACAAAGGTCAGGTGGCTTTCCTTTTCATTAGACTGATTTACATTATTTTATAGCAAAACGAAACTTTAAGACCTATCGCTTTAACTTAATCTTTTAGTGATGTACTCGTAGGTAAGCAGAGAGAACTAGTGTTGGGCAAAATTTAATTGCAATTAACCATTAAACATTAACAATTAATGATGGGTTGATGGTTTGTGTTAGCTTCACGCTGTAAGCAGAGTGTAACCTAGTGTTAAGACACTCCATTCCCCACTTTCCGCCGAATTCGGAAGCATTGCGTGTTAAGTGGCGGATCTTAACGCCGCGCTTTGCCTCGATACCAGAGCGAAGTAAATGGAAATGACAAATATTTCCACTCCTCAAGTGGGAATCGAACCCACAACCAGTCGCTTTACAGTCACATTTTGTGCCTCTGCGCCACGACTGGCCCCTATGGTTTGTGCAAATATCACAATTGGCAATTATTACATTGTTAATTGTAATTGTAGTGTAAAACTTAAGTTAAAATTTATTTTCAGCTTATTGCGATTTTAATGGGATTTTCCCAAAACCAAATAAGGAATTGTTAATATTTAATTCTTAATTGCAATTAAATTTTGAGCTTTTCTGTTCTCCACTTTCCACTTGATATCATGATATTGTGTGTTGAGTGCCGGAACTAACCGCGTTGCTATGACATGCCCCAGCAGAAGCGTGAACATAATGAAATTATTTCCCCTGTTGAGAATTGAACCCACTATTCACATTTACAGACAGATGCTATCCTTCCGCCATGATGACCAATCTAATCTTTTATTATTTTTTATATAAAAAAGTAAATGAGATTATTAATAAAGAAAATAAAAAAGTTCTTTCCAGCCGGAAGAAAATGTAAGCCTATATAAGAAAATTAGTATTTCTGTTGAAGATACAATTAGGATTTTGTACGTATTCTTAATATTAGTATTTTTGTTCAGTCTAAGGCTTTGCTTCCGTATTTTGATAAACTTTAGTACTAAAATATAACAATAAGTTTATATTAATTTGACCCTGTTTCTAGATTGAGGGATCGAAACAAAGAGAATTATATTAAGAATTCACTGTAATGTTATTTAAATTGTTTTTATTTTAATTCTCTAGTACCTAAGATAAGCATAGAAGGGTAGTCGGAAATAATCTTCTACAAGACATTTAAAGAAAACGTATAAAAAATTGAACGCAGCGGGATTCGAACCCGCGCCACTCACCACCACTCACCACTGAGCCATGCGTTCTTCAAGTTGCGCTTGGACGGTATTCAGGAAGCGCGGGTTCGAATCTCGCTGCGTTCAAATTTTTATAAGTTTTCTTTAAATGTCTTTTTCAATTTTCCTAAGTATATAATCAATTTTCCTAAGGAATAACACTTTAAAAATGTTTAAAAAGTAATTTTCTGTAATCTGCTATGTGTCAAAAGTGTGAAACTAAAAAAAATCATTGTAGTTGGTTTTTTGTTTTCATACGAATATGATCTTTTAACAAAAGGACATTTAGAAAACGTATAAAAAAATGAACGCAGCGGGACTCGAACCCGCGACTCCTGAATACCGTTCAGGCGCTCTCACCACTGAGCCATGCATTCTACTTAAATTCTTATACGCTTTATTACAACTTATTTTTGTTGTTAGCATTTCTGTTTTTATTCACATTTCACATTTAAAAGTGTGTAAGATGATAAAATAAAAATCAAACAAAATTATAACCTGGTTGTTGTACCTTTCTCCCGCATGACAGAGACAGCAATAACCTACAACTGAGACACCCCGTTCTTCATTTTACACACGAATCTGACACAGTACTCTTTGAGTAGTAGAACTAAAACACCGCGCTTTGTCTTAGCAACAATGTAGAATAATGAAAGTAATTTAAATTTAATCATTGCCCAGATGGGAATCGAACCCACAACTGTGCTTGCCATCCAAAGCTTAATTTTATAAGTTAAATGTCAAAATTAGTTTTTACAACGCCATTCTTACTTAATCATTATTTACACTATATTCTTACTTAATCAATTAAATGTAACTCAAATAAACACTAAGATGACAAAAATAAAGCTTAGAAAGGATCTTTAAAGATTTTTAGCCCTACAGATCTTTGTTTTTTTACCTTCACGTTGTATCCCGCACATAGCCGAGGGAATCTAGTGTTAAGACACTTCGTTCCCCATATCTTTGTATATGTAATAATTAAATATAATCATTTCCCCAGTGAGAATCGAATCTAAAACTATCACGTATAGATTTAGACATTCCCACACTGCACTTCAGTGGCCCTTTATTATTATTTAAACATGAAAATGAATGAGTTGTGGCCAGTCGTGGCGCAGTGGCACAAGCGTGTGACTGTAAACGACTGGTTGTGGGTTCGATTCCCACTCGAGGAGTGAAAATATTTAATATTTCCATTTTTTTCGCTCTGGTGTCGAGGTAAAGCGCGGCGTTAAGTTCCGCCACTTAACACGCAATGCCTCCGAATTCGGCGGAAAGTGGGGAACGGAGTATCTTAATACTAGGTTCCCTCTGCCTACCCTGCTGTGTGCGGGATACAGCGTGAAGTTAGAAAAGAAAAAAAAATGAGTTTTTACAACGCCATTCTTACTAAATCATTATTTACACAGTGCCCTGGGGAGAACAATTGAATGTGTAGATGACAAAAACATAGGTTAGAAAGGAACTTTATAGATTTCATGCCCGGGGCCGTATATCTTTGGGCCCCTCCTTGACAGTTGAAATAACTGGTGTTATGGCATTTTTGATATATAGTTAGGGTACATTTATAGGCGCGTTGGCCGAGAGGAAAACATTTTCCGCCTTTTTTCAGTTCACGCGACGACGTGACCTCTTTGCGTAATGCTTTTGAAGAAATTTAAAATAATTTTCTATTGACTTTGAGTGATTATTTTTATTTTTAGGTATTTTTTCATGCTTGTACATGACTTGTCAATTTTCATGTCATGTATTCAGTGAGCGGGAATCGAACCAGCAACCAATTGTACTTAGACTCAGACGTTATATAATTTTTAATGCTTGTACAGTATTCCTTACTTTTGGCAGAAAACGTAGTGATTTAATATTCTATCTAGTGCAATTATTCCCAGAAGTGGGAATCGAATTTGCGACCAAACGTGTTTAGTCTCATATGTTATATGTTTTTTATTTTCAATATAGAAATTTAAATCAGGTAAAACATTCTAGTTTTATTGGGAAATACGATAGGTACTGTTCAAATACGTATAATAACAGGCAATTTATTATAGATTTTGTTACAGTTACCAATTAATTTGTATTATCTATTTATATTTTATATATAAGTCTCTCTATCGTGGTGCAGTGAGCCAGCAGTGTCTGACTGTAAAAGCGATTGGTTGTGGGTTCAATCCCGACTTGGATTCATTATTTAAAGTTATTATTAATTTCTTGCGCTTTTTGTTTCGCTGGGAAATGCAGTTTACGCAGACCATCTGGACATAAGACAGACAAACTACCTTACGGACGGATGATACTGTGGGACTCACCGATGAGTCCGGTACTACCCACTAAAACCCAGCGGAAACCCTCTCCACCCTCATGAGACGTCATAGGTTCGCTCGCGCATTCTTCTACGACGCCTCGGTGGATGGCCACCATCGCCTTCAAGGTGGTCCGGGGTTTCTTCCAGAGCACCCACAGCCTCGATGACTTGCAGGAGGAATTTTTTGCGCTAGTACAACACACGGCATTGAGTTCCATCATTTAAAGTGCCTGTATCGAATTCAGGCGGAGATCGGAAAACGCGAGTGTTTTTACACTAAGCTACTACATAAAAAGGTTAGCAATGACTTAGAGATAAAGCGTATGGAATGCTTATATTAGTTTTTTTTAACTTACATACATGCAGATGGTACATGCATATATTATTTTTCACGGTTTTTTTCGCCTGGCATTCACATTAGCAGTAGTCAGAGAGAACTGGTGTCACGACACTAACTTTTCCATCCCGAATCGGAGACATTGTTTGTTGAGTTGTTCAACTCATCGCCTGACTTTGTCTTACATAGTAGGTAGACGAAAATAAAATTAAATATGATCCTTCCCCCGAGTGAAATCGGGCCCACAACCAATAGCGTTATGAGCCAGATGCTGAAAGAAAACGCTTCACGTTTTTCCCACAAAGCAGGATAGTCCTCTCTGACTACCCTGCTTTGTGGGAAACCCCTGTTCTCTCTAACATAGTTTCAAAACACTTCACTCCACTTTCCGCCCGAAATCCAAACCCATATTTCCATCACAATTAAAATATTCATCGAAAGCTAAAACAACGATACAAAATTTAAATAAATCGTTCAATATATGTATGCCAAAGTAATAAAGCTAGGAAGTTACCAAAACACTCCATTAACGGCGACCTGTCACGCTCACCGCTCAGGCGGCAAATCGTAACAAGTTTAAACCATTTGTGACAATCGATTCGGGCAGGGTTACCATTTTACTGGGTAAATTAAATAATATTTTTAGTTAAATTATAAATTAAAATTATTTTCAGTAAATTGTATTTCCAAGCGATAGAAGAAGCACAAAAAAAGAGTTGACATTTCAAAAATCTGTAAATCAAGATAAATAACGTCAAATTTCAGATTTCAGACATTTTCGACAATTCGGACGCTTAGGGTGTGACTGCACTATTTGTGACAATCGATTCGGGTAGGGTTACCATCTCAATGGGTGCTTTAAATAAAGCTAGAACTTAAATTAGAAATTATAATTGAAGTAAGAAAAAACACAAAAAAATATTGACATTTCAAATCATCAAAATATTTTAGAGTCCACAATTTGAATGTTTGGAGAGTGTCGTAAGTTCCTTGGTAGAATAAAGTGTGATTTTGATTGTTATAAATCAATTCTTATTTGTTTTAATATACAGTTTATTAAATTAAAATAGATTATAAAAATAAAATAAATATTTTTTTCACTTTTAAACATTATTGGCAGTCTTTTCATATATTAAAATTATTTTATCCATGATCAAAAACCGGACTACATATATATATAACTTCCTTTCCATGGACGCCTTTTAAAGCCGGACAAATCCAGGGTAATCTGAACAGATGGGAACCCTAGATTCATGCCAAATAAATACTCGTAGACGTTCATTTGCGATTTGCATTGTCTTCAACTAGAAGATTGTATAGTTAAGACGTATATATTATATAGAAAATTAAATAATAATATATATTTTTCAGATTGCGCCGTGGTCTCTGAGGCGGCGAGAGCGCCTGGACGGCATTTAGGAGGCGCGGGTTCGAATCCCGCTGCATTCAATTTTTTATAAGTTTTCTAAATGTCTTTCTCAATTTTCCTAAGTGTGGAACACTTTAAAAATACTTTTAAACATTTTTAAAGTGTTATTCCACACGTAGGAAAATTGATGAAATGTTTAAAAGTATTTAATAAATAGCATTCTCTCTTGCCAAATGATTGTTCGTAGAATAATCTTTGGGTAGCAGAAATTTGTAAAAATCTCTCTACAGAGATGCTAACAACATAAATAAGTTGTAATAAAGCGTATAAGAATTTCGACGCAGCGGCTAGTAGAACGCATGGCTCAGTGGTGAGAGCGCCTGAACGGTATTCAGGAGGCGCGGGTTCGAATCCCGCTGCGTTCAAATTTTTATACGTTTTCTTTAAATGTCTTTTTCACTTTAAAAATGTTTAAAAAAATCGTAGTTTTTACATTCGGTATTTAAAAATAAATTTTCTAATCTTTTTATTATTTAAGCTTTATTTGTTTTTCGCATAGTAGGGCAGGTAGAGAGAACCTAGTGTCTGACCCCCATTCTGTCTAAATATAAGACATTACGTGACTAGTGGGCGTAACTCAACGCTGCGCTATGTCTTTTCACCAGAGTTGAGAAATGATAATAATTTAAATGCAATTATAAAACGTGCCGTGGACTTCCATTACGGAGAACGGAGTGTCTTAACGTGTAATAACGCCTTCTACCTTGCTATTTGAGAAAAAGTATAAAAATGTTTTTTTTCATAGTATCTTTTTTTTAGCTTCACGCTGTATCCCGCACACAGCAGGGTAGGCAGAGGAAACCTAGTATCTCCGTTCCCCACTTTCCGCCGAATTCAGAGGCATTACGTGTTAAGTGGCGGAGCTTAACGCCGCGCTTTACCTCTAATATCAGAACGAAGGAAATGAAAATATTAAGTATTTCCACTCCTCGAGTAGGAATCGAACCCACAACCAGTCGTTTACAGTCACACCTTCACGCCACAGCACCACGTCTGGCCCTACACATCTAAATCTATTATTTTCATACACTCACTTTATGCAAAAATATTAAGGGGCTCAGAGCAAAAATACGCTTTATTTGTATCGTTGCGTTGTTTGCGTTAAGGGGATCAAGCGATTTGTATAAACGAGGTAATCGTGAATGTTTTAATTCGAACAGTGGAGGGTTAACAGCCTTGCAATATAGAATAAGCCAATTATGTTGTTTTCCATTTGCTTTGGACTTGGATAGTAGCAACTAACAGTTAATATTGAAATGGTAACGGCGTGGTTATTATGGTAAAGTGGGACAAATTTTGGTTGCAAAGGGTGATTGTGGGTTCGATATCTATATTTTAAGGTGTAATTATGATTAAAACAGGTTTTATTTTCCACTCTGGTAAGATGAAATGCAGCTATGAGTTGCGTACGCCATACTGTTTGTTGATTGGCAATATTCAGTGTTCCGAATTTGGGCGGAAAGAGGAGTAAGGAGTGTCTTGTCACTAGGTTTTCTTTGTCTACTCTTTTATTCGGGATAAAGTGGGCGAAGCTAATGAGTAATAAAATGGGCTTAGAATTGTACGAAAAAAATGGATTTGGAATTGAATTTTCAAAAGATTTATATTTGACTGTAATGAATGGTAAATGATTAAGATTTTGATTTCTATTGGTAGAAATTATAATATATGAATTAATGTATTTTTATTTTTCTGGTCTACTACTTGAAATGAAGTGGACTCTGAGTTCCGATACTCAACTGAAAAAACTTGAGAGCAGAGTAACATCACACTAGGTTTTCTATGACTACCCTGCTCTACGGGAAAAAATATGAAACTTTTTTTACTTCCGTCATACATTTCCTTTCAGGATATACAGTATGGACTTTCAAAATTATTTTAAAATACATACAAATACGAACACCAAACTACCTCTAACTCTAGTATATAAAACAAATCCCTAACCACGGACAAAAAGCGCACCGGCACATTGTTATCTAAACTAAACGTATGTAGACACTTCGATACATATCAATGCATATTCATGGCGTTGCGACACTCAAAAGCCTTCCCATTGTTTCCTACGCATACATATTGTGAGATTTACGGAATCTAAAAATGAGTAATAAATATTTTCAGCGTTTTACTAAATATTAAAGAGGATTTAGTGTCAAAATATTCCACTTTCCGCCTGAACTCAGCGCTTTGACTTAAGTACCAGAGCGAAGTAATGAAATTAATTTAAATATAATTATTTCTTTGAGTGGGATGGGAACACACAACCATCAGGTTCATTCAGACGTTGTCCCACTATGCCACGACGGTCTTGAGTATTTAATAATTTGAAATGTAAATATTTTTATTTTAAGATATTTGATTGATTCTAAATTATATATATTCTTGAAAACCCGACCTTTCGAACACTTTACAGTAGTCCGTGGTCACAGGTAGACTCCCTGTGATATGTATTTTTGATGGGCCAAAATTAGACTTAATTAGTGTTTAAATAAATATATTTATTAGTATTTTAGTGGGGAACGGAGTGTCTTAACACTAGGTTCCCTCTGCCTACCCTGTTGTGTGCGGGATACAGCGTGAAGTTGAAAAAAAAAATTGTATTTAAAAATTACCACGAGAATATCTGCAATACAAATTAGCGATTGGCAGGTCCCATAAGGGCCGCCAGCTGTTTCCACCTATACTAGATTTTATTTCAAAATCTCGCAACGTGGAGTTCCGCCAGTTAACACATAAGGGCGCAATTGTGAGCGGCAAGCGTAGAACAGAGTGTGTCGACACTAAACTTTCTCTGACTACCCTGAAAAAGTGTAAAGCTCTTATTTTGCAAATTGTGTTGTACTACTAAATAACTACTATTTAGAAACAGTTGTAACCAGTAGTAATATTGTAACTTAATAAACTTTTAAATAAAGGAAAATTTAAAATTACTCGTCAAACTTACCACCCATATGTATCATGCAACGTGGCCCACAAAAAACAAGACAAATTACGCTATTTGTCCGCGAGTGCGATACTGCTGGCCGAAATGAACAATGGCAGCAGAGCGGGGGCCATGTATAAATTATGGGCGGAAATCGTCACTTGATACTAGTTTTATAGGGATTAGAATTTTGGTAGTGAATGTTTTGATTTTATTAACACAATGGGCATTAATTTTTTTTTCTAGCTTCACGCTGTTTCTTGCACACAGTAAGGTAGGCAGAGGGAACCTAGTGTTAAGATACTCCGTTCCCCACTTTCCACCGAATTCAAAGGTATTGCTTGTTAAGTGGCGGAACTTAACGCCGCGCTTTGTCTCGACACCAGAGCGAAGAAAATGGAAATAATAAATATTTCCACTCCTCGAATGGGAATCGAAACCAGTAGCTTTACAGTCACAATGGGTGCCTCTGTGCTACGACTAGCTCCAATGTGTATTACAAGCTAAAAAAACAATTTAAATACACATTATGTTTTTTAATAGTTGTTTTGTAGCTTCACGCTGTATCCCGCACACAGCAGGGTAGGCAGAGGGAACATAGTGTTAAGACACTCCGTTCCTATTTGAGTAGTTGATGTAATTATTTAATTATGGTGCTTAGTTGAGACTTGTTTGAATATGTTCGTGATGAATATGAGTTCGATTCTCGCTTAAGGGACATGTTCGAGTGCTTTTTACCAAAATGTGAAAAATAAAAAAAGGGGTTTAGGCAGTTAGACCTTTAGGCAGACATTATTTTTACAATATTACATTTGTTTTAACATATTTAAATATATAATATTGTAATGGTAATTTTATTTACGTTTAATTCAATTCAATTATAGTGATCATTTATATTTTTCATTGTAAGCAAATCCATGACGTCTTAAGAAGACAACAGACGAACAAAAGAATAACATAACTAGTAAAAAGAATAATTTATAGTAAGAATTGTTAATGGGGTCAGTCGCGCAGTGGCACGAACGTGTGATCCTAAACGACTGGTTCTGGGTTCGATTCCCACTCGAGGAGTGGAAATAGTTAATATTTTCATTTCCTTCGCCAGAGTATCAGAGGTAAAGCGTTAACTTAACACGCAATGCCTCCGAATTCGGTGGAAAGTGGGGAACGGAGTGTCTTAACACTAGGTTCCCTCTGCCTACTCTGCTGTGTGCGGGATACAGTGTGAAGCTAAAAAAAAAGAAAACAAAAATGTCCTATATGAGGTTATCATGTTTATTCATGTTTGTTTCTTAGCAAGACAAGGTGCATAATAAGATTCTACCACCCAACACGCTACATCACGAAATTGAGCGTAAAGCTGAGAATAGTGTATGAATACTTTTAACATTTTTAAAGTGATATTCAAACACTTAGGAAATTGAAAAAGACATTTAGAAAATGTATAAAAATTTGAACGCAGCGGGATTCGAACCCGCGCCTCCTGGAAACCGCCCAAGGCGGTTTTCAATTCCGTTTTCAGAGTGAATGAATGTATAAAATAAATACAAAAACATTTTAGCTAAAAATTCCATTTAAAATTATGAATATTTCAATAAAATTGATAAAAATACTTATAATTTACGATAGTCAGCATTAACTTTACGATCCCTTTGCGTTAATGGCTACTTAAGTTCTTGTATAATACAACTCAGCGTAGGCTTGGAAGGTTAAATAAAAACGTAATTGATTCGTTAAGTAATAAAATTTTGCTTAGCTCTTTAAGTAAGCATTAGAATAAAAATATAATTATACTTTTTTATGTTTTTAAAGTACATTGCTGTACATTTTTATCTTGGTATAAAGTTAGGGTGCATAGGGATTGCGTCTGTCTGTAACGCGACGGGTGTGGGTTCGATTCCCACTCGGGGAATAATTGTATTCATATTTTCATTTCTTCGCTCTGGTACTTAAGACCGTTGAGTTTGGCCGCTTAACACGCAATGTCGCTATTTCGGGCGGAAAGTCTTATCACTAGGTAGCTTGACACTGTATGACGGAAAAAGCGTTAAACTTACATTTGCATTCACATATGTATTATAAAAAAGACACATATTTAGGAAATGTATAAAAAATTGAACACAGCGGAATTTCCCAATGGTTCAGCGGTTAGAAGGCTTGGATGGCTCCACAAAACGTGAATTCTTGAAGGTCAGATGCTGTGCCACTGCGCCACGATGGTTTCTATAAGTATATACATATAATACAATATTTAGGCTCAATCATAGGAAATTCAGAGGCATTCATCCGAAACGTATTATAGTGATGATGTTGCAATCGCTCTGCTAAGCCTAATGTGCCATTACAATTTCACACACCGTTCATTGCTATTTGATGGATAGGGCGCGAATTATACATATTTCATATATTGTAATAGCGTTTGATTCCGGTAGTATATATGTAAATGTTGACTGAAATGTATTGAATGTGGGTTCGATTCCCATTTGAGGACAAAGAAATTAGTTGTCGTTAAGTTCTGCCATTTAACTCGAAATGTCTCAATTTCCGGTGGAAAGCGTAAGTACGAAGTGTCTTGACACAACTGCGTTTAATTTTACACGTTTTCTACTCTTTTCTACTTTCTTTTTTTTGTACTCATTAGTTTTAAATGATCCAGTTCTCTCTATGAACCCTTTACTAAGGTTTTATCGATTCTTAGATATGTATAAAAATACAATCTTAAAAACAACAAGAAATAAGATTCACGCGATACTTACGCTATACTAACCAAAATTTAAAAATTGTTAGCAGAAAACGTAAAACGCTGCATTTAGTACCGCCACACAACACAATGGCCCAGAGCGGCCATTTTTTTCACGTTTTTCCTCCCGATGTTGCCATCATCAATCACCGAAGCTTACTTTGTTATGGCAATACTAAGAAACACTTATTACTTATATATTATGTCGAACTTTGTACTCGATATTGATGATAGGAAATTAATTTGAAAAGCCACTCAAATAAATATTTTGTAAAGGTTATTTGCTAACGAAAACGAAATAATTCAAGTCTTTTTGTCTATTGTTAAATATATCATGAGAAATAAGCCCAGTCATAGCGCAGGGGAGCAAAGTGATACTGTAGACACGACTGGTTGTATATTCCTACTCAAAGTTCCTACTCAAAGAATGGAAATATTATTTCTATTTTTTTTCCTGTGGTCTCGACTGGTGGTTAGTGACAACCACCGATACTTAACACGCAATGTCTTTAGGATTCGGCGGAGAACACAGTTTTTTAACACTAGGTTCCTTCTGCCTACCATGACAAGTACAGGATAATTCGTGACGCTGAAAAGAAGTAGTAAAAGGATCTGAAAATCGTATATTAATTAATTATAAATGAAGAGTTTTCTAGGAAGTGGTTTCTATTGTTATTTCTATAGTGAATTGTCATATTAATTTAACATATTTAACAAAAACTATAATGCAAGCGTACAACGAAAAACGTTCGGACATACCTGATCGTTTACGTTTTCTAAAATTCTAAAGCTTTATACTTTAAATCTCAAAATCTCAAAAGTCAAGCGTAAAATGGAAAATGGAGCGCTGACGTTAGGTTCTCTGTGACTACCCTGCTAAGCGAAAAAAAGCGTGAGGCCATATACTTAGTATTTTTGAAAGTGATAAGTAAAAATGCCTCCAAAAGTTAAAATTTTAAAAGTGTTAAAATT
This sequence comes from Dryas iulia moderata, assembly GCA_019049465.1. Taxonomy (NCBI): domain Eukaryota; kingdom Metazoa; phylum Arthropoda; class Insecta; order Lepidoptera; family Nymphalidae; genus Dryas; species Dryas iulia. The sequence goes on from CM032440.1 coordinate 3,310,354, forward strand.
TTAAATTTAAGTAAAATATAAGGAGCGCGCGATTGCATTTCGTTAAATTGCGTTTCGTTACCAGTAAAATAAATATTAAAAAAGTTTTTTTTGTTTTTTTTTTTAATTCACACTGTATCTTTGTCTAATGGAATAAATAGAGAACATTTTAAACATTTTTTAAAGTGTTATTCCACACTTAGGAAAATTGAAAAAGACATTTAACGAAAACGTATAAAAACGCGAATGTGAACGCATGGCTCAGTGGTGAAAGCGCCTGGACGGTATTCAGGAGGCGCGGATTCGAATCCCGCTGCGTTCAATTATTTATACGTTTTCTTTAAATGTCTTTTTTTTATAAATAGAGAAATAAAAAAAAATTAAATAGCTTCACGCTATATCCCGCACACAGCAGGGTAGGCAGAGGGAACCTAGTGTTAAGACACTCCGTTCCCCACTTTCCGCCGAATTCGGAGGCTTGCGTGTTAAGTGGCGGAACTTAACGCCGCGCTTCACCTCGACACCAGAGCGAAGAAAATGGAAATATGATTTCCACTCCTCGAGTGGGAATCGAACCCACAACCAGTCGTTTACAGTCACACTCTTGTGCCTCTGGGCCACGACTGGCCACATGAGAAATACATAGAGAAATGCTATTTGAATATATATCTGATCTTCTCTATATAATATTTCACTTTTTTAATATATTTTTTTTTTGGGCCAATCGTGGCGCAGTGGCACAAGCGTGTGACTGTAAATAACTGGTTGTGGGTTCGATTCCCAATCGAGGAGTGAAATGTTTAACATTTCAATGGAATTGCCTCTGATACCAGAACGAAGGAAATGTCCTTCGCTCTGGTATCAGAGATAAAAGCGCAGTGTTAAGTTCCACCGCTTAACACGCAATTCGGCGGAAAATGGGGAACGTAGTGTCTTAACACTAAGTTCCATCTGCCTACCCTGTTGTGTGCGGGATACAGCGTGAAATTAAAAAAAAAGGTCAGAAAAAGTATAAAAAAATTAAGGCAGAAGAATTCAAACCCGCTCCTTGAAAATTATCTAAACGGTCTGACACTAAGATGGGATTCTTCATCCGGCTACGTCGATATTACTTAAGCCCTTATTAAAAGTAATTTCTGTTTAAATATTAAAAAAATATATATTACAATAGTCGTTTCATATTGAAACAGCATCTGTATATAACGCGATGGGTGGGTTCGAATCCCACTCGGGGAATGATAATATTTAAATTTACATTTCCTTGCTCAGGTGCGTCAGACAAAGCGCGTCTTTGAGTTTCGCCACTCGACACGCAAAGTCTCAATTTCAGGCAAAAAGTGGAGGACGGAGTATCTGGTCTCTAGGTTTATATCTAACTTCTTCACTGTGCAGAAAAAAGCGTGAAGCTGTAACAAGTTAATTGTATAAAACCAGTAACAAAATATAGGAATTGAACTGGTACTCCCTATGTGTTCTTATATATTACAATAAAAATATACATACTACAGCCATTCTATACGCAAGTCATGATAGTCTTGATATATTCTACGTTAGACCCATCTTTTCATACAGATTCTATACTAACCCATATTTATCGAACGGAAAAGTTATAAAAAATAACAGGGCATAACGATGTCCCCCTTATAGGCCGTTATTGGCCGTTATCGGTCGTGTAGGACGGAACATACCTATTTATAAAGGGTAAAGTGGTATCGGAGAAATATTAGGGCCCTCGGTTTAACTATTGAGACATGAATAGGTGGTTTTATGAATATATGGATTATGAATGTTCGTTAGCTCTGCTTGTGCTTTTAGATTTTTTTATTTTTGTAATCATGTTTTACTTTTATGTTTACTAAAGAGGTCAGTCGTGGAGCGAAGTGTCTGTAAACGCGAGTGAATGGGGGTTCGATTCTCACTCGAGGAGTGGAAATATTAAATATTACCACTCCTCAATTTCTTCGCTCTGGTGTCGAGCGGTTTGCTGCTGATTGCGGGATACAGTGTAAAATGAAAAAAAGTAGCTAGTTGGTCGTGGCTAACTGTGCCCATCTGAAGTTTAATAAACAGACAAACGAAAATTGTCGAAAATGATTTTTTTTATATAAACTGTGAGCACTTATATATGCATTTAGCCATTTTTGTTTTTTTTTTTGTAGCTTCTTTTTTTTTTAGCTTCACGCTGTATTCCGCACACAGCAGGGTAAGGCAGAGGGAACCTAATGTTAAGGCATTCCGTTCCCCACTTTCCGCCGAATTCGGAGGCTTTGCGTGTTAAGTGGCGGAACTTAACCCCGCGCTTTACCTCGACACCAGAGCGAAGAAAATGGAAATATTAAATATTTCCACTCCTCAAATGGGAATCGAACCCACAACCAGTCGTTTACAGTCACACGCTTGTACCACTGGGCCACGACTGGCCACAATTTATTTACTTTAATATTAGAAACAGACACTCCAAATTTATTTGTTTGTGTAGAATTAAGACTCAAATGTGCTGAACTGAATTTGAACCCAAAACCAAAGACATTTAAATAACTTCCAATGACATACATAACAGAAACATCAACGATATGTTTATATTATTAATACAATGTAATACAAATTATTGTGATGACATCTCGATGAATAGATCAAATAGCTTAGCGTAATTATTTATGTACGAGACGCCGCGCATTCATAGGATAATTGGACTGTTAATTATTAGAGTTTATACAAGTGTTATGCGTATTGTGTTTAATCTTTGCGTATTATCTTTGTCTGTCGGAATAAATAGAGAAAGGATTTTATATAGAAATATTATATAGAGAAGATCAGATATCTATTTGAATATATATATATATATATATATATATATATATATATATATATATATATATATATATATGTATATATATATATATATATATATATATATATATATATATATATATATATATATATATCTATATATATATATCTATATATCTATATATATATATATCTATATATATATATATATTAAATGGTTTTTTTTTTGAGGCCAGTCGTGGCGCTGTGGCACTAGCGTGTGACTGTAAATGACTGGTTGTGGCTTCGATTATCACTCGAGGAGTGCAAATATTTCATATTTCCATTTCCTTCGCTCTGGTATCAGTAATCCGTCGGAAAATGGGGAATGGAGTGTCTTAACACTAGGTTCCCTCCAATCCTGCTGTGTGCGTGACACAGTGTGAAGTAATGAGGTGTAAAGTTATCTCAGATATCTCAACAGTCTGCCGCTTCGAATAGACGTGTTGCCGGTTATACTAAAAATAAAATAATTTTTAAAAAGAAAACACATTGAAGTTACCACCTAACTAGAACAATATAAAGAACACAATTCGTCAGCCTCGCTCATTAGGACTTACTGCGTTTTATCCTGATAAGGTGCATGTGCAGCTCCCCTCACCCCCCCGAGTAAACGAGTAAGTTGCTATTTTTCGTTTCACTCAATTGTCGCTTCGTCAAGCTGTTACTCATTACGCTATCGGCAAATCTAAGTAAACATGAGTTCACAATCACTAAGCGTTAGCGGAAAACTCATAGGCGATAGCGGAAGTGGGTCATCACCGGATTTACGAACATTGGATGACTACCATGTCACGCTTAGAAAAAGGAAATACGAATGTGATTGTGCCTCTTTGATTAACGATTTTCGGAAGGAGATGATGTCTTTTTTTCAAGATTTTACAAAAACGCAGCAGGAATGTTCCTTATCTTTACATAATGAAATAAAAGAAATTAAAGATGAATTAAAGTCTAATAATGCTGCTTTAGAATCTTTAATATTGGAGCAAAACCAAACAAAAGTCGACTTAAAAGAAATGAAGTCACTAACTGATACTATAGAACAAAAAATACACGTTCTTGAAAATGATATTTGTGATTTAAAAAATAACTCTAATATTTATTTTCCTAAGGAATACCCCCTGTCATGTGAGGAAACCATTTCAGAGCTACAAGAACGATCTAAACGAGGAAAAAATATCATACTAGTAGGGGTTCCTGAGATAAAAAATCCTAATAGCACAATCAGACGTGATAATGACAAGGACGAAGCTATGAAATTAATTAAAACTATTTATGAGGACTGCCCAAACCCTACTACAGTCTTTAGGCTAGGAAAATACAACCCTAATAAAGATAGATCTCTAAAAGTGTGCTTTGAGAAAAAGGAAACTGCAAAATATATACTTAAAAATAAACGCAAACATAAGTCAGACAAAATCCGAATTTACGCCGATCAAACTCAGTGTCAACAACAACACATGAAAAAACTACAAGATGAACTGGTATCCCGACAAAAAAATGGAGAAAAAGACCTTATTATAAAATATGTAAATGATGTTCCAAAAATTGTAAAGAATAACCCAAAAAACAGCACGCGACAGGAAACAAAACAGTCAAAATAAATAGTCAATACAACGATGAAGTTAATATTAGTTATCAGAAAATAAATTGTTACGAGGACATCCATAAAACTAAATTATCACTAAAATTTTTATATACAAATATAAGAAGTCTTGTAAAAATTGATAAATTAGATGAAATAAAATGCATACTACACTCAATAAAAAGCACTATACATATAATATTGATTACTGAAACATGGATAAAGTCTGATTTGGATGCAGCATTACTTGAGATTCCTAATTATACGCACATATATAGTTATAGAAAGGGTCGGATTGGGGGTGGAGTATCTATATATATTCATAGTTGTCTTAAGCATGAAAATGTTGAAGTTATTAGTAGAGAAGAAAACGAATACATTTGGGTATATATAGAAAAATATGCAATTAATATTGGAGCTATTTACAAACCACCTAATACAAAAACAAAAGATTTTATAGAATGCTACAGTCAACAGCTAGAGAAAAAACGTAGATGCTTAATATTTGGAGATTTTAATATTAACCTGCTAAGTGATGACCATAATACAAATAACTATAAGAACATGATTAATGAAGCTGGATATACAATACTTAACAATCTCAATGAAGACTTTTGTACAAGAGAAACACACACAACGAAATCTATTATAGACCACGTTTTGACAAATTTGCATGGTGTGAATTTCCACATGGCTCTTCTTGATACCCCATTGTCTGACCATAAACAGATTTACCTAGATATCAAACAAATTAAAGTTGATAAGAAAAGAGAGACTCATGAGTATTTGGCAACTGACTATACTGCTTTATATAAATCAATGGAAACAACTGTGATCCAAAATAAAGACTACGACTATGAAATATTAGAAAATTTAATTAAGACTAAAATTCAAGGAAATAAATGCATAAAAATAAAAATTTTAAATAAACCCAGAGAAGACTGGATAAACAAAGAGGTGTTGAATAGTTTACGTGATCGAAATATTGCCTGGAACCAACATAGAGCTGATGTTAAAAATACCGAAAGGGAAACAACATTCAAAACCAAAAGGTACGAAGCTTTCAAAACTACACGAAATGCTAAAATTGACTTCTATTCTAACGCCTTTGAAAAATGTAATAAGCGGCCAAGAAAAATGTGGGATTTAATTAACAGTCTCGTCAATAAGAAAATAAGATAAATATCATACCTCCAAATCTTGTTCGAGATTCCAATATAGTAGTAAATAATCCTTATGAGATTTGTCAACTTTTTAATGATTTCTTTTCCACTGTTGGTTCGGATTTAGCAAGTAAAATACCCCAATCATATCATCGAAACTTTCATTCTTTCACCAGTCTTTCACATTCACAAAATAACACTATTCAGTCATTTGCACCCACCACAAAAAAAGAGGTTGGTGAAATAATTGACAAATTGAACGTAAACACAAGTAAAGGCATCGATGACATCGGCGCCAAAGATATAAAGTGTATAAAATACTTTATTCTAGATAATCTTACTGACTGTTTTAATAAATGTCTTACACAAGGTAAATTCCCCGAAAGTTTAAAGATTGCTAAAGTTACGCCAGTTTATAAATCCGGAAGTAAAACAGATCCGGGGAATTATCGACCGATATCTGTTTTACCAGTTTTGTCAAAAATTTTAGAAAAATTAATATATGTCCGTCTTTATAATTACTTCAACAAACAAAACTTCTTTTTTAGTCAACAATATGGCTTTCGTCCGAAATCTAATACACTTTCAGCAACTGTGGATATTGTCACCAAAATTAAAAACGCGTTGGATAGTAAGCAAATCGTTCTAGGTATCTTTATCGATTTAAAAAAGGCTTTCGACACGGTCAGTCATAATTTATTATTACAAAAACTACATAAGGAAGGTATAACAGGTTCGGCAATCAAAATTTTAGAATCATACCTACATCGCAAGCAAATTGTTAAAATGGGAAAATTTCAAAGTAAGCCCGCAACGTTAACATATGGAGTACCACAAGGCTCTATCTTGGGACCGCTATTATTTTTAATTTATATAAATAGCATTAGTAACATTGATTTATCTGGAGATATAACTCTGTATGCGGATGACACAAGCTTATTTTACTTTGGTGATAACATTAAAAATATAATTGACGTAGCTCAACGTGATTTAAATGTTATTAGCGAATGGTTTGTTTCTAATTTATTAACTATTAATACCAAAAAGACATCATATATGATCTTCGCGCCTAAAAATAAAAACATACCAAATCATGACCAACTAACAATTTTTAACGAGCCAATAATTAAAACTGATCATGAAAAATATTTAGGTCTTATAATGGATAGCAAGTTAACATGGCAATACCATATTGATCATCTTAAAAATAAAATATCCCCTTTGATAGGAGCACTACGTAAGATTTCTTTATGTATACCTAATAAAATTCGTCCTATTATTTATAATTCTTTAGTGAAACCTCATATCGAATATCTTATTGAAATATGGGGAACTGCTGCGAAGTCTAACATAAAGTCATTACAAACCTTACAAAATAAAATTATTAAAGTTCTTTATAAATATGATTATATGACGCCATCCGTTGAATTATATAAAAAAACAAAATTTCTTAATATAAATCAATTATACTCTTTAAAAACCTGCATGTTGATTAGAAAAATAATAACAAATAAAACACATTCACAATTACACTTTCATAAAAAAACACATACATACCACACTAGAAAACGTAATAAACTAGAACTTCCAAAAACCAGAACCAACTATGGAAAGAAAAACATTTTATTTGAAGGAGTTCAAATTTATAATAAACTATCAGACTTAATCATTAATAGCAAGAGTTTTCCTATATTCAAAAAACGTGTAATGGAATATGTGCAAAATAATTTATAAGTTAATGTAACCTCTACCTAAACATGTTTGTGTAATATTACTACCCGCAACATTTTGTTTTACTGTATATTATTCATAAGGCAGACTTTTAAATGTACCCTCAAGAAAAATAATTGTAATTTCTTATTATAAGTGAACTTTTGTGTTCTTTTTTGAGAAATAAATGTCTTTAAACCGAAACCGAAATATAAAAAAAATAAGTTTTATTAAGCACGTAAGAGTTTCGACGTAGCTGGATTAAGAACGGATACTTGTGGTCAAGGCGCTTCAGAGGTTTCCAAGAGGAGGGAGTCCTCGACACCGGAGCGAAGAATGGAAATTATATTTCCATTTTCTTCGCTCCGGTGTCGAGGTAAAGCGCGGCGTTAAGCTCCGCCACTTAACACGCAGGCCTCCAAATTCGGCGGAAGGTGGGAAACGGAGTGTCTTATCTAGGTTCCCTCTGCCTACCCTGCTGTGTGCGGGATACAGCGTGAAGCTAAAAAAAATAAAAAAAAAATGAAAGTAGCTTAAATATAAACATTTACTTGAATAGGAATCGAACCCACAACCATTGGATTTACAGTCACACGCCAAGATAGCAACTATATAACCTAAACTATCATTTTATAAGTCACAAATCCTTAACTTTGACATATAAATACTTCATTTTCAACTAAAAGTGTAAAAATTGTTCAAAACTCGCCGCAAAGTGAAATAAACCCATTAGTGGTTCGCTTCAAGACTGAAACAACAATAAAAGGAAATCTTTATTAAACGTCCGATTGTCGCCTTTCGATTTCGTCGTTAAAATTTCTGTGATTGAATCGACCTAGTTCGTGTAATCGATGGTGATATAATTAATAGCAAAATATATATGTATTTATATATTATTTTATATATATTTAAAAAATGGGGAACGGAGTGTCTTATCACTTGATTCCCTCTGCATACCCTACAGTGTGCGGGATAGAGCGTGAAGCTATAGGTAAAAAAAATAATGAGAAGAAAAAATATGCAATGAAGTTTTAGACCATCGTGGCGCAGTGTAATATTATTTGAACATAAACACGATTATATTAGATTCCTTGTTTGAAATAGGGGACGAAAGTTTATATGAAAATGAATGAAGTTTTAGACCATCGTGGCGCAGTGTATTTGAACATAGACACGATTATATTAGATTCCCTTGTTTGAAATAAGGGATGAAAGTTTATATGAAAAATCTAAACCGCTTGACCAATTGTAATGAATTTTGGCATAAATATAGTTGATAATCTAAGTTTAAACATAGGCTGCTTTATTTTTTAAAAATGCACCCCCGAGTGCTATAATATAATAGTTCACGCAGCGAAGCCGCGAGCGGGCCGCTAGTAGTATATAAGACAAAGCGCGTCGTTAAATTCCGCTACGCAACCCTTAATGCCACGTAATATATTGATTTCGGTAAAAAATGGAGGACAAAGTGTCTTTCTGTGGATCTCAGTGAAATATTGTCTAAGTTTAAAATCAATTGATTTTGGGTTTAATTTCTGTATTGTACGAGTATAACCGTTCTCCGCTTTCCACCCGACGTAGAGACGTTGCGTTGTCAATTCAAGTTGTCAATGCTAATTTAAAATTCGACGTTTCATTGGTAATAATTGTAGTGACTAAAATAAGTTGAATAATATTTTTAGACTATATATAAGAATTAGATTGTCGACGACGAATTAGAGAGAATTAGGACACTAAGCGGTTTAGGTCTCGTGCTGAACGCATGCGGCTTCGTTGAAATCCTTATTCGCTTATTACAATTTATCTTCGTTGTTAGAATCTCGCAAGGGTTCAAATATCGATGCGTTCAAATTTTTAGCTTCACGTTGTATCCCGCACAAAGCAGAGTAGGCAGAGGGAACCTAGTGTTAAGACACTCCATTCCCCACCTTCCGCCGAATTTGGAGGCATTGCGTGTTAAGTGGCGGAACTTAACGCCGCGCTTTACCTCGACACCAGATTTTTATATTTTCTAAAAGTGTTTTCTTAAATTGTATTATATAATAATGTGTTTTACAGTGTATGTACCATAAGGCCATACTCGTATGAATAAAAAATAAATAAACATTAACAAGGCCTGAAAATCTTTTTAATATTAATTTTCTACTTTGCCACCGTTTTCGCAGCAATTTACACTTTAATGGAACTTTTTGAGTAAATAATGATTCTTAATCGCTACATATGACGCGTTTAACTTACCGTATAAATTTTACCGAATTTTAATTTTTATATTTTACAATCTTTCATATATTTCAGGAAACAAAAAATGTTGTGGTAAATCATTCGAAATGTTATATACATACGTTTTTTAAAAGACGAAGAAAAAAAATATCGTAATGATAAAATGAAAATAAATATATAGGGGTAAGTCGCGGGGCAGTAGCACAAGCGTGTGACTGTACACGGCTGGTTGTGGGTTCGATCCCCACTTGAAAAGTGGAAATATTAAATATCTCCATTTTCTTCGCTCAGTGTCGAGGCAAAAGTGCGGCGTTAAGTCCGAATTCGATTGGGAACGGGGTGTCATAACACTAGGTTCCCTCTGCCTACCCGGCTGTGAGCGGGATACAGCGTGAAGCAAAAAAAAAGTAAGTAGATTTTATATTCTACTTACTTTTTATATTATAGTCTAATAATTAAAAATATTATCTTTAGATTTATTTATATAGAAAAGCATGAGGACGCCCCGGAGGGCGTGTATGAAGAGGTTGATGACAGTGGACGAGGCGAAAGAAGTATGCAGGGACCGTAGCGTTTGGCGCTGCGTCTTTCTGACTACCGCGCAAGCGATACAGCGTGAAGCTAATAAAAATGGAAAGCCTAGTCAAAGCAAAACTACAAAAATCATACATTCTCAGAAAGATAATTCTATTACAAACGTAATATAATTTCAATTGAGTAATGGAATTGAAGCAATAAGAGCGTGTGCGTATTTCATGTAATATCATACGATACAATGGTACTCGTTCTTTGACAGGTGATATATTTTTATGAATATAATTTCTGCTTTATTGTCCTATTATTTGTGCTATACTAGCGATATTCACTGGTTTTGTTTATACATTTTTTTTTTTTAGCTTCACGCTGTATCTCACACACAGCAGGGTAGGCAGAGGGAACCTAGTGTTAAGACACTCCGTTCCCCACTTTCCAACGAATTCGGAGGCATTGCGTATTAAGTGGTGGAACTTAACGTCGCGCCTTGCCTCGATACCAGAGCGAAGAAAAATGGAAATATTAAATATTTCCATCCCTCGAGTGGGAATCGAACCCACAACGAGTCGTTTACAGTCATACGCTAGTGCCGACTGGCCCCAACTGGACTGGATTTTGTTTATACGTCAGTGCAATTTACTAATTTCATATTATGGTTTTGGTTTAAAAGATGTTAAAATTAAAATAAAACCTCAAGGTTTTTGCTGCTTAAAATACGATGAATAACTGGTTAAAATCAGGCTTTACAATACTTGCTAGGACGAGCTCAGTTCATAATTTGTATAGAAAGTGATTTTGTTTTCACCACTTTCAACTAGCTGAGTAATATTTTAACCTTTTCTTAAACACATAATATGTAGTTTTAGATATGAAGTAAAATAATAAAATCTATCTAAGAGGCCATAATGGCACAAAAGAACAACGTCTAACTATAATTAAAGTGGTTGAGGGTTCGATTCCCATTCGGGGGAATGTAACATTTCATTTCTCTACTCTGTTGCCTAAGACAAAGCGCAGCGTTGAGTTCTACCATTCAACACGCAATGTCTCCAAATCAGATAAAAGGCGGAGAATGGAGGGTCGTAACGCAAAATTTTGGTTGTCTCCTTTGCTATGCGAAATAAAGCGTTCAGCTAAAAGAAAAACAAAGAAAAGCGGAACTTAAATTACCAAAAAACATTTTATTCTAACTTCCTCTTACCAAGAAACCGTTGAAACCGACTCATATTTCATTATTTCTAAAGAAATCTCATTTTCGTTATATTAAAACAACGTATTACTAGCTAATATACCCTCGCAAATGGAAGCTTGAATGGTTTCCATAATGTATTTGTAATTAATCATTCAGCCCCTGATGGATGACGTTACTCGTAAACAAGATCGATTTTTTAGTACATGAATTGGTTATTTAATTAATCATTTCCGCTGATTTTCGATGGTTTTTTTTTTATATGAAAGCATGTAGAATATTAAAAAAATGGAGATAAAGAGAGAAAAATAAGCAGCTTGACGTTTTCTCCCGTATACTGAGATAGAAAGAGGTAACATAGTGTCATGTTAAGTGGCGGAATATAACGTCACTCTTTTCCTTCTCAGAGCAATGAAACTAAAGTTAAATATAATCAGTTTTCAACTACTTTTCTATCATTGTTATTTTATGAATAATTTCCGTTAATTTTCATTATTTTTTATTTAATATGAAAGAAGTAGATATTATAAGTGATATTGAAAGTAGAAATAAAAAAAAAACAGCTTAGCTTAGTAAAGTAGACAGAGAGAACCTAGTGTTAAAACACTTCGTTCTTCGCGTTCCGTCTGAATTTGAGGTACAGCGTGGTAAATAGCAGCACTCAACGCCGCACTCTGTCTTAACCCAGCAAAGGAATGAAAATAAGTTAAATATATCATTCTTCATTTGTTCACACACATGTCACTCTGCGCTACGATGCAATAGCCGGCTGATGGCAAGAAGAGATAGTTTGTTCCTGATGGATGATGTTACTCGTTTACGATCTGTGTGTTTACAAGATCGATTTTTTAGTACATGAATTGGGTATTTAATTAATCATTTACAAGGGTTTTCAGTGTAACGTAGAATTACTTATAGAATTAAAAAAAAATAAATAGCTTCACGCTGTATCCCGCACACAGCAGGGTAGGCAGAGGAAACTTAGTGTTAAGACACTCCGTTCCCCACTTTCCGCCGAATTCGGAGGCTTTGCGTGTTAAGTGGCGGAACTTAACGCCGCGCTTTGCCTCGACACCAGAGCGAAGAATATGGAAATATAATTTCCACTCCTCGAGTGGGAATCGAACCCACAACCAGTCGTTTACAGTCACACTCTTGTGCCACTGGGCCACGACTGGCCACTTATAGAAAGAAGAAATTAAAAAAAAATAATAGCAAGCCTTGCCTGTCTTTCCCATAGTGCGGTGGGATAACGTAGTTTTAAGACTTCAGATCACACTTGAATTCCAGATATTACTTGTTTAGTGGCGGAACACAATACCGCGCTGTCCCACCAGAGCAGGAAAATAAATTAATTATAATCATACCCCCGAGTGAAAATTAAATCCTCGACCAATTGTTGTTACAGTCATTTTTAGTTACATAGATAAGTTATTAAAAAAAACCATTACCTTTTTTGTGGGGTTAATATTTCTAGCAGCTTCGGTTTTCTTCCTTTTAGCCGGATTAGTAGTAAAATTATGTTCAAATATTCCATTCTCTAGAAAGTGAAAATAACAATAATTGAATTAATATACATATATTGTTCACGAAAGTAATATATAATAACAACTAACTTCAATCCTATCAATATTTTTGAATTATATTAAATTAAATTAAATAGCTTCACGCTATATCCCGCACACAGCAGGGTAGGCAGAGGGAACCTAGTGTTAAGACACTCCGTTCCCCACTTTCCGCCGAATTCGGAGGCTTGCATGTTAAGTGGCGGAACTTAACGCCGCGCTTTACCTAGACACCAGAGCAGAGCAGAGCAAGAAAATGTCAAAGTCAAAGTCAAAGTCAAATAATTTTATTCAAAGTAAGAAGTTACATGCTTCATTTTTTGAACGTCAAACAATTTACCACCGGTTCACTAAAGTTAATGCCTCAGACCTGAGAAGAACCGGCGCAAGAAACTCAGCGGGACGATTTTTTTTTTTTAATATATATTTTTTTTTAAGTCAAGCATTTACAGATAATTATATTATATATTGACAATGATACCATTGGAATAGCCTGGAGCGAGCATTTCATTCCCAAGGCGTGTTATCGTTCAAAAATTCATTAATTAGGTAATAACCTTTAACACACAAACGTCTCTTCACAATTTTTTTGAATTGTGATATGGAACATTCTTGGACGTTTTCTGGGATCCTATTGTAAAAGCGTATACATTGTCCCATGAAAGAATTACGGATTCGATGCAATCGGGTTACAGGCGCAGTAAGTTTATGTTTATTTCTGGTATTATGTTATGTGCATCACCGATCTTGGCAAAATCATTAATATTTTTTTTTACATATATTATATTTTCATAAATATATTGTGACACAACTGTTAATATATTAATTTCTTTAAATTTTTGCCTTAAGGAATCTTTAGGACCTAGGTTATAGATTGCGCGAATAGCCCGCTTCTGCAAGACAAAGATTGTATTAATAGCGGCTGCATTACCCCAGAGTATAATACCATATGACATAATACTATGAAAGTAGCTGAAATAAACAAGCCGAGCCGTTTCTCCGTCAGTTAATGATCTAATTTTCTTAACTGCGAATGCTGCTGAGCTAAGTCTATTCGCCAATCCATCAATATGAGGTCCCCACTGTAGTTTGGAGTCAATGGTGATGCCGAGAAATAAAGTAGAATCGACAGGATCCACGGCATCACCATTTAAGAGTACATTAGTCTGAACAATTTTTGTATTGGGAGTTCTAAAAATTATACATTTGGTTTTTTTATTGTTCAGTAATAAATTATTAGCACTAAACCAATGTACTATCTTCGAGAGAGCATTGTTTACATCGTCATATACGGTTTGTTGTCTTTTCATTTTAAAAATCAATGAAGTGTCATCCGCAAACAATACTATCTCATGGGTCCTTTCGACAAGAAATGGCAAGTCATTTATATATATTAAAAAGAGAAACGGACCAAGAATAGACCCCTGTGGGACCCCCATACTGATTAGCGATCCAGGAGATTTCTTGCCATTCACATCAACCCTCTGAACCCTGTTAGATAAATAAGAGGTCAGAAGATCGAGTGCACGTCCTCTTATGCCGTAGTGGTGTAGTTTCATGACCAATGTTGAGTGTTGAACGCAATCGAAAGCCTTAGACAAGTCACAGAACACAACAAGGGCATCTTGCGACTCCTCCCAGGCCTCATAAACACTCTTTAACAGACTGATACCAGCATCGGTAGTAGAGCGTCCTTTAGTAAAGCCATACTGCTTATCATGCATTAAATTGTGTATATTAAAATGCTGTGATATTTGGTTTAAAATAATTTTTTCAAAAATTTTACTAAACGAAGGCAGCACAGAAATTGGTCGAAAATTGTTAGGATCGGATGTGCTACCTGATTTAAATATAGGTGTGACTTTACTAAATTTCATTAGGTCAGGAAACACACCACAATTTATACAATTATTAAAAATAGCAGCGAGGTGGGGAGCAACAACATTTATAATATGACTGATCAATTTGACAGAGATACCCCATAGATCTGACGTTTTCTTGATATCTAGGGAATTAAATGTCTTAACAATATCTCTTGCATTGACTGATTTAAATTTGAAATCTATATTACATTTGTGAACACTCTCCTTAAGCAATGATTCGGCGACGGCGGTGGAAGATATAAGTGCTTTGGTTGTTGAAACTGGAATATCTGTCAAGAATTTTTCAAATATACATGCAACTTCTTGATCACAGCTGGTGGTTAGACCATTATCTATTTTTAATTTAAAATCCCAGCTGTGATCCTTTGTCTTTCCAGTTTCACAATTTATTATGTTCCATGTCATTTTAATTTTATCAGAAGAATTTTTAATTTTGTTCTTAATATGTAAGGATTTTGCCATGGAACATACTTTCCTAAACAATTTAGAATAGTTCCTAACATAGATTTTAAACGAGTCTTTATGGTTATATGTTTTTTCATTATAAAGTTCATATAACCTTTGTCTGCTCTTATAAATTCCCACAGTCGCCCAATCGTTAAATGACAAGAAACTCCTGAAATTGACTGTTTTAGAAGTAAATATAGCATTGAACTCATTTCTAATAACATTAAAAAAATTTCCATAAAGAGTATTAGGATTTTTATTATATTTTAAAGTAATAAGTTTTGCTATAATATTACTTCTAAATTTTTCTATCCTATTACTTGTCATCGGTATACAAACAATTTTTTGTCCTTTTTGAATTTTATTTTTACCAAAGTTAAAAGATGCCATTTGTCCGCTATGGTCTGAGCTTAACATATTAATTATAGCCTTATTTTTTGGTACAGAATTTGTAAAAATATTATCAATGCAAGTACCTGTACTACTAGTAATTCTTGTAGGCTCTAGAAATAAATTAACTAGGTTATATGAATTTAATAAAGACCTGAATCTAGTACAGGTGGTGGTGCTATCTAGTAAATTAATATTAAAATCACCACAAATAACTAAAAATTTCTTAGATTCAGATAATTTTACAAAAACTTGTTCTAAACTTTTTTCAAATTGTTCATTTAACCCATTGGGAGGCCTGTATACACTTACAACAATGAAATGCTCAAGTTCTGCACAGGCCATTTCAATAGTCTGCTCAATAGAGAGGCTCACAATATCTTTACGTTCTCTAATGGAAATATAATTTCCACTCCTCGAGTGGAATCGAACCCACAACCAGTCCTTTACAGTCACACTCTTGTGCCACTGGGACACGACTGGCCACAATACTTCTTTCAAAACATTAAGAGAACATCTACTTCATTTTCATCTAATACCTTAACAAAATTTGCGAATATTTTCATGAAAACCACCTTTTAGTAACTCCTGACGTGGAGCTACAAATAATGACTTCTATACTAGTAGGCAGTCGGTACATTGACTCGAAATTTTATTGGATTGGAGGGAACTTTGGCACTCATATATTCTTTACAAGTTTTTCAAGGGCCTCCGAGGAAAAGAGCTTTTAGCGGATTGAATCGTCAAGCAGGCATTCCCTCGCGCAATTCCGTTTACGAATGGCTCCTCATTTTGACAACAGAGTATGCTGACGGTAGATGTTTGATGTATTTTTTTTATTACTAAATGTAAGTTTAGTTTTAAATAATGGTATTTTTTTGGTAATCGTAACAAAAATAAATATGAAACGATGGTAAGTTTGATATTTATATTACGGAATAGATTTTTTATGGATTTAATATTACGGAAATTTTGAATATTTTTATTTATTGATAAATGAAGTGAATTTAATTAACATTTTGGTTCTCCATTACAAACATCAAGTATATTTTTTTAAACCCTCGCTTACTAATTGTGAATACCTATTTTATGTCACAACTGTGTAGACTCCCTTTAAGACTCTCGTGGTCCGCTGGGGGTCCAAATAAATCACTTTGGCAACTAATAGTTCTAAAATAGAAATTAGAAAAGTTAGAAAATTAACCAATTAAAGTTTTAAATCGTTAAAACAAAATTATTGGCCAATCGTGGCGCAGTGGCACAAGTGTGTGACTGTATACGACGAATATTTTCATTTTTTTCACTCTGGTGTCAAGGCAAAGCGCGGCGATAAGTTCCGCCACTTAACACGCAATGCCTAAGAATTTGGCGGAACGTGGGGAACGGAATGTCATAACACTAGGCTCCCTCTACCTACCCAGCTGTGTGCGGGATACAGCGTGAAGCTAACAAAAAAAAAAAGATATTTAGTATTTCAACATTACATTCATTCCACCAGAAAATAGTAAAATACCATTAAAAAATATCTCTAAAACCACAAAAATAATATGCAAAAAAAAACAAACAAAACTAGTATTACACGCACCATACAACACAGTACCCAAGCTACTCTGTACCACAGTAGCTCACCGCTCGTTGCGTAGAATTGGTATTGTCACTAAGATTAAGTTCCCGCGACAATGTACAGACAGGGTGCTTTGATAGACTTTTCAATTTTTGCACGATCGTATTGACGGCGCCGTCACTTTTACATTAATAAAACCTGCCAATGTATTTCTATTTCGAATAATGGGGAGCGTGGAAGAAAATCCGCTATTTGTTGGCATTACTGAATGGTTTTCGGTTTCAAATGAGGCATTTCGTGGTGATTAGCTTGTTTTCTTTTAGATATTTGGTGTTTTAAGGACGATTTTATTATTTTTAAGTATTTTTAAGTATTATTCTACACTTTGAAAAATTGAAAATGACATTTAGAAAACGCGTGAAGATTTGAACGCAGCAGGATTCGAACCCGCACCTCCTGAATACCGTCCAGGCGCTCTCACCACTGATAATTTTATTGTAATTGTTTTAGGAATGAAGTATTATGTGTTAAGGTGGTTTAGGCACGTTGACAGGACGAGTGATAATAGAATGGTAAGATACAATTTGTTTTGAAACTAGGTTCCCTCTGACTACCCTGCTGTGCGGAACTAAGCGTAAAATCCTTTGGTTTACAGGTTTTACTTTAACTTATCACTTTGTTCTACTTTTTTGCTCAGAGAAATTGTTTTAAGGAAATTTAATATCTGCTAAAATCTGCTAAATTTCAATTCTAAGGAATTGAAATTTTTGTTTTAGTTTGAAGCTTCTCGATTTTTCCCGGATATCCGGATTCCAGGGTAGAGAGAACTTAGAGTCAAGACACTGCTCGCTTTCTACCTGAAAACGAATTGAATGGTGGAACTAAACGCCAGGCTTTAACTAATCATCAGAACAGAGAAGTGAAAATAATTTAAATATAATCATTACCCCAAGCGGAAATCGAATCCATTACCGGCGTTTAATATCATGCTGTCACACTGCGCCATGGCGTAAACAAATATATAAAAATATATTTTAAGGAACAATATTTTTTTTAATATTCATCTCCAAATAACGATGTCACTTAAAGTAAGAAGGAAATAACAAAATTCAGCAGTCAGTTAAACGGCTGCCAATAACGTCCAGACGTTGCGGAAACGGAAGTCGACACCGCCGTATTGGTAAAGTTGTATCTCTCGATAGGTTTTTACGTGGGATTGATTGACTTTTTCATTTAATTAAATTTGTATAGTTTTTTTAACTGTATAAGAAGTAACTTCACGTTTTTTCGTGGTATGTTTCCTGAGTGATCCTAGTGTCTTGACACTCTATCCTTCTTCTTTGCTTTTCGGAAATGCGTGTTGAGCTGCGGAATTCAACGCAGCGCTTTGTCATACTAGCGTGAGAAAATTTAAATTATTTAAATATAATCGTTCCTAAAATGGGGAATCATTTCACAGGCACCGTGTGTAAAATCAAATATTGTCCCATGACAACAGGATAGTGTACAAAACTTTTTCCATTCTCCTATATTTTCTATGCTTTTCAAGTTATATTGTAACTAGTATCCCCCCCTTCATTGAACTCATCCCTTCATCGATCTGAAATGTTTGAAAATATATTAATCAAATCATGCCTTGGCTCATGATACGTCTGGTGGTTAGGACCTTTATTGCTATGTATGTAAGTAACTCAAGTTCTTTTTGAGATTCAGAGGTAACAGTGTTAGGAAATTCTACGTGTAATATATTAAATACATATAATAAGCCATCAGAAGGTAATCTTTTTTTTAATTATAATTGCCATCAGAAAGGTATTGACTCATTTTATATATAAATTAGCCATCAGAGGGTCTTCCTTCTTAATTATTAGTTTGCCATCAGAAGGTATAGACTCATTTATATATTAATTAGCCATCAGAAGGGTTCTAGACATGCAAGTATCTAACACAAACTATCCGTTGCAATCACCCAGAGCTCGTCCGAGGAAAAGCCCTAGGATCGTCTCATTTATCTCTCACTTACAACTATGCAAGATAGCTATATTAAGAGAAAAATGGCCGTGTGGCCCCGCCCCGCCACTTGCCGTGAGTTCCGTCCGATCGGCGGATCCGACCGATCATATTGAACCCTCCGAGACACAACGAAACAGTTCACGTATATGATACTTACGATGCCTTAGCAAACGATCAATTATTAGTTAGCTGTCACGTCATGTTTGTTAAGTTTGTGTGTGATCTTTCTCAAAGGTACTTGTTACGCTTATTATATATATTTAATTAGTTGTACATTGGTTTGTGAGGCCAATGTAATTCGTCGGGTTGTGAAGCCGATATACGTCACTGGTTTGTGAGACCAATGAATTCGTCGGGTTGTGAAGCCGATATACGTTACTGGTTTGTGAGACCAATATAATTCGTCGGGTTGTTAAGCCGATATACGCCACTGGTTTGTGAGGCCAATGAATTCGTCGGGTTGTTAAGCCGATATACGTCACTGGTTTGTGAGACCAATGAATTCGTCGGGTTGTTAAGCCGATATACATTAATGGATTGTGAGACCAATGTCACTGGTTAAGCTATAAGCTATAAGCTACCTGAACCCACGACAGTCGCATGTCACACGTTTTACCACAATCCGACTTTGTACAAGCATTGCTTACGCAACACAAGACAGCATCAGAAAGGATACAACAAACCAACGTCACTATAGCGGATCACTTTACCAAACATGTCGGCCTCGGTGCTGCAAAGCTACATTGATTGTGTCACCGACATCGCTTATCAGTAAGCTATAAGCTACCTGAACCCACGACAGTCGCATGTCACACGTTATACCACAATCCGACTTTGTACAAGCATCGCTTACGCAACACAAGACAGCATCAGAAAGGATACAACTAACCAACGTCGCTATAGCGGATCACTTTACCAAGCATGTTGGCCTCGGTGCTGCAAAGCTACATTGATTGTGTCACTGACATCGTTTATCAGTAAGCTATAAGCTATAACCGAACCCTGACAGTCGAGAGACAGTACATGCATCGCCCCTGTACATGTAGTTTATATTTGTTTTTTTAAGATTTACACATTCGTATGAGATCGTGCCAATTATTGCCATAAAATATCCAGCTATCAAACGCATTATATATTAATATCTGATTATTATTATTTGTACTACATGCATCGCCCCTATACATGTAGTACATATTTATATTATTTTAAATTTCATACATTCGTATGAGAATATTTGCCATAAAATATTTAATCATCCAAAGCCTCATTTATTTTTATTTAATAAATATTATTTACACTCGCAACTTTCAATTAATTTATAAATTTATAATATTTAGGAAAATGTAAACTATAGTGTTCATACAACACTATTTTAAGATGGCGCCGCCATACGTCAAATATTTTAATTAATTTGTACTGCAAATTATACGTTTTCTTTTTCATAGAACTAATATTTAAAATATTTATTGCCTTTCATACTATTATATTATTTATTTATTCTTATTTAAATATTCATTTCAATATTCGCTTTTGTTATTTTTATATTATTAATGTAATAAAAACTCACCAAGAAATTCTTCATAATTAACTAATATGCATCTTACCAAACTTGAATATTACAAAATTATTATATTTCGATCACTTTGCATTTAATATGTTAAATTTATTTATTAAATATCCATTTCCTTGTATTCAATTTATATTATTTGTAATTTAATATCAATAATTTTCTAAGCGTCACTTTTTATGACGCCACGCTCCCGCCATGCTCCCTTTCTCTTTCTATTCCATTTTTAAAAATCAAACTATAATCGGCCAGCAACTCATACAGCCAATGTTGCTTTTTCTGAAAATATTAATTAAATATTTTTTTATTATTTGTTTAACCTATTCCATAAAATTGTATATATTTTTTTATTATTATTAAATTATATTATTATTTTTTTTTATATTCCTACGTTTATTTATACATAGTATGTATCGTTACATTCAACCCCCTAAATTCTATGAAGTTTATCGGAATAGAATTTACAAAATCTTTATAATTTATTATCAACCCCCAGACTTTGCAACCTCTCAGTCTATCAACCCCCCAATATGACAACTCTTTAAACTATCAACCCCCGGACCTTACAACCCCCCAACCATAAAACTTCCAAACACTGTAAACCTCATCTGTCTCATTCCATTTCACGGACAGCAATTGTAGGCATAAGCCCATTTTTAATATTTATTATAAAGCCGTTTGACCATCCTGGTCACGGCACCAATTGTAACTGGTATCCCCCCCTTCATTGAACTCATCCCTTCATCGATCTGAAATGTTTGAAAATATATTAATCAAATCATGCCTTGGCTCATGATACGTCTGGTGGTTAGGACCTTTATTGCTATGTATGTAAGTAACTCAAGTTCTTTTTGAGATTCAGAGGTAACAGTGTTAGGAAATTCTACGTGTAATATATTAAATACATATAATAAGCCATCAGAAGGTAATTTTTTTTAATTATAATTGCCATCAGAAAGGTATTGACTCATTTTATATATAAATTAGCCATCAGAGGGTCTTCCTTCTTAATTATTAAGTTGCCATCAGAAGGTATAGACTCATTTATATATTAATTAGCCATCAGAAGGGTTCTAGACATGCAAGTATCTAACACAAACTATCCGTTGCAATCACCCAGAGCTCGTCCGAGGAAAAGCCCTAGGATCGTCTCATTTATCTCTCACTTACAACTATGCAAGATAGCTATATTAAGAGAAAAATGGCCGTGTGGCCCCGCCCCGCCACTTGCCGTGAGTTCCGTCCGATCGCAGACCTGACCGATCATATTGAACCCTCCGAGACACAACGAAACAGTTCACGTATATGATACTTACGATGCCTTAGCAAACGATCAATTATTAGTTAACTGTCACGTCATGTTTGTTAAGTTTGTGTGTGATCTTTCTCAAAGGTACTTGTTACGCTTATTATATATATTTAATTAGTTGTACATTGGTTTGTGAGGCCAATGTAATTCGTCGGGTTGTGAAGCCGATATACGTCACTGGTTTGTGAGACCAATGAATTCGTCGGGTTGTGAAGCCGATATACGTTACTGTTTTGTGAGACCAATATAATTCGTCGGGTTGTTAAGCCGATATACGCCACTGGTTTGTGAGGCCAATGGATTCGTCGGGTTGTGAAGCCGATATACGTCACTGGTTTGTGAGACCAATGAATTCGTCGGGTTGTTAAGCCGATATACATTAATGGATTGTGAGACCAATGTCACTGGTTAAGCTATAAGCTATAAGCTACCTGAACCCACGACAGTCGCATGTCACACGTTATACCACAATCCGACTTTGTACAAGCATTGCTTACGCAACACAAGACAGCATCAGAAAGGATACAACTAACCAACGTCACTATAGCGGATCACTTTACCAAACATGTCGGCCTCGGTGCTGCAAAGCTACATTGATTGTGTCACCGACATCGCTTATCAGTAAGCTATAAGCTACCTGAACCCACGACAGTCGCATGCCACACGTTATACCACAATCCGACTTTGTACAAGCATCGCTTACGCAACACAAGACAGCATCAGAAAGGATACAACTAACCAACGTCGCTATAGCGGATCACTTTACCAAACATGTTGGCCTCGGTGCTGCAAAGCTACATTGATTGTGTCACTGACATCGTTTATCAGTAAGCTATAAGCTATAACCGAACCCTGACAGTCGAGAGACAGTACATGCATCGCCCCTGTACATGTAGTTTATATTTGTTTTTTTAATATTTACACATTCGTATGAGATCGTGCCAATTATTGCCATAAAATATCCAGCTATCAAACGCATTATATATTAATATCTGATTATTATTATTTGTACTACATGCATCGCCCCTATACATGTAGTACATATTTATATTATTTTAAATTTCATACATTCGTATGAGAATATTTGCCATAAAATATGTTATTATTCAATGCATCATTTATTTTTATTTAATAAATATTATTTACACTCGCAACTTTCAATTAATTTATAAATTTATAATATTTAGGAAAATGTAAACTATAGTGTTCATACAACACTATTTTAAGATGGCGCCGCCATACGCCAAATATTTTAATTAATTTGTACTGCAAATTATACGTTTTCTTTTTCATAGAACTAATATTTAAAATATTTATTGCCTTTCATACTATTATATTATTTAGTTATTCTTATTTAAATATTCATTTCAATATTCGCTTTTGTTATTTTTATATTATTAATGTAATAAGAACTCACCAAGCAATTCTTCATAATTAACAAATATGCATCTTACCAAACTTGATTATTATAAAATTATTATATTTCGATCACTTTGCATTTAATATGTTAAATTTATTTATTAAATATCCATTTCCTTGTATTCAATTTATATTATTTGCAATTTAATATCAATAATTTTCGGAGCGTCACTTTTTATGACGCCACGCTCCCGTCATGCTCCCTTTCTCTTTCTATTCCATTTTTAAAAATCAAACTATAATCGGCCAGCAACTCATACAGCCAACGTTGCTTTTTCTGAAAATATTAATTAAATATTTTTTATTATTTGTTTAACCTATTCCATAAAATTGTATATATTTTTTTATTATTATTAAATTATATTATTATTATTTTTTTATATTCCTACGTTTATTTATACATAGTATGTATCGTTACATTCAACCCCCTAAATTCTATGAAGTTTATCGGAATAGAATTTACAAAATCTTTCTAATTTATTATCAACCCCCAGACTTTGCAACCTCTCAGTCTATCAACCCCCCAATATGACAACTCTTTAAACTATCAACCCCCGGACCTTACAACCCCCCAACCATAAAACTTCCAAACACTGTAACCCTCCTCTGTCTCATTCCATTTCACGGACAGCAATTGTAGGCATAAGCCCATTTTTAATATTTATTATAAAGCCGTTTGACCATCCTGGTCACGGCACCAATTGTAACTAGTATCCCCCCCTTCATTGAACTCATCCCTTCATCGATCTGAAATGTTTGAAAATATATTAATCAAATCATGCCTTGGCTCATGATACGTCTTGTGGTTAGGACCTTTATTGCTATGTATGTAAGTAACTCAAGTTCTTTTTGAGATTCAGAGGTAACAGTGTTAGGAAATTCTACGTGTAATATATTAAATACATATAATAAGCCATCAGAAGGTAATCTTTTTTAATTATAATTGCCATCAGAAAGGTATTGACTCATTTTATATATGAATTAGCCATCAGGTTTTCCTTCTTTATTATTATTAAGTTGCCATCAGAAGGTATAGACTCATTTATATATTAATTAGCCATCAGAAGGGTTCTAGACATGCAAGTATCTAACACAAACTATCCGTTGCAATCACCCAGAGCTCGTCCGAGGAAAAGCCCTAGGATCGTCTCATTTATCCCTCACTTACAACTATGCAAGATAGCTATATTAAGAGAAAAATGGCCGTGTGGCCCCGCCCCGCCACTTGCCGTGAGTTCCGTCCGATCGGCGGATCCGACCGATCATATTGAACCCTCCGAGACACAACGAAACAGTTCACGTATATGATACTTACGATGCCTTAGCAAACGATCAATTATTAGTTAGCTGTCACGTCATGTTTGTTAAGTTTGTGTGTGATCTTTCTCAAAGGTACTTGTTACGCTTATTATATATATTTAATTAGTTGTACATTGGTTTGTGAGGCCAATGTAATTCGTCGGGTTGTGAAGCCGATATACGTCACTGGTTTGTGAGACCAATGAATTCGTCGGGTTGTGAAGCCGATATACGTTACTGGTTTGTGAGACCAATATAATTCGTCGGGTTGTTAAGCCGATATACTTCACTGGTTTGTGAGACCAATGGATTCGTCGGGTTGTGAAGCCGATATACGTCAATGGTTTGTGAGACCAATGAATTCGTCGGGTTGTTAAGCCGATATACATTAATGGTTTGTGAGACCAATGTCACTGGTTAAGCTATAAGCTATAAGCTACCTGAACCCACGACAATCGCATGTCACACGTTATACCACAATCCGACTTTGTACAAGCATCGCTTACGCAACACAAGACAGCATCAGAAAGGATACAACTAACCAACGTCACTATAGCGGATCACTTTACCAAACATGTTGGCCTCGGTGCTGCAAAGCTACATTGATTGTGTCACCGACATCGCTTATCAGTAAGCTATAAGCTACCTGAACCCACGACAGTCGCATGTCACACGTTATACCACAATCCGACTTTGTACAAGCATCGCTTACGCAACACAAGACAGCATCAGAAAGGATACAACTAACCAACGTCACTATAGCGGATCACTTTACCAAGCATGTTGGCCTCGGTGCTGCAAAGCTACATTGATTGTGTCACTGACATCGTTTATCAGTAAGCTATAAGCTATAACCGAACCCTGACAGTCGAGAGACAGTACATGCATCGCCCCTGTACATGTAGTTTATATTTGTTTTTTTTAAGATTTACACATTCGTATGAGATCGTGCCAATTATTGCCATAAAATATCCAGCTATCAAACGCATTATATATTAATATCTGATTATTATTATTTGTACTACATGCATCGCCCCTATACATGTAGTACATATTTACATTATTTTAAATTTCATACATTTGTATGAGAATATTTGCCATAACATGTTTTATCATCCAAAGCCTCATTTATTTTTATTTAATAAATATTATTTACACTCGCAACTTTCAATTAATTTATAAATTTATAATATTTAGGAAAATGTAAACTATAGTGTTGTATGAACACTATTTTAAGATGGCGCCGCCATACGCCAAATATTTTAATTAATTTGTACTGCAAATTATACGTTTTCTTTTTCATAGAACTAATATTTAAAATATTTATTGCCTTTCATACTATTATATTATTTATTTATTCTTATTTAAATATTCATTTCAATATTCGCTTTTGTTATTTTTATATTATTAATGTAATAAGAACTCACCAAGCAATTCTTCATAATTAACAAATATGCATCTTACCAAACTTGATTATTATAAAATTATTATATTTCGATCACTTTGCATTTAATATGTTAAATTTATTTATTAAATATCCATTTCCTTGTATTCAATTTATATTTTTTGTAATTTAATATCAATAATTTTCTAAGCGTCACTTTTTATGACGCCACGCTCCCGTCATGCTCCCTTTCTCTTTCTATTCCATTTTTAAAAATCAAACTATAATCGGCCAGCAACTCATACAGCCAACGTTGCTTTTTCTGAAAATATTAATTAAATATTTTTTTATTATTTGTTTAACCTATTCCATAAAATTTTATATATTTTTTTATTATTATTAAATTATATTATTATTATTTTTTTATATTCCTACGTTTATTTATACATAGTATGTATCGTTACAATCTCTGGTTCAATATTTAATAGTAGAAAAATAATTGTAAGGGAAAATTGCAACTACTCAGTTTTGTTAACATTATGTTAATGTTAAATAAAACATGTTTTTTTCACAATTTGTGTCATATTGTACTTGTTAAGTACCTCAACGCCGCGCTTTTTCTAAGAAAGTGGAGATATGACACTAATGTTACCTATATTCTTTTCGTCAATCTTTTGGTCAAATGACAAATATATTATCACTCTTCAATGTTTAAGACGACAAACAAAAATCGCGGCTGTGGTATTAAGGGATGGATTTTTGAAAAAAATATATAGACTATATTTAGCCTTGCTGCATCAACTATCTTCGTGAGAATTCCTCGAAATCGGTCAAGCGATTTAAATTTATATACAAACGTTCATCTTATATTTTAATTGTTTTACGATTGATTTTTTTTAATAACGTAGCCTATGCTTCAACCTGAGTTTTCAACTATTTTCTTCCTAAATTTCATCCTTATAGGGCTGGTAAATTAGCCGTGAAAGCATAACAGACAGACCAACTTCCTCATTTATAATATTACTATGGTTAGTATATGTAAAAAGAAACAAAATCGCAAATCTTAAGTAAATGCTCGTCTCTCCTTTTACAAGAGAAAAAGAGTTCCTACAATTTGCAACAAAAACATGTACCTAATGGCGGAAATATAAGCGTTATTATTTCTAACATGTGTATGTTTTGAATATTATCGCTGGAACAAAATGAACCTTTTCGCTTTGACTTAAGGTTCAAATTTGTCGCGTTTTTCCCGCAAGTAATATGGAGACGTCGTGATAAATGGTTGAGGACAAGAGACAAATTTGATATCGTATCGTATCGCTTAGTTGTGACATTACTTTGTGTTATATTTTTTTTTAAAATAATAGTTGTGATTTTTTTTAAATAATAGGTATAATAATGAAAGCTAGTGGAATTCGAACTTGCACCTCTTAAAAAACCAAAAGCTTTGACTGCTAAGTAATATGTTGTATTTTGCCTATTATAAATTATTTTTTTGTTAGAACAAATGGCTTAGCTGACTGTCTTCAAACGCCGTCTTATGTACCGTAATACATGTAATAGTAGCCATATGTATGTTTTTTAAAAATATTTTTCATATAGCATAGGATGATATATTTCTTTAACAGGTGAAGACGTCTTTAACTGGTATAAAGAAATAAAATAAGTTATACAATTATAACAAATTAAGTTAGGTTACATTTAATTTTCATATCATAAATTGTATAAAATGAAAACTGGCAACTCAAAGTAGTAGTATTGCATATCATAAACAAGAATAATGTTAAAAAAGGTACAGACCTTATGTCCGTAGAGTGATAAATAGAATAATAAAAAAATAAATAAAAGACTCTGGTATAAATAAAATTCAAGAAAAGTAGTTTAAAACAGCTTCGCCCATTGTCCTGCGTAGCAGTGTATTCAGTAAAAGCTTAAGTGTCAAATATCAAGACATTAAGTTGTCCACTTTTCGAGACATTGAGTTTTGTTATGGATCTCAACGCCGCGCTATGTCTTGTTTATCAGAAAAAATAGAAAATAATTATATTATTAACATTCCTCCGATTAGGAATCGAACACGAGGAATCACGATTATAGTCGCACGCTTGTGAAGATTCTTTTAAAAAGAAAATAAAAAGGAAGTTGTAAATAAAAAAAAAAAAAACTTCACACTATATATCCCGCACACAGCAGGGTAGGTAGAGGGAACCTAGTGTTAAGACACTCCGTTCCCCACTTTCCGCCGAATTCGGAGGCTTGCGTGTTAAGTGGCGGAACTTAACGCCGCGCTTTACCTCGACACCAGAGCGAAGAAAATGGAAATATAATTTCCACTCCTCGAGTGGGAATCGAACCCACAACCAGTCGTTTACAGTCACACTCTTGTGCCACTGGGCCACGACTGGCCACGTTGTAAATATAGTTTTAATAATAAGATAAATTACATTATAATAATGTAATCTTTTCAGTATTTTCCTTGCTTAGCAGAGTAAGACATACCAGTATGACAGGCCGGAATGTCGTGACGGTTCGATATGAAGACAGGTTGTCAAGTGGCAGAATTTGGCACCTGCCGCTTTGTAGATATATATAGCTATAGACATTAATAATTCAGTAATTATAGCTTTACTTATGGTCTGACTGTCAAAACTGATTCCGTTCCGATTTCGACTTATTAATTGTTTTCTTTATATTATTTTCGCTCTGGTATATAATATGGGATTTAGATTGATTTTTACATTAGGATATATTTTTGCTCTGATATATCAAATAGTGACATTGAATTTCTACACACAATATAAATTCAGGCAGAATGTCGAGAACGTCTCAAATTCAAGCAGAAGATGGATGAGCGAAGTGTCAGACACTATGTTCTCTGCACCTACCCTGCTATTAGAAAAAACGTGAAAAGTGGTTAAAAAACGATATAGAACTAAGTATTTTCTTGGTAGTGAAGAGTGAACATAAATACAATATATAATGCAATTTTGCCATCTCTTTACTTTGAAGTTAAAACCTTTTAGTTTCTGAAGACGCTTCTCGTAGCCGTTTACTTTACTTAGAAAGGTATTATTTTTGTGAAATTATGAAGTTATATTAAGTTATATGAAATAAGACAAAATATGTATTACGTATTTATTTTTCAATAATAAAATTAAATCAAAATTTGTATTTTTTTTTTAGTAATAGTAAAAAATATAACGCTTATGACCTCTTCAAAGCGCAGCGTTAAGTTCCGCCACTTAACACGCAAGCCTCCGAATTTGGCGGAAAGTGGGGAACGGAGTGTCTTAACGCTAGGTTCTCTCTGCCCACCCTGCTGTGTGCGGGATACAACGTGAAGCTTAAAAAATAGCCAAAAATTACCCCTCAGTCGACTAACATTATAAAACACCGTACCTTTAAATTTATCTACGCTATAAATTATCGTTGATTTGTCACCACAAATCCGCATTTCGATTTGAATTTTGACGGTAACTCGCGCGAAGTTTCTATGATTCTGTTCTACTGACATTTAATTCGGCGAATTTCTAACTGGACGTACATATTTGGTAGATGATTATTATTTTACCATTGTTTGGTTCCGCAATTTGTATGAGCTTTTGATAAGCTTATTGATTTTGTGTGACTGAACTGATATGACAATAATGTTTCAGGTCAAACTTTTACTAGGTGTCCAATATGTAAGCAACATATATATATACTAATGTTTTCTAAATAAACACTCTAAGTGTTTAGTTCATCATAAGAAACAACTCAGTATCATTATCGAGGAGTGGAAATATTTAATATTTCCATTTCCTTCGCTCCGGTATCGAGGCAAAGCGTGGTGTTAAGATCCGCCACTTAACACGCAATGCTTCTATAATTCGGCGGTGCATGGGGAACAGAGTGTCTAAGTACTAGGTTCGGGATACAGCGTGAAGTTTAGTATCATTATCTTTTTTCGTGAAAAAAAAATACTCGTTAAACAAACAAAACCGCAAACCACTACACACATCTACATATACTATGGGCAAGTCAAAATAAAATAATATAAAATTAATTTGAAGGAGGAATTAAAAAAATATTCTTCGTTCATGCTCTGAAATTATTCATACATCTAATATACATCTTTGTATCCGGACAAATGTGTCAATTTACAAATCAAATAGACGACAGTAGTTCAAAAGAATAGCATCACCAGATTTTCTAACTTGGATAAATTACAAGTGTTATTAACAAAAGTATGACAAATAAATTGCAAACATATACTTTTTACGAAGCGCAGCGTTTAGTTCCGCCACTCAAACATAATGTCTTAATTTCTGATGGAAAGTGGAAAACGGAGAGATTTTCATCTCATCAGGTTCTCTATAACTATGCTGCTATGCGACAAAAGAGCTGAAACTGAAACGAAAAATAAAGGATAATTCAAAAGTGACGTATTTATTAAGCAATTTGATCTTGTTTTGATTGAATTGAACGGAAAAAGTCAGCCGTATAGGATTTCCGGTCAACCAATTTATGGGGACGTAACTAACAGATTTACAGTAATATAGTATTTTGATTCGAGATAAAATACTGCGGATATTGAATTTGTTTTCGATCTATTTTTTGTCAGCTTTACGTCTTTTTTAGCAAAGCCGAGTAGTCAGAGAGAATGTAGAATCAAGACACTCCGTTGTCCACTTTAAGGTCGAAATCAAGACTTTAAGTGTTAAGTGGAGGAACTTAGCGCCGCCCTTTGTCTTTGATGCCAAAGGGGAGAAATGAAAATATTAAATAATCATTTATCTGATTCCCGAATCAAACCCATAACCATCGCCTTTACAGGCAGACGCTGTCCCACTGCACGGAGAGGGCTCCATCGATTGATCTATTTAAATATTATTTTGTTTAGGTGTTTATTTCTAATGTAGTCAATATGTAGTTTTTTATTTAAGGACTTCTGGATAAATCAGCGTTAAGTACAGCCACTTAACATGCAATGTTTCGATTTCGGGACGGAGTGTCTTGACACTTAAGTTTTCACTGACGGAAGAAGTGGGTAACATTATTTTTTACTTCCTTGCCTTAGTTTACCTTTTATAGGCTATGTTCTGTGGCAGTTATGTATAAAGTAAAAGTTATTATTAACTTGTAATTGTTATTTATTTACAATTCACTCTTCGTGTTCCGATAGTCTTAGAGCGCAAAGACTTTTGGCTACTAAGGCACAGACAGACAAAATACTGAAATCGAAATTTGGCAGAATTCCTTAGGGATTTAAGGAATAACTAAGTTAGGTTTTCCTGAAATTCCTCCAGTCTACTAACTGTAGAGTAAGCTGAAATTTATGTCTCTCTGTTTGAACTACCGAAGATATAGTACATAGAAATAGTAAAAATAGAAAGATTTTCTTCTATCTAAATCTTTTAGAAAATCTATGCAATGAAAATTGCAGGCGGAACTCTAAAGATCTTTGGATGAAAAAGATTAATATACACGCTTCTAATGATATTCTCCTATATTCTTCCATTCTATACGTAATGTCAGAAGATATTACGTACGTAGTAATCAGAAAGTGGAAACAGAGTAACTTAACATTAGGCTCTCTCTAACCACATCATCGCGCGGCATAAAGCGTAAAGCTGAAAAGATAAGAACCCATTTGTACTTAATTTCTCTAAACTAACCAAAATATTTATATACATTTCTTCTAATAGGCTTTACACCCACAATCACCAAATTCCACACACGTTTGAACACCAAATAACTATTTACATTTATTTATATGTCAGCTAAGTATTTGTTTAGTATTGAAATCTATTATATAATAGAATCCAGGGAATGACCTCGCTTAGTTCCCACCGTTACACTTCGAGCCCAACGAAACAATTTGTTACAAGTGAAAACGCCTGAAAGTTTCTAGACCGAGTATTTGTGACTTGCCCACAAATGGCCGCCTCGTGGATTGTGTTTGGCTTGGATTTATGTATATTACTGTTGGTTAGAATTTGCGGAGAGAGGGTGGGAATGGAGAGTAAGTTAATACGAGTAATAGAATAAACTTTCTTTTGTTTTATTTATTTATTTTATTTTAGCTTCACGCTGTATCCCGCACACAGCAGGATAGGCAGAGGGAACCTAGTGTTAAGACACTCTGTTCCAAACTTTCCACCGTATTCGAAGGCATTGCGTGTTAAGTGGCGGCTCTTAACGCCGCACTTTACCTCGACACCAGAGCAAAGAAAATGGAAATATTAAATATTTTCATTCCTCGAGTGGGAATTGAACCTACAAACAGTCGTTTACAGTCGTTTAGTCACACGTTTGTGCCACTGCGCCACGACTGGCCCCTTAATCTTTCTTTTGGGTTATGTAAAAAAGCTTTACGCTTTGTCTCGCAAAGTATGTCAGAAAGAACTTGTACGGGCTCCGTTCTCTAGTGTCAAGTCTTCGTTCTTCTCATTCCCCCCGAAATTAAGACACAGCGTACTAACTCAAGACACTCAATACTGCATCTTTTTCTTACCATTGCGAAGAAATATAAATAATTTTCATATAATTATTCTTTAGAGTATGGCTTGAATACACAAACAATCGCAACTATAGTCGGAGGCGGTTCCACTTTACGATAATGGTCTCATATTAGTAAAGTTAGTATATAGAATGTGATTGGGGTGTAGAACATAAGCAAAAAATAATCATTTGAACCAATATTCCAAATGCAAATTGGGAATTTTCATTGCTTAAATTTTTGATTTAAGAATATTTTAGATATTTTTACAATGCCAGCGTTGCTAGATATGCAAAAAATTGACTAGGTATTAAGCTATTTTTATTTTAGCTTCACGCTGTATCCCGCACACAGCAGGGTAGGCAGAGGGAACTTAGTGTTAGGACACTCTGTTCCCCACTTTCCGCCGAATTCGGAGGCATTGCGCGTTAAGTGGCGAAACTTAACGCCGCGCTTTACCTCGACCCCAGAGCGAAGAAAATGGAAATATTAAATATTTCCACTCCTCGAGTGGGAATCGAACCCACAACCAGTCGTTTACAGTCACACGCTTGTGCCACTGGGCCACGACTAGCCACAATTTTCCTAATTATAAATCCAAAAACAAAGTGGGGAACGGAGTATCTTAACACTAAGTTCCCTCTGCCTACCCTGCTGTGTGCGGGATACAGCGTGAAGGTAAATACAAAAAAACAATATCCGTAAGAAGGATTTGAACCTTCAAACATAATTTACAATCAGACACTAGTCAGCTGCGCCACGACTATGTAAAAATCCTTTGAATATTTTATAAATATAAAAGGAAAAGGTGATTGACAGTTCTATTAAGGGGCAACTAAACTATTATGGAACTGAAATGGAATTGGCATTTGGGGAAGAAGATTTTTTAAATTATTTTCTTATTGAGAAGAGGTTATTATGGCACAGTGGGACAGCGATCTACTGTAAACGCGATAGTTGTGATTTCGATTACCACGCGGGAAAAAATAACAATTATTAATATTTTTTTTTAGCTTCACGATTGTCGTGTGTTAAGACACTCTGTTCCCCACTAGAATAATAAAATTAAAAATGATTTTTGTTTTTTGCTTCAAAACGTGTGGCTTTCAGTTCAGCCACTTAAAACGCAATGTCTCGATTTAGGGTGAAAAGTGCACGACGTAAAGCCTTAACTCTAGGCTATGTCCGACTGCCCTGTTATAAAGGAAAAAGGTGTGAAGCCGCCTTTTTTCTTCTGTTACCTAACAAAAAGCACACCGCTAACTTCACGATCTAACTCGCAATATTCAAAATTTATGCAGAAAGCAGAGAACGGAGTGTCTTAAAACTAGGTTTAAGTCTTAGTTTTAAGTAATGAAATTGTTAAAAATAAAATGTATATGCATATTATACAAGAAGAATTATGTTAAAAAAGCTACAGACCTTATGTCTGTAGAGTAATAAAATAGAATTATTAAAAAAACACTACATTTTCACTGCCCGAAGCTACACTCTTAGTATTGTAATGAAGCATTTATTTAGTATGGAAAATTTATGTCATTGAGTTCAATGGTCCTGCGACCAAAACAGTAAACAGTTAAGCTAAATCAATATGGGAGACTTGTTTGTGAAAAAATCACGAATGGAAGTTAGACTTCTAACTTCAGGCATAAAATCATATAATGTAACGAATGACATTGGAACCTGTAAAAACTTATATGTAAAAAGTTAGACATACTGTTTATTTACTGAGAAAAAATATTTTAGAAAAAATAGAAATGCATTTCCATACATACATTATATATGTATATGTCGAGGAAATCGTGACGCATTGTGACAATATCTCACAATAACCACGATGGTAGTGGATTCGATGACACTTGAGGGAATATTTAAATTAAATTAATAAAATTTCTAAGCTCTTTTACCTTATCTAACAAATCGCGACATTGAGTTCCTCCACTACGCAACGTCTCAATTTAGTTGAAAAACGGAGTGTCTTAACACTAAGTTCTCTGACCTTTTCCCTACCCTGCTATCCGGGACAAAAGCATGAATATAAAAAAACAAACAATGTTATTACAAAAACGCATTAATCAAACCATTTTATTAAGTTAAACTTCTTGCAAAGTGTGTTATCGTCGCTGATTCTACATTCCGAGCGTAGTTCTCGAGAACATAAATCATAGCCGGTTGCTCTTTGTTTTTTATACTTGCTGTAGTTTACTTTGAACTCGGCAATAATAACTTAAGCGTAATGAGTAAATGAAAATTGTTTTTAAAAATTAAAAAATTAAAAAATTAATAACTTCACGCTATATCCCGCACACAGCAGGGTAGGCAGAGGGAACCTAGTGTTAAGGCACTCCGTTCCCCCCTTTCCGCCGAATTCGGAGGCATTGCGTGTTAAGTGGTGGAACTTAACGCCGCGCTTTACCTCGACACCAGAGCGAAGAAAATGGAAATATTAAATATTTCTACTCCTCGAGTGGGAATCGAAACCACAACCAGTCGTTTACAGTCACACGCTTGTGCCACTGGGCCACGACTGGCCTTCAAACATTTTTGTTTTAATTCAGACTAGTTACTAGACAACACATGCGTATATCTTTTTGGTGGGGTATTATTATATTCCCCACTAACAAGATTCAAATGTCTTTTTCAATTTTCCTAAGTGTGGAATAACACTTTAAAAATGTTTAAAAAGTATTTAATAAATAACATTCTCTCTTGCGAAATGGTTGTTCGTAGAATCATCTTTGGGTAGCAGAAATTTGTAAAAATCTCTCTACAGAGATGCTAACAATATAAATAAGTTGTAATAAAGCGTATAAGAATTTTGACGCAGCGGATAGTAGAACGCATGGCTCAGCGGTGAGAGCGCCTGAACGGTATTCAGGAGGCGCCGGTTCGAATCCCGCTGGGTTCAAATTTTTATATTTTTTCTTTAAATGTCTTTTTGAATTATTATATTTTAATTATTTTTATTTCTCTGAGTTCAGGTCACTTAATGTCAAAAATTGGGTTGAAATGTGAAGAATAGATCCCTAGTCTTGCCACTAGGTTTTCTTTAACTACTCTGCTATGGGAAAAAGTGATTTGATATTATTCCATCATTTCTTTTATTTTATATACTACATAACATTTAGGTACAATAGATGAAAATATCTGAATGTTATAGTATGTTTAGGCGAATTCTAACAGTTAGTTTTTATTATTTTAAAAACCTATAATATGTAACTAAATTAAAAAATTGAATATTTTTCTTTACTTTACTTACCTTACACATACATATATAGTAGGCAGAGAAAATCTATCAACTCGGTTGTCTACTTTCCATCTTGCTAACAATACGTAAAAGTTTTTTAAGTTTATTTTCCTTTCTAGATTCACGTTTTCAGGCATACAGTACCCAGTTCATTTTAACTTTCTGGCCAAATTGAGACATTGCGTGTTAAAAAGCGGAACTTAACACCACACTTGGACTTATCACTAGAGTGAACCAATGAAAATAATTTAAATATAATCATTACC
Source organism: Dryas iulia moderata (assembly GCA_019049465.1). NCBI lineage: Eukaryota > Metazoa > Arthropoda > Insecta > Lepidoptera > Nymphalidae > Dryas > Dryas iulia. The sequence goes on from CM032440.1 coordinate 3,346,397, forward strand.
TCTGGCGTTATTCGAATGTACTACCATCGTCTAAACAATCAAACGCTATCACTGTACCATAACCTCAATTCAAGTTTTAATAATAATGACTTATATTACCTTAAACAAAACTAAAACTATGTACACGAGCTTTCCGTATAAAGTAAACAAGTTGACTTTCATACTTTCTGTATAGTTAAAGTAGCTTTCGCAAACCTCATTTTTGCGGATATTAAACACGCTTTGAGATAGCGGTGGCTGTATGCGCTGCCTATAGCTGGATTTATTATTTTCAATTTTTACATAAAACTAGGAGATTTAACTGAGGCATGTTTATAGAGGGAGGGAGAAGAGGGAGAGAAAGCGACGTCTCCTTATGAGATGAGATTTAAATGAATGTTTTATTTAAGATTTTTATGTTTCACTCAGAATTCTTAGCTCGTAGCTTGTTTAAATAATAAATAAGATGCGAATATCTTATTTATGTTTTTATACTGCGTTTCTATGCAGTTTTTTTATATCTTTGTTAATTATAGAATAAAATTTTGCATAATTTCCTTGATTGGCGAACGTTTATTATTCGTATCAGTAAATACTGCGTAAGAATTTTTTCGATCATCATCAAGTGCAAATAAAGTTATTACAAAGCCTAAATTTAACTTTTTCTGAATAAAAAGTTAGGTAGAGACCACAGTGTCAAGACACTCCATCCTTCACTTTCCACCCGATTAATAGACATGGCGTAACTTAACCCTGCGATATTGTATTAAAACGTTAAAGGTGAAACGGTCCTACAATTTGTATTTAATATTTTGCCCACTTTATTGCTATTGCAAGGGCTATAATAATATTACATTTGATGTCCGGTATGACGACGTCGGTACATTACGAGCCACTTTACCTTAGCTGTAAGTACTATAAAAAGGGAAAAAGCAGCAATTTTCCTTTGAAATAAATAAAATGACACTTATTCAGGACACCATTAAAATATAAAGACTTGGGTTGTAGGTTTGATTCCCATTCGGAGGTTAAAAATATTAAATTATAATCTTTCTTAGTGCTATTATTTTTATTTGTCTTGTCAAAATGCGTTGAAATTCATCACTCTGCCTTATCAATTAAATAAAACTATCCAATATTCTAATTAATTAGGTTAAAAATGTTATACGATTTATTTCTGTAGAAATATACTTACATACTTCCCTTACTATAACCATCAAATATTAATTAATTGACAACAAAAAACATTTTTTTCTTATAGTGTTAATACTATATAAATCGCCTTCTGCTCTGAACAATTTAACATAAGTTAAGTCACAAAATCTTTTTTAAAAAGATATGGCAAATTAGCTCTACTCGTGACTTTTTACGCGTGAAATTTAACTAAAAGAGAAATAAAAGTAACCTAACTTACGTCCTATTACATCATCTAAACGGATATTAGCGGTAACAAACAGACAGGCAGACAGACAACAAGTACCTACTAGGTAGGTAAGAAACGGAACAAGTACATTAGTAAGAAACGATAATTTCAATTTAAAAACGCGACAGTAATAATAAATACAGAAACATGAAACTGCTGCCATTTTCGTATTAATACTTATTAGCAAATATGATGAAATGAATACCACCTAAGAAAAAGCTTTCACACAGCAAAATCCCATATAAAAATAATCAAAACCTTGCCAAATACAAAAGTTTTCTTAAAGAAACCCATTAGACTCATTAAAAAGGAAAAATACATCCAAGAAACTCCGTTCTTTTAAAGAAAATCTAGGCAATTAAACCGATAGAACTGGCCAGCAATAAATCCAATTTCCAACTGCCCCGTATCATCCTCCAATTATTCCCAAAAGGTCGGCAATTCACTTAAACAAGCAGGTATCTTGCCCCAATAAGATCGTCTAGGGGCCATGATTTATGTACCTAACATAACTAGCACCTTGGGACAGAAATGTTTTGCGATTGACTGTCTGGGTTCGAAAATTCTTATATATTTTTTGGTATATAATAATAGTATCTATATATAGTAATTGCTGATCAGGCTCAGATCAGGCAGGATCAGGATCTGGCAGTCTTGATTTCAGGTGAGGGGAGAATGGAGTGTCTTGGTAAATACATGGTAATACTAGGTTCTCGCTGATTTGGTAGGCGTGAAGCATATAGCAATAATTGTAATGGCCACTACATGATTCTCACTTTTGACACACTATTTTTGACTTTTGACACTTATGACATTTTTTGAATTTTATTTAATCTTTCCATTTAAATCTAAGAATAGAAATTAATAAAAACGAGATATTAATTTCCGCCATGCAATGTTTGGAAGACGAAAAATATATATCTAATTAGCTTTGGCATAAGAATTGGCAAGTAATTAATTGCCCGATGGTTGTAAATACCCCATTTATAATCTCTAAATTTAAAAACTAACTTTATGCAATTCATTCATTTAAAACTGCGTAATTTAAAATTGACTTCTTCTACCACCAATTATGTCGATTTTGAGTCTTCTTCTTCGTACACTCTTGACAGAGTGGTCGTGATCGTCAGGTAAGTGTTAGTGCCGCGCCTCACGATCCAACGTCATTCTTCAGGGATAGCTGCTTTCCTATACATTTGAAGAGGGAATCGATTTTGAGTAAAAAGTGGAAAATTTCTCCATAAATATATATTAAGAGTAACGTAAAATAAAATATCCCTATACATATCACAACTACAAACATATATTTAGATAGTAGGTACAAATTTTTACAAATCCCTTTTATCCAACAATTGTTAAAACAAACTGCGAACGCACTCCACGAGTGTGTTTTGATTGAATTTGACCAAAAAGCAGAGTGCAGGTATCGGATTTCCGATCAGCCAATTTATATTGAAACATGTAAATGCCTCTCTATACTCGTATCTTTCACTGATGTACTCGCTCGATAGAAATTCGATAGGTTGTTTTACTATTGTCACTGACGTTATAGTTTTAGTTTGGATTTTTTCTATACAAAAGAGTAAAATTCGAATGTTTCTTTGTTATAATAAAATAATCATTTTTTCGCATTTTACTAAATGCGTATTAATGTTTGTATACACGGCTTGTAAAAGAAGATTTTTATAATTTTTGTCTCTTTTGGCTTATCTCTTTAGCGGCTGGACCGATTTTTACAGGACTTTCACTGGCAAGTAGCTGATGTAATAAGGAGTAAGTTAGGTTACTTTATTTTGGTTATCATAATATCTGCGAACTGAGCGATAACTTTTTTGTAAACTAAAGTATACGGATACAATATGCATTGTCTTAGTAATGTGTACGTGCTTTACATAAAAGTATTTGTAACAACAACACTTGGAAATGTATGTGATATATTTATTTAAGTAATTTGATATATTTAAGACGAAAAACATGAATAACATTACTTTATTTAATATTTTCATTTTCTTCGCTCTGGTGTCGAGGTAAAACCGTGGCGTTAAGTTCCGCCACACGCAATGCCTCCGAATTCGGCGGAAAGTGGGGAACGGAGTATCTTAATACTCGGTTCCCTCTGCCTACCCTGCTGTGTGTGCGGGATACAGCGTGAAGCTGAAAAAAAAAACTACACTAACGACATTACTACGAAAATTATTGAGTTTGCCTATATAAAATATTGCTAAATATCCATTTCCATACTTCTCTATTCGCATGATTTTTATAAAACGGAACCCCTAAGTCTTTCTTACACATATTATGTATAAAGATTACTTAATTGGCATAGTGGGAAAATACTTCAATTTACACAAAATGATTTTGGTTTCGATTACCGAATTGGAAGTTCTAAATGGAGCATGCTAAATGTACGCCTAAAACTACTGTAATTATATTGTTTCGATTTCAGGTGGAAAAATTGAGATTGGAGTGTTTTGACACTAGGTTCACCCTTACTATCTTGCTATGAACAAAACGCTGTGCAGCTGTGAAAAAAAATATTATATCTAATATTAAGTACAAATTTGGTACATATTTTCAACCTTCAAGCTTTGTAATTGAATAAATAACTATTACATAATAAAAAAATCCAACAAAAAGGTCACAAAACCACAAAGAAATTAATTACGAAATCACACAGAAAAATTAGGTTCATTATCTCATTTAAAATGCGAAATAATTAACGTAACTCTGTACAGAATTAACCAAACAATGAAACAAATTGGACGAACGTAAATTAAGTTGGTGGCTTTACTCTCACTTCTCTTACACGTCTATGTCAAAGTTTGAAACAAAAATATAGATATATATTATAAATAACGGTTGTCATCCGTGGCACGATTTCCTTTAAATTATTTTTATTTCTCCACTCTAGTATATATAAACTAAGCACGGCGTTAAGTTCCGCTATTCAACAACCAATACTATGTGGGGAGACGGGTTAAGAATACAATTCCCCCCGCAGCTGGGTAGCGTCCCGTAAAAGGCAGGTAACCCAGTAGCTTGGTGATTCGTTCTCCGACTGGCTCGCGATCACTATCACACGTGTCAAAGACGAACCTCCAAACATCTGATGATGTGTTCCAATGCGATGGCATATAAGCCAGCTCTCCCTATTCCTACTATTCCCATCCTTCCTTCCTTCTGTCCTACATACCCGAGGCTGGTAACGCATCCATAATTAATGTTGTGGATGTCTATGGGCGAAGGTAACCACTTAACATCAGGTGGGCCTTCTGCTCGTTTGCCTCCTTTATTCCATAAAAAAAAATAGCAAGTTACTTATCGAGCGTCTAGTTTGAAGACATTCCATTCTCCACTTTCTGCCCGAAATCGACACATTGAGAGTTGAATGCGATACGAGGTGCAACTTAATACCATGCTTTGTCTTGTATACTTAAGCGGAGAAAGGAAAATGCTTCTAATATAATCCTAATGATAGTCCCGAACGGGAATCGAACCCACAACCAATTAACGTTTAAAAATAATGTTCCATGGCACCACGAAACCTTAATCATTTATTTATTTTGTATATATTCATTGGGTTCAGTCACTCAATATGTAATTTTTTTTATATATAAAAAGGACAAGGCAAACGAGCGTTCGGGTCACCTGGTGTTAGGAGAACACCGTCGCCCACGGCCCCGTGTAATACCGAGGAGCAACAGGGACATTGCCTGCCTTTAAGGTGGAGGTAAGCGCGCCTTTTCTCGATTTGACAAGGAAAGCGGAGGAAGAAGACACTCCGTCTTGACACTAGGTCCTTTCTGACTATCCCACTATGCGGGAATAAGTGTGAAGCTACTTTTTTTATATATTCATCCTCCACAGAACAACAAGGTGTTCCAAATTAGATTTCTTCAAAATCCGATTAAAGAACTAACTAGTTATGAATAAAAATGCAAGCAGTTAATTAGTCTTTGATAAAAAGCTTCAAGTTTAAAATTATTTCAAGATAAAAAGTTCACAAATTCTACTTTACGATTTACAAAGAGAAGTTCGGATTGCTAATTAACATTCTGTAAGGATTATTTTGCACTTCATTTATGTTTACAAAAGCTTTTGTCTATCTGTGTATCACATTCGGTTCTTAATTTGATGGTAAATAATTCCATATACTGTAGATGAGTTGAGAAGATTCGATACTGATTATGTATCTCTGTATATGTAGTGAGTATATACTGACTGTCTAGTAACTATATACATATATTTTTTTCTTTTTTTTTAGAGACACGCTATATCCTGCACACAGCAGGGTAGGCAGAGGAAACCTAGTGTTAAGACACTCCGTTCCCCACTTTTCGCCGAATTCGGAGGCTTGCGTGTTAGGTGGTGGAACTTAACGCCGTGCTTTACCTCTGATACCAGATCGAAGAAAATGGAAATATTAAAAATTTCCACTCTTCGAATGGGAATAGAACCCACAACCACTCGTTTAGTCACACGTTCGTGCCACTGCGCCATGACTATATATTAACTACATATGAGTTTTGACTTTTAGGTCTAAATTAACGAAACAGCAGGATACTCAGAGTTATTTTGGTGTAGAGAAACTCCTTATGTTACTCCTAATGTTACCTTCGTTCTAGAAACCATGTCTTCGCTTTTCGTCAGAAATCAAAATATTGCACGTTGAGTGGTGGAACTCAACGCCGTGCTTTGTCATGCCAGTGTAGTAAAATTTAAAGCCAAGACGGAGAAAACGACGTTCCCCGCTACTTTTTATGAGTCGAACGCTTTTAAACATACGTGTCAATAGACCCAAGAAACTCTTCATTCATTTCCGAAACAAACGAGCCTGCAAGCGAGGATTCGTTAGCTTTGTCGCACATTTTTATTCCGCGGTCCTAAGAGTAAATGCCGTTATAGAAGTGGTAACGTATCTTAAATCTTTTTAAATTCAAATCTTTATCATAAAATCCTTAGGACAAAACATATATATTTCTTAAGTTAAGGGTAAGGCAAACGGGTGTTTGGGTCACCTAATGGCATGCAAAAATCGTCTATATATTCGTCGAGACATATTTTTCCTCGTTTGCTATTCAGTCTGTGGCATATGTAAATAAAATCGCCAATAAAATAATAATATCTGGTGATCTGGTATCCCGATCTGGTATATCGAGTAATCGTTATTTTGTAATAATGATTACAATAAAAAAATGATAAAATAAATAAAAGCTACAATAAAAAATCTAAAACAAAAAAATAACAAAAAAATAAAAATAAATTACAAATATTGCGATATTGAGAGTAGTATAATAATGATATTTAAGGCGTTTTCTTTATTCAAAAATATGGAGAAAAAGACATTTTTTGAAAATGAAACCTAGCTAAATCGTTTTTCTTCCCCGAAACACCCTACATAGCAAATGTCATGAAAATCGTTGGAGCCGTTTCAGTGATCCGGATTATACATATAAATTATATATATATACCTAATAAGAATTGCTCATTTAGATACATAAGACACATCTCTGCAAGTTAAAAATTATGTAATTATATCGATATCCTGTGTTTTGTTTTGCTATTCGTAACTTTTTCAGTTTTAATAGATAATTCACAAAACTCCATATTTTTTAAAAAAAAATTAAAAAAATAACATAAGCACTATAAAAAATAAGTGAGGTAAATCATGTCACTACACTACTTATCGTTTTCCTCTCTGGTAAAAAAACAAAGCGTGGCGGTGAGTTCCACCACTTAAAGATTAAGTCTCGAATTCAACTAGAAAGCAGAAAACGAAGTGTCTTGACTAAGTTCTGGGCACTCTTACTTGAAATAACAATCCCTTCCTTTTTTTTAAATATTAATAATATATTTTTAATTTCAAAAGGCATCACACCACTTCCATTAATATCAATTCTAAGTAACATCTTGCCCTAAGGAACAAATGAGCCGGGGAAAGAAAATATACTTGCAAGTTTTTTATACCTCACTCCAAAGTTTTTTTACGTTTGTTAGGCTGAATCTATTGTTCCTTTGCAACGTTTTATTCTTTTTAACATGCAAGTGTTCGTAAATATGGGATTTTTGTGTATTGTAATTTATTTAATTTAAACGTTATAATTATTTTGAAATATAATTTATTCATTTGTTTTTAAGATTCTGGTGAGGCAATGTGCGGCGTTAAACTTCGTCACTAAGTAAGTGGTGTATCGATGTCTGGAGAAAGTGGGCAAAGGAGAGTTGAGATACTAGGTTCTCTTTTACTAACCTATTTTAAATTTTCTTTCTTTAATTTTGAGGTTATCTATGGCCAGTCGTGGCCCAGTGGCACAAGCGTGTGACTGTAAACGACTGGTTGTGGGTTTGATTCCCACTCGAGGAGTGGAAATATTTAATATTTCTATTTTCTTCGCTCTGGCGTCGAGGTAAAGCGCGGCGTTAAGTTCCGCCGCTTAACACGCAATGCCTCCGAATTTGGCGGAAAGTGGGGAACAGAGTGTCTTAACACTAGGTTTCCTCTGCCTACCCTGCTGTGTGCAGGATAGGGAAAAAAGATTTCGTTAATCATGACGTAAACGAAAGAAAACATATTTGAAAGTCGACATATTTCTTTATTATGTTTGAACGTAGAGAGAATCTAGTGTTTAGACACTCCATAATTCCGTTATTGGTAAAATTTTTGGAAATTGCGTCTCAGCCAAGTTTAGGTACCATTTTGCTTTACTAAATATTTAAAAATTATCTCCGTTGGGAACAGCTTAAGCGCCTGAATGATATAACTAGGCCACGATGGCTCACATAGCATACCCTCTTGGTAAAGATGACGTTATATATGAATTCTCCGTTTTCCGTGTATCACCTGTAATAGTGAAAACTTACGTTCTGGATGCCGGATTTGCACACGCAAGCAAAGCGCATCGTCAACACTGTGCTTTATTTTAATCATTAGATCGAAGAAATCAAAATAATTTATATATAATCATTCCACCGAATGGGAACCAAACCCAAAACCAATCACGATTACAGTCACGCCCTTTATCACTGACCCACGATGGTAATAGTACCTAATATTTATTCATATCGAAAATATATTCTTTGCATTAAATAAAGATTTTTAAAACAAACTTAATGTGAAATTGAAAATAATAAATTCTATGATAAATGGCATTCCTTGTACCTACGTAACATTAAAGTGTGACATTAGTACATGTTCTTTCTTTATTCCTGAGTTTATTTATCATTTTTCTTTCATTATAATGCAAATGATTTGTTCTTATAGGTAAAAATAAACTAGTACTTAAACACTTCGCTACCTAATTTTTTCTATGTTAAAACATTAGAAGGAAAAAATGAAAATAATTAATTTACCATCATTTTATCGAGTGATAATCGAACCCAAGACCAACTATGATTACTGTCCCACTGCGCCAATGGTAATATTTACTTATATTGAAATATTTATATATTTGCATAAAATAAATATATTTTAAAACAAACTTAATGTGAAATTGAAAATAATAAATTCTATGATAAATGGCATTCCTTGTACCTACGTAACTGAAAGGAGTGACATTAGTAGGTACATGTTCTTTCTTTATTCTTGAGTTTATTTATCATTTTCCTTACATTATAATGCAAACGATATTCTTATAGGTAAAGAGAATCCAGTACTTAAACACTTCACTACCCAATTATTTTCTTTGTCCGAATGGGACAAACGGAACGGAATGGGACCAGAAGGAAAAAATGAAAATAATTAATTTACCATCATTTTATCGAGTGGTAATCGAACCCAACACCAACTACGATTACAGTTAGTCACTGTCCTACTGCGCCAATGGTAATATTCACTTATATTGAAATATTTATATTTTTGCATAAAATAAAGATATTTTAAAACAAACTTAATGTGAAAATGAAAATAATAAATTCAACGATAAACGGCATTCCTTGTACCCACGTAACTAAAAAAAGTGACATTAGTACATGTTCTTTCTTTATTCTTGAGTTTATTTATTATTTTCCTTTCATTGTAATGCAAACGATATGTTTTTATAGATAGAGAGAATCCAGTACTTAGACACTTCGCTACCCATTTTTTTTCTTTGTCCCATTCACCAGAAGGAAAAAATGAAAATAATTAATTTACCATCATTTTACCGAGTGGTAATCGAACCCAATATATGGTAATATTCACTTATATTGAACCAAAAAATATATTCTTTGCATAAAATAAAGATTTTTTAAAACAAACTTAATGTGAAATTGAAAATAATAAATTCAACGATAAACGGCATTCCTTGTACCTACGTATTCTCGCTGGGTATCAGTTCGGGCGCTTTAGAGGGATATATATAATATGAAGATGTTTGCTGAGGCATCTCCTTTACCCTATGTTATGTCTATAGAATTTTAAAATGGAATATTTGTAATGTAAGTTTAAACTAGCAAAAATGTCTTTGCATAGTTAGCAATATCTGATGTAAGTTTTATGTAGTTTGGAGTGCTATCAAAATTTCAATGAAAAAGTAGCCTAGTAGTTTTTGATGCCATCGCGGCGCATTCAGTTTGGGATTATAAAGGGAATGGTTGTGAGTTCGATTTCCATGGTGGAAGTGGATTCCCAATCCCAAGGTGAAATTATTATATTTAAATTATTTTATTATCTTTGTTCTGATATTATAAAGTGCGGCGTTAAATTCCCTTAATACGCATTGTTTCAAATTGAGACAGTAAGAGGACACAAAAGTGTCTTGATAGTCGTGGCGCAGAGGCACGTGTCTGCCTGTAAAGCGACTGATTGTGGGTTTGATTCCCACTTGAGGATTGGAAATAATTATTATTTCTATTTTCTTCGGTGTCGAGGCAAAGCGCGGCGTTAAGTTCCGCCACTTTACACGCAATGCCCCCCAATTCGGCGGAAAATGGGGAACGTAGTTTCATAACACTAGGTTCCCTTTGCCTACCCTGCCGTGTGCGGGATACAGCGTGAATCTTAAAACAAAAAGAAGAAAACCTAGAGACAAAATTATCTTCTCTCCACTCCTTACTCGTGTTAGAGACACTCACGTTATCTACCAATTAATTATTTAATAAATATTCCATATAATAATTTGTAATGCAACCTATATAGTAAATAGGTAGAGGAAGCTCATAATCAGCCGTTGCATAAACTACATTTTAATCAAATTGCGTATTCTCTGTGCCTCCGTTACATATATGAATAATTATGCAAACATTCTAATGGTCCGCTATATTAATATTACTATTTTCAGCTTCACGTTTTACCCCGCATAGAAGAGTTAACAGGGAAATTTTAGTGACATGGCACTCTGTTCTTCGCCATTTGAATTAAAGATTTTGCATGTTGAGTGGCGGAAATCAATGCCACGTTTTGTTTTATAACAACAAGGGCAAAGTCAAATAATTTTATTCAAAATAAGAAGTTACATGCTTCATTTTTTGAACGTCAAATAGCTTACCACCGGTTCACTAAAGTTAATGTCTCATACCTGAGAAGAACCGGCGCAAGAAACTCAGCGGGACTTCTTTTTTTTAAAGCAATTGTGATATACAGATTTATTGCTGATTACTTTTGAAATAGCCTGGAGCGAGCATTTCATTCCCAAGGCGTGTTATCATTTATAAAATCTTTAATTAGTTAATAACCTTTAACATACAAGCATGTTTTCACAGTTTTTTGCACAGGAAAATAATAATCACTGTTGAATTACATGCATGTTTTGTCTTACCAGAACAGAAAAATGAAAATAATTTAAATATGATCAACTTCTGAGTAGGGTTCGAACCTGCAACCATCGCATTTTACATACGCTGCCCTATTGCACCACAATGACCTCGTATAAGAATATATGGTTAATTAATTAGAATAAAGGGTTAATTACATATTATATATTGCACAATATATAGCAATAGAACTGTGTCTGTTTGTATGCACAATGGCTATAGGTTATTGTCATTTTTATTAGTATGTTAAGATAAATTGCGGCGTTAAGTTCCGCAATCAAACACACAATATCTAAAAGAATGGCAATCAAATGGATAACAAAAATCCTGATATCTTTTCTTCTTACAACTTTTTGGTTAATAATAATAGTTTATTGACCAAAAGTAAAAAGTTACGTATACACTCTAGATACTAGACTGGACAAATTTCTTTGACAGTTTTGTTTATATTACTTGAGGTGAGTGTTGGCAGCCGTACTAGTACAAACTGTGTCACAGCCGCCAGGATAGCTATAAGTGATTGTAACTTTTACTAATACGTTAATATAAATCGCGGCGTTAAGTTCCGCAACCAAATACACAATAAATGGCTACCAAATGGACAACATAATTTCTGACATTTCTCCTTACTCGACTCAAAGTAGAAGAAAGCGTGAAGCTCATAAAGTAAACTCGTCTATATAACACTTGAAAAAAATCTTGATCTATAAAAGCTGTATTTACTTAGATGAAAGTAAAAACTAAAGTGTCGCTCCGACTGTCGAGTGCCGCTTGACGTGACTTGAGAGTTTGTAAATAAATGAATTCTTGTATCAAGTTCAATACGAATTAAGGAGAAAGAAATGTTTATTTTGGTGGTTATTTAAAAATTGTATTTTTTCGGTTGCATTCATGATTTTTTTCATATAGTAGCGTTGGCAGAGAGATGAGAGTGTTAAGACACTTATCCGTTCTCCAGTTAACGCATTAAATTATACATTACGTATTGAGTGATGATTTTTTTTTAGCTTCACGCTGTATCCCGCACACAGCAGGGTAGGCAGAGAGAACCTAGTGTTAAGACACCGTGAAGCTAAAAAAAAGATATTTTAGAACCTAGTGTTAGTACAGCGTGAAGCTAAAAAAAAGATATTTTATGGAAAAAAGTGCAGTAAACTAAAATTGCTCATAATAATGCCTTAAAAATAATTTAACGCGGTGTAGAGTCCCGCCGTTCAACACTAAATGTCTCGATTTCAGTAGAAAACGGTGATACACTAGATTCTCCCTGATTAGAAGGCTTTACAGGAAAAGGAGAAAAGTTAAAAAAAATATGATTACCATTTGCATGAATTATTTATAAAATACTAAGTACACCTTTCATCAATTCCAGCACTCAAAGCATTCTTTAAGTGAAAAAGACATTTAAAGAAAACGTATAAAAATTTGATCCCGCTGCGTTCAAATTTTTATACGTTTTCTTTAAATATATTTTTCAATTTTCCTAAATGTGGAATAACACTTTAAAAATGTTTAAAAAGTCTTTAAGTGAATATCATAAAGTTCATTCTGAGATATTTAGATTACATTTAATATTCTGGTACAAATAAGTAATATTATATGCATTGTGCTATCATAAGAACTTGTTTTAACTACCTTTGTATGTGAACGCAAGCTAAATAACCTAACAGCATGTTAACTATTGAATTAAAATACTGGATATGGCTTTTTTTAGTAATTGGTGATAAATGGAGGTGAGTGAGTGGCAGGGGAGACCTCGATTGACCTTCGAAAACACAGTATCGACGATACTGGAGGAAGGTCACGTAAAAAGTATGAGGCCCCCCCGGAGGGCGTGTATGAAGAGGTTGATGACAGTGGACGAGGCGAAAGAAGTATGCAAGGACCGTAGCGTTTGGCGCTCCGTTCTCTCTGACTACTCCGCTAGAGATACGGCGTGGTGATAAATTTCCTGAATTTATTTTACAGTTATAGATTGAATTAATAGATTTTTTCTTTATCTCAATATATCTTCAATATTGTGCGAAATAAAATAGAAATTAATATTTTTATTTTTCTATGTGTTTATTTGGATAATGGTAACTAATGTCAAATTCTGTTTTAATCAGAATCTTTAAATATACTAAACACAATAATATATGTGTAAGTTAAATGTATTTTAAATGTTACATAAATTTTACCTTGAGCTACATTAAAATATACATAACAAACAAGTTTTTAATTTTTTACCAACCTACATCTAATATCTAATATTTAATATATACTATAAATGCGAAAGTTGGTACGGATGCGTGTGAGTTTGTTACTCTTTCACGCAAAAACTACTGAAAGGGTTTTCATGAAACTTTGCAGTACTGTAGGTTTCATATCTGAATAGCATAATAAGTTAAAATTTATAGGGTTTTTAATCGACATAAAAAAGAGGTTCTTATGTATGTTCCCGATTACTCAAAGATGGGTGGACCGATTTCCAAAATTCTTTTTTTGTTCGAGAGAGAGTATTTCACAATTGGTCTCATGGTAAGGAGATCAGGATCTGATGATGGAATCCTGGAGAAATAGAGGACAACCTTCAAATTTGAAAGGCATAGATGCGGTTTTTTCGTATAATAACGCAATTGGGAGATCTGTATCTGACTATCATCTCATTTTATTAAGCGACTGCAAAAAAGGAGAAAGTTCTTAATACGTATGTTCCTCAGATTACTCGAAGATGGGAAGACCGGATCGAAACTCAATGATGATGTTTCTTGGTTCACGCGGACTAAGTCGCGGGTAACGGCTAGTAATATAATATAGAGGTAAAGCTTGCATCTTTGTATGTTCTCGGAAATACTGAACCGATTACGAAAATTCTTTCATAAACAGAAAGCTACACTCTTTAGGGATACTGTAGGCTATATTTTATTATGATTGAACAGGAGTTCAGAGCATCTTAAAAGGTCTCAAAAAATAGGGGATAAAAACTGCAAATCACGCGGCGAAGCCATGGGTCGCTAGTAATGGGATAAAGAGAGAGATACTAGTTAAGATATTATGCCTAGTCTATGTTCTTTTTAGAAGCAACTCGACGCTTTTTTACATTCCTGCCAGAATACTAGACCATGTTAGGTGATGTATTTTAGATATTTTTTTCAGCCTCACTACGGTCACTTTAATCTTTTCTACCCAGACCCGAGACCTTGCGTATTTAGAGGCAGGAGTCAAAATCGCACGGTGTCTTATCACCAGAGCAGGAAAATGGAAATATTTTCTTATATATAAAATCTTTCTCGAGTGGGAATTGAACCTAGCCGCCGCATATACGGACAGACGGATAAACAGTCAGATTCTTCAACAAGATTTTAATAATAACATTTTCAAATATCCCTTCCAGTACTTTAAACTTTACATCCAGCCAGGATTACCTTCACCGTGGACACTGCAATATTGTACACCGAATTCTCATATGCATGCAAATAAGATGCTCGTAGCGACTACGCTTAATTTGTAATGTGAATATTACACAGGCGAATGGTTTGCTTCACGCTTTATTATGATATTATGCTTAGATTTTTTTGTAGTTATATGCTTTTTTTGGTATATCAGGGTAGCCAGAGAGAGCAGAGTGTTAAGACACTTCGCTTTTCCCTTTCAGACATTGTATGTTAAGTAAAGAAAATTAATGCCGCGCCTTGTCATAGGTACCAGAGCAGAGAAATAAGAATTTTAAAGGTGTTTTTTTACTGAATATAAGGAAAATAGTTGTATATTTGGAATTGTTATATTGTATGGTATTTAATATATGGAATTGATCACAAAGGACAACAATATATATACGATCTAGGACGGTAAAAACACTTGTTATTCAAATTCAAAGGATTTGTTTAGGTTTTTTCTTTTTGGTTTGTTTCTCATTTGGGAAGATCGTTAAAATTTTCCCACTCTTCTAGATAAAACAAGGTGCAGCGTTAAGTTCCGCCACTCAACATGCAAAGTCTCGTTTTTAAGTGAAAAGAGAAGAACCTAGTTGTCTTGATACTTAGTTCTCACTGACTAATCCTGGTATGCTATAAAAATCGTGAAAGCTAAGGTAAGTAAATGGATATTGCAAATGCAAAAAACATATAGTAACTAATTAGTTAAAGTTAGTTGTACAAAGTGTGACTGTAAAGCGATTAGTTGTGGATTCGATTCCCGCTCGAGGAGTGGAAATATTTATTTTCATTTTCTTCGCTCTGGCGTTAAGTTCCTCCACTTAACACACAATGCCTCCGAATTTGGCGGAAAGTGGGAAACAGAGTGCCTTAACACTAGGTTCCCTCTGCCTACCCTGCTGTGTGCGGGATACAGCGTGAAGCTAAAAAAAAACTATCCCTAGTAATATATAGTATACCTAGTAATTACTAGCTATGTTCTTGTAATAGAGTATAAAAAGCAGTACATATCCACATTAAAATTGCTCTTTGTATTCAGTTGTGTAACATACCTCCTCCCTTGGCACGTATTTAACTAACCGTCTACTGCACGCTACATTCTGCACCCTTAGAATAGAAGTGGTCTAACTCGAAATTTTTGTAATTTATACTTTAATAACTGTCTATGAAAAAGTCTGTATTTACTAATATTTTTTTAAAGATTTCTAGATTGCAATTTTTTGCTGGCTGCATTTGAAAACTAAATTCTCACTCAAAGTTATGCTTTTATACTTAATACTTTAACGTAGTGTTAAATCACTCCGTTCTCCACTTTCTACCTGAATTCAGGATATGCAATGTAGGTATTAAAGATTGGAAATGAAAGTAATAAAAGTATTTATACGTAAGCATCCTCCCAATGGGAATCGAACCCACGACCATCGCGCTTACATCCATATACTGTACTACTGCGCCATAATGGTAGAAAATTAGTAAAAATTAGAATTATATTTTATAATTAGTTTCGTCAATCACTTATACATTATACCTTTTTTATGCAATAGACTAAGTCCCGTGTAGCAGTGATAGGAATAAATATTGCTGCTTACTGCCTCCATTTTCTACATGTTAAGAAACATTCTTGTCTGAATGTAAACGCAATAGCATGTGGGTTCCATTCTCACGCGGGGTAATGTTTGCATAAAATTATATTCACTTTCCCACTCTGGTAAGATAAAATACGGCGTTGGGTTCCGCCACTTAATACACAAAGTTTCAACAGTTGGTAGGGTAGTGGAAAACGGAGTGTTTTGGTACTAGGTTCTCTCTGACTACCCTGTTATGTGAGACAAAGCTGTAAAAAATCTATACTAAGTGATTGTAAACTAATACAATTTTCATGTAAATTAATTATTATGAAATGTGTTATACATATGTATATTTAACAATTTCAAGGTCTAAATATTTTTTCTTAGTAAAAGCTTGTGGGGCCGGTCGTGGCTTGTAGGACACGACAGGTAGATAGGTAGACAAAGTGTAAAAGTAAAGCGATTGGTTATGGGTTCAATGCCCACTTGAGGAGTGGAAATTTAATATTTTCATTTTCTCCGCTCTGGTGTCGAGGTAAAGCACGGTGTTAAGACGTTACCACTTAACACGCAATGATTCCAGAATTCAGGGGTGCCTGGGGAACGAAATGTCTTATCACTAGGTTCTGCTAACCCTGCTGTGTGCGGGATACAACGTGAAGCTAAAAAAAAAAAAGGCTTTTTATCTGCACACAACCTAAACACAAACTAAAATTTTTTTTATATTATAAAATTTTGCCCAAAAAACGTTATAACAGGAAAAATACATATCTTTTTCACTAACTAATACTATACACATAGATTTCTAAAGCTCCCTTTTTAAACTATCGCGCTAAATTCCACTGCAAACATCGTACATCATAGCTGACAGCCGAGACAACTCGATCTTCGTATTGGATTAGTGTAAAATGAAAATTGAGGCTATTAACATTTTCTGTTAAACATGCTCATAATAAATCATTTTATAGTATATAGAAGTTTTGAGTTTAAATAGTTTTAGTCATTTAAAGGTATTTTAGAGGTACTTTTAAAGGAAATTCTGAAAAATATATATGTGTATTTCAATTTTGAAATTTAGCCTTCGTCATTTAAGCTTAACCGAAATCAAAAGTTAGGTCTAACTACTGGCAAAATTAGTAGTTACGTTACTAAGCTAAATTAACAAAAAAAAAAAATCAAACTAACATGTCAATACACTCAAAATGTCGGATGTAGTAAATATGTTTTAATCCCTTTAAAAAAATACTAATTTATTATAAAGAATACTTCTAGAGAACAAAATATATACAATTAAATAGTTTGTGCTCTTTAAATTTATATATTATACTAGTGGCCCGCTCGTGGCTTTGCCACGTGATCTACATAACTATAACGTTATATGGCAACCCTCGGGGGTGATTTTTATGAAAAATAAAGTAGCCTATATTACCTTTTTTTTTTTTTTTTTTTTCGTCAGGAAATCCGTTACGGATACCAGCCCGAGTGGGGACCCGGAACGTGGTTATGTGGGACTCCGGTGAGGCAAGATGGTAACGCCGCCGTTACCCACTAAAACCTGACGGTGCTCCTTCTCGACCGCCACTGAACGCCACGGAGTCCGTTTCTACACAGTAAAGCGGGGGTAGGGGTAGACCTGCACTAATTCTGCCCCAACGACTAGTGTTAGATGGTGGGCACTACAGTCGTTACGGTTGAAAAGGAACTCTTGACTCACAAATACACATCCACAAAGGCCGGGTCACTTGTGTGAGGTATTTGTAATGGTCACGCTGCCGCAGCCTCTACCGCTGAGACCTTTAGACCTCTAGAAAGGCGTGAGGTCTCGGCTATTGGCTGGGCAATGCGGTGAGAGGCAATCTCGGAGTACCTATCCCGTGTTACCGCACGTCGGTGGTCCGTGCGCGAGGAGGTCCTCTGCACACTATGCGTGTAGCAGATATAGAGGTGTTATAAAGCCTATATTACCTTGGATTATCTAATTTTAACTATATTTATTGATTAACTATATTTTTGCCAAAATTCTTTACAATCAGTCAACCGAGCAGTCAAGACAGAAAATTTAAAGTCAAGACTCTCTGTTCTCCATTTTCCACCCGAATTGAAGATATTGTATGTATGAATGGCGGAACTCAATACCGCGTTTTCATTTCAAAACCAAAGCAAAGAAATACAAACCATTTAAATATAATCATTTTTTCGAATCGAACAGACACTGATCCACTATACACGGTGGCCTAAATGTAGCCATTCGTAAAATATTATATTTATTTGTTCAAAAAATTGTGGCCTGTCGTGGCCGAGTGGCACAAGCGTGTGACTGTAAACGACTGGTTGTGGGTTCGATTCCCACTCGAGGAGTGGAAATTATATTTCCATTTTCTTCGCTCTGGTGTCGAGGTAAAGTGCGGCGTTACGTTCCGCTACTTAACACGCAAGCCTCCGAATTCGGCGGAAAGTGGGGAACGGAGTGTCTTAACACTAGGTTCCCTCTGCCTACCCTACTGTGTGTGGGATACAGCGCGAAGCTAAAAAACAAACAAAGCAATCTCATCAATTCAAGCAAAAACAACGAAATCATGATATACAAACATATCAGACAACCTGCCACTATTGGCAGATTTAACAAAAAAAATACCTTAAAGGAATATGACCGGCATTATTCTAGGAAATGGTTTAATATTAAAACGATACGCAGGTTACAAAAGGCTTTGCATTCGATACGTTTTATTTACATTGGACATGTTATTTATTCAGCCTGGCTGATTCCATTAGTCCTTGTTGCATATACATGACTATGTTGGCGTTGAATATTTTTTGATTTAGTATATACACAAGGGCTGGTCGTGGCGCAGTGGCACAAGCGTGTGACTGTAAATAACTGGTTGTGGGTTCGATTCCCACTCGAGAATTGGAAATATATATTTCCATTTTCTTCGCTCTGGTGTTGAGGTAAAGCGCGGCGTTAAGTTCCGCCACTTAACACGCAATGCCTCCGAATTTGGTGGAAAGTGGGGAACGGAGTGTCTTAACACTAGGTTCCTTCTGGCTACCCTGTTGTGTGGGGGATACAGCGTGAAGTTAAAAAAAAAGAAAAATAATAAGTACATAGAGAAATAAAAGACTGAAGGTTACATATATAAATGACTAGTTGTGCCTGCCACTTGATCTGCGTGAAATTAAGTAAGAAATTAAGAAGAAGAAAGTTATAACTCTAATATAGATGTAGCTTAAGTTACTCCTTATTATACCAGCTATCTGTCAGTGGAAGCCCCGTCAATATCGGTTCAGCTGTACCAGAGATTATTTTGACCAAACAGACAGACAAAACTTATTAAAAATTTTATCTTCAATATTACAAAGAGGCACTTCAATTTTATTTTATTGTAATATTACTCTTACATTAAAAGTGGCCTTTTTGTGATGCTAATAAATGCCTTGAAAAAAGAGCAGTATATAAATTTGCCCCTCTTGTGTTTTATCCCTATAGATCAACTTATCCTGGTATATGCTTCAAAACCATACTATGCTTAAACTTCTATATGTTAATATTTTTAAGTTTCTGAAGCATTATTTACACACTTTATTTAGAAATTATAATAGTCGTATAACAATTCGCAATCGGGTATAGAACGCACGACTTAGGGGACAGCGCATTACCGGTTTTGAAGAATCACGGGTTCAAATCCTGCTGTATTCAAGTTTTTATACATTATTAAAAAAAGTGTTTTTTTAGCTTCAGGTTGTATCCTGCACACAGCAGGATTTGAAACGTAGTGTTAAGACACTCCGTTCCCCACTTTCCACCGAATTCGGAGGCATTGCGTGTTAAGTGGCGGAACTTAACGCCGCACGTTGCCCCAACCAGAGCAAAAAGTTTTCTACACGTAACAAATTCAATATGAATCTCTCCACGTTTTAAAGAAACTCTTACGAAAGCTTTCATACATTACGCCTTCGATATCCGCAAATTTATCTAGAGGTTGTCAATTTTATTCACTTATCGCTGAGCACTCGGCTATAAATTCTGTAAAACGACATCCGCGTTGCTACAAATTCATAGTTATTAAATTGAAAATTCCTTTAAAGTTGTATGGGGAAATTTTAAATCGTATTTTTAAGGTAAAATTTATTGTTTGTGTTTTGACGTCTTCATGTCTTTTTTGAAGAGATAGGCAGAGAACCTTGTGTCGAGATACTCTGTTCTCTTAGAGATATTGTGTTAAGTGACGAAACTCTACGTAGTGTGTCTACTGCTCTAAAGCAGTGAAATGACAATAATTTAATCACTTCTCTGAGAGAAAATGGCTTCATAAAGAAGCTTTATCTAAATTTACGATGTACATATGTTTCTATATTATAACTTCTCAAGTCCTTGGAATGTAGAAAATGTTTTTTTTTTATTATTTATTATTATAAATGAACTCTCTGTCTGATCTGTACCTTGTTTTAGTTGTAATAAAGTGTTTATTTCGCATATTTTTTCCTTCCATTTACTTAAAATTAGGCATACATAACTCATAGAATATTACTATATAGATATTTTGTTTGTATGTTTTGGTCCATCTGCTGTCTGTCACGCTTTTATAGATAATCTGTTAGTCAGATGTGAACAATTTAAAATGAAAATAGTTAAAAATTTTCAGGACCCAAATGAATCCTTTTTTTCAAAAATCGCGGTCAATCTTAAAAGCTTGAAATAGTTGAAGTTTGATTGAAAAACCTAAATAACTTATTATACTACCATAGTTGTGTTGTTCAATCGTGTAAAGCCGCGAGCGGGTCGCTAGTAAAATAAATAGATGCGGGTCGCTAGTAAAGTATGAAAATATGAGGGCCAGTCGTGGCGCAGTGGCTTTAACGTGTGACTGTAAACGACTGGTTGTGGGTTCGATTCCCACTCGAGGAGTTTAATATTTAATATTTTCATTTCCTACTTCGTTCGGGTTTCAAAGGCAAAGCGCGGCGTTAAGTTCCCCCACTTAACACACAAGCCTCCGAATTCGGCGAAAAGTGGGGAACGGAGTGTCTTAACACTAGGTTCCCTCTGCCTACCCTGCTGTGCGCGGGATACAGCGTGAGGCTTAAAAAATATGATATATTATTTTCCGATACACAGATATATACAGGTAAATCTGGAACCTGTAAATGACATCACACAAAATCCAGCCCGTAAATAAAATATTCATTGCACTGAAAAAATATCAGTTCTAAATAAATCAAAGTATATGCCTCTGACGGGTATATATTTGGCGTGATTTTGAGAAATGACGCAAGACCGCCCTCATGAATACCGTTTCCATTGTGTTGATGATTATTTGTTTCTATTTATTATTTTTTCAATATAAAGAGAATATATAGAAATAGAATACCGTTCAGGCGTGCTCAGTGGTGAGAGCACTGAACGGTATTCAGGAGGCGCGGGTTCAAATCCCGCTGCGTTCAAATTTTTATACGTTTTCTAAATGCCTTTTTCAATTTTCCTAAGTGTGGAGTAATACTTTAAAAATGTTTAAAAAATATAGAAATATGTTTTTTGGTTATTAAATATATTATATTATAAATAAAGCACCGAAAAGTATTCCCCTGCCTGCCCCTTTTACGTTCAAAATGCGTGTTGAGTGGTTAAACAACGATATGATATTTGATGATGTTTTTAATGGCTAAGTAATATTATAGAAAATATTTTTTTTTTATTTTTATTTTGTTTTCATAAAAAAATATATCAAAATGAAGTATATACAGGGGCCAGTCATGGTGCAATGGTACAAAGTGTGACTGCAAAGCGACTAGTTGTGGGCTCCATTCTCACTCGAGGAGTGGAAATATTTAGTATTACCATTTTCTTGGCTCTGGTGAATTCGACGGAAAGTGGGAAACGGAGTGTCTTAACACTAGGGTCCCTCTGCCTACCCGGCTACGTGCGAGATACAGCGTGAAGCTAAAAAAAAAAGAATTAAAAAAAATATAACTTAATTTCACTACTATATGCATGTATATCTTAACACACCGCTATATTTTACTGGAACCGAACCGGTAACCGACGAAACGGTTCTATGTTTGTCAAATAGTTAAAATTTAAATTGACGTTTTGACTTAAAAAAAAACCTTTATATTTTCTCTATATAATATTCTAAATGACATGACAAATTACTCCTTTTATCTATACTACAATAATATAATAAAGAGATAAAATCCTCGAGTGGGAATCGAACCCACAACCAGTCGTTTACAGTCACAGTTCACAAGTTTATACCACTGCGCCACGACTGGTCCCAACTGGTAACTTTATTTGTAAGGAGTAATATTTGAAAATACTGAACCGATCTTGAAAATGCTTTCACAATTAGAAAGCTACACTATTCAGGAGTGCTATAGGCTATATTTTATTGAGATTGAACAGAAAGTTCAAATAATCCTAAAGGGGTTCACATAGGAATACAAGTTGCAGATCATATGGCGAAGCAGCATACTAGTCCCTAGTTATACATATTAAAATAAATTTATTATATATACGAGTAAACAAAGGTAAATATAATAATAATATACACGTGCGTGTAAAACGTCACGATATTCCTATGACAATGGAAACAAATGATAAGTCCACAACTTTACAAACGCTACCTGGTTACGACATTTGATTGATAAACGTTTCGAAAAATACTTCTTTTTACGTTTTTTAAACGATTTATGTGAATATCGTTGGATGTCTTTGTGGCTTAAAGCATTTTAATGTAATATAATATGATATTTTCATATACACATATTATAGGAAAGCAGCTTCACGCTTTTTCCTACATAGCAGGATAGTCAGAGAGAATGTAATGTGTAATGTGAAATAAGACACTTTCTTCTCCACTTTTCGTCCGAAATCGAACATTGCGTGTTGAGTGGCGAATTTCAAGGACATGCTGTTTTATTTACCTGAACGAAGAAATAAAAATAAATTAAATATGATTATTCCACTTAATGAGAACCGAAATACAATCAATTGCAATTACAGTCACATAATGATAATGATTGATACATTTTTTTTTAGCTTCACGCTGTATCCCGCACAGGGAGGCAGAGAGAACCAAATGTTATGACACTCCGCCCCCCACTCTCCGTGGGGGAACTCAACAACGCGCTTTGTGTTAGGTACCAGAGTGACAATCATGTGGGGCCGTGGCGCAGTGGCACAAGCGTGTGACTGTGAATGACATGAAAGGGCAAAGCGCGGCGTTAAGTTCCGCCGCTTGACACGCAATGCCACCAAAAATTGGTGGAAAATGAGGGACGGAGTGTCATAACACTTGGTTCTCTCTGCCTCCCTGTGCGAGATACAGCGTGAAGCTAAAAAAAATGCGTCAATCATTATCTGACTGTAATTGCAATTGGTTGTGTTTCGGTTCTCACTAAGTGGAATAATCATATTTAATTTATTTTTGTTTCGTCGTTCAGTTAAACAGCATGTCCTTGAGATTCACCACTCAACATGCAATGTCTCGATTTCGAAGCTAAATATAGAGAACGAAGTGTCTTGTCACTGAGTTCTCTCTTACTAAATAAACTGCCATACGGAAAAAAGGAAGAGCATTTTAAATTTCTATTATTACGTTTGTATTAGAAATATTTATTTTCTCTCATTTTTTTAGCGTTTCAATCTTGTATTTGGTCCACGTTCTATTCATTTAGAGACGGTGCGTGCTGGATGATGAAATCCAACGGAAATTGCGGAACTGATTGGAATTTAAGCCCACTACCATTGCGTTTAGGTATTCATTCCAATTATAACGCAAAGGTTTTGTCTATATACGAAACTATAATAAAAATATAACAGATCGCTGTCTGTACAAGCAACATATATGAGAACATAATTTTTCGGAACATTTAATAATGTAATAAGCGCAAAACATAGATTTTTAACAATTGTATTTTGATGAACTTTCATTAGCATTAAGTGTTTATTTTTTTTTCAATCGGTTGTTTATAGCTTTACGCAGTATTCCACACACAGTACTATCTATCATAGGGAAAACTTAGTGTTAAGACACTCCATTCCCCACGCACCGCTGAATTTAGAAAATACCTATTAAATATGGAAAAAAAAAATATTTTGATCTTTGATATTTTCTGATAGTTTCATGATTTTTATCTTATATTTTTTTGATTGATTTAATTTTTATATTGAACGTAACCTATTTAGTATTGTATATCCACTTTCTCTGTACAACATTGTCCTTTTGTTCATTGATTCAACATTTTCCATATTATTTTTCAGAATTCAAGTATTATAATAGTATTATGATATCTGGCGTATAAAAACATGGGGATTGTATAAGGATCTTATAGTAAGAGGGTTGGAGGGGAAGTTAAAAATAAAAATATAATGAGGAGGTCAAGTGCCTTTTCAATATTTATCAATACATTTTCTGATGGAACAAGCATTGTTGCGTAGTCGAGAGGACAGGAAACGTAGGTTACAAGTTTGTTATTGATATTGGGGTAATGTTGAATTTCGTTTTTTTTGATTACATAAACTGTTTCACAAAATTTTCAGGAAATATTAATGTAATAGATCGCAAAACAATGATATTTTAATTTGTTTTCTGTTTGTCTGTGCGTTTGTACATATTAGTCTCAGTAATGGCTTAAAAATAAAATAAGTTTTAACAATTTTATTTTAACGAACCCCCAACCAGTCGCTTTACAGTCACACAATGGGTAAATATTTGAAGGCAGCGGTATTTGAACTTGAGCCTTTTGAAACCGTCCAAGATCTCTGACCGCTAAGGTTTGAGTTCTTGGACAACGACCATGAGGTGTGGGTTCACATATGTCTCCTAAAATGTAAGTTGTTAGGTAGTTAGCTAGTCTACGTGTGTTAATAGCATTTTAAAAATGTTGAACAGTTCATTTTAGGTAAAGTTTCAAAAGCAAGCAAAATTGGTGAACAGATTCATATTTTACTGTTTCTCTAAAGATTTTGTTAAATTTTCTTACAGGTCTTCGTGGCGCACTGGGACAAAGTCTAAACTATAAGTACGATTGGTTTTAGGTCTATCTCTCCTCAAGCGACTAAATTCAATCATTAAATCATTTTTATTTCTCCGCTCTGGCAAAAAAACATATAGCGTCGTTGATTTTCGCCATTTAACACACAAAATCTCAGTAAGAGGAGAACGGAGTGTCTTGTCACTAGATTATTTCTGACTATCTGCAATGTGGATTTGTCTTAAATAATTTTCAAGCCTTTCGTAACAAAAGTAGCGGACAAAATTTGATTAACAAGTAAAACCAGGGCTTCACACTATCAATACATTATGCCTATACATCAAAGAAAAACTGCATTGTTTTATTAAATTTCAACTTTACGGCATACTTTATAGCAACATATATTTCCAATTTTATGATACGAGTCCGTAATAAAAGAGTAAAATATGGGATGAATGGGATCGTTGTGGGATTTACGCTTTTCAATAAAATTTTGGTTTGTACCCAACCTGTTGACGTAAAATATTATTATACTATTAGAGGTTACCTTAACTATTATTAATAGCTTTGTATCATTTACATATTTCTACTGTGGCGCAGTTGAAAAGCGTCTGATTTTAATCGCGATGGTTCTGAGTTCGAATCTCATTCGGGGAATTGTTATATATTTTTTTATTTTTCTTATTTGGTACATAAGATACTGAGCGGCGTTTATTTCTGCCACTTAATATGCAATGTTTTGATTATGGTAGGAAAGTGTATAGCGGAATGTTTCGACACTAATTCACCTGACTACCACGCTGTGCGGAAAAAAGCCTAAAGCTACGTACGTTATGAAAAAGTAATGCTTGTGTAGAAAAATATTATTGATTTTATCAAAATCGGTTATATATATATACATAATATCAATAGTATAAAATATCATAAATTTACCGCAATTATAACTCGATTACAATAAATCAATATTTCTTTCAAGACACAATGTGCGCACTTTTACAATAGAACCCCAGAAAACATCCGAGAATGTTCGACATTATATTTTAAAATAGTTGTGAACTAAAAGTTATTGCTTCATTAATAATTTTATAAACAACAATACTCCTTCGGGGAACGGAGTGTCTTAACACTAGGTTCCCTCTGCCTATCCTGCTGTGTGCTGGATACAACGTGAAGCTAAAAAAAATACTTCTTATAAATAAATATTCACTCCAAAAAATTTTAAAGGAATCTTTGTCACAAAAAAATTGTAAATCTGCATACTGATTTTGAATAAAGTCGCTAAATTTCTTACGACGGTTTATCTCAGGTCTGAAAGACATACAAAAATGAAAGGAAAAATCGGGTATATAAGGAGAACTGTAAATAATCCTTCAACGAGCTGCATGTGGCTCGCGGACCGGAAGTTTTTCGCCCCTCACATAATATAATATATGCAAATACAAAAATATTTTAATTAACGTAAACGATTTCGACAAGTCACCGAACTTAACCCGTTATTACAAAAAGAAAGTGGACCGAAGTGAATGAATCAGGACACGAAAAGTCAAAGTTTAGTTAGAATAAGTGAGTTTTAACTTAAGATTTGTGTTTAAGTTTTAGGCGAATAGCGTTTATTTTGTAATCAACAATTTGGGTCATTGTGTAGCGAGACACGGGAACCTAGTATTAAGATACTCCGTTCCTCACCGAATTTGGAGGCATTGCGTGTTAAGTGGCGGAACTTAACGCCGCGCTTTACCTCGACACCAGAACGAAGAAAATGGAAATATAATATTACCACTCCTCGAGTGGGAATCGACCCTACAACCAGTCGTTTACAGTCACATCCTTGTGCCATTGGGCCACGACTGGCCACTTAATTAATTATTAAAATATTTACATTATTCTCCTCTGTTCACACAATATGTAATTTTGCGCATCTAACACTCGCATACACAAAATCGCAATCAGTCACAATGTTTCTAAAGGATATACTTATGTCGTCCGTTTAGCTTCTGACAAAAACATTGGAAACATTTAAATATTTATATAACAGGGACTTGTACTCATTTTTACCATATATAGTCACGACTTCAAATACAAAAATGAAATACACTTACATTGTAATATGATTTCATGTTTTTAGCATATAAATGTTGTGTTGTGTGATAATATGCCATTTTATTTTTTTATTTTAATTTTTTGTAAATTCGTCGAGACGGGGGCACGTCGAGAGGTGAGTGATGAAAGTATGCTAAGAAATGTGTATGAAGCAAAGGTGAGTGGTACGAGGGGGCAGAGGGAGACCTCGGTTAGCCTTCAAAATCACAATGTCGATGTTACTAGACGAAGCCCAAGTAAAAAGCATGAGGGCGCTTCGAAGGACGTGTATGAAGAGATTGATGACAGTAGACTATTCGAAAAAAGTATGCAGGGAGCGCTTTACACTTCGTTGTCTCTGACTAATCCGTCTAGGAATAAGGCGTGAAGCTAAAAGAAATATATATATTTACATATCAAAATAAATATTTTACACTCCAGCGCTTATAAATTGCGCCACACAAAATGTAAGCGGGATCTGTTTTCGTTAGGCCAACTTAAATTAGATAGCTTAACCCATCTGTGATTCTTTGATGAAACTAGAATTGCTGTTCGATGTTTCAGCTTTATCGTGTTTCTTCTATTGTAATTACATTTTCTACTAATGGTCCAATTTATTTAAGTATATTTTGAAGTTTTATCGTTTTATACTTTTGGAAGGCGGTTGAAATTTCTTGTCTGGTAATTAAAGTTTTGGCTAAAGATTGGCTTAAAAATATTATAACTTCAGTTATGGCTTTGATCGCCAAACAGTGTTTTAATATATATTTTAATAGCTTCATCTGTTTGTTTATTAATCAATGAATGTAATTATGTAACGCTTTTTATTGTGACGCGGGGAAATGCCTTTTACGCATATCGTAAGCATGCGTAAGGCAGACTATGGTCAAGTCAAATATTGCCCACTTTAATTTAACGGAAAAGTGAAAACCCTACTTGAAAATTTTAATTCAATTCTTGCTGTTCCTTTTTACTTTAAAAATAGCATAATATGTGCAAATCCAATGACAATACAACAAATTCCTTGTATGAACTTCAGGGCAATCTATCCTCTTTCAGCATGGCAGAGTCAGTCAGAAAGAACCTAGTGCCAAAACACTTCATTCTCCGCTTTCTTTTCTTTCTCACACCGTCTAACTTTGAAAGCGATTGGTTGTGTTTTTTTTTATTCGATTTGAGCTTAACGATAATTAAGTTAGTTTCATTTTGTCTATAAACACGATTGGTCGTGGATTCGATTTCCAGTCGGGAGAGTGATTATATGTTTTGCATTATTTTCATTGCTGATTCAGAACAAAGCTCACTACTCAACATTTCAGGCGGCAAGTAGAAAATGGAGTGTCTGGACACTAGCGTCTCTCTGCCAATCCTGCAGTGCAGAAAAAGCATGTAGTTAATATATAGTAAAATATAAAAAAAAACGAAACTAGAAAATAACATTAAAAAGTTTGTTCCACATAAGTAATTTTTAAAACCAATCGTGCGAATAAAATTTAGGACTACCTGTGTAATGCGACATTTTTTTGTTAACAATTTCATTTTGAACACCTAAAAAATACTCATAACTCTGCCTATCTCTATAGAGACGTAAAATTTTATTATTTCGCATTTTAATTTATTGTATTTGCTAAAAAAACATGTATATACATATAAAAGCCAAATAGAAACAAAAGTGAATGAAATTTCAAATTTGATCTACACCGTTCACCGTTACTGTAACGTTACACGTTAGCGACAGCGTAAATTATTTCTATAGTAAAACGTGCAGCCCTTGTCGTATGAGCTATGGTTATTGCATCGTTAATACTTTAGCGGCTGTAGTAATATAGCGTAAATTTTCCACTGTAACTCATAGTATAGATACTAATCGTCGGTCAGGTCGTAAATAAGACTGGTGTACGAAATACGTTGTAAGTATTGTTTTGTATGCGACGATATAGGCGTATATTTTATAATATAACTAGCGACCTGCTCGTGGCTTCATCTGTTTGAACTACATTATTCATCCCTTATTTTAGTCCCTTAGGGGTAGGTTTTTTGAAAAAAATAGATAGAAAAAGACATTTAAAGAAACCGTACAAAAATGACACTGAGTCATGCGTGCGTGCGTGGTTAGAGCGCCTGAAACCGTTCAGGAGGCGCGGGTTCGAATCCCGCTGCGTTCAAATTTTTATACGTTTTCTTTAAATGTCTTTTTCAATTTTCCTAAGTGTGGAATAACACTTTAAAAATGTTTAAAAATAAAAAAAATAGATAGATTAGTAGATTAGGTTTGTCCTCGTGTAGTACCCTATTTTCTTGCTAGAATTCATCGAAAGAGGTGAAGCGGTTTAGATTTTTATACAAAATGTTAGTAGGGTTGAAATACAACCCCCTAGGCGTAGATGTAGTCCCTCCCCTAGCCTATGCTAGAACCTGGATATGCAACTATTTTCATTCCTAATTCCCTTAAAATCGCGTCGGTAGATTAGACGTGAAAACGACAGACGACGGAGAGAGGGCCAGATATATAGACAGCCAGACTTTGGCATTTATAATATTAGTATGGATGGAAATGAGTTATATTTTTTAAATGAATTAAATTGATCCTAGTCGCATAAAATTTTGGTTACCATCTTCTACTGTTTTAAATTTGTAATATATTGTAAATACATTAAAATTATATTATAGTCTACACTAAGTTAAATAACGCTAATATTTGAAACGTTAGAGATTTATTTTTTGATTTTAACACATTCAAAGCATTAGGATATCTATAAGATGTCTTGCAGGACTTTCGTATTGTGCAATAAATTTTAAAGTTCGTTGTATTTGAGTAAGATCATACATCTTTTAGTATATTATACATACTTGCTTCCTATTTATAAATTAATTATTTTAAACTATGTATATTAAATTTTTTTTAAGGGGACCTATAAGATCTCATATACACCATGGGATAGATAGTTGAGATGCGAAATTTTTTATATAAACATGTTAAATAATGTAACAGTAAAAAACAACAAATAATATATTTAGATAATTCTTTAAGTTTTGAGATCATGTTCTTCTCACTGTCATCGGAGACAGATTTGTTGAGCAACAAAAGTTTGGCGAGTAGCTGTTTGCAGTAGTCCTTCTCTTGCAGGAAGCGGAATAACATTGTCCATTGTCTTGTCTAATACCGCCTCTATCTCTTGTTCGCTCATCTCGAAATATTTAAATTCTTGATTGAATAATTAGCATTTATTATTAAAACTAGGGAATATTGTTATATATCTAAAAACATTTTTAAAGTGTTATTTCACACTTAGTAAAATGTAAAAAGATATTTAGAAAACGTATAAAAATTTAAACGCAGCAGGCTTCGAACCCGCGCCTCCTGGAAATTGTCCGCTCTGACCGCTAATCCATGCGTTCTATTACCGGCTGCATCATTTTCATATATTGTTAGTAGTGATAAGACTAAGGTCACTGTTGTGCTGTTGGAGAGTGTTTTTAAACATGCCGGTTGTGGGTTCAATTCTCACTCGGTCATCACAATAAGATAACGGAGACTCGTATCTTATTTAAAATTGAGCGTATGTTGTTTCAATTTTTATTTCTCAATGTACCTAATTTGCAATTTATTTGTTCATATAAATAAATGATAAGCAGAAAATATATTTCTTTAAATAGATGAATAGTGGCCAGTCGTGGCCCAGTGGCACAAGCGTGTGACTATAAACGACTGGTTGTGGGTTCGATTCCCACTCGAGGAGTGGAAATGTTTAATATTTCCATTTTCTTCGCTCTGGTGTCGAGGCAAAGCGCGGCGTTAAGTTCCGCCACTTAACACGTAAGCCTCTGATTTTTGACGGAAAATGGGAAACGGAGTGTCTTAACACTAGGTTCCCTCTGCCTACCCTGCTGTGTGCGGGATATAGCGTGAAGCTATTTAATTTAATTTAATTTATTTAGTTACAGACATCGTTTGTCAATAAGCTATAAGCTTACTGAACACACGACGGTCGTGTCACAAATACTTATATTATAAATGCGAATGTCTGTGTATTTGTCTGTCACGCTTTCACGGCTAATCTACTGGTCCGATTTGGATAAAATTTAGAATGAAAGTAGTAAAAATATACAACATAGGCTATTTAGTTTTTCAAAAATCAACCTCTAAAAGGTTGAAATAGGGAATGAAAGTTCATATGAAATATCTACAACGCTTGACCGATTGTAATGAATTTTGGCATATACCTATATATAGTTGATAATCCAAGGTTAAACATAGGCTACTTTATTTTTCAAAAATCGACAACCAAGGGTTGCGATATACCGAAAGAGCCACGTAGATCACGCGGCCAAGCCGCGAGCGGTCCGCGATATATATATATATATATATATATATATATATATATATATATATATATATATATATATATATATATATATATATATATATATATATATATATATATATATATATATATATATATACATATATATATATATATATATACAAGTAGGAATTGAACGTTTTTCAAGTACTGAATATAAACTGTGCACAAGAGTGTGACTGTAAACGACTGGTTGTGGGTTCGATTCCCACTCGAGGAGTGGAAATTATATTTCCATTTTCTTCGCTCTGGTGTCGAGGTAAAGCGCGGCGTTAAGTTCCGCCACTTAACACGCAAGCCTCCGAATTCGGCGGAAAGTGGGGAACGGAGTGTCTTAACACTAGGTTCCCTCTGCCTACCCTGCTGTGTGCGGGATATAGCGTGAAGCTATTTATTTCTTTTTATTAAGTATATATTACAAGTAAGTATAAAGTACAGTTCAATACAATTTAGTTGCATTGTAGTTAATCCTGGCAACGTCTTTGACGACACGTTTGCAATGATCGATAGTAGCAAATATATTTACGAGAGCCACAATAGAATGTTTGTTTGTTTGTTTGTTTGTTGGGAACTAAAATATTGGAAGTAGATTATTTTCAAAGGTTGCGACTTGGTAATTCGAATTGTAGTTCTTTTATGTTATTATTTTTCAAAGTATTGAGAAGTATTAAGTCATTAAATAGTTTTTAGCTTCACGCTGTTTCCCGCACACAGTAGGGAACCTAGTGTTAAGACACTCCATTACCCACTTTCCGCCGAATTCTGGATTTTGCATTGCGTGTTAAGTGGTGCTAATAAAATTTAGTGTTCCATTTTACGTTTTATACCTTACCAAATCATTTTGATTTTAACCCCTGAATATTTTTTTGAAAGCAGCGGGTTTCGAACCCGCGCTTCTTGGAAACTTACAAGCACATAGTACAGTACTTACATACACATAATAAAATAAAATAGCTGTAAATGTTCCTAGTTAAGAAATTTGTGTGTAAATATAGATATTCACGACAATAAAATTATAATCTTTAATACTAAGGGTTTTCGGTCTCATAGGAGAACTAATTCAGATTGTAAAAGTTACGTTTTATTTTTAACTTACAAGAGGATAGCGTTTGAAAATAAAGAACTTAACGCTATATCTCACATAAGAGAGTAGGTAGAGAGAATATAGTGGCAAAACACTCCGTTTTTTTTTGCCATAAATGATGATGCCTCTTTTTTATTCTAGAAAAAATAAAGGATTTTAATCTAATAGTTCTTTAATGACACAGGCACACTCTGTGCCTCTATACCACGACTGGCCCACTGGGCTGGACTGGTATAATATTAATTGATTTACATATTTACCAAAAACCGTTCAAACGCTAATAATAAATTAGATTTTCTTCTTAAACCGTTCAAGTGCTCTGACCGCTAAGCCATGCGTTCTTCAAAACTATGCGCTTATTACAACTTTTTTGTGTATGTAGTTATTAAATGTGTTTTGTGTACAAAGATATTCAGCTGCTAACAAGTTTTTACAAGACTTGTACAACTCAAAAAATATTTTTACGAACAATTTTTTTTCTTTTTGGAGTAAAGGAGGCAAACGAGCAGAAGGATCACCTGATGGTAAGTGGTTACCTTCACCCATGGACAGCCACAACGCCAGAGGAGTTGTGGATGCGTTGCCGACCTTAGGGATGAAGGAGGGAAGGACGAATGTAGGATGGAGATGATGGGATAAAGGACGAACAATCTGACAAGAGAAAAATACTTTTTAAATATTTTTACATTTCTTAAGTGTTATTCATACACTTTTTACGTTTTCTAATAATGTTTATCATATTTTAAGTTTATGAATAACACTTTAAAAATTAACACTAGGTTCCCTCTGCCTACCCCGCTGTGTGCGGGATACAGCGTGAAGCTAAAAAAAAAAAACTCTTTAAAAATTATTAAAATATTTAATAATGTTTTATTACCAATTTGGCATTCTCTTATAACACAGTACCTTTAACGCTTGGCTGAAGTTTACAAGTCTTATGCGTCATTAAGTGGAGCTATCGGTGAAAATATCCAAACTCTGGGGACTTTGTGACAGTAAATTATCTAAAATTTACTCCTTTAATTCCCTTTGGAGATAACCGTAATGTTTAATCTATACTTCCATACAATTACTAGGCCATTGTGGCTCAGTTGGTTGTGAGTTTGATTCCCACTCGGGGAAATGATTGTGTTTTTTTTTATGAGAAGTTTTCCCTTCTCCACGGACGCAGCTCCGTGCTTTTCTTGTTCTTGATCTTGGTTAAATTTCCTTTTCCTTTATTTTTTTTTCTTTCAAGTCAAAAAAATTATCGTGTTTATATTATTTTCATATTTCATTCCTAGTAAGATGACACAGCGCGGCGTTCGGTTCCGCTACTTATTGCTGTCTTGATTTCGGGTGGAAAGTGGAGAACAGAGTTTCTTAACTCTAATTTCTCTCTAACTGACCACTACATACAAGCGGTACATTATTGTAACTTAAAGAGAAATATGTAGAAAATAATAAATAATAACTCTTGTCAAAAGTAATACACAATGTTGTTTTTTTCAGCATCATCATTTTTCCTCAACAAAAAGCGTGATGTTAAATTCTACTACTCTGGAAAACGGAGTGTCTTCACACTAAAATCTCCCTTATTGGCAAGATAAGCGGGATAAAGCCTGAAGTCATAAGAAAAGACAAAACATTTCAAACATCTAATACTGTTCTTACATAACAAGTTACTATAAAGAGGGATATGTAGAAAATAATAAACATCATCTTCGTCGAAAGTAATACATAATGTTGTGTTTTTTAGCATCATAATTTGTCCTCAACAAAAAGTGTGATGTTAAATTCTACTACTCTTTCCGCAATGCCCCGAATTCTAGCGAAAAGTGGAAAACGGAGTGTCTTGCCACTAAAATCTCTCTTATTAGCAAGCTAAGCGGGATAAAGCCTGAAGCCATAAGGAGCAAAACAAAATATTTCATTTTTTTTAAGCTTTACGCTGTATCCCGCACACAGCAGAGTAGGCAGAGGGAACCTAGTGTTAAGACACTCCGTTCCCCATTTTCCGCCAAATTGGAGGCATTGCGTGTTAAGTGGCGGAACTTAACGCCGCGCTTTGCCTCGACACCAGAGCGAAGAAAATGGAAATATTAATATTTCCACTCCTCGAGTGGGAATCGAACCCACAGCCAGTCGTTTACAGTCACACGCTTGTGCCACTGGGTCACGACTGGCCACAATACTGTTCTTACATAACAAGTCACTATAAAGAGGAATATGTAGAAAATAATAAGCAATATCTTAGTCAAAAGTAATAAGTAATGTTTTTTCAGCTTCATAATTTTTCCTTAACATAAAGCGTGATGTTAAATTCTACTACACCTTTCGCAATGCCTCGAATTCTAGTGAAAAGTGGAAAACGGAGTGTCTTGACACCAATTTTCCTCTGCTTAGAAAGCTATTCGGGATAAAACATAAGGCCATATAAACAAAAAAAGCAACAATACTTCATACACATCTAATACTGTTCTTACATAACAACTTACATATTTTGCATATGGGATCAAATCACTTTATTTATCACTTTGGGCAGCGACATTCTCATGAATATTTTCCCACCTTAAACTATTCCGTATCTTTCGGGGTGCTTACAGGAAATGTCTATCTTAACTTAACGCCTTTCAATCTAGGTGTTATAAGGGATAGGTAAATGCACGTATATATCATATTTATGGCCTGTTATGGTATCGATGGGACCTGTGCAGATTGGCAAGATGAAAGTTTTTTTATTGTTATTATTTTGGCTTCAGGATTTTTCTTTTAGGAAAGCCTAAAAGCCTGAAAGTCTTTACTTTCCACCTAATAAGTTAGACAATGCGTGTTGAGGTGCAACTCAATATTACGCTTTGTCTTAAGTACCAGAGCAGAGAAATGGAAATAAAATGAAATCGTTTCCCCAAGCGGGGATCGAAATCATTACCAATGCGTTTACAGTAAAATGCGTTTACAGTTTGTCTCTGTCACGACGGCTTTACTATTTATTTAAGTATCATTAAAACTATTATCATTATTTTAGTGAGGTTTAGCATTAAAATGATACTTCTTACCATTCATGTATGGAACATTTAAATCAATATTTGGGTCGGAAATTAGTAATTTAAATAACGTATACAGTGTCTCAACACTAATTTCTCTGAAAGCTGAAAAAGCTTTCAGAGAAATTAGTGTTGAGACACTGTATTCTCCACTACATAGTAAGGGGTCAATAGTATATTGCTTATGTAACGTGGCTATGAACTGCATACATATGATATTTTCATGAATTTAAATTACTTGTATAATTAAAAAACTTTCAAATACTATAATTAAAAAGTTAAATAAGAAAATGTGTTGAGTTTCATTCAACATCAGATTAGATGTATATTTGTTATGTAATTTAAAAAAAAACGATAAGGCTGATGAATAATTTCTTTATCACATACTGGTAAATGTATGAAATTCATTATAATAACATTATGCTAGCTATTTCATATGAATTTGGAAATGTAAAAATCTCTCTTTGTGTTTGCCTGTCTGTTACGCTTACACACGTTTGAAAATACTGGCAATCTAGGGTCAAACATACGCTACTTTTCGTCATGGTATGGTACCCATCCTGTAATGGTATGAAGTCGAGGTTGTAAATCTGTATGAAAAATCTAACTCACTGTACTAATACGTAATGAATTTTGGCATAAATATAGTTGAAAGCTTATATTTATATTACAAAAAACCATCTTATCTTATAGGGGCCAGTCGTGGCGCAGTGGCACAAGCGTGTGGTTGTGGGTTCGATTCCCACTCGAGGATTGGAAATATTTAATATTTCCATTTTCTTCGCTCTGGTGTTGAGGCAAAGCGCGGCGTTAACTTCCGCCACTTAACACGCAACTCCTTCGAATTCGTCGGAAAGTGGGGAACGGAGTGTCTTAACACCAGGTTCCCTCTGCGTACCCTGCTGTGTGCGGGATACAGCGTGAAGCTAAGAAAAAACCATCTTAAAGGGTTCCAATATAACAAAACAGTAATAACTGTATAATTTCCCCAAAGCCGCAAGTGTTCCCACAGTTTTTCTATAAACAAAAAATAATAATACAAAAACTAAACAGTCTATTTCCTCGCATAGAAGCAGGTCTATTGATTACAATTCACACGTCATTAAACTGCCATCGGCTAAATTAACACAGTTCCAGCGTGAGGGCCGCACGAGGACAAAGACCCTTAAAGTGTTGAAATGGACCGTAAAGGTACAGGAAAAAGGTAATGGTACCTTTTTGTAATGAATGTTATTTTCACGCTTTCCCTTTCATCTCTCTGTTCATTTGACAGAGAGTTTTCTTTTATTTCGTTTTCACGCATCGTTTTCGGTTTGGGTAATAAATAGAGAAAGGTTGTGTAGTATTTTAGTGTTTGACCGTAAATATAATGGTTGCAGATTCGATTTCTATTCGTTTTTTTTAGCTTCACGCTGTATCCCACACGCAGCATGGCAGACAGAGGGAACCTAGTGTTATGACACTCCGTTCCCCACTTTCCGTCAAATTTCGGAGGCATTGCGTGTTAAGTGGCTGAACTTAACGCCGCGCTTTGCCTCGATACTAGAACGAATGAGAATAACAAATCTTTCCACTCCAATCTTCGAGTGGAAATCGAACCCACAACCAGTCGTTTACAGTCACACGTATGTGCTACTACGCCACGACTGGCCCCTATTCTACTCGAATGATGATTATATTTTAATTGTTTTCGTTTTTTTGCTATTATGTCTAAGACAAAGTGCGGTGTTGAGTTCCGCCACTTAACATGCAATGTCTATGTTGCTACGCCGGACAAAGTGGAAAGCTTCCGAAAATAATGTACAACATGTTTATTATTGTAAGTTACAACAGTATATTCTAAAGTATAAGCAAATTCTATATATACGTTAAATAAGATTATTTCAAGAGGCATCTCGAGAAATAAATATACATACATATTCTAAAACGCAATCTTTAGGATAAAAGCAAGTAACGTCGATCTCCAATCATATTAAGGAATATTTCCGTGAACTTGTTTATACTATACGATTTCATTTTCTATTTTTTTTTAAATTCACGCTTCTTTCATGATAAGCTGGCTCTCTACCAGCACTTGCAGGTTCCCTTTAAATATAGTGTGAAGACACTCCGTTTTCCACTTTCGCTTTGCCAATTAAAAAAAAATACTTTATGATTATTGTCCACTTTTGTTGACTGTCATATGCTTATTACTATTACTTATTTGCTTTTACTTTATATATATTTTTTATATAATATTGCTTTCACTGCGTTCAAGCTCCTTGGACATGGTGTCATCACTTTCACTGTTATAAGTGGTAATAAACTTATACATATAGCGGTCACGCCGATCAGCCCCTTAACGTATGTGTTAGTCAAAAAAAATACAGTATTTTTTTCCTACTTCACGTTTTTTCCAGCATCCCGCAATGGCGGGGTAGTCAGAGAAAACCTAGTGTCAAAACGCTCTGTCTTCCATTTTCCGTCTTAGGTCGCTATATTGCTCGTTGAATGGCTTACGCCGCGTTTTTCCTGGATACCAGAGCGAAAAAAATGGAAATTTTAAATATTTCCACTCCTCGAGTGGGAATCGAACTCACAACCAGTGGGGTTTACTTACACACAACTGTTTACCCATAAGCCACGACTGACCCCGGTTATAGTACATGCCATACGATATATCGTATACTCTAAACGCCTCTCTTCTTCAGGTGAATCTGATGTAACATCAGATTTTATAATACCATGTAATAATATTAGTGGCTACGTTTACATTTCCATGCTACTCGTATGGCGACACGCGTAGTATGAAATGCATATGAATTGCTTTATTAAAATCTATAAAAGCTATATTTATTTATAGATTTTGGTTATTTTTTTGATAGGGTGATTGTAATATTTTTGTGTTAAAATTTTGAATATCGCTTTAAAAAAATGTATAACAACTAAGTGTTTGTCCTTTGTCTTATTATAATTATGTTTACCGTTTTGTAGGCCACCTCTACGGTTGTGCGTTCGATTCCCGGTCGGGGAAGTCGAGGGAATTATATATTGTTTCCATTTCTTCACTCTGGTGCATAAGACAAATAATCAATAAAAGTCATCGTAACGCATTGAAATAGTGTCTGATTGCAATAGCAATCGGTTATGGGTTCGATTCTCAATCGTTATAATCCTATATATCCTATATTATAATAAAAAATCTGAAAAAAAAACTATTTTCATCACTATTTTTTCTCCCCTC
This sequence comes from Dryas iulia moderata, assembly GCA_019049465.1. Classification (NCBI taxonomy): domain Eukaryota; kingdom Metazoa; phylum Arthropoda; class Insecta; order Lepidoptera; family Nymphalidae; genus Dryas; species Dryas iulia. The sequence continues at coordinate 3,385,261 of CM032440.1, forward strand.
TGGTAAACAAGGCAAAGCACGGTATCAAAATTCTTCTCTAACACGCACTATCACGCAATTTGGGTGGAGATTGGACACAGGCGTTTCTTGACATTCTGATAAGTGACGTTGAAAAAAATCTCAATAATTTCAATATCATCAAAACCCATTAATAAACAAAAAAAAAACTATACATTCAACAAACTACTCGTATAATATATACGTTAAAACATAATGGAACTTTCGACAGCAATCTATTCTATAAATTAGATATAACAAGGATATAATAAACAGCACTCTTGAGATAACCACGTAACAAGGTAAGTTTAGATAAATGGTCGAACTTGTTATACCTGGGCTGGATTACGTTTCTAACCAATTGAAGGAATCTAAATTGTACTCGATCATATTATGTAGCTTTTTCAGGTTGAAGCTTTTTCTTTTTGAAACACAATTGGCAGAGAGATAGTGTTAAGACACTATATTTTTCATTTTCTACTGAAATTCAAATATTGAATGGTAAAAGTCTATCATATGATTTGTTTTAGTATCAAGGAAAAATGGAAAAAGAACTTAAATATAATCATAATAAAATATAATCATGTGGACTGTAAACGACTAGTTGTGGGTTCGATTCCCTACTGGCCAAACTAAGCACTATTGATTTTACACTAATTAACGCTTATATACATAAATATTAATAATAATTATGTGCTAAGTGATACATAAGGGGACAAATAAAAGCTTGTAAAATTTAGATATTTTCTCCTTCTTTAATACACTTAAAATCAAATCAAATAATGTAATAATAACAGTTTTTTTTAAGAAATTACACATTGCACTTACATTTTAATTAAAACAAATATCCATATTAACTAATTTGTAATTCAAATACTTGATTATTACGTTTCCTCTTCTGCCATTGCCTTTTGAAATGTTCTATCGACGATTTGTTAAACAGAACTACGCAAGTATGAGGAATTAATCTATAATTAAACAAAAAATCAAAGAACAGTAACACAGGCAGTACTAAAGTAAGCGACGTTACCATATCACACAAAATTGCAATTCCCACTAACGAAAGAGCTCGAGTGCCTCCAGTCCTCGATATTTTCTTCTTGCAGCAAGACAAAACAGTCGACATTACTTTGAATACTACAAACATGTTTAGAAACATTAAAAAGTAGGCTCCAGTCACCATAGGCTCCAAAGATTCGTAGTCGTGAAGCTCGAATATATTTGGAATCACAAGTTTCACTATAACCAAGACGATGGCCAACGTTCCGTAACTAAACGCCGCAGCTTTTCTCTTCCCGTAACTTATTTTGCCAGTAACAAGTAAGACTAATCTTGTATACGCCAATAGAGAAGCGCACAATGTCCAACACATGCTCGCAGGAAGTAGGTAGGAGGAGTAAGTAGTGGTTGAAAGGCCAGAATCTAAATGAACGATACACAAGTGAAGGGTTCCGATGATAATTTGATGGATGTTAATAAAGTTGTGCAGTGATCGCCACTTCGAATCCAGCGTCCACACTAATATCAATATAATGGAACATAATATTGATAGAATGGTGGCAATAAAGGCCGATACGTTGTGCATTTTAAAACTACTGTACTAATCTGAGGATTGAATGTGTGTTTTTTTTATAATTAGTTTGTGGTTATCGCTTTGATAAATTTGTATCGTGTTAGAGTGACCTTAATTAAGATTAATGTATTTTTGCATAATTATAAATTAATAAGTATATGTATTTGAGGTCATAGTATAGGAGGATAATATCTGTCTGTAAACGTGATTGGATTGGTCGTGGGTTCGATTTTCATTTAGTGTAATAGGTATATTTAAATTATTTTTACTTTTTTTTGCTCTGGTAGGAAGTATTAAGTTTCACTACTTAAGGCTTACGGGTGAAAGCTTTAAACTTTTTATTAACTCATGTTGTTGGATTATCAATTAATTAATTAACTAACTCTGCATACGATTTTGTCCACGTAGAATTTAACAAAAAAGAAAATAAAAGCAGTTTAAGTTACACTCTATTAGCTAATTATCTGGAAGTGTAAGTTCATCAAAATCTGTTAAGCCATTCGAAAAATTAAGCGTAACAAATAGACAGACAGGCAGAAAGACAAAGATTGTGAAAAAAAAATGTTTTTATAATATACTGCATATATATGCACACGTTAATGCGAAAGAAGTTACGCGTATAGTTAAAAAAAAACATTATCATTAATAATAATTTGTTAGAAAATAATGGATCTTCAAGTATAACACATAATATGAGCAAGTAACCAAATAAGATCAAATAAAATTTTCATAAAACTAAATTAGTTTTCTTATCAAACAGTAGAAAGAAAGGAATTCACAAAGCTTATATGACCACTATCCAAAAGTAGAGAAATAAATTAAAAGAAAGAACAAATGATTAGTCGGAGCTAGTCGTGGCGCAGTGGCAAAAACTGTGTAAAACGACTGGTTGTGGGTTCGATTCCCACTCGAGGAGTGAAAATATTTATTATTTCCCTCTGCCTACCCTGCTGTGTTCAGGATGCAGCGTGAAGCTAAAAAAAGATAAAATGATTAGTCACTAAATATTTTCTGTATTGGTTGACAGAATGTGATATTTCTCTCCGCCTACACTAAAGCCATGTCACCACACCACCATCCGTATCGGAATCGAGCGCTGACATTTCAATTTGCTCAAAATAATGGACGCATTGTAAGGCGAAAAGCGTCCGCTATGTGACTGGCGTATAAAGCGGGAATTCACCTACCAGCTGATTGACGTATATCGAATATATATCAGAGTATATTATCATTTTTTCTGATTTAATACGTTTGTATAATCTTGTGTGGTACGATTTATGGATTAAAATTATTGATTTTGACATAAAAAGCAAAAACCTTTCCGTTTTCTACCTCCCTAGAAATATATTGTGAAGCTAAAATATAACAATAAAAAAAAACAACGAGACCCGTTTCCTGTACTTGATAAACTTACAATTCAATAATGCTTTAAATATTAACATTAAAGTGTCTTCGTTATTGTTTTACGAAAAGGAAGTAAAAACTCAGTTTACTTAGTCCTAAAATAATACGATGGTACTGTCTCGAACACGACAGCTTATGATACAATGCATGCAATATTATGTTTTCATACAAAAGTATTTATAATTTATTATTTGTACATTTTCTTTTTTCTTATCTATTTTCTTTTTTCCTCATAGAAAAGATAAAAGGCCTATTTTTTCTTTTTCCTTTTTTTTAACATGAGTAAATCCGTTATGGATACGTCCACGTGCACGTGGTATTATTATTTCTTACAGCAGTCATAATTTCATCTTAAAAACATTTTGATTATTATACATATATTTTGAAGTAAAAGTATTTTTAACTAGATTAATAGCATATGTTTTTGGTATAATTGGTGTTTGGTATGGAAAATACATTTATGGAAAACCCGACGTTTCCAAAATTTTAGAGTAGTCCATGGTCTTGGGTATGCTTCGCATTGTCAGTTAAGAAAAATGAAAATAAATTAAATATTCCACCAAGGGGGAATCAAACCCACAACCAACCATAACCTCTATCATATTTAAAAATGATATAAACACTGAGGCTTTGAGTGTTGAATATTTCCATTTTATTTACTCCGCTGTCGAGGCACAAGAGCGTCCTTAAATTCCTCCACTAACTACGCATTGGCTGCAGAATTCGACGGGAAATGAGGAACGAAGTGTCATAACATTAGGCACTGCCTACCCTGCTGTGTGCGGGATCCAGTGTGAAGCTAAAAAAAATAACGATATATCGATTTTTTATTTTTTTCTGATTCTTAGACGTATTTCGAATTTATATTTTTTTGTGATTTACTTACTATTTAATATGACTTTTATATGTTATCCTATTTGTATACGATTCTTTTGGAACTGTTAAATTATATGAAAAATCGACTAGAAGTTAGTTTTAAACGTCCCTGTGGGGGGACGTGTTAAGAATACAATTCCCCCCCGCCGTTGGGTAGCGTCCCGTAAAAGGCGGGTAACCCAGTAGTTTGGTGGTCTCCTACCACTATTCGTTCTCCGGCTGGCTTGCAACCACTATCATGTCAAAGACGAACCGCCAAATATCTTATGATGTGTTCCGGTTCGATGACATGTAAGCCAGCCCTCCCTATTCCCACCATTCCCATCCTTCCTCCCTCCTTCTGTTCTACATTCCCAAGGCTGGCAACGCATCCATAACTTGAATGTTGTGGATGTCTATGGGCGAAGGTAGCAACTTAACACCAGGTGGGCCTTCTGCTCGTTTGCCTCCTTTACTCCATAAAAAAAAGAAAAAAAGTTTTTTGGCTGAGTAGTAAGTAGTCTAACAATCTTCGGTGTGAATAAATGTGATATACTTTATAGCTTAGTTGATAAAACTATATAATTAACAATTACAGTACAAAAATACAATTAAATTATGCTAAAAATGAATTAAATAACAAATAATTATTCGATTCCATTAATCGATTTCATACTTCATATTTTTGAACGACTGAATCCTTACTAAAATTTTTTTTATTATTAATGAGTTGATATATTGTCAAGATCTATTTTGAAGTAAAGAAATTATCAACACAAAACAGTTTACAAATTAGATTAGAATAAATATATTTGAAAAAGACATTTAAACAAAACGTATAAAAATTTGAACGCAGCGGGATTCGAACCCGCGCCTCCTGAATACCGTTCAGGCGCTCTCACCACTGAGCCATGCGTTCAAACAAATCCCGCTGCGTTCAATTTTTTATACGTTTTCTTTAAATGTCTTTTTCAATTTTCCTAAGTGTGGAATAATACTTTAAAAATGTTTAAAAATAAATATATTTATTTTACAATAGTATAAATTAAAAATTAAAATTAAATTAAATAGCTTCACGCTATATCCCGCACACAGCAGGGTAGGCAGAGAGAACCTAGTGTTAAGACACTCCGTTCCCCACTTTCCGCCGAATTCGGAGGCTTGCGTGTTAAATGGCGGAACTTAACGCCGCGCTTTACCTCGACACCAGAGCGAAGAAAATTGTATAATAAATACAGAATCTTCAAAATACATAGACAAGTGATTATTTAATACAATAATTCAAAAAAAAATAACGCCCAAACAATTGTAACAGATAGCCCAAATAAAAGGCAGTGGTCAGAGAGTTAGAAGATTGTAATGTTTTTTTCATTAGTAAAACAAAAGTCTGTGGTAGCAAGGAGGCTGTATTTCTTTCGCAAATTGCCTATAAATTTTTATTATGGCCACTCTTATTTGAGGTACCGAGGTTTTTTCGAATAAATAGTCGTGTTGTATTATGGATATGTATGAATTTTGCTTACTTCAATTACGGGAAACATGTTTTCTTTATGATTATATCATTTTTCTTGTGTTTTTTTTTAATAGAAGTTACTTTTAACATTTTTAAAGTGTTCTTCCACACTTAGGAAAATTGAAAAAGTCATTTAGAAAACGTTTTAAAACTTTGAACGCATCCTGAATACCGTTCAGGCGCTCTCACCACTGAGCCATGCGTTCTACTAGCCACTGAGCCGAAAAAAGTATTTAATAAATAGCATTCTTTCTTGCTAAACGATTGTTCGTAGAATAATCTATGGGTAGCAGAAATTTGTAAAAATCTCTCTACAGAGATGCTAACAACAAAAATAAGTAAAGTAGTAATAAAGCGTATAAAAATTTCGACGCAGCGGATAGTAGAACGCATGGCTCAGTGGTGAGAGCGCCTGAACGGTATTCAGGAGGCGCGAGTTCGGATCCCGCTGCGTTCAAATTTTTAAACGTTTTCTAAATGTCTTTTTAATTTTAATAGAAGGTTATTTTTTTATAGTATATAATAACAGCAGAGAAGTCTTCGGTATTAGATGAGTGTTCATCGCGTTGCAGAGAGAGGAGTGTGGGACAGTGTCTAGGATTTGCGACTCAAGTATAGGCATGCCAAAGGGATCTTCAAGGGGGGATCCCCTTTAATATGCGTATCAACACACGTTTTCACTCTCCGTACTCTTTTATCAAATTCAAATTTTAATACTTATTAGTGTAAAATACATGTAATTTGTATTGTATGTCAGTATTTAAATGTCAAAAAAAATCCCGCTGGTAAAAGTTTTTGTCAAAGTATTTTATTTTGATCATTTATTTCTGTTTTTACAGCATATGAGGGTCAGTCAGAGAGAGAGCTTAGTGTTAACACACTCCGTTTTCTACTTTGTAAATCGAGACATTTATAAAGTAGTAAACAGACGCGAACGAAAACGCTTTGTCTTAGTACCAGGACGGAGAAATAAAAATAATACATTGTTAGAGGCGCATTAATTATAAAGCGTCTTATGCTTGGTCTTATGGATTAAAGCGCGGCGTTAAGTGCCGCCTCCGAATTCGACGGAAAGTCTTAACACTAGGTTCCCTCTGCCTACCCTGCTGTGTGCGGGATACAGTATATACATTTTGTTATATTGCAACCCTTCAAGGTGGATTTTTGTATATTTATACCAAAATTCAATCGATCAAGTGGTTTAGATTTTCCATAAAAAAATGTTATCCTCTGTTTCTAAACTTTAGGGGTTGATTTTTGATATAAAATTTAACCCATGTTTGACCTTAGGTTTTCAACTATGTAATGTCGAATTTTATCCAAATAAAAGCAGTAATTTTGCTGTGAAAGCGTAACAAGCAGACAAACAGACAGACCTTCGCATTAATAATATTAGTATGGATTTAATAATCCAGTCAGTACAATCACCTGTCGATCTAAATTAGCATAACGCTTAGAACAAAGACATTACCACGCTAACTTTGTCAACATGCAAACTATGGCAATAAACACTTTCTTTTATGGCGGCACTTATAAGAATACCGAAATTTTCGAATAGCAATTTGTGCACGCGATACTTAAATCTGAAATAGTGTCACGCGACTCTAAATAACATATACGATTTTATATATATATATATATATATATATATATATATATATATATATATATATATATATATATATATATATATATATATATATATATATATATATATATATATATACGATTTTATATATAGAAAATAAATTATTTTACCTGATAATTATAATTTTTTTGTTGTAGGTAGAATGAAGATAGTGACAAAGCACTGTGTTTTCTGTTCGAAATCGAGAAAACGCGTTGACTCAGGTGATGAAAAAAAAAAAAAAAAAAATGGTGATCCCTTGAATACTCTATAAAAGTCATGTCCAGTATTATTCAACTAGGCTTTCTAAATTGATTTAAAATATATGGTAAGAAACACGAAATGAAATAATAAATCCTGTGCTTAATTATTTATATAAAAATAATTTTTTTAATTGATTAATATTTTAGTATTTTTAATAAGAATATTAGGAAATATTAAAAGGAAATATTCAAATATTGGTCTAAAGAGGTTAAGATAGGTTTCAAAAGAGAGAACAACTCGCATCAGAATTGCACATTAACATTAAAAAAAAGAACAAGAAAAAAAGCAACAACAAAAATGTTATTTTTAATTAACGTAACTTAAAAATATAAAATAGTGCTTTAATACAGTTTTTGAGGCCATAGTTTCGCAGTAGAACAGCGACTGTAATACATGATCGATTCCCACTTAGAGAATCTTTATATTGAAATTAAAAAATAGCTTCACGCTATATCCCGCACACAGCAGGGTAGGCAGAGGGAACCTAGTGTTAAAACACTCCGTTCCCCACTTTCCGCCGAATTCGGAGGCATTGCGTGTTAAGTGGCGGAACTTAACGCCGCGCTTTACCTCGACACCAGAGCGAAGAAAATGGAAATATTAAATATTTCCACTCCTCGAGTGGGAATCGAACCCCACAAAGAGTCATTTACAGTCACACGCTTGTGCCACTGGGCCACGACTGGCCCCAATATATATAAAACCCTATTAATAAATCATTAAATTGAATAATAATAATGAAAATAAACAATAGTAGTATTACTTTCTTATTTCTACTTCCTTCCTTTCCAGACCAACACTTTCGGGCTCATTGAAATAGTGTCGTTTTAGATACGCGCCATAAAGTAGCTATCTGCGAATAGAAACTACGTCTGAAACGAATTCTAATTTATATCTATTCAGTATAAAACGACTGTTTGAACACCGATCCTCGATGCATTGCAGAAATTGAAGAAAGGGAATGAATATATTTAAATGTGAACATTTTGAAATTATGTGAGTTTTCCTTTGTCTTAAATCTATAGGCGATGGTTGTAAAGCCAAATGCCATTATATTTTTATATATTTTTTTTAGCTTCACGCTGTATCCCGTACACAGCAGGGTAGGCAGAGGGAACCTAGTGTTAAGACACTCCGTTCCGGACAAAATATTTATGTATAATATAATATAAAAAAACTTTATTGTATTTTATATTTTTAGGCTTTAGTACGGCGTTGAGTTCCGCCACTTAACGCGTAATGTTTCAATTGGACGGAAAGTGGAGAAAAGAGAGTCGTGAAGCTGTTTTTTTACAATTAGGTCATCATGACACAGGGAGATTGCGTAATATTGTAGACGTGATCAATTTCGAGTTTGATATCGTCTCGGCGTCTAATAATTATACCTATTTATATTAATATATGAATCAGTTTATTTCTTTACACAATAATAATTTCATATTTTCTTGTTTTATTTCATATATTTTTATGTAGCTACCAATTAAATAGGTATATGTGTAATAAACAAAAATTATAACAGTAAAAGGGTATATATAAAGGGAAAGGGATATATATAAAACGAGTAAATTGTGAAATAACGTTGTAAAATGTATCAAACAAGAAAATATCTTCAGCTAAAATTATTAGAGTATAACCGTTGTCCTCTACTGCTTTGCCAACAAGCTTATGAATGCTTACTACGAGTATTTTAGCCTGCTTGGAGTATTCTGCTAAGGTAAGGTAGTAAGTATCTAGTGGGTATCATACAGAAATTATTGTGATATCATGTTTTTTATTTCCTTTTTAACATTTTAAAGTGTTACTTACACACTAAGGACATTGAAAAAGGTATTTTTAGAGATAATAATAACATTTTTTTGTACCCTGCCGAATTCGAACCTGTGCGTCTTGCAAACCTTCCAAGTGCTCAACCGCTAAGCCATGTATCGACGTATTCGAGGGTTTCCAAACAATCCCGCACGTTCGCACGGCTTCGATTCCCGCTGCGTTCAATTTTTTATATGTTTTCTAAAAATGTCTTTTTCTGGTATTATATTTTTTAGATTTATATCTAGTTAACTATCAAGATGCTTCTAACGCAATATACATGTGTGCATAAATGCATGCACGCATTGACGCACGCACTCTTGCACACACATGCACACACATACATACAAACACATACAAACATTCACTATACGAATATTATATTATATACCTACAAAAGAAAATAACAATCATTCATTCCATTATTTCACAAATACAGAAACAACAAAAATAACAACAATAAATATTTAAACTCCAAATAAATTGATCATCTACGTGCACAGAACACAGTGCTATGTACAAGTACACTAAACATTTTACAATAAACTCTTAAAGCTGAGATTTAATAGCGGAATGCCGCAAATGCGGATATAAAAAGCTGGAATGGTCCGCTCACGTCGCATCTGTCACAATGTTAGAGTTGCAACATAAAAATCAAACAAAAATTTATTGAGAAATTGTAGAATCCAATCTATTGAATGCGCTGGGTGGTAATAAAGAGTTTTACGTGTTTAAATTGAAATTTAATTTGAAACATACTATGTATTATGTCATACTTTTTTTTTTATTGAAGAAAGGGGGGCAGACGAGCAGAAGGACACCTTCGCCTATGGACATCCACAACATTAGAAAGGTTGTGGATGCGTTGCCGACCTTAAGGGGGGTGGAGGAAAAGAGGGAAGAAGATGGAAGTTTGATGGTGGATTGAACAAGCAAGAGAAGTTTACTAATTAAAACTTCAGACTAAATGAATTATTTTTTAAGATGAATCTGAATTTGAAGATCTGAATTTGGCGAAAATTGGGGAACGGAGTGACTTAACACTAGGTTCTCTCTGTCGTGTCTGCGGTGTGCGGGATACAGCGTGAAGCTAACAAATGAATACAGCATGCATAAAATGATGTTACAAATATAATTAATAAAAAAATCTGAAATTTTTGAACTACAGTAGTTCAATTATAATTAGTTTCAACATTTTTTTCGAATATTTGTTCAATTAAATATTCAAATTCTTAAAATATTGTTAAAAAAAAGTATACTTACAAAAAAAAAAGAAAACATTTTATTTAAAAAAGTATAAAGATTTATGAATCTCATGCATACCTGTCTCAAAATGACACCCACGTTGCAAGTATAAGCTCTCGCTAAGTCCCAAGTACTCGGCTGTTCACGGCTTTGCATTGCATTTCAATGCGAACGCTTCTTTAATACGTCTTTCGTAGAAACTGATCTTTGAAGAATTTTTCTATTGAAATTATTTTTAAAATGTGACAAATGTTGGAGATACTTTTTTTAGCTATAAGATATACTAGGGATCTTTGCTCTGAATGGCGGGAAGAGCTGAGTAACGTACATATTTAATGTTATTACATGTTCAAAAAGTTTGAAAGCAAACACTTAACACTAACTTAACGTTCAACAGCCTAAGTCTATGGGCACTTTTTGACCATTTAATTACCATTTATTCAAAAATTATAATTGCAATTGTCACCAAAAAACTTCACAGCACACAAGACACTGTGCTCGATCTCCCTGCCAAATTTCAGAATTCTACTACAAATAGCCCAGGAAGAGTAAAGCCATACCTAATGAAACACACGTTTGACCAGTAAGATATACTTTTCATTTTAGTTTGTTTATTTTTGTTTTTATACAAGAAAAATGTATAAATATGTTATTTTACAAGAAAAATGTACTAATGTTTCTTATTATGATAATTGTATTTTAGTTAAGGTAAAAGTTTAAGGGATATGGCCATGAAATTGGCCATCTTAGTATTGAAGTATTATTTAAAGTAAAAGGTTTACTCTTAATATTCAATTGCTTACATAAAAAAATAATATTAAACTTAACAGTTACAATTTTAAAGTCCAATAATCAAGTAATCAGTTGCATAATATATTTATTATTTATTTATTGAGTCGTACGACACCGTCATGGCTCAGTTCAGTATTTTTTAGTTTTCGTGATGGTTGCGGATTGAAATTTCAGGAGAATATTTGTTATTAGTATGTGAGTGACTTACCACAGGCAAGAGAGTGACTAAAAAACAGTTTAAAGCTCCTAACACTGCTCTAGCTATTTAAACTAAATAACTTTCACTAATGGAAAACGGAGTTTATTGACACTAGTTCATATCTCACTACTTAACTATAGGGAAAAAAGTGTGGACCAGAAAAAAAACATTGAATTCCTCTAACTAATTAACCTTAATTCATTAAATATTATTAGTTTGATCTAGGCTATACCAACCAGGTTTGATCCAGGCCAAACCAAAATCAATATAAAATATATATTTTTTTAGTTTCACGCTGCATCCCGCACACAGCAGAGTAGGCAGAGGGAACTTAGTGTTAAGATACTCCGATCCTCACTTTCCGCCGAATATTTGCCGCCGAGGAATTGCGTGTTAAGTGACGGAACTTAACGCCGCACTTTACTTCGACACCAGAGCGAAGAAGATGGAAACATCAAATATTTCCAACCCTCGAGTGGGAATCGAACCCACAACCAGTCGCTTTACACACACACTTTGTGCCTCTGCGCCACGATTGCCCCAAAATATAAAATAATTCAAGTAATTCAAAGCTACTATCGATTTACAACTTGGCGAAAGCTTAAGAGTTCTATTGGTAGAGTTTTAACGTATGCACCAAGTCAGAGCGCATGGATTTTTTGCTCCCGTTCTTTTACAGCCACTGTACAGTAAGCTATGGAAAGTTTGAAACAAGTTTTTTAACTAACTGCCACTGAGAGAAGAATATTGTTTAAATTTTATATATGTTTCCGTCGTGAGGTTGTTCTGGTTTATGTCTGAATAAAAATAATAGTTATATTGTATTGTGAAATTTCTGTAAATTAGCATTTACGATTTTTAATTATATAAAGCTTCACGCCTTTTCCCATCTAGTCGTGAAGTTAGAGAGAATCTAGTGGTCGGTCACTCCGTTCTTCCACTATTCGCTCGATATCGTGACATTGTGCGCCAAAGTGGCAAAGTGGCAAGTGGTAGCACTTATCGCCGCTTTTTGTCTTAGGTACCATATGGTTTAGAAATATAAATAATATATAATCATTCTCCCGAGTAGGAATCGAACACCTAACCATCGTGGTTATAGTTAGACACTGGCCATCGATAGCGTGACGGCCTCAGAATTTATAACACTTTTAAACATGATAGAGGCCATCGTAGTACATTGCCTAGCCATTATCAGGTAAAAAGTAGAAAACGCAGTGTCTCGACACTACGCCCTCTTTGATCACACTGCTGTGCAGGAAATAGAGTGACGCTAAATATGTGGATATTACGCGACCCAGTAAATAAAACAACCCTCGGTCTCGAATTTTGCAAATTTCCCCAATCATTTGACGAGATAAGAAGATATATAAATTTAATATTTAAATATTTCATGCTTGTTGCATTTCATAACAAAGTAAAAAACAAAAGAAATAATAAAAATGACATTAATCGTGCCTCAAATGAGAATCGAATACACAACCATCGCGTTTAACTAACACTAAATCCAAAATACTACCCATAATCTAAAATACTATATAAAATAAAAAAAAAAAATAGCTTCACGCTGTATCCCACACACAGCAGGGTAGGCAGAGGGAACCTAGTGTTAAGACACTCCGTTCCCCACTTTCCGTCGAATTCGGAGGCTTGCGTGTTAAGTGGCGGAATTTAACGCAGCGCTTTACCTCGACACCAGAGCGAAGAAAATGGAAATATAATTTCCACTAATCGAGTGGGAATCGAACCCACAACCAGTTGTTTACAGTCACACTCTTGTGCCACTGGGCCACGACTGGCCACTATATAAAATATTCAATACAAATATCCTATAGCTATCTATACGACCGCAGCTTTACTATCTCAGTGGGACTTGGTACGATTTATCCTTGTCCTAGTTTTTCACACAATGCCTTTGTATCACCTCCGCAAATACCTTATCCGTTAAGCTTTTTCTGGCAGATTCATTTGTTCTGTATGACATTTTTAATTTAATTTCATTGCAAAGGTTTTCTTAGTATATTAATATTGTGTTGTTATTTTGTGTTATGTTTGTTTTTGTTATATTTTGTGATTTTAGATGTCAGTTAGCTAGATTTAGATGGTTCATTTGTGGCCAGTCGTGGCCCAGTGGCACAAGCGTGTGACTGTAAACGACTGGTTGTGGGTTCGATTCCCACTCGAGGAGTGGAATGATTTAATATTTCTTCGCTCTGGTGTCGAGGTAAAGCGCTAAGTTCCGCCACTTACTTATCACGCAATGCCTCCGAATTCGGCGGAAAGTGGGGAACGGAGTGTCTTAACACTAGGTTTCCTCTGCCTACCCTGCTGTGTGCGGGAAACAGCGTGAAGCTGGAAAAAAAAATTGGTGAAGATAAAAATGGCGACAATTTTAAAGATGGTCATAGAGCCGATTTAATTTAAAGGACAGTATTTTAACTTTGCTTCACGCTTTTTCCCGCAAAGCAGGATAGGCAAAAAACACCTAGTTTCCAGAGAGAAGAAAGGTAAATAATTTAAATATAACGTTTCTGCCTAGTGGGAACCGAATATATTAATTCCCACACCGTGTATTGCTGACATATCAAACTGAATGTTGAATAACAATGCTTATAATTTAAACTACAGTTCCATTATGTGCTGAAAAGTGGCCAAATAGGTAACAAATATAGTATTAACTAGAATAATGACGAGATATGTAATGAGTGCTCGTCCACTGTCATCAACCTCTTCGTACACACCGTCCGGGTGGTCCTCATGTTGTATTACGATTATCATTTAAAAATATAAATAATTGTAAAAAAGCAAAGAGAAAAAGTGAAAATCTTCTTTGCAATGACTCTTTTTCTAGTGGAAAGTACAGAACGGATAGTCTTATGGTTAGGTTTTGCTCTGTCTGTCTTGTAGAATGCGGGAAACTTGTAAAGCCACTTGTTTAATAACAATAAATATATTTATTCCCCGTGGGGGGACGGGTTAAGAATACAATTCTCCCCCGCCGCTGGGTAGCGTCCCGTAAAAGGCAGGTAACTCAGTAGCTTGGTGGTAGGAGATTCGTTCTTCGACTGGCTCACGACCACTATCATGTCAAAGGCGAACCGCCAAATATTTGGTGATGTGTTCCGGTCCGATGGCATGTAAGCCAGCTCTCCCTATTCCCACCATTCCCATCTTTCCTCCCTCCTTTTATTCTACATCCCCGAAGCTGGCAACGCATCCATAACTCTAATGTTGTGGATGTCTATGGGCGAAGGTAACCACTTATAATGACAATTTAAATATCATTATGGAAAGTGGGGAATGGAGTGTCTTAACACTAGGTTCCCTACCCTGCTGTGTGCGGGATATAGCGTGAAGCTATATAAAAAAAAATAAAAAAAAAATCATTATGTGGACCACCGAGTGGACTCGAACCCCCAACCATCGCGTTACAGTTGAACGCTTTCGCACTGGCCTTTTTCATTTCAAATCTATTTTATATATAACTTTTCATGTATTTCACTGTACTACTTTTAACAGAGCTTTTTACCTCTTCTATAGTTTACATGATATTTTTCGGCGCTAAATTTTGAGAGGCGTAAACTGCGAGCAATGCTACAAGTGCCTTAACGCAACAACAATTTTGGAGATTTAGAGCATGTATTTTATTAAACGTACCGTTTTTTGTGGGAATGTTATTATAATAATAAATTTTAGAATTATATAAATTTATATTTTTTTAGGCCTGGACTGGGGTCTGTTGTGGCGCAGTGGCACAAACGTTGTGGGTTCGATTCCCACTCGAGGAGTGGAAATATTTTATATTTCCATTTTCGTTAATCTGATGCCGAGGAAAAGCGCGGCGTTAAATTTCGCCTCTTAACACGTAATGCCTCCTAGTTCGGCGGAAAGTGGGCGACGGAGCGTCTTAACACTAGGTACCCTCTGCCTATGTGAAGCTAAAAAAAAAAAAAAAAAGTATTTTTTACTACCAATATGCTAACAGAAATTTGTGATCCATCACTAACTTCTCCTTTTATAAAACTATTGCTTCAACCATCTATAAAAGTATAATCTGAGCTAAGATAAAGCACGGCGTTGAGTTCCGCAACTCAACACAAACTCTCTTGATATGGGGCGGAAAGTGGAGAACGGAGTTTCTTGTCACTGGGCTTTCTCTGCAATGCTTTACAAGTATTTTAAAATATATTTTTAACTAAATTATATAAACAATGAAGTTAAACAGTTTGTACTTGAGGAAGTCAAGTAAATAATTGAATTTATGCCACTAGAGACCACCCTGAGAATATTGAACGCTTATTGACAAAACTGTCGAGCAGTTACATTATATATTTATAAATTTGTATATACGCATCAGATTTATGATCTTATTAGCAGAATGAGGCTAGGAAAGGTTTTCTAAGTATTTTTTAAAGCCAACTTGGCACAGTGGGATAACATCTGATGATCGTGAGTTCGAATCCAAATCGGCGGAATGATTATTTATATATAATCTTAATTTCTTCCTCACCTCAGACAAAGCAAGACGTTGAATTACGAAATTTAGCAAGCAAGCGTTTCTGTGTCTTGACACTAGGTTTTCTCTGATTACCTTGCAATGCGGGGATGCGGAAAAGTTTTTGTATATACATTCAGAAGTTTTATGAAGTTATTAACAGCTTTATGTGGCTTGGAAAGGTTTTCTAAGTATTTTTTAAAGCTTTGAAGCCATCATGGTACAGTGGAACAAAATCTGATGGTTGTGAGTTCGAAACTAACACGTAATGTCTCGATATCTGATATTGCAGAATAAAGTGTCTTTACACTAGATTTTCTCTGATTACTTTGAAAAGCGGAAAAAGCGGGAAGCTGGTTTTTGTGTTGACTTTGAGTAGATTTAGGATTTTGTTAGCAGCTTTATGTGGCTTGGAAAGGCATTATATATAATGAAGTGTAAAGTAATTGTTATATAATGAAGTGTTTTGACACTACGTTCTCTCTGATTCTGCTATACGGGAAAAGCGTGAAACTACAATACAAATATTTACATATAAACATCATCATTAAGTTATCGGAAACAAAACTACACTTAAAATATCATATTTATATAAATCACAGGCATTAAACCAACATCATTTTGTTACTATAAATTTATATTAAAATAATGAGTTAATCGAATGACCGAATCTGAAACGTTGTTCGTTAAATTATTTTTGACATAATTTGTGATTGTGTTACAGATTAGGTTAAATGGAGATATTGCATGTTGGCTGAACTAAACGCCGCCGTGCTAAAGCTTGGAAATGAAGATACTATAAATATAACTATTTGCCTAAAGGGGATCAAAATGAACTAGCGCGTTAATAGTCACTACACTGTTTCACTACACTCAGTCACTACATTAGATTCTCTTAGACTTTAACAATAACTTGTTAAAGGTTATTACCAAATTCAAGATTTTATAAATGATAACACGCCTTGGGAATGAAATGCTCGCTCCAGGCTACTTCAAAAGTATCACTGTCTGCAGTAAATCTGTATATAACAGTCACTTTAAAAAAAAAAGAGGTCCCGCTGAGTTTCTTGCGCCGGTTCTTCTCAGGTCTGAGGCATTAAATTTAGTGAACCGGTGGTAAACTGTTTGACGTTCAAAAAATGAGGCTTGTAACTTCTTATTTTGAATTAAATTATTTGACTTTGACTTTGACTGAGACGCTCAAGTTAACACTTTGACTGCCAACGCGGCTAGTGCTGACCGACAGCAAACTAACCCTCCAGGCCAAGCAAAAATCACATTTCAATCCAAATGTCACTATTTGTAAAGTCATTGAACGTCGGTCAGCACTTGAAATTGTCATCTGACTTCCTAGTATTTTAAATTTTTCAAAAACCAACTTATTTTAGAGTAATTAGTGAGCGACGCGGGTCATTACGTTGGTATTTAAATAGATAGCAGTACCCTAATACCAGTATTTATGAATCGAATATACCCGAAATGGCGGTCAACGCTGACCAAGGCGAAACGAGCGGAAAGTCTCATTGTCGACCAGCACTGACCGACGCGGCCCGAGCGGGAACATGCATCATTTTTCTTGGCGTTGAATATGCTAAATATGTATACATACATATATACTTTGGTAGATAAGACGAAGCACAACGTCTCTATTTCAGGCGTCAAGTGGACAACGGAGTGTCTTGACACTAGCTTATCTCTGACTACCCTGCGGGCGGACTACGTGCGGCAAAAGCGTGAAATTAACATATGTAAATATTTACAAACGAACGACATTATTATGCTATTGGAAACAAAATAATTCACAGACATCAAAACCAACAAAATATAGTTACTATAAAATTGTATCAAAATAGTATAGTTAATCAGATGAACGTGTCACAACTTAGGTTATTTTTTCTAGCTTAAGGTTTTTTTTCTTTTTTGTAGCTCCATGTCAGAGAGGACCTAGTGTCAAGACACTTCGCCCTCCAGCCTCCGTTGAGTGGTGGAAGTCAACGCCGCGCTTTAGTGCAGATACAAGAGTAAAGAATCGAAATTTAAATATTATCCAGTTTAATTATTATCTAGTGGGGCCAGTCGTGGCGCAGAGGCACAAGGTGTGACTGTAAAGCGACTGGTTGTGGGTTCGGTTCCCACTCGAGGAGTGGAAATATTTATTATTTCCATTTTATTTGCTTAAGGCATTAAGTTCCGCCACTTATCACGCAATGCCTCCGAATTTGGCGGAAAGTGGGGAACGGAGTGTCTTAACACTAGGTACCAAAAAAAGAAAAAAACAAACAAAAAAAATATTTAATCATTCCCCGAGTAGGAATCGAACCCACAATCATCGCTTTACAGTCAGGCGATGTCCCACTGCGCCTAGACGGCCTCCAATGATATAATCAAATGTTACTCGTTAATTCATTTTTTGACATAATCATTCGTGATCGTGTTACGTGATTGAAACATATTAGGTTAATTCTGAAATAAAATATGAAAAAGTTGACAATTTATAATGAAAGTTTTTATTGAAAACTACTGTTGCGAACAACGAATAGTCGTGTCGTAGTTTTAAAAATGTCTAATAGTTAGTCTAGCGTGGTATAGTGGAGTATATGATTGTGAATTGATTGGTTGTAGGTTCTTTTCCTATTCGAATTAATAATTCTATTTATTGTTATTTTTTAGCTTCACGCTGTATCCCGCACACGGCAGGGTAGGCAAAGGAAACCTAGTGTTAAGATACTCCGTTCCCCACTTTCCGCCGAATTCGGAGGCATTGCGTGTTAAGTGGCGGAACTTAACGCCGCGCTTTACCTCGACACCAGAGCGAAGAAAATGGAAATATTAAATATTTTCACTCCTCGAGTGGGAATTGAACCCACAACCAGTCGTTTACAGTTACAAGCTTGTGCCACTGGGCCACGTCTGGCCACTAATAAAATTGTATTAACTTTAAAACCTAACAAGGTAAAACTTGTAGGTACTGTAGGAAAGTTAGCCGTGATGTAAAACCGCAATACATCAAGCTAAGCGTTCCTAGTGGTGTTATACCTGTAATTTTACGTTAAATATATTCTTTTACTAAAGAAACTGTAGAAAGATTTTTAATATTGGAGGCTATCGTGGCTCAGTGGTGCAGCGTTTGATTGCAAATAAGGTTGATTGTGGGTTCGAATCCCACTCTGTGAGTGGGATTCGAAGCCACAATGATTGTATATAAATTATTTTAACTTCTACACTCTGGGAGAGCAAAGCGCGGCGTTAAGCTCCGCCGCTCATTACAATACGCTTTGATTTAGTGCATTGACACTAGGTTCTGTCAGACTACCGTGCTATGTAGAAAATTGTGCGCCCAGATCAAGACATACAACACACAAACCGTGTTGAGTGATAAAACTCAATGCCACATTTGTACTAGCTACCAAAATAATAAAATGAAAATATTTTCAACATAATCATTTCCTTGATCGGGAACCGAACCCATAACCATCGAGTTTACAGTCAAACACTGTCCCTATGCCACAATGGTCCGAAGAAGCAGTTCAAAAGGAATACTAACAGTTCCTTTTACGTTAATGTGCAGTAAATTTTTCTTTGCAATTTAGATACTTCTGAGAGCACAATTTCAAGTTAAAATGCAAGTAAAATTGATTCAAGCGAAACCAATTTCCATTTGACTTATTTACTGTGGGAAATGTAATGAAAAGAGCGGTTTCGTTTTTATTTGAACGCCTTATTTGTTTTACAAAATTTCGTTTGTATATTATACCTTTGTTACTAATGTTGTTATACATACAATACATCCATACTTTCCATACCTATATGCGAAAGTCTGTCTGTTTGTCTGTCACGCTTTCACGGCTAATCTACTGGTCCAATTTAGTTGAAATTTAGAATGAAAGTAGTAAATAATCCAGGGTCAAACATAGGCTACTTATTTTTTTAAAAAAATCTACTCTTAAGTGTTGAAATAGGGGGTGAAAGTTTATATAAAAAATCTAAGCCATTAGATTGATTGTAATGAATTTTACAATAAATATAATCTAATAGTATAAATATATGCAACGTTATTTTTCAAATATCCACCCCTGATGGTTGCAATATTACGATACAGTTTTGTAATGCACGTAGCAAAGCCGCGAGCGGGCCGCTAGTATTATATATTTTACATAGATAAGTATGGTATTAACTAAAAGTATGAGTTAAGGGTGAAGTATCTATTTTAAAACTCTTAAGTCTACAAAAAAATATTCCAAAAGTAAAGCTACTTTTGAAAGATGTTTGATTATTCTATATATCCTGTATTAATCTAAAAGAGCCAGCTAGTAGCCAGTCGTGGCCCAAGAGTGTGACTGTAAACGACTGCTTGTGGGTTCGATTCCCACTCGAGGAGTGGAAATTATATTTCCATTTTCTTCGCTCTGGTGTCGAGGTAAAGCGCGGCGTTAAGTTCCGCCACTTAACACGCAAGCCTCCGAATTCGGCGGAAAGTGAGGAACGGAGTGTCTTAACACTAGGTTCCTCTGCCTACCCTGCTGTGTGCGGGATATAGCGTGAAGCTATTTATTTAATATATTATCATATATTAAATGATAATGCTAGTTGGAAAATAATTGGTTTACCTTTGATAACGACTCAGAGGAAAGATAGTATATTGTTTATTTTTATATCAGGCTTTGGTAAATCAAAGTACAACGATTAGTCCCTCAATACGCAATATGACGAATTTGGCCGGAAAGTGGAGAAAGGAGGGCTTTGACGCTAGGTAATTTGACTTAACTATTCTTTACCCCGCATGAAGCTACGAAAAAGAACTCATACGCATATAAAAAAAACATCACAGAATTGAATAACAAGCAAAAAAATAATTGGAACCAGTCATGGCGCAGTGTCACGAACGTGTGACTGTAAACGACTGGTTGTGGGCTCGATTCCCACCCGAAGGATGGAAATATTTCATATTTCTATTTCCTTCGCTCTGGTATTAAAGGTAAAGCGCAGCGTTAAGTTCCACCACTTAACACGCAATGCCTCCGAATTCGGCAGAAAGTGGGGAACGGAGCGTCTTAACACTAGGTTCTCTCCCCTTGATGTGTGCGGAATTCAGCGTAAATTAAAAAAAAAATTGAATAACAAAACAATTTAATCAAACACAGTATCTGTAATACACCTGTATGTACGTACGGCTTTATGAATAAAATAAAAATCGAAGTGCGACGGTGACAAGAGAATAAAACTAAAAATTCAGGAAAAACAGGCCGCGTCGCGTCGAGCGCGCTACGGAATGGAGTATGGAGTATGGAGTATGGTATATCCGTACACTGGCAGGCCTTTTGCAGGTTTTATGCGAAAAGCCTGATATATTTACAACGTTGTTCGGTTCGTAAATTCATATTCTGTCTGGGCGTTTTCTATGTTATTAGATGTATTTTTTTTTTGTATATAATATATAGGTTAGTTACAGGTTATAGTGGCGCAGTGGTTAGTGTGTGATTGTAATGTGATCGATTGTGAGTTCGATTTCCTGTTGAGTCTTTAAATATTTTATTTCTTATTATTATTATATTTCTTCTGCTGCTTGATTTATTTTAGATTTCGAGTGTTATAGTGTAAAATTGAGTTCTTTCATTGAAGACGATGAGCAATGTCTCGATTTCGGGGCAAAGAAAGGAGATCGGAGTGTCTTGACATTAAGTTTGCCCTGATTATCCCGAAGGGAAAACGTGAACCCGAAAAAAAAGTAGATTATGAAATCCAAATTATTTACAAGTATTTTTTTTATATTATTTATATTATTTAATTTAAATAAATAAAAGAATGAATTTGAACCTTGGTACAAATACTGTATATTTTAAATTGTTAAGCTTAAAAAAAAAGATATGAATGTGGTTTGACGTAAAAAACAGCGAATATTCTATTTAAAACAAATAATATAATACGCGATTTGTATAAAAATATCAGTGGTTTTAATAATATTTTCATTGTAAATATTGATTTCACAATATATTGTAAAATAAAGGTACAATAAATAGTACGAATTTAGTTATTTATACAAATGTTTTTTTTTCAGTTTTGGATCATATTTAGATTATCATTAATAGCCTGATTGTCGTATCTATTAAAACGTAGCGCTAGTTCCAGTTCAATTTGGTTCCCCTAATCTTGTTAACAAAGTGCGATTAAAAATTAAAAAATCCCACTACATTAAAAATATTTCTAAGTAGCAGGTATTTCATTTTATGATACAAATGCTTCTCACAATTTCTTTTCTCCTGCCTCATTCTTGAAAACAGCTATGATTATTTTTTTTATAGCTTCACGCTGTATCCTGCATACGACACTCCATTTCCCATTTTCCATCCATTTTTGGAGGCGTTGCGTGTTAAGTGGCGGAACTGAACGCCGCGCTTTGCCTCGATAACGGAGCGAAGGAAATGGAAATATTAAAAACTTCCAGTCCTCGAGTGGGAATCGAACTCACAACCAGTCGTTTACAGTTACACGTCTGTGCCACTGCGCCACGACTGGCCCCTATGCCATGATTATTATGCTATGATTATTGACTCTTATTTATCAAAATACCAAATTATGTTTTTATAAACATATATACAAACTAACAAAAGGCTTCGCTCTTAATAAAAAAAAACTTAGCACGAAAACTGGCTATAGACTGAAAGAAGTCGCATCCAAATCAGTCAAAAGTCTTCAGGCGATAACACCCTAATTTACATCGGGTACAACACTTACATAAATACATGCTTTTCCGCGCATAGCAGGATAATCAGAACAAAACCTACTGTGTATAACTCTCCGTTCTCCACATTCCGTACAAAATAAAAAAAAAACATCAAAAACAAAAACATTAGCACAGTCTGTCAAACAAGACAACTTAGTCCCACCGAAGACCTAAACAATTCGGTCTAGATATTACAGTCCTCGCCCAAAGGACTGTCTGTATTGGGACGTAAACTTGCGCAACTAACTCCGCCGAATGGACACTGATAGATGACTTCTACAGATTCATTTAAAATTTGCTACACTTTGTTTTTAACTTTGACTTTGAATAGAGATTTATTGTTTGAGCATTGTTATGTGACAAATGGATTCTAAATAAAATGCATTTTTAAGTATTCGTGATATAGAATGGTCGTTTGTTAAATGTGATTGGTATTAAATGTAAAATGCAGTTGTACAATGGGTGAATGGTATATAACAATAATATATATATTTTTTTGCTTCACGCTGTAT
Organism: Dryas iulia moderata; assembly: GCA_019049465.1. Lineage (NCBI taxonomy): Eukaryota > Metazoa > Arthropoda > Insecta > Lepidoptera > Nymphalidae > Dryas > Dryas iulia. The sequence continues at coordinate 3,408,264 of CM032440.1, forward strand.
CCCGCACACAGTAGGGTAGGTAGAGGAAACCTAGTGTTATGACACTCCGTTCCCCACTTTCCACCGAATTCGGAGCCATTGCGACACCAGAGCGAAGAAAATAGAAATATTGAATATTTCCACTCGTCGAGTGGGAATCGAACCAACAACCAGTCGCTTTACAGTCACACTTTGTGCCACTGTGCCACGACTGCACCATAAAAAATGAGTGCACCATAAAAAATGAGCAAATTAATTACCTTTTCATTATTAATAAATAATAGAAGCTTTGTAATAAGGCCATCGTGGTGCAGTGGGACAACATTTGACTGTAACTGTGATCAGTGAAAGATTCGATGAAATAATTATAACTCTATAATTTTCAATTCTCCGTTTAGGTGAAATCGTACAATGACTTAACTCCTAATGAAAAGTGGAGAACGAAGTGTTTTGACACTAGATTATTTCTGAGAACCCTGCTAGAAAGTTGATGAAGTTAGTTTCAGTTTAATAAATACAGTCAAACGCTGTCACACTGTGCCACGATGGCTTCAATAATGTAAGAAATACTTTTAAACATTTTTAAAATGTTATTCCACACTTAGGAAAATTGAAAAAGACATTTAAAGAAAACGTATAAAAATTTAAATGCAGCGGGATTCGAACCCGCGCCTCCTGAATACCGTTCAGGCGCTCTCACCACTGAGCCATGCGTTCTACTAGCCGCTGCGTCGAAATTCTTATATGCTTTATTACAACTTATTTATGTTGTTAGCATCTCTGTAGAGAGATTTTTACAAATTTCTGCTACCCAAAGATAAGTAAAAGTAACCCAAAGATAAGTAAAGTATTTAATAAATAGCATTCTCTCTTGCCAAATGATTGTTCGTAGAATTATGAGAGGCGCAAGGTGTGACTGTAAAACGACTGGTTGTGGATTCGATTACCGCTCGAGGAGTGGAATACTTAATATTTCAGTTTTCTTCGCTTTAGTGTCGAGGTAAATTGCGGCGTTAAGTTCCACCACTTAACTCGCAATGCCTCCTAATTCGGGAGAATATAGGGAACGGAGTGTCTTAACACTAGGTTCCTTCTGCCTGCCCTGCTGAGTGCAGGATACAGCGTGAAGCTAAAAAAAAAGAAATACTAACGATATCCGCGGTTTATTAAAACAATATCATATAAAAAAAGATTTAATACAATGTAAATAATTAAATTAAAGTTAGAATAAGCTAAGTTTTACTTATAATAATTTCGAACTTAGCAGTCTCAAGAACTATTCAAGTTAAATTACTTTTACTTGGCCTAGCCATTCTGAAGTTAAAGGGATTTTCTTGTATAATAGTCCAAAATACAATTATTAAGTAAAGTACGTAAAACAACTATCTTTGTATATATATATATCTTCTATCTATCTATACTATAATAAAACAATCTAAGTTGTCTGTCTGTGGTATTGAGTATTTTTACTAAAATTTAGTTTAGGGGAATTAAATAACAGTAATAAGATATAATTTTATGATTTTTAAAATTTTTGTTCGTCTGTTTGTCTGTTAGACATATATTTTGATCTACTGGACACATTAGAATTAAACTTTCTTTATTGTATAGCTTCTAAGCTTGGCAGGGCTTAGCGTCTATATGAGAGATGTTCGAAGTATAAAAACTATATAAATATTAAGAAAATATAAAAATATTAAAGATTGTGCTATTTTCACGACTAATCTACCCTCTGATTTGTATAAAATTATTTTGGTTATAATATTCAAAATACGCAAAAATGACAACAGATAAATGCATGTCCTACCAATTAAATTACTGATAATTTCATAGATTACAATTAAAATGAAACAAAATAATTAACATTTTCAATACAAAACTGTACAATAGCTTATTTTCTGACAAAGGGTAATTAATGAGATCAGCTCGTAATTCTTCAATTATGATAATTAATGTAACTGAAAATTGAAAGGCTGAATGGTGTTGAGAGTTGCTATAGTGCCTTGTTGTTCCTTCTTCTTTTTTTCCATCTTTTTCTGTTCTCTATATTTTTTTTAATAATGATCATAAGATTTCATAGTTCATTTCACTTAAATTATGACATTTTGAAAGTGACAGTGGAGATTTAATGGTAAATAGTTAGGTCGATTTGAATTTAAAATTAGAACTCATTGAGGTTAATTTGATACAATAATTGTATCAATTCACAAATAAATTCCACCTCAATCTACCCACGCTTGTGACTATGGACTACTGTAAAATGTTCGAAACGTCGGGTTTTCTAAAAATGTGTTTTTGAATACATATACGCGGATATAAAAAATAACTTTATATCAAAATGTGTAAAACTCAAGAAAACAAAAGATCTTAGATTAGAAAAAGTAATATAAACCGTTTTTGCTCAGTGGTGAGAGCGCCTGGACGTTATTCAGGAGGCGCTGGTTCGAATCCCGCTGCGTTCAATTTTTTATACGTTTTCTAAATTCTTTTTTTTAAACATATGAAGCAGCTTTAGTTCTGTTGTTCATGTATACAAAACCGCGAGCGTGTCGCTAGTAACACAGCAAATCCTAACCGCTTATAAACAATTCACCGTTTTGACATAAAAAAGTTACGTAGTTAAACTGTTCTCAGCTTATTTATAACGACAATGGGACGTAACGAGGTCGGAAAGAACCTGCACCTACGAAAAGTTTGCTAATGAAATGTACCGCCAGGGGAAATCAGTACGGTTTTATTAAGTAGATATTAAATCGTATTTACTTTCAACAATTACATATAAATGTTAGAACTTATTTTCAGATTTACAGCTTTTCTCGCATAGCTGGGTAGAGAGAGAGTTAGTGTCACAACACTCCGTTTTTCGCTTATCAACCGAATTTAAAAGCTTATCAACCGAATTTAAATCTGTTTGTGAATTTTGGAGGCGTTGCATGTGAAGTGAAAGAATTCAACGCCGGGTTTGCCTCGCAAAATTTTAATTTTTTGGTAATATAAATTAATTAATTAATTTAAATTTGTGTGTAGGTAGGTGAAACTCAACGCCGCGCTTTGACCACAAGAAAAAAACAAAATAATTTGAATATATTCATACTAATCGAAGCCACAATAGCCGCATTTAAAGTCATAGACTATCCGCGAATTGCGATTATATTTTTTTCCAATAATAAAATTGTGCAATTTTAAAGTTGCAATATCACTATTATACTTTTGTAGTATAAATTGCACTTTGAGCATAATTAATATTGCTTTTTTTATTGTAGAATAAAATAATAATCGCAATTCGATTTAAACAAGATTTTGTTATAAAAATCAAAACAGGCGCTTATCTAACATTGGCAAGTATTTAGTTAGCATTTAACTTACATCCCTAAGATATGATAACAATACAAGAAATCGTAAAAAGCGTATATGAATTTTGACGTAATAAAATGAAGAACGTATGGCTTAGCGGCTAAAGCGCTACGAAGGTTTCCAAAGGGCACGGGTTCGACCCTCGCTAGTTTCATTTTTCATACGTTTTTATTAAACGTTTTTTCATTTTTCATACGTTTAAGTGAACAATACATTATTTTTTAAAAGTATTTAATACAGTATTCTTTTTACTCAGTCCTTGTAAATTGTATTGGAGGTATATGAGACCTATGATACAGTAAGCTTACTTTACTTTTTCTTCTTTCAAAGATAAGATGTTACATGTAGTACTGACCTCAGCTTGCACGTTCGTAGCATCGTATTTAAAGAATTAAACTGAGTTCATATCACATAATTGGACAAAATTATAATTTTGTGATAGCTATATGTTTAAAATAATAATTTTATTTACAGCTTCATCTTTTTCCCGCATATTAAGATATTCAAAGATAATCTATTCTTAAGATACTCCATTTTCCAATTACCATCCAAAATTGAGCCATTATGTGTCAAGTGGTTGAAGGTAACGCCATGCTATCTTACCGTCCTACCAGAGGGAAGGAATGACAATAATTTACATTGTAATCATTTGTCCGAGTGGGAATCGAACCCATAACTACCAATCTCATTGCAATACGACAACTTCTATTCTTCTATTTACATCCCAAATAAAAGGAAAAGGGCTTTTTAAATCAAAAACAAGAATTCTAATCCATAAATCGTATCACACAAGATTATACAAACGTATTAAATCAGAAAAAATGATAATATAGTCTGATATATATTCGATATACGTCAATCAGCTGGTAGGTGAATTCGTTTACTTCCCGCTTTATACGCCAGTCACATAGCGGACGCTTTTCGCCTTACAATGCGCCCATTATTTTGAGCAAATTGAAATGTCAGCGCTCGATTCCGATACGGATGGTGGCGTGGTGGCATGGCTTTAGTGTGCGGAGAGAAAATGACATTCTCTCAATCAATTAACATTACGTAGTGACTCATCACTTGTTTTGAAATAAAACTATTTTTAAACGGATTAACAAGTATTTATGTACGTATGTATATCATGTCTATGTATGTATATATATCACGTAGACGTCTTGGTGACGTCGCGTTTTCTAAAAATGTGTTTTCGAATACCAAAAATTTACGCGATTAATCCAGTTAAAAACAGTTTCATTTCAAAATAGTGTAGGCGGAGAGAGAAATCACATTCTGTCAATCAATACAGATATTATGTAGTGACTAATCACTTTGCATTTCATGTTTTTGGATAGTAAAGCTTTGGTATTATTTCTTTTTTTCTGCCGCCCACGACCCTGTGTAACACCAGAGGTGCTACAAGGGTGTTGTTGGCTTTTGAGGTGGGAATAAACGCGCTTTTTGAAGGTGCCTATGTCGTATCGACATGGAAACAATGCCGCTTTCCTTTTTGATAAAATATCTTAGTTTTATTAAAATCTCACTTGGGTTTATTTCAGTACTTGTTCATATTATTTGATATACTTCAAAATCCGTTATGTTGTAATAATTTATTATTAACGATATTTTAGTTTTACGTTCACGCTGTATCCCGCATGAACTCAACGCCGCGTTTTGTCTCGCAAAATTTTTGTTTTTTTGTAATATAAGTTTATTTAAACCTTTTTACTTTTTTGGCTCATATTTGTTACACTTGATGTTATATTATTTTCTAATAATTTGTTGTGAATGATATAACTTAAATATATTTATAATGACTGTATACTATATAATAACTTAAAATATAAAAAAGAGACAACAAAATTTAGGTGTTTATGACAAAAATATATTCTGCACTGTACAAGTAAAAGTTATATACAAACATGATTTATTAAAATTAAAATATTTAATAAAAATAAAATTAAAATATTAATATAATCACGTTTTTCTTAATGTATAATTAATTATTCGAGTACATGGTACGTTTGCCAAAACAACGTTTTTTATAGTTTGTATCTCCCCGTCTTTCTGTTTTTCCACATATTGTAAGAATCGGCTTGACCGATTTTGACAGAACTTTTATTTTCAGATAGCGTAATAAAGAGTAACTAAATCTACTTTTAATTCAGAAATTTAGCTTTTTTGTTAAATTTTACACAGACGAAATCGCGTGCATAGCTAGTCTCGAAATAAGTATAAGAACCGAATCTACCAATCAACACCACAGATCACTCTTGACAAAAACGCTGAAAGTTAGATGAGTGCTTTATATATTTCCCAAAAGTTTTCCAACTAAGGAGCCCAAAAGTTATTTTTTCGATATGTAAGAAGTAACTTTGTCTTGGTTTTCATTATGTTGGAAACACTAGCTCACTTCAAACACCTTGCCAAAATATTGCTTAGAAGTTTCAGGATAAGCTATACGATTGTACGTAGATTCATTTGAAAGCTTTTAGAAGTAGTCAGTAAGATGTATTAGATTTTTTATAGTAAATTATATGTAAATGTTATTTTTTTTTTCAATTTCACTTTTTCCACATAGCAAGGTAGGGAAAGGGAATATAGTGTTAAGGTACTTTTCGAAGATACTTTTTTTTAACTAAGATACTTTTTTGTTTTGTATTTTCCGCCCAAATTCAGGACATTGTGTGTTGATTAGCGAAACTCAACACCAGTAAAGAAAAATAAAAATAAACAAATTATGATCATTCCAGTAATGATTTTAAAGGATTCGAACCCACAAATAGGTAATCGTGGTTACAGTCAGATTTAGATACTACATACGCATCTACGTGTCTATAGACTGGTTGTATTTGCCAATTCTGCTTTGTGTAATGTTTAAAATCGTGATTTTTGATATATTCATTTACTTTCTTTGGTCTCTGCTTTCTACAAAAGTATCATAATATTATCATCGCCATATTTGGCATATAATATTATAATTTAATATTAAATTAATTGATAAATGATTGTGGCCAGTCGTAGCCCAGAGGCACAAACGTGAGACTGTAAAACGACTGGTTGTGGGTTCTATTCCCACTCGAGGAGAAGAAATTATATTTCCATTTTCTTCGTTCTGGTGTCGAGGTAAAGCGCGGCGCTAAGTTCCGCCACTTAACACGCAAGCCTCCGAATTCGGCGGAAAGTGGGGAACGGAGTGTCTTAACACTAGGTTACCTCTGCCCACCCTGCACAGTGCGGGATACAGCGTGAAGCTATGTTGATAAATGAATATTATACTTACAAATACTTCCAATCAATAAATCTATAATCAGTTATGTATTGTTCTATCAATGTTGGTGAACTTCGTCATGAACAGATGTACCTATAGGAAAAATTGCCTTGCAATATATTTTTACATTATAAAGGAACTATATTCTTATTAAATAATGATTTTATTATAAAAAAATTACATATATATGTTTTTAAATATCATTTATTATTATAGAAAAAGTATATACTTTATATAAGAGGTTTTCGTGATTTTTTTTTTTATTTGGGAAAATATTATTATTTTTTTTGAAGGCAACACGTAATTTTGTTATTTATTTCAACAATTCGTAGCTATTCGAAAGTACTACAACATTACAGCATTATTATTATTATTACAGTGTGTGTTTAAATTATTTTCAATGTAATATAAATACACACGTGAGAGATAAGTCGTGGCTTGTGGGCATATAGTGTGACTGTACCTACTGGTTGTGGGTTTGATTTTCGCTCGAGGAATTGAAATATTTAATATATCATTTTTGCTCTGGTGTCGAGGCAAAGCGCGGCGTTAAGTTCCGCCACTTAACACGCAATGGCCCCGAATTCGAGGGAAAGTGGGGAACGAAGTGTCTTATGACACTTCGTTCCCCACTTTCCCGTGTACGGTCTTCTTTTTGCTAGTGTTATCACTAGATTCCCTCTGCTTACCTTGCTGTGCGCTGTGTATGTGGCAGTACACAGCATTAAGCTAAAAAAATGCAGAATCAAATAAAAGAACAAGTAATTACCATTTGTTTATTATTTTTTTATTCCTCATAAAATTTAAAGCAATTAATTTCGATCCAAACCCTTAAACCTATATATTACTATACAATACAAACTATTACCTACATCAAAGTAGTCACATAAAATGTTAGTAAGCACGCTGCTAAGACTGATATGTTACGTTACACAAGTGTTTAACTTAACTACATATATATTTACAAATTGAAATGAATTTATGACTCAAAGGCTAGTCGTGGCGCAGTGGCACAAGCGTGTGACTGTAAACGACTGGTTATGGGTTCGATTCCCACGCGAGATCGATTCCCATCGTGAATCAGCGTGTACGGTTTTTTTTTCCTTTATAGCTTCACGTTGTATCCCGCACACAGCAGGTAGAGGGAACCTAGTGTTAAGATAGTCTGTTCCCCGCTTACCGCCGGTTAATTCGGTGGCATTGAGTGTTAAGTGGCGGAACTTAACGTCGCTCTTTGCTTCGACACTAGAGCGAAGAAAATGGAAATATCAAATATTTCCACTCCTCGAGTGGGAATCGAACCCACAACCAGTCGTTTAAGTCACACGCTTGTGCCACTGCGCCACTAGTGCCCTCTCACTCAATAATATTTACATGAAATTTAATGTTTACTTATCATTATTTATCTCCACTTTGTCTGACTAGACAAAGTCGAATTTCGACTTTTAGATGTCTAAAATTAAGGCGGATTTTACAGAACGGATTATCTTGACACTATGTTCCCTCAAGGTTGATATTTGAACATACATGTAATGAATTCTTAGTGGTAAAATAATTACACCATTTATTTTTAATTAATATAAAAAGCTCTAATTCCTTTTGATCATATAGATTTATGGCTTCAAGTAATTTTGTTAAGGAAAAAGAAAAGAAAATACATATTATACGAGTATATGTATGGGAAAAGGAAGGCTTCCTTCTTGAAGTCACTTAGGAAAATTAATCCTTTTTCATATTTACTTCAAATAGTTATAAGAAATGAATAATTTTTTGTACAAAAATTGCTATGACATGTTGAATGTATTGGGTACGCATGTTTATTAAAAGATTTAGGCGTCAACAAAATTATTAGCTTACTGCTACATCTCTGTATTTGGTGTAAATCGTATGAAGAATCATATTTTCTTTATTTACTAAATAGAATATAAGGTATGAGTCAACTACTTTTACATAGTTTCATTTCAATTTGTAAATTGCACAAATTAGTTGAAGAACTTCCTGTAATTTATTACATTTAACAAACTTAAGACTTATAAAGAATACTTTTAAAATGCATTGACAATTACCAAAAAAAATGTCAATCTGTCTATTTATCTAGTATAGATATAAAAATTGAACTATAAATTTTATAAAGCAGTGAATTCTGTTGAAAAAGTTGATAACGGCATGGGAGGTGTCGAGTCTCTAGTACTTTTGTCGCCCTTGGCTCCAGGTAACGACCACGTGGAGCTACCAGTAGCCGTCACTCGCGGTCCCATATTGTCGTAAGCAGATTTCAAAAAACAAGTCCTACTTCGCCGTGGCAGGGTTGCGCCACCGCCTAATAAATCTGGAAACTTCTCATTGTGTCCAGTTACTTGGACTGATATAAATATATTGCCATACGGTGCTGGTATCGCGAACTCAGCTGGTGGCGGAGGAAATGCCCCTGAAGGACCTTCTATAGTTATTTGTACTGGTTCTAAACACCTTTGGGTATCTTCACTCTCCATTGACATAGATCTATCAAACATTTCAAAACCATAAGATGAACCCATTTCTACGCTTGTTCGGTCACAGCTGACAGCTATAGAAGTATCTAGTAATTTTTTCTCCTGGTCTGTAAAACTCCGACTCGGAGGAACACTCCGACGCCTTATTTTCCAACAAACACAGGCAGCTATGAATCCTGTACTAGCCATTGCTAGCACTGCGCCTATAGCTATAAAAAACTTTGAATAATCTGGCGCGCTCCGAGCAGTTGCGGTTCTCGCTTTAGGCAAAAAAATAGTTAAATAAGCACTAGACTCTCCCGCTGCGCTCTTAGCGCTGCATCTCCACTCCCCAGCCAATTCACTGGTAACATTACTTATAGTCACATTGTACCACTGAGCACTTTTATTTATAAAATCGTCAACGTATTCATTAAAACTTCCACTTGAATATTGGAAAACAGAAATGTCACTATCACTATAAGTCTTATTTACAACTTGTGTGTGGCGGAAGAACCAGGAAACAATAGGCATAGGATCTCCACGGGCAAAACAACCAAACGAAATGTCCGCCCCGGTTTCAGTACGAATTACGGATGGATTTGTTATAGCTGAAGGAGGACAGACCATATCCTCGCCCTTAATATCTAACCAGGATGTATGTGCTTTATTGTCAGGACCGGAACAAAACACCTCTTCGTTGCCAAGATTGCCATTAAGAAACCACTCGTGAAATGCTCTTATCCTACAATCACAGAACCAGGGATTATCGGAGAGTGTTAAAGTTTTCAGAGCTGGCAGGTTGAACGTGTCCCGATGTAGATAGGAAAGCAAGTTCTGTTGTACATGTACCGTTTCTAACGCCCGCAGGTTCACAAAGGCAAAGGGGTGAACTTTGCGGAGCCTACATCGTGAAAGTTCGAGTTTCTTTAAATGTTGTAAGGGCGGGAATTGCTGCGCAACTAATTTACTTAACGGATTGTCATTAAGAACTAAAAGCCTCAGACGCTCGTTGCCTTTGAAAGTGTCAGGTGAAAGTTCGGTGAGATAGTTCCGGGATAAGTCTAATTCTATCAATATACGGAGTTCTCGAAAGGCGTTTTGGTGCAAGAAGCGAAGATTCGTGGAACTGAGATTCAGGCGTTGTAAGTTTAATAGTTCTATATTTGCCAAAGCGTCTTGATGCAGTTCGCTGAGATTGTTCCCGTGTAGATCCAGTACTTGTATATCTGAGGCTAAGTGAGGTATTTGTGTTAGACCGGCGGAGATGCATGTTGCAGTTTTCTTCCCAGAGGACCATTTGCAGTGGCACTCCTTGATGCGACCGCAGCTCAGCCAATCACTTCCAGAAGGTTTGAAGAGTGTGACAAGTAGCGCGCACCACAGTGCACGAATGCCCATCTCATATCAAAATCGGTGGATATACCTGAAACAATAGAAAAAAAATATCTTTAATTACCTTTCATTTTTCTATTTACTATATATATATCTTGGTTTAGCGGTGGCTTTGGCGTAGCCTCGTGTCTTGGTTGACAGAGTAAATTTATTAAAAAAAAAACAGTTAAATAAATATCATTGAGACCTTGAAAGATTTCTTTTCAATTAGTTAATCTTTGGGTTTTTCAATTTTTTACTTTTGGTACGCGAAAATACCTTTAAGAAAACCTTGGCCTGTGACTATGAACTACTGTATTTTTTTTTAGCTTCACGCTGTATCCCGCAAACAGCAGGGTAAGCCGAGGAAACCTAGTGTTAAGACACTCCGTTTCCCACTTTCCGCCGAATGGGAATCGAACCCACAACCAGTCGTTTGCAGTCACACGCTTGTGCCACTGGGCCACGACTGGCCACTGCAAATGAAAACACAGCCGTTTTATTTTGGAACCTACCTAATTATATTTTTAAACAGTCTCTGTTTGAAATAAACCTTACTTTATTTACAATATATTTTAAGCTTTCTGTCCATTCTCTACTTGTCCTATTTATTATAAACTTCACCAACAAAAGCTTATCAACGTCAAAAATTTTCACTCCTCCATGATAATTAATAGTGAGCGAGCACTTCACTTTGTATCTCCAGTGACCTATCTACGTAAGTGGTGAATGTACGTGTATTTCGATGGTGAACTAACAAAGTTTGCCTGTTATATCACGTAAAGTTAATTATTTTAAATTAAAATGACCCCTTTTCATAAATTAAAGATTATTTTTGATAATAAGATGTTTTAATTACGAGATTTTTACATATTTTGAAATGTTTTAACCTGATTAATTGCGTTTATTTTTGGTATTCGAAAACATATGTTTAGAAAACCCCATGTTTCGAACACTTTATAGTAAGTAGTTCGTGATCACAGGTAGACCTTGTAGTCTAAATATTATATTTTTCTTTTTGTCCTACCTACTGTGAGGACACTTAGGTCTCCATTTTTCACCCGATATGGAGACATTGAGGGGCAAGAACTCAACTCACGTCAAAGTCTTAGGTACCCGAGCGAAGAAATAAAAAAATAAATGTAATGATTGACCCAAAAGGGAGAAGAACGAATAACCGTCAGACTTACTTTCAGTCCCACTGAGATACGAATGCCTTAATGTTACTTTTTTTACTAATGTTTAGATTTTGTATGTGAGCAAAAAATACTTCCAGATTTTGCTACGAATATTATTTTTTAACAAAAAATGATTTCGTAATGAAAAAAATTTGCCAAATTTACTTCAATTTTTATACATCAATGCTTTGTTAAAGCGCTAGTTATTTATGTATTGCGATATGGCTTTCTTTCGTTCTTTTTAAGTTTTCTACTTTTCAAAACTAACTATATTCTGCTCAGACTGCAGGAAAAAGAATTATTTGAATGTCGAGTAGTTAGAAAAGCTGTGTGCGTACAAACAGGCAAACGAACAGACAAAAATAAAAAAAAAATCATATTATAGATTCATATTCCTTTACTCTTATTCATATATCACCATAAACTATTTATTTCTTAGTTTATTCATTATACAGACTTTTTTATTGTTTTGTTTAATATTGTAGAATATAGGTATCTAGTATTCGGGTAAGTAGACAAAGAAAGTAAAGTAAAGACTTTTAAAACCTTGAATTTTAAAGTTTACGCCTTAATGAAAATATTTTACAGCTCACTCAGGTAAGGTGTAAAAAAACTATTACCATAATTCGTCTATAAAACTGTCTTCTATTAATATAAAATTGTGTCATCTCCTCGGTGAACTTGACTTGGTAAACTTCAAAGGTAAGTTTATTACAAAATATACTTTAGTAACGAACAATATCAAGTTATATATTTTTTTATATTATATATTAAGCTCAAGCACTCAATGTCTCGGACTTGCAAAGTCCGTTGCTTGGTAATAAAATACTTTATTTTCTTATTTGTTTTATGTTGATTATTATAAGTTTCGGAACCACGCGTGGCGCAGTGGAACAAGCGTGTGACGTATGTGTAAACGAATGGTTCCCGCTCGAGTAGTGGAAATATTTCCATTTTCTTTGCTCTGGTGGCGAGACAAAGTGCGGCGTTAAGTTCCGCCACTTAACACGCAATGCCGGAGGCATTTTTTTTAGCAATTTGGCGGAAAGTGAGGAATGGAGTGTCTTGACATTAGGTTCCCTCTGCCTACCCTGCTGCTAAAAAAAAATAGGTGTTCATATTTTATATGGCAGCTTCAAAGCTTCCACTTGAAATTGAGACATTACGTGTTAAATGACGGTACTCAACGCCGTGCTTTATATTAAGACATCAGAGCGAAGAAATTTAAATAATACCAATATAATCAATCTACCGAGTTCAACTCGAACCTGCAGCTAATCGCATTTACAGTCAGACCCAGATCCACTGCACTACCAGGGCTACATTAATATAACCGCTATATGAATTTCCTTCAAGAACTTGCTAATTTTCACCAACTAATTCAACTGGTTTCTAGCATTTCATTCTAATGCCACTACCATTCAAATAGAATTGTACTGCATTCTTGTCCCTTCATGCGAAATTGACTGGATGCTTTGGCGCATACTGTTCTATACTTTCATTAGTGTGAGAGAGCGTTTCACAGTTTTATTGTTCGTATATTTGTTGAATGCTAAGTATTTTTATATTGTCTTGGAATAAAATTTTATTTTTATTTTGACTGTTTGAAGCCAAAGTTTTTTGCATAGTAGGGTCAGAGAGATGTAGTGATGAGACACTCCGTTCTTAACTTTAAGGCTGAAATCGACTTGATATAATTTTTTTTTTTAATATAATCATTTTCAAAGTGGAAATTGAATCCACAACTAGTCTTGTTTATAGTCAGATGCTGTCCCACTGCGTCACGATTCCCTCATATTTTAATTATAATTTTTCAAATAGTTGCTTTGATTAAGCGCAATAAGTATGGGCTTATAATTATTCAAGGGCTGGAAGAAAAACCATATTTAAAAAAGGTAGGTTTCTTAATTCAGAGCAAAGTATTTATAAATTGGGTAGAATTGGAATGAACCGTGTTATTTTTCCAATTAGTCTAAGAATATCGAAGATGCCAATATTCTACGATTGATACGTGAGGAACGATAAATGATTGAACGTATAAATTGATTGTGGCTATCGTGGTACAGTGGGACGGAGTTTTGGTTAAAAAACCGAGTTGTTTAAGATTCGATTATCACTTATAAGAATGAAAGTTTTAACATATTAAAAGCTTTATTATATACTAAAAGTCACGTAGTGTACGAAAACCAAAAGATTTAAATTATTTTTAATTCACCCGACATGTTATGTCTATTTTGGGTAAAAAGTGAAGCACGGAGTGTCTTAACACTAGACCGTCTCTATTTACTATGATAAGTAGAAATAAATTGTACATTTTCCTTGAAATCCTTACAAAATATGTCGATATACAAAATAAAATCTACTTCAACAATTATTTAAAAAAAATATCTTCTTATTTTTTATTCAGCTATATATTTACAGACAATGCCTGTATTATGCTATGTTTGAAGTATCTCGTATCTCAACTTTATAATTAATAATAGGTGCTCCACTTTGTACCTATCTCGGTGACCTATCTCTAGAGTTGTAGACCGTTCGACGGCACCCATTTGCGGGCAGAGTTAATTATTAGATTTTTTTTTAAAAAGAAAATGTTTATTTTTTATTAAAATATATAATTTGATATATTTTTTTTGCTTTTTATTTAATAGTTTCAAATTAGTTGATTTTTTTAAGTATTTTAGACATTTTTAAATTATTATTCACATATTTAGGATATGAAAAATTTAGTGGCAAGGCACTCCGATCTCCATTTTCCATCAGAATTTAATACAGGTAGGTTGCGGAGCAAAGAAATAAAAATAATTGAATTATGATCATTCCGAAGAGCCAGCCGTGGCTCAGTGGCACAAACGTGTGACTATAAACGACTGGTTGTGGGTTCGACTCCCATTCGGGGAGTGGAAATATTTAATATTTCCATTTTCTTCACTCTGGTGTCAAAGCAAAGGGCGGCTTAAGTTAAGAAAATGGGGAACGGTGTGCCACTAACACTAGCTTCCTTCTGTCTTCCCTACTGTGTGCGGGATACAGCGTGAAGCTAAAAAAAAATTATCGTTCCTGATAATGAAAATCGAACTGACACCCAATCGTTTACATTCAGACGCCACTGTGCCATTATGGTCTTTAACTAAATGATTACGTTTTGATGAATGAGTAAGTATTAAATAATTTTAAATTTCTAAGTAAAGTTTTGTATCGACTCTTGTATAGAAAAACACATATCAAGCCCACATAAGCCGAGGCCGGTCGAGTATTATTATATAATCAGATTATTGTCCTACATTATAAGTTGTACGATTGCTTTTTAAGAGCATTTCAATTGAACAAAAGGATTCATTATGTGAAATACTAGATTTAATTATTAGGCAAATATTGTTACTTAATATTGAAATATCTATTAGAAATTAAATATAATGTGATTTTTTATTGTATTCTAAATAAATCTTTTTTCCTCTTTAAAATCCAAAGAAGTTTAAAATCAGTACAGTTTTATATTTTTATTTTAAAATTAGTTGATTATTGGTGACAAAGTAATATTTTTTTCTTTTTTTTATTGAAGAAAGGGGGGCAAACGAGAAGAAGGACTACGTTATAGTCAGTAGTTACCTTCGCCCAAGGACATCCACAACATTAGAAAGGTTTTGGATGCTTTGCCGACCTTAAGGGGAGTGGAGGAAAGTAGAGAAGAAGGATAAGGATGGTGGGAGTAGGGAAAGAGAGTGGGCTTACATGCCATTGAATCGGAAAACATCACCAGATGTTTGGCGGTTCGTCTTTGACATGGTAGTGGTCGCGAGCCAGTTGGAGAACGAATCTCCTACCACCAAGCTTCTGGGTTACCCGCCTTATACGGCCACGGAGCCACACCCAGCGACGGAGTAGACGGCATTTATTTTTATACAGCACTATTTTCTCAAGCTCTTAGTTGTTGAAAAAAAGACATTAAGAAAACCTATAAAAATTTGAACACAGCGGGATTCTAACTCGCGCCTCCTGAATACTGTCGAGGCGCTCTTACCGTTGAGCCATGCGTTCTACTAACCGCTGCGTCGAAATTTGTATACGCTTTATTACAACTTATTTTTGATGTTAGCATCTCTGTAGAAAGATTTTTACATATTCCTGCTACCCAAGAGGCGCGGGTTCCAATTCCGCTGCGTTCAAATTTTTATACATTTTCTAAATGTATTTTTCAATTATCCTAAGTGTGGAATAATATTTTTAAAATGTTTAAAAGTAACTCTTAGTTTTTTTCAATTCTGTAAACTACAAAGAGTGCACAAGCTACTATATATAGTGGAAATCGAACCCACATTCATCATTTCATAATCAGGCTCAGTAACAATAAAATTTTATTAATAATACAGACAAGCATGAAAAGTACATAAATCGTGCATAGATAGAAACAAAAGAACATTGTTTCTTGATATGAATAGTTGTTGGGTAATTAGAAAGGACTTGGTGTAAAGTTTTCATCTAAAATTAATTGGTCGGTCGTGGCGCAGTGGCACAGACGTGTGACTTCAAACGACTGGTTCTGGGTTCGTGAAGCTAATAATAATAATTATTATTTGGTGGATTTCAACAGTGGCTTGCTACCAGAGTTAAGCAAGCAATTTAAATTTATTTCCCCCAGGCGGGAATAGAACTCATAACCAATCACCTCTACAGTCAGACACTGTCCTACTGCACCACGATGGTCTAGTATACAGATTTTACAATTTCATTCCCCTCCTCACCTAGGAAGTTAGGGCGTAGAGAATCCTAACGAAGTAAAATTTCCCCTGCGTATAAAATATATTATACTTTAAATTGTTTTAAGTCAAGAGGGTTATTTACGAGGTTCTTCTTGAAGTAGTCTCATGTGGATCTCGCATAATTTAAAATATGCAAAAAGGTATAGCTTGAGTTTTAAAAGTTAAACGTTATACTGCTTTTTATGATTTTCATGTTTCATACGTCTTCTGGATGATAAATTGTGAGTGGAAGTATTTTACTGAATATTCGTAAAATATGCTTTGTTATGACAATGTGTATGATGAGTTACAAAACACTGCTACTGCTTCACGCTGTATCCTGCACACAGCAGGGTAGACAGAGGAAACCTAGTGTTAAGATACTCCGTTCCCTACTTTCCGCTGAATTCGGAGGCATTAAGTGGCGGAACTTAACGCCTTCTTCTTAACCTTCTTAACCTCTGACTTAACCTCGACGCCAGAGCGAAGAAAATGGAAATATTAAATAATTCCACTCCTCGAGCGGGTATCGCACCCACAACCAGTCGTTTACAATCACATGCTTGTGCCACTCCGCCACGACTGGCCCCAACTTTACAGTATACACTACTATGTGTAACACTTTATATAAAATCTGTGTCAGTGTTAAGTTCCGCCACTTAACACGCAATGTCTTAATTTTGGAAAATGGGAATGTCTTGACACTAAGTTGTCTCTGACGATAAGAGTCATTTTATGTGTGGAATAAGACGTTAAAATGAAAACGACATATCAAATAAAGTAGTGTTTAAATATTACTATTTTAATATATTATTAATAGAAAATTGTAAAAAGTGTTGCCATTTTACGTTTTTCCTTCATATAAACTTGAACTAAACCATTTTTCATATTCTTTCGTCCGCATATACTATTTCAAAAAAGAAATTGAATGTTTTTCCTATATGAACCAACATATTGATTATAGATATAGAATTGTTTATTTACTTTGTGGACTTTAGGCCCATTGCCTTGTGATATTGTTTGACTTTCATTTCAATTGGATCTTGATTCGATTCCCATTCGGTGGCATGATTATATTCGTAACTTAAATGTTTCTATTTCTTTGGTCTGATCAACAAAATAAAGCTTTTCTGCTTTCTCCTACATAACAGGGTAGGTAGCGAGAATATAGTGTCAAGACTCTCTCAGTTCAAGAAATTTCGTACTTGACAATTGGTATTCTTACAAAAATATCTATTAATATTTGAAATTCTGCACTATCTCTCCATAGTAACTTTAAGTATGCCAAATTACCTTGCTGATTAATAATCTTTGTAAAAGAAGGTACCAATTTTTTCGTCCCCCCCAATACTTAAGAAAAAATAACTAGGCGCGTAAAATATCCGTTTCCATGGCAACTCGCGTTGAGTTATACACGCATCAACTCCGCGACAACGTTGTCAATTATTTAATATGTAAATAGCTATTACGACTTGGCGTCAATTAATAAAGAATTATGCAAAGTTTCAGTTAGTAAACTAACTTTGTACAAGGGGCGTAAGAATTTGTATAGAACATTTTATTATTTTGGCTAAATTTCACCAATTTTTTTTTATTTTTTGTGTGATAAAATATTATTTGTTAAGTGAAATCTGAACATGTTACTGTCATAATATGATAATCCATACTTATATTATAAATACGGAAGTCTATGTGATTGTCTGTCACGCTTTCACTGCTAATCTTTCGGTCCGATTTGTATGAAATTTAGAATGAAAGTAGTAAAAGTGAGTCTAACATAGACCACTTATTTTTTTAAAAATGAACCTCTAAAGGATTGAAATAGAGGATGAAATTTTATATGAAAAATCTAAACCACTTTCTCAATTGTCATGAATTTTGGCATAAATATAGTTGATAATCTAAGCTTAAACATAGGCTACTTTATATTTAAAAAAAGCGCCCCCGAGTGTTGTAATATAACGAAATAGTTCACGCGGCGAAGCCGCGAGCGGGCCGCTAGTGTAATATATATATATGTAATATAAGTACTGTGTAATAGCAAGTATAGTAAGTAAGTAGTATAAGGCAGAATATTCGGACTCTTTTAGAAAATTATATTCTAATGTAACGGGAAAAGAAAATCTAATAATGTAATAGTAATATAATGATGTAACTGTTAACAAAAGATTCGTAGTCCGTAGAGCATAAAAATAAACAACAAAAAAGTTGTTACTATTCAATAAGGATCTTATTAGCAAAAATAGTCAAAAAGCGCTTGACTTGAATTGTCATGGTTGTAAATCCAAAAGAAAAAAAATGAATTTACCCCATATATAGGGATAGGATTCAGGCAGAGCAAGGTATAGGCAGAGGGAATATAAGTAAGACACTCCGTTCTCCACCTTCCAAATGAGATATTTCGATCCCTTTTTTTGAATAGCGAAACTTAACGCTGCGCTTTGCCCTATGTACTATAAATGGAAATAATTTAAATGCAAATGTTCCTCCGGCTCAGAATAGAACCCACAACCAATCGTTTTTACAATCAGAAACTGTCCTAATACGCCACCATAGTTACTTAGGATTCACCTTAACGTTTTCATATACTTATTTATTGTATACCCATTTATTTAAAAAAATACTATATACAGTTCAACATCACCTCAGTTTCTTCTTACCAAAATAATACGTTTCTATGTACGAAGAAATGTACGAAAAGCGTTAAGGTTTAAAAATAAATATGTCAAACAAAAATATAAGAAAGGTCAGATTTACCTTTCTTCATGACGAAAATGCCCGATCGAAGCAAAAATGGATCGCTAACCTAATGTAATTCAATAGCAAACATTTTCCTTTTTAACACCCTTTTGTTATTAACGAAGAGAGAGTACCTGATTGTAGAAATGATGGTTGTAGGTTCGATTTCCGAGGTATAATGTTTGAATTATTTTTAATTATTAATATAATAAAATAAATTTAGGCTTCCATTTTCAATATGTCAGCGTCTGGACGGTTTTCAGGAGTCGCGAGTGCGAATCCCGCTGCTTTCTATTTTTTAGTGTTCATTTAATTTCCTAAGTATGATATTTTCAAGAAATTTAAAACTAAAAATCGCTCACTATAGATTTGTCGTACTTGAATGACTACTAAATGATTACATTTGAAAAAAAAAAAACTAATTTCGCTTCGCTTTATAAAACTACGATTATATTTGAAAAAAAAACGAATTTCTTCGCTCTATAAAACTACGGCGTTTAATACCGCCAACTGCTTCAATTTAAAACGGTAAATACAGAACGCAATGTCAAATTTTACAACAATTAGATTACATAAATATTTAATTATTAACAATATCATACTGTTTACATTATAAATATCCATACTAAAATTCTAATTAAGCTTATCCCGAGTTCCAGACGTCTAAATTGAAGTTGACCTAGCTATAATACATGCAGCATATTAAGTGTCCTGCCCTAACGAAATTCGTTTGCGTCGCCTAACTCTCAAATTTCAGGGGAACTGCATTACCTTCTAACGTTATACGAGTATAGTGCATTAACTGCAGCTGTGTTAAAAACTAAAATTAGTTTTATGAAATTTTCACAGTAGGTTGCTAATTTTGATTAACTTTTGTATTAGATCATGTGACCTTTTCGAGTATTTTATTATGTAATTATTATTTTTTTTAGCTTCACGCTGCATCCCGCACACAGCAGGGTAGGCAGAGGGAACCTAGTGTTAAGACACTCCGTTCTCCACTTTCCGCCGAATTCGGAGGCATTGCGTGTTAAGTGGCGGAACTTAACGCCGCGCTTTGCCTCGTTGCCAGACCGAAGAAAATGGAAATAACAAATATTTCCACTCCTCGAGTGGGAATCGAACCAACAACCAGTCGTTTACAGTCACACGTTTGTGCCACTGCGCCACGACTGGTGCCAAAGTTATTATGTATTAATTACATTAAGTTGAGTTGGCGGACCCAATGGTTAAGGTTTAATACTATGACACAGAGTAAAAAATTTGGGCCCCTTTTGTATATACGTCTATAGAAATAAATTTGTTTGGAGTGTTTTTAATATTAAAATTGGTAAACATGGTATATACTACTATAATAAAAACTGAAAGCTTAATTTTTTTATTTGTCCGTTCATTCTGGCTAATCTCTGGAACGGAAAGTCAAAATCATTCTAGATTTAGACAGGACTTTTACTCGTAGATAGGTGATGTAATAAAGAGTAAGACTATTTTATTAGGCAACTATATATTTTTTAAATTTTAGAAGTATTTTTTATTACTCTTCTAAGAAATCGCGGGCACTAATAAAGTAATTGATCATCGTGATACTTTTAAACATTTTTAAAGTGTTATTCCGCACTTAGGAAAATTGAAAAAAAATATATACGTTTTCCAAATGTCTTCTTGCAAATGTCTTGATCTTCGTGATTTTAATGAATGTTATCCCTTCTATATTTGGCATAGTTATTTATAGATAGAAAAGTGCAGAAAAGTATATTACAGTATTTTTATAAGAATACATTAAATTAATAAAATAATATTACACCAAGTGTGTATGTAAAGTGACAAACACTTTGATATAAAGTGACATACATTCGCAACAACGCGTATTTTAAGATTCTTCTGTGTTAGATAAAGCACGGGATGAATATTACCTTCCGGTACGCAGCGTCTTTGATATGAGCTCAAAGGCAAAAACGCATGGACAGTCAACAAAACAAAGAAAATAAGTTTTAATAGGTGTATCAGAATTTCGACACAGCTGGTAGTAGAACGCATGGCGGTCAGAGGGCATATACGGTTTCCGAGAGTGGCGAATTCAATTTTTTTTTTCATTGACAGTACGTTCATCATTAATTAAATAGAATTTTATCTTTTCCACATATACCCCAGACACTCATTACGTATTATTTTTCTAGTTCACCAGAACGGAGAAACAAAAATATTTTTTTTTTTTAAGTGGGGAACGGAGTGTCTTAACACTAGGTCCCCTTTGCCTACCCTGCTGTGTGCGGGATACAGCGTGAAAAATATTCTTATTATAATTAATCCACCGAGTGAGAATCGAACCCCGCAACCACTACCAAACGTGATCAAATTCAGACACGTTTTCACTGCGCCTCGATGCTTAACTTTGATATAGCAATTAATAACTTCAATTTAATTTTCAACTACGCTTAGAACTTTTTACGATATTAGATAAGGCTTCGCAGCTATTAGCTCCACTTGTGTTTTGACCTTCAATGTATAAGACTACGAGTAGGTCACTAATAATATCGGGTTACGCCAGAGGCGTTGTCACCTAATTGGATAGAATCATCAATCTGTATTTACCGTATAAGTAGGATATGCTACGAAATTGTGGTTATTTTCTTATATTATATAAAGAAAGTAAGGAAAATGAGTCTGTTATGGCTCAGGGGTACAAAGTTCGACAGGTTGGGAGTTCGATTCCCACTCGAAGAATTAAAAAGAAATACCCTTCTGTATGCGGTGTATAGCCTGAGATTAAGAAAGATCTTCGCTCTGGTGCGTAACATAAAGAATGGCCTGACTTCCATAATTTAACAGGCAACATATCCATTTCCATACGGAATATGAAGAGCGAGTGCCTTGACACTGAGTGACTAGTGTCAAGGCACTCCGCTCTCCACTCTGACTGCAATGTCTTATGAAAAAAAAGCGTGAAACTAAAATAATATAAAACAAAGACTGAATAATTTTCGTTTTTATAAAAAAAAGGAAAGAGTAGCCTTAAGTAAATACAGGTTAATCTTTATATTACCTTTACGTTACCTAATACGAATCAATAAATTTACAGTCGTACTTTAAAAATAATCGCGTTTTACCAAACGCATGTGTATGTATACCCTAAAAGAACTTTTTGTTAATTATTTCTGTCTGTCCATCTCTTTGTTCTGGCTAATCTGCGAAACGGCTGGGCCGATTGTGACTAGGTTTCATTGGCAGGTGCATCATATAATAAGGAGTAACTTATAAGACTTTTATTTTAAAATTATTACTTTTTTGCGATCAAGTCAAGTCGTGTCTAGTAAGTAATATAATCAGCCAAAAATATAAAATTGGTAGCAAGGTAGAGAATCTTGCTATAAAGTGCGACGTTTATTACTTATTCCATAATGTTAATTGCGTCGTTACAAGATTACAGCGCCCTTTAATTTTTATAGTTTCATATGTTACCGAATAATAGTCAACTGTTATAGTATCTTTGTATATCAAAAGTTGATTTTTGATTTAAATGTTTATTATGTTCCATTTAAAATACCAGTTTAAAGCCATTGTGATCAGGCCTGACTGCTTTGGGGATAATCGTGGGTTCGAATTCCGTTTGGAGAAATATTTAATATATAATTATTTTCTTTTATTTATGACAAACAAGACAAAATGCGGCGTTGAGCTCTGCCATTAAATGCCATTAAACATAATGTTTCAAAAGGCGGAAAGTGGAGAACGATGTGTTTTGTTACTTTACGACCCTGCTATGCGTAAAAAGTGTGAAATAAATGTGTACCTAATAAGGTCATAAAGTAATGAAGTACTAAATAAGTAAAAAATCGTAATACATTTTAAATGAAATAGAAATAGAAAATCGAGGCCAGTCCTGGCTCAGTGGCACGCACCTGTGACTGTAAAAGACTGATTGTGGGTTCGGTTCCCACTCGAGGAGTGGCATATTTTAATACTTCCATTTTCCTTCGTTTTGGTACCAGAGGCAAAGCGCGGCGTTAAGTTACGCCACTTAACACGCAATGCTTCCTAATTCGGCGGAAAGTGGGAAACGGAGTGTCTTAATACTAGGTTCCCTCTGCCTACCCTGCTCTGTTCGGGATATAGTGTGAAGATAAAAAAAATAGCAAAATAAACAACATGCAGCTATAATTCCAGTGTTTCATTTAATTTAAATAAAAATATGCAACACTTTGTATAAACACAACGTGGACAAATTTCTAAATTATTCAAATAGTTATCCCACGTCCTAAGCCATTTTATTCTAAGACATTATGAGCTTTCTGACCCATTTACATAAACGCCTGTATATATTACTTTTGAGTAACACAATCAGACATGCAATATTTAAAAATATATAGACATTGGGGCCAGTCGTAGCGCAGTGGCACAAGCGTGTGACTGTAAACGACTGGTTGTGGGTTCGATTTCCACTCGAGGAGTGGAAATATTTAATATTTCCATTTTCTTCGCTCTGGTGTTGAAGCAAAGCGCAGCGTTAAGTAGCGCCGCTTAACACGCAATGCCTCCGAATTCGGCGGGAAGTGGGGAAAGGAGTGCCTTAACACTAAGCTTAGACCGATTTCTCTGTTCTCTTAAAATTAAAACATTATGGATAACATATGGACATGGTTACTTTAAACGCAATGGTTGTGTTCTATAACCATTCCTGGAAATTGACATATTATTTTTATAGTGAAATAATGCACGGCGTTGAATTCAGCTACTCAATACACTCAACATCTCGAAATTTAATAAAAAAAACAAAAATGAAATATATTAAGACAGGATTTTGTCTTTGACTTAGGTATAATAGCAAAGAAAACATTTTTTTTCCCGACCGGGAATCGAGCCCACTGTCATAGTGTTTAAATTTACGACTTTCTCTCTGTCTAAAAGCAGTAAAACTTCAAGCTTCTTTTATCTAATCAAATATCTTCAATTCGATAAATACTTACAAAGGTATGTTTAGTACTGTATGAATGTCGTTATGAATACCTGCTGACGTATGTTCGTGTTCAACAAAGGACTTCTAGGAATTTGCTATTGAGTGTTCACCAAAATAATAGATCTGTTAGCAATTCTCGTGATATTCTTTTATTTTGTCTTACGAAATAATAAATGCATGTAAAAAAAATATATAATTTTTTAAGTGAAATAAAAACGGTGTACCACTCTTTATAAAAAGAAATATTTGAACGAGCAATTCTTGTATATATATAAATGTATAATCGGGAACTCGGAAACGGCCCCAACGATTTTCAAGAAATTTGGTACATAGCTTTGGAGATGAAATATCGATATAGCTAGGTTTCATTTTCAAAAAATGTTTTTTATCGTATTTTTAGGGAATGAAAAAACGGCTTAGTATAATAATGATATTTTATCATTAGTATACTAATAGTGTCAATTTTGCAACTTTTAACAACGTTTTGATAGCACTGTTTTTTGTAGCTCAGAAGTCCATGGTTCAGTCTTTTTTTTGTTTTTATTCATTGTATTGTTTTCTTTTAATTTATTACATTTTTTATTTATAATTTTTATTTATTTTATCACTTTTTTATTGTAATCATTATTTTAAAATAACGATTTCTCGAAAAGAATACAATACACCAAATATTAAATATTATGCAGAGCAGGTACTATGAACTTTTTAAGCATTTTTAAAGTGTTATTCCACAATTAGGAAAATTGAAAAAGACATTTAGAAAATTTGAACGCAGCGGGATACGCATGGCTCAGTGGTGAGAGCACCTAAACGGCATTCAGGAGGCGCGAGTTCGAATCCCGCTGCGTTCAAATTTTTATACCTTTTCTAAAAGGTATTATGAAATTTGGCATAAATAAAATTTATAACTCTTTAAAATGAAAGTTTAACAAATATATTATATTAACAAAATAAGTAATAAAAGCCAGATATCGTGGCGTCTGACTATAAACACGATGATTGTGGGTTCGACTCCACTTTGAGGGAATAATTGTATATTATTTTTAATCCTCCGGCCTTGTTCCGAAGATCGGCTTTAAATTCCAGTAATTAACACGCATGTCTTCATTTCCGGCGGAAAGGAAAGAATACTTGAATGACACCAACTTCTCTTTGACCACGTAAAAATCAAGCTATATTCTTCTTTTGTTTTATTAACTCTTAAACAATAGGAATTTTGATAACTATACAATTACTACATAGATCTTATATAGTAGATATATAGAGGTAGCTATTTAACATACTTCGTCAAGTCAAGACGGGGCCATCACATCCATCATTCACCTGCCTACAGTTAGTATTGCAAATTTAGTCAATCTTGTTATAATGATATATGGGCATATATCCCAAATATCCTATACCTAGATTATATTAGTATATAGTACTACATATTAGTATATAGTATTAGTATATAGTATATAATTTTCTGTAGTCATGATTATGTAAGGTCGTTCAGGGGTGGATTTTTTAAAAATAATGTAGCCTATGCTTAACCTTGGATTATCAATTATATATATACCAAAATTCATTACAATCGGTCAAGCGGTGTAGATTTTTCATATAAACTTTCATCCCCTGTTTCAATCCTTTAGTGGTTTTGAAAAAATAAGTAGCCTATATTTGACACAATCATTTTTACTACTTTCATTCTAAATTTCAACCAAATTGGACCAATAGATTAGCCGTGAACGCGTGACAGACAAATATAGAGACATTCGCGTTTATAATATAAGTATGGATATAACACATATATTATCAAATGCTCAAAAAAAATACAACAGTTATTCAAAAATTTTCATGCTTTCAAGTGAATTGTTCATGTATGAGAATTAATTTGAAGCTTAAATGCTTGAAAGTATACATTTTTTTGCATTTCTAATATATTTACAATAATATGTTTAAAACGAAAAAAAAAATACGCTACTGTTACTGCTTAGCTCGAGTTTCCATTAAATAGTAAGCATCTTTTTTAGCTTCACGCTGTATCCCGCTCACAGCAGGGTAGGCAGAGCGAACCTAGTGTTAAGACAATCCGTTCCCCACTTTCCGCCAAATTCGGAGGCATTGCGTGTTAAGTGGCGGAACTTAACGCCGAGCTTTGCGTCGACACTCGACACCAGAGTGAAGAAAATGGAAATATTAAATATTTCCACTCCTCGAGTGGGAATATAGCCCACAACCAATCGCTTTACAGTTACACTTTGCGCCTCTGCGCCACGACTGGCTCCTATAATATAATTTCAATTAATGATAACACACTTCTTAAATTAATTTTTAACTTGTATTTCTAATTCAAACCATTTTTTCAACAAAGATATTTAAAAACAGGAAACAAACCCTATACAGGAATTAAAATTTAAAAATAATACATAAAAAACTAACATTAACTTCCTTTACACGGAAATACAGTGTCGAAGTTATTATCCCTACTTAAGTTAACAAATTAACTGGTGTCAAGCGTGCATACATTCACAGAGTAAAGTAGGATCGTTTTTCATTCCTTCCATATAACACTACTATAATTTAAATGAATAAATAGCGAACTTGGCTCCGAGAAATGAATAGTTATTTGCAAAGTTTTGCAAAGCTTTTAGTATTTTAAGGCGTTTTTTGTACCTTTTAAATTAAGTATGATGAGTGTTTGTACTTATTTGCATAATGTTTTTCGCGGTTGCATGCATTTTTCACGTGCATTCTAATTTAGCTTCGGCTTTTTGTTGTAATGTTTTGAAACAGAAGAAATTTAGGTTGAAATTATAAGAAATTGTTTGTTTTTTTTAATAGTTTATATTTTAGCTTCTCGCTTTTATATAAGAGGGTAGTTAGAGAATTGGTATTGATATAAAAAAACTGCATTCTTCGATTACTGTCTGCAATTACGTGTTTTATGGCGGAAATTAACACTGTTCTTTGTCTTATTGGATCAATGGAAATAATTAAAATGTACTAATTCCTCCTGAAATTTGAACCCAATTAATAAATAGAAAATAGAAAATAATCACAATTTTGGTCAGAAGCTGTTTCACTGTACCATGATAGATTCAGATTTATGAAAGAACTAATTAATATTCCGTTTTATAAGCGTTAGAGAGAAAATTATTTGTGAAATTACTCCGTTTTCAACTAGTGTTTAATTACAGACATAAGTATGATAGGTATAATTTCTTTAGAGGTTGATTTTTAAAAAATAACGACAAGTAAACTCTGCGTGTCTTTAACAATTTTTATTTTTAATTCCACCTAAATCGGGCCAGTAAATTAGCCGTGAAAGCCTAACAGGGAGACAAAAATAACCATTTATAATCCATACTTATATTATAAATGCGAAAGTCTGTCTGTTTGTCTGTCACGCGTTCACGGCTAACCAACCGGTCCGAATTGGTTGAAATTTAGAAAAAAATAACTCAGCGTCAAATATAAGCTACTTGTAGTGTTTGTATCTATTAAATAGATATGTAGCATTGTCTCATGTATACCAGTATTGAGTAGTGGGGAAAAGTGGGAGTCTTGTGACAGACGTCGTGGACGGTGGACGTGCGCCTGCGCTGCTGCGGTACTGGTGTAGTGGTGAGCCAGTGGTATTCCTGTTCCGTTTAGGTCGTGCGTATATCATTTGTAGACGGCCATACACTACAAATGGCGACGAGGATAAAGGTAAAAAAGTTAATTATTAAAAAAAAAAAAAGAAAGGAGGGTAGAAGTTAATAAAATGATTAGAGAGAATGAAAAATATAAACTAATTATATCTTACTTCTTATTACAAGAACCAAATATAATCAGAAAATGTAACCCTACGTACTTTTTATTATAATTATTATTAATGTCAGCTAGGTTATATAACTATATACGAGTACAAAGATCGCAAACAAGACGGTATTTGATTTGGTTTGCATTTAGTAAAGTTATCGTAGATCTAACTGACTTATTAAATGATATTAACAATCATACGAAAATACATTATATTAAAGTTTTAAGGGGAAGTGCTGCAGAAATTAATTCAATATTTATTCTTCAAAAAAGAGCTGTAAGATCCATTTATAATATAAGAGTCAGAGATTCTTTGCGAGATGTTTTTAAAGACATAGGTATACTTACAGTCGCCTCACAGTATATATACTATAATATTTTATTTATCCGACAACATGTTCTGTGCTTTGCTAAAAACAGTGACATACATACTATAGGAACAAGAAATAAAAACGAACTTGTAACGCCACGTTATCGTCTCCAAAAGGTAAATAAATCTTTTATGGGTCGGAGTATACGCATATATAATAAAATTCCACAGCTTGTTTTAGATTTACCACTAGAGAAATTCAAAATCTTTGTAAAAAATACTTTAATAAGTAAAGCTTATTACTCTGTAGAAGAGTATTTAAAGATTAATCTAAATAAGTCCAATGCCGGTTAGCTACCATTGTATCAAATAATAAAATTGTAATTTATATATTTGAAAAGAGCAACTGTTGAGTTTCTGGCCGGCTCTTCTCAGCAGAACTGCCTTCCGAGTCGGTGGTAGCTTTATGTACATTTGACGATTCAAAAGTCTATTTGAATAAAGATATTTTGAATTTGAATTTGAATTTAATCTTTTATGTATCTTAATGTAACATAGAATTGTCCAACAATTCTTTATTTAAAAAATATACAGTATTATTGGTTGGAAATAAGAGATTATTTGATTTGATTTGCCTGTAGTAAAGTTAGCGAAGAACTAACTTATTAAATATTAATACAAAATTATTAAAGTTGTCATATTTTGTAAATGTTAATATAACATAGACTTGTATTGTTCAACAATTTCCTATTTCTAAAAAAACATATAATTTGTATTGCAATATGGTTTAAAACGCTGGTTACAGGATATAGATATCATTTTATGTAATATTTGATACTATGTTTATTTACTTCACCATTATGTGTGTCTAATTGTAATTCATTTTTATGTATAACTAGTGGACCTTTCTTTGGTTGGTTAAATAATTGTTTTTCGATTTGGTCAAATAAGATCGATGATTTCATGACGTCGTCACACAAATGGATGATCCATATCGTTAAACGACAACTTATAACTTATCATTGATCATCCAACGTCATGGTCTGGCCAGGTGGCAATTAGTAATGTACCAATATGCGACCTTTTCATATTATCGTGATGTCGTCAACTTTAAGATATAACTACGAGACGTACACTAAGTAAATAACTGAATGTCACTATGTCAGAGTTTTGACAATATGTTAAATTATCACAATATTCCGTCTCATTCGCACGATTAAGATTTTTAAAGAAAATTATCCCTTGGATCCTAATACCGGTATAAAAAGTCTCCTATCTTTTAAGTTGGACCAAACAATAGATACCTACAAAATTTCACTAAAATTGGTTAAGTAGTTTAAGCGTCAATCGCGGACAAACAACGTGACACGTAATTTATATACATTAAGACTTATAAAATGTATAATTCTAAAATACAAATAGCCTGGGTTGCTCCTTGTTACATCAGTGTCTGCCAGTGAAAGATTGGTGGATTTACCTATTGTGTATACATATGTTTGGTAAAAAGCGGTTATTTTGATATTGCTGACGGACGCTCCAATTTGATTTATTAATATACATTACTTTTACATGTCCCATTCTACTAATTATTATATTTACTTTCTCCATTCTACTAATGTTAATAAATTGAAATTTTATTTAAAAAGATTTATTATAGTATAGATAATAAAATGTAAAACAAACATATTATATGACTCATATTACAGATATTTTAATCCTTTATATTAAAATGTTTATAAAGTTGAATTTGGTTCTGTTGGAATCATAAGGCATAATTAAAATTAAGTAAGTATTCATATGAAGTATTAAATACGTAATAAAGTTTATTAAATTACATTATTTATATCAAGTAATAGGTTTGGGTACAGTTTGTATACTTTTATTTAATTTGAAGTTCTATCTTTTCCATTAAATTGGAATTACTCATCGGAATTCCATTAAATTGGAATTACTCATCGGAATTCCATTAAATTGGAATTACTTATCGGAATTCCATTAAATTGGGAATTTGGAATTCCATTAAATTGGAATTATTCGCCAGACTTCCATTAAATTGGAAGTAGGGAATTCCATTAAATTGGAATTATGTATTCCATTAAATTGGAATTATTCGGCGAACTTCCATTAAATTGGAAGTGTGGAATTCCATTAAATTGGAATTATGGTATTCCATTAAATTGGAATTATGGTATTCCATTAAATTGGAATTATACGACGAACTTCCATTAAATTGGAAGTGTGGAATTCCATGAAATTGGAATTATGGTATTCCATTAAATTGGAATTATTCGACGAACTTCCATTAAATTGGAATTATTCGACGAACTTTCATTAAATTGGAAGTGTGGGATTTCTTTAAATTGGAATTATTCGTCTGGCTTCTATTGGAGTTCTATAGAATTCTTATCATCACAAACTATTTAAGGCTATGGCGAGTCAGCTGCCTCCACCAGGAAAATTAGACCTGGACGGTGATGGTACACTAGTGTGAATCGGTATCTACAAATATATTTTGAAGTCGCTGATATTGCTAGGCTTATTAAGAAGCTACACTGCGTCCTTGGTTGGACTGCGTTCAAGAAATGTTATATAATATAACGAGAGCAAGTAGAGTATCAATAGATTATCTTGATGTTTTGAGGTCGCTATTTGTATATTAAACAATGACTTCCACCTGGAACAAAACAGGACTTGTAGGAGGCATTTATTCAACCTCATGATATGAGAAGGGAAAAGTTTTGGAAAATTCTTCATAAACTTAGGAAAAGTTAAGCTGGAAAACGTAAATACGAGAAACAATGTGAGGAACATATAATTAATAAAATTATTGGAAATATCAGTCAAAGATTAGAAAAAACTTTGAAGATGGGCGATGGAATAAAATTGGATAAAGGTATTACAATTGCTATTAATTTAAAAGTTGTTTTTTATTAGGAAGATACATATATGCAAAAAATTACTATAAGCGACAACAGAGAGAGAAATACACTAAATTGTCTTAAAAATTAATAAGTTTAATATATATGACTGACGATGCAACAATCAAATGTAAAATAGGGGGACTATATTTAAAAATGATAACCAACTCTTTATGCAAGATAAACTTATTAACTGACAGACCTTAGGAATATCTAAAGAAAAACAAAGTAATTGGCTACAATGAAGAAGGAAAATTCAATTAAATATTACTCGTATATGGAAATAAAACGCTATCGTTAATATAGAGTAATAAAGAAGTCATTTGAAGCAATAATAAAAATAAACGAAAAGAACAAATGCAATACTATAAAAATACATTACCTAGGACATATAAATCACGAAATATACTAGGAAAACATATAGCAATACACAGTTAGAGGTATTGAATTTGGGTGTAAATATAAACAATTTAAAAATGGGAATAAATATACTTAAATTTAAATAGAATTCGTACGAAGCCTATTAAAATCAGACTGAATAAAATCAGTTATACAATCATATAGAAGAATACCAATACCGAAGAATAAATAACTAAAAAAAAAATAAAAGATAGAAGACGTACACGAACCGTCACTATGGGTATCTCATTATGCATTGCTATGCGTTATACAAGCGCAGCTATTCCACGTGTAAATCACCGCCTACCTTGCATGGAAAATTTGTTACCTAAAATTATAAAACACAATATTTCTCGAAGATTGATATATTATTTATATTTTGCTTTCTATCAAATAGAGCTTTATCCTAATTTGAGATATTTAACTACAATTATAACAACAAGTGTTTTATACAGATAAAAAACTATTTATATTCGGATGTGTCCTGAGCTTTCAAAAAAAAAAAATGTCGGAAAATGCTCATAAAGTGGGAAAGGTTACAAATTCTATTGTCGATATATTTGGGGAATCAATGAGAAAGAGGCAGAGTCCTACTATAAGAAGTGAAGGCAAGCTATGTGTTGTTAAATCAAATTTAATGAATTTACAAAACGCAGATAATTAACTATTTTGAATATGAATGAAAATTAAGATATGAATAGAATTTATGACCTGAATGAGCAAAAATCACTCTGCAAATATTTATCTGAACTTAGAGTACCAAAAACATTAGATGAGTTGCAAAGTTTCTAGGATTAGCAAGCTACATAAATAAATAAATGGATCCTTAATTTGGCTGCCATAACAAAGACTCTTAAAGAAATACTGAGACAGAAACTAAGAGGAAAAGCTAATATTGGGAGATACTGGTATAGTAATAAAGATCGAATAATAATCGACTCCAGAAAGGAGTTTGGAACTTAATACTGTAAGAAATGGAATTTGTAACTTTATGTGAATATGTAAAGCAGTACAAGCATATCAAGATGAATTTTATAAATATGAAAATATACTTTTAAAAGGAAATAATTATTTTAAAAGGAATCATTTGCAAGCTCCTATAAAACGCAGTGAACTCCTTCTGAACCGTGGACAGATATTGAATAAATCTATTTATTGAGGCATTATTATGTACTGATTATATTTTGTTACTATTGACTGCTATAATCGCTATAAAGTTACAAAAACTAAAATTACAAAAACCATAATGAGTGCACATATTATAAAAAAAAAATGGAAGAAATTTTTACTAGGCTAGCCTACTTACTTACAATCCACTATAGCTGTCAGCAACGAGGTTGGCGATTTTGGTAAAACTTTCAATACTATACTCTTCAATACTGTGCCATATTGGCCAAATGAATGGAGGAGCGTCAAAACGGGGACATATTGAAGAGGTTACAGATAAGTAAAAGAGAAAAAGAATATGAAACTAGCAATATATGGATATCTGATAATGTACAACTCCACTCCTCATTCTGTTACAACTCCGTCTGAACTTTATTTTAAAGCAATGAACAGGAATAAAATATCGATGACAAGAGAGATGAATCCCCCAGAGAATAACGGTGAAATAAGAATAAAAAAAAAATCGGCAAAAAGAAAAGGAAACGAATAAAGGGACAAAAAGAGAGAAGGAAAACATGTGGAGTTTGAAGAAAGGGAGAAGGTATGGGTTGGGGAAATTGATAAAACTAGAAACTTGCAAGTACGCTTGATGTCACAACACATGTGGTGATTAAGGACAGGGATTGAGAAGAAATGTGATTTATTTAAAGCGGGTGGAAAGACAATGGAAGACAGTGGAGGAAGGGAATGATTTAAATTAAGATGATATAAAAGAATAATAAATACTTTAAATAAATATTATGAGCGAGAAATAATATAATAGGTATATTAATTGATAATTATAAATTTTGTATATTTACATAATGATGATTTAGTAAATAAAAAAAAATATATAAAAAGGAAGGGATGTAGTGTTTGTATCTATTAAATAGATATGTAGCATTGTCTCATGTACACCAGTATTGAGTAGTGGGGAAAAGGGGCAGTCTTGTGACAGACGTCGTGGACGGTGGACGTGCGCCTGCGCTGCTGCGGTACTGGTGTAGTGGTGAGCCAGTGGTATTCCTGTTCCGTTTAGGTCGTGCGTATATCATTTGTAGCTGGCCATACACTACACTACTTATTTTTTCAAATATCCACCTCTAAAGAGTTGAAATAAGAGATGAAAGTTTAAACCCCGGAGCACCCTGAAGGCGACGGTGGTCTGCATTAGGCGGGCCGTCCACCGAGGCGTCGTAGTGGAATGCGCGAGTGAACCTGCGACGTCTCATGAGGGTGGAGACGGTTTCCGCTGGGTTTTAGTGGGTAGTATCGGACTCGTCGTTGAGCCCCACAGTATCATCCGTATGCAAGGCAGTTCTGTCTTCCTTGTGTACGGATGATCTGCGTAAACTGCATTTCCCAGCGAAAAAAAAGGAGATGAAAGTTTTTGTGTAAAATCTAAACCGCTCGACCGATTGTAATGAATTTTGGCATATATGCCAAGTAGTTGATAATCCAAGGTAAAACATAGGCTACTTTATTTTTCAAAAATCCACCACCGAGGGTTGCAATATAACGAAAAGTCAGGTAGTTCATGCAGCGGGCGGGCCGCTAGTATTAGTACCCGCTCGCGGCTTCGCCACGTGAACTACCACTTTCATCCTCTATTTCCTATTTGGGATTGCTTTTTTTTTATAAAAGGAGGGTAGTCTATATTTGACTACCGTCACTAATTATGTTCATGAGAAAATCATCGATACATTTAGTGCAATGTCTATATTATTTGATAACATATAGCGATAACTGTTCTAGTAAGAAAACGTACGAAATCTGCTATGATATGATAGTAGATTTCGTACATATATACCATCTGGTATATAGTATTATAAACCGGTCATAATATCTTAAATAAACTTTAAGCTTTTTATTTTACAATTGTGTTACTTATTGATATAAAAAAATAGCTTTACTTGCAAATAATCAATGCAATTTGACTTTGCCAGTTTTTTACTTTTCTGCGGGAACTGTTTTGAATACCAGGGTAATTTTTAAAAAAAGAGAGATAGCCTATGTTAGACCTTGCCTCATTAACTATTTTCCTGAGAAAATTCATTCATTTCAGTCAAGGAGTTTAGATCTTTCATTCTCACTATATACTAAACATACATAAGTTTCATCCACTGTTTCAACCTCCTAGGGTTTGATTTTTTATAAAGTAGTCTATATGACCCTGCATCTTCAACAATCTTCTTTACGAATTCCCGTCAAAACATAACAAATAGAAGAGATACAGATTTTTGCATTTTTATAATAATAATTTTAATGAGTGCGGATATGTCTAAAACAATGTCAACTATATAATAACAAATGGCGCTACCCGTTGAAGAAAACGTAGTGACATCTGTTGTCATATAGATAATATAAATATATAGATTATATAAAGTTTTACAGACCGGTCAAATGTATATTTAATAAATGTTATGCTTATTTTATTTTATAATTATTTTGATTATTTTAATTAGTGATATTGAAACAAATTTAGCTTCACTCGTGAAGTATCGACACAATTTGAATGTTTTTTTTTATTTTTTTTTTTCTGCGGAAGTTGTGTTGAACACCAGGATGAAAACTATCCCATATGTTGCTCTAACCTCTAAGCTAACTCCATACAAAAATTCATTAATTTCTACCCAGTAGATATCAGTATACAAATAATTTACTTATATCGGTTTTTTATTTTTTCCAAAAAAACTACATGGAAAACCGGGATAAAAACTATCCTATATGTACCTTTGGACTATAAGCTATCACCATACCAAAATTCATCCATTTCTATCCAGTAGTTTTTGCGTGATTGGCGAACAAATTAACAGACAGACAGACAGACAGACAG
Organism: Dryas iulia moderata; assembly: GCA_019049465.1. NCBI lineage: Eukaryota > Metazoa > Arthropoda > Insecta > Lepidoptera > Nymphalidae > Dryas > Dryas iulia. The sequence goes on from CM032440.1 coordinate 3,443,703, forward strand.
ACAGACAGACAGACAAAAATTCTACTGAGTGGATTTTTGGCCTCTGTTATCGATATATTAACGCACCCAATTAAATTTTTTTTGAAATTTTTCATGTACAGAATTGACTTTTCTACTCTTTTATTATATATATATAGAATAGATATATATATATATATATATATATATATATATATATATATATATATATATATATATATATATATATATATATATATATATATCTCTATATATATATATATATATATATATATATATATATATATATATATATATATATATATATATATATATATATATATATATATATATATATATATATATATATTCATTAATCCCTTAATAATTAATTATTTTCTTGTGTGTCTATTTATAATATAAGATGAATTTAATATCATATGCCTATATGTTACACAAATAAATTCTATTAATAACGTTTTAACTCTCAGCCACTGTATTTCGAATAACATAACTCGATTACACATCCGCTCGTGTTATCACTTTTCATAATCGTATTGCGAGAAGGAAGAGGCAGGATTACTGTATTGAGATACCTTACATTATACAATTTTCATATTTTAATATCTTAACTTGAAGAATAATATATAATATTAATTTAATTATGCATATTATGTACTCGTAGTTACAACAAAATGGTAAAATATTCAGTAGTCAGAGAGAACTTAGTGTCAAGACACTTCGTTGTGTGCTGAGGGGTAGTGGTTAATATGTATAAGAAATGAGGCTTAAAAAAAGAAGGTCACCTTTACAGTCGTTATATTTCTTATATTATATTATGAAATCACTCGAAATATAAAATCTTTAAATTACGAAAAAAGTATAGAGTGCATTGACCTTAAGTTTTTTTTATAACAAAGAGAAATATATAGGGATAAGAGTGGATTGACGTATTTACATTTAAGTATTCACATTTACCTGAAACTGAAAAAATACAATGAGCTCCATAAAACTTTTGTTTTCTACCTTTTATTGACCAAGTTTCATGAAAATCGATACAACATTGAAGCAAAATATTAAAAAAAATCATACAAACACGATAAAAATATACGTATATAATTCAAAATTCAACCCACTTACTAAATTATTCTCATAGATTGATTACAAAAAAGATCTATATATAATAACGACAGATATATAAAGGAAAAGAGTGAATTGACGTATTTAGATTTAAGCATTCACGTTTACCTGAAACTAAAAAGCCAATAAGCTCTATAAAAAATACGTTTAATTTACAAAGTTTCATCAAAATCGATTCAGCATTCAACCAAAACATTAAAAAAATCCATACAAACACAAAAAAAATATACGTATATAATTCAGCATTCAACCAAAACATACTCAAAACTATTTTCCATATAAACACAATAAAAATATACATATATTAATACAAAATTCATCCCACTTTCTGAATTATACTCCATATTGATGACAAAAAAGATTGCGACTTAGCCGATTGAGCGTTTTACAAGCGCGCTCCACGTTAAGACCACTTGATACTCGAAACTTTTACCGTGTAAGGGCTTTAGACCACATTCTTGATCACGTCGCCCTCGTTACATTAAATTATATTTATTTCAATTAATAAGTACTTTAGTAGAGAGTATGGCAGTCTTCTTATGTAATCCACTAGCTTATAGCGTAAAATAGGCTTTGTTATAGTAACATAGGTATTTTTCATAAAATGTTATATGTTATTTTACTAAATTAAATTCATTATGGTACAGTGAGACAGCGTTTGACTATAAACACGATGTTTTTGGATTCGGTTCTCACTCGAGGAAATGATTAGAATTATTTTTTTATTATTTCTTCGCTCTATTATTTAACATATCATCACCTCATCATTTCCAAAATTTAGTGGAAAGTGGAGAACGAAGTAGTCGAAATTCTTATACGCTTTATTACAACTTTTTTTTTGTTGTTAGCATCTCTGAAGAGAGATTTTTACAAATTTCTGCTACCCAAAGCATCTTCTGCTATTCTACGAACAATCGTCTGGTAAGAGAGAATGTAATTTTTTAAATACTTTTAAACATTTTTAAAGTGTTATTCCACACTTAGGAAAATTAAAAAAGACATTTAGAAAACGTATATATAATTGTTGTTATAAAAATACTTAAAATACATATTTCATAATTGAACCCATAAGCAAATGCTTCAATCCCAGGCTATCTGCACCACGATGGCCTAATAAGAGTTTATTTTATACAAATTATTTTTATATAAATTACTGGATCTAAGGTACATAAATACATACAGAATACAGGATCTCAGTAAACAGTTGCATTTATAACAAAATCCTTACATCTAATAAGCTAAGGAAATATATTTGTAAAAGCTCAAAAAAGCCAAGCTTACTGCGAAGAACACTTGAAACTTTCACGTTGTAAGTGCTAGAACGACGTTCTTGATCACGTCGCTCGACTTACATTCATTTAAACAAGCTTTTTCCTATATTTTTTCTTATATACATAGTGTAAAGTATATCTAATGACTTTTGGCTATCGTAGCTTAGTGGGATAGTGTCTGTTTGTAACTACGATGGTAGTAGATTTGTTCGTTCGGATAAATTTTAATTATTTTCAATTTAATGGTCCGGTTAGGCAAAGTGCGGCGTTGAGTTCCGCCAGTTAATACATAATGTTTTGAATTGGAAGCAGTAATAGAGTGTCTTGATTATTTAATGCTATACATTTTTTTCTTTTTTTTTGTTAGCCCCACGCTGTATCCCGCACACAACAAGGTAGGCCGAGGGAACCTAGTGTTAAGACACTCACTTTTCGCCAAATTCGGAGACATTGCGTGTTACGTGGCGGAACTTAACGCTGCGCTTTGCCTCGACACCAGAGCGAAGAAAATGTATATACTTAATATCTCCTCGAGTGGGAATCGAACCTACAACCAGACGCTTTACAGTCACACTCTGTGCCTCTGCGTCACAGCTGACCCCCATATACAATTTCTAATTATTATTACTAATTTTATTGGAGTTTTGAAATGAAACTATGTTTAACCGGATTAATCGCGTATATTATTGGTATTCGAAAATACATTTTTAGAAACCCGACGTTTCGAACACTTTACAGTAGTCCGTACCTGTGACCACGGAATGTGTAGTAATCGCGAAAACAAAAGATCATATTTATTTGAGTTTTTATTCCGAAAACAAAAATAAATATATAAATTCTCTATAGGCAGACACTGCCCCACTGCGCCACAATGACCCCAGTTTGCCTATAGTTTTAATAGTATTTCAAATTTAGCCAAACTCAATAAAACTATACACTATCGTCAACGGTAAAGTTGAAATGTGTGAAAGTTAGGAAGCGACAACTGTACTAAAACTATAGTTCATTGTGCCATACTAGTTGACTACAACGTGGCACTAATGAGAGCTATTAGGTTAGCAATAGTAGGTCGGTAGGTTCGATTCCCAGTTGGACAACAGCCGTATATAAATTTTTCCTTTTACTAGCGTGCTAACAACTTCCCTTTCCCAGTACAATGTGTTTGTATACCACCTGAAGTCCAAAATTGTTCATAGAGACAAATGCACTTGAAGTTTTATGGAGAAATGAGTCACATATGATTCATGAGCTCGTCAGAAAGAGTTCCTAAGAGTCATACTGACTGACTTATGGGACAGGGAAGTTGTTAAGTAAGACAAAATACCTCGTTAGATTTGTCGAGTGTTTTGGCACTACATTCTCTCTGCTCTCTCTGCTGGGAAAAAGCTACAAAAATGATAAAAATGCCACCTCTCTCAGTATCAACCATGTAGTTTTAGCGTACTACGGAAAAATTAATTTCCGAAGGACTTACTTGTCATTTTAGAATTTGTATAGAATTTTTGAATTCCATTAGTTTTATCGGCACCACTCTTAGGTATTACTTTAAATACCAAACAAAATAGAAAAATGAATACCGTGAAGATATATTATCAATAAGTCTATTGTGAAGAAAATTTTCAGTACTGCTATTGGTTAGACTAGTGATATTAGGCCAAGAAATATCTGCATTTATACTGTCAATCTAACATGATACGAATGTATTGAAATAAACATTTCACATTCTCACAAATAATCAAATCAAGAAGCATTTTGGCCATCAGAAGTGTCTGATTCCTTATTATTAAAAATAGCGTTACGCTTCTATCTGCATAGTAGGATAGTCTGACAGATGCTAATGTAAAAATACTCCGTTCTCCATTTTCTCCCAAAATCTAGACATTGCATATTGAGTGGCTGAACCCAATTCCACGTTCTCATTATGTTATTTAGAAAAACATTTTTTTTTAGCTTCACGCCATATCCCGCACACAGCAGGGTAGACAAAAGGAACCTAGTGTTAAGACACTCCGTTCCCCTCTTCCCACCGAATTCAGAGGCGTTGCGTGTTAAGAGGTGGAACTTAACGCCGCGCTTTACCTCTGATACCAGAGTAAGGAAATGGAAATATTAAATATTTCCATTCCTCGAGTGGGAATCGAACCCACAACCAGTCGTTAACAGTCACTGTGCCACGACTGGCCCCTATAAATACATATATTATAATATTATACAAACTATGTTTAGTCCTATTGTCTACCTCATTAATTTAATAGCATCTTCAACTATGAATTTCTGGAATTAAATCAAGCAGATACGGCAGTGCGGCTGGCTTGTCGCCAACCGGCATGGTCTCGGAATTAATATTGTTTTAGGTTACTATTACTCATTACGAGAAGCAATATTTTAATATTTCCTTTGAGATGGTATTAATCAGTTTTTTTTAATTATTTGTTTATTTATTTTAAAGTAGCTGTGGTAAGATCTTGTCAAAACGATGGGCCGTCAGTGGATGAGGAGAGCCGACCGAACCGAATTAATTGGAAGTCCAAAGAGGAGACCTATTCCCAGCAGTGGGTGAATAAGGGTTGAAAAAGAAGAAGATGAAGCTGTGGTAATAATAAGCACAGGGTTTTGTTCTGCCACTCATAGTTGGGTTAGCATTTCCTTTGTCCTCATATGGGAGAATGTTTATGCTAAAATTATTTTGATATCTCCATTCTGCTATGGAGTTGAATTAAGCATCTCAGAATTAAATACTTCCATTATAAAGGCAAGAGGAGGACGAGGGATCTTAACTCTAAATTTTCTTTGTCCATTCTGTTCTGTCCTACGAGAGTACAGAAGTGGAACAATTTGTATAGGTCCATGCCTTTTCTACTCGCTTCACTTTGTTTTCTATTCTCTGCCTTTTCTATAATCAAAGAATTGTGTGAAACGAACTCAATGTCGCGTATTGTTTTAGGTACCAGAACGGAAAAATTAATACAGTTTTAAATACCACCATTTCCCGAGTGGGAATCGAACTTACAACCAGTCGAGTTTACAGTCAAATACTGCGCTACAATTCTCAAAATAGATGAAAGTACTTTAGTTATAAATAAAATTGAAAATCAAATTAAAAACTCTCACATCTACTATACCACTATGCCAGGCAGTCAAAACAATTTACTTAAAATGTTATTATTTTCCTCAAAACAGAACAAAAAACGACTTAACACCTCTCCTCTTAAACAGACAGTACTTTATAACCCATTAATCAATACAGCGCTCTACAAAAAGTTCTTTGAAGTCGCCTTCAAATCAACACCTCTTTTAAACCTAAACAAAGAAAAAGCTCAGTGACCGTAGCGACCAAAGCTTTTAGTTTGAAAACTAAAATTTGACAGGAGTTAATGCTTTTTGTCTTCTATTGAAAGTGGGTAATATTTTTGTGAAATGATTGATAAAGAGATGGTATGGTGTGATTTTAAACGCGGTTGGTTGGGGGTTCGATAAATATATCATATATTTAGATTAATATGCTCAAATTAAAATAAAAGAATAAAAAAAAATCGTCTGGACGTCAGGACTGAACCGTGGACTTCTGGTTTGTAAATTGCTTAAAACAGATCTAAATAAATAGAACTATTACAACGTTGTCAAATATTGCGAAATTTATTGTATAGAGTACACAAGACTTGCTTGAAAAAGAGATTATTCTTTAGTGGATATAAGCTTCAAATAGCTTTATATTAGAGTCAAAATATGTAAATAACTGTTTAATAAAAGTAAAATATTCAAGATTTGTTTTGGTTACATCAATCTAGTACACGAAAGGCGATATTGCATTTCTTCCGCTAACATTTTATGTCTTATAATGGACGCAGTAGGTGAAAAAAGCTTGAAAATAAAATAAAAAGTAATATTTAACATACTTTTATTAAGTAAGTCAATCATAGATTTTTTAAGAAAAACTATTTCTGACGTTAATATTATTAATAGATCCATTAACATGTACAATACACGCTGCATTAACAAATTCCACGCGGACGAAGTCACAGGCACAGCTAGTTACAAAATAAAATGACGAACACGAACATTCTAAGCCCAAACGAAAATATTCCCAACAGACGTTCCATTGTTAACATTACTAGGCCGCGTCTAAATTTGTACTCTAAAATCTAAACAATGCGTCTTCATGCTAACTGGTTTCCTTAATAGTTTTTGGAAACAATTATTTATTTTCATTTAGCTACAAGCTTTTACACTGATTATTAAGAAAAGATCTTTGCGTAGTGATACGTCACTTTGTTTTTTTTTATAGCTTCACGCATACAGCAGGGTAGGCAGAGGGAACCTAGTGTTAAGACACTACATACCCCCACGCACCGCCGAACTGTGTTTATATCCTGTCTAAAATAATCAATGTTTTGACTAAAGTAAATGTCAAATATTCAATACTTCGATTGGTTATTGGCAATAAATCAAGGATCGGTAGGATCAATTGAGGTTATAAATGAATGTATTTTGCGTAGTGATACATCACTCTGCTTTTATATTATAATAATTTAGTGTCTGATGAAACTGGTTTATTAAGCAGTCATTATTTTAATATGGAAATTTAATATTTAGTATAATAATAAAATATTGAGGTTATCGTGGCGCAGTGGGATAGTGCCTGGGGATAGCAATGTTTTCATGAAATTTAAAATAATTTTAAATAATTTTCAACGATTAGGCATTACTATGTTGCTATAAACAGTTAATGTTAATTAAAAAACTTTTTCCAAAACCAGTCGTGGCGCAGTGGCACGCACGTGTGACTGTAAACGACTAGTTGTGGGTTCGATTCCCACTCGAGGAGTGGAGATATTTAATATTTCCATTTTCTTCGCTCTGGTATCGAGGTAAACCGCGGCGTTAAGTTCCGCCACTTAACACGCAATGCCTCCGAATTCGGTGGAAAGTGGGGAACGGAGTATCTTAATACTAGGTTCCCTCTGCCTACCCTGCTTTGTGCGGGATACAGCGTGAAGCTGGAAAAAAAAAACTTTTACTGCGTGTATTTTATTTATATCTGTAGTGAGTATATTTGTTAATTACTAATAGATGTTCTTAATTATATAGCAAGAAATTTTATAACACATATATTGCCACTGGAACGAAAATATGTCCTAAAGTTATTTTTCTGTTTCTCTTTTTTCCACCGATAAGACCTAGTTAGTATCAATATACGTATTGATACGTTATATATTCAAAGTAGAATTATAGACAAATAACTCTATTCTCAATAAAAAGTTATATAATTCATTTTTACAACAAATAGCTTACCACCGGTTCACTAAAGTTAATGCCTTAGAACCAAGAAGAACCCGCGCAAGGAACTTAGCAAGACTTATTTTTTACAAATCAATTGTAATTTACATATTTATCAGTGAGTGGTGCAACTTATTACTGTGCTTCATTTTATGTACCAGAGGGCAGAAAAGAATTTCCTTACAATAAAATCATGAAACCGAGTTAGAATCGTATCCACGTGATCGCTCCCCAAAATATCATACAAATGAATAAATAAATAATTGTTTATTCATCTATATCATACTAGCGGTCCGCTCACGGCTTCGCCGTGTGAACGTAACTGCTTAATTATATTGCGGTTCTCGGTGGTGGGTTTTTGAAAAATAAAGTAGCCTATATTTAAGCTTAGATTATCAACTATATTTGTGCCAAAATTTATTACAATCGATCAAGCGCAACTTTCAACCCCTATTTCAACCATTTAGCGGTTGATTTTTGACAAAAGTAGTAGTAGCTTATGTTAGACCCAGTAACTTTTACTACTTTTATTCTAAATTTCATCTAAATCGGACCAGTAGATTAGCCGTGAAAGCATGACAGACAAACACAGACTTTCCCATTTATTATATAAGTATGGAAGTATGGATTATGCGATTCATTTTTTTTATTTATTTCAAATAAAATTTATTAAACAAAGAAATAATCAGTCATTGATTTAATATTTCAAATGAAACTTATTAACAACACAAAATTTCATTTATTTATCTATTTTAAATGAAATTTTGTTAACTAAACAAAACTCCATTAATTAAAGATCGCAAAGCGTAAACAGTTTGTGATCTGTCATGCTCTACGTTTCCTTGGAGTGGACAGCACAGCTAGCTAGTTAGAAGCGAACCGTAAAATAGAAACTTAGCTAACTTAATGCTTTTCACTGAGAAATGGTAGATTACTTGGCTCTAAATATTACTTGTGGGTTGTTAGTATATAGGAAATGTTTGTAATTATTAGTACCTTTGTGGTATAGTTAATTTGGAATATGATGGTAAAACTAGTATAAAGATACTCCGTTCACCATTTTTGAACTGTATAGGAGGTTAGGTGTAAATAAAAAGTTAGTTCGGTTTTAAATTATTATTATATTAAACCGAAAAACAAGATCTCTATTAAAGACTGCTCATCGTAGTTACATTTTGTTAATAACCACTATGACACTAACACTGTGATACTAAATGTCAATCAGTATCAATATATATATTTTTTAGGAAACATTTCCATACCAATATAGTCACCAAATAAAAAACTAATTATAGCTTCACGCTGTATCCCGCACACAGCAGGGTAGGCAGAGGGAACCTTGTATTAAGACACTTCGTTCCCCACTTTCCGCTGAATTCGAAGGCTTGCGTGTTAAATGGCTCCTCGAGTGGGAATCGAACCCACAACCAGTCGTTTCCAATCACACGTTTGTGCCACGTCTGGCCACGAAATAGTCTCAAATATATAAATAGTCTTCATACCGCCGCGAGCAAAAAAAAGAAAATAAACAAATACACAATCACAGTCGAAATCAATGAAACATACTTCAATATTCAGTCTAGACGTACAAGCAAGCTTAATGAAAATGTTAAAAGCTTAACAATAAAGGCTTTTATTCTCCATATTATAGAAATCTGTTGTTTCTCTTTTAATATTTAAAGATCAAAATTAATTTATAAAGAATCCTTCGTTAATGCACCTCGACAATGCTAAACTGCTTTTCATTTCCATGTTTTAAATATTCAATACATTTTATTCGTATTAAGTGTGTCGTTTCTACGACGCGACGTTCAGATGTTTATTTATTTCTGAATAAGTCCAATGCCGGTTAGCTACCATTGTATCAAATAATAAAATTGTAATTTAAATATTTGAAAAGAGCAACTGTTGAGTTTCTGGCCGGCTCTTCTCAGCAGAACTGCCTTCCGAGTCGGTGGTAGCTTTATGTACATTTGACGATTCAAAAGTGCTTTCAAAAGTCTATTTGAATAAAGATATTTTGAATTTGAATTTGAATTTTGAATTTTGAATTTGGCAATTAGATTTTCCTTAGCTTTTTTTCTTTCCTCACGTGTATTTAAAGAGAAAAGAGTTTTAAGATACTATAATAATTTTAGCTGGATGTTGGTAATCGATTCTGTGCTTTGTTTTACCAGGGCAAAGAAATGAAATAATTTTTAACGCCGCGCTTTGCCGCGATACCAGAGCGAAGAAAATGGTAATATTAAATATTTCCACTCCTCCAGTGGATTCGAACCCACAACCAGTCGTTCACAGTTACACGTTTGTGCCACTGCGCCACATCTAGCCTCATGATATAATTGAAATATTAATAGCCCGAACGGGGATCGAACCTACAATGATCGCGTTGACAGTCAGATGCTGATCCTCCGCAACAGAGTTTACATATATTTTTCTACAGCTTCATCCTTTTTCGTAGCGTAGAAAGAGAATCAAGTGATAAGACACTCCGCTTTCCACCTGATTTCGAGATGTTAAATGTTAAACGGAACTCAACGCCGCACTGTATGTTACCAGAACAAGGGAATTAAATAATTGACATAATATAATTATTCCTCTAAGCGGAGACAAACCCACAACGTTCTCCTTTAGTCTGGAACTGTTCCACTGCACTACAATGTACTTTATACATATATAATATTTTTGCTTTTTTTAGCTTCACGCTGTAGCACATAAAGCAGGGTCAGCAGAGGGAACCTAGTGTTAAGACACTCCGTTCTCCACTTTCCGCCGTATACGGAGACATTGCGCGTTAAGTGGCGAAAGAAGAAAATGTAAATAATGAATATTTCCACTCCTCGAGTGGGAATCGAACCCACAACCAGTCGCTTTACACGCACGTACTATATTATGTATCTATATACTTATCAAACAGCTTTACAAAGTAAATATTGCCATACTAACATTGTAAGTTGATATAATTATCATTAGCGCCTACGACCCTTAGCTAATACAACTTTTTGTTTTCAAAGTTTTATTAATGAACAAATATAATTTACAACGCATTAATCATTTAACTTTTAGCTGTGATGAGTTATTTTAACTTTAGCATCGTCGTTGTTTCTCAGTAATTTATTAGATAACAATTAGTATTATGGATTATTTTCGTGTAGCTTAAACGTTTTCTTCCGCTTAGCAAGGTGTTCAGAGAGATTCTAGTGTTACGACACTCTGCTTTCCTCCTTCCATCCAAAATCATATTGAATGGAACTGAACACCGCCCTTCATCTTATTACGAGAGCAGAATAATGAAATGTTAATATAATTAATTACTTGAGCGGGAATCGATCCCAGAACCAATCATGTTTACAGTAAAACGTTGCCCCACTGCGCCTTGATGGGCTCATAAATTTATTAGATTACAGTAAATTCATGGCTTACTGTGCAGTAGGTAATGAATTTAACTTAATTATGTTAAGAGATCATTGAATCGATTCGATTTTATCACAGAACGTATTTTTAGCTTTACACTCTATCCCTGGAGAGTAAACGAGCGTCAAACGCTTTCATACTTCTTTTACCTCGTCCACTGTTATCAAACTCTTCATACACAGAGGTCCCTCCAGAGGTCCTCAAGCTTTTTACATAAACTTTCTTTCATTTAAATTAGGAAACTATTTATTACATTTGTATTATTTTAATTTCTCTCTTATGAAAAATTTAAATGTAATGCGTTCATCCAGGTTGAAAATGTAGATCGTAGTGTTTTTGCACTAGGTTCACTTCGCCTATTTTACAATGTGAGATTAGGTAAAATGTTTCGAAATAGCACTTAAAAAATAATAGTTTTTTATATTTCAAACTCCAGACATCCTTTAGGATGTTTGAAAAATAAAACACTTTTGGATTTTGGCTAAAGTCAAATAGACTATTGCAAGCACTATTAAATTGTTCGGAAGGCAGTTCTGTTGAGAAGAGCCGGCGAGAAAGTCAATAGTTGCTGTTGCAAATATATAATGTATAATTTTGTTATCTAATACAATGATAACTAACCTGTACTAAACTCAAACCATATGATTTCCATACATTTTCATCCTCTAAACATTCTACAGAATAATAAGCTTTGCTTATTAACATCCTTTTTATACTAACTTTGAATTTGTGGCAAAAATCTCAAATATATTGTGAAATTCTTTTATAAATGCGTATACTGAGACCCATAAAAGATTTATTTGCTTTTTGGAGACAAACAAAGCGTCGTTGACGTTACAAGCTTATCTTTATTTCTCGTTTCTATCACATGTATGTCACTGAATTTCGCATAACTCTGTATAAGTTGAAAAAGCATTTAGAATTTTTTTTTAGCTTCACACTGTATCCCGCACACAGAAGGGTAGGCAGATGGAACCTAGTGTAAGACACTCCGTTCCCCACTTTCTGCCGAATTGGGAGGCATCGCGTGTTAAATAACGGAACTTAACGCCGCGCATGAATTGCGCCCTGAATTTCAAAGAAACATTTATTTTAAAAAATCTTTTTTTATTATATTAATTACTTGTCAAATTAGAGGCGATAGTGTGTGGAATAGCCTGGAAATACGAGTTATAGGTTTGATTTCCACTCGAGGATTGACTATGTCTAAATTATTTTTATTTCATTTTCTGTTATGAAGACAAAGCGCAGCGTTGATTTTGGCCACTTAACACACAATATCCCAATTTTGGGGCGAAAAGTGTAGAACGGAGTGTTTTAACATTATCTTCTCTTTGATTATTTAAACATAAAAAATAATATTTTATATAACAGACAATGAAATCCAGTGTTTCTACTAAAGTAATATATAGAAGTGTAGAACAAAACTATAGACAGTCAATTTGCATCGTCGGACAGCTGGACGTTTGATAAATTTACTCCCGAAAGTTTCTAGTATTTGCGTATGACAGTTGCATATTTGAATTTTCCCGTAGGATGTATTAGGTAAAACCTTTTGTTAGTAACTTATATCTGCACTCAGAGATGTGGATTAAGATTTGATTTAGATTTAATATTAGTTAAATGTTATTTGATATTTATAAGGCCTATTACCCTACTAACCCTCTATTATCTGCCTCTTAGCTTCACGTTTTTCCTCTAGCCTACAGAACTTATTGTTAGGACATTCCGTTCTCTGTTTCCCGAATTCAAACGGTGAAAAATAGTGACTTAATACATCTAAGTATTTTTTTATTATTTTAAACCAATAGTATAGATAATAAGCAAAACAACAAGTCATATATTTAACAACTACATGTAATATGTACATATTCAATGATATTTTATATAATTTTCATTAATTCACTCTGGTAAAGACAAAATGTGGCGTTGAGTTCCGCAATTGAACTCGTAATGTCTCAATTTCAGGCAGAAATTGCAGTTAATATTTTCAATTTTCACTACTTTTTCGTTTAATAATAATAAAAAATAACGAGGGCCAGTCGTTGCGCAGTGGCACAGACGTGTGACTTCAAACGACTGGTTGTGGGTTCGATTCCCACTCGAGTAGTGGAAATATTTAATATATGAATTTTATTTATTTCTCTGGTGTCGAGGGAAAGCGCGGCGTTAAGTTCCGCCACTTAACACGCAATGCCTCCGAATTCGGCGGAAAGTGGGAGGCGGAGTATCTTAACACTAGGTTCCCTTTGCCTACCCTGCTGTGTGCGGGATACAGCGTGAAGGTAAAAAGAAAGTAAAAAGAAATAACGTCATTTCTTTTATACCATTTAAAAATACTAAATAATACGTTAGTTGAACTAATTTGGTCATACTTTTTTAAAAATCCAATGTAAATTTTAACCAAAAACTGTTTATAGAAGCATCAATCTCGGAGCAATTAAAAAATAATTGCTTCACCCCGATTCATTCGATTTAAAGGTTCACTTGGCATGTGTATTGTGACATACACATTTTATACATTGACTGATTAATGTTTAATAAAGTTGTGTGCTTGTGGCATAGTGGTTATGTTCTAGTACAATGGTTTTGAGTTCGTATATAGTTCGAGAATTATTTATATTTCAAAGGCAATTGTGCTTTTATAATATATTATTTAATACTCAATATAAGCCTCAAATATGTATGTTTCAAGTAGAAGTAAGTAATTATATCTTTAGAAACAAAGTATGTCCGAATCGTACATAAACATAATTAGTAGTGTAAGTTGTAGACTAAATGTAATTCAGATTTCATGTAATTTTTTTTTTTCAATTATTACACCTTGTGACAGTTACAGAAGTGATTGTACGTGGTGGGATAACGTGACTATAAACACGATTGGTTGAAGGTTCGATCAACTTTCAAGATAATGATTGTCGTGGTACAGTGGAACAAGAGTGTGACTGTAAACGACTGGTTGTGGGTTCGATTCCCACTCGAGGAGTGGAAATTATATTTCCATTTTCTTCGCTCTGGTGTCGAGGTAAAGCGCGGCGTTAAGTTCCGCCACTTAACACGCAAGCCTCCGAATTCGGCGGAAAGTGGGGAACGGAGTGTCTTAACACTAGGTTCCCTCTGCTTTATTCTTTATTCTAATATTGCCGACCTGGTATCTAAGACAAAGCGCGACCTTGAGTTCAGATACTCAATACAGAATGTCTCAATTTTGGTTGGAAAATGGTAAACAGAACTTTGCCTACAATTACTAATCAGGAAAAAGTGTGAAGTTGAAAAAATGTATACAGAATTGAAAATAGAAATACTGAGATATGAACCTGTATACTTAAGCTTTAAAATTAACTTAAATATATGACTTTTAAACATTTTAAAAGTGTTATTCCACACTTAGGAAAATTGAAAAAGACATTTAAAGAAAACGTATAAAAATTTGGATTCAGGAGGCGCGGGTTCGAATCCCGCTGCGTTCAAATTTTTATACGTTTTCTTTAAATGTCTTAAATATATGAATCGACTAAGCCATAAGTACTGTCTAACTTGCTACAAAACCTTGATAACATTTAAATTTTACATTTTCATGCTGAAAGTGCCAAAAAGTGAGAGCGCTCACGTCCTTTGAAATTTTAGAAGTCAAGCACCTAAAACTTTGAAATAAAATTTTAAATTTGTTTCCACAGACTTATAAAATGTTATTTTGCTTTTAGTGGTGGAAAGGGTTACTTACTTACTAATTTTTTTTTTACTTATAAACATTCCACACTTAAAGTGTTATTCCACACTTAGGAAAATTGAAAAAGAGAGAGACATTTAGAAAACGTATAACAATTTGAACGCAGCGGGATTCGAACTCGCGCCTCCTGAATACCGTCCAGGGTTATTTACAATTTTAAAATTAGTTATTTCTATACAAGATAATTTTATATACCAAAATATCATTGGAAAAAGGTAATTGTACCTAGATCTATATTTTTTAGTATTTTTTTTTACTATATGTCACGGTAATGCGTAAGCAAAGCGTTGCGTTAGCAACGTGAATATGACTTTATACAGACGGGTATATCAAACGTATGGTGTATAATATTTATTTTATTAATTTTATGTATTTTAATGGCTTATTTAAAAAAAACATTAACAATCTTTACTATTCTTTTTTAAAAGAGACGTACAAAGTGTTTATTTTACGCATGTGAATTTTAACGAAATTTAGCAATAGAGACCAGCAAAATGAAAATATATTTTTTAACTGCGACAGTATGGCGGCGAGACGATGGGGAAGACTTCGTCGGGGGCTGCCAGTTGAGATCACTATTTCAAATTTAGTATAAGTTTCGTTCATAAAGTTTTTAAAAGGAACACTAGTTATCAAAACTGTAAATTCATGTTATTATGTTAATTTTTTTGCCACACCTGTTTTAACAACATGAAAACCTATGAGAAGTTTTGTGCAAACCTAAAATAATGACAGAATATATTCTTTTAGGCGGGGGATTTCTAGTTATTTTATCCTTTTTCAATTACAATTTAACCGTCGTGGGTTTTTTAAGCTTTTAATTTTGCTTTTAATTGAACATAATATTTTCAGCCCTTTTTAAATTAACTTTATTTAATTTAAGGTTTGAATATAAAAATAACTACTTCACCCTCATTTCTGTACTAATCATTTCACACTTAATCCGACTCTGTATTCGAATCCACACAATCCTGCCCAACACCCAAAACACTATCAACACATCAACAAAACCCACTGAATTTCTCCGGTCAAAAGGTTTCGTTTATTTCCAATTCCAGTTAAATTCACCCATTTGTTCGTAAAGTTGATTTTAATTAAAGTCATCTTCCAAGCGTGCCCTTAAATTTAGTAGCAAGGGATAGATAATTTGGGATCTACTAATATTTGACAGCGCAGTTAATTCCGGCGTCGGTTTCTAACGTGATAATAGTCTTATTATAACGTCGGTTGTCACTATCAGTCGGTTGAATTAATGATTCAAACCTTTCCCTTCCAGAGGAAGTGACCCTAACTATACAAAAGGTTAATTTTAAACTGTAATGTACTGTAGTCAGTGGTATACGGTTGGTATAGTGATGGTAAACAAGGTGATGTAGATGTAGTCTAAATGTATGGGGAAAGGTGTGTGACTGATCTGTTATGGTACAGGGACTAAAATAGTAATGTATATTAGAAATTATTAATAAAAATATTGTATAATTTTAATGAAAGTGCAGAAATGGACTATCTATTAAATTATACATAAAAATAAATATGTTTTATTGTACTACTATGTTTTTCATCGTTTTAAATTTAATAGAAAACACTTATTCATTCATTATCTTATTTAATAAATTACTTTACATTGTCCTTTGCGAGTTGAGAACATCGTGGCGTAGTAAGACAGCATTTAGCTGTAATCCTGTTAGTTGTGAATTCGATTCCCATTCGAGGGAACGATTATATAAAAATTATTTCCATTTCATCACTTCCACCACTAAGACAAAACCCACAATTTCATTGAATTAAAGTATTATTTACCCGTATTATTGAAAAATGCAGTGTGTTGACACTAGACTATCTTTTATTATCTTGCTATGGGTGAAAATGCGTGTAAAAAATTATATTTCAAAATATATTTATTTCTTTTTATCTATATATATATTTGTTTTTTTTTCAGCTTCACGCTGTATCCCGCACACAGCAAGGTAGGCAGAGGGAACCTAGTATTAAGATACTCCGTTCCCCACTTTCCGCCGAATTCGGAGGCATTGCGTGTTAAGTGGCGGAACTTAACGCCGAGCTTTTGCCTCTGATACCAGAGCGAAGGAAAATAGAAATATTAAATATTTCCACTCCTCGAGTGGGAATCGAACCCACAACCAGTCGTTTACAGCCACACGTTCGTGCTAATGCGTCACGACTGTCCCCTATCTATTTATAACAACAAATAATACTTACATAAAATGTAACATTGTCGTAACATATCAAATTGTACCCAAAGGCGCTTACACTGGGCCATGTTGATTAGGCAGCAGATTCTCTGCTTCTGAACCAAAGTGCTTAAAATGGGCCACAAAATTTTACATCAGAGAGCGAAATGTACCACATTCGCATATTTTTGTAACCGTTCCAGCTCTATTTAGTGTGTAATCTCTTCAAAGGGAGGCAGTAATTACGACTTAGCATTGAGTGGACTAGAATGTTGCTTTTTAAAGCCAGCATGGTTTCTTTTCAAAATATTTTTGCAATTTTTTTAGGTAGGTAATATTTGTATATGTGCATGATGTGTAAATGAGATAGTTTGTTTAAATTTTTGTACGTTTTTTATATTTTAATGTTGGTATTTCTTTAATTTCAAAATATTTTATGTTTAGGATCAGTCAATTGATAAATTCAAAATAATTCCCATTTTAAATTCAAAACTTGCTGCTTTTCATTTTCCTCCTTTGCAAGGTAGTCAGAGTCAACATAAATTAGCTGTGTTATTAGTATTATTAGATTATCAGACTGATTGGTACAGTCGATACCAACATTCGATTAGTAGTATTGTAAAATTATTACCTCCGTAGCTAATCGTATGTACAACATATAAAGTTTCTTTGAGAAGATATTGCGTGCATGTTTTATGTGCATGTAAATACTGAGTCTCTGCCACATTATGTCCGATGAGACATATAAAAACGAAAAAAGATATTGTAAAAATGAAAAAAAGTAATTTAAATTTAATATACACCTTTTAATTAATAACAATTGTAATATATACCTATATTTTAATTTGAATATATACCCTTCACAACAGTAAGTAAATTTGTTAATTTTGAAAGTCATAAATGTATCAAAAATACCATCAATACAATATGAACATATACATAAATATATCTAAACATCATAATATTTTACTTTCCATATAAATTTTAACGAAATAATTCTAGAAACCGCAGTACATGCACATCTTAATATGAACCAACCGAGTCAATATCGACGATATCGTCACTAAGTGTAAACTCTAAAATCTAACGGAGCTTCTATTTTAGTACACCTGGAATGTCAAAGTGTAGTCAGTCGACTTTGCGTCATGTTACCAGTTAGCTTGAGCTCGTATAAACTGGAGACGGTACATAAAATTGAATTAAAATGAAAGTTTCTTGTTAAAACTTAAAGAAAATTCTCATTAGTTATTCTTATAAAGGAGACATGCTGAAAGTATTTTTTTTTTGTTCTATGAAATACTGTGAAAAAATTATGTGAAAGAAGTTTTCTGAAGTTGTTTTTAATAATATTTGTGTTCATAATACAGTTAAAGTATAAGTAGTGTTGCAGTTTTGAATTTTATTTAAACAATATTTCTTTTTTTTTTAGCTTCACGCTGTATCCCGCACACAGCAGGGAAGGCAGAGGGAACCTAGTGTTAAGACACTCCGTTCCCCACTTTATTTGTATTTAGATAAGTTCGTGCATACCTTTAGTGTCGTAATAACAAAGTGTGATGTTGATCATACACTTATAATGTATCTAAATAACTAAATGTATACAGAAAGTGATAATATTGTCTTCCTATGATTATATTATAATATCAATAATAATACGTTTTTGTTTTAGTTTCACGCTGTAGGGTAGACAGAGGGAATCTAGTGTTAAGACACTCCGTTCCTCACTTTCCGCCGAAATCGGAGGCATTACGGGTTAAGTGGCGGAACTTAACGAGCGAAGAAAATATAAATATTAAATATTTCCACTCCTCGAGTGGAATCGAACCTACAACCAGTCGCTTTATAGTCACACTTTGTGTCACTGCGCCACGTCTGGTCCCAAATAATAAAAATACTTAATTTTTAATATAATATATAAAGTTACTTATTCATTTTACAATGTCTTTCGCTTAGCAGAATAGTCAGAACCTAGGGTCAAGATACCCTGTTCTCGTTGCACGAAATAGAGACATTGTGTATTTACTATTTAGTGAAATCTACGCTACATCATTAACCAGAACCGAAACCGAAACCGGAAAGCTTAAATAATTTTAACATAATCGTTCACCTGAGTGGGGATTGAACCCACTACCATCGTGTTCACAGTCAGATTATACCCCTCATGACAGTAAAAAGCTAGTTCATAATTAAAAAAATATATTATAAGTAAAAGTCACTTTATAAAGCTTAAAAAGCTTTTTATCTGCAATATCTGTATACAGCTTATCTTTGAAAACAAGCTTTCTCATCCCATTTTGAAGAGACAATATTTATTCTATGAATAATGGTCGACTTTTACCCCTTTTTATAATTAACCATGGCAATTAGTAATCACGTTTTGACTTTCTAATGGTTATGATTTATGGCAAGACCAAATTTCCCCTTCCTTCCGTTTTCTTAGTGCGTGCCTTTTAAGTGCAATTAAGGTTATACGGACGAGTTGGTATATAATTTCTTGTAATTTAAAATTGAATATTTCTATTGAGTATTTACATATACGCATTTTTATGAGTATTTTATAAATATATTAAGTGAATAAAATGTTTAAACCTGAAGTAGAAGTTACATTTTTCATATATATATATATATATATATATATATATATATATATATATATATATATATATATATATATATATATATATATATATATATATATATATATATATATATATATACATATATATAAAAACTATTTTAATGCATATCGTATACTACTCTACAAATCTGGTAATGGTACGGGATGCCATGTTTGATAAATCAGCTTAATCAGGCTTATAACCGCATCTCAGAGTATTCAGAGTGAAGTTCTAATATCATGACACAATCTTTTCTTCTTTTATTTTTTTTTTTAGCTTCACTCTGTATCCCGCACACAGCAGGGTAGGCAGAGGGAACCTAGTGTTAAGACACTCCGTTCCCCACTTTCCGCCAAATTCGGGGGCATTGCGTGTTAAGTGGCGGAACTTAACGCCGCACTTTACATCGACACCAGAGCGAAGAAAATGGAAATATTAATTTCCACTCCTCGAGTGGGAATCGAACCCACAACCAGACGCGTTTACAATCACACTTACGTGCCCCTGGGCCACGTCTGGCCCCAATCTTTTCTTTATGATTTGTATATGTAGTCCAAGTTATGTACAAGACATTCAGTCTTGATCGGTGGAGCTCAGGAGAAATTAAAATATTAAGGATAATCATAAATAACATTGCTACGCGGGAAAATGCATGAGGCTCAAAATCTATTGGGGCCAGTCGTGACGCAGAGGCAGAAAGTGTGCCTGTAAAGCGACTGGTTGTGAGTTCGATTCCCACTCGAGGATTGGAAATATTTAATATTTCCATTATCGTCGCTCTAGTGTCGAGGTAATGCGCGGCGTTAAGTTCCGCCACTTCACACGCAATTCCTCAAAATTCGGCGTAAAGTGGGGAACGGAGTGTCTTAACACTAGGTTCCCTCTGCCTACCCTGCTGTGTGCGGGATTACTGAGTGAAGCTAAGAAAAAAAATCTATATGAGTTTTGTAAGAGCATCTTATACTACCTATACATGTTTTAAGTATAAAAATGTTTAAGCATGTCCGGGTTAATGGTAAAAATAAGTGATCTTTTATTATATTACTTTTTATATTTCAATTTTTTGACATTAAGAAAAAATTAAAGTATTAAGTCTTTTTACAAATCAACCTGTCAACCATATATTAGATGTCGACCTTGTACGTCGTATTTGATAAGTACAGCTTCAGCTTTACGCTTTCTCCGCAAACAGGTGAGTCAAAAAGACTTTTCTTTAGCTTTTTGCCCGAAATCAAAACATGCAGTATGTTATCTCACGAAACTTAACGCCGTCATTCTTAGCAGAGCAAAAAAATATAAATAATTAATATATTATCATTTGTTTAAGTGAATATCGAATCCACAACCAACCTCGTTTACACTAGTAAGACGTTGTTCCACTGAGCCGCAATAGCCTCAAATATATATTCCAATAATATTTGAGTTTTACTTAGTTATATATATCTAATAAAGATTTGTAATTACCAAACTTTAGCATTAATAATATTGTCTATATAATAATCTCCAATAAATATTTTAGTAATGAAACCTAGATCATATTGAAACAGAACTATTTTATTAAACTTTATTCGTTTTCAATAGTTTTATTACTTTTGATATGAACATATAGCTTTATTTACAAATAACAAATATATTTCATTTCACCAAGATATTTTGGAGCAGTGGGATAGTGTCTGATTTATAAACGCTTTGCTCGTGGGTTCGATTCCCGCTCGGAGTAAATATTATATTTAAATTGTCGTATTTTTTTCAGTCTTAGAAGAATTCTTAATGTCCCCAAATTCCGTGGAAAGTGGAGAACGGAGTGTATTGACACTAGTTGCTCTACACCTTGTATTATTAAAAATAAAGCATTGTGCAAAAAAACGTTCCATTCGGTCAAGCGGTTAAGATTTTTCATATAATCTTTCATCCCTTTAGGTTGATTTTTAAAACAATAAGTAGCCTATGTTTGACCCTGGATTTTTAACTACTTTGAATCTGAATTTCATTCAAATCGGACCGGTAGATTAGCCTTTAACGTGTAAGAGACGTGTAAGACAAACAGATAGATTTTCGCTTTATAATTATAAGTATGGATATTAAAAGTACCTAAAGTTATATTTTGCCTCAAGTTATATTTTGCATTTTTTAAAATATTTCATGATGTGTTAGCCTGTAATTGGGATATACTGTGAAATAAGGTTTATATAGTTGTGATAATATTAATTGTTTCGTAATATATAGCGTTGGCTTCCCAATAAATAAATATATAAATAAAATTACGCTGCTAAAAACCAAAATGTTATTTAAAATATATATTTTTTTTATAGCTTCATGCTGTATCCCGCACACAGCAGGGTAGGCAGAGGGAACCCAGTGTTAAGACACTCCGTTCCCCACTTTCCGCCGAATTCGGAGGCATGGCGTGTTAAGTGGCGGAACTTAACGCCGCGCTTAACCTCGACACTAGAGCGAAGAAAATGGAAATATAAAATATTTCCACTTCGCGAGTGGGAATCGAACTCACAACCAGTTTGTTATATAGTCACACGCTTGTGCCACTGGGCTACGACTGACCCAAAATATAACATTAATAATAAAACACACAAGTTAGTAATTTAAACTCATTTCGTGTAATCCCAAACAACATATACGAATCACGTTTCGTTCCTACAAAGTTGATTTACTACGTTTCAATTATTATTTAAATGATAACAATAAATGAAGTGATTGAAACAAAAACGACTGAAGCTTTTAATTTAAAACATGGATTCAACGTGAACAACTTTTTCAATTACTTTTTTTTTGTAAAAAATGACTACGCATTGTCTCATATAGCCAGGGTGAGAGAATCTAGTGGTAAGTCACTCCGTTTTCTACTTTCAACCCGAATTTTAGACATTTGGTGTTGTATGGCGGAACTTAACGCCGCTTTGCTGTACCAGATAATCAAACCTACAAATTTCACGGTTACAGTTAAATTTTTATATCTGGTGACCGAGCTCCGCTCGGTATTCATTTCGAGAAATCGTTATTTTGTAATAGGGATTAATATATATGCAATAGGGAATAATAAAAAAATGATAAAGTAAATTAAAATAACAATAAAATTAAAATAAAAATCTAACAAATAATAATAACAAATAAAATTAATAAAAGAAGCATTAAAAAAGTTTAATAAATACAAAAATAAAAATAAAAAAAATTGAAACAAAAAGAAATAAAAAAATGGACTGGTAAACGCTGATATTTATATATATTGCAAGAATTGCTCGTTTAAATATATACATAAGGCAGGATTATATACTAATTTAACTGATACTCTTTTTATAGTAACAAAAGGTATCCATAAAAATTTTAGCAAAATCAAAACATTAAGAGTAATTGAAGGCAATACCAGGAAAATCTATTAATTTGACCGCTCGTGTAATATTCACTAACTTCCTTAATTATATTTTATCTTTGCGTATTCGTACTTTCCGAATTCTGCGCAATAGGTAAAGAAAAACTGGGGTAGATAAATATAAGGTGGATAGATAAAGCTTTGCTTAGGAAATAAAAAAATAACGTTTAATTAAATGAATGAGACCATCATGACGCAGTGGCATAGAATCTCATTATAAACGCCATTGGTCTTGGGTTCGATTCCCACTGGGGGATTGACTGTATTTCAATTTATTTTTATTTTTATGCGCTGGTACTTAAGACAACATGCGGCGTTGAGTTCCGTCACTCTACACTCAAATTCCCAATTTCGAGCGAAAAGTCAATGACGAAGGAGTGTCTTGACACTAGATTTTTTTCTGACTACCCCGCCAGTCGAAAAAAGGCGTCAAGTTGTTTTTTTTTAATTCAATGAAAAAACTATAGGAACTTTGCGGTCATTTCATTTCATCAACGGTCAACACTACTATAACTGTAATGCCATTTACGTCCCATCCCTATACTTAAGTAAGAAAAATGTTAATGATACGTATCCGTATTAGATTAAGTTGTCAGTATTAGTCGTATAGTAACTTATATAATAAATTTAGGTTAATTACATTTAACTTGAGCGAGGGCACCTAACTTTCAATTTTTCTTTCATATGTCTTACAGATATAGATACAAAGTTCTGTACATCTTATATATTCGTTTTAGATAGAGTGGTAAAAGTGATAATTAATATAAAAAAAGACATGGCAAATAATGTAAAAATATTAACAAATATCAAGAGAAAAAAGGAACAAGAAAATTCTAAAAATAATAAAAGTAGTCCATTCGGTTTGAGCTCAGTCTAAAGTCTACTTGAGTCTCAATAAAACATTGTTTTTGTTTATCTATCCATACCTATATTTATTTGGTACCATTATAAAAAAAATATATTATGGTTAATAATAACCAATTTACAAAAATTCTATTGTGGCCAGTCGTGGCCCAGTGGCACAAGCGTGTGACTGTAAACGACTGGTTGTGGGTTCGATTCCCACTCGAGGAGTGAAAATATTTAATATTTCCATTTTCTTCGCTCTGGTGTCGAGGTAAAGCGCGGCGTTAAGTTTCGCCACGTAACACGCAATGCCTCCGAATTCTAATACTAGTAGTAACGAAGTATCTTAACGCTACGTTACCTATGTTAAAGCTGATTCTAATTTAATATTGATTAAGTTAAAGAGCTTCATTCTTTTCCATGCAAAACAGTGTGAAGCTAAAAAAAAAGAAAATAAGAATATCTATTGATATTTAAAAAAGAGAAAAGCTCAAATAATCTAAGCTCACGGCGTTTAGTTCCGCTGCTCAACTCGCGATTGCAATTGAGGTCGAACTCGGAGAACAAAGTATTTTGAGACTACGTTCTCTTTGATCCTGTTTTGCAAAAGAATGAAGCTCTTTAATTTAATTCAATTAGAATCAGAATCAGCTTTAATATAGGTAACGTAGCGTTAAGATACTTTGTTCAAAATTTTACGCCGAATTCGAAAGGCATTGCGTGTTAAGTGGCGGAGCTTAACACCGCTTAGTCTCGATACCACATCGAACAAAATGGAAATATTAAATATTTCAATTCCTCGAGTGGGAATCGAACTCACAACCAGTCGCTTTACAGTCACACTTTGTGCCACTGCGCCACAACTGGCCCCGTTAAATTAAAATCAGCTTTTAAATATCGTTTTTGTTTTTTTTACACATCACTTAACAGGTTAGGCAGATTGAATTTAGTGTTAATATACTTAGTTTCCCATTTTCCGTCGAATTCTAGAAACATTGCGTGTTAAGTGGCGGAACTTAACACCGCGCTTAGCCTCGATACCACAGCGAACAAAATGGAAATATTAAATATTTCAATTCCTCAAGTGGGAATCGAACCCACAACCTAAACCACAACTTCATTTCAAGCCTCAGTTTTTGCATATATTAAATGTATTTTATTTATATACCCGCATGTGTACTTTATTTATAACATGTATATTTTATAGCCTACAAATTTCACACTGTTGCGGCTCCATTGGTATGTGTTTGCACACGATAGTTTTATTTAAAGTCTAGTCTAGTCTAGTCTAGATTTTTGTTTAGCTTATACCTAGATCTTTTTTGCTTGTTAAAAAATGTATTAGGCGTTAGGTCTTAAAAAGTAATTCGCCGTTTTACTTAAAGTGAAAAACGGAGTGATCAGGCATAAGAACAGCATAGGCTGTTCTTTCAAAATACATTTAATTCAGTTAATATGGAAAAAATATATATTTTATAATTGATATTAAAATCAGTTATTTAAGATAAATATAATTTTTAATTTTAATAAAGTATTATTATTACCTTGAAGCCCGAAAAAGTCGTCTGACTGTAAACGTCCATTGGTCATGAATTCGATTCCCACTATGGAAAGTGATTACAATTGTATTATTTCTTTACTGTGATAGAACAAAGCGCGGGGTTAGGTTCCACCACTCCACATGCAAGGTCTCGAGTTAGGGCGGAAAACGGTGGGCGGAGTGTTTTGAAATTAAGTTTTCATTAAGTCAGTTTCAGTAATTGCCAAAGGTGATTATTAATTAACATTAAAAGCTGTTTATTCTAGTTATCAACTAACTAGTCGTGGCGCAGTGGCACGAACGTGTGACTGTAAACGACTGGTTGTGGGTTTGATTCCCACTCGAGGAGTGGAAATATTTAATATTTTCATTTACTTCGCCCTGATATCAGAGGTAAAGCGCGGCGTTAAGTTCCGCCACTTAACACGCAATGCTTCCGAATTCGGCGGAAAGTGGGGAACGGAGTGTCTTAACACAAGTTTCCCTCTGTCTACCCGGCTGTGTGTGGGATACAGCGTGAAGCTAAAAAAAAATCAACTGGCTAATTATAAATTTCGTTATTCTAAATTATTAAATAATAGTGTAAATTTCGTAAATTACACTAAAAGCATGTGTCAAGAAAAAAATCTCTATTGTACGATCAACTTTCATTAAGTCAAATGCAGTATAATATATACTAATTATATAATAAGCGAAGAGTCCATTATAAAAAAATATATACTATATACTAAATGAACAAAGAAAATTAAAATATTTAAGGAAAAACAGATAGTGCCAAATCACTCCATTTCTCTAACCACGTGTTCTTAATAAATGACCCACACAATTAATACAATAATTAAATTAATAAGAGACTATATGTGGTCTAGTGGCCTTCAACGTTTGACAATAAACGCAATTGGTCTTAAGTTCGATTATATATAAATTAATTTCCTTTCTGTTACTTATACCAGAGGGGGAAGTAAAAGTAATGTCTATTTATAATGTAATGTCTAAATTGTCTTAGAAGACAAAGCGCGGAGTTAAGCTCCGCCATTAAACATGCAATGTCTCGTTTTCGGGCCGTGGACAACGAAGTCTCATGGCCCTAGGTTCTCTCTTACTGACGCTGATATAAAATTGTCATCCTCAATATATTTTAAAATAATCTTAACATAGCTAATTAATTAAAAAATAGTACTTACTTTTTCCATTTAAAATCCACAAGGCACAATCGAACAAGACATTTTAGTACCACAAAAAAATCACTGAACAAACACGTTGCCCGATCAGTCGACGGACTGATCGACCCGCGGTGGAGACGTGTTGACTCGACGCAAGCTCGCGCCAATGTGCCCTGAATTCTATAGACTCGGTTAAACCGCTTTGGTAGAGCCTAGCTACATCTTATTGTTAATTCGCCCTTTATTTATAATAAGGTTTAAGATTTTTTTAGTTGTTTTTCAGTTTTTTTTTAGATATTTGTTTATTGTTTGGATATATATAATCTCTGTGGTATGTATGTATGTATACATATAGTATATGACTGACTACTAAACCAAGTTTAAGTATTTGAATACGTTATTCACACAGAAAAAAAAAAAATTTTTTTTTATATAGCCTCTAAAAATATCTTTTCTTAAACTAACTCACTAACTAATTCGCTTACTAACTTTTTTGAGAAAATAAAGATTGTTAGAGTAGAGTGTCTGGCCATCTAAACTAACTAACTTTTACCATTTTAAAATATCCTTCATACGCTTACTAAATTAAAATAGACATTTTTTGAAAAACGTACAACATTTGAACACAGCGCGCGTTGAACAAGAGGCGCAAGTTTGTAGTTTCTCTAAAGATATATATTTTTACAACTAACTAACTTACAAAGTAGCTGTCTAACTTACTGACTCATTCTTGCATTAGCTCTCTAAATATTAATGTGATTAGCTCACTCACTCACTCTCTGATTAAACAGTACAGTTAAACCATTTTGGTGGAGCCCTACTATATTTTATTGGTAATTCACCCTTTATTTATGAGGAACGGAGTGTCTTAACACTAGGTTTCCTCTGCCTACCCTGCTGTGTGTGGGATATGAAGCTAAAAAAAGAAGGTATGGTAAGATTTAGGATATGAATTTTTCATACATCTTTTATTGTTTTGAAATTGTATGTTCTTGTTATGGTGTTTGACTGATTAAGTCTCTAACTCGCTGACTAACTCTCTAACTGATTAAACACGATGGTTGTGAGTTCGATCTCCTATATGGGATATTTTAAAACATGTTTTCATTTGCTCTATTACTAAACCAGAAGACCTTGAGTTTAACTTCGTGTGGAAAGAGGAGAACGGAATATCTTATCACTAAATTTCTTCTGCCTATCTTAGATTTTTAATATTTTTTTTTATTTTGCTAAAAACATCTAACTACTATAGTAAGTAAAACTTCTGGAAGTGTTAAATGAAATATATTTTTTAAAAATCTTAGTTAACTTCAAATGCGGTGAGAAAAGTGACATTTACCTAAGAAATATCCGTTCAAATCAGTTTAGTATTTCCAAAATGAAGAAGCTTTTATAGCGCTAGCTTTAACTTATTATTAATTCGCCCTATATTTATAATAAGCCCATTCTGCCTTCCTCCAAATGTTAGATAGTGTCTTATACAAATTTTATGGTTTAAAATAAATGGCATCCAGTCGTGGCGCAAAGGCACGTAAGTGTGACTGTAAACGCGACTGGTTGTGGGTTCGATTCCCACTCGAGAAGTGGAAATATTTAATATTTTCATTTTCTTCGCTCGGGTGGCGAGGGAAAGCGCGGCGTAAAGTTCCGCCACTTAACACGGTGCGTGGGGAACGGAGTGTCTTAACACTAGGTTCGCTCTGCCTACCCTGCTGTGTGCGGCATACAGCGTGAAGCTACAAAATAAAAAAAATAAAAATAAATAAAAAGAAGCCGTTGAGGCTGTTAGTGTTATAGCGTCTAATTGTAAGCGCGAATAAGTAAAGGCGAAGGCGAAACAAGAGCGAAGCTGCTTAGTTACAATTTTTAATAATACACATTACTTATTTTTTATATATTTCTATATTATACTTAAATATGGAATATATTTTATTTGAAGCACAAATTTAAATAAAATACAGAACTACATTATTTTCAATCATAAGAAATAATATTAGTAAATTTATATTAAAAACATAAAAGAATGTACGAAAATTCTGGCTAAGGAAAAAAAATCAACAGTAATTTAAAACTTTTTTGTTGACGGTGCGCCGTCGGCGTTACTGTTACAATATTCATGGCAGGTAGGAGTTAAAATGACCTAAGTCTATATTTTCATAGTACTTTTTGTAGCTTTTTAAATAAATTCGTAGTCTAGGTTCAAAAATAATATTTTTTTTAAGCTTCACGCTGTATCCTAGCACAGCAGGGTAGGCACAGGGAACCTAGTGTTAACACACTCCGTTTCCCACTTTCCGCTGAATTCTGGAGGCATTGCGTGTTAAGTCGCGACACTTAACACTGCGCTTTGTCTCGAAACTAGAGAGAAAAAAATAAGAAAATGAAAACTCCTTGAGTGGGAATCGAACCCACAACGAGTCGCGTTACACTTTGTACCTCTGTGCCACGATTGCCCTGAAATAAATAGTCTATACTATTATTAATGATATATTGAGGCTATCGTGACGCTGTGTCACAGCGTCTGACTGTAACCGTGATTGGTTGTGGGTTTGATTCCCATTCAGGGAAATGATTATATTTAAATAATTTTCATTTTTTACCTCTGATATACAAAACAAACAGAAATCATTATGGTAATTATTTATAAAGATTATATTAATTTAAAATGTATTTATTAGACAGAACAGGTGTTGAGGTTCATTTAACACGCGATGCCTCGAATTCAATTTAAAAGTGGAGAACGGAGTGTCTCTACACTAGGTTCTCTCTGTCTACTAAACATACAAGATTTTCTTTAAAAAGTATATGAATCCGTAACCAATGTCTTCTATCATAGACATTGGACCACAGTGATGTTTCAAAAAACATTTCAAAGCACAAATTCGTATCATCGAACGGAACAAGTAAAAGTGTTTACCTTCCAGCTTATTCACGTTCACCTGCATACGTTCTGTGACTTTGAATTCCACGTGACGTTTAAGAGTCGTTAATCTTTTTTAAAAGCGATATAAAAGCTATGGTTCAATTTTATGGGTTTCAAGTAGCTTCTACAGTTTATCTGTTGTAATAAAATTGTAGAAGTGCAAGTGTAAAGTATCTTTGTATAGAGATTGGGAGAGATTTATTGAACTAAAACAAGTTTGTGCTTTTTTCTGCAGAGTGGCGGCGTATTCTGACAGGACCTAGTATCAAGACACTCCGCCCTGCACTTTCCGCCCGAAATCGGGACTATTTACATGTTGAGTGGCGGAACTGAACGCCGCGCTTTGTCTTTGTCAAATCGCATAAATGAAAAATTAAATATAATCATTCTCGCGAGTGGGAATTGTATCCGCAACCATCACTTTAACAGTCAAACGTTCTGCAACTATGTCAAAAGACCCTCGACCTGTTTTCTTAATATTTGAGATGAGTGATGGAAGAATGGTATGAAAGACATATGAAGCAAGGGTGGGTGGTAAGAGAGGAAGGGGGAAACCTCGGTTGACACAGTATCGACGATATTGGAGGAAGGTCACGTAAAAAGCCTGAGGACCCCCCGGAAGGCGTGCATGAAGAGGTTGATGACGGTGGACGAGGCGAAAAAAGTATGCAGGGACCATAGCGTTTGGCGCTCCATTCTCTCTGACTACTCCACAAGGGATGAAGCGTGAACCTAAAAAAAAATATGTGAGACAAATCTCGTTTAGGCAATGTATATTTAAGTATTTTTTTATGTTTTTAATTTAATCATTATATTAATATGTGAAAAAAAATGGTTTAGGTATCTTTTTTAACATTAGACGACTGTCTAGGCAGGAGAGAAAGAATTTTATAATATTTAATATATAGTATTGGGGCCAATCGTGGCGCAGTAGCACAAAGTGTGACTGGTTCTGGGTTCGATTCTCACTCGAGGAGTGGAAATATTTAATATTACTAATAGTGTTTGATATACCTACTCCCAAGTATAACTTTGTTGTTCACGCGGTATTAAGGCTATGCATTTATTAATTAGAATATACAAATCTATTTATTTCTATATAAAATTCTTACATTAAATGACTCACTCACAGACAATATATGACTGAAGCAACTGAGAGCTGCAGGAAGATGAAACTTGGCTTACAAATTTCCGGAAATCGCATTTATCAAAATACGCTTTCTTACATTGCTTAAGAAGAAAGGCTGTAATACAAAAATTGTGGCTAAGGAAAAATATTTTTCTACAGCTTTTATAGTCTACACAAACATAACCATGGGCTACAACCAGTATCATTATATAATTACCCGATGTAAGCTTCATATGAGGTATACTATATGTATATACCGCGTATAAGTAATCAGTGTCACTAAAAACTCGACGAATGCATCTGTTAGCCGTCTGCGGTCGTGCAAGTAATTAGAATGAATGTTACGTTGGTAATTTATATTAAACGCTGTTTAAATTACTTTGGTGGATGTCGTGGCGCAGTGGGACAGACTGACTGACTGACTGACTGCAAATTTGGTAGGAAATGTTAACATTTTTTTTTATTGTTCTGTTTTGGTGAGACAATGTGCGGTGTTAGGTTACGTTCTTTTATACATGTTGGAGAGAAGTAGCCCATAGCTATGTTGTGAAGGAGTGACATCACCACTGCTGTAGTCACTCGTATGGTTTTGATAATCGTGGACTATGATAGGTCTAAAAATAAAACTGCTTAATGTTATTGAAAGCCTAGTTTATTATTTAGGTATCGTATTATTGTCACAGAGAGGTCCGCACTGTCCGAAGACTGAAGTGAGACCGCCGGTGCTTAGAAAATGCCGGCGTATTTATACTGCAAAAAGCAAATCAAAAAATATCCACAGTTTTTTATTGTTATTTTAGGTTAAAATCTTAAAATCTTAATATAGAGTTTTAAATCGATTAATCTAACTATTATAATCATTTAACTCATCGTTGCGCTGACATATGTAATATAATGAAAATGACTGAATGTATGGGTAACAAAGTGTCTTTACACCTAGGTTTTATAATTGACTCTCTATTATGCGTGTAAATATTGATTAGTGAGGGTAATTTGATAAAATCCAATGTTAACACGCTCCGTTTTCCACTTTATGCTTTCCGAAAGTTAGATATTGTGGTCTGGAAGAATTTAACGCTGCACTTTGTCTAAGTTAACAGAGTAGGGTAGAAAAAATCATAAATACAATCATTCCCTATTCGGTATTCGAACCCACAACCAATCCCATTTACAATTAGACTATCCCACTGCACCACAAAGGCCTTAACTTACTTTTCTTTTTTAATGAATTATATATAAATTCCCATATATTTTTAGTTGTGGATAAATTATTAAGGCAATACGTTTTTTTGTCAGTCATCAAATAATGAAGTATTATAAAAATAGCAAAAACAAATATATACTCTTTGAATTGTTTGTTCTTTCCAATTTAGTTATTTGTATTGTTAGATACAGAGATTTTTGTTCGAAATTAATCGAATTAGTATTGCTCTAAATCTAATTCAAATTTACTATTATTTAGATACTACTTTAGTGTACAATTTTACATGCTTATATTGAGGTTCTTAGGAGAAAAACAAAAATAAACATTCTTAAGGATACTTTTAAGCATTTTTAAAGTGTTATTCCACACTTAGGAAAATTTAAAAAGGCATTTTAAAGAAAACGTATAAACTGAGCACTGCGCACTCAGTGGTGAGAGCGCCTGAACGGTATTTAGGAGGCGCGGGTTCGAATCCCGCTGCGTTCAAATTTTTATACGTTTTCTTTAAAATTCTTAAGGATTTTAGATTTTACAGTTGAACTCACGAAAAATAAAATAAAATAGCTTTTACTGAAATGTATCATAAAATGAATTCGAAACGGAAATACACCTTGTATGTAAATAATCATTTATAAGTAATCTCCTGAAGTTTGATTTTATGTTTTATAGTAAAGACTGTAAATGATAGATGACTCCATCATGAGGTTTGATTCTCACATGGTAGAATGAACATAGTTTTAATATTTTTATTTTTAAGACAAAGCGCGGTGTTAAATTCCACTATTCAACACCATTCTTATTCCATTCACGACTTCTAGTGGAAAATTGAGAAAGAAATGTCTCGACACAAGTTTATCTGTGACTACATTGATAGTAAAAAAACGGTTAGCCATTATAAATGCAATGATAATGCCGGTCTATCTTAAAATAAGACTATATTTTATGATATAATTAAATATTTGTTTTTTTTTTCAGCTTCACACTGTATCCCGCACACAGCAGGGTAGGCAGAGGGAACCTAGTGTTAAGACACTCCGTTCCCCACTTTCCGCCGAATTCGAAGACATTGTGTGTTAAGTGGCGGAACTTAGCGCCGCGCTTTACCTCGACACCAGAGCGAAGAAAATGGAAATTTCCACTCCTCGAGTGGGAATCGAACCCACAACTACTCGTTTACAGTCACACGCTTGTGCCACTGGGCCACGACTGGCTACACACTAAATAATAACATGTAAATAAAAAAAATGTATAAATCAATATATGTATATGTTTTAATTCTTACTTTAAAACAAAGTGGGACGTATTACCCAGTTTTATCATAAAATGTACCATGAACAAACAAACTTTCTAACCATTTATATTTATGTATATATATTTAGGTTTTTTCAAGTTAGCTACCATTGTAAGTTATTGAAAGGCACTATTGTTATATTCAGTATAGAAATGTAATAACTACTTCAATTTCTATTACAGTATAATGATTTGTGTTACCACTGAGTTCTTTTATTCGATTACTATTATTCTTGTTAACAATTTGTTATTTTTGCAGTTATTTGTACCAATTTAACTTACTTTTCTGCCGAAGGTCAATTATATTGTGCTAATATTAAATAAGTTTAGGTAAATTTTAAATTTTCTGTGTTTTTTCCAGTGACAGCTTCTGATTGTTTATAACTTCGAACCCCATTCAAAGAATTTTTTTAAATTATTTCTATTTCTCTATAGTAGTAAAGCAAAACGCGGCATTAAGTTTCGCATTCAATGTTTTTTCTTTCTGGTTGAAAGTGGAGAACAAAACGTCTTGACTTAGGTTCTTTCTCGTTGCCCTTCTATGTAGAAAAAAGCGGGATGCTTACATTATTAGAACTGTACTTTTTTTTTGCTTCACGCTGTATCCTGTTCACAGCAGGGTAGGCAGAGGGAACCTAGTGTTAAGACACTCCGGTCCCCACGCGCCGCCGGCAACGGCACTTTCTCGAGGCATTGTGTGTTAAGTGGCGGAACTTAACGCCGCGCTTTGCCTCGACACCAGAGCGAATAAAATAGAAATATGTATTAAATAATTCCTCTCCTCGAGTGGGAATCGAACCCACAAGCAGTCGCGTTTACAGTCACACCTATGTGCCCTTACGCCACGACTGGCAGAATATTAGGTACTTTTAAACTTAAGAATATTAGGTATATCTACTATTAACAATTGGTAAGCTTATTGCTACGTTTTCTGTCATTTTTTATAACCTGTGATAAAGATGTTCAAAGTTGTATTTTATAATGTTACATTACGGCTTTTATATGTGTCATAACATAACGAAGCGCTTGTGGCTTCTAAACTCGCCATTCAATACAAAATATCTCAAATTCGAGCGAAAAATGTAGAACAGAGAATCTCGACACTAAGTTCCCTCTTTCCATTTTATTATGTAAAAGGATTTAATAACCAAACGCAATTCAGAACGAGAACTAAAAGAATTCGACAGCGGCTGTGTTGTAGTACATTTTGACAACGCAACGAATTCCAAGAATTACGAGGTCCATATTACTCTGGGCCCATATCTAATTGCTAAAGTTTATACGTGAATTCCTGAAACGTTTGTTTTCTGCGTGGTTTCTTTTATTATTATATTAGTATTGTAATCAAATATGTATTTTTTGTGAATGACTTATAGGGGGCATTGTGGTGCAGTGGTTAAACACTGGTTTAAATGTAATCGCGATCGATTGTCAATTCGATTCCCATTCAGGGGAATGATTATATTTAAATTTTTATTTCTTCGCTCTAGTACCAAGGTCAAAGCACAATTTTGAATCCCGCTTAACATGCAACGAGTCGATTTCAGAAAGTGGAGGACGGAATATCTTGAAACTCGGTCGTCTATATATACCTAGGAAGGGCAGGAAGGAAGCGTAAAGCTACAAACAAAATATTTAAGTATTTTAATTTCTACTTGATATCACTCAATGCATAATCTTTTTAACCCGGGAGCACACGCGCCTTTAAAACTTACACGAGAACTCGCGTATAGAGCATTTTGCTCACGTTTTACAAATGACCAAAAAGTACATAATTTTATATATTTTACTGCTTAAATATAATAAAAACAAAGTGATTAATCAAATCAAATATTTATTTTTAATATTTAACATTCGTTACACTATAAAATTTGAATTACAAAAACAGGAACTAAATTGGCATTTCTTAAGTGCACTTTTGGTATAAACTAAAAAAAAGAAACTTTTATCAAAAAAATATTAAGGAATTAACTACAAAACATTAATCTTCATCAAATGCACGAGCTTTACGCATGTCACACAAAGTAAAAGCATGTTCAGTGCATAAAAATATTTTACATGTAATACATGTCTTTTTTGTCTTGCGATTTTTACGCCTTGGACAGATTGCGCAGATTCCGTCAGGTTTCACAGCCTCTGAAAAGCTGGCTTCATTGGTCAATCTTTTGATAATTTGCTGAAGAGGATATACCTTTCTTAAAAGGTTCTGTATTGTAGATCTCCGTTACATCCAAGGCTAACTGTTTCAAGTACTGTCTTCGAGAAATAATTGTGTTTGTATTTTCTTTATAAATTATTTGGCTGTTAATCCCGGCCATATTGAGGATAGAAAAAAATAATAATCTTAGCGGCCATCTGCACGCTACTCGAGCCACTGAATATTCTTCTTTTAGTCTATCAACCACGTCTACTCCTCCTTTGGTTTTGTTGTAGAAAGTGATGATTTCAGGTTTCGCGCTATTACCAGAAGCTGGATCAATTTTATCATCATTATGCAATGAACTAATAATAAGAACATTTTTGTTTCTACATAAGAACATATTTTCAATAAAATCAGCTCTAAAAACCTTTTCTTCGATGTCTTCGAAATCATATTCTTGTAGCCATGCCAAAATTTGTTGTTCTTGTCTATCCATCTGTAAAAATATTATATTTATATGTAAACTGCATAATAAACTCACATTTCTCCAGTATTCAACAATAAAATAAAAATGAAGACTTTAAATGAGGTATAATACTGTAAGAAAAAAAATACCTACCAAAAAATAATACTTACGTTGTAAGTCGCGCGATGAGCAAAATGCCGCGCGTCGTGACCCGCCGAAACAAACCACCTCCACTGAGTGATGGATGCACGCTAATATGAAAAAAACATTATGCACGAGACGGGGGAAGTATAAAACTCAGCTATTGGGCAAATGACAACCGTAGACAAATAAACCAATAAATGGGGGGAATTTGAAATTCACCGTGAGGGAAATGCTCATAGCGCGTGTGCTCGCGGGTTAATATGGTCCGAAAGTGGACAACTAGTCTTGACACTAGGTTCTTTTCGACTAACCTATTATGCAGGAAGAACCGTGAAGTTCCTATGGTTTTGCTTTTGTGTTCTTTTTCTTATTATTATTTATGTTTATTTACTTTCCGCCGGATTCTGAGGCACTTAACACGCATTGCCTCCGAATCCTCCGTAAAGTGGGGAACGGAGTGTCCTAACACTAAGTTCCCTATGCCTCTGCTGTCGGCGTGATACAGCGTAAAGCCTAAAACGAAATGTTTATGAATTATAAAATTTAATAAATAAAGCTAAATAAAATGAATAAAGCTCTTAAAGTACTGTGTTTTTACACTACTTTCTCTTTAAATGCAACAGAACCCCTGAAAATGCGGGTAAGGGAAAAACTTTAGGGCGAAATACGTGAATCTGCATGAAGCTGCGTGTAAAGTCATTATGCTCAATAAAAAATACAAAATAACAGTGGTATAGTTTATTAAAATTTAACAAATTGTTGCAGAAGTACATATTTACAATAAATTTTATTTATTATGTTTGTTATCAGAAAGTGTAATTAAGTTTGATTGGATGAGTCATTTATAAACGTTTGCATGAAAATTATTATAACTGTAGTTTAAAAGTATTATTCATAAGTCTAGGATAAAGAGAATATTTTTAGAAAACAGCAGGACGCATGCATTAGCGATTAAAATGCTTGGACAGCTTGCGTGAATCCCGGGTTCGAATCCAGGATTCGATTGCATTTAAATTTATATACGTTTACTAAAAATATTAACTATTGTTGTTTCTCAAATTAAAGTTTAAATTAATTTCGTTCTCCGCACAAGGACGAATATTATGTCTTTAAATCGGTTGAAAATAAAAAAGTAGGCAAAGAGAACCTAGTGTCAAAACACTCTGAGACAACTATTGACTAGGTGGACAAACTGTAGGCTATACTTAAAATAAATAAAAAATAAAGTCATTTTGTTACCATAATTAATGACATCTATTTATTATACATAACAGGATTGGAAGCCACACCTCCTAGGTGACTATAGATGTTTTAACGGCTAAGCCGTATGTTCTACATCCAGATCGTCAAACATAAACAAATCTTATACGCATATCGCTACCAACACGTGGATTCAATACATTTCATTATTTTTTAGCTTCTCGCTGAATCCCAACCTAATGTTAAGGCACTTCGTTAGTGATTTTCCTCCAAAGTGAGGAGAAATTGCGTGTTAAGTGGCGGGACTTAACGCCTCGCTTTGCCTCGACACCAGAGCGAAAACAAAAATACAAAAAAATCCCATTTCTCGAATGACAATCGAATCCACAACCAGTCGCGTTTATAGTCACACTCTAAACCACTGAGCCATATCTAGTCTAAGTTCTAAATATTTTCTAAAAATGTTTCAGCCTTTAAATTCTAAATTTCCACCATTGTTAAGAGAAGCGGTCGATTGTAGACGCTAAATGAATTAGCAGACGCTCATGTCCGTCGGATGCGGATCGACTGCGGATCGTGACTAATCATTGCACCGCTACGTTTGTTTAGTTTGGTATAGGAAAGTTGGTATTTTATATATTTTTTGGTATTAACTGGTCATTAAGAAAATAGTGATTTAATTTGAGGTTCTGCTTGTTTTAACTTCACGCTGCATCCCGCACATAGCAGAGTAGGCAGAGGGTACCTAGTGTTAAGACACTCCGTTCCCCACTTTCCGACGAATTCGGCAATTGAGGCATTGCGTGTTAAGTGGCGAAATTTAACGCCGCGCTTTGTCTCGACATGAGAGCGAAGACAATGGTAAAACAAAAAACACTCCTTGAGTGGAAATCGACCCTACAACCAGTCGCTTTACACTTTGTGCTTCTGCGCCACGACTGGCCCCAAGGTTCTGCAGAAAGAGAACCTTGGGGCCAGTCGTGGCGCGTTTATTTTTATTATTTGAATTATGTTTTTTATATAGCTTCGTGTTTTTTTCCGCATAATATTTAAGCCAGAGAGAAATTATGTAGTTACAAGCAATATTTTTCTTCACTTTTAGATCAAATTCTAGATTCAACATCATTCAGATTATTGTCTTTTCAGAGAAAAAAAAAAAAATATTTTAATATAATATAATGACCTCTAGGAGAAAATTGATTTAATATGAGCTTATATTTATATTTATCATTGGAAATATACTATATAATATATATTTTCTACAGCTTCATATTTTTCTGTATAACACATTAGTCAGAGAATGGGTAGTTTCAAGAAATAAGATCTGTTATTTTCGTGATTGTTAAGCATTTTGAATAAAACTTTTTTTTATCCTTTGGCCACGGAATATTGTTGTGTTGGAAACGTATGGTTTATTACTAATGTAATTTCGAATACCTAGAATAGTAATAATAATAATAGATTTATTTTAGAATAATTTCAAGAAACTTTATTTTTAGCTTTTAGATCCAATTCTAGATTCAACGGTGCGAATTGTTATCATCATCATTCAGATTATATATAGTCTTGCCAGAACGGAGAAAGTAAAAAATATTTATTGCTATAAATATATTAAACTATATAAAAAAAAAACTTTGAACTCATCTATATGTGAAATTCCATAACCGACGGGTGTGTTCAATTATAATATCATGGTAATAATTAGTCAATGACATTA
This sequence comes from Dryas iulia moderata, assembly GCA_019049465.1. NCBI lineage: Eukaryota > Metazoa > Arthropoda > Insecta > Lepidoptera > Nymphalidae > Dryas > Dryas iulia. The sequence goes on from CM032440.1 coordinate 3,482,450, forward strand.
AATAATATGGACATGAAGCAGTGTGACAGACACTGCTTGACTGACAACGCGATGGTTATGGGCTTGATTCTCCATTCTCCGCTATCCATCTGCAATCCAGACAGTTCAGGTGGAAAGTGAAGAATGGAGTGTCTTAACACTATGTTCTTTTATAGCTTCACGCTGTATCCCGCACACAGCAGGGTAGACAGAGGGAACCTAGTGTTAAGACACTCCGTTCCCCACTTGACACTATGCTCTCTCTGATTATCTTGCTGTGCAGCTGCTTTGTGTTCCCTTTCCCGATTCCCTTACTTCATCGGCCTATCGTGACGATGAACGATTAAGTAAAGTTTTGTCTTCCGTATTTTTCGTATGTCCAAAAGAATGAACATACAAATACAACCAAAAAAACTTTACACAGCTTAAACGAAAATAAGCCCGAAAAGAAGCAGAAAAGAAACAGATTTAAAACAAAATATATATACTTTTTGAAATATTTAATCGCGCACTTAATCCGGGGCTAAGTTATTTTTTGTTCAATTTTAAGGCAGCTTATTCTAGTCACGGCTGTTTGCTTAACAAATAACAATAATTTACTATTGGAGCGGAAACAGGAAGAAAATAACGTGGACTCGAGTAAATGGGTAGGCGAAATTTTTAGTTTTTGTATATATAAAGTTATATTTATTTATTTTAGGCCATATGAAGCTAAAAAAATATATATTCTACTGAATATATATTTTTTTTAGCTTCACGTTGTATCCCGCATACAGCAGGGTAGGCAAAGGGGAACTAGTGTTAATAATAATAAGCGAGTTCTGGAGAAATTGCGTGTTAAGTAGCGGGACTTAACGCCGCGCTTTGTCTCGACACTAGAGCGAAGAAAATGGAAATATTAAATATTTCGATTCCACGAGTGGAAATCGAACCTACACCCTGTCGCAGTTTACAGTCTTTGTGCCTCTGCACAATGACTCAACAAAGAAGATAAACCTGAATAGGTAGGAGAAATTTTCAAGTTTTATAAGTGTTAAATGGCGGAACTCAACCCCGCGCTCTGTCTCTCCAGGTCAGAGAAATGTTTTTTTTTTTTAACTATAACTGTCTCAGTTGCCACGATAACCGAAGAGTAATGCATTAGAAGTATACATAATTAATTAATAAAATAAGTACATGATGCTAAGGAAACGTATAATTACGCGACAACTTAGCCAAATTAGCTGGATTTAAAATTTTAATACGTAAATATACCAAAAGACAAATTCTAGGTTTAATTAATTTATTTCATTTGAGACCTAAAGACCTAAACAAAGCTAAAACCTAAATAATGAAGACCTAACTCATAGCGTGACGTGAGAAGCCTTACCTGGAATGTGGGTACATAGAATAGAAAATCGTTCATAATACGCTTTTAAAATGATAAAGATATAAGGAAAACACAAAAAATATGATTTTCAACCTTATTTCAACATACTAGAGTATATTTTACATTGTTCCACCATAGATATTGTAAGAAAAAATGAAATACGAAAATGAAAATCGTTTTATTCGCGTTAACAGTTTCGCGGGCTTAGCCGCTCGATGAAAATATTGGTCGGAGTCTGCGTTGTGATTGCTAATTGCTTTGACTAGTATTGAAGCTTTGACTTAACTGGATTTGTGTTGAGTATTGTAATGAAATGGGTAATAATGTAATACGGAATTTATGCATGTAAATTGGGGTTATTTTATTTTTTTAGCTTCACGCTGTACCCCTCACATAGCAGGGTAGGCAGAGGGAACCTAGTGTTAAGGCACTCCGTTCTCCACTTTTCGCCGTATTTGGAGGCATTGCGTGTTAAGTGGCGGAACTTAACGCCGCGCTTTACTTCGGCACCAGAGCGAAGAAAATGGAAATATTAAATATTTCCACTCCTCGAATGGGAGTCGAACCCACAACCAGTCGTTTACAGTCACACGTTCGTGCCACTGCGCCACGACTGGCCCCTTTCTTTCTAACAGGAATTTATACTTTTGATTCTATAATTTGGATTCCATAATTTATTGAAATAAAACTAAATAATTAAATAAAATTCTTTGATTTAATCATAAAGCGGGTCAAACGTCTACACAATGCAAATTTACAAAGAAATACGAACGCAACACTTAACAAGGGCGGGGGATCACTCCGAAGTTGCGTCATTAGAGAAGTTAATTAACAAAAGAGGCTTTATCAGAAAGTTGGAGATTAATACCGTTATAAGTATTCCATTAAAAATTGAATGTAAAGAATGAATTAGATGTACAGTGGTTAGGTATTTTTATGTGTGTGAGGTGTTGGGTTCGAATTTCGGTTACAGCAATTTTAGTAGTGCATTGGGATAGCGGGATTGTAAACACGATTGGTTAATGGTTCGGTTCCCACTCTAAAAGATTATTATTTTATTTTTTTCTTTTTATCCGCTTCAATATAATACAAAACGTAGCATTGAGTTTCACCACTAAATACACTATGCCTCGACATCGGATGAAAAGTAGACAACGGAGTGATTAGACACTAGGACTCTTTCATATAGGAAGAAGCGAAAAAATAGTGAATAATTTAAAAAAACCATTAGTGTTTAAATGTCTAACTGTATACATGATTCCCACTTGTATTAACGATTTATAATCGAAATATATTATAAATCTCTTATCGGGTGAACAAAACAAAACACTCCTATTTTCATTAAAAAAATACAATACAAAAGCAATTTAGGGTATAACTAAAAAGAAAGACTTAAAAAAACCTATTAAAATTCCTTACGTTCTTATCTGAGTATTAATTGGTCTTAGGTAGGAGCGGAGGAGCCACGATGAAGCAACATTAGCATTTTAAATTCTTGGCAACAAAATATAAATGTTTATCGAATTAGTTGTTAGAGATTAATGAACTATTAACAAACATTAGATTTGGTGTGGGCTAGTCGCGGTGCAGTGGCACAAGCGTGTGACTGTAAATGACTTGTTGTGGGTTCGATTGCCACTCTCCAGTGGCAAACGAACCCACAACCAGTCCATAATATTTCCATTCCTCGGAGTGGAAATATTTAATATTTCCATTTTCTTCGCTCTGGCGTCGTGGCAAGGTGCGGCGTTAAGTTCCACCGCTTAACACGCAATGCCTCCGAATTCTCTCTGACTACCCCGCAAGGGATACAGCGTGAAGCCTCCGAATTTGGCGGAAAATGGGGAACGGAGTGACTTAACACTAAGTTGCCTCTCTCTACTCAGTTGTGTGCGGGATACTGCGCCACGACTGGCGCCTAAAAAATATAAGTTAATAAACATAAACAAAACCAGGGAACATCATAAGTATATCATAATATATAGTTTGTTTTAGCAAAGACGAGTTTAATGACTCACTTGCTGAGTGGAATTAGCTTATCACTTAGAAAGGATTACTGTATACAAGCTTGTTTACTTACTAACGTAAAGCAATGTGGGCAATGTTCAGTAAACCCCTATTTAAGGGTTATTTAGTTTTATTATTTTTACATTATTTGTGGCTCGATTTAGGGGGTGGAATGAGGAGAGCGGAGTGTTTTGACACTGGATCTCTCTGACTTCATCGCTATAGGGGAAAAGAGTGAAGGTATTTATTTATTGTTTACATGATGTAATTGAGGCCAGTCGTGGCGCAGTGGCACGAACGTGTGACTGTAAACGACTGGTTGTGGGTTCGATTCCCACTCGAGGAGTGGAAATATTTAATATTTCCATTTCCTTCGCTCTGGTATCAGAGTTGGCGTTAAGTGCGGCCACTTAACACGCAATGCTTCCTAATTCGGCGGAAAGTGGGAAACGGAGTGTCTTAATACTAGGTTCCCTCTGCCTACCCTGCTCTGTTCGGGATATAGTGTGAAGATAAAAATTAGGTAGTTTAGAGTACACGATTGAATAAAATTATAGAACGAGGTGACTTAATATTAAGTTTCCTTTGCCTACCGTGTTGTGCGGGATGCCTGAAACAGAAGTATTGTGTGTTAAGTGGCGGAACTCAACACCGTGTTTTGTTTTGTTCACCAGATAAGAGATTTATAATATATTTCGATTATAAATCGTTAATACAAGTGGGAATCATGTATACAGTTAGACATTTAAACACTAATGGTTTTTTTTTAATTATTCACTATTTTTTCGCTTCTTCCTATATGAAAGAGTCCTAGTGTCTAATCACTCCGTTGTCTACTTTTCATCCGATGTCGAGGCATAGTGTATTTAGTGGTGAAACTCAATGCTACGTTTTGTATTATATTGAAGCGGATAAAAAGAAAAAAATAAAGTAATAATCTTTTAGAGTGGGAACCGAACCCCTAATCTATCGTATCTATAATCCCGCTATCCCAATGCACTACTAAAATTGCTGTAACCGTATATATATATATACGGTTACAGCAATTTTAATATATATATATATATATATATATATATATATACTAGTTTCCATCCCAAGGAATAATAACTTTTACTTCTTTTCTTCTTACTCTTTTCTTTTAGCTTCACGCTGTGTCTCGCACACAGCAGGGTAGGCAGAAGGAACCTAGTGTTAGTGGCATTGCGTGTTAAGTGGCGGAATTTAACACCGCGCTCTACCTCGACACCAGAACGAAGAAAATGGAAATATTATATATTTCCACTCCTCGAGTGGGAATAGAATCCACAACAAGTCGCTTTGCAGTTACACTTTGTGCCACTGCGCCACGACTGGTCTTTTTATTCGCTTCAACATAATACAAAATATACCAACATCGGTCTAAAAGTGGAGAACAAAGTGCTTAGAGAGTAGGTTCTATAACAAAAATTGTAAATTACTTAAAGAAAGTTTATCCAGGAGACAAGGCGCAGTGCAAAAGTGTCTGTATACACGATTCCCACTTGTATTAATGATTTATTATCAATATATATATTTTTTATTTCTCTAATCTGGTGAACAAGAGAAGTCGAGGCTTTAAGTTCCACAACACAACATACAATACTTCTATTTCAGGCACCCGCAAAATACGGTAGGCAGTGAAAATTAAGTGTTATTGAATCGTGTACTCTAAACTTCACTCAATTAAAGTACATTAATAACAAAATAAAAATAGCTTCACTCTCTTCCCCTATGAAGCAAGCGATGAAGTCAGAGAGATCCAGTGTCAAAACACTCCGCTCTCCTCATTCCACCCTAAATCGAGCCACAAATAATGTAAAAATAATAAAACTAAATAACCCTTAAATAGGGGTTTACTGAACATTGCCCACATTGCTTTACGTTAGTAAGTAAACAAGCTTGTATACAGTAATCCTTTCTAAGTGATAAGCTAATTCCACTCAGCAAGTGAGTCATTAAACTCGTCTTTGCTAAAACAAACTATATATTATGATATACTTATGATGTTCCCTGGTTTTGTTTATGTTAACTTATATTTTTTTTGGTTCCAAAGGTGGCGCAGTGGCATAAGCGTGTGACTGTAAACGATTGGTTGTGGGTTCAACTCCCACTTGAGGAGTGGAAATATTTAATATTTCCATTTTCTTCGCTCTGGTGTCGAGGCGCGGCGTTAAGTTCCGCCACTTAACACGCAATGCCTCCGAATGCGGCGAAAAGTGGGGAACGGAGTGTCTTAACACTAGGTTCCCTCTGCCTACCCTGGTGTAGGCGGGATACAGCGTGAAGCTGAAAAAAAAATACCTCAACACCAGAGCAAAGAAAATGGAAATATGAAATATCTCCTCGAGTGGACATCGAACTCACAACCAGTCGTATTCACACGCTTGTGCCACTGGGCCATGACTGGCCTACACCGAATCTAATGTTTGTTAATAGTTAATTAATCTCTAACAGCTAATTCGATAAACATTTATATTTTGTTGCCAAGAATTTAAAATGCTAATGTTGCTTCATCGTGGCTCCTCCGCTCCTACCTAAGACCAATTAATACTCAGATAAGAACGTAAGGAATTATAATAGGTTTTTTTAAGTGTTTCTTTTTAGATATACCCTAAATTGCTTTTGTATTGTATTCTTTTAATGAAAATAGGAGTAACTTTAATTAAAATTAAGATTTAATTTTAATATTCTATAAGAGAATATAGTTTCTTCTAGCCAAAGTAAAAGAGTAAAGGTAAAGGAGTGCTTCATGTCTGAAGCACTCCTTTAGCTTCATTTATTTATGTATTGATGTGGGATATCGTTAATTGACTTGCGCTGTGCTGTATATATATATATATATATATATATATATATATATATATATATATATATATATATATATATATACTATATATATATAATATATATATATATATCTATATATATATAGAAACCTTAACTCGTTATAAATACTCGTAAAATAGAGAAAGAAAATGAGTGTATTTCACCTGCAATATCTCAATATTCGGACGAAAAATGGAATACAAACATATCGTCATGCTATTTTGGCATAACATTTGATAAGAAAATACATTTCCCCTGAAGTAGGTGTGAACCCATAAACATCGCTTGCAATCACTGAATCAATACGGTGTTAAAAATAACTAACAAATAGTTAATTCTTAACCGCTTGTTGGTCTATTAGTCTTATTTGTAACAGTTCCAATTTAGTCCGGAAGTGAATTAACAGCTTTGGACTGAATTCTACCGGCATTTCTTTTGAATATTTATAGAAATAAATAACCATTTAATGTTTGACTATTGATGATATTGAGTTGTTGAGTTATAGTAAGTATTTGATTGAGATGAGAGCCAATGGACTTACCACCGAGGATGCCAAAAATCGTGCAAAGTGGAGAAGGTTAAGCAGGAAGGCAGCAAGAAGGCAGACCCTGGCTAAATCCGGCATAGTGCCAGGAAGAAGAAAAGAGTAAGTATTTGGTTCTTGTGTAAATTTGGAAATATTTTCGTATATTTTAAGACTATATAATACCTAATAATTGATCTTATTCATATGAATAAGATCAATATTAGGTATTATATACAATTTCTTACTTTCCATTCCATTTTCTTACACAACCAGTCCTTTACGCTTCACTGTCACACGCTTGTGCCACTGGACCACGACTGGCCACAACTGGCGACTGGCTGTTAATTCAGAATATATAATTTTACACCAGAGAGCTAATAAAAATATTAGCATGCATTTTGTGGCACAAAAAAGTACGTTCAATTTAAATCAATTTAAAATGGTCTTAATAATCAATAAGAGTTAAATAATTCTATGCAGATTTTTTTAATCTAAATATAATATGACCATATTTTTAAAATGATGTGAATTTATTAAATTTGTAATATATTTTGTTTGTTATGAATAATAGTAAAATGTATTACAGCAAAAACAATATTAAATACAAAGAATATTTTAAGAAAAACACTTCATTACTAAATTATGTACATAGTGGTTGTTAGTGGGCTGAAGTGTACTTTAATAAACGATAGGACACCTGAGCTCCGTTAAGCGAGATTCTACTGTACCTGTACGCATAACTTGTTTAATTTAAAATTTAATAGTAATATTATGGCTACCTTTATCGCGTAATTGGGTCGATTGTGATATCATGATGGTTTTAGCTTCAAATTTCATTTGCAGTCAATATTTGTTAGGTTTTTTTTCTGTCTAGGTAGGCTGAAATTTTAGACTGTCTAATAATATATTATCATATATTTTCAATTTATTAAATGTGTTACAGAAAGAAGCTTTTTTAAATATTCCCTTGTCAATAATGTGTAAATCTTTTTAGCAATTTTTGGATAGATTTTTTTATCTAACAGCCAAAGTCACCAAATCTGAAACAAGCAGGTCAGTTCATAGCCAGTTCACGTCAATTTACATTGATTCTTGCTCCACGCCTTTTCTTGTATTACAGGATAATCAATGGGAACCAATGTCAAGTCACTCTGTTCTGCTTTCCGCCCAAATTCCAAACGTTGTGCCTTAAGGGGCGGAACTCAACGCCGCGTTATGTCATACTAAAGCAGTAGAGCGAAAACAAAGTTTAAATAAAAGCATTCTCAATGAGGATTGATCTCAACTAATCACATTTACAGTCAGATGCTGTCAAAAATAGCTTTTAAGCATTAAGTTAATATAAAAAAATATAAATTTAAACAACAAATTCCCAAAAAAAGCATCTAAAAAAAGGATCAATAAAAATTGACGTAGCAAATTTATTATCCTTAAGAGATGAACAGAAAAGCCATTCATAAGAAATTACAATATAATCTTAAATCTTGAAGTAAGACAAACATTTGTTCGATATTCGACCAAAAGATATTTTGCGTGAAACACCTGACAGCTGTGATTGAAAAAGTTTAATCAATTTCTGGCGCAGGTTTACTTCTGCCGATAGCGTCTTACCGTGAATTGCTCTGATTTATACATTTATTTTTTGATGAATAATAATATAATGTGTTTGTGTGGTGTATGTTTTGCTTGGTGATACTAAAGAAGCTGAGGTGGCATTGTGGGTTAGAATTTCAAATTCTAATACTATAGATGCTAAAAGAGCAGATAATATGATAATAATACTATAGTTAGTTGGCGCAGAGGCACGAAGTGTGTAAAGCGACAGGCTGTGGGTTCGATTCCCAAATATTTATTGGTGGAAATATTTATTATTACCATTTTCTTCGCTCTGGTGTCGAGGCAAAGAGTGGTGTTAAGCTCCGCCACTTAACACGCAATGCCTCCGAATTCGGTGGAAAGTGAGGAAAGGGGTGTCTTAACACTAGGTTCCCTCTACCTACCCTGCTGTATGCGAGATATAGCGTGAAGCTAAAAAAAAAATTATACACAGGTATTTTAATACACAGACAGAAAATATTTTATAATGCTAAATATTTAGTTTAAATTATATCCAAATTTGTATTATTATTTGTTAATAATTGAACTGCACTTGCACTGAAACTGTCACTGACTAAATTAGAAAAGTTAATATTTTAATTATACGTATTTCAAGAAAGGAAACACTATTGTTTGATACTATATTACTATGATTACCCCACAATGCGGGAAAAAGAAGGAAGCTGCTAAAAAAATATAATATTTATAATTTAAATATAAAAATGTACGATAATCACTGTTTAACTATTAATTTTGGTATTCGAAAATACATTTTAGTAGAATCATCATGGTAAAATCTACATGTGACCACAAAATACTGTAAAGTTTTCAAAATAACAGATTGTCTGTAATATAATACCAAAATATGCACGATTAATCCGCTAAAAATTTAAATAGTTTCATTTCAAAATATGTATAAATCGAAATGACCAAAGAATTTTAAATGTTCAACAGGTTTATTTTTACTACAGTTCAAAATTCTTTACTTAAATTTAACTTTTTAGTTGTGGCCAGTCGTGACCCAGTGGTACAAGCGTGTGACTGTAAACGACTGGTTGTGGGTTCGATTCCCACTCGAGGAGTGGAAATATTTAATATTTCCATTTTCTTCGCTCTGGTGTGGAGGTAAAGCGCGGCGTTAAGTTCCGCCACTTAACACGCAATGTCTTCGAATTTGGCGGAAAGTGGGGAACGGAGTGTCTTAACACTAGGTTCCCTCTGCCTACCCTGCTGTGTGCGGGATATAGCGTAAAGCTAAAAAAAAGAAACAAAGAAAAAAAAGTATAAATCGAGATGACCCTTTTTTCATTAATTATTTAAATTCTTTAATTTAAAATGTACAACAGGTTTATTTTTACTACAGTTCAAAAATCTTTAGTTAAATTTAACTTTTTAGTTAACTTTACCACGATATGTTATTGTTACGCTGTTACGTGTATTTTTCTGCTTTTTGTTACATTCGTCGTTTATTTAGACATCTTTATGGGGTTTCCGTTTGTTTGTGTTCAGTTAAATTTACAATTGAATAATAAAATTTTACGTTTCTATTGCTGATATCTGTATTCTATATATATAAGTTGGTAACAAGTTAACATTATATAGGTTTATGAAAAAAATGTGAAGAAAAACGCTTAAACATTTGAACGTAGCGAAATATGAACCTGCGCCTCCTCTTGGAAACCGTTCAAGCTCTCCGTCAGCAAAGCCATAGAACACATTTCTAATATTATTGAATAGAATAATACTTTATTGCACACATGGATGTAAAATACACAAGAGAGATACAAACATAGATAGTTAAAATATATGCAAAGGCGGTCTTATTGTTTTAGGCAATCTCTTACAGACAACCTTTGGTGACGAAAGGACTAATTATAATAAAAAAGGGGAATAGCGTCGATCGGTGCACATATTACATAAATGATATTTATAATACATAAACGTAAACTCATTTATACTATAATATGTATAATAAAATAAATAGATATACATTATCTACACACATTTACATACAAATATATAAATACATACTAACATTTTACATACATACTATACTAATATTTTCTAATTTCTACGAAACTTTGTTAAATTTTTTATACTCTATGATGATACTAAGAATAAGCATTTCAGTAATAATAAAAATGATTTTTAGTAATTGGGGCCAGTCGTGGTGTAGAAGCACAAAGTGTTACTGTAAAGCAACTGATTGTGGGTTCGATTCCCACTCGAGAAATAGAACATTTAATATTTCTATTTTCTTTGTTCTGGTGCCGAGGCAAAGCACGGCGTTTAGTTCCGCCACATAACACGCAATGCTTCCGAACTCGGCGGTAAGTGGGGAACTGAGCGTCTTAATACTATATTCCCTCTGCCTACCCTGCTGTGTGCGGGATACAGCGTGAAGCTAAAAAAAAGAAAACATTTTAATAAAAAAAACCATCCAAGAGGTTCTGGTTCATATGTAAAGCTACATTTTTACACATAAAGATTCTAGATTTCATTAAATCAAACGCGTATTTCAATGTTTTATTTGCATAAATATTATGTACGTACATTACAGCTAGTAGGTAATTGTAGGTTATTGGACTGTTTTTTAAAGGTGAGCGAGCTTATCTTGACAAGGGATCGCTCTGAAACAATCTTTTTGGCTTTACAAAGTAGTTTTCATGAATAAGTAATAAGAAAAATTTGAAACAAAGGGGTTAACAGCATTACTTAACTTAATATTTAGCCATTTAAATGTAATTAAAATTTTAATTGGCCTTGTTGAGTGCGATTGTTGTTTTTTCTTTTTATTTTTACAGTGTTGAGCTTTTTTTCTGTACAGAAAGGCAGTCGAAAGAGAACTTAGTGACAAGATACTCCGTTCTCCAATTTTCGGCTCAAATTTGACCAGTTGTGATTGACTCGGCAACTCAACTATTCATCTCACCGTTATTATAGTTATGGCATATAATAAATGAGTTTGAAAATCAGAGTGTCTTGACACTAAGTTCGATTAGTTGAGGCCGCTATTTTTTAAACATACAAAGTAATGGTGGTCGAAATTAATATAATAATTATAATTGTAAGTGTTTAATTAAAAATAAGATATAGACCATATAACGAAATGAATACTAAAATTACTAACACAAGTCTGAAATGAGCTAGATGCTTATATTTCGCGCTTAGGAACGCCAGCTTTCGCAACTCCCTGCCAAGTTTATAATAGGTTAATCCCTATGAGTCTAGTTTTGTTGTACTTGCTCCATCTTCCGGTAATACTGTGCAAGAGGAGTTGGAATTTATAAAATATGTATGTACTTAGAAGGTTTTAATAAAGTATTTTTTATTATTAGCTTTGCAAAATAGTTTTAAAAATATAAGTAATAGGAAAAATTTGAAATAAAATGTTTACCAACCTTATTTTACGTAGTAGCTATGTATTTAATTTGAATTAAATTTAATTGGCGTTTTTGAGTGAGATTTTGGTGTGTTTTTTTTCAGGTGTCAACTTTTTTCTGTATAGCCTGCTATGCAAACAGTTCTCTTAGTTGAAGCTCCTTTTTTATTTTTAACCGAAAGTAATGAAATCACAGACAAAAACTTGCATAAAATAATTGAAGTCATTTTAATTATAAATTAGTGATAAATACACCATATATCGCGCTTAGGAACGCCAGCTTTCGCAACTCCCTGCCAAGTTTATAATAGGTTAATCCCTACGAGTCTAGTTTTGTGGTACTTGCTTCATCTTCCGGTAATACTGTGCAAGAGGAGTTGGAATTTATAAAATATGTATGTATGTCCTCTTTACTAAGAAGGTTTTAATAAAGAAAAAAAATATATATATATATATATATATATATATATATATATATATATATATATATATATAATACAAAAGAAAATTTTAGTAATAGTATCAAATTTGAAACGCAATCTCTCTGGATTTACAAAAAAATAGTAGAGGCATTCTACTGTTAAAATACCTCGTGTTTTACTTTCCGCCTGATTTTTAAATATTATATAAAAAATCAACGCAGCGCTTTGTAGCTGATCGCAAGAATTGAAAATTAAAATAAATGGCATATATGCTATTGAAGGAGGCTATTGAAATACAAAAACATCCTAATTTCAATAGAGAAGACGGTTGGAAACTTTTTACCACCTGGGACACAATTCTAAAAACTTTGTAGTCTCAAAAACATCACAACAGAGGGCATGATACAGTCAGCTCATTCTGCAAGAATCCAGGGCAGTACGCGAGGCAGCTAAGAAATCATTGGCGGTAGTTTGATATAATAATATATCAGCTGACAGACGAATGCCACCTCAGTCTACCACGGACTACTGTAAAATGTTCGAAACGTCGGGTTTTTTAAAAATGTTCTATCGAATATCAAAAATATACGTGATTAATCCGGTTAAAAATAGTTTAATTTCAAAATAGTAATTTTTATTTCACGACAAACGCGGCATTGAGTTCCATCACTCGACTCACTTAGAATTCTGTTAAAAAAATGAAGACGGAAATGGTATTAAGAGTGTGGTTTACTTTATATCATTTTTTTAAAATGGAAGTTAACACAATATAATATACGCATATAATAGTACAAAGTTAAGTTAACTTTATTTAAAACTTCGCCAGCTCCGCGTTTCGAGCGCTCCGCTGACATAATGCCGCGTCGGCGTCACACTCTCACGTCTGTATGCATCAGCATAAATTGTTTTAAAGTATTAAACAATTAAAATTTACTTTATATTATGAAGCTTTCGCTTATGTGTTTCATTTAGGTCGGATTCTTTCAGTAGTAAAGGCAGTGTAAAGGCACCCTGTGCTTCACTTTCCGCAGATTTTAGTTCTAAATCGTACCTGAATTTTAACTCTTAAGTCAAATAGTTAAAATTTACTTTGTTGTAACACTTTATAAAGAAGGGTTGGGGCCAGTCGTGGCGCAGTGGCACAAATTGTGACTGTAAAGCGACTAGTTGTGGGTTCGACCCCCACTAGAGGGGTGGAAATATTTAATGTTTCCATTTTCTTCGCCTGGTGTCGAGATAAAACGCGGCGTTAAGTTCTGCCACTTAACACGTAGTGCTTCCGAATTCGGAGGTGCGTGGGGAACGGAGTGTCTTGACACTAGGTTCCCTCTGTCTACCCTGCTGTGTGCGGGATACAGTGTGAAGCTAAAAAAAAAAAAAAAAAAATCTAATAGAAATTGAACCGATAACCACCGCAATTATATCGTCGAAATAGTTGAATATAGTCTACTATTCAACTATTTCGACTATATAATAATTACTTTAAAACTAATTATCTCCTATATTTTATTATTACATCATATAATTGGAGGAGACAGAGACGTAAGACAAATTGCTACGAACCGGCGAATTCTCAAACATTTGCAACGAATTTAGCGTCTTGATAAATATGAAAAGGTTATTAAGTAAAGCTCTAGAATGCAGATTTTATTAAAGTGTGAAAATTTCATTATTAAACGAAACAATAGAGCTTTGGTCGTTACTTTTTGTGGAATGTTGTTACGAAAATATTTTTGTATTCTTTATAATTTGGTATTTTTTTACCTTTTAACGTTTATGTTTGGTAAAGGAATTATAAAGTTGTTAGTAATAAGAAAATATATTTTTTTTTTTTGAACTATATTTTATAAAGGTTTTTTTTTAAATTGATGCTGAACATTCAAAGATAAAGTCACACTAAGACACTTCGCTCTACACTTTCCACCGGAACTCAATAATGCGTCAATGTTTTTGCCTTTCTTTGTTCTGTTCTGTTCTTTATATTATGGCTTTTTGGCGTACCAGTAGAGAACAATTTATTTATTTTTATATTAGTCAGTCAAATATCGAGAAAAAAAAACGAGACTAGATTTGCGGCTTAAAAATAGAAAGCCTTTATTTGTTAAATGACCACCTGAAAAAATAGCAAATTTATAAGATATCACGAAATTCGTATTATAAATTTACCTTTGTCTCATCACAGCGAAAGTTTTCTTATTAATTTGACAATTGGCATAGTTAAATTAATAAAAAAACATTACCGTATGTAAATCGAATTCATAACCAATCGCGCTTACAGTCTTACACTTCCACTGCACCACTATGTTCTCTAGCCTAGTTTAAAAAGTGTTTTATTTTAAAGCACACTGTTTATTAAATTTCTACTTTGAAGTTGCATCTTTACGCTTCATAATTTTCTTTTTCCTTTGTTCGAAAAAGCCCTTCAACAATTTTTATGCCTTGTTTGGATGCTGGTTATTCACGTTTTTGTTTACTCCATTTTTGTTAAGGCCAACGTGGTGCAGTGGATAGTGAGTAAGTGCCATTGATTATGGGTTCGATTCTCATTTGGGAAAATTATTATCTTTTTAAATTATTTTCATTTTCATTCCATTCTCTCTAGTAGGAAAAACTGGAGAATGGAGGTTCTAATGGAAAAAAAAAGTCTCGTAGAAGTAAACCAGCGTTAAAAAGTTATTAAATGTAGATTGAATAATAGATTGAGATAGATTAGATTGAATAATTTCAATAAGGTAAGCCGAAGGGAATCATCTTATATGGACATTTGCCACTGCTAGTTACTCCTATGCTGAAAAAAGCGTGAACAGAAGCCATTTTAGGCAGTACCAAAATAATCACCATTTACTTTTAAACATTTTTAAAATGTTATTCCATACTTAGGAAAATTGAAAAACATATTTAGAAAACGTTTAAAAAATTTGAACACAGCAGGATTCGAAACCGCGCCTTTTGTATACCGTTCAGGGTCTCTCACCCCTGAGCCATGCGTTCTACTACCAGCTGCATCAAAATTCTTATATTTTTACGTTAATAATTTTATATGTTTTCTAAATGTTTTAATCATCATTTACGAGTATTATTAGATTTAAGTGTCAGACTTGAGACCGTTGTGGCGCAGTGGGGCAGCGTTATATAAACGCGCTGGTTGCAGGCTCAACTACCTTTGGAGTGAATGAATATATATTTTTTTCTTTTCTCCGCTCAGGTCCTAAATTTGGGAAAAAGTAGAGAATGGGGTGTCTTGTCATTAGTTCTCTATGACATCCCTGCTATGTGTGAAGACCTTTGAAACTGCTTGTTTAAGACTTAGTACCAACATTTTTATTTTCTTACTAGCGGCCCGCTCGCGGCTTCGCCGCATGATCTACGTGGCTGTTTCGCTATATTGCAACCCTCGGTGGTGGAGTTTTGAAAAATAAAGTAGCCTATGTTTAACCTTGGATTATCCACTATATATGTATATATACCAAAATTCATTACAATCGGTCAAGCGATGTAGATTTTTGATATAAACTTTCATCTTCTATTTCAACCCTTTAGAGGTTGATTTTTTAAAAAGTAAGTAGCCTATGTTAGACCCAGTCATTTTTACTACTTTTATTCTAAATTTCATCCAAATAGGACCAGCTGATTAGCCGTAAAAGCGTGATAGACAAACACACAGACATTCGTTTCTATAATATAAGTATGGATATACCTAAGGTACGTAATATGTATTGAACAATCATCTATAAATACACATGTAAGCTTCTTAGCTTCCAACACAGTACACAATCAACTGGCGTATTGTGTCTTCGTGAACCAATATAGGTAATCTTTATTAATCTCCTACCATATATGTTATTCTCTCTATTAATAAATTCTTTATATATTTTACTAATTTAAGATATAATATATTTTTGACGTAACTCAACGCCGTAAATTTTGAAGTGATTTCTTTATAATGGTTATATTATTTGTTACTCAATGTAACGAAAACGTGTCACGAAATATATCGCTGTAGACTAGAAGAAACATCTGATATGTTTTTTACTACCTGTAGTTTAATATATGTCGAGTAAAACTTATTTTGATTCGGAACGAGGAGATCCTCGTTCCGAATAAGTTCTATGCAGGAGAACTAAAGTCACTGACATAGCTCTTAAAATTAGCAAGCTGAATAGGCAATGGGCAGGCCACATCGCTCGTAGAACCGACAACCGACGGGGAGCAAAGGTTCTCGAGTGACGACCACGAACCGGAAGACGAAGCGTTGGACGCCCCCTCACAAGATGGACTGATGACATAGTCATAGCCGCAGGAAGCCGCTGGATGAGAGAGGCGAAAAATCGCTCTAATAATCGCATAATTGTGTAAGCGTTACCATCGAACCATATATAACAAGTACTTTTATAGTAACGAAAAAGTATTATGTTTCCATTAACCTCTTTTTACATTATGTTAGTGATTCCACACACCTCTTTAATTTGTCCAATCGATTATTTATTTATTTTTCTTTCGAAAGCTGCGGTAAGTAGTGTTGGTATTACTTTTACTTATTTTTTTGCAATTCGATAATAAAATGTACTATTTAAATTTTCATTTCTTTGCTTTGGTGACATAGACAAAGCGCGGCGTTGAATATTGCCACCGAACACGCAATGTCTCTATTTCGGGCTGAAAGTAGAGGACGTACTGTCTTGACACTCTGACTATCTCGGGACTACTGTGCGGGAAAAGCGTGAAGCGATATAAAAAGAAAATCCCATAAATATTCTGCTATGCTTATATATCTTGCAAAGTTCCATTTTTATCGTGTGCCAACTGTGAACAAATTTTATATATTTTAAATGAAGCCTATAATAAAAATATTTTTTTAACCAATTGAAAAAAAAAATACTGAAAATATACAAAAATAACTGTAACAATGGCCTATAGAAACAATGCTCATAGCATTGTTATAGTATATACTTTCGGTGAATGAGAATTTTATATATCGTTATTGAGAGTGACTACACATAGCAACGTACTTAAATTAACTTCTGGGCTGTAGAAAGCCATAATTTGGCATATAGGTTCCTCAGAGAGGGCAGTAAGAGTGTAAGTTCTGATATTCATATAGAAATAAGAAAAAATAAGATTTTACGTTCAGCAGTTGAAACTAGGGAATATAGAAATAAGCCAATACTTATTTATAGCCAATATCTTTTTAAAGTAAACCAATATCCATACTTATATTATAAATGCGAACGTCTGTGTGTTTGTCTGTCACGCTTTCACGGCTAATCTACTGGTCCGATTTGGATGAAATTTAGAATAAAAGTAGTAAAATGACTGGGTCTAACATAGGCTACATAGTTTTTTCAAAAATCAACTTCTAAAGGGTTGAAATAGGGGATGAAAGTTTATGTGAAAAATCTAAACCGCTTGACCAATTGTACTGAATTTTGGCATAAATATAGTTGATAAAACATAGGCTACTTTATTTTTTAAAATGTGCCCCTGAGGGTGGCGATATGTCGAAAAAGTTAACGCGGCGAAGCCACGGGCGGGCCGCTAGTTAATAATATATTTTAAGTATATTTCATAATATACTAAAAATATATATTATAAATACTGTATTATAATATATTATTTTTAAAAATGTAGTGAGATTCGAAACTGCGCTTTTTGCAAATCGTCCAAGCGTTTTGACTTCTAAGCATAAGTTTAAGTTCTTGTACGCTTGATATAACTTATTATTTGTTAGCATCTTTTTAGAGAGGTTTTACAAAAATTCTGTACAGATATGAGATACAAGAGAGAATGCAATTTGTTAAATATATTTACTATATTAAAGTGCTATTCGTACACTTAAGGTAAGAAATGTACAATGTAATGTTAGTGCTTTCAACAAGATAATAATAACGTCCAAAAATAAAACATTTTTTCTACCTTTATGATGTATCCCACACACAGCAGGGCAGACGGTATCTAGTGTTAAGATACTCTGTTCCCCATTATTCGCCGAATTGGGAGAATCCGGAGGTATTACATAGTAAGTTACCAGAGCAAAGAAAATGGAAATATTAATTATTTCCACTTCTCAAGTGAGAATGGAACCCACAACCAGTCGCGTTTGCAGTCATACTTTGTGCCCCTACGTCACGACTGGCCTCATATTTTAAACAAAAAAAACACTTGAATTTTGTTCGTCAACTCTGATTTCCGGCATTTTAGAATAATACACACATTTCTAAAACAAAGTCAGAATATTCTAACGATCAAGTTTCCCTAATTTCGGATTCAAACCTGCTTCTATTGCTTATATATACTTGTCAACACCGTCACTACAGTACCCCATAGTAGACACTTGCCCTAATATAAGATTGACTGTCCCTTTAAGCACGTACGAACTTTACCTCACGTTCCGGTGACTCAGCGGCTTGAAGTGAGGTTTTAGGGATCTCTTATTTATAAAAAAATTAAGTAAACTTTTTTTTAAAATAAGCTTTTAGCAAATCATTTTTAATTTTGATTTGATATTCATATTGTAGGAGTGAAATCATAATATTAGTCTGCCATCTGAAAGTTCCGCCATATTGAGTTTATAATGACGTAACATAACCGATGACAATGGCTATGGTCATACATTGTCATCTAAACTGAAAGCGTATATAAAATTTCAAATCAATTGGTTAAGAATATATATGCTTCAAAATTGAGTTGCAAGTTTCCACACGAAAACATAGACACATGTACATTGAAAGTTAAATAAAACTTGTACAATATATTAATCGTTTTTATATATTCTCGAGTAGGAATCGAGCCCACAATCAGTCGTTTACAGTCACACGCTTGTGCCACTGGGCCACGACTGGCCACATTTTGTTCGTAAAATATAATATATAATTGAAACATAAGGAACCCATTTGCCATTTTATTTCAAACTCGCACTTGGCAGGTGCTTACAAGATTAGGTATTTATTAGGTCAATCAACTTTGATTTTTCTTTCCTTTTTTCTCTATATTATAAAGCGGTAAGCTGATTTTTTGTTTGTATTGAACAAAAGTATTATTAGACTTATTTAAATAAATCTTTTTGCCAGATATTTTCCAGAGATAATTTAGTGTTAAGACACTCTGTTTTCCACTTCCTTCAAAACATTGCACGTTGAGTGGTGGACTTAACAGTGAGTTTTTCCGTGTCATAACAGGTTAAAAAAAAGTTAAAAATCATTATTCCCAAACGGGAATCGAACCCACGACAATAGCGTTAACATTTGCAACTGCGCTTTGCAAATGAATTGCCTCTCTCTCAAGCAAATTGATCCGTAAATTATAAAAACGTATTTAATAAAATATTTTGTGCCACACATTCTTTTTTTATTTTTTTTTAACCCCGTTTTATACTAATTACAGGCTTACTTTCTAAAAAGAACGCAAAGTAATCTCGATAAATTTTCTTAATTAATTAATTAAGTTTATAAGATATTATATAAAACGGCTAATTAATATTATTTAATCAACGTTGACTATCACTTAATTACTTATTAAACTATATTATTATGTTATTTCTAAGGACAGTCGTCTGGGGAGAAAATGGTATTATTTTTTATATATAAAAAAAATGATTCTTTAATGATGAATGTGGCCAGTCGTGGCCCAGTGGCACAAGCGTGTGACTGTAAACGACTGGTTGTGGATTCGATTCCCACTCGAGGAGTGGAAATTATATTTCCATTTTCTTCGCTCTGGTGTCGAGGTAAAGCGCGGCGTTAAGTTCCGCCACTTAACACGGAAGCCTCCGCTTTCGGCGGAAATCGGGAAACGGAGTGTCTTAACACTAGGTACCCCCCCCTGTGTGCGGGATACAGCGTGAAGTTAAAAAAAACTCTATACTTTTGCCGCAAAGCGTTACAGTTAGAGAGGATCTAGTGTCACGACACTCCGTCCTCCATTTTCCGCCCGAAATCGGGGCATTACGTGTTGATTGACGGAGCTCAACGCCGCGTGTTGTGATTTGGTAAACATTTCCCCACATAATATAATCATTTGTAAATAGTATTTGCATTTTTTGTTTTAGTTGTAATATATACATATAATTTAGAATAAAATATATTATTAAAAAAGGCAATACTTCGAATTTTCAGAACATAACATACAAACAACACTGACTTTCACAAGTAATATAAAAAATCTGATAGATATAATTTTATATCCGGGGACAGAACATTTTTACATTTAATATTATTTCAGCTTCACGAATATTTTCCCATAGTAACGTCAGAGAACAATGCAACATTTTGTCTTTTAGAATTGAGAACCGAACCCACAACCGTTTCCACCACTACGCTTTCGTGGCCACCTAATATTATATAAAAAGTTGTGGCTAGTCTGTAAACGACTGTAAACGACTAGTTGTGGGTTCGATTCGTACTCGAGGAGTGGAAATTATATTTCGCGGCGTTAAGTACCGCCACTTAACACGCAAGCCTTCGAATTCGGCGGAAAGTTGGTAACGGAGTGTCTTAACACTAGCTTCCCTCTGCCTACCCTGCTGTGTGCGGGATACAGCGTGAAGCTGAAAAAAAGAAAAAATATATAGTTAACTACATTGTTAAGTTAAAATATCATTGAAATAAAACTACCAGAGTGATTGTTAATATAATAAAAAGCCCCATACTTTTATAATTGTCGAGTCGCTTCTTCTTAATTAATTTTTTCATACTTCTGAATCTAAAAGCTTAAGATTAAGTTTGTATTCTTTGGAAGGACGTAATTAAGTTAGTAGTGTTCGCGCTTTGTAAAATCTTGACAGAAGCTTTTTATGTACAAGATTTTTTTACGGAAGCTGGCATTTTTTTTATAGTGAGTTTACATTTGCAATAATAATGTTATTCTAGATAATCCTATATGAAAACTGCAGAATGGAGTATTGTTTTTGGCGATGATTTTTGACGATTATTGCAACTTCTTCTTTTTTTTAGCTCCACGTTGTATCTCGCACACAGCAGGGTAGGCAGAGGAACCTAGTGTTAAGACAATCCGTTCCCCACTTTCCGCCGAATTCGGAGGCTTGCGTGTTAAGTGGCGGAACTTAACGCCGCGCTTTACCTCGACACCAGAGCGAAGAAAATGGAAATATAATTTTCTCTCCTCAAGTGGGATTCGAACCCACAACCAGTCGTTACAGTCACACGCTTGTGCCACTGCGCCACGACTGTCCACTACTCTCGACTCTTACATCATTTTGGAAATATGCTGACACTTTCCAAACTACTGAAACCTTTTTCACCAAACATATCTAAAGATAACCACTACAAAACTGGCTTTCAAATAATGAAAACCGCATCGAAATCGATCCATCATCGTCAAACTTATAACATCCAGGGTAAGCTTGCAGCTAAAAAACTGTACGCAACACGCAAGTTCAAATCAAAATCAATTGTCTCGGTAACCCAATACGTTGCCCAAGTTATGTCGTTTATGACAGTCGTAATTCGTCGACTACGTGATTGGAGGGCCATAAATTGTTTGTATATAACACGTAGCCGCTGTGCGCTTTGCCTTTCGTGATTATTGAATTTGACGTTAATTTAAATTTTAAGTTATTTTCTAGTTAGTTTAGTTATATATCAGTTGGTTTTTTTTTTATTTTCTTTTAAACATTTTTAAATTGTTATTCCACACTTAGTAAAATTGAAAAAGACATTTAAAGAAAACGTATATATTTTTTTTAAATTTATCCTGCTGCGTTCAAATTTTTATACGTTTTCTTTAAATGTCTTTTTCAGTTGGTTTTGTTAAATAATATGTACCATTTTCTTTTCCCACATCTGTTCTTAAAAACAATGTTTATGTAGCAAAAATTATTAAGAATTCCGACGTAACGAATAGAATGAATGGCTTAGCAGCGCACTTGGATGGTGTCCAAAAGACATGGGTTCGATTTCCGCTTTAAAATGTTTCTTAAAACGTATGAACATTTTTACTTTATTTTGTACGTAAATTTATACTGAGGTATGAATTAAATTTTTACTAATAAAAATGATTGCCTGGGAAAATTTTATGTTATGTGCCATCGTATTTGTTCCTTCAAATAAATAATATTATTGTCAGTTACACATTATTTAGTGTAACGTAACAAAGTTAGCCACTCTTTCCACTTACTCTTCCGATTGAAATTGAGTAGCCAACCAAATACGGTGTTTAAACATACATACTCTTTACAGCGTATTTTAACTCGAAATTGAATTTCACGAAGGATAAAATAATTAAAATTAATAAAAATACAACATTTTCACAATTTTTGTACTTATTTTCGTTTTTGACTTATATAATGTTTAAATTTAACGCATAACATATAGAATAACAGTTTAAAAATTATACTTGAATTATCTACAATCCTTCCACAACAGTTATATATCAATACACATTTATTTTAATCATTAACAGAACCACTCCTTATTCACGAAAGGCTAACACCAATTACTAGTGTTAAACCATTGATAGATATGTGATGATAAATAAACAAAGTTATGTGGCACGTTGTTTGCGTTTACAGTACGTTCCGTTGGAACATTTACAGATGAGACTGTTTAGTTATAATTATTATGCTTTTAGTCATAACTATTTTAAGATGATGGTGTCGAAACTAAACGTTTTCAGAAATTGTATTATGAATTGAAAGCGGGAATCGAACCTGCGTTTCTTGGATATTGACCAAATGCACTAACTTCTAAGCTATACGTTTTATTCGAATGCGTCGAAATTCTTACGCGTTACAATTTTTGTTGTTGTTAGTAGTGTTATATTTTTTTTGTTTCCCTAAGACTGCTTCTAAGAACAATTTTGGTAAGAGAAAATGGTATTTATAAATACTTGCGATTGCTCGCTTTTACCCTCTATTTTGATTCCTTAGGAGTCGATTTTTTAAGAAAGTAACCTATATTTGACCCTGTGTCTTAAACTATTTTAATTTCGAATTACATTCAAATGCGCTCACGGATAATCTATCACATTAGCGGTGAATAATAGTAGAGAAAAAGACGAACTTTCGCATTTATAATATTAGTATAGATTTTTCTGTATATTGTTTTTTTCTATTTTTCAAATTTTAACGAAAATCTTTCGAAAACTCCAAATGACACCGATTCGAATCTAGTTGCCTTCTTAAATTTTAATATGTTTTTTTTTTTTAAAATGAATAAATATAGAATCTTTCGTATTTGAATTTATTGATATTTAAATTTACGCTTTTTCCCACATAGCAGGGTAGTCCGAGAGACATAATCTAGTATCAACGTATTCAATTCTCCACTTTTCTCCTAAAATTGTGTATAAGTGGCGAAACTTAACGCTGCGCTTTGATGAGGGACCAGAGATATATGTAAATTAATACTACTAAATATTATTGGCTTACACAAAGTATCACAATCGTAAACACAAATGCTTTATAATTAAATTTCCTATAGTTAGACGGTCTAGTTAACCATAGTTTACGTATTTCGTTAGTAACCGGATGATTTTCAATACAAATAATTTTATAGCTTCACAATTTATATAGTGTTAAATTATAACATCTAGCCAGCCGTATTTGGTTGTGGGTTTGATTCCCACAGGGGAATTGATTATATTTAAACTAGCTGTTATCCGCGACTTCGCTCGCGTGATCAATATGAATGAACATTTAGTTCATAAATATCCACGTCTGCTAATATACTACGCCGGACTTCTACATAACTTTTAACCCTTATTTCACTTCCTTATTCTTGCTTATATTGTAAACGAAATTTCATGTGAGTAACATCGGAGATGACAGATTTCTATACCAACGTTTAACCCCTATTTAACTCTTATAGGGGTTGAATATCCAAAACTCCTTTCTTAGTGCGTACCTACTCCATAAAACGACCTTACTAAAAAAAATCATGCGTTTACGTTCAGTCTAGACTCAACGATGATGATTCAGTTAGTCAGTAAATCAGGACAAGCTATGTTATATATATGGAAAGATTACTTTCGTTTCTCCGCTTTGGTACTTAAGACAAAGCGCACGAGTTCCACCACCCAACTCGTAGTGTCTCGATTTCAAGCGAAAAGAACAGAGTGTCTTGACACTAGATTCTCTCTGCCTACCCTGCCATATGGAAAGCGTGAAGCTATATAATAAAAATCTTGCAAAATTAAACAAAAAGTATCTAAATATTTTTAACAATTTCCTTCCCCAGCTACCTTGGCGAGGCTCACTACGTATGTATGTAAATTACATTAATTTTGTCGGCGCGTGGACGTCTGTTGTCCCTGGCGGTGGTAGTTTTCTTTATTACATTACTATTTGGACCATGGTTTTGCATTATACTGTTCTAAAATTTATAGTTAATTTAATTATTTCTTGATATAAATAAAATAGGAGATTTTAGTTTATTATTAAATAGATTGGTTGTAGGTTCATATGCCTGTTTAAGGAAGTTATAGGAGTTATAATCGAAATTAAATTACAAAGACAATGTAAAATGATAAGCCGGTCGTGGCTCAGCGGTCACATAAGTGTGACTACGCGACTTGTTGTGGGTTCGATTCCCACTTGAGGAGTGGAAATTTTTAATATTTCCATTTTCTTCACTCAGGCGGCGGTCAAAGTAGGGAACGGAGTGTCTTAACACTAAGTTTCCTCTGTCTATTCTGCTGTGTGCGGTATACAGCGTGAAGCTATAAAAAATGTAAAATGATAAATGAAGACAGTACTAAACTACAAAAGATACAGACGTCCTAAGTGAGTGAAATAAAAACCTAAAAAAATGTTCATATGCTAGTAGCGTACGTGAACTATTAGATTACTTTAGAAATTCTTTTGCTTCTGCTGCGTGCGGGATATAGCGTGAAGCTAAAAAAAAAATCTTTTGTAAATGACGCATTTTACTAATCAACAGGATAGGCAAAGGGAACCACACTTCGTACTCCACCTTCTGCCTGAATGCGAGACATTGCTTGTTTAGTGGCGTAACTTCGCTCAAACGAAGCTCTTTCTTGATGTCTGTCTCACAATACTGGATAAATAAAAATAGATTAGATATAATCATATTTCCGAAGAGTAAGCGAACCCACAGTCAATAATCTTCAGGTAAAAATATTGTGTAATATAAGAATTCTTAATAATTAATTAACATTTTTACTCATTAAATTTACTAAGTGCAATGAGCCTGTATAAAGAAAATCTTAAAACCGCACTTAAAATAACGAGCAAAAATTAATAAATTACACCGCAAGTAGCGAGTATTAAAATTTTACAACATAACTGTATCAACAACATAGCTGAGAGCTTATATTAAATTAATAAAAATAATATTCTTAATATTATTTTTATTAATTCAATATCAGCTCTCAGCCATTGGGGCCAGTCGTGGCCCAGTGGCACAAGCGTGTGACTGTAAACGACTGGTTGTGGGTTCGATTCCCACTCGAGGAGTGGAAATATTTAATATTTCCATTATTCCAAAGATTATTCTACGAACAATCGTTTTTTAAGAGAGAATGCTAATTATTAAACACTTTTAAACATTTTTAAAGCGTTATTCCACACTTAAATTAAAAAGACATTAAGAGAGAGCTAACAACAAAAATAAGTTGTAATAAAGCGTATAAAAATATTGACACAGCTAATAGTAGAACGCATGGCTCAGTGGTGAGAGCGCCTGGATGGTATTCAGAAGGCACGGGTTCGATCCCGCTGCGTTCAAATTTTTATACGCTTTGTAATGGTCTTTTTCAATTTTCCTAAGTATGAAATAACACTTTAAAAAGGTTTAAAGAAATTGACTCGTCGTTGCGCCGATAAATTTCAATTATTTTTATTACTTATAGTCTAATCGTCAGGTACCAGATTTTCTTCATTACGACATACTACTCTATTTTTATTGTTAACAAAACTAGCTCCAATGCAGATAGAGATTTCTAAACTGCAGTGTCAATAAAAACCGTCGAGCGTTACATATATCGGGCCATTTAAAAGAAAAGTGTCACGCGTCATGTCAAAATCTATAAATTTCAACCGCAAATGTAATAAAACTTGTTAGCTTTTCTAGTATTATACTAAAAAAACTTTACTGTATATGTATTAGAAGCAATAGTTAAAATTAAGGCGGTCATGGCGCAATGGTTGATTGATCTGATTTGAAATTGGTTATAGGTTCGATGTTATTTGAGGAAATGATTATATTTAAGTTATTTTGATTCCTAAGATAAATCATACATTACATACATAGCTTCACGCAATATCCCGCACACAGCAGGGTAGGCAGAGGGAACCTAGTGTTAAGACATTCCGTTCCCCACTTTCCGCCGAATTCGGAGGCATTGCGTGTTAAGTTGCGGAACTTAAAGCCGCGCTTTACCTCGACACCAGAGCAAGAAAATGGAAATATTAAATATTTTCACTCCTCGAGTGGGAATCGAACCCACAACCAGTCGTTTACAGTCACACGCTTGTGCCACTGGGCCACGACTGGCCACAAGATAAATCGTGGTATTAAATTCTGTTATTTAACATGTAATATTTGAAATGACGTCGTTAAACTTGAGAAAGGATCTTATATATATGCACTTAGGTATTTCTTTTGCTTCTTGCATTTTTAGGCAAAACAGGTATGTCAGAGAAACTATCCTTTACTTTTACTAAACTTACATATTGTAATGTATTGCAAGTAGGAGTCGAACACACAACTAATTTACAGGCACGCTGTACCATTGAACCATGATGGGCTTGACTAATTTTATATAGTAGGGAGATAGTCAGAGAAAACCTAGTGTTAAAGCACTCCGTTCTATCCTTAGAGTGAAACGGAACTCAACGCCGCGCTTCATCTTAAGGAACAAATGGGAGAAAAAACAACGAAAATATTTTGAATTTAACAATCATTTCCTCGAATGGAATCGAACTCACAACCAACCACGTTCACAGTCAAAAGCCTTCCACTATCACCACAAAGGCACAACAACCTTTACATAATACAAAATATAACTATAAAACCAGCATAAAATCAGTTAATCCCAACAAAATGTATTCCAGATGCAAAGTAAATAGCTAATTGAGTTTTTCAGTGCCCAGGTGCGTCCGGCGACCAGCTAATGTGTAATTTACGCTGAGACGAGGCTATTTTCAGTACTATTGTATTGTATAGTAGCACACTGTATTATACAAATTGTATGAATCTGTACCTACGCTTTAGCTTTGGTTATTATTTAAGCTAAAATCTAGGATAATCCATACTTGTATTATAAATGCAAATGTTTGTGTGTTTGTCTGTCATGCTTACACGGCTAATCTACTGGTCCGATTTGAATGAAATTTAGAATGAAAGTTGTAAAAGTTACTGGGTCAAATATAGGCTACTTATTTTTTCAAAATCAACCCCTAAAGTGTTGAAATAGGGGATGAAAGTATATATGCAAAATCTACACCGCTTGACTGATTGTTATGAATTTTGGCATAAGCATAGTTGATAATCTATGCTTAAATATAGGCTATTTTGTTTTTCAAAAAACCACTCCCGAGAGAGGCAATATGACGAAACAGTGACGTAGTTCACGTGGCGAAGCCGCGAGC
This sequence comes from Dryas iulia moderata, assembly GCA_019049465.1. Classification (NCBI taxonomy): domain Eukaryota; kingdom Metazoa; phylum Arthropoda; class Insecta; order Lepidoptera; family Nymphalidae; genus Dryas; species Dryas iulia. Next base: position 3,510,143 of record CM032440.1, read on the forward strand.
GGGCCGCTAGTATTGTATAATTGGAGCATAAAAATTGAGTGAACATTTTGATTTTGTGTTAAGATTACCTTGTTTTTGTCTTGGTTGTTTATTTTTAGTAGGTTTAAGAGATGTCAGCGTAGCTTAACAGAACTTAACGCTGCATATCTGTTAGATCAGTGATCCACTCTTTTTTCTGACTTCGTAGGGTAGGCTTTCCCTTTGATTATGATTTAGGCCAAAAATATAGAATAATTGTATGTGACTGAAGTATATACATTGACGAACTTTTCGATTTTATATTATTACTAGCGGCCCGCTCGTGGCTTTGCCGTGAGGACAGCCTAATTGTTTCGTTATGTTGCAACCCTCGAGGGTGGATTTTTGAAAAATAAAGTTACCTATGTTTCAACTTCGATTATTAACTATATTTATACCAAAATTCATTACAATTGCTCAAGCCGTTTAGTTTTTTCATATAAATCCCCTATTTAAACCCTTTAGCGGTAAATTTTTGAACAAATAAGTAGCCTACGTTAAACCCATGGTTATTTACTACTTTCATTCTAAATTTCATTTAAATTGGACCGGTAGATAAGCTGTGAAAGCATGACAGACGAACACTTAGACTTTCGCATTTATAATATAAGTATGGATTAACTTCGTGTTACAGCTTATTTCCTATCTTAGGTGTATATTTAGTAAGTTTAAGAAAAGTATTTAGTCGAACTTAACGCTACATATTTATCGAATTAGATCAGTAAAACATTTTCTCAGCTTCACGCGTTTTCTTAAGTTGTCTGTTCTCCACTCATAGCCCGAATTTTAACCACTGTGTGTAGCACAACAGAATTCAAGGCCGTGCGTCAGAGCAGAGAAATAGTATTAGTTTAAACATAACCATCTTCAGTCATCAGTCGTGGTGTAGGGGCACAAAATGTGACTGTAAACGCGACTAGTTGTAGGTTGGATTCCTACTTTAGGAATGGAAACATTCAATATTTCCATTTTCTTATCTCTTGTGTCGAGGCAAAGCGCGGTGTTAAGTCGCCAGTTAACAAGAAGTGCCTCCAAAATTCGGTGGAAAGTGGCGAACGGAGCGTCTTAATACTAAGTTCCCTCTACCGTGCGCCGTGCGCGTACCGTGCGTACTATGTGCGGGATACAGCGTGAAGCTAAAAAAATCTCTCAAACACTTATTCATTGCGTGACAATGACTAAGTGTTTGAGACTCCAGGGGACAATTACAATAACACAATAGCGTTCAAATAGAAATAATTATAGCCATAATTCTATCACAATTTATAAACCGCATCACAAAAACAAGATTAAAGATCGCGACCGCAAGCCGACGACAAAGCCAAAAGGTTCGAACGATGGCGAAATTAATTTAAACTTAGCAAGTATTTTTGGTTACAAAGGCGATTAATTGAGAATTTTCACAAACAAAAATTTTTAAATTACTGCTCTAATGTTTGGTGGAATTATGTAATTATTTTATTATTGTAGTAATTATAATTTGAAAACGTAATGCTTTAAAATATTTTTAGAAAATGTATGAAAGTTTGAACGCATCGAATGGGATTTGCAGCCGCTGCTCTTGGCTCCGTCAAAAAATATTCAAACTTAAAAGCTTTATTAAGCACTTTTGAATCGTCGTGTGAACATAAAGCTACCACCGACTCAGTAGGCAGTTCTGCTGATAAGAGCCCGCAAGATACTCAACAGTTGCTCTTTTCAAATATAAAAAATACAATTTTTACCTTAAAAATCATTATTACTTTTTATTTACTTTAGTACTAAATAAGCATATTTTTTTCCTATTTAGTTTATTGCAACTATTGGCAGCTTACTTATATTATATTTTTTATTGCACCGAAAAATACATGAGACAGAATAATAACAAAGGTCTCTTATCTCCTATTCTGTTTAATAATTTAATTGTTGGAGTGCATCAAAACCGTCTAATCCACCATCTTGGATAGTTCACCATTTTAGGTTTCAAATGACGTCACACAGCAAGCATTGTCAGTCAAATTGAACGTGTTTCCTAAATTTCAGCTCAATCGGTTAACGATGTATGCTTCAAAATTGAGTTGCAAGACTCGATCTGAACACACCGAATACATACGAGTACATAGTAAGTTAAAAAAATCTTGTAAAAATATAATTAGTGCATCGTAAGTAAGAATTAAGATGTCTGTTAATTAAATATTTATAATAGCAATATTAATCCAAATGAAAAATAAAAAAATATTGTTTAATTTGCAGTACTATTTTTATTTTTTAGCTTCATGCTGTGTTCCGCACACAGTAGGGTAGGCAGAGGTCCGTTCCCCCATTTTCCACCGATTTTTGGAGGCATTGCGTGTTAAGTGACGGAAGTTAACGCCGCGCTTTGCCTACGTACCAGGCGAAGAAAATAGAAACATTAAATATTTCCACTCCTCCAGTGGGAATCGAACCCACAATCAGTCATTTACAGTCACACGTACGTTCCACTGCGCCAAGGCTGGCCCCACTATTGACTATTCATATATTAAGCACCAAATCAAACCTAAATTAGCATCAGTTTTTCCACGTAAAAGTTAGTAATTCTGCTCATTGCCTCTACCTGCCCCACTACGCCAAAACAAACGTGAAGCTAAAAAATATATCTCTATAACATCAGGTAATACTATTAAATTTCTATAGTTTGGATATGCGAATATATAAATTTGTTCCATACAATCGAATCTCTTATTCAAAATAATATCTACATTCTATTGTCCTCTTATCAATTTATACTTTGATTATACTATTATTTGTGTATTGTATGTATTGTTTAATCACTATTTTTAAAAGAAAAAATATGTCAAAGGGTTGTTATATATTGTACCTACTAGTATATAAAACTCCAGTCCAGGGGCCAGTCGTCACGCAGTGGCACAAGCGTGTGACTGTAAACGATTGGTTATGGGTTCGATTCCCACTCGAGATGTGGAACTAGTCAATATTTCCATTTTCTTCGCTTTAGTATCGAGGTAAAGCGCGGCGTTAAGTTCCGCCAATTAGGGGGGCAAAAAGCGGGGAGCGGAGTGTCCTAACACTAAATTCCCTCTGCCTACCCTGCTGTGTGCGAGATACATCGTGAAGCTAAAAAAAAAATCAAGAGTGGAACACCTAATGTAGAATCATGATAGATTAGTTATAGATATTATATTCTTTATTGCATAAGAAAATAAATTACAAAAGAAAAAGCAAACACATATGATAGTCAACAAAGGTGGACTTATCCCTGAAAGAGATCTCTTTCAGTCAACCTGTGGAAGTGGATGAGAGTAAACATTTGCGGGATTCAAAATTTAAAAAAAAGAAAAAAGAGAATGATGAACAAAGGACCAAGACACAAATATATACATAATACAAATATATACATAATATAAATACATACATAAACACACACATACATACTGTAATACATACATATAAATAAATACATAAATGAACATAAATAATTATTATACGAAGTAAAGAAAAAAAATTTACATAAGTAGTCCAGCGTAACGGATATTTTGGTAACAAGGGTCATTTAGTCCACACAAACGCAGTTGCGGGCAGCTACTAGTCTATATTAAAGGAGCTTATTATGTACCAGGTACTGACGAAGACTAAAGGATTTTCTAGCTTTGTAATGTAATATTAGTACAGCTTTTACTACTTAAAGCTCCTCTTAGGTTTAAGCTTTCAGATGTTTCATTTCTAGTCATTTTCATAAATATATTGGCTTTAAATTATTTTCGTTATTTTAGATATATATATATTTTCTTGTGCTTAGAGAATGTATTATTTTTGCGTAGAATATAAAATGTGAAATACAGGTTTCCCCTTCCTGATAGAATTACGAATTTCTTTTTTCTATTTTCAATTTACAAATTACTTTATTTACAAATTACCTTAATATGATTTAAACCCGAAGATGTTTTTTTATTTTATAAAGCCTACTTAAAATTTTAAATAACTGAATAATACTTTTAAATTTCGTAATGCTATTGAAATTTGCACGTTTTCTTAGTAAATGATGCTGTCGTTATTTTCTAAAGGAAAGCGGAGAATATAATCTCTGCGATTTCTTACTTTTAGTCCTTCTGTCCTGTAAGCTTTTATATGCAATAAAGTATTTATTATTATATACGAGGTGGAATAAGTAATGAGGAACGGAGTGTCTTAACACTAGGGTCCCTCTGCCTACCCTGCTGTGTGCAGCGGATACAGCGTGAAGCTAAAAAAAATTATTATATTTCGATATCAACTTAGTAAACAAGCATACGATATATGACTTTTTCAGTTATAATATTACTACCCTAACCAAAACATTAACGAAGTTAATTTACATTTTATGCATTACATTAAAGCATAATAATAAACGTTTAAACTAATTTGCAATGCCTCTGGGCATACCTACTGTTCAGAAACTGGGCATATTCTACTCGTTGTAAAATAACAAAACCTAAATTAGACTGAAAATAAATAAATTAATTAAAAATATATGTAATATTGTTGTATATTGTGGGGAATTATTGATAGAACGGAGTGTCTTGCCACTAGGTTATCTTTTACTACCCAGTATGCTTTATGCTTAGAACAGCCTAAAATAGGATAAAATGGAAAATGTTAGAGGAAGCCTATGTGTCACAGGACAGACTGAATTAAAACCGGTCTGATGTGCCACCTACGAGTATATAACCAAACAAACAAATTGTAAAATCAGTAATAAAAGTTTTTGTATTTGTATACTTTATGCAGGAAAAAGCGTGAAGTTGTTTTCTTATTTTATTATTGATGCTTCTGAATTGAAATCCCACTCGTGGGAATGTTTATATTTAGATTATATTGTTAACAATAAAATAAATTGCAGTCATCAAACAAGAATTTCAAAGCAGCTGGATGTAGATCGTATGGCTTTGCGGTCAGAGCGGTTAGACTGTTTACGGGAGGCGCGGGTTTGAATCCCACTGCGTTGAAGCTGACTTAGTATTCTTTTAATACTACCTTTTTTTTCCATCCAAATTTTAGGCCGTAGTTTTTGAATACGCCTTAACGTCGTCGTCGTCGCCCTTTTTTCTTAACATTGAAAACAATTATCACTTTCTTGAGTAAGTATCTAATCTACAATCAATTGCAATTACAGACAGACACTATCGCACTGCGCGACGCATGAAAATATTTATGATTTTTTTTTAGCTTCACGCTGTATTCCACACGCTTTATTATTATTTTAAAGCAGAGTAGACCGAGGAACCCAGTTTTAAGCTAAATGGAGTGTCCATTTCCCACGCACCGCCGAATTTGGAGGCATTGCGTATTAAGTGGTGGAACTTAACGCCGCGTTTTGCCTCGATATCAGAGCGAAGTACATGGAAATAATAAATATTTTCACTCCTCGAGTGGGAATTGAACCCACAACCACTTTACAGCCACACTTTGTGACTCTGCACCACGACTGACCCCAATATTATTTACGTTTGCTTATGGAAAATGATTTCCAATACAAATGATATGATTTCAGAAATTCGAACACATAACCATTACTATTAACACATTGTTGGTTTAAATTGACAGTATCAGTACTATTTTTTTTAGCTTCACGCTGTATCCCGCACACAGCAGGGTAGGCAGAGGGAACATAGTGTTAAGACACTCCGTTCCCCACTTTCCGCCGCATACTAATCAATCTTTACATAACCCCATAAGTTTTAAAAGCCTTAATGCAAATAGAACTTGTGTTACTAACAATATTTGATTTATAATAATTTAATTATTAAAGCAAATAGTAATTATAATAATGTAAGCTGGAATGTTTTGATGAAATCGTAGCACTAGATTAATATCTAAATTTTACTAAACTAAATCAATTATATTAAGAGAGAAGTCTTTATATTTTTATTTTACTATGGCAAGACAAAACACGGCGTTGAAATCCACCATCAAGAGAAAGTTCGATGATTTTATTTTACTTTGGTGAGACAAAACATAGCGTTGAGCTCCGCCACTCTATACATAATGTCAAATTCCACTCTATACAAAAATCTCAAATTCAGATGGTTAGCAGAGAACGGACTTGAAACTCTGTTTTTCTGTCTTCTGATTTATTACACACTAGCGGCCCGCTCGCGGCTTCACCGCGTGAACTACACAACTGGTTCGCTATATTGCAACCCTCGGAGATGGATTTTTGAAAAATAAAGTAGCTTATGTTTAACCTTGGATTATCAACTATATTTAATCCAAAAATCATTAGAATCGGTCAAGTGGTTTAGATTTTTCATACAAACTTTAATCACCTACATCAACCTTTTAGGGGTTGACATTTTTTTTAAAAAAGTAGCCTATGTTTGACCCCGTGTTAATTAACTGTTTTCATTCCAAATTTAATTTAGCCGCCTATTTTAATTCATTCTTAATTATTGAGATCTCAGTCGAGTTGCTACTATTTCCACGGCGTTCTATGTAGAAAAATTGTTTTATTATACGATAAAGTAAATTAACAGAACAAAAATTTATACTTAATAAAAATGAAAAAAGAAAACATACAACAACAATACAAACTTTGACGACATATTTGGAAATTAATGTCTTACTGTGTATGGTTAGTTGTGGGTTCGATTCCTAATATAGGAATATTCATATATGAATTTTATATTAAAATATATTGAGTAATAATAAGATCTTTTGTTTACGCAACTATTATACATTTTGAAATAAATAATTTTTAATTTGGGGTATTCGAAAATACCTTTTTAAGCAATCCTACATTTCGTATATTTTACAGTCTACCTGCGTCGACGGACTACTTTAAAGTGTTCGAAACGTCAGGTTTTCTAAAAGTATATTTTAGAATAACAAAAATATATACAATTAATCGAGTTCAAAATAGTTTTATATAAAAATTATGTAAAAACTTTAAAATAATCATACAAATTTTGTTTAAAACCTAGATCAAGATTTCTTCAGCTAAGCCATGCAGTTTCGAGATGAGAGTACGAGGATGATATTTAGGTTCTTCTACAAATACAGCTTACATCGTTAGGAAACCTGCCAAACTGTAGGGAGCTTTCGTGTAAATATTTTCATCTACACAATTGAAATTCTTCGCGATAAAGCTTGAAATTTCTAAGCGGTTAGCTTTTGCTGGGAGCTTTTGCATTGTAATAGGTATAGTAAATGTATATTTGATGCTGTTATTTTACTATGGGTTTGTGCTTGTTTGTGTCATGGGTAAGGGTTGTGGGTTTCGTTCCCGCTCGAGGAGCTATACCTATTCAAATAAACAATAAGAAAAACAGTAAGAAATGTGAAAATAATGTCGCTAAATTTTGCACATATTGATTTAATTGAAGCTAACAAAATTGTAGACGAAAGAAAAGAAACTAATCTAAGTAATCGTATGACTTTTTCATTTCCAACACCATGTCCAAATAGGCTGAATGAATTCTTGCATAGTTAACATATTTCTTAACGCTTTTCCCCGTACGGCAGAGAGAAACAGTGTCAATACAAATCGTTTTCCATTTTCAAAACCCGAAAATGGAATTTTGCGTGTTAAGTGGTGGCACTTAACGCTGCACTTTGCTTAAAAATACATTAAAATTAAATAAACTATAATTTTTTTTATCGTTTTCAAAATTCCTTTACGATTTCAAAGTAAGCATAACTAGAATCTTTTCAAATTCAGTAATTTTAAAGAATAGTTTTGGGTCGCATGTCCTAGACTCTGTTCAAAGCTCCTCTCTCAGCAAAGCTATGGGCATAAGTTTGATGAATCCATGGAATACTTAGTAAGTAATAATTAATATCATAGAGCGATAGATTATATAACCTACGAGACATAGACATGAACACAGTAATTTGTTTTATTAAATTAAAAACAGCTCAAAATAAATTGAATATCGTCTGAAGTTGGCCTGATGTATTTATAGAGAGCAAAATAATTGTGGATAAGAGATTTATCTGATTACGTCTACAAAAGAAGTACAACAGATAGATTTTTTTTAGCTCCACGCTGTATCCCGCACACAAACGCGGCGTTAAGTTCCGCCACTCAACACGCAATGCCTCCGATTAGGCAGAAAGTAGCGAACGGAGTGTCTTAACACTAGGTTCCCCCTGCCTAGTGTGCCTTATGCGGGATACGACGTGAAGCTAAAATAAAAACATTTTATGTAAAACACAGCAAAACGTGAGTTTTCTATAAGCGATTTCTTTGAAATTGACCGGAAATTGTAAAACGTGTGTCCTACTATACGAGCGAGAAGTGTGAAACTTAAAAAATATATACAAAACAATAGTAGAGGCCAACATAGTGCAGTGATACAGCGTTTGGCTATAAGCACGGTGGTTGTGGGTTTGGTTACCATTGAATAATATTTTATTTCTTTTCCATTATCGCGCTCTGGTAAAAACTAAGAACAGCGTTGAGTTATGTCACTTAATGCACCATATCTCAAATTCAGGCTGAAAGCGGAAACAAAAGTTTTATACTTTTTTTTCTTTAGTTACACGCTGTATCCCGCTCACAGCAGGGTAGGCAGAGGGAACCTATTGTTGAGACAATCCGTTCCTCACTTTCCGCCCAATTTTGAGGTATTGCATGTTAAGTGGCGGAACTTAACGCCGCGCTTTGCCACGATACCAAAGCAAAGAAAATGGAAATATCAAATATTTTCACTCTTCGATTGGGAATCGAACCCACAACCAGTCGTTAGAAGTCACACGTCTGTACTACTGCGCCACGAGTGTCTCCATATAATTTAGCGACAATAAATTCTAAAAGATACTTAAGCGGAAAGAAAATACACTTAATAAAAGTGAACATTATACGCAGCATAAACCTCTTTACATTCAGCACACGCGGCGGATTTAATAAAACGTGTCATATATCGGTGTATATAAAAAGTTAAGTATTAACCACAAAGTTCCGACACATAAAGAAAACTTTTAATAGTCGAGACCGGAAGGTAGCAAAATGAATTTGTATGAGCCAAGTTTGAGCAACATTAACAGTTTGGAAAATTAGCTTTAAAATTTTTGACGCGTGAAGCTTTGCGAAGCTTTCTGACTGACATTATGAAAATTTAGGTTAGTTTTTTAATGTATTTTTAGAGGATTTCTGTAGAGTTAAAATAATTACTAAAATATGTCAAATTCATTGACTTTTTGTTAAACAAAAAATAGTTGTAATAATTGAATGAGAATTAGGCAGCCAAATGTAGAACGTATAGCTTAGCAGTCTCGGTGCTTGGACGGTTTTTGAAAAGGTTCGTGTCCCGCTGCATTCATTTGTTTGTACATTTTTCGTTAAAAATATTTCTTTTACAACTTTAAAATGTTTATTTTGCCTTCACGCTGCATCCCACACAGCAGGGTAGGCAGAGGGAACCTAGTGTTAAGATATTCCATTACCCACTTTCCACCAAATTGTAAAGTGTCGGAACTCAACGCCACGGTTTGCCTCGACACCAGACCGAAGAAAATGGAGTTATTATATTTCCACTCCTCGAGTGGGAATCGAAACCACAACCGGTCGTGTTTACAGTCATACTGATGTACCCACAAGCTACGACTAGCCCCTTTATATTGCTTAAATATCTTTAAGTATTTTTTATTAATACAATACTAACAAAAATAAAATTGATCTTGTATCTCAAGATATTTACAAAGTATATGATATTTACTTCTTTACCTCTAGTAAGTCAAATTGCAGCGTTGAGTTCCGCCACTCGACTGCAATGTCTAACAACCACCGGCAATTTAAGACAGAGTGTCTAGACACTAAATACTCTCTGGTTGTCACTACTCTACTGGAAAAACTCGTAAACCTGAAAAAAATACATGATATTTTTGACTAGCCGTAAATAACCGTTGCGAGTAATGTCAATAACACTGACTGATTCTTTGTTTTTTGCTTTTTTCATGATGCTATGACAAAATAGTGGGCGTTATTTAATAGGAAATCGACTAAATATAACTTTGTAAGAACGTACTTTCACGTTTTTATAGTTTTTCCTGTCACGTGACAGCTGTATGTTGACGCGTTTGGGTTTATCTTAGCGTATCGTCATACAGTAAATAGGGAAGTGTCTTTATTACATGTCGTGAAATCGATATTGCAATTTTATCCTCAAATATATATATTAGTTACTTATTTATCGAGTAGAGGCCAGTCGTGTGCAGTGGGACAAGCGTGTGACTTAAACGACTAGTTGTGGGTTCGATTTCCACTCAAGGAGTGAAAATATTTAATATTTCCATTTTCTGCGCTCTGGTGTCGAGACAAAGCGCGGCGTTAAGTTCCACCACTTAATACAAATATGACGCAAAACGCAATGCCTCTAAATTTGGCGGAGAGTGAGGAGTCTCTTTACGCTAGGTTCCCTCTGCCTACCCTGATGTGTGCGGGATACAGCGTGAAGCTTAAAAAAATATCGAGTAAAAAAAAAACACATATATATGTATGTATGTATGTATTGTATCTTTTAGAACATATCACGCGTTTAGTTAAAATTTCAATTAGAATTTTCATAATTTTGTCATTTGTACACTTTTATTGAAATTTTGAAATATTTTTTTATATGACGTTATAAGATATGATATTATAATATTATGCAAACAGAATAGTTGTGAATGAAACATGCTCTGCTTCCTAAATTAAAATAAAAACAGTTTTAATTTTATTGAATCAGAATATTCATTCTCCCTACTTTAGACAAAGTATAAAAACCGGTTCTTTAAAAATTATAAATTATAAAAAGAGTGACTTACCACTAAAGTAACTCTATATATTCCACACATACCAGGATAATATGCGTATAGATAAAAATATCACCAACTCATTATCATTTTAACATTGCATTTTAAAAACATACAACCTTTCTAAACACAAAAGTCTAAATGCACGTTCATTTCCATAAAAAATATTATGAAAAATATGAGAAATTGCAAAAAAATGCAGTTGAATTGCAAAAAAGGATAGACACAAGGCTGCATGGCGACGTAATAACCGGATGCGTCACTCTGCAAACTAACGCATTACACATTGTGTGGGATGCAAGATACTGTCCCCGTTATTTTTTTTATTTTAGCGAACATATTTAGTATTTGAAACCATTATGGTATTGTGATTGCGTCTTACTATACATGACGTAGTTGTGGGTTCGATTTTCACTTGGGGAAATTGATACTAATATAATAACAGGTAAAGTTTGTTACTTTACTTTGTTTGTAAGGGTTAATGTTCGCAAGTACTGAACCGATCATAAAAAATCTTTTACAATTCGAAATCTACACTATACAGGAGTGCTATAGGTTATATTTTATTATAATTTAAGAGAAAATTAAGGAGCTCAAATAGAGGGTAAAAGCAGCAGATTCAGCGAAACGCTGCATGTATGTAAGGTCTAATTTTCGGAAATATTGAATCGATCATGAAAACTCTTTCACTATTAGAAATTTTGAATATTCAGGAGTGTTGTTATAGGCTATATTTTATTAAAATTAAACAGAAAGTTAAGGGGCTCATATAGAAGGTAAAAACGACATATTCAGCTTTATGTGGCTTTAAGCTGCATGTACATGGCTAACTGCATGCATAAGGCTGCATAGCGACGTAATAACCGGATACGTCACTCTGCAAACTAACGCATTACACGTTGTGTGGGATGCAAGATACTGTCCCCGTTATTTTTTATTTTAGCGAACATATTTAGTATTTGAAACCATTATGGTTTAGTGATAGCGTCTAAATGTAAATTAGATAGTTTTGAGTTTGATGTCTACTCGGAGAAATCTATTCTAAGAAAGAGATAAAATTTGTAGTTTTGTTTGTAAGGTCTAATCGTCACAAATACTGAACCGATCAAAAAATTTTTTCACAATTCGAAATCTACACTATTTAAGAGTGCTAAAAGTTATATTTTATTATAATTGAACAGAAAATTAAGGAGCTCAAATAGAGGGTAAAAGCAGCAGATCCAGCGCAAAGCGGCATAGCGACGTAATAACCGGATGCGTCACTCTGCAAACTAACGCATTACACATTGTGTGGGATGCAAGATACTGTCCCCGTTATTTTTTTATTTTAGCGAACATATTTAGTATTTGAATGAATGATCTAGTTGTGGGTTCGATTTACACTCCGAGAAATGATTATATTATAGATACTAATTATTATTTTAACCTTGATATTGAAGACAAGGGGAACACCCTTGGAAGGGGAAAATGAATATTTTCACCACTTAATACGCAATGTATATTTTATACAAATTTTGGCGAAACGTGGACAACGGAGTGTCTTGACACTTGCCTTTTTTGCCGACCCTTGCTAAGCGCAGAAAAGCGAGAAAAAATATTATAAATTTATAACGTTGTGTCAAAATTGGGGCGTTTTTAAAGCAATCCAAAGAATGTAGGTTAATTTCTGGAAGAGATTCAAGATATTCTATAATATGTTTGACATTGACTTTTGACTAAAAAGACATATACGTTACTATGGCAACGTGAATTTTACGTCTAAACAGGGTTACTAGTACAATAAAAAAACATTAGCAAGCTGTAATTTTAAAATCACTTCTTCAATCAAAATAAAATATTCCATTACACTCTAATAACCTTCTATTCAAAATGTGTATAAACGAGAATCAAACCCATGAACACTGATTTCCATTCAAAAAACACAAATAATCAGGATAATACGCATTTTGTTTGAATATAATAGTAACAATGGAGACTTCTGTTCATTTTTCTTTTGTTTTGCATCAGCTTTTATTAGCTTTGATTATTTTAATGTTTAATTATAAAAAGTTGTTAAAAATTCATCAATTAACTTCATGCATATCAAAATAAATTGATAGGAGTTAGTGTCAAGACACTCCGTTCTTCTCTTTCCGCCCAAATTTGAGATATTGCGTAATAGCACCTATATAAGTTCAGTCAGTTCAGGGTCCAGTCATGACGCAGTGGCACAAAGTGTAAAGCGGCTGCTTGTGGGTTCTATTCCCACTCGAGGAGTGGAAATATTTCATATTTCCATTTTCTTCGCTCTGGTGGCGAGGCACAGCGCGGCGTTAAGTTCCGTCGCTTAACACGCAATGCCTCAGTATTCGACGAAAGGTGAGAAACGGAGTGTCTTAAGACTAGGTTCCTTCTGCCTACAATGATATGTGCGGGATACAGCGTCAAGCTAAAACAAACAAAAATAATATTTTACGCGTTAAGCATAACTTACGAAAGCAAACTTTAATTATTGTTTTTATTATTTATGAAATATTATGTAAAAATTTTACTTCAAATATTAAGAAGTAGTTAAATTTAAATTAACTTCCGCCCACAGTTTCCACAGTTAAAAGTAGCCTATGTTCCTACTTAAGCTTTGTTATTCTTGTCTTATAACCAAATTACACAAAATCAGTATATAAACATACATTCTAGCCTATATTTTACCTATTCTGATGTACGATCTATATAACTTTCAAGCTTTATTTAAATTTGCTTAGTAATTTCTACGTTAAAGAGTAGCAAGTATTCATCCATATTAGTAAGATAGATTAGTAAGATAGATAAATAACATACTACTACTACAATTACTAGTACTAGCTTAGAAAAAAATATATCCATTTTAGCTTCACGCTGTATCCTGCACACAGCAGGGTAGGTAGTCCCTCTACCTAACTAGTGTTAAGACACTCCGTTCCCCACTTTCCGCCGAATTAGAAGGCATTGCGTGTTAAGTGGCGTATCTTAACACCGCGCTCTTGCCTCAACACCAGAGCGAAGAAAATGGAAATATTAAATATTTCCATTCCTCGAGTGGGAATCGAACCCACATCCAGTCGTTTACAGTCTCACGCTTGTCCAACTGTGCCACGACTGGCCCCAAATATATATATCTAAAGATAAAATAAACTAAAGATCAGTCTTAAAGTCTATCTTCTATTTTTTTACCCGCGACGGAACGGCGACTGTATATGTGTTTGGGGTGAGAGGTTGTTTGTTTGTTTGTTTGTTTGTTTGTTTGTGTGTTTGTGCAAATTACTATGTCAATTATTTCCAAAACTATAAGTCCGATTTTGATACGGTTTTTCTATGGTAGGTTTAGGTTCAATTGGCATATGTTCTTAGATATGTCTTATTACCCTAACTCACCAGGGGGCGCTGCGGTAAGCATTTTACGTGCAAACGAATGTTTTCAATTATCTCAAAAAATAATAGTCTGATTTCGATACGGTTTTCAGTGATAGATTCAGGTTTAATTGGTGGATGTTCTTGGATATGTTTTATCGTGTCAAGCCACCAGGTGGCGCTGCAGTAGGCATTTGTTTGTACTTTTTTTGTATTTATTTGTCTAAAACCGAAACTACTGATCCGATTGAAAAGAGTTTTAAGAAAAAGATTCAACTTTGCTTGGTGCATGATTTAAGATTTTTATTTTTTTGTTACGGGGTAAATTCACCAGGGGGCGCTGCAGTAAACATTTGTTTATGCAAATCAAAAACTACTAGTCCAATTTAGATGAAACTTTCAAGGATAGGTTCAGGCTTAATTGGTGCGTCTTTCCATATATGTGTTATGGTGACCACTCATCAGGGGGCGCTGTAGTAAGCATTTGTTTGAGATTTTTTGTGTAAAACCAAAATTTTTCTTGTATTTATCTGTCTAAAACCGAAATTACTAATCCGATTGAATAGAGTTTTCAGAACTAGATTCCGCTTTGCTTGATGTATATTTTTAGATTTTTGTTTTTTTTGTTACGGTAAAAATTCACCAGGGGGCGCTGCAGTAAACATTTGTTCATGCAAAGTAAAAACTACTTATGCGATTTAAATGAAACTACCAACAATAGGTTTAGGATGAAGTGGTGCATCTTTTCATATATGTGTTACGGTGACCATTCACCAGGGGGCGCTGCAGTAAGTACATTTGTTTGTGCAAAACTAAAACTACGAGTTCGATTTGAATGCAGTTTTCAATGATAGATTCAAGTTTACTTAGTGCATATTTTCATATATGTGTCATGTATGTTTACTTATTGCATATTTTCATGTATGTGTCAACTCTCTAGGGGGCGCTGCAGTAAGTAGCTGCGTCCATTTTTTGGTGTAAAACCAAAATGACTAGTACGATTGGAAAGAGTTTTCAGTATTAGGATTTCGCCTTGCTTAGAGCATGTTTTTAAATTTTTATTACGGTGACAAGTCACCAGGGGGCGCTGCAGTAAAAATTTGTTTGTGCAAAGCTAAAATGACGAATTCGATTTGGATGCAGTTTCAGTGATAAGCTCAAGTTTAATTAGTGCATGTTCTTGGATATGTTTTTTTCGTGTTAACTCACTAGGGGGCGCTGCAGTAAACATTTGTTTGTAATATTTAAAACAAAACCACAACTACTTGTCCGATTGGGCAGAGTTTTTAGTATTAGATTTACCTTTACTTGGTGTAAGTTTTTAGGTTCTTTTTTACGTTAAGAACTCACCAGGGGGCGCTGCAATAAACATTTAATTATGCAAAGTTAAAACTATAAGTCCGATTTGTATGCAGTTATCAAAAATAGGATCAGGCTTAATTAGCGCGTGTTCTCTTATATGTGTCGTGGTGTGACACCTCACCAGGGGGCGCTGCAGTAAGCATTTGCTTGTATTTTTTGTGTGAAACTTATTTAGATGCGGTTTTCTGTGATAGGTTCAGGTTTAATTGTTGCGTGTTTCTATATGCCATATCACGAACTACCACGGGGCGCTCCAGTACAAATTAGTTTGTTCAAAATCAAAAGTACTAGTGGGTTTTGTGATTTTTACTGATTTATTTAGACTTAAATTTCCTGAAAATGTTACGGTGCCAATCTGCCAGGCGCTGCGATAAGTATTTGATAACCAGAAAGTATTGGGTTTATAATTTCTTTTGGAGTTGCATGAAGATTAATAAAAGTATTTCGAAATTATGTAATAATATATAATGTGTATCTATTCACTTTAAAAAGTTTAAAATAAAAAACAAAATTAAAAATTTTGAAAAAAACCCACGACGATATAATTGTTATTGAAAAAGGATAAAATAACTAAAAATCCCCCGCCTAAAAGAATATATGTAACGAGATGATGGGGACAACTTCGTCGGGGGCTGCCAGTTGCAACCTCTATTTTGGATATAGTAGCTAACAGTATAGATTTCGTTCTTAAAGTTTTTAAAAGGAATACCAGTTATCAAAACTGTAAATTCACATTAATATTTAAATTTTTTGCCAAACCTGTTTTAACGGCAAGAAAACCTATGAGAAGGTTTGTGCAAACTTAAAGTACTGACAGCCCCCGACGAAGTCGTCCCCATCATCTCGTTACATATATTCTTTTAGGCGGGGGATTTTTAGTTATTTTATCCTTTTTCAATAACAATTATATCGTCGTGGGGTTTTTCAAAATTTTTAATCTTCTATTTTTTTAGACAATTATTTTAATGGTCTATCTCTAGATAACCTTAGGTTATTCCCAAGGTGTACTAGCTTCTAGGAAATTATTTACTTTACGAAAATCTTTTGCTAAAGAACACTGTATTACGACTTTTTAAATCAATATTAACTTTCCTTTTTTTATTATTTTTTTTAATATGAAACTCACGCCATTTTTAGCCTGGCTCAGAAACATTGCGTGTTGAGCGGCACAACTCAACGCCGCGCTTTGTCCTGACATCAGAATAGGGTAAAACTTGGTAATACGCCCCACTTTTTTTTAATCTTCAATAAAACCCAAATAATCATAGATTTTATTATTTCTTTTATTCCTGGACGTTACTTGGTTCGTTAACAATGATTTTACAAAAGCTTAATGTAATAGGAACGATGGTTAAAGATCTATTTCAATTTTTTTGTCGACATGGAGTGGGGCGTTTTATCAGGTACATGTTACCTAATACGCCTCGTCTTGTATTATAAAATGCCCCATGCAATTTAAAATGTCCTCATATATGTCCATACCTAAATTTTATCCAAAACGTAAAAAAATACAATATATCAATAGTTTAATAACTTACAAACATAACACAAAGGTAAGGCAAGACTTAAAAGTTCTTAAAAGCTCTAAATAAAAAAAAACATTTTCATTTGCAAGTAATAATTTAAAAGAAAAGTTGTAACAATAAAAAACATCAGTCTTCTAAATTATTGATCAACATAATAGTCTTTTCAATTAACTTTGACATAAACCAAATTAAAATCATCATAAAATAGTTGAATAGAATAAAATCAAATCTTGCTGCTTTTAACAGCTTCTCTCTCAGCTTTCTGCCCATAGTTGTTACACAAACGTGGTACCCTGAACGTGTCAAACTTGAATCCAGTCTTCAGGAGACTTTGTTATGTAGTAATTTTCTGTACATTCAACGCTTTTATTTATGTCCATATCCGAACAGTTTTAAGGTGCTTCTCAAAGATGGAACTTTGAAGTGCTTTGAAGCTTCATTCTCTCCCATTTTTTTACTTAATACAGATCGCATTGGCTCCAAGAAGCTCGAAGAGTCTTGCGTTTATATTTAAGAGACATACTCTGTAATAAAAATACAATATAAATTGGTATCTATGTAATTTCGGTACGGGGGCATTTTAAAAAACATGCGGTGGGGCGTATTGCAAATTTTGCTTTTTAAAACGCCCTATCAAGAAAAAAGCCTCAATTTCAAAGTTATCACGTTTAACGAACATTTATAATAAAGTGTATTTATGTTTATTTTCAACAGTTAATATCAATTTAACTTAAATTTAATGAGTATTAAAATATAAAAAAATGTTTGCAACTTACCACAAATTGTAACTTCACTGAAACACTAAATTTATTCATATTTTTTAAGGGAGCGTAATAAACCACACGTGCACATTAGCTATGTTGTTTATCGACTTATGGCTACTCTCCGTGCAATACGTGTATCATCTAGCTTTCTTAATGTGCCTGCTAGGTGAGTGGGGCGTTTTGTCAACTGGGGCGTTTTACCTAGTTTTACCCTAAATGCATAATTATTTTTTATCATTTTTAATAAATAGTATTCTCTCTTGCCAGACGATTGTTCGTAGAATGATCTTTGGGTAGCAGAAATTTGTAAAAATCCCTCGACAGAGATGCTAACAATAAAAATAAGTTGTAATAAAGCGTATAAGAATTTCGACGCAGCGGATAGTAGAACGCGTGATTCAGCGGTGAGAGCGCCTGGACGTTATTCAGGAGGCGCGGGTTCAAATCCCGCAGCGTTCAAATATTTATTCGTTTTCTATTTTTTTTTTTAATTATTATAATTATAATCATTCCTTCGAGCGAGTATCGAACCGACAACAATCACGTGTACATTTAAACACAGACACATTGCACCACGATGATCTCAACATAAACTGTAAATTTTATTTATTAATAAAATAGCTGTACATACACATATGTAATTTTATGTCCCAAAAGATTACCTACTAACAGTGTTTATTTAAAGTATTTGTATTCATTACATTGTAAATAAATTAATTTTGGCCTCAATAGTATATATCTATTAACAAATAACTACTCGACCGCTATATACTAACCTATATACTACAAATAGTAGGGGTTCGAATACTGACCATTTCCACCTATTATAAACATTCCTGATCGAGGTATTAAGAATAAAAAATATATTCTACTACCATTGATGAAATGTTATTTACATATTTTTAAACATTTTTAAAGTTTTGTTCCACATTTGGGACAAGGAACGCATGGCTCAGCGGTGAGAGCGCCTAGACGTTATTCAGGAGGCGCTGGTTCGAATCCCGCTGCGTTCATATTTTTAGACGTTTTCTAAATATCTTGTTATTCACATATTTAGTATATGAAAATTGTGTGGGTTTTTTTTTTTTTTTTATTTATTATTCTATTTATCGCTCTACGGACATAAGGTCTGTACCTTTTTTTAACATTATTCTTGTTTTATGATTTACAATTTTTTTTTTACGATTTTAGTACTTAAAACTAAGACTTAATACTCTAAGAGAGTCCAGTTACAAATTTAAGGTGCCTGTTCATTGTTCATTTTATATAATTTATGATATGAACATTAATTGTTACCTAACTTAATATATTATAATTGTATAACTTATTTTATTTTTTACATCTATTACATATATTTCTTACTACTACATACATGCATATTTTTTTTTTATTTATTTAAGGATGGGGTGTGGATGGTATTAACGCTACAGTAGTCGATATGACCGCTTCGTTTCTGTCTTTTATTGCCATCTTCAAATTGTACTCCACAATACCTTTGGTCGTTGCCCTCGTTGCATTCCGTATTAGTCTCTTTATCGCGTCGTCCTCACCGCCGGAGTAGTAGAAACAGTTGCTGGTATGGCGCGTTATCGCAACGACTGCGTGTGAGACACTGTCGTGCAGCTTTATTTTCTTTGGTTTTGTATTCACTATTACAACTGTGCTGGTGGTCAGTCCCTGGGCCTCGTGAATCGTTAGTACCTTTGCACCCATTTCCAAGCCGTATCCCTGAGTGATCAAGGATTCCTTCTCCTCTTGAGTGAATGTGAGGTAGAGGGTATCCTTTAGGTCTCGTGGTATTGGTGTCACCTTAACATTTTCTATCCGAAGGGAGTGTACTGTCCTCTTAGATGAGTATATACCAACATATATTTCTCGAAGGGCATAAGCAACATCTATGGGGCTTCTATGGGTGCATATTAGATTCTGGGTGATATTGGCCACTTGGTAGGGAGCACGGTAGAGCATATCGAAAAGATTCTCTCGGTCAATATAGGGAAGTTGATTTACATCTCCGATTAATAGAATTTCTTCTGCCTCGGTGATTCTAGCAGCCGTCACTATCGCTCCAAAGTGGTTCATCAGGGCCTCATCGACAATCAGGCGTTTGTACGTTTCTGATTGTCTCTTCCCATTAACCAACATTGATGCCATAGTGCGAATCCTACTTTTAACCAAACTCCCTATACGTACCGAAAGCTTCTCCCGAAGTTCATTTGCTGCTTCTGTTGTAGTAGTGATCACAATGTCTGTATCGGTATTAAAGTACTTTGTGATCCAGGTTGTTTTACCACACCCGGGAACCCCGTTGATCCACTGTATCTTGGGCATATGCCATGCTACCGCTGATGTGGATTCAAGAGTGCTATCAAAACATTTTACTTTCTCAAGCATTCTATTTTCCAACATAACTTGCGTACATTTGGCTATAACCACGATAGGATCATCAGCGGGCGTGTTGAATTTAAGGTCGCCTGTTCGTCTGGTTTCCTCTTCATTCAACTCCACAAAACCAACTGTAGCATTGTAAGCCGCCATGTAATTACCTTTTATGATGCCTCTGATGGTTTGAGCTGTATGATTGTTGTATATGGCGGCTTCTGCCTTTTTTAACCTTACATCCAGGATTGAATATCCTCCTTGGAAGGCTCGCATTATTTCCTCACAAGTCCTGAGCTTCACTTGTTTAGTAGCTTCCAAAACTGCGAGAAATTCGAGGTATGCATTTCTATAGTGGTCTTTGTGTCCCGAGATAGGTATTAGATTAGGCGAGTTTACCTGGTTCATTGCCGCTCTAGTGAGCCTGGATCGTACTTGAACAGGAGCATTCTTTGCAGGATTCCTTGCAAATTTTTCCACCGTTGCGGCCTGCCTGTCTTCTGATGAAATTTTCCTTTTTTTTTGTAGCACACTTCCTATGGCTGATATTATCATGCTACACGCAGATTTAGTGGTGGAATGCTGCCGTACTGTGTTTGTGAGAAATTGTGTGGGTTTAAATGTACAAAAATACAGAACACACATTATAGCTAAGGCCTAAATACCAAACCACTAAATAATAAATACACAAAAAAAAGCTTTAATTTAACAAGAAAAAGCAGGAACACAGCGTCTGACTGAAAACGTGATGGTTCTGAATTCGATTGCCCCTGTGAAGAGTAATTATTTATTATTTTAATAGTTCCACTCTGGTATGTAAGACAAAGCACTGAGTTGAGTTATGCCTTTTAACATACAATGTCTCGATTTCAGTTGTAAAGTGGAGAACGGAGTGTCTTGACACTAGGCTCTCTCTTATTAACCTAATCTGTGGAAAAAAAAGTCATTTTTTATATTTAACAACCTAACAAATTTCGTAAACCTACCTACCTTAAAGGTATAAAGCATTTACGTTGAATTATGATATTTTAATATCATAATACCCTCTTCCCCATGCTAGGAAATAAGGATTCATCTCTGTAATGATCTCACACAGTCGTAACGCTTAGAGAGTCGTTGGGCGTAAAATTTCATCCTTCCCCTTTTGCTTGAATGTTTTACAATCTCTTGTTTTCATTGTTTTATTCGTCTCAATTTTAAGATCTTTTTTAAAGAAAAAGGTCTTCTTTTTTACAAAAAAATATGATATTTCCTTTTTTTTAGCTTCACGCTGTATCCCGAACACAGCAGTGAAGGCAGAGTAAAACTAGTGTTAAGACACGTGTGACACCAGAGCGAAGAAAAATGAAAATATTAATATTAATCCTCGAGTGGTAATCGAACCCACAACCAGTTTACAGTCATACGCTTGTGCCACTGCACCACGACTGACCCCTATTTTCTTATATAAATATTAAATTTATTCGTGAATACATGCCTGAGTGTGTGAGTTTGTGGTTTACGCCCAATTTTTAATTTATTAATATTTTTTTTATTATTCGATCTTAATCCTAAATACCAGCCAGTCGTGGCCCAGTGGCACAAGCGTGTGGTTGTGGGTTCGATTCCTACTCGAGGAGTGGAAATATTTAATATTTCCATTTTCTTCGCTCTGGTAATTAATTTAATAGCTTCACGCTATATCCCGCACACAGCAGGGTAGGCAGAGGGAATCTAGTGTTAAGACACTCCGTTTCTTCGCTCTGGTGTCGATTTAAAAGCGCGGCGTTAAGTTTCGTCACTTAACACGCAATGCCTCCGAATTCGGCAGAAAGCGGGGAACGGAGTATCTTAATAGTAGGTTCCCTCTGCCTACCCTGCTGTGTGCGGGATACAGCGTGAAGCTATAAAAAAAAATCCAAATACTGCAACCTTAGATTGATTTTGGTTTATTGTCAATAACCGATCGAAGGATTGCATATTATACCTTTATTTTACTCAAAATATTATTTGCCAGATCGATCTAAGGTTGAAGTTTTTGGATAAGGATCAATTATTGATATTGGGCATGAAGCACACAAACTCACACGCACGTGCTTTTACAGGGTATGTAAATAGCAGGATATAGACCCTCTTACTCCGAGCGGGCCGTAGAGGGTGACCTACACCACCCTTGACTCCGCGACGTGCCTTGCAGGCTCTCGCCGCTGGTGTCCTCGGACGATTGATTCGGTCCCCGTGGCCCGGCTAGTGGTGGTTGAGAAGGAGCACCGTCAGATTTTAGTGGGTAACGGCAGCGTTACCATCTTGCCTCACCGGTGTCCCACATAACCACGTCCCGAGTCCCCACTCGGGCTGGTAACCGTAATGGATTTCCTGAGGATAAAAAAAAAAAAGGATAAAGACCCTCTATTTGACAACCAAGGAAAATATTCTTTCAACATTATAAGCGTGTTCTAAAATTATGTATAGAGTAACGATTAGCTTTCTTGTCGGCTAGAAGTGGCTTCACACTGTATCCAGCACACAGCAGGGTAGGCAGAGGGAACCTAGTGTAAAGAGCGCAGTAGAAATGTATTTGACTTGATTTTAGACATAAAATCGGTTAACCCATCATATGTATGTCACAATTAATATAGAATATTTTCACACAAATAAAATAGATTATTTTCACTAAAACACTTCTATTGTGGCGTGTCGTGGCCCAGTGGCACAAACGTGTGACTGTAAACGACTGGTTGTGGGTTCGATTCCCACTCGAGGAGTGGAAATATTTAATATTTCCATTTTCTTCGCTCTGGTGCCGAGGTAAAGCGCGGCGTTAAGTTCCGTCACTTAACACGCAATGCCTCCGAATTCGGCGGAAAGTGGTGAACGGAGTGTCTTAACACTAGGTTCCCTCTGCCTACCCTGTTGTGTGCGGGATACAGCGTGAAGCTAAAAAAAAGAAAAAAGTCTAACTACTTACCCTGCTAATTACAAAACATACATATCAAAGTTATCTTCCTTAAAAAAGTAAATAAGTACTTAAGTATATTAAACTCGGAAGCAAATGTAATAGAATTTCGTAAGGAAACAAGAAGTTATCAAGATATAGACCGTGCAAAGTTAAATCTCGTCGTTACGGGAAATTTACTCCACACGTTCCTTTTAAAAAGATCAACTCGATTGTTGTTTGTCGAAAAGTTACGACTTTGAATAAGTTTCCTTTTAAACAATTAATACTGTCTAAGACCGTTGTAGTACAGTTACAAAATGAACTGAAATAAGGTGGTCGTTGGTTCGATTCCTACTCGAGAAATTATTGTATTTTAATGAAAACTATTTTCAACCGGCTCTAATGTGTATACTTTTTGGTATTCGAAAATATATTTTAAAAAAATCTAATGTTTCAACACTTTATATTTGTCCGTGGTCACAGGTATAATGAATATATTTAAGTTATATATTTTTTCGCTTTAGTACAGAAAAAGCACGGCGTTAGGTTCCGAAATTCAACCTCTCTGTCTTCCTAAATGCCCACCTTGCTTTGCAAAGCTAACATCAGATTTCATTTTCTGCATATATAGAAAATAAAATCTGAAATTAGCCATGGATTCCTTAAAAAATAAGAAAAATGAAAAGCACTAAGAGAGGCTTTTACGAAATTCCTACGGGAACGGGGAGTACCTAACGGAATTTGTATTTTTTTAAGTGGTAACTGTAAAGTACGGGAACGATAGAAACTGAAATACTATAATTAATTTGCAAATTACATTATGAGTATACGTAAAAATACCTAGTAGAATATTTACCAGTTGCCAGAGAGATCCAAGTGTCAAGACACTACGTTTTCCATTTTCCAATCAAGAATAAGTTTGGCCAGTCGTGGGGCAGTGGCACAAGCGTGTGACTGTAAACGACTGGTTGTGGGTCCGATTCCCACGCGAGGAGTGGAAATATTTAATATTTCCAAATTTCCTCGCCTGGTGTCGAGGCTAAGCGCGGCGTTAAGTTCCACCACTTAACACGCAATGCCTCCGAATTTGCCGGAAAGCGAGGAACGGAGTGTCTTAACACTAGGTTCCCTCTGCCTACCCTGCTGTGTGCGGGATACAGCGTGAAGCTAAAGTTAAAAATAGTTTCGTCCTACAGCCAAATTAGAATGAACATAATTTAAATATACCCCGAGCTGGAATCGAACCAACAACCGTCGTGTATATAGACAGATGTTGTCACACTCCTTAATGACTTCACAGTACAATTTGCAAAAATAATAATTGCAAAAAGTTAGAAAAGTTGAATGTCTCTGCTTTAAAACGTAACATGAATATGTATGTAGTTGTTTCTATTCAACGTAGAACGTGGTGTGTAATTTAAACACAAATTACAAAGTCTGGTGAACTGAAGCCTTAAACTTAGGTAACACTTATTTTGTCCTTTATAAATACCTAAATACCTAATGATAGACTTGTAAATATAATAATAATGGAGTAAAATTGGCACTAACTTTGTAAATTGTAACTAACTGTAACTGTAACTTATGTACTTACTGTATAAATGTCAAAAGTATAAAAATTAATATTAACTTAGCATATATAAAATATTTTTAGTAAAAGTGTAAAAATTTGAAGTCAGCGGAACTCGAACCAGCGCCTAATTGAAGCTTTTACCGAACCATGCGTTTGACCACTGAACCATGACTTAATTTAATTTAAAATGTTCTCAATTTCTTAATAATCTAGCAGGAAATCTTAATAATTGTATCCTAGCGTCATCAAAACAGGGTCAAGTGACTTGTGTTTTTATATAAACTTCCATCCTGTTTTTCACCCTTTTAGGTGTTCATTTTTTGATAAAATATGACTGTATTTTCAACTATTTCTATTTCCAACTTAACAGAAACAGAACAGTCTGTCTGTTTGTTACGAGTCGCCAACATTCGCATTTGTAATATAAATATAAATAGCAATATTAAAATACAACAAAAATCGATTACAATTATAACAAAAAGCATCGAAAACTACAATTAACATGTATTCAATTTACAAGGCTATAATAGCAATTGTAGCTATATTTTTCTTATCTCAGTCGATATTTCATGTTTGAAAATTCCCGTAGTGGCAATCAATATGCTATGGCAACGGTCCAAGTGTAATGCGAGTGAGTCATAATTCAAAGGATATCGCGCCTCTATAGCGGATCAGAGGCCGTTTACACGTGATCGTAATGAAACTTGTGTAAACGTTAGAAAAATTAAAATTTGATACTTAGTGTGCGATTAGCAATTGGAAATTGTAGAGGAAGTTGCTTTAATTCTCATATTTAGATGTTTAATCTGTCTTTAGTTGTCCATTATTGTATAATGAAATATTATACAGTAAAATGATTTTTGAAAACATGTAAAAATTTGAACACAGCTGGTTTCGATCCCGCACTTTTTGGATAGAAAACTATCTGAAAACGAAGTACAATTCCGTACACCATCTTTCTATCTTACACTATTTACAAATATAATATAATAAATTACCTACAACAATTTGTCTCATTGACATGAATTAATATTTTTATAATTTTTCAATTTCATTCATTCAGAGCTTCTAAAAATTAATCATGAACTTTCAATAAATTTTGCCAGTCAACACACATTGCCTTGAATTCGAATTAAAAAAGAATTACGGTACTGTCTACCCTCTATCTACATGTATAAAGCTTGAAGCTGACATGTATTTATTGCACGACATTTTTATCGTTCCGATACTCTGCAAACAGGTCAAAGCGTCACTTAGTTTGAAACTTTACCTGCTCCCACTGATTTATCACCTCTGTAACATAAGCTTGGCCAAGTAGTCTACTGTATTGATATTGGCTTCAAATTCAACCCTCTATATGTCAATATAATTAATACGTAGGAAATAATTGGGAAAAAACGGTTACCTTATCTGTTTTTATTTTCAGCGATACCAATATATAAATAGAACAGAGTAAACTGTCAAAAGCTAAAATTAAAGACATTTTTTTGCTTCACATTGTATCCCGCATACAGCAGGGTAGGCAGAGGGGAACAGGGGTCTTAACACTAGGTTTAGCGTTAAGACACTATTCCCCACTTTCCATCGAATTTGTAGGCATTGAGTGTTAAGTGGTGGAACTTAACGCCGCGCTTTATCTCAACACCAGAACGAAGAAAATAGAAATAATAAATATGTCCACTCCTCAAGTGGGAATCGAAACTACAACCAGTCGTTTACAGTCACACGATCGTGCCACTGCGCCACGACTGGCCCCAGATAAATAGAATAGTAGGTTAAATTACGTTAACGTTAATGCCTCAAACCAAATAACCATCATACTCAGCGGAATTATAGCAAATATAAAATTACTTATAAGTTATAATAATACCTTTAGATTGAATTGTATTTCTAAAACAACGTACGGAATGTATTTCTCACAGTATAAAAACAAGTTACTTAAAAAAAAACTAAAAGGAAGACGCTGCGTTAAGCTCCGCCACTCGACACGCAAAATGTTTCCGTTGAATTTGGAAGCATTGAGTGTTAAGTGGCGGAACTTAACGCCGCGCTTTGCCTCGACACCAGAGCGAAGATAATAGAAATAATAAATATTTCTACTACTCGAGTGGGAATCGAACCCCCAACCAGTCGTTTACAGTCACACGTTCGTGCCACTGCGCCACGACTGGCTCCGGAATGACAAACAGTTAGAAAAATAGATTTTTTCACGTTTGGTAATCTTTTTTGCAACTTTATGCTTTTTCCCGCATAATAGCGTAGTCAGATTGCGATTGTGTGCTCGTTGGTAGACCTCAATGTGCTTTGTTTTAAATACTAGAGCGGAGAATTGAAAATGATTTAAATATAACCATTCCAACGCATGGGAGTCGAACCTACAACCGATTCCGTTTACAGTCATTTGCTATTTTACTCAGCCTTTACGATTATATGACATAATTATATAACAACGTTTATTACTAACATAATGATTTTTTTTTAAATTAAAACTATTTTATCAATATTTCTTTTTTTTTCTTTTTTTTAGCTTCACGCTGTATCCCGCACATGGCAGGGTAGGCAGAGGGAACCTAGTGTTAAGACACTCCGTTTCCCATTTTCCGCCGAATTCGGAGGCATTGCGTGTTAAGTGGCGGAACTTAACGCCGCGCTTTCGCTGCGCACCGAGCGAAGAAAATGAAAATATTAAATATTTACACTTCTCGAGTGGGAATCAAACCCACAACCAGTCGCTTTACATTCAGCTTTGTGCCTCGGCGCCACAACTGGCCCCTATCTGTATTATTCGTATTGGTATTTGACAAGAGACAGGGAATCTTCCTGTCATCACGAACTACTATAACAATTTCGGAACGTCTGGTTTTCCAAAATGCCAAAAATATACGCAATTAATCTGATTATAATATTTCTTTTTTTAGCTTTTGGTAGAGGCCACTTTCCGCCAAATTCAGTTTTTTCCAAAAAAAAAATCATAATTTTCTCAATATTCCTTAAAAATACCACATTAATTAACAAATT
The DNA here is from genome assembly GCA_019049465.1 of Dryas iulia moderata. NCBI lineage: Eukaryota > Metazoa > Arthropoda > Insecta > Lepidoptera > Nymphalidae > Dryas > Dryas iulia. The sequence goes on from CM032440.1 coordinate 3,537,815, forward strand.
AATCTACTTTAGTTTAATACTCATATCACTCAAGCCTCACTAAGAACACTTACGTATAAGTAATTGCTACGTAGCAGTTAACCTTTAATTAACGTGATGGGGCGAACATCAATTTTGTATCACCTGCGCGACGACGGGCTATTAGTCAAGTTAAAATATAATATTTTCCAGTTAAATTATGAAATTTCAGCCAGAAATGCTGTGATCTGTCTAACCTATATTTTGGTACCTAATTTTAAATATATGTACTTATATATATATATATATATATATATATATATATATATATATATATATATAAATATATTTAGTTATTAATGGTGGAGTGGGATAGCGTCTGATTGTAAACCATGGTTATGAGTTCGATTCCATTTGAGGGAAGGATTTTAATTATTTGCATTTCCGCGCTCTTCTACCCAAGAATAATCGCAGCGTTGAATTCCGCCACGTAGTGCCTCGATTTTCAGCGTAAACTGAAGAAAGGAGTGTCTTGATACTAGGTTCTCTCTTCCCTAATAAAGCGTGAACTTGTTTTTCATTAGTTATTAATTGGTTTGTGTATCTACTCGTATGTAAAAATATATTGGTTCAAATCAGCCTTTCATTGTCCACTGCTGGACGTAGGCCTCCCCCAGGGTGCGCCAGAGGTCCCGGTCCTCCGCTTTCCGCATCCAGCCAGACCCAGCAGCCTTCTTCAGATCGTCGGTCCATCGAGCCGGAGGGCGCCCTACTCTACGTTTACCGATCCGCGGTCTCCACTCAAGGACTCGTCTGCTCCAGCGGCCATCGGTCCTTCGACATAGATGTCCAGCCCACTGCCACTTCAGCGTACTAACTTTGCGAGCTATGTCGGTTACTCCGGTTCTTTTCCGGATAATCTCGTTTCTGAGCTTATCTTTTAAAGAGACTCCGAGCATGGTTCGCTCCATAGCACGCTGGGCGACTTTAAGTTTTTTTACCAGACTAGCTGTAAGTGTCCACGTTTCGGCACCGTAAGTCATAACAGGCAAGACACACTGGTTGGGACCCGGAACGACGTGCTCGTTGAACATGACCTTCGTCTTGTTCAAGTTCATACCGAGACCGACACGCCGCGAAGATTCACCTAGACTTCGAAGCATCTCGGTTAGCTGTCCCAGCGACTCTGCCACAATGACGATATCGTCGGCGAATCTGAGGTGCGTGATATACTCACCGTTTATATTGACTCCGAACCCGGTCCAATCCAGGGTTTTGAAGACATCTTCCAAAGCGTTTGTGAACAGTTTCGGGGATATAACGTCCCCCTGTCGCACTCCTCTACGCAGTTGGATAGCCTTAGTTTTGTGCTTCTGAATTTGGACAGTCATTGTAGCAGCAGAATATAAACATCTTAGTACCTCGATGTATCTCCAATCAACACGAGATCGTTGCAATGCATCCAGAACTGCCCAGATTTCGATGGAGTCGAAGGCTTTTTCGTAGTCCACAAAAGCCATGCACAGCGGCCTGTTATATTCCTCTGTTTTCTCTATAATCTGCCGAACAGTATGGATGTGGTCCACGGTGCTGTAGCCTGATCGAAATCCAGCCTGTTCCGGTGGCTGAAACTCGTCAAATCTTTTTGCGAGACGATTCGTCAGAACCCTAGAGAACAGCTTGTAAACATGGCTTAAGAGTGAAATCGGTCTGTAGTTCTTCAAGAGAGATCGATCTCCCTTCTTAAAGAACAGTACCACGTCACTCTCGCTCCACGCCTCCGGGGTCTTCCCGTGTTGAATCACAGAGTTGAAGAGGCCAACCAACTCCCTCAAAACTGGGACTCCGCCTGCCTTAAGCAGTTCCGTGGTGACACCGTCACCCCCCGGAGCCCTGTTACTCCTAAGCTGCTCCAAAGCCGTCCTAATCTCGTCGACGTCAACGTCCGGAAGGTCTTCAGTGTAATGGCGAGTTAAGGGTGCGCGCTGGTCGTCAACGTTGAGGTCGTCAGATTTTCCTGATTTTGACGAGTACAATTGCCCATAGTAGTTCTCAACTTCCTCAAGTATCTCAGGCCTAGAGCAAACGATTCTGCCATCCTCTTTTTTAAGTTTTGTGAGATGAGGTCTTCCTAGCTTGCGAGCAAAAACTTTCGATCCCCGATTCTGCATGATAGCCTCCTGGATGGCGCGCGTATTTGAACGACGGAGATCGCGTCGCGTCAGCTTGCTGATTTTTAGATTCAGGGCCCTCATCTCTGTCGGAGATGGTGGTGGTTGTTCTCTTCGCTCCTGTTATCGTGTCCTCCCCCCTTTCTTCGGACTTCAGATAGACCTAGAATATGCCAGTTGATGTGACTTAGTTCTGCTTCTAGTTCGGCAAGGTGTTCATCCAGTCTCATCGAGCGTCCATTATACGTTGCCAGATGAAGTCGTCGTTTGTGGTAGCCTGCCGTAACCCGGAGATTCTTAGCACCCCCTGACCCCCCGATACCGCGACTGCTACCGTGGTCGGGCCTAGCGGGTCTGCCGAGAACTGGGGGCCCATTTGTACTTTGCACACTCATGGGTTGTAAAAGCCCATACTCGCCGCGCTGGGCAGGCGTGTTGGCGAGCGCAGTATGTGGTGGTGTTAAAGATAAGCAGAAAGGGATGCTGCTGCCCATCCCTCTTAATTTATCCCTTAGTCGCCTCTTACGACACCCACGGGAAGATATGGGGAGTGCTATTCTAACCCGACACTCCACGGGGACTATATTGGTTAGTAAATTAAAAATTAAAATTAAATAGCTTCACGCTATATCCCGCACACAGCAGGGTAGGCAGAGGGAACCTAGTGTTAAGACACTCCGTTCCCCACTTTCCGCCGAATTCGGAGGCTTGCGTGTTAAGTGGCGGAACTTAACGCCGCGCTTTACCTCGACACCAGAGCGAAGAAAATGGAAATATAATTTCCACTCCTCGAGTGGGAATCGAACCCACAACCAGTCGTTTACAGTCACACTCTTGTGCCACTGGGTCACGACTGGCCACGACTGATTGGTTAGTAGAAGTGAATATATATTATATTTTTCCCCGTGGGGGGACGGGTTAAGAATACAATTCCCCCCCGCCTCTGGGTAGCGTCCCGTAAAAGGCGGGTAACCCAGTAGTTTGGTGGTAGGAGATTCATTCTCCGACTGGCTCGCGACCACTATCGTGTCAAAGACGAACCGCCAAACATCTGATGATGTGTTCCGGTTCGATGGAATGTAAGCCAGCTCTCCCTATTCCCACCATTCCCATCCTTCCTCCCTCCTTCTGTCCTACATTCCCAAGGCTGGCAACGCATCCATAACTTTAATGTTGTGGATGTCTATGGGCGAAGGTAACCACTTAACACCAGGTGGGCCTTCAGCGTTTGCCTCCTTTATTCCATAAAAAAAAAAAAATATATATATATATATGTGGTACTTCTATATTTAATTTAACGAATTTATTTAATAATCTATAAAAAAATGTTACTCACATAGTATTAAATTTTGAATAAACCTTGATCAACAGGATTGGAACTCCCGACGCATACTGCACTTAAAAACCATTGCATGCACCATTGCACTATCAATACTTTAAAAAACAATTGTTAAAAACTCATATTACAAAGAAAATAAGTAAAATTATTATAATCTATAATGTATTTTTTAGCTTCACGCTTTTTCTTACATGTAACAAATGAGGCCTAGAGATCGTTATGTAAAGATACTACATCCTCTATCTGTTCAATTAGAAAATCGAATGTTGAGTGGCGGAACGTAGCACCGTACGTTTCTTACCAAAAGTATTTTTTTTTAGCTTCACGCTGTATCCTGCACACTGCAGGGTAGGCAGAAAGAACCTAGTGTTATTACACTCCGCTCCCTACTGGACTAAAAATGCAAATAATTTAAATATATTCCTTCCGCCTAATAAAGATTGAATCTATATCTATCCTGTTAATAGTTAGACTTTGTCCTACTGCACCACAAAGGCCTTTAGAATATTTACATTCAATATTAAAAATTCATTGAATATTACATATCGAATGCTATCACATTGTTGATGCACCATTTAACAACTTAAGTTAAATTGTGCGACGAAAATCAATTTCCTTTTAACGTGATAACTGCATTGAATTATTTTGACTGAAAGGGTCATATAATATAATAGTTTTTAAATAAAATAACAAGGTAGGCAAATAAAACATAGGGATAAGACACTCCGTAATTCATTTTCCGTCCAAATTTAGACTATTTCGTGTTGAATGACAAAATCCATACTTATATTATAAATACGAAAATCTGTTTGTTTGTCTGTCACGCTTTTACGGCTAATTTGCTTTTCCGATCTGGATGAAACTTGGAACAAAAGTAGTAAAAGGCCAAGAGTGGCTTGACACTAGATTCTCTATTACTACTTCACTACACGGGAAAAATCGAAACGATGCAAAAATGTTCTCTAGTTTCTTTTTCTCTATAATTCTTACTTATTTTTTAACGTTTTTATTTTGTATCAATGTACTTGAACTTCTTTTGTATCAATGTAATGGAATATTTTAATGATTTCGATCTATTTCCTCAGTTCCAATTTTGCTTGCTCAACTGAAAGCTAATATATATATATATATATATATATATATATATATATATATATATATATATATATATATATATATATATAGATATATATATATATATATATATATATATATATATATATATATATATGATAACTTTATTTTCTTACAATCAACTTTCATCAACAACAGGACGAATTGATTAAAGGTAATGATTTTATGTATCATCTTTCAGTTATTATATATTTTTATACGTGTAAACACGATGGTTGTAGGTTCGATTCGCACTCGGGGAATGTTTACATTTAAATTTTCATTTCATCACTCTGGCATCTAAGACAAAGCGCGGGGTTGAGTTACGCCACTCAATACGCCATACACTTTATTAAAACAGACGAACATGACGATAATTTGTATGTATACAAATATAAATTTGTAGTTACGATGTTACTATTATTTTAATTTTATATTTCTTTAGAGTTATATATATATATACCATATCTCCTTTTTTCCAATTTTGTATTATCCTATGCCTTAAGAATGCCTGGAAGAGATCGCTATCGCTATTTTAGCGATAAGGTCGCCTATTGTACGTAAAATCTATATATTTATGTTTTTTTTTTAATTTTTGCTATTTTTTATATATATTACTGTCACTTACTTGCAATAAACAATTATTATTTTTATTAATTACTCAGGCAAAGTCGCGAGCGGTCGCTATATATATTAAATATCTGATAAATATATGCCTTTTCCATGTTAAATGTTAAACGTAAGCTAGTTTTCATTTCCTGCTACTGTTAACGTTATTCGAATGCAGGATATCACAGTCACATATCGTTGTATCAACATACACGAGTATTATTTCATAATATTTATTGAAATATTATAATTTCAATTTCATATCGATGTAGATAAGAGATATGGGAATAGATCATAAATTTTGAGGATATTGTAGTGTAATGCCTTTCCTGACTCTGGACGAGATTGTGGGTTCGATTCCGCTTGAGGGAGTAATTAATGTTTAAATAATTTTAATTTCTCCGCTCACATAAATTAAAGCGCGACGTTAATTTCCGTTACTTAAGGGGAATTATTTAGAATTTTAGTAGTGTAAAGTAAGAAGCTAATAGATTACCTCAATATTCGGGAAAAAAGAAATTACAAAAAAAATCATCCCTATTTATAAATTCAAAATTCAATATTGTCTAGGAGTACTTAGTACTTATGACCTTGGTTGACCTTTGACACAGTATCGACGATACTAAAGGACAGTCACGTTAGGCACATCAGGACCCCCCGCAGGGCGTGTATGAAGAGGTTGATGACAGTGGACGAGGTGAAAGAAGTATGCAGGGACCGTAGCGTTTGGCGCTCCCTTCTCTCTGACTACCCTGCAAAGTATACAGTGTGAAGATAAAAAAAAGGAAATAAAAAACTTAATAGTATTTTTTGTTAATTACAATATCATTTTATGGTCTTCTACCAAGAGCATCTCTTACTAAGCGGAGAGGCTTCTCATTAAACTTCCATTGCCTATAAGAAATGTATATTTTTTTTACATTTTAACGATATGAAAACTAACCCATTCCCACCAAAAATTATATTTTTTTTATATTATAAGAAATATTATAAACCCAAAAAAACTAAATTGTGGTCAGTCGTGGCCCAGTGGCACAAGCGTGTGACTGTAAACGACTGGTTGTGGGTTCGATTCCCACTCGACGAGTGGAAATATTTAATATTTCGATTTTCTTCGCTCTGGTGTCGAGGCAAAGCGCGGCGTTAAGTTCCGCCACTTAACACGCAAGCCTCCGAATTCGGCGGAAAGTGGGGAACGGAGTGTCTTAACACTGCCTACCCTCTGCCTACCCTGCTGTGTGCGGGATACAGCGTGAAGCTAAAAAAAAAATTAAAGTCACATTACACCAGGCTATTGAAACAAAATTAACCATTGAAATACGTAAGAGCAAGAAAGGTCGCCTAATAGCCTAAGAGCGGTAGTTCGGTACAATAATGTCCTAAGTTTCTGCGTAGCGTAGTATAATTAATCCCTTTTATTATTAAACTAAAGTAATTACTTTAAGATAAGCGTCAGGTGTCCTTACTCCTTATATAACTAATTTATAACTGTTGGTGTTGATTATGAAGTGACAGGGCCTTTGTTTTTGATTGTTGTCGATTCGATTCTCGATAAGTGTAATTTAGTTTGTCATATAAAAAAAATTGAAGAATTTAAGTTAATAATGTTTTGTATTAAATAGTTACTTTTGTATTAAATATAGAAAAACATTGTAAAACAATTTTTAAAATATTTTTAATACATAAATAAAATATTTAATTACTTTGCATTGGATGACTTCAAATTGCTGGACTAATTTTGTCAGCCATTCTACAAATAGCTGGAAGCTATCATCACACGCAAACAAGCTTTCAAATAAAAAATCACATCAAAATCGGTCAATCCTTGTGTAAGCTACAGTGCCACAGACAAACAAATTCACAGCTAAACACACTCACAAAGATATGGACGTCAACTTAAAGATTCTCCCCTCAACTTTAATTGCCACTTAGATGAATGATTATATTTTAATTTCTTGCCTTGGAAAGACAAAATGAACACATAATCTTAACATAGGCAGAAACTAGAGAACGGAGAGAGTCTTAACATTAGGTTAAAATGAAACGGTCACGTCCTCGTCCATAGCGGTCATGCCCTTTTCCCGCAAACAAGTTTCTTCGACAAAAACCTAGACTAAGAAATTTTATGATATAACTAATTTTGTAAATTGTATATTGTCTTAATTAAGAGTCCATTTAAATGTAGAAATAAGTATAGTAAATGTAATACTCGCTTAGGTAATTTAAAACATCATTTTAGAGTAGCATGTCAATGTAATTGTGGCCAGTCGTGGCCCAGTGGCACAAGCGTGTGACTATAAACGACTGGTTGTGGGTTCGATTCCCACTCGAGGAGTGGAAATATTTAATATTTCCATTTTCTTCGCTCTGGTGTCGAGGTAAAGCGCGGCGTTAAGTTCCGCCACTTAACACGCAATGCCTCCGAATTCGGCGGAAAGCGGGGAACGGAGTGTCTTAACACTAGGTTCCCTCTGCCTACCCTGCTGTGTGCGGGATACAGCGTGAAGCTATTTGTCAATGTAATTTAAGATTTGTAATCAAAGAATTAAGGCAAAAAGGGATACGAGACGAGGGTGTCTGTAGAGTTTGAGTATTTAATAAAAAAAAAGACATTAGGTTCCCGTTGACTTACCTGCTAAGTGGAAAAGCTTAAACTGTTTTTTTTTATATAAAATTAAACTCCTTCTAAATTTCCCCATAGAAACGTCAATGTCACGTCTCAATACTTCTATTTCCCCTTAACTTCATCCAGCAAACAATGTAATTAAAGCCGCAGGATACAAATAATCCAAGTTAATTGAAATTCATGGCGGCACCGACCTCTAGTTCTACATTTGCATGAATCACCTCATGATTTACTGATACTGAAATACATAGTAACATGAAAGCTGAGTGTTTACATTGTTTCTATATTGGATACATGTTCGGAGATTTTTCTGAAAAATACCTCATTTTTTTTAAAGATTTTTTGTCAAATTTTGGATTCAACGGATCTTAGACATCTTGCAAAAGGTGTAGGTTCGATTTCTGTCACATGCAATATATATCACTATTTTTCTTTTCATTTCAGTTAAGGATTAAATTAAAAATAATTTCTATAAATATATAAAGATTTGATACCATTATCTTAGAATCTTGGATACACTCCAAGAGTTTTAGCTAATTAAATTGCATTGTTATAGCGCCATGTTGAAATGGTTATAATATTGATTATACCTATATTATCGATATAGGAATCCAAACCAAATATTACATAGAATTAACATTACGTTCTGTCACTTAATCCTAGAATATGTAGAAACTTGGCATAGATGTTTCATCACTTCTTTCTATGTAGGTAGATGCATAAAGATACAGAAAATCTATACGAAACCAGTCCAAGTTAAATGGATGTCAGTCTGATTAGTTAGTTAACATACTCTGTTCTCCACTTTCAGCCTGAATTCACAATAGTACCTGCATGTTCAGTGGCAGAACTGACTATCGTTTTTATGTAACATTATATCAGAGCAGTACAATGAAAACAAATTAATTACTTTTAAACATTTTTAAAGTGTTATTCCACACTTAGGAAAATTGAAAAGACATTTAAATAAAGCACTGCGCTTTCAACGTTCGAGTTCTTCTCAGTGGTGAGAGCGCCTGAATGGTATTCAGGACGCGCGGGTTCGAATCCCGCTGCGTTCTAATTCTTATACGTTTTCTTTTAACATCTTCAATAAATGAATTGTAACGTCCCTTGACAGAAGAAATCGAATCCATAACAATCGCGATAACAGGCAGACGTTGTTTCACTGTCTTATTATAACTGGTTGTATTTTTTAACTTATAATTCGGTTTTTCTATAATATCACCCAATACGGAGATTACCAATACTCTTAATACAAATTTAATACTTCTATATTCTTGCTTTGAGCTTTGATATATGAGACGACGCGACATCGTGTGATCAAAAGCTTACATATTCCTCTCTTTAATTATAACATACTATGTACTTTATTATTTAGTATTTACCACATAAGGAAGCGAGCTTTAAGTGATATCTATGTAGTTAATGAAAACATCTATAATTAATGTATGTATACTTGTGTTTTGTACTTCCTTATTTATTTCTTTAACTAGCTGTTAACCGCGGCTTTTCTTGCATTGTCTATGAGAATTAAGAATAACCAGTAAAATCGTAAAATCATGGGGCCAGTAGTGGCGCAGTGGCACAAGCGTGTGATTGTAAACGACTGGTTGTGGGTTCGATTCACACTTCAGGAGCGGAAATATTTAATATTTCCATTTTCTTAGCTATGGTGTCGAGTGACATTACTCGTTTCTCTTTGACTACCTCAGATAATATTATGTTAAGGAAAAAAAGCACCCATTTTTACAAAAAAATGTAGACAGTGGAGTACAAAATTTAGTATAATTTAAAGTTTATATGGAGAATAAGTAAAGAAAATTAACAATCTTTGGAATATTTATTTAGAAAAACAAAAAAATGATAATATAAATATTACCTTTACCATATATATTTCATAAACATATATTTTCGTATTGAGTAACATATAAGAATTATTATAAACATTCTGATTATTGAAGAAGAAAGCTTAAACCACCCGCCCGCCGTGGTGCAGAGGCACAAATTGTGACTGTTAACGCTACTGGTTGTGGTTTCAATTCCCAATGAAGTGATGACAATATCTATTATTTCCATTTTCTTTGCTCTGGCATCGAGGCAAAGCGCGGCGTTAAGTTCCGTCACTTAACACGCAATGCAAAAATTCGACAGAAAATGGGGAACGGAATATTTAAAACACAAGGTTCCCCCATCTACTCTGCTGTGTGCGGGATACAACGTGAAGCTAATAAATATACACAATTTGAACACAATACAACCAACTTTCATCCCCCAAACTAATAATAAAAATAAAGATATAAATTTACAAAACACTACATTTTATAAAAGAAAAAAGGGAAATATCACTCCGCTCTCCTTTTCTGAGTCAATTTGACTAATATGAATGCCACTTTGCCAATTACATTCGCACCCATAATTCCTCAAAGGCTTAAAAATAACCAAAAAACAACGTTAAAAATATTAAAAATAATAACAAAGTATATTTTCATAAAACTAGCCTATTTTCCATCCATATGGTTCTATCCAATCTGCAAAAACAATAATCAGAACATTGCATTGCTGCTTCATGATCTTTATTAAGTAGGATAGAAAAATCATTCCCCCTTTAATTTTGGATCAATTTGACAAATTTCAATGTCATTTCGGATTTTGCTAAGAGTCACTATGTTCTTCATGTTTGCATCAATCACTTTGGTAGTTGAATTTGAACCCATAACAACCAACCTTTATACCCTCAAGCTAACAAAAAAACATTTTTTTTTTTTATAATTCTTTTTTATCACTCTACGGACATAAGGCACCTGTACCTTTTTTGATATGATTCGTTTTATTATTTACAATATATTTTTTTTGTTTACAATTTCAGTACTTAAAACTAAGACTTAAAGAATATACCCTAAGAGAGTCCAGTTATTACAAAATATAAGTTGCCTGTTTCAAAAAAACTTAAAGTTATAGATTTTGCTAAGTAAGAGAAAAAATCACTCCATTCTCCATTTTTGAGTCAATTTGACTAATATCAATGGCACTTTGCTAATTACATTCGCAACCATAATCCCTTAAAGGCTTAAAAATAACTAAAAAACAACGAAATAAATATTGAAAACAATAACAAACTATATTTTGATTGAACACAGTATAGACGATACTGGAGGAAGGACCCCCCCGGAGAGCGTGTATGAAGAGGTTGATGACAGTGGACGAGGCGAAAGAAGTATGCAGGGGCCGTAGCGTTTGGCGCTCTGTTCTCTGACTACCTAGCAAGGGATACAGCGTGAAGCTAAAAAAAATTTATTAAACTAGCCGGTTTTTTAGGCTTAACTAAAAACAACGATAAAAATATTAAAAATAATAACAAACTATATTATGATTGAACTTGCCTGTTTTCCATCCATATGCTTCTATCCAATCTGCAAAAACAATGATCAGAACATTGCTCACGAACGGGTAAACATATCCCTGTTTTCTGGATACCATCCAAGATATATTGATTCGCCAATGAACGTCGGAAGCATAAGGAAGGGAATAGGTATCTCTATATTGTATTCATATATATTTTTGAGATAATAATTTTTATATGTTCTGTCGTAATTGGAAAGATTTAAAATATGATATATGTATTACTTAATTAATTTGTATTTAAAAACGCTTTTACGGTTTTTCCCAGGAGTCAGAAAGAACCTAGTGTTAAGACACTCTTTTTATTATTTTCAGCTTAAAATCAAGATGTTGCATGTAGCGGAACTTAACGCCGCACTTAGTCTTGGGTACCAGAGCGAAGAAATAAAATAATTTAAACGCCAAATGTTCGATTTCTCCGAGTGGGAAACGAACACACTATCAACCACTTCGATTTGCACTTTCCTCCTAAATCTGAGGTATTCCGTGTTTAGGAGCGGAACTCAACGCCGCGCTCTACCTTGCTATCAATGTTAAGAAATAAAAATCATTTAAAAATGTTAAAATAAGCATTTTCAAGTTATAATACATAATTAGGCGCAGAAAAAGGCATAAAGTTTAAATTAGCTTCCATTCAGTAGTTGAGACAATAGAATTTATTAAGTCTCAAATTGCCACTTTCACAAATGCGGAACATTCATTAGTTTTACCACTGTGCTCTGTCATATTGAATGATGCTGTTTTTACATAGAAATGCAGTTTTTTTTACTAGAGTTTAATTTTTTTAAATACTAACTAGATATTATTATTAAAAATATAGGTTCTTATATATAGGTTAGACGTAACGTGTATCTTTTTCCCACTTGGTAGGGTAGTTAGAGAGAACCTAGGACCAAGACACTCCATTCTCCCTTTTCCAGCCCATATCGAGAGACTGCGTATTGAGTTTAACTAAGTAAGTCTCTTATATACTGAAGTGGCGTCTCAGTACACCACGAAGGCCACAAAAAAAATAAAATTCCCTCCGTGGGAATCAAACCCATAACTAATTTGTGTATAATGGCTGTAAAAACATTAAAAATAGCAGGAGGTTTTACTACAGGGTTGTAACTATTTTTCATTGCGAGAATTTAGGGAAATTCTTTCTCAATGCACTATCAATATATTTCCTAAAGACTCTAACTAATTTAACTTTTAACGTCCACAGTCGAAACTGCTGGCAGTTTCGACTGTGTGTTGTGTAACTGTCACTCTGATAGTAAGTGAACACTTTCATATTATAAACTGTGCTTGTTACTTCAAAATTATTAAAAAAATGAAACAAACGAAATTCAAAAAAGATGTCAAATTCTTAAATAAAAGTTGCCTAAGTTATTCCTTATTACATCAACTATCTGCAAGTGAAAGTTTCGTCAATATCGGTCCAAACATTCCAGAGATGAGCCGGAAACAACAGACAGACAAAAATTATAAAAAATATTATTTTGGTAATTTATTAATTCCAATAATTAATTAATTCTAATTATTAAATTCCAATTTTATTTATTAGTATAGATTAAAATAACAAAACACTGATGCCATTGTGTTAACTTACTTAAGTTACCTAAGCAAGAAGAATATTAATTATTAATATTATAATGACTTAAAAATTAAAGATATTTAAAAACCTTATTTAACGCAACAGAATTCGAACCCGCGTCTCTTTGAAACTAACTGCTCTGACTGCTAAGCTATGCGTTGTACGTCCTGCTGTGTGGAAATTCTTATAAGCTTATAAAATCTTATTTTTTTTTCGTTAGCACCTGTGCAGAGAGATTCTTATAACATCCTATGAACAACCGTTTCTCATGAGTGACTGGTATTATTAAATTATTTCTGTATATTATTTTATTATTTCTGAAGTATGATTGACAAACATTGAAAACGATAAACATAGTCTGCTGCCTTCAATTTCTTCTATATTTACTTTTCATATCCCAAGTATAGTAAGAATAATAATAATAAGCTTTCTGTCTGGCGGTAACAAAGTGCGCGCGTTCAACAGCTGGGTAATGCCCCTCCTGATGTACACATTTGGCATACTAAGGTGGACTCAGACTGAGCTGGATGCCCTGGACCGAAAGGTCCGTAAAATGCTGACAACGTACCGTATGCATCATCCACGATCTTCTGTGATGAGGCTATATATCCCACGGAAATGTGGGGGCCGTGGTTTCCTCAATGCCAAGGACCTACATAACCGTGAAGTATATAGTCTTAGGGAATACTTCCAGAAGATGAAGTGTGGAATGCACCGTGACGTTGTAAATGCAGACAACGGATTGACTCCCCTCTCTCTAGCCAAAGAAAACTGGCACAAACCGGTGGTACTTAGCACTCAGGACCGCCTGAACATATGGAAGAGTAAGGAGCTTCATGGACGGTTCCATCAAGTCCTCTTTGGGCCTGATGTTGACTTACAGGCGTCCGTGGCTTGGCTACGATTTGGGGACCTTTTTGGGGAAACCGAAGGTTTTGCCTGTGCAATTGCAGATGAAGTTGTCAAGACGAATAACTACCGGAAATACATCATGAAGGATGGTACGATTGACATTTGTCGAGCGTGCCACCGGCCTGGTGAGTCTATACGACATATTATTTCCGGTTGTTTTCATCTTGCCAATGGAGAGTATTTGCACAGGCATAATCAGGTAGCCAGAATTGTCCACCAGCAACTTGCTCTTCGATATGGTCTGGTATGTCAGGAAGTGCCGTATTACAAGTACACACCGGAGCCAGTTTTAGAAAACGGCCATGCCAAACTTTATTGGGACCGCTCTATTATCACGGACAGGACTATTGTCGCCAATAAGCCTGACATCGTGCTAGTAGACCGGTTAGAGCGCCGGGCATTTATTGTTGATATCACCATTCCTTGTGACGTTAACCTCGTGAAAGCTGAGAAGGACAAACAGTCCAAATACATAGACTTAGCTCACGAGATTACCGACATGTGGGATGTGGATTCAACAATAGTTGTCCCGATAGTCGTTAGTGTGAACGGTCTTGTAGCGAAGAGCCTCAATCAACATCTTATGAGGCTTTCGCTACATGCCTGGATCAAGGGTCGGATTCAAAAGGCAGCTATTTTGGGAACGGCACGTATCGTGCGGAGGTTCCTCAGTCTGTCACCCTGACCACCGGTGGCTTGGCTGTAAAGCCTCCGTCGGGGGGGAACTATTTTTTTATATTTATATTTATATGTATTTTTTATATAAAATAAGAATTATGTTAAATAAAGGAAATAATAATAAATCGTTAAAACATGGTCATCCAAATCATACCACAATTATTAGAAAATGAAACCACTATATGTGGCCAGTCGTGGCCCAGTGGCACAAGCGTGTGACTGTAAACGACTGGTTGTGGGTTCGATTCCCACTCGAGGATTGGAAATATTATTAATATTTCCATTTTCTTCACTCTGGTGTCGAGATAAAGCGCGGCGTTAAGTTCTGCCACTTAACACGCAATGCCTAAAAATTTGCCGGAAAGTGAGGAACGGAGTGTCTTAACACTAGGTTCCCTCTGCCTACCCTGATGTACGGGGGATACAGTGTAAAGCTAAAAAAATCGTTATAACATGGCCAGCCAAATCATACCACAATTATTAGAAACGAAACCACTATAATAAGAAAGCTTTTCATATATGTATCGTACATAACACATACAATAGTAAATGATTCCTAAAAAGTATAGTTCCTGTTGCCAAAGCTTAGCCATTGGATGTAATCCAAATCTATTCAACGATAATCGTATAAGTTTTTTTTATATTGTTATTACATGTTATTATTATGTAACTGTTTCTAAAAATAATAACTTTTGTATTTTGAAATTGTAAAATAGTGTAGAAAGTTTGGCCCAGCAATATTTAAACCTGTCTTTAGGTATACTGTCCAATCCTCGGATGATTGATTCTATCCCGGTGTCCCGGCTAGTCGCGGTGGAGAAGGAGCACCGTCAGGTTTTAGTGGGTAACGGCGGCGTTACCATCTTGCCTCACCGGAGTACCACATAACCACGTCCCGAGTCCCCACTCAGGCTTCGGGCTGGTATCCCTAACGGATTTCCAGAAATTAAAAAAAAAAGGGGTATACTGTCCAGCAAAGAAGATAGAGCCTGTAGCAGGGAAGTAATATTAAAAGAGAATACATTTTCTTCTTCTGACTGTACTATGTCGTAAGTAGTCGTCAACTATAAGTCATCGTGGTACAGTGAGAAAGGGTCTGACTGTAAACGCGACGGTTGCAGTTCTTTTCCAAATCGAATTAATGGTTATGTTATAATTATTTTTATTTCCGAGCTCATGAGACTTTTAGTTCTGTCACTCAATTTCTGTTTCAAATTGAAGTGAGTACATGAGAGTATAATGCCTTGAAGCTGGACTAAGCTGTATTGTGAACTAAAACGGAAAAAATTAAGTTTGATATATTAATTATAAACAATATATAAAATACTACTTTACTAAGAAATACAGTGTGGGATTATTTGTTTATATTTGTCATAAAAAAATCACAATTTCCTGAAAATTAATGAATTGTTAATATTTACACATCGATTAAGAACGAATTAATTGTTATTTCTTAATATTTATTTATCCATTGCAATGACATGTTGCCCAACACTGTGTCAATAGTATACACAATAGTATGTATCCCAGAATAATTCAATATTTTAAACAAGTAACAGTTAAAGAAAATGCCATATATTATCAACGTTTAATTAAAAAAAAAACAGTAGCAGTCGTGGGACTGCCGATAGAAGTGAAAACGGAACTATTAAGTTGAGTGTAATTAAAACTATATGCAAAAATTATATGAATTTTTTTATGTTTTATTTATTAGTTACATATGATGGGTTAAACAAATCATGAACAAAATATAAATACAAAGTGGTTGAAATAAATAAACAGTAATCCTTCAATTAAATAATTACAATAATAGTCAAATTAAAAATTCACTTAAATAAACAAAATCCAGTACACACAAGTTGAACTTCCCACGTGGTCAATTTAACTTTACTTATGTATATAACTACACTCTAATACTTAATGTACAACGCGTCACATTTACAATTACAGATGTACTGCTACTATAACGTATTGGTGACGTGCTCACAAAATTATACTTATCCAAAAAGCGTCCAACGCGCACATAATACAGTCTGAAATAGTCGATGTATTAGTGTATACGTATGTGTGTCTACTGCGCGTGCGCTAGTCTGGCTCTCCATAGCTATAGATATACTATTATCATTAGCATGTCGGTGACGCGAACCGAGGATTTTACCCTCTACCAAAACGCTCAACGCGCCTAAAGAAGTTTTCACTTCAAAAATGTAAATTAAATAAAGTATTAAATTACATAAAAAATTAAAAGACATGCACAACTGTGTATCAAACTACCATACTCAAGTACATTCTACACTTGCGCTCTGCTTCACGTCCTTTGACATAAACGGCTATACGAAGAGCTTTAACTCTAAATTTTATTGCCTCACATCTCCACGCCTCGGTCGCTCTTGAGATCCTTTGAGACGCTGTCATAGGGATGGTAAAATCCGATTTTAGCCGAGAATCGATTTTGTGAATAAACTCGATTATTTAGACTTGGTTCCCAGTTCGTTGGCCAAGAATCGATTGTTACGATTTTATATTTCATCGACTATGTTAGCGTGGCTTTGCTTTTTGTAAACATGTATGTCATATAATTTATGATTTTAATCTCAATATAATTTCTGAATTGATCATTTTCTTAAAAATAATATGTTTTTTTCTACTCAGAATCGATTATATTTACATAATTTGATTATTAAGATGGATTATTTAGTTTCAAAAATCGAAATTTATAGGAACCAAAGCGATATCGAGAATCGATTCTTTATTTCACGTTTCCATCCCTACTGTGTCATCTGCAAGTATGCAGAAATTCTATGCTCGTTAAACGTTATAATTGTTTTGTACTACAGAGTTTATTAATAAGCAAGCGTATGTAATTTAAGTTAGTCGAGTTTTTACAAAAGGTTTTGACACTATAAACTATTTAATGTTAACATGATTTTAATTTTCATTTATTATTTTTTTAAGATCCAATGATTTTCTTTTGTTTTCTTATTTCTTACTAGCGGCCCGCTCGCGGCTTTGCCGCGTAACTACATACATAGTTTTTGCCGTGTATTGCAAGTCTAGGGGATGGATTTTTGAAAAATAAAGTAGCATATGTCTAACCTTGGATTATCAATTATATTTATGCCAAATTTTATTACAATCGGTCAAGCGGTGTAGATTTTTCATACAAACTTTCATCCCCTATTTCAACCCTTTAGAGGTTGATTTTTGAAAAAATAAGTAGCCTATGTTAGACTTAGTTATTGTTACTACTGTCATTTTAAATTTCATCCAAATCGGACCAGTAGATTAGCCGTGAAAGCGTGACAGACAAACACACAGACATTCCCATTTATAATATAAGTATGGATATACGTTGCTATGGTAACGTAATTTTTACGCAAAAAAACGGGGCCAGTTTTTTTAAAATACAACTTTATTTTCACGGTTTTCCCCGCACAGCAATGTAGTCAAGAAAAATTTAGTGTCAGAACACTCCATCCTCCATTTTCCACCTTCAATCGAGTCATTGCGTGTTCTGGCGAAACTCAATGCTGCGATTTGTCGTTGATACCAAAGAGAAAAAATGAAATCATATATTCAATCAAACCCACACCCATCGCTTTACAGCCTCTGTTCCACTGCGCCACGACAGCCACAACTTTTTAAGCCGACATTTTCTCAATTACTTGAGTACATCAAGTAATTTTTATTCATAAAACATTATCATGTGATGTAAGACGACGCCTGCTCCCATCAATCACTTTCCATCAGGCGGCAGCTTGTTCCAGCCCAGAAATATATTAAAAATACTTAATAAACAAAGCCTATTGTCGTAAAAAGTAATTTAATACATTCATGACATTTTATCCATACATGTATGTATGTACATGTATATAAGATGGCGGAAGTTTTACTTTGAAAAATAACTTGTTTATTGTAAATACTGGATATGGTTGTGTATTGGAATTATATGGAAAGACGCGGCGTTGGGTTCCGCCACCTAACAAAATTGAGCGGTTAGTTGAACACAGTGTATTAACGTCAGGTTGTCTCATTAATAAATAAAATAAATAAAAATAATTTATTTCGGACGATTGATCCATAGATAGTGATAGAGTGTACTAACACTCCTATATATTTCCTTGATTAATGAGATTAATGTAGGTAATATAGGTGTATAACTCTAAAAAATAGCTTAAAGACAATCCTATCCTTTAATGAATATGATTTTGGCCAAAATACAGATACGAGACTCAGATTTCAGATCAGATCAGATTATATGATCGTGGCGCAGTGGGACAGAGTCTGACTATATACTAAATACAATGCTTGTGGGTTCGATTTCGACTTGAAGGAATAATTATATATAATTATATTCATTACTCTGCTCTCGTAAGCCAAAGCGCTGCGTTGAATTCTGCCACTTAATGCGCAACGTTTTGATTTTCGTCGAAAAGTGGAGAACGGAGTGTCTTGACACTAAGTAGTGTAACAGAGAGAAAATTTTCTCTGTCATTTATATCGTCTTGCTGTTAGAGAAATGAAACGCTATTCACAAAAAAAACATTTCATTAGTACTAACTAACGTTACAGGATACATCTTGTGAGGCGATAGCTTTTATTATAGCAGAATTAATTGCATTGAAGGAACTGAAAGTGTAGAGGAAAATGGTGGAAATTTATTGTTCATTGGACATCACAAGGCTCTCTCAGTTTGTTTTCTTTAAGATAAAGTTTCGAGACCATCTTGGCGCAGTGGCACTCTGTAGTGGCATCTAATTTTAAGCGCTATTGGTTGTAGATTCGATTTCCAAGGGGGATAATATATTTTAATTATTTTCGTTTCTTCGCTCTAGTATTTACGCGATTTGTTTTAGGTACAATATGAATAATAAAAATAAAATACTGTATGTGCTTTCGTATAACGCGAATTCCTATAAGGAAGTCTTGTAATACGATATGGTGAATTTTACAACTTAATTTAGTTTCCCATTATTTTTATGTTTGGAAATGCAGATATGAACGCTTATCCGTGTTTATATATGAATAGTGAAAATTACAGTTAAAAGTACCTTATTAATAAATACATATACACATTTAAAAATACGGGGCCAGTCGTGGCGCAGTGGCACAAACGTGTGACTGTAAACGACTGGCTGTGGGTTCGATTCCCACTCGAGGAGTGGAAATATTTAATATTTTCCATTTTACTTCGATCTCGTATCTAGGCAAAGCGCGGCGTTAAGTTCCACCACTTAACACGCAATGCCTACGAATTCGGCGGAAAGCGGGGAACGGAGTGTCTTAACACTAGTTTCCCTCTGCCTACCCTGCTGTGTCCGGGATACAGCGTGAAGCTAAAAAAAAAGAATTAAAGATATAAGTGGTAATTTTTTGTATTCAACCTTGATAAATAAAAATGTTTGAACTTATATAAGTTTTTATGACCAATGTAACGCGAATTCGTATAACGCGGATCGTATCTCCCACGTTGTGCGAGGTCAATGTATAATAAGTTCTCTTAGTGGAATTTGAACCCACATTAATCGAGTTTACAAGCACCGACTCAAATATAGCAAGCATTATATTTATACAATTATATTTTCTATTAAAAATAATTACTTTAGTAACTCTTCCTTAAATCCATAATAACGCGCGTAGGATGCTTTTGCGCTCCACCCCCGCTATATCTATAATTAACACAACTATTTTAGGAAATGGAATGTATATTATGAAACAATAATTAAGTTATAATATATAGTTTGTGGCCAGTCGTGGCGTAGTGGCACAAGCGTGTGACTATAAGCGACTGGTTGTGGGTTCGATTCCCACTCGAGGAGTGGAAATATTTAATATTCATCCATTTTCATCGCTCTGGTGTCGAGGTAAAGCGCGGCGTTAAGTTCCGCCCCTTAATACGCAATGCCTCCGAATTCGGCAGAAAGTGGGGAACGGAGTATCTTAATACTTGGTTCCCTCTGCCTCCCCCTGCTATGTGCGGGATACAGCGTGAAGCTAAAAAAAACAGATGTACAGGTAAATTTCAAAATACTTGATTTAATTTTAAGAAAGCGTATAGAAATTGATCGCAGCGGGATTCGAACCCACGTCTCTAATAAACCATTCATGTGCTCAGATCACCATGCCACTAGCTATAGACGTTTTTCAATAGGTGCAGATTTGAATCCTGCTATATTCAAAATTTTTAAACATTTTCTAATAGAGATTTTTCTATAATAAAACTTTTAAACAGTTTAAATATTATAATTCTTTTATTCAGTTTCACCTTTTTCTTTCATAGGCAGCAAAAAAATGAGCTTTTTTATTAGGACTTTGATTGGGACACTATTCTCAGTTAGAATATTTCATTCACAATGTCAAGCCTGCGTGTTAAGTAATGTAACTAAACGCTGCGCTTTGTCTTGCCAGAGCATATGACAGTTATTTAATTAAAAATAATAAGAAGCTTCTCGAGCGGAAATTGCCACAAAACCCACAACCGTTAAAATAATACTTCTGCTACACCCTTCTTCCCGTAGGTTAGTCAGAGAGAACTTAGTGTCACCAGCAGTGTTGGCCGTTAAGTAATTAATTGCAATTAACAATTAAATATCAACGGTTCATTATTTTTTTTTAGAGAAATCACATAAAAATCACAATTAGCTGAATATAAGTAAGTTCTCATTAATAAAATGAATACAAACAATAAATTAATTGTTAATTGTAATTTTCGCACAAACAAATGATCAATTGGTAAAATTTAATTATTAATTGCAATTAAATTTCGCCCAGCACTAGTGTCAAGACACTCCGTTCTCCACTTTTTACCCAAAATAGAAACACATTCATTTTTCCCATTTATTTTTCACAAAAACTAAGTAATTCCGCAAAACAAATACATAGCAAATGGGCCGTGGCTGTTTTCAAGGAGCGTAATGATGTCATCACGGTCCTCCATAATGGAGGGTAGTCGTTGTATAACCCACAAGGCTTTGCGCTATTAAAATATATTTTGGTTTGTAAACTTATATACTTTTATGTCATTTAGTTTGAAATTAAAGTTAGTTTGTGGTTTTAGAGTATGACGGAGGTCACAGGTTCAATTTTCGATGGAACGAGAGTAGTTTAGGTAAGAAATTCATTGTTATTAAGATATTTAAAAATTAGAAAATATTATATTTTAACGCTTTTAAAGTGTTTCCACACATGTAGAGTACAAAATAATATTTAAAAAAAACGTATGAAAATTGAAATGCTGTAAGATTCGAACCCGCGTCGCTTGGAATTCGACCAAGCGCTCTGACACACACAGCGTCGTGTGTGTTCTACATCCGGTAATGTCGAAATTCTTATACGTTTATTTAGCTTGACTTGACAATTACTAGAAGTTATTGTTTATAAACAAGTATAGCTTAAGAAATGCACTTAGAATTATTTATGTTATTTTAAATATTACAATTATATTATATATCTACACTACATTTTGACCAAACCTGAAAACCTAACTCAAATGCCCTCAAAATACAATATTATGATGTAAATTGTATTATATTTTAAGGGCTGATATCAGAAACTCCTGAATGATAACTATCGCGCCTACATTATAAATTTATCACTATTTTTTTAATAGGAGATCTTGGAAAACACACAGCGCCGCATTGAGTTCCGACACAGGTTATGCCTTATTCGGGTGAAAATCGGACTAGATTTTACCTCTAAATTTAGCGTCTAGGGTGGCAGAAGCCTAGCTTATATAGAAATAAGTGTGAAGCTAATTTACCTACAAAATCTCTTGTGTATTAGTATAATAACTGTGAAATTGTTAGAAAATGACCAAAAACTATTCCCAAATGGTGAAAATAAACAAAGCTAGCATAATAGCTACTTTAAATAAACAGAATATTCTTCGGGCGAGCCTTTGTGTGGTGTTATCACATACATATCGTCGTCCCATCGCAGGTACACCGTTACAGGTAATCGTTTGCACTGATTTGTGATTTCATTTATTACCTGTAATTAATTTACCTAAACCCTTCCTTACCTTTTGGGATTCAATTTTATGGTTTACTTAGTTTTATGTTTGGTTTCGTTGGTCGATTGTTGGTTACTATTATCTATTGCTATTATTATTTTCTTTCGTGTAAAGAAGTTGCTGAAATTTTGATATTTTTATTATATTTTTTTAAAAAGTTCAGCACGCGGTGAACACTAAGTCAATTTCTTTTTTATGTCATTCACAAAACTAATTATGAGAAAATTTTAAAAAAGGAACTAAAAATATTTATAAATATGAAGAGATAACATACCAGGATTTGAACCCATGCCTCTTGGAATCTTTATATTAATTTGAATTTTTAATTCAGCAATCTAATGTCAAGAATGAAGTGCAAAAGTAGAGAAGATAGTGCCCACTATCCACTTTCGGCCTGAATGTAGAACATTGTGTATTAAGGCGGCGGAACCCAACACTGCCGTTTATTACATATATCACGAGAGTTAGAAAACGATAATAATTTGTATAATAATCCCTCGAGTGGAAATCGAACCCATAATCTTTGCATAAACACTCAGACGCTGTTACACTGCACCAAGATGGTCTCAGGCCTTTTTCATACATTTCTAAAAAAGATTATTTGCATTAATATAAATTAAAATATATATATTCTTAAAACAAAAGAAAATACAGAATATATATTCTCACTTGTATATATCTGATAAAGTAAAAAAATAAATATTCACTTTAAATTTTACCGAAGCCACTCTAACTTTTAGTAGTTTAAGTTGATTTAGAAAGTTTATATACGGTTTTAAGCTTTGATTTGGTTTATATTAACTTAAGTCTATTGAATAAGACCTTAGCAAGACTTATTCAGAAAGCTTTTGGCTTTTTAACTGTCAGTACGGCTACTTAAAATAATAAAGATTTAAGATTAACTGCATTTACATATTATATGTAACGTGTATAAATGTTAAAATTTTTTTTAGAAAATGTAAGAAAATATGTATATTTACCACTGTTGATCCCAGTCGTGGCGCAGGAACACAAAGTGTGACCGTAACGCGTCTGGTTGTGGGTTCGATTCTTACTCGAGTATTATATTTAATATTTTTATTTTCTTCACTCTGAAAGAAGAAGATTTTTTTTTTCAATAATCTGTAGCTGATTTTAATGGGAAAATTACTGAAGATTTCAAAATACTCCGTATATTTCTTGTGCGAAACTTAAAATTATAATGTGATCCTTTTATTTTATCCTTTAGTATATTTATTTGTCTAAGACCATCATGGTCTGACTGTAAACTCGATGGTTGGTGAGCACCATTCCCAGTCCGGAAAAATTTTACGGGAAAAAAACATTTAAATTATTTTAATTTCTGTGCTCTGATACCTTAGACAAGAGTTTGGTGAACTCACCATACAATATCTCGATTTAAAGCGGAAAGTAAAGAACGAGGACTTCGTTCTTCAATTCGTGCTATGCAGGAAAAGTTATGTTCTTGACTACCACGTTTTAAGGAAAAAATCCACAACCATCGCGTTTACTATATGCCATTGCGCCACAACTGCCTTCAAAGATAAAACATACATAAAAGAATATATTTGTTAAAAATTTGATTGTTAAATTTAAATTAAAACATAAGGCATATTGGCCATTTGCCAGTATTTATATCACCAGTTTCAACTTCCAGCTTAAAGATTTATAATGCTATGGGGCTTTGTTTACATTGATATAAAAACGAGCTTTAATAAAAGGCTTTATTCGCAAGTTTATTTATATTTTTTAAAGTATTTTTTTAGTGCAGATTTACGCTTTTTTCGTATAGCAAGTGTCAAGACCTAAGCAAGTGACCTAGTGTAAAGACACTCCGTCCTCCACTTTCCACCTAAAATCTAGGCATTGCATATTGAAAGGTGGAATGCCGCATTTTTTCAAACTTACCAGAACGAAAAAATGAAAGTTAAAATACAATAATATCCTTTAATGGGAATCAAACCCACATTGTGTTTACAGTCAGACGCTGTCCCACTGCGCACGATGGCCTCGAAGCAACTTTTTTTTTATACATATTAAATGATTTTCAGGACAATTAACTATTCAATTCTTTGTAGCATGTTGAGTGGTGGAACTCAACGCCGTGATTTATCTTAGGTAACAAAGCCGCAAAATATATGTATAATTTAAGTATAATTATTCCAGAGTGAAAATTGAACCCACAACCATCGTGTTTACACTCTTTACCACTGTGCCACGATGATCCTATAATCGAATTATGGATAATATAAAAAAGTATATAAAGTCTTTATGTTAAGTTACCTCTGCCTGTCCTGCTATATACAAGTCAAACAAAAGAAGAAGTAAAATTTTCATAAGAACTTATTGTTATGACACTCCGTTCTCCACTATGTTCTGCCTGCTCCGCTGTGTGCGGGATACAGTGTAAAGCTAAAAAAAAAAAAGAAAATCAATCACGTTTACCGTCAGACGCTGTCCCACTGCGCCAATATGACCTCAATTTCGATGAAATATTCTCAAATAAAATAGATAATAAATCAATTACATTCTTCATAATCTTAAAATGATGGATTGGCATTCGGAGAGCGCAAGAAAATTTACTTATTAAGAAAGATGGCGCGACGTTTACTGTATAACTTGAATTTTAAACGAAAAGTAATCTTTAAATATATATTTACTTTTTTTTTTCATATTTTATTTTGTTTTTTTTTTAAATAAATGTATTTACTTTTTAATTGTATTCGTATTTTATAAAATATTTTTCATCGAAGCGCAGTGGGTTAGTGTCTGACTGTAACCGCAAATGGTTGTGGATTTGATTCCCACGTGTTGTTTACACACACATCAATATTTAATCATTTTAATTTCTCAAAAATATGATTTCTTTTTGAAATGAAAAGGAAAAATAGAGAGATGCGTTGAATTCGGACGGAAAGTGGAGTAGGGAGTGCCATGACTCTAAGTTTCCTCTGATTACCTTGTTTAGAGGGAAATAATGTGGAGCTTTATTTTTTTATATTTTCGCACCTTACAACGTTTCTTTTTTTTTCTCAATACCACACAGATTAATTTTAATTTAGCTTATTTATATTTACTATCAAATTAAACCTAAAGATCTATTTCGCTATTTAAGTATATAAAGTAACCTATAGCTAATCCAAACCCCCTGACCGGATTCGAACTATCAACTAACCTCATAAATTTTAATTGCTTTACTGTTTACCTTATAAAATAAATTTCAACTAAAATTAAAAAAAAAATAAGTTCATAGACCAAAAAAGGTAAATTCAATGAATTACACTTTGACCACACTTTACCTTCAAACAATATAAGCGTGAACATTCAATATTTCAAACATCCTAATTAACCTTACCCACTTTTATTTGTAATGAGAATTAATTTAAATAGCTTTACGCTGTATCCCGCACACAGCAGGGTAGGCAGAGGGAACCTAGTGTTAAGACACTCCGTTCCCCACTTTCCGCCGAATTCGGAGGATTGCGTGTTAAGTGGCGGAACTTAACGCCGCGCTTTACCTCGACACCAGAGCGAAGAAAATGGAAATATTAAATATTCCCAGTCCTCGAGTGGGAATCGAACCCACAACCAGTCGTTTACAGTCACACGCTTGTGCCACTGCACCACGACTGGCCACAATTAATTTGTCATATTAAAATATTTTTTTGGAGTTAAAAGCCAATCTTTCCTTATAATGATTTACAGTTATTACTGAAAGCTGAGAATGCTATAAATCCTAGTAACAAGGGTCTATATGGCATTGGAATAAAACGCCGATTAGATATACCTTGCGCCTGTAACGCGATGCTTCGGAAAGGCCATTTCGTCGCTGATCTTTGTCATAATTTTTGATTTCTGATCTTTTGGTTCAACTTTTTTATGATTGTGCTTAAGATTGGAGAACGGTGGTTGTGGGTTCAAATGTCATTTCTTTTTGTATTCTTTGGTTTAATGAAATATGACGTTATTTTCTGTTTAACTCTATAATGATGCCAACATAATATAGCTAGACAATGTCTTACTGTATTCGCGATTGCTTGTGGGTCCGATTCCCACTCGAGGAGCTTAAATATTTAATATTTCCATTTTCTTCACTCTGGTGCCGAGGTAAAGCGCAGCGTTAAGTTCCGCCACTTAACACTTAATGCCTCCAAATTCAGCGGAAAGTGGGGAACGGAGGGTCTTAACACTAGGTTCCCTTTGCCTACTCTGCTGTGTGCGGGATACAGCGTGAAGCTAAAAAATATATATTTAATTATTCATAACATAATAAACAATGTAATTCTATAAATAGTGTGCGAAACAAGTTATCACGACAAAGTTACACAGAGAAACCGAATTCGACGTTTAGTTTACAATATACATTGGTTTTGTTGTTTTGGTACAACATCAGTCGGAGGAAATGAATATGACGGTAACTTTGTTTTCGGCCTCAACTTTGTTTCCTTAACTATTATTTACTATAACTATTATAACATATTAGAAGTAATTTGTTAGTACTTGATTTTGTTATCATTTCCACTTAATGTAGAATATTTATATTATATTTTTGAAATAAAATTATTTTTAACTGGATATTTTCAGCTGCATCGAAATTCTTATACGCTTTATTACAACTTATTTTTGTTAAATTTCTGCTACCCAAAGATCTACGAACAACCGTTTGGCAAGAGAGAATGCTATTTCAGGTTCGAATCCCGCTGCGTTTAAATTTTTATACGTATTCCAAATGACTTTTTCTATTTTCCTAAGTGTGGAACACTTTAAAAAATGTTTAAAAACGTGTTTTGATGTATTAAAATTTAACGCAACATAAAAGTAACCATTTCAACGTACATCTATTATAATAATTGTTATACAATAGACTAGACATTAAACTTCAAAAAGCTATCCTTAGACTCCTACAAAAAGCTCTTAAATGCGTAAAGCTTAAAAAATATTTTCAACTTGTGGCATGTTTTAACATGCCGAAGCTTTAAAAAAGCGCATACATTTTATTTATATTAATACCATACGCGAATATAACTGAAAAAGTAATTTTAAAATACTTTCCAGTATTTAATATCGTTTCGGAGTACATGAAATGTATTCACCGCACTAAAATGACGAGACAGCAGACTCTCATACGCTTTCAAAAATATACTATATTTTAATATTTTTAAGCCGAAATTAAGTATTGACATTTCTTTGAAGTTTTCCGGTTAAAAACTCGTATATAATGAGTTTTTATCAAAAAATGGCATTTTTATTATTATTTTTCAAAGCTTTTTCGTTTTTTTTACAAAGCAGGGTTGGCTAAGATAGTCTAATGGCAATTTAGTTTAGTTCTTTATTTATGATTCTTCGAACGTATCAGTAGATCAGAAATCACTTTGCCAATGTCTCCTTGTATAGAGTATCAAGACACTCAGTTTCTTTATATTGAAATTTCATATTACCAGGCGTGAAAATGAAAATAATCTTAATTAGTGTTAATTATGTACGTGACTTTGACCGTTTGGGACTATAATATTATTACGAATTTTAAAATATTATAATAAGACGACCTCGCGAACATAGCTAGTATGAAATAAGAGTAGTTTAGTTACTTTTTAATACCTTAGCTATTTGCCAGTTAAAGTCCCTTCATAATCAGTTTAGCTGCTCGAGAGACTAACAGGAACAAACAGACAGACAGAAATTACTTTTTCAGTTATATTCGCAATTAACAGGAACAAACAGACAGACAGAAGTGTGTTTCGTTGTGGTTTAACTATTCCTGGGCTATTTGTAGTAGGCCTCTGAAATTTGCAAAGGATATCGAGCACAGTGTCTTCTGTGCTGTGAAGTTTGTTGGTGACAATTGTAAATGTAGTTTTTGAAAAAATGGTAATTAAATGGTCAAAAAGTGTCCATAGACTTAGGATGTGGAACGTTAAGTGTTATGTTAGTGTTAAGTGTTTGGTTTTTAAACTTTTTTAACATGTAAGAACATTAAATATCTGTGGCCAGTCGTGGCCCAGTGGCACAAGCGTGTGACTGTAAACGACTGGTTGTGGGTTCGATTCCCACTCGAGGAGTGGAAATTATATTTCCATTTTCTTCGCTCTGGTGTCGAGGTAAAGCGCGGCGTTAAGTTCCGCCACTTAACACGCAAGCCTCCGAATTCGGCGGAAAGTGGGGAACGGAGTGTCTTAACACTAGGTTCCCTCTGCCTACCTACCCTGCTGTGTGCGGGATATAGCGTGAAGCTAAAACATTAAATATCTATTACTTCACTCAGCTCTTCCCGCCATGCAAAGCAAAGAGGCGGTTCCTAGTATTACAAGCTCCAAATTTATTGAAGGCATACAATCTTGGTACTATCGTGTTTACAGTAAGACTCCGTCGCATAGCTTCGTGATGATTTAACAAAAGGCCTGGATAGGATATGTAGGGAACTATTACTTATAATTATTGTTTATTTAGTATATTTCATTTGTATGTTTATTTATTACAACAAAACCTTATACGTTATTTATTTATTATTTATATTTTCTTATGTACTTATTATATTAATTCTTTATACATAATACAATGTCATATTTACGTACGTATTAGCATTTAGTTTATAATACAAATAATATTCGGAAGCCGCCGGTAGTTGTGAATCATTTCACTGGCGTAGCGTTACTTTGCTTTCGATACGCTTACTGTTATTCCCTTGTTTTCTTTGTTCTCCATGTAATACCAGTTTTACTTGTGCTTATTTATTTATTGTATTATTACTTACTTTTTTATTACTTACTTTATTTATTGTATTGTGACTTAAAAGTATCAGGATGGTTAATAAAGCTAGGGTATGAACTACCATAACATAACGTAGCAAAAATTCGGTTATTGTTAAGAGCTTTTTTTCCTTCTTTTGATATTAAACTTTCAGTGGCCTATGTTTTGAGACAATTTTATACAATATTACTGTAGGGCCAGTCGTGGCACAGTGGTACAAGCGTGTGACTCTAAACGACTGGTTGTGGGTTCAATTCCCACTCGAGGAGTGGAAATATTTATTATTTCCATTTTCTTCGCTCTGGTATCGAGGCAAAACGCGGCATTAAGTTCCTAAGTGAAGCTAAAAAAAAAAAGAAAAAAATATGTATTACTGTAGGCACTTAATGAAATACGTTGTATAGTATTTTTTAACCTAAATTATTTAGACTTTCCCTCTCTGATCCTACCAAAGCAAAGATCAAAACGAGGCGTGAAACTACGCCACTTAACCCGCATTTATTCGGGTGAAATACGGAGAACGGAGTGTCTTAAAACAAGGTTCTTGCTACCATCTTACTATACAGAAAAAAAAACGCAAAGCTAAAAGTCAGCAAAAATCATTTATATTTACTGTTTATTTTTGAATATCCGCAAATATACGTTAGTGAAAAATTCTCGCCTCGGAAGTTTTAAACTCGACAAAATGAAAATCTGTTTTGTTTTTCGTTTTAAAGCTATAAATGAAACGCCACAATGAAATTCTTTATAAATCTTAGTTACGATCCCATCCCGTGCGCGAGTATGAAAGGAAATAAGTTAAAATGTTGCAAATAAGCTTAACTTGTTGGTGAAGCTGATTTTGATATGCTTTGAAAATAAAGATAGGGGCCAGTCGTCGCGCAGAAGCACAAAGTGTGACTGTAAAGCGACTGGTTGTGGGTTCGATTCCCACTCGAGGAGTGGAAATATTTATTTTCCGCCACTTAACACGCAATTAGGCGGCCTCCGAATTAGGCAGAAATTGGGGAATGGAGTGTCTTAACACTAGGTTCTCTCTGCCTACCGTGCCGTGTGCGGAATACAGCGTGAAGCTAAAAAAAATATACGTCTATGATATCACAGACGTATATTTTTACAAGCGTGTGACTGTAAACGACTGGTTGTGGGTTGGATTCCCACTTCAGAAGTGGCAATATTTAATATTTCCATTTCTTCGCTCTGGTATCAGAGGCAAAGCGTGGCGTTTAGTTCCGCCACTTAACACGCAGCGGAAAGAGGGGAACGGAGTGTCTTAACACTAGGTTTCCTTTGTCTACCCTGCTGTATGCGGGATACAGCTTGAAGCTACAAAAAAATAATATAAAAAAAAATGGACAAAGGACTTATTGCTGAAAGCAATCTCTAACAACAAAGATTGAAGCTTCAGCCATAAAAAGCTAAGCTAATCTAACAAATAAGAAATATATACATATACTCTCGTAAAACGTAGAAAAATACATAATTTCAACAATTTTGTACCATTTATTACAAACCATACTTTAGTATGACATAAAATTTGAAATGGAAATTTTTCAGTGAGTCAAAATTTCCAATTTCAGCAAGCAAAGTAACAAAAGCCACTATAGTAATAAGATGCAAAGTATCGTTTGAGGAATAGCGCAATACGCTTTGCATTGAAATATTAGGGGTATAACTTTGAACGTTTGAGATGAAAGGGTGGTGTAATCCTAGCCGGATGTAGAAAATGATGAATCGATTTTAATGCGGTTTTTGGGTTTGATAATGAGATAATTGAACACATAGATATACAAATAGTATGTTTTTGTGGGAAACGGAAAGACTATTTGTGTTCTTTCTTCTTGTCAAGGGCTAGATGCGTAAAAATAAGAACAAATTTAGAATTATAAAATGAAGAACCAAATATGAAATATACAGAATTCGAGTTTAAAATAACGTGTTCCCTATTACAATTATGACATTATATAAATTCCAAACAGACAATCAACATTTCATATCAGTATGTATTTCCCGTTTAAAAACACTAAAAAAGCTAAGCTATTGTCAACATTAGGTAACAAGCTACTAGAGTCTAGAGTGACGTGAATAAAGGGCGCTATTTGACATTTTGGTATTGTTTTTCATAATACATCTTTTTCAACTTTCCGATTGAGCTCAAATTTGAGATTTAAGGCGATAAGTAGAAGTAGCGGAACCAAGTTTAACTATAATTATATACATTTATGAAATTTGAATAATTTTAACAACTTCCCTGTCCCATGAGTCATATATGTTTTCTTACAAGCTCATGAATAAAACGGTGAATATTTAAAAGGCAATTTTTATTCCAACTATTTATTGATTTACACAAACAGCGTTTTCACTTCAGGATTGTAACAAGAATTCCCTTCAAAATTTATTATCACCTCTATTTATAATCTCGGCCCGCTTCAAAACAAAAACCCATTCTGTCACTAACTGAGTTCCATGTTCGAGTTTTTATAATAATCAACGGACAGCATTAATATTTCTAATTTTGTAAATCAAACTCATTATTACTATGAATAATTAAAATATACTCCGTTACCCACTTTCCGCCGAACTCGTTAAGTGTTAAGTGTCGGAACTTAACGCCGCGCTTTACCTCGACACCAGAGTGAAGAAAATGGAAATATAATTTCCACTCCTCGAGTGGGGAACGGAGTGTCTTAACACTAGGTTCCCTCTGCCTACCCTGCAAAAAAAAAAGAAAAATTAAAATACATATGTGACTCATTTCTCCATACACCTTCAAGTGCATTTGTGTCTATAAACAATTTTGGACTTCAGGTATACAAATACATTGCACTGGGACAGAGAAGTCGTTAATTCAAGTGAATAATGGTAAACAGATTTTCTTGGTACTAGGTCCTCTTTGATCTCCTGCTATGTGGAAAAAATATATAGCTTAAAAAATTAAAATATAAATAAAAATTACAAAGAAAATTTAAATGTGACAATGAAAACCACATTAAAATCATTGTACATTTTAAAAATAACAAAACAAAGAGCAGATTAAGTGTATGGCAACATCATAATTACTTACTTATACACTGTTTATGTAAACATTATGAAAAAGAATAACATTTTTACTCTTAACTTTACTTAATATAATTATAATATTAAATATAAAAGTATATTTATGCTTCTTCAATTTCAACGCTTTGTATGGCAGAGTAGACGTAGCTCTCTTAGCGGAGTAATAAACGAGAGAAACTAGAGACTTCGTTCTTCACATTTTACTTGCATGCGTGATAATTAGTCATCGAGTAGAGGAACTCAATGCTTCGAATCTTACCAGAAAAATATCGAAAATTGCTTAGCCAATTATAATGAAAATTGGCAGAGAGGTAGTTTATGATTAGTAGACATTCGCTAACAACAGATTTTTAGTACAGGAACGGATTAAGGGGGCTGAATGACAAAGCTGAATTAAAAGCTCTCATTAGCCACTGAAAGCTAATAAAAACTATAATAATTTAATTACACCAAGTGGAAATCGAACCATCCAATCTCGTTTACAGTCAAACACTATTTCCACTGAGCTCAAAAAGGTTTAACGTAGGTACAATAAATTAATTATTTCAAACTCATAATATGAACAACTAAAATCCGCCATTACGCCAGATTGCATGTAATGCCCCATTATATTCATATTTAGTCGATAATACTTTTATTCTGCTATATTTGTAACGATATTCATTATTCCATAATTTTGTTGTAACGACAGCTATTTGCTTTTGATTACGATATTATATTATACAGTGGGTTTCCACTTTGAAACTCAGTTATGAAAATAGCAACACTGTTATGGGTTTTTTTCAAGTGTTGTTTTACTCTGAATTTAAATAAATTACTTTTAAAATGTGTTTTTTATCATTTTCTATAATATATATGAGGAAAAAGGACTTAATGACTCTTTTGACTACTTAAATGCTACATGCCTAGTTGACGTGTACAATAGGTTACTATAGCAACATGTATTTTACTTTGTATAAAAGTTTATGTCAAATAGTTATCTTGTCTAATTGATTAGTAGAATGTAAAAAAATTGTACGATAACAAATGTTTTTTGATAAGTAATCACGTTAAAAGACAGACTTCTTATATACTGTTTTTATCTAATTATATTTTTTGTTTGGTTAAAAAAATAGTTTTTTTTATAGCTTCACGCTGTATCCTACACACAGCAGGGCAGACAGAGGGAACCTAGTGTTAAGACACTCTGTTTCCCACTTTCCGCCAAATTCGAAAGCATTGCATGTTAAGTGGTGGCATTTAACGCCGCACTTTGCCTCGGCACCAGAGCAAGAAAATGGAAATATTAAATATTTCCACCCCTCAAGTGGGAATCGAACCCACAACCAGTCGCTTTACACTCACAATTTGTACCCCTGGGCCACGACTGGCCTAAACAACTTAGTAACTTAGTAGTAGAAGTTATGCTTTAGAATAAGACGTTGGCTACAATATTTAATAATTTCGTGTAATTTGGTATCAAATAACAACAAATATTAAGTACTAAGAATAGGCAATAATAATGTTGATATTAATTTCAGTACTCATTGACCTATGAAAAGTAATTTAATGTAATCTAATGTATTTATGTAATAATTGTTGAATACATTAGTAGTAAGCTATGAATATTAGCTTTTTGTTCACTTACTGCCTTCGAGATTCTTAGTGCATTACAGATAGGTATTTATCACGGTCCTTTTAAGACTTTTTTATATCGTTCCACTTTTTTTGTATAGAAAGATATAAGAGAGAGAATATAGTGTCAAAAAATGTCATAACTTTTTAAGTGGTTCACAGTTTTTTTAAGTTGCGGATTTCAACGCCGCGCTTTGCCTTACCACTAAAACGGAGAAATTAAAATAATTAAATTATGAACATTTTACCGAATGGTAATAGAATCCACAACCAATCAAATATACAATTAGATATTGTCACACTGCTTTTCAATGATTTTTTAATTTTTTTTATAATATTTTCGTATTATAAGTATTTTTATATCAACACACAGCAGGGTACGCAGAGGGTTAAGACTTTCCGCCGAATTAGGAGGCGTTACGTATTAAGTGGCGGAACTTAACGCCGCGCTTTTACCTCTGACACTAGAGCAATGAAACGGATATTAAATATTCCTACTCCTTGAGTGGGAATCGAGCCCACAACCAGTCATTTAAAGTCACACGTTCGTACCACTGCGCCACGACGGGCTCCAATATTAAAAATATTTTCTTAATAATTCCTTATAGATTTATTTTTATCCAAAAAATATGAAATTCACGATTCCAAATCACACTAAAAACGTCACAGAAAAAACGTAACGGTAAATTTCGTTATTGGCAACATTTTGCTCATTCCCAAAACATATTTCAAACCGATTAAAGCTGGTTGTACATTATGACAAGTCTGTTTATACCAACGTCTAGTTTCTTGGCACGATATACATTGCACTGTATAAAGTCTTAGGCAAGGAATAGTTTATTTTAATTTAAAGGAAACTCCTAGAAGACCCGTTTGCACTAACTCTTGGGAGTCATTTTACAAAAATATGTTCAAGAAGTGAAAATATCTTGTGGAATTTTGTAAAATACAATTTCTATTTCACGTGTTGGGTTTTGAATTTTTATGGATTTTACATTTTTTTTTTGGGTTTTACAGTTTTCGATTTGTGATAATTTAAGGTTAAATATAACTAAAATGATTTATTATCAAATCAAATCGTCGAATATACTTATAAAATCAATTCATTATTAATAATTTGATTTTATAAGTATATTCAACGCTTCACGCTGTATCCCACACACAGCAGGAACAGGTAGTCAGAAGGAATTTAGTGTTAAGACACTCCGTTCCCCACTTTCCGTCGAATTCCGAAGGCATTACGTGGTAAGTGGCGAAACTTAACGCCGCGATTTTCCTTGACACCAAAGCGAAGAAAATGGAAATATTAAATATTTCCACTCCTCGAGTGGAAATCGGGACCACAACAATAATATATGGAACTTTAATATTAACATAATTGTATTGAACACCCCTGAATATTATATTATTATAATTATTATACTACAAAATCATGAATGCATGAAATTATATTTGGGAAGGCTACAATAATTTAGTAATTTTGTTAGTTTATGATGTAAACGATATTATGTTAAACGTTCAAAATGTATACGCGAATTTTGTTTTTCATATGTTTTTTATATCCCATGCAATCGTGTATAGTAGAAGCGGGGAATGGTAATGTATTTTTATTTTTTTTTCCTCTTTCTTTTTTTATTTGAGCCATATAGAAGATGTCATATAGGAGAAAGATGAGAGAATGAGCCCAGTGTTAAAACACTCCATTCTGTATTTCTCCACTCAATTTAACGAAATGACGTGTTAAGTGGTGAAAACGAACGTCGTGGTATTGGACCTTAATCGGAGAATTAAAATAATTTGAAAATAATTGGTCCTCTGAGTAAGAACTGACCCGCAATCATCACAACATGTACAAGAAAATTAATTAATATAACATAAAATAGTTATTTTAGAGCAGTTGGACAACACACTAATTAAAAATTACTATTCCATCTTTTTAACGTTAATCTAATTTTAAAATGATTAATATTTTTTTCTTTTGCAGCTATATTCTCCATTTTTCGTTACAAATCAAAGCAATGCGTGTTGCAGTTGCGAAACTAAGCGCCGCGCTTTCTCTAAGTATCAGAGCGGAGAAATTAAATGAAAATAAAATTAATCTTTTCCCAAATGCTAATCGAACCGACAACCATCGTGTTTATAGTCAGAAACTCATAATTAAGCCTTGACGGCCTTAAATTCAAAATATTTAGGTATATTTTTTATAATTTTAATTAAAGAAAATTCACTTTTGCTAAAAATCTTGCCCCCATTTAACAGGTGTTCTTTTCACGTATTTTCTACATTTCATGGGTATAACATTGAGAATTTATCGTCGTTTCGTCTTAGAGTTTCCGCCGTCTAAGAAGCACCGTGTGCTAGGTCCCAAAATTTAAAATTACTCCTTATTTATCCAGACTATAAGAACGCTAAGATTGTATATGAAAATATAACCTGAAATGGAATTTGAACTACTGCATAGTCCACATAGTTACGCCTAATGTATTGTAAATAAAAAGTAATATATTATTGTCATCTCCAAATGTCTCAATTAATGGCAATTTTCGTTCTGGTACCTAAGAAAAGCGCGGCGGTGAGTTACGCCTCGTGAAATTTAGACATTGCTTTTAAGTAGAGGAACGCCGCGCATTATCTAGATACCGCTCTGGTACCGAAGTGCAAATGAAAATAATTAAATCATGGTCAATCCTTTAAGTAGAAATTGAACCCACAACCAGTCATACTTACAGTCAGACGATGTCCCACTGCGTCGCTGTGGTCACAACTAAGAAATAAAATAGCTTCACGCTATATCCCGCACACAGCAGGGTAGGCAGAGGGAACCTAGTGTTAAGACACTCCGTTCCCCGTTAACTAAGAAATATTTTTATAATATTATTATTACATCAGCAGATAATCCAATAGCAGCGATGATTCATAAATCGCTGTATGCAGTGGCCCATTCTTGTATGGAAAAATTCAACGGTACTGAAGATGACCTGGAATACCTTAAAAAAGATCCTCCGTTTCCTGAAAAATCAGCGTGTATTATAATGTGTTTGTTGCAAAAGGTAAGTAATTGTTTATAGGGAGGGGCCTTGTGTGGTAGTCAGAGAGAAAGGATCGTCAAACGCTACGGTCCCTACATACTTCTTTCGCCTCGTCCACTGTCATCAACCTCTTCATTAATGCCCTCTAGGGGGTCCTCATGCTTTTTACGTGACCTTCTTCTAGTATCATCGAAACTATGTCTTCGAAGGACAACCGAGGTCTCCCCCTGAAACTTTTTTACCAATTTAATCTAGGTATTGAAGTCTCCGTGATAAAAGTGCAGAATTGAGATCCGCTATTTTGATTATATCGTTTTCAAATACTACACGCCATGCACCACAGTCGTTCAAAAAAAATACGCTACGCTACGCTTTCAGCGAGTTAGAATGAATCTAGTGTTAAGACACTTCAATCTCCACTTACCGTCGGAAATCAAGGCATTACGTATAGAGTGGAAGAGAATTGTGAAGAAACAAGTTGTAATAAAGTGTATAAGAATTTTGACGCAGCTGGTAGTAGAACGCTTGGCTCGGCGGTGACAAGGCCTGGACGGTATTCAGGAAGCGCGGGTTCGAATTCCGCTGCGTTCAAATTTTTACACGTTTTCTAAACGTCTCCTTCAATTTTTTTAAGTGTGGAATAACACTTTAAAAGTACTTTAAAAATATTTAAAATTAAAATACCTACTAAATTTTTGTTTATAGGTAGGTGTGGTAAAAGGTGACAATTACTCTAAAACCGGCTTCGTAACAGCTATCACTCCACTCGTCTTCCACAGCCCGAAGAAGCTTGAGCATATGAAGAAGGTATCAGAAAATTGTGAGAAAGAGGTATTTTGACTTCTAATATTTTCGATAGATAGAGAGAGTCTAGTGTCAATACACTCCGTTCTTCATTAATAATTAATAATGTTTATATTTAAAGCTAATTTTCGTTTCCATTTTGATTCCACTGTTCAATACAAAAGGTTATTTTTGTTGATGTTGTACCTACAATATGTTTGAGAATTGTTATGCAGAAAATGTTTTTTTTACGCTTTCATTTAATTCACATCTACCAATTCTACTTTATTAGTCTTTTTACATATAAGTAGATAGATTTAAATAGGATTGTAACAGAAAAAAACTTGAAATATTGTTTTCCCGTTATTTTAATTCTTGTCACTCCATTAAATAGTAACATGTCAAAAATCAACCTCTTGACGAAAAGGAGTAGAATTTATGAAAACAGTTTTAAGCGTTTTAAATAATTTTTATGGTTATGGTGGTTTTATGGTTATTTAAATACAGTACTAACATAAAATGTTGAGCAATTTTAACATACCAACTAAGTATATTGAAAATTCAATATACGCGATTCACGAAGCAAGATATTGGGTAAAATCTTATAATAAATTAAAACGAATATTTGTTCTATTTAAGCTTATCCCAACGTAGTGTTATGATATTTAGTCCTAAAACCATACACAAGGATGCCGTAAGCCTTTACAATTTATCATAGGAAACATCAGATTAATTATGGAGAAAGATGGGAAGGTAGGATTAGGATTATACTTGAAAATAATCATTATGTTAACATTCTTTACTTTTTTTAACTTCACACTGTATCCCGCACTCAGCAGGGTAGGCAGAGGAAACCCAGTGTTAAGACACTGCGTTCCCCACTTTCCGCCGAATTCGGAGGCATTGCGTGTTAAGTGGCGGAACTTAACGCCGCGCTTTGCTTCGATACAAGAGCGAAGAAGCTGGAAATATTAAATATTTCCCCTTCTCGAGTGGTAATCGAACTCACAACCAGTCGCTTACAGTCACACGTATTTACCACTGCGCCACGAGTGACACCAAAAACTACTAACTACTATTCTATTTCTATATTAATCTATTTATTCTATAAATATTATTAGTAAATTAAATTATTAAATTAAATAGCTTCACGCTATATCCCGCACACAGCAGGGTAGGCAGAGGGAACCTAGTGTTAAGACACTCCGTTCCCCACTTTCCGCCGAATTCGGAGGCTTGCGTGTTAAGTGGCGGAACTTAACGCCGCGCTTTACCTCGACACTAGAGCGAAGAAAATGGAAATATAATTTCCACTCCTCGAGTGGGAATCGAACCCACAACCAGTCGTTTACAGTCACACTTTTGTGCCACTGGGCCACGACTGGCCACAAATATTATTAATGATTAGACCAAAAGAAGTTAAGATCCTATTTATTCTGTTCAATACCGTATGTGTGTGAAAAATGTAAAAAAGAGTGACTTATTTAAGGGACGCTATGTCTTACCACTTAACAGGCAACGTCTTGCACTCTCTACAAAAGAAAGGAACGAAACTTCTTGACACTACGTTCTTTCCGCCTTCCTGCCTACATTTTTTATAGATATTCCTACAAATCCTTTAACATACAAACTATATTTTAAGAAGAGCGTTAAAACTTATAATATTTTTTATAAATTCTTCTTGTTCCAGATTACCACCAACGGCGACACTTGCCAGCTCGGCAACGCAATAACGGCGTGCATTTTCAAATACGCCCCCGAATTACATTACAAAGCTTAAACCAATATAAAGAAATAAAAATTTATGAATGCATATTGGTTTCATTTGAAATTCACGTTTCGTTTTGGTCACTCGTTGCTTATTTTAAATATTTTACATTATATGTAGGTATGGTAGGTAGGTATGTAGGCCATTATGATGCAGTGGAACAACGTCTTATTATGAATGTAATTGGTTGTGCGTTCAATGCTAACTTGGGGAAATGATTATATTTAAAATATGCCTATTTCATTACTCTTCTTTTAAGAATTACGTTGAAATGTTTAAAAAATCATCATAAAGTGGAGAAAAACTAGTGTCAAAATATTCCGTGCTCCGTTTTCCTTAAATCGGCACATTGCATATTGAGTGAAGGACACCAATGCCACGCATTATCTTACCACCAGAATGAAGAAATGCAGCTTCGAGTGGAACTAAGCAAACAGCTATCGCGCTTACTGTCAAACACTATCAGAGTGCGCCATAATTACCCCTATCATGATAAAAAAGTGGGGAACGGAGTGTCTTAACACTAGGTTCCCTCTGCCTACCCTGCTGTGTGCGGGATACAGCGTGAAGCTAAATAAAAAAATAATGATAAAAATTATGCAATGTACATGGATCTGCCATGTACACAAATATTGTAAAGTTTGTAAGTTTATACGACTAGTATGGAAGATAATCTCCGAAACTACCGAATCGAT
This sequence comes from Dryas iulia moderata, assembly GCA_019049465.1. Lineage (NCBI taxonomy): Eukaryota > Metazoa > Arthropoda > Insecta > Lepidoptera > Nymphalidae > Dryas > Dryas iulia. The sequence goes on from CM032440.1 coordinate 3,577,906, forward strand.
TTCAAAGATTCTTTCACTGACAAAAATGCTACGTAATCCCCGATCGATGTAGACATGTATTTGTTTTAAAATAATGAATATTTAGCCGTATCAAAAAACAATTATTAAGTAATTCGGGAAAAAAACCGCCATCAAAAACCATATCGTGCGTAAGCTGGTATTTATATGATTCTAAAAATATATATAATTCTATGAAATATATAATTCGATAAAATAATAATATTGAGTAGTCTATCGTTTAAGCGGTGAAGTAAGTACTTAAACTACGAAATATCTAATTTATTTCTGCAGTTTTTCCAATGGCCAGTCGTGGCCCAGTGGCACAAGAGTGTGACTGTAAACGACTGGTTGTGGGTTCGATTCCCACTCGAGGAGTGGAAATTATATTTCCATTTTCTTCGCTCTGGTGTCGAGGTAAAGCGCGGCGTTAAGTTCCGCCACTTAACACGCAAGCCTCCGAATTCGGCGGAAAGTGGGGAACGGAATGTCTTAACACTAGGTTCCCTCTGCCTACCCTGCTGTGTGCGGGATATAGCGAGAAGCTATTTTTCCAATAGAACTGGTCACCAGCCTATAATAATTTAGTGCCGATTCTTTTTCACAATTTCACGTCAGAGAGAACCAAGTGTCAAGAATCTCCGTCCTGCACTCCCCGCCTAAAATCGAAACAATGCCTGTTAAGGGGCCTGTTGAAGAAATGAAAATTTAAATATAATCATTCCCCCAACTAGGAATCAAACCCACAACCATCGCGTTTACTGTCAGATAGATGCATCAGTGTACAATATAATATATCCAGCAAAATCTAACAACTTTTTGCAAGCGACTAAGACTAAAACCTGAATCCCAGCATCAAGCATGTCAAGAGATCCTCACCACGTCCTCATTGACGTCGTCTTGCATTTATTTCTATGAAAATAGCTCTTTCTAGCTTACGTTGAACCTTAAATGTGTCACTTAAGTCGTCTGACAACGCGAATATTATGTTGAGTGCCTATCATCACGTTAATGATCATTGTCTGAAATTGACAATATTTTTCATTTTTTTTTTCTGCTTACTGATGATGTTTTGGGATGTTTGAGAAGTTGTGGTGGTTATGGGTTTAAATTTCGATTGGGGGAGTGTATATTTTTGAATTTAGACTGGTTCGACAAATTTTGGGGAAACTTGATGGTGAGAGTGTTACGAAAAGTGTGATCAGGAAGGGCGAACGGAATTTTAGACATAATCGAGAAGAAGGAGAGAGAGGATTTTGTTTATTATATTACCGTAGGGACCTCTTTCTATCATAGCCACTACATATAGTGTATCTAAGACACAGAAGCCTTACATATACGAAATATAATTAGGTTATAAGAAACACACATATACTTACATATATATATATATATATATATATATATATATATATATATATATATATATATATATATATATATATATATATATATATATATATATATATATATATATATATATATATATATATATATATATATATATATATATATATATATATATTGGTGGTGGGTATACGCCTGCCTATCATCTGCCAGTCTGGAGTCTTCACATTAAAAAAAACCATACTTAAGGTTACGGAGCTCCATAATATTTCTATATAGAAACTTAGTACCTACTCCACTATCTCCCATTCACGAGACATTGTTTTGAAGCAAAGTATGAAATATTCATAAATCACTACGTAACAAAACCGAATTTAATATTGTGTTCATATAAAATTTATAAACGTCTGAGGTGTAAAATGGTAATTTCTAAAGAGTTCAGATTCAAGGTTTTTGTTGTCATAAATAAGAAATGGTTTCATTTAGATATTTTGTACGTGATGTTTAATTTATATGTTTAATAATAATTATAAAATTATTTGTGGCCAGTCGTGGCCCAGTGGCACAAGCGTGTTACTGTAAACGAATGATTGTTTGTGGTCCGATTCCCACTAGAGGAGTGGAAATGTTTAATATTTCCATTTTCTTCGTTCTGGTGTCAAGGTAAAGCGCGGCGTTAAATTCCGCCACTTAACACGCAAGTCTCCGAATTCAGCGGAAAGTGTCTCAACACTAGGTTCCCTCTGCTTACCCTGCGGTGTGCGGGATACAGCGTGAAGCTAAAAAAAAAAAAAAAATAATAAAATTAATTATTTTCATTTATTTCTTCTTACTAATTGTTATATAGTAAGATAAACAGACATTCTGTGTCTGGCGCAGTTGGCACAAGCGTGTGACTGTAAACGACTGGTTGTGGGTTCGATTCCCATTTGAGTAGAGAAAATCTTTAATATTTCCATTTTCTTTGCTCTGGTGTCGAGGCAAAGCGCGGCGTTAAGTTGTGTGTTGAATGGCGGTGCCCAACGCCGCAATTTGTCTTATTCCCCGGAACGAAAAAATGAAAAAACTTATATATTTGAACCCACATCTAATCAAGATTACTGTTAGATATGATTATATTTTTAGACTAGTCGCTACTCGCAACTATATCTGCGTTTGCGACTTAATAGCATGTTCAGGAGCAGCTTTCCATTAAAGTAACCATCATGCTGAATAACTTTTGTTGCGACAACATGTCCTTACTTCTTATAATGGAGCTGGTTTATTGTTTTTTTAATGGTTTAACTTTCATACAAACTTTCATCCCCTATTTCAACCCTTTTGTGCTTGATTTTTGGAAAAAAATACTCTTTTCCAATTTTACCCCTGGATTTTCAACTATTTTCATTTCAAATTACATCCAAATCGGGCTGTTAGATTAACTGTGAAAGTGTAACAGACAGACAGAAGTATATCTAGATATAGATAAATACATAGATAGATATAGATAGGTAGATAGTAATAAAAAGTTATATCTCTATAGACTGTCACGTCCCAATAACATCACGAGGGTTGATATAAAACATGTATATTTCCAGTTATAAATCTACTGCAAAAAAGCAAAATAAAAAGCAACATTAAAAGAAAAACTAGTTTCTAGAGGAAATTATATGAATAGTATTTTATATCTAGTTTTGTGATTAAAATGAAAAAGTAAATATTAAAAGGTATTTAATTAAAAGCTTACTTTTAATAATTTGAAATGTAGAATATCGTAATTTAATCATTTTATCATCAGTTTGTGTCTATTTGTCGTATTTTTTGCATTAAAATTACTAGTGACAGTTTTATGGCAATGTTATGCAGTGGCCAGTCGTGGCCCAGTGGCACAAGAGTGTGACTGTAAACGACTGGTTGTGGGTTCGATTCCCACTCGAGGAGTGGAAGTTATATTTCCATTTTCTTCGCTCTGGTGTCGAGGTAAAGCGCGGCGTTAAGTTCCGCCACTTAACACGCAAGCCTCCGAATTCAGCGGAAAGTGGGGAACGGAGTGTCTTAACACTAGGTTCCCTCTGCCTACCCTGCTGTGTGCGGGATACGGCGTGAAGCTATTTAATTTAATTTAATTTAGTTATGCAGTAGGGCAGCGTCTGTAAACACGATTGGTTGTGGGTCCGATTCTCGCACCGGGGAAATTATTATATATAAGTTGGTTTTCTTTTCTCCTCTATTGGTGCCTGTAGCGAAGGTTATTTTTCTGACTGCCCAGCTATTCAGTTCGGTTTTATTTTTTGCTCTGAGAAGATGAAGTGCATGTTTGAATTCCGCAACTTACAATGTCTTGAAGTTCAGTTGAATTGAAACGTGGGGAATAGAATGTCTTAATAATAGATTCTCTCTGCCTACTTTGTTATTTGAGAAACATGTAGTTCATAGAAATAAACTAAACAAGCAGCTTTATGCTTTTTTAGAAAACGTATAAAAATTTAAAAGCGGCAGATATGCCTAATAGTATAAATAACATTTTGAAATGTTAAAAGTAGCTTTATTATTTTCTCTGCATAGCAGCGTACTTAGAGATAATCTAATGCTAAGACATTAGTTTCCCAAATGACCACTCAAAGTTCACACATTGCGTGTTAAATGCTTCACTGTCTCTAAGTACTAGAGGAGAAAATAAAAATAGTATTTTACCATTCCCAGTGAAAATCGAACCCACAACCGTCTCACGTGCAACTGTGTACAAGGGTGTCACTGTAAACGGCTGGTTGTGGGTTCGATTCCCACTTGAGGAGTGAAAATATTTAATATCTCCATTTCTTGGCTCTGAAGTCGAACCAAAGCGCGGCGTTAAGTTCCGCCACTTAACACGCAATGCCTCCAAATTCGGTGGAAAGTACTCTGTTCTTCAATTACCGCCCTCCACTTTTATCTTACTTAACGTCAATTATTCAATGTATCTAAGGTACCAGAGCGGAGGCATAAAACAATACATTACATACAGTACATACAATTACCCCGAGTGGAAATCGAATGCATAACTATCGCGTTTACAGTCAGACTCAAAAAACAAACTATTTTCCGTACAAACATATACTAGTACCTATTGTACAAATGTTTCACGTACCCGAGCTCTGCGTGTTGGCGAGTAATAATAAATGAAATATACCATTATAAAACACCCCTTTATTGCTGCCGTGGTTTGTAAGTTTAAAAATGCCGCAATTCGCAATTCGTATAGCCGCAAGATTAATTTATAAGCGAAATATATGAATGTTTGTTGGTATTATTGTTTTGTTTGTGTTATTGCTAGTTTTGGGTTCGATTTCGTATTCTATGAGGGAATAAGAGAATAATTTATAAGGAAGCGGAGAAAAGAAAGATAAGTTTAGAAAAATACATTTTTAGAAAACGTATAACAATTTGAACGCAGCGGGATTCGAACCCGCGTCTCCTGAATACTGTTTGAACGCATTAGTGGGCTTAGTGGTGGCTATGAACACTGGTTTTGAGAACAGGTTTCAGGAGGCGCGGGTTGAAATCCCGCTGCGTTAAAAATTTTATACGTTTTCTAAAAAAGTATTTAGAATTTCCTAAGTGTGTAAATAACACTTTAAAAATGTTAAAAGTAAGATAAGCTTAGGTTTACGCAAAAAAAATAATTTATGAAACTTTAATATGACTTCTCAAACTTTCAATTTAGGAAGATATAAAATTCAAAAGACATAGAAGTTCAAAATAGAATTATTTTTACGTGTTTTTTTAGCATTTTAGAGTATTTTGTGATTACTGTGGTCATTTTTGGAATACTAGGTATATGCTATAGACATAACGACCAGTCGTGGCGCAGTATCACAAATTGTAATTGTAAAGCGGCTGGTTGTGGGTTCGATTTCCACTCGAGGGGTGGAAATGGCACAACCAGTCGCTTTACAGGCACCCTCTGTGTCTTTGCGCCACGACTGGCTCCTACTACTAAATCTTGTCTAATTAAAAGAAGCACACAGAAGAAAAAATAGTTAGGAAAAAAGAAGTAGACAAGAAGAAAAACATAAAAGGCAAACGCTCAACACCATTCAGCCTTTCGATTTTCAGTTACATTAATTATCATAATTAAAGAATTACGACCTGATCTCATTAATTACCCTTTGTCAGAAAATAAGCTATTGTACAGTTTTGTATTGAAAATGTTAATTATTTTGTTTCATTTTAATTGTCATTCATTAAGTGTATAATTTTATAATACATGTATAATTTTGTAGAACATGTATAACTTTGTCTGTTATAATTTGTGCGTATTTTGAATGTTATAACCGAAATGATATGTTAATTAGGACCAGTTGTGGCGCAGTGGCACAAGCGTGTGACTGTAAACGACTGGTTGTGGGTTCGATTCCCACTCGAGGAATGGAAATATTTAATATTTCCATTTCCTTCGCTCTGGTGGTGCTTCGAGACAAAGTGCGGCGTTAAGTTCCGCCACTTAACACGCAATGCCTTCGAATTTGGCGGAGACTGGGGAACTGAGTGTCTTAACACTAGGTCCCTCTGCCTAACCTGCTGTGTGTGGGATAGAGCGTGAAGCTATAATATGTTAATTTCGATGGTATTACAGCAAGAACGTTTAAATTCTGTGTTTTTAAATAAATACTTTGTAATCTGTGGGTTAAAAAATGGAGCATTGGTCGTGGGTTCGATTCCATTCTGGTAAATATTTTTAATTACTGTCATTAGGCAATGAATGAGAATGATAGTCTGGTAAGAAGTAACACTAAGGATTTACTTACCCTGCTGTCTACGAAAAGCGTGACAATAAAAAAAATTAAAAAAATAAAAACTTTTCTTTTATTTTTCAGAGACAAAATAAAGCTTAGTACTTTCTTCTTATCATTTCGAGACACTGCATTGAGTTCCGGAATTCACCGCCGCTCTTTGTATTACCTAAGTATTCTTTGCCCAAATGGGAATCGAACCCACAATTTTCATCGAATTTTATAGAAAGACCCAAAGACAGTTAGATAAATTAAATAAGAGCAAATAGATAGAAAGTACTAATGCTATTAATTTAAACTGTTTCTTTTGAAAAATATTACAATGTCACTTTGACTAATAACTAGAAACATAATTCATTGAAGTGTCTGCCACTCAGCTTAAGTTGGTAGATTGTTTTGATTCATTAATTTAATCATTAACACTTTGTTATTCTTGTATTTCTAATTTAGTAATGAAAATAATTTATATTAATGACAAATTAATGGTGGAATGAAACGAATGATGCTTAAAATGTAAGTTTTAACTTGCAATGCCTAGTTATAAAAAATAGCAATGTAGTCGGATAGAACCGAGTAATAAAATAAAAATTCCGTTCTCCGTACCCAATATCTCGCTTTTTCTTAGGATACCAACAGAGAAGCTAAAGATTTCTTCGAGAGAATCGAATTCACAACTTTTACATTTACAGTCTGAATGGTATACCACTGCACCACCATGAGCTATACCGTATGTAATTTACAATGCTTAAAACAACCAACCACTCTCTATTCTATATATTATATTTATTTTTGGAATCTTGCAGAGTATAAAGTACTGAAGTATGGAACTGTGCCCGCGACTTTGTCCGCGTGGAATTTACCAAAGCAGTTTTAACTGCAGAATCAAAGGAGCCTAAGGTACTCCGTATTACTTCAGCTCTTTGCCAGCGAAAAATTATAGTTATGGTTCACTATTTTGGCTATAATGATTTATACATAAGATATATAGTGGGGAACGGAGTATCTTAACACTAGGTTCCCTCTGCCTACCCCACTGTGTGCGGGATACAGCGTGAAGTTAAAAAAAAAATAGAGATATATACTATGGTAGGCTTTTTTGTAGGACTATTTAAGATAAACATCTCCAGCCTACATTACATTTAGGGCCAGTCGTGGCGCAGTGGCACAAACGTGTACTGTGACTGTAAATGACTGGTTGTGGGTTCGATTCCCACTCGAGGAATTGAAATATTTATTATTTAATTTTCTTCGCTCTGGTGTCGAGACAAACCTCGGCGTTAAGTTCCGCCACTTAACACGCAATGCCTCTAGAATTCGGTGGAAAGTGAAAACAGAGTGTCTCAACACTAGGTTCCCTCTGCCTACCCTGCTGTCAGCGGGATTCAGCGTGAAGCTAAAAAAAAAATAATTGCTTTTTGTTCGATAACGATAACACAATAATAACACGCGATGAAAACATATATGTAGATTATTCTTATACATGTTTTAAGTACTAAAATAATACCTCATTCAATCAACCTCTTATTTTACTTGCAGTGTTTAAAAATTTCAAATAACTTCTATGAATTTTAACCATACTTCGTTTTTGTATGTTGAAATATTTAATTATAAAGTTGTTACGCGGTGACGGCTCACTTTGGTTCAAAAGCAAAGAAGCTATGCGCTATTAATTATTCAATGTAACATCATAATTTTATATTCAACGTCTTGATCTTTATTTTAAGTTTGAAAAGTTGAACTTTATATCAAAATTTGCAGTTACTTTCAAGTAAAATTATGAAAAGTTTTTATAATAACTTTTTTTGAGTTAGTTGAAATACGTGAAGTCTGGAACATGTTATTGAAAAATAAATGTTTAATATTTTAGAAACCTTAGCAGGATTAGAACCTATGCCTTTCCGGAAATATCCAAGTGTTCTAGTCTTTTAAGCTATATGTTATTATCAGGCAACGTTGATTTTTTTATATGCTTACAACTTACTTTTATTCTTAACATATTTCTTTAAAGAGATTTGTATTTAGTAGTCTACATTTTTGTCTAAGAATAATCATGAGACAAAAGAGAATGCTAGATTGCATTCTCTTCAAAAAGCCTTAAAAAATATTGGAACAACAAATATACTTATATATTTATTTATTGCTATATATTTTGACGTCTTTGAAATTTTTAGTAATATATTTTTTTTATTAAAACTATTGAACTAAAAATCTTCAGTATTATATAAACTATATAGTACCAGTTAGAATACTGAGGTTGCACTATGGTAATGGTGGTACCATTATCTTGCCTCACCGGAGTCCCACATAACCACGTCCCGAGTCTCCACTCGGGCTGGTATCCGTAACGGATTTCCTGACGTTAAAAAAAATGGTAATGGTGGTACCATGGCTTTTCCCGCATCGCAGGCTTGCCAGAAAGATCCTAGTGTCAAATAATTCCGTTCTCCCATTTACACCTCAAATTATTGCTTTTTAAGTGGCGTTACTCAACGCCGCAACACAGATCCACAACCGAGTTGTTGAATAACAGAGAAGGATACCTTTTTTTAGGATTAGTACTTCAAAAACAATATGGTAGCTATTAATCTAAATGCAAATGCAAAGCATTCTGTTTGCCTTACGAAAAGATAATAAATCTTATATCACATTATAATGCAAATTGCATGTCAACACTAATTTTGGATGAATACTTTTTTACGTCGAACTTTAGGCCAGTAAATAGACTTTTATTTTGAAAATTTAGTAAAAGATAGATCTGACAAGTTATTGTATTTTTTTTATTCTTTTTCCAGCGTTTTAAGTTAGTCAGAGAGAACGTAGTTTAAAGACTGACTGACAGTTTTTAAAAAAAATGTAGTGGGTTCAAATTCTATGATATTATGTATGAAAGTGTTTTCACGATTTTATTACAGAAACACGTTTTTAGTAACGCCATTAAACAATCGTGTTTGATTGTTTATAATAGATATATAATATTATTTACTGTGCACCAACATTGTATATAATCTGTAAATACAAGAAAGTAAACAATCAATAAAAAGATACATACAAGAGACCATAAATAGTACGTACTCGTACATATGTGAACAAATAAAATAAATAAGTCTTTTTTTTTTTTCAGCTTCACACTGTATCCCGCACACAGCAGGGTAGGCAGAGGGAACCTAGTATTAAAATACTCCGTTCCCCACTTTTCACAAAATTCGGAGGCATTGCGTGTTGAGTGGCGGAACTTAACGCCGCGCTTTGCCTCGTAACCAGAGCGAAAAAAATGGAAATATTAAATATTTCCACTCCTCGAGCGGTAATCGAACCCACCAGTCGTTTTACAGTCACATGCTTATGCCATTGCGCCACGACTGGCCCCAATATGTCTATGCCCATTACAAATAAAATAAAAATGCCTGAATATGATTTGTTTTTGAATATATATTTTTTATCTTAATCACACATGTTGGCGGCGAAAGGAGGATTTAACAACTGGGATTTATAAAGAAAAAACAAAACATAGTGAGTGGACAGCATGCACGCCTTATATATTGTGAATGCCTAAAGCATGTTCGTTGTATACATGACACATATGTTAATGCCTGACAGAAAATAATGGCAATTATTTGACTGGCCTTGTATGTATAAAATAAGATCAAAATAAACTCAAAAGTATTTTAACATATTCAAAGAAGAATAAAATTTAATAAAAAGCCATCCAGATGTGACTGCGTCTAACTGCATACGCGATTGATTGCAGGTTCGATTCTCTCTCAAATAATGATTACTTATACTTAAATGCTTTTCATTTTACCAGTCGGGCAAAATAAAGCACGGCGTTAAGTTACGCCACACAAATCTAATGTTTTGCGTTAGACGGACAGTGGAGAACATTCTTTTCTATCCGACTTCTTTGCTGTGGATGACAAGGAAAAAGATTAATTATTCCGACAGTATTAAAAATATTGTCTTTGGAAAAAGTTTATTTTATGCAAAATTTCTTAATGAATTTTATCTAACGATGAGCCATTAAATTAATAATGGTTCATTCCAAGACTGTTTCTTACCATTACTAATATTTTTGTTACGTTTTCCTTGAATAGATAATACTGCCAGTTGTGCCGCAGAGGCACAAAGTGTGACTGTAAAGCGACTGGTTGTGGGTTCGATTCTCACTTGAGGAGTGGAAATATTTAATATTTCCATTTTCTTCGCTCTGGTGTCGAGGTAAAACGCGGCGTTAAGTTCCGCCACTTAAGACGCAATGACTTCGAATTCGGCGAAAAGTGGGAAACGGAATGTCTTAACACTAGATTCCCCTTTCCTACCCTGCTGTGTGCGAAATATGGCGTGAAGGTAAAAAAAGATAATACTGCCATTCACGGAAAAACATTAATTCAAAAATGTTTTAAGGCTGTCATTGTTTACAAAATATTTCATTAAGAACTCTATAGTCAACATGACTTTACTAAAGATTTATCTCTTATAGTCCGGATTCAGAAAGTGGAGAACGGAGTGTGTTAACACTAGGTTCACTCTTACGATCCTGATATGGAGAAAAATATTACGAAATTAGTTTTAGTATAAGAAATTAGGAGGCCAGTCGTCACGCAGGAGCACAAAATGTGACTATAAACGCGACTGTTTTTGGGTTCGATTCCTACTCGAGGAATTGAAATATTTAATATTTCAATTACTTCGTTCTGGTGTCGTGGCAAAGCACAGCATTGAGTTCGGCCACTCAACACGTAATGCCTTCAGAATTCAGTAGAAAATAGGGAACGGAGTGTCTTAACATTATGTCCTTTTATTAGGGTATCCTGTGGGCGTACCCTGCTATGTGCGGGATACAACGTAAAGCTAAAAAAAAGAAATTAGTCAATTCTGACTAAAAGCTATCTACATGATTCTAGATTGTATAACAAAGTTACTTAGAAAGACGAAGCAAGCTAAAACTTTCTCGCTGTACAATATTCATTTAAGAAAACATTCTCAGTTATAACTTTGTGAAGAAACATCAAAATAAGTAAGCTTAATTAATTTAATACTGTAAATAAAAACAAGTTTTCGAGAAATGGGCATTCTACTAAAGCTTATAAGAAGTTTTTATTGAAAGAGTAAGCGCAAATAAGACAATAGTTAAAAAAGCGATGGCAAAAAGCAGCTTTTAGCCTTTTCCCGCTTCGCGATATTAGAGAGAATCTAGTGTGAAGACACTCCGTTCGCCACTGTCCGCCCGAATCTAAAACATTGTGTGCTGGATGGCAGAGAAATAAAAATAACTAAACCATTATCGTTTAACGGAATGGGAATCGAACTCATAACCAATTGCAATTACTAATAGACGCCATCCTAGTGCACAATAATGATCTCCAATTAATTTTCTTATCTTAATTCAAGAGCATGGATCTATTACTACATCAATAAAGAAAAATCAAACACTTATTTGTTCTCCTTTTTTTAGTAGCTTCACGCTGTATCCCATACACAGCAGCACCAGACAGACGGGAACCTCTTTCCCCCGAATTCGGAGGCGTGTTAAGTGGCGGAACTTAACGCCATGCTTTACCTCGATACAAGAGGTAGGTTTCCTTGCTAAGAAAATAAAAAAAATAAATATTTCCACTCCTCGAATGGGAATCGAACCCACAGCCAGTCGCTTTCAGTCACACGCTTGTGCCACTGCGCCACGACTGGCCCCAAAAAGGAGAATAATATTTATTTAATAACTTCACTCTTCTTTCCAGCAGCAAGATTGAGAACCTAGTGTCAAGACACTCCGTTCTCTCTGACTAACCCGCTACGCAAACTGACATACCTTATATCTTATATTCGTAAATCCATTTAACAGATTATAATAACATAGCATAAACGTACCACAAAAACACTTTAAGGGCTGACCCAATTTCAGCTTTTATTACCTTCCTGGCTATTTTGTTTTTCAACGCCCATAAAATTACACCTTGAAACGATTTTAGACGTCTTGTTAGTATGTTGGCATTTGCCGGTATTTACGATGTACCTCACATTATGTTTTAGGCGGAAGGTAAGAAGCGATGTTTTTTTATTTATAATTTTATTTTGTGTTATATAGCTATCTTGGCTATGTGAGCATCTATGTGACTATTGTGATGATTATGGTTCGATTTCTTTTCGAGGGAATGGTTGTAAGTAAATTATTCTTATTTCTCCGCTCTGGTGACGAGACATAAGCGACTTCCGCCATTCAATATGAAATGTCCTGGATTGAGTTGGAAAGTAGAGGACGGAGTGTCTTGGATGTCTTGTCATTAAACTTTCTGTCTACCTTCCTATACGAGAAAAAACAAAAAAACCACTGAGCCCTTATTTATTTAAGTTATCTTTTATCTTTCTAAGCTCTGATATTGTTAATAAAAAAGGAATTAATATATATATAAAAAAAGATTATTTTAAAAAAAGGTACCGACCTTATATCCGTCGTGTTATAAATTAAATTGTAAAAAAAAAGCTGTCTTTTCTTTTTAATTTGTAGTTCATCCTGCATAGTATATATACTTAATCCGAATTTTAAAAAAATCTATTTGCAAAAAAATATAAAAGGAATGTGATATGTGAGTATAAAAAATATATATGTATACTACATTTTATTACAAGGCTATCGTTATTTTTTTATTTTCACACAATTTATTAAAGCAGTGTAGTCAGAAAACATAGTGTTAAGACACTTCATTCTCCACTTTCCGCCTTACATCGAGGCCGAATCGGACCACGCACTTATTCTTAGCAGAGAAGGAAAAGTAATACAATATAATTTACATTTAGAACATGAGATAATATCTCTATTGCAGGTTTTCTCTGCTGGAAAAATCGTGATACTGTTTTTTTTTTTTATTTTATATGACAAATAAATGTTAAGCAAAGTCTAGTACAAGTGGCAGTAGGTGATCTTAAATTAAGTATAATATATACAAGTACTACTAGTTGTACTAGTAGTACTATACTTAGTTGTGGCCAGTCGTGACCCAGTGGCACAAACGTGTGACTGTAAACGACTGGTTGTGGGTTCGATTCCCACTCGAGGAGTGGAAATATTTAACATTTCCATTTTCTTCCCTCTGCCTAACCTGCTGTGTGCGCGATACAGCGTGAAGCTAATAAATAAAAAAAAACTAGTATAATAGTATAGAAGTATAGTAGTAGTAATCTAGTAGTAGTAGTAGGTAATCAGTAAATAGAGTACAGTAGTCTATAAATTGAGGCTATCAAACTGTTATTTCATGTTTCATTTAAACTTAAATGAATTGAGCAATAGACTTCCATTTAAACAGATTTATGCAAAGTGCGTCAATGCAGCTGCGGCTTTTGTCGTAAATAGTTGTTATACTGTAAACTGACATGCATCTCTCTTGTATTCCACACAGACAGGGCATTTAGTGACGAATCATAAGTTACTTTTTTGTATTATTATTTTTAAATGCTAGAGAAAATCTTAAAAAATATGATGTTGAAAAAGACTTTTAGAAAACGTATAAAAATTTGAACGCAGCGGGATTCAAACCCGCGCCTCCTGAATACCGTTCAGGCGCTCTCACCACTGAGCCATGCGTTCTACTATCCGTGTCGAAATTCTTATACGCTTTATTACAACTTATTTCTGTAGCATCTCTGTAAACGACTGGTTGTGGGTTCGATTCCCACTCGAGAAGTGGAAATATTTAATATTTCCATTTTCTTCGCTCTGGTGTCGAGGTAAAGCGCGGCGTTAAGTTCCGCCACTTAACACACAATGCCTCCGAATTCGGCGGAAAGTGGGGAACGGAGTGTCTTAACACTAGGTTCCCTCTGCCTACCCTGCTGTGTGCGAGATACAGTGTGAACCTAAAAAAAAAATAGGACTTACCTTGATAAACATTCTAAGTATGATCTGCAACAGGATGATGAAGCTACCTTCAGTATTTTTTTGTATACTCACAAAATGTCTGCTTGGAAAGTTATTCCTTTTCTTTCATTTACTTCTTTCTCCTTTCAATTTAAGGAATATACCATATAAATGTATCTATCTTACAGAATTAGGATAAAATGATACTATACATGAATGGGAATCAAACCCATAATCAATAAGTATACAGACTCCAATCATGCCAAAATTTCGTTTATTCAAAGAGAACCTACTATATCCTTTTTTTTAGCTTCACGCTGTATCCCACACACAGCAGGGTGGGCAGAGAGAACCTGTGTTAAGACACTCCCTTCCCTACTTACCGGCGAATTCGGAAGCATTGCGAAATTGCGGCACTTAACAAAGTGGCGGAATTTAACGCCGCGCTTCGCCTCAGTACCAGAGTAAAGAAAATGGAAATATTTAATATTTCCACTCCTCGAGTGAGAATCGAATCCACAACCACTTATTTGAAGTCACACGTATGCGCCACTGCGCCACGACTGGCCCCACCTACTATATACGACGTAATATTTATCGAACACTCATAATTATTAAAGTTTCTCAACAATAACACAACCCCTGTATAAAATTTACACAAATTTCAAATTGAAAACTGACAAAAGAAAATGAAATATTACAACGGTACTTCCGATTTACTCATAGAATTTGGTAAAAGAGGATATAATTAATAGGTAAAATTTGTAAATCTCATAAAGTGGGTCAAAGATTGCGCAAGCGTTTATGGCAAATTGTTTTGGCAGTTAACGGCTACAAATGCAGTTACGTTGAAATACTGCTCTTAATTGGGCTATAGCTCTCTGGAACAGTGACAGATAGTCATCGCTTGTATGCCAGAGGTTACGGGTTCTGTGTGAGGAAATTGTTTGATATAGTGACATGTTTAAAAATCGGAGTGTTTTAAAATAAAATGGAGATAATTGGAATGCACAGAGTTTATTTACATAATGTTAATGAAAAATAATAAACTGTTATATATTTCAGAAGATTGTTATTGTTATTCGGCTGCCTGCGATTGCGAGGGGTTGTGGGTTCTATTCCTTTTCGGTTGAATAATCTTATTTTAGTTATTATAATTTCACCACTCTGCAGCATGAGACAAAGCGCGGTATTGAGTCCTGCAACTTGACAAGCAATGTCTTGAATTCTGGCAGAAAGTGGAGAACGGAATGTTTTGACACTAGGTTCTCTCTGACTACCCTTCTATTGTGGAAAGAAGGCTGAAGCTGTTTTTATATATTTATTCAGTGTCTTCACTTCTTAGTATAATTTCACAGTTTGAACATTGACAAATTGAGTTTTCCGAATCGAATATGTCAAAAACATAGAAATAAATTGAAAAACTTACATCTAATGGAAAACAATAAAACAACAGAAGTTATATTATAATGTGATTTGTTTATTTTACATTATTTGCGTTCAAATAAAACTTTTATATGCTATTGGCCTATTTGAAATATATTATAGCTTTATACAGTCGCATCGTAAGTTAAAATCACAAAGAGAGATGAAAATAAGACAAAGAGGTCAGTCTTATACTTGGGAAGTTTGTAAACACGAATAACCAATATTTACAAAAGTTGGGAAGACACATACGCGAAGTAATAAAAAGGAACGTCTAGTAAACAAACAGGTAGAGACTAAATGCTTTACATTTCAACATCCCATGCGAATAACCTATTCACATAAACGTCTATCGTACAGTTCATATTGATAACAACCTTACGTATATATAAATCTCACAAGATGTCTCACATCGCTCGCACACATTATTTACAAGTTTCATTTAAAGTAATCACGTTAAAATTATCGTATAGTAAATACAATAAAATTGGGAAATAGTCTAATTGACTCGAAAATGTTCGGTACCAGGTCACCTCAAGCTTGAAGCGTCCAGTACCAGTGGCCTCGGCTAAAGAGAGACAAAGTCAGGTGGCGGAGGTGGTAATGTTAACACTGGTGTCTCAGAAGGCTCCAGGTTTTCTGAACTAGCTCCAGGTAGTGACCACGTTGAACTGCCTGTAGCGGTTACTCTAGGGCCCATATTGTCATATGCTGGGGCATTGCAACAAGTTCTACTTCTACGAGGAAGAGTTGCTCCACCACTAAGTAAGTCCGGATATTTTCCAGGCTCACCTCTCCCCGATACTTGAACAGAAATAAAAATATTTCCATATGGGACCGGTACAGCGAATTCAGCCGGTGGAGGTGGAAAGGCTCCGGGTGTACCTTCTATTGTTATGTGAACTGGATCAAAACCACATCCTCTTGGTGTTTCATCGACAGACAAAGATCGTTCAGTCAATTCAAAGTTGCACGGTGACGCCATGTCCGCGATAGAACGATCACAGCTTACGACAACAGACGCATCAATTAAGCGTTTCTCTTGATCCATGAAACTTCGGCTAGGTGGAACAGTTCGCCTTCTCAGATGCCAACATGCCACAGCGGCAATAAAACCGAGAGCAGCTAATGCGCCTAAGGCTCCAAAAACAACACCTAATAATTGTGGTATACCTGGAGCAGTGCGTGCAGTGGCTGTTTGAGATCTTGGTAAAACAAGGCTTATTACAGCTCTAGCTTCTCCTGCCATACTTTTCCCAATACACGTCCACTCTCCAGCTGCACTAGACGTCACATTTAATAGCGTTATATTCACCCATCTAACACTACCGGGTACTCTTTCGTCAGAATTATCATCTTCGATAACTGTATCCGTTTCTTCCATATCGCAGTCTACTGTACTATTGCGTATTTCCACACCATCCAACATCCATGTCACATTGGGCTTAGGAACTCCATGGACCCAACAACCGAATGTTGCAGGTAAACCAACTTCTGCTCTTACAACTAGGGTGCTTGATCGTACTTCTGGCGGACAAACCATGGCCTCACTAAGAATATTTCGCCATTTATTTCCTGATTGTGTAGATGGCTCGACACAAACTAACTCCTCTGTACCCAACTTGCTTTCTAAAAACCAATCTTTGAACTCACGTAAACGACAGTCACATCGCCAGGGATTTCCAGAAAGTTGCATCGTCTTAAGTGCAGGAAGAGCAAAAGTAATCAAACGTAGGAATGTAAGTTGATTTCTTCGTAAGTCTATTGTCTCTAGAGATTTTAAATTTCTCAAGGCGTTTGTATGTATTGTCCTTAGTCTGCAACCATCCAGTGATAAAATCCGTAGATGTGGAAGTGGTGGGAACTGGTCCGCAACTAGTATAGTCAATGGATTGTTACTTAATACTACATGTCGTAATCTTTCGTTGCCTCTGAATATATCCCTCGGAAGGATAGCTAAGTCATTATCAGCTAAATCGACTTCTATTAAAATCTTTAATTCTAGAAAAGCATCTGCGTGGATAGATCTAAGTTTGGTGGCTCGTAAATTAAGCCGTTGTAAATTGAGTAGACCGATATTATAGAACACTTCTTGCGGAAGGTTTCTTAGCGGGTTGTCATGGAGATCTAAGACTTGTATATCGGATGAGAGAGCTGGCGGGCGGCGTAGGTCACTAGAGGCACACATGGCAGTTTTCTTCCCCGAGGACCACTTGCAGCGACACGTCGCGATGTGAGCGCAGTCGAGCCAGTCACTGGCTGTCCTCGCGGTACACGTCGTGAAGATAACTATCCAATACCACCTGGCCCACGACACGCGCATACTCATCTCATTTCGGATTTGTCTTTGCACCGGCCGTATGCCTGAAACAATGAAAATTATGGTCAATTATTAAATTATATCTTGTATGTATTTTCATCTGAAAATTTATATAAATTATTTATTACTTAGCGGTATTCAGGGTTACAATATGAACGAATAAATCAACTAGAATAAGCCTAAAGCTATCTATCCAATTTCACTTTCATTGAACTAAGCGACGAAGTTTATGTTACTTTATCAATAACTAATAGAATTTCATAAACAACGATGTTATAAATAGTTGCCGAAATACTTTTTGAATATTAACTTTCTTTTTGCCTGAGGTGGGAAATGATATCGAATTATTTGTAATGACTATATCATGGCGTAGCGGGACAATGTCTGAGTGTATACTTGATGGTCGTGGGTTCGATTGCATTGCATTTTATATATTTTCATTTCTTTGCTCTGGTACTTAAGACAGAGCGCGGCGTTGAGTTCCGCAGATACAGAATTTCAAGTGGAGACGGATTGTCATGATATTATCGGGTGTTCTCTGACTCCTCTCCTGATCCTATTATCGGGAAAATCTTTAAAACTGCATTTTCTTATGTACTATAAGATATATGTACATACATACATCGTTTTGTATACTACAACATTTCACGCGCCTTAGTATTTCCATTGATTATAGTTTAATTAGTTTAAATGAATGCAGAGTAGCGCTTCCTATAATGAGGAAGCTTAAGATCTTACGTAACAATATGGGTAAGATTATCCATTTCTACATACATATAAGTATCGGTGTTTAAACGAGAAGCAATCGTGGCACAATGGGACAATGTTCAATTATAAATGGGGGAACGATTAAATTAAATCATTATTTACTGCTTAAGACCGATAAAGCGCGGCGTTGATTTCCGTTACTTAAAGCAAAATGGCTAGTTTTTGGCAGAAAGCGGAAATTGGAAAGCCTGAAAAAAAATTAACGTAATATACATTCTCAATTAATGTATGTATTTTTAAATAAATTATTTTAAGTGGATTAAACGTGTATATTTTGGTATTACAATCTTTATTTTAGAAACACTGACCCTTAGACTTTACCATAGTCCATGGTCACAGGTACATTGTAAGATGTATTTTCGATTACCAAAATATACACAATTAATCCGGTTAAAATAGTTTGATTTGAAAGTGAAAAATAACACATATAAAATAAATTAATAGTATGTATACTATGCTATATTAAAACAATATTTCCGTACCTAGGTTATATAAGATTTAAATTAGCGTCTTACGAAAACGTCCCAAGCGTTCAAGACATTCATTACGCGTCCATGTCGAAATTTTTATACAGTTGTTATAACTTTTATTGTCACAAGATAATAAAATAATTTTAAGTCCTTTATTCTTTTGTAGGATATAATGATAGCTATATGCTTTTTTCCCGCTTAGCAGAATAATTAGGGACAATTTAGTGTCAAGACACTCCCATTTCTACTTTCTAATTTCTACTTTCTCTGTACGTTCTACGACTACAAGTCAATAATTTAAATAATTTGTATGATGTAAATTTTTGACTTATGGTTGTGGGTTCGATTCTCACGCGAGGAGTGCGAATATTTCATATTTCCATATTCATATCCCTCTGGTATCAAACTAAAGCACGACTTTAAATTCCCACCACTTAGCGTGCAATGCCTCCAGAAATCGACGGAAAATGGAGAGCGGAGTGTGTTAACACTATGTTCTCTCTGCCTACCCTGCTATGTGCGAGACACAACGTGAAACTAAAAAAAAAAAAGAAATTTTCAGACACTTAACACAAAGATACTCAACAAAAATCTACTCAGCAAGACTTGGCATGACAGACTTATTTGCCATCCACACATTTCAAGATGAATACGGTTTTGATAAACGTTCGCAATGCCCCATACAGCCCGGAGGTTTTCTGTCAAGATTAGAAGGATTAATGGAAGCGATAGGTTATTTGTCTTGTCCAGTTGGTTCCGGCACCAATCTGGGAATATTTGTTGGAATGTACCATGATTTCATTAGATTATTTTCGTTAAGAGAGGTTTATTTCGCAATTTATCATTGTGATGTAGAGGTGGTTGAAAAACATGGAATGTGTTTTTTCAAATGTTATTGAGGAAATAATGTTGGTATAAAGTGTTTATTGTAATTTCGGTTTTAGAATTTTAGTTCGAGGTTCAACGTTTGGTTAAGAGGTTGATTTAATTTTTTTAATATGAATTTTATATAAAAACAAGTGTCTTAAATATATAATGTTTTCAAGCTATTTCATAATTTGCATTTCCTTGCATCTGAAAAATAAAGAGCGGCATTGGAATCCGCCAATCAATTTATAATGTAGTTAGTTCAGGCAAGAATTCTTATACACCTTTCGATCGAATTGAATAGTGGAGTGTCTAGACACTAAGCTCCTTGTCTCTCCTATATGAGAAAAAGTATAAATGCGGAAATATCGTGGGGCCAGTAGTGGCGCAGTGGCACAAAGTGACTGCAAAGCGATGGTTGTGGATTCGATTCCCGCTCGAGGAGTGGAAATATTTATTATTTACATTTCCATCGCTCTAGTCTTGAGGCAAAGCGCGGCGTTAAGCTCCGCCACGGGGAATGGAGTGTCTTAACACTAGGTTCACTCTGCCTACCCTGATGTGCGCGGGATACAGCGTGTAGCTAAAAGAAAAAGAAAACAGAAATACATTAGACACCTAATATTTCCTCTCAAGATATCCACAATAACTTGACGCGCCATGTGAAATGGTAAAGCCTAAATGTAATGAAACACATAAATCACTTTGTTAGCTGTTAGCACACGTGTTCATGCGATATTGATCTTTTACCAGATTCGTTTTTGCTTGTCGCTATAGCTGTTAGTTATATTAGTATTCTCCTTTAATATGTTTTATTAAGGTTAGTAAATGTCATCGTGGCGCAGTGGTACTTCTGAATGTAAACGCGATTGGTTATACGTTTGATTCTTATTCGGATTAATTTGTATATTATAAATATGTATATTTTTTTAAAGCTTCATGCTGTATCCCGCACATAGCAGGGTAGGCAGAGGGAACCTAGTATTATGACACTCTGTTCCCCATTTTCCGCCGATTTTTGGAGGCATTGCGTGTTAAGTGGCGAAATTCAACGTCGCGCGTTGCTTCGATACCAGAGCGAAGAAAGTGAAAATGTTAAATATTTCCACTCCTCGAGTGATCATCGAACCCACAACCAGTCATTATACGGTCACACTTTGTGTATCTGCACAACGACTGGCCCATGTAATTCATACAGATTCATTTTCCTTCAAGATAAGTTTTAATACGCGTTAAATAACGAATATCAACGCTATATTTTGTCTTAATAGATATTAAAATAATTTAAATATTTTATAATAATTGCTATAAACAAAAATCGGACCCATAGTCATATTCCAGCCAAATGTCATCTGTCGAACGCTGGCCTCATTATAAATAAAATGTTATACATAATTTATTATTGTGTCCAAAAAATATCTAGATCCAAATTTGTTCTACCTGAGGCACTTGTCAAAGTAAATGATAGAGTAATTACTTGAATAACGAAATCTTCTTATTAAAAACGAAACGATTTCTTTAATAGATTATTATTTTTATATTTACAAAGAAAATGTTGTTTAATAAATAATTGTTTGTACGTATTTATTGGATATTGTCTTTTTTAACAGATTCAGTTTTTTTGAAGTGAAAACTTCTTTAGGCGCGTTGAGCGTTTTGGTAGAGGGTAAAATCCTCGGTTCGCGTCACCGACATGCTAATGATAATAGTATATCTATAGCTATGGAGAGCCAGACTAGCGCACGCGCAGTAGCCTGTGTACACGTATAATTAATGTTCAAACTTGAATTCATTGAAATTCGTGTAAATATAAATACTATGTATAATTAAGATAATTGTATATTCATTATTTTTTCAACCACTTTGTATTCATATTTTGTTCATGATTTGTTTAACCCATCATATGTAACTAATAAATAAAACATAAAAAAATCATATAATTTTTGCATATAGTTTTAATTACACTCAACTTAATAGTTCCGTTTTCACTTCTATCGGCAGTCCCACGACTGCTACTGTTTTTTTTCGCACAGCAGGATAATCAGAGGCAACCTAATACGGGCATAAGTTGCTTATAAGGAATTCTCAACCGCGAACTTTTTTTTTGTTAATACTGTTTTTGTAAAGTATTTTTATTTTATTTATTTTTTTTAACCTAGTGTCAAGACACTCCGTACTCCGAAAATCAGGACATTTAATGTTGACTGACAAAAATCAACTCCGTACTCCATCAACAAGTTTATTCCATATTTATATAAAATATGTGTAGAATTAAAAAGAAGTTTAGCAGTCAGATTACTCGAAATATATCCAAGTGGCGCGGGTTTGAAGCCCGCTTGGTTCAAATTTTTATACATATACAAAAATGTTTATGAATCTTGTAAGTTAGTGAATAACAATAATATGATTTTTTGTTGTTGCGATTACTACACTTTTTGAAATGATCCTATTTTTAACCGGATTAATCGCGTATATTTTTGGTATTCGAAAATACATTTTTAGAAACCCGACGTTTCGAACATATTACAGTTAGTGATACACAGGTGAGTCTACCTGTATTTTGTGTATTTTCGAATACCAAAAATATACGCGATTAATCCGGTTAAAAATAGTTTTATTTTAATAGTGGATGACAGTTCAAACTGTGACTAACCAAATAAGCAAAAACAAAAAGTTATCTTAGCCTCTCTATTCCAAACACTTGACGTTTGCAAAGTAAAATACTTGTTTGGTGAATTATTATAGATTTCATACGAGAATTTGTTATTGATTCTTAAAACTTTCAAGGTATTTATTTTCGCAAACTGCGGTCTGTTTGTGATAGCAGTTTCCTGATATTTTTCGATACAATACTACGAAGTACAAAGTTTATAACGGTTTGAGCTAGTTTCTTAAATATTGACATATTTTGTCCAATTACTTGTCGTTTGCTTTAAACTTGGGAAACCTAGATATTTTTGTTTACGCTGCTGAACTTAATTTTATCAAAAGGGGAAGTATATGAGTTAAATTGTTACACTAAAATAATATATGAGGTACTTTAAGTTTAAAGGAAACATAAATAATTTAAAAATAAGAAGACATTTTCGAGTTTGATTCTTTATTGCATAAATTGAAAATGTGTTAAATGTATAAGAATTATATTATCTTTATTTTGACTAGTTCACTCTAGTGACTAGACAAAGCACTTTGTGAAAATCCCTACAGCGTTATGGTGATGTCAAGTGGAGTAATATTTCTTAATATACTTTTTAAAGGTATTTCTGCATAACGCAGGATTTTTTGAAATAATCTAAGGAGTCTGTGTTGAGTGATGGAAATCGTCAATGCATTAACTACTTACAATATTCACACCTTGCACAACGCAAAATTGATAAAAAGAACCTAGTGTGAAGATAAGGACGAAGACAAGGACAAAGAATTCCTTTGATTTTGAATGGAGCCCATGAATAACCAAAATTAATTATTTTACCAAATATAAATATCATTTTAAACAAAAAAAAAACATATCATGCTATCAACATACCAAAAAACCTTATTTGTGAAATAAACAGTCAAGTTCAACAGAACACTAACACGTAACACTTAAGCGGTTTCAAAGTTACGTCGCGCCGTAGTGTTACCGTACAAGCGACGAAGTTTGCACGTTAAATGAAATAAGTAACGACAAACAGTGTGCTTTTCAATTATTCTAAAGCTTTTTATTTACTAGTTTTAAATTCTAATTGGTTTAATGTACGTTTAATTTAGGCTTCAGGATTTAGAATAGTGCTTTTAAGTTAAATGAATTAAATGTTTTTTTACTATTTTTATAGTGTTATTTCACACTTAGGAAAATTGGAAAATACTTTGACCTTGACTTTATAAAATCTTCAAATTTTTATACGTTTTCTAAATGTATTTTTCTATATTCTTAAGTGTGAAATAAGACTTTAGAAAATGTTAACAAATATATTTAATAAATAGCATTCTCTCTTACCAAACGATTATTAGAATAATCTGTGGGTAGCAGAAATATGTAAAAAAATATCTACAAAGATGCTAGCAAGAAAAATAAGTTAAAATAAAGAGTTTCGACGCAGCTAAAAAATAAAGATTATTTTTTGCAGACATTTCCGTGTTAAGTTCGGTAACTTAGGGCCGTGTTTTCTTCTCCTGCTCACCAGAGCGAAGAATTGAAAAAAAATGTATTAAAATAATCGTTTAATCGAATCGAGATCAAACCCTTAATGCTTACATCTTTTAACTTACGGTTATCACTTCAAAATTGCCTCGATATATATAATACACTTGAAGCAATTAAAATAGACTGTCGTGGTGCAGTGTGACGCATTTGACTATAATCGCGATGGTTGTGAGATCGATCCAATTCGATGTAATAATTATATATTATTTTTATTAATTCGCTCTTTACACATAACACAGGCCGACAAAATTGACCCGAGTCTCTGACCCAGAAACAAGAATATACATTTCCAAAGGTTTTTGGGGTCGCTAAGTACAAATATGCTATATACAAATATATATAACCTCAAAAATAACACTTTTACTTTAGGTTAGTTGGAGAAAGCCAGAGTCAATTGAATTCTTTGGACCACAGATTCGGATACAGCGCATTAAAAACCTTCGGCAAAAGAAGTATACGCTAGTCTCTGGGTAAAAATTTTGTTCGCCTACACAGGCCGACAAAATTTTGTAAATTCAGGTGAAAAATGAAGAACACAACAGAACTTGATATTAGGTATCCCCCCTATACATGGGAAACTGGGCAAAGTGGCTATTAAAATAACTACCTAAGTTCATACACTTATATGTGCATATATTATGTAGGCTATCTCAACGCCTGCCATTGTCACGCTTAACGCTCCCATAACGCATTTAACGAAGCGCTTGATTCCATTAAACAACCACTAAGGGCCTGTTCACGCTTCTTTCACATTCACTTGAGTGTTAGAAATTTGTTAGAATAGTTTTAAATTTGCATGCTGTAAAGGAAATACACTGTTTTTGAGTACCGTGGTACAGTACGACAATGAATGAATGTCTGACTATAGGTTCGATTACCATAGATAATGGGACGAATTATTAAAATTTAATTCAAATATCAATGAATAATTAAATGAATAAATTGGAGACAGTAGTGGCGCAGTAGCACAAACGTGTGCCTGTAAGCGGCTGGTTGTGGGTTCGATTCCCACTCGAGGAGTGGAAATATTTAATATTTTAGCCTTCGCTCTGGTATCAGAAGAAAAGCGCGGCGTTAAGTTCCGCCATTTAAGACGCAATGCCTCCGAATTCCGCGGAAAGTGGGGAACGGAGTGTTTTAACACTAGGTTCCCTCTGCCTACCCTGCTGTGTGCGGAATAAAGCGTGAAGCTAAAAAAATTATTCTTATATAAAACATAAAAATCCAGACTTCTTACTTCTTATAACACAAACAGATATTATATAATGTAAATTCAACAAAAGTTTAAAGTATACTTTAATAAGCCAGCTACTTTACATAGCACTGCCACGTTAAGCTTTCATAGTAAAAAGCGCTCATAAATTTAAACTTACTTTATTCCAAATTTCAAAACTAACCGCAGTAGCAATGTCAAAGTACTGTGTTTTATATAAATTTACAATAATATAAAATTACTTTTAGGCCATCGTAGCTCAGTGGTATAGTCTCTGACTGTAAAGCCGATTGTTTGGGGTTCGAGTCCAGTTTAGGAGCAGGGTAGTCAGAGAGAATCTAGTGTAAAGACATACTGTTCTCGCCGTAAAGCCTGAAAATTCAGACATTGCCCCTTGAGTGACGAAACACAACGTCACATTTTACCTTACAAAATGGAAGAATGTAAATATTTGTACATACAATCATTACCTCGAGTGGAAATCGAACCCATATTTATATATTTATTTAAAATGTTTTCATTTCTTTGCTAAAGTAGGAGATAACGTAATTCCGCGATATACAAGAAAATAGTAACGCTTTATAAAAACATGTTTTAAAGGAATATACTCGTATAGTATCTTTAACATTGTTAAAGTGTTATTTATACACTTAAGAAATGCATGAATAAGCGGTCAACGGTTAACCAACCTAACGGTTTCCAGAAACGTGGGTTCAAATCTGGCTGGGACCAAATTTTTATACGTTGTCCAAAAATGTTTTTGTTTTTAAATATATATCCTAACTATTAGTATATAACTAACTAGTAAAGGTTAAAAATATATTATTAAACATATTATAACATAGAATACTATTAATGTGGCCAGTCGTGGCCCAGTGGCACAAGAGTGTGACTGTAAACGACTGGTTGTGGGTTCGATTCCCACTCGAGGAGTGGAAATGATATTTCCATTTTCTTCGCTCTGGTGTCGAGGTAAAGCGCGGCGTTAAGTTCCGCCACTTAACACGCAAGCCTCCGAATTCGACGGAAAGTGGGGAACGGAGTGTCTTAACACTAGGTTCCCTCTGCCTACCCTGCTGTGTGCGGGATATAGCGTGAAGCTATTTAATTTTAATTTATTTTTATTCTATTCAAGTTAATGTGTAGAATTAAACGCCGTTGATATTCACTAGTGAAATCTATTATACTTTAAAAGAGCAACTGTTGAGTTTCTCGCTGCCTTTTCTTAGCAAAACTGCCTTCGCTTTGCGATTCGGTAATAGCTTTTCAAAGACGACGTTGCTGACATTTTTACAATAATTCACGATTTAAAAGACCTTGTAATGGCATTTGTATGATAGTTATTAAATTTGTGGTAAAATTACAAGTTAAAGGGAGACTTTACAGTATTTTTTTTATATTTATACCTAATATTACAAAGTGCTCACTAAAGTAATTTATTTAATTTTCTTTTTATGCTTTAAAATATGAAAGCTTTTTGTAAATGTAGTTCAATGTCACGTATTATTTTGTAGTCAGAAAGAATCTATTTTAACTTCACTTCTCTATTGTGTGAATCTTGTGACAAGACACTCTCTTTTCCACTTTCCACCCAAATTCGATACATCATCATTACATAACTTTTTCGTTATATTGCAACATTCGGGGATGGATTTATAAAAAAATAAAGTAGCTTATATTTAGAATGAGATTATTATGCGGAAAATGGGAAACGGAGTGTCTTAATACTAGGTTCTCTCTGCCTACTTGCTGTGTGCGAGATACAGAGTGAAATTTAAAAAAGTATTATTTTTAACATATTAAAGTGTTATTCAGACACTTAGGGAATTGTGTTTTTGTTTCTACTGGTGTTTCAATAGTGTGAATATGTTTCACCCCCCTGTATATAAAGTAGTAGATCATTGATTTAAAAAAAAAATATATGTTTTATTTATTAGTTACATATGATGGGTTAAACAAATCATGAACAAAATATAAATACAAAGTGGTTGAAAAAATAATTAATATACAATTATCTTAGTTATTTATAGTATTTATATTTACACGAATTTCAATGAATTCAAGTTTGAACATTAATTATACGTGTACACAGGCTACTGCGCGTGCGCTAGTCTGGCTCTCCATAGCTATAGATATACTATTATCATTAGCATGTCGGTGACGCGAACCGTTTTCACTTCAAAAAATGATTTTAAAGAGGTCCTAATATCGTAAAATACATTATATAATTTTATTATAACACTTTTATCTTATCTTTTAATGACATGTGCATTATTGTGTATCATCTAAACACTTAATATCGCCTGTCCTTGTAGGACAGTGGAGGAGCGTTCAGTTTCAGAGTAGACGATCTATACCTAGTTAAGCTTCACTAAATTCAGGTAAAAGCCACACCAAATTAGACTTTTCATTGAACTGTCAACCTAAAGTTATATTCGTAATATAATATCAAAGTTGGAAGGAGTTTTTGATGTAGCGAAGTTGAGTTTCTAACGTAATAACACTGGACATAGGTCTTCAGAGACTATTGCATTTTATGTTGGATCCGTTCCGTTCTCGCTCTTTGGTGTCAAAATCATTTTCTATGTCTTACTTAGTAAAGCCATTGACGCGTAAAATAGGCGTTACCATGGCAACGTATTGGTCAACATATGTAAAAATGTATGTGAAACATATGGAAGTAAAATCTTTGATATATTATTATGAAAAAAAATTGTGGCCATCGTAGCGCAGTTGGCTTTGGGACAGCGTCTGGCAGAAACACGATAGTTTTGGGCTCGATTTTCTGTTAAGGAAATAATTATTTATTATTTTAATTTCTCCGCTCTAATGTATAAACCAAAACGCGTCGTTAACGGAGTATCTTGACACTACTCTGACTACCCTTCTATGCAGGAAAAAGCGTGGTTCCTTTTTTTTATTATGAAAAATATTATTTTATACTTCAGCACTTCTATTTAAACTTCAACTATTTTAAATTTTATAATTACACGTTCAATGTCTGATCTGTGAAATGTTTATATTTGTGCTATATGTGTTTTTAGTTTACCGAGACAAGGTGTCATGAGGGAGGTTCAAAAGCGTAGAACTTCGAAAAGTTTAAATCATATTTTAAAACGGTAATAAATGTATTGTATTATAGATATTCAGCTTCACGCTTTCTTCCGCAAAGCAGAGACAAAGTCAGAAGGAGCCTAATGTCATACTTTGTTTTCTATTTTCGACATCAAATGTTAAGTGGCGGAACTCAACGCCGCGCTTTGTCGGACTAGAGTGAATCAATGAAAATAATCTAAACATGCAGCCATATGTCTATATTTCTTTTTATAAATAATTATAAATTTAATTTTATATACTTAAATATACTAAAAGATTTTCACTACTTTAATTGATCGATTTTCTAACCCTTGGTCCACCTTTCCATTTACGTTCAATTTATGTCACTACAAGTCCTTTGAAGAATTATTATATAAAATCTTTTCAAGTTACAAGTTTCAACATAAAAACATTTTTACTTAAATACCACAAAAAAAAACAGGCGAGAAACTCTACTTTCTTACATCACCGCAACCAATTTTAAGCTTCTTTAACTTTTTATTGCAAAAACTACCGCTTAATAGACGTTCTCTTTAAAATGTTTTTAAGTGTGTAGAGATATTTTATTTAAGTGGATGTTCAACAAGTTCTTTCAACATTTTCAAAGTGTTATTCACACACTTGGGAAATTGAATAACAGTTTTAGAATACGTGTGTTAATTTGAACACAGCGGGATTAAAATCCACGTCTCTTCGAAATATATTTTTTTAGCTTCACGCTGTATCCCGCACACAGCAGGGTAGGCAGAGGGAACCTAGTATTAAGATACTCCGTTCCCCACTTTCCGCCGAATTCGGAGGCATTGCGTGTTAAGTGGCGGAACTTAACGCCGCGCTTTACCTCGACACCAGAGCGAAGAAAATGGAAATATTGTGAAATTTATTATCTATACTTATATTAAAAATGCGAATGTCTGTGTGTTTGTCTGTCACGCTTTCACGGCTATACTACTGATCCGATTTGTATGAAATTTATAATGTAAAGTAGTAAAAATGACTAGGTGTAACATACTTAGTTTTTCAAAAATCAACCTCTAAAGGGTTGACATAGGGGATGAAATTTTGTATGAAAAATCTAAACGGCTTTCCCGATTCTAATGAATTTTGGTATAAATATAATTGATTATCCAAGGTTAAACATAGGCTACTTTATTTTTTAAAAATCCACCCCTGAAGGCTGCAGTTAGATCACGCGGTGAAGCCCCGAACGGGGCCTTTTATATATCTATTGAAATAGATCAAATGTCATTATTTGTGACGATATTGAACGTCGGTCAGCACGTGGAATTGTCATCTTACTTCCTTCCAAGTATTTTACATTTTTCAAAAACTGACTTATTTTAGAGTAAACAGTGGGTTCACCGGTGGGACCACGTGGGTCAAAACCTCCCCCAAAGCAGAGAAATAAACATGAATTAAATATAATCATAAAAATAATTCACATGCGTGGGAATCGAATCGACGACCAATCGTGCTCACAATCAAATGCTGTTCAAGTGCACTAAGATGGCCTCATTTTTTAATTTTTTTTTTGTTTCACGATGAACCTCGCACACAACGGAGTAGGCAAAGAGATCCTAGTGTTAAAATATGCCGTTCCCCATTTTCCGCCGAATTCTGGAGACTGTTAGCGTGTTAACTGGTGGTACTAAATGCCGCGCTTTGCCTTGACATCAAAGCGAAGAAAATGGAAATGTTAAATATTTCCACTCCTTGAGTGGAAATCAAAACCATAACCAGCCGCCTTTACAGTCATACTTGTGCCCCTGCGCCACAACGACTGGCCTTAAATATAGTCTACTACTCAATTGATGTTAAAATATTGTAAAAAAAAAACGATTTTTATACCATTCCATTAAAATTCGAAAAAAATCTACCTTTGTGCCATCCACTAAAGTAGGTTACAACTTATATGCAAACTTTCATGGGAAAATGTTATTTAAGTCAATAGGATTACCAAATATTTACTCAATTGAGTACAGATTCCGGAACAAACAAGGGTGTCCCATATTTACCATCTACAATTTCTTTAGCTAATGCAATAATATAATATATGCAAATGTCCCCATTTGCACGCATTTTTCTTCACGCACGTTCCCGCATAGCAGGTTAGTTAGAGAGAACATAGTGTCAAGACACTCCGCAAATATAATTTAGACATTGTCTCTTAATCTCTTAACAGACAGAGGTAATAAAGTGACCTTCGCTGCTATTTTTTCTGGTTGTCGTCCGGAATTAAAAATGATATCAAAAGACAACATAACATTTAATAATTAATTTAAAAGAATTCAATAGGGCAATTGTGATGCAGTGCGATAGTGTCTGATTGTGAACGTGATTGGTTGTTTGTTCAATTTCCACTTGTGGGAATCTATCTTGGGAAAGTATTTAAATTAGTTTCATTTCTTCCTTCTAATACCTAAGACAAAGCGTCGCGTTGACGCCCACCACTCAAAGCGCAATGTCTAAGAATTGAGTTTCTTAATGTTTCATTTTCACTTTCTAACTGTTGATTAGCGGAATTCAACGCCGCGCTTTATCTTGTTCCCAAAAGCTGACAAGAGAAAATAACAAAATTATGGTAATTCCATCAAGCGGTAATCAAACTCCCAAACAATTACAATAAAAATAAGACTGTTTCACTCCACCATTTACAAAATATTTTTTTTTTTTAGCTTCACGCTGTATCCCGCACACAGCAGGGTAGGCAGAGGGAACCTAGTGTTAAAACACTCCGTTCCTCACTTTCCGCCGAATTCGGAGGCTTGCGTGTTAAGTGGCGGAACTTAACGCCGCGCTTTACCTCGACACCAGAGCGAAGAAAATGGAAATATCATTTCCACTCCTCGAGTGGGAATCGAACCCACAACCAGTCGTTTACAGTCACACGCTTGTGCCACTGGGCCACGACTGGCCACAAATATAAAAATATGTATATACAAATCAAACCACTCTCTTTGGTAATGTAACAGAATGACACCTTGAATTCGCTTATTCCATTTGAAAACAGGCATAAAACCTAGAAAGACGAATTCGTTATATTATAAATTATTATAAATTATTATTATCCGGCCCCTTTCTCGTTATCATTACATTGTGTAGTTCAAAGAAAATTCGCGAAATGAAAAATTACTTAATATATTCTGCTTTTGAAAAGGGTAATTCGATGGGTCTAGAAGGAAAATTTATTTGAGAGAAGCTTGTAAGTAATGTATTGATGTTTTCTTGTTATAGTAATCCATTTCTGGAAATAGTTTGAGGTGCTGCTGTGGTTGTTAGGTGTCTGTGGGTTCTTTATAAATGCTTATTAATTTGTGATAAATTGTATTTTTTTTAGTTTCACGCTGTATCCCGCATACAGCAGGGTAGGCAGAGGGAACCTAGTGTTAAGATACTCCGTTCCCCACTTTCCGCCGAACTCGGAGACTTGCGTGTTAAGTGGCGGAACTTAACGCCACGCTTTACCTCTGATACCAGAGGAAAGGAAATGGAATTATTAAACATCTCCACACCTCGTGTGAGGATCGAACCCTCAACCAGTCGCTTTATAGTCACACTTCGTGCCACTGCACCACGACTGGTCCCTAATAAATAGTTATTATGATAAAAGACCGTTCTGGTATGGTTCTTTATATATTTTTATAAATTCATGATAAATAATTATTCGGCGTTATGTTACGCCACTATAACGTCTTGGGCGGAAAGAGGACAACGTAATATCAAAACATTCGTTTATTTCTCTTCTACTCTATTCTCTTGAAATTATAAAGATTTTTAACATTTTTAAAAAGCTTACATTTCAATTACTTAAATAACTGGAATACATTTTTTTACTTATTCATGCATTCATGCGAACGAATTCCAAGAAGCGCGAAGTCGAAATCTGAAAGCATTGCGTGTTAAGTGGCGTAACTTAACGCCGCGCTTTACCTCTCATACCAGAGGAAAAGAAATGGAAATATTAAATATAAATTAAATATATCCAGTCTTCGTGTGGAATCGAACCCACAAGTAGCTTTAAAGTCCCACTATACACAACAGAACAACAATAGCAATATATATACATACAATACTAATAACTGTTTCCTAATAAATAAATGAAGGAAGACACGAAATATTTTAAGATGTAAAGCTTATATATTCGCATCTGTATCAGACCCGCATAGCTCGAAGCGTTGAGGCGAAAAAGCGGATGTTCAAACAAACACGCCTGTATTCTCTTTTATATTGATA
The DNA here is from genome assembly GCA_019049465.1 of Dryas iulia moderata. Classification (NCBI taxonomy): domain Eukaryota; kingdom Metazoa; phylum Arthropoda; class Insecta; order Lepidoptera; family Nymphalidae; genus Dryas; species Dryas iulia. Next base: position 3,610,428 of record CM032440.1, read on the forward strand.
GCACAATGTGTTTCGTATACTCGTACATATTATATAGACTTTATAAATATGTGTGAAGATGATTACCGTTATAATGCAATTGAAAAGCGATTAATGTTATGGGAATGTTTATCAAGAAAGAATATGTTTTTGCTGTGGCACAAGCGAGTGACTGTAAACGACTGGTTGTGGGTTCGATTCCCACTCGAGGAGTGGAAATATTTATTATTTCCCTTTTCTTCGCTCTGGTGTCGAGGTAAAGCGCGGCGTTAAGTTCCGCCACTTAACGCGCAATGCCTCCGAATTCGGCGGAAAGTGGGGAACGGAATGTCTTAACACTAGGTTCTCTCTATCTGGATACAGCATGAAGCTAAAAAAAAGTATGTTTTTGAAAATGTAATGTTTTTTTTGCAGATTCTCGCTCTTTCCATTATAGAAAAGTAGTCAGTGATAAATTAGTGTTAAGACATTCTGTTCTTCACTTTCAGCCAGACATTAAGACATTGCCCGTTGAAAGAAACTGAAGTAAAATAATAAACTAAAAAAAAAAACAGTTTTCCTAGATCGGGCATTTACATAATATTAATACAATAAAGAGGTTGTAACTTATCGCAACGCGATTGTATCAAATCTGTAATTCTTTGATGGGAATTGTCTTTGGCTTAAGAGTGTTAAAAGTGCACCTTTTATAATATGATCCCAGAGAGACCGAAGTTGGAAAATTAAGACATTTAATTCTCTTCTTTCTGCCAAAAATCTGGACATGACATGTTTAGCGACGGAACACATCGGCATGAAAACCAGACTTTGTCTTTGCCACAAGAGCAGAATAATGAAGATATTTTAAATATAATCCTGAATGGGAATAGAATCCAGAATCATTACGTTTTAAGTCAGAACTTAGTAACTGCGTTACGGTAGACTTCATGATACCATATCCTAATATGGTATATTAGAATCCTAGGTAGGTAGTAGGTAGGGAGACCTATCTACTCTACTATACCGAAAAGAATCGATTCATTACCTAGTCACATAATCGGTATTTAATACCTTATTAATCGAATACATTTATTAATCGATTATCCGTACATACAAATGACATTTGACAGTTTGTTTGTGAAAATGATATCCGCATGCCGTCGTGGCGTAATCTAATGTATAGAATAGAATTAGAATTATTTCTGGCAATACGCCACGAGTTACGAGTGTAGCGGTCGATGACCTGTTTACTGTTCCCCGCGAGAAAACAATGTGCAGTGTGCGAAATGTACTACAAATTATATTGCTCTTACTATGAGATGGGATGGTGTATTTTTATTTTTTATTATGTTTTTTTTAGGGGAAATAGTGTTGAGACACTCTGTTTTTTAAAAGATGGTATATTGTCTCGTAATAAATGTATTGTAAGACGATGTCGGGTGACTTCAATGTTTTTTCTTTATTTATTTTTTTGGGAACGGTTAGGGGTTATAGTATTAAGTCGCTCTGTTTTTTTTAAATATAGTGTACTTATTACGTAATGATATATTGGTATGATGATGTAAGACGATTTTAATGCGATGGTTTAAGAATGATTGTGGTACCTACAACGAACGTGGCCGTAAGTAAGTAATGAAAGTAGGTGTACTGAGCACTTCGGCCCAGATAAGCGGAGAAAAAAAAACAATTATATATATTCCCCCGAGTGGAATTCGAACCCACAACCACTATGAGTAAATTATTACATAACATTACAAATTGATGTGAGCATTATAAAAATACAGCTGTTATTATACAAAAGATATAGAAAACTTCAGCAGATAAATACACATATAACGAAAATTACAGAAATTACGTGAAATTCTTACAAAATCTTTATAAAATCAATATCTTTCCCAAACGAGAATTGAACTTTAGACCTCTGCCTTAATAATTAAGCTTTACGCACAACAAGCTTTACGATAGCAACTTTACTACAGTTACCTCTAAAACTATACAAGCTATAGTAAAAGTACATTTAGTACAATAGTAGTTTAGTATAGCGAGAATAATGCTACATTATTTTTTTCAATGGGCGCATTTGAGCGTTTCTATTGTATTGTTTTGTGTTGAAATTTGAATTTTTTTCTTTGGAAAAAGAGAAATATGTTTAATTATGTATAAATAAATGTAACATAAGGCATAGTCTGCATCTCGTTTTAATTCAAATAACCGTCTTACTGTATACGCGATGATTGTGGGCAATATCTTTCTATAGAATGATTTATAATGTTGGATTTTTTTTTACACTTCACGCTGTATCCCGCATACAGCAGGGTAGGCAGAGGGTACCTAGTGTTAAGACACTCCGTTCCCCACTTTCCGCCAAAATCGGAGGCATTGCGTGTTAGGTGGCGGAACTTAACGCCGCGCTTTACCTCGGCACCAGAGCGAAGAAAATGGAAATATTAAATATTTCCACTCCTCGAGTAGGAATCGAACCCACAACCAGTCGTTTACAGTCACATGCTTGTGCCATTGGGCCACGACTGGCCACTATAATATGTTTAATATTTTTAGTATATTTTTTATAATATTGATTTTTTTATATATGTATCTCCGCTTAACTTACAAGACAAAGCAAGGCGTTGATGTACGCAACGTCTTGGTTTGGAGTGTAATGAGTAATGACATTACTTATTTTCTTCCTTCTCTGCAATGTAAAGAAAAGCATAAGGCCCAAATAAAATAAAAAAAATCCTCTTCAATTGGGGCCAGTCGTGGCGCAGAGGCACAAAGTGTGACTATAAAGCGATTGTGAGTTCGATTTCCATTCGAGGAATGGAAATATTTAATATTTCCATTTTCTTCACTCTGGTTTCGAGGCAAAGAGCGGAGTTAAATTCCGCCACTAAACACGCAATGTCCCCGAATTTGGCGGAAAGTAGGAATGGAGTGTCTTAACACTAGGTTCCCTCTGCCTACTCTGCTGTTTGCGGGATACAGCGTGAAGCTACGAAAAAAAATCAAAATCTAATTTTCTTAATCTCAAGCGGCTGATTGCTATTCATAGGAATTATAACAATCATAATTGAAACGTTTATTGACATTAACTCTTAAATGGCAGAACTTAATGCCACATTTTATTTTATCAAAGCAGAGAAATGAAATAAATATAAATATAAGAATATTTGCCATATCCCGACTGTAAATTGTAGACAACCAATTGCGTTTACAGTCAGTTGCTGTCTCACTGTGCCACGACGGCTTCAGAAGTTTCTGTTTATAAAAAGTAAAATATCTCCACAGCCCCTTATGAAAAGTTACTAGATATTTCTACTATAACCCGGAACCAAACCTACATTCATTCTATTATTAAAATACACGATTGATCCATAGAAAGTGTTAGTATGTTAGTAAAAATATTATTGTTTCTGCTATAAAAGTGGAGAACGGAGTGTTTTAGCACTATGTTCTCCCTTACCATTATATGTGGGAAATAGCTTGAAAAGTATTAAATGAGAAACATTTAATACATTTCTACAACAAAATAAAATTCAAATAAAGCATATCCTAAAACGTGTTTGACTTACAAAAGCACTTTACAAATTAGATCTGGTCTTGTGCAAAGGACAGAATTCTGATTTAGCCTTATAAATAACATTACTCTAGGGCCACATAAGTTACCTAAGATAATATCTGAAGGAGATTGTTTGAACAAGTGGAATAGCATGTGACTGTGAATGTGAACCTAATGTCAAGATATGTGAGATGTTTTCCACTTTCAGCGTGAAAACCAGACTTTGCGACATTGAGGGAACTTAATGTCAAGCTCTGTCTTGGGAACCAAAGCGTAAAATGAAAATTATATAAATATAATTATTGTGTCACTGTAAAGTGTCTGGTTGTAGGTTCGATTCCCATTTCCTTCGCTCTGGTATCAGAGGTGTTAAGGTGCGCGGCGTTAAGTTCCGCCACTTAACCCGCAATGCCTCGGCATTCGGCGGAAAGTGGGGAATGAAGTGTCTTAACACTAGGTTCCCTCTGCCTATCCTGCTGTGTGCGGGATACAGCGTGAAGCTATATAAAAAAAAAGATTATTATTTGTCTGGCGGCGAATCGAACCCACAACTACTACGTTTACAGTCAGACGTTGTCTCACAGCGACGGTTTTCTATGGCTCCTGCAATAATTATATTACAAAAAGTTAAGTAAAGTTTAGATGTAGCACGGCGTTGAACACTGCCATACAACATATATTTCCTGAAATGTTTTTGCTTTCATAGCTTTCTGAAAATATTAAAGGAAATTTGAAACAACACAATAACTAAAATTTAATAATAATAATAATAATAAAAACTCTTTATTGCACAAAATAAAAGAAAAAGTACAAAATGGTTTGACAATTATTATAAAGATCGGTGCAAAGGCGGCCTTATCACTGGAAGTGATCTCTTACAGGCAACCTTTTATTGATAGAATGTTTATAAACAGAGATCTTGGTTGGCGGAAAACAGTGCAAGAGATAATGTAAAATAAAAGCAATAACAAACATACTAAAATATAAACACGCATACATACATAGATATACATACTACTTACATACATAAATAGATACATACATACATACATACTTACATACATACTTACATACATACATACATACATACATACATACATACATACATACATACATACATACATACATACAACATACATACATACATACTATACATGTATTACACGTAAATGTATTACAATAAATATATAAAGAGAAAAAAAAAAATAATAATAAAAATATTTTGATTAACTATAAGGATAGATAATGATTTTTGAGGCGATGCTTAAATATATTAAGGGATGATGACTCCCTAATGGAACGCGGTAGTTCATTCCACAACTTTACAGTTTTAACAGTGAACGATTCGCTATAACATTTGGTACGACATAGCGGTACCTCCAAAACATTGTCGTGTCTTGAACGGAGGTTAAAGAATTTGGAATGGGAACCGAGAAATCTAAATCTTTCTTTGAGATATGATGGAGTTAAAGGTAGATACAGGATAGAGTACAAAAGGATAAGTGCGTGATAATTGCGACGGTGTGTTATGGTCAGCCATTTTAGTTCAGCTCGATATTGGGAAATGTGATCATACTTTCTTAGGCCATAAATAAATCTGATTATTAAATTTTGGAGACGTTCTAGTTTATTCAGTAATTGCTGTGACAAATCCAGGTAACAGGAATCTGCATAGTCAAGTATGGGTAAAAGAAGAGTTTGAGCTAAGGATTTTTTAGTTTTAAGCGGCAATAAATTTTTAAATCTCTTCATCCTCCCTATAACAGAAAATGTTTTCCGACTTAATTCAGCTACTTGAGGAACCCATTTAAGAGAACTATCGATTCTGATACCCAGATTCTTCACAGCACCACTGAATTCCATCTTGCAATTATCAAGCATTACCGAAGGAAGAAGGGAGTGGTCCAACTTAGAAAGTTGCTTTGGATTGCCAAGGATGCACAACTGAGACTTGCTAGGATTTATCGACAGGCCACATGATTTGCTCCAGTTATTTATAAGGTTTAAGTTGAAATTAACTCGCTCTATTGCAGTAGCAATATCATCAACAGGCGTAGTTGTATAAATCTGCAAGTCATCAGCGTAAAGATGATAGGATAGTGATAGCGAAGAAGTAATGGAGTTTATAAATATGGAAAAAAGTAACGGAGAAAGCACACCACCTTGAGGTACCCCAGCACTGAGACGGCAGGATGAGGACTGTTTGTCATTAATACGAATGCATTGTTCACGGTCAGTTAGGTAAGATCGAAACCATTCAGTAGTGTTTGGTGATATATTCATGCATTTAAGGACGGTCAAGAGTATTTCTATATCGATGGTATTAAAAGCATTAGTAAAATCTAAAAGTGCCAGTATAGTAACATCTTGATTGTCCATACCATTTCTGATATCATCGCAAACTTTAATGAGTGCTGTAACAGTGCTGTGTCCTGGGCGATAACCTGATTGGAAAGATGATAAAATATTGTTTTTCGTTAGGAATGAAGATAGTTGTTGGTGTACAATTCTCTCGAGTACTTTGGATAGGAAAGGAAGAATGGAGATGGGTCGATATTGTGTAAAGGATGTAGGATTGGTAGTTTTAGGTACGGGAATAACGTAAGCAGATCTCCAAGAACTAGGAAAGGTGTTGGTAGAAAGGGAGTGGTTAAGAACATGACAAAGTATAGGAAGCACAGCATTCAATGTTAGTAGAATCATTTTACGGCTTACACCGTCGGTTCCAATTGCGTCCGATTTTATAGCGGCTATATGTCGTCTAATTTCGTCAAGTGAGACAGAATGGAAGCTGAAAGGTGTTATAGAGGAAACAGGTAATAAGGAGAGTGATAAAAGGGTACTGTTTTTGACAGACTGGTTTAAGAGATTTACGGTTGTAAAATGCTTATTAAGTTTATCTAGATCCATTCTGTCGTCTATGAGTGTAGTTTTACGATTTCTTCCAATACCTAAGGTATCAAGAAACTTCCATACCATTGCTGGGCTATTATTTGTAACTGACTCATGTATGTATTTGCGTTGGGCGTCTCTACAGATTTTGCTACATCGGTTCCGTAGTATTTTATATTTGCTAAGATTTACTTCCGTAGAACATATTTTAAATTTAGATTTCGCTCTATTTCTCTTCGACATGAGAACTTTAATGTCCTCTGTAAGCCAAGGAGCGGGGAGATGTTTAAGTTTAACAGGCCGAAGAGGAGCATGTACGTCAAAAAGGTTTATGAGAAGTGAGTTAAAGATACTGACTTTATCATCAGTTGTCTGGGCATTTAAGACAGCATCCCATGGTATCTGGTTCAGATCCTGCATAAAACGTTCGTTATTGAAGTTTTTAAAGGTTCTTCGCATTACAACCGTTGGCTTTTTTTTCGGTGGCCGAATTTTGTACGACAAATATATCAGATCGTGATATGAAAAACCTTCAGCGCCTAGTTGTCCGTGCGTTAAAACTCTATCATTAGACGAAACCATCATCAAATCTAGTAAAGATGGAGAACAATTTGGAAAAAAATGAGTACTTTTGGAAGGAAGGATATTTAAATTAACACTATTTATAATATTTTTTAACTGTTTTGTACGCCAATCATTTTTAAGCATGCAGGTGTTGAAATCACCCATTATTATTATATGATCCGCCCCGGGTATATAAGTTTCAAGTAACGTTTCAAATGTCTGGAAGTAATTAATGTGAGATGAGGGACTATAGAACACTCCGAGTAATAATTTTAATGTCCCGAACAATACCTCTATAAATAAGTGCTCAGAAGAACTAGAGTAGGGTGATGGCGACTTGTCTAGTATGTTAAAAGGAATATGACTACGAAGATAGATAGCAACGCCACCACCACCCTTTTCTGTCCTATCGTTCCTTATTAAATGGAACCCTGGCAATGCAAACGATGTCGAAGGCAAACACGGTTTTAAAAAGGTTTCAGAGATCAGAATTGCATGTAAATTTGTCACATCAAATGTACTGAGCAGGTCAGGGTAATGAGCAGGTATGCTCTGTGCATTTATATGTACAACGTTAAAATTTTTACCTAGATTTAAAAATGTTGTATTCAACATCGAGTTAAGAGGTAGCGGTAGACTGTGGAAGCTATCATCAGAGGTTGTAGAACTGCATTCAGTAAATATATCATCGTTTGAGTTATCACTTTCCGAGTTTTGTGTATTATACATGATAATAATATAAAAGAAATGTATTATTAAAATATAAATTAATATATAAAATATAAATAAATTATAAGTTATGATAGTAGTAAAATATATATAATAAATAAATAATAATAATAATATTAAATAGGTGTTTAACACCGTAAAAACTAGTTCTGATCGTGCATCGCTTTCCTGCCAGCATAACAAATATTTTAATGTAGAAAAAAAATATATATATAAAAAAAAAAAAAAAGGATATGCTATATATAAATCATAAAAATATATATATACAAAAGATATGTCTTTATATAGTATACAATATACTATGCATATTACAAATCCTAAAGTTATCTTACATACATATAAATATCGTTGAATAATGTGTAACTATTGCGTATTGAGGAACAACTTTAACTATTTATCTACTGTCGGCCGTCAGCTGTCATTAGGCACAAAAGTAGCTTATGTCAATTCAGTTTGTTGTAACCAAATAACAACTGATAATGTGATTTTTATATTGTATAAAACACATTGCAAAGTGATATAAAAAGTGAAAGAAAAAGATAATTAACACAGTACAAAAATTAAAAGAAACAAAACATGATTCATACTGTACAATAAATAAAAGATAGCAAACAAAAATGAAAAAAAAAATCAAATAAATAAATATAGTACATACATTAACGTTAAATTGCTCAGAAACTTTAGTGCTAGTGTATGCGGTGAAGTATTGGTACAGAAAAATCATCCTGAATAAATAAATTAATAAATAAAATTATTTTTTCATTTGTCTCTTCGTACGGGCTGTCAAAGTTGCTTTATTGCCTTTACTCTCCGTTGCTGATGTCATCCCTGATGGCACATGTGGTGGTCCACCTTCAGGCCCATTACAAATGTAGTTCAGATCAGTTACTGAAGTTATACTGTGGTGTTTACCATCAGAGCCTATTATAATAACTACACCATGTTTTGTCCAACATTTATTTAAGCCAACCTTTTGTCTAGCTGCTAGGAATGCTTCATGCCTGGATTTTGTCAGGAATTCAGATATAGTAATTCCAGTATTTCTAAGTTTAGTTTTGGAAAACCAGACATGATTCCGTAGGTTTAGGTCTTTGAATTTAATTAATATAGCTCTAGACTTATCCGGGGAGGAATAATTTATTACAAGGTTCCTTTTATAATGTATACAAATAAATAAAAATGAAGAGTAACATGTACGAAGTACTAATAACAAAATAACATTTGTGTCTGTTCCGGTTAATCTCTACAACGGCCGGAATGATTTTGATGGGACTTTCACTGAAAGATAGCTATCAGTAATAAGGAGTACCTAATTTAGAATTTTATTATAGATTTAAAAATTTTTGGTTAAATTCCGTTCCGTAGTGGCCAGTCGTGGCCCAGTGGCACAAGCGTGTGACTGTAAAACGACTGCTTGTGGGTTCGATTCCCACTCGAGGAGTGGAAATATTTAATATTTCCATTTTCTTCGCTCTGGTGTCGAGGTAAAGCGCGGCGTTAAGTTCCGCCACTTAACAAGCAATGCCTCCGAATTTGGCGGAAAGTGGGGAACGGAGTGTCTTAACACTAGGTTCCCTCTGCCTACCCTGCTGTGTGCGGGATACAGCGTGAAGCTAAAATCCCGTAAGAACCAAGAGACGGGCAAAGGTAGTTCACTATATAAAAATGTAAAGGACGTATGAATAGAATCTCCTTTCTTACGTCATAACAGCTAGACGCAAGCCGAACAGTCTCGTTGATCGGTCAGTTACCTTTATTTAGGTTACATTTATGTAATAGCTAGTATGTTTGCCAACATTAAGAAGGTCCTAGATGCGAAATCTTGGCAAAGTGGAGGACTTAATTGTAAAAGCGATTGGTTGAGGGTTCGATTTCTAGTTGAAGGATTATATTTCAATATAACATAGAATGTCTTGATTTCGAAGGAAAGAGCAAAACGGTGAGCCTGTACACTAGATTTTCTCTATCTTTGGTAGAAAAATCAAAAAGTAATAAAAACTAAAAAAATGTGTAAATAAAGCTTATTTTTCTCATTGATAGTGGATAATTAGATATAGAACATCTAAAACCGTAATGGTTTGAATAGATGTTACAATTATTTTTTACGTTACATGTGATTAATGTATAAAATTATATATGTGGAAATTGGCTTTCAAATAAGAAAGCGAAAATGAAAGCTTTCTTGAAAGGCGTTCGGTGACTATAACATTACTTCTAGATTGTTTTTCTGCTTTTACCACAAAAAATGTCCAAAAAATTTTCTATGCCACAATCCAAAAAAAAACTAAAAGATGTTTGTATGTTAAAAGTTGTAACCTAATTAATTAGTTGTTAAATGTTAACACGCCTTGGAATGATTCAGTCTATTTCAAAGGTACTAGGTTACTAATAAATAATTGTAACTTTAAATTATTCGCTTAAGAAAGAAGAAAACATAATCTTTTCTTGCATTAACTTTAGTGAGCCGATGCTAAATTCATTGACTTTCAAAAAATTGACAAAGTAACTTTTTTTTTCAGCTTCACGCTGTATCACGCACACAGCAGAGTAGGCAGAGGGAACCTAGTATTAAGATACTCCGTTCCCCACTTTCCGCCGAATTCGGAGGCATTGCGTGTTAAACAAGTAACTTCTTATTTTGAATAAAATTATATAACTTTGACTTTTACTAAAACTTTTGTTTGACTAAAAAGTGCTCAACGCTTCTAAACAGATTTTCACAACATAAAAATATTTATAGAAAAAATAATGACTCTCGTACTTAACAAATGGAAATAAACAAATACGCCTTGTTAATTCTCCAAGCGGAAGAGCCAAGTCTCTAGAACACTTATGCAGCAATTGAAATACTTAAATGCTCTCAAGTATAACAATTGAAAAAATATATAATAAATAAAATTAATATAAATAAAAAAAAAGAATGGAAAATAACCCAGTTTTTGTTTAAGTGCAGGTATCTTTGAGATTTAGTGGAGTGGCTAGAATGGGCTTAGTGCAGATAAATCTGTTTGTAGTTTTTATTCGCTTTATCCATACTTATATTATAAATGCGAATGTCTGTGTGTTTATCTGTCACGCTTTCACGGCTAATCTACTGGTCCGATTTGGATGAAATTTAGAATGAAAGTATGAAAAATGACTGGGTCTAACATAGGCTACTTAGTTTTTCAAAAATCAAACTTTAAAGGGTTGAAAGAGGTGATGAAAGTTTATATGAAAAATCTACACCGCTTAACCGATTGTAATAAATTTTGGCATATGAATAACCCAAACTTAAACATAGGCTATTTTTTTTTTCATAAAACGACCACCAAGGGTTGCAGTATACCGAAATAGCCAAGCAGATCACGCGGCGAAGCCGGGAGCGGACCGCTAGTACTTAATATAATCTAAGAGGCCAGTTGTTGCTTGTAATATAAATATTTAATATTTCCATTTCCTTTATTCTGGTAACTTAGATAGTGCGGCGTTAAATTCCGCCACTTAACACTCAGGGTCTCAAATTCAAGTGGAAAATGCAGAACAGAGTGTTTTGACACAGAACTCTCTGCCTTTCATGAGGAAAAACGTGAATATCTCATTTTTTTTAACTTCAATGTAGTAGAAGTCATTTAAAAAAATGATTTCGCAGTGTACACGATAGTCCGTTTTGATATAGAGTGGATTGTACGAGTTCTGCTTTATCGCTTCAGTAATTGGTTTCAGTGAGGAGTATTTTTGGTTTTACTGAAATATTTCCATATCAGCGTTACCTTGGAGTCGATGTATGTATTGCCAATTTGTATTTTTGTATATTAATATATTTTCTACTTTCTCGTTATTTATTCTACTTCACGTATATGTGAGAGCTATGCGGGAAAAAGCGTTCAGATTTCTGCGTGAACGGAGTGTCTTAACACTAGGTTCCCTCTATCTACCCTGCAATTTACGGGATACAGCGTGAAGCTAAAAAAACACGACGAGAATTTAGTGATTAGACACTCCGTTCTCCACTTTTCACTTGAATAAGAAATGCGTGTTGTGTAAAAAAGTGTTTTCTTTCATATTTTCTAGAATTCTGCTTGTCAGTTTATGTGTATTTTAATATAGTGAGGCCAGTCGTGGCGCAGGAGTACACAAGTGTGAGTGTGAACACAACTGGTTGTAGGTTCAATTTCCACTCGAGGAGTGGAAATAGTTAATATTTCCATTTTCGTCGACCTGGTGTCGAGGCAAAGGACGGCGTCGAATTCCGCCACTTAACACGCAATACCTTTACAATGCGGTAGAAAGTGGGAAACGGAGTGTCTTAACACTAGGTTCCTTCTGCCTACCCTGCTGTATGCGGGATACAACGTGAAGCTAAAAAAACACCACGAGAATTTAGTGTCAAAACACTCCGTTCTCCAGTTTTCAAACGAATAAGAGACATTGCATATTGAATAAGATAGTCTTATTTTCATATTTTCTCATAATCGTAGCCATATTGTTACATTATTTTTTGTTCAGCATCTAATAAATAACTGGCCCTCTTTCCTGAGTTATCACTTTAATAATGTTTGAGGCTTAATATTGTGGTATTGTGTGGGAAAATATTACATTTTGCTTTTATTAATCGTTCTTAGACATACAAAGGTATATTTTGCTATGTACCTAGATTGTGATGGTTGTAAAAAGGTGGGAATATTATTATTTGTCAGTGAAAACATGTCTGTCTGTAAAAGACATGGTAGTAGGTTCGATTTTAACTGGCATTGATTATTTACAATTACCATTTATATCTGACCATATTTGATTCTTATTCGTTTCTCCGTTCTGGTAAGAAAACGCGTTAACTTCCGGCACTTAATTCATAGTTGGTCCAATTCCAATGAAAAATGAGTAAAGAGGAGTGACTATACTCTCTATTATGGGATTAAAATATATGTACGTGGAGATTGGATATACATATTTATTTTACAAAGGACAGACAGACACTATTAAGACATGATTGTATGTGTTTGTAATGATTATTTTAATGTATTAACTTAAAATATTGTTATTCTGTTGTCCTTGTCCATATAAACTTTTACATGTGCTTATTTTCTTTCTCGTCTGTCCGTAAGGAGTCAAACGTACTTTACAAATCATTTATTTTTATTATAAAGCAATTATTGAACCTATAACCGCTACATATAGTGTCGCTAATCTCTATTTTTATTCTTGCAATGCAAAGAACAAAAACTCCACCTTCGCCACGCAAAGCCTTTATTTCAGACAAAAAGTGAAGTACGGAGTGTTTTGACACTAGGCGCTCTCTGACTACCCCGCTATGGGGTAAAAACCCAGAAGCTTTCCATTTTTTATTTTTTGTTTTATCCGAATTCGGAGACAACGCGTGTAAAGTGGCGGAACTTAACGCCGCGCTTTTTACCTCGGCACCAGAGCGAAAAAAATGGAAAATATTCAATATTTCCACTCCTCGAGTGAGAATCGAACCCACAACTGTACTGTGCTACTGGCACACTTTGTGCCACTGCACCACGACTGGCTCCTATTATTAATTGTTATTAATATTAGAAACTAAAGTTATGAAAGCTTCATAACAACTAGAGGCAACACTGCTATGACAGAGGCGGATATATTTTATAGTACAGATAATTCACTCGCACACGAGTGTGTCAGACATTTTGCAAATGTCATGTTATACGGTCGCTACTTTAACGATGAATGTGTAATAGCTATAGTTATTGTTAGAATTCTGTTTGTCGGTTTATGTGTATTTTAATATAATGTGTAATATATTTATAAAGATTTATGGTTATTTTGAATGTGTTATTTATTCCTTTCCTTCCACCTTTAGCCCTAGTTACAATCGAGTGGCCAGTCGTGGCCCAGTGGCACAAGCGTGTGACTGTAAAACGACTGGTTGTGGGTTCGATTCCCACTCGAGGAGTGGAAATATTTAATATTTCCATTTTCTTCGCTCTGGTGTCGTGGTAAAGCGCGGCGTTAAGTTACGCCACTTAACACGCAATGCCTCCGAATTCGGCGTAAAGTAGGGAACGGAGTGTCTTAACATTAGGTTCCCTCTGCCTACCCTGCTGTGTGCAGGATAAAGCGTGAAGCTAAAAAAAAAAAATATTATATACTGGCATGTGTAAAACAGTTTTAACACAAGAACACAATGATATTTGAACGCGCTCCTCTTGGAAAGCGTACAAGCACTCTACTAAACAATTAGTTAAATTATCAGAATGCGTGGCTAACATTTTCTAAAAACGAGCTTATGATGATTAATTTGTTTTATTTTTTTAAACATAATATCGAGGAGTGAAAATATTTAATATTTCCATTTTCTTCGCTCTGGGGTCGAGGCAAAGCGCAGCGTTAAGTGCCGCCACTTAACACGCAATGCCTCCGAATTCAGCGGAAAGTGGGAACGGAATGTATTAACACTCGGCTCCCTCTGCCTACCCTGCTGTGCCCAGGATACAACGTGAAGGTAAAAAAAGCTAGAAGTTATAGAACATTTGTGTTACCCTTTTTAATATTTTTTTTTATATACAGTCGAGTTAAATTTCATAATAAATGTATATTTACATTCTCATCACGTTTTCTTTTGTTTTCTAAATTTTAAGTAATTCCTTCAACTGCTATTTTTACAAAGCAATACCTTAGCTTTTTTAGATCAAAATAAGTACATCTTATATTCAAGCGCTGAATATTTGATGGTTTAACTGAGTTTTCTTCTTACATTTTTTGTTAGCAGTTATTTTTTTATTGAAATTGTTGTGATAATGGAAAGTAAGCAAATGTTGAAGAAATACAAATATTTTCAAGCCAGTCATGGCGCAGGGATAACAAATGTGACGCAACTGGTTGTGGGTTCGATTCCCACTCGAGGACCACTCCTCGATGAAATGTTTCGTATTTCCATTTTCTCCTTGCTCTGGTATCGCGGCAAAGCGCGGCGTTAAGTTCCGCCACTTAACACGTGATTCCTGCAAAATTCGAATTTGTAAAATGGGAAACAGAGTGTTTGAACACTAGTTCCTCCCTGTCTGCGCTGCTATATGAGAAAAAGCGTGAAGCTAAAAAATAATTAAAGTACAGTTACAGTACATAGGGAGTTATATTTGATAAAATAATAATAAAAATATATCTTTTTAATTAAAAAAGTGAAATATACACTTTTTTGTTTCCAAATCTTTGTTTCACGTTGTATGCAATAAGTCATAAGTATCAAATAAAACAATTTCAACTGGAGTATTATGATATTATATTATATATTTTAAAAACATCAATATCTCAAAACTTTACTATTAGCTGTCTTCAAAGTAAACTCATCGTAAGTTAACCTAATATTTAGACCAATTTCCGCCTCAGATTTTTTTATCGAATATAAATATACCCCCTGCTGAGAATCGAACCTATAACCAGTGTATTTATTCAAAACATTCTTAACTACGCCAGAATGATTTCTTTAATTAGTTTAAGTTTAATAATTACAATTCACGATAGCTTCAAGTTCTATCAAGCTTATCACTTAAACGATTCTACATTTGTAAAGCAGCCTCAAGCTTTTTTCCACATAGCCAGAGAAAACTTAGTGTCAGGACACTCCGTTTTTGATCTCAAAAAATGAAGCATGTAACTTCTTATTTTGAATAAAATTATTTGACTTTATTTTTGTGTTTGCATATTTTCCCGCATATCAGGATAGCTAAATAGAACCTAGTGTTAAGACACTCCGTTCTCCACTTTCCACCTTAATTCAAGACATTCAGTTGTAAGTAACGTAACTTAGCGCCGCCATTTGTTTAAAACACCAGATCAAAGAAATGAAAATAATTAAAATACGATCTTTCCCCTGAATGGGAATCAAATACACAACCAATCGCGTTCACAGTATCACCTTCAACACATCAACATAACATAACATCATACATTTGTAAGTCAGCATTATTTAAATGAGTCTTTTTGTTCTGAAATTCAACAGTACATTTTCATAGTAAAGTGAAAAACCACAGAGGTCCTATAGAGATAGGACGGCCAATTTGCGTTTATATAAATTTGTATAACGTTTGAAATTGTATAGGTATTTTGATACAGTTGGTAGATAAAGATAGACATTTTATACGTTTTATAGTTTTTATAAGAAGAATAAAACAACAGCTTTAAGCTTTTTTTTAGTAGAGAAGATAACTAGTGTCAAGACACTCTCCATTTTCCGGCGGAATTCGAAAAATTACGTTTTTAGTGACTGAACTCAACATAATGCAATTTTAAACATTTTTATAATGTTATTCCACACTTAGGAAAATTGAAAAAGACATTTAGAAAACGTATGAAAATTTGAACGCAGCGAGATTCAAACCCGCGCCTCCTAGAAACCGTTAAGGCACCGTGACGGTCCCGGTGCGTTCAAATTTTTATACGTTTTCAAAATGTCTTTTTCAACATAATGTCTTGATACGAGAGGAAAAACTTGAAAAAGTCTGTAACTTTTTTTTAATTTCATGCCTTATTTTTTAGCAGCAGTACGCCTTGTCAATGAAAAACGTAAAAGTGTATAACTTTTTTTACATTTCACGCTTGTCCTTAGCGGGATGGTCAGAGTGAACAGAGTGTCAAACGCTACGGTCCCTGCAAAGTACATAGTAATGTACTTTTGCCTCGTCCACTGTCATCAACCTCTTCATACAAGCCCTATACTTCCTCACACCGGGGGTCTTTGTGCTTTTTACATAACCTTCCTCTGGTTTCATCGATGCTATGTTCTCTAGGGTCAATCGAGGTCTTCCTGACCTTTTCGACAGTGTGGAAATATCATTTAAAAAATAAAATTTGAGGATTAGTTCTCTTGCTACAGCTACTGTAAATATATAAAATACGTTTTCCAAAAAATAGTTGTCTATTTACTAAGTGTGTGAATAACACTTTAACCTCTGCCTACTCTGCTGTTTGCGGGATACAGCGTGAAGCTAAAAAAAGAAAATAATTTTGATGTGTAATGTTTGTATTCATTTGTTTTTTACAGAGACTCCTAACAACAATTGTAACAAGTAAACTACTCCATTGAAGTTCCCCATTTAAAACTACACACTCATACAAACAAAAACAATTCTTCAAAAGATGATTATACAAAAACACTAAAAAAAACAATTTAGCAAAAACAAGTACCTAGCTCAGCAACAAAAGCTCCCTCAGGCCTGAGACACAGTAAAAATACTGTAATTAGATCACGTAGTGTAATACTTCAGCGAAAATTAACGACTATGGGCCCCTAGTTTCAGCAGACTTAGAAATTGTATTATGAAAACCCTATTTTAATATTCTGGTCTGTTCCGTAGAATTATATGTATAAACAAACAATTTGTTTTTCCCGTGAAACAAGGTCAGATAGGACCACGTGTTGGATCACTTCGTTCTCCACTTTCAAAGTGAAAGCGACATATTGCATGTTAATTGGTGGAACTTAACGCCGCGCTTTGTCTTAGAGAGCAAAGCATTAATGCTTGCTCATTAATTACTAATGGTCTTTATATACATATGTTATGTAATTAGAGATAAAGTAGTTTTTAGGTTCAAATTTATTGTTTCCGCTCGTAATTAAGTTCATTAAAAATAGTCGTAATGCAATGATATTTCCTTATTAGTATGTTTACTGAAATCGATTTTAGGTACTACAAGGTTTTCAAGTCTTTTTTAATAATAAATTTAAAAAAATATATATCTATTTCATCATGGCGCAGTAGGCCAGCGTCACACAGCAAACGCAACTGTTTCTGGGTTCGATTCTCATTTGAAAGAATAACTTAATTAAAAATCAAACAAACTTTAATAAAAATCAAACAAAACGCGGCATTGAGTTCCGCCACTATATGTTAATATACAATGTCGCGAATCCAGAGTTGAGTGTCGTGACACTGCGTTCTCCTCATCTAAATCAGGCCGGTAAATGAGCCGCGAAAGGGTATCATACAGAGAGACATTCGTTATTTTTTTAACCACACTTTGTATCCCGCACATATCAGGGTAGATAAAGATAACGTAGTGTTAAGACACTCCGTTCCTATTTTCCGCCGAATTATGGAGGTATTGCATGTTAAGTAGCAAAACGTAGCACCACCTAATGAAAAATTATTCATTTCCATTTCTCGAGTGGGAATCGAACCCACAATCTGTCGCGTTCACAGTCGCACCTTGCGCACACAGCAACTGGCCTTATAATATTAGTATGGATTATAAAAGATTTAAATTGAAAAGCTTTCCAATTAAAATAAAAAAAATATTCTTTACTCAATACAGCTGCGAATAAACTGGTATTTTTGTAAACAACGTTATTAAATGAACAAAACAAGGAAATATTACAAAAGACTTTCAAACGTCTATTGTTCGCGGATAAAATTAAATTTATTCCTTTATAAGTATATTGTATTTTGCATATTTATTTATTATTTCTGCATAACAGGTGAGAGAGAATAGTTATTAACATTTTTATAAGTGTTATTCCACGCTTAGGAAAATTGAAAAAGATATTTATACGTTATAATAATTTGAAATTTTTAATTGATCCCGCTGCGTTCAAATTTTTATATGTTTTCTAAATGCCTTTTTTAATATAGAATAGTGTCATGACTGTCCGTGTACTTTCTGCCTTAGCTTAATATATTGCGTGTTAAGTAGCGGAATTCGAAGTGCTTTGTTAATGTGCTTTATTAGGAGAAATAAAAACAATTTAAATATAAACGTTACTTCTAGTTGAAATCAAAATCAGAACCAATCGCGATTACAATCAGACGCTATCCCACTGTGCTATGATAGCTTCAATATTTAAAATATTAGCAATTTGGTGAAGCAACATAATATACAAGTAATATTCATTGAATAAAAATAGTATTTTACTAAATTTTCTTTGCCAACTTTACGTAATTTTAAATGACTTGACTATTTTAACTAGATCAACGCGTACGTTTTTAATTTTGATAATCGAAAACTTTTTTTTGTAAACCTGATGAACGATTTACTTAGGCTTGTAGTTCGTTCCCAAAGACAGGTTGAAGTGGCATTCGTCTATCAGTTGACTGTAACCTCGAACTACTATAAGGGGTTCAAAACGTTGTGGTTTCCAAATTTCATTTTCAGATTTCCATACATAGGAATATATTATAAATGCGAAAGTATGTCTGTTTGTCTGTTACACTTTCATGGCTAATCTAGCGGTCCGATTTTAATGAAATTTAGAATGAAAGTAGTGAAAAGTCCAGGGTCAATCATAGGCTACTTATTTTTTTCAAAAAATTAACATCTCAGGGTCATTTCAAACACAGTTGAAACAGGGGTTGAAAGAATAATCTAAGCCGCTGGGCCGATTGTAATAAATTTTGGCGTAAATATAGTTGATAATCTAAGGTTAAACATAGGCTACTTAACTTTTCGAAAATCTACCGCCGAGGGTGAAATTTAACGAAACAGTTACGCCAATTAAAATATACACGGTCAGTCCAGTTAAAATCGCTAAATTTAAAAATGTGTACTAACCGCGAACACCAAAGATCTTACTAACATCACTAAACAAAGAATTATGGTAAAATTAATAAGCAACCATTGTTTTTTTATAAATAATATAATATATTCTACCAAGAAAAACCTTATTTGCCAGCAAAATAGAAAAAAAAAATCGGAAATACATTACAAATAACGAACATAAAGATCATTAATACAACATAAGGAAACCAAGACTGTCTTCATTACCGGATGTCCTCAGAAAAATGAGATACTGACAACTGTTATATTGAGGGTGTTTGACATAAATCTACTTACTATGAACAAGACAATGTATTTGGGAAGGAAATATGATAGGAAACGATTCTCTGGATATTCTGAAGAAAATACGTTTAATTGAAATGTTATTGATGATTTTTACTCTCTTTTCGTATATTTTTTTCTTTTTTTAGTTTTAGGCTTTTTTTATATAGCAGAGTATAAACAGAGAACATAGTGTCAAACTCTGTCACTTCATTCTCTGTCAATAAGAATTTGAGATTTATTGAGTTCAGTGGCTGCACTTTGTCTATTCATAAAAGAAGACAAACGAAAATAATTATTATATAATCATTTCCCCGAATGGGAATGGAACTCAGAACCATCTTCTATACAATCAGACGCTGTTGCACTGTGCCACGACGTCTTTATTTTTTTAATATTATTAATGATATTAAGTGGTACGAGACTCTACTCTCTCTCTCTATTCCACTCCTACTCCACTTACAATTGCCAAGTGGCTATAGTTTGCTTAAGTATTTTAAAATTTCCCCTAATGAGGAATGAACCCACTTTCATCACCCTAAATGTAACAATGTTTTCAAAGACTTTAGATAGATATAAATTAGTTAGGTATGTTATTTTCAACAAATTCTTCAGCTTTTTCCTTTCAGTAACACTCTTCTTTGGGAGTGCATTCTCAAAGGATATACGAAAACACATCTTAAGATATATTGAATGTATTTTGAAAGAAACTAATTCGTCTTCTATTAGAACTTATCCCAAAAAGTTATACATCGTTGTAACAGTTATGATATGGTTTTGAAATGGAATGATTTTGGTTTCTAATTTTATAAAAGACTGAAGTTTGATTGACATATTTTTTTTTAGCTTCACGCTGTGTCCCGCATACAGCAGGGTAGGCAAAGGGAACCTAGTTTTAAGATACTCCGTTCCCCACTTTCCGCCGAATTCGAAGGCATTGTGTGTTAAGTGGTGGAACTTAACGCCGCACTTTGCCTCGATACGAGAGCGAAAAAAATAGAAATATTAAATATTCCCACTCCTCGTGTGGGCATCGAACCCACAATCAGTCGTTTACAGTCACACGCTTGTACCACTTCGCCACCACTGGCCCCAATTTATTATTTCATGTTTATTAAAATTATGCAGTAATATATTTTTAAGCATGTTTTTTTATGTTCTAATTCCTGCCTGGAAGTAATGGTTAGCGAAACCGAACTCTGCGCGTCCTTTAACACAGAGGTGAAATATAAATAATTTAAATACATTAATATAGTATAATATATTTTTTTATATATATATTTAAATACATTAATATAGTATAATATATTTTTTTATTTTATAAACTTTTTGTTATATTTTATCCTTTAAAACTACTTGAACCTTAATAATTCTTAACCAAATATACAACTTAAAAGATATACATCGATCAGACAAGAATTTTATTACAAAAACTGAACGCAAAAGCCCAAAAAAAAAGCGAAACATTTACATCTTATACTGATAAAATATTGCCTTACTAATGTTTAAACGGTACTATCTTTTAGCACTTTTATTGTCGCCACCTTATCTTGACCCCCCGATACGATCAGTTGGTAGCGAGCCAAAAGTGTTAGAACCCATTTCTACAGGACAATTCTTTAAAGGATTCCCAGTAAGTGCTCTTGAACTTATGTACCGGAAGATTACTTTGGTAATCATCTAAAGCAACCTAGAGTGAAGCTGGGAAGATAATTTTATATATTTTCAATGTTTTTTGGTGTGAAAATTTTATGTGATTTTTTGGTGTAACGTTTTTGCAAAGTAGAGAGATTTTATTGAAATAGGATTTTTAAAGTCAAATTTAAATGTGGCCAGTCGTGGCCCAGTGGCACAAGCGTGTGACTGTAAACGACTGGTTGAGGGTTCGATTCCTACTGGAGGAGTGGAAATTATATTTCCATTTTCTTCGCTCTGGTGTCGAGGTAAAGCGCGGCGTTAAGTTCCGTCACTTAACACGCAAGCCTCCGAATTCGGCGGAAAGTGGGGAACGGAGTATCTTAACACTAGGCTCTCTCTGCCTACCCTGCTGTGTGCGGGATACAGCGTCAAGCTAAAAAAAAAAGAACAAAAGTCAAAATTAATGTTTAGGCTTGAATTTCATGTAAAGCTATTCTGGCGCATTGAGGTAGCATCTTCATATACTATATGTGATTGTTATTAGTTCGATGCCCACGCATCATTCGAAAAATTGATCATAATTCAGTTATTTTCCTTCGTCCACTATGGTGAACAAAACAAATCACGGTGTTGATGCCCGCCATACAACACGTAAACACTTAAAATCATTATAGACACTTTTTCTTTATAAAGACGAGAAAACATAAATATTATAATGTAATCTTTACTTTTCGAGATCTTGCGTATTGGGTGGTGGAGTAAAGTAATCAGAAAAGTAAAAATTAAAACAGTTAAAATAAATTTCCACGCGTGGGAATCGAACCACAACATTGTGTTTACAGTCAGATGCCATCCCACTGCACAGCTATGGCCTAAGTATTGATTTTCTCGTATATATTCTTTTAACCCATTTCTACAGATGGCTGAAAGAAATCTTATTTAGAGATGCGTTCACCGTCGCCAACCTCATTCCTGTAATGTGTTTTATGCGTGTTCTTTTAAGTGCAATAAAAAGACATATGTTCTACCTAGTAACATCAAAACCTTTAATTATTTTCTAGCTTCACACTGTATCCCGCACACAGCAGGGTAGGCAGAGGGAACCTAGTGTTAAGGCACTCCGCTCCCAACTTTCCACCGAATTCGAAGGCGTGTTAAGTGGCGGAACTTAACGCCGCGCATTTCCTATAATTATTACGTCGGTAATTTGAGTGTGTAATATGCGAAATAAATCGATGTTTACACAAACATATTAAAATATATAATATTTCGATTTGTTTGAAGGACAAACCATAGTAGTACAGTGGAATAGCATAGTAAGTACGATTAATTGTGGGTTCGATTTCCACTCGAAGGATGATCATGATATATTTTTTTTTGTTTCTCCGCTCTATTGAGCAGGAAAAAGTGAAAATGAAATTAAATGCCTCTAATTCTGGCGGAGTGTGAAGACGGGATGTCTTGAGACTAGGTTCACTATGACAATAGTACTAAACAAGAAAAAATAATAAAAAAAGGAATAATAATAAAAGATGATAAATTTATTTGTAAAACATTTTTTCACTTTAGCATTGTACTGCATTATTATAATCTTGAAAACTTAGTATAGCAAAGAAATGGTGATAAAGAATCTTTGACATGAATTCAAATTTTATAGGGGCTACTATTTATAATTAAAATGTTGCATACTAATTGAATACCAACTTAGTGAAGTAAGACAGCAACTGACTGTAGTAGTGAGTTCAATTCCAGCAGAGGAAAGATTAAGAAGATACTTAAATTTTCCGTTTCTGCTAAAACACAGCTTCTGCTGCTTGTAGTAGGCAGAAAAAACGTCGTGTAATGACACTTCGTCCTTTACTTTTGACATTGAAGTATTAAGTTGCGGAATTTAACACCGCCCTATGTCTTATATACCAAAGTGGAGAAATGAAAATATTATATAATCATTACGTTGAGTGGAAATTGAACCCATTACCATGGCCTTTACAGTCAGATCGAATTTAGCCTTTGCATTTACAGCAAGATTATATATGTACATATATACTTTTGACATCTACCTGATCTTATAAAACATTTTCATTCAGTTACAAGCATCGCAAATAGAACATATAAGCTATGAGATATGTAAGGTTTACATAACATGAAGAATAAAATGTCATAATATTTTTTTACACTGGCTTTATCTATATCTATATATATATAATATAAGAGTAGAAAAGTCAATTCTGTACATGAAAAATTTCAGAAAAATTTTAATTGGGTATGTTAGTATATCGATAACAGAGGCGAAAAAACCACTCAGTAGAATTTTTGTCTGTCTGTCTGTCTGTCTGTCTGTCTGTTAATTTGTTCGTCAATCACGCAAAAACTACTGGACAGAAATGAATGAATTTTGGTATAGTGATAGCTTATAGTCCAAAGGTACATATAGGATAGTTTTTATCCCGGTTTTCCATTTAGTTTTTTTGGAAATAATAAAAAACCGATATCAGTAAATCATTTATATACTGATATCTACCGGGTAGAAATTAATGAATTTTTGTATGGAGTTAGCTTAAAAGTTAGAGCAACATATGGGATAGTTTTCATCCTGGTATTCTATACAACTGCGGCAGAAAAATA
The DNA here is from genome assembly GCA_019049465.1 of Dryas iulia moderata. Lineage (NCBI taxonomy): Eukaryota > Metazoa > Arthropoda > Insecta > Lepidoptera > Nymphalidae > Dryas > Dryas iulia. The sequence goes on from CM032440.1 coordinate 3,634,165, forward strand.
AAATAAAAAAAAACATTTAAATTGTGTTGATAGTTCACGAGTGAAACTAAATTTGTTTTAATATCACTAATATTACTTAAAATAATTATAAAATAAATTGAGCACAACATTTATTGAAGATAATTTGCTATTAAAAATACATTTGACCGGTCTACAAAACTTTATATTATCTATATGACAACAAATGTCACTACGTTTTCTGTCACCATCTGTTATTATATAGTTGACATTGTACTAGATATATTCGTACTCATTAATATTATTATAAAAATGCAAAAATCTGTATCTCTTCTATAGGTTTTGTTTTCACGGGTAATCTACTAGCCCGCTTTAGATGAAATTCGAAAAGAAGAAGTCGTAGGGTCAAATATAGGCTACTTTTTAAAAAAAATCAAACCCTAGGAGGTTGAAACAGTAGATGAAACTTATGTATGTTAAGAATATAGTGAGAATGAAAGATCTAAACTCCTTGACTGATTTCGATTAATTTTCTCAGGAAATAGTTGATGAGGCAAAGTCAAATATAGGCTACCTCTCTTTTTTAAAAATAATTCCAGAGGTGCTAAAATAGGGTATGAAAGTAGTAGTTCACCCAGCGACGCCGCGAGCGGGTTGTTAGTTTACCCTGGTATTCAATATAGTTCCCGCAGAAAAATAAAAAGTACCAAAGTCAAGTTATACCAGTAAGTAGCACAATTGTACAATAAAATAAAAAGTCTAAAATTTATTTAAGATATTATGACCAGTTTATAATACTATATACCTGATGGTATATATGTACGAAATCTGCTATCATATAGATATATGATAGCAGATTTCGTACGTTTTCTTACTAGATCAGTTATCACTATACGTTATCAAATAGTATAGACATTGTACTAGATGCATCGATGATTTTCGCAAGAATATAATTAGTGACGCAAGGTTAAATTTAGACCATCCCCCTTTTATAAAAAAAAAACCAATTCCAAAGAGGCAATAGTGGATGAAAGTGGTAGTTCACGTGGCGAAGCCGCGAGCGGGTCGCTAGTATTTAAATATTACACGAACAACTTTATACATCGTAGAAGTTTCATTTACATTGTTGTAGGAAAAATCTGAATTAAAATATTACATAATATATGTTAGTTTTCAAACGTCTACCGTATTTTTAACGGTATGCGAAAGTATTTAGTAATCTTCAGTGTATTTCAGAGGGTCATTGTATTTTTTTTAGCTTCACGCTGTATCCCACACACAGCAGGGTAGGCAGAGGGAACTCAGTGTTAAAACACTCCGTTCCTCACTTTCCGCCGAATTCGGAGGCATTACATTTTAAGTGGTGGAACTTAACGCCGAGGCAAACCTCGACACCAGAGCGAAGAAAATGGAAATATTAAATATTTCCACTCCTCGAGTGGGAATCGAACTCATAACCAGTCGTTTACAGTCACGCGCTTGTAAATTATTGATTAGAATAAAAAAAAGTTTCTTGCACCTTTGTTTCTAAGGACTTAACTGGTAGTTAATTATTTGACGTTTAAAAAATGAACCGTGAAACTTCTTATTTTAATAATACTATTTGATTTTGACTTTGTAAAATTATATTTTGCGGCAAAACAAACATTTTTTTATATGGAGAAATGAAACCTAAAGTAGCACTAAGTATTACTAGATCTGAAATATTAAATTACGAAATGTGAAGCGTTAATATAACTTTATATATAAATTATGGAGACGGCCAATATAAGCAAAACGTACATATGATATACCTAAGGATGCATAAGAAATATATAAAATTCAAGAATATCTTTATGTACTTTCCAATAAAACTGAGATATCCTGTATTGACTTGCAGAGCTCAACGCCGTTTTTAGAACTAATGACAATATAATATAAATATAACCATACATGAAAATCGAACCCACAACCATTATGTTTACAGCCAAACGCTGTTCCACTGCGCCACGATGGCCAAATAGAAGATATCAAAACACAAGAACATAATTGTCAAATTTCAGTTATTCACTATTATACTATTAAGAGCTAAATATACATTTATCCTTTAACCTCTAAATTATATTGGGAACAAGTAAATCGTTTGCTGAACGAACCATAAATCGATATTTAACAGATAAGCAAAATGAAAAATATCCGTGTAACGTCGCTTTGGATATCAAATTTCGTCCTAATTGAGTGAAATCGGTCGAAGCGCACGTAACAAGGCAACCGCAGGGGGATGGTCCAAGTTATAGGAGGATTAGGTTTTAAAATAAAAATATGTATTTTGCGGAGTAAATTAGTGAAAATGTGATTATAGCGTTACGAAAAATGTGATTTTGAATGGCGAACGGATGTTGATTACGTTTTAAAGCTATAATACATATATATTTTGTATAGTAAGCTAGTGCAAGCGTGACAATAGCGTTACGAAAAGTGTGATCGGGCGGTGCAAACGGAAGTTGAGACGGATATAAGTTAGTGAAGATAGAAAGAGAGAGTTACGTTTGTATAAGCACTCGCACTTTTCTTGCTTGTAAGAGCGAGAAAAGTGCGAGCATACATTTTCTTTCTCTTTCTCTTAGCTAGTTACGCTTCCAAAATTTTACTTTATTTCTGTAATCTAAAGGAATTGGTTTTTATGTTTTTTTATGCGTTCTGTTATGGAGAAGGTAGCTTTTCATGGCATTCACTTCTCTATGGCATGTACTTAGTGTAGTAGTTAGTGTATATTGCGTGATTTTCCTTTTAGATCAGCTTTTTAAAGTTAAATGAAACTTACTTGTATATTGCGTATAGATATTTAAATAGTCATGTGTATGTATATTTAAATAATATGTGTAATTTATAACATTAGTAAAAAACGGAGTGTTTTTACTCTAGGTTCTCGCTAACTATAACGCTACACGGGAAAAAGCGTGAAGCTGATAAATAATATAAAGTTTAACCTTTTTAACAGCTTCTTGCTGACATATAATACCTCTGTTATCAATTTTCCGAATTACAAAAAGAGTCGCGGCGTTGAGATCTGTCACTCTTCACGCAATGTCTCGATTTCGATTTCAGATGGGAAACAAAGAAAGGAGTGTCTTGACATTAGGCTCTCTCTAACTAGCTAAGTTTCTGCTATTTTTATCCACAAATAATGATTAAAAATATGATTCTTAAAGAAATAAGTACAAGAATTCTCTCGAAATACTTTCAATAACATTCGACTGAGCAAAAGTATTCAACAAATTGTACACAAAAGTCTATTCATTTAAACTTTCATGTAACTTTGTTGTGAAGTCCAGATTGGTTTCGCATTTGCTTAACAAAGTATATAAATATTATAAAAGGCATTGATTTTATTGGAATCGGGGAAATTATTTTATATTATTTTAATTTCTCTGAACACAAGGCAGTGGGACAAGCGTGTGACTGTAAACGACTGGTTATGGGTTCGATTCCCACTCGAGGAGTGGAAATATTTAATATTTCCATTTTCTTTTAATAATATTTCCACTTTCTCTGGTGCCGAGGTAAAGGGCGGCGTTAAGTTCTGCCACTTAACACGCAATACCTCCGAATCTGGCGGAAAGTGGGGAACGGAGTGTCTTAATACTAGGTGGCCTCTGCCTACCCTGCTAGGATACAGCGTGAAGCTAAAAAAAAATCTCTGTACGTGCATTTAAGACTGTCGATTTGAGTTGGAAATACGAGACGTAGAAATTTTGAAGGACGGAGTATTTCGACACAAGGCTCTTTCTGACTACCCTGTTATGCGGGCAAAAACGTGAAACTGTAACCAAGGTTTTATGCAATTATAGTGCAATTATATTCTACATTTATGTATTTCATATGTTGTTATCATCATAGTAGCACAGTGGCAAAGCCTCTGACGGTAACACGATAACTGTGGGTTCAATTCCAACTCGAAGAAGTGCTTCTATTAAAGTTAAATTAACTTCACTGTTCTGGTAATGCGGTGCGGCATGGTAAAGCGCGGAGTTAAGTTACACCAGTCAAAGCGCAAAAATATAACAAAGTGTCTGCGGAATATGAAGGATAGAGAGGGAAGCAAGAAAAATGTTTTTTTAATGCCATCATTACATAGTTATTAATACATTCTAAATTTTATTACGTGATGGTTGTAAGTTTGAATAACAATCGAGATGAATATATATATATAATTTAACATTTTAAAAAATTATTGACACGTTTAGGAACTTAAGAACATATTTTAAAAATACAAGAATTTGAACTCAGCGGTTTCTCGAAGTTTTCTTAAAATGTTTTTGAATACCTCATATATTTATGACATTCTTTCATTTTTCTGGTCAACACAAAGAATGAAACTATGCGTTTCGTCATTATACAAGCCATTTTCTGTACAATGTGTATAAAAACAAATCCGCCTGTAGTTTGGTTTCTATTTATCATCATCATTGCATTTTCATAAATTTCACATAAATCTAATTCGTAGTTTTCACGTCCTGTTCTATTAACGAAATTAATAAAAATGAAGAGACGCTTTGAGTCCGATGTGGTACAACCGAACAACGTCCTGACTATAGACGTTATTTTATGTGGGTTTGATTTACCACTAGGATGGATGATCTTTTCCCAAGGATTTTCATTTCTCATCCCTGGTGAACAAAGCAAAGCGAGGTGTTGAGGTTTATCACACCAAAAAAAATTAAAGCTCGATAAAATCAATTTAATATAAATAAATGCTAGGGGCCAGTCGTGGCGCAAAGGCACAGAGTGTGCCTGTAAAGCGACTGGTTGTGGGTACGATTCCCACTCGAGGAGTGGAAATATTTAATATTTCCTTTTTCTTCGCTCTGGTGTTGAGGCAAAGCGTGGCGTTAAGTTCCACCATTTAACACGCAATGCCTCTGAATTCGGCGGAAAGTTTAGCACGGAGTGTGCTAACAGTAGGTTCCCTCTGCCTACCCGGCTGTGGGCGGGATACAGCGTGAAGCTTAAAAAAATAATAAAGTTTAGGTTAGTAATATTCCTAAAAAATTATGTGGACATAGGAGTATGGAAATTGATATAGTTAAAGTTATAAAGGGAAATGGAGTGTTTTGACACTAGGTTCATTCGCATATAGCATGCGGGATACAGCGTGAAGCTAATAAAAAAAGAAAAGATAACAAATATTTCATCTTCTACTACCTCAAGTGTACTTACGACCAACCTAACCGACAAAATGCCAACTCACTGATTCTATCTATCTTAATACTGTTTCACGATTCTTACTCCACGTCATATACATAATATATTTACCTCAAACCGCAATGTAAATAACATTTCAACCGAATTATAAATCTTTCGCTAATAAGCCTGTGTAATCTTAAGACTTTCCACCTGTCTACGAAGCTTCCAGCTAAAACCAACCGTGACCTATTTCTGGGGCTATTTTGAACGCATTAGACGCTTTGTTCGTGTGAAATCAGTGAGCTGGCTATGTAAATTATCTTTTAGTTAAAATTACAAGTTTACTCATTATAGAGTGATTGTTTATTATTTTTTTTTTTTGTTTCTTCGTTTTGGTAACTGAGGCAAAAGCTAGCTAGCCTCAAAAATTATTCTTAATAAATTATAATTTGGCAAGAGAAAGTGCTATTGAAGTTTCTCAATTTCTTTCACCTTTGGCCTTTTCTGCATAGTATGGTAGTCAGAGTGAACCTGACTACCATACTATGCAGAAAAGGCCAAAGGTGAAGGTGGCAAGACACTCCGTTTTCCACTTTCCGCCCGATACCGATTGATTCTCACTCGGGGGAATGATTTTATTAACACTTTGGTGACCGGCAATTTTACACAGAAACTATGTCATGTAACCGGCTACTTTTTTAGGGAACTTTTTAAAAAAAATGAAACAGATGATGCAAGTGTAATGAACGAGTTAACTCGTCACCGGTCAAGAACCTATGGACATGAAGAGACGAGTGAACTCGTCACCATTCAGTAAAAATATTATATAATACGCGTAGAGTAACTAACAAAATTATACCAGCCGAAGGTCAAAAATTACTTTGGGGAAAGAACGTCTAAATATATGGTACCAAGATTATTTAATAGAATTGCTATGCTAAGAAAGACGATATAAGCAGACAGTTGTTAAAGTTAAGGTTAAGGGATTTGTTTCTCGATGACGACAAAATGTCATATTAAATAGCTTCACGCTATATCCCGCAGACAGCAGGGTAGGCAGAGGGAACCTAGTGTTAAGACACTCCGTTCCCCACTTTCCGCCGAATTCGGAGGCTTGCGTGTTAAGTGGCGGAACTTAACGCCGCGCTTTACGAATAGAGAAAATGGAAATATAATTTCCACTCCTCGAGTGAGAATCGAACCCACAACCAGTCGTTTACAGTCACACGCTTGTGCCACTGGGCCACGACTGGCCACACAAAATGTCTACATCGAGAAACAAACCTGCAACGGAGTGAGATGTTATTTGTATGTTTGTTTAGTTTAATATTTATTTTAAGTGAATGATGTTGTTTTTGTTGTTTTCGCTATAATATTTTTTTTTTATTTTTATAATAACGGGCGCGTCTCACCGTTAAGCCTAACAGCTTGGCGAGTACAAAGATGTTTGTATTAATTGTAAAAAATAAATTAATTAATTAATTAAAAATTAAAAAGAAAAAAAGTAAACTAAATTTATGATAAATCAGTATTAAAAAAAAGTAAAGTGTAAAATAAAATGGATATTCGTTATTTCGGTCTGTTAAGGTGAAGCGCGACGTTGAGTTCCGCTACCTTAAAACGTAATGTCTAACATAATGTCTTGACACTAGTACTAGGAAGCTGATTTTTCATTTTATTTTTTTACATTACAAAAAGCGGCCACCCATCTTTATATTAATCATTTTTAACCTTGCTTTCCTATAATTAGATACAAAATATCTGGGACACCAGTGATAAAGCAATCACAGTAACACAAAATGATTTATTGCTACTATAAAAATAAATTTATTATAACGAGTGAAGTTAATGTATGAGTTACGTTATTATTAAATAATTGAATTATAAAGATATTATTTACCTTCATTAGGAGCTCCAGGAGGAGGCATTGCGTGTTAAGTGGCGTAACTTAACGTCGTGCTTTGTTTCGACACCAGAGCAAAGAAATTGAAAAAATAAATATTTTAATTCCTCAAGTGGGAATCGAACCCACAACCAGTTGTTTACAGTCACACATTGTGCCCCTGCGCAATGATTGGCCTCAAGAATTTTTATTACTATTTTTTAATAATGTAAAGATTTGCTTCCAATTACATAGGTCACAAGTTCAGTTTTTTTCGTGGTAATTTTCGTCGCTTATCTACGAATGGACTTTGGTTTGATAACACTAGAAAAATAGTGTTATAATAAAAAAAATAAGCCATTTTTTACGAAATTATTCGAACCAATAAATATGTAGTTACCACAATTAGTTTTTTTCTAGAATGTAATCTTTGTAATATGAATATTTTTTTCGCTTTTTCCCGAAAGGTGAAGTCGAAGGGAACCTAGTGGCAAGACAATCCGTTCTCCACTTTCATATTGAATTCGATATACCGCGTGACGAATGGCGAAACTCAACGCTGTCACTGAACGCCAGTCAACACATTTATTACTAAAATTAATACGTTTTACTACGTTATATTTATTAAACCTTTACAAAATATTTTATTATCCTAAGGGAGTGAATAACAATTATAAATAATATAAAAAAATATTAAATTACCCTTCGAGACAATATATAATAAATGTGTTTGGTAAGATGGATACGGTGTTAAACACCGTAAGAGCAGAAAGATGATAATAGTTTAAAAGTAATCATTCCTTCAACCGGTAATTGAACCCACGACCAATCATAGTTAGAAGTTGTCCCACCTCACCACGATGACATCATTTTTTTAACCCAGAGTTAAGACACTCCGTACCCCACTTTCCGCCAAATTTGGAGACATTGCATATCAAGTGGCGGAAATTAACGCCGCGCTTTGCCTCGACACCAGAGCGAAGAAAATGGAAATATTAAATATTTCCACACCTCGAGTGGCAATCGAACCCACAACCAGTCGCTTTACAGTCACACTTTGTGCTACTACGCCACGACTGGCCACATCATTCAAAACATATTAATATAAAATTAAAATTAAATTTGCTTCTAAAACATGTCCTATCCACATTCGCTTTGACCTAAAGTAATTCGTTTAAAGATTCTCAGCTGAGATACGCTTTATGGAATATCGTTTATAATTTATTTAAATACGTAATTTTTAAAACTGTTGCCTATTTGAGTATCATTTTAATAAATATTTCATTTCAAATTAGTTTATCTGCATTGCAGGTGCTATGTTTTTGGGTTCCGTATAAAAAAAATATTAAATTTTATATTTATTTAAAAAAACTGCTTTAGGCTTTTTCTTGCATGGTGGGATAGTCAGAGAAGACCTAATATCAAAACAATCCGTCCTACACTTTTTGCTTGAAATTGTGACATTGTGCGATCAGCGGCGGAACTCAACGCCGCGCTTTGCCTAAAGTACCAATGGGAAGAAATGATAATTTAAATATATGCTATGGTAAGTAGTATATTATCTTTGTTGTAAAAGTTACTTTTTTTTAACATATGGAAAACGAAGAGAAACTTTCTTTATAATTTTATACTTAATCTCTTTATGCTTTAGAATAAAATCTGTTTGTCTGTATCTGTTTCTCACTTCCACGCAAAATCGATTATAATATTAACTTTCCGGTTTCCGCCAAAATTTCAGATATTACGTGTTATATAGTGTAACTTAACGGCGCGCCTTGTCTTAAGTACCAGAGTGAAGTAATGAAAATAAATTAAATTTATTATTTCCCTCAAGTGGTAATCGAACTTAAAACCATCGCGTTTACATTCAGAGCCAGACGCTATCCCACTGCACCACAACAGCCACTTATATTTAAAGACTTAACAAAAATATGTTAACGACAAAGAAAAAAGCTTCGAAACTTCAGGAAATAGTTTTTTTTGGAAAAATGTAAAAAAATATGCTTAACATCGAACCGACTGATATTAAAAATTCTTTTATAGGTTTCTTGATAACGTATTGTGGAATTTAATAATGCCTTCGTAAAAAACAAAGTTGGGAGGTAGAGAGAGATTCCTCATACGGCGCTGAGTGTTAGTTGGAATATATTTTCATAGACTTGAAGCTATAGTGGTGCAGGGATACTGTTTAACTGTAAATGGGATCGGTTATGGGTTCGATTCCCACACAGGAATAATTGTATTTCGAAAAAAAAATTACTTTTTGACATTTGAATTGACAAGTGTCATTTACACACTTAGAATGTATTTTTAGTATTTTGAACACAGCGAATGCGGAGAACACATGGCTTAGCCATTAAAACATTGGGAGGGATTTTTATAAATTTTCTAAAAAATACTTTAAGTCCACTGTCATCAACCTCTTCATGCACATACGAGTACTTCATACGTGTATGAAACATATATTAAAAACATCCTAAATCTATTTCAAAAGTTTTTATTAAAAAGTTTTTAATTGAAAGTAGTTTTTTTTACAGGAGTTGAACCCACAACCAGTGGCATGTACATTACCAGTCAATACTGGAAAATCTGACTGACACAACTGACTATATTGTCAGTCAATTCCAACAACCATTAATTAGTTCCATCATTTTTGGTTACGTAAACACAGATAAGCCGCGGTAGAATTTATAATATAATAATTCTAAAGCAGAACGGCTGGAGGGCTATTTGTAATTAGGTGACGAGGTGGCTCCCAGCTACTTGTGGTTATTTTCAGACTAAGTTAAATTTGACACTAACGTGACACGGTTTGTGAATGTTGAATGGCGTAGGTTCGGATTCGATTTCTACTTGGTGAAATTTATATAATTTTATCTCTTATAAGTTGTTGCAGCGTGGAGTATAATTTCTTGTTCAGAATTCAGAAAAAACATAGTGTAAATACACTCCATTTTTCATCTTTCACTCAACGTATCGATTGGCGGAATTCAACACCGTGTTTTATAATATCACCAGAGCGAAGAAAAGGTAAATAATTTAAAGATAATAGTTCCTCCGAGTGCAAATTGAACTAACAATTTTTTTTTTACATTCTTTTTGCCCACAAAAATTATCATGCTATTTTTTACCGTCAAACTATATTCTTTCACCGATCTGGCAAAGAAAATTGCACCGTGAAGTTCTGCCACTTGACACGCAATACCACCGAATTCGGCGGAAAGTGGGGAACGGAGTGTCTTAACACTAGGTTCCCTCTGCCTACCCTGCTACGTGCGGGATACAGCGTGAAGTTAAAAAAAATAGTTATGATTCATATAATAATACAAAGAAGAATACTTTCTGTCACAAGCTCCAGGTTATCGACAATAACCTTACAATTTCGAAGACATATCTTCATTAATAGGATTGATACGTGAACGTTAATTTCCCATGAGGCTATCTCCATCAACTACGATAAATTATTTGTTCGATGTCTTATTATGGGGGTTCTATTGGAAGAGATCGTAGATGGAAAAGAATGGATTGTATTTGAGTGTTTTTTTTCTTTTTTCTTTTAGTGTCCCCTTTTTCCGTATGGCGGTAATCAGAGAGGATCTAGTGTCAAGACACTCCGTCCTCCATTTTCTGCCTGAAATCGATACGTTGCGTGTAGAGTGCTTGCGTAACTCAACTCCGCGCTTTGTTTTATAGTACCAGAGCGAAGAGATGAAAATTAAAATGTAATCATTTCACTGAGTGGAAATCAAACTCATAACCATCGCGTTTATAGTCAGACGATGTGCCTCTGCGCGACGACGGTCTCAATAAATTATGTATAATTTTTCATTTCTACATTTGAAAGTATTAAAAGTTGTATGTTAGTCTGGGTTCGATTATCATTTGGTTAAAATGTTTATATTCGTTTACTTCTGTTTTACAGCGTTGGCTTTCTCTAAGAGTCAAACACTCAATAAATCTAATATAGGCAAAAATTTATATTTAATAATCCAATTTTTGTAGTTTAATAAGGAAATGGTCAGTATTTGTTTCCGCCACTCAACACTTTTTATATCCCATTTTGCAAAAAATATGAGAAGGAAGACAGATTGCCTAATTCATAATCAAAAATATATAGATGTTTTTCCAGTCGTGGCCCAGTGGCACAAGAGTGTGACTGTAAACGACTGGTTGTGGGTTCGATTCCCACTCGAGGAGTGGAAATTATATTTCCATTTTCTTCGCTCTGGTGTCGAGGTGAAGCGCGGCGTTAAGTTCCGCCACTTAACACGCAAGCCTCCGAATTCGGCGGAAAGTGGGGAACGGAGTGTCTTAACACTAGGTTCCCTCTGCCTACCCTGCTATGTGCGGGATATAGCGTGAAGCTATTTAATTTTTAATTTAATTTTAATTTAGTTTTCATAATGAATTTAAAGATATAAGTAATCTTAAATATAATCATTCCTACGAGTAAGAATCGAACCCGCATCCAATCGCGTTACAGTCAGATACGGCCCCATTACGCGACTATAACAACATGATTTATTACAAAACTTTTACTCTAGTATCATATAAATAGAAAAATAACATATTCTATTCTATTCTATATAATTCAGGTAAACAACTTAATAGTTGAGATGAAGAATAACATTTGAGAAGCACTATTACATTCAAACATATGTATGTATGAAATGTTACGAATAGGGCCATACTTTTATTGGTTATAAAAATATTAGTTACAATAACAGCGAGAATGTTAAAACGAATTATATTCTTTTTGGTCGAAAAATAATAGGTTTTATATTTTTTTAACTAAAAATACAATGTTAACAATATATACTAATAATACAGTACAAAAAATTGTAAGAATACATTGTTTAAAAAATACAAAATATTAAAACACTAGCAGCCCGCTCGCGACTTCGTCTCGTGAAATACACAACTGTTTCATTATATTGCAACCCTCGAGGTTGGATTTTTGAAATAAAGTAGCCTATGTTTAACTTTGGACTATCAACTATATTTATGCCAAAATCCATAAGTATTGGTCATATTTTTCATATAAAATTACATCTCCTTAGATGTTCTTCAACCCTTTAGATGTTGATTTTTGAAAAAATAAGCAACCTCTGTTAGACCCAGTAATTTATAATAGTACTTTGATTTTAAATTTTATCCAAATCGGAACAATAGATTAGCCGTGCAAGCGTGACACACAAACAGACAGACTTTCGCATTTATAATATAAGTATGGATTACAGTCAAAATCTGTCTCGGGGTAGCTCAATGGAAAAGCATATGCTTGCTAAAAGCATATGCTAAGCAAGGACGTAAATTCGATTCCCACTCGAAGAAATAATTAAATTTTCAGTATTTCTTTTTTTTTCAAAATTATTTTTAATAAATATTTATATTTCTCCGCTCTTCTGACAAAACTCAACGTTAAAATCAGGGTGACAGGGACCAGGTGACCAGGTTGTCCTTAACAGTCCTACTATGTGGATAAAAGCATGTATCCACTTCTAGTTAACGCCTTATTAAACTTAGTACTATTATTTATTTTCTACTAGTCTTACTTTAAGAAAATATACAATCATTTACTTATACTTCAATTCATTCGTATTATAAATTAAAATTATATATTGGGGCCAGTCGTGTCGCAGTAGCACAAACGTGTGACTGTAAACGACTGACTGTGGGTTCGCTTCCCACTCGGTGAGTGGAAATATTTAGCACTTCAAATTTCTCCGAATTCGGTGGAAAATGGGGGAACGGAGTGTGTCAACACTAGGTTCCCTCTGCCTACCCGGCTGTGTGCGGGATACAGATCGAAGACGGGAAGCTATCCTATTATGCAAAAGTATTAAATAATAAGTCTTAGGACAAAATATATATTGGTATGTAGTTCTTTTATTTTAAATATAAATAATACATATTGATATAAAATTATAACATAATCCATCTATTGTACTAAAAGCCTCTGAATAATTTAAGTCTCGACGACAGTATCACCGTCAGTGTAAACAAACTTATGTAATTAATCATCGGAGGCTGTAAACATGTCTTTTTTCTTCTTTTATTTTAATAGCTTCACGCTGCATCCCGCACACCGCATTATAGACAGAGGAAACCTAGTGTTAAGAAACTCCATTCCCCATTTTCCGCCGAATTCGGAGGCATTGTGTGTTAAGTGGCGGAACTTAACGCCGCGCTTTGCCTCGACACCAGAAGGAAGAAAGTAGAAATATTAAATATTTCCACTCCTCGAGTGGGAATCGAACCCGCAACCAGTCGCTGTATAGGCACAATCTGTGCCTCTGCGCCACGACCGGCTCCATAAATACCATGAACTAAAATATGTATCTCTTTTTTTCTGCAGGTCGCTTTTTCCGCATAGCAGGGTAGTGAGGTAGGTTAGGTTTTCTCCTAGTGTCATGATATTCCGTTCTCCACTTTTCGCTTGAAATCGAGATATTGCGTGTTGAATTGAACTCATGTTTTTTTATAACAGAGAAACGACAATTCCCCCGAATGGGACTAGAACACACAACCATCACGTTTACAGTCAGATGCTGTCCTACTGCGCCTTTAGACTGTAAATGGGATTGCTACGGCTACGGGTACGAATCTCACTCTGGGAGGTTATTACATATATTTAAAATATTTTTATTTCTGCACTATTCCAAGGCGGCTTATAGTCGTGTCAAAATTCTTGATATTAGTGTATCAAAATAATCTTCAGAATCTTTTATTTATTTTATTGCATTTACTAAACATTTGTGAAACACAATAGCAAATTAAATGCAACAATATTATTATTATTATTCATGAAAATTTACTTCTAAAGAAATGTGTGACATTTCAGTGATTAAAGCTATTTTTAGCTGTAATACACGTTCCCTACACATTTTTTGTTTATTTTCCTTTCGACCGCTATTAAAAACATGAGCGAAAGGTCGAGTGTCTTAAAATATGTGACCCATATCTTAATATTGTCGGAATGTCCAGGATGTCGTTAGAAAAGCTTTAAGAATCAAAAATGTATACTTAAATATAATATGCAGTACCAAAATATACTTATTTCTTTTCCTTTTTATATTTTAGAGGAGTTTTATGCTTATTTACTATTACGATGTGAATTGAAATCTGTTCGGAGGAAGTCCTGTCTGTAAGTAAATTATACTTCTTTTTTTTCAGCTTCACGCTGTTTCCCGCACACAGCATGGTAGCCAGAGCGAACCCACTACTAAGACACTCCATTCCCGACTTTCCGCCGAAATCGGAGGCGTTGCGTGTTAAGTGGCGGAACTTAACGCCGCGCTTTACCTCTGGTACCAGAGCGAAGAACTGGAAATATTAAATATGTACTCCTCGAGTGGGAATCGAGCCCACAACCCGTTTACAGTCACACGTTCGTGCCACTGCGCCACGACTAAACTACATGTAATAGTGTTAAATTTAATGTCTTTTTCAGTGTCGTGTTTATTAACCGCATAGCGAGAAAAATAGAGAACTTAGTGGTAAGACACTCCGCCCAAAATCGAGGCATAGTGTATTGTATATGGGACGTGATGCAATACTTTGTTCTTAATAGAGTAGTCATGAAAACGATCTAAATATTTAATAACTCCTCTGGGTAGGAATTGAACCCATAACCATCGTCTTTATGGTAAGACTCTGTCCCATTGTGCCAAGACGGAATCAAATTTGGTGTAGTATCTATACATAAATAGAAAATATAAAGATACGTCGCTTACAGTTATATGTTTTCCAAAAATTGATGTGTCAATATCTTATCTTTTTCTTTCTTTTTTTTTATAAGATATTATTTACAAACTAATAAAGTGGTAGCATCTTAATATTTGATCTATACTGTATAAGATAGCGTAACAGTCGTGCGAGGAATACTATTCTACCGTCATACAGTAACCCTAGTACGGAGGGTAGGGATTCTTCAAATTCTGTTAACCTAATAAACAGCCTAATAGATATCATTGTAATGCTAATCATTTTGTAATAGGTTAAGGCTTATTTGTAATAATAAATAAATAAATAAATATTAAAATAAAGTACATGAATGACTCAATATGTGTCTACAACTGCTTCATGACGATGTAGACCATCATGGTGCAATATAAGAGTGTCTGACTGTGAACACTACTGGGTATTGGTTCAGTTCCATTCGTGGGAATGATTAAATTTTATTTATTATCATTTCTCAGCCACTAAACCTAAACATGTATTGGCAAGTGGAAAATGGAAAATGAAGTGTCTTGCCACAAGTTTTTTTGACTACCCTCCTAAAAAAACACAATGATACATATTCTAAAATTTATGTATTAAATCTACTGTATATATTCATCTAAGTAGGTTCACGTAAAAATCGTAGGACGTCGTAGGTGAGTTTGACAGCGTCTCCCTACAAGTTCGTGGTTATGGTGGGGAAAGATTATATATTTATGTTATCCCTATCTATTTATGTTTATGTTTCGTTATATATAGATAAGTATGTCTATTCAAATATGTTGATATTTTTGTGTAGGTATATGTATTTATTTGTTTATGTGTAGATAAATGAGTTTACGTTTATGTATTATAAATATCGTTTATGTAATATGTGCACCGATCGACGCTATTCCCCTTTTTATTATAATTAGTCCTTTCGTCACCAAAGGTTGTCTGTAAGAGATTGCTTAAAGCAATAAGACCGCCTTTGCATACATTTTAATTATCTATGTTTGTATCTCTCTTGTGTATTTTATATCCATGTGTGCAATAAAGTATTATTATATATTATGTTTATATATCCGCTCTCCAGGCTTTGTCTTAGGTACATCTAAGATCTAAGAATTTAGCCACTTAACACGTAATATCTAAAAAGTGAAGAACGGAACGTTTTGGCACTAAATTCTCCCTGACAACTCTGATTTACGGGAAAAAGCGTATAAACATATGAAAAATACATTGAACTACTGAAAAATGGCTATACGTATTCAAAAATCACTCAACTAAAACACTTTTACTCTCACCATTAAATGGATATCAATATGTTTCACCCATTAGTGTGTATGACAGGGCTGAGCTAATGGAGGGAACGCAAAAAGGTGCCCCCGTTGCGAATGAACCTGGTCTTAAGCGTTTATCGATAATGCTGGTTTAGTTTGGCTATGGTGGTTTGATGGTGTGTTATTAACTTCTTGAAATATCTATCTTTGTTATATAAATTTTGTAAGATTTTAAATAATATATAGCTTCACTCTTTTTAGCTTCACTCTGTATTCCGCACATAGAAGGGTAGGCAGAGGGAACCTAGTGTTAAGACACTCCGTTCCCAACTTTCCGCCGAATTCAGAGGCATTGCGTGTTAAGTGGCGGAACTCGAATATTTTCACTCAATATAATATAGTTAATATAATAAATTAAATAGATTGAGTGAGTCCAATCGTGGTGCAGACGCACAAAGTGACTGTAAAGACTGTAAAGTGGTTGTGGGTTCGATTCTCGCTCGAGGTATTAAAATAATTAATATTTTCATTATCCTCGGTCTGGTGTTGATGCAAAGCGCGGCGTTAAGTTTCGCCATTGAATACACAACGTCTGCAGCATTAGGTGGAAATTGGGGAACGGAGTGTCTTAACACTAGTTTCCCTCTGCTTAACCTGCTGAGGGCGGGATACAGCGTGAAATAAAAAAAAAATAGATTTTGTCCCCATTCTGAATGAACCCGGTCGCAAGAGTTTATCGATAATGCTGGCTTAGTTTGGCTATGGTGGTTTGATGGTGTGTTATTAACTTCTTGAAATATCTTTGTTTGGAGTTAATTTCTATTAAATCTATAAGATTGAAAATTTCAAATTTTACATAATAAATTAGCTAGATTTTTTTTTAGAACTCTACGCTTTATCTTGTATCATAGCGTTCTAGTCAAAAATGGATCTAGTGTCAAGACGTTCTGTTCTCCGTTTGTCACAGGATTTCAAGAGGGCGTATTGAAACTCATCGCTGCGCTTTAAATATATTAATTTCCATAAGAAAAATGCTTTTCTTTTAAACATATTTCTCAATTTTATAGTGATTTCGTTATTAGTTAACAAACCTAATATGTAATAATTTAATTAAAGCAGATTTATTTATTCTATTTTCACAAATAATAAATATTTATTTGACTTTAAATAATAGGAGAGAGAATGAAGTCGCTCATAGATACAAACAAATTACGATACGAGGAAGATACGAATTATTCAAAATTATGATAAGGATATTACACATAAATACATAATAATAAAATCTGTGGTGAAGAACGGAGTGTCCTAACACTCTGTCTAACCTAGTCTACAGGAAAAATCGTATCCTGCTTCTAATAGGCTATTAATATACAATTACACACTCAAACAATACGTAACGCTTGTTTTTCGAGTTAAAAATGAAAACGACACGAATCGACATCGAGCGCTGTATGCAGATCGTTCGGGGATATGAGGATTATCGGTTTAAGTGTCTAACCGATTCATTCCCAATGGCTTCAGAAGCCTCACAATGCACAAAATTCATTATTTACATGCAAATATGTATGTATGTATGTACGTCAGAGTGTGGAGTAAAAATTAATTGTAATTAACAATTTAATATTAACAATTTATTATTTGTTTAAGGAGAAATCACATAAAATTAGCTGAAAATTAACTAAATGTAAAACAGGTGGTTGTGGGTTCGATTCCAACTCGAGAAGTGGTAATATTTAATATTTTTAATTTCTTCGCTGTCGTGTCGAGGCAAAGCGAGACGAGAGTTTCGCCTCCAGAATTCGGCGGATAATGGGAAACGGAGTGTCTTAACGCTAAGTTCCCTCTGCCTACCCTGTACGGGATAGAGCATGAAGCTAAAAAAGAAGGAAAATAATATATTTATTTTAGGAGCAATCACATAAAAATTACAATTACCTTAATGTTAGTACAATTAACGTTAAATTAATTGTTAAATATGATTTTCGCACAAACATCGATGATCAATTGATAATTTTTAACTGTAGTTAAATTTGCTGCTATGTACTTACTGCTATGTAAGATTACATCTTGCTTATGCAAAAAAACTTTCAGTTTATGGACTTTGAGGGTGTTCTGGCGCAGTGGGATAATGTCTAACTGTAAACATAAATGGTTATGGGTTCGATTCCCAGTTAGCGGAATAGTTATATTCAATTTGTTTTTGTTTCTCACCTCTGGTGAAAAACACGCTACGATACTCAACACACAGTGTTTCGATTTCGTGTAGAATATAAAGAATGGAGTGTTATTTGCTCTAGATCAGGGGTTCCCAACCCTTATTTTATCAGGGACCACTTTTACATTACTCTTGGTAGCAGGGACCACTATGTATGTAATCCTTGGAGTTTCTGTCATTTTGTAGTTCGATGAGTTATATAACTTTGCGTAGAGCCGTGTGTAACATCCGCTAAATTTAAAATCATCTGCGGAACAGTTTATGCCTTCTGTGAACCACTGGTGGTCCGCGGACCACTGGTTACAAACCAGTGCTCTAGGTTCTCTCTGACTATTTTGCTAGTAGAGAAAAAACGTGAAGCGATAAACATGTAAAATTGTTTTTTTTTTATAATAAATATAAATAAAAATGAAAACGAAGAACTAAAAATCTTCTTTATGTGAAATAAGTATTTTTTACATATCATGGCAATTTAATACTATTATTCTTAAGATATTTAATTAATGTTTTTTTTTGACAATTAACATGTATTAAATAATTTGAATGTTTGTAATTATTATAATTTTCATATGTTAATAATTTCTAAATTTGTGATTGTCTCTAATTGATAAGTAATCAAATATTAACTTCACGCTGTATCCCGCACAGGGCAGGATAGGCAGAGGGAACCTGGTGTCAAGACACTCCGTTCCCGCTAAAATCTGACCATTTTTCCTCGCTTAGCGTATATAAATATATTACCTGAAGTAAAATATATTACGTGAAGGTAAAAAAATAAATATGCCTATACAAAAAATACAAATTGGCAATACATCCATCCACTCTAAGGTAACGCTGATATGGAAATATTTCAGTAAAACCAAAAATACTCCTCACTGAAACCAATTACTGAAGCGATAAAGCAGAACTCGTACAATCCACTCTATATCAAAACGAACTATCGTGTACACTGCGAAATCATTTTTTTAAATGACTTCCAATACATTGAAGTTAAAAAAAACTGAGAATAACACGTTTTTGGCCGTAAAGACACTAAACTCTAGTGTCAAGACACTCCGTTCTCCACTTTCTACTAGAATTCAAGATATTTAGTGTTGAGTGGCGGATTTAAACGCCGCGCTTTGTCTTAGGTATTATAAAGGAAAAATGAAAGTAATTTAATTATAATGATTCCCCCGCGTGAATCGAACCCACAACCAATTGCATTTTTAGTCCGACGCTCTGAATGTAAAATCGTGGTTATCAGTTCGATTCCTACTTGAATGAATGATGATAAATTAAATTAAATGATTAAATTTCCCTTATAAGGCATAGAGTGTCTTTGAGTTCTGCCGTGTTGAGCAACACGCAATGCTCCGCGTTTCGGCGGAAAGTATCTTGATACTAGATTCTCTCAGAATGTGGCCAGTCGTGGCCCAGTGGCACAAGAGTGTGACTGTAAACGACTGGTTGTGGGATCGATAAACATTTCATATGATAGAATATATATCATGATTTTTTAGAACTCATGTTCTTTTGTTTCTCTCTCGTTTTCTTTCATTTTTTTATGGCTCCTTGCATATATCTTACTAATATTATAAATGTGAAAGTTTGTACGGATGTGTGGGAGTTTGTTACTCTTTCACGCAAAAACTACTGAACGGATTCTCATGAAACTTTGCAGTAATATAGCTTTGATATCAGAATAACATAATAAGTTAAAATTTATAGGGATTTTTAACCGACATAAGGTAAGGTAATAGGAAATTTTATGTATGTTCCCCGATTACTCCAAGAGGGGTGGACGGATTTTCAAAATTATTTTTTTGTTCGAGAGGGTATATTTCACAATTGGCCCCATGGTAAGGAGACCAGGATCTGATGATGGAATCCTGGAGAAATCGAGGGCAACCCTCAAATTTGAAAGATGCGGTTTTCGCATAATAACGCAATTGGGAGATCTGTATCTGACTATCATCTCATTTTATTAACCGACTGCAATAAAGGAGGAGGTTCTTAATACGTTTGTTCCTCAGATTACTCGAAAATGGGAAAACCGGATCGGAGCTCAATGAAGATGTTTCTTGGTTCACGCGGACGAAGTCGCGGGTAACAGCTAGTATGAATTTATTTACACATATATAAATGATCGATTTGATTGTTTTTTTCTTCTAACTATTGAATGCAATAAAGAATATATGACAATGTATGACAAACGAGCTATGACCTCCAAAGTATTATAACCTAACATATAACTTAAATAAAAGCTAAAAGAAACTCCATCCAAGCACATCTCAAGAGACGCAAAGATAAGTAATAAGTGTTATTCCAACGTAATAAAATGAAGTATTTCAAAATATTTTCCTTTCTTTTACAGGTACAGGTAATTTTGTTAAATGGAATATTATTTTCTTTTGGGGTATAAATACTTTTTTTCGGGTATAAAACGTTGAAGGTAGTAGATTCGATTCTTGGTTAAGTCACTGAAACTTATATTAAATTGGTAGCGGACAGACATTTAGCTAAGTTTTGGGGTTATAAAATTCATCCTCTACTCGAATATATGATTTTAATTAACATGACAAGGCGCAACGTTGAGTTTCGCCATTCATCATAATTTCAAGTGCAGGCAGAAAACAGAAAGCGGAATATATTTACACCAATACCTAGTAGAAATGTTATACAACTCAATCATCGAAAGGTATAATTATAATTATATAGTATATATTTTAGCTTATACTATAGTTTATAGGTTACTATACTATAATACTGTGTTTTTGAATTTATAATAACGCTTTTATATCATAAAAGCGATAGGTGAATGATGTGAAACTGGACATGAGAGCCAATAGATCATTGACTATGTTGAATATTATCTAAAGTAAGAAAGTCGTAAGACACACTCTACCTAGACTGATATCAATGTCAGGTAATCTGATATGAAATTAGCTTAGTTAGGTAATATTTATGCAAAGATTATGAGACACAACGAGTATGATATATAAAAAGAACGATAAGTGGAGAACAGAATATTTTATCACTGAATTCTTTATGACCGTTTAGAAATAGGAGAAAATTTGTGAAAATAAAACTTATTTACGAGTATATTTCAAATAAATTACATAAATGTTTCTGAACTCCCTTTTATCCGACTGACCAATTTCTTGGAATTGCGTTCAAAGCTTAGGTTTAAACTTTAAAGCCAAGATTCCTTACGGTAGATGATAGCTGTAGTCGAAATTGCTTCGAGTATGTAATAGTGTGTACTTTATAATGTAGTAACATAGATTTAAAACGAAATATGTAAAAATATATATAAAATTGCATATTAAATTTTATATATATTTTATTAACATTCAGCTTATAAAAATGCGTTAATAAAAATATATACAATCTTATAGAAATGGATAAAATATAAATCAAACAAAAGTTGACCTTTCCTATGTCGCAATCTTTGTGTGAGTCATCGTGGCGCAAAGTAAAAGCATCTGACTGTAAATGATGAATCTGACTATTTAACACTTCGATTTCGAAATTTGTACTGAGTGAAATGTTAATATTGAAATTAATTTCTTCCTCTGCTAAGCCTCGATTTCATGTGGAGAGTGGAGACCGGAGTGTCTTAACACTTGGTTCTCTCTGATTACATCTCTATACGGAAAAAAAACATGAAAATGCTAAAAAAATAACTTTTGAATTAAAATTAAGCTCGTATCTATCGCATATAAAGTGAATACTATTGAATACAGTATTTGTGTATGTACAGGATTTATTGTTTTATGTATGTATGTATCTGTGTATGTATCTATGTATTATATGTCTGTATGTATATGGTTTTATTTACTTGTATTTTATTTTATTTTTATTTATTTCTTTCTTAATAAATGAAATGAAAATTACAATATAAATGAAGTGAATGAGTCGACTGGTAAAGATCACTTCAAGAGATAAGAGACAGATCCTTTCTGAACTAAATTTTTGTCAATATTTCCCATGTATATTTTTGTTAAGTGCAATAAAGAATATAATAATTAGAATATGGTGGTGGTCAGTTGTGGCCCAGTGGCATAAGCGTGTGACTGTAAACGACTGATTGTGGGTTCGATTCCCACTCGAGGAGTGGAAATATTTAATATTTCCATTTTCTTCGCTCTGGTCTCGAGGTAAAGCGCGGCGTTAAGTTCCGCCACTTAACACGCAATGCCTCCGAATTCGGCGAAAAGTGGGGAACGGATTATCTTAATC
Organism: Dryas iulia moderata; assembly: GCA_019049465.1. Lineage (NCBI taxonomy): Eukaryota > Metazoa > Arthropoda > Insecta > Lepidoptera > Nymphalidae > Dryas > Dryas iulia. The sequence goes on from CM032440.1 coordinate 3,656,594, forward strand.
CTAGGTTCCCTCTGCCTACCCTGCTGTGTGCGGGATACAGCGTAAAGCTAAAAAAAAATAAATAAAAAAAAATATGATGATAATTAAATACGTAGGTAAATAGAAGTCAATTTCACAAGAATATAAAATGTTAAAGTTACTAAACTTTAGTTCGTCATTTTTGTTTCCGCATAGCAAAGAGAAGCTAGTGACAAGACACTACTTTCTCCATTTTCCTCCAGAATACCAAACATAGCGGGCATAGACACGAGAGCGAAGAAAAAAAATATTTTAAATCCAATCATGGCCATATTGTACTTACAGTCACGCTTTCTCAAAGATGGCAAAGTCGAATTACTAGACAAAAAAATGAGTCCAAATTAGTCATTTTTTATTTCCGTTTCTTCCCTCTGGTAAAGAATAACGTAGCCTAGTGTTCTGCCATACTTAAGCATTATTATTATCACGTATAAAGTGGAAAACGGAGTGTCTCGACACATACATCTATTTCATTAATCTGCTACACGGAGAAAAAAGTCAAAAGATTGTTTTAACTTTTCATTCATTTGTAAGAGGTAGTATTTTCTCTAAAGGAAGCCAAAGAACATCTTCAGTAAATACAGAACACTCATTTTAATATGTTCATGTCATGTTAAGTCTTGTAAGTACAATAATTTTCTTAAATACATTGTAAAATTTAAAATAATCTATTTAGTTAGTAAGTTTACTTATCTATAAACAGTTATTATAGTTCGTAGGTCACGGTGATTATGGGTTCGATTACCATGTTTTATCGTGTATATTTTTGGTATTTAAAAGTCTACATTAGAAAACCCCAGATAGTCTAACTTTGCCTGTGGACTATTGTAAAGTGTTTGGAACCTTTATTTTAATATAATTTCGAATATAACCTACACACGCAAATAATTTAAAATTGTGTAAAAAAGAGAAAACTAAAGATTTTATATAATAGTCAGGAATTTTGTTATACATGTATGTCGACTACGAAAGTACTTATACCTTCGTTAAAATATTACAGGTGTATTTATAAATTATATTGCGTTATATTCCGCCACTTAGCACCCAATATTTGAAATTCGGGAGGAAAGAAAAAAAATAAAGTGTCCCTACATTACTTTCTCTCTGCCTATACTGATTGATATGAGGTAAAAAGTTGAAAATTAAATATGTGTTTGGGTAGAATGTAGTAGATTATTGTTATAATTAGAATTATGTGGAATTATAAAACTTATTAGTATAGAACCGATATAGAATGTTGGTCGATACAAAAAATATGAGTGAAAGTATGTATCAACTGACATACTAATGCCACCTCAGTCTACCTGTGACCACGGACTACTGTAAAGTGTTCGAAACGTCGGGTTTTCTAAAAATGTATTTTCGAATACCAAAAATATACGCGATTAATCCGGTTAAAAATAGTTTCATATTTTGATATGAACATTTTGACGTGTAATTGCGAAAACAAAAGATCATATTAGTAGGAGTAAAATTGTTCTACACAATTTCTAAAATAATTTGGTTTAAGTTAAACAAAAGATAGTAATGGCTCAGTGGTGATTTTAACCATGTATAGGCTGTAATAGGTACAATATTTGTCTTTGCCGATTACTGTACTGTCAGATTACTGTAATTAGAGAGAATGCAGTGTTAAGACACTCTATTTTTACTATATTTTCAAGATTTCAAGTAGAATGGGAAAATTCAAGATAGCAATATAAATATATTTTTAGATTATATATACATATATGAAAGAAAATTGTAGAAAATCTATAAAAAGAAAGTTAATTTAATCTATTATTTATATTTAAAAAAATTAAAGTCTTAACTTATTATATTATTCATAGTTAAATGCTAATTCATATTAAGCATTCATCGTAACTTGAAATATGTCTTACATCATGTATCTATATCTATTACATCATAGTACAAATGTTGAAAATGACAATATAAAAATATTAAAATCAAAATAACCTTTGATTTTGTGCATTTCTATATTAAAAAAACGATTTAGTAATTCCTATGCCTATTCGTTCGTAGAGAAAAAAAAATAAAAAGAAACTGTTAAAAATAATAACCAAAGTGGCCAGTCGTGGCCCAGTGGCGTGTGACTGTAAACGACTGGTTGTGGGTTCGATTCCCACTCGAGGAGTGGAAATATTTAATATTTCCATTTTCTTCGTTCTGGTGTCGAGGTAAAGTGCGGCGTTAAGTTCCGCCACTTAACACGCAATGCCTCCGAATTCGGCGGAAAGTGGGGAACGGAGTATCTTAATACTAGGTTCCCTCTGCCTACCCTGCTGTGTGCGGGATACAGCGTGAAGCTATGAAATGAATGAAGAAAAAAAATAAAAAGAAACTGTCAAAAATTATAACCTCTTTCTATTGCTTTGGATCAAAATGAAAAATGAAAGTTGATAAAAAAGTTTAAAGACGAAAAGTTTTGATGGAAAGAGTTAAAAGGGAAAAGTTTCAGCTTAATATTATTTTCTTAGTTACTTCAAATTTTATATATAATGAGAAAAAAATGTTATTTTTTTTTAAATAAATTAGTTATTAATTATTATATTAAGAACTTTAATTATATAACTTAATTATTCTAAAGTGTTTTGATATTTATATAATTTTTCACTAGGGTGGTCATTTTTTTAGCAGTGCCTACAGAATTTCATTAAAAAAATTACTATATATTAAAAATATAATTATTAAATATATACATTTTATGTTTAAAAGAGAAAATAATTTAAATATTGTGTTTCTAAAAATTACAAATAAGAATTGTCAATTAGAAGTAAAATTAAGAAGCAATCCTTTTTTAAAATAAAATAAATAAATAATAATTTATTATATTAATAAAAAAATATGTTACATTCCATATTTATTAATTAGTACAAAATTTCAAGAAAATTAAAACTGGAGAACGGAATATCTCAACACTAAATTCTCTGACACCTTTCCTAAAAGAGAGAAAGCTGCTACTTTCCAAATCTACAATATATTTATTATAACGGAACAAAATATCAAAAATATAAATCAAAATATATATACAATTTTTCCCCACAAAACGAAGTACTCAGAAAAAAAAATAGTGTCAAGACACTCCAACTCTTCACTTTCACTTCGATGTCCACTTGCCACCCGAAAAACCAAACCAAACCATCCAAAAAAATCCACTATTCAACATAACCAAAAAAAAAATCACCAACCAACAAAAAAAAATACCAACCAACACAAAAAATCCAAAAAATATTACCAACCAATTGAAAAAACTTACCATCTAAAGCCACAGGAGTACACAATACACAATCACACAGAATATCGCAACTTGTAACCACACACTGACATTTTAACACTGGACACGTTCGGGCGTCGCGACGGCTGAGGGACTAGTGCGGGATAGCGCTTACCCCCGGATAGAGGAGGGGGGTACTAACATGTGTTGCGCAATGCATGTGCATGTTAACATGTTAATGGATATATTTTGTTAATAATAATAATTATTATTATTATAATTTTCGATATATTATATGCAAAAAGATTATATGAAATTTTTCAGGTTATATCATTTTTTTTATTAATTTTGGAGCGTTTATTATAAATATCAACATATTAGTTATTAATAATGATAATTAAGTGGCATATGGTATTATGAAAAAAATTTCTAGTCTTACAATTTTTTACTGTTAACTCTCAATATCTTTATTTCTGGTGGATACTGAAGAATTGAATGTCTTCCTTACTTCTCTGACTACTGAAGAAACATGAAGATTTACTATTTTTTTAATTACTTATATGATGGAACAGGCATATAATTGCTTACAATATTTAGAATAATGTTGATAAACAAGAGTATTACACGAACAACTCTTTAAAATATTTATTATTTTATATTTAGTATATAACTATAACTATAAATATAATAATATTTAGGATGTATTACAAATTACAATCTAAACAAAGTACTTTAAATCGGGGAAAATGTATGACGTAGATATTTCCTTGCTTTATACAAGGTGCGAAGCTTCCGTCAACAAGCACGCAGTAATTCTAAATTATTTACTAGTGGCCAGTCGTGGCCCAGTGGCACAAGCGTGTGACTGTAAACGACTGGTTGTGGGTTCGATTCCCACTCGAGGAGTGGAAATTATATTTCCATTTTCTTCGCTCTGGTGTCGAGGTAAAGCGCGGCGTTAAGTTCCGCCACTTAACACGCAAGCCTCCGAATTCGGCGGAAAGTGGGGAACGGAGTGTCTTAACACTAGGCTCCCTCTGCCTACCCTGCTGTGTGCGGGATATAGCGTGAAGCTATTTAATTTTTTTAATTTTTTAATTTTCTAGTAAAAATTAATGTTATAACATGTTTTTAAAGTAAAATGTGAAGAAATAGATTTAGATTTTATATTATTCGTCAGTCAGTCTCCATTCCCATTGATTTTAGATTATTTGGTAGCTTGTAAGTTTAAAATTGTAATTGTAGTACTTAAGTTGTCTCTATGTGTGTGTGAGTCAATAAATAAATAAACAATAATTAAATAATTCTTTTAAACATTTTTAAAGTGTTATTCTACACTTAGGAAAATTGAAAAAGACATTTACACTGAGCTCAGTGGTGAGCGCGCCTGAACGGTATTCAGGAGGCGCGGGTTCGAATCCCGCTGCGTTCAAATTTTTATACGTTTTCATTAAATGTCTTTTTTTAAATAAATTATTGATTGCTATGAATGCAACGAATGCATGTAAATGATTTTTTCTGTTTTTAATATTAATGCCATTTTTTAAGTTCCACCAAACTTTCTCATATAACAAAGTGGATAAGTGATAATTAGAAATGTAACGGATACTATTTTAGCTTAAGCCTTATACACATCTTTAAATCCTTGAATAATAAATTGGATACATATCATTTTCTATTTTTCATAATGTCGCATAATTTTGGATAATTACGGTTATTAGATTTTTATCATTATTTTTTTATTTAAAGGGTGAATTTATTTTTTAAAAAAATATATTCTTAAGTATTAATTTCGGCTCCGCCTATATTCGAAGATATGTAAATTTTTATATATCAGAATTTAGTTACGGTTACGGATAGTTTTTTCATGTCGAATATCCAATATTTTCGGTTACGGCTACGGAGCTAGCAACCCTTGAAATAACCTATTAGATAATCACTACTTATACTCCGTACTAATACACTCCATCCTTCAATTTCTGGCTTTCGAGACATTGTGAGCTGAATGGTGGAAACCAACGCCGCGCTGTATAGACTAAGGAAATCAATATTTTAATAATTTTGGATAATTTTCTCGCTTGACAATGAAAATATTTTGTTTTTTTTTTAGGTTTACGCTGTATCCCGCACACAACAGGGCAGACAGAGGGAACCTAGTGTTAAGACACTCCGTTCCCCACTTTCCGCCAAATTCGGATACCAGAGCGAAAGAAATGGAAATATTAAATATTTCCACTCCTCGAGTGGGTATCGAACCCACAACCAGTGGTTTACCACACGTTCGTAACACTGGGCCACGACTGGCCCCTGTATTATACTTATAGACGGACTGGAAAATAAAAATAAAATTCAATAAAATTATTCCCTCGAATGTGAATCGAATCCACAACCGAAGCGTCTCATAGACACTGCGCCACTATACTTATTTAAATAATCTATTATAAAATATGACATAATCTTCATATATATTAAATAAATTTATGTATGAAATATTATATATGTATATATAAAAATAATACGTTGTCAAAACATTTGAAGTGAAAAATAAGATTTTTGCGTTTACGTCAACAAATGGGACGCAAGCCAAACGCTTCTGTGAAAAATTGTTACTTTCTTCCTTCTTTCTCTACTATATAATATAAGAGAGTTATATCATTTATTTGAATAATAGGTAAATATTTAAACTGACTGAACCTTTTTTTTTGTGAGAAATGCATTTTACGTAATACATTATCGACTAATCTTACTGTGTAGACATGGTAAAATCAATTCTGTTCCTAAAAAGCCGATTAAGAAAAATAATTAAAAAGGCTTAGTGATTCTATACACCAAAAAGAATGTGAATTTAAGTAATTTAATACAATATTTTCCCCTTAAAAAAATTTAAACGATTGGTTGTGGGTAATAAGAAGACGTCCGTTTCGTCAAACAAATTGTGTCCCATACTTGCAAAATCGAATTTACACTTACTTCGGTTGCTTTTCAGACAATAAGGTTATGTACCTTAACAGTTTCATAAAAACAAATTATTAATACTGTACTAGGAAGCTAAAAACCATTATTTACTTTAACGCGGAACAGCTAGTGCCTAATTAGGTTGGAAAATACTCGTTTGACGGTAACTAATATTGTTTTTTTTTGCTTCACGTCTTTTTTCCATAAAGAAAAAAGGCGGAGACAAAGGTGACCTAGTGTCAAAACCCTCTGTTCTCCACTTTTCATCTAAAACCGAGATATTGCGTGTTAAGTGGCGGACTGAACGCCGAAATTTATTAAAATTAGAAAAAGTTTAATATAAAAATATCTGAATTTAAAAAACCTTAGTTTCACATGTAAAAAATATATTTAGACCTTATAATTCATAGTTTTCAAAGAAATGAACATTGCATGTTCAGTGGCGCAACTTAACACCGCACTTATCCTTACTAGAGCGGAGAAATGAAAATAATTTAAATTTAATCATTTCTCCGAGTGGAAATCGATCCTACGACCATCGGCGAAATCAGACACTGTAACTGCGAAATAATAAGGTTGAACTAAATAATTAAAAAAATTAAATAGCTTCACGCTATATCCCGCACACAGCAGGGTAGGCAGAGGGAACCTAGTGTTAAGACACTCCGTTCCCCACTTTCCGCCGAATTCGGAGGCTTGCGTGTTAAGTGGCGGAACTTAACGCCGCGCTTTACCTCGACACCAGAGCGAAGAAAATGGAAATATAATTTCCACCCCCCTCGAGTGGGAATCGAACCCACAACCAGTCGTTTACAGTCACACTCTTGTGCCACTGGGCCACGACTGGCCAAATAATGAGTGTTAATTAAAAAGAACGTAAGGGCAGAAAGGAGGAAAAAATTAAAAGGTATATTTCTAATTTCCGGTGAAAATACACGGTGGATATTTTAGATTTTTTTCTTGAAATGCGGTGAAAAAATTCGGATTAATTTTGCGAATTGGCGTAGTTGAGGCCTTTTGCGTTATTGTAGACTTACTTACATATATATATTTTATTATGAGTAAATTTTAGTTGGATTTTGAAAATTGATATCAAAATGTATGTGAAATTTGAATTCATTTTTCATACACAGTGTCTCTTTTGACTATAGCAATGAAACATTTATTTTTTACTACCTGTATCCACGACTTCATCCACGTGGAATTTAAGAAAAAATATTATATAATTCTATAACTAATGTAGCCAATGTTACTTTTTACTGTGGCTACCTGCCAGTGAAAGTCGAGTCAAAATCAGTTTAACCGTTACTGAGATTAGCTGGAACAAACAAACACGACAAGACAAATATTGTTAAAAACGTTTTTTTTTTGTGTATTCTAGAGAGATGATTGGTCGATTATATCTCAAGGGAGAAGGACCTGGTGACCTGAAATACAGGGTATCCTAGTTTAGGCGTCAGTCTCCTTTCCAACGGATTTTTAGATTATTTTGTTAGCTTGCAAGTTATAAATTGTAATTATAGTATTTAAGGTGTTCCTATGTGTGTGTGAGTAAATAAATAAATAAATAAATAAAATAAATAAATAAAATAAATTGACAACACATTGACATTTGGTCTTTATATAAAACTAAACAAATAAGTTGATTAATTTTGTACTAATAATGTATTATTAATATATTATAGTGGCCAGTCGTGGCCCAGTGGCACAAGCGTTTGACTGTAAACGACTGGTTGTGGGTTCGATTCCCACTCGAGGCGTGGAAATATTTAATATTTCCATTTTCTTCGCTGTGGTGCTGAGGTAAAGCGTGGCGTTAAGTTCCAGCACTTAAAATGTGCGGGATACAGCGTGAAGCTAAAAAAAAATGTATTATTGAAATCAGTTATATTATATAATGCTTCCTCAGATCGAGAATAGAATCTACATGCTTCGTGTTTATAGTCAGACGCTGGTCCACTGTGCTACGATAGCTTTTATTCTATTATTATGTTAACATAATTTAATTGTCACGTCTGCTTCATATATCGATTCCAGTAATTAACAAATGTTTTATTTCGTAAATTTATCAACATTTTGAATTGTTAAATGAACCGATCTAACGACAGACCTACTGCTCTGAGATAGTATTGTGTATTGGATTCGAAACTCGTTTAGGGTAAAATTTAAAGTAGTAATCTCCTTGGCCAGTGGCATAGGCGTGTGACTGTAAACGACTGGTTGTGGGTTCGATTCCCACACGAGGAGTGGAAATATGTAATATTTCCATTTTCTTCGCTCTGGTGTCGAGGTAAAGCGCGGCGTTAAGTTCCGCCACTTAACACGCAATGCCTCTTAACACTTGGTCCCCTCTGCCTACCCTGCTGTGTGCGGGATACAGCGTGAAGCTTTAAAGTAGTAATGTAGTAATGTTATGAGTACTAGCCAAAATAGTACACCAAATATAGCACTAAAAATAGAAAACGGCGTAAATAATGATTATTTTTGTTTACCTTACAATGTATGCGTAGAGGCGTGAACAAGTTAATAAAACGAAAATGCATATTTTTAAGGCAGGCATTTTAAAGTTTATTTTATTTAGCAAATTTTATTTTATTTAACATTTTTTTACATGAATTTTGTGTATTTTATTTAAAGTATTTTTTGGTTTAATTATGTAACCAGTTTGAAAAGGGTATTTAATAATATAATCTTCATCTTTCTGAGTGGAAATCGAACGTGCAACCATCACATTTATATTCAGACTAGCGTTCTGATTTGATCTATATAACTGTTCCCATAAATTGTAACAACCATTGAAATAAAGTAGTCTATGTTTATCCTTGGATTATGAACTATATATACTACAAAATTCATTACAATCGATCAAACGTTTAAGGTTTTACTACTTTCATTCTAAATTTCATCCAAATCGGACCGGTAGATAAGCTGTGAAAGCGTGACAGACAAACAGACAGAATTTCGCATTTATAATATAAGTCTGGATTACTAGATCTTTTCCTTTATTTGTTAATTTCTTTAAATTTTGTTCTTAATGAATCTTTCGGGCCTAAATGGTAGGATGAATGATGAATGAATAAGGATGATGTTCTACGATGGTATTGGGTTCGAAACTCATTTAGGGTAAAATTTAAAGGGTTAATGGGGGTTATATTATGAGTACTAGCCAAAATAGTTCACAATATAGCACTAAAGGTAGAAAACGGCGTAAATAATGACTCTTTTTTGTTTACCTTACCTTATATGCGTAGAGGCGTGAACAAGTTAATAAAACGAAAATGCATATTTTTAGGGCAGGCATTTTAAAATTTATTTTATTTAGCAAATTTTATTTTATTTAACATTTTTTTACATTAATTTTGTGTATTTTATTGAATGTATTTTTTTGGATTAATTATGTAACCAGTTTGAAAAGGGTATTTAATAATATAATCTTCATCTTTCTGAGTGGAAATCGAACGTGCAACCATCACATTTATATTCATACTAGCGGCCTGATCTGATCTATATAACTGTTCCCATAAATTGTAACAACCATTGAAATAAAGTAGTCTATGTTTATCCTTGGATTTTGAACTATATATATTACAAAATTCATTACAATCGATCAAATGTTTAAGCTTTTACTACTTTCATTCTAAATTTGCAAATGTGAAAGCGTGACAGACAAACAGACAGACTTTCGCATTTATAATATAAGTCTGGATTACTAGATCTTTTCCTTTATTTGTTATATCGTAATAAGACCAGCCGTGAGGGGACGGGTTAGAATATAATTCCCCTCAGTCGCTGGGTAGCGTTCCGGAAAAATCGGATAGCCCAGTAGCTTGGTGGTAGGAGATTCATTCTCCGATTTGCTCGTGACCACTATCGAGTCAAAGACAAATCGCCAAACCTCTGATAAAATTACAAAAAAATAAGATTACAGAGAAGGAGAGAAATAAAAATATAATTTATAAAGCAAGTTACAGCATCTTTTTATTTTTGTTGTGAATACAGTTGTTTATAGCAATAAAGAGGAAAAATGAGATGGGAGCGCATAATATACTGTTTACGATATAAAAGACTCGAATACATAATGCATTAGATTTTCACTCAACCTTATTTCCCAATATATATTTTATAAGGCTTGAAATTTCTTCGGTTTTCAATGGATATCTTAAAAAAATATAATATATATTTAGACAGCAGTAGTATTTGTGGCCAGTCGTGGCCCAGTGGCACAAGCGTGTGGCTATAAAGGACTGGTTGTGGGTTCGATTCCCACTCGAGGAGTCGAAATTATATTTCCATTTTCTTCGCTCTGGTGTCGAGGTATAGCGCGGCGTTGAGTTCCACTACTTAACACGCAAGCCTCCGAATTCGGCGGAAAGTGGGGAACGGAGTGTCTCAACACTAGGTTCCCTCTGCCTGTGTGAGGGATACAGCGTGAAGCTAAAACAAAAAATAGTATGTTAAGAACGAAAAAAATCTTCAAAATGTTTATATCTACCGCGACATATCGAGCGATTGGTTGTAGGTTCGATTTTCATTTAGGGGACTGAGTATATTTAATTTTATTTCAATACTTCACTTTAGCAAGACAGTCTACGTAAGTTCTAGATAGCAAAACGCAATATCTCAATTTCAAAGCAACAAAAGTAAAAACAGAGGGTATTGACACTAATTTCTCTCTGCGTATAGGTACTGTTATGCTGGAAGATCAGCCCAAGCCTAAACAAATATATCTCATTTGTACTATTTTTAAACTGTTGTTCGCATACTTAAGAAATTGAAAAACGTCTTAGAAAATCGAATACTAACAACAAAAATATGTTGTAATATAAAAGCGTATAAGAATTACGACGCAACCACTAGTAGAAAGCATGGGTAAGCGCTTGGATGGTCTCGTTGCGTTCAATTTTTTATAGGTTTTTTATAAAATGTTTTTCTACTTCTGAATGAATTTAAAAAAACATTTTTAATATATTATTTTTATAGGTGATTTAAGTATTTAAAATAATTTTATTCTATAAAAATAGAACAGATCTATAAATGTGTAAGTATTGAGAAAATAACACTCAGTTGATAATAAGTAAGATTTTTCCACTCATATATTTAATTAACAGTCGACATGTGTTTCGAAATTGATACGTAAGTTCTTTGATGTTCACAGAATTAAAATGTAAAGGAAACACGGCATTAGCGCGTTTCTTTTCATTTTAGTAGAACATCTGGCTCAGATGACGATTTGACACCGCTTTTGTAGTGGGTAGTAGTGTCAAATTCTTTGTTGTGTATTCATAAATAAAATATAATACAGTGGGGCCAGACGTGGCGCGTGAGACTATAAACGACTGGTTGTGGGTTCGGTTCCCACTCGAGGAGAGGAAATATTTTATATTTCCAAATTCTTCGCTCTGGTGACGCAATGCTTCCGAATTCAAAGGAAAGTAGGGAACTGAGTGAAATAACACTAGGTTCCCTCTGCCTACCCTGCTATGTGCGGGATATAGCGTGAAGCTAAAAAAAATGCACAATGTTCAGTGGGACAGTATCTAACTGTAATCACGAAAGTTGTGGGTTAATTTTTACTGTTCATCACACTCATCTTATTGAATACATTCAGAAAATGAAGAACGAAATATCTAAATGATACTAGGTTTACTTAATTATACAAAAAAAAGCCTGTGAAATATAAGAAAACGATACTACTGTTGACTGCTAAGCCTGGCAAAGAGAACCTAGTGAGGTTAGGCGATAAGCATTGCATGTTGAGTGGCGGCATTCAAATCCTTGCTTCGTCTTAGGTACTAGAGCGAAGAAGTGGATATAAATTAAATATGATCATTTCCCTAACTAAGAACTGAAGTCACAACCATTCGCGTTCACAGTTAATCGCTGTACCATTACCTCATGATGGCCCCAAAAAAACTCAAATAACAATAAAAATACTGGTCCAGAAAGACCAACAGACCTTTGTACTAAGTCGCTGAGAGCTGAGACGTCTCGAATACTGAATGAATGTGGAATATGGACCAAATGTATTATTGTCGGAATCTAAATCTGTAGTTATATTTACGACTGGAAAACTGCCAATTCCGTTTTCATAGTTGCCGACAATGGTTTCACGTTGGACCTTTTGTTGAATAAAAATACTATTTCTAATATCACCGTTAGTATGGAGGTATAAATAAAAGGAAGGATTTTTTTGGTCAATTTTTTTTTTTTCAAAGTTCCTTATCGCGCGTTGTGAAAGGGGGCTAGACGGAAAAAAATGTCACAAAAATTTGTAACGACGCTTTTTGCTATAGTAAGCTATTGTAAGCTGTGCTGCGTGCGCATGTTTCTCTGTCTGTCTCTCTCTCTCTCTCTCTTATAGAAAGCAAGCCAGATATTTTCATTTCTATTTCGCATTGAACAGTAAGAGAACGCGACGATTAGTTTTATTGAGTGTATACAGGTTTTTTGTACATAATAAAAAATAATAATAATAATAATGAATTCTAACAGTGTTTCTGCATTATTATTGTGCTAATAAAAATATATTATTATCACTTAAAAAAAATAATTTTTTTTTATAATTCCTTCACTAATTAAACGAAAGGAACTTCGTTCCATCCGGGTGTCCCTTGACACCTCTCATTTAGTTTTACGCCTTGTTCCGTATAACTAGATAAAGAGAAAGTAGTACCTAGACACTCTGTTCTCCATTTACCGGTTAAAATAGGAAGCTATGAGTGTTAAACTGCGTAACTCAAAGCTATGCAATTTCTTGTTAACAGAACGGAGAAAATATATTAATATAATTCTAAATTTTAAAATTAAAAATAAGTCTTAAAACATTATACAATTATGCCTTTACATTGCCTAATGTTTATTTAAATATTTTACTTAATATATTTAAGTGGGGAACAGAGTGTCTTAACACTAGGTTCCCTCTGCCTACCCTGCTGTGTGCGGGATACAGCGTGAAGCTAAAAAAAAATATATTTATTTATAACGTTTCGTTATGATGGTAAAGAATGCACAGCTTCTGGCTTACCTTACCTTAACAAAGGCTATGAGAATAAACCGAAGTGACTGCTCTCTCCATCAAGGCCATCATGGCACTGTGTGACAACGTATATCTGAAATGATGAAAATGAATATATTTAATTAAGCTTCATTGTCCAATTCTGGTGGCAAGACAAAGCGCGGCGTTAAGATTCGCAACTCAATGACCGTATTTTGACTTCGGGCGGTAAGTATGTTGAAAAAACCACGAAGCTGCCTTTTCTTTTTTATTACTATATATTTAATAAATTGGTTATAATTTTATCGTTCTTTATTCAATATCATTTTATTATTTATTCATCTATAAAACAACTTTTTTATATAAATATTTGTGAGTATTTATAGAATAAGAAATATATATTATAAAAGCTATAATATTTCAACGAATACCGCTAAATAAAAAATACAACTGTATATTTAATTCAGGGTATTTTTATAAAGTTTCAGTAAATACCTTTTACGTGGAATACTTCATATCTTTTTTTAAATAAACATGTACATTCTCGTGAAATCTTTAATTTTTTGCTACACAGTGAATGGTTTCTAAAAATATTTTTATTCAAGGCAAGTTGACAAAAAGCAAAAATTATTTACTAATCAATTAATATTCTTAAAAGTGTTTAAAACACAATTTTTTACACTAATAATGTTTTGGGATTTCTTCCTCTTATACATATTTTTTTATAGCTTCACTCCGGTAACCTAATGTTAAGACACTCCCTTCCTAACTTTCCGCCAAATTCTGAAGGCATTGCATGTTAAGTGGCGGAACTTATCGCCGTACTTTGCCTTGACACTAGAGTGAAGAAATTGGAAATATAAAATATTTCCACTCCTCGAGTGGGAATCGAACAAAAAACCAGTGACGCCTACAGTGGACACCTTTGGTGCCCCTGCGCCACGATAACGAGAAATACATCTCATTAATAAAATACATATTACACATATGTAAGTATCTACTACCATATGTTTGACATATTCTGTTATATATAACTACTCTTATCGGCTACGCATATGCGTTCCTAGTACTTTAGTTTTAAGAAACACGCTACTTAAAGTAAAATTATAATTATTATTTAACCAAGAATGTAGAATCCAATGTAAAATTTATATTTTACCTTCAAGTTCTATTAAATTTTAATATATCTTTAAATTTACCTCTTAATTTTAGTACAGCAAAGTAAGAACAAAAACTATTCTCCACTTTCCGGCCGAAATCGTGACATCGCGTGCTAAAGACGGAGTTCAACGCCGCGTTTTATCCTGTCTACAGTAAAGAAAACAAAATAATTGAAATATAATCATTCCTGGGGCCATTCGTGGCGCAGTGCCACAAATGTGTGACTGTAAACGACTGGTTATGGGTTTCCCACTCGAGAAGTGAAGATATTTAATATTTCTATTTCCTTCGCTCTGGTATAAGAGGTAAAACGCAACGTTAAGATCCGCCACTTAACATGCAATACCTCTGAATTCAGCAGAAAGTGGGGAACGGAGTACTTAATACTAAGTTACCTCTGCCTACCCTACTGTGTGCGGGATACAGCGTGAAGCAAAAAAAAACAATCAAAATCAATTCTTCAAGTGGGAATCGAACCTATAATTAACCCGTATCCAATCTAACTACCAGACTGCACGACAAAGGCAAATTAATCATTCTCTGAATACAAATTTTAAAAAATTCTTTACTACTAAATGTTCTTTTAACACCGAACCAAGCAAGCTTAAGAGTTGCGTCAAATAATAAACAACTTCATACCTTACTCCCCGCGGAGTATAAAGAGATTTAGCAATCCGTTAGCTTCTCGCCTCTTTTCTTCCTTATTTGGTAAAAAATACAGATTTTCGTATTAAAAATATATTAAAGTATAAAATTTTAAGCTTTTATAAAATTTTCTTTATATTTTTAATAATATATTATTAAACTAGCTGCTACCTGCAACTTTGTTTGCGTAAATAAGCCTTCCCTTTAAATAAGACTTCCTAAGGTGCAATTTCTTATAGTAATGTCGTAGTAACATCAGGTGTTCCATTTTTTATAATCAATATAATTTAAAAATATACTTCTGTAAAAAAAAATTATACAAATGTTAATATTTGTTGCAGTGTGTTCTCTTTCAAAATATTCTATTCGCCACTTTTCGCTTATTTTTTTGATATTGCGCATTGAGAGGCGAAACTTAACGCCTAAAATTTAATGTAATTTATTTTTAGCCTCGCATTTTATATCGCAGACGGCGGAGTAGGCAGAGGGAACTTAATGTTAAGACACTCCGTTCCCCACTTTCCGCCGGATTCGGAGGCATTGATTGAAATGGAAATATTAATTATTTCTGCTCCTCGAGTGGGAATCGAACCCACAACCAGTCGTTTTACACGTTCGTGCCACTGCGCCACGACTGGCCCCAGAAAAAAATAACATCTTACGTTTATATTTTTAGTATATCTTAAGATATATTAAGATAATATTTATATAGAAAAAATATTTACAAACAACCATCTAGAAAATCTACTTCTAGGTATGATATTAAATATATTACACAAATAAATACTCTGTATGTCTTTATTTATTTAACAATGTACCTAATATGATTTTGTTATCATTGAATCTAAATAAAGGCCAGTCGTGGCACAGTGGCACGAACGTGTAACTGTAAACGACTGGTTGTGGGTTCGATTCCCACTCGAGGTGTGGAAAAATGTAATATTTAATATTCCATAGAATTAAAGCACGGCGTTAAGTCAAAATAAAATATTGTTTTTTTATAATAATATATATCTCTCTATTTATGTATGCTTCAATTTTTATTCGGGCCTTATGGTCTTTTTTAGTGTAACAGGGTCAGATAACATAGTGTCAAGACACTCCGTTCTCCACTTTTCCCCCGAAATTGAGAGTTAAGTGGTGATGTAACTAAATGACTATCGTTTTAGTATTATAAGTATAATGATGTTATTTCCTTGTTGTAGTAAGATAAAGTGGGAAAATGAACAGAGTTTCATTTTATCTTCACCCTTTTTGCGTATAGATAAAGAAAAACTGGTGTCAAGATACTCCATTCTCTATTTTCTGCCCGAATTTGAGACATAAGAACCCCTAATTTGAGAGAAAGAACCCCTAAAAAACGTATAAAAATTTGAACTCAGCGAGATTCGAACCCCCGCCTCCTGAATACCATCCAGGCGCTCTCACCACCGAGTCGAATCCCGCTGCGTTCAAATTTTTACACGTTTTCTAAATGTCTTTTTAAATTTTCCTAAGTGTGAAATAACACTTTAAAAATGTATAAAAATATTTAAAACCCTTAATTCCCTTGGATGAAAATCGAACTTGCAACAATCATACATACAGTTCCACAGCACCACAATGGTGTAAAACATAAAACATCTTTTACAATTACATAAAGTGTTACGCTAAACCCCGAAAGAGGTTACGTTAAAAGTTACACAACGTACAAGTCCGCTAATTAATTGCCCTAGAAATTTCTACTTTGTCCCCGAATAATGGAATTGAAAACATTTTTTTCCGATATTTTCTGCTTAACAAATCTTTTTCAATATATTAGAGACTTGACATGACTTTTACACACAAATCTTCGTTATTAAGCTCTTTTTGTTTTAATACTTCACGTACTGTTATATATTATATATTGTTATATGTTGTGGCCAGTCGTGGCCCAGTGGCACAAGCGTGTGACTGTAAACAACTGGTTTTGGGTTCGATTCCCACTCGAGGAGTGGAAATATTTAATATTTCCATTTTCTTCGCTCTGGTGCCGAGGTAAAGCGCGGCGTTAAGTTCCGCCACTTAACACGCAATGTCTCCGAATTCGGCGGAAAGTGGGAAACGGAGTGTCTTAACACTAGGTTCCCTCTGCCTACCCTGCTGTGTGCGGGATATAGCGTGAAGCTATTTAATTTAATTTATTTTTTACTGTTATATATGGTTTATGTATGGTAAATTGCTGAATTGTGAACGAGCAATGCTGAGTTAACCCCCTAGGCCAGTAGATCGCTTAGAGAATAGCGTCACTACTAAGTCGGCAGTGGCAAGAGTCACTCGTGCTATTTCTTATTTCGATTTCATATTTCTATTTTTATACTATATCATAATTCTACTTTTTCTAATTCTAAGTGTTATACAATAATTAAGTTTTATAAACCCAATAAAATATGTAGTGAATAGAAATATTTTTTTTAAAAACTAAAATTCAAAATTCCGTATAACTGTACGTTAATCTTAACTTTGTTCTTTATTTTGAGCCTAATTTTGAAACGGTGGCGGAACTTAACGCCGCATTTTGCCTTGCCCGAGTGTTAAAGTGAAGATTATTTAAATATAATTATCGAACTTATACTAACACTATACACTAAACTAACAGTAAAATAACTTTTAAATATACATAGGAATAACCGTGGAGATATATCGTAGATTCAAAGTTTTACTAATTAATTAAGATCCTATAGAGAAGCTTTTACTAGTTTACACTAAAGATTTATTGATATATTTAAAAATCAATATTTTTTATTCGTTTTTCAGATTCAGGCTCTTTGCCCTTCCCCTTGAGTAGGAACGAATCTTCCCTTCTGTTGTATTTTAGTCAGACGGCGTAGTCACCTATATGTGACGATAACTTTAATATTTGGGAACTTAAATCGATACCTGTATGATGTGTAAGTATCGTTATGTGGCCAGTCGTGGCGCAAAGGTACGAAGTGACTTTAAGCGGTTTTGGGGTTCGATTCCCACTCGAGGAGGAGAAATGTTTAATATATCCATTGTCTTCGCTCTAGTGTTGATGCAAAGCGCGGCGTTAAGTTCCGCCACTTAACACGCAATGCCTCCGTATTCGGCGGAGAGTGGAAAACGGATTGCCTTAACACTAGGTTCTCTCTGCCTAACCTCTGTGTGCGACATACAGCGTGAAGCTAAAAAAAAATGGAAATGATATCTTAGACACTATGCATACCTACAGTAGCAGCACAGTAAGCTGGTTGGTTGTGAAAGCATGATTATATTTAAATTGTTTTTATTTCCTGAGTTCCACCACTCAACACACAATGTCTAATTTCTTTCTTATTAACCTGCTTGCAGTAAAGAATATGAACCTCCTTTTTTATTTGCCTGCTCTGGAAAGACAAATGGTGGTGTTAAGTTCCGCCATTCAACTATCCTGTCACTAAGTTATTTCGTACTATACATGAAGCTGTAAAAATAAAAGGAGTATATATGTATACCCTCTTCTTAAACAACGAAGCCCTGTTTCAAACCCGGTCGATAAACACATCATTATCTATACGATAATATAGAATTTACCTTAAGTAATTGAGTTTACGTCCCTCACGAGGCAGGGTAGGTGACGAAATTGTAAGTATGTTTTACATGTAAATATATAAATACTAGCTAATGTTCGCGACTTTTTTCAAGCCTTTAGGGGTTAATTATTGAAAAAAAAGTAACCTATGTTTGCTATTGCATTTTTATCTTTTTTCATTCAAAATTCCAACTATATTGGGCCGTTAGATTAGCCGTGAAAGTGTAACAGACATATAAATAGCTTCACATTTTTAGTATTAGTATGGACTTCGTATAATGTTACTGAAGAACGAAGGTACATAAAATATGGTAGAAGTGGCTATGGCTTTTCATTTCATTACGACTTAAGAGATTATTTACGTTTAAAATTTTATACCGCCGTCGGTCGTGGCGTCATGTGACAGAGTTTGAATGTAAACAAGGTGGTCGTAGGTTTGATTTACCATTGGAGGAATGATTATATCAAAATTAATTTTATTTTACTGTTATTGTAAAACAACGTTGTGTTAATATTAGTTATTATTAATCAACACACAATGTATCGAATTCGGGCGGAAAATAAAGAACAATTACAAAATTCACACAAAGGATATGAAAAATATATTTTGTAATACAAAAAATATATTTTCTAATACCCGAATGACACTTTAAAATTACACATTACAATATTTAATAAATAACATTCTCTCTTATCAAATAATTGCTTGTTAAAATAATCTTTGAGCAGCAGAAATTAGTAAATCCCCCTACAGAGATGCTAACAAACAAAATACCAGCATAAAAACTTCAACATAACCCAATGAAAGTATGGCTTAGCATTCACTTGGGACGGCTTCCAAAAGGTGCGGGTTCGAGTCCAGCTACGTTCAAATTTTTATACGTTTTCCAAAAATAATTTTCTGTTATCATTTTTCAACAAAATCAGAAAATAGAAACAAGGTCACTTTTATTCTAAGGGATATATGTAAAGGTGTCGAACTCAATGTAGTGTTAACTGTACGGGTATGTGTGTAATGCAAAGTCATGAATGACCCAACCGTTGTTACTTCCACCTCATCAAACGTCCTTCTCTCGTCAGAAGGTTTATATAAAATATTATTTACTAAAATAACGCGAAATATAAAGAGGACTGGTCGTGGCGCAGAGACGTAAATTGTGACTGTAAAGTGACTGGTTGTGGGTTCGATTCCCATTCGAGGAATGGAAGTATATAGTGTTTCCATTTTCTTCGCTCTGGTGTCAGAGGCAAAGCGCGGCATTATGTTCCGCCACTTAACACGCAATGCCTCCAAAATTCGTCAGAAAGTGGGGAACGGAGAGCCTCAACACTACTACTCTGTGCTGGATACAACACAACAAGCGTGAAGCTAAAAAAAATAGCGAAATATTTCATCGTAGCATAGTGAGAAAATTTCTGATTATGACTGTGAAGGTGGATGGATCGATTCCCCAACAGGAGAATGTGACAAGCAAATCGCGGCGTTGAGTTCCGCTACCTAACCAATGTTTCGGATTCGGGCGAAAAAGGTTTTGTGTTCGATTCACATTTGAAGCAATTGTTATGTTTCAATTATTGTTACTGCGGCGTTAAAATCCACCACTCAAAACGCTACAAATGTTTCGATTTTACGCTAAGTAGTAAACAGTTTTTGGGCATAAACTTCTCTTTGACTACCTTGACTGGCGGAAGCAGTTTGAAACTATACGTTTCATATTTCTTATTTTTTTTGTCTTTGCAGGATGAGGTTTTGAACAGGAAGGAGGAGGAACCTAGTGTTAAGACACTTTTGACCCTTTTCTCACTTTTCGCCGAATTCGGGTATACTCGTATTATAAGTGGTGAAACTTAACGCTGCGCTTCGCCTCGACACCAGAGCGAAGAACATGGAACTATTAAATATTTCCAATCCTCGAATGGGCATCGAACCAGTCATTTTACAGTCACTCTTTGTGCCTCTGCGTCAAGATTGGCCACTCATGTTCCTTAATTTCCTTTTTTGTCTCTTCTTTATTTCATGATGTGTGCTAAGAATTTTGAATATTATCTCAGTGACAGCAGGTTCGAATCCTCCAATTAAATGAATTGAAATTTTCGGAATGTTAATATATAGATATACCTACATCATAATATAATTTGGGAAAATAATAAAATATTGGTATTATTCAACAGACAATAGGCATAGTTCAAGTTTGTAACAATCTTAGCATTTCGGACCCAATTTTAAGGCGCAAAGACCCTTTTACACGTGCCTAGTGGAATTTAATATCAATTATTTTAATACTCAAGGTTGATAAGCTTTTCTTGCCATCGTGACGAAATGGGACAGTAAACGCAATGTATATGGATAAATATCCCACTCGGTAAAATATTTCTTTTTATTATTTTTATTTTTACCCTCCGGTACTTAAAACAAATCGTGGCGTTAAGTTCCGCCACTTAATTATAATCTTAATGTGAATAGGAATAGGAAAGTGGACGGAGTGTCTTACCATTAGGTTCTTTCTGATTACCTTCTTTTGTGAGAAAAATCCTGAAGTTGCTTAAGACCGATTAAGAAAAATCTTGTAAATGTTTACTGTTAATAAAAAAAACGATCTATACTAGTTGATATACAACCTACGGTCGAAATTACTGTACATATTAAACTAAAACTCAACAAGTAAGCTCCTTAGGCAGTGTAGGGAATCTCTAATATAGTTTTCTTTGGCAACTAGAGGTAGCGAGTTTATTCACATTAGTAATGATAAAATGTCCACGAAAACAAAGCTGCTCTCTAGAAGTAGTATCCATATTTATATTATAAATGCGAAAGACTCTCTGTTTGTCTGTCATGCTTTCACAGCTACAGCGGTCCTATTTGAATGAAATTCAGAATGAATATAGTTTAAAATCCAGAGACAAACATAGGCTACATTTTTTTGCAAAAGTCAACCCGTAAAGAGTTGAAACAGAGGATGAAATTGTATATAATTAATCTAAGCCGCTTGACCTATTGTAGTGAATTTTGACATAAATATAGTTGACAATCCAATGTTAAGCATAGACAATTTTATTTTAGACCCCTAGTACTATAATGATTTTACAATTTTTAAGTGCTGTTTGCTTACTTAGGATATATTTAGAAAAAAAACCAGCTTCATGTTTTTTCCGCATAGAAGGAAGGGACAGAGAGAGAAAGCTTAGTGTCAAGACACTCCGTTCTTCACTCAAAATCACTTTAAAAATGTTTAAAAGTATTTAATAAATTCAGCATTCTCTCTTGGCTTTCTTCGTTGATTGTTCGTAGAATAATCTTTGGGTAGCAGAAATTTGTAAAAATCTCTCTACAGAGATGCAAACAACAAAAATAAGTTGTAGCGTATAAGAATTTCGACGCAGCTGGTAGAATGCATGGCTCAGTGTGAGAACGCCTGGACGGTATTCAGAAGGCGCGGGTTCGAATTCCGCTGCGTTCAAATTTTTATACATTTAGTAAATGTCTTTTTCAATTTTCCTAAATATTGAATAACACTTTAAAAATGTTTAAAAATAAAAAAAAAATCAGTAAGAAAATCACTAACAGAATAGCTTTTCTTCTTACAGTGTGCAAGGTCTATAGAATCTCGAATTAATTTCAAGTTGGCATTGAGGATTAATCGTATTTAGTCCGTTTTACGATTGGCCACACTGAGACCGCACCTAATTGATTCTTGTTAAAACTTTCTGACCCATTTACTGTCCGTAGTTTAGGGAGAGATTTCGAAGACGCTGTATGAAGATTGAAATATATATTCAATTGAGGTTTTTAATTGTTTTAATGACTTTTTTGTTATATTTAGGCTTAGATTTTATGTATATATATGAATAATTAAGTTAATTATAATATGTTCAGGCTGTAGCCAATATGTAGTTCAAGCGGAGCAATAAACTTATTGCTTCTTAATTTGTACAGGCTCTTTGCCTCTTAGTCGTCGCATCTATAGTTTGAAGTTTTTATGTTCATTTTCATACTTACCGCCATTATAGAATTGAAACGTAAACTGTGTTTTTATTCAAATATTCAGAAAACTTTGCTTAATTCACAAAATCATATGAGCGTAGACATAATATATCTGGTATTTATTAAACTGCCATAGTAGTAGTAACCAAAGTTATATTTTTTACTAGCTGCAAATTTCACCAAAAAAATATTATTCAGTTCGTAAATTTAACAATAATCTGAAATAAAAGAAGCCTTACATTTATTTTTTTTTTTATTTTTTTTTAAGCTTCACGCTATATCCCGCATACAGTAGGGTAGGCAGAGGGAACCTAGTGTTAAGATACTCCGTTCCCCACTTTTCGCTGAATTCGGAGGCATTGCGTGTTAAGTAAACCTTAGTTACCTTTATATTAAACTTAGTTACTATATCACTTATCTGCCTGTAAAAGCTCCTTTGGAATCGGCCTCGCCCTCTCAGAAATAAGGCTGAACAAGCACAAAACAGAAAGACCGACAAAAGTTTTAGTAAATATTACTTTGGTATGTACTGTACTGTACTGTTTTATATAAAGTGGTTATTTTAATATTACAAACACACTCAAATTTTATTTATCCATACTTATAATATAAATGTGAATGTCTGTCTTTTGTCTGTCACGCTTTCACGGCAAATCTACCGATTCGATTTTAATGAAATTCGCTACATTTTTTTTTCAAAAATCAATCGGTAAAGGGTGGAAATAGGGGATGAACGTTTGAATGAAAAATCTAAACCACTTGACCGATTGTAATGAGTTATGGCATCAATATAGTTGATTATCCAAGGTTAAACACAGGCTATTTTATTTTTCAAAAGACCACTCCCGAGGGTTGCGATAACGTAACAGCGGGCCGCTAATTTGTATATAAATTAATATTTTAAAAATATAATTCAATTTCTATAAATACGAGTTCAATAATGCAATATACAATATAAAATAACAAATACTTAACCAAAAATCTCCATCACATTTAATATAAATGCACAAAGTAGAAATTCCAATTAGTTTTCAAAAGTAACAAACGTCAATTAACATGTTATTTCAGACATTAAATTGTTCGAAATGACCTTAAATTGTAACTTCCCTTAATTAGAGGTGGTATTCCTCCTGAAACTTGAATCTTAATTGAGATAAGACTGTTGCTGTTAAATATTCGCAGTTATTTATTCTGTTTTATATTTTATTAGTAAAGTTTATGTTGAATTAATTTTAGATATAGAGTGACAGTAGTTTAGGATTTTAATGACAGATTTTTAGTGTTTTAATAAATAATTGTATAGAATTGATAAGAACTGGGTCAGTCGTGGTGCAGTACAAAGTGTGACTGTAAAGCGATTGGTTGTGGGTTCGATTACCACTCGAAAAGTGGAAGTATTTATAATATCCATTTTCTTCGCTCTAGTGTCGAGGCAAAGCGCGGTGTTGAGTTCCGCCACTTAACACGCAATGCCTCCACAATTAGGTGGTGCATGAGGAACGGAGTATTTCAACACTAGGTTACCTCTGCCTACCTTCCTGTGTGCGGGATACAGCGCGAAGCTAAGAAAAAGGAGAAAAAAAATTATAAGAAGTAATCCATAGAATAGATGTATAGTACCTTATTACAACAAGATTATGTTTTACTTGCCGTGTAAATTGGTGTAGTTATTGAGTCAACATTGGACACTTTAACAATAAAGGCATTAACTGAAAAGTATTGCTTTTAATATAAAATGATCGTCTCAAAAAAATGGACTACATACATTTGTACAAGTTTCCAATAGAAGTATCATATGAACAAGCTTAACTAGTAAAATACAATGCAATATAAAGTAAAGATTAAAAATATATATTTATAAAAGCATTTATTAATAAATTTTTAATTTCCTAACTACTTATAATTATTAAGTTTACAAAAAACTTCTTAGAACGATCTTTTATCAGCTTCAGATTATTATAAGAAATTGCATATTGAGCGGCGGAACTCAACGCCGCGCTTTGTCTCACCGGCGCGGAGAAATAAAAATAATTGAATATTTTGCTGTGTAAAATCGAACCCACGACCAATTTCCTTACAGTTATACGCAATTTTACTGCGTTTCAAAGGCCTCTAACGAAAATGTGTGTCAAAAATTCAATGTACAATTGTATCGTGTTTCAAAAGGCGTTATTTTTGTTCGTATTTGAAAAATTCAGTTTTAGCCAAAGGTTATGTAAGTGAAATTTGAAATCAAAGGCTTCGTTCAGTCTGGCATGTATCACTTTCCTTTCCATCATGGTATACAAACAACTCTTTCCTGGGGTCAGAAAGCTACCTCAAAATATACCTATAGCTTATCGTTCTAGGTCTCATAATGTGAGGTATATTTCATCAAATAATTTAGAAAATTTAATAATTCTTTACAAAAAAGAGCAAAGTGACTTAACACTTTGCGTCTTCTTTGTAATTTATATCTAATAGAAAAAACATTACATGACTATACAAGAAAAATATACTAGTATAATATAGCGAACAAACTGTCTTGACACTAGATTATCTTTACCTACTCTGTTAAACAGAAAAAAAAGTCATTTTGTAACAGAAAATGTTATTTATGTGGCCAGTCGTGGCCCAGTAGCACAAGCGTATGACTGTAAACGACTGGTTGTGGGTTCGATTCCCACTCGAGGAGTGGAAATTATATTTCCATTTTCTTCGCTCTGGTGTCGAGGTAAAGCGCGGCGTTAAGTTCCGCCACTGTTGTATATTTAGGCGTTTGAAAAAATGAAGAGGAAAAAAACACATTGCATTACCTACATTGTGTGATATATCTCTAATATATGTATACAAGTAAAAATACAAATATAATATGGAGAACGGAGTGTTGAACACAACGTTATCTTTACCTACTTTGCTAAGCAGAAAATATCGTCAAATAGTAACAGAAAATGTAATTTATTACACCTAATAAATTACTTAGGTTATAAAACTAAGATTATTAGTTCATATCGTTCATCAAAACGTGTGGTACTTTAATGGCTTACAAACCAGGCCAACCCGAACTAACGGTCTTTCAATATTGCACTCTTACAGGACCCTATTCCATTATTTATATACCATTTTTGATCGTAAAATCATGAGCGTGATATATATTCATGTAAACCTCGTAGTTAGGGAATTAATCAGAAAGAACGTAGAGTTAAGACACTCTGTTCTCCACTGTTTTGCCCGATGTAAGATGATTTTAGTACAATTTTCTTTTGGCCTACTGTAAATTTTGAATACTGTCCTACCAGAGCAGCAGAGAGAGAAATATAAAAATATTTATTATATTTCGAATTCATATATAAATTGTCATTGGGTGGGAATCGAACTCACAACCATATTTGACGTATACTCGTACAATCTGATATTTAATATTTGCCCTACAATAACATCTATGTCGCTTAGAAAGAAAATGGCACACAGTGCTGAAATAATACTATCGATACTAAAGAAGCTACAAATCGTTTCTTCCCCATCATGACTTTAGGCATCGGTTTGCTTCACAAGATGAAAAAATGTTCAAAAAAGTTTAATTACAAACTGTTAACTAAATACTTAGGCGGAATTGTTAAATGTCAAAATAAATTGTAATTATTAGACATTCTCCGATACTGATTTCGTGTAGTGATTTCGTGTACACTTTTGTAAGTGTAAGCGTTTTTTATTTTCAATACAACGAAAAAATATCTTCACGATATTTCCCGTATCGCAAGGTAGTGACAGAGAAACTAGTGTTCAGGCACTCCATTCTCCACTTTCCTGTTAACTTTCTGGAAACTTTGAAAATGTTAACTAGCGGAACTTAGCGCCACGCTTTCTCAACAATACCTTCCTTAAAATTTAATAAATAGACACAAAATATTTTACATAACAGTACAGTACTTATATTACTGATTTTCTTATATAAAACTAAATACATGTTGTGGAAACAACAAACACTTTATTAGAAACACGCTATCAAAAATAAATTACTCGTCTACGAAGTTAAATCGACGCTGGAGGCTAAATGGCGGACTAAATTGTAATTAATAGAACTGCTATGAAACTGATTTTGTATAGTGAATACACTGTACGTATAACTTTTTTAACAAATGATAAATGTATTAAGAAAATCAAAGTTTATTTGTGATAAAACTTATAAAATTTATTAACTTATTACATTTAATTAGTCAGAGGGAACCTAGTGTTAAGACACTCCGCTCAAAATTGAGACATGCGTGTTAAGTGACGGAACTTAACGCCTTGCTTTCTCTAAGGTAACTAGAATGGGTAAATGAAAATAAGATATACTCATTCCCTCCGAGTGGGAAAGTAACTTTTAACTAACGCTTTAAATTATTTACCCAATAATTCATAGGTAAAAGACATTTTTCCTTAGTGTGGAATAATATTTTAAAAAAAATGTTTAAAAGTAATTCATAGGTAATTTATTGGCCCGATTTGAACGAAATTTGGACAGAAAACAGTAGAAAACCCATACAATATAGGCTCCTTTTTTTTCGAAAATCTACCTCTATTCGATAAATTTACTTAGAACGATAGATTTTGATCCAAGATCAAATGGGCTGAATTAGGTAAAAACTGTTTAATTCTTAATTAAAGCTCGAATAAGGTCCGTTGCAAATAGAAACAAGTATATCTATATAGTTTATGTGAGCAAAGCCGCGAGCGGGTCGCTAGTATTAGAACATTAGGAAATAGTACGATAACACAACATTCACACTCCACTTAATTCTTGTGCGAGACGTCAAGTGTGAAGTGTCAGCCAATGACAGGCTTAATTTGAACGGGCGAAGTGCTCTAACGTTTATTTATTAGGATTTATAATGTCCATGATATTATAGTCATTTATGTTTGTTTTTTATAGTTTTTGTACAGTGATTTATGTGTGGTGGTAAGAGAGCCCCCCGGAGGGCGTATATGAAGAGGTAGATGACAGTGGACGAGGCGAAAGAAGTATGCAGGGGCCGGAGCGTTTAGCGCTTCGTTCTTTCTGAATACCCCGCAAGAGATACAGCGTGAATATAAAAAAAAGAAAAAAAAATGTTTGTCTTTTGTCTTTTAAATGTAGGTAAAACTATAGCAGATTTATCGATTTTTGTATTTAACAGCCTCAACTCTACGCCTTTACCCGCATAACGCAATAATCAGAGAGAACCTAGTGTCAAGACACTCCGTGCCTCATTTTCCTCACGAAATCCAGACATCATGTGTTGAGTGGTGGAACTCAACGTCTTTCGTACCAGAGCGAGGAAATGAAGATTTAAATATAACCATTCGTTTGAGTAGGAATCAAACTCACGACCATTGAGCCATGGCGGCCTTATGTTTGTCGACAGCTTCACGCTTTTTCCCGCATATCGGGCTAGTTAGAAAACCTAGTGTCAAGACACTTCATGGCTAATGCTTAGATAAATTAATTAGTAACGGCCGGTTCGTTGGCCGGTGCCTGCCGTTACAGACAAACAAACAGACATTCCCATTTATAATATAAGTATATGAAGGATATGATATATTACACATAGAGATTTAGCAAAATCATAATTAAAAAAGGAGAGAATATTACTTTAGTTAGTTCCATATAAAATGTTTTTTAATGAATAAAATACCCAACAGTTACAATATTAGTGTTTTTAGATAGTTTAGTTTACTTTTGAAAGTAGATATAGATTTGCAGAGTTGAAATCGAATTCGTAATTAGAGCATGTTTTTAATAAATTTCTAACATTATAGAGGCAGACGTATGTGATAAAAATGCTATTTATAAAAATGATTTACCCATTATTATTCCCTTATCTTTAACGTTATTGTGCACTAGAAGATGGTAAAGATGATAACTCTAAAGCTTTAGTACAGGCCTTATGTCTGTAGTGAAATAAAATGGAATTAAAAAAAGGAACTAACACTTAACGTTCTGACTTATAAATGTATTACTATAATAACAATCTTCTTCTAAAAAAATCTTCGGAACTACTGAACGGATTTGAATGAAATATGCAAGAACCGGTTTGCAGTGAAAACAGGATTGCTTTAAACATAGGAAACAGAAAAACAGGCTAAAAGCTATACAACAAAAAAAATGCAGTCAAATACGTCTAATAGTTCTGATCTCAACGCCCCAAAGTCTGCGGGAAGGTACTCTTTGAAATAAGATGAAAAGGCATATCGGAGCAAGTTGCTAGTTTATTTTGGCTACTCGATTGTCTACTCATTGTCAGCAAGATGATAATAATATGAAAAAATATATTGCAGGAACTCCATAGGAGTAAGGACGATGAAACACTTGAAAAAATCGATTGCGCTAGTTTTTGCCAGATATTTTGACAGGATTTTATCAATAATTGCCCAGATTAAATTTTATATTTCTTTAAAAGAATTTACAAACTATATATAGCAAATACATATAAAACTGTCAAAAAAGCTGCGTCCACTTTTGGGCCTATCTATCATTTCCATGCAGCGACACGATCGGAATTAGTAACCACTCCAGGCATAGGCCTGGTATAGACCAGTTCTCTTTGCCCAATGACCACTAACGGAGACGAGACAAACTCGAATGGTGCATTTAGTATACTAAATGCACAGTATACTGTCGTATAATATTGTTATTATAAATGTTCTTATTATAAATGTTCTTATACTAATTTATAATTTATTGAAATTTTCAACGTGATTTCGGAATTGGGTTCACCAGTTCAACCGGTTCAAATTCGGCGGAAAGTGGGGAACGGAGTGTCTTAACACTAGGTTCCCTCTGCCTACCCTGCTGTGTGCGGGATATAGCGTGAAGCTATTTAATTAATTAATTTAATTGGGTTCACCAGTAATGAAGTCACCGTACAGAAATGTATTGCCAAAATTAGATTTTTTACGAAACCGAATCATTACGTCAGTCAGTTGAATTGAGAGTTATCTAACTAATACATTGGTATGAGTAAGCAATTGTCATAGAATTTTTGAATTTTAATTTTTTTTTTATTGTTTCAAAATATATATTTTTTTATTATTTCTGCGTTTCTTTCACTCTTCCGTCTACATAAGATTCACGAAAATAGAATTGAAAATGTCTCATACATTATTTTACATAGTTTAACAAGTCATATTAACTATAATTATGATGGAAGGCCATCATTTCCTTCAAATCTCACATAAAAAGACATCTACTTGCAAGCTATAACAGTTGTTAATACTGACTAAAGAATAATTATTCACATATTTACATATTGTTTATTTTTTTTTTATCTTAACGCTGTGTGCCCCACACAGCAGGGTAGGCAGAGGGAACCTAGTGTTAAGACACTCCGTTCCCCACTTTCCCCCGAATTCGGAGGCATTGCACGTAAAGTGGCGGAACTTAACGCCACGCTTTGCCTCGACACCAGAGCGAAGACTGCGAGGAGCGCCACGACTGGCCCCAATTATGTATTTATTATATGTATCTATTATATATTTATTTATGTTTATGTATGTATTTAACTATATAAATGTGTATATACATATATTATGTATTTATATTTGTGTCATATTCCTTCTGTTTATCATTCTCTTTTTTTTTAAATTAATCTCGCAAATGATTCTGAACTCTTATATAACCACTTCCTCAGGTTGTCTGGAAGAAATCTCTTTCAGGGAGTAAGTCCACCTTTTTTGAGTTACTCGTACATATGTCTTTGCTTTTATTTGTAACTTATTTT
This sequence comes from Dryas iulia moderata, assembly GCA_019049465.1. Classification (NCBI taxonomy): domain Eukaryota; kingdom Metazoa; phylum Arthropoda; class Insecta; order Lepidoptera; family Nymphalidae; genus Dryas; species Dryas iulia. Next base: position 3,686,834 of record CM032440.1, read on the forward strand.
TCTTGTACAATAAACAAACCATATTATTAAAGTACTACCTTATAACAATAATATTTAAACATATTTTACATCAAACACTTACAGAAATTACATTTATTAACTTTGAATATTACATTAACGTTAATAGATTTATTTACATGAGTCAAATTTTACACCTTAATTAACAACAAGCATCTTCACACAATTCATTAAAATTTATTTAGGTGTATGTTATTATCTTGGAGCGTTTTAAATTCAAAAACTATTATTAGTGATTTTTTTAGCTTCACGTTGTATCCTGCACATAGCAGGGTAGACAGAGGGAACCTAGTGTTAAGACACTCTGTTCCCCACTTTCGTGTTAAGTGGTGGAACTTAACGCCGCGTTTTGCCTCGACACCAGAGCGAAAAAAATGGAAATATTAAATATTTCTACTCCTCGAGTGGGAATCGAACCCACAACCAGTCGTTTACAGTCACACGCTTGTGCCACTGCGCCACGACTGGCCCCCTTTTTTAAAATAGCTTTTGTTTTAGTTTCAAATCATTGAACTAACATAAAGCTACCACCGAAAAGAAGGAGTTTCGCCTAAAAGCTCAACATAAGCTCTTTTCAAAATAAATAAAAGTTACAATTCTAGTATTTAATACAAACGTAGTTCATTCTAAAAAAAAAAAATCCTACAGGACGTACATAGAGACCAGTCGTGCGCAGGGTCAAACATTTTAAAGTTAATAATAACTTTTTAATAGAAGGGATTTGAACCCCAAACTATTATAAACTCTTGATATAACATATTACGTACTTTAATTTACAACATTTCTCACAGTTAAATATATAACAAGCTACTTTAAAGTGTTTATTATCTTTCATGAATGCATTTTCATGTTCTGCTCAAATTGTAAGTCGTAAAAATAAAATAAGTCAGTAAATTAAGTTTCGCAGACTGACAAGAGGTATGTTTATTGTTGGTGAACGAACTGGTTGGGTGCGAGTCAATAGCCGTGTAACAGAATATATTTCATTTGTACAGTATGATTGTTTTATCAATTTTTCTAACTTTTGTTTTGTATGAAAGATGTATTTTTAATATTGAATTTCAGTGAAAGAGTGACTTCAGTTGAATTTTAAGTGCATAGAATCGATGATACTGGATAAAGGATACGTAAGAGCATGACGATTTTCAGGGTGAGGACCAGAGTTCCCGTAGTGGACGAGGTGAAAGAAGTATGCAGGTATATACTATATATAATGATATATAATATATATTATACCAAAACAGTCTATACTATAGACTGTTTGGCAAACAGCGTTTTCTCTTATTACACGAAAAAAGGTCCAAGCTTTTTCCCACTTAGCAGGACTGATAGAACTACTTTCCTACCGATTCGAGATGTGTTGAGTGGCGGAAATGAACAACCTTGATATATCTATGATTCCAGAGTGAAGAAATCATATGTCTATGATTTCAGAGTGAAGAAATAACTTAAATATAATTATTACACCGTGTGGAAATCGAACCTACAACACATCAGAACGGTTACAGTAAGACATTTTCATACTGCGTCACGACGTCCTTAGAACAAAAGATATAGGAATATTAGCTGTGCCTGCAAATTCGTCCACGCAGAATTAAGGAAATCAGTTGTAACTGAAAAATCAAACGAGTCTAAAGTTACTCCGTGTTATATTAGCTCTTTGACAGTGAAAACTGTAGTTATGGTTCATCATTTTGGCTATAGAGACTTACACATAAGAAATAGATATATACTGTGGTGGGCTTTTTGTAGGGCTATTTAAGATGACATATGTGTAACTCAAGCAGTATTGGCATCGCCCACCGGATAAAGTCGCAGATGGTAGATTTTTTCCCAATTTACTTGATATTTTGGACAATTTACATATAAGCTATATTATTGTATTATATAAGCTATATTATTGTAAAGTTTCATTAAAATCCATTCAGTAGTTTTTACGTAACGAACATACATACAATCTTTCGCCTTTATAATATTAATAGAATCAAGTCACTAAGATGAACCTGCACATATCAATTTCAAGTCAATGTTTCTACCACTGCACCATCACGTATACCGTATAAAACGAAACGAAGTCTAAAAATCACAATGTATGAGCGGTTTATCGAAACGTGACTAATATGTGGGACGTAGGCAGAGGTTTGTCACGAACTCCCACTAGCTCTCTTGATCCGATTTTCTTGTATACTCCTTAGTATGGTATACTTTGGGAAGGTCATAGAAATTTAATGTAATTGTGTGGGTTTCAGAAATGTGACGAATTTTGTTACTTATGCCTCAGTACTTAGATAGTTAAGTTGTAGGTTGTAGGTTCAATTCCAGTTGAAAATAGTGCTTTAGTTTTTACTATTAGTTAGTGTTCTAGCCACACATTTCTTGCCTTTACATTAAGTACATTATAAGAAATTATTTTGAAAAACGCGCTAAAAGGAATACGCTTAAAATTATTTTCTATGCATACTAGCGGCCTGCCTGCTCGCAGCTTTACTACGCGAACTACATGTTTTCGTTATATTTGCAACCCTCTGAAGTGATTTTTTTTAAAATTGTAGGCTTTATTTAACAATGGATTATCAACTATATTTATGCCAACTTTCATAATAATCGGTCAAGCGGTCAAGCTTTCGTCCCCTATTTCAACCCTTAGAGATTGATTTTAGAAGAAGTTTGTAGCCTATGTTTGACCTTGGATTTTCTACTACTTTCATTCTAAGTTTCATCCAAATGGAACAGGTAGATTAACCGTAAAAGCGTGACAGACAAACAGACAGACTTTTGCATTTATAATATAAGTGTGGATAACCATTTAGTCTTTTCGAAAAAATAATCGGGAGGATAATAATTTTATATACCTTCCACGTACAGACAGCAACAGTTACATTTTTATTATATGTATAGGTATGAAAATTCTTTCAACTTCAAAGCATAAAGTCACTAGTTCATAATAATATAACCTAATAACCAAAATAATATATCAAACACATTTATAAAAGCGGTCAACCATTCAAAATGTAGTACTTAACCCGGGAAGTGAACCCGAAGCCAAAGTCGGTCAAAAGTCGGAGGCCCTTTCACGCTCCATTTAATGATTACACTCCTAAGTATCAAGACATTGGAACTGTCCTACGATTAGGACAAAAATATATGGAAGGGGTATCTACGTTTATGGCAAAGATATAGGCTTTTTTTATTTTAGTCCTTTTGATAAGAAAGAAAGTCTTACTAAATATTTTTAATGTTTACAAAGTGTGTTCACACACTTAGCAAAATGAAAAATATTTTTAGATAACGTAAAAAAATTGAATGGTGTGAAATAAATTGAATGGTGTGAAATAAATTGAAATGGTGTGAAAAATTGAATGCTGTGTGCGCAAAAAGCGAGGCAAAGAGGCGTGGGTTCGAATCCCACTGCATACAACTTCTCTTTAGAAAACGATTCTAAATGTCTATCAAATTAATACTAATTTTCTAAAAATAAATGTATTGTTTGTTTTTAGTTACTGATGACATTCACTTTAGCTGTAATTTTCAACATCTGACTTTCAAATCTTACTACTCACCATCTTCTTCTAACAATAATGTTCAATTTCAAATTATAAATACATATTATATTCTTTTGTTTATCTTAAAATAAAATAACATAAGTAATAAATCAATTATAACATTTACGTTTGTGGCCAGTCGTGGCCCAGGGGCACAAGCGTGTGACTGTAAACGACTGGTTGTGGGTTCGATTCCCACTCGAGGAGTGGAAATATTTAATATTTCCATTTTCTTCGCTCTGGTGTCGAGGTAAAGCGCGGCGTTAAGTTCCGCCACTTAACACGCAATGCCTCCGAATTCGGCGGAAAGTGGGGAACGGAGTGTCTTAACACTAGGTTCCCTCTGCTTACCCTGCTGTGTGCGGGATACAGCGTGAAGCTATAAAAAAAAAATAACATTTACAATATATGTAAATGTCGGAATAATTAGGAAAATTGTGACAGAAAGAAAAAAAAGAGAACTAACACGTTTTTGGTATAAAAAAGAATGAATTTGAAGGTTAAAAATCCAAAACTTTAATCTTGGTTTAGAGTTCGATTCTTATTTGGAAATTAATATATTTAATATTTTCACTTGATTGTCTGTCTATAAAACAAAATGCTTTGTTGAGTTCCCATACTTAACATGCAAAGCCTTAATTTCAGTTAGTTCTCAAAAATGTTTTTTCCGCACACATCAGACAGAAGGAATCTAATATTAAGACACTAGAGGAATTCCGTATTAAGTGGCGAAACTCAACGCCGTGCTTTGCCTTGACACCAGAGCGAAAAAAATGAAATATTAAATATTCTCAATTCTTGAGTGGGAATCGAACCCACAACCAGTCGCGTTTACAACCACACTTTATACCCCCGAGCCACGACTGGCCTCTAAGATACCAAAACATTTTCTCAAATAATCTAGACGTTGTTCTACTTGCTATTCTAAGATCTTATGAATATGTTCATTGATTTTACTAAGTAGTCCTTAGGCCATGACCTATTTGGATAGGGATTGTTTTTGGGCGTCCGTTTGAAAGGTTGAGGATTTCCATACTTATATATTACATAGTTGTATTTACACACACACGTATTTAAAGGAGAAATTACTATATTTTCACGATGTTGGCGAAGTCGATCTACCCTCGTTGCAATAACATTTAAATTATTAACATTTTCAAAGTGTTATTACAGATCATTATTCTGGTAAGGCAAAGCGCAGCGTTAAGTTCCGCCATCGAATATGCAATGTCTTGAAAAGGAACGCAGTCACCAGCTGACGCCGGTAGAATAGTGATTTAGATATAGTTATTTACTTAAAACGTATGCAAACCCACATTCGTTGCATTTATACCCACACGTTGTCCAAAGTACTACGAATTATTTTGAAATCAAAGAACTTCTTACTGGAAATTCTTTCTTACTAAAAATAAACTTAGAAAACCCGACGTTTCAAAGTCATGACAGTAGTCCGTGGTCACATATACTCGATTAATCTGATTAAAATATTATATTTATATACAATATTTTAATCGTGTGTTATATTTCGTAATGTGTGAAGATGGCTAAAATAGAAGATCATTTTAATATTTTTTTTAAGGCCGACGTGGCAGTGGTTAGCGTCTATCTGTAAAAGCAACGGTTGTGGGTTCAATTTCCAATGGAGGGAATGATTATTTAAAATTTTCGTTTCTTCGCTCTTATACAAAGACAAAGCGCGACATTGAGGCCATTCATCACACAATGTATTGATTTTCGAGCGGAAAAAAATTAAGTTCATTAATTTTATTAAATTAATAAAGGGAGTGTTTTGACACTAGGTCCTGTTTGACTAACGCGCTATAAGAGAAAAGTATTAAGTAGAAAAAAAATACAATGTTTTTGTAGTTAACATAACCAATTAAATCCTATCAAAAGGTATTTAGTTCTCTCGTACATTGATTCCTATAATAAACTCTTGAAAATAGATCTTAAGTTGAGTTTCGTTTGAAAAGTTAAGACTACCAATAGCTCCATTTATAAGAATTACAAGTGCTTTTATAACATTTTCCTGAGAATGAAGAACAAGCTTAGTTCTGATATCGAGTGCTCGATTTAAAATAAGAGGAAAACATTAATATAGACATGATATGAATCTATAGATAATATATAAATGTGAAAGTCTGACTGTCTGTTGTGCACAGCTAAGCCCCTGGCCCGACTTGTATACGATTGCTCAGTGGTTAAAGCGTCTGGACGGCTCAGGAGGCGCGGGTTCGAATCCCGCTGCGTTCAAAGTTTTATACGTTTTCCTTAAATGTCTTTTTCAATTTTCCTAAGTATGGAATAACACTTTAAAAATATTTAAAAAAAATCTATGTTTTTACTATATTTTTGCAAATTTTCGTTCGTTCGTTCGTTCTTGTAGGGACGGAACTCAACGCTGCACTTAGCCTTATGAAGTAAACCGTAGAAATAAATTGAATATGTATTTCTCCCCTAGTGAATATATATCGAACCTACAACCATTGCGTTTACAGTTAGGAGCTAGCCAACTGCGCAACGACGACTTCAATAAATTATATGAATATGTACATTTTACAGTGCCGTGCATTAGTAGAGAAGGCATACCTAAAGAAACTGAAGTTTAATATTGGTATCAAAAGTTCTATCTTACTGCAGACTAGCTCTTCAGAGAAACTCTTAACTGATAAAACCTAGTTTGAAAATTAACTTTACTAAAATATAACATACTACTAACTAAAATTAACAAATGACTTCAATTTCTTATTTTTATGTCGTGCTGTATCCCGCACACAGCAGGGAAGGCAAGGAACCTAATGTTAACACACTCCATTTCCTACTTTTCGCCAACTTCCGATGCTATGCTTTGCCTCGATACCAAAGCGAAGAAAATGAAATATTAAATATTTCAATTTCTTTAGTGGGAATCGAACCCTCAACTTGTAGCATTTACAGTCAGACTTTGCGCCCCTGTGTCACGACTGGCCTCTTGAATTATTTTCAAATTAAATTTCACAGCTAAACTACCTATGAAATTGTGCTTATTTACTCTTATGTAGCAATGAAAATAATTTGAATAAAGATTATTCCCCCGAGTGGTAATCGAACCCACAACCATCTTATTGTTAGACGCTGTCCCACTGAGCCACGACGGCTTCATTACATTACATAAATACGATATGTACATTTTACAGTGCAGTGCATTTACAAAGGGCATAAAGAAATTGAAGTTTCACGTCGGTATCAAAAGTTCTATCTTACTCCAGACTGGGCTTTTCAGAGAAACTCTTAACTGATAAAAAATAGTTTGAAAATAATTTGACTAAAATATTGCATAGAAGTTAACTAATGAGTTACATTTTATTCCTTTTTAACTTTATGGTACACAGTATGGAAGGAAGAGGGCAAAGGGAAACTGTTCCCAATAACAATCATTTCCCCGAGAGGAGATTGAACCTACAACCATCATGCTTGCAGACGATGCGCTACGACTCCCTATTAATAATATACATTTCACTTTACAAAGACAAACCTAAAACAGGGCAAAAGTTAACAAAGAATAGACTTCCATAAAATAGTTAAAAAGTTGTCTGTATATTGAGTATTTTTATGAAAAAATCATATCCCCCTAGGATGTAGAAACAGTGGCCAGTCGTGGCCCAGTGGCACAAGAGTGTGACTGTAAACGACTGGTTGTGGGTTCGATTCCCACTCGAGGAGTGGAAATTATATTTCCATTTTCTTCGCTCTGGTGTCGAGGTAAAGCACGGCGTTAAGTTCCGCCACTTAACACGCAAGCCTCCGAATTCGGCGGAAAGTGAGGAACGGAGTGTCTTAACACTAGGTTCCCTCTGCCTACCCTGCTGTGTGCGGGATATAGCGTGAAGCTTTTTAATTTATTTTTTTTAATGTAGAAACAGTAACAGAATATAATTCTATGTTTTCTTTGTCTATCGGTTTATCTGTTTCTACGCGCATATGTATTGGCCAGAATGAATTAAACTTTTCTTTTAACTCGTTCTTTATCTTAACTTCTTTATCTTTTTTCTTTTATATAGTTTTTACCTCTGTGTAGAACTTAGGGTATAATTAATTTTGAAGAACGCGATATCTGATTTGGAATTATAAAAGAGATTGATACAGTCAGTTGGTCAATAGGTCACATAATCAAGTTAATGGTACTTATTATAATTTTATACTCAAATTTCAATGTCAACATAATATATGTAAATATTATTTTTTTTAGCTTCACGCTGTATCCCGCACACAGCAGGGTAGGCAGAGGGAACCTAATATTAAGATATTCCGTGCCCCACTTTCCGCCGAATTCGGAGGCATTGCGTGTTAAGTGGCGGAACTCAACGCCGCGCTTTTACCTCGACACCAGAGCGAAGAAAATGGAAATATTAAATATTTCCACTCCTCGAGTCTATTTTTACCCGTCCCCCCACGGGGTAATTTTGATTGACTACTGTAATCTTGGTCATCTTTCCTTAAATATTTTCATTCAGTTCATAAATAAAAAACTTATAGCAATTTAAATTTTATTTGACAAAAGTGATATAAAATAATTATTTTATTAAATAAGCTAAAACTTATTTACGTAGGCAAAGCCGAAAAAGTCGCTAGTAGTAAATATATTATGATTAGAATCATTCAATGTTCGTCGATACGCCGTTTCTTTCGGGGGTACATTCGTAGCAAAACAAAAAAAGGAAAATTTACCAATAAAATATACTGTAGTGAATATTGAAAAACTTGGAATTCGGTACATCTGCATAGAAATGTTTCGCCCCTCGCCTTAGGTTATTTTATTATGATGTTTGTTTCTAATTTTTTTTTATATATTTTTTTTCTTTATATTTATATTTACAGTTTAGGTTTATTATAGGGACATGTTGTGAATAAAAGATAGTCTAAGTTTGTGATTGCTTGCAAAGGAACATCAACGTAAGACATTTTTAGAAAATGTATTAAAATTAAAAATGTATTAAAGAAAGTGGGGAACGGAGTGTCTTAACACTAGGCTCCCTCTGTCTACCCTGCTATGTGCGAGATACAACGTGAAGGTATTAAAATTATAACGCAGCGAAATTCGAACCCGCGCTTCTTGAAAACCATGCACTCTGACTGCTAAGCCATTCGTTCTTTTTTGTTCATGCGGAACGCAGTCACTATTAACACCCTGAACCTGATCGCGTAAGAACGGAGTTATTTAGATAAAACTGGTAGCTGTTCAAGATTTCATTTTATATCTGTGCAACAAAAAGGTTTCATTCAAATCATTATAATTCCAGTAGTTTCGAAGATGTGTGGATATAAACCTTTTGTTTTTGCTGCTTTATTATAGAAATAGCTATACCCGCGAATTCGTCCCAAGGAATTTAACCAAAAAGTTTTAATTCCAAAATAAAAATAGGCTATTTTCATAGTTACTTCTTATTATATCAGTGAAAGTCTTGTCAAAATCTGTCCAGCCATTCTATATATTGGCTGGAGCAAACAAACATACATACAAAAAAAATAATAAAAAAATATTTTTTTTGGGCATATTGGGTATATATCGAGTACACATACAATTAGTAAAAAGCAATAATTTTAATTTTACAAACAGACACACCAATTTAATGTTTCTCTATATATTGATTATTATGCTTAAAATGTCCTACCAGCCAGACAGAGGATTTCGATGTCGCATTTACATACAAACTAACTTGATGAGGGTATGCCTAATCCGATGTACTACCGATATTGGCTTATTTATTTGATATCCTGACACATGTCGGGTGACGTAGGAGATTATTTTATGCTAGATGTAATATACGAGTTGAATACCATAACGTTGAATAGATAGTCGATACTAACCATTTTAATATTATTATATTTTTTTATTTTTTTATAGCTTCACGCTGTATCCCGCACACAACAGGGTAGGCAGAGGGAACCTAATGTTAAGACATTCCGTTATTTTGCATGTTAAGTGGCGGAACTTAACGCCGCTTTAATATTAAAAATGCCGCTTTAATATTGACAGACAGATATTCTATCTGTCTGTTACGCTTTCTCGGCTAATCTAACGGCCCGATTTGAATAGGATATGGAATTGAAATAGTTAAGAAACCAAGGGTTAAATACAAATTGCCTTTTATTTTCAAATCAATCCCTAAGGAGTTAAAATAACAGATGAAAAGTGTGTATGAAAACTTGTGCACCTCCTTGAGCAAACGGACACGCGAGCGGTCGCAAGTAAAAGCTAATATCCTGATTTTTACCATTCCTGAAAAAAAAAACGGGAAATCTTCTAGTATTTTAGTATTATTTGATGTAATATTTACACATGTAAGAAATTGGAAAATATTTTCCGAAAATATATTAAGACTTGAACGTAGCGGTATTCGAACCCGCATCACTTAAAAACAGTTCAAATGCTATGCGCCGCTGATCCATGCGTACTACTGTTTAGCCACTGTTGCTACTATTTAATACATTAGAAAAATGCATCTCTGTAGAGAATCCTTTTTCAAATTTGTACTACCCAAAGATTATTTTTGTGAGCAATCGTTTGGCAAGAGAGAATGCTATTAAAAATATTTTATTTTACACATTTAGAAAACGTATTTAAAAATTTGAATGTTAAAATTTCGAATACGCTTATTAATTTCGGCTATACTATGTCTGTCAGTTACTAACTCAATAACACAACAATAAGGTAATTAGATAGAAGAAACCAGAATAAAGACACTGTTCTTTGGATTCTGTTCTAAATCTTAGATACCAGAGAGAAAAAAATGTAAATTTTTAACTTCACAGAGGAGAACTTGATTTTATGACACTCCGTTCCCTACTTTCCGCCGAATTCGGAGGCTTGCGTGTTAAGTGGCGGAACTTAACGCCGTGCTTTGCCTCGACACCAGAGGGAAGAAAATGAAAATATTAAATATTACGACTCCTCGAGTGGAAATCGAACCCACAACCAGACGTTTACAGTCACACGCTTGTGCCAATACGCCATGACTGGCCCCATATAAATTTAAATATAATAATTTCAACGAGTGGAAATCGAAACCACAACCATCACGTTTCAGTCGCATGCTGTCCCAATGCGCCATAACGGCCTCTATGGGTGAATTACAATAAAATACAATACATTTTTTATTTATTCTACTATTTTTTATTTATGTATATAGCACATAATATATATAATAGCAAATTCATGTATTAAGTATTTCTTTTTTTTATTATGTTTTTTTAGCTTCACGCTGTAACCCGCGACAGCAGAGTAAGCAGAAGAAACCTAGTGTAAGACACTCTGTTCGGCGTTAGTTAACGGCGGAACTTAACGCCGCGCTTTGCCTCGACACTAGAGTCAACGAAAAGGAAATATTAAGTATTTCCACTCCTCGAGAGGGAATCGAACCCACAACCAATCGTTTACAGTCACGCTTTCATGCCACTGCGCCACGACTGTCCACTGAATAAGTATATTTTATAATAAGCAAAAGCCACCGGTTATATATTTTCTTCACCTTCTGCCTTTTCGGCAAATATGTTAAGTTAGCCAGTCGATTCTCAGCTTTCGATACGCGTCTATATTTTTTACTTATTGTTAATGTTAATAACAGTTTTTGTAACTTTTTGTACTTTAATATTATATATTCGTGATGTAACCTTTTTTCGTTTTAAAAAAAGTCTTCGTGTGTTTACTTAATGTATAATTCTATGATTTACGTTTCTATTGTATGTTTTTTGTAAATTACAAGTGGTGTTGATTGATATATTGTGTGAATATAAGTGTGAATTAACTATAAATTTAGTATAAAAAAGCAGCTTCACGCTTTTTCTCGCATAGCGGGATAGTCAGAGAGGACGTAGTGTCAAGACACTCCGACTTTCCGCCTGAAATCGAGACTTTATATGTTGAGTGTTTTTGTATTACGAATTTTCGTAGAAACTTCGAATCTATTTCACCTTGATATAGTCGTTCATTTCATTCTAATTTCATTCCTAGAATTTTCACAATCACTAAAATCAGTACGTAATAGTAATTTTAAATGAATATCCCACATACGAAATTTCATTTTCAACTTAAAAAAATATTAAATTTTGTTTACACTTTCAAACGTAATTTCACCCCCTTACCCCCTTCGCACTCGGGGGAAATGATTATTTTCTTTTTTTCTCCTCATTGTTACCTAAGACCTGGTGGAGCAAAATTCTTTATTTATTAATAAAAGAATATTGAAAGTCTGATTTTACTGTACTTGTACTATCGCTATGAGAAATAAGTCTCTCACGAAGCTTCGTGAGAAAACTAAGTAGCTACTTAGTACAACAGTTGTCTACTGAAATTAAGATCTAAAATATACTTTAAAAAAAACAAATGGTTAGTGGCTGACCGTATCGGTGGTTGGCTGGCTTGTGGAATATAATAAGTGTTACTTATTTTTTAAACGTATCACTATGATGATAAAACTTTATAAAAAAATATAAAAAAATCGTAGCAGCTGGTAGTAGAACACATGGCTCAGCGGTGAGAGCGCCTGGACGGTATTCAGGAGGCACGGGTTCGCATCCCGCTGCGTTCAAATTTTTATACGTTTTCTAAAGGTCTTATTCATTTTTTATAAGTATTGAATAACACTTCAAAAATAATTAAAGTTAAATTTTATAATTTGAATGATACTTTTATATATACATTATATTTTGTATATTTACACCACCCACGTTGAGTTTTAATGTCTCCTAACCTTAAGGTTGTCTGGAAGAAATCGCTACTTAGCGATAAGGCCACCTTTTGTGCCTCACACATTTGTAAATGTTTCTTCTTTGGTCTGTTGCTTGATCGTTTATTGTAATTCTGGTGTGCAATAAAGAATATATAAATAAATAAATATGATAAAATTGTAAATTAATTAATAACTGAAATGAAAGGTAAAAAACATTAAAAGATATTTTTAGAAGACGTATAAATGTGAACTCAGCGGAATTTGAACCGGTGTCTTTCGAATACCGTTTCGGCTTTTTACGAAAGGCGCGGGTTCGAATCCCGCTTCGACTTTCAAAATTTTATACATTTTCCAAAAATATTTTTTATCAAATTCTATTATAAACATATATACATACAAATTTAGTTACATTTACATACAAAAGAGAATATTAACTGTACAAAGTAAAGTATGACCTAACGTAAGCCAAAGTCGACACGTTTGTGGATACACGATACCAGACCCTTTGAGTTTGAGGTCGGTTAATATTAAGGGCGCAAAGGTTGGGAATCCACACTGGCATGTTTTAGTATTGTAATCTCTTGTGTAAGTCAAAAACAAAGTTATTTTGTATTATAATTTATTGTTTCATTTTGGGGGTTATGTAAGCGGAGTGGTTTTGGGTTCGATTCCCATTTGAAGGAATGGTTTTATATTATTTTTATTATTTATGTTTAATATTCGCGGCGTTAAGTTCCGCCACTTAACACGCAATGCCTTCGAATTCCACGGAAAATGGGGAATGGAGTATCTTAACACTAGGTTCTCTCTGCCTGCCCTACTGTGTGCGGGGTACAGCGTGAAGCTAAAAAAATATCTAAGATAGAGAGTGCGGCGTTTAGTTCCGCTATTTAATACGCAATCATTTGGTATTAGGCGGAGAATGGAGTTTCATGAAACTAAGTACTCTCTGACTACTCCGTTATGTAGGATAAAACGTAAAGGTGCAAAACAGATTTCAGTAATATTTTTTATAGTATTATTCACCCACTTAGGATACAAAAGAGGTACAGGTTCGAGTCCTAGCTACTCTTTTATATATGATATCGATATATCTTATAAAAAAAGATACAAGTTCTTTAAAAAAAATAGTTTCTGTTAGGAGCACAGCATATCGGAAAAAACTACTCTGGTAAGCAATAAGACACTTCTTTCTGGGTGTGTAGCGAAACTCAACGCCGCGTTTTGTTTTTTAGAGCTTACAAATATAAATATTTTAAATGTAACCTTTTCCCTTAGTATAAATTAAACCCAATACCACCGCATTTACAATTAAACATAGTTGTACTGCGCTACAATGACCTCAACAGACATATATAATGTTTATTAATATATAGGCAAATAGATGGAAAGGAGAATTGAGTCACTAAAATCTCTGCATTCAAGGGGCCAGTCATGGGCCAGTGGCACAAGCGTGTGACTTTAAACGACTGGTTGCGGTTTCGATTCCCACTCGAAGAGTGTAAGGAAATATTTAATATTTCTATTCAGCCTCCGAAATCGGCGTTGCATGGGGAACGGAGTGTCTTGACACTAGGTTCCCTCTGCCTACCCTGTGTGCGGGATACAGCGTGAAACAAATAAAAAAAATAGAAAATTATCTTCATAAATATTTAACACAAAAAAATCACTTAATATTCTAAAAACACATATATATTCTTTCTAATGCTTACCAAAATATTATCATAAGAACAGAAACTAAGATGATATATGTATGTAAACTAAGGCCTCGTGAGAGCGAGATTCCTTTGAGGTCACCGCGTTTAATATTAAAGGTGCTTGCCAGGGTTTTCAATCCCATGCATAGTTTTTGTTTTCGAAGTATATTTTTCTATAGTTTTCTTATTTACTTTCTTTTACTTCAGAAATATTAGAAAAAGAGGATGTTAGATTAATAGTGGTTCCTCTTTTATAGATTTTTGTGTTGTTGATGATCTATTTCTAAGGGATTGTTGTCTTTATATATAATAAAATCGTAAGAATCGCTGTCTGTACATGAAAGGTATATGAAAAAATATTTTAAGGTCATTTATTTAGGTAACAAAACCGAAATCCGTTATTTTTTTATATTTTTTTAGCTTATTTATCTGTTTGTCTGTGCGTTTGTGCACGCTAACATCTAAAACGGCTTAGCCTTTCTTAATGCTGCTTTCTTTATTATATTTTTTTAAATTTCTTTTAACATTTGGTATTTATTTTATTTCAATCAATTTATTAATAACAAATAAATTATATTATTACCTCCAGAAAAATCTTAATTTCCTGTTTTACAAAAACTATGTTGATGGCATATATGAAGAATATTTTTCTATAGTTTTCTTATTTACTTTCTTTTACTTTTTCATTTACTTCAGAAATATTAGAAAAAGAGGATGTTAGATTAATAGTGGTTCCTCTTTTATGGATTTTTGTATTGTTGATGGTCTATTTTGAAGGTATTGTTGTCTTTACATATAATAAAAACGTAAGAATCGCTGTCTGTACATGAAAGGTATATGAGAAAAAATGTTTTAGAGTCATTTATTTAAGTAACAAAGCCTAATCATATTTAAATCTCTTTTCTTATCAATGTATTAGAACTCGAAATAAGTTTTTTAAAATTTCTTACCTACTCATCTGTTTATCTGTTTGTCTGTGTGTTTGTACACGCTAACCTCTAAACGACTTAGCCTTTCTAAATGGTGCTTTCTTTATTGTAATTTAATAAATTTTCCTTAACATTTAGCATGTATTTTATTTCAATCAATTTATTAATAAAAAACAAATTATATTATTACGTCCAGAAAAATCTTACGATCCAATTTTACAAATTATGTTGAAGATTGTTTTTTTTTAAATTTCTTATTTACTTTTTTTTACCTTTTATTTACTTTATAAGTATTAGAAAAGGAGGGATTTAGAATAATAATTGTTCCTCTTTTATGGACTTTTGTGTTGTCGATTGTCTATTTTGAAGGTATAGTTGTCTATAGTACATATAAAAATGTAACTGATGGATGTCTATACTTGAAAGGTATATGAGAAAATGTTTTATGGTCATTTATTTAAGTAATAGAACCCAAATCAGTCATTGTTTTTAGCTTATTTATTTTTTTCTCTGTCCGTTTGTACACGCTTACATCTAAAACGGCTTTGCCTTTCTAAATACAGGTTTCTTTATTGTGTTTGGGTAAATTTCTCTTAACATTTACTAATTAAATTTATCTTATTTCAATCAGTTCATCAATAAAAACAAATTACGTTATTACGACCAGAAAATCTTTTAGATCTCTTTTTACAAAAATTATATTGCTGATATGTATGTATATGAAATTATGCCTAAATTAACTTAATAAAAATAAGAAATATAATATGTTTATATTACAATTAATAAAAAATATAAATAATAAAATAATCATCACACAAATTCACATTTGTTTAACATTATTTTGAAATAAACTGACATACACGTTGCTAAGCAACGCGTATTTAACACGTCAACGGGAGCCATAATTTCTGGCTTCCATGTATATAATATTGTAGAAACCACAAGAGTTTACCAAAATTCATAATAAACAATGTTCTACACGTGTTTACGAGACTTAAGTGCTGAACACTGCCATTACGTAATACATAGTGCGAACAAAATCAGTGCCATACTAACAGATTACCTAATACTATTTTTTTTTTCATTTAAATAAAGAAATTAGAGGTGGTCGTGGCGTAGTGGAATAGCATCTGACTGTAAAGCGATGTTTTCGGGTTCTATTCCCATTTGAAAAATGATTATTTTAAAATTGTAATTTCTGCTTTCTGGTACCTTAGACAAAATCCGGCCTTGGGTTCCACCATTCAACACGCAATTTTTCAAATGCAGGCGGAAAGTGAAGGGCAAAGTGTCTCGACACTACCTCTACTCTATGACTATCGAGCTATGAGGAAAGTTGAAAATAAAACAAAGAAGAAATAAAACACTGTAATAATAAAGGAAAGATGTCTAGATAAAGCATGGCGTTCAGATCCGCCACTTGACACGAAATTCAGATATGGGGGTATTTTGACACTATTCTTTCTGTCTGCGTACCTTACTATTTGTGGAAAAAACAAGGAGCTAAAATATTTAGCAATATTTGTTTCCCAAGAGTAAATTACATCAATCAAGAATTGAACCCACATTTAAACAGTTGACATATTTAAATAAAAAATATATTTAGAAAACGTATTAAAATTGTCAATGGGATTTGAACCCGCGCCTCCTGCACACCGTCCAGGCGCTCTCACCACTGAGCAATGCGCTCTACTACCAGCTGCGTCGAAATTATTATACGCTTTACTACAACTTATTTTTGTTGTTAGCATCTCTGTAGAAAGATTTCTGTGAAACAATCGTTTGGCGAAAGAGAATGCTATTTATTAAATACTTTTAAACATTTTTAAAATGTTATTCCACATTTAGGAAAATTGAAAAAGACATTTAGAAAACGTATTAAAGTTTGAACGCAGCGGGGTTCGAACCCGCGCCTCCTGAATACCGTCCATATTTAAATAACCCACGCTAAATGAATCACAGGATAAAAAATAAACATTCAAAAATTCTACTTTTCAATTCAGTATACCCAAAGTTCGAGCACATTTGATTAACTCTATCTACATCTTTATAAAATCTTTAGGGAAACTCTTTAGCAGGCGACGTTCATTGGCAGTAAAATGAAAAAGTTTGTTACAGAAAGCTCATTTCGTAGCATATAATGTAATGATATTACCAGGCAAAGACCATGATGACTTTGTTCTTGTAAGGAAATTTAAAAGTTTTAAAGGCTTACTTACGTTCCTCTTAAGTAGGTGATATGTGCGTTTGGGATGTTTGTCTGATTTATGTACATTGTAGCTTAGTGGTGTCCCTGATTGTGTATGATATAGGTACAGGTTCGATATTTATTCTTAAGATTAATAATTTAATTACTTTTTTCGCTTATCTATAATAAAGCGTGCTTTGATCGTTTAATTCATATTATTTATCTTTGAGCATAATAAACTTACTTTTCCGTCAAGTGTCAAGGCACTCTGTTCTTCACTTTTCGCGAGAAATCGATTCATTACGAGTTAAGTGGTGGAAGTCAACGCGGAGATATTTGTAATAAGGTAAAATAATTTATCATTAACTAATTATATATCTTGTAGATGGTCCCTTAAGATTCAGTATATTCAGTATACGAAATATTCATATATTTTTCAAATTTTCACTTTTTCTCCGTAGATAGAAAAAACATGAATGACAAAAATTCCGTTCTCTGCTTTCTGTGTGAAACGTTTCCATTATGCCTGCGCTGATCATCAAAACTTAGATTATTCCACCGAATAGGAATCAAACTCACACTCAAATACTGTCCAACTACACCACGTTAGATGCCATTTGGATAATTTATTATATCTAAAAAAACATTTAGATTAAATTTTATTTCAGAATTGTAAAGTGTTAATGACTTTTAAGATAAGAATTTTTTTTTGAAAACGTATAAAAATTGGGATTCGTACCTGAAAGCTGTCCAGGTCGACCGCTAAGCCTGAAGTTCAAAATAATTATTTTATTTTATTTTATTATTTTAAAAACAAATTATAATTCAATAGTATATCACATATAAAGAGGCTATGACATCTATCGGCTTATTCAAAAGCTTTTTCTTACCACGCCTCGGATTTTCGTTCCATGTTTGCATATCACCCAGTTTCCCACAAATCCTTGCTTTTGTGCTGGAACAAAGATATAAGATTCTAACAATGTAGCTGCCTTTTATACTCGTGTGCAAATTGATACGTGGGTAATGAAATTTGTTAATAAAGACAAAATTAGTATAATGTTAAGGTAGGGTTTTGTGGTATTATTTGAGACTAGGGACCAGCTTCTGGCTTTGCCCGAGTGATTTTCAATTTTCATCCCCTAATTCCGTCCCTTAGGGGTTGATTGTTTAAACAATAATGAAATTATCGATCATTCAGATTTTTCATACCAAATTTTCATTGAAATAGGTTCAATCTTCTAGGGGTTGTATTTTTTTTAAAATAGCCTATGTTGGCGTTGGACATTCAACTATTTTTATTCTGAATTTTATCCAAATAGGGCCGGTAGGTAGGTTGGCCGTGAAAGCGTAACACACATTCGCATTTACAATGTTATGATAAATTTATTTTTTGGAAATTTCAATTTCGTAAAAAATAGCTTCACGCTATATCCCGCACACAGCAGGGTAGGCAGAGGGAACCTAGTGTTAAGACACTCCGTTCCCCACTTTCCGCCGAATTCGGAGGCTTGCGTGTTAAGTGGCGGAACTTAACGCCGCGCTTTACCTCGACACCAGAGCGAAGAAAATGGAAATATAATTTCCACTCCTCGAGTGGGAATCGAACCCACAACCAGTCGTTTACAGTCACACGCTTGTGCCACTGGGCCACGACTGGCCTTTTTATTTAATTTTTGGAAATTTCAATTACGTAAATATAAATACGTCATTAATCTTTAAATTGTCCTACTCGGTTACTAGAAGACTGAAATTTAGCATATGGATTCCTTTCGTATTCTTTGTGTATTGCACTTAAATAGTAAGAGATAAAATAAGAGTTTAAACAAACAAAAATACATTCAAAAATTAGTCAAATATCTTACGGAAATTTGATACTAAACGTTTTTTACATATACCTACTATTCAAATATGCAATTTAAGTATCATCAAATGATTTTTTTAATTTCCTTCACTCTTGTCAATAAGCCAAAACGTGGCGTTGATATCAGTCACACAACACGCAAACTTGAACTTGGACGAAAAACGAAGAACGGAGTGTCTTAACACTAGCTTCTCTGACATGCTACATAAGAAAAAGAAAAAGCGTGAAGCTACAAGAAAATACAAAAGACTAAATTTTAATAATAAAGTAATAATAATAAGGTTGTATAATAAGATATTCATTCCGAGCCAGCATAAAGGAGATCCGACCTCATCCTGTTACTTTACGGTACTGAAATAACGCGAAGTTAATAAAGTTTCCGCAAAAATCAAAATGGCGTTTTCCTTTTGTGTCGTGAAAAAAAAAATATATAAGCGTAAGTCGAAGAAGAAAAAGCCACGTTTAATTATTTAACTTTTTATTCGTATTTAATTTTATGTCCTTTGACATATTAAGTTTGATATAATTTAAATGTTGCTTGTTTACATTTTCTTATTTAATATTGTATGATAAAGGTAGGAAGGCCAGTCGTGGCGCAGTGGTACGAAAAGACTGTAAACGACTGGTTGTGGGTGCGATTTCTACTCGACGCGACGACGACGATATTCAATATTTCCATTTTCTTCGCTCTGACATCAGAGGTAAAGCGCGGCGTTAAGTTCCGCCACTTAACACACAGTGCCTCCGAATTTGGCGGAAAGTGGGGAACGGAGTGTCTTAACACTAGGTTCCCTCTGCCTACCCTGCTGTGAGCGGGCTACGCGTGAAGCTAAAAAAAATGGTAATATTTTTAGAAAAAGTATGTGGACATAGGAGTATGACATTTGATATAGTTAAAGTTATAAAGGGAAACTGAGTGTTTTAACACTACATAGGTTCCCTATATCTACGGGACTATGTGCAGGATATGACGTGACGCTAAAAAAATCATACATACTACCAAATATTTCATAAACAGGCCTTTATCTTTACAGAAGGTTGTTACAATAGGAAAAAGAAAGTAGACCCACTAAATCTATTATTCGAATGCAGATTTATCACGCGGCGTTAAGTTTAGCCAATCACCAAGCAACGTGTCGATTTGGAAGGGAAAGTGGAAACCTGAGTATCTTGACATTAGATTCTCTCTGCTGCACTTAAAAAGCCTGATGCTGCTTCATTTTGAAAAGATAAAAACTTGAAAATAAACTGTTTTAACCGCCGTTTACTTGTGGTATTCAATAACACATTATTATAAAACGTAAGTGTTACTATATTGAAAACAGTAATATGTAGTAGTAGGTAAACACATTTATCAAAAATATTCGCAATTAATCCGATTAAAATAGCCTTATATTAAAAAGTGCAAGGATCACAAAAACAAAGAATCTTATTAACATACCAAAACATTATTTTTTACCTATTTCTCGAAAAACAAACATCAATCTACCAATATTGGACCATAAACAAAATACAGCAATAAATTAAAGAAAAAATCAGTATATAAATATAAAAATTATTTGTAATATTATTGGGAACATGCTACTATAAGGCTTTACATGTTTGTGATGGGACTTCCGGCGTGCCAGGTATGGGGTGAATATATGAATAACAAATCTTGTCGTATTTGGTCAAACATCGTGACATACATACATAATGCATCGTCGTGTTTCATATTAAAACTTGTAGGCTGAGTAATGTGGGGGAAATTCATATTGTTTCAGTCTTTGTACTTAAATATTTAGAATTTACTGATTTTTTTAAAGAAATTATTTTGGAGAACAGTCGTGGCGCAGTGGTACAAAGTGTGTCTGTAAAGCGACTGGTTGTGGGCTCGATTCCCACTCGAGGAGTATAAATTTTTTTTATATTTCCATTTCTTTCGCTCAGGTGTTGATGCAAAGCGCCGCGTTATGTTCCGCCACTTAACACGCAATGCCTCCATAATCGGCGGAAAGTGAGGAACGGAATCTTAACACTAGGTTACCTCTGCCTACCTACTGTGTGCGCGATACAGCGTGAAGCTAAAAAAATGTCGCAATAGAACAGTGTTTCACTGTAATTGCTATAGTTGTATGTCTGATTCCCAGTTGATGGAATGATCGTAATTCAATTATTTTCAGAGGGTACTCTGGTGAAGAAGGCAAAGTTTAATTTTGTCCTTCAACATGCAATGTTTTGAATTACAGTGAAAAAGACAACGGAGTGTCTTGACACTAGATGCTCTTTATCCACCTATATCTGCGAGAAAAAGCATGAAGCCGAAAAATAAATTAAAAATAATCTTAGCAATATGTAGTTAATATATCTGTAATACACACAATGAATGTGGGTTCGGAGTCATACATACAAAATGAGTCAAATTACATATCCTGAATTATAAAAAAAAAACATCAAACTAAAATATTATTATGGCATAAGTAGTACAATAGTATTATAATATTCATAAAATGCTTCTTACTACTTGAAAGAACTTGAACAGCGGAGAACGGAGGGTCTTGACACCAGGCCCTCTCTATGCGGAGAAAAGCGTAAAGCTTCAAACTACTTAAGAAAATCAATGAATAAATACAATCTTAGAATATACACTAGAACAATGTATAAGTAGTATAAGGTAATAATAACAAAACAATCTTATTCGATAACTTGATAGTATTCGCTGGAGACTTACCACGAGTTCTTTGTCTTTGTCCGTCTAGGTTGACAGGTAAGCAAATAAAAATGGAATCTTATTGTAGACTTTAATAAAATAAGCTATCGTGGCGGAATGGGACAACGTCTGACTGTAAATACCATTGGTTTTAGGTTCGGTTCTTGGTAAAATATTTTACATTTAATTTATCTTTATTGCTCTGCTCTGTCTGAAAGACAAAGTGGCGCTGAGTTTTGCCACTCAATTGCAATGTCTCTTTCTGGCGGAAAGTGGAGAATGGAGTGTCTTGACACTAATCTTTCAATAACTGTCATGAATTTCTAGTATGAAGCTGCTAAAAAAAATATGATTAGTTATTTTTTTTTTTTGGTCGATATTAGCAGTGACTACTTTCAGCTTAATTTTGAGACTGCGTTGTGAATGAGGGAACCCAGCGTTACCCCTTATCTTGGATACAATGGGGATCTAATCCGTAACCAGTCATGATTACAGTCAGACGCAATTCACTGCGCTACCAAGGCCTGAAAATTCATGCATTAATCTAATAAGTATGTTATAATTATTAAAAAATGAAAATATTCGAGAAAAATACTGATTGAATAAGGAGTGGGAAAAAATGTTCATAAAATAGAACTGCTTTATTTTTTTTTCTTGTAGGCTTAATATTACTTTTAGATATAAAATACAAAACATAATGTATCCGATACTGGCCAGTCGCGGCCCAGTGGCACAAGCGTGTACTCTGTAAACGACTGGTTGTTGGTGCGATTCCCACTCGCGGAGTGGAATATTATAATTAAATATTTAATAATTCCATTTTCTTCGCTCTGGTGTCGAGTTAAGTTAAGTTCCGCCACTTAACACGCAATGCCTCCGAATTCGGCGGAAAGTGGGAAACGGAGTATCTTAACACTAGGTTCCCTCTGCCTACCCTGCTGTGTGCGGGATACAGCGTGAAGCTAAAAAAAAAAAGTATCCGATGATTATGAGTTTTTATTAAAATAGAATCGATAATACGTTATTTTAAAATCAAACGCATAATTTGAAACCAAAACAAACAAAACATGATGAAAATTTCATATCGTAGATAACTGATATAATACTTCCACCTTTTACATATAAAATATTTTAAAACGGTCCACTGTCAGGGAAGGGAAAAAATACGTACAATTTATCCGCTGTCACACAGCCGACAGATTGGTCCCCTAAGGCGAAGGACAACAAAATGACATAATTCTTATTAGTACATTTTTTGTTTGAGCTTCCCGCTTTCGCTTCACGCTTTAGTTTCACGCTTTAGCTTCACGCTTAGCTTCACGGTTAGCTTCACGGTTTAGCTTCACGCTTTAGTTTCACGCTTTAGTTTCGCGCTTTAGCTTCACGCTTTAGTTCACGGTTTAGCTTCGCGCTTTAGCTTCGCGGTTTAGCTTCACGATTTAGCTTCACGCTTTAGCTTCACGGTTTAGCTTCAAGCTTTAGTTTTACGCTTTGGCTTCACGCTTTAGCTTCACGCTATAGCTTCGCGCTTTAGCTTCACGCGTTAGCTTCACGCTTTAGTTCACGCTTTAGCTTCACGCTTTCGCTTCACACTTTAGCTTCAAGCTTTAGTTTAACGCTTTAGCTTCACGCTTTAGCTTCACGCTTTAGTTTCACGATTTAGCTTCACGCTTTAGCTTCACGATTTAGCTTCACGCTTTAGCTTCACGATTTAGCTTCACGCTCTAGCTTCACGCTTTAGCTTCACGCTTTAGCTTCACGCTTTAGCTTCGCGATTTAGCTTCACGCTTTAGCTTCACGCTTTAGCTTCACGCTCTAGCTTCACGCTCTAGCTTCACGCTCTAACTTCACTCTCTACCTTCACGCTTTTTCACGCATGGCAGGGTAGCAGAGATAATTTAGTGTCAATAAACTCCCTTCTTCACTTTTCGTCTGAATCTGAATCCAGATATTGTGTGCTAAGTGACGGGACGCAATTACGTGCTTTGCCTTACTTGAGCAGAGATTTGAAAATCATTAGAATTTAAACTACTCGAATAAGAATATTAGTCCTTTAATAGATTATACAAATATTTTTCAGTTTAATGCCTACAGGAGAGGCAGAGGGAAATTTGAAAACATATCTTTACTTTGTTTTCCGCATTAGACATTAGTTACGGAACCCAACAGCAGTTCTTTATTTTAATTAATAATAATAATTTAAATAGAATCAATGTTCCATCAATACTTGGAACTCACAAAAAATCGCATATACTATCTCAATTGCCATATAGAACAAAGCATTTCATATAAATATCACTTAAATGTAGGCCTTCGTGGAGTGTTATTTTCATTTCCCTAGTTCGTTCAGTTCTGCCACATAACACTCAATGTCTTCTATTGCGGACGGAAACTGAAGAACGACATCATGACACTAGATACTCTCTGACCCTGCTAAGCGTAAAGCTGCATCAAACATCAATTAAATATTAATTGACATCTCTGAGTAAGCAATCAACAATCCTATTCACAAGACAATTCTAAGCTAACAATCAACTGAATCCATTTATCAGCCAACCGAACATTTTAATAACGTGAAACTTGAAAAATTGCCTAAAATTGAAATTTTCTGAAAATATTACCACCATACTTTCGCGACAGGTGAAATAGATTCAATATCTATCGAATGTCGGAATTAGGATTTTCGTACGAAATTCCTTTCCTGAATATGCTATCACGTGTGCATTGCATGTGTAATGGCACTAGTTCTGCTGCAAAATTGCTCTTTTTACTTCAAATAAGGCTCTCTTATTTGAAATGGATGAATTTTGGTGGCTAAGTGGTGTTTTTTTTTTTAGGTTCACGCTGTATCCCGCAAACAGCAAGGTAGGCAGAGGGAACATAGTGTTAAGACACTCCGTTCATCACTTTCTGCCAATTTGGGAGGTATTGTGTGTTAAGTGGCGGAACTTAACGCCGCCCTTTGTCTTAGATACCAAAGCGAAGAAAATGGAAATAACAAATATTTCCACTCATCGAGTGTGAATCGAACCTACATCCAGTCGTTTACAGTCTTATCAAAGTATAGTTTATGCCACTGCGCCACGACTGGCCCCTATTTATTTGAAAATGTTGGCATTATTACAAAAATAATATTTAGCTTCCTACTAAATGGTAATAAATTCGTTTCTTTAGTTATTTTTTGTACATAATCTAGGCGTAGATTGCAATATCGTTATATTATTTAAAAAAGAAAAACTCGAACACTTTTTATTAATACTATATTGATTAATGCTATATAAGTTACAAAATATATAATAGGTAAAGTTTAAATGTAAAAAAATGCAGAAATACTAAAATAAATTAATTTTATTATTATTTATTTTTATTCTTTTTTTTTCTTTTTTTTAGTTTCACGTTGTATCCCGCACACAGCAGAGTAAACAGAGGGAACCTAGTATTAAGATACTCCGTTCTCCACTTTCCGCGATTTCGGAGGTATTGCATGTTAAGTGGCGGAACTTAACGCCGCGCTTTACCTCGACACCGGAGCGAAGAAAATGGAAATATTAAATATTTCCACTTCTCGAGTGGGAATCGAACCCACAACCAGTGGCCACAGTTTTAATTCTATTTTATCTATTAACATTTTTTTTATATTATGTCAAATAAAACTAAAATAAAAATAAACTAGACTCCATATACAAAAAATCAACAACTTTTCTTCACAAAAACATATCATGTAAACTGTTAAAAAATATCAAAACGTTGATATTCCTTTAGATTACATACAAATATCGTTGACATTTTACAGTCGTCGAATGTTTACAATTGGATTAGAATTTGCAACGTGTGCCATATTCAGCGCCTGAATATGTTATAGCTTGCTCTCTACACGTGTAATAGATTTTAGTAGTTGCTGTGGGAGTGAAAGTTTTTGATTTCTGTTTGTGGTTTCACGCTTTTCCTTTATAGCTGTGTAGTGAGAAGTAGTGTCGAGACACTACTATTTTTATTTCGAAGTTTTGATATTTAGGGGAAAGTGTGGTGTTGAGTTCACACACTTAATAGGCAATGTCAAGATCCGATAAGTTTAGGGAACGGATTGTCATGCGGGGAAATATGAAAGATTTTTTTTTAGCTTCACTCTGTATCCTGCACACACAGGGTGGGCAGAGGGAACCTAGTGATAAAACACTCCGTTCCCCACTTTCCGCCGAATTCGGAAATATTACGTGTTAAGTGGCGGAACTTAACGCCGCGCTTTACCTCGACACCAGAGCGAAGATAATGGAAATATTTAATATTTCCACTTCTCGAGTGGGGATCGAACATAAAAACAATCGTCTACAGTCACACGCTTGTGCCACTGCGCCACGACGATGAAAGTATTTATTTTATTTCATTATTTATGTGTAGTCTCTGTATTTATATCCCATTCATACTAGGGTTAGCATAGACTCTAGTCACCAGATCAGAAAAATGGACATGATTTAAATATTATAATTATCCCAAATGGGAATCGAATCTACAATCATCGTGTATACAGCCAGCCGTAGTCACCGCGCCACGATGACCTCTACGGAAGATATTATTCTGTGACATATGTATGTATTATTATCATTACTAATTTAGAACAATTAAACATTGGAATTGGCTTGTAAAATATTGTTCTTATATTTTCACACTTGTGTAAATACAAAATGCTATAATTCAAAATAAAAGAAAAAATAAATAAAAGCAGCTTCACGCAATTTCCCGCTATAGCAGAGCACACAGACAGATGTCATGAAACTTCAGCCTCCACATTCCATCCAAAATTGCGTGTTGAATGGCCGAACACAACACCACGCTTTGTCTTAGGCGCCAGATCGATAAAATGAAAATAATTAAGATATATTTTTTTGTCACAACGCGGAAATCGAACCCACAACCACCTACTTCACAGTCAGACTGCCCCACAGCGTCAAAATAACCCAAAACAAACAATATATGTGCATACATACATTCACGTTTTATATCACTTGTGTTATCCTAAACTCGATCGTAAATAAAAGTAAGGTCCAGTTACTTTATGAAAACTTCAGTTCGCTTATCTGCGTACTTCCAGTTGGGAGTGAGAAACTTTTCTCTTAACCCCTACTATGTAAACAGTTTATTGAAATATATTATTTTTTTTTTAGCTTCACGCTGTATCCCGCACACAGAGGAGCAGGCAGAGGGAACCTAGTGTTTTGAGGGAACCTCCGAATTCAGAGGCACTGCGTGTTAAGTGGCGGAACTTAACGCCGCTCTTTGCCTCGACACCAGAGCGAAGAAAATAGAAATATTAAATATTTCCACTCCTTAAGTGGGAATCGAAATCGCAACCAGTCGCTTGAAGTCACACGTCTGTACCACTGCGGTACGACTGGCCCCAATGGACTGTTTTTTATATTATTTTCTATATATCATGTTTGTGTCCATCTCCATCGTATGCACCTTTTGAAGTCCGTACTCCGGAGCTTAACGCTGTATTTTGTTCTAAAATTAGAAAATAATAATAATTAAACTTAAGTGCGACTATTACAGCTTATATACTATTTTAGTACGTCGCAGAGATCTACAATATTATGAGACAGTAAATTAATGTAAGATTTTAGTAAATTAATGTAATGTACATATTTTTAATACAAGATTATTTATTCTATATATTTCTATATATTGCTATATAGAAAGTTTCAATCAAACTTATGAATTTTATTTGTTAAATGAACACATTCATACATGTGGTACTCACCTTAAAAGGTAATACATTTAGATATAAAATTATAGTAATATATAAAAAGTGTATTGTCAACTGTAATTGTCACTTGGTAAAATTAAATTAAATTAAATAGCTTCACGCTATATCCCGCACACAGCAGGGAAGGCAGAGGGAACCTAGTGTTAAGACAGTCCGTTCCCCACTTTCCGCCGAATTCGGAGGCATTGCGTGTTAAGTGGCGGAACTTAACGCCGCGCTTTACCTCGACACCAGAGCGAAGAAAATGGGAATATTAAATATTTCCACTCCTCGAGTGGGAATCGAACCCACAACCAGTCGTTTACAGTCACACGCTTGTGCCACTGGGCCACGACTGGCCACACCTGCCACTTGGTGAGTTTAATAAATAAATAAATAAATTTGCTTATTCACACAAAACACAAGAACACAGTGACTACTGCATTGAATTAAAATAATATCATGTAAGAACTAGCCTACTTATCGATAAAGGGTACATAGCACAGGCAGCAATGAAAAATGTTACAAAACTGGGAAATGTATTCCTTGTTGTTAATACATATATGTGATATACATGAAACGAATAAAAAAACTGTCTGTCTTTATTTAACAAAGTAATAAGATTTCACCTTTACATTTTCACAAATATTGCGTATTTTGGTGACATTGTGCTGACATATGTTTAAGGTAATTTAAGAAAAAGCTGCTGAATACCAATAAGACTTTTCATTCATATATAAGATATTATGTAGTTAGTGACGTAACTCAACGCCGTGCTTTATCTTACCATGACAGGTAAATAACAATACATCTTTTATTTAATAATTAACATTCGTCATTCGTAGGGACCAGTCGTGGCGCAGAGGCACAGAGTGTGCCTGTAAAGCGACTGTTTGTGGATTCGATTCCCACTCGAGGAGTGGAAATATTTGATATTTCCATTTTCTTCGCTCTGGTGGCGAGGTAAACCGCGGCGTTAAGTTCCGCCACTTAACATGCAATGCCTCCGAATTCGGCGGAATGTGGAGAACGGAGTGTCTTAATACTAGCACCCTAGTGGTATTTACTAAAAACTTACTAAAGGAATTATAAAAATATATATTCACACAGTTCAATAATTCCTTTAAGTGGGAATCGAACCCATAAACATATCCATCTCTAATATTTTTGTTTTAAATTACCTTATAGACCTTAATGTGAATTTCAGCTTGAATAAAAGGAAAATAGCTTGCTTACATTCAACAATTTATATTTTATAATTTAATCACGTTGATTTCCTTAAACGAGCCCAAATCTTTGGAAGATAAATCTCATTCTTAAAAAAATATTAATAAAAGTCATGTTTCATTATCTTTTTATCATAATGCGCCTCACACTTTTTCATTTTGCGATACAATTTCTTCATATGTAACGGAAATTAACGCCGCAGGTTATACTAGCAAAAAAAAAGTTTGGGCCTTTTTTGCATAGCAGGATGATTAGAGAGAGCCTAGTATCTATCACAGCACTCCGTTCTCCACTTTAGGTAACTAAAATGTGAAAATTTAAATGAGCATTAAATCTACAATAACCTTGGGGCCAATCGTGGTGCAGTGGCACAAGCGTGTGACTGTAAACGACTGGTTGTGGGTTCCTACTCGAGGAGTGGAAGTATTTAATATTTCGATTTTCTTTGCTCTGGTGTCGAAGCAAAGAGCGGCGGTAAGTTCTGCCACTTAACTCGCCTCCGAATTTGGCGGAAAGTGAGGAACGGAGTGTCTTAACACTAGGTTCCCTCTGCCTACACTGCTGTTTGCGGGATACAGCGTGAATTTACAAAAAAAAGGAGCAGTCACCAAATATTGTGTTTTAATACATAGTTTGAAACTGAAAAGAAGAAAAAACAAACGAGTAGATATAACATTAACTTCTCGTAGTTGCCCAGATTGTTGATATTAAACAATGCTAAAGTAGTGACTCTTGACTCAGTCTCCCAAAGATATGCGTGACGGAGTTTTTTTCTTATCACTTATCTTTGCCTACACAAAGTTTCGACAGCTTCTTACTTTAGGACATTTTATCTGCGCCTGTAAATATTATAAGAAAAACAAAAATTATGTATATAATAATAATTATGTATATAATAATAATTGTGGCCAGTCGTGGCCCAGTAGCACAAGCGTGTGACTGTAAACGACTGGTTGTGGGTTCGATTCCCACTCGAGGAGTGAAAATATTTAATATTTCCATTTTCTTCGCTCTGGTGTCGAGGTAAAGAGCGGCGTTAAGTTCCGCCACTTAACACGTAAGCCTCCGAATTCGGCGGAAAGTGGGAAACGGAGTGTCTTAACACTAGGTTCCCTCTGCCTACCCTGCTATGTGCTGGATACAGAGTGAACCTAAAAAAAAAGAAAAAAAACGTAATTAGAGAGTGAGGGTGTCATTTTTATAGAGTTTAAGTATTACCTAAGCGATAAATTAAAATAATTTTAATTTATAATAATTTACTCGAGTGAAAATCGAACCCACAACCAACTGCACTTACGATCAGGCAATTTACCCACTGCGATACGATTTACATTTTAAATCAAGTAACGTTAAAAGGTACTTTTACAGGAAACGTCGAGATTGTAAATAAATATAAAATGACACATCGATGCTTTCTGAATTGAGAGCTTTTGTCGTTACATTTGTACTCGTATTTATTCACTTTCAATTTGCAATTAAAAAGATTAAATAGTATAAATTTCATACATAATTTGTGTTATAAACATTGTTATATGAATAATCTCTTTATAATGATTTTAATTATATAATTTTAATTTTGTTTATGTAACATCACGACTTTTAACTATAGTTAGTTGTCAGTTCAATTTTCCTTTAAATGATTATATTAAAATGTCATTTTGCCGTTTTTAATGAGCCTTTAAAGTGTATGCAAGTACTTGTGGGCTAATAATCTATTTCATATATATTTTTACATTTTAAACACTTATACACTTATACACTCGTGGCCAGTCGTGGCCCAGTGGCACAAGCGTGTTACTGTAAACGACTGGTTGTGGGTTCGATTCCCACTCGAAGAGTGGAAATATTTAATATTTTCATATACTTCGCTCTGGTGTCGACGCATAGCGCGGCTTTAAGTTCCACCACTTAACACGCAATGCCTCCGATTTTTTCAGAAAGTGGGGAACGAAGTGTCTTAACACTAGGTTCCCTCTGCCTACCCTGCTGTGCGCGGGATACAGCGTGAAGCTAAAAAAAAAAAAAAACACTTATATATCACATTTAGCAGGATTCGACGCAACTGGTAGTAAAACACATAACTTAGCTATCAGAGCACTTAAACGGCATCCAAGAGGCGCAGGTTCAAATCCCGCTTCGTTCAAATTTTTATACGTCTTCCAAAAATATATTTTTTACATATGCTAAAAATCTTTTTGATATATAAGTCTATAACCATTATTAAGCCTACTATCTACCGAATAGCGACGTAATAACATTTAAATAAATGGTTTCGTTTAATTGAAACTGCCGTATAAAAGTATCCAAATATATATTTCCAATGTATTCGTAATACAGTGCAATTTTACTACGTGCAAGTCGCAGTTAACAGGTCTGCGGTCTGCCGATTCAGTGAAACTTGTAGGGTTAGCATAAAAAATAATATTTTAGTTTAATTTATATATTTTGGATAAATGCCAGGGTGTCATATGGTTTTTTTTGGCCAATACTAGCCACTTAATATCCAGCACACAGGAGGATGGGCAGCAGAAACATTAAGACACTCCCTTCACCATTTTCCATCGAATTTTAGAGGCGTTGCGTGTTAAGTGGAGAAAATTAACGCTGCGCTTTGCCTCGATATCAGAACGGAGAAAATGGAAATATTTCCATTCTTTGAATGGGAATCGAAGTCACAACCAGTCGCGTTTACAGTCATACTTTGTGCCACTGCGCACTACTGCCCTCCATATAATAATGTACATATATCTTTTATCCTAATTTATATCTTTTAGACAAATTCAAGAGGTGGGGGTTCTAATCTTGCTATGTTAATGTTATTGTACGAAATTAAGCACTGTTATTAAATTTATAAATATGTGTATACAACATTTTAAAATATTTTAAAATATACTAGTTGAATTGACTTTACTTATTTCATTTAATTATAACTCAAGATAAACTATAATAGAAACTCTTTTTATGGATACTGGATTAATAATATACATTTATTAGTTTCGGATGGTTTTCTTATTTGTTTCTTTATTTAATTCATAAATTTTGAATTATATGGCGCCAGTCGTGGCGCAGTGGCACATACGTGTGACTGGAAACGACTTGTTGTGGGTGACTTGTGTGGGGTGGGATATTTATTTAAATATTTATTTTTCAAATTATATGTTATACTGATCAAAATTTATTTCTGCGTCAATAATTTAAAAAAATACATCAAATATATTTGCAGATTTGTCTGATAAAAATATTCGACCATTACAACATGGAAGAAATCATAACAATATTATAATACCTTTGGTTTTCACTATATTTACAGATTTACCATACATGTGATTGAAACTGTTATAAAGTATTCGAAACGACGAGTTTTCAAAAATGTCAAATACCAAAATATACACAATTAATTCTGTTTATATAGTTATATTTTTACAAAAGATTTATATCGCTTCCTAGTTGACTATTCATAAAATTAAGAAATTCTTGCCAAAACACGTCATATTAATTTAAGCTGCTGGCTGTACAAGCAAGTTCTTTATGCCAACTGTCCGTACTTATATTTATCGTGACCACATATTGCTTTAGTTCGGGCTTGTAAAGGTAAATTAAAGGATTTTGTTTTATTGTGAACACATTCACGATCACTGAAAAGATTTCTTATTTTATAATTGATATATAAAATGTTTCACTAAACAATTGTTTCTAGAATTTTTATATGTTTTTTTTATTCGAAAATTAATATAAAATATAAAATTAATGCATGATTTTGGCTTATGACTTATGGATTCTTCTTTGCTTTTTTCTTTTTATGATTTGTATTTTTACAGAGAATACGCTGAATTTCTTGCGAGTTGTGTTCTGTTAAGGAGTTGAAGGTGCCGTTACAGTAAATTTGAAGGACTAAAGGGTTCCCCCCTAATTTATATTTTGTAAATATGAAAACATTCATTTTTCCCGCGTAGCAGAGCAGGGTAGTTGGTTCTGCCGTGTATCACGGGAGACAGCAGCATTCCTGAGACCTCAGCTATTATGGTCGAGGAGAAGTTTTTTTACATATGCGGGCGACCTATATCTGACAGATTGGAGTCAACATGGTTTGTGTCCCCAATCGGGCAATCCGTAATGGACTTCCTTACGTTAAAAAAGCATTATCGAATGTCTAAAAAATGATGTAACAAAGTATTTCTTTTACTTGACATCAAAGTAAATATTTATTCAAGTGGTCTACTAGAAATGGGCATTCCAAGCGTTTCTGCATTGTTAATTAACAGAATAATATCTGTTTTATCGTGTAATATCAGAGGAAAGCTACAAAAGCAAAATGCAGTTCTGCTGAGATGAAAAATAAAATAGTTGTTGTTTTAATACACAATTTACCTACTATAGTTTTAACCATCCTTATTTATGTTATCATCGTGCAGTGTGGTAGTGTTACAGTAAGCGCGATTAGTTGTAGGTTCGATACCTACTCGGGGAATGATAATATTCAAATTATTTTAATTCCTCCGCTCCAGTAAAACAAGGCATTGAGGTCCGCGACACATCACATAACGTATCAATTTCGGATGGAAGGTGGAGAAATGAAAATGAAAGCAGAGAGTGTCTTGACACTACATTATTCCTGACTAGAAGAGGAAAAGTGTGAAGCTGCCTTCTCTAATTGAGTCACACTACGTCAAATTACACATTGTACGAAAATCAATTCCAATATTAAATTTAACAATTAAATCACTTACAAAATGTTAGTATTAATTTCAAATTCCGATAGCTCGTCATTTTCCCTGAAAATTGTTGTAACTTTCAACATTTTCATTAAACAACCGAGTAATATTTACATCCAGTGGATTTATAGCAAAGTAAATATAAAAAGTTAGTAGCACGTGCCTTCCTTTTTTAATTTTCTTTCGGTGGCGGAACTTAACTCCGTATTTTGTCTTAACAAAAGAGGAAAATTAAAATAATTTGAATATAATTATTCAAAAGCTGTCTCATTATATTGCCATTTATCTTTAAGTGTGTCTCTTAATAGGCAGATTAGTAAGAACTTGATTTGTGCTCTAGTTTTCGATCTATTAAAGAACGAGCGTATACTAGCGTTTACGTTAATAGGATAAGAAAGAAAATATAAATTATATATGTGAATACCATTTTTTTATTTCTTAACTTGATAATATTTTCGTATAAGGTTAAGCTTTTTTTCTACACAATGGGTAAATATTTTTTTCTTTAAAATGACGTAAAAAGGAGTAAATTACTTTGTATTCTATAGCCATGATAGAGCTTCGGAGCAATACCTGTGATTTACAAGCCACGTGTACCTTTTTTAAAATGCTCATTCACACTTACCTGCATTATCTGTTTCCCCCTTATCTAATTCTGTTTAAAAAATAAAACTAATGTTGCCTTTAGAATTCGAGACATAAACGAAGAGAAACGACAATAAAAACTTTTATAATAGAAAAGAGAAAAAGACAATTTTAGAAAACATAAATATTTGAACGCAGCGAGATTCGAACCTGCTCCTCTTGGATACCATCCAAGCGCTCTAGCCACTAGGCCATACGTTCTACTACTAGCTACGTTGTTTCTTATATACTTCATTACAAAGCTAACAACAAAAAAAATAATAAAGCGTTAAAGAATTTCGATTTTTAACTTCCTTCGACTTAATCAATTTCCGAAGCGTGTAACACTTTAAAATGTCAAAAATATCTTTCATAATAGTCATCTAGACGAAATGGTTGACAGCCCTTAGCTAGTGGTCGTTGGTTCTCGCTTGATTAGTACAGGGGAATAGGGGAACAGGGGAGGGGGTTCAAAACCTGCCATTAATTCCGTTCCACTTCACCAACTCCGAATAAAAGCTCATCGGCTCATAATTTTCCATCCTCATTTGCTATTCTGATGAAATCCCGGTGTATTAGCCTTTATATTGGATTAATCAAAGATTTATTGTAAATTAAACTGTTAATAGAGATGAGTGTTCTAATAATTGGGTCAGTCTTAAAGTTGAGGTCAGATTTGAGTAAACAAATAGGCAGAAGGGTATTGTTTAGAGGTTAAATTTCAATTAGTGTTTATTAAGTTTTAGTGTTATGTTTCTACTTTTTTTGGTTAAAAATTGTAATGGTAATAGAAAATGACAAAAATTATATAAACAATCGAGTTCAAATTGGATAACAATTATTTTGAATATAATTTTTACAATATCACACTGTTCCTGCATAGCAGAGTAGTCATTAAAGAGTCAATACACTCCGTTCTCTTGCTGCGCGAAGTCGTGACAAAGAAGTTAAGTGACGGGACTCAATGCCGCTCTAAGGTAAAACCTAATCATTTTAGTATTCTTGTAACCATTATATGTATATGTATGTGTAGGAAAATTTTGGAATGGGATATTTTGAGGATATTTTAGCTTCACGCTGTATCCCGCACACAGCAGAGTAGACAGAGGTAGCCTAGTATTAAGACACTCCGTTCCCCATTTACACCGAATTCGGAGGCATTGCGTGTTAAGTGGCACTTAACTTAACGCCGCGCCTAACCTCTGATACCAGAGCAAAGAAAATGGAAATATCAAATATTTCCACTCCTCGAGTAGGAATCGAACCCACAACCAGTCGTACAGTCACACGTTCGTGCCACTGCGCTACGACTGGCCTATCGTAGTAATAAAATAACTTTTTACTTACTTTTTACTACCATACATTCAACATACACTTTTGTATTAAATAACATACGTACATACATGTTGCTATAGTAACACTTTCGGTTGCTAGAAACAAATAATTATGAACTTTTAAAGTTTTCTTAATTTCAAATTATAAACAACATTTTTTTATCCTTAGTTATCTTATCTTAGTTAACGCAAAAATAATTAAAGGAGCGACAACCGAGTTTCTTTAATCATACAAAATGGATTACTCCGGTGATAATCTGGTTAGTACCTTTAATTTCTGCGCTGCAAAATTTGTTTAAAATGTTTTGTTTTCTTTAGTGTAAATTGAATATAGGCGTGTGAAGCTGCTTCAGACGTTTCTCCGCAGAATAGAGAACTTAGTGTTAAGACACTCTGTTTTCTACGTTCCGCCTGAAATCATGTCCTTGTATATTTAGTGGCCACATTTGAGGTGGCACTATCTTAGGCAGCAATGCATAAAAATAATTATAAATATACTTGAAACATTGTAAGCAGCTTTTAGTAATCTATATTAATTGCACGTTAAGAAAAAAAACTATATTTGAGGCTGCGTAAATACAATTGGTTCTGAGTTCGATTCCCGCTGCGTTCATCGTTTAATACATATCATAAAAATGTGTAGCATATGTCTCAAAAATGAAATGGGAATCGAATCCGTAACCCAGTGGTGGGCAGTCGTAAATTTGGTCGAGGCAATAAGGTCTCGACCGCGTTGCGGTTAACTGGTCCCAGTGCGGTAATTGTCATATATCTCAGGTCACGTAGCAACAATTGCGATGCGGTTAATATTAATATATGTACATATGTATATGTGTTTTCCAAATTAAAATTTAAACTGGAAAATTGGAAAATTGTAAAAAGTGGGGAGGAAGGAAGAAGGAATTTGACATTTGCTTTCTTTTTTACGATAATTTTGCAATTTTGCAAGTTTAAAAATCTACTTTGAGGTACCATCTTGGTACAGTGCGAATGATTTGTAACTATATGTATATATGGCGATGCTTGTGAACATGATTTCCACTCGGGTAAATGGTTATATTTAAATATATATATATATATATATATATATATATATATATATATATATATATATATATATATATATATATATATATATATATATATATATATATATATATATATATATATATATATATATATATATATATATATATATATAAACTTTCATCCCCTATTTCAACCCTGTAGAGGTCGATTTTTGAAAATATAAGTAGCCTATGTTTGTCCCTGGAATATTTATTACTTTCATTCTAAATTTCATCCAATTCGGACCAGTAGATTAGCGGTGAAAGCGTGACAGAGAAACGTCTGTTTCTCCGTCACGCCTTTCAGACTTTCGTATTTATAATATAAATATGGATATTTTCATTTCTCCGTTATGGTAACAAGACAAAGCACGGCATTGAGCACCGCCACTCGGTAAATAAAATAATAAAATATCCAAATACCGTAGAATATTTTTTACCGTAGAACAATTTCAATTTAATATTCAATTATACATTCAATTCAACACCCAATGTCTAAATTTCGAGACACTTTAGAACGAAGTGTCTAAACACTAGAAACTCTCTGAATACCCTTCTTTCCCGGAAAAAGCTACTTAATTTTCCCTTTTTTACCAAAATCCACAGTTATTAAAGTTTTAAACTCATTCTGTACAACCGTCTAATGTAATCGTATGCGGGGAAAAGAAATAAAAGAACGAGGACGAAGATTAATGATTGATATGTGAAACCACTCGCGTTCCTCTTATATAATGAAAAATGAAACACTTCAGCCGAGCTATTTATAAAAGTAAAAGTAGGTTATTTTTAAGTTATTACATGTATATTGTGGCCAGTCGTGGCCCAGTGGCACAAGCGTGTGACTGTAAACGACTGGTTGTGGGTTCGATTCTCACTCGAGGAGTGGAAATTATATTTCCATTTTCTTCGCTCTGGTGTCGAGGTAAAGCGTGGCGTTAAATTCCGCCACTTAACACGTAAGCCTCCGAATTAGGCGGAAAGTGGGGAACGGAGTGTCTTATCACTAGGTTCCCTCTGCCTACCCTGCTGTGTACGGGATACAGCGTGAAGCAAAAAAATAATGTACATTATTTAGTAGTAAAGGCCGTTGTGGCGCAGTAGGACAAAGTTTGACTTAGTGAAGTAAGTGCGATTGGTTGTGAATTCAATACCAAAAGGATGATTATATTTTAATTATTATAATTGTACTTCCTCTGGTAAGAAAATGTGTGCTGTTGAAATCCGAATCCGAATTCAGAAGAAAAGTGGAGAATAGAGTGTCTTGATACTAAATTATCGAACTCAATACTCTAACGAACTCTCTCGTTAATATAAAATCGATGGCATTAAATTGACAGAATAATTATTTTAACTTTTGACGCTTATAACGTCCTGCTGAAAATAAAATGGCGCGAAATAAATGACACTGTTATTAATCCAACCGTTATCTTTATCCAATTTATCAAAAACTTGTACTTATGTCTTATATAAGCTTATGAAATTATATTGTGTAGTATTTATGAACTGGTAAACTTCACTGTACTAGTTTTGCCTGCTCTATTAGACTTGTGTTTCTTCTACCCGAAAACACAATAAAACATTTAAGCAAAGTACATTATACAGTGTAACGTCCTTTATACAATCTAATTACTTATACAAATATACAACAGATTGCTGTCATTAAATATACATTTACCTAAACTATCAACCAGTCTTGAATTGGGACCAGTCGTGGCGCAGTGGCACGAACGTGTGACTGTAAAGCGATTGGTTGTGGGTTCGATTCCCACTCTAGGTGTGGAAATATTTAATATTTCCATTTTCTTCGCTCTGGTATCAGAGGCAAAACGCGGCGTTAAGTTCCGACACTTAGCACGCAATGAGTCCGAATTTGGTAGAAAGTGGATAACGGAGTGTCTTAACACTAGGTTCCCTCTGCCTACCCTACTGTGTGCGGGATACAGCGTGAAGCTAAAAAAAAGCAAATCATAACTAAATGCACTCCAAGAAAACAATATTTCCTTGACAAATATGTATATATATAAATTGACAAACAAAACTGCGACTCCTACTAAGGTTAGTATTTTCTATTTACATTATCCTTGGGAGGAAAAGTTGATGTAATTTATGTTTACTTTATGCATAGTAAACTGTTTCTCGTTCGTTTCATTGAATATTGTATAAGTAGTAATATGTAAATGCATATTAGGATAGCAATGTACTCGTATAAGGGCTTCGTAGCTCAGTGGGGGAGTTAACGCGATGATTGTCGATTCGATTTCTACTCAGACTTTATTTATAATATTTTGAAACATTTTTAAAGTGTTATTCCACACTTAGGAAAATTGAAAAATGAATCCCGCTGCGCTGAAATTTTCAAATGTTATAAACGTTTTCTAAATGTCTCATATTATTATTTTTTTTTGTTCTGGTATGATAAAGTATGGCTTTAAGTTCAGTCACTTAATACGAAATATTTTTAATTAGGAGTTCTTTGCCTATTCTGCGATACAGGATGTCTTGTAATATAAAAATGTATTACGCTATTTAGCAAAGTAGTGCTATAAATAATATGAGTAAAAAAATCTACAGTAAACTAAGCCTTAAAAACTTGATAGTGCAGTGGCACAACGTCTGACAGTACTCAAGATTAGGTGGAGGTTCAATTCCCTCTCGGTGGAATGATCGTTTTTTTTAGCAAGGTAGGCAAAAGGAACCAACCTAGTATTAAGACTCCGTTCACCACTTTCCGCCGAATTCGGAGGAATTGCGTGTTTAGTGGCGGAACTAAACGCCGCGCTTTGCCTCGACACCAGAGCGAAGAAAAAGGAAATATTATATATTTCCACTCCTCGAGTGGGAATCGAACCCACAACCGGTCGTTTAGAGTCACACGTTTGTGCCACTACACCACGGCTGGCCCCAAATGATCGTTATTTATTTATTTTTATTTCTCCGCTTTGATGAGCAATGCGTTGAGATTCGTCACTCAACATATTATGTATGGAATTTAGACAGAAATATAGAGTCGTGACACTAACTTGTCTCTCACTACTCCGCTACGCATTACAAAGCGTGAAGCTGAAATAATAAAGAAATACTATAAAAAATATATAAGTAAAGAACATTTCCCACAATAAAGTAAGTCTTATGGTTTATTCCCTTTGATCCTTTCCCATGGAATACTATTAAATTTACATATCTGTATGAAGCGTGAATTATTTTTTTCCGCCACCTCATATTTTTATGTTTATAAGCATCAAAATTACTTTGTAGTGTTATTTTCTTTGTTTATTACAGGGTTTAACGCCGCGGAAACTCAGTGGAATGTTCTGAAATAGTTCTTGCGAGGGTTCACAATTTGGTTCCTACTTTGACAAATAATTATATATATATTTTTTAGTGATTTGTGTGGGACGGGATTAGCGGAGTGTCTTACCCCTAAGCTCTCTCTCTACTTACATTCCATATATACCTGTTATATGTATATGCGGAAGTTGCTATATAAAAAATAGCATTTATTTTTCATAAAATTTGAACATTCTAATAAATTTTAGCAAAAAAAATCTTTCGCTTCGAAAAATACCGGTTTAAAAAAGAGCCTAGCGCAACGACATTTCTTTCTTCACTTTCCTCCAAAAAATTGAGATATTGCGTGTCAAGTGGCGGAACCTAGCACCGCGTTATCTTAGATGTTATAGCAAAAAAAATAAAATATGTTAAATATCATCTTTCCCTCGAGTAGAAATCGAATTCACAACCGATCGTGTCATCCACAAAAGGCTTTTGAATTTGAACCTTGTACTTTTTCTCCTTTTTCTTATCTAACTTTATGATTAAGTAAAACAATTTTGATAACATATTATAAAGCTAATATTCAACAAGAGCTCCGTCGGTTGGTAACAAACATTAGAGCGTGTAAAT
This sequence comes from Dryas iulia moderata, assembly GCA_019049465.1. Lineage (NCBI taxonomy): Eukaryota > Metazoa > Arthropoda > Insecta > Lepidoptera > Nymphalidae > Dryas > Dryas iulia. Next base: position 3,727,079 of record CM032440.1, read on the forward strand.
ATTTGCAACCACTAGAAGCGTTAGCTCTTACCCCTTCATGGCCACGTAACGGTAACTTCTATACATTATGTGGAAGAATAGAATAAATAAACAAGTCTTTTATATATGATGATATGTTTTTAGTTTATAAGATAATAAATAGAATATATATATTTTTTAGGCCTGATGCAGTACCCGCACACAGTATGGTAGGCAGAGGGAATCTAGTGTTAAGACACTCCGTTCCCCACTTTCAGGAAAATTCGGATTGCGTGTTAAGTGGCGGAACTTAATGCGGCGCTATGCCTCGACACCACCACTAAAAATTTCCACTTCTCGAGTGGGAATCGAACCCACAAACAGTCGTTTACAGTCACACGTTTGTGCCACTGCGCCACGAATGGCCCCCAAGTAGAATATACTCCTACTAAATTATATAAAATAATGATATTAGAGTAATAAGTGGCCATCGTGGCTCAGTGGAACCGCAAGTGTAAAAGGGATGGTTGTAGGTTCAATATCCACTCGGCAGAATGATTATATTTAAATTATAATCATTTCCCAAGTGGTGTAAGACAAAGCATGGCGTTGAGTTTCGCTCCTTTACTTGCAATGACTTGACTTCGGGTGGAAAGCGGAGAGTGTAGTGTCAGTCTACAGATCTAGTTTCAATGCTCTTCTGTTCATATGTATGTTTTTTTACCAATGCTTAATATATCGAGGAGTGGAAATATTTAATATTTCTTCACTTTCATCGCTCCACATTTACCCACTTTCTTCGCTCTGGTGTCGAGACAAAGCGCGGCGTTAAGTTTCGCCACTTAACACGAATGCCTCCAAATTTGGCGGAAAGTGGGGAACGGAGTGTTTTAACACTGCCTACCCTGCTGTGTACGGGATACAGCGTGAAGCTAAAAAAAAAAAAAAATTTTCGAGTGGACAGTCATCCATAGTCATTTCCCGAGAGAATTAGAACCCACAACCGATCACGATTACAGTCAACCTGTCCCACTACACCACGATATCCTCTAAATAAATTAATTAATAAAGTCTTATTTGTACCTATCAAATAATAACTCAACACTTCAAAGCTGTCACGATAAGTTAGTTATAAAACATATTCCCAGTTTAATAGATTTAGTTCAAAACCCAATACAGTTTGACTAACCCTAGGTATATTATAGATATTTACTTACCTCTAACAGCGAGATAGATTGAATTTGTCTATACAAATACTGCATTAATCACTTCATAGGATTCCCGTAGTGGGGCGGGTCAAGAATACAATGCAGCTGGGTAGCGTCCCGTGAGAGGTGAGTTACCTAGTAACTTGGTGGTAGGAGATTCCTTCTTCGACTGGCTCGCTACCACTGTCATGTCAAAAACGAACTGTCAAATATCTGATGATGTGTTTAGGTTTGATGACCTGTAAGGCATCTCTCTGTTTCCTATTGTCCATTCCACACCCATTGTTCTCCCTCCCCCAACTCTCTAATATAATAACGGTCTTATTCATAAAAAGTTATGGAACAGTTAAAGTGTTCTATAAGCTCACTATAAGAGAAACGTCAAAAAATGGTATTCATAACAGCATTTTAGCGCTAAACAGTACTATAAGCGTACTATAAAGTTATAGTGGCCAATACCCTACTATAGCGGTACTATAAGATAAAAAATGGCCGATTCTCAACAGCTGATCATTGAAAATGACATTTGACGTAAGTGACTCGTCAATGTTAGCTAATCGAATTTGCATAACTTATTAATCCAATCCACTAATAATTATTGCTTTGTGTCAATTTTTCACTTTTATATTTAAAATGAAAGCTTTACAAAGCATACATGCTTCGGAAACGATAGCAATAATGGAGAAGAGTTCGGAGCGAAGAAAAGTGTATAGAAGCAGGGGTTGACCCGTTTTCCTTATACGATGAAGAGTTTCGGAAGCGTTACCGCTTTCATAAATATACTGCTTTTATGATAAACCTTGTGCGTAGATTAACCATGGAGACATGCAATTAGACAATATTATTAATAAAGTGAAGTTTTAACTAGGAGAAAATTTACTAACTAAAATTGATAAAATAGTAAGTTTAACGCGCTTTCCCTCAACACCAGAGCAAAGAAATGAAAATTCTTAATAAAATAAAAATGTGAAACTCTGTTTATAAGCGCAATATTAAAAAAATAGTAAATACGTATTTCAGAGATTATGAAAATTCTACCACTAAGATGACGAAAAAGGATTGAGAAATTGTAAAAAAAATAGTCATTTTCTGCGTTAGAAATATAAAAATTTATTCACTGGTTGCTGATTAGAAACCTAAACTACTCTACTAAGTACTTGAGGTTGCCGTAGCGCAGTGAGACAGCGCCTGAGTGTAACGCGACGGTTGTGGATTCGATTCCCTCTCGGGGGTATAATAATTTTTATATTTTCATTTCTTCGCTTTGGTACCAAAGACAAAACGCGGCGTTGTGTTCCGCTCCAAAGTCTCGATTTCGAGTGGAGACCGGAGGACGGAATGGCATGACCCCTCTATGCGTGATTACCTCGCTTGCGGGGAAAACCATGAAGCGAAAAGAAAAACGAAAAACTATTCTACTATAATAAAATAGTGAACAATTGCGTCCATACAAATACATCACAAATTTACAAAAACTAATATTGACAGGAACGTGAAAACGACATTAAAACTTGAATACATGATTTTTATTTCTTTTTTTCTATGTTTTTATATAGGTATTTGTACGCGCACATCTTATAATCTACTGGACAGATTCGAACAAAAGTTTTTTGTTGTATACTTCAAAATAAAATACCTAGCTGAACTTTAAGAAATAAGGCAATGAAACCTTAACAAAAGTTGTTCAGCGTGATGAACATTCCTTGACTTATAAAAATTACAGATCTGAAATATCTGGTGAAGACTGAATGTCACATTTTCAACACACTCGGAGTCCAAATCGTATCTTGGTATCCATCCATTTTTTGTATCCATTTTTTGTATAATACTTAGCATTCCTAGCTAGATCGAATTTGCTCCCCCGAAACTCCCTATATGCTAAATTTCATGAAAATCGTTGGAGCCGTTACCGAGATCCGGATTATATATATACACAATAATTGCTCGTTTAAATATATAAGATATACATGCTTAAACGCAGCGGAATTGTAATTATTTGTCAAAATTTCTAAACGCTGAAACCAAACCTCAACTAATCTAATTAATCATTTGTATACACATATGATAATAAGGCATACATACATAGCTCGGCTAATGATTTGCTATTCATCATTTATGCTAAAATGTTTGCGAAGTGAAATGGCGAGGTAATTTTGGATTTTATGGTTCTAGGTTCAATTTTACGCGTCCGCGGCGTTAAGTTCCGCCACTTAACTTACAATGTCTTAATTTAAGGCGGTAAGAAGTAGACAGAGTGTCTTGACACTAGGTAGATATGCTCAAACTTACTTTATACAATATTTATAATATAGATGTTGTTTTTTGTCCATGGGTAGTGTTGGACTGTAATGCAGTAGTTGAGACTTCGATTGATCTACAGAATAATTGATGATGAAAAGTCTCGATTTACTTTAGATTTTATTTTAATTATATTATTTTGTCAAGTAATAATTTATTTAAGAAAGTTTAGAATGAATTAAAACAAATTTCAACACACAAACGTCAGCCCTACGTTTTATCTCGTTAATTTGCAAGACATATACGGTAAGCAGAGAAACCTAGGGTCAAGACCTCTTCCATTCAACTTTACATCTGAACTTGATATATTTTATATTGATTCACGGAACTCAACGCCGTACTCTGTCTTAACAGAGCGAGGTTATTTAATATATTTGGAGAATCTTTAAGAATAAAAATTAAATTAACTGCTTTATACTAAATGCGTATAAATATGTATGTATATATATCTATGTTTATATATATATATATATATATATATATATATATATATATATATATATATATATATATATATATATATATATATATGCACAGTGCATATAACATATCATAATATTTTGATTTGATTGTAATAAAGAGTAAATAGGGTTACTTTTATTTAAGAATTATAACTTTTTTGTTAAATTCCCCACGAACAAAGTCGCGGGCACAGCTAGCATTAATAGGTATATAAGCAAGAAGCAATTTATCACTTTTCAAAATTCATTGCATTAGCATAATTTGCAAACTTCAATAGAGTTAAAAGCTCGTATCAAAGCTCACGGGGCTTAAAACATTTTGCGCTTATTAAATTAGTTAAAGGCTTTTAATTCAACGGAACGTGGGAATATTGTTTGTACAGGATAGATTGATGCGGGTGTTAAAATGTTTTTTTTTTCTGATTCACGCTTTAAGATGCTTACTTAGTAGGTTACTCAGAGAGAATGGAATATCTTGACACTCCACGTCACTCCGTTAAATATTTAACACTTGTGTTGAGTGGCGGATCTCAATACAGCGCTTTGTCTGTATAATCAAAATTAAATTAAATTAAATAGCTTCACGCTGTATCCCGCACACAGCAGGGTAGGCAGAGGGAACCTAGCGTTAAGACACTCCGTTTCCCACTTTCCGCCGAATTCGGAGGCTTGCGTGTTAAGTGGCGGAACTTAACGCCGCGCTTTACCTCGACACCAGAGCGAAGAAAATGGAAATATAATTTCCACTCCTCGAGTGGGAATCGAACCCACAACCAGTCGTTTACAGTCACATTCTTGTGCCACTGGGCCACGACTGGCCACTGTATAATCAAAGTGTAGGAAATAAAAATAATTAAATTATGATCGTACCATCGAATCAAACTCAGAACTAATCGCGATTACAGTCACATGCTGTTCCGATTTCAGGCAGAAAATTAAGAAATCTATGTCTTGATATTAGGTTATCTCTGACATTCCTATATATGATAAAGTATATAATATGATACATGGAAAAAAAGCTTAAAAATTCATCATATATTTATTAGAGGGGGTAACATAAAAAATAATTAAATTACATACCACCAAGTGGGAATCGAATCCACGACCAATCGTGATTACTACACACTGTCTCGATGGCAGGCGGAAAATGAAGAACATAATAACATGATATAATGGTTCTCTCGATTTCCCTAATACAGGAGAAATTCACTGAAAATTCATACTATTCAAAAAAGTAATATAGTGACTTACGACTTTAAATGAGTCCATATTTTTATCTTTACTATATGTAGGTCAAAAAAGTATTCAGATATTTAACAAATTTTCAATTTGAGCATAACTCGAGAATTACCTAAAATACAAAGTGCTTGGTTATCCCAAAACTTCAGGATTGTTTATGCAAACAGGTGCTGAAGCGGCCCTAATTTCGATGAAACCCCCACTACGTCCTTTATGAATATTGGTCTTAGCGCTTCTTACACTGTGGGACAAATGTATGGATAAACTTATTAAAATAAATATTTTTTCAAAATTATTTTACAAAGTTTTTAATGTATAAACAATTTGAAAGATATGTTAAACTTAAAAGATCTCAAAAAACATTATTGACAGCTCATCGTCTAATTGTAAACGCGATAGTTGAATTCTTTTTACTTATTCATAGCTGTATCCCGCACTCAGCAAGGTATGCAGAGGGAACCTAGTGTTAAAAAACTCCATTTCCCACTTTATGCTGAATTCTGGAGGCATTGCGTGTTAAGTGGCGGAACTTAACGCCGCGCGTTGTGTCGACACTAGAGCGAAGAAAATGGAAATATTAAATATTTCCATTTCTCTCTGCACCACGACTGTCTTACTGACTTATTAATGACACATGCACGCACACTGACTTACTAATTTAATATATTTTAATTACGTCACTCTCCGCTCTAGTAAGATAATGGAAAACGTTTAGTTCCGCCCAGCTCAACGTCTCAAATTCAGACAGAAACCGGACAATAAAATGTCTTGATAATAGGTCTATTTACCTAGTTTGCTATGTACGCGCTTTTTTATAATTTAAATCTCGAGCTCATATTTAAAACTTTTACTTAAAATATTCACCCTCTATAGTCTATATAATATATAGTGTATATGAAATACATCAGAAGTGTTTTCTCTAGAACATAAATGTTTTTTTACCCTTTTTCCCATCCATACGCATTTCCCATACAAGACGACGTCTAATTATATACGAATACTTTCATGTGCTTTCTTTCCGTTCTTGTACAAACATATCTTTACAATTTAAAAAAAAACATAGCTCGGTGATAAAAAAATAATATAACATGCCTTTTTCATAGCACGGGGTGTACGGAATGCTCACAATCAGCTACAGCTATCGTATCCCGCATATTACTGGAAATTCCTTATATTTTTACAGCATTTTGTCGCTTCTTACTCGTACACGTGAAGTGAAGTTTCTATTGGGATCATGTATGGGAAATTTTATAACATGCAACATGACTGAATTCCTACAATGGCTTTAGTAGTCATGTTAAAAGTGCTAGTTATCACTTATTACTTTGTTTGTGTGGGCTTTATGTTTTTTTTTGTAGCTTCACGCTGTATCCCGCACATAGCAGGGTAGACAGAGGGAACCTAACGCCGAGTCGGAACTTAACGCCGCGCTTTACCTTTGATACCAGAGCGAAGAAATGGAAATATTAAATATTTTCCCTCCTCGAGTGGGAATCGAACCCACAACCAGTCGTTTACAGTCACACGCTTGTGCCACTATGCCACGACTCGCCCCCAACATGTTTTTTTATTTGTTTATATCAGTGTCATTTAGATAATAATGCTTAAAATAATAATTTTTAGTATAGTAGATTGATTATACGATTACGTACTTCGTGGCTAAATACATGAATTATTTGAATTTATTAAACATAATATATTTAAATAGAAATAATATTATTATACCTGATGTTGACTAATGATTGTTAAATATTCTATTGTGAATTCAATATCCATTCGGGGAAATGACCATTGGGGCCAGTGACTGTAAACGACTGGTTGTGGGTTCGATTCCCACATCGAGGAGTCGAAATATTTTAATATTTCCATTTTCTTCGCTCTGGTATCAGAGGCAACGCGCGGCGTTAAGTTCCGCCACTTAACACGCCATGCCTTTGAATTTGGCGGAAAGTGGGAAACGAAGTATCTTAACACTAGGTTCCCTCTACCTACCCCGCTGTGTGCAGGATACAGAGTGAGGGTAAAAAAAAAAGAAATGATCATATGATTTTTTTTTCCCAGGAAGAATAAAGCCTCAATCTGAATAAATAATAATGTGTTATTTACTTAATATTATAAGCAAAGTATTACAATTCGTAATAAATAAGTACTAATTATTATTAAAACCGTAATTAACGTAAGTTATGTACCTCATTAAACTGAATTAATTATAAGAGACATTATCAGAGCTTTCTCGTGCAAAATTAATTGATCTTAAGAATATAAAATTCTTTTTACATGCTTCGTATTTTTTACGCATAAAAGAGTAGGCAGAGAGAGAATCTAGTGTCAATATACTCCATTATCCACTTTTCGGAGCAGAATGTCTCAAGTATGCGTGTTAAGTGGCGGAACTCAACGCCGCGCTTTGACTTGTCACCAGAGCAAAAAAATTAAAATAATTCGAACATAGACGATATCGATTTTACTGAATGACATCAAACTCACAACCATTGCACGTTTAGTTGCTGTTGTAACAATCTCCCCCTTTCATCATACCTGAAATGTTTGAAAATATATAAATAATTAAAATATTAATAAATTATAATTGTGGCTCGTGATACGTCTCGCGGCTAGGACCTTTATCGTTGTTTTCGTAAGTAACTCAAGATCTTTAAGAGATTCAGAGGTAACAGTGTCAAGAAACGTTCAAGATATAATATATTAAATCCCATCAGGAGAGTTGACAGCAATTGCAGTATCATAACCTTTTCCGTTGTAATCGACCACAGCTTGTCTTAGGGAAAGCTGAGGTCTATTCTTATTTATCCTCTCGTTGCAGCTATCTAATTTGAGAGTCATAACAAGGGGAAAAATAGCTTAGTGGCCCCACCCCGCCACATGCCGTGAATTCCGACCGATCGGCGGACCCGACCGACCAAATATTGAACCCTCCGAGACGCAACGGAACAGTTCACGTATATGATACTTACAATGCCTCAGCAAAAGATCAATTATTAGCTAGCTGTCCGTCCGTAGTCGTCCCTTATCGTTTTATACGAATATTTAATATTATTAGTTACCTTTTACTCTTTATATTTAAATTAGATATTATATTTCTAAGGTGCTTGTTACGCTTCTTATATATTATGTTAGATTTGTGATTTATGATTTGCTATTGATTGGTTTGTGAGATCAATATAATTCATCGGGTTGTGAGGCCGATATACGTAATTACTTTATGAGATCAATATGAGTCATCGGGTTGTGAGGCCGATATACGTCATTGATTTGTGCGATCAATATACCTAATTCATCGGGTTGTGAGGCCGATATACGTCTTTGATTTGTGCGATCAATATACCTAATTCATCGGGTTGTGAGGCCGATATACGTCATTGATTTGTGCGATCAATATACCTAATTCATCGGGTTGTGAGGCCGATATACGTCATTGATTTGTTCGATCAATATACCTAATTCATCGGGTTGTGAGGCCGATATACGTCTTTGATTTGTGCGATCAATATACCTAATTCATCGGGTTGTGAGGCCGATATACGTCTTTGATTTGTGCGATCAATATACCTAATTCATCGGGTTGTGAGGCCGATATACGTCATTGATTTATGCGATCAATATACCTAATTCATCGGGTTGTGAGGCCGATATACGTAATTAGTTTGTGAGATCAATATAATTCATCGGGTTGTGAAGCCGATATACGTCACTGGTTTGTGAGACCAATGAATTCGTCGGGTTGTGAAGCCGATATACGTTACTGGTTTGTGAGACCAATATAATGTAAGTCGCTGGTTTGCATATCAGTTCGAACGCACAACCACACGGTGGCTGTTTGATTTATTTAACCGCACAGCACACGCGTAGCAGTCGTTTGTCAAAGCCAACATTTAAACTTAGTCAAACGTCTCCGACATCAGTTATCAGTTTGCTTTAAGCTTACGGAACCCCGACAATCGTATGCCACGAGTTATACCAATATCCGACTTTGTACAAGTGCTTATGTAACACAAGACAGCATCAGACAAGATACTACAAACTAACATTCACATAGCGGATCACTTTACCAAACGCGTCAGCCTCAGTGATGCCAAACAGTATCGGGACACCGACATCGGTTATCAAAAAGCTATAAACTTATTGAACCCACGACAATCGTGTCACAAATTATACCAATGCTGTCGCCGTACGAGCTCCCTCACGGAACGCAAGACAGCGTCAGACATGATACATTTAACCAACACTGCTATAGCGGTTCACTTTACTAAACGCGTCAGCCTCGGTGCTGCTAAAGAACATTAGATCATGTCAACGACATCGGTTATCCGTAAACTACCAGCTCACCAAACCTTGACAATCGTAAAACATTGTATGACGCAGCGTGCTATACATTTAATTGTATTCTTATAAATTTTACCCTTTTAAATACCATATTACTATAAAACCTTTATTCTTTAAACGCATCTTATATATTAATAGCTTATTTTAGTAGTTCCTAATCTTTCAATATACCAATACTTTATATATTTCATAATATTAACGATAATGTAAACTAAAATGCCCATACAACACTATTTAAAGATGGCGGAGCGTCGCGGCATACGCTTTTACTTATAAATATTGTAAATTTGATAAATCTCATCATATAAATAACCTTCCTAACATCGAATGCTCTTAATATTATTATTTACCTCATAATATATATTCTTGTATTTAATTAGTTATCATTTCATATTCATTTTATGCAAATTTTCTATTAATAATACAAATAAACTTACCAAGAAAATCTTCTTAATTTACAATTATGCATCTTACCAATATTGAATGTCCTAAAACTATTATATTTCGATTCCATTGCATTTTATATATTAAATTTATTAATTAAATATCCACTTCCTTGCATTAAATTCATATTATTTGCAATTTAATTTCAATAATTTCCTAAGCGTCCTTTTATTGCGTCATCCTCCCGCCAAGCCCCTTTTCTTTTTTTTTTTTCTTTTTCATCAACTATAACCTGCCAGTATGGCATTCAGCCTACATAATATTTATAAAAATATTAATTACTTTTTATTAATTATTTAAATATATAAAATAAAATAATATTTTTTATATTATTATTAAATTAAATTAAATTATTCAGTAAAAATATTTTATACATATTCCTACGTATGTTTATGTATAGTATGGATTGTTACATTCAACCCCCTAAATTCTATGAAGTTTATCGGAATAGAATTTACAAAATCTTTTTATTAAATTAAATTAAATTAAAATATATTAATCAGTAAAAATATTTTATACATATTCCTACGTATATTTTAGTATAGTATGGATTGTTACATTCACCCCCTTAAATTCTATGAAGTTTATCGGAATAGAATTTACAAAACCTTTAAAATTTATTACCAACCCCCAGACTTTATACCCTCTATCTTACACTCTCTTTCCCCGATGTGGATACTACTAAAACTGTCAACCCCCTGACCTTACAACCCCCCAACCTGAAGATTCTTAAAACACTGTTAACCTCCTCTGTCTCACTCCATTTCACGGACAACAAATTGTAGGCAAAAGCCCACTTTAAAAGTTTATGGTAAAGCCGTTTTGACCATCCTGGTCACGGCACCAAATTGTAACAGTACTCTACCTAAAAAAAATGAAAATATATATTAATATTTAAAAATATAATATTACTGTGGCTCGTGATACGTCTTGTGGTTAGGACCTTTATTATTGTTTTCGTAAGTAACTCAAGATCTTTAAGAGATTCAGAGGTAACAGTGTCAAGAAACGTTCAAGATATAATATATTAAATCCCATCAGGAGAGTTGACAGCAATTGCAGTATCATAACCTTTTCCGTTGTAATCGACCACAGCTTGTCTTAGGGAAAGCTGAGGTCTCGTCTTATTTATCCTCTCGTTACAGCTATCTAATTTGAGAGTCATAACAAGGGGAAAAATAGCTTAGTGGCCCCACCCCGCCACATGCCGTGAATTCCGACCGATCGGCGGACCCGACAGACCAAATATTGAACCCTCCGAGACGCAACGGAACAGTTCACGTATATGATACTTACAATGCCTCAGCAAAAGATCAATTATTAGCTAGCTGTCCGTCCGTAGTCGTCCCTTATCGTTTTATACGAATATTTAATATTATTAGTTACCTTTTACTCTTTATATTTAAATTAGATATTAAATTTCTAAGGTGCTTGTTACGCTTCTTATATATTATGTTAGATTTGTGATTTATGATTTGCTATTGATTGGTTTGTGAGATCAATATAATTCATCGGGCTGTGAGGCCGATATACGTAATTACTTTATGAGATCAATATGAGTCATCGGGTTGTGAGGCCGATATACGTCATTGATTTGTGCGATCAATATACCTAATTCATCGGGTTGTGAGGCCGATATACGTCATTGATTTGTTCGATCAATATACCTAATTCATCGGGTTGTGAGGCCGATATACGTCTTTGATTTGTGCGATCAATATACCTAATTCATCGGGTTGTGAGGCCGATATACGTCATTGATTTATGCGATCAATATACCCAATTCATCGGGTTGTGAGGCCGATATACGTCATTGATTTGTGCGATCAATATACCTAATTCATCGGGTTGTGAGACCGATATACGTCATTGATTTATGCGATCAATATACCTAATTCATCGGGTTGTGAGGCCGATATACGTCATTAGTTTGTGAGACCAATATAATTCATCGGGTTGTGAAGCCGATATACGCCACTGGTTTGTGAGACCAATGAATTCGTCGGGTTGTGAATCCGATATACGTTACTGGTTTGTGAGACCAATATAATGTAAGTCGCTGGTTTGCATATCAGTTCGAACGCACAACCACACGGTGGCTGTTTGATTTATTTAACCGCACAGCACACGCGTAGCAGTCGTTTGTCAAAGCCAATATTTAAACTTAGTCAAATGTCTCCGACATCAGTTATCAGTTTGCTTTAAGCTTACGGAACCCCGACAATTGTATGCCACGCGTTATACCAATATCCGACTTTGTACAAGTGCTTATGTAACACAAGACAGCATCAGACAAGATACTACAAACTAACATTCATATAGCGGATCACTTTACCAACCGCGTCAGCCTCAGTGATGCCAAGCAGTATCGGGACACCGACATCGGTTATCAAAAAGCTATACACTCATTGCACCGACGACAATCGTGTCACAAATTATACCAATGCTGTCGCCGTACGAGCTCCCTCACGGAACGCAAGACAGAGTCATACACGATACATTTAACCAACACTGCCATAGCGGTTCACTTTACTAAACGCGTCAGCCTCGGTGCTGCTAAAGAACATTAGATCATGTCAACGACATCGGTTATCCGTAAACTACCAGCTCACCAAACCCTGACAATCGTAAAACATTGTATGACGCAGCGTGCTATACATTTCATTATATTCTTTTAAATTTTACCCTTTTAAATACCATCTTGCTATAAAATCTTTATTCTTTAAACGCAACTTATATATTAATATATTTTTTTAATAGTACTTAATCTTTCAATACACCAAAACTTTATATATTTCATAATATTAACGATAATGTAAACTAAAATGCCCTTACAACACTATTTAAAGATGGCGGAGCGTCGCGGCATATGCTTTTATTTATAAATATTGTAAATTTGATAAATCTCATCATATAAATAACCTTCCTAACATCGAATGCTCTTAATATTATTATTTACCTCATAATATATATTCTTGTATTTAATTAGTTATCATTTCATATTCATTTTATGCAAATTTTCAATTAATAATAAAAATAAACTTACCAAGAAAATCTTCTTAATTTACAATTATGCATCTTACCAATATTGAATGTCCTAAAACTATTTTATTTCGATTCCAGTGCATTTTATATATTAAATTTATTGATTAAATATCCACTTCCTTGTATCAAATTAATCTTATTTGCAATTTAATTTCAATAATTTCCTAAGCGTCCTTTTATTGCGTCATCCTCCCGCCAAGCCCCATTTCTTTTCTTTCCTTTTCTTTTTCATCAACTATAACCTGCCAGTATGGCATTCAGCCTACATAATATTTATAAAAATATTAATTACTTTTTATTAATTATTTAAATATATAAAATAAAATAATATTTTTTATATTATTATTAAATTAAATTAAATTATTCAGTAAAAATATTTTATACATATTCCTTCGTATATTTATGTATAGTATGGATTGTTACACTGTCATACTGCGAACTTACAGGTTCAATTTCCAATCCGGGAAATGATTAAGGTTTATTTTTTTTTAATTTCTGCCTTTTGGGTACAAGATAAAGCGCGGCGTTGAGTTCCGCCACCAAACACGCAATATCACAAATTCGAGGGAGAATCGAATTCTTAACGCTATGATCTCTCTTATTATATTGCTATGCAGAAAAAACTTGAAACTGAAGTAAAAATAGAAAATGCATTAAAATTACAACTATTTTATAATTATTACCATAACATTTAATTATAGGTATTTTAAAGTAATTCATAGAAAAATGTAATCAACTGATTTCTCAGCCGGCAAAGCCACTAGACACGGTTAATTAATCTTCAAATGAAATACTGGAAGCATTTCTGGAACGTGGGCGTCTGGAAATACGTTCATAATAATTTGCTATGGTTATATAAATAATTATTATTTTTACACTAATCTGTTTAAATATTTTATTTTATATTTTATAAAGATAGTGTGAATGGTGTCAAGACACTCCTTATCCGTTTTTCACCCGAATAGAGACATTACGTATTGAGTGGTGAAACTCAACATCATATTTTTTTTTTTATTTATTTTAGCTTCACGCTGTATCCCGCACACAGCAGAATAGGCAGAGGAAACCTAGTGTTAAGACACTCCGTTCCCCACTTTCCGCCGAATTCGGAGGCATTGCGTGTTAAGTGGCGGAACTTAATGCCGCGCTTTGCCTCTGATACCAGAGCGAAGGAAATGGAAATATTAAATATTTCCACTCTTTGAGTGGGAATCGAACTGGCCCCATTTTTATCACGATCACCAGAGTATTTAAGTTAAAGCTAAATATATATATTCCGTATTCTTAATCGTGTTCGCTACTTAAATAATTATTTTACAAGATGTTTGTTGAAAAGAAATGTTTGTATAATTAACATACATATGTACATACATATAAACAAAGTGGGGAACGGAGTGTCATAACACTAGGTTCCCTCTGCCTACCCTGTTGTGTGCGGGATATAGCGTGAAGCTATAAAAAAATAAAAAAATGAAAATAAGTACCTTCACGATATTTTCCACTTAGCAGGATACTCAGAGAGGTTAGTTGAGACAGTAGGTTCCTACTGTCTGAAATTGAGACTTAAAGCGCTTAGTCTTAGGTACCAGAGCAGAAAAATGAAAAAATAACATATAGTCCATCCAATCAGTGCAAGAGGAATGCGAACTGGTAACCATCGTATATTCAGACACTATCCTCAGTTACGTTACGTAACGTTGACCTCACGTTCAAATATTCTACATGTATATATTATATACATATACTTATTTAAGAAAGTTGTAATAAAGATAAAAGCGTATAAGAATTTCGACGCAGCTGATAGTAGAACGCATGGCTCAGTGGTGAGAGCGCCTGGACGGTATTCAGGAGGCGCGGGTTCGAATCCCGCTGCGTTCAAATTTTTATACGTTTTCTTTAAATGTCTTTTTCAATTTTCCTAAGTGTGGAATAACGCTTTAAAAATGTTTAAAAAAAAAAAACCTATCTGCCTATAATGTAATTGAATCGAATCACCTACTTACGCAGTACTAAATAGACACATAACGAAACGGTTGTTACAATAACATACGATAATGGGCGTTCTAATTTAACTTAGGCTATGCCCCAATTAAATGCCTAAGTAAGTTACGAATACCTGTGGAATACACGAACAGCCTGTAGTTACTAAATAAGACTTGTTAAATTAAACGGTAGGATTTATGAGGTTTTCTTTCTAACTTACGTTTTTTTTCGCTTAGCAGGAGAGTCGGAGAGAATCTAGTGTTAAGACACTCCGTTCTCTACTTTCCATACCAAATCGAAACATTGTGTGTTCTGAGGCGAAATTTAATGAAGCGCTATATCCTAGTAACATAATGGAAAAATAAAATAAAATCACTCTGTCGAATGAGAATTATGGGATATGAATGGGATAACCATCATGATTGAAGTCGGGACCCTCTCCCACTGAACCACAATGGCCTCAATTATTACTTGTTTGATTTATATTTATTTATTTATTAATGTTTTACTAGTTGTAACCTTCAACCTTCCTTCAATGTTCGCGCAGAGATTACGTCAAATTTCATTTTTTCCTGTTCTTGAAGTTATTTTAGGAGAAGCTCCCTTAGTGCTTCTCTATAATCCTTATGATTTCTTTTGTAAAACTTCTATTTTATACACGTACTATATATAAAAAAGATATTTAAAGATTTTTCTAAGTGTGGAATAACACTTTAAAAATATTTAAAAAGTATTTAATAAATAGCATTCTCTCTTGCCCAGCGATTGTTCATAGAATAATCTTTGGGAGCAGAAATTTGTAAAAATCTGCCTACAGAGATGTAAACAACAAAAAGAAGTTGTAATAAAGCGTATAAGAATTTCGACGTAGCGTGTAGTAGAACGCATGGCTCAGTGGTGAGAGCGCCTGAACGGTATTCAGGAGGCGCGGGTTCGAATCCCGCTGCGTTCAAATTTTTATACGTTTTCTTTAAATGTCTTTTCCAATTTTACTAAGTGTGGAATAACACCTTAAAAATATTTAAAAAGCATTATATATAGTTGTCTGTCAGTCAATCAATAACATAAGCGTTTTATATACATACTAGCTCAAGGCTTAGCCCGCATTATCTAGATGACTATAGCTATTTTGTTTTTTTGCTTAAGTTAAGGTGTTTATATTTTTCACACGAATTTTCACAATAATATATCATCATCATAAGTTTGTGATCGAATCTTAAAATATGTATAACTTATTTACGTGTATTAAATCAGTTTAATTAAAGCGTCATTTGGATATACGCGTCTCACATTTCATCAATCATAACGTTTGTATGTATGTAGGTATGTATGTATGTATATTGAATTATAGCATTACTAAACTAATACAATAACTTGTTTACGTGATCAGTACAAGAGTCAAGAGACAAGAGTCTTTTAATACAAAGTTCCCTCTGCCTACCCTGCGGTGAATGTGACAATATCTGTAGAAAACAGTTTATTAACCGTAAATATTACAGTCTCTCTCTCTCTCTTTCTCTCTCTTTATGAGAATAAAGACAAAAAGAAACAATTCATATATAAAATTTATAACACACGTCACGTCTGTACATACACAATCTACTTACTTACATTTCCCATTGAAATTTATTTTAAATACCTGCGGACGGCAAGTGGAGAACACGCACATAACCGCGCGATATTTATGTAAATACCGTCAGCTGCTCCGCCGCCTTGTTAACATAACGATGTAGATGTGTTTCATATTCTTACTTGTGGAGAGGTAATGTAATATAGAGTCTGTACTGTACAGTTTCTTTTTAAGAGAAAAAAGTAAAAATATATATATATATATATATATATATATATATATATATATATATATATATATATATATATATATATATATATATATATATATATATATATATATATATATATATTAATAATAATTAATAATAAAAAATAGAAAGGTATTATTAATAATGAGACCATCGTGGCGTAGTGGTACGTCGATTGTAAATTCGAATGGTTTTAGGTTCGATTTTGACTTGAGGTAATAGAGGAGAAAACAATGAACGAATGAAAATACTTAAATTATTTTTATTTTGTTATCGTTTCATTTCAATCATGGGGGATGGAGTGTCTTAACACTAGATTCTCTCGGCCTACCTTATTGTGCGCGATACAGCGTGACGCTGAAAAAAAAAAAATTTGTTTGCTCCGATAAGTAAACAAAGTGTCTGATATTTCATTCGCTCTGCCTACCCAACTATATGGGGAAAAGAGCGAAGTTGAAATAGGATTATAAATTTGTAGAAACCATGAGTTTCACATACAAAATCTTTTGTAAAAAGTAACATAACAGTTACCATGGTAACATCTATTTTACGCGTTAATTACGCTACAAGTTAAGATAAATGTCCTTAAAGCTATATAATTCAATATACATACCTACATACATACATACAAACGTTATGACTGATGAAATGTGAGACGCGTATATCCAAATGACGCTCTAATTAAACTGATTTAATACACAATTGAATTGTAAATCGACGTCGTTGCTCACAAATTGCCCAGTCAAAGATCAATTAATTTTAACTTTGCTCTGTAAATGTAGGCTTTAGGCTTTAGGCTTTTAGTGAATGAAAATTATATTTACATTAGAGATATGATAATTTCATATTTTTGTTCTAAAATGAATTGATAGGTTTAAACATTCCCAACATTGGGGCCAGTCGTGGCGCAGAAGAACAAAGTGTGTCTGTAAAGCGACTAGTTGTGGGTTCGATTCCCACTCGAGGAGTAAACAATATTTAATATTTCTATAATCTTCGGTCTGGTGTCGAGGTAAAGCGCGGCGTCAAGTTCCGCCGCTTGACACGCAATGCCTCCAAATTCGGCGGAAAGTGGGGAACGGAATGTCTTAACACTAGGTTCCCTCTGCCTGCCCTGCTGTGTGCGGGATACTGCGTGAAGCTAAAAAAAAAATATAGGTACCACGGTACCTAACATAAACCATAGATTTGAATTCTCCCAATCATCACGAAACATATCGATTTTTAGTCGAAAGTGGAGAACAGAGTGTATTCACACTAAATTCTCTCCCCCACCCCACATTAAAACCAAAAATGTTGAAACTATACGAAAAAAACACATATTCTTGCACAAAACGACCACAGACATTCACAAAATGTCGTCATTTGTTGTTATAACACAGAAGCCTGTTCCTGTCCAGCCCATCAAGCACAATTTACATTTCAAAGCCGCATAAATACTGTTTGCTGGGCACATAATTATTTCATTTATTACGGTACATTAACAATACGCTATGGAAGGACGGGGTTTAGTTAGATGAATATCTTGGATTTACTAATGATTATAATGATAGACTGTTTGTATGAATGTGGAGAGTATTTGAAACTATAGAATAGAATTGAATAGAATATAATTTATTGTATAAAGGAACAAAGTGACTGTAAATACGACTGGTTTTTGGTTCGATTCCCACTCAAGGAACAGAAATATTTCCGCCACTTAACAATAATACATACATACCCAGTATGAATTATAATTTTTATCTTCAAAAATAAATATTCTTTTATATTATGTAGCGGAATAGAAAGATATTTGGTGATGAGACACTTTTTTCTTCCACTTTTATAGATTTTTTGATCTTCGCGTTGTGTCTCGCATACAGCAGAGTATACAGGAAATTGAATTCAGTTTCTAATTCAAGGAGAGAATGGGAAACGGAGTATCTTAACACTCGTCACACATCTCTAGATAACCTGCAATGTATGAAAGAAAAATTTTATGCATTTACTTTCACACAGTTAGTATATACAACATTGTGACTTAGATAGTTTAAATATAAGGTCTAAAAAATGTCAAAAAAATAATATTTTACTAAAAATATTGAAATATCATGGAAAAATTGACGCCAGGAAAGGAATTTCAAATAGACTATTGGAAACAGATGGTTTGAATAGTACAATTGATTGACTCGTGTCTAAAGCATTCGGTAGCTACGTAACTTAGGACAAAGGTACTCAGATTTTCATATAGGACAGGGGTAAGCCACCTTTTTTAGCAACGGCTCTATTCAATTTTTCAAATGCTAAAGTGGGCCTAAATTTTACTTCTTAATAGTACATAAAAGTGGTGGAAGAATATCTGTAATTTGAATATATGCTTGCATAAAAATATTACGCTGGCAGCAAGTGGTTCAAGCCTCTGGTGGCATACACGTGTAATAAAATGATAATAATTTAAATAATACTTAAAAAAACATCTCCCTTTTTCGCGCATAGCAGGGTTGTCCGAGTGAACTTAGTTTCAAGACAGTCCTTTCTCTATTTTCCGCGTGAATTCGGAACAATGTGTGTTAAGTGACGTAACCGGACAAAGCCGCGCATTGTCACAGAAACCAGACCGGAGAAATTAAAATAATAAAAAAACCATTTAATAATCGAATTCACAACCAATCATATATCAGACTCCATTAAATATTAACATTTTTTTAATATGAAAAATTTTGAATACGCAGAAATACAGTATATGGTATATAATAAATTATATAAAAGACACTTCCGTAGCGCAGACCAACAGCGTCTGACTGTAAACATGATCGTGGTGGGTTTGATTCCCATTCAGGGGAACGATTATATATTTTCATTCCTCCTGGTACCTAAGACAAAGCGCGGCAATAATTTCGGCAGGTCGAAAGTGGAAAACGGAGAGTCTTAATATTAGGTTTTCGCTGACTACCATGCTATGCAGAAAATAGTGTCAACCTGCTTTTTTCTATAAAATCAAACAAATTAACTATCAAATATTTTCTTTTTTCATTAACTACACGCTGTATCCCGCACATAGCAGCACTTTCCGCCGAATTCGAAGACATTGCGTGTTAAGTGGCGGAGCTTAACGCCGCGCTTTGCCTCGATACCAGAGCGAAGAAAATGGAAATATTAAATATTTCCACTCCTCGAGTGGGAATCGAACCCACAACCAGTCGTTTACAGTCACACGCTTGTGCCACTGGGCCACGACTGCCCTCAAATTATGAAATGTTCAAAGGAAATATATCAAATCATTCAATAATCATTGCACACGTCAATTTTACTACAATTATATTAATATACAACATTACGGGTAATAGGTTTCAGTTAAATGCACCTGCTTCTATTAGTTCGGTAAACTGACATTAATAGTTGATTGTATTTAATAGACTATGTATGGAACATTTACGAGGACAGCTACGGTGTTAGGATTTTAACTGAAAATTGATATATGGGTCATTTGATGATATTTCGTTTTCCGCCGATTTTCGGAGGCATTGCGTGTTAAGTCACGGAACTTAACGCCGCGCTTAGCCTCGACACCAGGCGAGGAAATTTGGAAATATTAAATATTGCCACTCCTCGAGTGGAAATCGAACCCACAACCAGTCGTTTACAGTCACACGCTTGTGCCACTGGGCCACGACTGGCCACATGTATTATAATAATCACTTTAATATAGTAATAGTACATTTTTGAATATACATTAATAAAATAAAATGAATATAAAAGCGAAAGATATCCAAGAGTGTTAAATTCGTAACGCAAAGATAAAGCCCCAGTTTAAATTAACTGAAGAGAATAATTTGGAAGCGTTTTTTTCCTTAAAAATTGCCCTTTCTAATTCATGCTGTAAATCTACTGATTTACTAGAGGAGGTAACGGACAGAAATTCTTAATTACTAGCTTTAAAAGGCCATTTTGGGGAAATCGCAAATTAATTTTTAACTTTCGTATTGTTTTTTTTGTTTATTTTTAAATAATGCATTGTCGATTTTGTTTATGAAATGGGAAATGCGATTGAATTGTGGATGTCATTCTTTTTTTTTTAACTTCACGCTGTATCCCGCTCACAGCAGGGTAGGCAGAGGGAACCTAGTGTTAAGACACTCCGTTCCCCATTTGCCGCCGTTACGGAGGCATTGCGTGTTAGGTGGCGGAACTTCACGCAGCGCCACCAGAACGAAGAAAATGGAAATATAAAATATTTACTTCTCTACTTACAGTTACACTTTGTTGCTAAAATAAGTTGACAAATAAATTATATAAAACAAAAATAAACAAAAATATTAGGTAAAAATTCTTATATTAGCCTGGACTTAAGTGAGTTTGCACGTACAAATGTTGATATGTAAAAAACAATAGCAAAGTATAAAATAATACTAAAAGCACAATATGGTGGATATTTGTAAGCTCCTCTGTTATATTTAGATGTACTAGTAAGTTGCAAGCGCTGCCCGTAGGTTTATTTAAACTTCACTTATAGGAATGTAAAGTTGTTGTACGAAAAGTATACGAATGTTGTATGGAGGTATAATAACAACTTTTTGAATTTCTGCCTTTCTGTGAATATAGCACAAAAAAGTTTTGGTTAAATTTTAAACTACTTTTTTATAGTACATAATAATAATTATTGTTTTTTTTTATATTTTTGCATTTTGCGGTTTTCCCTTCCTGCTTGTGGTGGAGAGACTCTGGTGTTATACACCTTTGACCATTATCCGCTAATTTAGATGTTATAAGCTAGTAAAAAACGTCACACATTTTTTGAAATGTAACTGGTATGTTTTTAATATAATACAATTGGATTACCATTGACATTGGAAAAAACAACGTAAGTAGGTAAGTATAAAAATAATATTCAAATTCAATGTAATACTTTTTTCTCGCACAATGGGATACGCAGAGAGGGCCTATTTTTAAAATATTTCTTTCTTCACTTTTTGTCCAAATTCAAGACATGTCGTTCAATGGCGAAATTCAACAACGCACACGGCTTTAACACAACGCAGAAAAGAACAAAAATTATATCATTACCTACATGGAACTCGAACTCATTACCAATCGCGTTTACAATCAAACGCTGTCACACTGTACCACAAAAACATCAAAACATAGCTATTTTTATTAGCTTCACGCTGTATCCCGCACACAGCAGGTCAGGCAGAGGGAACCTAGTGTTAAGACACTCCGTTCCCCACTTTCCGCCGAATTTTCGGAGGCATTGCGTGTTAAGTGGCGGAACTGAACGCCGCGCTTTGCCTCAGTACCAGGCGAAGAAAATAGAAATATTAAATATTTCCACTCCTCGAGTGGGAATCAAACCCACAACCAGTAGATTGAAGTCACACGTCTGTGCCACTGCGCCACGACTGACCATATAGCTATATAAATATAGCTATACTATAATAATTAAAACACCTATATAATATATTTTATTTTAATAATGCTAATTTTCAAATTCACCATCGACCGCTCTTTCTCCCCATTCTTAGGTGTGAAATGAAAAAAAGCTGTTAATTTGAACCATTTGTTTCAAAAGGAACGGCGACAAAGTAAATAATGAATAACAGGTGCCTTTCCGGGGAAGGTATCGCGAATTTTAATTATACAATAATAATGAGGGTGTAACGGCCGGTAAGGAATCTAACGTCTTTATACAACTTTCTTACTGTTTTTCATATTGTGAGTATTTTTGTACTAATTATTATATTTTCTTGTATATTTGGTTCAAGGGACTTAATCTGACTACGTACAATGGTACAGGATTCGATTCTTTTATGGAGGAACGTTTGTATATATATAAAGGTTATGACTCTGATTTATTTTATCAAGTTGATTTTATCTAGTTACTTACTGATAATTTCATTGTAATTTTATTTAAATAAATATTATGTTAAACTCATACGGCTTACGTAAACAAGTATAAAAAACACACAGTTAACGTAGTTATATTTTAAATAAGATGTTTAAATATTACAGAATACTGAATAAGTTAATAATTGCACACTAAAATAAGTATTTTGTATACCAAAATAAGTATGTTTTACACAAAGATAACATGGCGCAATGGACAGCGTCAGACTGTAAACAGTGATGGTGGGTTTAATCTTCACTCCAAGGAATTATTATATTTAAATTCTTTACCCACCTTAAAAAAAGAACACGAATTTGTGTTCCACCATGTAACATGCAATGTCTTTGCAATAACCAAAAACAAAAAAAAACATCTTTGTTTGGTTCTCTCTGCCTACAGTGATCAGATATACAAACAATAAAAAGATATATATAAACATTTATTAGAATTGAACCTAGTACTTACCAATACACGAATAAGACAACTTATCTTAACTAACATAAAGAACTAAAACATTCTCAATAGAAATGTCTACTGTGGCCAGTCGTGGCCCAGTGGCACAAGCGTGTGACTGTAAACGACTGGTTGTGGGTTCGATTCCCACTCGAGGAGTGGAAATATTTAATATTTCCATTTTCTTCGCTCTGGTGTCGAGGTAAAGCGCGGAGTTAAGTTCCGCCACTTAACACGCAATGCCTTCGAATTCAGCGGAAAGTGGGGAACGGAGTGTCTTAACACTAGGTTCCCTCTGCCTACCCTGCTGTGTGCGGGATACAGCGTGAAACTATGTTTTAGAAATGTCTACTTAACTCAAACAATAATAAACAAAATATATTAAAATCTACACCAAATTATTCTAAAACGTTATAAAACCTATAAAAGATATATGTTATATTTAGCTTCACGCTGTATTCTGCACACAGCAGGGTAGGCAAAGGGAACCTAGTGTTGAGACACTCCGTTTCCAATTTTGCGGCAAATTCCATAGGCATTACATATTAAGTGGAGGCAATAACCGCGCTTTGCTTCGACACCAGGGCAAAGAAAAGTGAAGTATGAAGTATTACCACTTCTCTGGAGGGAATCGAACCCACAACGGCCTAACTAATTAATAATAAACAAATTAAAATCTACAGCAAATGATTCTAAAACCTTATATATATAAATTATATACTATATTTAGTCCGTTACAATAACGTTGTAATCAGTAAGACGAGGGTCCTCTAAGGAAGATTTACAGCATCAGTGTTGCTCTCAAATATTAACCAGACTGTGAGCGGGCGGTAAATAATAGTTTTTAACTTTCTTTGTTTTAGTTTAGTTAGATAATTAAGGTTTAATTTGGTAATAAGAAAATTTAATTTTAATATGAAATTTTGATATACTGAACTATATTAATTATGTATCCATTGTGGCGCAGTGTGTAGTGTGAGTGTAGATTCGATTCTTATTTGAGGAAATTTTTATATAAATGTTTTTCATTTTTGTTAGCTTTATGCTGTATCCCGCACACAGCAGAGTAGGCAGAGGGAACCTAG
This sequence comes from Dryas iulia moderata, assembly GCA_019049465.1. Lineage (NCBI taxonomy): Eukaryota > Metazoa > Arthropoda > Insecta > Lepidoptera > Nymphalidae > Dryas > Dryas iulia. Next base: position 3,751,277 of record CM032440.1, read on the forward strand.
TGTTAAGATATTCCGTTCTCCACTTTCCACCGAATTTTCGAGGCATTGCGTGTTAAGTGGCGGAACTTAACGCCGCGCTTTGCCTCGATACCAGAACGAAGAAAATGGAAATATTAAATATTCGTCGATATATCGAAGCCACAACCAGTCGCTTTACAGTCACACTTTGTGCCTGTGCGCCACGACTGGCCCCAAACTTCTTTTTTTTAGCCTCGCGCGTTTTACCGCATAGTGTGGTAGTTAGAGTAAACCTAATGTCAAGACAATTTGACGTTAAATGACGGTACTCAACGCCGCGCTATGTTTTAAATACCATTTGGGTATTAGCGGTTGAATTCTGCTAATCTACACGCAATATCTCCTAACCAAACGGAAAGTGGACAGCGAAGTCTCTTAGCACTAGATTTTCTCTACCTATGTTTTTATATTTTCATTTAAGTTGAGCCCAATTTAGTTACATTTCTGACCTTTTTTTTTATTATTTACGGACATTTTAAGTAAATATACAAAAATCTCAGCCCCATCGTTCCCCAAAGCTAATTAGAAACACACAAACATAACATTTTCTCTTAAGTTTAAGAACACTATTACTTATGACCTTTAATTTAGTAAATAGTTAAACTTAATGTGGCTAAGGGCAATATGATTTTTTTATTAACTTTAATTATAGTTTGAAGTTGGAATCATATTACTGCATGTGATGGTTATAGTTTCTTTTCCCACTCAAGGAAGTAATTATAATAATTAGATCACTGTCATTCGCGCTGGCATCTAAGACAAAGCGCCGCGTTAAGTTTCGCCACACAACATGCAATGTCTCAGACACATGGCGGAGAAAGACAGAGTGTCTTGACACTATGTTCTCACTTATTAAAATATCGTGAAGCTGCAAAAAAGTATTATTGCAATAAATTTCTTATTTCCTGAAAAACACTGCATACATCATTCAAGACCGGAAGACCCCGTGAGAGTAACCTAAGTCTATTGGCATCAATCAGTCAGTGTCAGAGGTTGAAAAGGGACAGTGACATACCAAAGTAAAGTGTATTGTGTTACTTAATATTAGATTTTATTGTGTCTAATCCAATGGTGCTGGTTCGAATCCAAAAACTATTTTTTTTTTAGCTTCTCGCTACATACCGCATACAGCAGGGTAGGCAGAGGGAACCTAGTGTTAAGACACTCCGTTCCCCACTTTCCGCTGAATTCGGAGGCATTGCGTGTTAAGTGGCGGAACTTAACGCCGCGCTTTGCCTCGATACCAGAGGCAAGAAATTGAAATATTAAATATTTCCACTCCTCGAGTGGGAATCGAACCCACAACCAGTCGTTTACAGTCAAACGCTTGTGCACAAAATTGTTATAGAAAATTCATAGCTTTAGGAGAAAATAATAATGAATGCGTCAAAAAACAATTTAATTATCAAAATTATCGTTTGTGCTTATTAAAATATTAGGAATTTCTTTATTGCCATTTAGTTTATATGTCACAATATGTAACTTTACATTTATAACAAAAATATATAGAAAGTAAGGCGCAGCGCGGCGTTAAGCTACGCCATTCAATACGCAGTATATCAACTTCGGGCAGAAAGTAAAGCACGGAGTGTCTTAATACTAGATTCTCTGGCTTCTCTGCTACACGAGAAAGAACAAAATGAAATAAAAAGTAGTTAAAATTAAAATAACATTATTTTATAATATCTTCAAGTGAGGGAAAGTTATTAGCTTATAAGCCATAAATGCTTGGACATTATAAAACATAGAAAAACTTTGTCATAGAATTCCGGTAGCTAACAGGTGACATTTCGAAATAGGCAAAATGGATGGATGATAAAAGTGTGTTCTTTTCTGACTACAGCATTTGCTCCCTCTTTTTTATACGAACATATGGTTCGTAAATTTGTTCAATATATATTTTTTTTCTTTTTTAAAATTACTTTTTTTTATATTTTTAATACTTAAAACTAATAAAGGATCTAGTTATTATAGAATATTTATTAAAAAACCTTTATTTTTTGGCGCTTTTGTACCTAGTGTCAAGACACTCCGTCCTTCACTCTCCGCCCTAAATCGAGATATTATATGTTGAGCGTAAATCAACGCTTCGCTTATCTTAATTACCAGAGTGAAGAAGCGAAAACTTATACATAATCATTCTTCCCAGTGGGAGTCGAACCCACAACCGTTACGTTTACAGTCAGACTCACTCCACCATGAGGGCCTTGCAAATGATAAATTTAGTCAAATGTCCATAGATTTAGGTATTGCCCTTTCGGATCTATATAACAATAGTGTATTGAGTTAGACAATTCAAATTTGTCTTTTGGTAGCTTTTCATGCTATTGTTTCTTAATTATTGTTTGTAAAGGATACTGAAACTGAGTTGTGAGTCCATTCTATCCATCTGTTTATTTTAAGACAAGGTCTTACTGTTAGGACATAGTAATATCTATAGACCATATTTGGTATAAAAACATTGATCTAGTAACACTTGAGTAAGCTTCACGCTGTATCCTGCCCACAGCCGGGTAGGCAGAGGGAACCTAGTGTTAAGACACTCCGTTACCCACTTACCGGCAAATTAGGAGGCATTACGCGTTAAGTGGCGTAACTTAACGCTGCGTTTATTGTCCCGACCCCATAGCGAAGTAAATGGAAATAATAAATATTTCCACTCCTCAAGTGGGAATCCAACCCACAACCAGTCGTTTGAAGTCTCACGTCTGTGCCACTGCGCCACGACTGGCCCCTATTAAAATATTTTGTGTATATTATATCTGACCGTAAACGCGATGGTTATGGGTTCAATTCCCATTATTTGCTTTGGTACCTAAAGTAACTAGTATTTCTGACTAGGATCATTATAAAATTTTAGTCTAGTGGGGAAAATAGCATGAAGCTAAAAAAACATATTACGAAACATATATTTACCTTACCTTATCAATATGTGAGAGTAATTAATTACAGATTAGGGAGGATTAAGTATGTACATACATATGTATATAGGTATACGTTTAATCGCACTGCTAACATCAGTCCCAATATTTTATGACTTTGATTGAAATTGAGTAATTGCTTCAATTACGTGATTAATAATTAATGGAACAAATTCGGCTAAAACTAGCTAAAAACTATTTTCTAAAATATTTTTTTTTCCTTCACGCTGTATCCCGCACACAGCAGGGAAGACAGAGGGAACCTAGTGTTAAGACACTCCGTTCCCCACTTTCCGCCAAATTCGGAGGCATTGCGTGTTAAGAGGCGGCGCCGCGCTTTGCTTCGACACCAGGGCGAAGTAAATGGAAATACTAAATATTTCCACTCCTCGAGTGGGAATCGAATCCACAACCAGCCGTTTTACACTACGCCATGACTGGCCCCAATTTAAATATGTGAAAATTTATATAACTGTTTTACAATTTTTAAAGTATCATTCACATCCTCAAAACGTAAAAAGACATCTCTCTCTCAAACTTGAACCAGCGCTTTTTTAAAGTCGTCCTTACACTGAACGTATGGTTTAGAAGTCTGAACACTTAGACGGAACTCTTACCAAAGAGCACGGCTTCGATTCCTGATCGATGTTAAAAAATAAACTCATATTAAAAACTCATAATTACCTACTTCTAAAAGTGTTATTCAGGATTTTAGCGATTTTACTTATTTTACTACCAAGTTTAACTCGAACAAAGTTTAAAGAGGGCAGGTAATAACTTAGAGGTTGATATATTATGCTGTCTTAGTTTAGATAGTAGATTGGTTTACTGCACCTGGGTCGTACTTAGCAGTCACATTCAAGGACGTTGGAAAAATACGTCAATAGCTATTTTCTTTGATAATTTCAAAAACTTTTAATATATTAATTTATAGAATATGTTATTTTTTTTTATGCTGACTATTAGGTTCTTGCCAACCCTGCTTCACGCTTTACCTCTGATACCAGAGCGAAGGAAAATGGACAAATTAAATGTTTCGACTCCTCGAGTGGGAATCGAACCCACAACCAGTCGTTTACAGCTTCCCTGGCATGCGGGAAAATGCGTGAAACTACTTTTTTTATATAAAACCCGTGTATGAAACTTCGACCTATTTCAAAAACCATCTTGAAAAATACACAGAAAAACGTTTTAGACGACAAACTCTCAAATAAAGTTTTCTATGACAAACATTTCATTGAATTAAAATTCATCATTCATATAGTATTGCCTTGAAGTTAATGTTAGAATTTCAAACTGGAAAGTTTGAAAAATGTTTGAGGCTTTCATTTTGAGTCCGAAAAATCCTCTAAAAAACAGTTTTTTTGTTGAAAGAGTTTTAAACTGGGCTGAAGTGAATTTAGTACTTTTAAAATCATGTCAAATGCTTTATTTGATAGTCTAAAAGTCTAATAAATTTTCGAAATTCATACTTTGGTGATGCCATTTTACTTTGGGCTATTGTGTTTTTGTTAGATTACTGGAAAAAGGCAAAGTCAAAGTCAAATAATTTTATTCAAAATAAGAAGTTACAAGCTTCATTTTTTGAACGTCAAATAGTTTACCACCGGTTCACTAAATTTAATGCCTCAGACCTGAGAAGGACCGGCGCAAGACACTCAACGGGACTTCTTTTTTTTAAAGTGATTGTTATATACAGATTTATTGCAGACAGTGATACTTTTGAAATAGCCTGGAGCGAGCATTTCATTCCCAAGGCGTGGTATCATTTATAAAATCTTGAATTAGGTAATAACCTTTAACATGTATTTTAGTTTTCATTAAGAATAACTCTTGACTAATATGCAAAAAGACAGCTTTACGCATCTCGGGCTCGTCAAGTTAGAAGAAGTTAAAATAATAATTTATTTTAACCATACGTTAACAGTCAGCAACTGTCTACAACGGCTTGAATTAATATTCAAAAATATTTAAGCAATTAAATTTTATCTTTAGGCATCTCTTGATTGAAAAAAGAAAAAAGTTTTATAATAAAGGAACATATTTACTTCGCCTTAAGTATAAAATTATTTTAACTCTTTAAGATACAATCTAACTTTAATACATCAGATAGTAAAAGACTTAAATTAATACATTAAAAATACTGATTAAAAATAAAAATTTGCAGAGAGTAGGATAAAGCGGCCACGGCGCAGTGATCGTAGACAAAATTGGATATGGGTTCGATCCCCACACATGGACGATTATATATAAATTACATAATTTAGAATGTATATTTAAATAATTTACATCTCCCCGCACTTATTAGACAAAGTTTCGCATCAATTTTTTTACTTTAACACGTTGTGTGTTATCTTAATATAGACCTAAGTTTCCGAAAACGGAGTGTCTTAACACTAGATTCGATAGGAACGAAGCGGTCATATCCACTACTATAGCGTTAATGCCATCCACACCCCATCCTTAAATAGAAAAATATGTATATATGTAGTAGTAAGAAATATATGTAATAGACGTAAGAAATAAAATAAGTTATACACTTATAATAAATTAATTTAGGTTACATTTAACTTCATTATGATAGGAAAATTGTATAAAATGAAAACAGGCAACGTAAATTTATAATAACTGGACTCTCTTAGGGTATATTCTTTAAGTCTTAGTTTTAAGTACTGAAATCGTAAACAAAAAAAATATATTGCAAATGATAAAACAAGATTCGTGTTAAAAAAGGTCCGTAGAGTAAAATAGAATAATAAAAAAAAAGAAAAAAAAAACACTAGATTCTCTCCACCTAATCTGCTAAGTGACAAAAAGCATAAAGCTATAAAAAGAACTACCTAATATGACAATTTGCTATAATTCAAACCGCGATTTTAACTAAATGCAAATAGTACATTTCATAGCGCCCGAGGACTGGCGCTGATTTAATTTGAGACGAGTTAATTTCTGCTGGAGTATTACATTATCCTGAAGGTGGAATAATCTTATGCGGAAATGTCCGAATTTCATTTTCGATTCTTTGATAACTTATAATATTACTTACTTACAAGTTAAGTTTAAAGTATGTTTTATAATTTTGGGGCCAGTCGAGGCGCAGTGGTACAAGCGTGTGACTGAAAACGACTGGTTGTGGGTTCGATTCCCACTCGAGGACTGGAAATATTTAATATCTCTATTTTCTTAGCTCTGGTATCGAGGCAAAGCGCGGCGTTAAGTATTGCCACTTAACGCGCAATGCCTCCGAATTCCGCGGAAAGTGGGAAACGGAGTGTCTTAACACTAGGTTCTCTCTGCATACCCTGCCGTGTGCGGGATAAAAGGTGAAGCTAAAAAAAACTTACAAGTTAATCTTCGACAAGGCCTATTAAGATTTTTTTCAAAGAAGTTTTATCAAAATTAGTCAAATTTAGGCTTACAATTGAAAATTATTGAATTTACATTACATTGACATTACACAGATATTTATAAAAGGCAGAAATTGATATTCTACTGTAACGTATATTTTTACATATTTTCCTAGTTCGAATAATGCAATACGTAATAGTAAAAACAATTGTACTGCCGAATAACCGTAAGAACAATAAAAGCTTTAATAAATACTTTACAATGTATTTTTAGTAACATTATTTACAAATTTATTATGGGGCCAGTCTTAGCGTAGTGGCACAAGCATGTGACTGTAAACAACTGGTTGTGAGTACGATTCTCACTCGAGGAGTGGAAATATAATATTTCCATTTTTTCACTCTGGTATCCGAGGCAAAGCGCGGCGTTAAGTTCCCTTAACACGCAATGCCTCCGAATTTGGCGCAAAGAGGGGAACGGAGTGTCTTAACACTAGGTTCCCTCTGTCTATGCTGCTGTGTGCGGGATACAGCGTGGATCCAAAAAAAAGAGATTGAAAACATTTTAATTTTTATAGATTTTTAGAGCGTTAGAGCGAAATGGACATGAAAATATGTTCAATAAAAATTGTCTAAATAAATTAGTTTTATTGAAATAAATATAAAAAGAAAAAGAAATGTGGCCAGTCGTGGCGCAGTGGCACAAGCGTGTGACTGTAAACGACTGGTTGTGGGTTCGATTCCCACTCGAGGAGTGGAAATTATATTTCCATATTCTTCGCTCTGGTGTCGAGGTAAAGCGCGGCGTTAAGTTCCGCCACTTAACACGCAAGCCTCCAAATTCGGCGGAAAGTGGGGAACGGAGTGTCTTAACACTAGGTTCCCTCTGCGTACCCTGCTGTGTGCGGGATACAGCGTGAAGCTAAAAAAAAAAAGAAATTACCAGATCAGCATTCTTACAAAAATAAAACATATCACACGAATATCATTCAGTATTCACCGCTGAGTTGAAAACGTAACTGCCTTCTGAATATTAGAGGAAAAAATGTCTGCGTGCTATGAAACACACTTTAACCTTAGCTCAGCTTGGGTTTGCTTAAATTATTAAAATTTTTTCTTCCTTCGGAGTGACGATTTACTTTTTTTGGAGATTTAAAGACTTTTTCAAAATGGTGCTTAGTTTCTTGTTTTTTTTTTATATATTTTGTTTAGTCAAAGAGTTAGTAACGAAAGAGTTTTATATATAACTTAGCAGTTTTATTTTAAAAATGAAGACTTAATCATTTTTCTTTAGCTTCACACAGCAGGGTAGGCAGAAGGAACCTAGTGTTAAGACACTCCGTTTCCCACTTTCCGCCGAATTCGGAGGCATTGCGTGTTAAGTGGAACTTAACGCCGCGCTTTACCTCGACACCAGAGCGAAGAAAATGGAAATATTAAATATTTCCACTCCCTCGAGTGGGAATCGAACCCACAACCTGTCGTTTACAGTCACACGCTTGTGCCACTGGGCCACGATAGCCATTTTTTTTTTTTTTTTTGTTTTTTCAAAGAGTTAGTAACGAAAGAATTTTATATATAACTTAGCAGTTTTATTTTAAAAATGAATACTTAATCATTACGTTGAAGCTTAATGTTTTTCTTTAATTCTCCAGGGGTTGATTCCTTTAACTAAATGTAGACTTTGTTTTGACCCAGGGTCTTTAACTATTTTCATTCCAAAATCTATCTAAATGGGACCATTAGTTTAGCCATAAAAGCGTAACAGAGAGACTTTCGTAATATTAGTATTTTTATAATATTAGTATGGTTGGACGTGTCTGGTCACCAATATGGTTATAATTGTATTCATTAACGTAAATTGGCATAAGATTTTTTTCTTAATATATAAAATGTCATTATGGCACAGATAAATAGTAGTCTCGATAGAAGATCATTGCGAGTTCGATTACCTCTCAGCAAAGGGTTATGTTTTAAATGGTTATGTTTGAACGGTATGGTTAAAGCCTGGCATTAAGTTTCACTACCCAAATCACTGTTAATTGATTTTTTATCATTTTCCCACATCAAGTTCCTTACACCAAGGCAAAGAAAGAAAATATTTAATTGTCCGCCGAGTGGGAATCGAACCCACAACCAGTGGTTTACAGTCACACGCTTGTGCCACTGGGCCACGACTGGCCACAAATCATAAAATATATTATATTTAAATAAACTGTAACCTACATACATAAGATAAAATAATACCGGCAACATGACATATATTTTAAGTTATAACGGGGAAAATAGGCGTCAATAACTGTTTGAGATTGTCACGCGATTCCTTCAGGGTATTCTGATCCATTTAAGTGTTTTATGGGAATGTAGGGGGATTTAATATCTTGTTCCAACGAAAATAATATGTTACGATATACATACATATGTATGTGGAGCAGTATTGAGTGTTCGTGTATTATATTTATTTACGAATGTATTTTTTGTGTGTAGGAGAAATAGAGAGATAGAGAAACTAAGACAATAAAAAAAAATATTTGTTTTTATGTTAAAATGTGAGGATGAGTAATGGAAGAAAGCAAAGCCTCCGAATCCGGCGGAAAGTGGGGAACGGAGTGTCTTAACACTAGGTTCCCTCTGCCTACCCTGCTGTGTGCGGGATATAGCGTGAAGCTATAGTAATGGAAGAATGGTAAAAAAGATATATGAAGCAAAGGTGAGTGGTAAGAGAGGCCGGGGGAGACCTCGGTTGACCTTCAAAAACAGTGTCGACGATACTGGAGGAAGGTCACGTAAAACGCATGAGGACCCCCGGGGGGCATGTATGAAGGGATGATGACAGTGGACGAGGCGAAAGAAGTATGCAGGGACCGTAACGTTTGGCGCTCCGTTGTCTCGGACTATCCCGCAAGGGATACAGCGTGAAGCTAAAAAAAAAAGAAAAAACTATGTTAAAATGTAATTTTTAAACAAAGTAGGTAAAAAGAAACTAGTGTCCACACACATTCTGTTCTCCTTATGTCTGAATTAGAGATATTGTGTGCCAAGCGGCGTATCTTAACACCGCGCTTTATCCCATGATAGATGTTGTATCAAAAATATAAGTCAAATTCCACTAAGCTAGTTCCGTTTTTTTTAGTTTAACGTTTAACAGACATTGCGTGACCAGCATCGGAACTTAACACCTCTTTATAGACAATATATTAGTGAAATTGCTCTAAACAACAGAAATATATAAAGAATCTTATAGAATAGTATTTAAATTATTTTTTTTCTTTAAAAGTTCTTGGTCTTATAAGAATAAATTGCTCAATTAGCTGTCAATCGTCGGCATCAGCGGAAAATTTTTATGTTGTGGAGATAAGGACGTTTGCTTTTCCAGTTTCTTTTTCATACTTACAATATTATAATGAAAAGTTTACTTAAATACCTTATTAAAAATATTTTCTTATAGGTTTTACGATTTTTCTCGCATATCTGACGGTTCGATTCCCACTCGAGGAATTGGAATGTTCTTATTTAATACGCTCGCGTCAGAAGGAACCATCGTCAAATTATTCATCCACCCATCGTTGTTTTCAAATTTCCAATATATTTTCAAATTATTTTCGTCGTTTTCAAATTAACAAAATATTTCAGGTGAAAAGTGGAGATTTAAACGTTTTTCTCTAACTATCCTGACATATGGAAAAAAGCTTCAAATGGATTTTTGTAGCTGATATTTTTATAAATGTATCATGTAATGTAAATGTAAAAGATTATATATTTTTTAACTTCCCTTTTGCTAACCTCTTCAAAAGAAATATTATTAAATATTGATTGTAAACACTTGTCTACCCAATATTAAGTTTAGAACTCAAAATTATAAATTCCAATATTATATTACATAAAAAGCATTTAATTATTTAAATTTTACACACCCCCCACACCAGCCCAACATTAAAAATACAAATAGAAATAATTATTCTTAATACATTCCACCAAATCTAAAACTTCAGCAACAAAGATCGTTAAAGTCGACTCATTTCTATGCATTTGGGTGATACAATTAAAAAATTCAACGGCACCCAAAACTTTACCGATGAAAGAACTTTAAACAGTGTCTTTAGAGTCGTCGTGAATCAGTCGGGAATGTAACCAAAGTTTGGTAACTAACAACAAGATGCCGAGAATGTCTGCCCGCTTAAGTTAAGCCAACTGGGAAACTTTGCACGCCTTTCCACTCTTTAGTGAGGGAATAAACCTCGGGCTGGTGATTGTTTGGTTCCATTTTACTACGGTATTTCGGTTATGGTACGGTTTTTTTTTGTTTTTTTCTCTTAGCTTCACGCTGCATCCCGCACACAGCAGGGTAGGCAGAAGGAACCTAGTGTTAAGACACTCCGTTCCTCATTTAATGTCGTTAATGTCGATACAAAAATCATAATTAAAATTAAATTTCATTTTTATTTAAATGTATAATTAATAATTCATTAAATAATTCAAATAGTGTAAGTTTTGGAATACCTTCTTTTTAAATTGCATGTTAAGTTAGCCTTTCAGAGTTGTGTATGGTGTATAATAATAATATCTTAATGTAATCATGTAGGTATACAATTTTGGCGTCCTATTTAAATTATTAGAGAGGTAAAAGTAATTTTGTATCATCAATTAACATAAAATGTCAGTATTGTCAGTCAACAGAAGCGACAATGGTTTGTTGTTAATTTGTCGTTGCGGAGCATTTCATCTAGTTTAATATCAATTTATATTATAATTTGTCAATTAACTATAGAATACTATAGACACAATTAATTTATTTTAAAATTTTGAAATTATTTGAAATTTAGTCTATTTTAAAACTTTAAAATAATTACTATAATTATTTTAAGTTTAGTAGTTATTTTAAAGTTAGTCTCTTTCTATTATTTTGTATCATTTTCTTAAAAAAATCAATCATTAAACAGTCAATTCAAATTTTACCCTAACCTCCAAACACTAATCTATATCAATATTAAATAAAATAAATATCATTGTGCCTTTACTAAAATAAATTTAATTTCATGTCAAATATATCAATTATTTTAATCATTTACTGACAATTAAACTCACATATTAGTGATACAATAGATGAGAGAAGCCAATATGTTTTGTTCGCATCACACGGAACCGTTCACTAAATTATTTGTGGTATTATAGGCTTAAATCTAACGATAATGCATAATTAGGTTAATATGGGAGAAGCTTTGATTGTTAGTAATGTATACGAGTACATATATTGCAATATGAGCTTTAATAGCAGTCAATATTTTAGTATCGACCAGTGATATAGCATGTTTATTTCTATATCAGCTGTTTTACTAATATACTATTCAGAAGTAAATATTATGTGGCCAGTCGTGGCCCAGTGGCACAAGCGTGAGACTGTAAACGACTGGTTGTGGGTTCGATTACCACTCGAGAAGTGGAAATATTTATTATTTCTATTTTCTTCGGTCTGGTATCGAGGTAAAGTGCGGCGTTAAGCTCCGCCACTTAACACGCAATGCCTCCGAATTCGGCGGAAAGTGGGGAACAGAGTGTCTTAACACGAGGTTCCCTCTGCCTACCCTGCTGTGTGCGGGATACAGCGTGAAGCTAAAAAAAAAACATCGTAGTAGTGCAATGCAATACTGGCTGAATTTCAATGCGATTGGTTGTGGGTTCGATCCCACTCGGGGCAACTTTCATTACTCTGCTTTAGGGTGGGATAAATGTAAGATACTACAAATATATGTAGAAAAGAAATAACCCATATCTATGTTATGAAGGAGTGACATCACCACTGCTGACATCACTCGTTTGGTTTCGATGATCGTGGACGATGACAGGTCTAAAAATAAAAGTGCTTAATATTATTGAAAGCCTAGTTTATTATTTAGGCATTGTAATATTATCACAGAGAGGTCTGCACTGTCCGAAGAATGAAGCGAGACCCCCGAGTTTGGAAAATGGCGTATTTATACTGCTAACTACCCACTATTTTTTTATTGTTATTTTAGCTTTGGTTTTATAACAACATCTAAACACTTTACAAATTATTATTCAAATTTGTTTTAAATCGATGAATCTAACTGTTATAATAATTAAAGTCGTCGTCGCGCCGATATAAATAATATAAAAAGCAAACGTATAATACAATATATAATAAAAAATAAGAATGCTATTATACCCTTATTAGACCACACGAATAAAGTAAAATATATAACGTAAGTGGTTACGAGAAACAGAGAAAGAAAATGTATGCTAATATAACTCTGTCTTACCCCTACAGTAATATAATAGATGTAGCTTTGTCTCTTTCTATTTACTGACTTAAACCTATTTTTCAACTTCCGTTCACGTCGCCCTATCACACTTTTCGTAACGCGCGCGTAAAAAAGCGTCACGCTGTATTCCACACACAGCATGGTAGGCAGAGGGAACCTAGTGTTAAAAAACTCCGTTCCCCACTTCCGCCGAATTCGGAGGCTTGCGTGTTAAATGGCGGAACTTAGCGCCGCACTTAACCTCGACACCAGAGCGAAGAAAATGGAAATATAATTTCCACTCCTCGAGTGGGAATCGAACCCACAACCAGTCGTTTACAGTCACACGCTTGTGCCACTGGGCCACGACTGGCCACTAAAAAAAAGCTTAGCTTAAAAAACGTTTTTCACGTACAACAATGAACACTTCGTACAGCAAACGCTGGAGAGGTCACAATCTGCGACGATTATGGACCTCAATGCGGATTATAGTGCTCCGCGTTCTGACGCCGAGTGTGTTCCGGAGATAAATCTTATCCCATTTAATTAACTAGGGATGCTGTAAATTGTTAGCGCTAAAGGTCACGCGGAACATTTTTGTGTATGACAGTTTTGGTATCTAACTACGAGTATAAGAAGATGTTAGAGCTATTTGATTGATGATTTATAGAGTAAACATTGCTTTTTCTATTTTGTTTATTTTAGGTAAACGTTAAGATACGCTTAAGTGTTGACAATATCATTAAAGTCAAAGTCAAAGTCAAAGTCAAAGTCAAATCGGACCGGTAAATTAGCGGCGAAAGCATGACAGACAAAAACACAGACTTTCGCATTTATAATATAAGTATGGATATCGTAATAGAGCAAATTATTTACAGAAATATTACAGGATTAAATACAATAGGGTAAACGTGTATTAATCTCTTATAACTATAAAATAATATACGCTACCATATTGTTAATAACACATTAACATTCTATGGAAATATTGTTTTTTTTTTACATCAGGCTTCCTTTCTCCTGCATAGCAGACACGTCAGAGAGAACCTAGTGTCAAAACACTCCGTTCTCCACTTTCAATGTGAATTCGAGCCATTATGTATTGAAGGACGAACATCAAGACTTCGCTTTGTATTGTCCACTAGAGCTGAGAAATAATTAAATTTTAAGTATATTCCTTCAACCGGAAATTGAACTTATAACCAAAAGTGGTTACAGCTAAACGCTATACTACTACTTCGATGACCTAATTTTTTATTTATTTATTTAATACTATATATGTAGGTAAAGTAAAAACCACATCTATACTAAAAAGTGTGTCATATGACATTGTCATAGCGCAATGAAGCGGTAACTAGGACTTGTTGATTGTTTACTTAAAGCCCACGTGGAATGGTATTTTATATAAAATATTTATATTTTAATCGTTTTCCAGTATTACAGTATTTTTTTTAGAAAAATGAATTTTAAAAGTAAAAAAATATAGTATAATGGCCAGTCGTGGCCCAGTGGCACAAGCGTGTGACTGTAAACGACTGGTTGTGGGTTCGATTCCCACTCGAGGAGTGGAAATAGTTAATATTTCCATTTTTTTCGCTCTGGTGTCGAGGTAAAGCGCGGCGTTAAGTTCCGCCACTTAACACGCAATGCCTTCGAATTCGGCGGAAAGTGGGGAACGGAGTATCTTAATACTAGGTTCCCTCTGCCTACCCTGCTGTGTGCGGGATACAGCGTGAAGCTGAAAAAAAAAAAATTAAAAATATGAAATTGTTAACACGCAATATCCTGATTTCGGGCAGAAAGTGGAGGACGGAGTATCGTGACACTATCATCTCTCTTTAACTACCCTGCCGTAAAACAGAGGGTAGCTGCTACTTGTACCACCTTGTGTGTAAATCTACCATTAAAATATGTGTTAAGTACTTTTAAACATTTTTAAAGTGTTATTCCACATTTAGAAAAATTGAAAAAGACATTTAGAAAGCGAATTAAAATTTGAACGCAGCGGGATTCGAACCCACGCCTCCTGAATACCGTTCAGCCGCTCTCCCCTTGAACGCATTGCTTGAACGCATGCTAAATATTTTTTATTTATTAAGTAGTTAATAATATTTTTTAGCGTGTAAACGAACTGGACAGACGATAAAGGATTCCTTCCCGCGATTTCCCACTTCATAAAAGAATCATTTGGAATTTGGACCCATAATCATTAATACCTTAGAAAACAAATCAAGTATATTACAGCAGAATCTTTATATTTTTTCTCGCATAACAATACCAGAGTGACCCCCTCGTGTCAAGACACTGCGTTCTCCACTTTCCCCTCGAAACTGACTGACTGGCTTTATTTGAGCTTAGTCTAACTAGAGCGGAGAAATAAAAGTAATATATAATTATTCCTCAATGAAAATCGAACCCATTATCATCGCGTTTATAGCCAGACACTGTCCAATTTTGCCACGACGACGTCCCTACCAGAGTCACTTATTTATCCCGCACACAGCAAAGTACGCAGAGGGAACCTAGTGATAAGACACTCCGTTCCTCACTATCCGCTGAAATTTGCGGCATTGCGTGTTAAGGGGCGTAACTTAACGCCGCGCTTTGCGTCGACACCAGAGCGAAGGAAATGGAAATACTAAATACCCACTCCTCGAGTGGTAATCGAACCCACAACCAGTCGCTTTACAGTCACACTTTGTGCCTCTGCGACACGACTGACCCCAGAGAGGGCAGAGCTACTTAATATTTAATAACAATTAAGAATGTTGTAAGTAGAATTTCAAAATGAATATTTCTCCGGAATTTGTCTCAATACAGTTGATTACAGCCTACAAAGAAACTTTAGTTTGCAGTACAAAGTGAAATTACAGTTTCCTAGGAATTCCTCTAATCAATTTGCGAGTAAAAAGCTGACCTTTGAAAAAAAATATGAATATAAAATTGCGAAGAACCGGTTATGAAATTATTTGTAGCGTTTCAATGTTTTAGGGTATTTTTTTATATATTTTAGTTTAAATCGTTTTTTTATCTTTTTCCCGTATAATTGAATAATCAGAGAGAAATTAGTGTCCTGACACTCCGTTGTCTCTGATACTCTATCGTTTAGGAAGCAGCAAAACGCTCGCGTTACTTTTTTTAGTTCAAATATTACATTTAAAACATTAATTGTGTAAACATTTGAACACAACAGGATTCGAACCTGCGTCTCTTGTTTACTCCTCAAGCGTTCTAACTCCTAAGCCATATCTCTATGTCGAAATTCTTGAACGAATTAACATATAAATACTTATTACAACATATTTTAAATTAAAATTTATTTTCGTTCAATTTTTTATCTCATTTTAGAAACCCTGTAAATACTACTTGTTTTTTGTTTTTTTTTAGCTCCACGGTGTATCCCACACACACAGCACACAGCAGGGTAGGCAGAGGGAACCTAGTGTTAAGGCACTCCGTTCCCCACTTTTCGCCGAATTTGGAGGCTTGCACGTTAAGTGACGGAACTTAACGCCGCGCTTTACCCTGACACCAGATGAATGGAAATATAATTTCTACTCCTCCGCTTCCGCTTGTGCCACTGGGTCACGACTGTCCAAAATACTACTTAAAAATTAAAAAACCTAATAAATGTATATACCTACATTTATTTATAAAGATTTTCTTCCAAAACAATCTTTATTTAGGAATCGTCACCGATGACTCTTGAAAGTAGTAGCAAGTTATTTTATCTGTGGCTCCTTAGGTAACTAAATGTTTCGAATCACCCATAGAATATAATATGTAAAAAAGATATGGCAATAAAAACGATATGTTTTGTAAAAAATTAAAAATTTTAGAAAAAAATATAAGCGCCTTGTAGTACAATATTCTGAAACTAAACTTCAGGAAACAAGTTTTATGTACAAAATATATCAAACTCTCCTGGATCCAAATAATAGCATTTTTTTTAACTGAAAGCTCTAACGTTAAGAATATTTGCAATTTTTATACTCCTTTTTTTATTTTCCTATAGATTACATATATTAGGGCCAGCGGTGGCGCAGTGGCACAAAGTGTGACTGTAAATGCGTGTCTGTAAAACGTGTGACTGTAAAATGGAGTGTCTTAACGCTAGGTTTCTTCTGCCTACCCTGCTGTGTGCGGGATACAGCGTGAAGCTAAAAAAAAAAGTATTAAAAATATGAAATTGTGCCGTTTAACACGCAATATCCTGATTTCGGGCGGAGAGTGGAGGACGGAGTGTCGTGACAAGTATATAGTGATTACATATTTTTTTTATACCCCCACGCCTTATTCCTCGTAGAAAGGAAAGTAACAAAGAATCTAGTGTCACGTTTTCTGGCCAAATAAAACACATTACGTAATGAGAAAAGCAATTTGACGATGCACTTTGCCTTACCAATGGGAAAACATAACAATAATTTAAAATATAATTATTTTACTGTGTTCCCAACACGAGCCCGTTCACTGCTAAGTCACACGCTCAAAATCCTTTAATTTTTAAGTAATTCTTATACGCATATTGCAACTTATTTTTTTTTTAATATAAATATGTCATACTACATCACTATAGCAAGTATTCATTGATATAAGAAAAAAAAATATAATAGCTTCACGCTATATCCCGCACACAGCAGGGTAGGCAGAGGGAACCTAGTGTTAAGACACTCCGTTCCCCACTTTCCGCCGAATTCGGAGGCATTGCGTGTTAAGTGGCGGGACTTAACGCCGCGCTTTACCTCGATACCAGAGCGAAGAAAATGGAAATATTAAATATTTCCACTCCTCGACTGGGAATCGAACCCACAACCAGTCGTTTACAGTCACACGCTTGTGCCACTGGGCCACGACTGGCCACATTCATTGATATCATTTCTAAAACTACCAATTCTACCTGGACCTCGTCCCCAAGGCGTAAGAAAGTTTCTGATGGACAGCAAACCCTTTTCAGGGTCCTGACTATATCTTACATCCCATCTAACACCAGAAAATTGAGTCCTGCAAAGTTTTAGTCCAAAACTATAATTGTAATGAATTAAACTTAACATTGAGTTAGTTAAGATTAAGATTGATTTCTCATTAATTGTGGGACACTGTGGGACAGCGTCTGACTGTAAAGGCGATTGGTTGTGGGTTTTATTCCCACACAGGGAATGATTATATTTAAGTAATTTTCGTTTTCTCCGCTTTGGTCGGGTAATGTCTCGATTTAAGGTGGGAAATGGAGAACGGAGTGACACTAGATTCTGGCTTTCTGGTATGCGGGAAAAAGAGAGAATTGTTAAGAACATTTTAGGATTTACTGATACGCTTCCACTACTCCTCCTTGTAATGTTGTTAGTAACAAATTTTAATATAGTAACACTGTATATAGTAAGACTGTATAAATTGTTGTAATAAAAAACGAAATTTAACTTTTTAGTACACTTTTGTTAATTAAGCAATAACAACAATTAAAATGTCAAATAATCAATCAATGTAAGAAAATCTTGCAACTCCACTACGATTCACTTATACAATAAAAATATTTAAAGTAAAAAAAATATATAAGAAAACAAATGTATTACATTTATATTTTCCTATCTTGACCTAATTAATTGTAAAATAGTCTTTTTTCACTTTACTAAAATTCTAACAAACATACTTTAATAAAATTATTTTTAAAAATCAAGAATAAGCAGAAAATTGAATATTAAATCACTTTATTTTATTTTATAATATCTTAACG
Organism: Dryas iulia moderata; assembly: GCA_019049465.1. Lineage (NCBI taxonomy): Eukaryota > Metazoa > Arthropoda > Insecta > Lepidoptera > Nymphalidae > Dryas > Dryas iulia. Next base: position 3,769,554 of record CM032440.1, read on the forward strand.
ATAAATAAGAAAAAGAAATTCAGGAGGCGCGGGTTCGAATCCCGCTGCGTTCAAATTTTTATGCGTTTTTTTTAAATGTCTTTTTCAATTCTCCTAAGTGTGGAATAACACTTTAAAAACATGTTAAAAAAATATTTAATAAATAGCATTCTCTCTTGCCAAATTATTGTTCGTAGAATAATCTTTGGGTAGCAGAAATTTGTAAAAATCTCTCTACAGAGATGCTAACAACAAAAATAAGTTGTAATAAAGCGTATAAGAATTTCGACGCAGCGGATAGTAGAACGCATGGCTCAGTGGTGAAAGCGCCTGGACGGTTCAGGAGGCGCGGGTCCGAATCCTGCTGCGTTCAAATTTTATACGTTTTCTTTAAATGTCTTTTTAGAAAAAGAACTTGCCCTTAGAAATACAAGAAACTCTAAACCAATCATACTACTAACCCCAATTCTTATTGCATCCAACCAATCTATGCAATAATAAAAAAAAAAAAAAAATATAGCTTCACGCTATATCCCGCACACAGCAGGGTAGGCAGAGGGAACCTAGTGTTAAGACACTCCGTTCCCCACTTTCTGCTGAATTCGGAGGCTTGCGTGTTAAGTGGCGGAACTTAACGCCGCGCTTTAACTCGACACCAGAGCGAAGAAAATGGAAATATAATTTCCACTCCTCGAGTGGGAATCGAACCCACAACCAGCCGTTTACAGTCACACTCTTGTGCCACTGGGCCACGACTGGCCACAAAGAACTTGCCCTTATAAATACAAGAAACTCTAAACCTATCATACTACTAACCCCAATTCCTATTGCATCCAACCAATCTGTGCAATAATGTCATAACTAAACTATAATTCCCCCCTAATTTTCCAATATTAAACAATATAACGATCGTAAAACACTTCATCAGACAGCGTGAATTAGACACCAGAGTATTTGTACAGCAAATTTAAATTACGGCTTACTAATTGTCCCAACTAAATTTAACGTAGCTAAAATGCCAGCATGGTAAAGAGGGTCTGATATTAACATCTAGTCTTTGAAATAACTAAAATTAGCGAATAACCAATTGTGTTTACGCTCATTGCAGTGGGTGTGAATATTTAAATAATATACCAGTAAATCATAATAAAAAAGGGACCAGTCGTGGCGCAGTGGCACGAACGTGTAAACGAATGGTTGTGGGTTCGATTCCCACTCGAGGAGTGGAAATATTTAATATTTCCATTTCCTTCGCTCAGGCTCGCAATGCCTCCGAATTCGGCGGAAAGTGGGGAATGGAGTGTCTGAACACTAGGTTCCCTCTGCCTACCCAGCTGTTTGTGGGATACAGCGTAAATATAAAAAAAATCTAATAAATTATATGACATGACTGTATATTAGTATATAGAACTCTGCTATTATCTATGGAGTGACGGACTGCCAACGCAAAAGTAGGGTAGTCAGAGAGAATCTACCACGACACTATGATTTCGACGAAACTCAACGCCGCAAAATTTCACCATTCAGAATGTCCTAATACTACATTTATTGCTTAGCCGATATTCTGTAAAAGGGTGAAGCTTAAAAATAAAAAAAAGGAAATGCCCAATTGACAAAAAGCCTAAAACGTTGCGGGAATTCAAAGAAAGACCCAACAAACGTATCGTTTTGACAAACAAAAGCGATAAATCTAAAATTTAATTAAACCTTTTTAATTATAAAAAACTGGCACAATAAGTTCTCTGCAAGCGCCACTTCACACGCGTTCCGATGGCCCAATTATATGCGGCATTCAACAGCGAGTTAATTAAGAAGAAAATTATCTTCTCAAACATAGGCAGGGGTGACACGAGGTCTAAGATGCGAGAGGTATGTATATTCGGAATTGGTGAATAATGTGATATTTTAAAATTTATCATAGGAAATTATTAAATTATTCCATTATTGTGGCCAGTCGTGGCCCAATGGCACAAGCGTGTGACTGTAAACGACTGGTTGTAGGTTCGATTCCCACTCGAGGCGTGGAAATTATATTTCCATTTTCTTCGCTCTGATGTCGAGGTAAAGCGCGGCGTCAAGCTCCGCCACTTAACACGCAAGCCTCCGAATTCGGCGGAAAGTGGGGAACGAAGTGTCTTAACACTAGGTTCCCTCTCCCTACCCTGCTGTGTGCGGGATACAGCGTGAATATAAAAAAAAGAAAAAAAAAAGATAGGATATTATCAAATTATTCCATTATTAATTATGTTCTTAGCGTCTCATCCTAACTAGAGTTATCATTAGTTATTTTGCTCATAATTCAAAGGCGGTATTCAGACCGGACAATATAAAAGAGGAGCAATGCTCATTTTTATGTACACTCTTATAGCGCAAGTCCTGGTACTACTCTGAGATTCTTATTCTATGGTGTCAATCCATAGAATTTTAAGGAGTTTAATCTCTCATCTATATATCTGTTAGTGGTTTTTTGTTGGTTTTTGGTCAGTGACAAAGGCAGGGCAGGCACTAAAAAGATTATGTATTGATTGTATGTAAGAATATGTAAGAATATCAATGAATATTATAATTTCTATGAATATGTATATGTATCAGTAAATGTATAATAGTTATTATAGTACAATACAGCAAGCCAAGCAGTTAGTCTATCTGCAAGTGTAGTTTCACAAAGAAATATAGGAACTAACAAACGATCAGTAGCCTTTTTAAAGACAGCTCGTTTAAATGATCCACACTAAATCCTTAATTTTAGAATCAGCTCCTGATTGGATTCTCGTAATAGATGCGTTTGAGAAATAGTATGAAATCTGAGCGTTATGGTACACATAAAGCCTAAAAAGCGTTGTTCTAGTTAAAGTTATTATTCCGAGGCAAACAAATATGTCAAAAAAACAATTTCAAAGTAAGTAATTTCAAACTAACCAACGAACTGACCAGCCATAGGCTTAGAATCAATTTTTACGCGGTAGTAGTAAGAATGAGAGGTATCACAACGAAATCTTTCTATAATTTACTAAAACATCGTGTGCGCCCACAAAATGCGCTCCAAAAACATTTGGATCGCAAGTCCAGGCCCCGAGTTTTTTCTCTCTGCAATGCAATGAACACGGCGCATCTATGGAATGCTAAAGGGGTTCTTTCCATTTCTTTGTTTATAATTAGATAGTCGTATATAAGTAGTTATTTATTAGTTTATTCTACTAAAAATATAGTACTTGTTTTTAGTACAATTTTTGAATTTATAATTGCTTCTTTTTTGCATTAAAGTTTTGTAAGTGTTTAACCATGTTACGTAAATTATGCAAGCTGTTCAAATACTTTGATATTGAAATGATTTTAAATACTTTTTGCTTTAAGTTCATTTTAAATTAGCTCCTGTAATAATACCTAATATTTAAATTGAAAAATCTATTCAAAGAAAGTACCTTTTAGCCAAATCAATAATCAGAATTATACCCACTTTAGACTGCCAATTATAGTAATTTAGTTGATGTAAAATAAAATGTCGAATTTGAATCTTTCTCATTACTTTTTGCTTAAGGACTGTAGGTTTTATTTTTAAATAATGTTTACATTTAAATATTTTCATTTTTCAGTTAAGTTTCACATCCTATTTGCACTAATGGTTAAAAGGAGAGAATAGCGTCGTAGCCCTTAATATTGTCTGGAAGAGATGGTTACTTAGCCATAAGGCCGCCTTTTGTACTTTTTTTTGTGTATTATGTTCTTTACCCTATTTTTATTTAATGTGGTGTACAAATAAAGAAAAAAAGAGAACGGAAGAATGTTTTATATTTATTTTACTTAACGCTGGAGACTTGTAAAGTTGCCTATTTATTGTATGGTAGTGAAAATATATATATAAATTAAATTATGTAAATTTGTTGCGGGTTGTGGCGAAGTTCAGCATCTGACTGTTTTCGCAGTTGGTTGTGGGTTCGATTTCTAGTCGGGGAATGATATTTAAATTATTTTTAGTTCTCCGCGCTGATAAATAAGTTAGTTAAGTAGTAAGTTAAGTTGAGTTCCGCCACTCAACACGCAATGTTTCTATTTTGACTTTGTCGTACTATAGCAAGGGAATGAAAACAAATTAAATATTTTCATTTATAAAAAAAACAACCTCACCCTTTTAAGACAGAAATAACCAAATCTAAACATACTCCCTGCGCCATTTTTCACCTGAACTTCAATACATTGCATATTGAAGGACGGAACTCAGTCACGCTTTGTGTTACGCACCAGAGTAAAGAAACGAAAATTTAAACTCACTCGAGTGGGAACCGAACCCACAACCATCGCGTTAACAGTCAGACGCTGTCCCACTGCATCACGAGGTCTTATACTCATTTCTCCAAGTAGTACCTCAAAAAATTGTTTTATTAACGCATCTGTCCATTGCGCCACGATGGTTAATCAAAGTTTTTTTTTTAATTTAACATATACTAGCATATATTTACAACTAGCGGCCCGCTCGTGGCTTCGCCGCGTAGACTACGTAACTGCTTCGATGCACTGCAACCCTCGGGGGTGGATTTTTGAAAAATAAAGTAAACTATGCTTAACCTTGGATTATCACCTATATTTATGCCAAAATTCATTACAATCGATGAAACGGTGTAGATTTTTCATATTAACTTTCATCCCCTATTTCAACCATTTAGAGGTAGATTTTTGAAAAAATAAGTAGTCTATATTTGACACAGTAATTTTTGCTACTTTCATTCTAAATTTCATCCAAATTGGACTGGTAGATTAGCCGTGAAAGCGTGACAGACAAACACACAGACAATCGCATTTATAATATAAGTATGGATTATTTTCACTATTTCCAAACCTGGTTGGTCCCAGTTCCCTTCTACATATCACAGTTATCGCTTAAGCTTATCAAATAAGCCCCTAAAGTAATCTGAACGACCGCTCGGAAGCTGAAATATGGTAGAAATTCCTTCAGTGAAATGCCTACTCGTATTAAATTATAGCTAATGAGACGTGCAAAGGCGGAAATGGAAAATTTTATCTAATACTATTTCTGTAAACTTAAATGTTGAAAAAGTAAAAACTGTGCTTGAAGCTTAGCTTAATAGATGTAGGTTTGTAAGAAATCTAGATTAATTTGTTCTCCTTGTGAGGTTTTCTTGCAGTTTATTTTAGTTTTCTATTTTTGTAGAATGTAGAAAAGTTGTGTGTATTTCTGTTTTTTTTATAGCTTCACGCTATATCCCGCACACAGCAGGGTAGGCAGAGGAAATCTAGTGTATGTGTGTGACTGTAAAGCGACTGGATGTGGATTCCCACTCGAGGAATGGAATGTTTCATATTTCCATTTTCTTCGCTCTGATGTCGAGGCAAAGTGCGGCGTTAAGTTCCGCCATTTAACACGTAATGCCTCCGATTTCGACGGAAAGTGAGGAAAGGAGTGTCTTAACACTAGGTTCTCTCTGCCTGCCCTACTGCGTGCAGGATACAACGTGAAGCTACAAAAAATGTACTGCTATTACTTTGTAATAATACCAATAACTCAAAATGTTTGTTTAATCGCTTGTTTGTGTTTCTTACCCTAAATATTTTCATTTTCTTCGCCTGGTTAGAAAAGGGAATGATAATAATATTCTATTTGAAAATACATTTTCTTATAACTTCACACTGTATCCCTCACACAGCAGGGTAGACAGAGGGAACCTAGTGCTAAGGCACTCCGTTCTGCATTTGTCACCCGATTTTGGAGGCATTGCATGTTAAGTAACGGTCATGAATTTTTAAATAATTAACCTACGTGGCTTTTCGTTTTTAATTCAAGAGATTTATAACAAAAATGTATTTTAGGCATCGTACTATTTTTGGCATCAAAAGCAGACAAGTACAATTACTTAGTTAACCCTGCAGTGGTCACGCACCTAAATGAGACATGAGTGGTCGCGTGGACTACATATGTAGTCCATTTTCAAATTGAAATAACTTTTGTTATCTATGTACTTTACTTGTGAGATTATAGTCAGTACAGTATGCTTAACTATATAAAATCAGCATAACATAGTTATAACCTCTTTTATATAACTATTAAACAAAAACAAAAATACTTCTCTAAATTGGCATAAAAATAACAGGTTTCGTATTGATTGTAATGACAGTCAAATATAGTTATGAAAATTAATAATTTATAACATTTTCTACACAGGAAAGACACATGATCGGAAATAATTCCCACAAATAAACTTTTTGCAGGCAGTGCACGATTTACAGGTGTTTTTATTGTGTGTTCTTCCATAGTTGTGACAACGACGTACTTCATTACTTGACTCATCTGTAAAGCTAATGCTTGTTTTTCTTTGTCTGTAATACCTAGGAAATATTAAATTTTTACTGTCGAAGACCTTGTCAATGTATTTGAGTTAATTCTTTTCCCAGTCAATGGTTTCATCCAACCTCATCTGATCGTCAACGAAAAGTGACACACAGTTTTGAATGGCAGTGTTTTGCCTGACTATTCCGTTCGGACTAGGAGGAAAAAACACTATAGTATGCCTAAGGGTTTTTCCTCTGACCTGAAGAATTGTCTTAGACCACATCGTGTCATCAACTCTGGTGTAATAACCATCACGCTGTGATTTTCGCTAAGGTGGTTCCTCATTTTCAGAGCTTTCGCTGTCCCTTGACTCTGATATCTTGCTCCTGTTCTAATTCTTATTCGTGATTTGCTCTTCTAAGTAATCTACTTCCTCATCCGAGCTAGACTTAGCTTGAGAACCGTCGATGTCGGCTTCAGCTTCTCTCAACCACACCTCTATCGGTGCAGCTTGTCAATCACCCATTTTTATCCAAAAATTTAATGTTAGATGAATCTCCAATAAGGTAACATAACAAAATCATTTTTATATTACATATTTATGACAATTTTAATATAAAATAAATGAAAGCAAAAAAGATACTAACAGGAAAAAACACTTACGTAAGTGGTCGCGTGGACTACATATGTAGTCCAGGAACTTTGCAAAGCTACTAATAATGCACCTACGCATCATAGGCGCTTCCGATGCACTGAGTACGTCCCTGGATTAGTCATTTGAAAGTACTGTACTGTAGTTATTATAGTACAATACAGCAAGCCAAACAGTTAGTCTATCTGCAATTCTAGTGGCACAAAGAAATATAGGAACGAACAAAGGATCAGTATCATTTATAAAAAGCAAAATTAAAAATGTTGTAAAACCCACGACGGTAATTTAAAAAGGATAAAATAACTAGAAATTCCCCACCTAAAAGAATGTATGTAACGAGATGATGGGGAAGACTTCGTCGGGGGCTGCCAGTTGCAATAGTATATACATTTCATTTTTAAAGTTTTTATAAGAAATACCAGTTATCAAAACTGTAATTTCATGTTAATATTTTAATTATTTTGCCAAACCTGTTTTAACAACATGAAAACCTATGAGAAGGTTTGTGCAAACTTAAAATAATGACAGCCCCCGATTTTATCTTTGATAACTACATCCAAATCGGACTTGTAGTTTTAACTTTGCATAATTAAATGTTTAATGCAGCGCCCCCTGGTGAGTTCTTAACGTTAAAAAAATCTTAAAACATACACCAAGTAAAGGTAAATCTAATAATAAAAACTCTGTCCAATCGGACTAGTAGTTGTGGTTTTACATTAAATATTACAAACAAACGTTTACTGCAGCGCCCCCTGGTAAGTTAACACGATAAAACAAATCCAAGAACATTCACTAATAAAACTTGAACTTATCATTGAAACTGCATCCAAATAGAATTCTTCATTTTAGCTTTGCACAAACAATATTTTACTGCAGCGCCCCCTGGTGACTCGTCACAGTAATATAAATATACAAACATGCACTAAGCAAAGCGGAATCTAATACTGAAAACTCTTTCCAATCGTACTAGTCGTTTCGGTTATAGACAAAAAATAGAAGCAGCTATAAGTAGCAGTAAGACTTCTGCGCCCCCTAGAGAGTTGACACATACATGAAAATATGCACTAAGTAAACATACGTGACAAATATATGGAAATATGCACTAAGTAAACTTGAATCTATCATTGAAAACTGCATTCAAATCGGACTCATAGTTTTAGTTTTGCACAATCAAATGTACTTACTGCAGCGCCCCCTGGTGAATTTTCACCGTATCAAAAATAAAAAAAACCTTAAAATATGCATCAAGCAAAGTTGAATCTAGTTCTGAAAATTCTATCCTATCGGATTGGTAATTTCAGTGTTAGACTAATTAATACAAGAAAAAATTTGGTTTTACACAAAAAGATACAAACAAATGCTTACTGCAGCGGCCTCTGGTGAGTGGTCACCGTAAGACATATATGAAAAGACGCACCAATTAAAGCTGAACCTATCCTTGAAAGTTTCATCTAAAATGGACTAGTAGTTTTTGCTTTGCATAAAGAAACGTTTAATGCAGCGCCATCTGGTGAGATTTCCCCGTAACAAAAAAAGAAAAATCTTAAAACATGCACCATGCAAAGTTGAATCTATTTCTGAAAACTCTATTTAATCGGATCAGTAAATTCGGTTTTAGACAAATAAATACCAAAAAAGGTCAAACAAAAGTTTATTGCAGCGCCCCCTGGTGGCTTGACACGATAAAATATAATCGCGGGTAATAAAAGAAAACTCGTTTAAATGATCCACACTAAATCCTCAATTATAGAATCATGTCCTGATTGGACTCTCGTGATAGACGCCTTTTGGAAATAGTATGAAATCTAAGCGTGATGGTACACTTAAAGCCTAAAAAGCATTGTTCTAGTTGAAGTTATTATTCCGAGGCAAACAAATATCTCAAAAAGACATAATTTCAAAATAAGCGCAAGTCAAACTTACCACCGAATTGACCAGATATAAGCTTAGAGTCAATTTATACGCAGTAAAAGTAAGCCTGAGAGGTATTACAACGAAATCTTTCTATAATTTACTAAAAAATCCTGCGCGCCTACAAAATGCGCTTCTAAAATCTTTGAATCGCAATCTAGGTACTTCCCCGAGTTTCTTCTCTCTGCGACACAATGAGCACGGCGATTCCATAGAGTGCTAAGGGGTTGCTACTTTTTTTAGCTTCACGCTGTATCCCGCACACAGCAGGGTAGACAGAGGGAACCTAGTGTTAAGACACTCCGTTCCCCACTTTCTGCCAAATTCAGAGGCATTGCGTGTTAAGTGGCGGAACTTAACGCCGCGCTTTACCTCCACACCAGAGCGAAGAAAATGTAAACATTAAATATTTCCACTCCTCAAGTGGGAATTGAACCCACAACTAATCGTTTACAGTCACACGCTTGTGCCACTGGACCACGACTGGCCACAATGATTCCTTCTATTTCTTTGTTTATGATTAGATAGTCGTATATAAGTAGTTATTTATTAGTTTATTCTACTAAAAATGTAGTACTTGTCATTAGTACAATTTTTGAATTTATAAGTGTTTAACCATGTTACGTAAATTATGCAAACTGTTCAATGATTTCAAATACTTTTTGCTTTAAGTTCATTTTAAATTAGCTCCTGTAATTAAGCTTAATTAATTAATTACCTAATATTTAAATTGAAAAATCTATTCAAAGAAAGTACCTTTTAGCCAAATCAATAATCAGAATTATACCCACTTTAGACTGCCAATTATAGTAATTTAGTTGATGTAAAATAAAATGTCGAACTTGAATCTTTCTCATTGCTTTATGCTTAATGGCTGTAGGTTATATTTTAAAATAATATTTTCATTTTTCAGTTAAGTTTCACACCCTATTTGCACTTATCATAAATGGCCAAAAAGAGAGAATAGTGTCGTAGTATTTAATGCTTTCTATTTATTCTACTTAAAGTAGGAGACTTTTAAAGTTGCCTATTGTGTGGCAATGAAAATACATATATAAATTAAATTATGTAATTTGTAAAGGTTATTGTGGCAAGTGCAACAGTTATCACTTTTATTGGTTCTGGATTCGATTTCTAGTCGGGGAATGACATTTAAATTATTTTCAGTTCTCAGCGCTGGTAAATAAGATAAGACGGCGTTAAGTTCCGCCACTCAACACGTAATGAAAACAAACAAACAAAAGGGAATGAAAACAAATTATATATTTTCATTTATAAAAGAAGCAATCTCAACCTTTTAAGTCAGAAATAACCTAATGTTACTGTAGATACTCTCTCCTCCACTTTCCATTCGCAAGTCAATATATTGCATATTAAAGAGCGGAACTCAGTCACGCTTTGTGTTACGTACCAGAGCGAAAAAACGAAAATTTAAACTCACTCGAGTGGGAACCGAACTCACAACCATTGCGTTAATGGTTAGACGCTGTCCCACTGCATCACGAGGTCTTATACTCATTTCTCCAAGTAGTACCTCAAAAAATTGTTTTATTAACGCATCTGTCCATTGCGCCACGATGGTTAACCAAAGTTTTTTTTTAATTTAACATATACTAGCATATATTTACAACTAGCGGCCCGCTCGTGGCTTCGCCGCGTAGACTGCGTAACTGCTACGATGCACTGCAACCCTCGGGGGTGGATTTTTGAAAAATAAAGTAGACTATGCTTAACCTTGGATTATCAACTATATTTATGCCAAAATTCATTACAATCGATCAAACGGTGTAGATGTGAGAACGGTGAAAAATAAGTAGTCTATATTTGACACAGTAATTTTTGCTACTTTCATTCTAAATTTCATCCAAATCGGACTGGTAGATTAGCTGTGAAAGCGTGACAGACAAACACACAGACAATCGCATTTATAATATAAGTATGGATTATCTTCACTATTCAGAAACCTGGATAGTCCTAGTTCCCTTCTACATATCACAGTTATCGCTTAAGCTTATCAAATAAGCCCCTAAAGTAATCTGAACGACCGCTCGGAAGCTGAAATATGGTAGAAATTCCTTCAGTGAAATGCCTACTCGTATTAAATTATAGCTAATGAGACGTGCAAAGGCGGAAATGGAAAATTTTATCTAATACTATTTCTGTAAACTTAAATGTTGAAAAAGGAAAAACTGTGCTTGAAGCTTAGCTTAATAGATGTAGGTTTGTAAGAAATCTAGATTAATTTGTTCTTCTTGTGAGGTTTTCTTGCAGTTTATTTTAGTTTTCTATTTTTGTAGATCGTAGAATAAAGTAGGGCCACTGTAAACGACTGGTTGTGGGTTCGATTCCCACTCGAGGGGTGAAAATATTTAATATTTCCATTTTCTTCGCTCTGGTACCGAGGCAAAGCGCGGCGTTAAGTTCCACCACTTAACACGCAATGCCTCCGATTTCGAACGTTGTGTATAAAGATAGAATAGAGTAAAATATAATTAATTACATTAAATAGGATAAGAAGAATAATTAGAGGCATAAAATAGTCCAGTAGGTATTTAATAAACATGTAAAAAATTTCAAGTAACATAAAGGCTCTTAGCAAAATTAGGAAATAGAATAAACAGTATAATTATTTGGATACAATAGTCAACCATGTAAACCACTGGAACAAACAGTACACGACAAAGTAAATCTGTAAATACAAATAACGTAAAAAACGTCTCCGGTCCCTCCGGAGGAGAGCGGGTCATTTAAAAAAATAAAAAAAAAACATACATAAGGTTCATTTTCTTATAACTTCACGGTGTATCCCTCACAAACAAGGAAAGACAGAGGTAACCTAGTGCTAAGACACTCCGTTCTGCATTACTCACCCGATTCTGGAGGCATTGCACGTCAAGTAATGGTCATGAATTTTTAAAAATTTAAACTGTGTGGCTTTTTTTGGTTGAATATATATTCAAGAGATTTATAAAAAAACATGTATTTTAGGCATCGTACTATTTTTGGTATCAAAAGCAGACAAGTACAATTTACTTAGTTAAAGGACTACTTACATTATACTAAGTACAATGTAATTATATAATGCAAAAGTTATAAGAATTACTTAAAGAAGTCATATTGCATATGCGTTATACCGCAGCAGTAAATAAATTTCTATAAAAACTTATAAACATTGGTTATAACTTCTTCCGCCTTATCATAAATAGATTCTGCGTAGAGCATGCTTTGCTCATATAGTGTAAATTTAAACTACAAAAGTCTTGTACGTGCGTCAATATAAAAAAAAATATAAAGCGTAATTATATAATTAGTGGTACAACGCTTAAACACATAAGCGATTGTTTATGAATTCGAGATCTCCACTAAAATGAATAAATATTTAAAAATGTTAAAAGTGTTACTATGAAATCCGGCCACGTGTGAAATCTTGTAAATAACAGACAACCAGAAACTTGATCAAAAGAGTTTTAAATAACTTCTTACATTAATTGGTTCATTTTCTTGATTACATCTTCACGCTTTTCGCTTTTTCTTGTATAACAGAGAGTAGAGAGAACTTAGTGTCAAAACACTACGTTCTCTAATTTTCACTCGACATTGCATCTTATATGGCGGAGCTTATCCCCGCACTTTGTTCTAAGTATCAGAGAAGAAAGATGAAAAATACACAAAAGGAATTTAAAATAGCAAAAGCAAAATAAAACTTTTAATAAACATTTACGTATTTCATTGTACTTCCAATATTATTGGCTGTATAAACGTATACGCTGTAAAAGTAAACCAATAAAAGTTATTTGTTTTGTCATAAGTCTTCTTACGTCCTGAGTGTTTTCCGCGAAGAGCGAGGCAACAGAATATTAAAAAAATAAATAACATTTTGCCTTGGAGCTCAGTAGGGTAGTTAGTAAATATTGATGTAAATAATAAATGGGTTCGATTCCCACTCAAGGGAATGGATATATTAAAAGTTTCGTTTCTTTGCCCTGGCACTTAAAGCAAAGTGTTGCGAAGAGTTCCGCAACTCAACACGGAATATCTCGATTTCGAGAGGAAAGTGGAGGATGTAGTGTCTTGACACCTTGATCCACTTTAACTACGTTTTTATTTTGCTGGGAAATGCAGTTTACGCATACCAGCAGTACGCAACGCAGAACTGCTCTGCGTACGTATGATACTGTGGGACTCAACTTTAACTACCCTCCGATGAGGGAAAATATGTGAAAGCAAGAAATGATTTGTATGAGTTTTCATATTATTTGAGTATATATTTAAATAATATTATTGTAATTAATGTGTTGTTAAATTATTTCTTTTTCATAGCAAAGTTGAGAATTTAGCATAAATTTGAAATAGCGGTACTGTTATAAAGTGCTTCATTATCAGCCATGACAGTCAAAGGGGCTTAATGTCAAAACACTTTGTTTATACTTTTAACGCCAATTCGATGCATTAGCGTGTCGAGTTGCGGAACTAAACGCCGTTCATTGTCTTACCAAATCAAAGAATTTAATAATTATAGATTTTAACACTATAATTCCTTCAAACAGGCATCGAACCCACAACCATCTCATTTGCACTCACATTATAGCAAAAAATCGCCTTTCTCAATATTCATTCACCTAAACCGCTCATTTCCTTACGAAGTAGGTTGAGGAAAATGCTAAGGATCGAAAGCCTTGTATGACACTCTAAAGTCAAAGAAGCTATTCTGCATCAATACGGCGCCGTCAGCGTTTCTCTTTAGAAACGGTGCCAGGAAAGGCAAGTCTACTCGTTTTAACATTTTCTGATGACTTTCAGTTAAATTTTGCAGTACTAATTTTTACATATAAAAAAGCAGCTTTACGCGAATTTTGTTACTTTAGTGCCTTTATTCTCCACTTTCCGCCTAAAATAAGGTTGTATGTTGAGTGGCATAAAAAGCAGCTTTACACCTTTTTCACTTAGTATGACAGCTATCGACAATACAGACAAACAACTATGAAGGCGCTCTGTTCTCAACTTTCCACCAGTACACGAGAAATTACGTTTTAAGTGGCGGAAATCAACGCCGCGCTTTATCTTACCCCAGCGGGGAAATAAAAAAAAATAAAACAGTAGCAGTCGTGGGACTGCCGATAGAAGTGAAAACGGAACTATTAAGTTGAGTGTAATTAAAACTATATGCAAAAATTATATGAATTTTTTTATGTTTTATTTATTAGTTACATATGATGGGTTAAACAAATCATGAACAAAATATAAATACAAAGTGGTTGAAAAAATAATTAATATACAATTATCTTAATTATACATAGTTACACGAATATATTTACACGAATTTCAATTTCAATACTATTATCATTAGCATGTCGGTGACGCGAACCGAGGATTTTACCCTCTACCAAAACGCTCAACGCGCCTAAAGAAGTTTTCACTTCAATAATTTAAATACAATCAATCCTGACGTGAATCGTAAATGCCAGTCGTTGTGCAGAGGCACAAAGTGTGGTAGTAAATGCGACTGGATCTAATCACGTGTGCAACCAGGCATTATACCAATGCACTACAATGCTCTCATCTATTTAAAAAAAAGAAAAAAAATATTTTAAAAACATACAAATACTTACAATTCTCGCTAACATACTCAGCCCACAAATTATAATAGTAAAGGTATTATATTATATAGATAGAAGACGCTAACAGCGGCGCTACTGTAGTTCACCGCAGTCAGCTCCTACCGCGCCCCGATTAGTGAGTTGTTGAATATACTTTAAGAGCGCGATCAGGCGCGTTAACCTTTGAGATTGTACTTCCAGGCTTAGCAATTGTCCAACTTTAGTTATAGATTTTCTTGGCAATGTAAAAAAATTATACCTATTTTGTTTTTCTTTTTGAGAGAATAAGTATTAAGACACTATTTACTAATTTACGTCTAAATTCAAAATATAGCCTGAGTTTGGTTTTGGTTTAGTAACGCGACTTAACGCCGTGGAATATTTTAATAGAGCGGAGAAATGATAATACTCGAAATATAATGTTTTTCCCATGCGGAAATCGAATCCATAATATTTCTGATGTTAACCAGTTTTACACTGACAACAATCAGAAAAATGGGTTCTCGCATAGTGAAGTAGTCAGAGAGAAGCTAGTGACAAAACATTCTGTTCTCCACTTTCCATCAGATATCAAGACATTTTAATACAATCATTTAGCAATTACGAATTGAATACGCGATCGGCTGTCCAATTACGTTTACAGTAAACCCACAGAATCACTTCACCAAAAGATATACCTTCACGCTGTATCCCGCACACAGCAGGGTAGGCAGAGGGAACTTAGCGTGAAGACACTCCGTTCCCCACTTTCCGCCGAATTCGGAGGCATTGCGTGTTAAGTGGCGGAACTTAACGCCGCGCTTTGCCTCTGATACCAGAGCGAAGGAAATGGAAATATTAAATATTTCCACTTCTGGAGTGGGAATCGAACCCACAACCAGCCGTTTACAGTCACACGATTGTGCCACTGCGCCACGACTTGCCTCTATATAAGTTGTAATAACTAATATTCTCTCATTAAACAGAAACCATTGTTTTAGCGGTAAGAGGTTAATATAATATTTAATAATGATCCAAGAGTATTACTAAAATCGTGCTATTTACTTAATGCTTTATCCCGCATAACAATGCAGTCAAACCTAGTGCCAAGATACTCCATTCTCTGACTTTCCGCCTGAATCTCAATTTCAGCCTCATTGCCTCATTGACAGATCTCAACGCCGCGCTTTATCTTAGGTACCAGAGGAAAGAAATGTAATTTAATTATAGTCTTTGCCCTGGACAGGAATCAAACCCACGAACATCGGTTTTTAGTCAGCCAATTTCGTCCAATCGTTTGCAATATATATGTACATATATGTATAAGCTACATATCTAACAAGCTGAAATGATCCTCGGAAAACAATTTCAGCTATACTAGAACACGTTCTGTAAAATTTATGATCTCCATCGGGAGTACGTTGCTAAGAATAATAAAAGTATTTTTAGATTTTTACCGCAAACTACCAATTTTTGTGATAATATTCCGTGTTATTTTAAAATCTTTACTTATAATTTTATTGTTGTTTTTGACACATTTTTATTCTACACTTTCTTGAAGTTTATGTAATAGTCTCTTTCTTAAGCTTCACACTTTTAAACGTATTGTCAAAACAATTCGTTCTCCACTTTCCGCCTGAACATCAAGGTATTATATAATGAGTGGCGAAACTGAACTCTTTTTTTTAGTACAGCGGGAAAAACGAAATTATTAAAATATAATATTTATCGAAAAATTATAATAATTAACTAAGAAGAATTAATTCTTAGCTACGAAGAATATACATAACTAGCGAAGTTACTCATCCTATATAGATTTAGGTGGTGAAATGAAACTACAACGACTATTTGTAACTCGACTGCGTTATGAAAAGGTTAATGTTTTTATCATTCTATGTATGTATTTATGTATATATGTATGTATGTTTGTTTCTTCCTCTGTAACTTGATAAAGTTCAAACGAGTTGACCATTTTAGATGTTTCACATCAATCGATTCACCTCTGCTTTGCCAGTGTAAGTACTGATTTGATATGACATTCACGACACTGATATTGACTTGACGATGACTCGAAATTCACCACCCAGAAGCCAGAACCAGACGCCATATTGTCAAAATGTTAAAAAAAATGAAACATAATATAGACTGAAACATTAGTAGGGAACGGAGTGTCTTAACACTAGGTTCCCTCTGCCTATCCTGCTGTGTGCGGGATACAGCGTGAAGGTAAAAAAATATATAGACAAACTACTCTAAGTAAGACGATAAAGAGCATGGAATCAAAATAAAAAAATCTAAATTTTAATGGAACGGATATGGCCATGTCTGACTATAAACACGATTGGTTGTAGGTTCAAATACTAGTCTAGGGGAATGATAATATTTTTCATGTCCTCTCTTTGCCAACACATAATTTAATGTTAAGTTCCGCCTTTTCACAGGCGTTGACATGACCTCAGGTGGAAATGTGAACACCACCTTGTCTTTGATTGAAGCCTGGGAAACAACAAAATCATGAAGCTATAAAATAGATGCTGAGTTACACAATATGCATTATCGCCATTACTGCCGGAAAGTGTAGATACTAAGTTGTGTCTGATTACTCTATTATCCGGGAAACGGAAATAGGTTTTTTTTTTATATTTTTTTTATCTTCACGCTGTATCCCGCACACAGCAGGGTAGGCAGAGGGAACCTAGTGTTAAGACGCTCCGTTCCCCACTTTCTGCCAAATTCGAAGGCATTGCGTGTAAAGTGGCGGAACTTAACGCCGCGCTTTGCCTCAGCACCAGAGAGAAGGAAATGGAAATATTAAATATTTCCACTCCTCGAGTGGGAATCGAACCCACAACCAGTCGCGTATACAGTCACACTTACGTGTCCCTACGCCACGACTGGACCCAATTATATTATATCTAATTCCTAAAATTAAAGGAATTTACTAAATTGCCCAAACCACAGAGCAATGTGTACACCAACCTGAGTGTTGGTTGGAAAGTTCCTATAAAATTACCATAATGTTCCAGCAGCGAGTGGCCTGTGCTTGATGCGCTGTCCCACTAACTAGCGCCATCCGAATTATAATACTGTACATTACATTTTACATGGAGTGCACATTTTAATATTAATGCATTAATATGGGAAATGGTTATATTTTGGAGAGATTATTTTAATATAAATGTTTAAACGTACACCTATTTTAAATTATGAGTTTGTCATATATGTAATTATATTTAATATAAATGTTTAAACGTATTTTAAATTATTAGTATGTTATATATTATTAGGTTTATGTAAAAAAAATGTTGTATTTAATACTGAAATCCGATTAAAGATTAATTAAAAAAAAATGAACATTTTTGCAACTTTGTTCTTCCCATATTGGCTTACTCTAGTTATGGTAGTCTAAGGTCAAAAAGAATCTAGTGTTAAGACACTTTGCTCTCCATTTTCCGAGATTTTGTGTGTTGAGTAGATAAGCTCAACGCCGCGCTTTGCCTTCTTAATAAATATCTGAGAAATAAAAATAATTTTAATTACAACTATTCCACCAAGTAGTAATCGGGCCTAAAACTAATCGTATTCAAACTCAAATACAATTTCTTTTTAGCTTCACGCTGTATCCCGCACATACCAGGGTAGGCAGAGGAATCCTAGTGTTAAGACACTCCGTTTCCCACTTTCCTCCAATCGGAGGCATTGCGTGTTAAGTAACGGAACTTAACACCGCGCTTTGCCTCGGCACCAGAGCGAAGAAAATAGAAATATTAAATATTTCCACCCCTCGAGCCGGAATCTAACCCACAACCATTCGCTTTACAGTCACACCTTGTGCCTCTGCGCCACAACTGGCCCCGTATTTTATATTTTATTGATTATAATAATGTACCTAATATATTATTTCAGTATTATGTCATGTCTACTCAGCTACATGCAAAAGCTACGTGAGACAATACTTGCATTTGGAGTGACAACAGGTTTTCTCTGGCTATTAAGCTGTGTGCGGCGTTAAGTTCCACCATTTAACACGCAAGCCTCCAAATTCGGCGGAAAGTGGGGAACGTAGTATCTTAACACTAGGTTCCCTCTGCCTACCCCGCTGTGTGCGGGATACAGCATGAAGCTAAAAAAAAAATAAGCTATGTGAGAAACATCGTTCATCTACATTTTATTTAAGTAGTGACTAGTCTCTAAGAAATCCCCTTAACGACACACTCTCGAACCAAAATTAAAAATCCCTTAATTTAAATAGAAATTGCCATAATTTCTAACGCTATTTAACCAAAATTAGAAAAATCCTGTAATTCAAATACAAATTATGCACGCCATTTTTAATCTTCGATAATATTTCATCTGCTACCATTAACCTCGCTCAATATTCTTCAATTCCTTATTTTTTTGCAATACCAAATAATTTATATGAAAAAAAAAAGCCGATTTCTAAGTAAACCATTAAAGTTGTTGTCAATAGAAGCCTGAAATAGGTTAACAAGATATAAAATCGTTCGTTTTTAAATGAATACGACGAATATATTCTTTTTCAAAACGTTTTCCTGTAATATAATCATATTTTAAATTGAAGTGCCCGAGTCAAGTGCGGCCAATGAGACTTGGCTGAAAAAGATATGGAAATCAAGCATTAGATAAGGTTAAGTAAGAAAAAGTTTTATTTTGAAATAAAAAATATATGAAAGACACGCTTGTATTCATTATTTTGTCGTATTATTCCTCGGGGCAAGGACAGTTTGTTTTTTTTTTCTTATTTCACGTGTTTTACCTACATAGCAGTGTTATTAGAGATAACATATAGTCAAAACACTCCGCTTTCCACAAAATGACGTCATTTCTATTTATTTATTTATTTATTTATTAAACTCACCAGTGGCAATTACATTTGACAATACACTTTTCATATATTTCTTTAATCTTATATCTAAATGCATTATCTTTTAAGGTAAGTACCAAATACATAAATGTGTTCATTTAACATACAAATATACACGGTACATGGTAACATTATTTAAAATTTCACCAAGGAAAATAAAAATATCAAATTAAATCTAAGAGTATAAAAAAAGGAGTGAAAATTAATAACGTAATAATTGAAAAATACTATCATGAAAAAATATAACATAAAAAATGAAAAATAATATTAACGGGCCTCCGAAAGCTGAGATATGAAAAAAATAATACAAATATTTCATAATTAAGGAATTTAAGTCATAACCTTTGTGTGTAACCAATTTATCAATTTTTTAAACATTTATAATACCATTTTGACTCATTTTTATTTTATTTATTGTTTTAGCTTCATCCTGTATCCCGCACACAGCAGGGTAAGTAAAGGGAACCTAGTGTTAAGACACTCCGTTCCCCACTTTCCGCCGAATTCGGAGACAGGGCGTGTTAAGTGGCGGAAAACGCCGCGCTTTACCTCGTCACCAGAGTGAAGAAAATGGAAATAATAAATATTTCCGACTGGCCATAATTTTCACTGCCCGAGTTTTGCTTTCAAAATATAAATCATCATAGTTTTGAAAAATGTACAAAAAATTGATGGTAGCGAGACACGAATCCTCCTTTCGGGATCGCTCCTTTTAACCACTCATACGTATTGTTACTGTTGCTTAACACCAAGATATCAATACGTAAAGAAAAAAGTTTTAAGGAAAAACAAATATGCAATTTGGTTTACTTAAATTTTATTTGCAGTAAAAGCCCAAAGCGTGCATTTAGCTGCTTCATGTTTTTTCTGCGCATAGCAGGGCAGTCAGAGAGAACATAGTGTTAAGACACTCTGTTCTTTACTTTCTGACCACGTTTCTGCCCATAATCAAGATTGCCTGTAATTAGCGGAACTTAACGCCACGATTTGTTACAATAATTAGAAGCCAATGCCTTCTATTATAATCTTTTAAAAGTACACACCATTTTTTTTTATTAATAAATACAGCACACTAGTACTACTACTACTAGTAGTGTTACGGTAGTCTATACTTTTGTATAAAGTGGCAATGGAGACATTAATATTATAAAAACTACCAAACATACTATATACCTTATATCAGGATAAGTCAGAAAAATAGCTAGTATACTAAAATTACATATGCAATACTTCAAATAGAAGTACTAGTATTCTATGCAGGGAAGTGCTAATATATTGAAAATACATTAAATTAATGAAACTACGCAATGCTACCAGAATTCGGCGGAAAATGGGAAACGGAGTGTCTTAACACTAAATTCCCTCTACCTACCCTGCTGTGTGCGGGATACAGCGTGAAGCTAAAAAAATAAATAAAATGAATAATAATTATCGACACTTCTATATGTTTAAAATAGACACTTTAATATAAAGTGATAACGTTGCTACTGTAACCCTTATTTTACGCTACAACTAAAGGCACTCGTAACTAAAAAATCTGCAAAAATATTAAATACTTCATTTCAAGCAAAGTCAGGATAAACAGCTAGTATTTTAAAATTAATTTCCAACGGTATTCAAGACATTATAAATGCAATGCTTCAACTAAAAGTACCCGCATGTCATACAGGAGAAATGCAAAAAGCCAATATCATCCAATTTATTAAAGCCTTCAGAAATTGGCAGAAAATGGGGAGCGAAATGTCTTAACACTAGTAGATTCCCTCTACCTACCCTACTGCGTGCGGGGTACAGCGTGAAGATAAAAAAATAAGTAAATAAGGAAAAAATAATTAAATTAATATTACAGGCACTAAAGCATATATTTACTTTGGAACAGCTTACCAAGGGCAGTGTTTCCAGGTTGATACGACATGGGTACCTTCAAAAGGCGCGGTTACCTCCACCTTAAAGGCTGGCAACGTCCTTGTAGCTCCTCTGGTGCGGCACAGGGCCGAAGGCGGCGGTGTTCACCTAACATCAAGTGACCCGAACGCTCGTTTGCCTTGTCCTTTAATAAAAAAAAATGTGTATCATATACGAGTAGACTTAAGTATAAAATAACATAAGCGGTGCTAAACCTTTGTTTTACGCTATAACAGGGACAGTAGTAAATAAGAAATATAAAGTAAAAAAGAAATCGGCGGAAAGTGGGGAATGGAGTGTCTTAACACTAGGTTCCCTCTGCCTACCCTGCTGTGTGCGGGATACAGCGTGAAGCTAAAAAAAAAAAAGAAATAAGCAAAGTCAGAATAAATAGCTCTAGTATTTTAAAATTAATTTCCAACGGTATTCAAGACATTATATATGCAGTACTTCAACTAAAAGTACCCGCATGCCAAGTTTTACATATCTCGATGTCTATCTTAGTATGAAGTTGGACGTCAGTCAGTCGGAATATTGGATATAAAAGCTGTATTTACATCGTGTCCACTTTGAAATTGAATCAAAAGTTTCCATCTGCATATATTAAATTTTATATTTGCCCAGTGCTTCCCTGAATGTTAAGTTCATATTGAGAACTCTTGGTTGTTTGAAAATTTTTCAAGTTTTGAAATGTTATTGATAGTATTTGTATGCTAATTGTGATTTTGTGTTGATGGTTTGTACGGTACAGTAGAGATATGTTGTGATATGTAGTGGGGTCAATTCCCATGTATTCGTTAAGCGGCGTTAAGTTCCGCCACTTAACACGCAATGCCTCCGAATTCGGCGGAAAGTGGGGAACGGAGTATCTTAACACTAGGTTCCCTCTGCCTACCCTGCTGTGTGCGGGATACAGCGTGTATTCGACCTAAATAATATTTTAGTATGTGATTAGGTTTGGTTAGAAAATGCAACTTTTATTTTTAAACTCTGATACATAAAACGTAATTGGCTCTGAAATGTGTGACTTGTAGAATGTAGCCTATTTATTTAGCTTAACGCTTTTCTCACATAATGGGATAGTCAGAACCAGAGTATAAAGACACTCCGTTCTCCACTTTCCGTCTCTAAGAAATAAGGCCACCTTTTTAGTTATCTTTTTTATCTTTCTCAAGCATTATTAATTTAACAATAGTAAAGAAAATAAATAAACTAACTTTTTTCAATATAATTTCTAGGCTTAACAACAAACGTGTTTACAAAGTGTTTGGCCAAAGTGTCACTTTTCTTCCACGTCACAATATATATAACTACTTAAGTAAACATTTTTTTATACACTTAGCACATAAGTATAGTCTCGCTGTCTGTTAGGAGACCGGTAACGAGGAATGCGTCAGCATCATTAGTTCATTACATTCACGGTTACGCCCTACGACACTGGAGAGGTTAGCACTTAGTGATAAGATGAGCGGGTAGCGATTTCGTATCTATTGTTATTAATCAGTTTCATATTATTTAGGAGGTTGCATACATGTTAGGTAGAATGTATCTAGTGTTTAGACACTCCGTTCCCTACATTTGCTATTAATTCATAATCATCGGGGCCTGTCGTGGCGCAGTGGCACGAACGTGCGACTGGTTGTGGGTTCGATTCCCACTCGAGGAGTGGAAATATTTAATATTTCCATTTTCTTCGCTCTAGTGTCGAGGCAAAGCGCGGCGTTAAGTTCCGCCACTTAACACGCAATGCCTCCGAATTCAGCTGAAAGTGGGGAACGGAGTGTCATAATATTAGGTTTCCTCTGCCTACCCTGCTGTGTGGATACAGCGTGAAGCTAAAAAAAAAAATAATCATCACGCGTCTCCTCTTAACTGAAACAAACATTGTGAACATATTTAAAGTATGACATATATTGTGCCCATTTCGTGTAAGCGTTTCATTTGTTATTTAGTTAGATAAAAAGATAAAGTTTACTAACTTTGCTTTGGCAGGAAAAGGTTATAAAATGAAGCTTGGCACCTTTTCCTACATAGCAGGGTGGCAGAGAGTAACCTACTCCTTTCTCCATTTCCCAACCGAATTCGAGACATTGACATCGAGATATCGAGATGAGTGTTGAGTGACAGGCGTAGAGAGGCATTGGTTTACGAGTATGTGGCTCTAAGTTTTATATTATTCACGAGAGTGGATAAAGTGAAAATAATTATATTATAATCATTACAGTCGATGGAAATCGAATACAAAACCATTTGCGATTACAATCAGACATTGTCCCACTGCGCCACGATGGCTTAAAAAAGTATAACATTTTTTTATTTGAAATATAAATATTTTACTATGTAACAAATCAAACTGTTACGTAAGTGATAGCTAATATTATTATTTCACTTCCCTCTAATGTACTTAAAGGGTGTTCGAGTGCTGGAAATTTCCCCTCTAACAGTTATAAGAGTTGTCACTTAACAGAAGGGGGTTGAATTTTAACGAGAAAATATAGATTTGTGAATATTCAGTTTAAAATTAATTCTAATTTTTTAAACATTTTTAAAGTGTTATTCCACACTTAGTACAATTGAGAAAGACATTTAAAGAAAGCCGCTGAGCGCACTGCTCAGTGGTGAGAGCGCTTGAACGGTATTCAGGAGGCGCGGGTTCGAATCCCGCTGCGTTCAAATTTTTATAAGTTTTCTTTAAATGTAATTCAAATTTCTGAAAACAAAGACTTTAGCTATTTTTTTTTAAATATCATACGCTGTTTAGTTTTCCTCAAGTTCGGTTCGAAGCTTAAATAGATTTTAGGTTTACAAATAATTTTAATTTTATAGACTAAGACAGATTTTTGTTACTTTCGTGGTCCATGAACCTTCAATAGTATGTGAGGAATATACCCACAGTATTTAGGGTTGACAAGTAAAAGATTATTATGGAATTTAAATTATGCCTTTGACTCTGCTACTTAACAAATTCAAAATCAAATTCATAATATTTTTAATTATATAGACTTTTGTAAGCACTTTTGAATTGTCAAATATACATTAAGCTAACACACATCATACTCAATATATAATATGGAAGACGGAGTGTCTTTGACATTAAGTTCTGTCTGACTACTCCGCTATGCGAGAAATATGGTGTGAATCTGTGATCCTAGGGGACTAACAGACTAAAGTATATTCATAAATAAATTATTATATATATATATATATATATATATATATATATATATATATATATATATATATATATATATATATATATATATATATATATATATATATATATATATATATATATATATATATATATATATATTTCTATGGAATAAAGGAGGCAAACGAGCACAAGGCTCACCTGGTGTTAAGTCGTACCTTCGCCCATAGACATCCACAACATTAGAGCTGTAGATGCGTTGCCAGCCTTAGGGATGTAGGACACAAGGAGAGAGGAAGGATGGGAATGTTGGGGATAGGGAAAGCTGGCTTGCATGCCATCGAACCGGAACACATCTTCAGATATTTGGCGGTTCGTCTTTGACATGATAGTGGTCGCGAGCCAGTCGGAGAACGAATCTCCTACCACCAAGCTACTGGGTTACCCGCCTTTTACGGGACGCTACCCAGCGGCGGAGGGGAAACGTATTCTTAACCCGTCCCCCCACGGGTAAAAAATGGACAATATATGGACATGTTATATATTATTTGTCATAACACAATTTCATTAAAATTGTACAAGTTAAAACTGTAATAGCATAATTTTAGATATATCTACAACTCAACTAATACATATACACTTGAGTGACAAATCCCACGCACTTTTCCTAGCTCCTCTCCGTTCAAGAAAATGGGTAATCACACAGTGAAATCATAGAATATATAGAAATTCCTTTCATTTAAGTCTAACATAAAAATAAACTTTGCTCAAATTCAGATACAATAATAGTAACAGGTTCATACCTGGCAGAAGCAAATATTTAATTAAGTTAATATGTCAATTCCGCTGCCAGCATTGTCTATGGGTTTATCCTAAAAACTTAATGGCGTCTGTTCGCTTGAGATACCGCGGCCCAAGAGCGCGAAACACCCACTCATTCTGACTTTGCCACTATTTTCTACGCTCTCTATTAGGTTCTTTGATTTATTTACTACAGGTTGTATTTACGGTTAAAAAGTAAATAGTTTGCTTTACCATAATGGAAAAATAAAAATAAATTAAATATAAATCGTTCTCCTGAATAAAAATAGAACCTACGACCATTGAATTGAATTGTCTCACTGTAACATTATGTCATTTAGTTCATTTTACAGATACTTCATATAATACTACTTATTACAACAATAACATAACATCAAACAAAGCATTTACAACTAAAAATAGAATAGTATAGTATAGTATAGAATAGGAAAACACTTTAATAAATAACAAACGTAACACAAAAATGTCGCATGAATATTCATATTTGCAACATTTATGTGTCAAAATTCAGCTGAATTTCAATGCCTCAAGCTACGGAATCCTGTAAACTCCGGCAAAATGCCAAAATATTCTTTTCCGTATACATACATATATTCATATGTATATATCCATATTTCAAATCGGTAACGTTACGGTGAATAGACAATTTTACTTTAAAACAAGACAAAATTCAAAAGATTTTTTGGTACTTTTTAATTGATTTCCAAGAGTTGACAAATAAATTCGTTGAAATTCAATTCGTTCATTCGTCAATCCAGTACGTGAAGTTTGAATTGGGAAAATGTTTTTTTAAAATTTAAACTAGTTATGGCGCGCGTCATGGGTTCGTATGTTTTGACGCCATTGTAGTGCAGTGATACAGTGTATGACTGTAAAAACGATGGTTTAGGTTTGATTTAAACTCGGAGAATGAATATATCTATTTTTTTTTTTTTATGGGATAAGGAGGCAAACGAGCTGAAGGCCCACCTGGTGTTAAGTGGTCACCTTCGCCCATAGACATCCATAACTTGAATGTTATGGATGCGTTGCCAGCCTTGGGAATGTAGGACAGAAGGAGGGAGGAAGGATGGGAATGGTGGGAATAGGGAGAGCTGGCTTACATGCCATCGAACCGGAACACATCATACGATGTTTGGCGGTTCGTCTTTGACATGATAGTAGTCGCGAGCCAGTCGGAGAACGAATCTCCTACCACCAAACTACTGGGTTACCCGCCTTTTACGGGACGCTACCCAGCGGCGGGGGGGAATTGTATTCTTAACCCGTCCCCCCACGGGTAAAAAATTTGTTTCATTTCTCCGCTGTTTTCCTGCCTTGCCCCATGAAGTGCGGCATTGAGTTCCGCAATTTAACACACAATACCCCGATTTTGGGCCTAGAACCGATTTAACACCACGCTAATCTATTTCTTATTATATGAAATGTTTTCTTTGTCATCATGTTCATTATATAACTTTTGACATATACATTTTTTTACAGCATAAATCTATATTTTTTTACGTTCACGCTGTATCTCGCACACAGCAGGGTAGGCAGAGGGATCCTAGTGTTAAGACACTCCGTTCCTCATTTCTATATTGTTAAAAAACATCAATTTCACGCTTTTTCCGACGTATAGCAGTCAGAGAGAATCTAGCCTAGGACGGAGTACAAGACACACACCGATCTCTACTTTCCGCCTCCCGAAATTGAGACATTACATACTGAATTGCGGGGCTCAACACCGCACTTTATCTCTGATACCAAAACGGAAAAATATAGATACATTAAGTATAAAATGACATTATAAATAGTTATAAATACAAGAACAACATTCGCACGTACTTCAGGTTATCAAAGAGCCGCGGGTTCCGTACGCCGCGTCGTATATATTCTGTTAGAGCCCAATAAGCGACGGTACGCCCAAGTTTGCCAACCTCTTCTAATTAATTTCTACTCCATACCGGTGAAATGGTGTGTGGTTTAAGTTATGGGTGAGAGCGTTTTTTGAAAAAAAAAATACTTAAGTATTTTATTTCTTAATTTTTTATAGCTTCACGCTATATTCCGCACACAGCAGGGTAGGCAGAGGGAACCTAGTGTTAAGACACTCCGTTCCCCACTTTCCTCCGAATTCGGAGACATTGCGTGTTAAGTGGCGGAAATTAACGCCGCGATTTACCTCGACACCAGAGCGAAATAAATGGAAATATTAAATATTTCCACTCCTCGAGTGGGAATCGAACCCACAACCAGTCGTTTACAGTCACACGCTTGTGCCTCTGGGCCACGACTGGCCACTTATTTCTTAATCTTATTTTTATATTATCGTTGTGTCGTACGTAGAGTGTTAATGAAACGAAATTAGTTCTTTTACGTGTTAAATTGTTATTAAAATAATTTCTTATATGTTTATTTATTTATTCAACTATTACAAAGTTGCAGTTACAGTATTGACAATTAAAACGAGATGTTAAATATACATTTTTAGAAAAATAAAGTAATTCTTATGATGTAAAATTAATCGAAAGTACTAAATATCCTTACAATAGTTATATAGTATTTTCAGAAGTATTGTGCGCCTGTGGCATTCCTTTTTTTCACCCTCTGCTTAACACTAGTATATGTGTTGAAGATATAATATTAAAGAAATAAATAAAAATACATAGTGATTTTGTTACAAAACGGAAAAAAACACTGCTTAAGTCTGCTTGTAGTATTTTGCATACGTCGAATATGAGTTGTATGCAACGTATGCAAATTAGACATAAAAATATACAAAAATCTATTATTTTACTTTGTTAACAATATTTTGCTAGAAAGAAGACAGACCAAAAAAATAATCACTAAATCATTCATTAAATAAAATTACACTTTTCTATAATGATATAATTATAGTATTATAAATCAATCTTATATTTCAATCAAAAGTTTTAGTCTTACACCATACACACTGTAAGTACGGACGATAGTGATATTAGTAAGCGCAGAATTGGTTATACAGGGTGAGAAAAGATCAAGGGAGCGGCGACCTTATGCTTACGTTTCATTTAAGTTTCAAGTGCACACGTAGCTAGAAGCTTGGCTTTCTACTAAATTCTGATACTGTATCAGCTAGTAACGGAAATATTGAATTTTGCATGCAACGTGTATAAAGTTTTCTAATATTTTAAAATGTCAAACGCATACTTGGGATTATAAATGTATATAGAAATTTTGTTTAAGAGACAAGGTTATGTGTTTTTAAAGCATTTTCAGGCATTTTCCCATATCTCGGGACTGTTAGAGAGTGTGTCATTTAATTTTTTGCTTTTCGGCCAAAATCAAGATATTGCAGTGTCAGTCTTGAGCAGCGGAACTCACTGCCGAGATTTCCCTTATTCACCAAGGTGAAGAAGAAATAAATATTACTTATGGTAATTTCTCCGAGTGGTCATCGAACTTAAAACCACCAACACAATCACACGATTAGAAAAAACGCGAAACTAACCAACACGCTATTTCTTATAAAAATTAAAACTGGATAATTTAATATTACCTTCCATGTTAAATGGAAAAACCTTTTATTTTTTTTGTGGAAAATGGAGTGACTTGAATCTACATTTTAAATTATAAATGTCTTCATTCAAATCTACTTTTTCGAGTACTTTTAAACCGAATGCTAATATAAAGCCACTACCGGCTTAGAAGGCAGTTCTGCTTTGTCTACTACTGTTCTCTCTGCCTACCTTACTAAGCGCGAAAAAGCGTGAAGTTTTTAGTATGTTTTTTAGCTTCACGCTGTATCCCGCACACAGCAGGGTAGGCAGAGGGAACCTAGTGTTAAGACACTCCGTTCCCCACTTTCCGCCGAATTCGGATGCATTGCGTGTTAAGTGGCGGAACTTAACGCCGCACCTTGCCTCAACACCAGCGCGAAGAAATTGGAAATATTAAATATTTCCACTCCTCGAGTGAGAATCGAACCCACAGCCAGCCGTTTACAGTCACACGCTTGTGCCTCTGCGCCACGACTGGAGTTTTTAGTATGTTGCCACATATTTTTTTATTGAGTAAATCAATTTCAATACCTATTTTTTTTTTCATCACCAATTACATTGATAATATTCTGATTTTATTACTAGTATCACTACACTACTACATTTTATTACTAACATCAGAACGACTAGTCCGACTTGGATGCAGTTTTCAGTGATAGATTCATGATCAATTGGCGCATGTACTTAAAACCAGGGGGCGCTGCACTACATTGATTATTAAAGAAAAATTACATCAAAATTAACATATCCGCCCAACACAAATAAGGAGATAGTAAATAAAAAAAAATAATAATATCAACATTTTACAGTAGTTTCATAATCACACAGCTGCTCTACACCGACCGCAGCTTTCAATTAGTGTCGCCCATTCACCCGCTGCCAATGTGACCGCAGCTTTAGCGCGTATTGTTAATACTGTTACTTTTTAGGTCTCTGCAAGTGAAAGTCTGATAGTGTAATGGGAATCGAGAGTAAAATCAATGGTTATGGGTTCAGTTCCTGACTAGATTAATGGTTTGTGAAATTTGATATATTGTTTGATTTTAAATTTTTTTTTTTTTTTTTTTTTTTTATGGAATTAAGGAGGCAAACGAGCAGAAGGCCCACCTGGTGTTAAGTGGTACCTTCGCCCATAGACATCCACAACATTAGAGTTATGGATGCGTTGCCAGCCTCGGGGATGTAGGACAGGAGGAGGGAGGAAGGATAGGAATGGTGGGAATAGGGAGAGCTGGCTTACATGCCATCGAACCGGAACACATCATAAGATATTTGGCGGTTCGTCTTTGACATGATAGTGGTCGCGAGCCAGTCGGAGAACGAATCTCCTACCACCAAGCTACTGGGTTACCCGCCTTTTACGGGACGCTACCCAGCGGCGGGGGGAATTGTATTCTTAACCCGTCCCCCCACGGGCAAAAATCTTATATCTTTCTACTTAAGAAACAAATGAGAGGGATAAGAAGTTAAATGGAACAGGGACAAAACCAAATATTTAACTATTTTATATGTCTCTGAAAATATATGCTCAGATATGTAATTTTGACTCAAGTCATGGAACTCATAGATCGCCGGACTCAATCTTACGAGAATAAAAAAAAGAAAATAATTGCATTATAATCAAACTCAAAGGGAAAATTGTTCAAAAATGTATACTGACGTACTTATACACTATTTTACAATGAATGAAAACCTAATTGACATACGTGAGTCTGAAACTCTTTATCCATTTTAGTATGTTTTTAAGTATTAAGTTATTTTAATATAATGAAAGAATTTGTCTTATAATTTTTCTAAATACTGTAAAAAATTATTATCTTATAAATAGCATCGCCTTTCGTTATTCTGCAAGCTAGTATAGTTTCAAAGTGTAAATCACGATCAATATTCCCGCTTGGTTTTAAAAACAGACATTTCAACCAATTGAATTTAAGATCAGCTGCTGAGTTTTCGCTGTCTGGCATAAGATAGTTCTATATTGATTATGAGTTATTACCCGCAAGTTGGGGCCAGTCGTGGCGCAGTGGCACGAACGTGTGGCTGTAACGGATGGTTGTGAGTTCGATTCCCACTCGAGGAATGGAAATATTTAGTATTTTCATTTCTTCGCTCTGTTATCAGAGGCAAAGGGCGCGTTAAGTTCCGCCACTTAACACGCAATGCCTCCGAATTAGGCGGAAAGTGGGGAATGGAGCGTTGTACCAGTAGGTTCCCTCTGCCTTCCCTACTGTATGCGGTATACAGCGTGAAGCTATAAAAATAAATAAATATTTCTCCAAATGAAAATCGAATCAACGATCACCACTTTTAGGCAAACTGTCACTGAGCCACTTTAGCGTCAATTAACCATTTTTTTGTAGCGTCAGACCTTTTACCGATAGCAGAATAGTTAGAAAGAATCCAGTGTTAAGATATTCCG
Organism: Dryas iulia moderata; assembly: GCA_019049465.1. Taxonomy (NCBI): domain Eukaryota; kingdom Metazoa; phylum Arthropoda; class Insecta; order Lepidoptera; family Nymphalidae; genus Dryas; species Dryas iulia. Next base: position 3,800,658 of record CM032440.1, read on the forward strand.
TTCCCCACTTAACACCTGAAATCGAGGCATTGTGTTTTGAGTGGTGGAACTCAACGCCGTGTTTTGTCTCAGATACAAGAGCCGAAATACGAAAATTATTTAAATATAATCCCTGATTGAGAATCGAACCCACAACCAATTGTATTATAGGCAGAATAATCTTGTTCAATATATTGATTGATATACAAGTATGTTCATAACTAGTGGCCCGCTTGCGGCTTCGCCGTGTGAACTACATAGCTCTTTCGTTATATTGCAACCCTCGAGGGCGGGTTTTTGAAAAATCAAGTACCCTATGTTTAACGTTGGATTATCAACTATATTTATGCCAAAATTCATTACAATCGATTTAGAATTAAGCGGTTATTTTAGCGTTAATTTAGCGGTTTTAGAATTTTCATATAAACTTTCATCCCCTATTTCAAGCCTTTAGAGGTAGATTTTTGAAAATATAAGTAGCCTATGTTTGACCATAGATTATTTACTACTTTCACTCCAAATTTCATTCAAATCGAACCGGTTAAATAGCCGTGAAAGCGTGACAGAAAAACAGACAGACTTTCGCATTTATAATATAAGTATGGATATTATTTTCCGCACAGCGTTATGAAATTAAAAGGCAGTAAAGCATGTAATGTGTAAAGTCGGGATTTACCAGTTACGTATATAATTAATACTGCAGTGATTTCGTGGTGTAGACATATAATTACCTTGATTGTGTATGACCAAATGAACAATATCTGTGTGCAAATTGCTTACTCTTGCCAAAATGGCTAATTGTGACATAACTATAGTTAATTATATTATTATATATATTTCTTTTAGCTTCACGCTGTATCCTCCACACAGCAGGGTAGGCAGAGGGAACCTAGTGTTATGACACTCCGTTCCCCACTTTCTGCCGAATTCGGAGGCATTGCGTGTTAAGTGACGGAACTTAACGCCGCCCTTTCTCACGAGAACAGAACGAAGAAAATGTAAATGTTAAATATTACCACTCCTCGAGCGGGAATCGAACCCACAACCAGTCGCTTACAGTCACACGCTTGTGCCACTGCACAACGACTGGCCCTGGTTAATCATATTCATAAGAATATTCAGTTACTTTTTTAATTTTAAAAGTGTAAATAATTGTGTAAATAATTACACACTTAAGAAGTTAAAAAAAATGGAATTTTAAGAATATCGAAGTAACCGAATGTAGCTGTCAGAGTGTTTAGTGCAAATATTTAAACGTTTTCTAAAAAAATGTTTTTCAATTTCCTATATAATTTGACTAGTCCTTCCTAATTTGGAACAACATATATGATAAAGCAATATGTGGACTGAAAATGACGTCATCATGTCGCAGTAGATCAGCATCTTACTGTCGAGCATTAGCGTGTGGGTTCGATTCCCATTCGGGGGAAAGAATATATTTAAATTATCTCCGCTCTGGTAAGACAAAAAAAAGATAATTACTTCCGCCTTTTGATACATAATGTTTTGAAGTCAGGAAAAAAACAGAGAAAAAAGTCCCTTTACATTATATCTCTCTGCGGAATAGAGAAAATGCATAAAGCTATCTATTGTGAAGTTGAACGACGTTAAGTCATTCTTATAAAGCTTAGAAAAGCTCAAAACTTTTTATCAATAGAACTTCAGCCCAAATATATCTTTCCTTTTTCTTACTGTTTACTAACCTCTTAAGCACTTCTAAAAAACTTTTGTTTAGTGAAACAAATACGAAGTTAATATTTCATTGTTATACAAAACAACAATTACTTGAGGATTTTGTTGTTTTTAGGTGATGTTTTGAGATTTGACAAAAAATTTTTTTCGATTAATAGAAGTTATTATATATTATTTAGAAATATTCCTTTTTTGGGGCCAGTTGTGGCGCAGTGGCTTAAACATGTGACTGTAAACGACTGGTTGTGGGGTTGGATTCTCACTTGAGGAGTGGAACTATATGATATTTCCATTTTCTTCGCTCTGGTGTCGAGGCAAAGCGCGGCGTTAAGTTCCGCCACTTAACACGCAATGCCTCCAAATTCTGCGGAAAGTGGGGAACGGAGTGTCTTAACACTAGGTTCCCTCTGCCTACCCTGCCGTGTGCGGGATACAGCGTGAAGCTAAAAAAAGAAAAAAACGCCTTCAAATCTACTATTCGATGCCATTGTGGCATAGTGAGAAATTCGATTTCAGATCATAGTGATTATGTTTGAATTATTTCAGCAAATTATTTACACGTTTTGTAAAGTGTTATTTCAGGACCATACATTGTGAGATATAAATAAAAAATAAATAAAATAATATTTTTTCTGCTCTATTGAATAAGAGAAGACGTAGAGATCAGTTCCGAAATCCAATACATAATGTGTGTATTCAGGCAGAAATTGGAGAAAGAAATATCTCTACCTTTTTTTTAACACCAGGAAATCCGTTACGGATACCAGCCCAAAAGGGGACTCGGGACGTGGTGATGTGGGACTCCGGTGAGGCAAGATGATAATGCCTCCGCTTACCCACTAAAAGCTGATGGTGCTTACTCTCGACCGCCACTAGCCAGGCCACAGGGACCGAATCAATCTTTCGAGGATACCGGCGGCGGGAGCTTACAGGGCACGTTGCGGAGTCAAGTGTGGTGTAGGTCACCCTTGATGGCCCTCTCGGAGTAGCGCACGGGAGCGACCGCGCGCGCCTACTCGGGCTGGGTGAGTAGGCGGTCAGCTAGCCCGTCGTTGACTGCCCTCTGGCCAGATTCTCTCTACCTAGCTATGTCAGGAAAAAAAATATGTACTAAATATAAATAGGTACGTTGATTGTATTTTTTATTCATATTTTCAGTTTTTATATTATTACAAAAATATAAGTCAATTGTTGTATTTTATTTATTAAGATAACATCGTAGCTAAGTCAGAATATATCTAACTTATGTAATAATTGCCGACTTTATATTTATTAGAAGAAGTATTAAATAAAAGAAATACTTAGACTTGAGTATATAGTAGCTCAATTATACTATAGATAACTGAAAACGTGGGTGATAGTGGCTTCGATTCCCACTCGGGGGAAAGGGGATATATAATTTTTTTTCTCCACTCTCACAACTAACATGCAATGCTTCGATTTCACGTAAAAAAATCCAGAACGGAGAGCTTTAACACTCAATTCTCTGACTTCCCAGCTACGCAGAAAAGCTTGAAGCTACATAAAATCATAATTACAAAACTATTATAAGTTAAGTTCAAGAAACATAAGCAATACTTCCATTTCGCTCGACAGTAATTTAGGCTTCAAGACAAAATAAATGGAAATTGTTCATAAACTGCCATAAAAATACGTTCTTGTTTTCGCGTTAATCTCTTAGGGACAATGTTATAGGTTGTAACTTCGTAATGGTCTTCTATACTTTTATTCTGGCAATATTTTATTTTACATCTCTGTGTTTGTTGTTATTAAAGGAAATTGCTTAGTTTTTTTTTTGGGGGACAAGTAAGTAATATTTGTGTTTTTTTGTATGTTATTGAAGATATCTTTTTGTATTGAGCTTTTGAATGTTTGTAGCAATGTAGTTATTTGATGTGAACTCGGTTCTCTTACTAAAAAACAGCTAAATTTCAAATATTTTGAGTCCTCTGATGTTTTACCAAAATAATTATTTAATTACAATAGATTTATTTATGTTTTTACAATTGATTTATTTATTTATATAAGGGTAGTCAGAGAGAACCTAGTGTCAAAAGTTCTTTTCTCCATAATCTACGGGAGAATTCGGGACGTCAACTGATTTAAAATGGAACCTACAGTCTTCATGTATACACCAAAATAGTCACATTACACCACGATGACCTCATTATTAAAATAGTCATATTAATTAATATTCTAAACACGAAAGTCTGTCTGTCTGTCTGTAACGATTTTACAGTTTAATTACTGAATCGATTTGAATGAAATTCAGATTTCGTAAAAATTAAAATGAAAATTTATAAGAAAATCATTATCCAACTAACTTAAACGAGAACACCAGCCGTGTCGAACACGTTGCTTTACTTGCAGGCGAAGCCGCTAGCGAGTCGCTAGTATAGTACCTTATACATTCTAAAAATTGGCTAAAATATGTAAACATAAAACAAAATATGGTCAGTCGTGGCGCAGTGGCACAAGCGTGTGACTGTAAACGACTGGTTGTGGGTTCGATTCCCACTCGAGGAGTGGAAATATTTAATATTTCCATTTTCTTCGCTCTGGTGTCTAGGCAAAGCGCGGCGTTAAGTTCCGCCACTTAACACGCAATAACTCCGAATTCGGCGGAAAGTGGGGAACGGAGTCTTAATACTAGGTTCCCTCTGCCTACCCTGCTGTGTGCGAGATACAGCGTGAACATAAAAAAAAAAAAATATATATATATATATATATATATATATATATATATATATATATATATATATATATATATATATATATATATATATATATATATATATATATATAATACATATTCGGAAAATGACAATAAATCAAACATAACCATTGTCTTGAGCGAGAATCGAACGAACCCATAATATCCTAAACGTAAACGCTGTTTGACTGTGTCTGTATGACTGATGACATAGTCAAAGCCGCAGGAAGCCGCTGGATGAGAGAGGCGAGCAATCGCTCTAAATGGCGATCTATGGGGGAGGCCTATGTCCAACAGTGGGCGACTTCCGGCTGATGATGATGATGATGAAACTCTGTTTCATTAAAAAATATACCTATTTATTCGAATAAAAGGCGTCAAAAGTCATTTTACATAGAACTAAAAAATTAAAAAAATTAAATAACTTCACGCTATATCCCGCACACAGCAGGGTAGGCAGAGGGAACATAGTGTTAAGACACTCCGTTCCCCACTTTCCGCCGAATTCGGAGGCATTTCGTGTTAAGTGGCGGAACTTAACGCCGCGCTTTACCTCGACACCAGAGCGAAGAAAATGGAAATATTAAATATTTCCACTCCTCGAGTGGGAATCGAACCCACAACCAGTCGTGTACAGTCACACGCTTGTGCCACTGGGCCACGACTGGCCACATACATACATAGAACTACATATAATATTCAGCTTCAAATAATATTCAATACAGACACTTCGCACGTTAGAGTTAGATATTACAAATGGCATGGCGGTACAACATGGGAATACAAGTGCTGTGCCGCAATGCAGTTTTAGTTTCCAGTAAGTGATATATATTAAATAAACTTTGCAGTTTGTTGCTCTGTGACTTAATGATTCGTTTTTTTTAGCTTCACGCTATATCCCGCACACAGCAGGGTAGGCAGAGGGAATTTAGTGTTAAGACACTCCGTTCCCCACTTTCCGCCGAATTCGGAGGCTTGCGTGTTAAGTGGCGGAACTTAACGCCGCGCTTTGCCTCGGACACCAGAGCGAAGAAAATGTGAATATTGAATATTTCCACTCCTCGAGTGGGAGTCGAACCCACAACCAATCTTTTTTTCGGTTTTCGTGCCACTGCGCCACGACTGGCCCATGGCCTTATCTACATTAGTTATATAGAAATTGTTCTATCATTAACCTTTATAAAAATTAAACGTGGACAGCTAATTAGTTTTCTTTTATTAAAAATACTACCTGAGAAGGTAGTATTTTTTGTATCCGCTGGCAATACAATTTTATTACACCAAAATCAAAAACTTTGTAATCCTAAACAATCAAATCACTTCAAAATATTCCAAAATATAGAAACCGAATCTTTATTATGTATTTAGCCTTATTTGTAATGAGCTTTTTAAATATTAAATATACGTACATGGATTCAAAACTCCGAACATTGTTCTCCATTGGGTCGACTTCTCGCCTCGGGCGAAAAGTCCGCTATGAATTATTTGCAAATGTTAAATTTTATATTTAAAGATACAAATTAAGATGAAAATTAAGATATGGCTAAGCCACTGATGGTTACTGATTCGATTCACAGCTAAGGGATTTTTTTATATTTATTAAAGGTATATATTATATACGAGTGTACTCACTCGCTAAAATAAATTCAAGATAAAATCACAAACAAAAAAAGGAATAAAAGCTGGAAAGTACAGGAACCTCGAGTCTGTGGCGACTAAAATCAAACAGAAAAAAAAAGGTATATATAGTTGGGGCCAATCGTGGCGCAGTGGCACAAACGTGTGGCTATAAACGGATGGTTGTGGGGTGGAATCCCACTCGACGATTGGAAATATTTGATATTTCCATCTTCTTCGCTCTGATATCGGGGTAAAGCGTGGCGTTAAGTTCTGCCACTTAAACAGGTAATGCCTCCAAAATTCGGCGGAAAGTGGGGAACGGAGTGTTTTAACGCTAGGTTTCCTCTACCTACACTGCTGTATGCGGGACGGCGTCTATATAGTTTTTCCTTAACTGAATACATGAAACGTGATAGTATGTTATTTTGTAGCTTTACTCCGTTTTGCCTATAGCAGGGTAGTTGGAGAGAACCTAGAAATTAGACACTCCATTCTACACTTTCCGCCCAGAAACTAGACTACCGTACCAGTGAATTGAAATATCAAACCTGAACCTACGACCTATCGCGTTTACAGTCAGGCCCTCGGACTGAGTCACGATGGTTTGTAATAGAATAGTAATTGCCCGCTTCGTAAATTCCTACTTAAATCAGTGTAAGTAGAAGAAACTTAGTATGAAGACACCCTTCTTCCCCACTTTCTTCTTCCAATTTTCAAGACTACACAACTATACAAGACTAACAGAATTAAAAAAAGAGTTTAAGGTCACAAAGTTAACGCAAGCACTGTCAATGTTACGTATATTATATAAATTAAAACAAATAAACTTTACTACAAAACGTTTAAAAATTTGAACGCAGCGGGATTCGAATCCGCCCTAACTACTACTACTTAGAAACCATCCAACTTCTCTCTCTCGGAAACCCTTGGAACTTAGAGCGTTTCCCAAAGACGCAGGTTCGAATCCCGCCCCTTAAAAATTTCGCAAATTCAAATTATTTCCAAATGAGAAAAGTTTTAACTTTAAAGTACACCTTAAGCTATACAAACTTTAAACTATACACATTAAAAACAGTTGTGGCCCAGTGTGACTGTAAACGACTGGTTGTGGGTTCGATTCCCACTCGAGGAGTGGATATTATATATCCATTTCCTTCGCTCTGGTGTCGAGGTAAAGCACGGCGTTAAGTTCCGCCACTTAACACGCAAGCCTCCGAATTCAGCGGTAAGTGGGGAACGGAGTGTCTTAACACTAGGTGCCCTCTGCCTACCCTGCTGTGTACGTGATACAGCGTGAAGCTAATAATAATAATAATAATAAGGGGTGTAAAGGGGTAGTAGTGTAAGTGTTTCAAACTACCCTAATTGCCAACCTCCCCTGCCCGTGGTACACCCTGCTGCTAACTAACGAGGCTCTGGCGACCGTCTGGTGGCGGTATACCCACCAGTTTAAGCTGTCTCAAGGCTCAAAGAACATACGTGTAATGTTCAACAGAGGCTGAGGCAGAACAACCATTATCAGTGTAGGATGATGGTTTAGGGCGGCGGTGGAAGAGTATCTTGCATACCAACAGCGGCGCCCACAGGCTTAACAGCTTACTACGCACCCTCGTGTCCTGGAAACGCACGTTGGGTTTTCAATTCCAATTAAAATATAATGAAAATGCAACCAATATCCATTCCCCAAGTACCCGGGGGTTCTGACAGTGATGCTAATGATGGTAGGCAGATATCTGTCGGAACCAGGGGAGAGAAGAATCTCCGGGTGGCGGTCTCAAACCATCAAACGACTAGGGCTTTTCCAACGGACACTGTTAAGCACAACGAACTAAGTATTGAACAGAGATTGATAAGTAGTCAGACAACGCGATATAATCTAAGAAAACGAGAACAAGTAAACACAATACACCGAAATATCTAACACAATATGACCAAGAGTCAATTTCGTCTTTAGCATCCGACCACAGCTCATTTACGTCCCATTCATCATCCTCTATTTTGCATAGTTTACCGAGTAGGTCTGGCTCCTTATCACCTAACAGTAATGGACCAGTGGACGTTATGCAGATGGCAACTGCCATAGATTCTGCACCGCCTCTGGCCAAAATCGTACGCGAAAAAAGTGGACATTAGACATGAATGAATTCATATGGCGTACATACTTAACAATAACATGCTTAGAAACAAAAAACCGCGGTTATCTTGATTTGTTACATAAAAAATTCACTGAAAAATATAAAGACTTTGACGTTTCAAAACAAAGAATAGGAGTTCAGCGTAGGGCCATTCTTAAGAATAAACTTTTACCACAATACGTATTAAATGAAATTAGGCAAGATGTTCAAAGAAATATTGATGGAAGGAATTCTACAGCACAGTCAACCCCAAACAATACTGAATCAACTTTAACAACATCGTCAACACGAATACGATGGGCTGATGATATCAATGAAGCCATCATTCGAACATATTTTAAAATAACGAATCTAGAATCTAATAAGACATCTTACCGAAGCTTTTACACATTTCCATCACACAACAATTTCCAATCATATCTCACGTATCTGAACAACGAATTGCGGATCAAAGGCGGTCTATCGTACATAATAAGCTGTTACCTGCAGAGAGAATAGAAGAAATAAGAAATGAGGTAAAACAAACATTAACAGCAGTGAATGACAGAACAATTACAAATTTTAACAGTTTAAGTAATAATAGTACTCAGAATTTATCTAGAGGTATTGCCCACAGTTTTAATAATAAGATCATGCGAGGTGAATATCAAACTCCACCAGATTTCGACACAAAAATACAAGAAACCTTTGAAAAAACTCATGAAAAGTTCATAAATACTGATCCAACTACCAGACCATTTATACCAAAACAAAACACATCAAAAAGGTTAACATATATAGTTCAATATCTAGATAAAAATATCCTACCTCAGTACATGACGAATGACACCGATTTCATTACAATACAAACTATTATATACTGTGCAGCGTATTCAGCAGCGATTTGTAACGGCTCCAAAATTAATAATAATGCACCATCTAACTTTCCAAACAAAAATAAAACAAATAGTCCAATATGGAAATTAAGGATGCAGAAACAGATTGATAAACTTAGAAGAGATATTGGTAGATTAACTCAGTACATACAGGGAAGTAGAAGCGATAAGCTCAGGTTCCACGTAGCAGGTATTAAAGAAAAATTCAAAATACACTCACGATATGAAGAACCAAACGTGACAAATGAACAGTTTCTTGATAGCTTGAAACAGAGACTCTCTGCAAAATCTAGTAGACTCAGAAGATATGACAATTGTAGCTTAAGGAAAAAACAAAATAAACAGTTTGTAAATAATGAAAAGATATTTTACAGACAACTAAATCAACAGACGGGTAATATTCATCAAAAACCAACTGCAAAAAAATTACCTACTACAGAATGTATGCATAATTATTGGTCGTGTATATGGAGTAATAAAACAGAACATAATAAAAGTGCCGAATGGATACCAACTCAAGTAGAAAACAATAGGAATGTTCCGCAAATGAAATTTGACAATATACCCATAGAAACATTTACAAAGGTTCTCAAAATGGCACATAACTGGAAAACACCCGGGTCGGATCATATTCATAACTACTGGTATAAAAAGTTTACTACAGCACATCCTATATTGATAAAACATTTAAATACATTCATCACAAACCCTAATTCTATACCGAACTATATAACACAAGGAATTACATTTATGATATCAAAAGACAATACCGATACCCACAACCCAGCAAAATATCGGCCAATAACTTGCTTACAAACTATTTATAAAATACTTACGTCATGCATTTCACAGCTCATAGACGAACATATTACTAACAATGACATACTCGCACAGGAACAAAAAGGTTGTCGTAAAGGCAGCCAAGGATGTAAGGAACAACTTGTAATAGACTCAGTTGTAACGAAACAAGCTTATGCCAATAAACAAGATATATTTACAATGTACATAGACTACCAAAAAGCCTTTGATTCAGTACCTCACAGCTGGCTACTTCAAGTTTTACGTCTATATAATATAAGCCCAACTTTAATTAATTTCTTAGGACACCTAATGCAATACTGGCGAACTAAACTTAAGGCAGGGAATGGCACGGAGATTATAGAAACTGAAGAAATTCCAATTAGACGAGGCATATTCCAAGGAGACGCTCTTAGCCCTCTTTGGTTTTGCCTGGCATTAAACCCACTTTCACACATGTTAAATAGCATAAACTATGGCATGAAAATTGTTGCAGACCAGAAGCTAACAACGGACTTAATATCACATCTCCTTTACATGGACGATATAAAACTGTATAGCAATAGTGTGAATTCTTTAAATAAGTTAGCAGATGTGGTTCAGGTGTTCTCTAGAGATATTCGTATGGAATTTGGCATAGGAAAATGTAAAACGTTCTCGTTTAGCAAGGGAAAATTACAATTAAATAATTATGTTTAGATACGGGAGAAAAGATAGATTCATTAGATCACAACAGTTCATATAAATATCTAGGCTTTCAACAAGATCGTCAAATTCGCCAAAAAGTTACTAAAATAGAACTAACTCGTAAATTTAAGCACAGACTCACTTCAATTTTGAAAACAAATCTGAACTCTGGGAATACTATAAGAGCCATTAACACATACGCTATCCCAATACTCACTTATTCTTTCGGAATAATAGCTTGGTCGCGGATGGACTTAATTAAATTACAACGAATCATAAATACTACTATGACAAAGCAACGTAAACATCATCCACGGTCATGTGTACAACGTCTTACACTGCCCAGGGAAGAAGGTGGTAGAGGCATTATTGACATTATTAATTTACATAACACACAAATTACATCATTACGAAATTATTTTTATAAACAATCAGAGAAATCAAGTTTGCACAAATTCATAGTTACAGTCGACAAACGTTTAACACCACTTAACCTACAGGACAGAACAAAACAAATCAACGAAAACATAACGCAAAATGCTGATAAGATAGCAGAATGGACTCAAAAACCTCTACACGGAAGACATCGCCAGGACTTGCAGCAACCACATGTCGACTTAATTGCGTCGAACGCTTGGCTGAAGCGTGGTGATCTTTTCCCCGAGACTGAAGGTTTTATTCTTGCCATACAAGACCAAGTAATAGAGACAAAAAATTATCTAAAATATATAATCCGCAAACCAAATATTATAGATACATGTAGACATTGTCATAGTAGCTCGGAAACAATACAGCATATAACCAGCGCCTGCAAGTCTATAGCCCAAACCGACTATGAACATCGTCACGACCAAGTAGCGGCCATAATTCACCAAAATTTAGCGTTCCAATATAAATTAATAACCGAGAAAGTATCATATTATAAATACAAACCACAACCAGTTTTAGAAAATGACAAATATAGAGTATATTGGGATAGAACAATAGTAACCGATAAAACGATATGCTACAATCGACCGGATATAACGGTTTTCGATAAAACTTGTAATTCTGTTTATTTTATTGATATTTCTATTTGTAACACGCATAACTTAGATTCAACATTTACTGAAAAAATAACGAAATACACGGACCTCGCTATTGAGGTTAAAACGCAATGGAAAGTTAACACTACAAAAACAATTCCTATCGTTCTATCTACCACAGGTGTAATACCCTATGCATTACATCAAAGTCTTAACACACTCCACATGCCACCTTTTACACATATTCTTTTACAGAAAGCGGTAATTCTAAATACATGCCGAATAGTACGTAAGTTTTTATCTCAAACTTAAACTCTACACCTTTAAACGTATCACATTTTCTACTCTTTATGTATTCTTACATTTTCATTTATTTTCTTCTTATCCAAACTATGCACTTGGCCTGGGCCCGTGCTTAGTTATTATGACCTTCCGCTGTCGAAGAGAATACTTAAAAACGAAACAAATAATAATAAATAAAAAAAACACACTTTCCTCTTTACAATATTAGTATGGATATACGTATGACGTTAATATATATGTACATGTCTGTCTAGTTCATCATGAATATTATCGCTTGCTTATGCAGAGCGCGCTGCCAAACACAAACTAGCTAGTAAGTAACTTGAATTGTTGCTTCACAGTACAAACTACTACATACTAGTGGTTATGTTAAAGAAAAGATAACATTTTATAACATGTTACTAAAACATGTAGAATAACAATAACAGTTTTTGAAAACGTGTAAAAATTTTGTGCGGATTTGATTTCACGTCCACTAAGCCATACGTTCATTGGATTTTTATTTAATTTTTTTTTTAATTTAGCTTTGCCTCGGTATCAGAGCGAAGAAAATGAAAATATTAAATATTTCCACTCCTCTAGTGGGAATCGAACCTATAACCAGTCGTTTGAAGTTACACGTCTGTGCCACTGCGCCACGACTGGCCACTAACCTTTTAAAGAAACATAAAATACGAACCCGCGCCTCTTTAAACCTATCTGAGCGTGTAACTATGCTACGAGTCTTCTCAGAACTCATATATAATCTAAAAGACACCAAAAAAAATTCTAAAACATACAAAACAGTCAGGGGCCAGTCGTGGCGCAGTGGCACGAACGTGTGACTGTAAACAACTGGTTGTGGGTTCGATTCCCACTCGAGAAGTGCAAATATTTAATATTTCAATTTCCTTCCCTCTGGTATTGGAAGCGTTAAGTTCCACCACTTAACACGCAATGCCTGCGAATTCGTCGGAAAGTGGGAAACGAAGTGTCATAACACTAAGTTCCCTCTGCCTACCCTGTTGTATATGCGATAAAGCGTAAACCTTTTAAAATAAAAAAAAAACATACAAAACATTTCTTTCCAAACCTCATTATAAACAATACTAAAACAAAGATTGCACACAGAGAACAAGCGTACAATATTTACTGATTTCGCATCCTCCCTTCCATATCACCCCCTTTGGTTCCACACAATACAAGTTAACTTAATGACCTATGAACCCCCGATTTGCGTACCTAATGTGTTTTTAATGACACACTCCGCTATTGAATGTCATTTAATATAGCTAACGAAATTTACAGCTTTTGTAATCTTCTAAAAATATACACTTATGGGTAAAGCTTGGTTTACAATGAGTGGTTTACTATTTATTTGGAGGCTTATCTAGTAGGCTTAATTTCAGGTGGAAAGTGGAGAGCGGAGTGTTTTCACACTAGGTCTGTCTGGTCTCTGGTCATAATAAGTGAGAAACTGTAAAAAGTATGTAAAATATAGTGATTTTTCACTACTTTAACACTTCTTAAAAATATCATTAATTTTTGTTTTAAGTTAATGAATAAGAAAGAAATAATCTAAAGTCAGTCAAACTCTTGTCCTTTAAGATTTTATACTAAGTCTTAATAGAAAGTGGGAATTTATATTTACTTATATGATATAAATATATATGAATACTATTTGCCAACATTTATATGAACATTTATATTAAAAAAGCTTTTAAAGAAAACGTATAAAAATTTGAACGCAGCGGGATTCGAACCCGCGCCTCCTGAATACCGTTCAGGCGCTCTCACCACTGAGCCATGCGTTCTACTAGCCGCTGCGTCGAAATTCTTATACGCTTTATTACAACTTATTTATGTTGTTAGCATCTCTGTAGAGAGATTTTTACAAATTTCTGCTACCCAAAGATTATTCTACGAACAATCATTTGGCAAGAGAGAATGCTATTTATTAAATACTTTTAAACATTTTCAAATTTTTATACGTTTTCTTTAAATGTCTTTTTCAATTTTCCTAAGTGTGGAATAACACTTTAAAAATGTTTAAAAGTATTTAAAAAAGCTTGTTATTTTCTAAATCATAAAATATTTACTAAATAGCATTCTCTCTCGCCAAACGATTGTTCATACAATAATCTTTGTATAGCAGAAATTTGTAAATATCTCTCTAAAGAGATGCTAACAACAACAATAACCTTGTGATACGCGTAAAGGTCTTTCTATACAGCCGGATATAGAACACATAGCTTAGCGGTACAAGCGCTTGGACTTGGACGGTCTCCAAGAGGCGCGGGTTTGAATCCCTGAAAAAAATTTCGTTCATATTTAGATATGTTATCAATGTTTTTTCAATTTCCTATGCGCGTGATGATATTACTTTGTAATTTTTTTTTTTTTTTTTTTTTTTTATAACTTCACGCTGTATCCCGCACACAGCAGGGTAGGCAGAGGGAACCTAGTGTTAAGACACTCCGTTCCCCACTTTCCGCCCAATTCGGAGTCATTGCGTGTTAAGTGGCGGAACTTAATGCCGCGCTTTGTCTCGACACCAGAACAAAGAAAATGGAAATATTAAATATTTCCACCCCAAATGCTAAAATCCTTTTAATATGTTAGTAGTCTTGGTAGTTTTCATCCGTATTAAAGCCTTTCAAGCTTATTTCTACAGATATCGATATTCAGTTACACGTTGAACAGTTGAATTCAAGTTAAATTGACAGCCGTCTTGAGACAAGATGACATATATTCGAATGGTAATTGGCATCTTATACTATGTCAATAATAATTGGTACATAATTCCATATATCTATTTCCCTATAGAGAAACTAATACTGTTCACTGTTCGTTGTCTAAACTTAAATATTATATTAATTTAAGTAAAATTAACTTTTAAATATTGGCAGAAAGAACTTAGTTGTGGCCAGTCGTGGCCCAGTGGCACAAGAGTGTGACTGTAAACTACTGGTTGTGGGTTCGATTCCCACTCGAGGAGTGGAAATTATATTTCCATTTTCTTCGCTCTGGTGTCGAGGTAAAGCGCGGCGTTAAGTTCCGCCACTTAACACGCAAGCCTCCGAATTCGGCGGTGCGTGGGGAACGGAGTGTCTTAACACTAGGTTCCCTCTGCCTACCCTGCTGTGTGCGGGATATAGCGTGAAGCTATAAAAAAAAACTTAGTTATAAAAATGTTCTGTTTCGTTGTTCTTGCCCTTATACAGTATATATTTACAGGTATAACCGGTCGTAGTTCAGGGGGACAAAGTTTGACTGTAAACGTAATTAGTTGTCGGTTCGATTTCCGCTTGGTTAAATCATTGTATTTAAATTATTTTCATTAGGCCGCTCTAGTAGGAACACAAAGCAGAGTTGAGTGCCGCTACTTAAATCTAGTATCTCGAATTTCGACGAGTAAAGAATAAAGTGTTTTGACACTAGGTTGCTTTCTGCCCTCCTATGTGGGAAAAAGCGTGGAATTAATGGATATAAAATATTATATACCATTATATAAGAAGCGGTAATTATTTTACGCAACTTAGAAAAGCAATGAAAAAAAAAAGCTTTATAATTCAGTCAACTTTCAAAAATTTATCAACGGATTCTTTCAATCTTATCAACGGATGTACCTACTAGAAAATTGAAGATTTACATATTCTTAATAGATTTATAACAACAAATTCCATTTATGTATGTCAAAGACAAAAAACACCTTTAATTCTAACATTAGTCCAACACAAAACTTATTTGTGGCCAGTCGTGGCCCAGTGGCACAAGTGTGTTCTGTAAACGACTGGTTGTGGGTTCGATTCCCACTCGAGGAGTGGAAATATTTAATATTTCTATTTTCTTCGCTCTGGTGCCGAGGTAAAGCGCGGCGTTAAGTTCCGCCACTTAACACGCAATGCCTCCGAATTCGGCGGAAAGTAGGGAACGGAGTGTCTTAACACTAGGTCCCCTCTGCCTACCCTGCTGTGTGCGGGATACAGCGTGAAGCTAAAAAAAAAAAAACAAAACTTATTTGCTCATTTAATCAGCACCATTGCGTAAAATTGTTATTTTTATGGGAGAAATGTGTGAAAGGCCTTAAGAATTATAATTATTTTCGGGGCGAGGACGTTTTAACGCTAATGAGGTGTCATCCGATGTACAATTAACGATCATAATGGTAGCATTTCAATTTTGCCTCGCGGATTGTAAGCGGGCTGGTATGGAAGAATGAAATAGGTTTGAAAGTATGTTAAGTGCAGCTGTGAGTGCAGCTTTTCTATGTAATTGTCCTTATTTATATTTATAAATGCGAAATGTAGTGGGTTATATAATATCGAAAATGAAAATTGTATATATGTATGTATGTATTTAGACGGGAAGTACTGTAATTAGTAACGAGATTATGATAAGCCGCATTTAGAGGAAGGACCAAATCAAAGTCTAGGAAAAGGAAAGTCTCTCAAACGTTTATTTAAAGCTCTTCCAAAGGTTTTGCAATATAAAAATTTAAAGAAATATATCATTATTACTACGAAGAGCTAATTGAAGAACGAACTCGTGATTATGATGCATCAGCCTTGATAAACCCAAGGATCTCTTACCTGAAGGGGCCTGCCCCCACGTGAGCCATCCAAAAAAGAAGATTCTTTTGAGCCCAAGAAAAATGAGAAATATCGTAGAAATTATCTAGTAAAGTTTTATGTTCTGGTCAAAGAATAGATATTGTATCACTAGGTTCTTACGGAGACCAAATAGAAATGTAAAGCGAAGTAACTTAACTCAATTTATTAGAACATATATATACAAAGTTAGTTTTAAAAACTAAAGATTACTAAAGTAATTTAATAGCAAAATTTCTTTGGTTAAGTTTCAGTCAGTGTTAATCCTAACCATAATATATTTCTTTCAATTTTCTTCTCCGGTAAGAATACATGATCTTAAAATGAATACCAAAGTGCCTAGACATTAACTTCTCTCTGCTTATCTTGTTAAACAGGAAACAGAAGGACTTATGTTTCTGATACCAAGGCTTGAAAGGACCAAAATTGTATTAATAACCTCTAGATTATAACTAACAATTAAATACATGAAAAACCTTTAAACCTACCCCTACATATTCATAACGCTTCCCACCGTATAGGAAAGCATTGTGCCCGTATATCATTCTATTTTCCTACCCCCAAAGATTTATTTACCCCCTAATTCAAAGCGAATTCACTTGACGTTGTTGAGGAAAGCCCGGCGTATAATTTATGTTAGTGCCAGAATTTACATTACATGTCCGTTTCGGACGTGAACGTTGACCTTAATACTGCTCTTTATTTATGTATGCTTTAGTTAATTATGATTATGGTATGAAATGATTTGATAATGTTAGATAATAATATTGAAGATCTGAAACTTAAAGAACTGTACCTAAGTGTCTTAAAAGTCACAAAGTTAAATATTTTAAGAAATTACTTGGGGAAATTTAAGGCCACTATGGCGTATGATGTCTGCGTTGACTGTTAACTCGTTTCACGCTTTTTCCCGCAGTCAGAGAGGACCTAGTGCCAAGACACTCCGCCCTCCACTTTCCGCCGGAAATCGAGATATTACATGGGGCAACTTAACACCACGCGTAAGTACCAATATAAATGTCAATATAATCATTCCCCAGAATGAAAATCGAATCCACAACCGTAACGGCCGACTCTAAATTCTTCTTAATTCTTTATATAATAATTTTGTGGCCAGTCGTGGCCCAGTGGCACAAGAGTGTGACTGTAAACGACTGGTTGTGGGTTCGATTCCCACTCGAGGAGTGGAAATTATATTTCCATTTTCTTCGCTCTGGTGTCGAGGTAAAGCGCGGCGTTAAGTTCCGCCACTTAACACGCAAGCCTCCGAATTCGGCGGAAAGTGGGGAACGGAGTGTCTTAACACTAGGTTCCCTCTGCCTACCCTGCTGTGTGCGGGATATAGCGTGACGCTATTTTTTTTTTTTTAATTATAATTTTTAAAACACGTACCTAATATATTAACTTAGAAATATTGACGAAAAATCCAGTTTTATCTAACAAAAACGTTACATTCGTATTGAGATCAATCTGTTAACATTAATCCTGGGCATAAAGCTCGTGTAATATTTTGTTGTACCAAATTGCCTAAAATCGTCAGCTGTTTCTGTAATATTAGTGTTACTACCGGAAACTATAATATGATTGTACTTTACTACGCTTGTTAACGTATTGATGTGTAGTTAGTAGTTACTATATACGATATCGAGTTCGTTTGACAGTTGTGTGTTTTTAAAAGAAGTTATTATTATTAACATTTTAATAACTGGCTAAGTAATTAAGACAATTTAGTTTCTAGCTTCAAAAGGTGAGAAAGTAGCCCATAGTCTCTTTTATATCTCGATGTAAAGACAGAGGATAGAATTAGGATTTCTAAGTCGCAATTAGAACTAGTGCAAGTGAGATACCATTGTATTAAATAATAAAATTGAAACTTTTATGTTTGAATATAGCAACTGGCCAGTTTCCCACCGGCTCATCTCGGCAACTGACTCCTAAGTCGATGATAACTTCAGGTTCATTCGACAATTCAATATTCTTACAAGAATTTATGTATTTGAAAAATTTATATTTTCAAAATTAATTCGAATAGGCTTGAAAAGCCCATTAATACTCTCGTATTTTCACTCTCTTTTTTCTATACTCTCTCTCTATTTAACTAAACCTCGAATGATGTAATTTCAATATTGGAAAAGATGATGTATCTATAAAAAAATAAAACTTTCACGTATCTGTCTAACATAACAATAGTAAATACTTCACCAAAAAAATAACTTTCTCGCGATCGAATACAGATATAAATCGAAGTCCATAGTAAAATAAAACCAAAGAAGAAATAAGCGTGACTACGATAAAAACGTAACGTGACGTGAAGTCATGTAATATACAGAGATCAATCCGTCACTCGTGTAATCCGAGTGACAGGCGTGCGTGTGTTATAAAGGATTTGTTCATATATTTTTAGTTTCACGCACTTTCACGTATAGTCTACCCTAGGCAGAGAGAAAATAGAGAGAAGACACTACGATTTATGTTCTTTTTGCAGCTTCAACTTTTTTGCCGTGTAGCTGGGTAATCAAGAAAAAAACTTGTCAAGGCACTCCCTACTTCACAGTCAATTAGAAATCGAGGCCACGTGTTGAGTGGCGAAACTCAACGCCGCGTTGACTCACGCCAAAGCAATGAATTAAAAAATTTACATTTTTAAAAGATATATAAAGAGGTTGAACGTAGTGGGGCTCGAATCCGAGCCTCTTTGAAACCGCCCACGTGCTCTGATCGTAAGGCCATCGTTCCATCCGTCTATGTCGCAATTTTACATGATTTTTAGAACTCATCTTTATTGTTATCACCTTTCGATCGTATTGTAGAAATTTTGTGTTGAATAACAAAACTAAACGCCGCGATTTGTCTCACTTCCACCAGACACTGTCCTACTACACCGTCCTCTAAACCATACAACATTGTATTTTTGGTCAAAACACATTATTATACACATTTCTCCATAAAGTGGAGCAGCAGAATTTCGAAAATTACACGACTCAATATACAATGTCTCGATTTCGGGCGGAAGATGGAGGACGGAGTGTCTTAACACAATATACTCTCTCTCTCTCTCTCTCTCTCTCTCTCTCTCTCTCTCTAACTACCCTTTTATGCTAAAAATACATGAAAATAATAATCTACAAGCAAAATATCTATTCTAATATCATATAAAAATACAAAAACACAATCTAGGAAATACAATATTCAAAAATCAAACTGTAAACGCGATACATTCACTAAAAACGTAACACGCTTTGATCAATCGGCAACTTCGATACATACTGGAGATGCACAGAATATACTCGTATGGATCGAGATTCACGATATCGAGATTCAAAGTATAGTAGTATTTAGACTGCTAAGGCGATCGGTTTGAAATATTTATTTAAAATATCCAACTTCCATCTACAAAAGTATATTGAATTTTATAAAGCCTGACGCTTTGAAACACCTGGAGGCTTATCTCATACGTAGAAGGCTTTTATTGAATACATTTTACCTACATACATATATGTTTAAAAGAGGTTTTATATAATGAGTTGCTAAAAGATTAGTTTTATGATGTTTCTTCAAGGGTAGAGAGAATTTTAGAGTTCACTCCGTTCTCCGCTTTCAAGGTATTATGAACGATTCCACTCCGAAGAACGATTCAATGGAATTCAATGGACCCACAATGGTGGGTCAGTATGACAGCGTATGAGCGTAAACGTTATGTTTGTGGGCTTAAATCGCACTCGGGGAACAGAATATTTAAATTATTTTCATATTTCTGTTCTGGTGAGAAGACAATTTTATCGAGGCACGGCGTTGAGTTCCGCCACCTTATACAATGATTCGGATTCAGACGGAAAGTGGAGAATCGAATATTGGAGAGAGAGAGTGCTGTATCCTAACATCGCGTTTTTCCTATGTGGATAAGAAATTTGTCGCAACTACCGCGTGTACTGTCAGACATTGTTCTGAGATAGCTTCTTAAAGTTAATTTTTTGAACGATATTTTATTGTAATTGTGTTATAATTAAGACATTTGACAATTGTAAGGTACATGCACAGAGCAGGGTAGGTAGAGGGAACCTAGTGTTAAGACACTCCGTTCCACTTTCCGCCAAATTCGGTGTTAAGTGGCGGAACTTAACGCCACGCTTTGCCTCGACTCCAGAGCGAAGAAAATGGAAATAAATATTTCCACTCCTCGAGTGGGAATCGAGCCCACCACCAGTCGCTTCACTGTGACTGTGCCACTGCGCCACGACTGGCCCCAACACATATAACAACATTTTTAGAAAACAAATAAAAAAAAATAACAAAAAAAATTTGAACCCTAACCAACTTTGACCGTTAAATCATGCATTCGACATCTGGCAAAAAAATTTCATATTCTTACTAAGAGAGACACTTAAAAACATTAAAATATTTAATTTTTTATTTGGACATATCAAGTCAAAGACGTAATATAAGATAGATCGTTTGAGAATGTTTCCACTTGGTTCTGGCACCAGGCCGAGTGAGAAATCTAATAAGATTTTATATCGATTTATGTTGAAAAAGTATTATGTTTGAAAAAGATTTAGTTCCTTTGTACTAACGATGAAACCGTTGTGGCCAGTCGTGGCCCAGTGGCACAAGAGTGTGACTGTAAACGACTGGTTGTGGGTTCGATTCCCACTCGAGGAGTGGAAATTATATTTCCATTTTCTTCGCTCTGGTGTCGAGGTAAAGCGCGGCGTTAAGTTCCGCCACTTAACACACAAGCCTCCGAATTCGGCGGAAAGTGGTGAACGGAGTGTCTTAACACTAGGTTCCCTCTGCCTACCCTGCTGTGTGCGGGATATAGCGTGAAGCTATTTTTTTTTTCTTATGAAACCGTCAACTCTTTCACACAACTTGTACACGTAGTAATGGGAAGTTTAAAATCGTTTAAGAATCAAATCCATTAAAAGGAAATATTTATCTAATTTAATTCATATTTCATTTCATTAGCATTGTGGCCAGTCGTGGCCAAGTGCCACAAGGGTGTGACTGTAAACGACTGGTTGTGGGTTCGATTCCAACTCGAAGAGTGGAAATATTTAATATTTCCATTTTCTTCACTCTGGTTCCGAGGTAAAGCGCGGCGTTAAGTTCCGCCAATTAACACGCAATGCCTCCGAATTCGGCGGAGAGTGGGGAACGGAGTGTGTTAACACTAGGTTCCCTCTGCCTACCCTGCTGTGTGCGGGATACAGCGTGAAGCTAAAAAAAAAATCATTACCACCGTACCATATAACCAACTTATAAATAACCTAATTGACTAAATCTTACTGTCGCCCGTATAAAATCGCGAGGACAGATAGGATGACAAAAGTGAAAGTAGAAAAAAAAAACAAGGACCCATTTAGTTCTTATTAGTTATAAAAATGATGGTTGTGGGGAAGAATTTACAATTAGAAGAATATTAAAAATATTAATAGCATTTACATTTTTTGCCACAAAGCGGAAGTTGCGTAAGGTAACAGAAAAATGAAAACCCTAGGTGGGTTTTCATTTTTCTGTTTATGGCGAACTTTGTATACATGTTATGTATTCATGTAAAAGTGTGCAAAATTTTAAGAGGCAAGTCGAATAAACAATATTACCTACCAAAGCACGGCCATAAGTTCCGCGACTTAGCACTCAATGTTACAATTCGGCGGAAAATGGGGAACTGAGTGTCTTAACACGAGGTTCCCTCTGCGTACCCTGATGTGTACGGTACAGCTTCACGCTGTATCTCGCACACATATGATAGTCAGAGAGAACTTAACCTCAAGACACTCCGTTCCCTACATTTTACTCTGCGTATTGATCGGTGTGTTGCGGAACTCAACGCTAACATAATATTACAAGTCATTAAAAACCAACTATATCAGTTAACAAACAAACATTTAAATTAATTTACTCATTTAATACACAAAACAAGTTTAAAACGGTTTGTATGAACTAAGTCGCAGTTACCACTCACTCACTAACAAACGGTAGTTAAATAAAGTAGTGTGAATTTAGTTAAAGCAAACTTTCATATGACTGAACAAACGAATTCTAATATAAAATAAAATCTTGTGATATATATTTGCTCGAATTTTTAAATAAAATAAATACTAATAAAAGATTTTTTAGATTATCCATTAATTATTAGATAATTATATGAATGCGTATACGATACAAATTCATGTGCATACACCATCATCATCATCATCAGCCGTTGGACGTCCACTGTCGGACTTAGTCCTCCTCTAAAGTACCCCTACATGTGCATGCACATGATGCAGGGTATACGTATATTTATTTCGTGGAAGCAGGTCGATTGTTCAAGATATAGAAACAGTAGAATTTTACCAAAATCTTTATATTATATGTTTTCCTAATGTCTGGAAGATAGACCTTATTATCTTGAAGTCTCGCTCTGCATAGCAGGGTAGGCAGAGAGAACCTAGTGTCAAGACACTCCTTAGGTCCTAGACTTTTCAAATACAACACGCATAGAAATATTGTCATCTATACATTTAACCTGCTCTCTGATTTGTTTATTTATTTGTTTGAGAATTTAAACTCAAAAACCGCTCAACTGATTTTAGTACAATTTTAACTATTGTAGGTTAGTAAACTTTACTTCCGAATTTGGCGATGTGTGGGGAACGGAGTATCTTAACACTAGATTCCCTCTGTCTACCCTGCTGTATGCGGGATACAGCGTGGTCCATTTTTTATATGTTTTCTATAAATGTCTTTTTCAATTAGTGTGCGAATAACACATTAAAACGTGTGAAGTATGAATCTCGCGTATTATTTTTTCGTTCTCCTGATTGCTTTAGCCAGGTGTATGTTCTGCAAAATACTGCATTGCTATTCAAAGTTCGGTCGAAAAGTGCATTGCATTTGGTTTTTATTTTATTAATTCAATCGGTCTATAAACAAAAAAGTTACAACGATTTAATTGTAAATTAAACCATATTTATGATTTGAGTGAAAAAGTCTAAAATGTGGAAAAATGAAATAATTATAGTCATGTAGTCGATGCAGGCAAAACCGGGAGCGGGTCGCTAGTATATAAAATCAACTAAACACTATCGCTTTAGTATTGCAGTTTTTCTCTTAAAAATTGTATCTTTTGCTATAAACCTTTATTACCGTTTTCTTGAGTGTAATTAATTTTAGACCCCGAGTGGCTCAAGGCGAAATATGAGCTTCTTTATAGACTCCTTTTATGTGAAAAGCCACAATAACTAATTTCGTGAGTGCTCAGATTGCAACGAACGATTATATTGCTTGTAATAATTGAAAGCTTCTTGGAATTTAAAAATTAGGGAATATATTTTTGAGTATTATATAAGATTATCATGGTGCAGTGGTATTGTGTTTCAGTATATTGGTTGAGGGTTTCATTCCCAATTGGGGAAATTATTGTATTTAAATGATTTTCAATGTTAATACAAAAGTGCAGCGATGAGTATCACTCAATACAGAATATCTCCAATTCCAGTAGTTAGTGGAGATCAGAATGTCCTGACTCTGGGTTGTTTCCCCATCTACCCGGCGAAGGAGGAAAAAGGCCCGACGAGGCTGAGGAAAAAGCTTTAATGCTAGAAAAAAATACTACTCAAGAAAACAAGAAAATAAATCGTGAAGTAGGAAGTAACGGTAGTGTAAATGATAGTTTTAAATTTGATTTGAGCTTTAATTATATTATGTACAACTAGGTTCCATTGCCAAGAGTCTCCATTCTCCACTTTTCTTCATCCGTTCACTTTTCGCCCGAACTTTGAATAGCAATGCAGTATTTGCAGAACATACACCGAACCAAGGCCTTCAGGAAAACGAGAAAATAATACACGAGATTCATACTTTACACGTTTTAAAACACACAATTTGAAAAAGACATTTATAGAAAATATATAAAAAATTGGGGCTAGTCGTGGCGCAGCGGCACTAGCGTGTGACTGTAAACGACTGGTTGTGATTTCGATTCCCACTCGAGGAGTGGAAATATTTAACATTTCCATTTTTTTTTTCTGGTATCGAGGCAAAGCGCGGCGTTAAGTTTCGCCACTTAACACGCATTGCCTCCGAATTCGGCGAAAAGTGGGGAATGGAGTGTCTTTACACTAGGTTCCCTCTGCCTACTCTGCTGTGTGCGGGATACAGCGTGAAGCTAAATAATTAAGAAACGTGTGACCGAGTGTACTCACTCGCTATAATAAATTCAAGAAGAAAATCACAAACAGAAAAAGGAAAAAAAGCTGGAAAGTACACGGACCTCGAGTCTGTGGCGTCTAAAAAATAAAGAGAAAAAAATAGTAATAATAAATTAAGAAAGAATCCGCAATGAAGAGATACACAGAAAGAATGGCAGGTATTAGCGAGAACGTCATAGTAAGAATGAAGAAGGGCGTGCTCAGGTGGTTTGGGCACGTCGAGAGGATGAGTGATGGAAGAATGGTAAGAAAGATTTATGAAGCAAAAGTGAGTGGTAAGAGAGGCAAGGGGAGACCTCGGTTGACCTTCGAAACACAGTATCGACGATACTGGAGGAAGGTCACGTAAAGCATGAGGACCCTTCAGAGGGCGTGTATGAAGGTGTTGATGGCAGTGGACGAGGCGAAAGAAGTATGCAGGGATCGTAGCGTTTGGCGCTCCGTTCTCTCTGACTACCCCCGCAAGGGATACAGCGTGAAGCTAAAAAAAAAATAAATAAATAAGAAAGCGTGTTGTTGAATTGCAACACTAAAGCGCAATATTTTTAATTCAAGCAAAAAGTAGAGAAGGCAGTGTCTAGATTCTACGTTCTCTCTGACTCTCTGCTACAAAAGAATATCATATAGCTGACTTAAAATATAAATAGAAATTAAAACAGTAAATATATTACATTGTACAGTTAATTTCCATTCATATGTTAATATTAAAATGATTATAAAATGCTTCAAACTAATTAACCGATAACACTCAATTAATTTAGCACTAACCACAAACTAAAATCAAAAACTTATTACACAATAATTAATGATCATTTTATAATGTGACTGTAACTGACTAACTAACCATTATTACATATAATAATATAATGTTGTGGCCAGTCGTGGCCCAGTGGCACAAGCGTGTGACTGTAAACGACTGATTGTGGGTTCAACTGCCACTGGAGGAGTGGAAATAATATTTCCATTTTCTTCGCTCTGGTGTCGAGGTAAAGCGCGGCATTAAATTCCGCCACTTAACACGCAATGTCTCCGAATTCGGCGGAAAGTGGGGAACGGAGAATCTTAATACTAGGTTCCCTCTGCCTACCCTGCTGTGTGCGGGATGCAGCGTAAAGCTAAAAAAAAAAAAATTATAATGTGAAAGTCAGTTTGTCTGTCTGTAAAGCTTTCACGGCTAATCTAGCGGTTCGTTTTGGGTGAAATTCAGAATAAAAACAGATGAAGATTCAAAGTCATATAAAAGATACTTTTTACCTCAATCAATTCTTAAAAAGATATGGGATTGAAAGTTTGTGTGAAAAGTCTATACCGCTTAACTGATTGCGATGAATTTTGGCATAAATATAATTTATAAACCAGAGTTAAACATAGGCTACTTTATTTTACAAAAATCCACCTTGAAAGGTATTAAGGATGTAAGGAAACATCTATAAGTTACTTTTAAACAATAATAGGTAGCCTATATTTGCCCCTAGTAACATGGTCCTTTACCCACGAAAGCATAGCAGACAGACGAACAGAGAAATTTTCGCATTTATAATATTACTTGAGTATAGATATTTATATAATAACTAAGTATATTGTCACTGCCAACTTTAAACATGAAAATAAAGCTTTCAAAACAAGAAATAGGGCCTCAAAAGCTCACTAATTCCACCCTTATCCAGAAACTTTGTTCAATACATCACAGGCTGGATACTAGAGCTTTGTTCTTCTCACAAAATTTAGTATGCGTCGCAACCGGACATCGGCGCTGTATTCACGCTAATTATTTGAGGTGAATACGTTAGATACGCCTGCCTAGGCTGAAATATGCCTATCTAGACTGAAATATGGCTATCTAGACTGAATTACATCTATCTAGATGAATTACTACGTTTATGTTTCGATTAGGTGGTTCATTTATTATTGAGAGACCGTCGTGGCGCAGTGGGGCAGTGTTTGTCTGTAACCACGATGGTTATGAGTTTGCTTCCCATTCGAGGTTCGGTGAATGATTATAGTTTTTTAATATTAGTATTTTATTTACTTATGTTACGTTATATATTTCTTTATTTATTGATTTCCATCAGGCTTAACTCCACTTAATACGCAATGGTTAAATTTCGGGCAAAAAGTAGAGGTTGGAGGAGGTCTTAACACCTACACCACCCTTGACTCCGCGACGTGCCTTGCAGGCTCCCGCCGCCGGTGTCCTCGGACGATTGATTCGGTCCCCGTGGGCCGGCTAGTGGCGGTCGAGAAGGAGCACCGTCAGGTTTTAGTGGGTAACGGCGGCGTTACCATCTTGCCTCACCGGAGTCTCACATAGCCACGTCCCGGGTCCCCACTCGGGCAGGTATCCGTAACGGATTTCCTGACAAAAAAAAAAGGTCTTAACATCAAAGTTACTACTCTGTTATACAGGAAAAAACGTGAAGCTACTTTAGTAAAAAAATGTTTTATATACATACATAGATAAAACGTGTTTAAAAACGTATTTTTAACGGTAACATATTTATACTTATTTAATAAATTAAAATTGGTTAGTTCGAAGTTATTTTAAAATTAGTTCAATTATAATAGAAGCTTTAAAAATTCCATTTCCACTTGACTGATATAACAAATATGCACTAAATTGAATTACAATCAGAATTCGTTAAACAGAAATGTACATTGGGGCCAGTCGTGGTTCAGAGGCAGAAGCGTGCGACTGGGTGTGGGTTCGATGTCCACTCTGGTGTCAAGGCTTAACACTTCCCTCTGCCTTCCCTGCAGTGTGCGGGATACAGCGTGAAGAAATGTACATATGTATGTATATTAAATAAAATATATTTGAACCCGTTTTTTAAATATATATCCATACTTATATTATAAATGGGAATGTCTGTGTGTTTGTCTGTCATGTTTTCACGGCTAATCTACCGGTCCGATTTGGATGAAATTTAGAATGCAAATAGTAACAATAACTGGGTCTAACATAGGCTTTTTTTTTCAAAAACCTACCTGTAAAGGGTTAAAATATGGGATGAAAGTTTCGGATGATTCGGGGGTACCGGACCATCTCCGGTGAGGCGGCGTGCGTGCTGGCTGGAGTCCTGCCGTGGGACCTAGACGCTGTGGCTCTTGCGTCGGTCTATTGCCGGCGCAGGGAAGGTCTGGCTGAGGGGCTCGCGGCAGAGCCAGCACTGCAGGAGGAGGAGCGCAGTAGGGCGCTGGAAGTGTGGGAGTCCCGGCTGGCAACACCAACCGCCGGCCGGTCAACAATCGAGGCAGTTCGTCCGGTGTTCCGCCAGTGGTTAGCGCGGCGTCACGGCGTCCTAACCTTCCGCACCACGCAGGTACTCTCGGGGCATGGATGCTTCGGGAAATACCTGTGTGGGATCGCTGGGAGGGAGCCCGACGCGCGCTGCCACCACTGCGACGACTGCCTCGAGGAGACGGCCCAGCACACGCTGGAGGTGTGTCCAGCCTGGGCGTCTCAACGCCGCGCTTTGCGCGGCGTCGTTGGGGACGACCTCTCGCTGCCTGCCGTGTTGAAAGCCATGGTGGGCAGCGAGGCGTCGTGGGACTCGGTCGTATCCTTCTGCGATGCAGTAATGCTCGCGAAGGAGGCGGCGGAGCGGGCGAGGAAGGAATCTTCCGAACTCGCCATCCGTCGCAAACGGCCGGGTCGCCGGAGGGCGGCACACGACCGTCGCCTTCCGCCCTAACATCGGCCAGAGGGCGGTCAGAGTGGGGCTTTCTGACCGCCTACTCCCCTGGCCCGAGTAGGTGCGCGTGGTAGCTCCGCGCGCTACTCAGAGCAGGCCGTCGGGGGTGCCCACCACCCCTTGACTCCAACGGCGAGCCTTGCTGGCACCCGCCGCCCAGGTCCGCGGACGATTGGGGCAGTGCCCGAGACCTGGGCTAGT
The DNA here is from genome assembly GCA_019049465.1 of Dryas iulia moderata. Lineage (NCBI taxonomy): Eukaryota > Metazoa > Arthropoda > Insecta > Lepidoptera > Nymphalidae > Dryas > Dryas iulia. The sequence goes on from CM032440.1 coordinate 3,829,162, forward strand.
GGCGGGTAAGGAGCACCGTCAGGTTTTTAGTGGGTAAACGATGGAACGATCCGGAGTCCCACATAACCGCGTCCGGGTCCCCACCCCGGGCGGGTATCCGTAACGGATTTTCCTGACGATAAAAAAAAAAAAAAAAAAAAAGGGGATGAAAGTTTATATGAAAAATCTACACCGCTTGACCGATTGTAATGAAATTTGGCATAAATATAGTTAATAATCCAAAGTTAAACATAGGCTACTTTATTTAAAAATCCACCCCCCTAGGGTTGCGATATACCGCAACAGCCATGTATTTTACGCGGCGAAGCCGCGAGCGGACCGCTAGTTTTATTATATTTGTATGTATATTGCAATTTAAATAGAGGTTCTTGCCTAAAAAACATAACTTAAATCTTTACATTTGATTTTGGGTTCGATTTCCCCTCATTTTCATTTTCTCTCACGTGGTTAAGATAGCAGGGCGTTCAGTTTCACCATTTAACATACAATATTTCAAATTTGGACAAACATCTAAATTCTTTCTGAATAACTACCTTAATAACTTTCTGGATATTATGCAGGAGCATGTGTGAAGCTGCATTGTAATGCTATGTAATACAACTAAACTAACCGTACACGCCCCTAGGGAAACTAAAGGCAGTTTCGTAGATCGTAGATACAAAAGAGATTTTATGATATCGCTCTCTGGTAACTAGGACAAAACACGGCGTTCAGTTACGCGACTCAACACGCAACGTCTTAATTTCGTGCAGAATGTGGAGAACTTAGTGTCTTGACGCTAGGTTCTTTCTAACTACAATACATTGATATGCGTGAATTGAATTCCTCACTTCCATTCGGTGGAAAGTGGGGAACGGAGTGTCTTAACACTAACTTCCCTCTGCCTACCCTGCTATGTGCGGGACACAGCGTGAAGCTAGAAAAAAAAAAGAATTCATCACTTAACACGCAATGTCTCTATGTCTCTTGAAAGCGGGCAACGGAGTGTTTTGGACACTAGTTTCTCTCTTAGTACTCTCATAAGCAGAAAAATGCCTGAAGCTGTAATCACAATATTTGTATGTACATATGTATATACAGACGAACTTAGAGAACCAAACTTCTAAATACTTTCTGAACAAACAATCAAGGTTATGAGTTAAGTTGCATTGTAAAGCTATGTAATATTAATGAACTAAGTGTACTTACCCGTAATAATAAATGCATCCTATAGATACTTAAAGTGATATCATTATATCGCTCAGGTACCTAAGACAAAATGCGGTATTAAGCTTCCCCACACAAGGCGTAATATCTTGATTTCTCTCAGGAAGTGAAAAACGGAATGTCTTGACACTAGATTCTATCTAACATAGATATGCCAGAATTGAATTCACAAGTCACAACTCAACATGTAATGTCTCAATTTCACACGATAGTAGAGAACGGAGTGTTTCGGCACTAAGTCCTCTTTAAATACCTTGCTATACATAAAAAGCATGAAGCAGTAACCAATATACAAACATATTGTAACTACATATATATGTAAATAGAATTTCACCTCCATATTCGATCGATTTCGATAAAACTTCGAGGCATAATGACAAGACGCCCTAAATAAATTTACTTAGGCAAAGTTCTTCCAGGAAGTACAATTCCAACGGTCGTGTAAGATTAATTGTAGGGCGTTTGAAGGTACTGCGGAAGGTACATTTAGATGTTTTCAGAGGGACGGACCGTAATTATTCTTAATGTTTCAGAATTTTTAATTTTGCTCCACTCGCGGTGGCATGACGCTTGAATCGTATACTCGTATGTATGTTAAAATAGCTGGAAAACGTTTTAAGAAAATATATTAGAACTAGCGGCCCGCTCGCGGCTTCGCCGTGTGATTTACGTTGCTGTTTCGGTATATTGCAACCCTCGGTGGTGGATTTTTGAAAAATAAAGTAGCTTATGTCTAACTTTGGATTATCAACTATACATATACCAAAATTCGTTACAATCGGTCAAGCGGTGTAAATTTTTCATATAAACTTTCATCCCGTATTTCAACCCTTTAGAGGTTAATTTTTGAAAAACAAAATAGCCTATGTTAGACCCAGTCATTTTTACTACTTTCATTCTAAATTTTATCCAAATCAGACCAGTAGATTAGCCGTGAAAGCGTGACAGACAAACACACAGACATTCGCATTTATAATATAAATATGGATTAGAACGCATGACTTAACTGTCACTTAACAGCTAGAGTGTTTGTATGGTTTTCAAGAAGTGCCGGTTTAAATCCCGTTGCGTTCAATATTTTATACATTTTCTAAAAAAAATAGCAATTAATTAAATATGTAAATAGCATTTTAAAATGGTAAAAAATATAATAACTTATAATAAATGTATATTGGCTTAAATTCTAAATCATAATAGATTATTCATGTGAACCTATTATTTTCACTATCCAGCTAATCTGTAGGTAATTGACCGCTAAGCCACCAGGGCTTAGCGGCCAATGCGGAGGAGTGCCTGGACGGTTTCCAGAAGGCGCGGGTTCGAATTCCGCTGCATTCGAATTGTTATACGTTTTCTAAATTACCTTTTTCTTCTTTGCTTTCTTTTTTTAGCTACACGCTGTATCCCGCACACAGCAGGGTAGGCAGAGGGAACCTAGTATTAACCTACTCCGTTCCCCGCTTTCCGCCGAATTCGGAGGCATTGCGTGTTAAGTGGCGGAACTTAACGCCGCGCTTTACCTCAACACCAGAGCGAAGAAAATGGAAATATTAAATATTTCCACTCCTCGAGTGGGAATCGAACCCACAACCAGTCGTTTACAGTCACACGCTTGTGCCACTGGGCCACGACTGGCCACAGGACATGTCCTTTTTTGGTTTTAAATTTAAAAATGTTAAAAGTAAATAAAACAAAATTTTTATTGACATTCTAAATTCACATATTCTTACTAATAAATCATTTCTACTAAACACAAACATTTAATATATGAGGTCACCACATACATTTGAGGTTTTCTAAATAACTACAGGGTACCACTGAACGATAGTGTTGTGAATCAAGCCTTGTTTTTAATGAATTCACTCGAGTACATTTGACAAAGTTGTACTCGATTAAAGTAAATAATAGACGATTTTTTATGTACTCGAGTGTTTACCAAGCTCATTTTTTTAACCACTAGATGTCACTTCACTACTTAAGTTTACTGATCTATGCCACCCCGGTGCGAACCCAATTTAAACGTTTTTAACTCTGTTGATTTTTTAAATATATAATGTGTAAGAACAATTATAATATACATTTTATTTTTTATTTACTCCATTATTGACAATGAATTCCTACACTCCAACATTTTAATATAGTATTTTTCCTTAAAATCGCTAACTCGTTTTTGATTTAGTTCGTAGCTCGAAAAGTCGAATGAGGAAGCGAATTTAATCGAGTGACTCGCCTCACAAAATCCTACCACCGAAACCACTCGAAAGTCGCATCACTATTTCAAGGGACGCCAAAATCCGGGTCAGCACAACTAATTATGTAAAAATTCCACCACAACATTTGACCGGACGGTGATTTAGACGTCACTCTACAATGTAGGTAACTACGTACTCGTATGTAATCAAAACAGGAATGCGACTCACGGCGCCCTTGTCATTACAGTCCACCATTAAGTTTATTGGGCACGTGGAGGGTTAACTGAAAACGTCGCTGTTCCGCTAGTTAGGAGCTGGCTTGGTATATTAGTTTAGTTTTCTTTTAGTTTAGTTTTTCTTTTTAGATTATGCCTAGGTATTAGGATAGTTGGGGACGAAGCTTGAATCAGGAAATATTTTTTTGACTCAAAAAAACAATAAAAGTTAAAGTCCATTAAATTCACTTCATAAATTCCCTTAATCAGAATGATACTAGATGTGTCGACATAACTTAAAATTGTAGTCTAATACTGCAGGGCTCACCTTCAAATTTAGAAAAAGTAAACTTTTATGAATGCTACAATTTTAGATTCATCTTGTCGTTCAAGACTGATATACAGAAAGAAAGATGACTAAAGTCGAACGAAAATGTAATAACTTTTTTTTTAGCTTGACGCTGTATCCCGTACACTGCAGGCTAGGCAGAGGGAACCTAGTGTCCAGACACTCCGTTCCCCACTTTCCGCCGAATTTTGGAGTCATTGCGTGTTAAGTAGTGGAATTTAACACCGCGCTTTGCCTCGGTACCAGAGTGAAGAAAATGGAAATATTAAATATTTCCACTCCTCGAGTGGGAATCGAACCCACAACCAGTCGTTTGAAGTCACACGTCTATGCCACTGCGCCACGACTGGCCCCATAATTTTAAATAACAAAATACCATTCTATCTACCAAATCTTAATACAATTCCAACTTCCAAAGATTAAATGTAAAAGATCGTTCTGATATAAGTTCTCTTCACTTTCTGATTGTATGTTATTTTGTAATGAGTTTGTAATGTACGCAAGTGCAATGAAGAATAAATATCTAAAATATAAGTATTAGAAGTTGTAATTTCCGATTTCTTGATAGAAGTAAATATAGTAAAGAAATAAAAAAATGAAATGAACAATGACTACGTGAGAATTTATTTTCACTTTATTTAAGAATTATAATGGTCAAGGCTTTCGTTTTAGTGACTTTTGTAAATTTTAAATTAAACTATTTTGGGACAGTGGGGGGGAGCATGCAATGTTATTCATAAGGGCCTTTATTTTAGGAAAACTTGGACCGCAAGTCACAGGAACTTTTCTTAGCTCCTCTTTCTATAACACGATTGGCCCAAGGACCACAAGGAAACGCATAGAATACTAAAGATCTCTTCTTTTCACGTGATTAATCTATCCACACCTTGGTATTCGAAAATTTAGACTTTAGATAATTTACTCAGTCTTTCTAAATACAGACTACTGTAAAGTGTTCGAAACGCGGGGTTTTCAGTAACATATATACGGCTACCAAAATGAATACAATTAATCCTGTTTAAAATAATTTAATTAAAAATATATGTATATTGGAGAAAGTTTTATATGTAATAAAACATAAATTTCAATTTAAATATAATAATAATGATCTTCAATAACCATCTTTCTCCCCAGTCGAGTGTAAAGTTGTACTGACAGTCCTTTGCATGTTCCTTGCATATTGTATGAGATGAGTTTACAAGAACATCGTCGGGAAGTCAAATCGTCTGGAAGACTCTATAACAGACAATGTGTAGAAAATGCGTTTTGATATTCATAAAAATCTAAATATTGGTAAAACATATATTTTTACGTTAAATTTTTGAGAAATTTTTGGTTTGGACTAAAATTTACATTCGTCAGTGTAAAGAATAAACTTAAAAAGAAACAAAGAAAATTTTAAAGTAAAGTAAGTAAAGCTTTGCGTTATATTATTCGATTAACCATTTTGTTTTGATACATTTGTTCTACTAACATAGTGATAGCATCTACGCGTGCTGAAAAACATTTTAAGAAAATTAAAAAAAAAATGAATGCAATGGAATCCCATTGTTCTGCTGTGTGAATAACACTTTAAAAATGTTAAAATACTTGTAGACTCTAATTCAATTTACTTGAAATAATTTTTATATTAAAATGATAAACAATTAGGCTTTTTGTTTAAATTCATGACATTGATGTTCATTAACGGAACTCGACGCCTTGTAACTTACTAATAGCCAAAAATAATTGAAATATAACCTTTTCCCCAAGTGAGATTCGAACATACAAACATTGTATCACTGGCCTCTATTTATAAAAATATATTTTTTTTTAGCTTCACGCTGTATATGTTTTTTTAGCACGCAGCACGGTAGGTAGAGGGAACCTAGTGTTAAGACACTCCGTTGCCTACTTTCTGTCGACTTCGGAGGAGGAGGAGCGAAGAAAATGGAAATATAATTTCCACTCCTCGAGTGGGAATCGAACCCACAACCAGTCGCTTACAGTCACACGCTTGTGCCACTGATCCACGACTGGCCATATAAAAATAATATATAAAAATAATGTACTAAATAAAATACAAAAATGAAACGTTTCACCTCTTCACAGTACTCACCGCTAGAACAAAAGTCACAAAAAATCATTAAAATTTCAAACTTGTACAACGCAACAAGAGCTCCCCACAAAAAACATTTGGTGAACTAAAGTCATTTCACAAAAATCAACATTGACACGCAGCGCCTAAACAAACGCTGGGAATTATTAAAAGGTAAGCCAAAGGTCGCCGGCGTAATAGAAGAATTATACCGAGTAATTATGCATCTAATTACTCTTGGTTGATTGTAAGGCCAGTTGTGGCTTTTGGGTACAAAGTGTGACGGCAAACACGACTGGTTGTGGGTTCGATTTCCACTCGAGGAGTAATATTTATTAGTAGCTGTGCCCGCGACTTTGTCCGCAGAAAATTTATGGAAGTAATTATAATCAAAGGAGCTTGTTTACTTGATAATTTTGACAATTCACAATATATCTTTATAAATTGTAGCCTATGTTTTATTCTAATATGTAAGCTATATTATTGTAAAGTTTCATTAAAATCCCTTCAGTAGTTTTTACGTGAAAGAGCATCAAGCAGAAAACAAGCATCCAAACTAACTTTCTCGTTTATAGTATTATAATAGGAATAGGTATCGAGGCAAAGCGCGGCTTTAAGTTCCGCCACTTAAGACACAAGCCTGCAAAGTTCGACGGAAGATGGAGAAAGGAGTGTCTTAACACTATGTTACCTCTGCCGACCCTGATGCGTGCGGGATACAGCGTGAAGTTAAAAAAAATATTAAAAGGTAAGCCAAACGTCACCAACGTAATACAAGAATTATTTCAACTAATTATGCATCTAATTACTGTTGGAGAGACAGACGTGTTTCTTACAAAGGAACGAGTCCCCGCTTTTGGTAATAATGCACACCTGCAAATGTTGCCATGTTGAATTTTTGGGACGAAAATAGCTCTAATTTTATATTATAATTTCCTTTTGGCTACTTTTTTGGTGTAAAAGGTAAAAAAGTAAATGTTTATGTTATGTATGTCATTTTTTTTTGTTTCATGCTTTTTTCGTAAAGTAAGGTAAGAGAGAATCTAGTGTCGTAATACTCCGTTCTCTACATTTTGTACCAATCTCAATCATTGCATGTCTTGACGCAATGTCTGGGCGGACACACGCTTCCTCTTATTCGCCAGAGTGGATATTACTTTAGAATTTTAATTTATTTTATGTGTATTTATTTACTATAATCAAGTGGAATTTCAACCCACAAACAATATTGATTGCAATTACAAACAGACGTTGTCTATTGCACTGCGACGGCTTGCATATTATACATACGCACCCAGAATATAACATTATAAAAGTGAAATACCTTGCATTAGTTATTTTAAAATATTCAAATTATTACAAAAAAAAGCAGTTTCATGCGTAATAAGGTAGTAACTTAGTGTCGATACACTCCGTTCTCCGTTAGTTTAAATAAAGTTGGAAATGGTCTACAAATCCCCGGAAATGTATCCCGCACATAGCAGATTATACAGAGGGAACCTAGAGTAAAGACACTCCGTTCCCCACTTTCCGTCAAATTCAGAGGCATTGCGTGTTAATATTGTATTAAAGATATAAATATAAAACCGATTGAGATTTGAATACACTACTTGTGTATGACTGTGTCCGCAATATGCTTCTCTTCTACCACTCAAATCTAAATGTCGGATTCGAGTGGGAAGTGCAGAATGGAGTATCGGGACACAAGGTCCTGCTTCACGCTGTATCCCGCACATAGCAGGGTAAGCAGAGGGAACCTAGTGTTAAGACACTCCCTTTCCCACTTTCCGCCAAATTCGGAGGCATTACTGCTAAACGGTTACGAACTTACTGCTAACGAACTAGGTTCTATATAACTCTATACCCTGCTATGCGGAAATAAGAAGTGAATCTGATTCATTCTCTTATATATTTCTTCATTATTTACATAAAATGGAAATATAATAACCAGATTTCAAACAATAACCAGTCCAAACTATTTCAACCTACTATATAGTATCGACCATTCGAATTAACTCAAGAATGATATCCAACACATTATGTAAACAGCCAAGGAAAGTTATTCACAGTTCAACATTTCAATTATCAACCTTAAAACCCATACTTAAGGTACACTTTCCAATAAATCGATAGTTTTGAAGTAGAGCAAACTTAGGACTCATTCAGAACACTTCGGTCATTTCGCTGGAAGGCCGTTCCGATCCGGAATTATAGGGTAATCCGGTTACGGAGAGGAAGCGTTTTGAATGACGTCCACTCTTGTTGACCGAAAGCCTAATTAGAAATTATAAGCTTATGATAAAACAGATGTTTTGAATGTTTATAGACTTTTTTTTACTTAATAAACTTATTTGTGGCCAGTCGTGGCCCAATGGTAGCGTGTGACCGTAAGCGACTCGTTGTGGGTTCGATTCCCACTCGAGGAGTGGAGATTATATTTCCATTTTCTTCGCTCTGGTGTCGAGGTAAAGCGCGGCGTTAAGTTCTGCCACTTAACACGCAATGCCTCCGAATTCGGCGGAAAGTGGGGCACGGAGTGTCTTAACAGTAGGTTCCCTCTGCCTACCCTGCTGTGTGCGGGATACAGCGTGAAGCTAAAAAAAAAATACTTAATTTTTGAGGTTACCGAGACGCAGTGACACAGTGCCTGATTGTATATGTTACGGTTTAAGATTCGATTCCTCCACTTTATTTTATTCATCTTCAATCTATTATTATGAATTACGCAAAAATAACCTAGCGGTATATCATTATATTATTTTCATTGTATTCTGTTTATATTAAGTTTTCAGTAAAATATAAACTATTCTACGGCACTAAAAATTAGGTGCACAATTGTTAAGTTGGATGACAATTGGTGACTATACAAAAATAATAACCAAAAGAGGGGCCAGTCATGACGCAGTGGCACGAACGTGTCACTGTAAACGACTAGTTGTGAGTTTGATTTCCACTCGAGGAGTGGAAATATATAATATTTTTATTTCCTTCACTCTGGTATCAGAGGCAAAGCGCGGAGTTAGGTTCCGCCACTTACACACAATGCCTCCAAATTCGGCGGAAAGTGGGGAACGGAGTGTCTTAACACTAGGTTCCCCCTGCCAAAAAAGTTCATCATCTGACCATGTATGCCGAAAATAATAGGTACAATTTTCACTCAAAAGAATAATTATACTTACAAGTACACTATATTATTTCCATTTCTCTGATCTCATGTAGTAAGTATGACGTCCATTCTTGTTGTCCACTCTGATGTCATGTAGTAAGTGGAGAATGGAGTATCCCGACACCAGTTCTCTCTGATTACTCCGCCACGCAACAAAAAGCGTGAAGCAAAAAACAAACTATTTGTTAAGTTAGACAAAAATTCTCTTGTACATACAAAAACGAAGCTTACAAAGAAACATGTTTGTCCACCGGCGCAATATTTCAGTAGAAAATTTTTCAATTCCCTTTCAATTTTCGATATCCCATCAATCCATGTCGTTTGTTCTGAAATAAAAGTGCAATACGAAACGAATAACCATTTACTTTGTTCGAAAAATCTACATACTACTACTATCTGTACATGAAAATTGGCATTTGAAATTTAGAATCAAACGCAAAGGTATGTAATATATGTATGAGTATACTGTACATCTATAAAATTGTAAATGAAAATGGTTGGTTTTAGGTTCGATTCTCAGTCGATGGAATATGTATATTTATATTATTTTTATTCCTTTCTCTACTTAGACAAGGAGCGGCGTTGAGTTCCGCCACACGACACACAATATCTGTTTTCAACCTTGCGATCATATTCCAAACAATGCATGTTAAGTTTCACGCTATATTCCAAACATAGCAGGGTAAGCAGAAGAAAACTAGTGTTAAGACACTCCGTTCCCCGTTTTATGTGGCGGAGCTTACCGCCGCGTTAAGTGGTGTGTGCTCTTCTACTATCTAATATAATTTTAATAAGTTTCATATTTATAGAAACCTACTCTTTAAAACCTCTATCTTTAAATTGACTTACTAACATTTGTTAAGCCAAACTCAGTCAAATAATTTCCAAGGATTACTTCTTATAATATAGCATCTCTGAAATGTATTTTTTTTAGCTTCACACAGCAGGGTAGGCAGAAGGAACCTAGTATTAAGATACTCCGTTCCCCACTTTCCGCCGAATTCAGAGGCATTACGTGTTAAGTGGCGGAACTTAACGCCGCGCTTTACCTCGGCACCAGAGCGAAGAAAATGGAAATATTAAATATTTCCACTCCTCGAATGGGAATCGAACCCACAACCAGTCGTTTACAGTCACACGCTTGTGGCACTGCGCCACGACTGGCCACTGACTGAAATGAATTAATTTGATTAAAAATTTGTCTTACAAAGTAACCTTTGCTTTACAACATTGAGGGTCTTATTATGCAAGTGCATATGCAATATGCTACAATGATAACTTATGAGTTAATATAAATTAGGAGCCAGTCGTGGTTCAGTGGCACGAACGTGTGACTGTAAGCAACTGGTTCTGGGTTCGATTCCCACTCAAGAAGTGGAAATATTTAACGGAATTTCTTAACACTACGTTCCCTCTGCCTACCATGCTATGTGCGGGGTACAGCGTGAAGCTAAAAAAAAATTTGTATGAACTAAAAAAATCAGTCAATGTTATATATTCATGCAATCAATATTTTTTAAAAATATACTAAAGAAAAAATATGAAAAAAGAAAAAGAGTGTAATTTTTTTTTAAGGTTTAGGAAGGCTTTTCTCACCTGGCTGGTCATGAAACTCTGTTCTTTACTTTCCACCCGAAATGCAGGTGTTGCGTGTTTAGTGACGGAACTTAACGCCGCGCTTGACCTCAGTTATCAAAGTGGAGAAATGAAAATAACTCATTATTCAATCACGTCACGATAGCCTTAAATTATGAATTTGAAACAATAAAACATGACGTATGTTATGGTATCTGCATATTTTTTTAAAAAAAATTATATAATTAAAAGAAATATTACAAAATAACAAAAAAAAACCTGTCAAAAATATACACATAAAAAGATCATTCCACAAAATTTTTCAGCTACAATTAATCCAACGGTATTCTACTGACAAAAATTAAAAGAGTATAAATATTAAGTACATTTAACAAGCCAGCATCAATCAGGATCACGCTTGTCTGTTTCATTTTGATCATGCGTTATTTGGTACGTATATAGTGGGAGTATATACATTTATTCGCTAATTTATATTTTTTTTCTAGCTTCACGCTGTATCCCGCACACAGCAGGTTAGGCAGAGGGAACCTAGTGTTAAGACACTCCGTTCCCCACTCTCCGCCGAATTAGAAGGTATTGTGTGTTAAGTGGCAGAACTTAACGCCGCGTTTTGCCTCGGTACCAGAATAAAGAAAATGGAAATATTAAATATTTCCACACCTCGAGTGGGAATCGAACCCACAATCAGTCGTTTACAGTCACACGTTCGTGCCACTGTCCCGCGACTGGCCCCAATCTATTCTTTGTTGATATTTCTTGTTAATGCATATTATATGTAGATGATTGAAGTCATTATGGCGTAGTAACGTCTAACTGTAAATGCGATTGGTTGTGAGTTCGATCTCTTTTCTCAGAAGAATGATTATTAGATATAAATAATTTTTACTTTTCATCGCTCCGGTAGAAGAAATGGGGGGTTGAATTTCGCCACTCAATTAGATATGGAATGGAGAATAAAATATTATGGAACCAATTATATATATATATATATATATATATATATATATATATATATATATATATATATTATATATATATATATCTATATATATATATATATATATATATATATATATATATATATATATATATATATATATATATATATCTCTATATATATATCTATATATATATATATATATATATATATATATATATATATATTATATATTATATATATATAAAAAGTTACAGTCACTGAATTTCCTAATTTTAATGGTGTTTCAATATTTACTTTGTGTTTAGTGAATAGTAATCAATTTAACTATTTACTTTAATTTGACAAATCTGATAATCGTCTGCCGGTTGTAGAACGCATTACTTAGCGCCAGTGGGTGGGCGTGGGTTCGAATCCCGCGTTTAAATTTGTTTAGGTTTTCTAAAATTGTTTTATAATATATAAAAATATACGCTTATTTACTAAATGGCTAACATACAACGGGCATATAAATTTGACATATGCTAAGTCCAAATAAACATAGATATAATAAAAATAGTATAGCAAGAGTCATAAAGCTCACATAAATAAATTTGCGGCCAAGAACTTGTTTATATAACAAAAAAGGCTTAAAACTTCATTTATTTTTCATAAAGAACTTAACGCCGCGCTTTACCTCGGCACCAGAGCGAAGAAAATGGAAATAATAAATATTTCCACTCCTCGAGTGGGAATCGAACCCACAACCAGTCGTTTACAGTCACACGCTTGTGCCACTGGGCCACGACTGGCCACATTGAAATATTTCAATGTAAAATAGAAAATTCTAATAACGAATCAAAAATTCCTTACAAAGTGGAATTGCCTTCGGCTTACAGGCTCTTGAGCACGTGTCCTATTTTATGAAAACTATACGGACTACTTAGCACGTTTCGTCCTGGATTCGTAAGTATTTGACGATGAAAGCCATCACATCCTCGATCTTTTATCTAAAAATGTTACTAGATTTTTATATTTTTGTGCATTGGGAGCGACAGAGTAATTATGTTAATTCTCTGCAGTATTTATGAACATCACGATATAACTATGTCTAACTGTAAACGTTTGGTTTGGTTGTGGGTTCTATTCCACTCAGATATATTTCATTATATTTAATATACGACATTATTTTCATTCATGGTGAAACTGAAGAACGGGGCAACGAAACAGCTCTTATTTATTTATTGACTGGGAAGCCTATTTTTATGATACAATTTATATTATCACATCTATATAACACTGTACGAGTATATCTCAATTACTAAACACATCATTAAAAATTAAAAAAAAATGTTGCTCATTTAAACAAAAAGGGAAAAATATATACAGAAAAATATATACAAAAAAATAACAGTGAAAACAAAAAAGAAAAAACAGAAAATGGAAGAGCTTGAGGAAAAAGGCACTCGATAATTTAAATCTGAATTTATTACATATATTCTTTAAAAAATAAAATAATGTAGTTTTTTATTGCGACAGAGAATCTGAAAATTTTAATTGACATTACTGTAACAGAAAAAATGTCGACGATACATTAGTTAAAACGATCATTTTGAAACTTCTATAAAATAACGTTCAAAAATATCATATAAATTACTTTTCCCGTTCTAATATACGTTTTTTCGGCGTTAAGTTGCGCCACTTAACACGCAAGCCTCCGATTTCGGCGTACAGTGGGGAACGGAATGTCTAAACACCAGGTTCCCTCTGCCTACCCTGCTGTGTGCGGGATACAGCGTGAAGCTAAAAAAATATATATACGTTAATTTGTGATGAAAAGGTCAACAATTTTTACATACATTTTCAGCAAAAACCAAACGCGTACACCTTAAACCGAATTTATATGTTATCTACCTCATACGCTATTTTTCTAAAGTTTTATCCTCCGGCACGATGCCAAATGCGAGTGTATAGGAATTTATAACAAACTCAGCACGGCTACGTGATGGCGCTTTGGAACTCCCGTGTCTTATAATCTTGATGTTTCAGACTCACTGCAGATACGAATAAACATTTGGAGGAAGTTATTTCTTTTTCAAATATATATTCTTATGTAAGATGGAAAGATTTTGCTAGTTGCATTTTGTTGTTTGTTTGTTTGTTTATTTATCTTTAAGTATCTGTTGTCTTTTGGAGTTAGAGAAAGAGGGAATATAGGCAAAGCACGGCGTTGAGTTCCGCTATCAATACGCAATGTCTGGAATTTAGGGAATGTTGGGTAGTGGTGACCCCACGAACCTAAAACGCTCGAGGAGAATTGACATTTATTCGTCACCGCTGGCCTTTACTAAACTTGAAAGAGTTGAAACGCTCTATCTCCTCTCTAGTCCTCTACGTGTTATACCTGTTTCCCCAACAAACCTTCCAAAGGACCGGGAACCTTTCCTTCCGGATTCCTTTGAACTCGAGAACGTTTTCAAGTGTTACATATTAGTACATATTTTGTTCACATCAAAATCACATCCAAAGGGCAAAACAAAATGTAATGATTTAGTATATCATAATATTTGTGGTTAGCTGGTGTCGGCTTGCAGGTACTTAAAATGTTGTTAATTACAGATAATAGTAGAATTAGTTTCATTAATTATTAATTAACATAGTTGTAACTTATATAAGTTAAATTAATTTGGTATATAAAATGCTACAAAACACTGAATTTTTCAAGGAACTTACAAAAAATATTCGAAATTAGTTAAGAAGTAATTTCGAAAAGATTAGAAATTTTATTTCAGAATATAGATATAAATACAGAAGATAGATAACCAAAAGGTATGGAACATCTTTGTGAAGTGATAATGATATAAATATTTACATATTTGAAAAAAGTGAACACTAACAGCTACGGACCGAGACATGCTTAGTCTCTTTAAAGGACAAACTCAGAAACGAGATTATCCGGAAAGAAACCGACAGAGCTCTGAAGTGGCAGTGGGCTGGATATGTATGTTGAAGGACCGATAGCAGTTGGAGTGGACAAGTCATTGATCACTCAAGACCGCGGATCGGCAAACGTAGTGTAAGGCGCCCTCCAGCTCGATGGACCGTCGATCTAAAGAAGGTTGCCGAGTCTGGCTGGATGCCGGGATCTCTAGCGCACCCTGGAAGGCCTACGTCCAGCTATTGATATAAAAAAAATCATTCTGTCCTGCAGAAAAAAGTGTGAGGCAAAGAATTTTTTGACAGACCACTTCGTTTTCCACTTATCCTTCGAACAGAGAATGGATGAATGACGTGACTACACCTAATAATAAGAGGACAAGACTGTTTTAAGACTTTTTACTTATTTGCTATTTTCAGATGATGCGGAAATTATTTGCATACGATAAGTGATGCGTTACAAAATATATTTTTATACAAAAACCGTTAACATAAAGCAAAAGTAAATATTTTGCTAACGAAACGTCTATTTTAGAGTGACACTGATATTTCCTGTTGAGAAGTCACGTGAATTTACTTATTGAAATGTTATTTTCCCTATATTTTGGAAAAGTAGAACTAAAATATGAAAGAAAAAATATATAGGCGTAGTTTTAATCATATAGTTATATTTGAAAAATAATTTAAAATAACAATATCGGCGAAGAAACCATAACAAGAGTTATTATGCAAACGAGCAGAAAGACCACCAGGTAAGTGTTTGTTTCGTCCATGGACATCTAACAATAACAGAAGAGTTGAGGATGCGTCTAGATTTCAAAGGTCTGCTAAGTTATTTCAGCCTACACTGTTTCGCGTGAAACAGTATAAAACTGAACTTTAAAATGTCTTCTTGTTTATGTTATGTCATTCTATTCAAAGCAAAATATTAAAATATTTTACTTATGACAACAAAAAAAGGGACAAGAGAGTGACTCATCACTAATTTCTCTAAAATTTCTATTCGGAAAAAACACTTTCAATTCTTTTTTTATCATTTTAACCAAATATATATATATATAGGTAGTATTAATATAATCTCGTCTTAGAAGGCTTTACTGTCCCAGCTGTTACTACCCTACTCACTTCAATGTCATTTGATATCCAGAATCCGACCATTTTCCATATCCGATATGGTAAAATAGAATATTTTGAACAGTTAAGGAAATGCTACTATAATTTGCTTGAAGCTCAAGTTAATTATTATGAAAATTTTAAGTCCGCGGTATAATTAATATGTTAATTAATCTTTTAATGTATGATAATTGTAAGCTTTTTTTGTAAGAAAATACTTTAAATAGGTGAAAAAAGTGTATAATATAATAAATTTGTTTGATTGCCGCGTAGCACAGCGTTTTACTGTTATCATTAAGTTCGATAGTTGTAGGTTCGATTCCCACTCGGTGTAATGATGATCATTTACTTTTTTTTATCTCAAGTGAAGAAGACAAAGCGCAGTGTGCAGTCTGTGTCCATATAAGGTGTAATACGGAGTGTTTTGACTCCAGGAGCGGATCCAGTCCTCGAAAAAGTTTGTGCTTATATACACCTTAAAATTGACCAAGTGTGAGCCGGAGTATGCATACACAATATATTTTTTTATGAATATTCGTGATACGGTGATATTGAAATTTAGTATACATCAGTGAACTTGCGCCAAGATCAAAAACATGATGTCACAAGCAGTTTAAATTGGTTAGTAATCATTCTCCCGAACGGGAATCGATCTCACGACCATCGCGTATACAGGCACTCTGCGCTGTGATGGTTATGTCATTGTCAATTTCAGCGAATATACGAGAATTCTGTTAGGACCTAAAAGGATAAAGATTTTTAATATTTTTTTTTACAGAAAAAACACTTTAAATATTTGTTTACAGTTCACGCTTTTCCTGTAGTCTTCATAATGTCAAGACACTCCGTTTCCCACTTTCCCTTCGAAATCGACACATTCCATATTGAGTTACGGAACTCAACGCCGCACTTTGTCCTACCAGAACTTAAAAATAACAATAATAATCAAAAATCCATGCAAAGATTTCAAAATATCTACATCTAAATTTATTAACAACGGTTCAAAACATTCCAGCTAAGTTTAGAACACATTAATCTTATATAAAATATAGACTAATGAAGCATTAACCGGCACCGACACAAATCATATTTGTATCTGGCTCCTAGTTGTATGGCGAAACCGCTAGTTAGTTATACATGGTGGTAGCAACTCTAAATCACTGTATGAACCTTAGAATCTATATATACTAGAATCGATTTATAAAAGTTGTATTTACTGATTTTGAATTAAAATTTTAGTTAGTTAGTTAGTTAGTTCTTTTGTATGAAAAAAACGTCGTTGTTTTGTATGAATTCGAACATTTATTCTTTTATGATAACGGTAACTCTTTTAGTAGTTCTATATTAGTAGTTCTTTCGTATAATTAAATAAATCAATATAAATATTAAGGACGTTTTGGTTGTTGCGTGAGGACAATGTTTGATTGTAACAGGAAGGTTGTAGGTTCGATTTTCACTCGAAGCAAAGTCGACGACGAGAGGAGGGGAGGACGAAAAGTAAGGAAGGAAAACGGAGTGTCTCGGCACTTTTTTATCTCCAGCTATCCGCATACCAGCGGAAAAAAGGGTAAAACTGCTTAAAACTTTTCAATTTTCGAATATGCTATATGTAAACATAAACCAAACGACTGTTCTTATTATATATTTTTTGTATTTATTAACACGAAAATATTTTATTACTATGCTTTATCAAAAATTCCATTCATATAAAATTAACTTGTTCAAGTAAAACCAGTAACATTGCTCCCAAATGAAAACTTAAAAGGCAAATATTCGAACATACAAACAATAAAATACAAAAAAAATCCATACTAATATTATAAATGCGACGCTCTGTCAGTATGTATGTTGTGCTTTCGTGGCTAATCTACTGTTCCGTTTTGGATAAAACTCGGAACAAAAATAGTCGATGATCTAGAATCAAGTATACAATTTTTTTTTTCACAAGCCAACCCCTTAAAGATTGAAATAGGAGATAATGTTGTAAGACAAATCTAAATCGCTTGACCGATTTTAATGATTTTTATCATAAGTGTACTTAATAAAAAGTGTGGCGCAAAGGCAAATATAAAGTGTGACTGTAAACGCGGCCGGTTGTGGGTTCGATTTCCACTCGAGGAAAGGAAATATTTAATACTTCCTTTTTTTTCGATTTAGTATCGAGCAAAGCTCAGCGTCATGTTTCGCCAGCTAACACGCAATGCTTCTAAAATCCTGCGCAAAATGGGGAACGGAGTGTCTTAACACTAGGCTCCCTCTGCCTACCCTGCTGTGTGCGGGATACAACGTGAAGCTACTTTATTTTTCAAAAAATCACCCCAAAGGAACGAAGCAGCTTGAGTTATAGAGTAGGTACACGCAAGCAGAGCTGCGAGCAAACACTAGTATTTCATAAATTCATAGTTATTTATTTTTCATGACTTCTAGTTAACAACAGAATCGAGGGATTTCAACAAAACGGGGCGAAATATGAACTAAATTGCCATATTAGGATAAACGGCCAAATAACGTCGGTCTAGAATATAAATTATTCAGAGTTTAGTAACAAGCTGTGTTTATATATTTTTTTTATTATTACTTCTTATATAAGATATAAGAAGATGTTTTTGTATGAACGTAACATTATAACGTTTTGGTAGTAAAACTAAAACGTATGCCGTTATGACCTACGACATGACTATTGGGGCCAGTGGCATAAGCATGTGACTGTAAACGACTGGTTGTGGGTTCGATTCCCAGTCGAAGAGTGGAAATATTTAAAACGCGGCGTTAAGATCTGCCACTTAACACACAATGGCTCCAAATTTGGTGGAAAGTGGGGAATGCAGTGTCTTAACACTTGGTTCCCTCTGTCTACCTTGCTGTGTGCGGGATACAGCGTGAAGGTAAAAAAATAGGAAGACATGACTATGATGATTATTCTGTTGATGATATACGCAAGTGTGCGCTTACGTATGCCTTTTGCGCAATTTTATGCTTATAGCGGGTTAGTCAGGAAGCCAAGAGTGTCTAGTGCCAAAACACTCCGTCCCCCATATTCGGCATTCGTCCATAAATAGACACATTGCGTGTAGAGTAGCGGAACTCAACACCGCGCTTTAATTAAGAAATGAAAATTTAAATTTAACAATTCCCTTGACTGGGAATCGAACCCAAAACCTAAAATTGGGTTACTATCATACGTTCTACGCACACGCTTCGTATAAAAATGTTTTCATTTAATGTATTAAAATATTCTCTCTTTTTCTACTACTACTATATTTTCTACCCTAAGCTAATAGTATCACTTGTACTTTCTGCTCAGTTTTCTACTCATTCAGTCAGCTTCATATTTTACAAAAATAAAAATATTAATACTATTTAGTATTCATTTTTCATTTAAATAATTAAATGTTTATATTTTTGTAAAATATGATGTTGACTGCAATATTATTCTTTTATAACGTAAAATATTATTACATTTAATATAATATTAAATAAATTAATATTTTTCGTTATTATTAAAAAAATATATTTTATATATACCTAAAATATATTTGGTATGACACATACTTAAACGTGGAATTTAAATTATTTTTGTTTACCCGCTCTGATCAGTCACAGAGTCACAGAGACCTTGAGTTCCGCCAAGTCGAAGCTTGAAGTCACGTGGAAAAAGCAGACCAGTAAATTTATAAACGTACTCTAAATAGGAATCGAACTTGTAACAATAATATCTACAGTCACACAATCTCTAACGTGCCAAAATGGTGTCGAAATTTAACACAGTTTAATTATTCACTTGCTACAAGGTGAATAGACTCGCTCACAGCTATCGTACGTTTGGTGAGAAACTTTCAAAAAGGATTAAACTTTAATAATTAAGTTTTTATTATTATAGTTTTCTCTATTTGTAAATGTCTATTATAGACAAAAAATATTGCAAGTTACGTACAGTGTCATAAATGTGTAGATATTTCACGTCATATATAGGTACATTTGTCAAACACATGGTATATTATTTGTTCTAATAATTTAATGCAGGGGTACGCAACCCACGGCTTTCGGCCTGCATGCAACCTGTATAATATTTTTATGCGGTGTGCCAAGCGTGTGGTTGAACTGAAAATGACTGGTTGCGGGTTCGATTCCCACTCGAGGAGTGAAAATATTTAATATTCCTATTTTCTTCGATCTAGTATCGAGGCAAAGCGCGCCGTTGAGTTCCGCCACTTAAGACGCAATGCCTCCGAATTCGGCGATGCGTGCAGTCGATGTGTATTAACACTAGGTTCCCTCTGCCTACCCTGCTGTGTGCGGGATACAGCGTGAAACCAAGCGTTTCTTTATATGAAGGATATTCCCCAACTACTTTTTAAATACTATTAGTACGTGTGAGTACGAGTGAGAAAGTTTGTCAGTTTCCTTCATCAACATTATTGTCTTAAAGAGACATTTAAAGATTTTCATTTAGGTATTAATAAAAAACTGGAGTTTGCCTAGCGTTTATACCAATGCTACTTTTTATAGAAGAGCTAACTAACTATAGCCCGCAAAAAAATGTAAATGATATTTTTAGAAAACGTATAAACAAAATGGATCTACTAGTAGTTTAGTACTTAGCGGTCAGAGCGCATGGGCGAATTTCTAGAGGCGCGAATTCGAATCCCGCAGCGTTCAATTTTTAAAATGTTTTCTAAAAATGTTTGTGTCAATTTCCTAATTGTGTAATTATTTTCTTTGTTTTTTTTTTAGCTCACGCTGTATCCCGCTCACAGCAGGATAGGCAGAGGAAACCTAGTGTTAAGACACTCCGTTCCCCACTTTCCGTCGAATTCGGAGGCGTTGCGTGTTAAGTGGTGGAACTTAACGCCGCGGTTTACCTCTGATACCAGAGCTAAAAAATGGATGTATTAAATATTTCCACTCTTCGAGTCGAACCCACAATCAGTCGCTTACAGTTACACGTTCGTGCCACTACGCCACGACTCGCCCCATGTGTGATGACACTTTAAAATATTGAAAATTGATTAGTAACGCGTCATTAAAAAAGGTTGCTTACTCCTATTACTAACAATATACAGGTCATTAATAATATAGTGTATGAATAACATTTCAAATACTTATCATATAAAACATTGTCTATTGTACTCCAGACTACTATTTAAAGGTACATGTACTGTTTATATTGTCATCATTTAGACTAAAGTACGTAGAATTAAGATCTAATCTCTTTACAAGGGTGAAAACTAATATAGCCAAGTTCATTGCCCTGACGAAAGTACCATATATTTCATTCAATCTAAAATTTATTCTGCAATTAACTACAAAAAATGCACTATGATTATCTTTTAAACATTTTTAAAGTATTAATCCACACTTAGGAAAATTGAAAAAGACATTTAGAAAATGTATAAAAATTTGAACGCAGCGGGATTCGAACCCGCGCCTCCTGAACCGTCCAGGCGCTTTCAGTACTGAGCATGGCTCATGCCCGGGCGCTCTCTTATCTAATGTCAAGATCCTCCGTTCTTCATTTTTCAATGAAAGCCAATCGTGGCGCAAGAGAAACAAAGTGTGACTGTAAACGGGACTGGTTGTGGGTTCGATTCCCAGATTCGAGATATTGAAATAATTTATATTTTATTTTCTTTATTTTGGTGTCGAGGCAAGGCGCGGCGTTGAGTTCCGCCACTCACATACAAAACCTCCAGAATTCCGCGGAAAATGGGGAGCGGAGTGTCTTAACATTAAGTTCCCTCTGCTTAAGTGTGCGGGGATATAACGTAAACACAACATATTTATCTACCACAACAGTTTTTGGTTCAAATATACTTAGACAAGCAAGACATATTCTGTAATTTAGCCTCATAATTAAGAATTCAGTGTCTGATTGTTAACTCATTAAAAATTAAATTAAAAGGGAGGTCCGTAGCTACTAAGTATACCGGTGATGGCTAGGAGCCGGCCTGCTTCCTTGCCAACAGATATGTTGAAGCGTTATTGTTAACTCGTTGGTTTTATTATAATTTATCCGCTCTGGTGAGATAAAGCGCTGCGTTGACTACGCCACTCAACACGCGATGCCTCGAATATATGGAAAACGTAGAACGAGTTGTCTTGATACAAAGTTCTCTCTGCTTACGGGAAAAAACGTAAAGCATGAAAAAAAGTATAATGGTGATAGAATACATCAATTAGTATAAAGTATTCTTAAAATATTAATTTTTGACACTCAGACACTCCCGTTCCCCACTTTCTACCGAAATCTGGAGCCATGGAGTTAAGTTAAGTGGTGGGAATCGAACCCTCAACCAATCGCTTTACAAGCGCTCTTAGGGACACCTATGGCACAACTGGCCCCTAAAATATTCATAGAAACCCAAAATTTCTAAAATTATGTTCTAGATTATCCTCGGTTCGCCCACAATATGGATCCTCTTGATTAATTTTCCAACGCGTAATATACATGTCGTATCTCAACAGTGATATTAATTTAATTAAGTAAATTAATTAAGTTTAAACTATTATAGTTTTAGGATCATGTTTGACTATAAATACGTTGGGTTGTGGGTTCGATTCCCACTTGGAAGAATGATTATATGTTTTTTTTCCCGCACAGCAGGGTAGACAGAGGGAACCGAGTGTTAAGACACTCCGTTCTACGAATTCGGAGGTATTGCGTGTTAAGTGGCGAAACTTAAGGCCGCGCTTTGCCTCTGATACCTGAGGGAAGGAAAATGGAAATATTAAATATTTCCACTCCTCGAGTGGGAATTGAACCCACAACCAGTCGTTTACAGTCACACGTTAGTGCCGCTGCGCCACGACTGGTCCAATAATATTTTAATTATTTTCATTTTTCCGTTATAGTACCTAAGAGAGACCGACTATGAGTTCTGCGTCTCGATTTTAAAATAAATGTTACCAAAGCAATTAATTTTAATTGGAATTAAAAAATACCTCAACACAAAATCATAGCGAAGAACGGAGTGTCTTGTCACCAAGGACTCTCTGACTAACCTAATACGTGGCAAAGCGAGAAGTTGTATATTGAAGGTACCTCAGTTTATCATAGAAACTACATTTAAAGCCTTCATTTTAAAATTACTATTTCAATTAATGAAATATATTCACTTTTTCCAGTTAAATAATTATTAAATGTAAAATTAACTAGTATATAAAGCACTAGCTACTCGCGGCTAAGCCCGAGAGATTATTTAAATATTCTTAAATGTCCTATTTTTTTATGCCCTATTTTGTTCCCTGGGGTTGTTCTTTGAACAAACATGTAGCCTACGTTTGACATTGAGTCATCAACTATCTTCATGTGAAAATTCATCAAAATCGGTCAAGCAGTTTAGAATACTCATATAAACTTCCATCTCTTATTTCAATCTTTAAGGGGTTGTTTTTGAAAAAAAAAGTTAGTCTACGTTTGACCTTGGGTCTTCAACTACGAATTTCGTCTTAATCGGACTAGTAGATTAGCCGTAAAAATGTAACAGACAGACAGACTTTTCCATTTATAATATTAGTATGAATTAATGAAACTCACTCTTTTGAGTAAAATAATTAAATATAAAATTTATAAATATACAAAACCTTGATAAAATTGAGAGCAATAAGAAATCACTGTACAGAGCTTACAAAATTATGAGGTCAAGTCAAATTAGTCTTGGAATTTGCAAAGTGTTTTTGAAACAATAAAGCTTTTGTTGTAAATGTTTATATTATTTTAAAGTCTCTAAATTATTATTAAAGTTGAAACAAAGTAACTCTTTATTAATATTGAAATTAATATATTTTCTTGTAGTTTAATTTATGTTTTTACTTCATTACTACGAATTATGGGGCTTCTGGGTCGACAGAATAAATCTATTCAGTTAGCACACTGCTTTTAAATTTTTACCTAATTTTAAATATTGATTTTTGAGCGGCAGAGCTTAACACCGCGCTTTGTGTTGCCATGACTGTGCATGAATTTAAATATAGACATTTCTTCGTGTGGGAGTCTAACCCACAACAATTTCAAGTTGAATACTTTGATTTCTAATAACTCGAAATGCAAGAAAAGGGAGGATGAATTTATATATGTTATTTTTAGTAATTCCACTTTAAAATAGTTTGAATAATATATTTAAAGAAACTCTGATGACGCAAAGGGACGGCGATTAACTGTAAAAGCACTCAAGAAAACGATTATGTTTAAAATATGGATTTTTTTTTGCTCTGGCATCTTAGACACGCACGCAGCGTTGAGTTCCACCAATCCACACGTAATGTCACTATTTCAGGCGCTAACTGTAGAACGTAGTGTCTTGACACTAGGTTCTCTCTGACTCCCTTGCTATGCGAGAATAAGCTGAATAATATATTTTTATACCCGACAGTAAAAACCCTTAAGATATTTATTTTATTATAGGAGTTCTTATTAGTAACGATCTTCGTTAATTTAAAGTTTTCAACTTCAAATTTATTGTTCTTCATGTAATTGAATTATAGTCAATAAATACATTTTATTTTATACAAATTTTAAGAAAAGAATCTAAAATATTATTTAATAAGTAACTTCACGCTTTTTCCACTACAGCTAGAAAGTCAGAGAGAGAGTTAATGTTGCATATTTAATGACATACTTACTATAATGTATTTTTTATCATTCTACAAATACCGCTTATCACCGGACATAGGTACTCAAAAATTAATGCCTCAAACGACATAGACATTTTTTTTTATGGAATAAAGGAGGTAAACGAGCAGAAGGCCCACCTGGTGATATGTGAATACCTTCGCCTATAGACATCCACAACATTAGAGTTATGGATGCATTGCTAGCCTTGGGGATGTAGGACACAAGGAAGGAGGAAGGATGGGCATGGTGAGAATAGGGAGAGCTGGCTTACATGCCATCAAACCGGAACACGTCATCAGATATTTGGCGGTTCGTCTTTGACATGATACTAGACGCGAGCCAGTTGGAGAATGAATCTCCTACCACTAAGCTACTGGGTTTACGGGACGCTACCCAGCGGCGGAAGGGAATTGTACTCGTAACATGTATGCCCGTGGGGGGGCAAAAAACCCAAATAGATTAAACGTGGCCTAACACAATAATTGCAAATAGAGTTATGTTTTTAAAACGATATAGTTTCATTTGTATTTAAATATTTTTATATATCTAAGGAAAAAATACTATCAATCAATCAATCAATGTAAAATAATCTTACAAATCTATTTAATACGGAAATATTTAATATTTTCATTTTCTTCACTCTGGTGCCGAGGCACCGCCGCACGCGGCGTTAAGTTCCGCCACTTAAAACACAATGCTACTAAAATTTGGCAGAAAGGGGACTACGGAGTATTTTAACACTAGGTTCCCTTTGTCTAACCTGCTGAGTGCGGGATACAGCGTGAAGTTATAAAAAATAGAAGTAACAAAAAGTAATTATAAAGTTCATATCAACATATCAATCGTCATTTATCATCGTATTTTTGATAGACCGACATGTAATTACTTGTGTGTATATGAAATAAGGTAATAACGTCTGCAGAATAAACTCTTCTCTTGTTATTTACTATATACATTTTATTATTGGTATGTTTCTGAACTTAAATTAACTAACAAAGGAGAATTTGAAAAATAAATATTTTATACTAGCGGCCCGCTCGTGACTTCACCGCGTGAACGACTTAATTGTTTCGTTTTGTTGCAACATTTCCTTTTTGAAAAAAAAAACAAGTTATCTAAGTATATTTAAGCTTAGATTATCAACTATATTTATGCTAAAATTCATTACAATCTGTCAAGCGGTTTAGATTTTTTATATAAACTTTCATCCCCTATTTCAACCTCTTAGAGGTTGTTTTTTTTTTAAATAAGTAGCCTATGTACCTTTAACTTTTAGTACTTTCGTTCTAAATTTCATCCAAATCGGTAGATTAGCCGTAAAAGCGTAATTCATAAATCCCAATTAATATGTTAATTGAATGTCAAAATCTACTTAATAAGGAGTATTTGATTCTAAACGCGATTGGTCTTAAGTTCGATTCTCACTCAAGGAAATGATTATATTTAAACTATGATAAAGACAAAGCGCGGCGTCGAGTTCCGCCATTCAGTATGCAACGTCTCGATTGTCGGACGGAAAGTGGGTAACGAAATTTTATAACTCTTTTCTTTCTGGCAACGCTATACAGGTAAAAATATGAAGCTGTTTCCTTTTTTATTGAGAATGCTTTTTTTCTCATTTCTTTTATTTTAAAAAGATACAGAGTGTTCTGCTTGTTTTGGCTTAAGTATTAGTAATGTATAGAAGTATAAAATTATTGTTTTTCCCCTTTCTTATAGCTTCACGTTTTTCCCGCGGGGTAGTCAGAGAGGATGTAGTGTTAAGACACTCCTACCTCCACTTTCCGCTCGAAATCGATTGCGTACATAAGGTTAGAACTCAATGTAGCGCTTTGATATAGGTAAGAGAACAAAGAAATGAACATTTAAATATGATCATTCCTCGAAGGCGAATCGAACCCACATCAATCGCTTTACAACCATACCTTTTACATTAAATATTATGAAATAAATTAATATTATGAACAATATTCATAATCCAAAAATACTACAGACGCTTACACTTAAAAGTTAGTATTTCATATTTATATACGTATAAGCTTTTCAAAATGAAAACTTTAAACTGAACTTTTAAAATAAATTAAAACTTTATTCAAACGGATTAAGCAGGATTATTAAATTCATCTTCCACATTCGCTTCCTATATGTATGTCTAAGTGTGTAAACCACAACAAACGAAGCCTTAAGGCATTCTCAAGTTTGCTTGCACTTTTTAAATTTACTTTGCATAACGAGCGGAAGAAGAAAACTTTGAAATGTCTTACTGCTGGAATTAAGTTTGAAGATCAAATATAAATATATTGGATGACTAAATTTGTATAGAGTTAGACGAGACGTTATCGATGCGAATGGTATTTTTATGCTTGAGACAGTTGTTAATTCGATCTCGATTTGGGGGAATATATATATCTTTTAAACTTTTTTAAAGTGCTATTCCACACTTGGGAAAAATTGAAAAAGACATTTAGAAAACGTATACAAATTTGAACGCAGCGGGATTCGAACCCGCGCCTCCTGAATACCGTTCAAGCGCTCTCACCACTGGACCATGCGTTCTACTCCACGCTGCGTCGAAATTCTTATACGCTTTATTACAACTTATTTTTGTTGTTAGCGTCTCTGTAGAGATTTTTACAAATTTCTGCTACCCAAAGATTATTCTACGAACAATCGTTTGGCAAGAGAGAATGCTATTTATTAAATACTTTTAAACGAGTGTTAAGTGGAATATATCTTTCTTATATTTCGTGATAAAGCAAAAGTTGATATCTATGAAATTATGTAAAGGGTTCTCTTTACACACTCAGCTATATAGGCAAATCTGTTTATTATTTCAAGTTTTCGAAAATTAAACACACAACCATTTAAAGAAAAATCGTTAATAACCAAAAGTTTAACGCTTAGAATAATTTTGATAAAACACGATAATAGATGGCACAAAGGTGATATAACAATGAACTTGACTAAAAGCTTTTGGCATTTATTAAACTATAAACATGTAATAACAAGTTTTGAAAAGACCAAAATTGACCTTGATATTCTTTTATCTGTATATACTACTACACTTGCAAATAATAATTCTATATATTGTTTTATTTTTCAGAGAAATACGTCACTCTGTTATTTTTCAAGGAAAAAAAATTATAGAGGCCAGCAATGTCACAGCGATTGTGGGTTAGATTTCCAATTAGGAAAATTACATTTAAATAATCGTCATTTATTCGCTCTGATTCTTAAGACAAAGCGCGGCGATGAATTTTACCACTTAACCATTGACATTTTGATTTCGGGTGGAAAGTAGAAAACGGAGTGTCTTGACACTATGTTCTCTCCCAATACCTTACTATGCAGGGAAAGGGGAGAAGCTAAAAGCAACAATATTTTTATTAAAAACTAGCGGCCCGCTCACGGCTTCACCGTGTGAACTACATAACTGCTTCGTTATCTTGCAATCCTCAGACGTGGATTTTTGAAAAATAAAGTAGCCTTTGTTAAACCTTGGATTGACAACTATATTCATGCCAAAATGCATTATAATCGGTCAAGCGGTTAATATTTTTTATATAAATTTTCAGCCCTTCAGAGGTTGATTTTTGAAAAAATAAGTAGCCCGTATTTGACCCTTGATCTTGAACTATATTCATTCCGAATTTCATCCAAATCGGACAAGTAGATTCACCGTGAAAGCGTGGCAGACAAATACAGACTTTCGCATTTAAAATATAAGTATGTATACTATTTTTATCAAGTATTTAATGTTATGGCCAGTTGTGGCCCAGTGGCACAAGCGTGTGACTGTAAACGACTGGTTGTGGGTTCGATTCCCACTCGAGGAGTGGAAATATTTAATATTTCCATATTCTTCGGTCTGGTGTCGAGTTAAAGCGCGGCGTTAAGTTCCGTTCCGAAAGTGGGGAACGGAGTATCTTAATACTAGGTTCCTTCTGCCTACCCTGCTTGTGCGGGATACAGCGTGAAGCTAAAAAAAAGTATTTAATGTACTTCCACTACAAAATTGTCTTAAATTCGTTTTTTCACATTTATTATTTTTGACTAAAAATTCACTTTAAAGGAAAAATAATCTTCGCTTTACAAAATTTTTAACGAGTTAATAATAAGATTAAATTTAAAATGTTTAATTAATACTTTTAACTTATTAAGTAGATTAAGTACGTTGAAAAGCTTTTGTTATTGAAAAGAAAGGGACCTTAGATAAACATTGTAATAGAGAAGGGAGTTCATCCTGAATTCAATCCTTATTCGGGGAAATGTATTTATTTTAATTTTCGGTGTCAGTTGTGGTCAGTGGCACAAACGTGTGACTGTAAACTACTGGTCGTGGGTTCGATTCCCACTCGAGGAGTGAAAACATTTAATATTTCCATTTTCTTTGCTCTGGTACCGAGGCAAAGCGCGGCGTTAGGTTTCGCCACTTAACAAGCAATGCCTCCAATTCGACAGAAAATGAATAACGGAGTGTCATAACACTAAGTTCCTCTGCCTACCCTGCTGTGTGCTCGAGCATAAAGCGAAAAACTAAAAAAAAAACAATGTGTTTAAGACAAATGAAACTGAATAGGGTAATAAGAAAATAAACCTATCACAAGCAAACATATAACCCATATGTTTATTTTATAATTGTGGACGCCATTTTAAAAGTTTATATAGCTTATGACTTATGAAGCCTTCCTGGGGACATCTTATGTGTTAAAATCTTCAGATATTTTGGCTAGAGGGCATGCTAAAGGAATGAACATTATTTGTAAATACAATACCAAAAAGAGGTCATCATGGCGCAGTGCATCGTGTGACAGCGTCTAATTGTATACAATAGTTGTAAGTTCAATTACCACTCATAGAATTAATATTTTAATAATTATCATTTTCCCGCTCTGGTAACAATATAACACGCAATTAACACGCAATGCCTCCGAATTCGGCGGAAAGTGGGGAACGGAGTGTCTTATCACTAGGTTCCTTCTGCCTACCCTGCTGTGTGCGGGATATAGCGTGAAGCTTAAAAAAAACATATAAAAAGCGACGAATTTTGCCACTTAAATGAAATCTCTCCAATTCAGGCAGACAGTAGTGAACGGAGTGTCTTAACATTAAGGTCTCATTGACTACTTTGCTTTGTGGAAAGGAGATTTTTAACACCAAGCTTCATAACTAATTAAGCACACTGTACAAGATTAATTAATCGACCGTCACAAATTAATTGTCAATCAACCTAACGATGGGTGATAAGCGATAAGTGTAATTAATTGCAATTACGAATGACCGCTACAGTATGGCTTTTTGATGTATGTATCTCTGTACATGCCTATTTTTATATGAAATAGTAGATAAATTTTTGAGTTTATTTTGGTTAGACTAATCTTACTTCTAAATAATCTAAAATCTAGAATAAAATTGAAGTTTTGTAGACTTTAATCGAATAGAATAGCGCCTTAATAGCTTAATTATAAAGAGTGACTGTAAAGCGACTGGTTGTGGGTTGGATTCCGACTCGAAGAGTGGAAATATTAAATATTTCCATTTTCTTCGCTCTGGTATCGAGACAAATCGCGGCGTTAAGTTCCGCCACTTGACACGCAAACTTTCTAAATTCAGCGGAAAATGGGGAACGGAGCGTCTTAACACTAGGTTCCCTCTGCCTACCCTGCTGTGTGCGGGATACAGCGTGAAGCTAAACAAAAAAAAGACACTAAAGTTTTGTAGCCATCGTGGCACAGTGGGACAGCGTTTGACTGTCAACGTGATTGGTTATGGGTGTGATTCCTACTAAGAAGAAAGAAGTTATTAACTATTTTTTATAGTATTTTTTTTTACAATTTAATTTACACCACTACGGACATAAGGTCTGTACCTTTTTTTATAATAATCTTTTTCTTTTTATATATAAATTCCTTATTTCATTAACAATATCAGAGCTTAAAACTAAGTATTTATGTTATTTTTAACTATGTCTTTATTTTCCCGTTCTGGATAGACAAACTACAGAGTTTGTGTTGAGTTAAGCAATATCTCGATGTCGGATAGATAGTGAAAAACGGAATTCACATTTTGGGATTTTGTAGACACTCCAAAAATATAGTGACAATAAATATGAAGCTAAAAAAAGTTACGAGACGCTTTCAAAGCATCTACTTAATTCAAAATGTGTAAAATATTATTTTTTTTAAATTATTTCTCAGCTATATTATCTAAAACAATATATGAGAAGAGCTTTACACAAAATATTCGAACTCAGTAGAGCTATAAAATTTCAAAAGCGACGGTCAACGCTGATTTACATAAACATCGCTGTAAGCCTAACTACTAAGTCTTGAATAGGTATTTAATTTCCATTCACCTGCATTCTAACTAACCTAACCGTCTTATCATATGAATGACATAATAATTAACAAAAAACGACTTTATCACATAGAAATAAGGTTTATTCTACAATTTCGATGAAAATGCACAAGAATTTCCAAATCGGTGAAGGTTTCAAATACAAAAATAAATTTACACTTCGAAAAATTGTATTAATACAAAAAATACTTTATCCTCTTATTAATAAAGGCTAAATTGCATACAATATTGGTTTTTCAATGAATATTTCGATGGTTTCCTAAGAAAAAGAGGGGGGAGGTAAGACAGGAGCAGACTGGCCGGTCATGATGGAGATTAGGTATTTGAAGTTAATTTGCATTTTGATACCAGTTTGCCGTTCCTTCTAACTTAACAAGCAAATCTTGTGCTCCTCTGTTATCTCTGAACGATAAATATTTAGTATATGGTGGTATAAAACGAACATATTTAGCGTATGTTAGACGCTGCATTGTTATTCTGAGATTGTTTAAGAAATTTCATTTTTAATCAAGCTGAAGCTACATATAAGACTGAAGTTATGTGTTTTTAAAAAATTACTAAGTAAATGATAATTCGCTTTTCTGAAGCAAAAAAATATGAAGAAGAGCAGTAAGAAGAAGTCCCGCTGAGTTTCTTGCGCCGGTTCTTCTCAGGTCTGAGGCATTAAATTTAGTGAGCCGGTGGTAAACTATTTGACGTTCAAAAAATGAAGCTTGTAACTTCTTATTTTGAATAAAATTATTTGACTTTGACTTTGACTATTTGGACGAACACTTGCATGAGAAGTACACCCAAGGTAAATAAGCTAAGATAGGTAAGCTTGTAAATTCGACTACTCTTTTAAACAAAATAAAGTTATTTTTTAGCTTCACGCTGTATCCCGCACACATCAGGGTAGACAGAGGGAACCTAATGTTAAGACACTCCGTTCCCCAGCGTGAAGCTAAAAAAAATGATCTGAGTTGGAATCGAATCCACAACCATAGGATTCCCAAATAAACCCTGTACCACTGTTTTTTAATAAATAAAATACTGTTTTACAATTAACTTTAGCTTCACTCTTCACTTTGCTTCGCCAAAGAATAGATAGTGAATGCTTTTACTAGCGCTCGCGTTTGTTCCTTAATTATAGTACAAAGGAATTCTATAACAACAAATTAAACATACAATTTTCAAAGAGCCTTCTTTGTAGATATTGTTTAATAAATTTTATATTCATTTTATGACTGTTCGTTTTTTTGCATGCGAGTGTATTTTTATAGCGTGTTTGAAATGTTAATAATTGGTGTAGATGTTTAGTATTCATTTTTTTTTTCAGTTTCACGCTGTATCCCGCACACAGCAGGGTAGGCAGAGGGAACCTAGTGTTAAGACACTCCGTTCCCCATTTTCAATATTCGAATAAAGAATATCAAAACATGTAAAATACAGCAGTAAGACATAGAACAGTAACTTTCGTGGCGTAGAGTTCCGTCACTCCACATACTATATCTCGATCTCTAGCGGGAAATGGGAAACGGATCGTTTTGACATTAGTGACTTTGACCATCCTGTCTGGGAAAAAGCACGAAGCTAGAAAAAAAAATACTTTATATTTTTATTACTATTATATAATATTAACTTTTCCCGAATTAAGCAATATACGGCATTTAGTTGCTATATACTTAACACTCATTACTTTAACTAGGCAAATATTAAAGTAATTGGAATACTATTATACTGTTATTAGTAAGAGTTATCTTTTTTTTGTATATATTGAAATTCTACATTTCTTACGTTTAAGAACAGATTCAAAGATTTTTCTACCCCTCAATAATTTAACGCTTTATTTTTTAATTTTTTTTAGCTTCACGCTGTATCCCGCACACAGCAACCCTGCTGTGTGCGGGATACAGCGTGAAGCTAAAAAAAATTAAAAAATAAAGCGTTAGTGTTCAAAAATAAAGCATGCTTACCCAAGCATGCTTTATTTTTGACATTTAAAACGCGGTTCGCGGTTTAGGGTGGCAAGTTGGGAAAGGAGTGTCTTAACACTAGGCTATCTCTAACGTTCTGCACAAGAAAATCGTTTTATTGCTTTTTTTTAAATAATATAATGATTTCGTTCCTCTAATAAAAGTCAGAATTATGTAATACGTTCAATACTAATAAAACTGAATCTTATATTTACGATTTCATTTATACCACACCACTTAGATTTTTATGTGGAAATTTTATAAGCCAAGTTAACTAGCGATAGAAATTTACGCCAGAAACTAATAAGGTAGGTTGAATAATTCATATATATTTTAATTTTCATTTCTAGTTCATATTTTTTTTCTTATATGTAGTCTATATAAATAAATAAAATTAAAATAACTGATATTTGCTAAATGAATAAATGTATATAATTATATTTTCATTTTCTTCGCTGTGTGGTCGAGGTAATAGCGCGGCGTTAAGTCCTGCCACTTAACACGCAAGCCCCCGAATTTGGCGGAAAGTGGGCAACGGAGTGTCTTAAAACTAGGTTCCCTCTGCCTACCCTGCTGTGTGCGGGATACAGCGTAAAGCTAAAAAAATGTATACACGGTACATATACCAAAATAACATTTTATACAATTTTGGTCTGTCTGTCTTTCTGTTTTTGTTTCGGCTAATCTTTGGAAAGACTGGTTCGATTTTGAAGAGATTTTCACCAGCAAATAGCTGATGTAATAAGGACTAACAAAGACAACTTTTATTTTATCTTTTACTTTAACTTTTGTGTATTTTATGTTAAATTTTACCGGAAACAGTTAGTAACTTATTAGTTAACTTAAAATTCTTATGTTATGATATAGAACAATATTTGATTTTCCTCATGATAGCCCACTCTGTTCTGATCTAGACATATTACGGCGTTTAGTTTCGCCATTTAAAATGTCAAATTAATTCAAAAACTGAACAACAGATTGTATCTTCACTTGATTCTCTCTATTTACTCTGCAATATAAGAAATAGTTACGTATTTTTTTTACTTTTAACTTTTTTAACATTTTTAAAGTGTTATTCCACACATACGAAATTTGAAAAAGACATTTAAAGACAACATATAAAAATTTGAACGCAGTGGAATTCGAACCCGCGCCTTCGGAACCGTTTTCACTACTAAGCCATGCGTTCGTGAACGCATTTCGCGTTTCTTTAAATGTCTTTGTCAATAATAAAGTAAGTTAAGTTTTAAACATATCGAAATACCCTCATCTCTATATAGTAACTTTACGACGTCACTTAAACTCCAACAATAACGTACAGTACAGAGTGCCGTGTGATATTATTTGCGTTGCAACTCCCAACCTACTTCACGGCACTATATTTTATCGCTTTAAGAACGTGTTTTATGTCACACGTAGTTGTGAAAACATACGGGGATGGAATTGAGTGCTTAAGTTTATTAAACTGCACTTAGAGATGTTAGTTAGTGATTAACTAAAATTAAACGCCATTAGTAAGCATGTTTATTGCTAAATACATCTTTACTATGTATAAAATAAATAAGCGGGATTCGAACCCGCGTGTTTTGGTACCTGTACAAGCGCTCTGACCACTTAGCCATGTCCAGTAGGACCGACTGCGTCGACATTTTTATACGCTTACAACTACTTTTAACTTTAATTAATTTCTGTTACTAACGAAAACATTGATATGAAAACATTCTTACAAATTTCTGCTACCTAATTTTTTTTCTACGAACAATTGTTTGGCAAGATATTTATAAATTTGAGCAATTTATATATATTTTCTGAAAATCTTTATCGTTTATTAAATAATATTGAAAATTATGTTTCAAAAAACAAATGGTGCAATTCACCATTTGTTTGTTTGTTTGTTAGTAGCAGAATTTTGTACAAAGATACAAACAACAAAAATAAGTTACAACTTGCATGTGCATAAGTATAAGATTTTCGATTAGTCTCTAAGGCTTTCTTTTAACAAAAAAAAATCTAAATTATTCCTCTAATAACTACCTAAGTCCTAGTTACTACAGAGCATAAAAATATAGTAAATAACATTTAAAAAAACATATTTCAAATAAATTAACCAAAAAAAGCTTGACAAATTACTTCCCCGTATTACTCCACACGTTATAACGTCCACTATGAACACGCTTCCGAAGAAACACTTAGATTTTACGACGCTCCACATTACCGTTGGCAATCAAATAATACTAAAACAATGTTGACTGTGTATGTCCTATTTGGGAATATTCCTTTGTTTATACGATTAATGAATACTAGTGTTTGGCCTAGAGATGGATGAATCTACTTAAAAATGAGATTGTCTATCAATGAATATATATATCATACAGCTTCCAATTTTATCCACATAACAGGTTAGTAAGAGAGAACCTAGTGTCACAACCATAGTTTAACGCTACCACACTGTGCCATGATGGCCGTCTAATATAAGTAACTAGATATAGTTTAAAAAGTCTATTCAATTTTGAAAAAAGCTACCAATCTACACTGATATTATAAATTCTGTGACGTTTTCACGGCCGGATTTGGATGAAAATTAGAATAAAAATAGTTAGTTGAAGGCCCAAAAAAAAGGTAGTTAATATTTAAATACTATTTTCTTCAAAAATCAACCCTTAAACTTGTCTTTGTCTAAGAATAACTAAATAATTAGTAATAGTAAATAATTTCTGCATAACAAATAACTTAGAACGAAGCACAAAAACGACATTTTCAGTCACAGTTGAACATTCCGTCGTTCTGTTAAAACTTGACAATAAAAATTTAAATTCTTTTGAATATAATGGTTCTTGTTGAGAATTGTTTAATGTACGGCAACCACTCGGCTATATTGTTGATAGGTATAAAGAAAGTAGGATAGGATAAAAGCTGAAATATCTTCCATGCTTTCAGCCCAGTGCAGGTTTGTTACAATACGTTTTGCTCAGTCACTCGTGAATCCATTTTGGGCGCCTTTTAAACTCTTTTTGTATGTAAATGAAGTTTGTAGTATAAAATGTTGTTTAATATTACGTGGATATTGTGTTATGTACATGTGCTCTTGAGATGGCATGCTGTGTATCTCTTAGTGGAGTGGTTTATGATTGTTATGGGATGTGGTCACTATATCATTTTCATTTTTTTCTTTCAGTTTTACGCTCGTTCTCTTATAGAAGGGTAGTCAAAGAGAACCTAGTGTCAAAACACTCTGTTGTCCATTTTTTGTTGCGTTTTTACATTGACAATTTAAAAATTGTCTTACAAAGTGAAAACGTGCTAAACTTAAGAAAAGGAAATAATTATTGAAAAATAATTGATATATTTTTGCTTTTTTTAATAATAAGACAAACCACGTGTTAAGTTCCGCAATTCCATACGCAATGTCTGAACTATGCGGGGAACTTAGTTTATCAATACTCTTTTCTGTGCATAACCTGCAATAGAAAACGTTTTTTTGTGTTATCACAAATACACATATAAAAAACAAAATTAAAAATTTTGAAAAAACCCACGACGGTTTAATTGTAATTGAAAAAGGATAAAATAACTAGAAATCCCCCGCCTAAAAGAATATATGTAACGAGATGATGGGGACGACTTCGTCGGAGCTGCCATTACTTTAAGTTTGCTAACTTCTCCTAAGTTTTATGCTGTTAAAACAGGTTTGGGAAAAAATTAAAATATTAATATGAATTTACAGTTTTGATAACTGATATTCCTTTTAAAAACTTTAAGAACGAAATCTATACTGTTAGCTACTATATTTATTAAAATAGAGGTTGCAAATGGCAGCCCCCGACGAAGTTGTCCCCATCATCTCGTTACATATATTCTTTTAGGCGGGGGATTTCTAGTTATTTTATCCTTTTTCAATTACAATTAAACCGTCGTGGGTTTTTTCAAAATTTTTAATTTTGTTTTTTATTTTAAACTTTTTAAAGTGAATAGATACACATTTATCATTATATATTATTACATAATTTCGAAATACTTTATAATTAATCTTCATGCAGATCCAAAAAAAATTATAAGCCCAATGCTTTCTGGTTATCAAATACTTATTGCAGCGTCTGGTAGATTGTCACCGTAACATTTTCAGGAAATTTACCTAAGTCTAACCAAATCAGTGAAAATCACAAAACCCACTAGTAGTTTTGATTTTGAACAAACGAATTTATACTGGAGCGCCCCGTGGTAGTTTGTGATATGGCATATAAAAACACGCAACAATGAAACCTGAACCTATCACAGAAAACCGCATCTAATAGGTTTCACACAAAAAATACAAGTAAATGCTCATTGCAGCGCCTCCTGGTGAGGTGTCACCACGACACATATACGAGAACACGCGCTAATTAAGTAACTGCATCCAAATCGGACTTATAGTGTTAACTTTGCATAGTTAAATGTTTAATGCAGCGTCCCCTGGTGAGTTCTTAACGTAAAAAAGAACCTAAAAACTTACACCAAGTAAAGGTAAATCTAATACAAAAAAGTCTGCCCAATTGGACTAGTAGTTGTGGTTTTGTTTTAAATATTACAAACAAATGTTTACTGCAGCGCCCCCTGGTGAGTTAACACGATTAAGCATATCCAAGAACATTCACTAATTAAACTTGAGCTTATCATTGAAACTGCATCCAAATCGAATTCGTCATTTTAGCTTTGCACAAATAATATTTTACTGCAGCGCCCCCTGGTGACTTGTCACCGTAATATAAATTTGAAAACATGCACTAAGCAAAGCGGAATCTAATACTGAAAACTCTTTCCAAACCTACTAGTCGTTTTGGTTCTACACAAAAAAATAGAAGCAGCTACTTACTGCAGCGCCCCCTAGAGAGTTGACACATACATAAAAATATGCACTAAGTAAATATACATGACACATATATGAAAATATGCACTAAGTAAATTTGAATCTATCATTGAAAACTGCATTCAAATCGGACTTGTAGTTTTATTTTGCACAAACAAATGTACTTACTGCAGCGCCCCCTGGTGAGTGGTCACCATAACACATATATGAAAAGATGCACCAATTAAACCTGAACCTATCGTTGAAAATTTTAACTAAATCGGACTAGTGGTTTTTACTGTGCATAAACAAATGTTTACTGCAGCGCCCTCTGGTGAATTTTCACCGTAACAAAAAAACAAAAATCTTAAAATATGCATCAAGCAAAGTTGAATCTAGTTCTGAAAATTCTATCCAATCGGATTAGTAATTTCGGTTTTAGACAAATAAATACAAGAAAAATTTTGGTTTTACACAAAAAAACTCAAACAAATGCTTACTACAGCGCCCCCTGATGAGTGGTCACCATAACACATATATGAAAAGACGCACCAATTAAGCCTAAACCTATCATTGAAAGTTTCATCAAAATTGAACTAGTAGTTTTTGATTAGCATAAAGAAATCTTTACTGCAGCGCCCCCTAGTGAGCTTTCCCCGTAACAAAAAAACAAAAATCTTAAAATATGCACCAAGCAAAGCTAAATCTTTTTCTGAAAACTCTTTTCAATCGGATCAGTAGTTTTGGTTTTAGACAAATAAATACAAAAAAAGTACAAACAAATGCTTACTGCAGCGCCACCTGGTGGTTTGACACAATAAAACATATCTAAGAACATCCACCAATTAAACCTGAATCTATCACTGAAAGTCGCATTGAAATCAGACTATTATTTTTTGAGATAATTGAAAACATTCGTTTACACGTATAATGCTTACTGCAGCGCCCCCTGGTGAGTTAAGGCAATAAGACATATCTAAGACTATACGCCAATTGAAGCTAAACTTATCATAGAAAACCGTATCAAAATCGGACTTATAGTTTTGGAAATAATTGACATAGTAATTTGCACAAACACACAAACAAACAAACAAACAAACAAACAAACAAACAAACAAACAAACAAACAAACAAACAAACAAACAAACAAACAAACAAACAAACAAACAAACAAACAACCTCTCACCCCAAACACATATACAGTCGCCGTTCCGTCGCGGGTAAAAAACATGAAATAACATTTTCGTTATATGAAGAATAATCTAAAAATCAATATAAAAAATCATGATGGAAAAATTAAAATATGGATGCATTCCGCCACTCAACACGCAATGTGGAAAATAGAGTGTTTTAACACCATAACCTCTTTCCTATCTTGCTATTGTTAGATCGTGGAATAGTAAAGGAACTGTATTTATGTATTTGTGTTATTATAAAGTAAAATAGTGGTCAGTCGTGGTACAGTGGCACAAAGTGTGACTGAAAAGCGACTGGTTGTGGGTTCGATTCCCACTCAAGGGGTGGAAATATTTAATATTTCCATTTTCTTCGCTCTGGTGTCGAGGCAAAGCGCGGCGTTAAGTTCCGCCACTTAACACGCAATGCCTCCGTTTTCGGCGGAAAATGGGGAACGGAGTGTCTTAACACTAGTTTCCCTGCTGTGTGCGGGATAGCGTGAAGCTAAAAAAAAATAATTATTGTAATAAATAAATATTATAACCAAAATAAAAATGTAAAATGTGTTACTCTATAAAAATTAAGATTTACAAAAATAGATACTATAATAATGTTTAGACTGGCTCACTGACGAACTGTAATGTAGATTATAAATAGCTAACACTATACAGAAAAAGTAGGAAGATGAATAAAAAAATAATAATTTAAGAATTAAAAACATTAGTATAAGTTAGGAATTGCAGCTACTACTATACTATACTATACTACAAGAAGTAAGTAAAGTAAAACCGCCATATCATTCTATTGCGATCAGGCTGCCGTTGCTTTACTCCAGTAGGTACTCACAGTAATATACTTTGTAAAACCGCTTAGAAAATAGAAACAAAATGAGACTTTGATACTAAAATACTTTGTGCAATTTGAGTTTTGAGCTAGTACAGTGTTTGGGAGTTGCAGGTTGATATCTTGTAGTGGTTAAACTTTAAGCGATTTTTTTGTATTTGGTAAAGCGCGGCGTTAAGATCCGCCAATTAATAAACAATGTCTAGATTTCTAATTAAAATTATTGAGCGTCAGATAGAACCTAGTGTTAAGACACTCCGCTTTATACTTACAACACGAATTCAAAACATTGCCTCTAGTGTATTGAAACTCAATATCATATTTTTTGTTACTAGGGCGGGAAATCTGAATGGGAATCGAATCTACAACCAATCGCGTTGACAGTCAGACACTGTACAACTGCGTCTTAATGGCTTCAAATGTAAATAAATATAATATAAAAAATCTTCACGTTTTTCCCTCATAGCCGAATAGTCAGATAGAGCTTAGTGTCAAAAAATTCAATCTCCACTGTTTTCTTTTAGCTTCACGCTGTATCCTGCACAGCAGAATAGGCAGAGGGAACCTAGTGTTAAGACATACCGTTCCCTATTTTTAGAACCAAATCAAGATATTATTTACTTTTAAACATTTTTAAAGTGTTATTCCACACTTAGGAAAATTGAAAAAGACATTTAGAAAACGTATAAAAATTTAAACGCAGCGGTATTCAAACCCGCGCCTCCAGGCGCTCTCACCACTGAGCCATGCGATCTACTACCAGCTGCATTGAAATTCTTATACATTTTATTACAACTTATTTATGTTGTTAGTCAAATTTTTATACGTTTTCCAAATGTCTTTTTCAATTTTACTGATATATTCTTTGCTAACGGAACTTAACACCGCGCTTTGTCTTCAACATACTCGTATAGCGAAGAAATAAAAATAATTTATAATTACTACCCCGAGTGGGAATCGAATCAACAACCATCTCGTTTGCAGTCAGACGCGCCAGACACATAGTAATTTATACAAATTATCATGTCATTTAGTAAAACCTAAGTTAACTTCAAGCATAATAGGTACATGTAAGTCCCTGAAATTTACGGTCACATTAATTTCAACCGCAACGAAATTTAGATTAATGTGCACAGAGCTTATATGTGTTAAGGAATTTTACTGGGAAACGATGGAATAATAGAAATTATGTTTGCTTCTTTGTTTTAGTATTTCAATTTTCATTGGGGCCACTCGTGGCGCAGTGGCACAGACGTGTGACTGTAAATGACTGGTTGTGGGTTCGATTGCCACTCGAGGAGTGGAAATATTTAATATTTCCATTTTCCTCGCTCTGGTATCGAGGCAAGCACGACGTTACGTTCCGCCGCTTAAAACGCAATGCCTCCAAAAATCTACGGAAAATTTGGAACGGTGTTTGAACGGACACTAGGTTCCCTCTGCCTACCCTGCTGTGTGCGTGACAGCGTGAAGCTAAAAAGAAAGAATTCATTTTGTATGGAACGCAATTTAAAATTTTAATTTTTTTATATGCAAGAACGAAAGCGCTAAGTCAAATTTCATTCCATTTTCAACTTAATAATAAGTTATTGGTATATTTAAAATGTATATTTAAATGTGAGGAATATTTAAATTATTTTTATTTCTACGCTCTAGTACCTAAGAGAAGAAAATATTGAGTTATGCAACTCAACACGTAATGTCGACACTAGTGTCTCTCACGAGTTGAGATTCTGCTTCTTACAAAAAGTTAG
This sequence comes from Dryas iulia moderata, assembly GCA_019049465.1. Lineage (NCBI taxonomy): Eukaryota > Metazoa > Arthropoda > Insecta > Lepidoptera > Nymphalidae > Dryas > Dryas iulia. The sequence goes on from CM032440.1 coordinate 3,870,450, forward strand.
AAATATTGATAAAGAAATATATATAAATAGTAGATGGCCAGTCGTGGCCCAGTGGCACAAGCGTGTGACTGTAAACGAATGGTTGTGGGTTCGATTCCCACTCGAGGAGTGGAAATTATATTTCCATTTTCTTCGCTCTGGTGTCGAGGTAAAGCTCGGCGTTAAGTTCCGCCACTTAACACGCAAGCCTCCGAATTTGGCGGAAAGTGGGGAACGGAGTGTCTTAACACTAGGTTCCCTCTGCCTACCCTGCTGTGTGCGGGATACAGCGTGAAGCTAAAAAAAAAATAAAATAAAATGTATGTCTAAAACATATTAGTTAAAAGACGAAGAAAACTTCTAAACTTTTCATCACGCCTGAGTTCACTTTGTCCTCCAATTTAGCAAAGTGAAAATATCTTGTTATAAAAATGTAACACTTACACTTACATTTTCAAATTTAAATGTTCCAAGTGTCGTAAACTCAGATGGTCTATTAAAGCCCACTTAAGGGCAGAAGTCGGTAAATGAGAGAATCTAATGCAAATTTAACAGCGCAATAATAATTTGAAAGATTTATTTTTTGTTGTGATACGCCTTTGTGTTTAATTTTTGATTTTATATAAGAATTAAGAGAATGTAAGCAGCTTCACGCCTTATCCCGTATACTTTTTTTTTAGCTTCACGCTGTATCCTGCACATAGCAGGGTGGGCAGAGGGAACCTAGTGTTATGACACTCCGTTCCCCATTTTCCGCCGAATTTGGAGGCACTGCGTGTTAAGTGGCGGAAACGCCGCGCTTGGTACCTCGACATCAGAGCGAAGAAAATAGAAATATTAAATATTTCTACTAACCGAGTGGTAATTGAACCCACAACCAGTCGTTTACAGTCACACGTTTGTGCCAGTGCGCCACGGCTGGCCCGTATACGTTGGTTATTTACTCCATATACTTTACAGGAAGAAATGTGAAGCGAAGAAGAGAGAAACTAGTGTCAAAAAGAATCTGATGTTAAAAAAGAATCAGAGTAAACACTCAACGCCTCGAGACACATTCCCACAAATAAGAATCGAACCTACTACGACACTATGGCAGTAACTTTCCATACTAATATTATAAATGCGAAAGTCTGTCGAATGACAGATCTGTCTGTCTATCTGTAACCCTTTCACGGCTCTATGGGGCCAATTTAGATTGAATTCAGAATAAAAATAGTTTAAGACCCTGCGTCAAACAAAGGCAATGTTTTTTTTTCAAAAAACTTAAGTTCATAAATTTGTAAATCGCAGATGAAAATTTATATGAAAATCTTAAATAATATAACAACCGAAAAATATAATATGACATTATAAAAGCATAAAAAAATACCATCGATGCGCAGTGGCACAGCGCGTGACAGTAAATGAAATTGGTTGTTGGTTCGATTCCCATACGATGCGGAGTAGGATTATATTTAAATTTCTTCATTTACTCCACATTAAGCTCTGGATTCAGACACGTGCAAAAAATTTTCAAGCACATCGAACATCAAAAAGTTAATCAAACAAGATTACATGAAAAACATTAAGAATTAAATAAATAAGAAATCCTGAATAACCAAATAATATGATCTTTTCTCTAAAGAAAGCATACATATGTAAAAACATCAATGCATTCCATCGAATGTAATGTTTGCTCGAGATATGTCTATTATATTTCAAAGAAGTTTGGACGAATGCCAACAACGTCAATTAAGATTGGTAAATCGACCCCCCACGAACTCTTCCACTTGGTACCCCGAGATCCTTATCACAATGATATAAGCAACAAAATGGCAGAACAAATTATATATCGATCTCGACTGCCAAAAGCCTCAGGCTTGGGACCGGTGAAACAAATATTTTCTATGCGTTTAATTTTATCTGCTTGTGGGTAGGGTTGTCGATGTTGTTATATTATATGTAAGTGTGAGACCAATTGTGGCTAGTGGGGACAGTATGTGACTGTAATACGACTGGTTGTAGGTTCGATTACCACGAGAGGAGTTGAGATATTTAATATTTCATTTCCTTTGCTCTGTTGCCAAGGAAAAGTTAGGCGTTTATTTTTACCACTTAACACGCATTGCCTCAATTGAGTTAAGTAATTGCCTCAAGAGAGTGTTATCTGATTTATTTTGAGCTTCACGCTTTTTCCCGCATTGAAAGGGAGTAAGAGAGACATAGTGTCAAAACACTCCGTCCTAGTTCTAGACATTACGTGGTGAGTAGCGGAATTAAACGTCGCATTTTTTCTAGCCAGAGCGAAAAAAACAATGACTCCTTGTTGAAACTCCTTAAGAAAAAAATATGTTTCATGTTTTATAATATATTTAACGTTGGTAACCCTAGCTGAGTAGAATTTAAGTATAGCGCTTTTATATTTACTTGTCCGATTCGTTCCGCATTTAGACGCCAGTACAGTGGACTTTGTTTTTGTAAGTACATGGCAGGAAAGCGTTTTCAGTTACATAATTTTATACTGTCCTCTTATATTATATATTGTCCTCTTATATTGAATCGTTTCCGTTTTTTTCCGCTTAGCAGGATAGTCAAAGAAAAGCTAGTGGAATGACACTCCGTTTTCTGCTTTCCGCCCAGAAATGAGACATTGCGTTGCGTTTAATGTCGGAACTTAACACTGCGCTTTGTCTCAAGTACCATGAGTAGTTTAACCATTAAATATAACGATTCTCTCGAGTGGGAATCGAACTCACAACTATAACATTTACAATTACCCACTGCACCACGATGGTCTATTTTCTTGTATTTATTATAAACTTAAAAATTTAGCTAAATCGAATTTAAAATGGAAATTTTCTAATGAATTATCCTCTTGGGATAAAATTTAATTAGCAAAGTGCGCTGGAAAATTTTTACAGCCAACGCTCGAGCTAGCTAAGAATATTCTTAAAGGTAACATAATATTGTTATAAACACGACTTTATTTATTTTTATCAGTTTCACCCTTAATCCCGTGTAAAATGGTAATATTGTGTGAAATAACGTGCCTTGGGAAGAGAACTTAGTGTCATGTTACTGCGTTCTTTACTTTCCAATTTGATATGAATACGCTTAGCTCAATGAATTATCTTACTTATCGGAACTTATCGGTGCACTTTGTTATGTCGTAGCGGGGAAATAAAAAACAGTTTTTTTTATATCAGGGTAGGCAGAGGGAACCTAGTGTTCCACACTCCGTTCCGCATTTTCAGCCGAATTTGAAGGCATTGCGTGTTAAGTGGCGAAACTTAACGCCGCGCTTTGCCTCGACACCTGAGCGAAGAAAATGGAAATATTAAATATTTCTATTCCTCGAGTGGGAATCAAGCCCACAACCAGTCGTTTACAGTCATTACGTGTTTGTGCCACTAAGCCACGACTGGCCCCTGAAACTATAAAAAACATAAATGAAAAAATAAATTATTTCTACCAGTAGGCATGCGTGAGGCTGCAAAGAAGAATGAAGTACATTACATGTAAGTATAGATTCAGCATAGATTCGTACATTTGTGATTTTTTTAAAAAGGATTTTACAAAATCCACTTTACACTAGAAATCAAATCATATTCGTTTAATGAATGGCGGTGGTCAACGCCGCGCTTCGTTTTAAGTACCGAAGCGAACTGGGGAAATGAAAATTGCGTTATTCCACTACGCCACGATAGCCTATATAATATAATTAAACAACTTTTTCAGTTTATTAGCAATTAAAATTGTTGATTTAAGTTTTAAACTATTGTATTATTCTTGTAGAGTTAAATTCATTCAATAAAAATTATTAAATTATGATCAATACATCGAGTAAAAATCAAACCCACAACCATCGCGATTACAGACAGACACCGTTCTACTCTGCCATGATGGCTACAATATTGTTTAATATCATTTTTTTTTTGGTAAAATAACAAATATACTTTTAATAAATACGAAAAATAAGTCTCGTCCCAAATTAAATTATAATCTGAGGATTTACGCGAAATTTTCCTTCAAATTTACTTGAAACATCAAACGTCGAATTTGTACTAAGCTTCACAAATCCACACGAAAATATTTACAAAAATTAGAAAAAAATAGATATTATACATTATTATTTTGGTGTACAACGACAACATTGCTTTTTTAGCTTCACGGTCGCTACGGTCCCTGCATACTTCTTTCGCCTCGTCCACAGTCATCAACCTCTTCATACACGCCCTTCGGGGAGTCCTCATGCTTTTTACGTGACCTTCCTCCGTATCGTAGATACTGTGTTTTCGAAGGTCAACTGAGGTCTCCCCTGCTTCTCTTACCACCATATTGTTAAAACTATATTATTATTAAGATATCATAAATGCTACTATTTCGACCATCGTGGCGCAGTGGTAAAGTGTCTAACTGTAAACGGGATTGGTATTGGATTCGATTAGATTTGGTAGTTATGAATAAGGAATTTTAGTAACAGGCCAATTGCGGCATTGAGTTCCGCCACTCAACAAGCAATGTTTCGAAAAACGGAGTGTCTTCTCACCCTAGCTATTTGGGAAAAGATGTAAAGCTAGTCAGTCAGTTTGTAGCATCCGCACTTAAAATAAATACGATGTCTCCTTAGCAACTTCTACTTCAAGTTTTTTTCGCGTAGCAGGATAATGCGAAAGAACCTAGTGTCAAGACAAGCCATGCTCCAAAAAATTACTTAAAAATAAAAAATATATTAAACTAGCTGAACTTACTAAAGAAGTTATAATAAGCAAGGACCGTAAGTTACCTCTGTATTATGGTGCGCTATGGTAGATTTATACCCTATATACTTGGTATGCTGAACAATTCACATAATATCTTTATAAATTGTAGCCTATGTTTTATTCTGATATAACTATATTGTTGTAAAGTTTCATTAAAATCCATTCAGTAGTTTTTATATGAATTACTAACAAGCATCTTTACAAACTTTCGTATTTATATTATAATATTAATATCACTTGAATCTTTGTGCAAAATGACCCAAATGCCAATAATTACAGATGCACGAACAAAGAAAAATGACACAATGATTATTGAAATTTTAATATTTGAATCTAGAGTATCACAGACTTTAACCGAAAATGAACTAGTTAGTAGAATACTTATAACTTTGATAAAAAATTTAAGCCATGGCCTAAATATTAAATTTAAGAAATACATTTAAGAATTACATTGTGGCCAGTCGTGGCCCAGTGGCACAAGCGTGTGACTGTAAACGACTGGTTGTGGGTTCGATTCCCACTCGAGGGGTAGAAGTATTTAATATTTCCATTTTCTTCGCTCTGGTGCCGACGTAAAGCGCGGCGTTAAGTTCCGCCACTTAACACGCAATGTTAAATAATAAATGTTAAATAAAAATTCGGAGGGAATTCAGCGGAAAGTGGAGAACGGAGTGTCTTAACACCAGGTTCCCTCTGCCTACCCTGCTGTGTGCGGGATACAGCATGAAGCTAAAAAAATAACATTTTTTTTAGTAATAGTTTAGTAATTCTCTAATAATGAATTAAAATCACGTAAGTTATTGTTGACTACATCCTCGACTCATTTTTTAACCTCAAATTTTATACATGAAGCAAAAGAGAGATTGTAGACAAAGAAAATGAAAAAAGATATTAAGAAAACGTACAAAAATTTGAACGCAGCGGGATTCAAACCCGCGCCTCTTCCGTCCAAGCGATCTGACCGCTATGCCATGCGTTGGACGCATCCAGGTTCGAAGTCTTAGTCTAAGTGTGTGAATACAACTTTAAAATATTAAATAGAATCAAAATAGAGTTTAGACACCACGTTTTCCATTTTTAGCAGAATTCCGTTAACTTATATAAGAAATGACAGAACACAACGCGCATTACCTTACCATTCTATTCAAATAAATTTATTTAAAGAAATCTCATTATATTACATGTAAGTAATCTAGTTTATATTTTCGAACCAAAAGCTAAAGTAAACAAGGTTATGAATAAAAATAAGTTTAAAATCAAGTCTGAAATTAAAACAAGCACAGGAAGGAAGGTATGCGCAATTTTCTGCGAAGCCCACTGAGTGCCGACCGCAGGACTCGAATGTATGAAATGTTATTAACACTGTGGATATGGCAAATCTATATACAAAGATATATAGATTGTGGCCAGTCGTGGCCCAGTGGCACAAGTGTGTGACTGTACACGACTGGTTGAGGGTTCGATTCCCACTCGAGGAGTGGAAATTAATTATATTTCCATTTTCGTTGCTCTGGTGTTGTTCCCTTTGTTGGTTACCACAAACCGGAATTTTGATTATTGAAGTTAGGTGTCTCTTTGAAATGAAGCTAGTTTACTATAAATTAGCTTGTAAGTAATAAATACCTAAGTAATCAAAGCTTCGAAAATTAACTTAAATATATACTATTAACGGGACCAGTCGTGGCGCAGTGGCACGAACGTGTGACTAAAACGACTGGTTGTGGGTTCGATTCCTACTCGAGCAGTAGAAATATTTAATATTTCTATTTCCTTTGCTCTGGTATTAGAAGTAAAGAGCGGCGTTAACTTCCGACACTTAACACGCAATGGCTACGAATTCTGCGGAAAATGGGGGACGGAGTGTCTTATCACTAAGTTCCCTCTGCCTACCCTGCTGTGTGCGGGATAAAGTATAAACCTAAAACAAAAATATGGTATTAACGCAAATATGTTTAAATAAATCGAATAGCGAAAATCAGAGACAAAGCCGTCAGGGCGCAGTAGTCGGAGTGGTCAGCATTTGACTGTAAACGCGTTACTTATAAGTTCGATTCCCACTCAGAGAATAATTACCTAATTATTTTCATTTCTCCTATTTTGCATCTTAAACTAAGCGTGGCATTGCATCCTGACACTGAGCAAGCAATATCTCGATTTTATAGGGAAATTGGAAAATGGATTCTGTTGTATATATAATAACTTAATAACGTATAATAACTTTATTTATTTCTATAAAATAGAAAACAATATTAACAATTTTTCGAAAACTTAAATTAGCTACAATATTCACGAAATATTTATTGATGCTACTGTCGCCGTACTAGGAAACTTGTATTACGACGTACAGTATCAACCCCTTAGAACACTTGTTGACACTAGGTTCTCTCTGACTGCCCAGCTATATGGGAAGAAGCGTAAAATATTTTTTTAAAATCAAAGATTAATTAAAAATAAATATTTTTTACATACCGTATCCACAGATACACAAGCAATGTACACCAGTGGCCATTACGGAGTTCTCAGAGGCAAATTACTTTCGCGCTTACTTCATATCTCGTACAAATTTTATTTGTAACCACTGAGATAAAAGGGTGGCGTTGTGAGACATAACATTGTTAAAAACGTTAAGCGTCATTAAGTTTTTTCTAATTTTAAGTAAAAACTCTCAGCTTTTCTAAATATTAGTGTCAAGTCACTCCGTTGTCAGTTTTGTATTTTTTTTTTATATTTTTTACAAAAGTATATGTGACAAAAACAATGAAAGACAAGTAGTGTGTGTACTTAATATTTATTTTATTCATGTATTGTATTTCTAATACTTGTTATGAAAAAATTATTAACTATCTGAACTCCTCCATATAAACTTAAATTATGATAAATGTCATACTCCTTCGATTAATTATTAACAAAAAGATAACATAATTTTTAACAAAAAGATTTGACTATAAGCTTATTATTTGATTAATGTTGCGAGTTATTATATTTATTATTTTATTTATAAACGTAACGCACTTAACACGCAAGCCTCCGAATTCAGCGGAAAGTGGGGAACAGAGTGTCTTAACACTAGGTTCCCTTTGCCTACCCTGCTGTGTGCGGGATACAGCGTGAAGGTAAAAAAAAAATTATAAACGTTTTTCAAGGTTATAAATCAAAGCGATATTAGGTAACAACGATTTTTTTTTTATATTAAGACACTTCGTTCCCGACTTCGTACTGAAGGCATTGTGCGTTAAGTGGCGGCACTGGACGCCGCGATTATGCCTCGAACCAGATTGAAGAAAAGAAATATGAAAAATTTGAAGTCCTCAAGCGAGAATCGAACCCACAACCAGTCGTTTTACAACCAAACAATATTATAAATATGAAAGTCTGTCTATCTGATAATAAATTCCGAAATAAAAATAGAAAATGAATACCTGAATAGTTAAAAAAATACAGTTTGAAGCTGATGTAGGCTTTCTTAGAATAATATAAGACTTTGCTTTAAAACAATACTTTTTATCATTTTTTATAAATGAAACATTTTCTGTTTCGCATAGAAAATACTTAAGTTTTTTTTCTTTTTTTTTTTTTAGGATAGGCAGAGGGAACCTAGTGTTAAGACACATTCGGAGGCTTGCGTGTTAAGTGGCGGAACTTAACGCCGCGCTTTACCTCGAAACCAGAGCGAAGAAAATAGAAAAATAATTTCCACTCGAGTGGTAATCGAACCCACAACCAGTCGTTTACAGTCACACGCTTGTGCCACTCCGCCACGACTGGCCACTTAAGTAAGCTTTCTATACTATATTATAATATAATCCATTTATATTATAATATATTTATACTACACAATAACATTATATACAAAATTAATCATATTTAATACAATTTTTCATAAACCCAGGTCGTTTAATCCGATAGTAATCCCACATCGGATATTACCAAAGGTTTATAAGGTTAGAAGCCAGACATGACGAAGAGACACAAAGTGTGACTGTAAACGCGACTGGTTGTGGGTTCGATTCCCACATGAAGAATGGAAAAATTTAATATTTCCATTTTATTTGCTCTAGTGTCGAGGCAAAGTGTTCTGTTAAGTAATTGGCGGAAAGTGGAGAACGGAGTGTCTTAACACTAGGATCCCTCTGCCTATCCTGCTGTGTGCGGGATACAGCGTGAAGCGTGAAAAAAATCGTACTATACAATAACATTATGTACTAAATTAATCATATTTACTAGGCGCCAGTTGTGGCGCAGTGGGACGAACGTTTGACTGTAAACGACTGGGTGTGGGTTTGATTCCCACTCGAGTGTAAATATTTTATATTTCCATTACCTTCGCTCTGGTATCAGAGGTAAAAAGCAGCGTTAAATTCCGCTACTTAACATGCAATGCCTCCGAATACGTTGGAAAGTGGGGAACGGAGTTAGGTTTAACACTAGGTTACCTCTGCCTACTCTGCTGTGTGCGGGATACAGCGTGAAGCTAAAAAAAATAATATTTACTATAATTTTTCATACATACAGGTCATTTAATCCCACAGTAATCCCACGTCGGATATTACCAAAGGTTTATCGACAAAATTGAGTACACATACAGAACACAACTCTTTTAATATTCACGTAAAATTCTTACGGGCTTATTCGGCTCGGTTTACTTTTCGGTTTATATGCTTTAATGACGCCACAGCCACAAAGAGTGATAAAATAATAAATATTTTATATGGGGCTTTATGAGAAGCCGTCGTAGAACAGTGGGGTAGTATCTGATTTTAATAGACAGTTGTCGGTTCAATTTTCATTTAGTAGGATGATGAATCTATGTTTCTAAGTTGTAACTTTAAAACTAAATGATTTTTATACAAAAATTCATCCCATATTTTACCCCTCCATGTCTTCCTTAGCAATAAAAGTATATCCTTTTTAAGATCATGTCTTGCAAAGCAAGATAATCAGAATAGACCTAATGACATAAATCGAGACATTGCATGTCAAGTTATGGAACTCAACGCTGCTTTCTAACTTATTTACCAAAGCAAAGAATTAAAAATAATTAAATGATGACCTATCTGCCGAGTGAGAGTCGAACCCACAACCGATCACGGTTATATTAAGACGTGCTATATGACCTCTACAAAAATGCAATAAATGCAAATATTAAAATAAATGACCCATAAACGTGCCCGTAAATAAAATAATTTATAATATATATTTATATGAATAGATTAATGTATGATTAAACCCACTAATATCTGTGTTTACGATTCCATCATAAATGTTTATGAACAGCATCAAGGCGGGCCGAGTCTTCGCACGTATGGAGACCGTCCTAACGCGGTTGCCGCTACTGTGACAATGATATTGAGAATAATATTAAGAATATATTTTTTGAATTTAAGCCATCATAGTGCAGTGGTATAGCCTCTGATTGTAATCGAGATTGGTTGTAGGTTCGATTTCCACTCGGTGGAACGATCGTTAATTAATTAGTTAGTTCCTAATCTGTCAAATTCGAAAGGAAAGTGGAGAACGAAGTAACATTGTTATACAAAAAAAAGTGTCAATCTAAAGAATACAAAACTAAAAAAAGATTTTCAAGTCAATGTTATATTAAATTGTGTCCAGAAGTTCATAATAAAGAGAAAATCTATCTAACTTATAAAATTGTTTATGTCTAAACATTTCATATTGAGTGATAGAACTTAAAGTCGCGTTTTAGGTACCAGAGCGGAAAAATGAAAATAATTTATAATCATTCCTCCAAGTGCCAATCGTATCCACAACAACGTTTACAGTTAAGCGTTATCCCGCTTTGGAACGATGGCCTGACCTCTACATTCTGTTTACACATTATTTAATCATATTTGAGGGGCCAGTAGTGGCGCAGTACAAGCGTGTGACTGTAAACAACTAGTTTTGGACTGGTTCACTCGAGGAGTGGAAATATTTAATATTTTCATTTTCTTCGCTCTGGTATCGAGGCAAAGCGCGACGTTAAGTCCACTACTTAACACGCAATGCCTCCGAATTTGGCGGAAAATGGGAAAAGGAGTCTAAGACTAAGATTCCTCTGCCTACCCTGCTGTATGCGGGATACAGCGTGAAGCTAAAAAAAAACAAATATTAATGATTTTTTTTATAAAATGATATTAATACACAATATAAAAACACACATAATTTTATACTCAATATATTTTTAAATTAATATATCATACAAATAAAGACCGGACACGTCTTAACTAAAACCACAGGCACCCTACAGCTACGGCAATTTTACGAGACAAAAGGTCCTGACGCAATGCGGATCGTTAGCGGTAAATCGCCACCTGTTATTTGGTTCCGCATCCCTCTTTATAAATAAATACGTAATTTCACGATAAATTCATGTTTACCGGAATTAATAAAAATTTTCCTTATTGTTTAAGATATTGTTCTGTTCAGAGAACATGTTATTTAAGATTTCTTGTTGTAAAGTAAAAAAGATTTTTTGTATAGCGGGGTAGTGAGAGAGAACTTAGTGTTAAGACACTCCGTTCTCCACTTTTCGTCAATATATTAAACATTCACATTAATGATGATGATATTTCCAGTCTATTTCAAAGGTATCATTTTCAATAAATATTGTATCAGTAAATTAATGAGTTTAAAAAATTTAGCATGCGTGTTGAATGCCAGAACTAACCTGAAGATTAAAATAAAAATTAAAATACTATTTGGTAAGATACTATTTGGCTATATTATTTGAAATATTACAAAGAAAACTGATACCTCAGTTATAAACAAGTTTCTGATGTATACAAATATAGGTTCAATCGTGATAAGAAGAATATAAGAACATTAAAAATATTAATTTCTCAAATCCGGCTTAATGAAAATATACATTGCGTGTTAGTTAGTGAAAATAAACACTAGTTTCACTAACTAATACGCAATGTATATAGGATTTTCGTTTTATTTTTTTTGTATACCGTATAATAAGTAGAAGAGTAATGGTATTTTTTTATCTAAATATGTTCTTTTTTTCTCTCCCTCTTTATATTTTATTTGCCGGTTCTTGGTGTTGTTTATCTCATTCATCTACACATGTCATCTTTATTCAGCTTTGTAAACAAACAATTTTATAATTTTCTCTACTACTGTTAAAATACAATAAACAATATATAAAAAATAGACATTCCAAAAGCCATGGAGGCTCCGAGTAACCTAAAATTTAGTCGAAACCCTAAACAAAAAATGAAGAAGTCTCAAAAAAATTAGAGCAACTCCAGAACTGTTTGCTGGTTACATAATAAAGGCAATCCAAAACGTTCTCATGGATAAAATATACATTACAAACTCTACCGAGTTAACCTGAGCACATCGAAATCGTAATAGCGTAGCGGCTTAATATACCCTCGTACATTGCACTTTCGGATAGCACAATATGTGCAAGATTTAGTCCCAGATTATGTCGGATCCTCTAAAATATGCACCTTTGCTTGCTAAATCCTTGAAACAATTATCGTGTATTTATTTATTTTTTATTGAAGATTGGTTCGGTGTCTGTTAATACGGTGGTTCTGGGTTCTATTCTTATTGGATGGGAAAATTATGTATTGAAAAAGACATTTAGAAAATCGACTGAAATAACTTCGGAGTCTTAGAAACCAGACCAGATAAACGAATATATAATACATAATTTCTTTATACATTTTTAAAGTGTTATTCCACTGAGCTCAGTGGTGAGAGCGCCTGAACGGTATTCAGGAGGCGCGGGTTCGAATCCCGCTGCGTTCACATTTTTATACGTTTTCTAAATGTCTTCAATTTTCCTAAGTGTGGAATAACACTTTAGAAATGTTTAAAGAAATTATGTATTATTTATTCATTTATCTGGTCTGGTTTCTAAGATATAGTGTGGAGTTGTTTCAGTCGGAAAGTGGAGAATGGAGTGCTTTGACATTAGATTTTCATCGAATATGCTGATGATGATGGCGAAAAAAGCGTCAAGTTGCTAGCTTTTTATAATAGAGAGAACTTAGTGTCAAAATATTCCGTTTTTTCTTAAGTGGCGGAAGTTAACGCGCTTGTTATAAGTATATACTAGAGCGGAGAAATAGAAATATTATAGTGCAGAAATAAAAATCTATTTATTTATTTAAATGCCAAGTAAATGTCGACGAGATAGTAACACAGTTCTCATTTGAAAATTAATTAATATTTAAAAGTATAAAAAATACTTTACTTTTTTCCACATGTCCCTCAGTTTTCCAATTTCTTCCTGAATTCAATACATTTTTTTACATTAAATGACGGCAATACTCTATCAGTTGCGGAACTCAACGCCGCGCTTTGTCTCAATCATTTCACTGAACGAAAATCGAACCCCCAACACACACAATTGCGATTGCAGTCAAAGATTTGTCCACTATCGATGACCTTAAAATTAATATATGTATTTTATCGATAAAATAATGATTTCTTTTTAGGTTCACGCTTTATCCCGCACACAGCAGGGTAGGCAGAGAGAACCTAGTGTTAAGACACTCCATTCCCCACTTTCCGCCGAATTCGGAGGCATTGCGTGTTAAGTGGCGGAACTTAACGCCGCGCTTTACCTCGACACCAGAGCGAAGAAAATGGAAATATCAAATATTTCCACTCCTCGAGTGGGAATCGAAACCACAACCAGCCGCTTACAGTCACACGTTAGTGCCACTGCGCCACGACTGACCCCGATTATTATAAAATATTATATAAAATGTATTGTATATTTTATCGATAAAATAATATATATTGTACTATAAATAACAAACCATCTTGCGTTCACACGTCGCGGATATATCCTGGTACTTCAAAAGGTACTTAGAAATACACACGAGGCTTTGTACAGCTTAGGCTTTGATCGTTAGTACAAAGACTCGAACTCTATGCATACAATGATCGAGATAAAATATTATGTTCGGTGACAATCGTTTAAGAGGAAATGTGTTCTTATTCTGTTTTTGCTTATCTCATGTTGTATTTTATATATATTTTTTAGCTTGACGCTGTATCTCACACAAAGTAGATTAGGCAGAGTGAACCTAGTGTGAAGACACTTTGTCCCTCGTTTTCCGCAAAATTCTGGAGGTTATGCGTGCTAAGTGGCGGAACTTAACGCTGCGCTTTACCTCGACACCACAGCGAAGAAAATAGAACTATTAATTATTTCCACTCCTCGAATGGGAATCGAACTCACGATAAGTCGCGTTTACAGTAACACCACGCAGGGGTGCGTCACAGCTAGCCTCAGTTGTAGTATGTCTATAAGAATATAGAAAATGCCAAGGGCCAGTCATGGCGCAGTGGCACGAACGTGTGACTGTAAACGACTAGTTGTGGGTTCGATTCCGACTCGGAATTATTTAATTTTACCATTTCCTACGCTCTGGTATCCTAGGCAAAGCGCGGTGTTAAGTTCCGCCACATAACTCACAATGCCTCCGAATTCGGCGGAAAATGAGGAACGGAGTGTCTTAAAACTAGGTTCCTTCTGCCTACCCTGCTGTGTGCAGGATACAACGTAAAGATAAAAAAAAATATAGAAAATGTCGATTCCCACTAGGTTGAATGTTTATACATTATTTTCACTCCTTCACTCCTACTACTGGCCCCTAAGTTAAAATACGACGTTGAGTTCTGCCATTCAATACGCTATGTACGCGAAAAGTGGAGAACGGAATATTGCGTCACTAGGTCAGTGATTCTCAACCACTGTGCCGCGGCACTTTTGTATGCCGCCAAATTTTGCAAATATATAATAATGTTAATATTATTAAATTCTATCATTTAATTTTTTTTCTTCGTGTGCCGCCAAATTTTGAAATCGTTAAATATGGGCCGCAACAAAAAAAAAAATTGAGAATCACTGCACTAGGTCCTCAAAAAAAGCGTAAAGCTATTTTTTTATCTATATATAATAAAAAATATCGCTGTCTGTGCATAGAAAATATATGAGAACATCTCAATTTACAGATATCTCAAAAATACCTCACACGTACCAGAAACAAGAAAAACCAAAAATGAATTATTACACTCATCGTGTTACAAATAATGGAGTGAACTAAGCGGAATTAATATGAAAACTTTGATCAAAAGGTAAAGTTTTCCAATCAGAGCGCCATTGTACGCCGCAACGATTAATGGCCGCGACACAAATAACACTGTGTTCTTTTGTATTCAACTTGTGAGACGATCTCGGGCAGCATGTTAAGTGCTACGCTGTGTGGGGTATAAGGAAGTATATTCCTTATATAATGAATTTCCTACCAATTTCATGCTTTTTCCGCCATAATAGAGAGAACGAAGTGTCAAAACACTATGTATTTCGTTAACTGGCGAAAGTTAACGCTCCTTGTTATAAGTACTAGAGCGGAGAAATAAAAATGTTTCAAATAAGAAGCGTGTGACTGTAAACGACTGGTTGCTGACGCCTCCGAATTCGGTGGAAAGTGGGGGACGGAGTGTCTTATCATAACCGCGACACAAATAACACTGTGTTCTTTTGTATTCAACTTGTGAGACGATCTCGAGCAGCATGTTAAGTGCTACGCTGTGTGGGAACGTGGTTGGTTCTATACTTCCTTATATAATGAATTTCTTACCAATTTCATGTCTTTCCGCCATAATAGAGAGAACGAAGTGCCAAAACACTACTGGCGGAAGTTAACGCGCCTTATTGTAAGTACTAGAGCCGAGAAATAAAAATGTTTTAAATAAGAAGCGTGTGACTCTGAAGCGTAAACGACAGGTTGTTGGTTCGATTCCAACCGGAGGAGTGGAAATATTTAATATTTTCATAATAAGAACTTAACGCCGCGCTTTGCCTCGACACCAGAGCGAAGAAAATGGAAATATTAAATATTTCCACCCATCGAGTGGGAATCACTCACTTTCTGCCGGAAATCAATATATTGCATAACTTAATAGGGGCCAGTCGTAGCGCAGTGGCACAAGCGTGTGACTGTAAACGACTGGTTGTGCGTTCGACTCCCACTCGAGGAGTGGAAATATTTATTGTTTTCATTTTCTTCGCTCTGGTGTCGAGGCAAAGCGCGGCGTTAAGTTCCGCCACTCCGCCACAACACGCAAGCCTCCGAATTCGGCGGAAAGTGCGGAAGATAGAATATTATAAGAAAATACCGTAGAATCCTGACTATTCTACGGTCCTTTCTCGTATTCGAATCTCTTTTCTACTATATTCTATTCTATTCTAAGTACAGTCTATTCTATTCTATTCTATAAAACTGTAGAATTGATATTCTTATAACGTCACTATGGTAGAGTAACAGTACTATAAAGCTTCAATAACGTGTAGATCGGTCGTTAAACTCATTGGAGTGCAACGATACGATATATTTAACTCGCCCTCAGGATCCCGATAATATGGGCAAAGGGAGATAAATAGGTTTTTAAAGTAAATTCGAGCCGTGAGATGACTGTGGTATGTTTTAGTTACGTTTTTGTTTATTTTTTAATTTTACCAAAAATTTGTTTATTTAACTTCACGCTGTATCCCGCACACAGCAGGGTAGGTAGAGGGAATCTAGTGTTAAGTGAACCTAGTGTTACACACCGTTCCCCACTTTCCGCCGAATTCGGAGGCATTGCGTGTTGTGATGGAACTTAACCCCGCGCTTTGCTTCGATACCATACCGAAGAAAATGGAAATAATAAATATTTCCACTCCTCGAGTGGAAATCGAACCCACAACCAGTCGTTTACAGTCACACGTTTATGCCACTGCGCCACGACTGGCGCCTGGACTGGATTTTATATAAGTATTTTTGTTTATTAGAATAACTTATTTTTTTATCATCGGTTAACTCTTTCAATATCGAGTAATTCTAAATAAAACTTTTACCCAGTTACAAAAGAACATTTTAAAAAAAAAACTTAATCTATAGAAATGTTACAAAAAGTTAAATTTACACTCAAAGTACCTCAACAGTTTAATTTCACAGAAACTCATCGACCAGCTTACAACAATTTGTAAACAACCTTTGTGATATTCAATTTGTTATAGACAATAATATTTTAAATAATATAAATTATTACCTTCTCCTAAAAAAATTATTAAAAGACTATTTTGGAACACAGATATTCCTTATGTAATGTCTGAATTGATTGTACATTATGTAAGTAAATTTTGAAATTATTGTATTATAGCGCTTAAGCTTTAGTCCGTGTATACTTCTTTCGCCTCATCCACTGTAATCAACCTCTTCTTACACGCCCTCCTTCCTACAGGCTTTCTGCTTTGTACGTGACCTTCCTCCAGCATCGTCGACACTGTGTTCTGGAAACTCAAACGAGATCTCCCCCGGCCTGTCTTAAAATTAAAAAAAAAATTAAATAGCTTCACGCTATATCCCGCACACAGCAGGGTAGGCAGAGGGAACCTAGTGTTAAGACACTCCGTTCCCCACTTTCCGCCGATTTCGGAGGCATTGCGTGTTAAGTGGCGGAACTTAACGCCGCGCTTTACCTCGACACCAGAGCGAAGAAAATGGAAATATAATTTCCACTCCTCGAGTGGGAATCGAACCCACAACCAGTCGTTTACAGTCACACTCTTGTGCCACTGGGCCACGACTGGCCACTGGGGTCTTAAAATTCTTACAGTTTTTTCATCACTTATCCTCTCGATGTATCTAAATATTTATTATTGTTATTCTCTATTCTTATTACAATATCCTTACTTACGCCTGTCATTCTGAGTGAGATGCATAAATTCACTGTGAATTCGATCAGCTAAGTTGACTTCAACGAACAAATCTAACGAAGAGATAATTTTATAATCACAAATAATATTGTGGCCAGTCGTGGTCCAGTGGCACAAGCGTGTGACTGTAAACGACTGGTTGTGGGTTCGATTCCCACTCGAGGAGTGGAAGTTATATTTCCATTTTCTTCGCTCTGGTGTCGAGGTAAAGCGCGGCGTTAAGTCCCGCCACTTAACACGCAAGCCTCCGAATTTGGCGGAAAGTGGGGAACGGAGTGTCTTAACACTAGGTTCCCTCTGCCTACCCTGCTGTGTGCGAGATACAGCGTGAAGCTAAAAAAAAAAAAAAAATTACAAAAATCCCCTCAGTTTCAGGCTTTTCAGTTTTTTTAGTTTCAGTTTCAGTCAGAACTCAACGCCGTAAATAAAAATCATAATTTTAGATTACACAATTTTATTTATTAATCAATAATAATTTAACAATTCCACTTGAGAATTTAAATTTACAAGGACTGCAATAATGTCGCGGAGAAATTGAAAGTATAAAAGGAATAAAATATATATATATATTCACCACTTGTAGCAATTCTTTGTAAAGCTCCCTTTAAAGGTCCCAAGCTATTAATCAATGTATAGGAACAAAACTTGAGCTTTGCTGCCTTTAAGAACTCATTTTTTACGGTCAAACCACAATTTATATTCGTGATTTTTCATTGCAAATTTATTTTAACGTCATTTTTTGAGTAATCGACTTACAATTTTTTTCGGACTCTATCTATAATGGTTGTTTTAGTTGAAGTTCTGAGTTCGAATATTGAGTGAAATAAACTTGTAATATTTTTATACTATTAAAATAGTATTACAATATTTTAATATTATAGAAGTCTAGTGGCCAGTCGTGGCCCAGTGGCACAAGCGTGTGACTGTAAACGAGTGGTTGTGGGTGGAAATTATATTTCCATTTTCTACGCTCTGGTGTCGAGGTAAAGCGCGGCGTTAAGTTCCGCCACTTAACACGCAATGCCTCCGAATTCGGCGGAAAGTAGGCAACGGAGTGTTTTAACACTAGGTTCCCTCTGTCTACCCTGTTGTGTGCGGGATACATCGTGAAATTAAAAAAATAGTCATTATATTAATTATTTATGACGATTGAATGATAAAATAAAATCTTGGACATCTTTTGTATGGACATTATACGGTCGGAAAAGCATGAAGTTTAGTATTTTTAAAAATTAAGAAAGCTTATATTATTTAAAACATCAATAGGAAATACATACATAATTTACTAATAAAATAAATATTACAAATATGTTTTCTCATAAACTTAATATAAATTAACATACACGTTGCCATAGCAACGCTTATTTTACGCGTCAACTACTACATAATTGCAAAACTAAGCACATCGAGTTACTAAGTACACCACTAAATTTTGTTATTTCACTCCCCTAACAGAGCTTAGAGTTAAGTGACAGAAATTGCACCCTCACAATTATGAGAGGCACTTCTGACTAGAGGGTGAAATTTACGAGTGTGTTTCATAATGAAACTTATTTTCTTTAGGTTCACGCTCTATCCCGCATGGTGTAGGCAGAGAGACCTGACACTCCATTCTCCGTTTTCTATGAGAATTCGAGATATTGCTTGTCAAGCGGAACTTAACCGAACTTTGTCTTATTGCACCTAAGAAATAGTAATTAAAATATAATCATTTATTATCATTAACGAGAATGTCATAGTAAGAATGAAGAAGGGCGTGCTCAGGTGGTTTAGGCAAGTCGAGAGGATGAGTTATGGAAGACTGGTAAGAAACATATATGAAACAAAGGTGAGTAATAAGAGAGGCAGAGGGAAACCTCAGTTGATCTTCGAAAACACAGTATCGACGATACTGGAGGAAAGTTACGTAAAAAGCATGAGGACCCTCTGGAGGGCGTGTATGAAGAGGTTAATGACAGTGGACGAGGCGAAAGAAATATGCAGGGACCGTAGCGTTTGGCGCTCCGTTCTTTCTGACTACCCCGCAATGGATTCAGCGCGAAGCTAAAAAAATATATCATAATTATATATTATTATTCAGATTAGAAAGACTCAAAAAAGCCATCACAGCTTAGTGGATAAGTGTGTCACTAAAAACACAATTAGTAGTGGATTAGATTCCCACTCGAAGTACCTAAGACAAAGCGTGGCGTTGAGTTTTGCCACTTAACACGCAATATCTCTATTTCTTGTAGAAAGAGGACAACGGAATGTCTCGATACTAGGTTCTCTCTTACTAGAGGATGACCTACCACCCTTGACTTCGCGACGTGCCTTGTTGCTTCCGCCTCCGGGGTACGCGGAAGATTGGGGTACCTGTGGTCTCGGATTGTGGCGGTCGAGGAGGAGCACCGTGAGGTTTTAGTGGGTATACGGACGGCTCAGTCTTGAGTCCCACATAACCACGTCCCAGTCCTCAATCGGGCTGGTATTCGTAACGGATTTCCTCACGTAAAAAAAGGTTCTCTCTTACTACCCTGCTTTGTGACAAAAAGCATGAAGCTACAAAGCCTTTTAAATAAAAACAATACCAAATTAAATAAGAAATAAGGAAATAACATAATAAATGAACACAAATTAAAGACTTTGTTTACACGACTGCTACCAAAATAAATATAAGAGGGTAATTTTCTAAGATGCTGTTTCAGATTACCCTGAGATGTATCAGGCCACTTAAGCAGGTGAGATGCTCGGGGCGGCATATGGTGGATAATTAAAGCTTACGTGTGGCCATTAAATGCAACCGTGATTTTATTATTTTTAAAATGTTATCTACACAATTTAGTATGTGAACAACATTCTATAAGCAAATCTAATTCTATTCTAAGGTCTAGTGGTCAGAGAGCTTGGACGGTTTCCGAGAGACGCAGGTTCGAGTCCCGCTATGTTCAAAATTTAAACTTTTTTTAACACTGTATCCTATATCCTTATATCTTTGCGTGCGAATAACAAGCATAATATTTTACATTTTTTTGTGGAATTCTATCTTGTCAGACAATTTCAAGGCAATCCATATTTTAATTTATGAATGTGAATCCATATTTTAATATATGAATATAAATTAGCTCATTTATTATCACTATTGATATTTTACAGACTTTTACTATTCAGCTGGTGGCATTGGTAGGATCTGTTCTTATTTTATTAAGTAGAGAGAGGAGCTCCGACTGAGGAGGCATTTAATGCATTTCAAAGAAGCGCCTAGAGCCTACACTTGGGTTGCAAATCCCTGTCACTATCCCGACCTTCTCTTTTTCCAATGGTAAAAGTTTCTTCGCCTTTTAAAAAATATTTATTTTAAAAACGCCATTGCAATGGCCACAGTAAAATAATTATAGTGAAAACATTTTACACGGGTTCAAGTTCTGTAAATCGTCTTAAGGGATTTTCACTTTGCCGGTATTAACATGTTTTTCTCTACATTGGCTTATTTATTAGCTCTTAATAAAAACGGGATATGTGAGAGTTGTATTTGTATTTCTAATGTTCCGTACAATTTCTAACGTGTTCTTTGATGATACTGTGGTATATGTGTTAGGGGTATTTTTTTATTACGAATTGAGAAAATAATTATAGTTAGTTTAAAATTATTTTAATTTCCCTGTTTTGGTAAAAGAAAGCGCGACGTTGAGTTACACCACTTAATAAGTATGTATTGTGTCAAATTTGAGTAAAATGCGAAAGACGAAGTGACATGACACTATGTTCTCTCTGCATAAGCTACTACGCTTACTGATGATGATCATTGGTTTTTAACACTGATTTTTAAAAAAAATAAATAACCTACGTTTGTCCCTGAGTCTTCATTTACTCTCATTCCTAATTTCCTACAAATCTAGTCTATAGATAAGCCGTGAAAGCATAACAGACAGACAGACAGATTTTCGCATTTACAATGCTATTCATATCAGTGGGGCCAGTCGTGGCGCAGTGGCACGAATGTGTGACTGTAGGAATTCTCCTCCTACCAGTCGGTTGTGGATTCAATTCCCGCTCGAGGAATGGAAATATTTCATATTTCCATTTCCTTCGCTCTTCTTAAGTTCCGTCACTTAACACGCAATGCCTCCTAATTCGGCGGAAAGTAGGGAACGAAGTATTTTAACACTAGATTACCTCTGCCTACCCTGCTGTGTGCGGGATACAGCGTGAAGCTAAAAAAAAAAAAATACTAAAATTTATCAAAACACGATCCCCAAAATACACTACTCGTACATATACAGATGCATTAACAACTATTTATTTCGCCATATTACGTAAAATATACAATTACGTGCATTTCATTGGCTGAAAACAATTGTACACCTGTGTCCATTATGTCCCGTTGCAGCGGGCTTCACGTTCGATGACAATTTATTTGTACTAAATGTTCGTTTATACAATACAGCCAAAGTAAATATGCAAATTAATATGTAAACAGACAGGTATAGGTGATGTTATGTTTGCGAATTTAATGGTGGATTGGGTTAAATTTATTTTATGGTACATCAAAGAGGTTATTTTTATTATTTTTTTTCTAGCTTCACGCTGTATCCCGCATATAGCAGGATAGGCAGAGGAAACCTGGTGTTAAGACACTCCGGGTGGTTATTATGGCGCAATGAAATGCCATTTGACTATATATACGATAGTTCGGAAATGGTTTCTATTCGGAGGAATGATAATATTTGCATTGGTATCATTTTTTCACTCAATACAAAGCATAGCAATCCCATTTTCCTTTAATTTAATCCGATTTTTTTAACTCATAAAGGAGGCAAATGACCAAGAGGTACATAAATTGACAAAGAAAATATCTACAATATCAGAATTGTGGATTTCGGACGGAAGGTGGAGAAATAATTATTTTGATACTAGGCTTCCTCTGCTTGTCCTGCTTAAAGCAAAAAAAAACCTAATACAGAAAAAAACTATATATATTTCAATGACCAGGTAGGAAGATAGGACTTTAAACATTTCGTTCTCCACTAAATACGTTTTTAACATAAGGTTTTCAATTTTTTTTTAATTTATATGACAATTGAGGAATGATATTAATTCAACATCAAAAACATTTTGGGGCAGTAGAATAACTACAAGTACTTTTATTTTCAAAATCTAAGTATTTTGTTAAATTTAACAGTGATGAATTCGCGGGGACAGTTAAAAACGTACATACAACTAAAACAATAAAATTAACTCGCAACTCGTCAATTCAACAGTTTGGGCTCGAACAAAATAACAAAAGAATATTCAAAATCTACACCGCGCTGCGCTGGCCCATCGCAAACTGGAATAACAAAACCTATATAAGTTTCTAACTGTATTCGCGTGAAATACCAATCAAGTTAGTTTTCTAATCTCTGGGTGTGTAAAATATTGCTTTTCGTGCATTGTCATCGAAGTTTGAAAGAATCGGTTGAATTTTTAACTGCACATCTCAATCGTATTTCAGAAAAATTTACAGCTTCCAGTTGGACCAATTTATTCTTTAGTGACAGTTGTGGGAGAGAAAATATTGGATAAGGTATCTGTTGCAATTTCTTTGTATAATAGGATAAAGAACTTAGTGTCGAGACACTACGTTCTGAACTTTCTGCCCAAATTATGGATTTTGCGTGTTAAGTGGTGGAACTTAACGCCGCGTTTACCGCCTTACTAGAAATGAGCACAATTTCGATATAGTCATCCTCTTAGTAGTTATCGAGCTTACAAATTAAAATTAATTATGTCCTTTCAGGAGTGAAGCATTTTGATTTAGCCAAAATATCTGTTTGATGCAAATATGATAAAGCGGCAATGGTGCATATTTTGAAACCTGTCATTTTATGAAGAAACCATCACAGCGCAGTGTGACAGCACCTGACTTGAAACTCGAATGGTTACAGGTTCAATTCCTACTCGGGAAAAGTTTAAATTCTTTTCATTACTTACTTAACTAGCAATATCTCTATTTCAGCCAAAAACTACAGAACGGAGTGTCTCGACACTAAGTGTCTCTAACTTCCCTATTATGCGGGAACAAGCGTGAAACTACTTCCAAAACATATCCATTTTTCTTACATATTCATAGCTGCGTGTTAGTTAAAACGATTTCTCGGTCTGTGCGTGAAGTGTATATCACGTCGTCCCCGTACTTTTGTTTGATATATTGTATGTCGGGGCGAGGCGAGGCGATTACTTGTTCTCTTTTAATCGCTGCCTTGTATACTTTTTATTTACATGTCCTTATGTTCTGCATTTTGTGGGTATGACTGGGGAAAAATTCTCAATACGTCATTTGGTTTTTGCTTTCTGTTATATTTTTTTAATTAATTGGAAATTTTGTGTAATTAGAATTATGTTTCAATGGAGACGCGATGGTTATGGGTTTGATCCTCACTCGGGAGAATGACTGTTTCAATTATTTTCATTTTCCCGCTCTGTCAAGAAGACAGAGCTTGGAGTTGAGTTCCACCAGTCAATACACAATATCTCGATTTCAGCCAAAAACTACAGAACGGAGTGTCTCGACACTAAGTGTCTCTAACTTCCCTATTATGCGGGAAATAGCGTGAAGCTGTTTCCAAAACATATCCATTTTCCTACACACAATATTCATAGCTGCGTGTTAGCTAAAACGATTTCTCGGTCTGTGCGTGAAGTGTATATCACGTCGTCCCCGTACTTTTGTTTGATATATTGTATGTCGGGGCGAGGCGAGGCGATTACTTGTTCTCTTTTAATCGCTGCCTTGTATACTTTTTATTCACTCGTATGTTCTGTATTTTGTGGGTATGACTGGGAAAAATTGGGGCGTCGATATGTCATTTGGTTTTCGCTTTCTGTTAGATTTTCGAATTTTTGGAAATTAAGTTAAAATTGGAAATTAAGTGGGGAACAGAGTATCTTTACACTAGGTTCCCTCTGCCTACTCTGCTGTGTGCGGGATACAGCGTGAAGCTAATAAAAAAAGTTAAAATTGCTATTTCTTTATATACATATGTATACTAATACCGTAAATACCGCGTCTCAGATATAAAGATCGGATTGTAAGCGCGATAGTTCTGTGTTCGATTTCCAATCGGGAAAATGATTATTTTTTTATAATTAAATTATTATGATTTCTTAACTCTGGTAAGAAGACAGAGCGCGGAGTTGAGTTCCACTACTCTAGTAGTAGCGTACGAAGTGTCTGTCATCCTCTCAAAAAAAAACACCTTAGCAAGTTCATTTTCATTCTTACTATATCAATTTCACTGACGCCTGCCATTCTGTGCTTAACATCTTCTATAAAACGAGATATTTTAAGCTTGTTATTTTTTAGTTATCAGAAAAACCTGATAACTAAAAAGGCCAGGTGGCCAGTCGTGGCCCAGTGGCACAAACGTGTGACTGTAAACGACTGGTTGTGGGTTCGATTCCCACTCGAGGAGTGGAAATATTTAATATTTCCATTTTCTTCCGTTAAGTTCCGCCACTTAACACGCAATGTCTCCGACTTAGGCGGAAAGTGGGGAACGGAGTGTCTTAACACTAGGTTTCCTCTGCCTACCCTGCTGTGTGCGGGATATAGCGTGAAGCTATTTTTTTTTTTTAAAAATCTAGTGTCAAGACACTCCGTTCCCCGCTTTATACATCCTTAATTATTTTAACTTTCAAAACACTATAAAACTATTTATAAACGAATACAAACAGACACTAAGTTCAAAATAATCATAAAACTTAAATCCTAAAGCAACTCTACGGGTACTATATTATAAGACAATAATAGGCTATTTAGTTTTCAATCTCAGAGCGTCGAGGAATTTACGCTGAGCCTGAGCCGTACTAATGAAACATCGTGTCACAAGTTTACAGCCGAAAACTTGATACTACAAGACTTCTAGGGATTTACATGTAGTACAATGTAGGAATTACAGCGATTTAATGTGTTAGGACAAGTTGAAATTTAAAATATCTTTATTTGAATAGACTTTTTTCAAGCATTTTTTAATCGATAAATAAATGAACATAAAGAAGCTTAGAAGACTCGGTGAGAAACTCAACAGTTGCTCTTTTCAAATAAAAAAGTTACAATTTTATTATTTAATACAATTTTACACCATGGTATAGGATTTAATTGCAAATGTATGGAGTTTCGATTTCGGTTGGGAGTTCAATTCCTGCTCGAAGGATTTAAATTATTGTATTTAATTAAATTACTATTTAAATTACTACAAATTATTGTATTTATTCTTCTCTCTGCTGTAGTGACTGAGACACAGCGGTGCGGACATAGAGATATTTCACTCAACATGAAATGTCTCAATTGTCTCAATCTGACGGGAAATTTGATAAAAACGTCGTGTATTTATTTTTTTTAATTTTATTTTATCACGGTACGGACAGGACAGGTGCCGTTCATTTCACAAAATCATCTTTTTAAATAAAATCTTTTCTTTTTCACGAAATCGGTACTTAAAAGTAAAGCTTATATAATACACCATAACGGAGCCCAGTTTCAATTTTTTTTATTTAAATTGCCTTACTTATTAATCCAACCTCTTAAATATTAAATGTAACCTAACCTATTATATGTGAGACCGAAACGAAGCGGTCGTGCCTTCCAGTATTTCAGTTATGCCATCCAAGTCATTGGGGCCAAACGCGGCGCAGTGGCACAAGCGAGTGACTGAAAACGACTGGTTGTGGGTTCGATTCCCACTCGAGGAGTGGAAATATTTAATATTTCCATTTTCTTTGCTATGGTATCGAGGTAAAGCGCGGCGTTAAGTTCCGCCACTTAACACGCAATGCCTCCGAATTCGGCGATGCGTAAGGAGCGGAGTGTCTTAACACTAGGTTCCCTCTGCCTACCCTGCTGTGAGCGGGATACAGCGTGAAGCTATAAAAAAAGAAGAAAAAATACTTAATACTATTTATTACATAATTCTTAATATTAGAATTGACTTCTTATTCAGAGGTCAAGAGGAAAATCATTTATATTTATTTTCACTCGTTTATAAATAAATTAATTAAATTAGGTCAATTTAAATAAAAAAAATTAAATAAAATAGCTTCACGCTATATCCCGCACACAGCAGGGTAGGCAGAGGGAACCTAGTGTTAAGACACTCCGTTCCCCACTTTCCGCCGAATTCGGAGGCCTGCGTGTTAAGTGGCGGAACTTAACGCCGCGCTTTACCTCAACACCAGAGCGAAGAAAATGGAAATATAATTTCCACTCCTCGAGTGGGAATCGAACCCACAACCAGTCGTTTACAGTCACACGCTTGTGCCACTGGGCCACGACTGGCCACTAATTAGGTCAATTTAAATAATACTTTACATTTTCCAGTAATTCATAAAATACAGGTAAAGTGTTGCTTCTGTATATCATATGAACCGTGAAAAAAATACATTATAAAAATATTTTTACATGGAAATTGTATTTGGGCTTGAAATTACTTTTCATGTCTGTATATTTTTTTTTATATTTATAAACAATAATTACTTTTTGTTTTACAACATTACTTGGTATTGGAACTTTAATATACTTTTTTTTGCATAACCTTATTTAAAAAAGTAAACAACTTAAATATTATCAGTCTGTTAAGTAAGAAGCCGTTCTAGAGCAACGGGACCGCCTCTAACTGGAAGGATAATGGTTGTGGGTTCGATTCCCGCTCAAGGAAAAACCCATAAAGCTATTTCTTTTCTTTTAAGTGATAACTAAATTCCATCGTCTTATTTATCGTCAGACGCTGTTCGTAAGCGCCACGATCGCCACTTGGAGGTGTAATCAGATAATTTTGTGGTCTTGCAAGATAAATTGTGGTGTTGAGTTTCGTTATTTAACCAGCAATATCTCGTATTCAATTGGAAACACGCAATTGGAAAGGGGAGAACAGAGTGTCTTAACACTAACTAGACAATGCCTATCCTGCTACGTGATACAAAAGGTGAAATTGTAAAAAAAAATACTGAAAATAACCAATTCCCGCTCCTCCCATTACTAAGAAGCTAGCTTCTAAGAACATCTCACGAAGGTCAATTAAATCAAAATGTTACTTGTTTCGTTGTTTCTCACATTTCTGGCTGTTCTGCCTGTAACTGTAGGCGCGGTCGTTAAACCATGCTTTATAACTGTGGATAAGAGAGTTTGTGGAAGAATTATGTATGTACTTGTAAAATAATTTATTTTAATGTTATTTTTAAATATATAATGCAAACATATATTTTTAAACATATAAAGACATTCGTCGGGTAATCTTTGGGTGGGTTATTTTATTTCTCATTATTATTTTACTTTTTTTAATCATTTACTTATTCATAACTTCGAAAACATGTCTAAAAAATTTACAGTATATACTTGTATAATACTTTTTTTAAAGCAGAAATAATATTTTGTAAATAGCATTCTCTCTCGTTAAATGATTGTTCGTAGAATAATCTTTGGGAAGTAAAAATATGTAAAAATCTCTCTACAGAGACGCGAACTACAAAAATAAGTCATAACCGTGGTAAGAGAGGCAGGGGAAGACTTCGGTTGACATTCGAAAACATAGTATCGACGATACTGGAGGAAGGTCACGTAAAAAGCATGAGGACTTGTACGCCGGAGGGCGTGTATGAAGAGGTTAATGACAGTGGACGAGGCGAGAAGTATGCAGGGACCGTAGCGTTTGGCACTCCGTTCTTGCTGACTACCCCGCAAGGAATATTTATTTATTTATTTATTTAAAGTCTTTATTACACCAATAACAAAGAAGAAGATAGCATAGCAAATAATATAAATAGTAAGAATACAGTATGTGGTGCAAAGGCGGCCTTATCACCTTAGGTGATCTCTACCAGGCAACCCTCACCGTGAAAGAAATCAGAAAATAAAAAGAATTAGGTTGGTGTACAAATAGTATACATAGTAAGTGAAAATTTACTTATTATAATACATACCAATATACATATGTAGCAATATATATAATACATATATAAAATATACATATACATACATATAAAAAATATACACATTAATAATACATAAATAAAAAAAAAATAGTGATACTAATAAACTTACATAAACGATGACTACACAATATATATAAATAAATTTTATGAGGATAGAAAATAGTTTTTAAGACGGCGTTTAAATATGTTAATATTGTTTGACTCGCGTATATCCCGTGGAAGAGTATTCCAGAGGATCGCAGCTTTAATAGTGAAGGAGTTTCCATATGCTTGCGTGCGACTCAGCGGCAACTCCAATTTGTTATCACTCTGTGACCTAAGACTAAGGGAGTGGTTGGTACCGAGAAAACAGAATCTGGACTTAAGGTACTCCGGGGTGTGCGGATGGAATAGGATAGTGTAAAGGAGTGTGAGGATATGAAAATTACGCCGTTGTCCCACTGTGAGCCATTTAAGTTGTATCCTATGTTCGGTAATGTGGTCGAATTTTTTTAAAGAGAAAACAAACCGAATAGCCATATTTTGCAGACGATCCAACTTGTTCAGCAGATTTTGAGGTAAGTCACAACAGCAGGCATCGGCGTAATCAAGGAGGGGAAGGAGAAGCGTTTGGGAAAGGATTATTTTAGTTTTTATAGGAAGCAGGTTTTTCCACTTTCTCAACCGGCTAAGCACCGCAAAGAATCTTTTGCTGACCTCAGATATGTAAGGCGACCAGGATAAGGTATTGTCCATAGTGAGACCTAAGTTTTTAACCGTGTTGCTGAGCTCTAGGACAGTTCCACCAAATACTATGGGCAATAAGGGCGAAGGGGATAATTTTGATAGTAATTGGCGACTGCCAAAGAGAGCAACTTGAGATTTACCCGCATTAGTTGAAAGACCAAACGATTTGCTCCAAGCGCTAACCGACTCAAGATTGGAGTTAAGTACGGCTATAGCATAAGGGAGGTCATCAATCCGTGTGGTTGCGTAGATCTGTAAATCGTCGGCGTAAAGATGGAAGGGTAAAGTGAGGGACTTCGTAACAGAGTTGATGAAAATAGAGAAGAGGAGAGGAGACAGGATACCGCCTTGGGGGACACCAGCACTAAGTTTAGAGGGAGATGAATAGTTTTCATTGACTCGGGTGCACTGCACGCGGCCATTAAGGTAGGAGTGAAACCAATCAATAGCAGTGGGGGAAATGTTTATTGATTTCATGAGAGCAAGGAGTATGTCATAGTCTACCATGTTAAAAGCGTTAGAAAAATCTAACAGAGCAATTATACTAACTTGCTGATTGTTATTTCCGTACCTAATGTCATCGCAGATTTTAACTAGTGCAGTTGTAGTACTATGACCCGGGCGAAATCCCGATTGAAAAGGAGAGAGGATTTGATATTTGGAGAGATGTGATGAGAGTTGACAATAGATGATTCGCTCTAAAACTTTGGATAGGAAAGGAAGAATTAAGATAGGTCGATAATGAGAAAAAGAAGAAGGATTAGAAATTTTAGGTATAGGAATAACAAAAGCTGTACGCCAGCAGGTAGGAAATGAGCCAGAGGAAAGAGAGTAATTAAATATGTGTGTAAGGATAGGCAGGATACTATTAAGGGCCAGGCGTATCATTTTACGACCTAATCCATCACTACCGATTGCTTCCGAGCGAACAGCTGCTATATGTTTCTTAATTTCCTGAGATGAAACGGGAGTAAAATTGAAGATTTCAATATCAGGCTTCGAATCCAGGCTAAGAAGATTAAGTGTATCAGATTTAATTACATGATCAAATAAAGGAACTGAACTAAAATGTGAGTTTAGAGCTTCAATGTCGACGTTACTGGTAGCCGGGGTAGATTTTCGGTCCCGACTAATCCCGAGGGAATCTAAAAATTTCCAAACTCCAGCGGTGTTATTGTTATTGACGGAAGTGTAGATATAATTTCGCTGAGCAGTCCGACAGAGTCTGTTGCATTTGTTCCTTAAAGTTTTATATTTAAGGAAGTTTTCGGCAGTTGGACTGTGTTTATATTTAGATTTAGCCCTGTTACGTTTCTCCATGTAACCTCTAATGTTATCAGTTAACCAAGGTGCCGGAAGGTGTTTGAGTTTAATCGGTCTAAGAGGTGCGTGAACGTCAAATAGTTCGGTCAACATGGAATTAAAGATGTTCACCTTGTCATCTAATGTCGAGGCATTAAGAACAGCATCCCAGTCAATTGACCTAAGATCTGTCATAAAGTTGTCATTGTTAAAGTTCTTATAGCTACGCCACATAACAACTGTGGGTTTGACCTTAGGGGGGCGAATTTTATATGACAGGTACAACAAGTCATGGTAAGAAAAGGCTCCCGCCGTGAGTTGCCCGTATGCACTAACATGATCAGGTGATGAGATTATTGCGAGATCCAGCAATGATGGTGAACAATCAGGAAAGAAATGTGTCGCGTTACAGGTGTTGAGTATACTAAGGTTACTGCTGTTAATGATTTCAAACAGGTGTTTCGCTCGAGAATCGTTTTTAATCAAACAGGTATTGAAATCTCCCATGATGATTGTATGATCAACGTGTGGGACATAATTTTCCAGTAGTTCCTCAAATTTATTAAAATAGTCGATGTGTAAAGAAGGGCTATAGAAAACTCCCAGTAACAACTTCAAAGAACCAAACAACAATTCGATGAGCATATACTCGGCACTTTCCGAATATTCAGAAGGTGACTTACTAAGAATGTTGAATGGGATCTGGCTCCGCAGGTAAATAGCCACCCCCCCACCACCCTTCCCTGTCCTGTCGTTACGGATTAAGTGAAAGCCTGGAATAGCATAGGACGTAGAGGGAAGACAGGGTTTGAGGAAGGTTTCCGAGACTAAGATCGCGTGTATATCTTTGGACTCAAATGAGGTCAATAGGTCGGGATAGTGCGCAGGAATACTTTGCGCGTTAATGTGTAACACGTTGAAATTTTTGGGATAGGATGAGAGGAGAGATTGTAAATTGGAGTTGAGAGAGAATGAGGAGTTTATATAACTGTCATCAGATGAAGTTGATGAACATGAGTAAAAAATATTGCCGTCGTCTGAGCTAAAACTATTACTATTCATGACTGAGTGGTAAATATTTTTTTTTATTTAATAAATATAAAATAAAAAATAATTATTATATAGTGTAATATATATAAAAAATATATATAAATTATATAAAATATACTAAGTTAATAATATACAAAAAATATTCTATATCAAAAGACTATAAAAATGTACCATTTTTACACCCACCAGCATAGCTTGTACACAAATTATCTTATTGAGATACATATGTATAATACAAAAAAAAAATAAAAAAAAAAAGAACAGAAAGTAAAAGAAAGACGATACAAAAGCAAAAATACGGAAACATAACAAAGTAGCACATTCATGCTAATTAGTTTTACAAAACAAAAATAAAAAATAAAAGTTATAAATAAAAGATATACATTTCCGAACGTCAATACTATGACGTTGACAGCTGTCAATTGATGTAAAATAAATAAAGCCATAACAAAAATAAATCATAACATGTATACATAACATGTTCAAATAGTCGTGGTGAATATATGAATACAACTAAAAAGAGTGATTTTCGCGTTAATATCATCGTATACGTTTACTGTCCACCGTTAGCTGTTATTGGGCACAAAAGTAGCTTATGTCAAAATCAGTTTGAAGTAAACAAATAAAAACTAATACTGTGATTTGCATTTTGTATAAATTATAAAATATAATGCAGTGATATAATAAGAAAAAGATAACTAATACAAAGTACAGTACAATACAATAGTATTATAATATTAATAGATTACAAAAAATAGAAAAAGGGAAAGAAATACTTACATAATTAATTATACACTAATAGTATAAGTATTAAGTAAACAAATAATAACTGATACTGTGGGTCGTGTTTTGTATACAATATATTGCAAGATACAGAAAGTAAAAGAAAAGAGAATAAGAAAAGAGAATAAATACAGTACAATAATTGAAAGACAACAAAGAAAAATGAAAAATATATACATACAAAAATGTTAAATTGCTCATAAACTTTAGTGCTAGTGTATAATGTGAAATATTGACACAGAAAATACTTTTTTAAAAAATAAATTATTAAATGAAACTATTTTTTCATTTGTCTCTTTGTACGAACGGTCAAAGTTGTTTTACTGCCTTTACTATCAGTTGCGGATGTCATCCCTGATTGCACCTGTGTAGGCCCACCTTCAGCCCCATTAGAAATGCAATTCAGTTCAGTTACAGAAGTGATACTGTGGCGTTTACCATCAGAACCAATTACAATAATAACACCATGTTTTGTCCAACATTTAGTTAATCCAAACCTTTGTCTAGCCGCTAGGAATGCTTCATGTCTGGCTTTTGTCAGGAATTCAGATAAAGTTATCCCCGTATTTTTAAGTTTAGTTTTGGAAGACCAGACATGATTCCGTAGGTTGAGGTCTTTGAATTTAATTAATATAGCTCTAGACTTATCCGGAGAGGAAGTACCCAAACGGTGGCATCTGCTTACATCATTAACAGAAAGGTCAGGGATTTTGAGGTGTGAAGACAATGCTTGGACAACAGTGCAGGTTGTATCTTCTGTTTTATTCTCCGGCATGCCATGGACTAGTAAGATCTTTCTCCTGCTACGCATCTCAAACTGATCATACTGTTTAGATAATAATTGCACTTGCAATTGGAGACCCTCAAGTGCAGATATCACGAAAGATCGGAAAGAGCTAAATTGTGCTGCTAATTGAGATGTTGGACTTGTAGTCGCTACACTTGTACATGTATTTAAATTATGTTGGAATTCATTCATTTTGCTGTTAAATTGCTGAGAAAGTTCTTGGATAGAGTGCTTAATAGCTTCCATAGTTACAGTAGTTATTATTATAGTTTAGTACTCACAGCTAGTCAGGGTCACCACAATGTCAGTCACCTCAATAAGTCACAGTCAAGAAAATGCTTGTATCGTATGTTTTGATGAAAGGATAGATTGCTGGCAGGTTAGGTAACTTCTAATTCGTCATTTCATATAGATTCAGCATGTATTTATAACTTTTGCTGATTATTAAATAGAGAGCTCAACAAAAAAGCGTATCACTTATTGTGCACCTACCCACTTTGAATACAGCGTGAAGCTAAAAAAAAAAGAAAAAAACAACCGTATACGAACGTTGCTATAGCAAGATGTAGAACGGATGGCTTGACGGTTCAATTTCCAAGAGGCTTGAATACCGCTGCGTTCAAATTTTTGGACGAAAAAAGTATGATCATGCCAAAGAAGGATTATATTAATTTTTATAATTATAAATCGATATATCACAATGATGACATTTAATTTAAATGTGTGAGACCTTATTCTTACTAGATTTAGGATTTACTGGAGCATGCACCCTCGCCAATAAGCAACTAAGAAAAAGTGAAAGAAAGCATTTAGCAAATAGGAAAGGGTTTGTTCTCCAATAAAATGATATTATTAAGACATGAGAAATCCTCATGTGATTGGCAAAACTATGTTCTGCCACTCGACATAGAGATAGACAGAAATTATGAAATAAACAGTAAACAGTGAAACTTATATTAAAGAAAAATGTGGTGTATTTTTATTACTTTTGAAGTATGTACAAGAAAAAAAAATGAATTGAAGTCGATTGACTTGACACAGAGTGTAGAGTGGCCGAATAAAAAAAAGAAATGAGACAATAAAAAAGTATATTAAATTAAAATTAAAAGTATATATAATTTTAAGAAATTACGCTAACTTAAGAAATTTATTTTAAAGTTATGAAATCCGTTTTAAGCTTAAACAGCTAAGATAATGAAAATGCAAATTTCGTTTTACGTCTTCACTGCAAAACTTATGTCCGTTCAAACAATTGAAATACAACAAAAACTTTATAGTTTAATTTCATATTATTATACAAAATATATTAGCATAAAAAAACATATTTGTAAAGTTAAAATACTTTGTTCTCCACATTTGGTCCAATTTCGAGATAATATTCAAGTGGTCAAAGTCAAACAATTTTATTCAAAATAAGAAGTTACATTCATTTTTGGAACGTCTAATAATTTGCCACCAGACACAGACACACTAAAGCCAGATCAGACCTGAGAAAAAAAGGCGCAAAAAACAGAGCAGGACTTTTTGTTTTTTTTTTAAAGTCCATAATTTACAGATACTATTATTTATTGACTACTAGTAACCCGCTCGCGGCTTCGCCGCGTGATCGACGTAGCTGTTTCAGTATATTGCAACCCTCGGTGGTGGATTTTTGAAATATAAAGTAGCCTATGTTTAACCTTGGATTATCGACTATATATATGCCAAAATTCGTTACAATCGGTGTAGATTTTTCATATAAACTTTCATCCCCTTTTTCAACGAAGTAGCGTATGTTAGACACAGTCATTTTTATTACTTTCATTCTAAATTTCATCCAAATCGGACCAGTAGATTAGCCGTGAAAGCGTGACAGACAAACACACAGACGTTCGCATTAATAATATAAGTATGGATGATAACTTTGAAATAGACTGGAGCGAGCATTTCATTGTTCCAAGGTGTTATCATTTAAAAACTCATTAATTAGGTAAAAACCTTTAACACACAAACGTCTTTTCACATTTTTTTTGAATTGTTATATGAAGTGTTGTTGTTAAATAAAAAACTCAACGCTACACTTTAATAAATAAAATAATTTAAACATATAAATATCCAGTCGTTATGGCCAGTCGTGGTCCAGTGGCACAAGCGTGTGACTGTAAACGACTGGTTATGGGTTCGATTCCCACTCGAGGAGTGGAAATATTTAATATTTCCATTTTCTTCGCTCTGGTGTCGAGGTAAAGCGCGGCGTTAAGTTCCGCCACTTAACACGCAATGCCTCCGAATTCGGTGGAAAGTGGGGAACGGAGTATCTTAATACTAGGTTCCCTCTGCCTACCCTGCTGTGTGCGGGATACAGCGTGAAGCTAAAGAAAAAAAAATATCCCTGAGTGGAAATCAAACCCAAAACTATCGCATATACATTCAGACGCTACGATGGCTATCACAACTAACTTAAGAAAATAACCATCTACCAATCAAATTAAAACATAGATCACAAGGAACCATCACAACTACACCTACCCTCGGACAAAGAAAATAACCTTTGAAATGACTGTGATGAACTTCCCTTAACTAAATCACGTCAAAGTTAACGAAAGTAACTGTTTACGGAAACGAGATTGTTGCGAAAAAAATAAAGTAATCAGCTATCCGTCGGTTTGTTTTACAAAAGTTTGTTTTGTGTCAGCCAAATTAAAAGAAGCAATGTATATATATAGATATACTAAGTTTTTTGTTTACGCTTTAACTATAGTATTAATTAGTAGTAGGGGCCAATCGTGGCGCAGTGGCATAAGCGTGTGACTGTAAACGACTGGTTGTGGGTTCAAATCCCACTCGAGGGGTGGAAATATTTAATTTTTGCATTTACTTCGCTCTGGTTTCAGAGGTAAAGCGCGGCGTTGAGTTCTACCACTTAATACGCAAAGCCTCCGAATCCGGCAGAACATAGGGAACGGAGTGCCTTAACACTAGGTTCCCTCTGCCAATCCTGCTGTGTGCAGGATACAGCGTGAAGCTAAAAAAAACAAATTAGTACTTCTCCCGCGACTTTGTTCGTGAGGAATTTAACAAAAAAGCTATGAAATAAATGTAGGCTAAGTTATTCCTTATTCAGTTATCTACCAGTGAAAGTCCTGTGAAGTTGAGGCCAGTCGTGGCTTGTGGGCACACAGTGTGACTGTAAACGAGACTGGTTATAGGTTCGATTCTCACTCGAGTAAAACGAGTAAAAATATTTAATATTTTTTTTCACTCTGATGTTAAGCACTTAATACTCAGCCTAATTGATCTAGCCATTCCAGAGATTAGCCGGAAAAAACAAACAATCAGACAATGTATCATGTATCAGGTTTGGTATGTGTATATATGTATATGACTGTGCACACATATACATTAAATTAAATAATGTATATGTGTGCACAGTCACACATATACATTATTTAATTTAATGTATATGCAGTCATAAATTATTTTGATATTAGAAACAGATACTCCTATCTTATTTGCTAGTATGAGCAGGAGCGGTGAAAAAAAAGACCGAAAAGCCATATGTTCGTTTGATTTCCACAAAATATTGAAAAATCTTGAGCCAAATCTTGACTCTTTCATCATTTTGACTAAAATTTAGACATTCTAGCACTCAATCTTCATTTACCTCATACCTCATCCACTATACGACATATCATACATACGAGTACACATCATATCAAATGCAGAAGGTTCATGTTTCATTAAAACACATTCGTTATCTAGTATATACTCGTGTTGCTTGCTACCTGCTACTCATTTCTTCGATTTTGTATCTGAGGCAAAGCGCAGGTTTGTGTTCCGCCACAGAACACATAATGTATCGATTACGGGTGGAAAGTGAAGACGGAGTGACTTGACACTACATCCTCTCTATCTTGCTATGCGGGATGAAGCTTGAAGCTGCTTTTTTTAAATATAGTATTAAATTGAATCAGACGTAATGACTATAAAAACTTTAAAAATATATAAAAGATTAAACAATTCTAATGTCTCAAATGCACTATAGCCACTAGATCCATAAGCCATATGTTAGTTTGATGTTCACAAAACACTAAAAATATTAATTTAAAAAGTAATCTTGAGCCAAATCATAATTTTGGCTAAAATTTAGACATCCTAGCACTCAATCTTCATTTACTATACGACATATCATGCATACGAGTACATATCATATCAAATGCAGAAGGTCCATGTTTCATTAAAACACATTCGTTATCTAGTATATTGCCTGCTGCCTGCTACTCATTTCTAGGATCTTGTATCTGAGGCAAAGCGCAGGTTTATGTTCCGCAACACAACCAAATGTATCGATTGCAGGTGGAAAGTGGAGACAGAGTGTCTTGACACTACATTCTCTCTATTTTGCTATGCGGGATGAAGTGTAAAGTTGCTTTTTAAATTATAGTATTCATTTTAATGATATAGCAAATAGTGATTCGAAGATGAAAAAATACTTTAAGAGGTTAAACAAGCTTAATCTCTCTACTCAAATATACTATTACCCCCCTGACCGTAAAGCTATATGTTAGTGTGATTTCCACAAAAGACTAAAAATATCAATTTAAAAAGAAATCTTGAGCCAAATCTTGGCTCTTTCATAATTCTGACTAAAATTTAGACATCCTTGCACTCAATCTTCATTTACTACACGACATATCATACATACGAGTACACATCATATCAAATGCAGAAGGTTCATGTTACATTAAAACACATTCGTTATCTAGTATATATTGCCTGCTGCCTGCTACTCATTTCTTCGCCCTTATATCTAAGACAAAGCGAAGGTTTGTGCTCCGCCACAGAACACATAATGTATCGATTACGGGTGGAAATTGAAGACGGAGTGTCTTGACACCAGATTCTCTCTGACTATCTTGCTATGGAGAAAAA
This sequence comes from Dryas iulia moderata, assembly GCA_019049465.1. NCBI lineage: Eukaryota > Metazoa > Arthropoda > Insecta > Lepidoptera > Nymphalidae > Dryas > Dryas iulia. The sequence continues at coordinate 3,908,407 of CM032440.1, forward strand.
GGCATGTAGTATTTTTTTAACTATAGTATTCATATAAATGATATAGCGAATAGTGATATGAAAATAGCTTCACGCTATATCCCGTACACAGCAGGGTAGGCAGAGGGAACCTAGTGTTAAGACACTCCGTTCCCCACTTTCCGCCGAATTCGGAGGCTTGCGTGTTAAGTGGCGGAACTTAACGCCGCGCTTTACCTCGACACCAGAGCGAAGAAAATGGAAATATAATTTCCACTCCTCGAGTGGGAATCGAACCCACAACCAGTCGTTTACAGTCACACTCTTGTGCCACTGGGCCACGACTGGCCACTAAGAAATGAATCAAATATAAATTTAAAAAAAAATATAATGACTGAACAAGCTTAATGTCTCAAATATACTATGGCCCCACTCGGTTAGTGTGATTTCCACAAAAGACTAAAAATATCAATTTAAAAAGAAATCTTGAGCCAAATCGTAATTTTGGCTAAAATTTAGACATCCTAGCACTCAATCTTCATTTACTATACGACATATCATGCATACGAGTACACATCATATCAAATGCAGAAGGTTCATGTTACATTAAAACACATTCGTTATCTAGTATATATTGCCTTCTGCCTGCTACTCATTTCTAGGATCTTGTATCTGAGGCAAAGCGCAGGTTTATGTTCCGCAACACAACCAAATGTATCGATTGCGGGTGGAAAGTGGAGACAGAGTGTCTTGACACTACATTCTCTCTATCTTGCTATGCGGGATAAAGTGTAAAGTTGCTTTTTAAATTATAGTTTTCATTTTAATGATATAGCAAATAGTGATTCGAAGATGAATCAAAAATAATGATAAAAAATACTTTCAGAGGTTAAACAAGCTTAATCTCTCTACTCAAATATACTATTACCCCCCTGACCGAAAAGCTATATGTTCGGTTGATTTCTACAAAAGACTAAAAATATTAATTTAAAAATAAATCTTGAGCTGAAATCTTCAGCCAAATCTTGGCTCTTTCATAATTCTGGCTAAAATTTAGACATCCTAGCACTCAATCTTCATTTACTACACGACATATCATACATACGAGTACACATCATATCAAATGCAGAAGGTTCATGTTACATTAAAACACATTCGTTATCTAGTATATATTGCCTTCTGCCTGCTACGGTACTACTGTACTACACTGTATACTGTATACGCCTCGTGTCGACGATTTGCAGATGCGGCATAGTTTATTTGCATCTCCCTAAACTTGTAAACATGTAACGTTGGTGACGCTGTTCGTGTATTGGATGTGGTATTATATTTGATATATTAGAATTTAGATTTGTGTGGAGTGATGTGTCACTATTTTTTTTGTTAAGTTTATAGATTTTTCCTTTATAAAATGAACAATAAAAATTGTGAGATATTTTCTAAAATTCTGATAAAAAAGGCTTTTTGTCTTATAAGTGAAATAATTAATTAATAAAAAACTAAGCTTTGCTGTATATGCTATATAACGCTAACGGTTTCTTAACCTAATTTCAAAATTACAACATTTTTGAAAATGTATAAAAAGCTTTACCGCAGCACAATTTAGATACGTCTTTTTTTTGAATTAACATAAATATTTTATACGTTTTCTAGGAAATTGAAAAACCTAACTCTTTAGTGTGTGAATGACAAGAAGACATTTAAAAAATACACCAAAGACTTTTGTCCATAGGTACCTATTATACAAAATAAACTTAAGCAACTTTACTTTAAAAAACATTTTATAAAACGTATAAAAATTTGAACGCAGCAGAATTCACACTCACGCCTCTTGAGCATAGCCGGGTATAGAACACATATGTAAGCAATTCTGTAATTTATTTATGTACATCCACCTTTTATAACTTCCGCTATATACTCGTATTACTAGTATCTGTGGTTGTTGATTATTTATATTAAGAGATTTTGTTATTTTTATTTATTAATTAATATTTTTTTAATTATTAATAAATTATTTTAAAATATTTATTATTGTTTAGACATGTTGAAGAGTTAAAAACACATGTCGCACATTCGCATCTTCGGCACAGATAGTAAATCGTAGTATAAATACGATGGCACTGACACGAACGCGCCATTCTGTTGCTGGAAGTTGAAGTAGTAATAAGTTCTGAAAGTGTGTTATATTGTGGATAGAAATATAGAATTACAAGACAAAAGGTTGTATTATTGCTTTCACATGGCTTAGCATTTAGACGAACTCCAAAGGACGCGGGTTCGTATCCGGCAAATTCAAAACGGCGTTCAAAATTTTTATACTATTTTTAAAAATGTCGTCCACTTTCCTGAATAACACTTTAAAAACGTTAAAATACTTTTTTTTTTGACACTCCGTTCCCCACTTTCCGCCAAATTTGAAGACATTGCGTGTTAAGTGTCGGAACTTAACGCCGCTCTTTGCCTCGACACCAGAGCGAAGAAAATGGAAATAATAAATATTTCCACTCCTCGAGTGGGAATCGAATCCACAACCAGTCGTTTACAGTCACACGCTTGTGCCACTGGGCCACGACTGGCCCCTACTTAATACATATTAGGTGTATTATCACACTGGTCACATTCAAACCCATACTCATACATCAACATTGGCCTAACGCCAGGCTATCGTGGACTGGTGTCAATCATATTATGTCACGATAAATCCGCCGCTGACAATTCTCAGACGTCAATCGATAGGTTGACCCATCGATCACGATTCCAGCGTTAGTCATATTTCATTGTACTAGAAGACTAATTGTATGAAGATGGCTTGATTTTTTTGGCAACTTCACATCTTTTTCGTATAGTGGAGTAAAGAGAGAAAATATAGTGTCAAGACACTCTATTTTGGAACGAAGTTCCTTATCGCGCCTTGTGTCCGCACACTAGGCTAGATGGAAAAAATTCTCACGAAAACTTGTAACGACACTTTTTGCTATAGTAAGCTATTGTAAGCTGTGCGGCGTGCGCATGTTTCTCTGTCGGTCTCTCTCTCTCTCTCTCTTATAGAAAGCAAGCCAGATATTTTCATTTCTATTTCACATTGAACAGTGTGGTGGCGCGACGATTATTTTATTATTTTAAATTATAAAAAAAAATATTATTATAAAAAATAAAAAAAACTTCGTTCCATCCGGGTATCCCTTGACACCTCTCAACTTTTTTTTTTCATTTTATACCAGTTTTTTTTTCTTCACACAGTGTCCCGCTCACAACAGGTTAGGCAAAAGAAACTTAGGGTTAAGACACTCCGTTCCTGACTTTCCGTCGATATCGGAGGCATTGCGTGTTACTAGACTATACTGTGCACTAAAGCGAAAAAAATGGAAATATGAAATATTTCCACTCCTTGAGTGGGAATCGAACCCACAACCAGTCGTTTTACAGTCACTTTGTGCCTCTGCGCCACAACTGGCCCCAAATAAACCTGGCCAGAAATAGAGATGTTAAATGAGAAGGAGTTCTTGATTGATTGATCGATCCATGATACTGATGATACAATTGATTTGTATTATAGGTTAGATTTTATAGATATTAGTTAGTCCAATAAGTATTAAGAGTATTTTTAATTTTAATATTTATTTATTTTAAGTGAAACAAAGTCCACTTAACACGTATTGCCTCAAGTTAGGCCGGACAGAGAAAAATCTATGTTTTCCTTGACTATTCCGCTATGCAAAAAAAGCTTGAAATTTGCTTAAGTTTTTATATGGAACAGTTTTTTCTTTTACTAATATATATGTATGTACCTACAATAAAAAATTCTAACAAAAATAATTATTATTTTAAATTAATAAAACTGTCACATCCATCCAAGTGGGGAACGGAGTGTCTTAACACTAGGTTCCCTCTGCCTACCCTGCTGTGTGCGGGATATAGCGTGAAGCTATTTAATTTTTAATTTTAATTTAGTCACATCCATTACAACGCAGTTCTGGTACCCAAGAATCTTCAATTTAAACGCACCCTCTTGTTTATAGAAGTGTTCTGTATTTGATCACCTGGCTTTATTTTGTGACGCTGCAAAATTTTACCTATGTACGTAGCTAATATATACTTGGTGATAGAATTACTTATTACCTAACTGTAAATGTAAGAAAGAATACTTTACGTTTTTTTTTTTAAATTTTTCGTTTTTTCCCACAGAATAAGGAAGTCAGAGAACCTAGTGTCAAGACACTCCGTCTACTACTGTAAAAAAGTAAGGTATTATGTATGTTGGTTTGAAAAGAAAAAGTACTGCTTACTTTCTTGCGCCGGTTGTTCTTAAATTTTGGGCATTAGCTTATGTAACCGGTGGTAAATTATTTGACGTTTAAAAAATAAAATAACTTAATATGACCTTTTGTTTTCGCGATTATTACACATTTTGAAATGAAATTATTTTTAATCGGATTAATCGCGTATGTTTTGGTATTCGAAAATACATTTTTAGAAAACACAGAATGTAAGTTAAGCTTATCTTACAATAGGATAACTTACGATAAGATAAGCTTATCATACAATAGACCCAACAAAGAGGAGCATCGGTACTAGGGTGAAGGAACACATCTCCGATGTCAAGAATGGGCGTGCATCGAAGTCAGCTGTGTGTGAGCATGCTACGGATAAGACCAACCATACTTTTAAACATTTTTAAAGTGTTATTCCACACTTAGAAAAATTGAAAAGACATTTAAAGAAAACATATAAAAATTTGAACGCAGCGCGATTCGAACCCGCGCCTCCTGAATACCGTTCAGGCGCTCTCACCACTGAGCCATGCGTTCTACTATCCGCTGCGTTTAAATTCTTATACGCTTTATTACAACTTATTTTTGTTGTTAGCATCTCTGTAGATAGATTTTTACAAATTTCTGCTAATTAAAATGAAAGTATCAATGCGATTTAAACATAGAATTTTTTTTACTAATAATTAATTCCTAAGGGGCTGAAGTTGAGGAGGAGGGTTGTAGAAAAGATCTAAATTACTTGACCGACTTTGATAGCTTTTCTCAGGAAGAAATGGAAGACACAAAGTCAAACATAATCTACACGTCTTTTCAAAAAGCATCTTTAATTTTTGAAACTTTATATTAAAAATAAAAAAAAATTGGCGAACAAGGGCCGTCAAAAATACTTATTAGCTATCTCTATATATATAGTTCACGTTAGTATATAAATATAATGAAATTCATAGAAAAACACACACAAACACAAAATATTAAAAAAATAAAATAAAATGTGAACTTGTACCATTTTGACTGACATAAAGTAATTCAAACGCCAAGAGCTCTCGCAACGAAGATTCGGTGTACGAAAAGTGGGTCAAGCATTTTTTTTACACCTACACGCTTTTTGGACGGCCCGTGTCGTAAAAATTTATTTCGTGGCCTCAGGTATTTACGAGTTTACATTGAATTTAGTTACAAGAATACTCTTTTATATGGATTTTTATTATATTTTCATTTTTTTTTACACAAGGCAAAGGGAATCCCCTTTCCGCCGAATTTTGGAGGCATTGTGTGTTAAATGGCGGAACTTAACGCCGCGCTTTGCCTCAACACCAGAGCGTAGAAAATGGAAATATTAAATATTTCCGCTCCTCGAGTGGGAATCGAACCCACAACCAGTCGCGTTTACAGTCACACTTTATGCCTCTGCGCCACGACTGACGCCAAAAATAATATTTTTATTGTTTTTACGGATAAAAATAAGGCCATCGTGGCACAGTGGGACAATGTTTATCGGCAATCACGATTAGTTGTAGGGTTTGATTCCCACTTAGTGCAAGGATTGTAATTAACAATATAAAGCACACATGTGTGATCCGCCAATACATACGATGTTTCATATTCTGAAGGAGAGTGAAGTAAAGAGTGACATTAGATTCTCTGTGAATATCATGAATATGCATTCTGTTAATACAATAATAAATATAACATTATAAAATACATATAACTCCAAGTAATACTTAGAAATACTTCAATAACACTTCATACATACAATAAGACATTTAAAGAAAATATATAAAAAATTGAATTTGAACCCGCGCCTCTTGAATACCATCCGCTCTCACCACTGAGCCATGCTTCGAAATTCTTATACGCTTTATTACAACTTATTTTTGTTGTTAGCATCTCTGTAGAGAGAACCGTTCACACTTTAAAAAATGTTTAAAAGTATTTAAAAAATAGCATTCTCTCTTGCCAAATGATTGTTCGTAGAACAATCTTTGGGTAGTAGAAATTTGTAAAAATCTCTCTGCAGCGGATAGTACGAGTACAACGCATGGCTCAGTGGTGAGAGCGCCTGGACGGTATTCAGGAGGTGCGGGTTCGACTCCCGCTGCGTTCAAATTTTTATACGTTTTCTTTAAATGTCTTCTTCAATTTTCCTAAGTGTGGAATAACACTTTAAAAATGTTTAAAGGCATACATACAGTCCCACATAAAAGGTGGCTAAGTAACTAACTTACTTGAACTAATTTTTCCATTAATCAAAGAGTCATTTACGTTAATGAAACGTATCTAAAATTATTTTCATATTCCGATAAATTTTCTATAGATATTAATATCGCCGTCGTGACGCAATGGGACTACATCTGACTGTAAATGCGATCGGTTGTAATATGGTGTAATGGCGTGTGGTAATGATTAATTACCCTGTAGATAATATTATAATTTTCAAAATAATAATTTTCTTACTCTTATAAGTCTAATTATAGCGTTGATGTTCTGCTACGTGACAAACAATATGGGGCCAGTCGTGGCACAGAGGCACAGAGTTTGCCTGTAAAGCGACTGGTTGTGGGTTCGAATCCCATTTGAGGAGAGGAAATATTTAATATTTCCATTTTCTTCGCACTGGTGTGTAACAAACAATATCGGAAAACGAAGAACGGAGTGTCTTAACACTAGTCTTTCGAAAATTATACAGACTATGAACATTTAACATAGTGTTTATTTAAAAGAAAAAATGAGGAACGGAGTGTCTTAACACTAGATTTCCTCTGCCTGCCCTGCTGCATGCGGGATACAGCGTGACACAAAAAAAACACATTAAAATTACATTCACTACCAAGTGTCTGATACAGACTTTTATATAAAATGACATATATGTACGTTGCTGTATCCCGCACACAGCAGGGTAGGCAGAGGGAACCTAGTGTTAAGACACTCCGTTCCCCACTTTCCGCCGAACTTGGAGGCATTGCGTGTTAAGTGGCGGAACTTAACGCCGCGCTTTGCCTCGACACCAGAGCGAAGAAAATGGAAACAATAAATATTTCCACTCCTCGAGTGGGAATCAAATCCACAACCAGTCGTTTACAGTCACACGCTTGCATTATGCATGTATTGTACATATAAACCTTCCTTATGAATCACTCTATCTATTAAAAGAAATCGCATCAAAATCCGTTGCTTAGTTTTGAACATCTAAGCATACATACATGCAGACAGACGCAGGAAACGACTTTCCTTTACACTATGTAAAGATTTAACAAAACTATTTATAAGAAATATTTGTTAACGATTTCATAACGTGGGTAGGAAACGTATACGCTCATATTACTATGCATTTTATGCTATTTGACTGCCAGCTACGTCTTGGAGTGCTTTTGGCAACTACTCTGATAGTTCGCGTTTGTATATGATATGTATGACGTTAATGCTTACTATCTCACCTTGCTTTTAAAATATTTAAATAAATAAGTAAAAAACTACAGTGGTGGAGTAGATGGGTTCAAATCCTTCTGGATTACTTTCTTTGTGTATATATATACATATTTGTAAGTTGTTTTCCACAGAGGTAAGTGGTAAGCGTTTGTGAGTTTGTTTGCTTGAGGTAGGTTAAATCTAAAAATACTGAAGATATTTAAAAAAATCTTTCACTTATAGAAAAGCTACATTATATCTGCTTGCTATAGTCAGTCGTGGCGCAGGCGCACAAGCGTGTAACTGTAAACGACTGGTTGTGGAGATATTTAATATTTCCATTTTCTTCGCTCGCGGCATTAAGTCCGCCACTTAACACGCAATGCCTCCGATTTCGGCTGAAAGTGTGGAACGGAGTGTCTTAACACTAGGTTCCCTCTGACTACCCTGCTGTATGCGGGATACAGCGTGAAGCTTATAGTCAGTGTTATAGTCATATATTTGTTTTGAAAAAATCACTTTTTCGCCAAATAGAAGCCATAACTAAATAAATAATTGCCCGCTTGCAGCTACACCGCGTGAACTACACAACTAAACTTAACCATGTCATTGATTGCAGCTTTTTAACATGGATGTTTAATCCTGGGCTATCTAATATATTCATTACGTCCACCCGAGGGGGGGGGGGGGGGGTTAAGAATACAATTCCCCCCCGCCGCTGGGTAGCGTTCCGTAAAAGGCGGATAACCCAATAGCTTAGGAGATTCGTTCTCCGAATGGCTCGTGACCACTATCGTGTCAAAGACGAACCGCCAAACATCTGATGATGTGTTCCGGTTCGATGGCATGTAAGCTAGCTCTCCCTTTTCCCACCATTCCCATCCTTCCTCCTTCTGCCCTACATCCCCGAGGCTGGCAACGCATCCATAACTCTTATCTAGTAGATGTCTATGGGCGAAGGTAACCACTTAACACCAAGTGGGCCTTCTGCTCGTTTGCCTCCTTTATTCAATAAAAAAAAATACAATCAAAATTAATTACAATCGTTAAATCGGTTTAGATTTTCATACAAATCTCTATTTCAACTCTTTAAGGGTTTATTTTTTAATTATTTACTATTTTCATTGCAAATTAGACGTGAAAGCGTAACAGATAGACAGATTTATTATATAAGTATGAAAAAATAAAAAAATACATTACAATAATCAATACACAAACCTATATACATATATATCCATACATTATACAACTATAAGAAAAATCTAACCATTATATAAGCGTACCCTAAAAAGGGAGACACATCCAAGTGTCGAGGTCGTTAGAGGACTTCGGCACTTACATGGCCCTTAACGTGCCTCAAGTGCTGTAAGACAAGGATCCCAAATTTAAGAGGATGGGAATAGGGGTGGCTTGTTCGACATATCAATTATTATTTATTTATGGTATTATATATATTTTTTTATCTTCACGCTGTATCCCGCACACAGCAGGGTAAGCAGAGGGAACCTAGTGTTAAGATACTCCGTTCCCCACTTTCTGCCGAATTCGGAGGCATTGCGTGTTAAGTGGCGGAACTTAACGCCGCGCTTTACCTCGACACCAGAGCGAAGAAAATGGAAATATTAAATATTTCCACTCCTCAAGTGGGAATCGAACCCACAACCAGTCGTTTACAGTCACACGCTTGTGCCACTGCGCCACGACTGGCCACAACTTTAATTAACTAATTGTTATTTATTTAAAAAAAGTGTTTTAATTTTCTAGTAGACACTGTACACATGATAACAGTGGGTAAAATTCCTTTTAGGTTAAATTGCTACAATTTTTTTTTGTTGTATCACTGTAAGAGTACCTGAAGTTTTGTGTATCGCAACACCGAAAATTCAAGCTTTACGGTATAATCTGGAGAACGGAATGAATACTAGGTTTCCTCTGCCTACCCTGCTGTGTGCGGGATACAGAGTGAAGCTGAAAAAAAAAAGTTAAATAATTATAACAAATATATTTGATGTAATAGAAGTAAGTATTTTGGATATAATGACATAAACGTTGCTAAGGTAACGCGTACTTTACGCGTCATCAGGGACACTAGTTATATTTTTTTTTATAAAAATAACAAGGCAAACGAGCGTTCGGGTCACTAATTTACTAAATTTAGTTATAGTAATTCATCTCAAATTTAATCACAAAAAATTACTTCTTAATACTATATTATTATTATACCATACAAAAAATAATATATATTTTTTTATTTACATATATACCAGCGCCTTTTTGACGCAGTGGGACAGTTAGTAGACAGTAGGCTAACTGTAAACGTGATTAAATGTAGGTTCGATTCTGACGCTGAGAAATGATAATATTTAAATTATTTTGATTTTCTCAACTTTGATTCAATTTGATTTTTAATTTGGTCCTGATACTTAATACATCTAAATGTCTCGATTTCGAGCAAATAGAGAATAATGGAGTATCTTAACACTAGGCTAATGGAGTATCTCACTTCCCTGCTGTACGAAAAAAAAAACATTTAATTGCACATAAAAGTTACATGTGTTATCAGAATATAAGGATCATGTTATGTGCAATGGCGGTCTTATCACTACAAACGATTTCTTACAGCCATTAGCGAACAATACTTGTGAACAACAATACACAGAGAGGCGCAATAAGTATTAAAAAAAACTTTAGTATAATAATATAAACATAAATATACATACATACCTACATATATACATACATACAATTTTTTTTCAGCTTCACGCTGTATCCCGCACACAGCAGAGTAGGCAGGCGTTAAGACAATCCGTTCTCCGCTTTCCACCGATTTCGGAGGCATTGCGGGTTAAGTGGCGGAACTTAACGTCGCGCTTTGCCTCAATACCAGACCGAAGAAAATGGAAATAATAAACATTTCCACTCCTCGAGTGAGAATTGAACCCAGAACCAGACGTTTACAGACACACGCTTGTGCCACTGGACCACGACTGGCCCCAAAATACATATAATATAACTATATAAGTACAATTATACGGTAAACATGATATAGTAGTATTATGAGTGGGGAACGGAGTGTCTTAACACTAGATTCCCTCTGCCTACCCTGCTATGTGCGGGATATAGCGTGAAGCTAAAAAAAAGAGTACTAGTAAAGATAGTGGTTTTTAAGCCTACGTTTAAAAATCTCTACCGAATGTGATTGCCTTATATCACCCGGCAAGGCAGTCCACAGTTTAAAAAAAATTGTAAAACTAAAAAAAATACACAAACATTGGCAACCCTAAACGAAACCCACAATGTTCCCAAAAAATACGCTGTCTATATAAAACTTAAGAACGCTAATCCTTGAGGCATATTTGCTTGCTTGTTATACGAGAAAGTGAATAAAAATGTTGACGTTTTCATCGTCTTAAGTGTTTGAGAGGATGTGACCGTATAATTTGATCGCATTACCATACACCGCTTGTATATAATGTGGGGTTTTATTTATGCCTAATTATCCTCTTTATGTTGCAGTGGCATAACTAGTAGCGAAGTGGTCATAGGTTCGATTTTCACCCGGAGAAATGATTAGAATGATTAGATGATACAATAAGTACGTGAAGTGTCCGTTTTAACGTTCTCCTTCCAAAATCAAGACACTCTGTTAATGACAAATGTCAAGACACTAGTCTAGTAGTACTAGAAGTCTTATTAAAAGTCTCCGCCACGTTATAGAAACGACCCTAAGAAGTGCGGTATTTTAAGTAATAAAGACACTGAAATCAAAACTAAAAATATTCATTTCGAAACTACACCCCAAAGGGGAACTCAAAAACCTAATGTCCATTAAAAACCACCGTAACAAAAAAGTGTCGCCGTATACAGTAGTAAATAAATCATTAAACAGATGTAATATTTTATCGAGTGTAGTGCTAAATCACTTTGTCCATCTGTTTTTATTCCTTTTGTACGTAAATAATCAGAGCTTTTCCTAAAATCTGACCAAATGAAAAAAAGTCCATTTCCTGCTTCAGATTCTACCCATAATCCCTCATAGAGAGAAACTAGGAATCTCTCTCAGAATAGGTTCTCGGCGCTGTGATTTGTCTATTTTTAGTAAAAAAAAATGATCGCAGCAGGATTCAAACCCGCACGTCTTGGAAACCGTCGAAGCACTCTGACCCGTTAACCATGTTCTACTACCGACTGCGTCGAAATACTTATACGCTAATTACTTACTTATTTATGTAGCTAGCAATTTTTATACATTTTCTATGTCTTAATATAATAATAAAATATATGTAGGCGCAATGCGTTGCGCCATCTTTCATAGTTGAATAATCGTATCTGTGACGTTACGTGTCAAATATGATTATTCAACTATGAAAGATGGCGCTACGCGTTGCGCCTACATATAAAATAAATAATCTCCGAAGTGTGTAAATAACACTTAAAATAAAAAAATGTTAAAAAGAAAAAAAAAATGAAAATTTAACTAAAAATATTCATTTCGCAACTGCACCCCAAAGGGGAACTCAAAAACCTAATGTCCATTAAAAACCACCGTAACAAAAAAGTGTCGCCGTATACAGTAGTAAATAAATCATTGGACAGATGTAATATTTCACAAGCGGCGGCTGGCGTTCAGCTTACGTAATACATTTCATTTTTGTCTTGTTATTTTAATATGAAGGATTCTGAGATGTAAGGCTTTGAATGTATGGAGCTTTTGAAAGTTTAGATACCTTTTTAAAGATATTTTTTTTAGATTCATTGGGATACAGTCCCACAAGCAGCCTGGTAGGCATAAGAAACTAACTATTGTTAAGACATTCCGTTCCCAATTTACCGCCGAATTTTGGAAGCACTGTGTATTATTATGTAGCGTAACTCAACGCTGCGTTTTGCCTCGACACCATTAAATATTTCCATTCCTCGAGTGGGAATCGACCCCACAACCAGTTACAGTGTTTACACTTTGTGGCCATTTTAGTTTTTATAATGTTGTTTTCGGACAATGATGTCTTAGTAAGAAATCCAAGTAATTGACTATGCATTCAAAGGTTGCAAGTTGGATAGGAGAAATTTTGTATTGAATACTTGAATACGTGAGTGGAAATATTTAAGATTTTCATTTTCTTAGCTCTGGTGTCAAAGCAAAGCGCGGCGTTAAGAAGTTACGCCACTTAACGAGTAATGCCTTCGAATTTGGGGGATAGTGGGGCACGGAGTGTCTTAACACTAAGTTTCCTCTGCCTACCCTGCTGTGTGCGGGATACAGCGTGAAGCTACAAAAATGAAGTCTGTATTAATTTAGGTTCTTTTATTTTTAGCTGTCCGCTTATTCTACAATAGTAGAGTAGGCAGAGAGAACCTGGTGTCAAGACACTCCGCGATCTCCACTTACCACCAGAAATTGAGACATTGCACGTTGAATGGCGGAACTTAACGTCACGCGGTTCCTTACGTAACACAGCGAAAAAATGAAAATAATATAAATATATTTCCAATTTATTATTATTTATTCATCCGACTTTAAATGAAATAAATACTCATCATAAATTTAATTTATAAAGATTGATTGAATTGAACAAAATATTTTCAACTGATTCGTAGGCGTGAAGTCATATAACGACTGGCGTTAAACTCGATAGCTGTATTTTTATTTACTTTATACGTATTCCCAGTGCATAGTAAAAAAGTGGAATGTAATAATAATTTTTATATATATATTCTTTATTATATTTAAAAAAATTGGGCCAGTCGTGACGCAAAGGCACAAAGTGTGATTGTAAAGCGACTGGTTGTGGGTTCGATTCCCACTCGAGGAGTGGAAATATTTATTTTCTTCGCTCTGGCGTCGAGGCAAAGCGCGGCGTTAGGTTCCGCCACATAACACGCAATGCTTCCGAATTCGGCGGAAAGTCCCCACTTTTCAACGGAGGGTCTTAACACTAAGTTCCCTCTGCCTACCCTACTATGAGCGGGATACAGCGTGAAGCTAAAAAAAAATATTTAAAAAAATATCACAGTGAAAGCAAGTAAATTTGTTTGTTAACAAAGGTGGAGATCTTTTTTAGGCAACCTGTGGAAGTGGATAAGTTACAGATTTAGTTACATAATTGTTGTTATTAAAAAATAAATATAAAAAAAAAATAGAAAGAAACTTTATTTTTTAAAATGTAACTTTCCCTTCGCAGAAGCACCTGCCGTGGCATAGTGAGAAACAATGTCTGTGTGCAATGGTTGTGGGTTCACTTCTCATTTGGGGGAAAGATGATGATGATACATTTAAAATATTTTCATTTCTCCGCTGTGGTACCTAAAACAAAGCGCAACATTGAGTTCCGCCACTCAAAACGCAATATCACAGTATCGGGTGAAAAATGAGAATGGAGTGTCTTGACACTACGTTCTCTGACTATGCAGAAAAATTCGTGAAACTGAAAAATGTATATCTATTGCACATCTAAACAAATTATGCAGAGTTATCGTAGTATTAAAATTTGAAAATACGAATCAAGTACTAAAAAGCTTAAAATAAACTGAAGTTAAATTTAAAATTTATATAAATTTTAACTACGTTAGTGAACCTTTATAATAATTTATGTCATTTTATTTTCATTTTCACACTGTTTATGTATGTATATATGTATATGTATGGATATGTATGTATGTATATGTATGTATGTATATAAAATATATGTTGTATATAATAATAATATATAGATATCTATATAGTCTGTACACACCTTCCCATTTCATTTATAGTCTCCTCTACCCGAAGGTTACCTGGAAGAGATCGCTCGCTTAGCGATAAGGTCGCCTGTTGTACTGTTTTAGATATTAAGATTGTGTGTAACAAATCTTTCTGGTGTACAATAAAGAGTATTTTAATATGTTTTTGACTGAACAGGGTAGTCATAGAGAAACTAGTGCAAAGATACTACGTTCACGACTTTCGGCCTGAAACCGGGACATTGCAGACGATTACAGCCGAGATAAGGCGTGGCGTTGAGTTCCACCATTTAATAAAGTGGCGGAACTCAACGCCACGCTTTGCCTACCAGAGCCGAAAAAGAAAAAAAAATTTCTTCATATTATAACGGCACTTTACATTGCGTAGTTAGCAGAAAGTCTAAAAATCCTGTTTGTTAACTTTTTTTTTCAATTTTATTCCTCAAAAAAAAAAAACAAAAACATATGAACGAAGTCTTAAAATTCATACATAATTACTGTATAAATTATATACATTTAGTAAAAACTTTTTCAGTAAACTTTCTTCGGATAACTTCTAAAAGCCTCGTATAAAAAAGCCTAAGCGCAACTTATGTTGTTCCAGCCTTCTGTAACAAGTTAAAACAAAACCATTTTGAGACTTAATTTTGTGGACTGAAAAAGGTAAAATATTAAGCATTTATTTCCAGCTTTTACCTTTTATTAAGAAAAATTAAAATACTAGTACATTTGATTTATTTTCGATGATTAATATGTAAATGCATAGCAGACTAGTCGAAGGCAATGTAGTGGTCAGACACTCCGATCTCCACTATCTGCTTGACATCTAGACATTGTGTATTGAGCGGAGGAACTGAATGACATGCTTTGTCTTACCAGTGCGGAGAAACGAAATCAATACTATAGGTATACTATAGGTAGGTAGGTATAGTTTCAAACACTTGTTTAAACATCACCACATGGTGTATTAACAGTACCAAAAATAGCAAGGAAAAACGACCAGGTGTGTTAGTTGAGGCCAGTCGTAGCTTATGGGCAAAAAGTGGACTGTAAAATGCCATTGATTGAGAGTTCCATTCACAGTTGAAAAATTTGAAATATTTTGCAGTTCCTTTCCTTCGATCTGATGACGGGACAAAGTGCGGGGTTGAGTTCCACCAAAGTTCCGGGGAAAATGAGGAACGGAGTGTACCCTGCTATGGGCGATATACCGTTATCAAGTGTTGTGTGAAACGATTATAGAAAACCGATGAAGTGTTATAAAATATTGAAATAATCTACCAATATATACTTTGGAAGATATTCGTGAAAATTAAAAGAAAATCGAACTTCCACCTTCAGTGAAACAATCAAAAACCACTCAAAACCTAACAAAGCAGTATCAATGCATTCCGGGTCGCCATGTAATTAATATCCCGGTATCACCCCATTGTCCAAACTTACAGGCAAAGTTTCAGTTCTCGGTACTAGGAACTTCGGCGTTTAAGCTGATTAAATCGTTATTGCTCACTATCCCATGGTTTCTGTGGAGATGACAGTTGTGATGGCAAAAATGTATGGTAAATATGATTTTTAACATTTTAAAGTGTTATTCATTTAATTAGGTAATTGAAAAAGACATTTTTAGAAAATGATTAAAAAAAAATTATACGTTTTCTTAAAATGTCTTGTTAATCTGTTCTCATGTCTGTTTGAAATAATTAAAGCATTTAATAAATAGCATTATCTCTTACCAAACGATCGTTCGTAATATAATCTTTGGGTAGCAAAAATTTATGGAAATCTCTCTACAGAGATGCTAAAAATAAACAATAAGTTGTAATAAAGCGTATACTCGTAAGAATTTCGACGCAGCTGGTAGTAGAACGTATTGATTAGCGGTTAGACCGCTTAAACGGTTTCAAGAGGCGCGGGTTCGAATCCTGCTACGTTCAAATTAAAAAATAATGTACGAGTTTTTTTAGAATGCATGGTGTTTTTTCATTGCATTGCATTCATTGCTATGGATTCAATCCCCACTTTGAAGAATAAAGAATTATAGAAAAAAAAGCATAGCACCGCCGCGCCGCAACGCGAGTCACTCAACGAAAACCAAGACGCTAGGTTATCTACTTTTATTATGTGTTGGGCAACAGAACTCTTAAGAACGCTTTTTCCTTAACCAAAAGCAAAAATGAAAATAATTTAACTAAAATCATTTTCCAAAATGGGAATTCAACTTACGATCAATCGCGTTTACTTTCTTCCACCAATGGATTGGTAATACGCGTTTTTTTTTTTTTTTTATTTTTTTTTTATTTTCACGCTGTATCCCGCACACAGCAGGGTAGGCAGAGAGAACCTAGTGTTAAGACACTCCTTCCCCCACTTTTCGCTAAATTCTGGAGGCATAGCGTGTTAAGTGGTGGAACTTTACACCGCGCCTTGCCTAGACACCAGAGCAAAGAAAATGGAAATATTAAATATTTCCACTCCTCGAGTGGGAGTCGAACCCACAACCAGTCGCTTTACAGACACACTTTGTGCCTCTGAACCACGGCTGGCCACAAATGATTTGTTTTGGTAACTCAAAGATTTTGACTGATTCCTCATTCTAAAATGCTGAACAAAATTTAAACTTTACAACGCGTTTCCGGTACACTAATTGCTGAAAATGTTTGAGCTTTTAACAAAATCGGAATTCGCGTTCCTCTTGATCATCAATTTAAGCTTGTTATTGGTATGAATATTTCAAAAACACTTACAAATTATAACTTTTTTTTTAACTTTTTTTTTTTAACTTCAGGCTGTATCCTGCACACAGCAGGGTAGGCAGAGGGAACCTAGTAACAAACGTAAGATACTCCGTTCCCCACTTTCCGCCGAATTCGCAGGCATTGCATGTTAAGTGGCGGAACTTAACGCCGCGCTTTACCTCGACACCTCGAAGAAAATGGAAATATTAAATATTTCCACTCCTCGAGTGGGAATCGAACCCACAACCAGTCGTTTACAGTCACACGCTTGTGCCACTGGGCCACGACTGGTCCACTTTATAACTTTAAATATATCATCAATACCTGTATATTAGTAAGGCCGTCGTGGCATAGTGGTATAGCGGCGCGCATTCGATTCCCGCTGCGTTCAAATAATAATAAACACTTTATTACACATAAAAGCTTACAGAAATACACTAAAGAATAATTGTATCAAACTTTTATACGTTTTTCTAAAAATGTCTTTTGCAATTTCTTAAGTGTGTAAATAACATTTTAAAATTTTAATTTAACGACATTAACTTGGCTGACATGACTATCCTTATTACCAGTGTTACTCGTTGATCGCAGCGGTATATAGCACAGATAGTGTATTAAACGGGGTCGATCGCATGACGCATGAAAGAATTGTAGAAAAACATTAGAGGTTAGAAACCTCTAATTACGGGGGCTATCACAAAACGGCGTATTAAACGTCACAAATCGTATAAACCGGGTTCTGCAGTACAAACATAATTTATTTTATAAGAAATTTCTTCACAAGCCGGTAGATTTTTATTAATTTCGCACATATATCGTAGACCAGCCATTAGTGGTCGTTCTGCAGGTATCATTAATACATTATATACTAATAGCTTTTTGATGTTCTCATTATTTACCTCGATTCTCGGTTGAAGTTACGTTAAGTTTTAAGCTGATGTTAAAAAGTGGAAATTAAGTCGGATTTTAATAAAATAGGCTGCTGATACTGCGAAATTCAACGCCTAGCTTTTGTTTTTTTTTACCAGCATGGAGCATTGATAATAATTTAAATGTAATCAATTCTCGTAATGGGAATCGAACCTACGACTGATCGTGTATAAATTAAGACGCTATCCCACTACGCCACGAAGACTTGCATATGTGAATCTATTTCAATGGCTGATTAGACATCTGCATCAATTCGGTTACTCTTCATATATCAGCTATAACTTTTTATATAGGAACCTAGTGTTAAGACACTCCGTTTCACACTTTTCCTTTTCGAGTGTCTTAACACTAGGTACCCTCTAACTACCCTGCTGTGTGCGGGATACAGCGTGAAGCTAAAAAAAAGGTTTAAGACTCAACAAGCAATATCTGTTCCAATAAAAAGTTATTAACGAAGTGTCTTGATACTATGTTCTCTCTGTTGTGCTGAAAAAAAGACCATATACTTCTTAACCTTATTTTGCTAACCATGAAATATAACTTGGGGCCAGTCGTGGCACAGAGGCACAAAGTGTGACTTGTAAAGCGACTGCTTGTGGGTTCGATTACCACTCTAGGAGTGGAAATATTTCATATCATTATATACCACTTTCTTCGCTCTGGTTTCGAGGTAAAACGTGGCGTTAAGTTCCGCCACTTAATACGCAATGCCTCCGAATTCGGCGGACTAGGTTCCCTCTGCGTACCCTGCTGTGTGCGGGATACAGCGTGAAGCTATAAAAAAATTAAATATAATTCCCTTCCTTTATATATTTTTTTCTATTTTCAGTCGGAAAATGGAGAACGGAATGTCTTGACACTAGATTCTCTCTGACTACCCTGCTATAGGAGTCAAAGAAACCACATATACTTATCTATTGCACCACGTTAACGTTATTTTGCTAAATTTCAAATATGATTCCCTTTCTTGTATAAAGTTTTATTGAAGAACGCATGACGTTACCGCGTGGGCGTAGGCGCCTGTACGTCTCAAGTGGAACTCATAAATCTTATAATATGACAAATTAAAAATATATCTTTTTTATAGCGATGTTACAATTGTGCTAAAATGATTCGCGTTTTAATGGTTGAAGGCGTAAGAGTGTTATCATCATTTTTAACATTAAAAAAAGTTATTGGTGAATTTAGGATATTTAAATAATTTTAGAAAACATGTAAGAATTTAGGAAACAGTAGTATTTAAAGAAAACAGAATTTTAAAAATTCGAATGCAGCGTGATCCTAACCTTGCTATGCATTATACATCCCCGCGCTTAGACGTTTTCAAAAGGCGATGATGCATATCCTAGCAAGGTTAAATTTAGTTAACATTAATTTTATTTAGTGGGGAACGGAGTGTTTTAATACTAGGTTCCCTCTGCCTATTCTGCTGTGTGCAAGGTACGACGTGAAGCTAAAAAGTCTTATTTCTTACGTTTTCTTTAAATGTATATATTATGATCAATTCATCTCCTTTACTTTACTTTAAACATACTACTGAATATAAGCACTCGTTTTACAGTTTCACGCTCAATCACGCTATTTATTTTATTTTCTAAAATGAAAAAAATAATATAATTTAAAAAGAATCATTCCCTCGAGCGAGCATCGAACCCATAACCAGCATATTTACAATCATACGCCGTCCCACTGCGCCAATTTCCTTAGGAAATTTACAAATCCCTTTATTACAAGTTATCGGATGAAGCAATGCTTAGTCAAAGCCGTAGTTTGAATTGCTCCACATAACTTTGGCACAGTAATGTTATATTGAGTTATTTACGAATCTCCGTACATTTTGGATGTTTATCAGACCGTATTTACTTGAAATCTATTTTTATAGGGACAAGGATCAAATGAAAATGCTTGTTTTTGAATAAAATATTAAAAAAAATTAGAAAACGTATATATATTAATATTTGCGGGATTTGAACCTTTATCTCTTGTAAACCGTCTAAGTCTCTGACCACTAAGCTTATTACAATTATTTTTTGTAGCAAAATGCGTGTGAATAACACTTTAAAAATGTTTTTTTTAGCTTCACGCTGTATCCCGCTCACAGAAGCGTAGGCAGATGAAACCTAGTGTTATGACACTAAGTTCCCCACTTTCCGCCGATTTTTTTTGGCATTACGTGTTAATTAGTGGAACATAACGCCTTTGCCTCGACATCAGAGCGAAGGAAATAGAAATATTAAATATTTCCACTACTCGAGTGGGAATCGAACCCACAACCAGCCGCTTTACAGTCCCACTTTGTTCCTCTGCGCCACGTCTGGCCCTCAAATTCGTACAATAATAATTATATTTTAATATTAACATACGGTGTGACAGTATCCAAAGTGTTCAGTTTTGACATTTTCACTTCACTGTTTCAACTCCACTAAGTCAGATTGCATTTTCCGGAAGCCGTTAAGGCCACTTCAACTAAAACTTATTAGCTCACTTTCTAGCTAAGCTTAACTAAATGTATTAAAATTATTACACTATTTGCTTTAATAGACGCATTATAAAATTGAAAATTTAGTGTTTGGACTCTTTTAGAATTTCTAGTAACAAGAAAATGAAAATGTAACATGAAAATAAAAAAAAATACGATCTTTTGTTTTTTGAAATTATTTAATACTAGCGGGCCGCTCGGGGCTTCGCCGCGTGAACTATTTCGTTATATTGCAAGCCTGGGTTTATTTTCAAAAAATTAAGTAGCCTTTGTTAAGCTTACATTATCAACTATATAAAATTCATTACAATTGGTCAAGCGATTTTTGATATAGACTTTCATCCACTATTTCAACCCTTTAGGGGTTGATTTTTGAAAAAATAAGTAGCATTTGTTAGATCCAGTCACTTTTACTACATTCATTCTAAATTTCATTCAAATCGGACCGGTAGATTAGCCGTGAAAGCGTGACAGACAAACACACAGACTTTCCCATTTATAATATAAGTATGGTTAAATGATATTCTTATGCATCATATCATTTAATATAAATGGTATCTTTACTTTACAGCCTCAAGTATTTTCTCGCATATTGAAAACTATGTAAATGCCACGTCACGTAATAGAAAAAAAGCGTGAAATTGAAACTTTATGGTAACAAATACTAAGCACTGATTCGCTTATGTCACATTTTTTTTTTTAGCTTCACGCTGTATCCCGCATACAGCAGAATAGGCAGAGGGAGCTTAGTATTAAGATACTCCGTTCCCCACTTTCCGCGTATTCGGAGGCATTGCGTGTTAAGCGGCGGAACTTAACGCCGCGTTTTACCTCGACACCAGGGCGAAGAAAATGGAAATATTAAATATTTCCACACCTCGAGTGGGAATCGAACCCAAAACCAATCGTTTACAGTCACACGCTTTTACCACTAGGCCACGACTGGCCACAATGTGACTTATGTGACTGTTTACACTATTTGAATTAGGCAATAGGCATGTTCTTATATGGGGTATATTTCAATCTAAAGAATACTCCTAAGTATTCAACGAGTTACCAAATTATTTAGAATTTCCTTCTTCTTGTAAAATTCAAAAAAAATATATAGCAGAATAGTAACATTCTCCACGTTCCTCTTGAAATGGATACTTTGCAGAACTTAACGTCGTGTTTTTCTTATTATACCCCTTTCCGCGGTATTTACGTTCAATTTCTAATTAGGGTTTAAAATTTTAACCACAGTGATTATAAAAATATAGGAGAACTTAGAGTCAAGACACTCCGCGGCTTGCGTATTAAGTTACGAAACTTAACGCCGCGTTTTTTTATTATAAGCAATATTTACACACTGTTCAATTTCGATTTACGGTTTAACATTCGACCACAAAGATTATAGCCTTATTTGCTAGAACAGAGCAGCAATAAGTAGACTAGACAGTAAACAGTAGACAGTAGACATTGATCTCGTAGACAGTAGACCTAGTAGACAGTAGACCTAGTAGACAGTAGATCTAGTAGACAGTAGACTCTAGTATCTCTACGATACTTAGCATCTGACTATAAAAATAAAGATGTGTTGGAACAAGTCGTGTCACAGAGGCACAAAATGTGACTGTAAAGCAACTGGTTGTGGGTTTGATTTCCACTCGAGGAGTGGAAATATCTAATATTCGATTATAAAATTAGGATAGTAGAAGATAACCTATTGTCAAGACACTCCGCAGCATTACGTATTAATTTGCGAAAGCAATTAATTTGCGAAAACAAACTATTCAATTTCAAATTACGGTTTAACATTTCGACCACAACGATTATAGCCTTATCTGCTATAACAGAACAGCAATAAGTAGACTAGACAGTAGACAATAGACATTGACCTAGTAGACAGTAGATTTCGTAGACAGTAGACTTAGCACACAGTAGGCATTGATCTCTACGATACTTAGCATCCGACTACAAAAATAAAGATACGTTGGAATAAATCACAAAATGTGACTGTAAAGCAACTGGTTGTGGGTTCGATTTCCACTCGTGGAGTAGAAATACCTAATATGTGACTATAAAAATTAGGATAGTAGAAGATAACCTAGTGCCAAGTGTTAATTTGCGGAACTTAACGCCGCGTTTTTATCACACTTGATATTTACAAACTGTTCAATTTCAAATTACGGTATAACATTTCGACCACAACGATTATAGCCTTATCTGCTATAACAGAGCAGCAATAAGTAAACATTGCTCACTGCGAACGTTAGTCCGTCAATATTTACCGCAAATAAACGTATGACCCGATCAACGTTGCTTGCAATAATAAAAATTTCAACAATTATTTTTTCAACTGAAATATAACAAGTAGAATATATACAAGGAGGGTTTAAAAAATAGGTGGGAATTAGAGGATTCAATTGCTTTAATATTTTTAAAATTTTTACACATTTAGTACTTTTTTTTAGCTTCACGCTGTATCCCGCACACAGCAGGGTAGGCAGAGGGAAACCTAGTGTTAAGACACTCCGTTCCCCAATTTCCGCCGAATTCGGAGGCTTGTGTGTTAAGTGGTGGAACTTAACGCCGCTTATTTAGGATATGAAAAACATTTATTGAAAATTTATAAAAGCTTTGAACGCAGTGACATTCGAACTTGCGTTCGACCATTTCGTTGCATTTTGGACCTAGAAAGATAAAGCGTGGGTTCAAATCCCACTGCGTTCAACATTTTTATACTAATGGTTTTATTTTTTAAATAAATAAAAAAAGGATACAATTCTTTTTATTGAGTATACTATTATTTATTGAATATTCTATTTTTCTTATATATTGAAATGTAACTTTAAGAACTATTAATTAACCGAGTGTACTCACTCGCTAAAATAAATTCAAGAAAAAAATCACAAACAGAAAAAGGAAAAAAAAGCTGGAACGTACACGGACCTCGAGTCTGTGGCGTCTAAAAAACAAAAAAAAAAAATCTTTAAGAATTAATAAACACTATAGTATACGGGATAATTCACTGCCTACTATGAATAACTAGTTTTGAGAGATAGTTTTTTTACTAGTCAAATTGTATTTTTAGTTTTATTTTTCAGCCTAAAGCTTTTGCACACATAGTAGGGTAATTTGAATGCACCTAGTGACACTATTTTCACAATAGTCGTACCGTATTGGCCGCCTATATTCAAGATATAATCATGTTATCGAGTGGGAATCGAACTGTTGTCCCGTTGTACCACGATGGCTTGTTTTTTTTTTATTTTACGCCAAAGAAAGCGTAAAACACCCTATTTGAATATAAGTAGGTATATAAATTTATGCACACATGTATAGAACATATAGGAGCCAGTCGTGGCGGAGTGGCACAAGCGTGTGACTGTAAACGACTGGTTTTGGGTTCGATTTCCCCTCGAGGGGTGGAAATAATTCATATTTCAATTTTCTTTGCTCCGGTGTCGAGGCAAAGTTCCACCACTTAACACGAAATGCCTCCGAATTCGACGGAAGTGGGGAACGGAGTGTCTTAACACTAGGATTCCTCTGCCTACCCTGCTGTGTGCGGGATACATCGTGAAGCTAAAAAAAACAAAAAAAATGTAGAACATTTTAACATAACTCTAATTATATTCGAACAAAATATAATTCTGTGGTTTCATATAATTAATACAATAACATTAAAAAGCCCGCACACCACTGACAGAGTTAACCCACAATGATGCTTTGAAATGTGGTGAAATGTACACCGCAACCGGAAGTACTGCCACTTTATGGTGTTTGCCAGGAAATATATGTGTTTTTAATTATTACACATGTGTGTTTACTTGTTATTATATACGTACTATATGTGAATGTGTATTTAATCTATACTTATATTATAAATGCGAAAGTATGTCTGTCTGTTATGCTTTTATGGCTAATCTGCCGGTTCGATTTGAATGAAATTCAGAATGATAATAGTTGAAGAGTCAGTCAAACAAAGGCTGCTATATATTAAAAACCAACCCCTAAGGTGCTAAAAAGGGGGGAGTGAAAATTTAAGTGGAAAATCATACGAACGCCTTAGTACTTTATTTAATAATCATGGTGTTTCTGTGTGGGTATGTATTTTTATGTGTATTTTTGCATTTCTGTATATGGACTATACACACAGAATATAAAAACGGTTATGTGTTTAACGTACACGTAATATCTATTAAGGAAAGAAGATAGAAAACAAAACTTTGCAAAAATCTGTGTTATACATAGCCATAGCGGTCGTGGCGCAATATGGGAACGTCTTACTATAAACGCGATGATTGTGGGTTCTATTCCCACAGAGAAACATTCAATTTAAATTGTTAATATTTTTCAGTTCTGATAAGAGACAAAATAAAAAAAATCTTGAGTTCCTAGAATCTATACATATTTTTTTAGCTTCAAGCTGTATCCCGCACACAGCAGGGTAGGTAGAGGGAATCTAGTGTTAAGACACTCCGTTGCCCACTTTCCACCAAATTCGGAGCAATCAATATGCAATATTTCAAATTCAAATCGGAAACGGAGACCAGAGTACCTTAACACTAGGTTTTTTCCTAATCCTATTATGCGATAATTAGCATGAAGGTACGTAATTTTGTTTGGTCCCATAAATGTACTACAACATACAGTGGCCAGTCGTGGCCCAGTGGCACAAGCGTGTGACTGTAAACGACTGGTTGTGGGTTCGATTCCCACTCGAGGAGTGGAAATATTTGATATTTCCATTTTCTTCGCTCTGGTGCCGAGGTAAAGCGCGGTGTAAAGTTCCGCCACTTAACACGCAATGCCTCCGAATTCGGCGGAAAGTGGGGAACAGAGTGTCTTAACACTAGGTTCCCTCTGCCTACCCTGCTGTGTGCGGGATACAGCGTGAAGCTTAAAAAAAACATACAGTAATAGATAGGTACAACGACCCAAAATCAACAAACAAAGCTATTTAAATTCACAATTGCAATAAAACCACCACTATATCTTTCATTTATTCCACAAAAATATTTTAAACAATTGACTGATAAAATAATAAATTTTTGTTAGTAAATAACAAAAAGAAATATTATTATATTGTATTGCGGCTCGTCGGCCATACGAGTGCGTTTAAACGATGCATTCTGCGGCGTTTGTGGTATAACAAATAAAAATGTACGCTCGCTGTAGGTCAGAAATGATTTGGGAAACTATCATTCGGATATAAAATAATATGCAATATATTTACTATCAACGGTCAGTGGTAAATAAATTTGTACTTTTTTACTGTTTTAATTTATAATGGGGTTCGATTCCCTTTGGAAGTCGAGTAATGATTATATTTTAAATTATTTTCGTTTTTCCACTCTGATACTTGAAGCAAAGCGTGGCGTTGAGTTCGCTCAACACGCAATAAGTCGAATTCAGGCCTTCGAATTTGGAGGAAAGTGGGGAACGGAGTGTCTTAACACTAGGTTCCCTCTGCCTACCCTGCTGTGTGCGGGATACAGCGTGAATCTAAAAAAATATACATATTTTTTCAGCTGTAAATATACATATATTAGCATGAAACTGACATCCTTGACAGGACAGTAAAGAAAACAGTTTTAAACGTTTTTATTTACCTTTGTTTAAAATAATTTATTATTCAATAGTAGACGAAACAATAAAAATAAATATTCGTAATTGTATTTTTGACGCAGGTGTGAAGTACCTGATAACGTAATGTATGTGGTTTGATGACTGAAATTCGATCATTTTGGATGACAATCATATCGCTATGATTGTTAACACGAGTGATAGTCAAGAGTAAATTGATATCGAAGTATTCTTTTGCATTTACCACAAACATTATCAAAAGTACTTTTAAACATTTTTATAGTGTTATTCCACTCTTGTAAACAAGTGTACACACAATATTCTACAATTTCTTTCAATTTTACTAAGTGTGGAATAACACTTTAAAAATGTTTAAAAGTATTTAATAAATAGCATTCTCTCTTGCCAAACGATTGTTCGTAGAATAATCCTTGGA
This sequence comes from Dryas iulia moderata, assembly GCA_019049465.1. Classification (NCBI taxonomy): domain Eukaryota; kingdom Metazoa; phylum Arthropoda; class Insecta; order Lepidoptera; family Nymphalidae; genus Dryas; species Dryas iulia. Next base: position 3,934,912 of record CM032440.1, read on the forward strand.
TATCGGAAATTTGTATAAATCTCTCTACAGAGAAGCTAACAACATAAATAAGTTGTAATAAAGCATATAAGAATTCGACGCAGCGTGTAGTAGAACGCATGGCTCAGTGGTGAGAGCGCCTGGACCATATTCAGGAGGCGCGGGTTCGAATCCCGCTGCGTTCAAATTTTTATACATTTTCTAAATATCTTTGTCAAAAGTAATTAATTATTACCATAACAAGCACCAATTTTTTTCCACCCACCTCCCTTAACTTAACCAAGAATCAACTATCAAACGAAACTACCAAAAATAGCCCAAAGCTTAACCATTCTGACATTGAACATCACCAACTGTGAGACCAGCCCGCATGACCTGCTCCATAATAAATTACAAGCCTTTTATGTAACTTAACCTGTATAACAAGAACATGCTAATTAATACTTATATTTGAAACAGAAAGTACATTTCGAGTCTCACAGCTCAGATATTTCTATATAATAAAGCTCTCGACTGCAGTGCGAAATATTATCTTTTAATGAGGTTTTTTGGAGCGTTTCAACCTACTTGTGGCTTGGAAGTGTCACTAGGCTTCAAATGCGGACTGCATTGGCGTGCAATGACGTGGCCTTTGATGGTTACATATTTATTACTAAATTGGGTTACTGTGTTAGGATGTTATGTACGTAGATGTAGGTTTTGGATAATTAATTAGTTTTATATTTGGTTGGTTTGCTTTAATAAAAATTACTAGTGAAATTATCATGGTTATGTAATAGTATTTAAATATATAAGTGATGGCTGTGGGTTGCGTTCCCACTTAATGGTGCATTTCACCACTTAACACGTAATAATTCGAGTGGAAAGTAAAGAATGGAGTATCTTGACACTAAGCCTTCTCTGACTAATCTGTTATGCAAAAAAAATGGTAGTGGTAAGGCAATAGAAAGTACTAGCAAGCCCATCGTGGCGCAATGTGACAATATCTGACTATATACGCAATGGGGAATTTGAATCCGACTTGTAGGAATTATCATAATTTAATTGTATTTATTTTTCCACTCTCGGGCCACCATCTAAAATATTGAGCGGATATCGTTGAATCGCTTTAACCAAGCTTTCTATATTTTTAAACGCTTATTACAACTTATTTATGGTGTAGTTAGCAGAGATATTTTACATATTTGAAGCTGTCGTAGCGCAGTGGAACAGCATTTGAATGTTTGTAGGTTTGATTCCCACTCTGTGGAATTAAATTTAAATTATTTTCATTCCTCTTATTACTTTTGGTTTTAAGTAACGGTAACTTATAATAAAATGTACTAACTTTAGTATCGTATAGTACGGTCTATATGTCCAATAATAAAGAATACCTTAGCTTTTTACGATCCTTTTCCCCTATATAAGATAAAAAATAGTTCATAAGTATAAAACCAAAATATCACAGAAACTAACTTAAAGAATTTTCTCCATTGAATAGTATGAAGTGAATATAGAAGTTACTTCTAGAAGTGCAAGATTTACTTCAATTAGATCAACTTACTAGCAACTAAGTTACGAAGCTTCAAAACTTAGTTGCTGACACGACTTTCGGTATGACGACATCTAGTATATTTAAGAAATTACTTTACTTTAGGTAATATATTTAGATTAAATATAAAGTGAAGCTATCGTGGGGCAGTGGTACGTATCACTGTAAACGCAAACAGTCAAAGGTTCGATTTATATTATTATTTTAAACTTATACATTATCTTCGCTCTGGTGTCAAGACAAAGCGCGGGGTTAAGTTCCGCCAATTCCTCCACAATTCGGTGGTGGAGAGCGAAGTGTTTTAACACTAAAATTGCTAAAATATTTCTATTAAACGACTGTCAACTGTTGACAACGTTGTAATAGCTTAGTTGTTAGCGCGATTGCATTCAACGGTTCGTCCACGGTTCGGTCTTAATATCCAGTCATATTTTTTTTGTTTTTTTTGTTGTTTGTTTTTTTTTTAATTTATTATATTTCTTTTATTTTAATTTTTATAGCCCTAAGTTATCATATTTTTATTCAATATTTTATATCATAATTAATTATAATATATATTATTATTAAATTCCACACGAAAGAAGTCACAAGTACAGAGAATTTAAAATAAATTATTCAGTGTGATGAGCATCTTCTGTTGAAATGTAAAAATAAAAGGACTTATGATGGTAGCGATTGGTAAAAGATATTAATGAGGCAAGAGTCATTAGGTCCACATAATCGAATTTGAGGGCAGTCTCTGACATATATTTAGTAAATGTTTCGAACATTTAAACATTTTTAAAGTGTTTTTCCACACTTAGGAAAATTGAAAAAGACATTTAGAAAATGCATAAAAACTTGCTGCGTTCAAATTTTTATACGTTTTCCTAAGTGTGGCATAACACTTTAAAAATGTTTAAAAATATTTAATAAATAGCATTCTCTCTTGCCAAACGATTGTTCGTAGAATAATCTTTGGGTAGCAGAAATTTGTAAAAATCTCTCTACAGAGATGCTAACAACAAAAATAAGTTGTAATAAGCGTATAATAATTTCGACGCAGTTGGTAGTAGAACGCATAGTTCAGCGGTGAGAGCGCCTGAACGCTATTCAGGGGCGTGGGTTCGAATCCCGCTGCGTTAAAATTTTTATACATTTTCTAAATGTCCTTTTCAATGTTTAGAACTTAATGTCAAAATTAATCCCATAATAATGGGGAATAGGAAGCAGCTGTCTGTCTGTACAAGTAGGTACTCTATAGCACCACTTAAGTTAATGGTCAAAAGTTTCACAATTTTAAGTGGTCTTCGTGAACTAATCACTAGATACATAAACCCTTCTAACTCGGTAACGAATACTTTACGAGTTATGAGAGTTTCCCAGGTATCACGATGGATATACATCTGTTTATTTTAAGAGTTGTATATAATCTAAGAGTTGTATTATGAATAAATATTCTTATTATTTTTACGCTGTATCCCGCACACGGCATGGTGGGCAGAGGGAACCTAGTGTTAAGATATTCCGTTTCCCACTTTCTGCCAAATTCTGGAGGCATTGCGTGTGAAGTGGTGGAACTCAACGCCGCGCTTTGCCTCGATACCACAGCTTACCAATGGATATAATAAATATTTTTTACTTCTCGAGCGGGAATCGAATCCACAACCAGTCAGTCGCATTTATCGTAACACTTGTGTGCCCCTGCCTCGTATATTCTTTTAAAAATATTTTTTTGCAGCTCCACGCTTTTCCCACATTGTAGGGTCATAGCCAGACAAGTTATCGGTAAACGGAGTGTATTTATTACATGAAATAAGAGAGGAAAATCCATTTTATACAAATTAGCAATCTTTCTTTTATTTTTCTCTTTATTTTATTTTTATGTATGAATTTACTGTAAGGACTGCCTACCACGTTGTAAGGAGTGGAATTCATGCAATGTGACAGAAGTGTATGGTAATGGTCCCTTCAATATGTCCAAAAACGTTCGTCTGAGCTTCTCTCTCTGTCTAATTCAATATATTTTATCAAATATATGATATAAAAATTATAATAAATGTGATTTTAATACTATTTTAAAATCAAATTAAAAAATAGACATATTTAGAAATCGTATAATATTTTGCGAAAATTGGAAGATCTAGTCAGAGAGGACCCAGTGTCAAGACACTCCGTGTTCCACACTCCGCCCGAAACAGAGACATTGCTCGTTGAGTGAGCTTAACGCCACGCTTGTCTTACATACCAGAACAACGAAATAAAAATTTAAATATTATCATTCCCCGAACAGAAATCGAACCCACAACAATCGATTTCTGCACAATCGGACTCTGAGCCACTTCGCCGCGACGGCCTCGACGTTAAAAAGTATTCAAATTTAAAGTAAAACTCAAACTAAAAGTTTTAAAACTAGTCCATAATACGTTTTCCTTTTCCTTATAAAAAAACACACAAAGGGCCAAAATTGTGCAAAAGTTCCAGCGCGCCGCCGCTATGTGAAGAATTCTTAAATAGTCACTAACAAGATGTCCCCTTGTCTAACTATTGTAAAGAACAATGATACTCAAATACTGGATAAAATTGTATATTTTCGCTTTTTTTTAGCTTCACGCTGTATCCCTTGCGGGGTAGTCAGAGAGAACGGAGCGCCAAATGCTACGGTCCCTGCATACTTCTTTCACCTCGTCCTCTGTCATCAACCTCTTCATACAGCCTTCCGGGGGGTCCTCATGCTTTTTACGTGACCTTCCTCCAGTATCGTCGACACTGTGTTTTCGAAGGTCAACCGAGGTCTCCCCCTGCCTCTCAATAAAATTGTATATTGATGCTAAAACCCTATTCTTTCAGGTTTCACGTTTTTTCCCGACTATCAGAGTACACAGAGAGGGCCTAGTGTAGAAACACTCCGTTCTTCAAATTCGTACTTTTGAATACAGATACAAGATGCAGCACAAAGTTTCGCCACTTAATAAAGGTGTAACTATTGCTTTTATATATATAAAGCTTCACGCTGTATCCCGCGCATAGCAGGGTAGGCAGAAAGAACCCAGTGTTAAGACACTCCGTTCCCGACTTTCCGCCGAATTCGGAGGCATTGCGTGTTAAGTGGCGAAACTTAACGCCGAAGTATTGAGTATTTCCACCCCTCGAGTGGGAATCGAACTCACAACCAGTCGCTTTACAGTCACACTTTGTGCCACTGCGCCACGACTGGCCCCTCTGGCTTTTATATATAACTATACATAAATGTGTTAACCAAAACATAATGCAAACCAAAACATAATGCAACAACCAAAACATAATTGTATTTGAACCAGCTTCATACACAATTATCTTTCCCTTTGTGATATCATAGTTTAAATGAAAATATCTAAACTATATTAGTCGCTTATATGTTTGATTATTCGAAATTTTCAATTTGTTGAAATCTGCCCAGTAGTTCCGGAGATGTGCACATACAGAAATTATTTTTTTTATTATTTTATTATAGTACTAAAGGCCCGCTCAGTAGTCAGTCGCCGCGCAAACGGCATAACTGTTTCGTTATATTGCAAACTAAGGGGTGGATTTTTAAAAAATAAAGTACTCTATGTTTAAGCATATATTATCAACTATAGTTATGCCAAAATTCATTACAATCGGCCAAGCAGTTTAGATTTATCAAATCAACTTTCATTTCCTATTTCCACCCCTTAGAGGTTGATTTTTGAAAAAATAAGTTGCCTTTGTTAAACCCAGTAACTTTTACGACTTTAATTCTAAATTTCATCCAAATCAGATCGTTAGATTAGCCGTGATAGCGTAATAGACAAACAGACAGACTTTCGTAATCAAATCGAAAGTATGGATAGATAGATAAATTAATAATTATGTGTCAACAAAAATTATAATTATGTGTCAACAAATAATATTTTACATTTAAATAATTTGTGGCCAGTCGTGGCCCAGTGGCACAAGAGTGTGACTGTAAACGACTGGTTGTGGGTTCAATTCCCACTCGAGGAGTGGAAATTATATTTCCATTTTCTTCGCTCTGGTGTCGAGGTAAAGCGCGGCGTTAAGTTCCGCCAGTTAACACGCAAGCCTCCGAATTCGGCAGAAAGTGGGGAACGGAGTGTCTTAACACTAGGTTCCCTCTGCCTACCCTGCTGTGTGCGGGATATAGCGTGAAGCTATTTAATTTTAATTTTTTAAATTTAAATAATTATAATATAATAATTTTAATCCTCCTCCATTATTATGAAGGAGCTTTTGTAACATTTCGAGCTTTCAACGTGATAGTGTTACAGTTTCAAGTGCGTTTCAGTAATTTCGAGTGTACTTCAATAATTAACTCAATTGAATTACTAATTATATTAAGGTAATGTTATATCTATATTATAGGCCTTCGTGGAGTAGTTGAAGAATGTCTCACTATAAAGAGAAATGGTTCTGGGTTCGATTCCCAATTGAGGAATATTTAAAAAAAAATCGTCTAAATTCATAGATTTTAAAAACACAGCTGTACATACCCTTCATAATAGTGTGGTTGTCAGAGAAAACCTAATGTCAAGACAATCTCCACTCTCCGCCCAAAATTCAGACATTGCGTGTGGCGAAACTCAACGCCGCGCTTTATCTTCGGTATCAGCAAGAACGAAGCAATGAAAATGTTTCCCACGTGCGAATCGAACCCACAACCACTGCGTCTGACTGCAGCCAGGCAAAGTGGATAAAAAATAAATATAATTTATTATCATTACTACGCTCTGGCCATATAAAATGTGACGTTATTCCGCTCAACACGCAATGTCATCATTTAAAGCGGAAAGTGGAAAACGGAGTGTCTCAACACTAGGTTATCTCTGCCTACTCTGTTTCACCTAAAAAAGCGTGAAATTACAAAAAAATAGTGACACTTCCAGTATATAAGTCAAAAGTGAAATAGTTTTAGTTTTTTATCTCGCAGCGTCCCACTGACCGCTCTCGAGCATTTTAAGGAGCTGCTAATTATTACCGTCAAGATTCTTAACAAAATTAAAGTTGAATTTCATTTGCCATTGCAATTTTGTCATTCATTTTCCTTATTCATTTTAAATGTATTAAGGTATTTTTTTGTAACAGTTACTTTTTTGTATATTTTCGGAAAAAGAAAATTACAGTTTAGCCGATCTAAACATTTATTTATATGTTACTACTACTGGATGGAAAAGACATTGTGGCGCAGTGTTATTGTGTCTGACTGTAAATGCGATTGGTTGTGGATAGTTAATATATTTTTTCAAAATAAGTAACCAATATAGGTTATGTATTCGATTCCAAAATAAGTAACCAATATAGGTTATGTATTCGATGCTCTGGTGAACTAAGAAAATCGGAGCGTTGAGCTTTACTTAAAATATAACGTGTCAAATTCCTCAGAAAAAAAGACAACTAACGTCAGAACACTCCGTTCTCCACTTTTCGCTTAACTTAGAGACTGTGTGTTGAGTGGCGGAGCTCAACGCCGTGATATTTCTAGTTTACCAGAGCATAGAAATGTTAATAGTTAAATTATAATTATTCCGCCGAACAAGAGTTAAACACACAACCAATCGCAATTACGGGTAAACGCACCCGTGTGCATCTCGCACACAGCAGGGTAGGCAGAGGGAACCTAGTGTTAAGAAACTCCGTTCTCTACGCACCGCCAATTCGGAGGCATTGCGTGTTAAGTGGCGGAACTTAACGCCGCGCTGAGCCTCGCCACCAGAGCGAAGAAAATGGAAATATTAAATATTTCCTCTCCTCGAGTGGGAATCGAACCCACAACCAGTCGTTTACAGTCACACGCTTGTGCCACTGCGCCACGACTGCCCCCAATTTTATTTTAAATCTATACTAATATAATAAAGAGCTTAAGTAGGGCATAAAAGTTTCAGATCACGGCGGAGAAGCCACGAACGCCAGTATGTAATATGTATTTACTGCCCAGTTAATGCCCAGTAGCACAAGCGTGTGACTGTAAACGACTGGTTGTGGGCTCGATTCCCACTCGAGGAGTGGAAATATTTAATATTTCCATTTTCTTCGCTCTGGTGTCGAGGTAAAGCGCGGCGTTAAGTTCCGCCACTTAACACGCAATGCATCCGAATTCGGCGGAAAGTGGGGAACGGAGTATCTTAATACTAGGTTCCCTCTGCCTATCCTGCTGTGTGCGGGATACAGCGTGAGGCTAAAAAAAAATCTAGTATCTCGACTTCTACCGGAAAATGAAAATCGAAGTGTCTCGCTGGCCCTGCTATGCGGAAAAACCGTAAACTAACAAAAATTACTGCTAGACTTTAGCTGCATTTTTAAATAAAATATCACCATTTTATTATCGTTAAATGTCCAATTGTCCAAAGAAAAAAGGAAATAATTATTTAAATTACATCATTAGCCCCCTAATTACGTACAATCTAGAAGGAAATGCAATCAAAGTCCGTTCCCTTTTGAATACGATGAACAAATTAGCAATAATTTGTAAATCAAACTGAAAAGGTTGGCGGAATCGCTCTGAGTTATTGCTTTGATGAATTTTCTTTAATTTTTAAAATTATTTATTATGATTTATGTTTTGCATTTTATTTTATTGTGAGTCGTTTTAAAGGTCGTTTTGTGAGAAAATTATATTTTAAAATTTCATTTTTTGGCTCTTTATATATATCTCTCTAAATATTAATATTACGTAACTACATAACCTTCGTTGTTACATATCGTTTAGTTAGGTAGAACCTAGATTCAAAACACTTCGTTCTCCACTTTCCGCCCGAAATCGATTCGGTGATCGACCGAACGACTGGTGCGACTTAATACTGCGTTTTGTCTTACTGGAGCGAGTAAATGAAAATAATTTAAACGTAATCATTTCCGGTGTAAGTGAACCCACTAACATTGCGTTTAGAGTCAATCGCTATCCTGCAGCTTTACAGCTTCACGCTTTTCCTGTATAGCAAGTTAACCTAGTGTCAAAACACTCCGTCCCACTTAATATTATTATTATATATCTATATTTTTTTTAGCTTCACGCTGGAACCTAGTGTTAATACACTCCGTTCCCCACTTTCCGCCGAATTCGGAGGCATTGCGTGTTAAGTGGCGGACCTTAACGCCACGCTTTACCACAACACCAGAGTGAAGAAAATAGAAATATTAAATATTACCACTCCTCGAGTTGGAATCGAACTCACAACCGTTCGTTTTACAGTTACACTTTGTGCCACGACTGGCCTCATATGGCTCCTATTATTATATACCAACATATATATAATAGGAAATATGCACAAATCACGCTCAGAACATGCTAACGGAATAGTTATCAAACTAAAGTTGGAGTATCTTGTGTAAATTGGCGTAAAGATGTTCAACTATTGCCGGTGTTCTTGCGAACTATGCACGTAATTTCCTCGTTTTCATATTATTGGTTAGAGTGCTTTTAACAAGTACCTACCTACTTTGTTATGGCTATGAGTCCTGCTAGGTTATTGTGGCACAGTGGTGAACAATCTGATATAGGATAGTGTGAGTTTGAATTCGTAGTCTAGAAAACACTTAGGAATTTGTTAAAGATATTTTTAGAAAAGTTATTAAAAGTGCTTTCATGAACGTTCATGAACGCACGGCATAGTGGCCAAAGTCCATGGAGGATATCCAAGAGGCGCGGGTTCGAATACGGCCGCGTTTAAATTTTTATACATTTTCTAAAAATATAAGTATTGAAAAAGTCAATTCTTATATTCCTTTCAGTTTTTTTCCGCATAGCAAGGGAGAGAGAATCCAGTGTCAATAAAATAGAGAATTGTCTTTATTGTTTTATTTAAACAAAGATTTTAAGTAATTCTACACTCGATGTACGAGTATGTTGAAATAGAGAGCAGAGTGACTTAAGAAGAGGCTTTCTAATCGCGGTGTTTTTTTTACGAACACTGCCTATTGGGTCTCGGAACTTAGTACCATACATAATCAAAATGATAGCGATACGCTCTATCAAATATACAATATAATTCTGGATAATGGAATTTATATAAAAAAATACATTAACATTTCATATTTCGCACTTATATTACTGTCTAATAAGATTTTTTAACGGGGAGAAAATTATAATAAAAAACATTTTTTTAGCTTCACGCTGTATCCCGCACACAGCAGGGTAGACAGAGGGAACCTAGTGTTAAGACACTCCGTTCTTCACTTTCCGCCGAATTAGGAGACATTGCGTGTTAAGTGGCGGACATTAACGCTGCGCTTTGCCTCTGATACCAGTGTGAAGGAAATGGAAATATTAAATATTTCCAATCTTCGAGTGGGAATCGAACCCACAACCAGTCACACGTTCGTGTCACTGCGCCACGACTGGCCTTAATAATTTCTTATATAAGTAATTGTTAATGAATTATAATCATTTTTAGTATTTGTTTAAATTCGCGAAGTGCGAATCGAACCCACAACCAGTCGCTTTACAGTCACACTTTGTGCCACTGTCTCATAAAAAATAATATATTTTTTAAAATAGGTTATATATAGTTGTTAGTTAGCAAAATTAATAACTTTAAATAGCTTCAATTATTTTAATATAATTTTATCAGTAGGATGTAAATATATCTTCCATAATCCTCATCTGAAATTATACCAGCGTACTTATTGTGTTCTTGTATAACAAATGTAATATGTAAGTCGTTATCACACCGCTGCCATTAATCATTAGGATCATTATTTATCTTGCGACTTCAATAGGCATGTAAACTCCTTTCTTCACTTACCAACCATTAAGAGGCGAATTTAATCATTTAACAAACTAGAAACACGAAATGTATGTAATATTTAACACGCTTTTATTAACGGCACTTGTATCTATGAATTAATCTTTATTAATCTTTTTTATAGCTTCACGCTGTATCCCGCATACAGCAGGGTAGGCAGATGGAACCTAGTGTTAATTCGGCGGAAAGTGGGGAACGGATCCCCACTTTCTGCCGAATTCGGAGGCATTGTATGTTAAGTGGCGGAACTTAACGCCGCGCTTTACCTCTAATACCAGACCGAAGAAAATAGAAATATTAAATGTTTCCAAGTACTCGAGTGGGAATCGAACCCACAACCAGTCGTTTACAGTCACACGCTCGTTTTTTTTTAACTTTAGTCTGTATCCCGCACACAGCAGGGTAGGCGTAGAGGGAACCTAGTGTTAAGACACTCCGTGCCCCACTGAATGAATCAATGTAAGATAATATAGGTATCGAACCCACTACCGATAAAAGTGCAGTCAAATACTAACCAGCATACCACAACGACCTCTATATGAAAATTATAATAATTTTATATTCTTTAATTTTTTTATTGGCTTCACGCTGTATCCCGCACACAGCAGGGTAGGCAGAAGGAACCTAGTGTTAAGACACTCCGTTCCCCACTTTCAATCGAATTTCGAGGTATTACGTGTTAAGCGGCGGACCTTAACGCAGCGTTTTGCCTCGACACCAGAGCAAATAAAATGGAAATATTAAATACTTCCACTCCTCAAGTCTAAATCGAAGCCACACTCAATCGTTTACAGTCACACGTTTGTGCCACTGCGCCACGACTGGCCCCCCATATATAATTAATTTAATTAATAACAATTAAAAATAATAACTTTTTTCCGCATTATTTAACGGCGGCCCAATCAGCCAAAGGATTGAGGTGACAAGGCAACTTGTAATGAAATTATCTACACAAGGGAAATCCTGCCACCTAATATGTAATATGTTATTCAGACCCTTTTTAATTTAAAAGTTACTCCACTCTCATGTGAACGCGACCGCAAAGTTTATAATAAAAATACCTTTATGTTATTTTGATTTGTTCGTGTTGTTACTAGTTGTATGTATGTACTCGTATGTGGAGATATGTTAACTTTAATTATAACGATGTCTTCTTTGTGCTTTAATTAGTTGTTACTAATGGTAATAGGTGCTAGGTTCAAATTTTTTTTTTTAGCTGCACGCTGTGTCCCGCACACAGCAGGGTAGGCAGAGGTAACCTATTGTTAAGACACTCCGTTCCCCGCTTTCTGTCAAATTCGGAGGCATTGCGTGTTAAGTGGCGGAACTTAACGCCGCGCTTTGCCTCTGATACCAGAGCGAAGGAAATGGAAATATTAAATATTTCCACTCTTCGAGTGGGAATCGCACCCACAACCAGTCACACGTTCGTGTCACTGCGCCACGACTGGCCCCAATAATTTCTTATATAGGTAATTATTAATGAATTATAATAATTTTTAGTATTTGTTCGAACGGGAATGAACGGAACGATCGAACTGGGTTCTGCATGCTCTATGTGGGAGCTTTAAGAAAAAAAAAGAAATGAATGACTTCTTCATTTCATTCATAATTTAATTTACCTGCCACTTTATTTCTTCACTTTTTATATTCCTACAATTTTACGTACTTTGCGTTATATTCTTTTTCATAATTACAAAAGCTAATATCTATTGTGACATTTTTTTTTGATAATTAAACCAATTTTAACTTTAAAACGAAATTTTTGCAACAAAAATCTCATCTAACTGTCCCTAATGTAATTTTGTTATAATTTTAAACAATGCCGTCTTCCGCAAAATTAAACCGGGTCATTAATAGTGAACGTGTAGGAAAATTACGAAAGGGCATCGCAACGCCAAATATTTTATTCATGCTGTTTTTAATTTAAACCTTCATTATGTTGGTCCCTCGAGTTACCTTTGGCCAACTGTAGGTGGGGATTATTGTATCAATTTATACTAATATTATAAATGTGAACATCTGTCTGTTTGTTTGTCTGTTACGCTTTCACGGCTAATCGACTGGATGGATGGACTGGCCTGATTTGGATGAAATTGTAAATGAAAACAGTTGAAATCTCATTAATACGAGAAACATATATTTCTCTCAACAATTCACCCCTGAAAGACTAATATAGGCTATGAAAATTTGTATGAAAAATTAGACGGAGGAAACCGCAAGCAGATCACTTTAAATTTCTAAATATCATTTGTACATTAGTATTTGAAACATAAAGAAATTTTATCCGGTAATTTAAAGTTATTTCATTTTTTAATTTCAATTATTGTAAAATTACATTGTAGAAGAGTAACTGTTTCATTATTCGTTATGATCTACTCAGCTGAATTCCTGTATGACTAACAATAGGTATGGACATTTTTATGTTAATCGGCTATATGAAAATGCTCGTATGCTTCGTTGAATAAATAATAGCTTTTTGTTTAGTGTCAAGACACTCCGTTGCCCACTTTTCGTCTCAAATTCAGACAGTAACTTAAGCTACGCTTAGTTAAAAAGTAAATAATTATATATACTTCATAATTATAATTCTACACTTAAAGTTATAATATACAGCATGCTTTCAATAACTTACTATTAAAAATATTTATTTTCATTACTAATTTCTAGTGTCCCCTTAAGTAAAAATGAATCATTTGCACTACATATAATGGTGTCAACAGATTAAACTCTGCAAATTCAAGATAAATTTAAAATTGAAAATTCCCACCAAACTCAGCTTTTCGTCACTCTTTATTCAATTTCCCTAATAAATTATATTTGTTTTCCTTAAAAAAATTGGTTAGAACAAAACAAACAGGCAGGACCACAAATCGGCCATCACGCCGCGTCGTCAACAGATTCTAAACGAGATAGAAAACTTGAAACAATGCATTTTTTTTTTAAAACCAAAAAGTTGACTCTTTGCGAAATTTAATAGAATTAATATAAAAAAAAGTGTCGACGCCCGTCAAATATTCGTGATAAATGACCTTACATTGTTTGTTCGTGTATTGTAAACTCGCGCTATTGTGGGTGGGTGAAGATCAAAAGTGACGCGGTCAAAGCAATTTTGGCGGTGGTTATTTTTTTTTTAATATTGCTTATATTAATAATAGGTTTTAGGTCATCGTGGTATAGTGGCACTTAAGTGGAGTTATAGATTCAAATCACTCGAAAATTACTATATTGGCTTTGGAAAGCACAATTGCTCTAAATCAAGGATATACAATTTTACAACAACAGAGAATTTTAAACATCATTACTAAAATTTGAGGTATAAAAAATATTAGGGGCCAGTCGTAGCGCAGTGGCACAAGCGTGTGATTGTAAACGACTGGTTGTGGGTTCGATTCCCGCTCGAGTAGTGGTAATATTTAATATTTCCATTTCTTCGCTCTGGTATCAGAGGTAAAAGCGCGGTGTTAAATTCCGCCACTTAACACGCAATGCCTCCGAATTCGGTGGAAAGTGGGGAACGGAATGTCTTAACATTAAGTTGCCTACCCTGCTGTGTACGGGATACAGCGTGAAGCTAAAAAAAAAACAAAAAACATATTATTCTTGTAACCCTCCACAATATAAAAATGGTAAAATGCATCTAATTACAGAGAAAACGCTATAACCGATGCCTCGAAAGGTATTACATTATAAAGCTAAATAATCAGTAAATCATTTAAAATTTATTACTCAGGCGTCGCAATACATATTAAATACTCGTAATGTTGTTACAGGCGGAATCTTATATGCATGACAGCGATATTAATGTGTTTTCTTATTAAACATAATTAAGAATATATTTATTTAAACGTACCTCGACTTCTTAATGGGACTTAATGGGAAATGTAAAAGATTTGTCGCCTTATATTTATTTTATGTAGGAAATTAAATTTAAAGCCGTCATAGTTCAGTGGGACAACGTCTGACTGTAATAAGTTGGTTGTAGGTTCGATTTCCACTCGGAGGAATAATAGCAGTTAAATTATTTTTATTTATTCACTCTGGTTCTGGTGTACAAGACAAAGTATAGTGTTGAGTTTCGCCACTTAACTCACAATGTGTAGAATTACATTCTTTGAATTAACCAGCTCTCTCCCTTTTCTCACCATCCTCATCTTTCCTCTTTCCTTTTCTCCTCCTCCCTTAAGGTCGGCAATGCCTTCACAACTTTTCTAATGTTGTGGATGTCCATGGGCGAAGGTAATCACTTACCATCAGGTGGTCCTTCTGCTCGTTTGCCCACCTTTCATCAATAAAAAAAAAATTAGAATGCCTTGACATTGGGTTTTGTCGAACTACATTCCTATATGAGAAAACGCTTGAAGCTGCACAAGTTAAGATACAGTAGTGCAGTAGTAGTTGTGGGTTCGATTCCCATCTAAGGTATATTGTGTTCCGACGTTACTATAATGGCGTGTAGGATCCCTTTACAGGGTCTTTGATCTCATTGGGTCAAGAATGACGGGTAAAAAACTACAAAGTAATCTTTTATAACGTTATTACTTTTTAAAAGTTCCAAAATAACTGAAGCCTAAGAATCCAAAATATGTACTAAAAAGGCATTCGATATATATTAGATACGTACGTATGTACATAATATGTATATACGTAAGCTATAATATTTAGAGACATGGCAGTGGAACTGTAATCGCAATTAGTTATGGCTTCGATTCCCACTCGGAAAAATGATTATAATTTAATTATTGTCATTTCTCGCTCGACTCCCGCTCTGAACAATAATGAATACGTCTGCCACTCAGCATACCCTGTCATCAATTCAAGTGGAAAATGGGAAACGGAATGTGTAGACACTAGGTTCTCTATGACTACTCTTCTAAGAAAACACTCAAGGAAAAACATGAATATTATAAATATTATATTTATAATTAATATAAAATGTTATTGGGGCAGTCGTGGCGCAGTGACACGAACGTGTGACTGTAAACGACTGGTTGTGGGTTCGATTTCCACTAGAGGAGTGGAAATATTTTGTATTTTTATTTCCTTCGCTCTGGTATCAAAGGTAAAGCGCGGCGTTAAGTTCCGCAACTTAACACGCAATGCCTCCGAATTCGGCGGAAAGTGGGGAAGGGGTTATCTTAACACTAGCTTTCCTCTGGTTACCCTGCTGTTGCTAAAAAAATATCATACATAGTACAAAAAATGATAAAAATATATAAAAAAGGAAATATTAACCCAAATTTTACATACATATATCAATATAACATAACCAAAAGCTTTTCCACAAAAAACTTACGAACCTAAGCTCTATCAAAAGTAAATTGTGTTGTAAAGCTCTTTAAAACTTGCTAAGTGTCGTAATAAATAGAAGTTGCAATATAAAACGGTCATTAACGTACAATGTAACTATGAATTATGTGTAGTAATGATACTTAAGCTGTTTTTTGTTCGACGCTTTGCAGCTGACTGTATATGTTTCGTTTGAAAACATTAAATGTTCGGGCATAATCATTAAGGCTTAAGGACTAAATTATCTGTAAAAATAAATTAGTGTCTTTTTTAAACATTTTTTTAAAAATACATTTAAAGAAAACGTGTAAAAATTTGAACGCAGCGGGATTCGAACCCGCGCCTCCTGAATACAGTCCAGGCGCTCCCACCACTGAGCTATGCGTTCTACTATCCGCTGCGTTGAAATTCTTATACGCTTTATTAACACTTATTTTTTGTTGTTAGCATCTCTGTAGAGAGATTTTTACAAATTTCTGCAACCCAAAGATTATTCTACGAACAATCGTTTGGCAAGAGAGAATGCTATTTATTAAATACTTTTTTAAACATTTTTAAAGTGTTATTCCACACTTAGGAAGATTGAAAAAGAAGTATAAAAATTTGAACGCAGCGAGATTTGGAATGTCTCTTTGTAATATTCAGATAATCGCTTTTTAATAATATGTATGTTTTAATAACATGGTATATATTATTATATATTATTATCAAAATAATATAATTTTTAATTTATGTCTGTCTCTCTGTCTGCTTGTTCTAGATAATCTCTGGAAAGGTTGGTCTGATTTTGATGTGACCTACACTGGCCCTAAAAACATTTGTAATAATCAGTGATTCCAAATAGAATAGGCCACAAACCATAGTACAACAATTGGCAATCGCTTGAATACGCCCATGGGAGTAAAATGATAATTTATGGAATAAATTTTTTTCACCATCGATCGTTGGAAAATTGTCAAAATATTAAATTTGAAAAATGGTGAACTGGATCCCTAATATATTCTTTTTTTATCTTCACGCTATATCGCGCACATAGCAAGGTAGGCAGAGGAAATCTTAACATTAGGTTCCCTCTGCCTACCTTGCTGTGTGCGCGATATAGCGTGAAGATAAAAAAAGAATATATTGGGGATCAGAGTGTCTTAGCATTCTGTTCTGGTCAATATAAGGTTATGTTACGCTATATTCAAAACTAAGAGACAGAGAGTGGAGTAATTTTGACTAGGATTACTTCAACCGATTTCTCATTTCTCAGATATGTTATAATAAAACAGAAGTATCAGAGAGTGACATGTGTAGGTATATTATAGCTATTTATTACAACTATTTTCATTCCGAGTCCCATCCTTTGGCTTATAGTTAACAGACAGACGGACTTTCACAATTATAACTTTTTTTTAGCTTTACGCTGTATCCCTTTGATGGGTAGTCAGAGAGAACGGAGTGCCAAACGCAATAGCGCAATATTATTATTATAATATTAATATAGATAACCACAAATTAAGATTACATTAGAACGATGAACACAGTATTTTTACAGCAGATTCTCTCTTTTAAATGCGGGATAAAGCGTGAAAATGAATTTAAAAATTTTCATACAAAAAATAATTGTGTAAATTTATCAAGAAACTGTCAGAAAATGTTTATATGAAATCAAACAATTCCCAGACATACAGATCGACAAAATAAATAAAAGTCTTTATTAAATTCACTATGTAATTGAATCACGAGTAATGAATCAATATGAATATAAAATATTTCATGTTTCCAATTTCAGCTCGTTACTGTCATATCAAATTATATTATAGAATTTATTTTTAAATTGTATACTTCGATGAAATGTTGTACCTATTGTTTGTAATAAATTATAACTTCATGACAGTGTAGGCAGATGGAGAAAACTAAGTGTTAAGGCACTCTGTTCACCATTTTATGTATTACATGTTATGTGGTGGAATTCAACGCCGCGCTTTGCCTCGACACAAAAGCGAAGTCTCGCGAAGAGCAAAATGAATTTTAAATATTTCAATACCTCTAGTGGGAATCGAACTCACAACCAGTCGCGCTTAGAATCACATTTTCTCCCCTTTGTCTCAGTTTTGGAATTCTAATCATGTAAAAAATCACAATCAGGTAAAAAAGAGTGAACCTACTCTCTCTATTTTTCTCTGCCTACCTCTCTTCTTATTATATACTGGATAATCTCTTCTTACTTACTATATACAGGATACTCTCTTCTGACTTACCCATTCACTATATACAGGATACTCTCTTCTTTCTTGCTTACTTACTATATACAGGATACTCTCTTCTTACTTGCTCACTTACTTCCTTACCATATACAGGATACTCTCTTCTTACTTGCTCACTTATTATATACAGGATACTCTCTTTTTACTTGCTTACTTACTTACTATATAAAGGATACTCTCTTCTTAATACAAACAGATAAATAATTAAAGACTAATCGTACATTAATTTCAATTCTTTCGATCTAAACACAGTTTAAGAAAGCACAGCCAAAGAACTTATTTGTCCGATGAATTGCTAGTAGTTTGCACAGTACTAAGCTCGGGGTCTCTAATAAAAGAAAGAAGTGTATTTTCTGCAACACTGCACTAAAAGGCTATTAATCTGGCGTTCTTACCGGCTACGGGCATGTGTGAATGAGTGTGCGGTGAATTTATTTTACAAATACAACTTATATGTATTTATTAGAGCTTACTATGTATTTACTTAGAGCTTGTGTGTGAGCGTAGTTATGGTAGGGTAGTTAAAGGGAGGCTCCCTAAAGAGGTAAACACTTGCCGCCAAAAATCGAAATATTGCCTGTTTGGTGGCCGAAATGAACGCCGCGTAAAATAATTTGAATATAATATTATTCACCGGAGTGGAAATCGAACCCACAATTATAACGTATACAGTCGATGATAAACGCTGTCCCATTACACCCCTGTGGCTATATGTCGGCAGATATACATGAAAACTTTCATTTTCTTTTCTGTTTTTATATTTACGTATTGATCGCTTCTTATTACAAGATAAGAGGAATTAAATTTTTAGACTCCGTTCACGTCAAGACACTCCGTTTTATAACAAAGCTGTCTATTTTCTAAAGTATGTTGAAAATCAAGATTAAACTGGATTATCAAATAATTTTTATATTTCCCTAAGTAGAACTTGAATCTACAACGACTTCAAATATGCCTTAAAAGAAAAAAGCAACATTACGCTTTTTCAGGCATAGAGAGATAAGGAGAACCTAGTGTCAAGACACTCCGTCCCTCACTTTAAACCCAGATCAGAGAGATTAATCGCTGAGTGGCGGAACTCAACGCCGCGAATTATCTTATTACTAGACTACACCAACACCTCAGAAAACAAAGCTTAAAGCTAAAACATACGTACAATACTTGAACAAAACGTAAACAACATGTTGCTTGTTTAATAAACAAAAAGCGTACTTAATTTACCTACAAATGAGCAACTTTTATTGCTAATTATAAAGCTCGTAACTGCTTTGTTATTCTATTAAAAGTTACACGTGAAAAAAGAGAATTACAACACTACGTTTCTATTCCTTTGGGTGTTATATATTTAAGTGGTTGTAGGTACATTAATTTGCAGTCAGTTTTGTTATTGTGTGTAGCTTCACGCTGTATCCCGCACACAGCAGGGTAGGCAGAGGGAACCTAGTGTTAAGACACTCCGTTCCCCACTTTCTGCCGAATTCGGAGGCTTGCGTGTTAAGTGGCGGAACTTAACGCCGCGATTTTTGTTATTAAGTTTTGTTATTAAGTTGTATTAGGTAGGACATTTAAAAGAAAGAGTGAATCTGAATTTACATTTTAGATATGCATGTATTATATGATATCGTGGCACAGTGGATAGCGTTTGACTGTAAATTCGATCGGTTGTAAGTTCGATTTCCTCTTGGGAAAATGTTATATTTACATAAGGTTCGTTTTTCCTTATAAAACAAAAGGCGGTTGAGTTCCGCCACTTAACAAACGATGTCTCGATTCGGAACAGAAAATTGAGAGGAGAGTATTTTGAGACTAGGTTCTCATTAAACATTTTTGAAGTGTTATTCCATTAGGAACATTACGAACATTGACAACAAAAATACGTTGTAATAAAGCGTATAAGAATTTCGACGCAGCGGATAGTAGAACGCATGGCTCAGTGGTGAGAGCGCCTGAACGGTATTCAGGAGGTGCGGGTTCGAATCCCGCTACGTTCAAATTTTTATACGTTTTCTTTAAATGTCTGACCGCAAAGACCACAAAAGACCGCAAAACTGTTTTTTTTGTTTTCAAATGTTATTGATTTTTTTTACCGTTCATATCTTTTTTTTGTTATAAGCAATTTAAAAGTTGATAAATGGTAATTGCCAAATTTCTGTAGCTGCCTGTCACTGTCTTCTTTAGTTGGAGAGGCATTATAAGAATGAATTCTTATATTTTATGTTTTTACAAGCTTTTAAATATAGTGGAGAACGGAGTGTCTATATTCTCTCTTCCCACCCTACTGTGTGAGAAAAGGGATGAAATCTGTATTTTTTAAATATTGCGGGAAAGAGCATGATTTTTGTTTTAAATATTGATTTATTTCTATTCAAATTAAATAAATAATCAGATTAGACAATCAAACCAGCGTCATATATAACAGCTAAGTGAACTAAACAAATCTCGTTGCGGTGTGAAATTTAACAATTAGCTTTGGACGAGGCAATTTATTGCATCTGTCACTGATTGGCCTCTGATTTGTGTTATAGCTGTATAAGTAAATTGTATTATAATTTTCGTTTATTTAAATAGATTTGTATGTTTAAATTTATATATCTATGTATACTATAATAAAGCCTTTGCTTACATTATAAATACGAAAGTCTGTTTGTCTCTCTATTACGCTTTCACGACTGAACTACCAGACCGATGTGGATGAAATTCAGAATTAAAACAGTTGAAGAAGAAGGTCAAATATAAGCTGCATTTTGTCAAGAACCTATCATTGAAGGGCTGAATGAAATAGGGGATGGAAGTTTACATGAAAAATCTAAGCCGCTTGAAGGATTACGATAAATTCAGTGTGATTAGACAAAGAACTTGATTACGTTTGATGATCCTAGAATTAATGTGTCCAATAGACTAGACTATAAATAGAGAACGAAGCTTATTTGCCTACTTTGAACCTAACGTGTCGAAGAAGCCTGTGAAGAGTCGAAAAAACGCAGTAGCAATTTGCTATAAGTTTCTAGAACATTATATTAATAAGTGAAGAAATAATCTTTGGAGTCCTTTTACGAAAATAATATAGACGGAGGCGTCTAAAATTGGTACCTAATAAGAAAAGTCACGCAGTCTCGAATTCAGACCGAAAGTGGAGAACTGAGGGTCTTGACACTAGGTTTTCCCTGCCTACCCCGCTATGCAGAAAAAACGTGAGTATAATATAAGAGAGAAAATAATTCAATAATGTTTCCACAAAAAACTTTTTTCTTCTTTCTTCTAAAAATCTTTATTTTAAACCATAAATTTCAAATTAAATAATTACTTAAAACGTAGACAAAACCAAATGCAGATATTAGTCGGTATACACAAAAAATTAAAGCGATTAATTCTAATTTCGCCGAACACTGTACTGAGGTAGTTCATTAGCACTTGATTTAGACGAGAGCCGCTAACGAAATTGCATATTCTGTTTTCATTATCTCGACAATATTGCCTTTGTGTTGTTTTCTTTATTTTAATTTTTGCCTAAAAACGTTTGACAAATACTAACTAATGCAAATTTGATTTATTATAATCTAAGATAACAAAGCGCGTAGAGTTCCACCATTTAATACATAATGTCTAGATTTCAAACGATAAGTGGAGGACGGAGTGTCTTGACATTACCTTTTCTCTGCCCATGCCTACTATGCAAAAAAGCGTGAAGCTGCTTTTCCGTTTATTTATTTTTTACTAATTACTTATATTCTTTACACATACATCCATACTTATATTATAAATGCGAAAGTCAGTCTATTTGCTTGTCACACTTTCACGGCTAATCTACCGGTCCGATTTGATTGAAATTGAGAATGAAAGTAGTAAAAGTTACTGTGTCTAACATAAGCTACTTATTTTTTCAAAACTATTTCAACCTCCAAAAGGGGATGAAAGTTTATATGAAAAATCTAAACTGCTTGACCGACTGTAATGAATTTTGACATAATTATACCTGATTATCCAAACTTAAACATAGGCTACTTTATTTTTCGAAAAGCCACCCCCGAGGGTTACTATACAACGAAACAGTTAAGTAGTTCACGCGGCTAAGCCGTGGGCCGCTAGTATGTCATATAACTGCATTATTGCAAAGTGGTCAGAATGAACGTCACCACAAGTGATGCGTTTCGTTCACCTCTTATGATTTGACTTAATTTTGAAGACGTTACTATTGGGTTTATGCTAATTAATATGAAGGAAAATAAATATATGTACCGATTCGCTTATCAAGGTGGAATACAAAATATATTAACTAAGTACGCCGTGATGCAATGGCATTAATTAATTTTCTTTCATCAGCATCAGTCGGTACGCAGATAGAAGTTAGTGTCAAGACACTCCGTTTCCCACAATAATTTGAATAATATACAAAATTTAATTAATAACATTAATAAAATAACCAAAAATGTTGAACTATTAAGGAAGTAATACTCGATTAAGCCTCGCTCAAGTGAATATGGCGTATGTAATGAGCGCACGTTACGACCTCAATAGTCATTGCAATAAGCCAAGATAGCCGTAATGTTTAGAACTTTCGAACTAGGCTAAGTACTTTGGATTTTAAGTACTTGAAATTTTAAGTTTATTATAGTATATTTTATTTCTCAATCTCCTAGTGGCACAGTGGTAGAAAATGTGACTGTAAACACAATGGTTATGGGTTCAATCCTCACACGTTTAATGCCAAAGTATGAGCTTAAATGCGATGTTTATTGATTTCATACCGGCTTTAGGGTTATTATATATTTTTTTTAACATTTTAAAGTGTTATTTATACACATAGGAATTTTTTGAAAAGGCGCGGGTTCATATCCCTAATCCTTTCTTTTTGTATTTATTTTATACAAGCGGCCCGCTCCCAGCTTCGCCGTGTGTACTTCATAACTTTTTCGTTGTATTGCAATCCTTGGGGGTGGTTTTTTTTTAAACAAAGTAGCCTATCTTTAACCTTGTATTATCAACTATATTTATACCAAATTATAATCGGTCAAGCGGTGTAGATTTTTCATATAAACTTTCATACCCTATTATAACCCTTTAGAGGTTGACTTTTGAAAACATAAGTAGCCTATGTTTGATACAGTAATTTTTACTACTTTCATTCTAAATTTCATCCAAATCCGACCAGTAGATTAGCCGTGAAAACGTGACAGACAAACATACAGACATTCGGATTTATAATATAAGTGTGGATTTTTTCTTCTCAATTATATAATATAAGTATGGATTTTTAATTCTCAAGTCACGTACCTATAATATAAATCGTGACATTGACTTCCCACGCATGGCGCTATATCTCGAATTCGGTCGGAAAGTAAAAAACGAAGTTTTTAAACTTTTGACGCGGCGTTAAGTTCAGCCACTTAACACGCAAGCCTCCGAATTCGGCGGTGCGTGGGGAACGGAGTGTCTTAACACTAGGTTCCCTCTGCCTACCCTGCTGTGTGCGGGATACAGCGTGAAGCTATATTTTTTTTTAACTTTTGACTTTAGAATCTCTCTACCTACCCCATTATAAGGCTAAATCTTGAACTTATTAACTAAAGTACTAGTAAGAACAAGAACTAATTATTTTCTCACGCCACACCGCCATGTTTATCTTTATTCGCAACATCGAATTCTCCCATTATCTAGAGGCAACGCGGCGTAAATAGTGGTACTTTTATTGCATAAAACAATATTATGACCGAACAAAGCAAAGGAATCAATAACAGCGGCCAACTTACAAGAGTTATTGTATTTCTTCGAAGTTTATGTTTTAAATGAGGTCGCTCGTTTGTTTTTGTTTTTTTTTAGCTTCACGCTGTATCCCGCACACAGCAGGGTAGAGGGAATCTAGTGTTAAGACACTCTGTTCCCCACTTTCCGCCGAATTAGGAGGCATTGCGTGTTAAGTGGCGGACATTAACGCCGCGCTTTGCCTCGACACCAGAGCGAAGAAAATGGAAATATTTAATATTTTCACTCTTCGAGTGGGAATCGAACCCACAACCAGCCGTTTACAGTCACACGTTCATGCTACTGCGCTACGACTGGCCCCATTTGTTTTTGTTTAAGTATAATATATAAATATATAATAAATTTTATAAATAACTAGCGACCTGCTCCAACATTTGAGCCCCTTTAGGATTTAGGAACTTTCTGTTCAATCATAATAAAATATAGCCTATAGCACTCCTAAACAGTGTAGCTTTCTAATTGCGAAAGAATTTTCATGATCGGTTCAATATTTCCGAAGATTACCCCTTACAACAAAGTTACAAACTTTATCTCTTTATTATATTAGTATAGATTGATTCGGTTTTCTGCGTACACCTATACGTTTTGACACATTTTCGAAGATATCAGGGAGATAGAGGGGATATTTCGAAGATACACATCTCTCTTCCTTTTATTATATTATTACATAAAGTACGAGTTTAGTACGATTTTTAATCAATCAATAGAATATAGTCAAAAGCACTCGATTGTATTATGCTATTAACATTTCCATATCCATATGACATTTCCAAATTATTGTTAGTATATCTGTATACTACGAACAGTTGTTTGACAAGAGACAAAGAAATAATATTATAACAATATGAAAATGTTAAATGTTCATAAACTACAGAAAACGTTTAGACACCTATAGACATGCTAACAACAAAAATAATTAGTAACAAGCATATATCAATTTTAACGTAGCCGGATGTAGAACGCATAGCTTAGCACTCAGAACGCTTGGACGGCTTCCAAAAGACGCGGGTTCGAATCCCACTGTGATCAAATCTTCTTAAGTACGTTTGCACTATATATTTTATTATAATAAATTATAAAAATAAACTTAAGTTACATTTTTTAGATTTTACAAAAGAAAAACAATCTATAACCTACATACTATTATACTAGACTCTAGAGGCAACTATAGTAATATTTAAAACAAACTTCTTACAGATTAGTATATTTTAATACAGGGTCACGCTCATTACGCCCGCTGCGTCTCCTTTGTGCGGCGTTCATTAACAACACTACTTGGCAAAGGGAAAGACTTCTATTCTTGAGATTGGGACTGTTTTCCACATCTTGGTTATTATTAATTGTATGTTATTTAAATTATTTATTATTTTATATTTAGAAGCCTTGGGGCAGTGGGTCAGCGTCTGTAAAGTGATGGTTGTGAATTCGATTCCCACTTGGATATGATTATATTCATATTTTTAGTTTTTTGCCATATCTCGATGTCGGGGAGAAAGTGTATGCGGAAAAAGCGTGTAGCTGCTTTTTTCATTTATTATTTTACATTATTCTGGTAGAATAGAAGAAAACAATTATTTCAAAAGGTCATAATTTCAAAGTAAACAAGTACTTCAAACTAACCAGAACGATCTAACCGGAAATAGATTTAGAGTTTTTCTTTGTTATCCCACACCAATAAGCTAAGTCTGAAGTTGGAGGGAAAGTTGAGAACGGACAGCGCTATGATGACGTCATTTTACAAATTTATCAGTAAGTTAACAAAATGGAAAATAAGAAATTACTTGTGGATATTTAGATATCTATTTACAAGTATTTTGTTATAACTAAAATTATAAGCAGCTTAGAGACCATCGTGGTGCAGGTGGAGAGTGTCGACTGTAGACGATGTTATGGGATCGATTCTCACTCAGGGGAATGAATATAGGTATATTATTTTCATTTCTCCGCAGAATTATGGTGCAAAGCGGAAATCGGAGTGTCTTGACACTAGCTTTTCTTTAACTACCATGTTATGCGGGAAAAAACGTGAAGATGTTTTATTCTATTAACAACTAATTAAGTTCAATATATCTCCACACAACTTAGTTTCAGTGTACACAATCCTGAGGCGCACTATCGTTGCCAAACCGTTTGTTCGACGCAGCCTATCCGACATTAATCTGTGTCGCGCAATATGAACAAACAATAACTTAGCCGTTTAATTGTGCTTGCTAAATAAGCTGCATTCACTTACAGAGTTAACGTACGCAGTATTGGTTAGATTAAATTTTGTATTATGTGTGTAGAATTAGATGTTAGATATTACATGTAGTAAGAAGCGCAGGGTTCAGTCACTAAGTTATTACTTTATCTTACTAATAATTTATATAATTCTTTTTTTTCTAGCTTCACGCTGTATCCCGCACACATCAGGGTAGGCAGAGGAAACCTAGTGTTAAGACACTCCGTTCCCTACTTTCCACCGAATTCGGAGCCTTGCGTGTTAAGTGGCGGAACTTAACGCCGCGATTTACCTCGACACCAGAGCGAAGAAAATGGAAATATAATTTCCACTCCTCGAGTGGGAATCGAACCCACAACCAGTCGTTTACAGTCACACGCTTGTGCCACTAGGCCACGACTGGCCACATACATATATACTTCTATTGATTTAAATTAGCGTGTACGTATAAACGGTACATATACCAAAATAACTCTTTTTTAAAATGTTTGTCTGTCTTTCTGTCATTTTCGAAATCGAGACATTGTGTATTGAGTGGTGGAGCTCAACGCCACGCTTTGTCTTACCAGAATGGAAAATGAAAGGAATTATTCGATTTTTTTTCCTAACCATCTGGGGATCAAGTGAACAACCCCTAACCCCCAACTATCACGTTTAAATCCAGACACTGTCTCACTGCGTCATAATAGACTCAAAACTGAAAAAAAAACAATTTTTCGTTAAATAAACGATACTCAAAACTTTATTACTTTCAAATTCCTTCAAAAGCAATATAAATAACATATAGTAGACGTAACATACTCGTATAATAGCGTTCTTATATGTATTGGTTTTCCGATAAACATTTGAGTGTGGATGCGCGTAATGCATCTTTGCATCATTATGCATGATGAAATTACAATATTATAAACATTAATCATTATAAAGTTGTATGAAATGTTAAAAAAAGCATCTTAAAAAAATATGTTAATTAGATGTAAATAATTACTTTCTAGTATTTAAACAAAATAATCATAAAGGGTTACAAAAATGTTAGATACATAGCACATACTAGAGTAAACAGGGATGAAAACTTAGTGTCAACACGATCTGTTCAACAATTTTCGCCTGAAATGGAGACATTGCGTGAAGTGGTGGAACTCTAAACCACGTCTTGTGGTACCTGAGCGCCGAAATAAAAAGAATTATTATAATCTTTCCCCTAACTGGGAATCAAACTTACAACCCCCGCATTTACATGCAGACACTGTTACACTGCGGCGCATTAGACTCGAAACTGAAAATAATCAATTTTCAAGTAAATAAATGGTCTTCATTACTTTTAAATTCCACCAAAAGCAAAATAAATAACATATAGTATACGTAACATACTCGTATAATAGCGTTCTTATTTGTATTGGTTTTCCGATAAACAATTGAGTGTGGATGCACGTAATGCATCTTTGCATCATTATGCATGATGAAATTACAATATTATAAACATTAATCATTATAAAGTTGTATGAAATGTTAAAAAAAGCATCTTAAAAAAATATGTTAATTGAATGAAAATAATTACTTTCTACTATTTAAACAAAATAATCATAAAGGGTTACAAAAATGTTAGATACATAGCACATACTAGAGTAAACAGGGAGAAAACTTAGTGTCAACACACTCTGTTCAATAATTTTCGCCTGAAATGGAGACATTGCGTGAAGTGGTGGAACTCTAAACCACGTCTTGTGTTACCAGAGCGCCGAAATAAAAAGAATTATTATAATCTTTCCCCTAACTGGGAATCAAACTCACAACCCGCATTTACATGCAGACATTGTTTCACTGCGACATAATAGACTCGAAAATGAAAATAATCAATTTTCAAGTAAATAAATGGTCTTCATTACTTTTAAATTTTGCCAAAAGCAATATAAATAACATATAGTATACGTAGCACACTCGTATAATAGCGTTCTTATTTGTATTGGTTTTCCGATAAACAATTGAGTGTGGATGCACGTAATGCTATGTAAATCCCGCGGACTCCGAGTTACGCGTGCAATATGCACCTGCAACGGGACAGAGTGGGTTAAAATAGAGTAATCTCTTTGTATTTTTAGTGGGAGAATCAAAAGTAAAAAGTAATTATATATTTATAAATATTGAATATTAACTTATGATATTTCAATGTTATAAGTTTAGTTTCAGCAGAAATGTTACTAACAGAAATAACTTATGATAAAAAGCGTATAAAAATTTAGTCGCAATCTATAGTAAAATACATGACTTAGCGATCGGAGCGCTTGGAAGGTTTCTAGGAGCCGCGGTTCAAATCCCGCTTCATTCAAACTTTTATACGTTTTCTAGAAATATATATTTCAATTTCTTAAGTGTGTGAATAACACTTTAAAAATATTAAAAGCAATTAGATTTCCATTCAGACTGTTTCTCACAGAAAACAATAACTGTTGGTTATATAAATGGACTGCATAACTTCATTACTTTTAAATTCCACCAAAAGCAATATAAATAACATATAGTATACGTAACATACTCGTATAATAGTGTTCTTATTTGTATTGGTTTTCCGATAAACAATTGAGTGTGGATGCACGTAATGTATTTTTGCATTATTATGCATCATGAAATTACAATATTATAAACATTAATCATTATAAAGTTATATGAAATGTTAAAAAAAGCATCTTAAAAAAATATGTTAATTAGATGTAAATAATTACTTTCTAGTATTTAAACAAAATAATCATAAAGGGTTACAAAAATGTTAGATACATAGCACATACTAGAGTAAACAGGGTGAAAACTTAGTGTCAACACACTATGTTCAATAATTTTCACCTGAAATAGAAACATGCGTGGAGTGGTGGAACTCAAAACCACGTCTTGTGTTACCAGAGCGCCGAAATAAAAAGAATTATTATAATCTTTTCCCTAACTGGGAATCAAACTCACAATACTCGCATTTACATGCAGACATTGTTTCACTGCGACATAATAGTAATTTTCAAGTAAATAAATGGTCTTCATTACTTTTAAATTTTGTCAAAAGCAATATAAATAACATATAGTATACGTAACATACTCGTATAATAGTGTTCTTATTTGTATTGGTTTTCCGATAAACAATTGAGTGTGGATGCACGTAATGCTATGTAAATCCCGCGGACTCCGAGTTACGCGTGCAATATGCACCTGCAACGGGACAGAGTGGGTTAAAATAGAGTAATCTTTTTTTTTTTTTCTGCTTCACGCTGTACCCCGCACACAGCAGGGTAGGCAGAGGGAACCTAGTGCTAAGACACTACGTTCCCTATTTTCCGCCGAATTCGGAGGCTTGCGTGTTAAGTGGCGGAACTTACCTCGACACCAGAGCGAAGAAAATGGAAATATAATTTCCACTCCTCGAGTGGGAATCGAACCCACAACCAGTCGTTTTTACAGGCACACCCTTGTGCCACTGGGCCACGACTGGCCACTATCTATACTAATCATTTAATTTAAAGTGTACACGGTACATATACCAAAATAACTTTTGTTTACAATGTTTGTCTGTCCGTCCGTGACGATTTTGAAAAGCCTTTGGGAGATATCAGATATAAAAAGAAATTATGCTATTTTTATTTTAGAATTATATTATAATTTTTTTGTTAAATTCCACGGACACACATACTTTCTAATTAAACCCTTTGTTACTAAACATTTTACATAGATGGAGATCACGGGCTACTGTAAAATGTTCAAAACGTCGGGGTTTTCTAAAACGTATGTTTGAATACAACAAGTCAAAAAACCAGTTATAATAGTTTCATTTTAAAAAGAGTAGCCGAAGTTAGAATAGAGTAGAGTAAGAGAAATAACTATAAAATGTTAAGTAGGTGAGTCAAAAATACAAAAGACTCAAACTATATCTTTCAATTGTTTTTGTCATGACACTTCTATGATTATAATTTTAAATTCGTGGCCGAAGCGTGTGACTGTAAACGACTGGTTGAGGGTTCGATTCCCACTCGAAGAGTGGAAAGTTCCGCCACTTAACACGCAATGCCTTCGAATTCGGCGGAAAGTAGGGAACGGAGTGTCTTAACATTAGGTTCCCTCTGCCTACCCTGTTGTGTGCGGGAAACAGCGAGAAGCTAAAAAAAAATTTTAAACGCCGGAATGATCATAAAAATATTTATAAAAATCCATGTAAATAATTAATTATTAGGCTTAAACAATTAATTTCTAAATTTAGAACCAAAACATTAATAAAGGGTTACAAAATACATAATCATTTTTAACATTTTTTCAAATAGTTAGGTTATACACAAAATAAAGATCTTAAAACCTCTGTACACACCCACACTGCACCACAAACATCTTTGAAAGCTATAAGCGTTTGATTTTCTTTAGAAACTTTTAATAAAAATATCACATGCTGCAGGTACTCGCATAGAAAAGCTCTGCCCATTTATACGTACTTGTGCAGACTGGATACAGTTGTATTTACAAATGCACTCTACGTACGAAATATAGAATATAAAATATATATATTATAATTTTATTTTATTTATATATGTTTATTGTTACTTTATTTTATTTAGAGTTGAAACCATCGATGAGGCCAGACAAAGTATGACTGTAAACACTATTGGGTATAAGTTTGATGCTCACTCGAGGGAATGATTTTTTTTGTAGATTTGAGCTTTTTCCCGCTCAGTAAGGTAGTCAGATATGACCTAGTGTCAAGACACTCTGTCCTCCACTTTCCACTTGAAATGGAGATGTATTCACGAATTGAGTAGCGGAACTCTAAACCGCGATGGAAATGATTGTATTTGAAACTATTTTTGTTTATCCGCTGTCGATATAAAAACGCCATGTGAACTTTTACCAGTTAACTTGTAATATCTCCTCTGTCTAAAGTTAATATATACATGTAATTCCAAAGGAAAGCTGAGAACGGAGTGTCTTATCACTATGTTCTCTCTGCCTATCCTGCTAAGGGGGAAAAAGAAGGGGCGCTAATGGCAACCACTGAATGAACACGCCAATTAGTACTTGGCCACACCCCAAATGTGTTAAAGTGGCTACAGTATCATTATAGCTGTAAAGTTTCCTTAAAGTTTGTCTATAACTATACAAAATAATCCTCTAAAACAGAGCTTCTTAAACTATGGGCCGCGACCTCAAATGGGGTCGCGCAGCAAAATTCCGGGGTCGAGAGCTTTAATGTCAAATATTTATATATACGATTTTATTTTTCTTTTATATTTGTATGGGGTCGTCAAGAAACTCGCAATCATAAATGGGGTCGTAAATGGAAAAAGTTTAAGAAGCCCTGCTCTAAAACATACGTTGCCGTAGCAACGCGTATTACACTTTTAGAAAAGTGTAGTTAAAAGTGTTTTTGGTAGTGTGTGTAAGTGTTTAATATTTATTTAAATATTTTAATGTATTTCTGACTAGCAGCCGCTATACTATGTATGCTATGCTTGATCTTGGATCTTTAACTATTTCCATTTCAAATTTCATCCAAATCGGACAAGTAGATTCACCGTGATAACATAACAGACAGACAGACAGACGTGCGTTCGCAGGTATAGTATTAGTGTTGCATGCATTATTATAAAAATATTTACGTTTTGCACTTTTCCTCCCTCCTTTCCCATATAAATTTAAGTATGCCAAATTCTATACTCCTCCATTCATACATGTGCCCTAAAAAAGGAGTCCATAATTTATTGTATCTTCACATATTAACATAACGACAAAATTACTATACATTAGGTACATTTTATATAACATAATTCATATATGTACACATATATGAATACATATATAAATATACAAGAACACAACTTTGCTATAAACAAGTCGTACAAAACCACAAATTCACTTGAAAACACCTTGAAATTTCTAGCGTGCTGAATATTCTACGAGCAGTTGTAACCGCGAACTACGTTGAATAACAAACATTCAACTGTTATAACCTTAATTAGATAAATGAAAAGTTCTCTTATTTATTATATTCGACTTGTCATGCTATAGTGCAATGGGACAGCATCATGGTTATGGGTTCAATTCCCACACGGGGAACGATTTGATGAAATATTTTAATTATATTTATTACTGGCAGTACTACAGTTCTGGTAAGAAGACAAACCGCGGCGTTGAGTTCCGACACCCAACATCTCTCGCGATTTCTCGATTTCAGGTGAGATGTAGAGAACGGAGTATCTTAAAAATGTATTCTCTCTGACGAGCAAGAGGAATACTACCTTGATAAATGAAAAAAGATGAAGGAAATAAAATGCTTTTTCCTCTTTAAGTGTTCATAATAATGAAGAGTGTAGTGCCAAGACAATTCGTAGATCGTTTTCCTGATTGAAATAAAGACATTCTATGTCAAGTACTCGATATCATTTTGGAGATTAAAACGGAGAACGGAATGTTTTGACACTAGGTTCTCTCTGCCTACCTTAACCCAGAATATAATTACATGGAACCTAAACATTGTTATATACAATACATTTTACCCACTTCCAATTCCAAACGTATAATAAACAGCAGGTTAATTTCGACATAATTGTAAATGATTGCGGCGCAATGGTGGGAAACGTAATTATTAATATATTTGCAGAGGCAAATCTTAAAGATTACTAATTGAGCACGTTTGGCTCTTGTTGCGCCTATGGAAATGTGTTTACGCAGAACTTATTGAATATTGTTTAAGTTGTATTCTAATAAGCGATGTTATAATCAATTAGCTTTCAAAATTAACTTTTCTTGTTAATTTTGAGTGAAAAAGGTATGCTTTAGTTTTCTTTTTTATTTTAATTATGATTTTTATATATAGAATTATAAGCTTCATGTTTTGACATTTTTTCCCGCAAAACAGGATAGGCATAGTGTCAAGACACTTCTTTCTCCAGTGGCGGAACTCAATGTCGCGTTTTTTTCTTACTAGAGCAGGAAATGAAAATAATGTGAATATAATTTCTTCCCTTAGTGGGGTTTGAACACGCTTACAGTTGGAGTTACACAGAATTATAAACAAGAAATGTTAGTTTACATTCTTTACAACTTCAGTTTGTTTTTTATCCTGACTTACATATATTGAGTATCTGTTTTACCGGAAGTTGCTTATCTTCAATATTTAGAGATAAATAGGTTAAAAAAACACTTAAGATCCCTTTTTGCAAAAACTATGAGGACGGCGGAGTATAAAAAATGGCGTTCAAAATGGTTGTAAGTGGTGAAAACCAATATTTTGTAATATTGCGTTAAAATATATTACAATCATAAAATAAATTCTAAAGAACCAATGCGCTTGATTACATGTATGCACTTCTGTACAAAATGACACTTCACGCTGCACACAGAGGGTAGGACTAGAAAAGCGTTAGTGTTAAGATACTCCGTTTCCCACTTTCCATCAAATTTTGGACATATTTCATGTTAACAGACTACTTAACGGTTACCTCGAAGAGGCACTTAACGGTTTACCTCGATACCAGAGCGAAGAAAATGAAAATATTTAATATTTCCACTCCTCAAGTGGAAATCGAATCCACCACCAGTCGCCTTTCCAGTCACACTTTGTGTCCATAAGCCACGTTAGCAAGCTAAAGTGACATGTTACTATAATTAATGAAGTATTGTTATGTTTACCATTTCTCTTTCTTAAGTAATTTAATGAGAGGTAAAATATAAAAAATATAAGTGGCCAGTCGTGGCGCAGTGGTACAAAGTGTGACAATAAAGTGAGTGGTTGTGGATACGATTCCCACTCGAGGAGTGGAAATATTTAATATTTCCATTTGCTTCGCTCTGGTGTCGAAATAAACGCGGCGTTAAGTTCTGCCACTTATCACGCGATGCCACCGAATTTGACAGGAAGTGGGGAACGGGGTGTCTTAACACTAGGTTCCTTTCGCCTACCCTGCTGTGTGCGGGATACAGCGTGAAGCTATTTAAATAAAAAAAAATTAAAGGCACAAGCTTTCGCCTCCCACCCAATCGGTACGTAAAACAAAACGCGGCATTGAATGCTACCATTTTACACGCAATGTGTAGATTTCAGAAGGATAGTGGAGAACGGAGTTTTATGACACTAGTTTTTCTTCGACTACTATGCGGAAAAATTATGAAGCTGCTTGTTTCTTAGTATACAAATTATTGTAGTATTGTAGTAAGAGTGTTGTCCCGTGGGGGGGTGGGTTAGAATACAAGTCCCGTAAAAGGCGGGTAACCCAGTAGCTTGGTGGTAGGAGATTCATTCCCCGACTGGCTCGCGACCACTAATGATATGTTTCGGTTCGATGACATGCAAGCCAGCTCTCTCCCACCGCACCATCCCCACCCATCTTCCTTCCTTTCCTCCTCCCCCTTAAGGTCGGCAACGTATCCACAACCTTCCTAATATTGTGGATGTCCACGGGCGAAGGTAACTGCTCACCATCAGGTAGTCCTTCTGCTCGTTTGTCCCCCTTTCTTCAATAAAAAAAATACAAAAATAAAACAAGCTAAGAACTTGATCCCAATATAACCATATACAGGGTGAATGTAGCCGTGTTATAAATAAAATATAGCAACCCAGCACGATGAGGCGCTCGGTTATCGAATGTTCGCCTATATCTAGCCGGATTGGACTGAAAAATATTCTATGCAAAAATATCCTCAGGTGTTGGATGTGGGAATAATGGATGCGTCAATTTTTTTGTTATGGTGCTTTGTAAAATACAGTGTATGGACAAAAACTATGTGGGTATTGTTCGTGTAATTGACTTTGTTATATTTTATTTGTTTGAATATGTATTTGGGTGTTTTTTTTGGATATATCAAGTTGAAGGAAAGTTCTTTTGTTCTTTCTTTAGAAGATAATATTAAAATTAATCTTTTAGAATATAATATTAATATCTTCTTATAATTTTATAAATAGAATTGATGTGTGTATGCGCTTAACAATTTAATATAATACTCTTCAAGGATTTAGTTGCAAGCGCCTTACAAAGAGTTATAATCAAAATATAATAATTGATAAGTACATAAGATATTTCTAAAAATATCTAACAAACATAAAAAAACAGTATGATAAAAAATGTCATAAACTTAATTCATATTTTTTTCTGATTATAATATAACGTCTTTCCTATTTCTTCATTTTCAATGTATCATAGTTAAGATTTTCTTAATTTAATAAGGAAAAAAGGAGAAAGGAGAACGGAAAACACCAAACAATATAATTCTCTCTACCCACAAAATACACATAAAGATACTTACTAGATTAATATTTCCATTTTCTTCGCTCTAGTATTGAGGCAAAGCGCGGCGTTAAGTTCCACCACTTGACACACAATGCGTCCAGAATTGGACGGAAAACGAGGAACAGAGTGTCTTAACACTAGGTTCACTCTGCCTACCCCTCTGTGTGCGGGATACAGCGTGAAGCTAAAACAACGTGAAAATACAAAAAAATACATACGTGGTTCCATTTCCTTCCCACATCCAAAGTAATTGGGAAGTGGCGTTTGGAAGAAAGGGTGAAATTTCAGTCACGAACCGGGGAGAGAACTCATAAATATTGTAATCGGACGCAAGTGTATTTCGCTCATGATGAAATTTATTTAAATGCCTACTTATATTGGATCCGATGCATAAATGAGTTATTAATATTCCACTGGATTTATGCGTTTGTTATAGTGAACACGGAAAACGTGGGTAAAGGACGTTTTATAGGTGAGATGGAGGTTTAATAATAAATATTGTTGTTTTTTTATTGCTTTCTGTTTTATATTATCACGTAGAAATGAAATAAAAACTATATTTGTGAAAAGAATCCTAAAGTAAAAGATACCTGTGGGCGTATAGAAGGGTTTTTAATAACTGGCTTGAATTAATTAAATACTTATTGTAAGCTTTTTTTTAGGCTTCACGCTGTATTCCTTGCGGGGTAGTCAGAGAGAACGGAGCGCCAAACGCTACGGTCCCTGCATACTTCTTTCGCCACGTCCACTGTCATCAACCACTTCAATACACGCCCCCCGGGGGTTCCTCATGCTTTTTACGTGACCTTCCTCCAGTATCGTCGATACTGTGTTTTCGAAGGTCAACAAGGACAAGTGGAGGACGGAACTACAAATAGCTACGTGTAAGCTTATTAATTCACAATAATAAAATAATAATCAAACATTAAAAATATATAATTATTGTTATATTTTTAATATTAAATAGCTGATCCTATCTCTAATTGAGCGATTTCTTCCTGGCAACCTTAGAGTAGAGGAAAGAATAAATAACTAACACGCAAAGGGGTGCTCAGAATATATTATATGCGGATTTTAAATAAAACGGCAAAACTGACTACTTGACTACTACTAAACGAATTACTAGACTACTACTAAGATGACTGGACAGCTTAAGAAAGTTCTTATTTATATCCTAAAAAGTTAAAATCGCTACATATGTAATTATGATACATAATGATTGGACCTTACATAAAATAATAGCAATTACTTAGCAGTACTTCGTTGCTCAAAAAACTTAACTTTAAGGCACATGAACAATTCCTAAGTATGGACACAACCTTTACAATTTAGCAAGATTGTAATAAATATATGGCAAACTTACTTTCTTCCACTACCACTAATACTGTCTTGTCAATCAGATGACGATATAAATAATGAACATGACTATTTAATGTAAAATTGGTAGGAATTATAAATAATAAAAATGGAAACACGTTTTGCCATTAGTGTCAGAGTGAAAAAATGAAAATTTAAATATGATTATTCCCCTGAGTGGGAATCGACCCCACACCCATCGCTTTACAGTCAGAGGCTTTCGCCGGTACGGCCTTTAAGTCCGATCAAGTGTTAGAAGAAAAAAATAATTACTAGGAAATATTCAGTTGTGAAATACATTCTAGAGATTAATTATGAACGAGTTAAATATAGCAAGTATATAGTGACACTTACGGATAGTAGAGAGAAGTGTCTCAAATCTCAAGCGCTGTTCCGAGCTCGTCTCTCTGCAATGCAGTGGACACCCACTCAATGACTCCATCGAAGTCCATTCTGCAATTTCTCCTCTCATAAACCTTATCTTCATCCTTTCTATAAATCGTCTGGATTTAGAGAATGGTTCTCAAGGCAAGGTACGCATTATTTTTTACATAAAAATGCTAATAAAACTGTTTATACAGAAACCTTATTCATATTAAAAATTAAGCTTTTTCCACACAGCAATGTAGTCAGAAAGAGCCCTGTCAAGACACTCCGTTCTTTCTCCTGTTCGCTCGAAATTATCATTAAGTGTTAAATGGTGAACTCAAGAAAGCGCTTTGTCCAATAATAAACAATCATTACCTCGAATGGGAATCGAATCCACAACCAGACCAGACGCTGTTCCACTGCACCACGATGCTTTATAATTCATATTATTTCTCAAATATTTTTAAATCAAGTTATTTAAAACTTTTCATAAACTTATTAATAAGGATGAAACTACTGAATGCAAGTTCTCGATCTTACTCCATAATGAATGGACGGACATTCATAGAAATTTATATATATAATATACAAACCAGTAAACGAGATTTTACAGTCAAGTTTAGTTTAATTAAAATGTTTTTAGTATAAAAGAAGCTCGCCTTTCAAAAATCGCACTCTAATGGCAGCTTTATCTCGTGACTAAAGTTTTTTATTGCTCCCTGTTATTTGGCAGGCGTTCAGTATTCAAATGAACCGTGGTACCTAAGAGCTACGTCCTTATAAATTAAAATGTCAATTACAATTTGTAATGAGATTTATCTAAGGCTTAATAGGTCGAGCTTTATATGAAGAGGATAAATTATATTATGGTGTCAGAGTGGATGGATGTGAATACTATTGCATGTATTTTCTTTATTCATAACCTGTTAAGTACCTACAGTTATTTATAAATATTATTTTAATGTATACGTAAATAATATTCATATTATTAAATTTTTATTCATATAAATATAAAAATTTATATACTAATCATGTTAATATACTATTTTCTATTTTGTTATATATCAGCGTATCTATAATTATTTATGACATGCCAACAGCACAAGTAATATTGTGTATCATATGAGTTATGTGTACGCAGTTCCAGTTCCGAAACTTGTACTAATTACAGGCACATACAACGTTTATAATTTTCCCGGTAACTAATATACGAGTACATTTAAAGAAAAATTTAAAGTTGGGTTTGCGTTAACAAAATTTAAATTTACAAATACAATAAACTTTTTTTTTAAGAAAGGAAAAGAATTAACTAAACTATACAAATGTAGAATACAATAATAAAACAATAAAACATTAGCGGATTCATACATAAATAACTGTATCAACTATTATAAGAAAAACCGTATCTATAATTATAAGAAAAATTAGCAATACTGCTTTTAATTTTGACCGCTTTGGCTTTCTCCGCTTTTCGCCAGAGTTTTAGACCTCACATTTTGGGTTAACACCGCGCTCTGTATTTAAATTTATATGTTAGAACGTGAAATAAAAATAATCGTTCCCCTGAATAGAGATCGAACACATAACCATCGCATTTACGGTCAGGGTCACCTACTACGCTACCATAACGCAATCATTTTCAATATAAAACTTAAAGAATAAATCAGAAGAAAAAAGCCACTTGACATAATAAAAATAAGTGTACGAAAAAGTAAAAGACAAAAATACAACCAAAATATTATTCTGCCATCCAAAAATAAACCTCAGAATATTATTATATAAAAAAATACTTACCATTCGCCGATTAAGAAAATATAAATTGAATAACCCAAGTATTAAAAGAAACCTGAACTGAATATAAAATGAATAAAAAGGGCATTCGGAACAAAGTAAATAAATCGCGCCTAAGCGATGATTCAGAGAGCGGGCCTAATCCACGAGATAATAAAATTTTAAGGATTTCAATCAGTTTGTTTGTAGGTTAAAAGATTTTTGGATTATATTGGGTAAGTATTTTTTGCAACTTCAAGCTTTTTCTGCATATAAGTTTGTAAGAGAACCTAGTTTTAAGACACTGGTTTCCGCTTTTAAATCGAAATTTAAACAATTGTGTTAAGAGGCAGAATATAAAACTGTATTTTACCATCGTTGGTTAGTGACCATTAGGTAAATATAAATGTATCTAAATATTTAACAAAAACTTTAAAGCTAAAAATAAATACTTTTTAGCCTTCTTCCTATCCTAGTCCTTAGTATCCTAGTTTAGTCCTTTGTCTAAACGTCGACCAATTTACTCCAGGTTTCACAAAGTACCATATTTCAAGCTAAAATTGAAGGAGAATAATAAACAAGTCCTATTAACCACACACAGCTGGCGGCTTTGCTACTAAAAGGGAGCCGGTCTTGAAGGGACCGGCTGAACTACAAGGGCAAACCATCACGAGGGTGAGAGGTCAGGTGACGTTTTAAGATTAGCAGCGTTTTAAATGTGCCACGTGTTATATATAACACGTATGGAAATTATTATTTGTGTTGATACAAAACTGATTAAAAAAATAAATAAATCAGTATACTTGTAAATATAAAATACTGGACTCTTTAAGAAACTTATAGGAACAAGTTTAACAGTCGTATAAGTCTTCGAAAAAATCTTTTAATAACCAATATTATATTAAATAACAAAAGGAACGGACCATAACTTCGTTCCGCAGTGAATTAAATAAAAAAAATATGACAGATGTGACCTTAGTTCTTGCTCAAAGGAATTTATAAAAAAAAAATTTTTGATGGCGTTCGGTAGGTTTTAATGGATAGTCTTTTGGCCTACATCTGTCTGTTTGGAGTCCGACATAGCCTGTTATAGTTGATATAGTTGTATGTAGCTGTTGATATAATTGATAGGTGCCTATACACAATCAGGCAAGCAATGAGCGAACGTGTTCACATTATAAAACGGCAAAAAGCAAAAGTGCACAACACAAAAAAGGAACGACTTCAAGAAAATGAAGTAAGTAAGTGGAAATAAAGACAAAATACAATAATACAAACGTAGGACAATCAATGAATGAAGAACAGAAACCACAATGTTTTTGTTATCGATGAAAGTATAAAAATTATGCAATACTTTCATAAGATGAAACTCCTTGTTCTTCGAGAACAGGATAGAAAATCTATTTAAGCGTGTTTCTTTAATTAGTTAATTTCTTATTAATAACTCAGTAGTTATAAATAGTGAAGATAGTGGAAATATTTCATATTTATTTCGTTCCGCTGTCGAGGCAAAGAGCGGCGTTAAGTTCTGCTACATAACACGCAATGCCTCCAGAGTTCGGCGGAAAATGTGTAACGGAGTGTCTTACACTAGGTTACCCCTGCCTACCATGCTGTGTGTGGAATGAAGCTAAAAAAATCAACTAAACTCTATCAACTTTATATAAACCAATTTCCTATCAAGTATGTGTGTCGACTTTTAAATAGAGATCGAATTCACAACCATTCCACACAAGCAACATTCTCACCTGCACTATAATGGCGTTTTTAATTTAATTTTTCATTATAACCTCTAGATACTATTAAAACATTAACCCTCTTAACAAAATCCATAGTCATTTACCGGAATTCAAAACGGCGATTACAAAAAGTCATTCTTCGTTTTATAATGACGTCAAGAAGCTAAATTTCATTTTTCCTAATGAATAATATTCTTGAACTGCCACCGTATATCTTGGAATCCCTAAAATAATGGCTACTTGCTGCTTCCTTTAGTTGAGGCGAGTTGAGGAAATGGGAAATATTAAATTTCTTATAGCTTTTGGTTTTAAAAAAAATTTTTTTTGGTTTCATTCCCTCTATATGTATATATAACAAGTATACGCAAGTTGTATTTTAAATAGTAGCTTAATTAAAAACAATCTATGTAAATTAGTTAATGAATGATTAAAACAAAACTTATACTATTTAAACTTACTTTCAATGAGAAGCGAAGTATCTCCATGGTTCATTATAAAAAAAATCTTATTCATAACCCACATAGGCACGACCTTTAGCGGAAATATAAAAATATAAGCGACCATTCACATAAAAATTAGGTTTACAACCAGCAAGCACTGGAACGCTAGAACAGTGCCCAACTGAGACTAATGTCCTTTATCTTAATAGGAATCTCGGCTTCATAATGTCCAACTCATCAACGTTTCCAAACCTCCTTACCCCCTAGCACCCCTAACACCCCCTAAGACCCCCTAAGACCCCCAACGCTGATAGTGTCGTTTTTTTAATAACCACACTCCGTTAAATCTGAATGGACTTTGTAATTACTATACTTAGGTTTTTTCGTTTAAATTGAGTCTTGCTAAAGACTAAATTTTGCAAAATCATTAGAAGCATTGGATAATGATCTCTGAATAGGTAAGTATGGCTAATTACATTTGTAGACGTTCAAAAATATTAAATTAAATTGAATTTGTAAGTATGTACCTTTTATAATTCGTCCGTAAATTGTATTAACTTTCAAATGTCACGTTCTACAAAATTATTTTTCTATCATAAATTGTAGCTTTATGTTAAATACATTCGTTTAATTGACAAAATATATATTTTTAATTTTATGGCGCCAAAAGTTTCAATAGATTATAAAAATTGTTGTTAATTAAAATAAATTATGCTTTCTGTTGGTATAGTTTTTGAAGTACTTTCTTCAACTGCTTAGAGTACATCATTATACAGCCAATTATAAATAAATTGTAAAAATAATAATAAAGTAGTATTTTTCTATTTACCTGTTCATATAAATTAATAAAATGTTCGTTATTTAATATTATTAAATATAACAAAATTACTATGCTAATTATTAAAATTCACAAAGTAAAACAGCCTATAATATTTTGTTATGGATGTACATTACATTGTAGGTGAATACTGAAAAGCATTTATTAATTATGTAAATAATTTTATAATTATAATGCTGCTATAAAATAATGCAAAATAACTCTTGAACTAAAAACATAGGTCTGTATGAATAAATTAACATAAATTGCAATTATAATATTGAGGCATAGTGGGACAACATAGAATTTTTATTGCTTCGATTTTGAATTCGATTTCCACTCGAACGAAATTTGTAATATTTAATTCATTTTATAAAATTATTTTAATTCATAAACATTTCTGTTTTTGTAAAATAGAACGAAAGATATATCCTGTTTAGAACATGTTTTCTTAAATAAGTCCGTGTAATGAAAATACCTAGAGACAACTAGACATCGGTCTCAAAACCATAATGAGTAAGTTTGATTTGGCAAAGATAGAAAAAAATATGACAAATTAACTTTAAATTAATTACAGACTACATATTAAAGTCAAGGATAATTATACAATTATATGCACACAAAAGCACATAAGCATGATAGTTGAAATACAACATTTTATTTTGTTGTTCGCCAAAAACTATTATGTAGGTGGAAAATCAAATGACGTACTTTTATTTATTTAATTGCAAATGATATATGTATTACATAGTAAATAAATAAGTATTTAAAATAAATAAGAAACAATTGTAATTATGTATATAATTATTCGTATAAATCTAGAAATTCACAATAAAAATAAAACAAGTGTCGGTAAAGCAGTTAAGCAACACATGACACTATTGCAAAAAGCGACATCTGTTATAGTATTTAAAATTTACTATGTGGAATTTTTATAGTTCGAGTAGCATTGCGAAATTTTGAGGTTCATACACAAACTTATTTTTAAACGATAAAAATTCTACTAATAGAAAAGAAATATTCAAAATCTAATTTACTCAAAATATATAAATCAGGGTTTTGTATAGATAGCTCATTTATTTTATATAAAAATATATTTTATTTCATAAGAATGTGTCGCTGTCTAGCGTAAATAAAGGTAAACTATAGCGCCATCTGTCAGCGTTTATATCAAAACAAATCGTAGTTCCTGTTTGTTCCGTAGCGCTCAGAACCCAAACAATGAATTCCAACATGGTGGCAATGTGGTACACAGTTTGAAAATGCAGGCCGTGTCATGCTTTGAAAAAAATCATTTTATACTGGAATTTGGTGGAAAATGTCGGACCCTAAACGTGCTAATCTTATAACAGTGAGTGGTGCAAAAAGTACACTTAACAAATTGAAGGAAACAGTGAGATTAACTATAAATTTAGACGAAAGCAACGAAAAAGCATATCCAGAGTTGGATTACAAGGGTCTAGTCAGAGCAGTGCTGGTAAGTTATAACAGAAAATCATAGTAATTTACGCAACCATACTGGTTTTTCAGCTCTTTGTGTTATTGGGAATCGTGTGAAAAAACACGAGAGCGATACGTCGTCGCGTTTGGCGGCTAAAGATGGTTGAAAACCGAACTCTTAGATTTTGCTTAGGATATTTTTTGCTTACGTTACATAGCTTTGCATTAGGTTTGTTACATGATTTTGCGTCCACGGGCCGTGCGAGAAGCCCAGATATCGGTCGCCATGTTTGCAACAATCTAAGAAGAACGTCAACCTAGGACATCCTTTACGTGGGCAATGTTTTGATCGCTCACTAGACGCGATTATCGGAATTTTATACATTAAATAAATAACATATTAATAAGAATGCACTAGAAACATTATAATGATTAATTGATGACGAGACCGGTGAATTATTATGATAGGTAATCGAGCGAAAGTAGTAGTGTTGGATGACCTAGGTTAACCCGCCTATGCACTGCTTCCGGCAAAAGGGCCTATTTTTAGGTTACTTTCTAATTACGTACAATTTAACATTATTTATGCGATTTTTATCGAGACATATGTTTCCAATTATATTCCATTGAACAGTAAAAGTAATACAGATAGTGTTATGATGTGAGCGTATGCATTATATATACAAATGGCTGACGTATATAAAATTGTGGGAATGTATTTTTTAAACATATTTCAATGATATATTATGTAAATATATGTAATATGATTATGTTAATGTTATTATACGGGATTCATCCCGCGTTTTTGGCGTAAACATTGTAGTTTGATGCATTTAGTTGGCAGAACTGTTAGCATCGTTTGCCGACCTTTGAGTGTAAAACAATGTTAGATATTAACTTTAATCGATAGGTCTCACAATTAGTGTTTAGGTTATGTTATGTATTATACATATATTTTATATTTATTTGTGTGTGCGTGCGATAATTATACACTAATGTTGTGACTTTACTTGACGTATGAGGTTATTTTGTGTATAATCCGCGTATTCGTGTATACATTGGCGTCGTATTACGCTTTTTATACATTTGTAATGATAAGTTAATGACCGCTTTAAGGGAAAGTCGTTTTTTTTTGTCATTTTTATTCTATTAATACTAAAAAATGATATTTAGTGCCATTTATGAATGTCTTATAGCTTATTTTAAACTGAAATGGTTTTAGCATTTCAATATTATGACGTGATTATCTTTTTGTTGAATATGTTTATTTGTTTCGTAAAGGTTACTTTAGAATAGTTATTATCTTTATCTTTGCACCTTGTGAGATAGTGAGATAAGGGAACCTACTTTGTTTTTTTTAAATGACTAGTGTATGTGTATGGTTTTGTCTGTGTTTTTCCTTATTTATAAATTAATATTTTATGATTGTTTTTTAAATTGATTGATATTGATTTATATGTATAATTTTACGTTATATAATTAAGTATAAATTTATTTTAATTTCATATTTTTTAAAATTATTTTATTAGTTAATTAAATATACAGTTTCATTTTTTATTTTAACAAATAATTATTTATATAATTATTTTTTTCTTGCTTGACTATTGTTTTAAGTTTTATAGGGGTTAAATATGAAAGACCTTTTTGTTGTTTATATTTTTGTCTTATTTTTATGAAGCATAATTATAATAATTTAATAACTTTATGAATTTATTGTTTATTTTTTTTTATTGAGTTTTATTTTCTAAATATATTTGTTTTACAGTTTTAATATTGTTGTTAGATAACATTTGATTGAAACATAATAATCGAAACAAGTTGGTTTATAGTTTACCTGTTATTGATTGTGTAAAAGATAAGGAGTATTAAAATTATGTTGATTCTAAAGTTAATTATTAATTCCTTTTGAAGGATTCTGTTTATACATTTTTTGAATGTGACAATTTTTTTTATATGAAAGTAAATGTTTTTGTTAACAGTTGCAATAAAATGCTATGACTAAATTGTTATAAAAACTTTTTAAATAGGTTGATCAACA
Organism: Dryas iulia moderata; assembly: GCA_019049465.1. Classification (NCBI taxonomy): domain Eukaryota; kingdom Metazoa; phylum Arthropoda; class Insecta; order Lepidoptera; family Nymphalidae; genus Dryas; species Dryas iulia. Next base: position 3,979,902 of record CM032440.1, read on the forward strand.
ATAAACATAAATGCCTTTTGCTATAAAATAATGTCACTATGTGAATCACACTTAGTATTCAAGGTCTTTGCGAAAGGATTTTGCCTTTCTGTTTGTTTACGGCTACTCAATCTGACTTACTCCATATTAAATTCTATATAATTTTATAATATTTTTTCTTATTTGTTTTGTTTAATAGATTTTTTTATTATAATAGGAATGTCTATATTGAATTAATATTATGTTAATAATTATTTTTTGTTCTATTTACCTTGTTTACATAATGATTACAATTATTTATTGTGTTATATAGGAGTAAATGCATAATGCAAATTAGGCCATCTGACTGTAATCTTTGGTAGTTGTGGGTTTAATTCCTACTTGGTAATATGATCAAAATTTAATTATTTCCCTTTATCTGATTTGGTCAACAGAATAAAGCGTAGCATTTGTTTTTTTCCAGTCCACACCTAGTATATCGATTTCGGACCGAAATTTAAATATAAAGTGTATACTTTACATAAGGTTCTTTTTGAACACCCTGCTCGGTGGAAAAAATTGAAACTAAAAAAATATATTAAATGCTACCTACACCTATATGTGGATGTTGTCTAGTAACTATTTTCTATTAAATTTCTTAAATAATTATTTAAGAAAAATTTAGGTACCAGAGTAAAGAAATGATTCAAATATAATCATTCCCAAGTGGGAATCGAATCCACAACCATGGTTACAGTCAGACTTCCCACTGCCAAGTTATTATTACATACTTATTATCTAAAACAAACAACTTACTAATTGTTGAATTCTCATTCTCTTGTGAACTAAATGAACACTTTTTTCTTACAGTATATCTCACAGTAATTATAAAATGTTGAACCAGTTTAGTTAATATTATTTTCTATTGAGAGTGCAATAGAATATTAATAATTAATGGTATCTAAATTACATATAAACTTTTAGTGGAGTTTTTTTTCTTGGTATTAAGGAAAATTATGAGTTTAAAGTGAAAAGAAGTTATGGCCACGCACACTCAAATATATAAAATGTTGGTTTGACAAAATGAGATTTCTTTATAGTATTTAACCATAGTGGAAGAAGATCTATAATATAATCAGAAATATATGCTTGGTGGGATGCATTAAGTTATGAAACGGGCCACAGGTTGCTCACCCCTGGTCTAGATAAAACCACAGTCTTCAGCATTGTTACTTCTTTAAGCTCTATATTAATGATATAAGTATAATAATTTAAGTGAATAATGTGTTAATTATATAATAAAGTATATTTTTATGTATTTAAATAGTATTTGTTTTTATTTTAGGGTAAAGAAAAAAGATTAAATGGCACCACACCAGCAGTTGACAGTTTCTACGACAATGATGATGATGTTAAAAGGAAAGCCAGGGAGTTTGAAAGAAAATATGTAAGTACTTTAGACTATTTGTTAATAGTGGACTGTGGAAATATCCACACTCTTAACCAGTCTAAAAAGTATAATAAAATATAAGAATATAATCCAATACATAAGTATCGAGCTATTTTTAGGAACTACTTATTTATAAATAGTTATGTCTTAATACTTAGTATAAACAAAGTTTATTTAGTTGAAGGAAAATTGAAATGTAACAGTTCAGATTTTGTTAATAAAAATGCCCATGTTTTTTTAGTGTTTAAGAAAATGAACTTAACAATATCTAGATTTTATTTACAGCAGCAAATATGTTTTCATCAATCATTTAAACATTTTGCCACTAAATTTTATTACCTTTTCTGTATTTAGGTAATATGCAATAGCAAAATGCTTATAGTAGTCAGTCTATGTTTATTTTGAATAAAGTTGCTAAATAAATAGGAATTGGGAATTGAACTAATTTTTACAATCCTCTTGACCTATTTATGTGTAATAATTTTAAATTACTTTTTATTTTAGTGAAAAAGTTTTTTTTTTTCCAAAAGACGCAGGTTCTAATCCCACTGCATTCATATTGTATACCTTTTCTTAAAAATGTTTTTTAAAATGTAAAGTAAGAAATCCCTGACCTGAAGCCAATTATTATTATAATATACTTATGTAAAAATTACTAACTTACGACTTACATATATAGTTTTTTGTGTGAATTTTATTTTAATTTTATTAGTTCTTTAGGTTGATTATTTGAGTAAATAATTTTTATGAACCAGTTTTATGTTATTGTTCTTTTCTTAAATTTTGACTTTGATATGAAGCATTTGTATAATTCTTTTCTATATAAAAGCGACGTTAGCAACGATTTTGTTATTATATATAGAGTTAGCATATGAGATATATTATGTAACAATGTATGTAATATATTACAAAGTATTGTACTCGATAGTGTGTAAGCTACACTAATATAATAAAGAGATAAACGTTTGTGAGTTTGTTTGTTTGAGTCGAGTTTGATCGAATCGATTTCAAAAAATCAGAAGAAAAAGCGCTACGCATTATTCATATAATGGAGAATGTTAACTAATTTTTATTATTAGCATTCCATATTCTATGTCAAAAATAAAAAATACTAGTGAAAGAATTACTTCGATACGTCAATTAGTTTCCGAGTTATAAGTAAAACAAGTTGTAACTGGCCGGTGAACGTGTGACGTCATCCTACAACACGCTCATTCTGGCACACTCAATCCGCTCGCAGTCGCGCGCCCGTTAGTTTTAATTATACTTAAATACTTTTTAAAATGTCTTTAACACTTTCCTTCTCTACTTCTATAACGCAGGCACCAGTAAGCGCGCCAGGCGAGGCACCAATCATGGGCCAGTCATTCTTAAAAAAAAGATCAGATTCTGCTATTTTTATATTGTGTTTCTTTTGTTGTACACTGAGCAACTTCGTGCATTTTTGAAGCTGGTATACGTCCGTAGCGCATCTCAAACCACAAATTTGGATCTGATTGAGCTGTTGTACCCTCTTTTACTTGAAAACATCTTGATTCCGTCATTTCGTTCTTACAAAATGTTATAAAAGTTTCGACGTCAAAATCAACACAGGATTTTTTGAAATGATTCAATTATGAATGGATCTATCTAAATATATCTTATCAACTTCTTTTTTTCACATATAAAATGTGAAAGTGTGAAACACTTTATTTCAAGTTCCCTGAGTTTTAATGTTAAACCATTGTCAAAAATACTTTTCCATTCTGACCGGCTTCATGAAGTATGTACCAATACCACTTGTACCAAAATCTGTAGCTTCAAATCAAAATCATTTTCGGTGTGGTACCAATACCTGAGTGCTTAGATTTTTTCAAATAACACTTGGTAGCATTCGTTGAAGGCTCGTCACTTCGACGATGTAGCCACATTAAAAATGCTATACTATAGCATATAGCTATGCTATATGTGTACAGCCACCTCTTCTGGCGGCACAATCACCGCAAGTTTCATTTAAAACTTCTTGATTCTTTTTATTGCATTCTGAACTACAATGATAAGGTGTGGTACGTACACGGTGTTCTGGCGTGATTCTCCATTTAACCGTACATACATCACCTACTCTTTTTACTTTAACATAACCTGTTGGTTATGTTCAAGTAACCGTTGGCGATGACCGGTTTCAAATAAAAATAATTATATACATATGCCATACATATGTTAGTAAAAAATCAAATAAATAAAAAAGTTTAGTACATCTAAGTACGTAAGGCCATTTTTTTTAGAAAAACAACACAAACATAAAAAGGTTTAGTTCATCTATAAGTTCATCCGAGGGAAACGTGGGTGAAGCTGCTGGCGGAAGCTAGTATGCAATATATACATATGTACCTACTTACATATAGCTACAGACTACATTTCTTTGTCTTAAAGTTATTTAACGTAAAATTTGTAAGATATTTTGAACAGATAAACTTTTAAACATAACTATTACGGAAAGTTTATATTACTTAGCTTTGCATTTTTATTCCTCACATTTCGGCGGCAACAAAATCACTGTTTGTCGATAAATAATGCGCAACCATTAATCCATTTATTTTAAGTAGATTATCCCTTTTTCGAATCCTTCATCCATTTTATTAATCGAATAATATTTACCATTATTAGACTACTAATATAATAACGCGGACGAAGACACAACAAATCCTACACCTACTATAACAGTGTTGCAAAATGACGTCACAAGCGGTCAAGTGGCTTTTAGCGGGAGTCGATATTTTTCGAAACTTTGAACGCCTATAAAATCAAAACTACTAGATATTTTTGACTAAATCAAACTAATGTATTTGTATACTTCTAAGCTTTACTGAGACAAAATTTCAAGTGAATTGGCATACCTAGTAACATTATCCATTGTATAAAATTTAGTTTGTCATTTAAGCGAGAAAGCAGGCAATAAAAATAAACAAAATCGCTATAGTCATGTAGTTTATGCGGCTTATTAAAGAACGCGTATGTTATTTTGAACAGTCATATCTACGACATTTAGAAGAAGTAGGGCCCATGGTTTAGCGGTTTGAGCGCTTGGACGGTTTGCAAGAGGCGCGGGTTCGAATCCCGCTGCGTTCAAATTTCCATACGTTTTCTAAATGTCTTTGTCGATTTCCTAAGTGTGTGAATAACATATTTAGGAAATTCGAAAAGACATTTAGAAAACTCATTTGCTAGTTAACTCTGATACAGTCAACCAGCCAATGAGACTTTATGAGTGACCGAGACAACACACTATACATAATGGAGTCATTAGTATTTGCCTCTCACCCTTCTCTCTGCTCTCCTCCTCTTACCACTAGTCACTCCCTAAAAGTCCTTTCTGCGACGCCTATTGTAGCTACGTTCAGACCTTTCAAGTTAGAGTGCGTGTGATATAAATAAATAATAATATATTTCAGGGTGGTCAAAGCACGTATGGCAAGAAGAGTGGTACACTTAAAAATAAATTCGCAGACATCGGAGCTGGATACGACATCAGTGATTCCTTTATCGACAATAGTGATGCGGTTAGTAAAAGTTGACATATTTATTTATTTTTTTCATCCTCACGCGTAGTGCCAGTCGTGGCCCAGTGGCACAAGCGCGTAACTGTAAACGACTGGGTGTGGGTTCGATTCCCATTCGAGAAGTGGAAATTATATTTCCATTTTCTTCGCTCTGGTGTCGAGGTAAAGCGCGGCGGTAAGTTCCGCCACTTAACACGCAAGCCTCCGAATTTGGCGGAAAGGCGGCGGAACGGAGTGTCTTAACACTAGGTTCTCTCTGCCTACCCTGCTGTGTGTGGGATACAGCGTGAAGCATAGTACCTACCATAAGCAGAGAGAATGAAGTGTCAAGATACTCTGTTTTGGATTTGCATTTTTCGTCTGAATACCGAGACATTGCGTGTTGAGTGATGGATGCTAAGCTTTATTTGTCACGAGAGCGGAGAAATGAAAATAATTTAAATATGTATATATTTAATCTGTAATAATTTTTGTCTTTGTACTAAATAGGAATCGAACCCCTAACCATCATTGACAAAGTCAAACGCCATGTTATATTATCATTGTTGACTTATTATTTTATTTTTTGCTTTTAACGTTTTCTCCGCCTGTCGTACAGTCTAAGGGCATTAAGTATAGAATAGCAGAATTTAAACCCACGGTTGGTTTAAACAGAGCGGAAAGAAGGATAATATAATTAGTATTACTACTTGTCGAAATTAACCCCCGATCCTAGCGGATATGGTATGGTATCTAATGTTATTATTCCTTCAGCTTCATGGTTTACCCGCTTAGCAATCTAGTTAGATAGAATATAGTATCAAAACACTTCCCTCTCCACTCTGTCAAACATCGAGACATCATGTATTGAGTGGCGGACCTTAATGCCGCACTTTGACTAATCAGTGCGAAAAAATACGAATAATTTTCCAAGTGGGAATCGAACCCAAAATTCATCGTTTACACAGCTGCTGCAATAGTCTAAAGATATTATCTTTACATAGTATAAAGCAAACTCGCTTCCCGCGTCTGCCTGTCTGTATAATATGCTTAAATATTCAATAGTACGCAACGGATTTTGATGCGGTTTCTTTTAATATATAGAATGATTCAAAAGGAAGATTTATATCAGTAATTCTCAAACCGCACCGTCTCGTGCCGCGCCACTTTTATGTGCCGCCAAATTTTGCAAATATATAATAATGTTAATATTATTAAATTATATCATTTCAAATCTTCTTTTTTGTGTGCCTCCAAATTTTGAAATCGTTAAATATGTGCCGCAACAAAAAAAGGTTGAGAATCACTGGTTTATATGTATGATACATGCATAATATAGTAGAATAACACTAATAATTTTAGAGGTTTCTAATGTGATGTCAATGTGCCTATAGTGAAATAGTTGTGTAGTTGACACAGGCGAAGCCGCGAGCAAGCCACTAGTGATAAATAAATAATAAAAGCTTTTTCCTATATTCCAGTACGACGAAAAGATAATTCCAGGTGTGGATACTAAACATGGCGGGTTCCACATACACAGCGGCTCGCTGGAATACATACCCGTCAATGAAGTGGGACAAAACTTTAGGGATAATAGAAAGGTATGTTAGTTTTATTCCTTCACTCTTTTCCGGTATAGGAGGGGAGGATAGAACCTAGTGTCAAGACACTCCGTTCTCCGCTTTCTGCCTGTAATCGAAACATTGTGTATTCAGTTTCACATTGTATCCCTCATACAGCATGGTAGGCAGAGGAAACCTAGTGTTAAGACACTCCCCACGCACCGCCGAATTTTGGAGGCATTTAGTGTTAAGAGGCGGAAGTTAACGCCGCTCTTTGCCTCGACACCAGAGCGAAGGAAATAGAAATATTAAATATTTCCACTCCTCTATTGGAAATCGAAGCGACAATCAGTCGCTTCACAGTCACACTGTGCCTCTGCGCCACGACTGGTCCCTCAGTGATGGAACATAACGCATCGCTTTGTTTTATATACCAGAGCGTAAAATGAACATAATACAATCTTTCCCCAAATGGGATTTGAACTCGCAACCATCTCTTTACAGTCATGCGCTATCCATCTGTGCCACAATGCTTGTATGCGGAATACCAATACATACTATCATGCTACCGAAATCTTACTATCGCCCAATATCAATAATCGAAAAACTGATTCTAATCCAAAAATTGCAACCTTAGATTGATCTAGCAATCAATTTTTTGAGTAAAGTAAAGATTGAACAAACAATTCTTCTATTGGTTATTGCAAATAACCAATAGAAAGAATGGAATTTTCACAATTGATTTACTCAAAAAATCAATCTAAGATTGCAGGTCCCTGATTAGGATGGAGAACCAACTATGAGCTGTATTATTTAAAACAGACATCCGAGAAAAATTTTCACCAGCATATTGTGGGGAAGTTTCTTTTAGATTGTGATCAATTGGATTTTTTTTATTATATATATTTAAAAATATAGAATATTATTTAGCACAATAAAAATAATGGCTGTAAGAACAATATTTCAAATATTCGTACAATATACATTGTATATGTCGTCGTTATATTGTATAATTGACGATTTCATGAACTCGTTGACTATATTATGAAACGGTCGCAGTTCACGAAACGACCAATTATCGTTTGGTCATATCATGATAACGTTTAACATATTATCAACGTAACGCGTGGCTACTTCATGAAATCGTCGATATTGTTTGACACAATCGTCAAATAATTACTCCAACAGCCGATATAGGCGCTAGGAGCGCTTTTTCATATATCAGCTGTTCGTAACAAAGCTAAAACTTTAGTTTTAAATATATTTTTTTATCAAAAGCAGAATTTACTATCCGTTTATTTTAAGTAAAAATTATGTCACACTCGTGTTGGAATCAAACCCGCAACCAGTCGCACTTCGTGCCTTAGCGCCACAACTGGCCTCAATTTATTTATTGCTTTATATATTTTTTGTCTACACACAGAGACGCAAACTATCCAGCAGTAGTAGCAGTAAGGCTTCAGACACGTCATCAGATTCTGATAGTCAAGATGCAAAGGAAACCCAGGGTATAGCCAATGGGGTTGACTCGCATGACACTGAACATAGGAAGAAGGTATGTTTTGTATGGTTGAATGGGAAAATCCTTTTTTTTTTGAAAATGTATGTATATTTTTTGTTTGTGCCCAGTCGTGGCCCAGTGGCACAAGCATGTGACTGTAAACGACTGGGTTCGTTTCCCACTCGAGGAGTGGAAATTATATTTACATTTTCTTTGCTCTGGTATCGAGGTAAAGCGCGGCGTTACGTTCCGCCACTTAACACGCAAGCCTCCGAATTTGGCGGCGCGTGGGGAACGGAGTGTCTTAACACTAGGTTCCCTCTGCCTACCCTGCTGTGTGCGGGATGATATAGCGTGAAGCTAAAAAAAAAAAAAAATATTTTTTTTTGGTGACATTTGTGTACCTTGAAAAACGTTGTAGTGCTTTTTTTAATATTTTAAGTGTTCATTTTACACTTGGGAAATTAAAAAACATGTTGTTTTTAGAAAACATGTAAATTTTGAATGCATGGTAGAATCGATAAGGAAGTGTGCCTCTTAGAAACCATTCTTATAAACTGTTAACTGTTTAATTTTCATATGAATATTTTTTTGTGTATTTTAAAAACATAAAGATATGTGAGGCACAAAAGTCACTGTTATCGCTATACAGCGATCTCTTCTAGATAACTTTTAAAATTAAAAGATTTGTAAACTTATACTATTATTGTATATGGGTATATAAGTATTGTATATGGGTATATAGTAAGGGTTTGCCAGGCGTGAATCCATACTTCCTTACTAATATTATAAATGGGAAAGTCTGTCTGTTTATTACGCTTTCACGGCTAACCTACCGGTCCGATTTGGATGAAATCCGAAATGAATATAGTTGAAGATTCAAAGTTCAACATAGGCCATGTTTTTTCAAAATTCCAAGTAATGTATTGTAATAGAACGAAACAGCTAACATCTATAGTAGTGTAGTTTACGCGGGTGAAGTTGACATATCAAAAATACATATTTTACAGAGCAGACATTTTCAAGTATAATTTTAATAGATAATTTCTGTTTCATATTATTTAAATATTTTTTATGTTAAATTTGTTCGCTTTATTAGTGTAATTTTTCAGTTAATTTATTCACCCCTATAAATTAATTGTAGTTAATCGAAGCTAATTAATATTTTCAAAAGTAAATATGCCATTCGAATTATCAATCTTTTCACGCCTGGTGTGAATATATATCATGGTGTAAATTTCCAACCTTTAGGGGTTGATTTTTGAAAAAAAAACCCTATAAAGTTCCTGGATCTTCCACTATTTTCATACCGAATTCCATCAAAATTGGACCATTATGATAGCGAAACAGACGGACAGATTTTCGCATTTATAATATTCGTATGTCCATATGATATAACTTATAAATAAATTTGTATAAAGTATGGACCGAATATATGTAAAAAAACATATTAACGTATGGTTTATTTACTCATCATTATTCTAATCCTATGATTTTTCTATCCTAGAAGAGTAAAAGCAGCGACAAAGAGAATGCAAAGAAGATAAGAAGGGCAGACTCCTCAGCTCCCACTTCTGGCAAGCAAACTTCCGATGGTATGTAGTTATTATTTAAAATTATATTTCAATCGTAGCGCATTGTGATATATCTATGTTAATGCGATTGGTTGTGGGTCCGATTCCCATTCGAGAAAATTTTTATCAGTTTTCTACTTTGGATATACAAAACGCAGCGTTAAGTTCCGCCAAATTTCCAATATCTTTATTTTATTGCATCGGAAAAATAAGTCTAGTTCAATACATTAGTATTAGAAATTATAATTGAGAAGATAAAATAGCATCTCTACGCTTTTTCTCGCTGACAGTCAGACAGGACCTATTGTCAAGACACTCCGTCCTCTTCTTTTTGCCCGAAATCGAAACGTTGCGAGTTGAGCGACGAAACTCAACGCCGTGCTTCGTCTTAGGTACCACAGCGAAGGAATGAAAATTAAAATACAATCATATCTTCGAGTAGGAATCGAACCCACAACCATAGCTTTGCAGCCGTACGCTGTCTCACTGCGCCATGACATCCTCATTAATATACTTACAGTCGCCTCACAGTATATATACTATAATATTTTATTTATCCGACAACATGTTCTGTGCTTTGCTAAAAACAGTGACATACATACTATAGGAACAAGAAATAAAAATAAACTTGTAACGCCACGTTATCGTCTCCAAAAGGTAAATAAATCTTTTATGGGTCGGAGTATACGCATATATAATAAAATTCCACAGCTTGTTTTAGATTTACCACTAGAGAAATTCAAAATCTTTGTAAAAAATACTTTAATAAGTAAAGCTTATTACTCTGTAGAAGAGTATTTAAAGGATAAAAATGCGTGGGATTAATCTGATAAAGTCCAATGCCGGTTAGCTACCATTGTATCAAATAATAAAATTGTAACTTATATATTTGAAAAGAGCAACTGTTGAGTTTCTGGCCGGCTCTTCTCAGCAGAACTGCCTTCCGAGTCGGTGGTAGCTTTATGTACATTTGACGATTCAAAAGTGCTTTCAAAAGTCTATTTGAATAAAGATATTTTGAATTTGAATTTTGAATTAAAGAGTATAAAAAATAACATTTTTCTTTTCTCAACAGACAATGCTCAAGGCGACGGAGAAAGCGACTCGAGGTCATCAGACTCTCTGACGTCCAAACCTGCACCGAGCTCGGAGAATGCAATCACTTCGGATAGTTCACGGTAAGTATTGTCATTCGCTTTTAGCTTCACGCTGTATCCCGCAGAGTGAATCTAGTGTTAAGTCAAAGTGAAATAATTTTATTCAAAATACATACTTCATTTAGGGGAAGAATGAGTAATTGAAATTTTACATTAAAAAAAACTTTCTTATTACGAGTATTTAATTTTGATTGTTTGATATTATTCAACTTTACATTTTTCCTACACCAAGATTGTGGGAAAGAACCTAGTTAAGAAATTCCACTCTCCACTTTCCGCCTAAAATCAAAACTACGTGTAGAGTGACAGAACTCAACACCGCGCTTTGTTTAACCAAAGCGGTATCATAAAAATAATTGAAAATATAATTATTTAACAATTGATGATCTTACCGACGAACAATAATTCATATTTGTAATATGTTATAATAATAATAATAAAACCTTTATTATTATTATTTAGTATCAATACTTTTTTTTTAGTTTCACGCTGCATCCCGCACACAGCAGGGTAGGCAGAGGGAACCTAGTGTTAAACACTCCGTTCCCCACTTTCCGCCGAATTCGGAGGCTTTGCGTGTTAAGTGGCGGAACTTTTTTACCTCGACACTAGATATTACCACTCCTCGAGTGGGAATCGAACCCACAATCAGTCGTTTACAGTCACACGCTTGTGCCACTGGGCCACGACTGGCCACAAGTTTTGAGTATTAATAATAATAATTAATAATATTACTTCAGGGACACGGAATCGAAAGAGGAAATGAAACAACTGCCATCGTCAGTGAATCAACTCTTAGAAGAGTTTGAGGTTCTAAGTCGCCAGCTCAGCAAAGAAGATACTAAAATTGAACAGTGCGTTGGCAGGTAATAAAGAAAGTCTTATCATATTTTAATTATACTATAATATGTTGAAGTTTTGTTATAATATTTTTTTACTGTCCAGGATTTGAACCTGTGCTACTTATATAGTTTCTAAGTAGTTAAAGCCAGGAAGGAAATTTATTATAACTTGTTGTTATGATTATTTATTAAGGGAAGCGTTAAAGTAAATTCACTTTAAAATTTTACTGTAAACATGGTCATTCTGCCAAAATAAATATATGTTACAATTTGTTTATATACTGGCTGATTAAAAAAGACGAGTTTTCTATCAATCTTGTAAGCTACGTTTTAAGTATTAGTAATAATAATAAAATGTGAAAAAGGAAACGGAATATATGTAACTCATCCACTTTCACGGGTTGACTGGAATAAATCTCTTTGAAAGATAAGTCCACCATTGTTAACAAACAAATTTATTTGCTGTCTCTGTATTATTTTCAAAAAAATATGATATTTAAAAATATATATACATATGAGACATATCCAAACGCTATAATAAAAAATAATTATACATTGACGGTGCAATTACGAATGGTCTGGCTAAATTTTTAAAGTTATAGTAAAGTAATTTTATTGAGAAATAAGTAAGTTAATGGCTCACACTTTAGAAGAACCGGCGTAAGAAACTCCGCGGTACTCGTTTTTTTTTTTTTTTTTCAATTCAATTGTAATTTATAGATTTATTACTGACAGTGATACTTTTGTAATAGTCTGAAGTGAACATTTAATTGTCACGGACGTTATCTTTTATATTTTTTTTAATTAGATCCTCGTGGCGTAGTGGGACAGCAACTGACTGTAAACACGATGATTCTGGGTTCAATTCACACTTGAGGGAATGATAATTTAATTTTTTAATTTTTCGGTCTGTTACCAAATACAATTCCTGGAATTCAGACAATGTTTGGAGAACAGAATATCTTCTTATCTAGATTAACTCTTAATACAAAAAAAAAATCATCTAGGTACCTACTTTTTTCATATATTTTGTTCTCTAACATTTCAGCTTAGAGCGTGCGTTGAACAAGGCGAGTGCGAACGAGAACGTGCGTCGTATCACTTGTAACTACGTAGCTAAGATGCTCAACGTCACTGCGGATAACAAGCTGCTGCTGAGACTGAGGAATAGCGATACACTGCCACATACTAATGATACTAGTATGTATATGTTATTGTGTGTATATTATATATTGTTAGACTTCTAAGTGTTATGGGTTCGATTCCCAGTCAGGGGATTGATTTAAATTATTTTAATTATATTTATAAATAGCTTCACGCTATATCCCGCACACAGCAGGGTAGGCAGAGGGAACCTAGTGTTAAGACACTCCGTTCCCCACGCACCGCCGAATTCGGAGGCTTGCGTTTTAAGTGGCGGAACTTAACGCCGCGCTTTACCTCGACACCAGAGCGAAGAAAATGGAAATATAATTTCCACTCCTCGAGTGGGAATCGAACCCACAACCAGTCGTTTACAGTCACACTCTTGTGCCACTGGGCCACGACTGGCCACAATTATATTTATATTATTTTAATTTCTTTGCTCTAATGTATAAGATAAAATGTAAAGGTTAGTCGCGGTAAGTGGAGAATAGAATGTTTTGACACGAGGTTTTCTCGGACTATTCTATCCTATATTATGCAGATGTAAGAAAATATTATTAATATTATATATAGTTAGGCAGAGGGAACCTAGTGGTAAGACACTCCGTTACCCATTTTCCGCTAAATTTTTGAGGCATTGCATTTTAAGTAACGGAATTTAACGCAGTGCTTTGGCCTCGATACTGGAGAATTTGAGAATATACGTTGTATTACTTCTAAATATAGTACCCGGCAATAAATAATGCACATCGATGCTTAGAATGAAACAGTCTGTTAGCTTCGACTTCGTAGAGCGTTGTCTCTGTCGCTTAAAATAATGAGAAACGTCACATACCAACTGAGTGACAAAGACAGCGCTCTACGAAACTGACCGACTGTTTCATTCTAAGCACGATGTGTATTATTTATTACCGGGTACTATACGTAGCTAAAGTGGTCAACGTAACAGCGGACAACTAGCTTTTATTGTAACTGAGAACCAGCGAAACACTGCCACGTAGTTATGTTACTAGTATGTATTTATTTTTATATCCTAAGTTTTTAAATAATACTTTAAAAATATTTAACAATTTAATAAGTATCATTCTCTCTTGCCAAACGACTGTTCGTAGAAATAATCTGTGGGTAGCTAACAACAAAATAATTTCCAATTTGTATGGTTTAGCGATCATAGCACTTGACAAGATATAAGTACCTTACACAAGAATTCCAATCCTACAACATTGTAAAAAAAACAACCATATTTTAATGTTTTAAAGTGTTATTCACACACTTAATATTTTTCGTCAAATTATGAAATTTTAAAGCACTTATTTGTAAAAATCTCTATGGAGAGTTATTAACAAAAATAATTATAATTAACGTATGAAAAAATCAACGTAACTTATGTGGAACGCATGGCTCAGCAATCAGAACACTTGGACGGTTTCCGTAACACGCGGGTTTGAATCCAGCTGCGTTCAAATTTTATGTACATTTTCAAAAAAAATTAAGTAATTATTATTACTATATTACAGCTCCAATACCACCAACTACCTCTCAAATTGCTCAATCTACTGCCACTATTACTACAACTGCAACTTCAACTACAATTACAACTTCAACTACAGTTACAACTACAACTAGTAGTACGTGTAATAACTTCAAGAGGAAAGCGGACGATATGCTGGACCATTTGGATGTGAATACTTTGACGCCAGCTGAGAAGGAAGCCAAGATTGAAGATACTTTAGTTAGGTAATTGTCTTTTAGATATTTATTAATAGTATTAAAAATAATAAGATGAGGCCAGTTGTGGCGCAGGGGCACAAAGTGTAAACGCGACTGGTTGTGGGTTCGATTCACACTAGAGAATTTGGAGTATTTAATATTTTATTTTCTTCGCTGCTCTGGTGTCAAGGCAAAGTGCAGTGTTGAGTACCGCCACTTAACACGAGAAGGGAGTGTATTAACGTTATGTTATTACAGTAACCAGCGTGAGCTAAAAAAAAATAAAGATAAAAAATTAGACCTTTTGTTCTCGCGACTATTACACATTTAGACATTGGACTATTTTAACTTGAATAATGTTGTATATTTTTGGTAGCCAGATTGAAAGGAATTAATTCAATTAAAAAATAGATTCATTTTCTTTTAATTAAATAATATTAACAACATCACGGTTTTTCTTTTATTTTCTTGCATATTAGGTTAAGTTAGAGAGAACCTAGTGTCGTGACCCTCCGCAATATGTACTAAAATCTTGCTAATTGACGATAAAAAGGACACAATCACATTATGAATACTTTAAAAAATCCACGATATAATTAAAATGAAAAATTATATTTTTCAGATTAAAAGTTTTAATAGAAGAACGTAAGCCGGCCATGATTGCTGCGTATAAGGCGGATTGTGAACGAGTGCAGGAGGAAAAGTGAGTATTGCACATTACTATTTTTTTTAGCTTCACGCTGTATCCGACACACAGCAGGATAAGCAGAAGGAACCTAGTGTTAAGGCACTCCGTACCCCACTTTCCGCCAAATTCAGAGGCATTGCGTCTTAAGTGGCGGAAGTTAACGCCGCGCTTTGCATCGGCATCAGAGCAAAGAAAATAGAAATATTAAATATTTCCACCCCTCGAGTGGAAATCGAACCCACAACCAGTCGCTTTACTTACAGTCACACTTTGTGCCACTGTGCCATGACTGGCCCCTGCATATAATATGAGATTAATATAATATAAAATATTAATACTAATTAGTCAGTATTATAAATTCATTGTTTTATTTAGCATTATATGCATGTGTCCTACTTATATGTTTTTCTATAGGCCCACATACACCTGAAAAGACTAATTTAAAAAATATATATGTAGGAAAAAGCGTCATGCTGCTATTATATATGAAAATATAACACATTTTAACACTTATTTTTGCATATATGCAAATTTACAGAGAAGAGATGCGTGAGAAAAAACTTGTACAACATTCTATTCAGTTCTAAGTAAATACTCAATCTATATCAATACTAAATAAAAATATCGTACCTTTAGTACAAAATGGTAATATGGTATAAAACCATACATTATTCTATATTATAAAAAAAGATATAAAATTTGTATGTATGTACAATCATTATAATTATCTAAAAAAAGTATAAGAAGAATATATCAATATATTATAATTATATGTCATTGTATTGTAATAACATGTCATTATATCCCCACGACGAATAACGACTAAACGCCGTTTCTCCCCGTGGGGGGACAGGTTAAGAATACAATTCCCCCCCGCCGCTGGGTAGCGTCCCGTAAAAGGCGGGTAACCCTGTAGCTTGGTGGTAGGAGATTCGTTCTCCGACTGGCTCGCGACCACTATCATGTCAAAGACGAACCGCCAAATATCTTATGATGTGTTCCGGTTCGATGGCATGTAAGCCAGCTTTCCCTATTCCCCTCATTCCCGTCCTTCCTCCCTCCTTCTGTCCTATATTCCCAAGGCTGGCAACGCACCCATAACTTTAATGTTGTGGATGTCTATGAGCGAAGGTAACCACTTAACACCAGGTGGGCCTTCAGCTCGTTTGCCTCCTTTATTCCATAAAAAAAAAGAAAGACGCTATTGCTTATTTATACATATTTGTTATTGGCATAACTTGCTTAAAAGGAATTGTCAACCACGAACTTGTTGTTGTTAATTTTGTTTTTCATTTAACGTCTTTTTATTTCTTTTTTGTGTGTTTGATTGCAATACTAATTTTTATTTCTCCATATTAATAAAGATTAATGGGCGAAACCTGGAACAAGGAGTGTCTTATCACTATGTAAAACCTATATAAATTGAAACTTGGAAACCGTCCATACGCTCTGATAATAAACATAAGTTGTAATAAAGCGTATAAGAATTTCGACGCAGCGTGTAGTAGAACGCATGAAATAGCGGTCACAGGCCGCGGGTTCGAATTCCGTAGTGTTCAAATTTTTGTACGTTTTCTATCATCGTCTTTTTATTTGACAACAATACCGTTATGTATTTGATTGTAGCACTAATGTTCATTTCCCCATACTAATAAAACAAAACCCGATATTTACTTCCACCACGTAGCAAGCGAATACTAAAAAATTAGTCTTATTACTATTTAAAACTTAACTTAAAACTATGTAAATTGAAATCCAGCGGAATTCGAACCTGCGCCTCTAGCTAAATTGCTCTTAAAACCGTCCAAAGCGTTCTGAGAACAAAAATAAGTTGTAAAAAAAGCGTATAAATATTTAGACACGTGGCATTGAAATATTTTTTTTAAGCTTCCGCTGTATCCCGCACACAGCAGAGTAGGCAGAGGAAACCTAGTGTTAAGACACTCCGTTCTCCACTTTCCGCCGAATTCGGAGGCATTGCGTGTTAAGTGGTGGATTTTAACGCCACGCTTTACCTCGACACCAGAGCGAAGAAAATGGAAATATTAAATATTTCCACACGTCGAGTGGGAATCGTACCCACAACCAGTCGTTTACAGTCACACGCTTGTGCCACTGCGCCACGACTGACTTCAGAAATGAATTTTATCACTATCCGAAACTTATACTTACTGTTATGTATAAAATATTACAGGGAACGGATTGACAAGGATTTTGAAATTAGTTGATACTTATTTACTTTGTTTTATAAATTTAAGTGGGTAAGTCGAAATCTTGTATGTCAGTTCAGTGAGGCTACCAAGCTAATATAATAGTTTAAAAAGACATTTAAAAAACGTATAAAAATTTCAAATTTCTTAAGTGTAGAATAACACTTTAAAAATCTTTAAAAGTAATATAATAGATATTGTTAAACGCATTGTTTTATTTGTGTTACATACATAACACTTACTTTATAAATTTTCAGAAAGAAACTCCAAACGACGAAATCGGACGGCACTCCGCAAACAGACAAGCGGCGTCCCAAGCGTCGTTTCCCGTGGTGCTCCCGAGCGCGCGCACTCCTCATGCGACTAGCTGCTTTAGCCGGCTCCGGTAGAGAGGCGGCTGCCCTGCTGTCCAATAGGGCTCTGCCCCTCTTCCCCGAGGGGTTTGTCAGGATGCCCACCCTGTTGAAGCAGGCCGAGTGAGTTTGTAGTGGTTTTTATTGTATGTGTATGTGTGTGTTACAGTGTTGGGTAATAGTTGAGCGCAATTAATTATTGATTATTTGTTTGTGAGACCCCACTGTCATGCTAGAGAGTTAATTTTATAGAGAGTAATAGCATATAAATCACAATTAGTTGAAAAAATAAAGTTTTTAAGGTTTTGTTACAATTAACAATGAATTAACTGTTAATTGTAATTAAATTCTGCCCAACACTGATGTATCAGTATCAAATGGGCAACTTTGCTGCTTTAGTCGGTTCGGGTAGAAAAGCGACCGACTATCCAATAGGGCCCTGCCCCTCTTCCCCAAGGGATTTATGAGGAGCTTGTGGTGCTTTTCGTTGTATATATTTAATATGCGTGTAATGTTGTGTAAAAGCACAAAGTGTGATTGTCAATGTGAGTGGTTGTGGGTTTTATTCCTACTCGATGAAGAGGAAAAGAAATTGATTTTCTTCGCGATACAAAGCGTGACGAGGAGTCCCGCCACTTATCACGCAATGTCTCCAAAATTTGGCAGTAAATGAGGATCAGAGTGTTTTAATA
The DNA here is from genome assembly GCA_019049465.1 of Dryas iulia moderata. Lineage (NCBI taxonomy): Eukaryota > Metazoa > Arthropoda > Insecta > Lepidoptera > Nymphalidae > Dryas > Dryas iulia. Next base: position 3,998,263 of record CM032440.1, read on the forward strand.
TTAGTTTCCCTCTACCCTGTTGTATGCGGGATACAACGTGAAGCAAAAAAAAATATATATTATTCCTACTTAACCGATTGGGTTCGATAACTGTGAAAGAATGGTTATATATTAAATTATTTTTATTTTTCGCTCTAGTAACCCGAAACGAAGCGTTATGAGTCACTAGAGAGGGTAAATAAAAATAAATTGTGAAAATTGCGTTCCGCAACACACGAATGTTGATTTATTCTCTTTAAAAAACCTTAAATAAAAATCTTAATCTAAATATATTTTTTTTTAAGTTAATATATTAATATTATTATTATATAATTTCAGTCTACACAAAGAAGTTAAAGCGTCAGACTTGAAGCGACCGCGTGTCGGATCTACGTCACAGCCCACACAAGTTGTAACAAACGTCCCTCAATATGCAGAAACATTACAATTCCCAAGTTCCCTCACAGTGACCACTTCGGTCAAAACTGATAAAGATGAAGACAAAGATAAATATAAAGTCAATTCAACAACAATGTCGCCTTGTAATTTTACAATTAATAAAGAATTAATTATTGAGAAAACCGAAGATAGGAAACGAGAAGAGTGGTGTAAAGAGGATCCATACATTCCTAACAATATAGGCAGTATTACTATAACACCAGTCAATACAAATAAAGATAAGAAGTCCAGTGAAAAGTCAAAGGAAGCGTTGATACGTGTGAAGTCACCAGCGGCTTTAAACGAAATGGTTCATAAAAAAGATAAAGTTAAGAAATCGGAGAAAATAAAGAGTATTGACACTCCGCTACACATAGATACAAATGTTTCAAGTAAGAAGGACTTAACAAGTCCAAAACATAAGGATGAAATATCACAAAAACATATTGAAACTATGAGAATGATGGAAAATAATATTCCTCGACCCAGTTTGGTTTCAGTTCATCATTCACCGACCTTTGTGAAACCAGACAAGCGACCGCCTGAGGTTAAAAAGAAAAAAGAAATTATTATAGTATCAGATATTAATCCTTTAGATGATAATATTCAAGAGCCAGTTAATTTGGATGATAGTAGCAGTGATTTAGAGATAGTGGAGGACAAGTTGGACAAAAGTGAACCTCAAGTGAATGTAAAGTGTCAAAGTGAAGTGCCTTTGAAGGACAAAGTGAAATTGAACAGTGTTAGCGAGAACACAAGTGTAAGTGATGTAGATGAGATCACCGAGCAGGATATTGTGGGGCTGACGAGGAATATACAGGAGATGAAGGTGAGTTGTTATGTTTATTTACTTTTTTTATATTCTTTATCCTTCTTGCAGTAAGTAAATGGTTGGTTGTGGGTTTGATTCCCAGTTAGTGAATCTTAGCTGTCTTGTCTTTTTCTGGCAGAGAAAATGGAGTATATTGATACTGGGTCTTTCTAACTTGCTACACTAAACTAACTACAAAAAGTTTTTAAACAAAACAGGATTATAGTCACCTTTTGACTATAATCTTGTCTTGTGTTCATAGATGAAGAACAAAATATCATCATATATCAGTATATGTTTTAGTAAGCAAGTAAGTAGCAAGCAATAAATAACTCAAATTTCTACATTGAAATAATATTATACAGTATTCTAGTAGGGGAAAATCAAATTCTGATACATTGCAAAGTCTGCTTATCAAGAAGCTATCCACCAATTTATGCATTATTATGAACTTTTTTTTTTATTGCTTGTATTTCTCCAATACCAATACATGGTCTGTACCTTTTGTTCACAATTTATTACATTATATTTTTTTCTTGTTACTTGACTGTGTACTTAGTTAGTTTCTTAATAAAATAATATTAATGCTTTAATATTTCATATTATATTATTAAATTTTATTATTTCACATATTTACTAGTAGTAGGGGCCAGTCGTGGTGCAGTGGCACAAGCGTGTGACTGTAAAGCAACTGGTTGTGGGTTCGATTCCCACTCAAGGAGTGGAAGTGTTTAATATTTCCATTTTCTTCGCTCTGGTGTCGAGGCAAAGCGCGGCGTTAAGTTCCGCCACTTAACACTCAATGCCTCCGAATTTGGCGGAAAGTGAGGAACGGAGTGTCTTAACACTAGTTTCTCTCTGCCTACACTGCTGTGTGCGGCATATAGCGTGAAGCTAAAAAAAAATAAAATAAAAGCATATTTACTATTTACAGTTTGTAATATTTTTGATTTTTACACCCCATTCGCTACTGACAATGATATACTGGTTATATTGTAATAAATGTTTATTGAATACTGATTCTGCTGCTGGATACAATGTTTCGAAAATATTTGTCACTCATAATTCTTTGTAGTTTAACCTGTATGTTTAATTAAATTTGCAATATGACCTATATTCTATAAATTTTAAACAAGCTCTAAGACCTTTTTTGTTGACACTTCTTGCCACTTAACTTGCTTGAAAAAATTTTTTAACATATTTGATAACTTACATTTGGTTATTTAAGCATATTCATTTGTTACTGTAAAATTTTGATTTCTTTAAATATGACTATAAAATAGGATGCAAAATAACCTGTGTTTCATGTTTCATTAGTATAATATTTAATTTTTTTTAATTTATTTACTCTATATTTCTTTGAGGCCCGAGTGGGATTTGATTACCCCAAGTGGGAATTGAATACCCAAATTGCATTTACAGTCATGTACTGTGCCGCAGTAACCTCTACATTCAGTATTTATTTTTGTTATTTTTTTTTAATTTATATTTTTTATGTGCAAATTAAAACTTTTTCTTTTATTTTGTTATTGTTTCTCTTATTTCAGAATTCACAAGAGCTGCCAAATTTAAACTGCAATTCATATGGGAGTGTTATTACAAGTGAGCATTTGTTTTGAATTATGTTAAATATTTCTTAAAATTTATTTTGTTTTTACTAAATAAATTTATTTTTACTAATAATATCTGTAACTCTTATTTCATTTAGGACAGGGGTGAGCAACCTTTTAAGCGGTGGGCCACTTTTAACTACAAAATTTGTCTGGCGGGCCACATTTAAACTTTAATAATGGCTGGCGGGCCAGACAAATTAAAAAAATAGTTTATATCAGTACAATTATATGTATATTTTAAAAATTTAAAACGCTCGGCGGGCCACCAAAAATGCTTGGCGGGCCACGCGTTGCTCACCCCTGATTTAGGAGGTATCTTAATGAGAGAATTGTTTCTATAGGTTTTATATTTTTTTTTTTTATTGTAAATAGAAATTTTATATAAATATATTGCATAGTAAATTTTATATAAATATATTGCTTAGTATTACATTACTTATATTATAATAAAATGTACACAATCAGATACTTAATTTATATTATTAGTTTCATAGAGATGGGAAAGAATAATTTTATAGTGTTATTACGGGAATTACTTACATACAGCTCAGTTAGTCGGTCAATTTAATATTATATGTGTATTTGAATACAATTTAATGACAATTAAACTTTAATTATCATCTCTAAGAGTGGTGTTTCTAATGTAAATACTTATTAATTTCACATAATTTAAAATGAATACAACATTTTTTTAACATTTTACTATACATTTTTGTTATAAAGGCCCCAGAAGCAAGAGCAAAAACACATACAGCAGAATAGACTCGCGGTCTAAAGATGATCTGTAAGTGTGTGGCTGTGACGATTGTATAAACTTGCTAATTTTGTTATTTTTCTTATTATTTATTTACAAAATGGTCACCCATCCTAAATTTGGTATGAATTAATGTTGATTGATGATTTTTTTTTTTTTTTTATTTTTCAATATGAAGGAAAAAATGTTTTTATGTGTATATGTTTCACAAGAGTTACATTAATATTGTTTTATATTTTAATATGTAATAAACTTTTGGTTACAAAAGTTGGCAAGTTTATTTCAATTTGTGGCTAAACATGTCATGCTTTCTGGTCTGTCATAATTTCTATATGTTGTATGGTAGAGACAAGTTAGTATGAAAAAAAAATAAGATAAAAGCTATACTTACGTAGGGAGGCTGAAAGTATATTATTTTAAATTACTGTGTCAGTTTAAACCTTTAAAATATTTAATGATATAGATAAATATAACAGGAGACAAGGCTTTGTTATAAAATAAATCTATTATTGGTGAACAGTACATGTAACTATATATAGGATAACTTTATAATATTTGAAACTGCAGTTTTATTTAAAATGGATGTTATATGTACTTTAATTAAGATCTTATACATTTTAAATTCTTTAATTTTTCTTTCAGTATTTGTAGTATAGGCATAATAATAAATTAAATATTAATAATGCGAAAATAAAACGAGACTTATTTTTAAATATTCCTTAGGATATTATTTGTATCACATATTACAGTATATTGTTACATAATCAACTAGCTAAATCTTTTTTATATAATCTTCTTCACAACTGTGTTACTTGCAACAGTAACATCTAAAAATATTATGTAAAAAAACTAAAGCTAATAACATGTCTCTACCTATATATATGAGCTTTCTATATATTCCACATATCATTCGCTTCCCTTCAATGACATCAATTTTATTCGTTTTTCTTTACATTGCAAAGAGAAATATTAAATAATATTATGGGTTAGATATTATAAAAATAAAATAAGCAAAATGATAGTCTTTTCATCATATTAAACCTTTTTGGTAGGATTTATATGTTTTTTATATTTAAATATTTTTATTAACAATTTTATCAAAATGTTTGTTTGTCTTTAATTCATATGTATATTATGGGGGAAATACAAATGTTATAAATGCGAAAGTCTGTCGGTTTGTCTGTTTGGCTTTCACGGCTTGTCTACCGGTCCGATTTGAATCAAATTCGGAATGAATTTAGTTCAAGATCCAGGCTCAAACTTTTTTTTCAAAAATCTACTCGTAAAGGTTTAAAATAGGGGATGAAAGTTTGTATGAAAAATCTAAACCGCTTGACCGATTGTAATGAATTTTGGCATAAAGATGTAGTTGATAACACGGAATTAAGTATAGGCTGCTTTGTTTTTAAAAACAAATCGCACCTAAGGTTGCAATATAACGAAATAACGATGGTCGTGCAGTTGACGCGACGAAGCCTCTAGCGGGTACCAAATTAGAGCAGCGATTTTTTTATATTTCCACAATTGTCATTTTAAGTTGTTATAGTTTTCCAACATATTCTAAACTTAATAACATAAAGCTAATACTATTTCTATATAATCTGTTATAAGAAATACTATATATTTTTCAATTTTAAACAATATTTCATTATATTAAATTTACACTTGACACATTTTCATAATATGTCATATGTCATTATGTCACGTCCTCACAAATGGCACGCTTGATATTTTATGTCATGTCATCTGTATATAGTTTGACAGAATAATCTATAGTTGCTCGGTTTGTTTCAGCGCAGAATGAAGAAAATAAATTTTTTTGAACAAAATGGATGGATCGCGTCGAAGGTGTGTATTTTATTTGTACAGTTAGAGGTTATTTTTTTAAGAAATGTTTATTTTACTGAGTGAGAAAACAGATTTCATTTAATAAGTAGCTATATATTAATTATTGAAAAGGGATCAGTGGTGGCGCTGAGGCACAAAGTGTGACTGGTTGTGGGTTCGATTCCCACTCGAGGAGTGGAAATATTTGTTATTTCCATTTTCTTCGCTCTGGTGTCGAGGCAAAGCGCGGCGTTAAGTTCCGCCACTTAACACGCAAAGCCTCTGATTTCGGCGGTACGTGCGACTTTGCATTCAATGGTTAAGGATTCTATCCTCGGTCAGAGGAATGAGTATATTTTAATTCTTTTCATTTCTCCCCTCTGGTATGGTAAAGCTTTAAGCTACATGTTTTTTACGAATCCTTATTTTTTTTTTTTCTTTTTAGTTTCACGCTGTCCCCCACATAGCAGAGTAGGCAGAGGGAACCTAGTGTTAAGACACTCCGTTCCACACGTATTCTTATATATCGCTGCTTTGGAAGAAGACTGTCACATCTCCAAAAATCATCATTATCGAGAAAACGTCGTTTAAAGTTTTTTAAACCGAAAAATCCAGAACATTCATCTCTCTCTCATTCAGCCCTCTGACGGCAAACCTTGCAAGCTTGATTTATGACAGTCTTCCACATAATAGTATACCACATTACCATCTTGAGACATCACTAAACTGGAATTCGAAAATTTTTGAGATGTGACAGTCTTCTTTCAAAGCAGCGATATGCTGAAAATGTATGAGGTTACAAAAATAAAAAAAAATCTGTTTGTAATAAAAAAAATTAATATGGATTTTTTTGTTCACAGAAAGACGTAAATTCGTTACTGCGCGATGAAGCGATGAAATGATTTCAATAATATTTATTAGAAAGCAGCTTATTACTATAAGATATATAACACTGGAACTACTGTCACGTCGCGAGATAATAAATACATATAAATACATATAAATGCAGATAAATATGTATAAATGGAGATAAATCTTATTTATAACCTCTAAAAGTTCTAATGACAAAAGTTGAAAAGTGAGATATGTACCAAAAATATGTATATGTATGTATATTATTAGAAATATTATGATATAAGTGCGGATTCGAATACAGCTCGAGGGAATTTTTTCAAGTAATTGATTTTGAATGGTTATAAATATTGTATTATAATAAAATCACAATTTTAGGAGAGATCTAACTTTAATATGAAAATTGTGGCCACTGAGTTTGTCTGATTGTAAATATTTTATATAGATTGTCGATTCGATTCCCGCTTGAGGTATGGTTTTCTTTTTTTAATTAGTCTCCTTTCTCCTCTTGCTTTTTTTTTGTGGTAATAAAATTTAGTATTGGATTTTTTTGACAAAATATTTTTTGTAATAACATTTTTAGAAAATGTATTAAAATTTGAGAGTAGTAAAATTCAACTAAAACAAACAACAAAAATAAGATATAATAAGTAGTAGAACGTATAGCTTAGCGGTCGAAGCGCCTGGACAGCTTCAAAGAGGCGCGGGTTCGAATCCCGCCGTTTTCTAAAAATGTTTTTCTTGTCAAGTGTATTAATAATAGTTAAAAATTTTAATTTTTTTTCTTAGTTAGGTCGCTTCAATTTTAAGTAAGTTTTTCTCTCGCGACGTGTACAGTATAAAATATAGTATTATAATTATAAATCTTTTAGTTGTAAGTTGTGTATAGTTTTGAACCAACTTTGTAATGTACTTGAATATTGTTTTTTTTTTTATTTTCTGTTTTTTAATATTTATATGAAATTTTCAAAATGGACGTGGTTACGTTAAATGTGTGAATGTGTTTTTACTACAGCGATGGTTTTTTTTTAATATGGCTATTTTCATTTCCTAATTAATTTAGTAGAACATTTAAGTGGCCAGTCGTGGCCCAGTGGCACAAGAGTGTGACTGTAAACGACTGGTTGTGGGTTCGATTCCCACTCGAGGAGTGGAAATTATATTTCCATTTTCTTCGCTCTGGTGTCGAGGTAAAGCGCGGCGTTAAGTTCCGCCACTTAACACGCAAGCCTCCGAATTCGGCGGAAAGTGGGGAACGGAGTGTCTTAACACTAACACTAGGTTCCCTCTGCCTACCCTGCTGTGTGCGGGATATAGCGTGAAGCTATTTAATTTATTTAATTTTAGAACATTTAATTAATTCAATGATTGATTAAATGGAATTCTTTTTTAAATTGTTGTCTGATTTAGTAATATTTTGAATGTTTTCAAAGTTTTCCTTTTTTTAAAGCGTACTCGTTTACAACTATATATGTCTTATGTTTATAACATGAATACAATTTTAAATACGTATTCGTGTTTTTACAAATCCTGTTTCTAATATATTTATTAAGTAACCACGTTCTTTTTCATTTTAATAATGAATGGCCTAAATTTGAAAAACAATTGTATATACTTAAATAATATATATAATATTATATTACATAGAAATATACGCTTAATATTAATAATAATAATAATTATTATAATATAAATAAATTTATGTGTGTGTGTTTGTTTATAGAAAATTAATTTAGATGTCATTTTTTTAAATTTTTTAACATTTCAAAGTTGGTTTAAAAAAAAGAAAAAGAAATAAAGAGAAATGAAATTGTGAAGACTTTATCGTTCCTACCGCGTCTGTTTGGAAAATTATTGGGAGGTGAATTTTTTTTCTTTGTATTGACGCCTTTTTTTTTTACTACATCTTGTATAGAAATTGAGATTGATTCTTGATGTGTGTTTCCTTGTTTTTGGGTTATGTGTGTTTGTGTGTATGTATGTTTGTGTGTTTGTTATGTATTTTATGTTTTTTTTATGTATGGATTAATAGTAGTAGTAATGGTGATATGTCGCAAATATAGAATTAAAAAAATAAATCTATTTTTTGCGTTGAATTTTTTAAAGGCGTGTTTTATTAATTGTTTTTATAAAAGTAAGCTAAACTATAGTTCTTATAGCGCAGAGATAAATTGAATTGTTTTTAGAAAATTACTTAACAGACTTCTTTAAGCGATTTTTTTTATTTTTTTTTTAATCGTATCTGTGCATTTATAATAATTGTTTATTTATAACATTGCAAAAATAATAAGATATATCACCTTCAAACGTGCACGTTGTGTACGAGTTAATTTACATAACTACACTAAAAGTCTTTAAAATGAAATGGCTGTTATGAAAGTTTTATGTTTACCAGTTAATTTGGTAAATATTTGTTTATTTTTTGGTTATATTTTAATACTTTACATACATACATACATACATACTTACATATAATAAGGAATATCACATATATAATTGTAAGGAATATCACACGAATAAGAATCTTCTCTTAATATTTTGTATAAACGTTACATATTATTATAGTTTTAAACAGTTTCTTTTAACACTATACTGTGTAATATAGCGATGCCCCGCGACTTTTGTCTGTTAATGTTTATTTTTTCCTATACTTATACTATATGTATGTATAATAATTTATTTGAAAAATTATATTTCAAAATGGGTTACTTATTTTTATATTTTTATGATTTGAATTTGATTTTCTTCTTAAATATGAAATTGGTTATTTTTTTTAATTTGGCAGACAGAGAAGATTTTACTTAACACTTAACACGCAAGCCTCCGAATTCGGCGGAAAGTGGGGAACGGAGTGTCTTAACACTAGGTTCCCTCTGCCTACCCTGCTGTGTGCGGGATACAGCGTGAAGCTAAACAAAAAAAAACAAAAAAAGAGAAGATTTTCAAAAATTTAGCATATGCTATTTTACAAATTTATAATTTACTGGACGTACATTAAAATAAAATAAATATAAAGTGCAGTAGTGCGCTTGACATGTATTTATTTATGTCTTCGAAACTACTGAACATATTTCAATGAAACTTTTTTGTATAGCCATTAAGCCTTAGCAGGGCTTGGCTCTAACTGAATTAATAAAAGTGAAACACCTAGTGTAGAAACATAATAGACCAGTTATACTATAGGATAAAAGGAAATTGCTGCTTAACAAAGCTAAATAAAAGCAAAGCGCGGTGTTAAGTTCCGCCACTAAACACGCAATGCGACCGAATTCGACGGAAAGTGGGAAACGGAGTGTCTTAACACTAGGTTCCCTCTGCCTACCCTGCTGTGTGCGGGATACAGCGTGAAAATGTTTAACAAAAGTTGTTCTAAGGGATGGGTATCTAGTCGGGAACTAATTTGAACAAATCTAAGTAACTTTATAGTAACTTTATAGTACTAAGTAACTTTATCATTGAAAAACAATTTTAGAATATGTATAAGAAATATTAACGCATTTAGATTTGAACTACACCTCTTTCTAAATTGTTTAAATTGTTTTTATTTTTTTACTGTGTTTTTTATTTATTCTGTGTGAAGAAGTTTATGGTTCAAATATTAATATATTTTCTCATTTTGTTTTATGGGAATTCAAATCTTTTTTTTAAAATCCTACATCTTCATTATTGTGAACTAATAAGTATGCCATTTTGAAATGTAATAACATTTTTATTAATATCTATTGTTTATATGACAAAAAGTAAATTAAATTTTAAATGGTTCAAGTAAGCTTTGTATTTAAATTATTATTGGAGTTCATTTTTAAATAATTAATTTGAACTTTAAGTTATCTTTTTTCTTCTGTAATTTTAAATTTACTTATATATGTATTTCCATGTAGTTTTGAATGTGTTTGTAAATGCTTTATAAATGTCATTATATGAAGCTGTTTTTTGTATTATATAAAAGCATATGAAATGGACATAAATGTATAAAAATGTAGAGAACATTTGAAAACATTTGTCATACATTGAGTAACTCCAGAACGGCTGCTTTATACTAAGTTACACAGTGTATAATATTGTGATCACACAACTGATAAACAAATATACATGTACTAAATTAAATATGTAAAAAAAATAAATGATATATTTATATTGAGGTCTTGAGGCAGTGGAACAGTTGTGGATTCGATTCCCACTCGCCAAATTATTATGTTAAAATGATTTTCATTGCCTTACAATGTTATTTTTTTTTAAAATGAAATTAATACAGAAATAAGTACCGTTCAGAGAGAAGTTTGTGTCAAGACACTGTTCATTTTTCTTTGCCATCATAGACTCTTGTTTTATTTATGTAATGAAAATTATTATATTAATAGTATATGTATATATAAATTATATATATTGGTTTGTCTGTCCGTTTGTCATACTTATAGTGATTAAAAGCTAATACTGCCAGTGTGTGAGTGAAGTCGCGGGGCGCGTCTAGTTGTGTCGAGTTTGATTTCACGTTTTTTGTAATTATGATGTAATTTTACCTGATTCCAAATTATGTCCAATAAATACATATATGATAATGATAAATAAATATTTATAATGAATGTGCTTTTTTTTTAATTATTAATTCTTTGCAGCACCAGTCGTACAGGAACACAAAGTGTAACTAAACGTGGTTGGTTGTGGGTTCGATTCCCACTCGAGGAGTGTAAATATTTATTATTTCCATTTTCTTCGCTCTGACGTCGAGGCAAAGCACGGCGTTAAGTTACGCTATTTAACATGGCGTCAGAATTCGTCGGTGCGTGGGGAACGGAGTGTCTTAACACTAGGTTCCCTCTGTCTATCCTACTGAGCGGGATATAGCGTGAAGCTAAAAAAAAATCTTAACACCCCATTCTCTACTTTCTAAGTTCTCTTCTCTCCGCATCTTTAAAAAATTTTAAAAGTTCTGTCGTGGATCTCATTGCCATATGTTTTGCTAGAGTGAGATAATGAAATTTTCATATATTTATTAAAAACGTCGAGTTAGGATTGGATCCATAATCGTCGTTTTTAGAGTCATTTTCCTCCACTCTTTTATTTACTACTCTACTCATAAAAGACTTTAGAAAAACTTGGAGTTGGACCAGTCGTAGCTTGTGGGCACAAAGTGTGACTGTAAACGACTGGTTATGGGTTCGATTTCCACTGGAGGAATGGAAATATTGAATATTTCTATTTTCTTTGCTTTGGTCGTGCAATGTCTCCAGAATTCGACGTTGCTTGGGGAACGGAGTGTCTTAACACTAGGTTCCCTCTGCCTACATTACTGTGTGCGGGATACAACGTAAAGCTAGAAAAAAATCTTAATTGTTATTACAAAATATGTTACAGGACAGGTGACTTGAAAAAAAGGATACAAAATAAAACAAACCAACCAACATGTGTTTATAATTATTTTTTTATTAATTTCACAAAATTATTTATTAAAAGCCACAATTGTTAAGGCTTTTAAGCTGTTAAAGCGACGACGGTATTAAATCGAACCTGCGACCACTGTCAAGTGGCGAAGAAACTCGCACTCGTGAGCTAGAACTGGAATTGTTAAGCTAACTAACATCTACTTTATAAATGTTTATATTTTATTTTTATTTTATTATATAGAAAATATTCCATAACCGGCAAACGGCAGTCAAGCGTCCTACGGCGGGCGAAACGCGCGGTTCGAACGTCCGAACGGTTGAAACGCCCGTCGGCATATATAAATACACCTTGTGTAAACATTAACCTTATTATTAACTTGTGAATATAATTTTAATTACGGTAGACACTCGATTATCCGGTTCCCGGTTGTACGGATTCGGGATTACCCGGATTATTCGGAACTTAGTAACAAATACATATGGTTGATATATATTTGTTGTTTTAAATATACTTATAACATTTATTTACTACATAAATATGCACAAAACTCGCTTTTCTCAATACATTCGTTTATCCGGATTTTCGTATCGATTACGAACAATTGGTCCGGTTAATTAAGTGTCTACTGTATATTTATTTTACGTATAATATAGCTCAGTGTTTCGAATACAAGCGACATCGACTAGTATTGTGTTGAAGCTAATTTGTGATTTCTTCTATACAATGATTTGGCATTGAAGTCTCTGTAAGGGCGGATCCACAAAAAAATTGTTGTCATAATCACTTTAAAATCGGCCAAGTGCGAGCCGGAGTATGAAAACATAATGATTACAATATATACAAATAAATAAAGTTGGAGGGTCTTTTTTTAATATTAAATTAGCACTTTACTTAATGCATATATGTGTACACGGTACATATAGTAAAATATCATTTTTTTACAATTTTTGTCTGTTTATCTGTCTGTTTGTCTGTCTGTTTGTCTGTCTGTTTGTCTGTCTGTTTTCCTGTCTGTTTGTCTATCTGTTTGTCTGTCTGTATGTATGTCTGTCTGTTTGTTCCGACTAATCTCTAGAACGACTGGACAGATTTTGACGAGACTCACTTACAGTAAACTGCTGTATTAAGGGTTACTTAAGTTTCTTTTTTCTTTTTCATAAAATTCCACGCAGACGAAGTCGCAAGCAAAGCTAGTAGCAAAAAATAATAATTACAATAGTAAGTTAAACAAATATTGGTGAGAGTTTCTCTATTTTAATTAATACATAATAAATATATATTAATTATAATATATTTTTCCATTTTATTAAGGTGATATTCGTAATTCAAATTTGTGTTAAAACCAAAAAAAATATGACGTCATAAGCAATTTAGTATGTGGATCCGCGCTTGATCTCTCTATATTAAGACACTCAGCGACATTTCATTGTTTCTACGAATAGACTATTTAAAAGTACACAATTTAATTATATTTTTCACTTAAAACGGTTCTTTTATAGCGTTTTTTTTAATTACAAATATATATAATTATGGAAAGCTCAACGTTTTCACACCCTTGTAACATGAGGCTATCTATACATAGATTGGGACAAAAATTAATTGCAATTAACCATTAAATATTCATTATTTTATTCATTAATTCATTAAAATATTAACAATTCATTATTTGTCTGTGGAGAAATAGAAATTAGCTGAAAAATAATTAGTTCTTAATGTTTTTACTACAATTAACAATGAATTAATTGTTAATTGTGATTTTCGCCCACACAAATGATCAATAGTTAATATTTAATTGCAATTAAACTTTGCCCAACACTGCAATTCGGCCGAGTGGCAAATAAATATTACCAAACACCAACTAATTTAGAATAGAAGCTTAGAATTTTAAATATATAAGATAGAGTAATGTATTGCGGTTATATAATACAAAAAATATTTTTTTTTATATATCTTTTGCAATAGGTACATAATTTTTATACAAGCTTAAGCAAAAATAAACTCTTCATCTACACTTATATGTTGTATGTACTTAACTAAGTAACCTAGCCGTCTTGTCAACAATCAGAAATTAATAAGAGCGGTATTTTGATATTTTCCTTTAAAATTTGACTTTATTTATGTATAATAGATAGATATAAGATATCTTTTAAGATTGTTACCAGTAACAGATAGTATTTGAATTGTTAAAGTTCCCCAAAATGAATTTGAAGCTGCGACCTGCGTCATAGTAGCAGTCACTAGGTCTATACCGCTCTTAGTGTAACAATTTCTTCATACCGTGCTCACAATGTTTCATAGAAAGCAGAATTCATTAGATTTGTTTAATAAATTTCACTCCATGTTATCTTTTCCAACCAACCATTTGCTAAACTAATATTATCCACCGCTACATTTATATACAACATACGCTAATTAAATTTAACGCTTTTTTATTGCATAACAAAATAACAAAAATTTAAAATAAAAAAAAGTTATTAAAATTAAAATTAATCATATGCAATGAAACAGTCATTTAATGTTTTTAAATGATTAGCAAAATGTAGTCAAGCAAAAAGGAATAAATTAAGAAAAATTAATTTAATAAAAGTATTTGTTAAATTATTTTTAATGAATATGTCAGCGGCTAGTCATAGGGATGGAAATATACTACGAATAATCAATTCTCGATTCTGTTTTGGTCGTTATAAATTTCGATTCTTGGAATCGATTCATCCATCTCAAGAATCGGTTATTTTAAATGTATTCGATTCAGGAATTCTATAAAAAATTATAATTTCCGAATACATGTCTGAAAAAGAATATATTCAATCATGAAGAATCGACTAATGGCCGTGATAATAGATTGGTCGATTCTGATAATAGAGAATGGAGTATAAATAGTCGAGTTTATGGACTACAGAATCGATTCTCGAGTAGAATCGGAATCAACTTTACCATGCACTGTCAAACAGATCATATTTAATCGTTCAACTTGTATTCAGTCATGTCATTTCATAACATGACAGTGACTGACCAACAAACATATTAAAAACTTAAAATTAAATACTTCAAAGTAAATGTAAATCTGAATTTAAAATTATAAAATCATATATAAATATACCCAAAAAAGTAGAAAACAAATCCTTTTTGCTCAACAAATTTCCACGTTCAAATACAAAAATTAGTTTAAAATTTACAAAAATAACATTACGACTAGTTCTATAAAGGTAACTATAATATAATTAAATATACGAGACCATCAATTTATCTAACATCGACAAGCTTTATACACGAGAAGCCAACAAACGTGAAAAAATTACGTGATAACGTGATACCGACGTGAAACGTGATAGATATGTACGTTAATATTATGCAACGAAAGTTAGTGTATTTATTATATTTATATTATCTTATTATTATTTGCATATTATCGATTATGAATACTGTAATTGGGTATAAATCTGAACGTAGCAGGATTCGAACCCGTTCCGCTTGTTTTGGACGGTGTCAAATAATGCTACGTAGAATTTTCATTTAATATATTCGTATGGTAATGTATTATATTATTTTTTAGTGTTTTTGTATTTTTTAATGTTGTTTAATAAATTATTCAATCTGAACTAAATGAAAGTAATATTTGTGCTATAGAGACGTGTTTAGAACGGCTTTTGGATGTCAAAATGAACTGTGCATCAAAATATATAAAAAAGAACCATTAATAAAATCAATACTTGCTTATAAGTTACTCAAAAACAATCCACTGCAGGTATTATATAATTTTTTACTAAAAATGAAATTATTCTGTAAGAATGTTATTCTAATCGTTATCGATATTACAATTTAAGTATCATTAAATAATCGATTAATCAAAATTATTCATGAGGTTATTATTGACAATCATTAAGAAGGATTGATATTGTTCGTTTGCGCTAACTATAAGTTGACTGACATCTCAACACACAAGTCATGACTGACCGGAGAACAAACACAAACCAGAACGTTCTGACTGACAAATCTGTACACACTAATTTTTATACTATATTAATATTAACATCGATACATTTTCCATATAATAACGATACTCGAAGCGTGCGCGAGTAAAGGCGGCAAAGGCTCGCTTATAGTATATATTCTGTCATGTCATGTCATGTCATGGTGACGTCACGTTGCTGTCACATCACTACTCGCCACGTTACAATAGAAGCGGTGACGTCAATTTGACATTTGGTGACATTGTGACCACGCAATTTGAGTTGGCATACTGTGACAGGACGTTATAGTCATATCATGTTATGTCACTATCACGTCAAAGCTATAACGAAGCAGTGACGTCAAAGTGACATTGTGACAACGTGACGATAGCTATGACTATGGGAGTAACAATGCGGTTTTGCCACGGTCATAGTAATGAAGTTGTCACGTCACGTCACGTCACGCCACGGTCACAGTCACTGTAACGGCTCGGTGTGGTGCGGTGATCCTTGGTCAACCGCTGGGAGCTAGCTGTAAGAGAGGAATTAGTAGTTAAATAATGTATCCATTTATTAGTAATACACAATCTATTAGTAATACACAATATATTTATGAAAATATAATATATGTAAAAAAAAATATTAATGATTTTGCCAAGATCGGTGATGCACATAACATAAATACCAGAAATAAACATAAACTTACTGCGCCTGTAACCCGATTGCATCGAATCCGTAATTCTTTCATGGGACAATGTATACGCTTTTACAATAGGATCCCAGAAAACGTCCAAGAATGTTCCATATCACAATTCAAAAAAATTGTGAAGAGACGTTTGTGTGTTAAAGGTTATTACCTAATTAATGAATTTTTGAACGATAACACGCCTTGGGAATGAAATGCTCGCTCCAGGCTATTCCAATGGTATCATTGTCAATATATAATATAATCATCTGTAAATGCTTGACTTAAAAAAATATATATATTAAAAAAAAAATCGTCCCGCTGAGTTTCTTGCGCCGGTTCTTCTCAGGTCTGAGGCATTAACTTTAGTGAACCGGTGGTAAATTGTTTGACGTTCAAAAAATGAAGCATGTAACTTCTTACTTTGAATAAAATTATTTGACTTTGACTTTGACTTTGACTAAAATATTTTTTTTCTATTTTACGCTATTTTCCCTATAGCAGTGGAGGCTCTCCGCTTTCCCTGCTATACAAAATACCTATACTCCTAGCGTATGTACCTGTATACATAGAGTTATGACACATTTTAAAATTATTAAAAATTGCTTTTTACAAATATTTTTTGACATGTTAATCTTTGAAATTGCATATTACCTTAATAGTTAATTTAATTTTTAATACGTATTCGAACAACTCAACTCAAAAACTACTAGCTCCGTACCAAAAATTCCTTAAAAAATATTTGATATTTACCATTTAAGCCGCTCAAGAAGCGCGACGTCCAGTCAGAGAGCCCACGAAGGACTTAAGCGCTTGTCCTATGGAGGCGCGTCCGTCTGCGCCCGGCCCGAGCATCGATCCCGGTACTGAGCCCAGTGAGCCCGCTACTACTGAGCCGCCGTGCGCGTCTAAGCATTTTTGGTAACGTAGCTGTTGGAAAGAAATACTGGTAATTAAAATAATTTAAAGATATTATAAAGCTGAGAATAATTTAAAGCTGCAAGCGTGCGAGATTATATAAAGATTACTTTATTAGCATCGCCACAAACCATTTCCGGTTTTAAATGTTATATGTTTAATTGTATATAACAAATTTTAGTAAATATAAGCATGATAAATTTAACTATTTTTTTTCAGCTTCACTCTATATCCCGCACACAGCAGGGTAGGCAGAGGGAACCTAGTGTTAAGACACTCCGTTACCCACGCACCGCCGAATTCGGAGGCATTGCGTGTTAAGTGGCGGAACTTAACGCCGCGCTTTACCTCGGCACCAGAGCGAAGAGAATGGAAATATTAAATATTTCCACTCCTCGAGTGGGAATCGAACCCACAACCAGTCGTTTACAGTTACACGCTTGTGCCACTAGGCCACGACTGGCCACAATAAATTCAACTATCATATGCATTAATTAAACAGATAACTATCAAACTAGTAAAATAACTTATAATAATTGGGAATGTACATATGAATAAAGACGAAATGAAAGAAGTACGCAGCTGTTACGTTTGGCACTCTACTCTCTGGCGTCCTAATTGGAAGCAATAGAACGATGGTGCGATGCGTTTTTCATTTCACGATCAAAGTGGTCGTGAGTAGTGCTCACAGGTGTCCTAATATCGCGTCCATCCTCGAGCGTCGACTAACGTACGACGTCGACGTAACTGATTAGAACACTCAAAAGAGACAAAAAACAGTAAAAAAAAGAATATCTGTTGCTTTGATTACATGATCGCACGATCAAACGCATCGTACGATCGGTATTAAGCATTTCATGTGCTCGCACGATTACTTGTGAGGTTCAAATAGGACACTCTGATGAAATCTGTATGTTTAAACTCATCGCACGACGAGAACGCATCGTGTAATCGTGCGATCTTCGCCAATTAGGAAAACGCGTCTGTCAAGAATAAAGTGTGAAACATCAGTTCTTCCTAATCATTCTTCTAGAAGTAAATACCTTTTAAGCCATTATAACAAACACAAATAATAATAAATACCTTGCAAGCAGCCTCCACAGTCTTGCACAGCGCACCAGAGCTGGGCTCAGCGTGGAACGCGTGCGCCACAAACGCGTCGTGCGGCGTGTGCACTATGAACGCGCAGCGCCGCACGTCGCGGCCGATGCCGAGGAACGACAGGTAGCGCACACGGCACTCTAGTATCGGTGTTGTTTCCTATTTGGGTCATATATTATGTGTTTTAGTATGTTTTTGAGTCTTTGTGGTAGGTTGTTGGTAGGTAAAGAGAATTTTGTGCCAAGACACTCCGTTTTACGATTGTCGCTCATTTGAAACATTTTATGTTCAGTTGGGAAACACCATTCACGATTAGTGTTACCAGAGCGGGGAAATAAAAATGATTTTAATATCCCATAAACAACATTTCCGACGTCCGATACAAATTTATTTAAATAGGAATATTATAAAAAGACATAATCACACAACTGTGTATATAAAGTCGAATATCGTGTTAAAAAGCTGATTATATTTCTTCTCTAATTTCCCACGAAATTATTACATCACATATCTCATCATCAGTTATCATATCACATCTAACTGTATCTAAACACGCTGTGTCATATCACGAACTTTCATGCCACTCACACTCATATCTCAGTTATCATATCACATTACATTACATCACATCACATCGTATCATCTTATGCCAAGCCACATCATACCCCATCACATCTTCCACATCACACTCACCCCCTCCTCAGTAACAGTGATCATAGAGGGCGCTACGGCGACCGCGACGGCGCGCCAGGCGGAGGGCGCGCGCGCGGCGGCGAGGCGGTCGAGCGCGTCGTTGAGGACGTCCATGCCGGTGGCGCGCGGCACCTCCGCGCTGCCGAGGTAGCGGGCCCGGACTGTTTTGCGGGGCTCCTCCATTGGTGTGGGGAATGATGCGCCTGTATCGTGTTAGGGGAGAAATGGCTTAGTTTTAAATATAGCGTTACGAGAGAGGAGCTTGGAGCAGTGGTAAGATTAACAGGCCCCTTTAAATTGCGTAATGAAATTCGCTAACATTGTCCGGGCTCTTCTTCCTCCTATTTATAACCAATTGCGGAAAAGACCTTACTAATGGCAAATTCGAAATGGGTGCTAGAAATTAACTGATTCTAGGCAGGCAGACATATTTTAGTAGATTATAGATAGATGGAAGTCTGTTATACTTCTCACGTCTACTTCTACTGTATACCAATTAACTCTACACTTTTTCCTGTTCAGTTTGTTGGTTGATTCGAAGTATTTATTTGTTCTAAGAATGGATCTTTAGGAGTGTTTGTTTCCCACGAAACTTAGTTCTACCTACGAAACACGCTTTAGACTTTTAGAGTGAAGAAAAGTATCTAGTTTAGATGACGGACTGGCAAAATCTTTAAGGATTTGTATATTCTCATATGTATGTAGCTGATTTCAAGAGTAAATTTTTCGTGTGGATTTTCTAAATAAACCTTCTTTCACAAAGAATTCAATTGTTGATATAATTCTCTCCACACTTGCTACTAAAAGACTATCTGCTTTACACAGTTCAATATAACTAACAACTAGAATAAACTTAGTCAACAAAACGTCTTACCCGACAACGGCCTAGGTCGTCTAGCGGCCGGCAGATCCGTGGGGCGCGGCGGAGGCTGCAAGGATCTCTCAATCATGATCCTCTTGCATATATCCCGCAAGGCGTTCGCGATGGAGCGCGCCGGCGCCTCGCAGCGGAACACGTGGCACATGTGCTTGCGGGTGACACGGTCGCGGGCGACGTACGCGAAATCCCTTTTTTGGTAAATTTAGAGTTTTTTAGGTGGTTTTTTGGGTTTTTTCGGTGGGTGGGTAGTGATGTGTCACTACGTACTGCTCTTATGGGGGGACGTGAATGTTCATAAAGCGATAGGGTTGTGATTATATTACAAAGATTTCATTTCTTTTCTTTAGAAGAATTTTTAATCTTATACTGTGCAAGTCGCTTACCAAAATAGTATTAAATAACTTCTAGGAGATATCGTTTAAAATTTTCAGACTGCCAAAATTAATTAACTAATAGTTTAAATTTAAATTTAAACAATACCTATTATATTTAGCATACTAGCATTTTCTATATCATTATATTTTTAAACAATTCCAACTTATGTATTATTTTATTGACTTTACAGCTTCTATATTGGACTGAAAGTGGGAAACGGAGTGTCTTAACACTTTGTCCCCACTGCCTACTCTACTATGCTATGGAAAAGCGTGTAAATGGAAAAGACATATAAAGAAAACGTATAAAAATTTTGAACGCAGCGGGATTCGAACCCGCGCCTCCTGAATACCGTCCAGGCGCTCTCACCAATGAGCCATGCGTTCAAAACTAATTTCATGTGGCCAGTCGTGGCCCAGTGGCACAAGCGTGTGACTGTAAACGACTGGTTGTGGGTTCGATTCCCACTCGAGGAGTGGAAATTATATTTCCATTTTCTTCGCTCTGGTGTCGAGGTAAAGCGCGGCGTTAAGTTCCGCCACTTAACACGCATGCCTCCGAATTCGGTGGAAATTGGGGAACGGAGTGTCTTAACACTAGGTTCCCTCTGCCTACCCTGCCATGTGCGGGATACAGCGTGAAAAAAAAAAATAAGAAAAAAAAAAAATACTAAATTTAACTAATTTCATATAAGACATTACAAATGACAAAGCTACGTATCTATAATATAATGGAATCTAAACTCAATCGTTCATACCTTTCACTAGTCCAAGATTGCGGAATAAAAAACATTTTTATTAGTCATTTAATGTAAAAGGTCAAACAAGCTAGACTATGAGAGGATCTACTTAGCGAATGATCTGGGGTTTTGCAAGGAACATAATTACTTACTAACAAAAGTAATTTGTAATAAGCATAAAATATAGTATAAAGATTTCGACGTCAGATATAGAACGTATAGATTAGTGGTAAGAGTGCTAGGATGGTTTGTAAGAGGCGCGGGTTCGAATCCCACTGCATTCAAATTGTTATACGTTACAACATTTTATGTTTGTAGGCATTACTAGTTTTTTATATGACGTGTTCATTGTTTTAGATGACTCAGTTATACTTTTTTAATGAGCGAATTACTTTTAAAAAAGATTTTATTTATAAAGTTAATAAATAAAATTGACAATAAGCTTGCAAAAGAAAAAAGCTCGTTAATTTTGTAAAATATATTATATCGGCTTTTTAAAATATTAAATATTTAAAGAAATCCAGTCTATAACAATTTATTTAACCGACAAAGTTACGTGCAATGGTTTATTTAGAAAGGATTAGTTATTTTTATATTGTCTGGTTTTTTCTCAAGATCAAAGTGAGAGGAGATTAGAGTAGCACGAATCACACAATTATAATACTTTTTCACAATTATTTTATATTGTAAACTCGTTGACGTGTAAAAGTCACTTGCCCGAGCAATGTAAATGTCACTTTATAGGGAAGTGTATGGACGTAAAACACTTAAAAGTGTGTAATATTTATATTATCAATGCATACTTATATTATAAATGCGAAAGTCTGTCTGTTTGTCTGTCACGCTTTCAAGGCGAATCTACCGGTCCGATTTGGATGAAATTTAGAATGAAAATAGTAAATAACCATGAGTCTAACATAGGCTACTTATTTTTTCAAAATCCAACCTCTAAATAGGGGATGAAAGCTTATATGAAAAATCTAAACCGCTTGACCGATTGTAATGAATTTTGGAGATATAGTTGATAATCGAAGGTTAAACATAGGCTACTTTATTTTTCAAAAATCAACCGCTGAGGGTTGCAATATAATGAAACAATTAGGCAGAGCCGGCAACTAGTTTTAAATAAAGTTATTTGACTTTGACTTAATAACTTAATAACAGTAATTTTATTCCTTGCATTACTTAAACAATAGTTAAGTTAGAAAAAATCTCACCGTCCGTTATCTCTGCCGACACCCCACACACGTATTGTGTGTATCGGTTGTGTGTGCAAAGTGTTTAAACTCTCCGGATCGATCAGCTTCAGAGCACCGTCGTCTAGATCCATGAACAGATCTTTACCCTGAAAGTTGGTAAAGTAAATTTATATATATTGTTTTCTAGTTATGTATTTCAAAAAATAAAGCATGTGAATTTGATTTTGACTTTAGTTTCACGTTTAAACACCATGTTCTGCTCTTTTCCCTTAATTCCAGATATAGCGTATCGAGTAGTAGAACTCATTGCCTCCCTTTGTCTAGTTTATATGTAAACCATGAAGGAAATAAATAATTTATGAATATTTCACTTTCTGACATCCGAACCCACAATTAATGTTCGTAACTTTATATTTGTAAAAAAATACATCATTTTATTTAGAAGCGTATATTTCTAATTTAAGGTAGGTAAGGTTTTAAACTTTAATTTAAAGTGGCAGTAGGAAGAGAGAACTTAGTGTCTAATATTTTGTTTTACAAGCCATCTATTCCATTGGTTGTTTGTAACGCAACACTGCGCCTTGTTCACCAGACCAAAAAATACCTATATTTTTTTTTTAGCTTCACGCTGTATCCCGCACGCAGCAGGGTAGGCAGAGGGAACCTAGTATTAAGACACTCCGTTCCCCACTTTCCGCCGAATTCGGAGGCTTGCGTGTTAAGTGGCGGAACTTAACGCCGCGCTATACCTCGACACCAGAGCGAAGAAAATGGAGATATAATTTCCACTCCTCGAGTGGGAATCGAACCCACAACCAGTCGTTTACAGTCATACGCTTTGTGCCAATGGGCCACGACTGGCCACAACCATAACCATATTTATAAGCACCAAAAACTAAGTAACCAGTGATCATACTCACATCTCCCCAACGTCCCACTTGGTCTAACAGATCGTTGCGTCCCAGACTCAGGTCCACGATGCACTTGTTGACGGCGCGGCTCGAGCGCTCCGGAGTGAGGTCCGTCTCAGATATCTCCACCCAGCCGAGGGAGCGCACGAAGAACCGGACTGCACGCCCGTCTTGTTCGGGACGGGCTGGGTAGCTGCGACGCCTGGGGGGGAATGGTTAGTTAAATATGAGGGTATTTTATATTTAGGGTAATAACAATAGATAGGGTATAAGTAATATATTATATTTTTGTGTTATATGTTCCGATGTTTATATAAAAGCAGTTAATAGCTTTTTTCTTGAAAAGTTGTTGTTCTATTCAATAAATCTTAAGGTAGCATGTTTTGAATGTCGTCTCTTAGAGACAAGCCACTGCACCATCTAAATAAGGAGTATTTTGAGACTTATGTTGAGGTTGCAAAACACAAAACTTTACGTCACACTTCAATTAACTCGAGTTATAATTTTACATCTGCATACTATTTAAGTCTATAATCGACGCTTTGGACTGTTCTATAATCAATGCATATGTCATCAATTCAAAAAAGCATCTGTTTGAACACATGGTTAATCTGAACGCCGGTGTCCCAATTCACCTCACTCGCATATTGGCCGCCTTCCTCCACGGTCGCACATTCAAAGTGAGGGTTGATGGCGCCATCTCTGTGAGCTTCCAAATCTGTGCTGGAGTTCCACAGGGGAGTATTCTGTCTCCATCTTTATACTCCCTATACACTAATGACGTTCCAGTCCATTTGAATGCAGTCCTCGCCTTGTACGCTGATGATATTGCAATTTTATCGAAGTCCCTAAATCCACGCCGAGCTGCCTTGTTACTTCAGATGTCCCTGGATCTGCTGCCCGACTGGCTGGCGGAGTGGAGGCTGACCTTTAACATAGCCAAGACTCAAGCCGTTTTGTTTGGGGGTCGCAGGAGGAATCCACCACCTCTGGTCTTGCAGGGCACTAGGATACAATGGAAGTGCCAAGCCACCTACTTGGGCGTCATTCTGGACGGTCAATTGAAGATGGCCCTTCAAGTAAAGAAGGCAACCCGTGCGGCCAAGATTGCTCTTTACTTACTCAGCCCATTACTGCGATCTCGTCTGCCTCTGCGTACCAAGGCCGCGCTGTACAAGACGTACGTCAGACCGCATCTGACGTACGCAGCGCCGGCCTGGTATGCTCTCACCAGCCCCTCATCCAAAAGCAAGCTGCAGGTTGTTCAGAACACCGCTCTTCGGCGTGTAACTCAGGCTCCGTGGTTCGTGAGAAACACGACTATACATCGTGACCTCCGAATCGAGAGCCTCGATACCACAATCCGCAGATTTGCCTTCAACATGTTTCACCGCGCAGATGTCTCGGATTTCCCGCATATCCGGGACATCGCGCCGTGGCATTCACGCCCTCCAGATCGCCGTCGCTTTCCCAGGGACCTCCTACCCCCATCCAATCCCTGAGCGGCTACCGCGGTCGCAGATCGCCTAAGCTGGGCCTCCCTTGATTCGTTGAGGGTCTCACCTGGCTGGGTCGATCGCCCGGGCAGTCATTAGCTCATCCCCCTCAGCCTTCCATACCAGTCCTTTTGGGACTTTACCGGATATGCCACATACAAGGCCTCATAAGCCTTACCCCGTGACCCATCCATAGTTGTGGGTGGAGTTGATCGCAACGGTCAGAGGGCAAGGCCCTGAAACCGTTACCCCTCTCCCGTGCGGTGAGAGAGAAGATCTGAGACATGGTTAATAGATGTATATATTTTACACATTTATGGAAAGTATTCGCTTACTGCGCTTCTCCATATAAAAGGGATCATTTATTTATATATATATTAATATACAGATTCAAAATATTATAGTATAAAACAATATTAACAAAACTTACTTATAAGCGACTTCCTCTCTCCGTTTCCTCTCAGCTTCTTGGTGATCTTGATCCAAAGCCCCGCTGGTAGTACTTCTGGTGACGGACGATGTCATGGGCCCCTCGTATTTAACGTCTGACAGGTTCGAGCAATCCCTCACCATGGATATGCGGGACTCCCGCGCCTCTATGGGCGGCATTTTGGGGATCTCCCGCTGGATCGTCCCGCTTTTTATGTGCCAGTAATATGGGCCGTCGTTGTCTGTAATAAAAAGGTTATATTAAGTATATACTATATAAAATGTTTTAACCCGATTCCAGTGTTTTGGGGCAACGTCAAAGAACTTAATTTTATTTAAAAAAAAAGAGATTTAGAAATCACTTTGGTTAGTCTTATTTTTTTTATTCTATCTCTTTAATCTACTTTATAATTCTATCCAAAACGTTGAAAAACGGTGAAGTTGCCCTATAACGTTTCAGATGTGGATATCAAATACGACAACATGTTATATTGCAAAAGTATTAAAAAAATACGAAAATGCCAGTTTATAACATACTTCTAAACTTTCTTCCTTAATAAAAACAAAAGATATCCAATTCCTACCTTCATGTTTCTCCCACCCAGGAGGCAAAGTCTCCTTCTTTGGACGCAATTTGACAGGTATGGCGTAGAGATCATCATTGGGACCCTCCGCACTGTGCGGCACTGAGCCGCAGTGACTCTTCTCTGTATCTTCCTGATCAGCCCTCTCCTTCTCGGGAGGGGGCGAATCCCCCCCGCCATTCTGTTGGGGCGGCGTGATTAGGCCGCTCTTTTCGCTGTTAAAAATATATGTAATTAGTTTTTTAGGAAGGTACGTGTGGAAGAAAATATGTACGAGTATGTGTGAATTGATTAGGTAAAATAATTTGGTGATAGATTAGTTAATGTTAAAATATTACGAGCTTATGTTAAGTTCTAAGTGTACTTAACATTGCAATAATTATAATACTTGTTATTTTTTCTTGTAATTATTTTCTTTGCTTATAATTGTTATTTCTTTAATGCTAGGTTGGCAGGGAGACCGTTCAGGTAAATATTATTTTTTTTATTATTAATGTTCTGCGTACATTCACATATTTTAAGAGTAATTTGTTTTTTTTACGTATTATTCATTTTAGATTTTCTTTACTATAGTTAGTCACTTAAAAAAACTACCTATTTTTTTACATATAACATTGAGATAAGAGTAATTAAAATTAATCTTCAAAAATGATTACAACAAAAAATATTCCAAATTACTTTAAAAACTTTAAATGTTAAATATAAAAAATACTTACTTAACCTTGTTAACAGGCGAAGACGCTTCGTCTTCCACTCTGCAAAGAAACAAACACGAAATCATGAATACTGATGACTATGATCATCAAACTACATCAATAAGATAGACCTACATGTAAACTAGTTCCTATACCCACGGACTATTATAAAATATTTGAAACGTCGAATTTTCTAAAAACTTATTTTCATATATCAAAAATGATCGAATCCGAATAAAATAGTTTTATTTCAAAATATTTTTATATATCTTTCAAGTAAATTAAATACTAAAGTCGTCGAGACTTATTCCAGACAAAAATGCTACGAAACAGGAGTAGCATTTAAAACTGTCTCAGTGTTAACACGCGCCACTAAATACTGGAAGTTGGAACGCTAAATTCACTACGGCTTCATCGTGTTGCCTTACATTTCGGTAAACGTTAAATACAGCTTATATTCCACTTTCAACCTTGTCTTTAATCTTGCATTTTGGGTATTTTTAGGTGTTCCTAGGGTTTTTTTTGGTAGAATTGATAGAATTACTGTTTAAGCTTTATCAACTTGGCTGTTAAAAGTTTTTTCCTGCATAGCAAGTAGGCAGAGAATTTAGTGGCAATATTTTAATTCACTCTGTGTCCGACTTTAAGACGTAGCACTTTTTTTTTATGGAATAAAGGTGGCAAACGAGCAGAAGGCCCACCTGGTGTTAAGTGGTACCTTCGCCCATAGACATCGATAACAAACGAGTTATGGTTGCGTTGCCAGCCTCGGGGATGTAAGACAGAAGGAGGGAGGAAGGATAGGAATCATGGGAATAGGGAGAGCTGGCTTACATGCCATCAAACCGGAACACATCCTCAGATATTTGACGGTTCGTCTTTGACACGATAGTGGCCGCAAGCCAGTCGGAGAACGAATCTCCTACCAGCTACTGGGTTACCCGCGTTTTACGGGACGCTACCCAGCGGCGGAGGGGAATTGTATTCTAAACCCGTCCCCCCACATTGAATGGCGGAACCCAACCGGCTGAAAATGGTTTACCAAAGCAGATTATAGAAAATAATTGACGTAATATTGATTTCCCCAAGAGTGGTGAGAGAGATGTTCGAACTTACGATCATCGCTTTTATATTCTCATACAGTTCCACTGCGTTACGATGGCTTCTACTATGTAGTAGATTATACTAAGTGTTATATTTTAAACCAGCTAATATGTACCTACTGGCTGGCTTTAAATTATAACAGATATTATAATAATGAAAATTTGCAGTTTTTAATATCTCCAGTAGTAGTAGGTTGAATTTCCAGTTTCAGAGACTATATGTACATATGTATATTTAATATAAAAACCAGTTAAGTATCTAACATTATTGTTATGTTACATTAAAGTTGTAAAAGAGAGTCCTATGGTGAGATCTTTATATGTTGCAACTTTGTTTACATCGTTTTTATGACCTTTGCTTAGTTAGTACTTCCACTAAATAATCTCTTCCAATTTCCTGCTGTAGTAAGACAAAACGCAGCGTTAACTTCCGCCATTCAACACTAGGTTCCCTCTGCCTACCCTGCTGTGTGCGGGATACAGCGTGAAGCTAAAAAAAAACAGCCAATTTGTACTCTGTCGCTCTGGTATCAGAGGCAAAAGCGCAGTGTTAAGTTCCGCCACTTAACAAGCAATGTCTCCGAATTTGGCGGAATGCGGAGAACAGAGTGTCTTAACACTACGTTCCCTCTGCCTACCCTGCTGTGTGCGGGATACAGCGTGAAGCTAAAAAAAACATTATCTTGTATTACACGAGTTGCCCAACTACGGCCGTTTGGGCGGGCTGAGGGTAAATTACCCTCCCCACTTTACTACCAATCTCGGTGCTAATAGACGATTTGTACATTTTACGGCTTTTACGACTGAGCAGTCGACAAAAACGTACATGTCTTGTAATTAACGGTAGGTACTTTGTGGGATTGGTATATAATTATAATGTGGGTTTGCTTGATTTTGGCTAAAACTTTTATAGATTCACGTTTTTTCACGCTTAGATAAGTGAGGAAAGGAGTGTTTTAACACTAGGTTCCGCAGGCAGAGGCCTATCCCGCTGTGTGCGGGATACAGCGTGAAACTAAAAAAAATGATAAGTAATAAGAGAGAATCTAGTGTCAAGTTCCGTTCTCTCTATTCGAAAACAAGATATTATGTCTTAAGTGGTGAAACTCAACACCGAGCTTTATCTCACCACAACGAAGAAATGAAAATAACTAAAATATAATCATTGTCTTCAACTTCTAGTGGGAATCGAATTCACAACAACAGACGACGGCCGACTGTGCCACGATTACGATATATATAGAGAATATTATATTTAGCAGCTTTCCCCAAATAGAAGAACAGTCAAAGAAAACATAGTGTCTTAATACTCCGTTCTCTTCTTTTCTCCCAAAATGAGGACGTTGCGAAACTTAAGGCCGTACATTACCAGACCAGAGTGGAGAAACAAAATTAATTGTAACATAACCATTCCCCCGAATAAAGATTGAACCCACAACCAATCCCGTTAACAGTCAGACGCTGTCCCACAGCGTTACAATGGCCTCTAATATTCTAATTAAAAGAGAGAAAATCTAATAAAACATAAAAGTTTATATACACGTTACAGTTTGTATGACAGCGGCGCGTCGTAAAACCGTCGCAGTTAAACAAAAACAGCTATGTTGCAGTTTTATAGCTGTGTGCTGACATTGCTTCAGACTTCAGATCGATATAAATTAGATTATGTTTAATCTGTTATTAGATTAAAATACGCGGCGTTAAACTCCGCCACGCAACACGTACAAGTATGGTCTCGTAATAGCATCTTTTGTTTTCGCGGTTTCTACACATTATGGTTAAAATATATATTACAGGTAGCTACAAAACAAAAGAGTATTCAGAGAGAATTTAGTGTTAAGACACTCCATTATCTACATTTCGTCCGATTATGAGATTTTACGTGTCAGAGGAACGATATCAAAATAATTTAAATATAACATTCCCCCAAATGAAACTATTTTTAACCGGATTAATCGCGTATATTTTTGGTATTCGAAAATACATTTTTAGAAAACCCCACGTTTCGAGCTCTTTACAGTAGTCCGTGGTCACAACTAAGAAGTCGTTGGCGGTAGTTTGATATAATAATGTATCAACTGACAGACGAATACTACCTCAGTCGACCTGTGACTACGGACTACTGTAAAGTGTTCGAAACGTCGGCTTCGCGCTGTATCCCGCACACAGCAGGGTGGACAGAGGGAACCTAGTGTTAAGACACTCCGTTCTCCACGCACAGCCGAATTCGGAGGCATTGTGTGTTAAGTGGTGGCACTTAACGCCGTGCTTTACCTCTGATACCAGAGCGAAGGAAATGGGGAAGCTCGAGTAGGAATCGAACCCACAACCAGTCGTTTACAGTTACACGCAACACGTATTGTCTCGATTTTTGGAGGAAAGTGGAGTATGGAGTGTCTTAACACTACGTTCTTTCTGACTACCTTGCTATGGCGGAAATATTAGAAAGCTGCTTTTTTACTAATAGATTAATGAATTTTTAAGTTAAAAAAACACTGTTTGTTTAGCTTTACGCTTTATCGGGGTAGTCAGAGATAAAAAGTAAGACAGTCTTTAGCGTGCCCGGTACTTGACACGCGTAGCCCTTGCCCACTTATCGCACGTGTGATTGGCCGCGTATAGTGCCGCCTGCGTCGTCCCCGTGTTTAGCGGCGATTACGCTCCTAGCCCCGTCCTCAAGCGTGTCCTTAGTTGTCTACTCATAATAATGGCGCTAAACATGGATGTCGTTTTACTTCTATACTTCCAGCGAATCTCCGACTGCCGTCTGACCTCCAAAACCCTGTTATGGGTAAAACCGAAGAGGAAAATGTAAAGGGGAGAGAATTAGGAAAAGAGGAGGTAGATTATGAAAGAGCATCTAGGCGATCACTTCATGGATTATGGTAGCGGGTATTGAAAGTGGTGGATCGAGGAGTCCGGGGATCGCCTGTACCCGTATGCCTCAAAACCAATATCGCGGACAGATATTTAGTAGGACCACCTTGATGCTAACTTAACATAGTACCCCCCTTAAGAGGTGGGCAATTAGAAAACGCAATTCCAGTTCCACTCGTGAAATGATTAATATTTAAATTAATATTATTGTCCACTGACAACAAGGCCCAGGAGAAGATTTAAGCTCTGCCATACCCTAATCTCTCAAAGTTTTAGATTTTTTTCCAACTTCATCACGCTGTATCCGCCGCACAGCCCCAGGTTAGGCCAGATGCGAACCTACGTGGGGTGTGGGGGGTCTGTTATTACGACACTCCTTCCTATTTTGCCGAATTCTGGATGGCATTGCTGTCAAATTCAAATTTATAATACAGTTGAAAACGTCTTTCCTTTCTGTTAATGGGGGAAAATCTTAACCCTGGACAATATCTATGTATATATACTACAGTAAAATTACAGGGGTGTGGCCGCTCGTTGCCCTGATATATAGGTTAAGACAGATTACACCGCTCCAATGTGTTAACAGCAAAGTGTTTTTTGTAAGGGGCTTTTAGGTTTTAGCTTCACAACCCTAATAAAAATAAGAAGTTTCTTGAAATAGTGTTATGTTATAGTACGTTTAACAGTTTATTTGCGAATACGCATGTAATTTTAGTAAAGAAATAACGATTTTTGTCTTAAAATATATATTACAGGTGACTACAGTTATCTACATTTCATCCGATTATAAGATTTTACGTATCAGAGGAAAGATATCAAAATAATTTAAATATAACATTTCCCCCAAATGGGAATAAAATCCACAAACAATGAGTTTACAGTGAGAGGTGGCAACTAAAAAGGTATTAATTTTCTTAATAATATCTTAGCGTTGATGACGATTATCAGACTGTATAACATACATATATGTAAGTTTTAATTGTACTTATCTAGTTAAATTAGGAACGACGTTGGATTACGGCATCTAACACAGAATAACTGAAAAATGTATATAGTGTAAAGAAAAAAAGATATCCTATGTGTTTCCTATATTTTTATACATCACTTGTATAACTTTAACAATTTTCAAGCATTATGTGGAATTTGAGTTAAAAAAATATAAATAACTAGCGGCCCGCTCGCGGCTTAGCCGCGTGATCTACGTAGCTGTTTCGTTGTATTGCAACCTTAGGGGGTAGATTTTTTAAAAATAAAGTAGCTTATGTTTAAAGTTGGGTTATCAACTATATTTGTGACAAAATTCATTACAATCGGTCAAGCGGTTTAGATGTTTCATATAAACTTTCATCCCTTATTTCAACCCTTTAGAAGGTGGTTGTTGAAAAAATAAGTAGATTATGTTTGACCCTGGATATTTTACTACTTTCATTCTAAATTTCATCCAAATCGAACTGGTAGATTAGCCGTGAAAGCGTGACAAACAAAATTCAAATTCAAATTCAAAATAACTTTATTCAAATAGACTTTTGAAAGCACTTTTGAAACGTCAAATATACATAAAGCTACCACCGACTCGGAAGGCAGTTCTGCTGAGAAGAGCCGGCCAGAAAATCAACAGTTGCTCTTTTCAAATATATAAATAAATAACAGCGGCAGACTTTCGCGTAAGTATGGATACATTATATTTTTTTTTTTATTTATTTTTTAGCTTCACGCTGTATCCCGCACACAGCGTACCCCGCTGCAGAGCGGCAGAGGGAACCTAGTGTTAAGACACTCTGTTCCCCACTTTCCGCCGAATTCGGAGGCATTGCGTGTTAAGTGGCGGAACTTAACGCCGCGCTTTACCTCGGCACCAGGCGAAGAAAATGGAAATATTAAATATTTCCACTCTTCGAGTGGGAATCGAACCCACAACCAGTCGTTTACAGTCACACGCTTGTGTCACTGGGCCGCGACTGGAATTTTGAACAACAAAATGAAGAAAACATTAAAAATCGTAAAATCCTAAAGCTTTCATATGTGAAATTAACTTGCTAAATCAACATTACGAAATACTAAACCTAAGTTAGAAGATGACATAGCATTGTAACGTCATCTGAGCAAATATAGCGTTGTAACACGAAAAAAATGTTTGTTTCTCTTTGAACGAGCGAGTCATGTAAAGCTGTGTTGGCAAATTATTTTAGATTCACTGTAATTTCGAATTAGATATGACTTTTTTATTTATTTATTTTTTAAATTTATATTAGTTAATACATGCATTCATTAATTGCGTGTGTTATAGTCAATTATGTTGAGATAAAAGCAAGGGGAGAATCTTGTTTAGCATGTTAAACCTAGTGTGCCAGTGTGTGTGTTGTGGCCAGTCGTGGCCCAGTGGCACAAGCGTGTGACTGTAAGCGACTGGTTGTGGGTTCGATTCCCATTCGAGGAGTGGAAATTATATTTCCATTTTCTTCGCTCTGGTGTCGAGGTAAAGCGCGGCGTTAAGTTCCGCCACTTAACACGCAAGCCTCCGAATTCGGCGGAAAGTGGGGAACGGAGTGTCTTAACACTAGGTTCCCTCTGCCTACCCTGCTGTGTGCGGGATACAGCGTGAAGCTAAAAAAAAAAAAAAAAAAAAAAAAAAAAAAAAAAAAAAAAAAAAAAAAAAAAAAAAAAACCTAGTGTCAAAACACTGTTATCTAATTTCCGCCCGAAAAAATGCACTTTGACTGGCGAAACCTAACGCCGCGCTATATCTATCATAGCGAGGAAATGAAAACCATTTCAATACCAAGCAAAAATCTAGGATCGAGAGATTTTAATGTCAAATATTTATATACACCATTTAATAACATCACTAGAATTGGCGTTTCAAAACGAATTCTAAAACTATATATTATCATATGTATATGTATATTGTTACCTAATAAATAAATCATCAAAAAATAATAATTTATTTTTCTTTTATATTTGTATGGGGTCGTCAAGAAACTCGCAATCATAAATGGGGGTCGTGAATGGCAAAAGTTTAAGAAGCCCTACCTTATAAGAAATTGATCAGTTTCACAGTCATTTTTATCAGAGAGAATTTAGTCACAACACTCTGCTCTCTATGAATTTAGAAAATGTTGTATTTTGTACTTAATTGTGGCCAGTCGTGGCGCAGTGGCACAAGAGTGTGACTGTAAACGACTGGTTGTGGGTTCGATTCCCACTCGAGGAGTGGAAATTATATTTCCATTTTCTTCGCTCTGGTGTCGAAGTGAAGCGCGGCGTTAAGTTCCGCCACTTAACACGCAAGCCTCCGAATTCAGTGGAAAGTGGGGAACGGAGTGTCTTAACACTAGGTTCCCTCTGCCTACCCTGCTGTGTGCGGGATATAATAGCGTGAAGCTATTTAATTTTATTTAATTTAATAATCTATTATTGAGCAGGAATCGAATCCACCATCGCCATTTACAATCAGACTGTCCCACTGCGTCATGATGGCGTAACCGTAACCGGTTAAACGAATATAAATAGAATATTTAAAAGCAATGTGGTTTCCAAAGCATGGCTTTTAATGTCTGCATAGAAACAGGTCGTAAAAGGACGTACTTGCGCATCTTTTTAAATTTTAATGTGAAAGACAGATATACATATTATACATAGTATTATATTATACGCGAAGGGATGTGGGTTCGATTTCCACTCAGGGGAATGATTACGTATTATTTTCATTATCAATGTCTCAATTTTGGGTGGGAAATTAAAGTACAATATATAGGTGCTATCTGATTACCACGTTAGGTGGGAAAAAGCGTGGAGCTGCTTTTTTGTTATAATAAAGCTTCACGCTGTATCCCGCACACAGCAGGGTAGGCAGAGGGAACCTCGTGTTAAGGCACTTCGTTCCCCACTTTCCGCCGAATTCAGAGGCATTGCGTGTTAAGTGGCGGAACTTAACGCCGCGCTTTGCTTCGATACCAGACCGAATAAAATAGAAATAATAAATATTTCCACTCCTCCAGTGGGAATCGAACCCACAACCAGTCGTTTACAGTCACACGTTTGTGCCACTGGGCCACGACTGGCGCCGTTATAATAAAGTAACGTTAACGTAAACCATTATATAGAAGACCAATGATTTTTCTTCATGTTTTCATATATATGTATGTTTCAGCTTGATTTTTTTTTGTATAAGTTGAAAGAACATAATGTCAAGACTCCGTTCTCCTCATTCCGCTTGGATCAGACATTGCGCGTTGAGTGGTGGAACTTAACGCCGCACTTTATAATCTATGCGGAAAGTGCGTGAAGTTAATATAGTCAAGTATTAATTATTATAAGATTTAAAAATGACCTTATAAGGTAACCGTGAGAAAGTATTCTATAGAAAACCAGGTTATTTTGTGGTTAGTACGCAATAAAGCGTAACAACCTACACTTACTTGTAGTTTAACGAGAAATGTTCGTGAACAGTGCATCTATATTACGATATAAGATGCGTTTTTTTAAATGAAGTATGAAGATTATATGTTTATAGGAGATATTTAACAAAGGAACATTTACACTTAACCTTTTCTCGCGAAGCAGGCTAGTTAGAGCGAACCTAGTGATAAGGCACTCCGTTCTTCATTCAGATTTATTATATAGAGTTGTTTATACTTTTAAACATTTTTAAAGTGATATTCCACACTTACGTATAACGTATAAAAATTTGAACGCAGCGGGATTCGAACCCGCACCTCCTGAATACCGTCCAGGTGCTCTCACCACTGAGTCATGCGTTCTACTACCAGCTGCGTCGAAATTCTTATACGCTTTATTACAACAATATAATATTTCTAAATATCTTTTTCAAGTTGTTTATAATTTATACGGTTGCATACGGTTGCAGTTGTGTTATAGTCAATTTATTGGCACAATCCTTTAGCAGAAAGTTAAGTCAAAGAGAACCTAATGTCAAGACACTCCGTTAACAGATTTTCGCCCGAAGAAATGCATTTTTACTGACGAATATTAACACCGCGCTTTGTCTTATTAGAATAAAGAAAAGAATTTCACTTAAATATCATCATCATAAAGGAAGTAGGTACAATTTCGAACCTTCGACCAATTGCGTTTACCCTCAATACCACTGTGCCACGATGGCTTCTCAGCTCATTTACGATAATAAACTATATTTAGATTAGCTAGACTAAGTCTGCAAAGAGTAGATTTATTTCCGAGAGCGCATTATTCAAAAAGGGTAAATTGCTTTCTAAAAATACGTATAAAGACCGATGTACATACGTTGAGGATAGACGGCTGGTGTGACTGAAAAATAGTAGCCTACTAACTAATCTAAACGTGCTTATCTTTTTATATTTGATAGAGTAGTCAGACAGAACGTAGTGTCAATCTATTCCGTTCTCCACTCTTCGCCGCGTGTTGACTTGCCACGGCGGAGAAATGAAAAGAATTTAAATATATTCATTCCTCTGTGTGGGAATCGAATCCACAGTTAGATGACCTTAGCTTTATTTACAAGAAATACAGAGAAATCTAGTGTTCCCACACTCCGCCCTCCACTTTTTTCACTCACAGCTAACTATAACGAATATTCTAATAAATAAACAAAACATAAGCATGTACGAGTATAACTTGATCACAATCGCTACACACTGCAATGCATTCATTTCCGGACAGTTTCCGTGTGATTGCCCACGCGTTCCTGTTTTATATTGGAGGGCGTCCGTGAATGCTTTCTATTGACTGCAATTTAAAATTTGTTTATATATGCATGTATTATTACTGTCTGTACTGTCTGTACGTCTCAGTGTAATCGATTGGTTGTGGGTTCGATTCCCACTTAGGGGAATGGTTATAAATATTGAAAAATCATCATGATCAATTAACTGAAAATATCTCATTTTCTTTTCTCTGGTATATAGGAGTTGCGCTACTCAACATGCCCTATTATGTTATATTTTCGGACAGAAAGGTAAAAAAGGAGTGTCTTAACACTAAATTCTCTCTGAATAGCTTGCTATGTCTGCTATAAAAAAAATGAAGCTAGGTAATTCTAGAAGCGAACTAAATATATGGTAATGGTATAAATTGAGCGAATTGATGTTTTTTTTTAGCTTCACGCTATCCCTTCCGGGGTAGTCAGAGAGAACGGAGCGCCAAACGCTATGGTCCCTGCATACTTCTTTCGCCACGTCTCCGGGGGGTCCTCATGCTTTTTACGTGACCTTCCTCCAGTATCGTCGATACTGTGTTTTCGAAGGTCAACCGAGGTCTCCCCCGGTCTAAGAGAGGCATCTCTTACCACTCACCTTTGTTTCATAAATCTTTCTTACCATTCTTCCATCACTCATCCTCTCGACGTGCCCAAACGAATTGATATAAAACTAAAAATATCCCATCAGAAACCGATTTAAATTCTATACATTAGCGAAAAAAAAAATTACACAATAATCGCAAAAAAACTTCATAAAATACTTCAATCTATAAAAACTACTTAAAAAGCTTTTTGCGAGTTCAATATCTCAAAGTTATAAAAACTCAGGAGTAACGAATTCTAATACGGATAAGTTTGGAAAGGCGTATCAGGACTTCTTTAGGAAAAAATAATCTTTTGAATTTTTAACATAACGATGGTTAAGTCTATGTGGAATCGGTGTAGATTAAGTATCTTATCGATCAATAACTTTTAATCGTATTCATAGACGTGGATTAACGTTTAATTGGCATTAAGCAACACTATATGTTTTTAATCATTTATAAAGTGTTATTCCACACTTAGGAAAATTGAAAAAGACATTTAAAGAAAACGTATAAAAATTTGAACGCAGCGGGATTCGCGTTCTAGTCGAACGCATAGCTCAGTGGGGAGAGCGCCTGGGCGGTATTCAGGAGGCGCGGGTTCGAATCCCGCTGCGTTCAAATTTTTATACGTTTTCTTTAAATGTCTTTTTCAATTTTCCTAAGTGTGGAATAACACTTTAAAAATGTTTAAAAGTATTTAATAAATAGCATTCTCTCTTGCCAAATGATTGTTCGTAGAATAATCTTTGGGTAGCAGAAATTTGTAAAAATCTCTCTACAGAGGTGCTAACAACATAAATAAGTTGTAATAAAGCGTATAAGAATTTCGACGCAGCGGCTAGTAGAACGCATGGCTCAGTGGTGAGAGCGCCTGAACGGTATTCAGGAGGCGCGGGTTCGAATCCCGCTGCGTTCAAATTTTTATACGTTTTCTTTAAATGTCTTTTTCAGAGAGAACCTATTTTCAGGATACTCCGTTCTTTATGTTCCTGCCGAACTCGATACATTATAGGTATATTTAGTTGTGCATTCATCATCAGTTAATTTTTTTTACAAATTCTGTTTTTACTTTTTCTGGTGGGAATTTCCAGCAAGTGTTAAGTGGCGGAACTTAACGCCGCGCTTTACCTCAACACCAGAGCAAAGAAAATGGAAATATAATTTCCACTCCTCGAGTGGGAATCGAACCCACAACCAGTCGTTTACAGTCACACGCTTGTGCCACTGCGCCACGACTGGCCACATACTCATAATACCAATACGGCCATTTAAGTATAAATACAATACAAAACAAAAGCTGATTGCTTGTTCCGATTTCATTTGAAAGGCACTTCTGGCTGCATCTTGCAATGTGGATATTAAACTTGGCCATTGAAAGCTGGAGTCGAGTCGAGACGTAATTTACGAGATGAGTTATGAAATATTTCATACTTCACGTAGTTGCGTTTAATTAAAATGTTTTATGTAGTTATCGTTTGAAGCCTGTCGTGGCGCAATGGCATAAGCGTGTGACTGTAAACGACTGGTTGTGGGTTCGATTCCCACTCGAGGAGTGAAAATATTTATTATTTCTATTTTCTTCACTCTAGTGTCCAGGCAAAGTGCGGCGTTAAGTTACGCCACTAACACACAATGTCTCCGAATTTGGCGGAAAGTGGGGAACGGAGTGTCTTAACACTAGGCTTCTCTGCTTACCCTGCTGTGTGTGGAATATAGCGTGAAGCTAAAAAAAATGTCGTTATAAATTTGGATTGAGGGACAGTGGGACAGCGTGTAAGTGTAAACGTTAGTTGTGAGTTCGATTCCTACTTGGGGCAACGATTATTTTAATTGTTTCGCTTTGGTAAAGACAAAACGTGGCGTTGAATTCCGCCACTCAATATGCAATGTGTTGATTTCGGACGAAACATGGAGAAGGAGTTTTTAGACACTAGATTCTCTCTGTTAACTTTCAGCTGTTAAAAATTGAGAAAATTAAATTACTATTGCACTTATAACTTTACAATTTTCATTTTCGCCTCAATAAAGTCAAATTAAGTAAAATTTTATTAGATTCTTTATAATTTTTATTAAAACGTTTTAAAATTGTTTTATAATCATTAATTAAAAAAAAAAATATTAACAACATTAACAAACAGCGGGATACAGCGTGAAGCTAGAAAAAAAATCATGCTTTGTTCCGAATATCAGAGTAAACCAAGTGTCTAAACACTCCATTTTTTTTTTGTTTTTTAGCTTCACGTTCCCACACACAGCAGGGTAGGCAGAGGGAACCAAATGTTAAGACACTCCGTTCCCCACTTTCCGCCGAATTCGGAGGCATTGCGTGTTAAGTGGCGGAACTTAACGCCGCGTTTTGCCTCAACACCAGCGCGAAGAAAATGGAATGGAAATATTAAATATTCCCACCCCTCGAGTGGGAATCGAACACACAACTAGACACTACTTCGTTAATCAAAAAAACATATTGTAAAATGTCACTCTCGAGCACTCCCTAACCTTTGGTCAATAACAAGTACCAAATATACAGTTTGAAAGCGGATTAAATTGCGAGTAACAGAGACGTCGGTAACTCTGTAGGAAGTAAACAGAGACATAAATCCGCTACCTAATTTAAACTTCTACCAAATAAATAGCTCCGGGACGATTAATACCGTCCATAAGGTTACCGTTAAGGAGTTCATGTGTTTGGAGCAAAGATTTCTTTATTATTATCGAAAATGTTGTAGAATTTTTAAAAAATACTAGCTGTGCTCGCGACTTTGTCCGCGTGGGGTTTGACAGTAAAATTATTGTGCTATGCGGAGCCGGAACAAATAGATGGACAGGTAAAAATATAAAAAAACGTTATTTTTGTATATACATACGAGTACATATGCATTTAGTAAAAATCAGTTATTTTTATATTATAAACAGACACTGTAATTTTATTTATTAGTATAGATCTAGATATTAAAATAAAAACGCAGCGGGATTCGAACCCGCGCCTCTTGGTATCCGTCCAAGCGTATTGACTACTAAGCTATGCGTTCTATGTTTTAGCGTTAATATACGTTTACTTAAATTGTTTTCAATTTTCTAAGTGTGAGGATATCACTTTAAAAGTTTCAAAAACACAATAATGGCTAAGTTGACATAAACATAATTGTATATAAGGCTAAGTAAGGCTTCGCTCTAGACAAAAGATGGATATAATTTTACCCGACTGCGTCAAGCAGAAGAGAGTATTGACTAATTTAGTACATTTATCAATGTATCTAAGACTTTATGTATGTGTATGTGTGATTATTTGAAGGTCATTGACCGATTTTGATGATGATTACTACAATCAATTCGTCACGGCCTTGCGAGTGTCTCTAATGACATGACAATCATCAAATTCCTACCTCCAAACAGTCAAACATTACCAAGAAGCGCAGTACAATTTTAATACGTGTTATTTTTCTATTTCATAATTCTAAATGATTAGGGCTTGTTTTTTTTTATTTCTTTTTAATTCTTTAGGGATGTGCCTTCAGTCGATTTTATTTGTTTTTATAATTATTTATTACTAGCGGCCTGCTCGCGGCTTCGCCGCGTGATCTACGTGGTTGTTTCGGTATATTGCAACCCTCGGTGGTGGATTTTTGAAAAATAAAGTAGTCTATGTTTAACCTTGTATTATCAACTATATATATGCCAAAATTCATTACAATCGGTCAAGCGGTGTAGATTTTTCATATAAACTTTCATCCCCTATTTCAACCCTTTAGAGGTTGATTTTTGAAAAACAAAGTAGCCTATGTTAGACCCAGTCATTTTTACTACTTTCATTCTAAATTTCATCCAAATCGGACCAGTAGATTAGCCGTGTAACCGTGACAGACAAACACACAGACATTCGCATTTACAATATATATATGGATTCTATCTACGAGTTAATTTTTTTCTGGTGAAGTTAGTAAAAGTGCGTTGAAACAACACTCAAAATATATTGTTAAAATTGGCGTGGGGTAGAAAATTAAAATAGTTGTCACTAAACTCTACCAGTCCAGTCCGTCATTTTTTCTAACGCTTTATAACCATCGTACCGCAGTAGAAATGTCTAACTATAATATCGCGTAATCTGTGGCTTCGATTTTGAATTCGATCGGAAAGTGGAAAACGGAGTGTCTTGACACTAGGTTTTATCTTATTAGCTTACTAAGATCCTCTTTCTATTTCCACAATCCCAAGTCTTCCCTCCTTCACCTTCAAGGCCGGGCAAAGGTAACCACTTACCATCAGATGGTCCTTCAGCTCGATTGCCTTCTTTATTTAATAAAAAAAAAAAACATGTTACTTTCAAAAGCGGAATCAAGTTACCGATGTTAGTACATTAAGTACAAGTTATAAATCACACTGACCGTGTGAAAGCTTTAGTAAATCACAGTTTAAACTCTTTGTTAGAGCATTTAATGAGAAAGCTCTATTGTAATTACTATTTAAGTTACATACATGGGAAAATGGTGTATTTTAAAGTATTTATTGTATATTTTTGAAATAAATTATGGCTTAAGTTGTAGAAGACTAGCTATATAAGAAAAAAATCATCAAAATCGATCTAGTAAGTTTTTTAAGAAAGATAATCAACAGACAGCCAGATAAACAAACAGATTGATTTCAAGTGTTTGAAAATTTAGCTTCACGCTGTATCCCGCACACAGCAGGGTAGGCAGAGGGAACCTAGTGTTTAGACACTCCGTTCCCCACTTTCTGCCGAATTCGGAGGCATTGCGTGTTAAGTGGCGGAACTTAACGCCGCGCTTTGCTTCGACACGAGGCGAAAAAAATGGAAATATTAAATATTTCCACCCCTCGAGTGGGAATCGAATCCACAACCAGTCGTTTTACAGTCACTTTGTTCCACTACGCCACGACTAGCCCCGAATGAAATGATTAAAACTTGCCAATATAAATATATGAAAACATAACAAAAATAGGGAAAATTGCCAAAATGAAATTTAATACCAACCACAACTCAATTACGCTAGCATGTCAAACGAATATCGAATTTTTAAAGCTTGTACAAGTTTTAATAAAATTTTACGAGACTTCACAACTTCGCCATTATACTATAAGTTGAGTAGTTTTTTATAGTAGCGACGTACTGAAGAGAATGGCAGCCTTTTTGTGATAACGGAATTTATAAATTTGTTAGTTCTTTAACCCTGAGTAAGTCTAGGATTAATAAAATGATAATAAAAAAGCAGTGCGGGGCCAGTCGTGGCGCAGTGGCACAAGCGTGTGACTGTAAACGAATGGTTGTGGGTTCGATTCCCACTCGAGGAGTGGAAATATTTAATATTTCCATTTTCTTCGCTCTGGTGTCGAGGCAAAGCGCGGTGTTAAGTTCCACCACTTAACACGCATAGCCTCCAAATTCGACGGAAAGTGGGGAACGGAGTGACTTAACACTAGGTTCCCTCTGCCTACCCTGCTGTGTGCGGGTGCTAAAAAAAGCAAATCTCCATTATTTAAGATGGTGGGTTTCGATTTCGAATAGAAAGTAGAGATCGGAGTGTCTTGACACTAGGTTGTCTATATCAATATAAAATTATATAAAAAGAATAATACGCAAAATGTAAGCAATGTGTACTAACAAAATTTAGTACAAAATGTAAGCAATTTGTACGTAGTCAATTAAATGAAAAAATAAAAAAATGCAGCAAACAATCTAAATACTTTCGAAGAACGTATAAAAAATTGGACGTAGCGGAATTTGAACCCGCGCTTCTCGGAAACCATTCAAATTTGTTTACTGAAAATTATTCAAAGAGTTAAAAATAACACTTTAAAAAATACCAAAGTTGGAAATTTAAAAAAAAAATAATTACTTAACTAATTTTAAATGAAAAATATACTTTTTTTTAGTTTCACTGAGGCAAAGCAGGCAGAGGGAACCTAGTGTTAAAACATTCCATTCCCCACTTTCCGCCGAATCAGAGGCATTGTCTGTTAAGTGGGGAAACTTTAACGCCGCACTTTACCGTGACACCTGAGCGAAGAAAATGTTAATAATATATATTTCCACTCTCTGAATGGGAATCGAACCCACAACCAGACGTTTTATAGTCACACTTAAAAAAATATACATACGAGTATGTATAAAAGTACAAATAACCGCTGCAATATGGAAATTGTAAAATGATAGTCCGGTAAGAGTTCGAGATTACGATCAGCGGATTCCCTTTTACATTTCTATCTTAGTGGGTTATCATTTTACTAAAATTGTATACTATTTACGTACTTACCGTATAGACACAGCAGTCAATTACGAGCCATAAACATGTAAATATATATCATAAATTTAAATATTTAACCGAAGAAGTATCGCGGCGTTAAATTCCGTCATTCAACACGCAGTGTCTTAAATTCGAACGGAAAGCGGAGACAGGAATATTTTGACACTAACTTTTTGTGCAAAGTTAATTTTTTAATAAGTTAACCTAGTTATTACACGAGTATTAATCTTATTTAGCATATTATATATTTTTGAGGTCATCATGGTGCAGTGCGATAGGGTTTAACTGCAAACGCCATTGGTTCGGGGTTCGATTTTCAGAATGACTGATATGTTTCAAATATTCTAATTACCCCACTCTAGTCAATTCACTCGACACACAGCGGTTCGATTTCGGGCGAAAAGTGAAGAACAGAGTGTCTTGACACTAACTATCTATCTATCTGACCACCCCACTTGCCATGCGAGAAAAGCGTTTAAACAAACATACAACAGTACTTACCACACTTATGTCATACTAGTGACCCGCTCGCCGAGCGAACGTTATGATTGTTTTGTTATATCGCAACCCTCTGGGGGTGGATTTTTAAAAAAATTAGTAGGTAGCCTATTTTTAAGCTTGGACTATCACCTATATTTATGCCAAAATTCACTACAACCGGTCAAGCGGTTTAGATTTTTCATATAAACTTTCATTCGATATTTCAACCCTTAGGAAGTTAATTTTTGAAAAAATAAGTAACCTATGTTAGACTCACTAAATTTTACTACTTTCATTCTAAATTTCA
This sequence comes from Dryas iulia moderata, assembly GCA_019049465.1. Lineage (NCBI taxonomy): Eukaryota > Metazoa > Arthropoda > Insecta > Lepidoptera > Nymphalidae > Dryas > Dryas iulia. Next base: position 4,041,889 of record CM032440.1, read on the forward strand.
TCCAAATCGGCCTGGTAGATTAGCCGTGAAAGCGTGACAGACAAACACACAGACTTTCGCATTTATAATATAAGTATGGATAATCTTCCGTCTATAACATAAAACAAAAATATTTTATAAATGCATACAAAAAAAATGCATTCAATTCATTATAATATATCTACAAAAGGCGTGAATCATTTGAATAAATGCCAGACGTACATAGTACATAGTACGACGTACTCGTATTTTAAGCCTGTATTAATGAACTGGCGCTTCAGCCGACGCCTGATAACGAGGCTTTTAGTCTCGAGCTTTCAAATAAAAGTTTAAATTAAAAATATATAAAATTTTACTCATTTAAAAGCTGTTTTTAGAGAAATGTCTTGACATTAGGTTTTCTCTGTAGGAAATATATTCGTAAAGTTAAAAAAAAAAAACATAATTACTATTTTATAGGCATCTAAGTGCTTTTTGCAAGTTGCTATTATTTTTATATATAAAAAGTAGAATAGAAGGGACAAGTTGTGGCGCAGTGGCACAAGCGTGTGAGTGTAAACGACTGGTTGTGGGTTCGATTCCCACTCGAGGAGTGGAAATATATATTATTCCTATTTTCTTCGCTCTTGTGTTGAGGCAAAGTGCGGCGTTACGTTCTGCCACTCAACTCGCAAGGTCTCCAAATTTGGTCGAAAGTGGGGAACGGAGTGTCTTAACACTAGGTTCCCTCTGCCTACCCTGCTGGGTGCGGGATACAGCGTGAAGCTAAAAAAAAACAATTCATTTATTTGTCCAAAAAAATACTCGTATGTTTCAATTAACGAGAATACAAATTTAACTGAAAAGTCTTATTTATTACATTAGTTTTTCAAAGATTTTATTCTTAACCATATTTTATTACTTTCAACGCACACAGCTCTTACTTAACATTGTAAAGAAAATATACTGGCGTAGTTTAAGTTGTATTTGAAAGGTGCTAGATCTCGCTGCCGCGCGAGGAGTCACGTACTAAACTAAACTAAGAAGGGTGTGGTACAAAGTTAAAAACTTGTTTAATATATAATTAATTCAACTTAATTTTCTTATATTTTATGTATGATTTATTTTTTAAATGTATTTTAATACTAGCGATCCTTTCATGGCTTCGCCCGCGTGAACTGCAACTTAAGACTAAGAAGCTATATGTGGCCTTGCATCGTTAACACTGAGACAATTCATCGAAATCGGTCGAGCTTTTTAGTTTTAATTTTTCATACAAACTTGCATTCCCTATTTGAATGTTTTAGGGATTGATTTTTTCGCCCGAAATCAGAATATTGTATGTTGACGACATTAAGTAAGTAATCATTTATACTATTTTTTATCGTTGATATCAAATATGAGAAATCATATTGCATAACATTTTGAAAATACTACCAAAATTCGAAAAGTACAAGCTTAACTCATATTCCGGAAATGATGTAATATAAAACCCAAACAATAGAATGAGAAGCTAATGCAATTATAAACTTTTTGAAAGTCCAGCAAAAGCTTAATATTTTACTATTGCAAATCAGCATAATATCAAAGTGAAAACTATTATAGCTTATATAGTAGAAACCTACAATAGAGATAAAATAAGTTATACACTTATAATAAATTAATTTAGGTTACATTTAACTTCATTATGATAGGAAAATTATATAAAATGAAAACAGGCAACGTAAATTTATAATAACTGGACTCTCTTAGGGTATATTCTTTAAGTCTTAGTTTTAAGTACTAAAATCGTATACAAACAAAAATGCATATGATAAAACAAGATTCGTGTTAAAAAAGGTACAGACCTTATGTCCGTAGAGTAAAATAGAATAATAAAAAAAAAAACCTACAATAGAATAGTTTTGTATTTCACAGTGGCATAGTGGGATAACGTCAGACTCTAAATGCGATGGTTTTAGGTTCTTTTTCCACATGTGGGAGTGATTATATATTATTTCACAGCTGTTCGTTTAGTTCTGCCACTCAATAAATAATGTCCGGATTTCGAGGAGAAAGTAGAGGACGGAGAGTCTTGACGTTAGGTTCCCTCCGACTACTCCGCTATTCGGAAAAAATGAAGCTGCTTTTTTAACATATTTATTTTTATTTCGATTTCGATACGAAATAATGAAACCATCAGAGTACATCAGAGTAATTACTATAATATACAGTCAGTGTTGTGTAAGAATAAATATTCATACAATATTTTATATCAGTATCTCTACAATATGAGAAAATCGTGAAAGAGTGGGAAAGCTTCTAACTGGAAATGTAATGGGATGTGGATTCGAATCTCACAGGGAATGATTATATTTAAATTATATTCATTTCTCGATGATAGTGGACGAGGTGAAAGAAGTATGCAGTGACCGTAGCGTTTGTCGCTCCGTTCTCTCTGACTACCCCGTAAGGGATACAGCGTGAAGCTAAAAAAAATATTCATTTCTCCGCTCTGGTACCTAAAACATAGCTCTACATGGATATCCGTCAAGATTTTTAAATATCATTTAGACAGGGTAGGCAGAGGGAACCAAGTGTTAAGACACTCCGTTCCCCATAATTATTTTAAATATTATCTTTACAATATATTGCATTTTGAAAAAAATAAGAAAATAATGTAAGCTTCAAATTTATTATCCTTTCCACGCTATATTTTAAAGCGATCGCTTTCAGCTTATACCTTGCAACACAAACTATATAACGTTGGCACGGACGTACAACGCTCCGGACGCCGGAGACCATTAAACGAGCTTAGCGTGCGTTTGTACAAGTACTTTATATCTAAACTATACTAAACAGTAAAGCATTTTACGATATATGTGTGTATTTTAAATTTTATAGATTTTTATTAAAAAAAGCGGCCAGTCGTGGCGCAGAGGCACAAAGTGTGAATGTAAAGAAACTGGTTGTAGGTTCGATTCCCACTCGAGAAGTGGAAATATTTAATATTTCCCTCTGCCTACCCTGCTGTGTGCGGGATACAGCGTGAAGCTAAAAAAAAAAATAAAAATATTAAAACTGTTGTATTTTAAAAGATATTTTATGATTTATATTATTATTATTTTAAGATTTACATTGGTAAGCATTTAGTCAAAGTTTCAAGCTTTTACTGCTTAAAGTAGGCAGAGAAAACTTAGTGACAAAATACTCCGTTCTCAATTCTCCGCCTGAAATTACATAGCAATTTGATTGGCGGAAAACTCCGCCGTATATAAAATCATAAGCTCTATACAAAAGCTGTAATCACAAAATTTATAACTAGATATAAATTACCAATGATCACTTAAAATTACAAATATAGTTAAATTAAAGAAAAAATATACTAGTACTAGTAACTTGAAATTATTTTAAAACACCTTACAAGTCATCAGTCACAGTCATATACGAGTTAAGTTAATGAAAAAAAAATTGTCATATGCGGCGTTGAGTTCCGTTAAAATACAATATCTCAATTTCGTCGTCAAGTTGAGAATATATTGACAGCTTCACTCCAAATCATTCAATGCCAAAAACGAAAATCAACTTTATTATCAATTAACCATATAATTATATAAATTCGAATGTCTGTGTGTTTGTCTGTCACGCTTTCACGGCTATTCTACCGGTCCGATTTGGATGAAATTTAGAATGAATGTAGTAAAAAACCCTGTGTCAAACATAGGCTACTTATTCTATCAAAAATCCACCACTAAAGGGTTAAAATAGGGGATGAAAGTTTATATGAAAAATCAAGTCAAGATTAGGTTAGCTACTTTATTTTTCAAAAATCCACCCCCGAGTGTTGCATTTGCATATAACGAAACAATCATGTAGTTAACGCGGCGAAGCTGCAAGCGGGCCGCTAGTATAATTGAATATCATTAACATATTAAATATAATAAACTAATATAAAAGCTCCCAATTAAAAAAAAATAAATCAAAGATTACCTCAGAAATCTAATAAGATATAGTAGTACATATCGTCGTATCGCAATACCATACATATAGTATTCTGTCAAGCACATAGCCGGCTGCACTGTGGATCGATGCACTGCGACTGCGCAGTGGGCAGGTCGGCGCACCCGTGACGTAACCTCTCTTACTATTTATTATATATTCACGCTGCTTCACGCGTTATCACGCATGTGGTCAAAAGACGAGTGTTAATAGTTTAAGTGGCGGAACTTAACGCCGCGCTTTGTTCTAAGTAATGGACAGCAGAAACATAATTTAAATATCGTTCCCTATAATGGGAACATTGTGCCAAGTTTCAAAGTATAGGTATATAAAATGTTAAGTAATCTTGGCGAGACATTATATGTTGTATGTTGGATTTAAACGCCGTGATTCGTCTTATAACAGAGGGGATGTGAATACATTTTAAATGTCTCCATTGGATCCGTGACGTAATACAACCGTTGTTACTATATACTGTTGAAATATATTGCAGTTTAACACATTTTTCCCCATACATGAAGATTGTATTAAGTTCTCCACTTTTTACTGATTTTTTAGACATTACGTGTTGAGTACCGCTGGAACTTAACACCGCACTTTGTCTCAAAAAAAACAAAAAACAGCAAGATAAAAATCATATATAATTTACACTTTAAATGGGCAAGGAACTGACATCCATCGTGATTGCAGTAAGACACTGTCCCACTGCATCACAATGACCTCAATTGAAATATAGGTATGACTGAAATACAGAATGTGGCCAGTCGTGGCCCAGTGGCACAAGCGTGTGACTGTAAACGACTGGTTGTGGGTTCGATTCCCACTCGAGGAGTGGAAATTATATTTCCATTTTCTTCGCTCTGGTGTTGAGATAAAGCGCGGCGTTAAGTTCCGCCACTTAACACGCAGGCCTCCAAATTCGGCGGAAAGTGGGGAACGGAATGTCTTAACACTATGTTCCCTCTGCCTACCCCGCTGTATGCGGGATACAGCGTGAAGCTATACAAAAATACAGAATGTATTGTGAAAGGTCACCTAAAAGCATAAATCATGAGAATTTGTGGTTCGAAAATGTTACTTTATAGAATAGTTTATTGTGCTTTTAGTTCGAGCTTGAAAATTTGTTTTTTGAAGCTTGTTTTTGCTGGTTTTGTATGAGATGTACTTATTTGGTGTGTAACCTATTTTGGTTCGAGAATAATATATTTTACTAGTTTTATAGAATACTTGTAGTAAAGGTGATATAAGTAATTTTTCAGATTGACACTGTATTGCATTGCATGACAGGGTATTTAGAAAGAACGTAGTGACACAAAAGACACTCTTTTCTTTATTTGCCGGCTGAAATCGAGAGAATTTTATTTATAAAATAAATATTCAAATTTTGCTCTAATTCACACAAATACTGGCAGAAGCAAAAAGAATTTGGAGTAAAATGCGCTGTCGACTCTGAATATACAGAGATTTTATGCTTAGTGGCGGAACTCAACGCCGCACTTTGTCTTGAAACATTCATAAAATGACTGTGATTATTCTATCACATTTTCATCCAGGTACAGTCCCATTGTACTACTATAAAAAATTAAAAAATAGCTTCACGCTATATCCCGCACACAGCAGGGTAGGCAGAGGGAACCTAGTGTTAAGACACTCCGCTCCCCACTATAGCATGACGATTAAATTTCTTTCACAATATTAAGCTATGTAGCTAAATTGGGACTCTAATAGCACAAATTGAACAGTCAATTTTCATTTGAAAATTGTGGAGGAAATGCTTTATTCGTGTTTCAAGTTTGCTATACTGGTACATACATGTATTCCGGTTAAAAAATAACTAGAGATAGATATGACTTTACACTTTACAGCATCAACCTAACATAAAATCAATATCAAAGTATTCCTTTTTAGTATTTTAAAGTGTTATTTTTTATGTAATAAAGGAGGCAAACGAGCTGAAGGCCCACCTGGTGTTAAGTGGTTACCTTCGCCCTTAGACATCCACAACATTAAAGTTATGGATGCGTTGCCAGCCTTGGGAATGTAGGACAGAAGGAGGGAGGAAGGATGGGAATGGTGGGAATAGGGAGAGCTGGCTTACATGCCATCGAACCGGAACACATCATAAGATATTTGGCGGTTCGTCTTTGACATGATAGTGGTCGCGAGCCAGTCGGAGAACGAGTCTCCTACCACCAAACTACTGGGTTACCCGCCTTTTACGGGACGCTACCCAGCGGCGGGGGGAATTGTGTTCTTAACCCGTCTCCCCACGGGAGAAAACTAGTTTCACACACTTAGGACATTAAAAAAGACATTTAGAAAACGTATAAAAATTTGAATGCATTTGGATTCGAACCCGTATTAGCTTATGTTGACGTTAACAACATAATTAAGTTGTATTAAACGTATAAGAATTTCGACGCAGGTGGTAGTAGAACGTATGGCTTAGTAGTCAGAGCGTTTGGACGGTTCCCAAGAGGTGCGGGTTCGAATCCCGCTGCGTTCAATTTTTTATACGTTTCATAAATCTTTTTCAAAATATCCTTTACTCAAATAGACTAGATAATTTAATAGAAGAACTTTCAAATCGTCAAACAAAGTAAAATGTCTATATTGTCAATCCTACCATATGCTAGTTGCTAACAGCTCAGTACACAGTTCTTCTGAGAAGAGCCGGCGAGAAACTTAACACTTACAATGAATTTACAAACAGACGTTCAGCTTCTAATCCCACACATTAATATTAGTATAGTATTCTTAAGATTATACATTAAGTTTATTGTTTGCGTCGACATCAGAGCGGAGAAAATGGAAATATTTAATATTTCCACTCTTCGAGTAGGAATCAAACCCACACTCAGCTTTACAGTAAGTATAGTATTAAATTACCAGTAAATGCTTTGCTTTTTTTGATATATCGATATATTTTGAGTAGAAAATTATATAGGGTAAAACTTGGTAATACGCCCCACTTTTTTTTAACCTTCAATAAAACCCAAATAGTCATAGATTTAATTATTTCTTTTATTCCTGGACGTTAATTGGATCGTTAACAATAATTTTACAAAACCTTAATGTAATAGGAACGATGGTTAAAGATCTATTTCAATTTTTTTGCCCAAAAAAAGTGGGGCGTTTTATCAGGTACATGTTACCTAATACGCCTCGTTTTGTATTATAAAATGCCCCATGCAATTTAAAATGTCCTCATATATGTCCATACCTAAATTTTATCCAAAACGTAAAAAAACACAATATATCAATAGTTTAATAACTTACAAACATAACACAAAGGTAAGGCAAGACTTAAAAGTCCTTAAAAACTCTAAATAAAAAAAAAACATTTTCATTTGTAAGTAATTAATTAAAAGAAAAGTTGTAACAATAAAAAACACCAGTCTTCTAAATTAATGATTAACATAATAGTCTTTTCAATTAACTTTGACATAAACCAAATTAAAATCATCATAAAATAGTTGAATAGAATAAAATCAAATCTTGCTGCTTTTAACAGCTTCTCTCTCAGCTTTCTGCCCACAGTTGTTACACAAACGTGGCACCCTGAACGTGTCAAACTTGAATCCAGTCTTCAGAAGACTTTGTTATGTAGTAATTTTCTGTACATTCAACGCTTTTATTTATGTCCATATCCGAACAGTTTTAAGGTGCTTCTCAAAGATGGAACTTTGAAGTGCTTTGAAGCTTCATTCTCTCCCATTTTTTTACTTCATACAGATCGCGTTGCCTCCAAGAAGCTCGAAGAGTCTTGCGTTTATATTTAAGAGACATACTCTGTAATTAAAATACAATATAAATTGGTATCTATGTAATTTCGGTACGGGGGCATTTTAAAAAACATGCGGTGGGGCGTATTGCAAATTTTGCTTTTTAAAATGCCCTATCAAGAAAAAAGCCTCAATTTCAAAGTTATCACGTTTAACGAACATTTATAATAAAGTGTATTTATGTGTATTTTCAACAGTTAATATCAATTTAACTTAAATTTAATGAGTATTAAAATATAAAAAAATGTTTGCAACTTACCACAAATTGTAACTTCACTGAAACACTAAATTTATTAATATTTTTTAAGGGAGCGTAATAAACCACACGTGCACATTAGCTATGTTGTTTATCAACTTATGGCTACTCTCCGTGCAATACGTGTATCATCTAGCTTTCTTAATGTGTCTGCTATGGCTGTGGGGCGTTTTGTCAACTGGGGCGTTTTACCTAGTTTTACCCTACATCTTTATTCTATAATAATACATAAAAATTGATTTTCTTTATGTAATATTAAAATAACCGCGTTTTACTAAATAAATATGTATACACGGTACATATACTAAAATAACATTTTTAACAATTTTGGTATATCTGTCTGTTTGTTCCGCCAATCTCCGGAATGGCTGGACCGATTGTTACAAGACTTTTACTGGCGGTTAGCTGATGAAGTAAGGAGTAACTTACGCTACTTTTTATTTCAGAAATATATATTTTTTTGTTGAATTCCACGCGGACGAAGTAGCGAACACAGCTAGTATATTACATAACATATACGTTCGAACAGTAGACCTATTGAATTCACGGCTGACAGCGTCAATGAATCATTTAGCTATATTATGTACGTAACGGTAGCGCCATACTTTATCATGTAATACCTAGTAGATATGTTGCTCGTTTGGGTTATTACTTACGTGCGAATCATGAATTGTAATACTTTGGTTGACGCGTTGCCATGGGAACGTGTAACATGACTTCTTTTTTATTTATAGAATAAAGGAGGCAAACGATCAGAAGGCCCACCTGGTGTTAAGTTGTTACCTTCGCCCATAGACATCCACAACATTAGAGTTGTGGATGCGTTGCCAGCCTTGGGGATCGAGGACAGAAAGAGGGAGGAAGGATGGTAATGGTGGGAATAGGATGAGCTGGCTTACATGCTATCGAACCGGAACACACCATCAGATATTTGGCGGTTCGTCTTTGACTTGATAGTGGTCGCGAGCCAGTCGGAGAACGAATCTCCTACCACCAAGCTACTGGGTTACCCGCCTTTTACGGGACGCTACCCAGCGGCGGGGAGGAATTGTATTCATAACCCGTCCCCCCACGGGCAAAAACTTCATTTTAAAGTGTATGTAAAGTGAATCAGTGTTTACAATGTACAAAGTTTTATCTTGTATATTTTACCTCTATAGTATACATAACATCGTAGGTAGAGAGAACCTAGTGTTAAGACACTCCGTTTTCAATTTTGAGGCATTCAGTAAATTTACTTAACGCTGTGCTTTGTCTCTGATTCTTATTCAATTAAGCGGAAAAATTAAAATAATTAAGATATGATAACTTCACCGAATGGAAATGGAACCCATAACCATTGTGTCCATATATTTAAATAATAATATGTATATACACAAAACACAGTCAGAATTAAAGTCACCTAACTCAAAAATGTTATCTTATACACACTTTATTAACACGCAATGCTTCCGAATTCGGCGGAAAGTGAGGAACGGAGTGTCTTAACACTAGGTTCCCTCTGCCTTCCCTGCTGCAATTTCATAATCACGATATCTATAGAAGAAATACCGAGCGGGGCTCGGTCACCGGATATTATAAATTAAATAGGGTCTTAGAATAAACTTTTTACGGGCGTTTTTAGTTAAAAGGAAAATTCATTGTAATTCTTAAGGTGGGACATAATCAATTATGTCTTCTAATAAGGTGATAACACTAACGCAAGTATAATAAGTGCAACGGATGTTTATCAGATTCACGGTTGAGAGGCTTAACGAATCATAAAACGATGATACATATCTATAACGGTTGTGTGCTAACTATAAACAATGTATAAACAATTCCACTGAACGCATGGCCCAGTGGTGAGAGCGCCGGGACGGTAATTAAGGAGGCGCGGGTTCGAATCCCGCTGCGTTCAAATTTTTACAAGTTTTCACTAAATGTCTTTTTCAATCTTTATTTTAGGCAAAAAATAATTGCTAGATCAATTTAAGGTAACAGTTTTTTGGGCTGGTATCGCCTAGTGATATTGGACGTTAAGAAGGTATGTAATACAAACATTCCCACAAATTAAATTTTGGATATAGGTACAATTACCACTTCTTTTTAGATTTTTTATTTCGTTCACTATATGTTATTGTTAAAAATAGCTTCACGCTATATCACGCACACAGCAGAGTAGACAGAGGGAACCTAGTGTTAAGACACTCCGTTCCCCACTTTCCGCCGAATTCGGAGGCTTGCGTGTTAAGTGGCGGAACTTAACGCCGCGCTTTCCCTCGACACCAGAGCGAAGAAAATAGAAATATTAAATATTTCCACTCCTCGAGTGGGAATCGAACCCACAACCAGTCGTTTACAGTCACACGCTTGTGCCACTGGGCCACGACTGGCCACAATTGTTACTTATTGTTATTTACTGTTTTTAATCAATCAATTGTTTCATATAGTCTTTGAAATTGGCACTCAACCTATAACTAACTAACGGGGCCAGTCGTGGCGCAGTGGCACGAACGTGTGACTGTAAAACGACTGGTTTTGGGTTCGATTCCAAGTACACCTTGGCCGGGGTGATGGAATATCTAGCCGCTAGGCCTGTCTACCTTGCTGTGTGCGGGATACGTTTTAAGTGCTATTTTAACATTTAACATTTGAAAAACATTATCAACATTATAAAACATGAACTCTAAACCCAGCCGGATTAGAACGCCCATTTCTTGCATTCCGTCCTAGCGCACCACCGCGAAGCCATACGTAGTAAAAGTACGAGACATCAGTAGGTGCAGGTTCGAATATCATTGCATTTAATTTTTTCTACAATTTCTACATTTTCCGAAGCTATTGTTCATCATTTTTTTTTTCACACAAACAAAACATAAACTTAAAAAGCTAACTCAAGTATAAGTCATACAACCCTGAACTTAACATTTTAAGTTATTCAAGCAATCGTCATTCCAATAACAAAATGCGTCACACTACGTACAAAGTACATAAATACCTGCATTTCTTTCAAGTCACATGAATCATATGAGAATTTAGTTTACACGTTTGTGAATTAATATAAAAGGTCAACATAGAAATGTGGAAATAACTGTTTTTTTCTTTTTTTTTTAGCTTCACGCTGTATCCCGCACACAGCAGGGTAGGCAGAGGGAACCTAGTGTTAAGACACTCCGTTCCTCACTTTCCGCCGAATTCGGATACATTGCGTGTTTAGTTGCAGAACTTAACGCCGCGCTTTGCCTAGACACCAGAGCGAAGAAAATGGAAATATTATATATTTCCACTCCTTGAGTGGAAATTGAACCCACAACCAGTCGCTTTACAGTCACACTTTGTGCCGCTACTCCACGACTGTCTCCAAATACCTATAGGTATGTTTTTTAAAGTCAAAGTCAAATAATTTTATTCAAAATAAGAAGTTACATGCTTCATTTTTTGAACATCAAATAGTTTACCACCGGTTCACTAAATTTAATGCCTCAGACCTGAGAAGAACCGGCGCAAGAAACTCAAAAATTCAGTAAAACTAACACGGGCGTATCTTCTTGAACAAAGATATCTGTAATAGGTATGGAGGAAGCCATCGTGGCACAGTGGGGTGGCATCTAACTTGCGTCAGCATCTGAAACGCGATGATTGTGGGTTCGATTTCCACTCGAGGGATGAATACTTTTTTATTTTTATTTCTTCTCTCTTCTCTCTTAATATTTACCAAAAGATAAGCACGATGTTGAGTTCTGCCACTTGATATGCAATATCTCGATATTGGCAGAACGTGGAGGGCGGAGTGACTTGACACTAGGCACTATCTGACTACTACTAAATTTATTTGTTAATATTACTATTACTTATACAGTATTTTATATAATTAAGTTGGCTTAGGCTCATTTAACCTTTCAGATATTAAGCTGAAAAGAACAGATACTACACTTTGATCTTAGCCAAAAGGCGGAGAAGCGAAGCGAAAAAAAAGGCTCATTTAATCTAAGCGAAGATGACTTGATTACAAAAACTGGACTAATAGGGTATACACTAAACACTAACCTCTCTAGGAGTCTTAAAATTTACTGATCTAATTTAATCTAGTTTTAAGTACTAAATGTTAGAACAAAAATCTCATTTAATTAACAAAATTATAATAAGAAAAAAAATAAACAAATAATAAAAATAATCAAATATTTTTTTCTTCCAACGACCTTCCATCTAAATTAGGCATGAACCCAAAGTTTAAGGTCGAATTTAAATTGAGAAATTTTAATAAAACATATAAAAACTTAGGATTCATAATATGAGGTCGTTGCCAAACTGTGGTACTCTTTGGAACGTTTTCTAGGTCATGAGTCATATTAACTTAAGCTACTGTATTACTTGTTAAGTACAACATTAGTTATATTATAAGAACTCAGTAAGTAAGTAAGGCACAAAGTGTGACTGTAAACCCGACGGTAGTGGGTTCGATTCCCGCCGGGAGAAGGATTAAATTTAAATTTGTTGTTTCTTCGCTCTAGTATCAAAGGTATAGCGCAGTGTTGAGTTCCACGACTTAACATGCAATGTCTCGATTTCGGCGGTAAGTGGAGGACGGAGTGTTTTGTCACTAGACTCTGCCCAATACACCGCTATGCAGAAAAAACGTAAAGCTGTTTTTAAATATAATTATATTATATGAAGATTATGAAATATAATTCGAAAAAAACTGTAAGTGGTGAAACTTAACGCCGCCCTTTGTCTTAGTTAGCAGAATGGAGGAGTGAAAATAAAAGTACAATGCTACTTATATAATAAGAAGAAGTTTCACAAATATTTTTAGCAGAGTAATCTAGACTTTTCGCCCGAATTCGAGACCCGCGAAAAGTCTAGATTACTTTGCTATGGCGGGACTTAACACTGCGACTTATTTCCCCTTCATTAGTTCCCCAGAACGAAGAAATGAAAGTAATAATACTATGTTCATCCAATGAGTGAAAATTGAACCTACAACCAATACCGTTTATAGTTCAGATACTGTCCCATTTCACCACGATAGCTTATATTAACAATATAGAATGTAAACCTTATTTTATTCTTTTTAAACAAAAAAATAACTATTGTAGCGTAGAAGTCAGAATCTGAAAGGGCTTTAAACAAGCATTTAATTGAAAATAATTAAAATTACATCTTCTTAAAAGATTTACTCAAAATATTGCAATCAATTGCAAACTAACTACAAAAATTTTCAAAGAAATCTTAAATATAACTCCGAAATAAGTAAGAAGATATATGGGAAAAAATAACCTCTCATACCTATTCATAAGTTGCACAAAGCTCCCGAGTTCTATCAGTCAAGGATATCCGTACCTGGCTTGGAAGCCTTCCAGGTGGTTTGAAATGCAAATAGCTGTTTTCATACTAAATCTCTCTATTCTATTGAAAAGTGTATAAAAATTGAACATACGAAAATCTTTGGATATTTAAAGTGTTATTGGTGTTAAATATTTGCGTTGCTTAGCAACGTGTTAGTCAAAGACATTTAAAAAAAACGTATAAAAAATTGATAAATAGCTTTCTCTCTTGCCATTGTTCGTAGAATAATCTTTGGGTAGCAGAAATTTGTAAAAATCTCTCTACAGAGATGCTAACAACATAAATAAGTTGTAATAAAGCGTATAAGAATTTCGACGCAGCGGCTAGTAGAACGCATGGCTCAGTGGTGAGAGCGCCTGAACGGTATTCAGGAGGCGCGGGTTCGAATCCCGCTGCGTTCAAATTTCTATACGTTTTCTTTAAATGTCTTTTTCAATTTTCCCTAAGTGTGGAATAACACTTTAAAAATGTTTAAACGTGTCACTTTATGTTAAAAGTGTATTAGCAAATGTATGCTACGGTGAGGAAAATTTATTTTTTTAAATGTAAACGTTGATAATTTTAATATATTTAAATAACTTTCAATTCTATTTGGGAGACAGTCGTGGCGCAGTGGCACAAAGTGTGGCTGTAAAGCGACTGGTTGTGGGTTCGATAGCCACTCGAGGAGTGGAAATATGTAATATTTCCATTTTCTTCACTCTGGTGTCGAGACAAAGCGCGGCGATATGTTCCGCCACTTAACACGCAATGCCTCCGAATTTGGCGGGAAGTGGAGAACGGAGTGTTTTAACACTAGGTTCCCTCTGCCTACCCTGCTGTGTGCGGGATACAGCGTGAAGCTAAAAAAAGACTTTCAATTCCGACTTTAGTACAACAAAGTGCGGCGTTGAGTTCCACCACATAACACGCCGGGTCTCAAATTCGGATAGAAAACGGAGAACGCAATATCATGACACCACTCTCTACCTACACTGCTATGCGAAATAAATATAGGAGATAATTCATATTATTAATTTAATGTATTTCCAATGTCGAAGCAATTATAGTTTATATCTATATCTATATAGATAAATAAAATTGAAGTGTCTATAAGTAACATTAGAGTGTCCTAATGTATTAATACATAAGGGGTACATTTAAAAAAATAATATATTCAAAATTTTCGTCTGTATGTTTGTTCTGGCTAAACTCTGGAACGGCTGGATCGATGTTGACAAAACTTTCACTGGTTGATAGCTAATATAATAAGCAGTAACTTAGATAACTACTTATGTTTTAAAATTATAACTTTTTTATTAAATTATACACGGACAAAGTCGCGAGCCAGTACGTCATATATCTAACAACATTTGTTTATATATTATTATCTCTCAGTAATACACTTTAATGGGCGCTTACATTCAATTACATAAACATACATACATTAAAAAATAATTATACAAAATTGCAAGTTTAGTTAACGAATCATATTATTAGAAGTGAACTTGATTTTATATGGAGTGGTACAAAAAATTTTAATACACGAACAAACAATTATAAATGTGGGTGCAAATGCAAAAAAGCTTGTCCGGCTTTTTGTATGGTGAAGTCACGATTTTGTCTTTTTTCGGTATGAATATGCATAGATTTAATAATGCAAATATCTAAGTACGTTTTTCGTTTATTTTTTATTAAGGAAATTCAATTAGATATACTAGTTATAGCCTACAATTTTAATCGTGGCGCAGTGGAACAGCGTATGACTTTAAACGTGGTTTAAATGGTTGCAGGTTCGATTCCTACTCGGGGGAAAAGGTTTTATTATTTTCATTTTAATTTTTTCGCTCTGGTGTCAACCAAAATGTTGAATTTGTGACTGACATTGTGAATTGTGTGTTGAAATCGGGTGGACAATATAGAACGGAATGTCTTGATACTACAATCTTTCTCTCTTTCTACAATGCTATGCGGGACAAAGATTAGCATAGTCGGAATCAAACCGTATTCAGTCTAACACCCTCACACTAGGCTACCATGATTTCATGGTGTGTATATAATTAGTGGCCCGCCCGCAGCTTCGCCTGCGTGAACTACACAACTTTTTTACTATAGGCTCGCGCCGCCGCGCCGACATCACAATAAAAACCTCTAAAATTATCAATCGTTCTCTACTATATTAAACATGTAAACCTTCTTTTGAAACATTCTATCTATTAAAAGAAACCGCATCAAAATCCAGATCTAGAACTAAGCATATATACATACAGACGGACGTGGGAAGCGACTTTGCTCTATACTATGTAGTAATGATATATAAAAAGTATGCTAAAATCCACATTTACACTGAAACCCATCTGTCAGAATAAGTGAGGTATACAAGTAGTACAGTAGACAGCTGGCCGACGGGAAATACGAGTATGTCAAGCGGACCTAATATAAGGCAGCTGTTAGCACAAAAATTATAAAAAATAACTAAAGAATTTGTTAAAAACCCTGTGGGGCTTTGTCACTTATTTTAAATGAATTGGTGGTTCATATTTAATATATATTTTTTTAATTTCACACTTTTAACCGTATAGCATCTGTTCTCCACGACAGTACACTCGATTCCCAGACATTGCATCTTCAGTGGCGGAACTCAACACCGCATAGTCAAAGTCAAAGTCAAATAATATTGTTCAAAATAAGCTTGTAACTTACAAGCTTCATTTTTTGAACGTCAAATAGTTTACCACCGGTTCACTAAAGTTAATGCCTCAGACCTGAGAAGAACCGGCGCAAGATAATATTACTATTACATAACATAATATTACTGTTAATAAAAATAAATATTACGATTTTTCTAACAAATGGGGTTAGTAGATTTTGAAAGTTATGCTGTTTTTAAGTAATTAATAAGAAAGTTTTTTTTAGGCTTCATTCTGTATTCCGCACACAGCAGGGTAGGCAGAGGGAACCTAGTGTTAAGACACTCCATAGAATAAGAAAGATAGTCAAAGAAATAATATACATAAAAAATATAATTTAATTAATTAGTGTAGTAATACTAGCTTACGTTACGTGAAAGTTAGTTTTGGTATACCCTCGGTGCTAGATTTTAGAAAAATAAAGTAGCCTGTGTTTAAACTTGGATTATCAACTATATTTTTGCCAAAATTCATTACAATCGGTTAAGCGGTGTAGATTTTTCATACAAAGTTTTATCCAATATTTTAACCCGTTAAAGGTTAATTTTTGAAAAAATAAGCCTATGTTAGACCCAGCAATTTTTACTACTTTCATTCTAAATTTCATCCAAATCGGACCAGTAGATTAGCCGTGAAAGCGTGACAGACAAACAAACAGACATTCCCATTTATAATATAAGTATGGATATAAAAAATAGTGTCATGTCACTAGTGTTTCTTTTTTAAAAAAAGAAAACAGTCAATCATCATAAATTAAGATCTAAACTAAATTGAATTGTAAACAGCGAAAGTGAGAAATGTCAATTATACAAAATTTTAATTAAATCACAATCTGTCAAACCATTCATTTAACTTGAACGCCCACTATTAAAAAGTCCGTCATTTCGACGTACACATAATCGTGAAATTGAAACTCATCATGATATATAATGCCTAGTCATTTGAAACATTTCAAATTTTCGTTTCACACTGTATAAATATATTTTTTTAGCTTCACGCTGTATCCCGCACACAGCAGGATAGTCAGAGGGAAGCTAGTGAAATGACACTCCAGTTTTAATTTCCGCCGATTTTTCGAGGCATTGCGTGTTAAGTGGCAGAACTTAACGCCGCGCTTTACCTCGACACCAGAGCGAAGAAAATGGAAATATTAAATATTTCCACTCCTCGAGTGGGAATCAAACCCACAATCAGTCGTTTACAGTCACACGCTTGTGCCACTGGGCCACGACTCGCCACTGCCATAACTGACATATAAAAAAAATGGAGACTTACCTCCTATTATCTAGATAATTGTAGTCTAGAGGCATGCTCTTGTCGTCGTGCATGTCGTACAGGTCGCTGTATATCGCGGACTCGAGGCGCGCCGGGTCCAAGTGGTAGTTTGGATTCTCGTATGAGAGCAGACCATTCTCTGTTGACAAAATTTAAAAGATTTTAGTAAAAGAAAAATTTATGGGTATTTTTTTGATAGGCTAAAGATGTTTTGTGTTTAGGATAAAGTAAAAATTAAAATTAAATTAAATAGCTTCACGCTATATCCCGCACACAGCAGGGTAGACAGAGGGAACCTAGTGTTAAGACACTCCGTTCCCCACTTTCCGCCGTATTAGGATAAAGTAAATCTGCATTAAGTTAGTTTCATATGATTTTTTTAAAAAAACATTGGAGATATATGTATGTATATTATTTTAACAATTTAATATATTATCAGGAGTTTTGTGAGAGATACGTACTATGCCAAGGAGGTTTCCTCAACAAGTGTATACCTATAAGTTATCTTTTGCAACTTCGTTTTCCTTAACTATGAAATGTGAAATTATGTATTTTTTTATTCCCACAGAAATTTCAGAGCATTCTCTTTCACTGCCTTGCTACCTGATGGTAAGTGAATACCGCCACCTTCGACCCCGCATAACTACAGAAATTACAAACGCTAAGTAACATTCATGTGACCAATCAGCTTTCCTAATTTAATATCTTTGGTTGTGCGTTGTGTATCAGTTAGTCAGTTAGTAAGGGAAGAGTTCCATACATATACAATTTATAGAATACTTAGATTTTCTTTGAATAGTATCAATATTCGTATAACTTATTAGACGCACAGACTCGATGGTTGTGAGTTTGATTCCCACTCGAGATAATTATTCTTTTCAAGTTATTTACTTTTCTTTGCACTAGTATCTAAAACAAAACGTTGAATTCCGCCACTTAACACATCACGATTTTGAGTAAAAAATGGAGAATGGAGTACCACTACACTTCTCTTACCAACCTGCTACACAGGAAAAGGCATTTCACCTGCTTTTTTATTATCAACAGTTTATTATCAACATGTTTACAGTAAAAAGACATTTCACGAAAACGTATAAAAAATTGAACGCAGCGGGATTCGAACCCGCGCCTCCTGAATACCGCCCAGGCGCTCTCACCACTGAGCCATGAAATGTCTTTTTCAATTTTCATAAGTGTGGAATAACACTTTAAAAATATTTAAAAATGCTTACAGTAAATAAATTGTCTACTTCATTTAGTTATTTAGTCGCGACATGCACTCATACGGTTTCGTGTAATGTGACGCCGGTGCCGAAGCCCGACAAGCTCTCCTACAGTGTACCTATGCCGGTAATAAGCCTATAATGCAAAATAACTGCCTATTAGCAGAGGAAAGTAAGGCTTTTATTTCCTTAGGACTAATACGTACGTTTATATACGTAGGTACATATATGAGTTTAGTGTGCTATGAAAAAATGTTGGGTTTTAGAAGTAAATAGGAGGTGGAAGTGGCGCAGTGGTAGAATAAGCGATGGTTGTGTGTTCAATCCTCACTCGGAGGAATATTAAAATTATTTACATGAAACTTTCTCACTAGACTGTAAACGACTGGTTGTGGGTTCGATGCCCACACGAGGAGTGGAAATATTTAATATTTCCATTTTCTTCGCTCTGGTGTCGAGGCAAAGCCGCCGTGTGATCCCGGCTTAGAATAGGATCACCCTGGTATTGGAGGTGTCGTAAGAGGCGACTAAAATACGAGTGGTAGAGTCAAGTTGCCAGTAATGGTAACTCGAATGGGCCGACTCGACCGGACTACCACCACCCCCGGCATCTGAAACCGGCGTTAAGCAGTGGCTTTATGCCACTGCGTTTCGCACCAGGTGATGCCGGGCACCGGAGCCCAACTCCCCCCCCCCCCCACCCCCAAATATGACAGCGGTACTGAAAGAGAATCTACCCCAGGAGGGTACCAGCATCACTGATGCTGGAGAATCCCTCCCTGAGTCTCTACACTCAGGCCGCCCGTCGAATTCTGGGGAGGGCACAGAACCGCGCTATAAATTCAGACAAGGCAAACGAGGCGTACGCTCCACGGCAACCCCCACCACGCTCAATGTGGATTTTTGTAACATCAGGGGCCTACATTCCAACCTGAATGCCGTTCACCACCACCTTGAGACGGCACGGCCGGCCTTGTTGTTTTTGACGGAGACTCAGATTATCCGACCGAGCGATACAGCCTACCTCCACTACCCCGGCTACAAATTAGAGCATCATTTCTTACCTCACGCCGGGGTCGCTGTATTCGTAAGGGAGGATATGAGTTTTCGTCGCCTTGCTAATTTTGAAGGTCGGGACCTGTCTACCATCTGGCTTCGTCTGGACTCCGACGATCATGTCCGCATCTACGCATGCCTATACAGGTCCCACAGTGGTAACGCGGAAACGGATCGACTCATGGAGCATTTGCAATCGGCCATTGATGATATGCTCTCACACATTCCCTCCGCTGAGGTCGTGATACTTGGTGATTTTAACGCCCATAACGCCGATTGGCTTGGATCACGAACCACCGACCACGCGGGGAGGTCTGCATTTGACTTTGCTATAGCAAATGGACTGTCCCAATTGGTTGATTCACCGACACGAATCCCGGACGTGGACAGCCACAATGCCTCCTTATTGGACCTTCTGCTGACTTCACATCCGGAACAGTACCAGGTGTCAGTGGACGCCCCTTTAGGATCCTCTGATCATTGCTTGGTACGGAGTGTGGTGCCAATTAAACGCAGCAGTTGCAGAACACCCGCAACTCGCCGTGTCTGGCACTACAAGTCAGCAGATTGGGATGGGATGCGTACATTTTACTCATCTTATCCCTGGGGGCCGGTGTGCTTCTCTTCAGATGATCCTAGTGTCTGTGCCGCCGCTGTCGCTGACGTGGTTCTACAGGGTATGGAACTTTATATTCCTAACTCTGTGGTGCCAATCGGTGGCAAATCACAGCCTTGGTTTGGTAAGTCCTGCAAACAAGCTGCCTTTGGCAAGCGCGAAGCTTATCAAGCCTGGGCCGCGGCACTAGTCGCTAAGGATCCGAAAGCGAAAGCTTTAAAAGGGAAGTACAACCGATCCTCTAGGTACTTTAAGCGGCAAATTGCTAAAGCAAAGTCCCAGCATATCACCAAAATCGGTGAGAAACTTGAGAGGTGCCCTTCGGGATCGCGGCAGTTTTGGGCACTCTCCAAGGCTGTGCTTGGCAACTTTAGCCAGCCCTCGTTTCCACCGTTACGCACAGAGAATGACATCCTGGTCCACACGGCGAAGGAGAAAGCCGATCTACTGGGCGCTCTCTTTGCCTCGAACTCGACTTTGGATGACCAAGGAACTTCTCCGCCGACCATCCCGCGGTGCCAGAGCTCTATGCCTAACGTTAAGTTTAGCCAAAAGGCTGTTCGTCGAGCTCTGTTTTCCTTGGATATCCAAAAGGCGAGTGGTCCGGATGGCATTTCTCCTATAGTGCTCCGAGCATGTGCTCCTGAGTTGACGCCGGTGCTAACGCGTTTGTTTCGGCTCTCCTACTCAACCGGCGTAGTCCCAGATTCGTGGAAGAGCGCTCTTATCCACCCGATCCCGAAGAAAGGCGATGGCTCCGATCCGACTAACTACAGGCCTATCGCCATCACCTCCCTGCTTTCCAAATTAATGGAGAGCATAATAAACAGCCAGCTTGTGGGTTATCTAGAAGATCACCAGTTGATCAACGACCGTCAATATGGCTTCCGCCATGGTCGCTCAACTGGTGACCTTCTGGTTTACCTAACGCACCGCTGGGCTGCTGCTATTGAAAGCAAGGGAGAGGGCCTGGCAGTTAGTTTGGACATGGCGAAAGCCTTCGATCGAGTGTGGCATAGGGCGCTCCTAGCGAAACTACCATCTTATGGGCTTCCCGAGAACTTATGCAAGTGGGTCGCCAGCTTTCTCACTGGGCGTAGCATTAAGGTCGCTGTCGACGGGGTTTGCTCAGACTTCCTGCCCGTGAACGCTGGCGTCCCGCAAGGCTGTGTGCTGTCCCCCACGCTATTTCTTCTGCATATCAATGACATGTTAGAGGATCCTGGCATTCATTGTTATGCAGATGATAGCACGGTGGACGCCGTATACACCGGCCGTGCAGGTTTTTCTCGGGAAAACGTCGACGAGAGCCGAACAAAACTTGTGTCTTCCGTAGAGGCATCCCTTGGGAATGTCTCCTTATGGGCTGAAAGGAACCTGGTTCAATTCAACCCCCAGAAGACACAAGTTTGCGCGTTGACCACTAAGAAAACCCCGTTTGTCGTATCGCCACTTTTCCAGAACACTCCCCTTCATGCCGCGCCCAGCATTAGTATATTGGGCCTGAAAGTTTCGAGTGAGTGCCAGTATCGTGATCATTTGGAGAGTAAGGCCAAGTTGGCCTCTAAGAAGCTGGGTGTCATCGGTAGAGCTAGACAGTACTTCACGCCCAAACACCGATTGTCCCTGTATAGGGCCCAGGTGCGGCCTCATATGGAGTACTGTTCTCATCTCTGGGCCGGTGCCCCCCAGTATCAGCTCGAACCATTTGATCGCATACAGCGCAGAGCCACTCGAATTGTCAGGGACCCAAGAATCTGTGCTGGGCTTGACACTTTGGCGTTGCGTAGAGACGTGTCCTCGCTATGCGTTTTCTATCGCATATATCACGGGGAGTGTTCTGGAGAACTGTTTGACCTGATACCTGCCGCTGAATTTTCCAACCGCACAGTACGTGCCAGATTGAAATATCATCCACACCATCTGGATACTTGGCACTCTAGTACTGTGCGGTTCCGTCGTCACTTTCTTCCACACGCCACACAACTGTGGAATAGCTTACCAGCGGCAGTGTTTCCAGGTCGATACGACATGGGTACCTTCAAAAAGCGCGCTTACCTCCACCTCAAAGGCCGGCAACGTCCCTGTAGCTCCTCTGGTGTTACACGGGGCCGTGGGCGACGGTGTTCACCTAACACCAGGTGACCCGAACGCTCGTTTGCCTTGTCCTTTTTACATAAAAAAAAAAAAAAAAAAAAAAAAAGCGCGGCGTTAAGTTCCGCCACTTAACACGCAATGCCTCCGAATTTGGCGGAACGTGAGGAACGGAGCGTCTTAACACTAGGTTCCCTCTGCCTACCCTGCTGTGTGCGGGATACAGCGTAAAGTTAAAAAAAAAAATCGTAATATTTAATTTTTTTTCGTGAAAAGGTAAAGCGTGGTGTTCTATTCTACATATTGTATCATGGATTTGAGCAAAAAGCGAAAAACGTAGTATTCTAACAGTAGATTCTCTCTGCTCTAGTATACGGGAGAAAAAGTGAGGCAAGTATAGTTATATTTCATATAAGTGTCAAACCACTTTTTAATGGAATATTTATTTCTTTCATTTTTCAAGTCACGAATTTATAAATCACTAGCGGCCCGCTCGCGGCTTTGCTGCGTAACTACATAGCTGTTACGGTGTATTGCAACCCTAGGGGGACGAATTTTTGGAAAATAAAGTAGCCTACCAAGTACCTTGGATTATTAACTATATTTATGCCAAATTTTATTACAATTGATCAAGCGGTGTAGATTTTTCATACAAACTTTCATCCCTTCCATCCCTTCGTTTTCAACCCTTTAGAGGTTGATTTTTGAAAAAATAAGTAAAAAGTCTAACATAGGCATGTTAGACCCAGTTATTGTTACTACTTTCATTACAAATTTCATTCAAATCGGTCCGGTAGATTAGCCGTGAAAGCATGACAGACAAAGACACAGACATTCCCATTTATAATATCAGTATGGATACAATAAGTCTCGTCTCAATTTCAGGCGGAAAGTTTAGGACGGAAAGTCTTAACACTAGGTTTTCTCTGACTACCCCATCGCGAAGAAAAAGCGGTAAAACTGGTTAAAAAAATAGTAAATTCTATATATCCCCAAAAACTATACTCATTATCCCTATTAACGGTAACTATCCTTATATACCACATTACATATAGTATATTTTCGTTAGGGTTAAACTATAACCGTTACGGTTAACGTAATGGTCAGGTTACAATGAATCGTTTTACACATAAAGTTACTATACACGTATATTGCAAATGATTTTCCTTATGAGAATGTTTTCTTATTATTTAACTTCATTTTACAGCGTGGAGTGGAGTGATTTGACACTATATTCTCTCTGCTTACGATTGACAATGTAAATAAAAATTTTGCAAGTTTTTGAAGTCTGAGAGAGGGCCAAATGCGGAGGCATTGTGTGTTAAGTGGCGAAACTTAACGCTGCATTTTGCCTCGACACCAGAGCGAAGAAAATGGAAACAATATTTCCACTCCTTGAGTGGGAATCGAACCCACAACCAGTCGCTTTACAGTCACACTTTGGGTCTACACGACGACTGACCCAAATATATAATATTAATAATAATTTCATTTAACATTCCACCGAGAAGGAATCGAACCCACAACCAACCGTATTTATATTTTAGACGCTGTTCCACTACGCTATGTTGGTCTCGAGTAAATAACTTTAACCAACTATTTATTGTTGTTTCAACTATTTTTATTCCTGTATTTCTGTAATATTCTATTCTTCTCTATACAGGTATATTAATATATTTATCTATATATACTATTACACAGCATCTATTTAAGATACGATTAAAACAATAAGAGTTAAACTAAATTGCATTTTAATCCTGCTAGTGGTTCCTGCCTGCAGGTGATTCAGGTGGTATAGGCACGTCGAGAGGATGAGTGATGGAAGAATGGTTAGAAAGATTTATGAAGCAAAGGTGAGTGGGAAGAAGAGAGGCAGGGGGAGACCTCGGTTGACCTTCGAAAACACAGTATCGACGATACTGGAGGAAGGTCACGTAAAAAGCATGAGGGCCCCCCGGAGGGAGTGTATGAAGAGGTTGATGACAGTGGACGAGGCGAAAGAAGTATGCAGGGACCGTAGCGTTTGGTGCTACGTTCTCTGTGACTACCCCGCAAGGGATACAGCGTGAAGATAAAAAAAAAAAAGAAAAAAAAATCTGCTATAGGATAGTTAGACATTGAATCCTAGTTCAGGTTCAATTCAGTTTCCATTTCAATTGATTTTTAGATTATTTTGTTAGCTTGCAAGTTATAAAGTGTAATTGTAGTATTTAAGATGTTTTTATGTGTGTGTGAGTAAATAAATAAAATAAAAAAACAGTAGCAGTCGTGGGACTGCCGATAGAAGTGAAAACGGAACTATTAAGTTGAGTGTAATTAAAACTATATGAAAAAAATATATGATTTTTTTTATTAGTTACATATGATGGGTTAAACAAATCACAAACAATATACAAAGTGGTTGAAAAAATAATTAATATACTAAAAATTAAATTAAATAGCTTCACGCTATATCCCGCACACAGCAGGGTAGGCAGAGGGAACCTAGTATTAAGACACTCCGTTCCCCACTTTCCGCCGAATTCGGAGGCTTGCGTGTTAAGTGGCGGAACTTAACGCCGCGCTTTACCTCGACACCAGAGCGAAGAAAATGGAAATATAATTTCCACTCCTCGAGTGGGAATCGAACCCACAACCAGTCGTTTACAGTCACACTCTTGTGCCACTGGGCCACGACTGGCCACAAAAATAATTAATATACAATTATCTTAATTATACATAGTATTTATATTTACACGAATTTCAATGAATTCAAGTTTGAACATTAATTATACGTGTACACAGGCTACTGCGCGTGCGCTAGTCTGGCTCTCCATAGCTATAGATATACTATTATCATGTCGCATGTCGGTGACGCGAACCGAGGATTTTACCCTCTACCAAAACGCTCAACGCGCCTAAAGAAGTTTTCACTTCAGAAATCTTTAGTAGTAATAGAATAAAATCTCACAATAAAGAATGATTATAATAATAACTAGCTCACCTCTTATAGATATTGCGCATAAACTAACAAACTTATTTTATTAATTCCATTAACTAATCAATAGTTTTAAAATAACTACAGTGTCACCCCTATTCAAGTTCAAAGTTCATGTTATAAATGCATTCAGTCCCCACATACTTTGCGATAAACGTGGCCGACACGAACGACTAACCAAAGGCCATACTTTAATACGCTATTGAAACCTTGTTTGCATGTTTAAAATTAAACGTAGCATGTATTGTTGTATATGGATTGTTTTCTTTTCTTTTTTTAAGTATCACGCTGTATCCCGCACACAGCAGGTTAAGCAGAGGGAACCTAGTGTTATGACACTCCGTTCCCCATTTTCCGCCGATTTTTTGAGGTATTGCGTGTTAAGTGGTGGAACTTAACGCCGCTAAACTTAAATATAAAATATTTCCACTCCTCGAGTGGGAATCGAACCCACAACCAGTCATTTACAGTCACACGCTTGTGCCACTGCGCCACGACTGGCCACAATCCATCTAATACATAGTACTATCACGTATTTTACAGAAAGTAACTTGCGACTGGACTTTCTCTGGGAATTTATTCACTTTTACTAATTTCCACTTTCCAGTTATATATTAATAGAAAATTTGAATTAGTAATAACTACATAAGCTTCGTATTACTTTAACATGAGGCAAGTAGATTTATTTAATACTTAATCTTGAGTAACTATAAGTGAGATTAAAGGCCATCTTTGAGCAGTAGGACAAAAGTTTTTTTTTGGGATAGTTAGATAGAACTTAGTGTTAAGTCACTCCGTTTTCTCCTCTCCTTCTAGTAGAGAGAATAGAGTGGTGGAACTTAACGCTGCACAATGTCTCGTCAGTGCTTTTACACAGTGAAAAAACAATAAAAAATGTAAATAATAATAATAATGAACATTTTGTATTACATTTTATTTAATTATTTTTTCAAAAAAACTTAAAGCATTGTTCTCCTTTTTTTCCGGAAATGTAAGAAAAGTCGAAAGAAAAATGTAGTAATTTAATAATATAATAACAATACACTTGTTAATAAACGGTATAGACACATGTCTGTCGAGCACAAAAATAAACAGTTAAAAAAAACATATTTTCTCAAACCCCTAACACGTTATACATTATTTACATCAATTCCTTGAATAAAAATAGTATAAACAATGTTATTTACAACTACAATCACGATAACTTTTGTATCAAGGTGACTTAGTACATAAAGAGTGAGAAATGCTTTGCTTTTGTTTGAAAATTATACGTGGAAATAACACGGCAAATGCTTGGATATATATTTTAACTAGCGACCCGCTCGCGGCTTTGCCTGCGTAAACTACACTACCACTACTACTTTTAACATAACTTAATAAATAGAAATAAAATCTTTGGCTAGCAGAAATTTATAAAAATCTCTCTAGAGAGACGCTAACATAAAAAAAAAGTTTTAATAAAAATGTGTATAAAAATTTCGACGTAACTGGTCGTAGAACGTATGGCTTAGTGGTCAGTGCACTTGGACGGTTTCCAAGAGGCGCGGGTTCGAATCCCGCTGCGTTCAATATTTTATACGTTTTCTTAAAATGTATTTTAACGACTATAACTGTTACGTTTCTTCGCCCGAGTATGATATAATGTCATACTCCGTTCCCTCTGTGAAACCTATCCATATCTATATTATAAATACGAAAGTCTGCCTGTTTGTCTGTCATGCTTTCACAACTAGTCTACCGGTCCGATTTGGATGAAATTTAAAATCAAAGAAGTATGTAATCCAGGGCTAAACATAGGCTATTTATTTTTTTAAAAATCAATGTCTAAAAGGTTGAAATAGGGGATGAAAGTTTATATGAAAAATCTAAACTGCTCGACCGGTTGTAATGAATTTTGGCATGAATATCGTTGATAATCCAAGGTTATACATAGGCTACTTTATTTTCCTAAAATCCACCCCCAAGGGTTGCAACATAACGAAACAATTAGGCAGTCCACGCGGTGAAGCCGCGAGTGGGCCGCTAGTATTAGATAAAGCGTGAAATAGTCATTTTTGTATAATAAAATCGTTAAGAGTTATGGAATATTTAGAATTAGGTCAAAAACGTTTTTTATTAAACGATTGACAATTATAAAGGAATGCTACTATACTTTAATGAGTTTTAAACGGTTTTTAAATAGTTTAGTCGTTACAATATTCAGTGCTGGCACATATTATGCCATTCTATTAATTGAAGATACGATTGATGAAGGTGATACAATAAATAGTTGAATTTTCGCAGTTTTATACGTAAATCAATATTTTAAAAGGATATAAACAATTACAAGACTTCAAATTATTATAATTACTTTATTCTTAAGAAAGTTATTGTAAAAAATATTTTAATCTTCTTTTTTTTGCTTTTTTTGTAGTTTCACGCTGTATCCCGCACACTGCAGGATAGTCAGAGAAGCTCTAGTGTTAAGACACTCCGTTCCCCACTTTCGGCCGAATTTTGGAGACACTGTGTGTTAAGTGGCGGAACTTAACGCTGCGTTTTGCGTCGACACCAGAGCGAAGAAAATGGAAATATTAAATATTTCCACTGTTCAATTGGACACTCTTCAATCGAACCCAAGACCAGAAGCTTTACAGTCACACTTTGTGCCTAATAATTAATATTTATAATAAATATAATAAATTTAATTTATTATATTAAATAGAAATTTCAACGGTTTCGCCTCTTAATGAAAGTTTTCAGCTGTAGGCAGCTATCGATCGACCGACCTTCGTTCAACCGAATTCGTTTGACTCGAGGCATTCTGTGCACGTCGCGTTATAGTAAAACAACGTGTAATTACAATAATGTATGATATTCAAGTTTATTTTATCTTAAAAGTATTTTTTACTGACTTTTGAGACTATCATGGCGTTGTACAGTGTTTAACTGAAGATGCGAAAGGCTCTAGGTTCGTTTTCCAATGGGGGGAAAATCATATTTAAGTTATTTTCGCTTTGGTATCTAGGACAGTGTGTTGAGTTCCGCCAAAAAGTGGGTGAAAAGAAAAAAGAGAGGAGAATGGAGTGTCTTGACTCTTGACACAAAGCTCTCTCCGACTTTGATCTATTCGACCTTGACTCTAGCAAATTATTTATTTTTGTTACATTTTATTTCTTTTAAGTTTATAAGCATCGTATCTAAATCTTTAATGTTTATGTTATAGGGTAAAGACCAATTTCACTAAGGATCGTATATTATAGGGCAATAAGCAATAGGGAAAAAATATGAATTAATTATTGATGGAACTCAACTAGACTTGAAAAAATAACTTAAGTTAAATATTTGTGGCCAGTCGTGGCTCAGTGGCACAAGCGTGTGACTGTAAACGACTGGTTGTGTGTTCGATTCCCACTCGAGGAGTGGAAATTATATTTCCATTTTCTTCGCTCTGGTGTCGAGGTAAAGCGCGGCGTTAAGTTCCGCCACTTAACACGCAAGCCTCCGAATTCGGCGGAAAGTGGGGAACGGAGTGTCTTAACACTAGGTTCCCTCTGCCTACCCTGCTGTGTGCGGGATACAGCGTGAAGCTAAAAAAAAAAAGTTAAATATAACCATTTCTCTGATAGATAGCCGAACCTACAACTATCACGTTTACAGTCTTCTCTCCCACTGCGCTCCAATAGCCTAATATGTTTTTTCTTTGTTACTTTACCCATGAATTATTATAAGGTAGTTTAGATAACCATCATAATACATTAACAGTATTTCTTTATTTTGCTTTGCGGTACAAATTATATAGTTATTAGGTAATGGACAGTCAAACCTGTAGTTAGTGGGTCACGGTCGTTATACGATATAATCTAAAATGTTTGGATTCGTCATATAATGTGTAACGGTAACACCTAATATAATATATATAATAGCGGCTCGCTCGCGGCTTCGCCACGTCTTCTCTGCTCTCTGTGCCTCTATCCCCTATTTCAGCCCTTAGGATTTTCTGTTCAATTATCCATGCTTATATTATAAATGCGAAAGTCTGTTTGTTTGTCTGTCACGCTTTCACGGCTAATCTACCGTCCGATTTGGATGAAATTTAGAATGAAAGTAGTAAAAACTCCAGTTTCTAACGTAGGCTATTTATTGATTAAAAAATAAACCTCTAAAGGGTTGAAATAAAGAGATGAAAGTTTATACAAAAAATCGAAGTCGCTTGACTGATTGTAATGAATTTCGGTATAAATATATTTTCAAAAACCCACCCTCGAGGGTTGCTATATAACGAAACAAGCACGTAAGTCACGTGGCGTAGCCGCGAGTGGACCGCTAGTAATAAAATATAGCCTATAGCAAACCTGAATAGTGTAGCTTTCTAAGTGTGAAAGAATTTTCATGATCGGTTCAGTATTTCCGAAGATTATTCCTTACAAAGTTACAAACTTTACCTCTTAATTATATTAGTATAGATAGATTTTACTTAATATATTGTATTTAAACAGATATTTGTTTCCGTCACACTAATTTCGAGAATTAAGAATTTTCAAGTCAGTTAAGAATTTACGGAAATTCTTTAAGAAAGGTATATTTTATGCGATTTTACTTTATAATAGACAAAGTCTAAATTAAATATTAACGGAAATTTACAAAAATGTAATAATCAAAAATGTATTTGAATCGTTTAAGCCATTTCTGTGACAAACAGACAAAAAGGAAAAAAAAATCATTGTTTTTGCTTTTATTACATTTATAATTTCCCCCAATAGTATTTATTTAGCTTCACGCTGTATTCCGCACACAGCAGGGTAGGCAGAGGGAATCTAGTGTTAAGACACTCCGGTCCCCACGGACCACCGGATTCGGAGATATTGTATATTAAGTGGCGTAACTTAACGCCGCACTTTGTCTCGACATCAGAGCGTAGAAAATAGAAATATTAAGTATTTCCACTCCTCGAGTGGGATTCGAATCTACAACCAGTCACACTTTGTGCCTCTTCGCCACGACTGGCTCCGTTAATATTTTATTCTCATATATCTTCCACAAACAGACAGCGATCAATTACATTTTTATTACATACATTTTATTAAGTATAATGCTTGTCTATAAAATGTAGAACAGATTTTATCCTTCAACAATAACAATATACTCATTAAAATGGTCTCGTTACCTTGAAACGTAAGTTATTAAATTATATACAGGTAATAAGTAATTTCACTGAATACATTGCCATTCTAGCTAGAAAACAGTTCAATTTACACAATGATATGAAGCAATGGTTTTGTTAATAGAAATACAGTGATAATTGAATTTTGATTGCTTTTGATTTCGTTATCAAAGTGGAGAATGGAGTGTTTTAACTAAGTTCTAATCCATACTTATATTATAAATGCGAATGTCTGTATGTTTGTCTGTCACGCTTTCATGGCTAAT
The DNA here is from genome assembly GCA_019049465.1 of Dryas iulia moderata. Lineage (NCBI taxonomy): Eukaryota > Metazoa > Arthropoda > Insecta > Lepidoptera > Nymphalidae > Dryas > Dryas iulia. The sequence continues at coordinate 4,072,513 of CM032440.1, forward strand.
CTACTGGTCCAATTGGGATGAAATTTAGAATGAAAGTAGTAAAATGGCTGGATCTAACATAGGCTACTTAGTTTTTCATAAATCAACATCTAATGTATTGAAATAGGGGATGAAAGTTTATATGACAAATGTACACCGAGGAGCCTTGCAATATACCGAAACAGCCACGTAATGTATATATATATGTAGGTAATAGAAGTAAGTCATATTAATACTATGTAATAGATATAAGTTACATTTATTATTTAAGAGATTAGATTAATATTGAAAAATTAAAAGAAACTAGACTCTCTTAGGGTATATTTTATAAGCTTAATTAGTTAAAGCTTACTTAGTTTTAAGCTCTTATATTGTGAAAAAAAGAGGAATTTATATAAAAATAGAAAAAGATTATTTAAAAAAAAAGTACAGACCTTATGTCCGTAGTGATATAAATTAAATTATAAAAAAAAAGAATACTAAGTTCTATCTGTCCTTTTATCTGTCGTTTAAGAGGTATTGTGCAGTTGGTTGGTATCTCGAAGTAAGTAGTAAGTATGGTAGGTAGAAGTAAGATAGTTGTGGGTTATGAATTGATTATGATTGAATAGAGTTGAAATGTCATCTCTATTCAATCAGTTCATATTTCTAATTCGACCGGAAAGTGGAGAACAAAGTGTCCTGACACTAGGCTTTCTCTGCCTAGTTTGCTAGAAAAAACAAATCGTGAGTCTTAAAAGTATTATTCTACTAATCTCAAAATTAACCCTACATATGATATATAAATAACAATGTTAAAATTGAAATTTGTGTGTTTTTAAAAATAAAAATTATCTTTTTTGTGACAAAATCACAGCCATTCGAATAAGAAATTCAAACAGACAGTTAAATACTATAAAATTTTTGAACTAAACTTTGATTATTATGAACTATAACATGTTATAAAAATACTTATACATTAAAAAAGTGACATTTGCTCACTTCGGGGTTCCCCTTGCACTCAGTGACTCATATTAGTGATGTCTCATACAAATAAGGCGTGTCGTTTATTTAAAAAGAATGCGTTTTTTGTTAAGCGTGTAAGGATAGGGATGGGAATTACTTTTCTAAAAGAGGTCTTGTAAATCCCAAACCCATGTATGCAAACCCATAAAAGATTTATTAACCTTTTGGAGGCGATAACGTGGCGTTACAAGTTTATCTTTATTTCTTGTTCCTATAGTATGTATGTCACTTGTTTTTGCCAATGTTAATTAAATTATAAGACAAAGGGCCGCGTTCAACCCCGCCACGTAACCCGAACTTTTTATTTCGGGCTAAAAATGGAGAACGGAGTGTCAACATAACACAAAGTTATCTGTGAAAATCCTGCTAACAAGAGCTTCACGCTATATCCCATATACAGGATAGGCAAAGGGAACATAGTGTTAAGACACTTCGTTCCCCACTCACCGCCGAATTCGGAGGCATTGCGTATTAAGTGACGCAGCTTAACGCCGCGCTTTGCCTCGATATCAGAGCGAAGAAAATGGAAATAATAAATATTTCCACTCTTCGAGTGGGAATCGAACCCACAACCAGTCGTTTACAGGTACACGCTTGTGCCACTGCGCCCCGACTGGCCCCTGCTAACAAGAGAAATAAATAATATAAGAAACACACAATAAATAAACAGTTAAACAATACTCACTTTCCCGCTTGTGCAAGCCCATTTTGGTAAAACTCTAGCACATAATGTTCAACACTTTGACATCTCAAGGCGCATCACTATGTAAAATAATGCTGCAGACACACCAGCGTACGTAACTATTATAATATGTATATTAAGTAAGTAAATAGCGTGTGGAATTTAAAGTACACACTAGCTATCCGCTCGGCTTTGCTTGCGTAAATTAAAGTAAAAAATACAGTTTTATAGGAAAAAGAGATATTGTGGTTCCTTATTTTTGTTTTTTTTTTTTTTTTTTTTTTTTTTTTTTTAGCTTCACGCTGTATCCCTTGCGGGGTAGTCAGAGAGAACGGAGCGCCAAACGCTACGGTCCCTGCATACTTCTTTCGCCTCGTCCACAGTCATCAACCTCTTCATACACGCCCTCCGGGGGGTCCTCATGCTTTTTACGTGACCTTCCTCCAGTATCATCGATACTGTGTTTTCGAAGGTCAACCGAGGTCTCCCCCTGCCTCGCTTACCACTCACCTTTGCTTCATAAATCTTTCTTACCATTCTTCCATCACTCATCCTCTCGACGTGCCCAAACCACCTGAGCACGCCCTTCTTCATTCTTACTATGACGTTCTCGCTAATACCTGCCATTCTGTGTATCTCTTCATTGCGGATTCGGTCAGCTAAGCTGACTCCGCACATCTTTCGAAGAGATCTCATCTCCACAGCATTCATCTTTCTTTCATTCTTCTTCTGCAATACCCACGTTTCGCTGCCGTATAGCAGCGTCGGTACCAGCACTGCATTGTGCACAGCTAAACGTGCGGCTATGCTCACGTTCCGCCGTCGCATCAACGCAGCGAGGGCACCGTTAACCCTGTTACCGGCAGCAATACGCCTTTCAACATCCATATCATACCTTCCATCTCTGCTAAACATACTTCCCAGATATACCACTTCATTCACTTGTTCTAATTTCTTTCTGTTAATCGTAATCTTACATTCCGTTCTTTCTTCGTCTCTTTCAAACACCAGAATCTTAGTTTTACTCGCATTCAGGCTTAGACCATTATTTTCACACCCATCTTTCAGGATGGTGACCAATGCCTGCAACTCGCATTCTGATGATGCAATAAGCACTGCATCATCTGCGTACAACAGGCAGTTTACCTTCAAGTCACCCACTTTCACTCCCATATCGCTTTGTTTCACTCCTTGGAGACAACTATCCAAGTACAAATTGAACAGCCAAGCTGACATGGCACAACCCTGTTTGACACCCGATTGAATATCAAACCGAGGCGACATGCCAGCTCCTACTCGTACACAGGCTGAGTGATCTCGGTAAAGAGACTTTACAGCCTGCAACAAGGGTCCGTTCACATTGTACCGAGGCAGTATCTCCCATAACTTCTTTCGCACAACTCTGTCAAATGCCTTCTCCAAATCCACAAAAGCACAGAAAACTTTTTGGTTTACCGCCAAAAATTTTTCTGTGATCATGCGGAGGGAGAAGATCTGATCCATACACCCTCTTCCAGGTCTAAAGCCTCCTTGGGCCTCCCACAACAGACTCTCAGATCTCTCTTGCATTCTTCTCGCTAAAATTTTAGCATAAATTTTACTACCTAAGCTAATCAAACTGATAGCCCTATAGCTTGCACAGTCTATCTGTGAACCTTTGCCTTTATACAAAGGCACGATGACTGCGCCTCGCCAATCATCTGGGACCTCCCCTTTCTTCCAGCATAAATTGCACAGATGAAAGAACAGGTCCAAGACGCGCGGCCCACCATGTTTGATCATCTCAGTAGTAACTCCATCTGCTCCCGCTGCCTTACCACATTTCAGGCTTCTTATGGCACTCTCTACTTCTTTTATACTGATTTCGCCGTCTGCTACATCAAGATTCAGCATATCGCTGTTACTTGAGACAGAGGCGTCATCACATTCATACATCTCCTTATAGAATTCCACCCATCGTTGCAAAACGGGTGTTGGTTCAGTTAGTATCTCACCGTCCTTCGAAAGCACCCCTTTCATTCTGCAGGTTGACGAAGAACCCCGAGAATCACTAACTTCTCTCCAGAAAAGCTTCGTGTTTTCTCGGAAGTTGTTCGTCAACCTTTCATCTCTTTCATTCTCCGACTTTTCACGCTTCGCCTTAATCAGTGCTTTCGTTTGGTGCTTTTGCAACTTGTACTCTTTCTTCTTGATCTCTCTCATACTTTTATTCTTACCAGAGTCTTTATAATCCTGCCATGCTTTCTTCTTTCTTTCTACGGCATCTTTCACTTCATCATCCCACCATTCATCACGCTTTTTACTAAAGCCTCTTTTCACAGTACCACACACTTCTGTTGCTGCTTCAGTCATACTATTCCTAAGATTCTGCCAGCATACTTCTACACTCTCATTTCCTATTTCGCAACTGTCTAGCTTCTTGGAAACCCTTTCTTTATATTCCTCTTTAATAGGTGGATCTTGAAGCTTCCAGCTTCTTATGCGGTTATTCGCCTCCAAGTTTGGACACCTCGTGCGGGCGCGCCAGCCTGTGAACAGACCCCTTATTCTAGTAACAACTAGATAATGGTCCGTTCCCAAGTCGGCACCCCTAAACACACGTGTGTCCATAACTTGGTTCCGAATACGCTGATCCACCAGGAATAAGTCAATCATACTTTTCTCTTCCATTCGCTCCCATGTGTACTGATGAATTTGTTTGTGGTCAAACATCGTGTTTGCCACAAACAAATTCTTCTCCTTACAAAGTTCCAAAATAAGCTTACCAGCCTCATTCACTCTCCTATCACCGTACTTCCCTAATATAAGCTCGTAACCGATCCGCTCGGTTCCGACCCATCCATTCAAGTCACCGCAGACTATTAACTTTTCATTCGCTCTTACGCTACCTAGAACTTCCCTGACACTCTCCCAGAACTCCTCTAGCTCGCCTGATAGAGCTGAGGATACTGGCGCGTAGGCCGCTAACAAGAATAATCTTGTTAACCCCAGCTTAAAGCGAACCCAAAGGAGCCTCGGGTTGATCGCCTTATATTCCACCATTGCACACACCAATCGAGAGGACAACAACACACCTACCCCCTGACACCCGCGATCACTCTCTGGTACGCCGGCCCAGAGAGCCACGCGACCGCCCGGCAGATCGGTAGTGTTACTGCCCTTCCTCTTGGTCTCAGTCACACAGATCACATCCAGATCTCTATCATCCATCACATCTAGTAATTCATTCATCTTCTGTTCCATCCCTCCTCTTACATTCCACGTAGCTATTTGTAGCTCCGTCCTCCACTTCCCGCCGTCTCGGACATGGCGTGTCGGGTGGCGGTCCCCAACGCCGCACTCGTCTTCTCCCCCCTCCCCACTTCTCACACCAACGGGGACGCGCTGGTGCGCGTCGCCTCGGGGGGACGCCCTAACATACTGTGCCCTGGTGTACGTGGCGGATGGAACTCTGCAGCCCTAACAAGTAGGGCTGGCGGGGATCGCTACGGGCAAGCATTCCATCATGGACCCCATTTTGTTTTTTGTAAAATTTATTTTTGTTTTAATTGATTTAAATAATATAAGCATTTATCGCGTATATTGTTGGTACTGGAAAATATATTTTTTTTAAAATCCGATATCCAATACTACAGTATAGTACCCGGCAATAAATAATGCACATCGTGCTTAGAATGAAACAGTCAGTCAGTTTCGGTTTCGTAGAGCGCTGTCTTTGTCACTCAGTTGATATGTGACGTTTCTCATTGTTATTATTTTAAGCGACCGAGACAACGCTCTACGAAGTCGAAGCTAACCGACTGTTTCATTCTAAGCATCGATGTGCATTATTTATTGCCGGGTACTATAGTTCGTGGTCACGGGTAGAGTCTACCTAAATATACTAAATGTTAAGGAAAGATAATCAAAATATAAAAATCAAAACCGCATTTAAATTAGTTAAGCTGTTTAAGAGATTTGCGTGTATAAACACACAAACAGAAAAACAAATTAAATAATCATAGTTTTGGGTAGTATTACATTCCACAATTTTTCTTTAATATATTTTCCACGTACAGACAGCAATCAGTTACATTTTTTTTATATATATAAACGTCACAATACACTTTCTTAAATAACTATAAAAGCTTATGTTGTTCTTCCCATACTAATTCCAGTATACGAGTATGGCGTAATTTCGGTACTTATGTAAGCTTTTTTGTAAAGTAAATATTTCTGTTTAAGCTTTAGTGGGAACTTAGTGTCTAATCACTGCGTTCTACACTTTCCGTTCGAATAAGAGATATTGGATGTTGAGTGGTGGAACTCACTGCTTTATACTGTTTAATAGAGTGGAGAAATATAACGAGAGAAAATAATTTAAACTAAAAGGACATTTAGAAAACGTATAAAAAATTGAACGCAGCGGGATTCGAACCCGCGCCTCCTGAATACCGTTTAGGTGCTCTCACCACTGAACTAAGTGTGGAATAACACTTTAAAAATGTTTAAAAAAAATATAAAATGAAATCTAATCATTCCTCCCCTTGGGAATGATCTCGAAATAAAGTGTTTCTATATAAGATGAATTTGTATAACGATCCTATTTATAATTTTTTTTCTTTTTTAATATTTTTCGCAGTGTAAGCAGAGAGGTTCAGTGTCAAGAATAGAAGAAACTAGAAGAAAAACATTGAAATATAATTCCCCGTTGTGTCTAAAGCTGTCTTATTGCACCACTATGCATTTTTGAACACTAAAATGTACATTTTTAAACGTAAATGTATAAGTATATGATTTTTCTATTAATTTGCAGATTTAAAGCAAATAAATTATTAAATCTACTGAAGTAGTAATTGGAAGTTAAAAAATATAATTGTTTTGTTAACGATACCGACCGACAGCTAAATTATGCATTTCCACGTTTCAACTACTTTGCCTATAATATTGCATAATTTAATATCAGTCTTACACTATATATTGGCTTTATATAGGTATTGTAGATTTTTTTATATAAAAAGAGAGATTTTTTTATATAAAGCAACCGTTTGTGCAATGTTTTTTTCGATTTTTCGCCATTTTCCCTAAAGAGTTGACTATTCATACTTATATTATAAATGCGAATGTCTGTGTGTCTGTTTGTCACGCTTTCACGGCTAATCTACTTGGTCCGATTTGGATGAAATTTAGAATGAAAGTAGTAAAAATGACTGGGTCTAACATAGGCTACTTTGTCATGACATAAATGGGGGATGAAAGTTTATATGAAAAATCTCCACCGCTTGACCGATTGTAACGAATTTTGGCATATACATAGTTGATAATCCAAGGTCAAGGATAGGCTACTTTATTTTTCAAAAATCCACCACCGAGGGTTGCAATATACCGAAACATCTACGTAGATCACGCGGCCAAGCCGCTACCCAGCGGCGGTGGGAATTGTATTCTTAACCCGTCCTCCCACGGGTGAAAAAAAAAAACTCAAAATAAGATGCTAGAGTAGTTTACGCGGGCAAACCCACGAACGAGTCGCTAGTCATAATAACTCAAAATAAAATAAAATTACATAAACTTTGCGACAATATTCAAATGTGAAGCCACCGTTAAATCTTTTCGCTTGAATTTTTTAACAGCAATTAGCACCGTGAGACACATTATATGTATAATATGTAATATTTACTCGCTAATGAGGCCCCGCTTTCGTTTCCCGCAGTAAATGTACGAAAGTGGATTCTGCTCAAAAATTATGTGATATTTTTGTTTTTTATTGCAAATTTATATTAAAATGTTGGAGCCAGTGGTATTGTGGTTATCGATTTAAATGTAACGAGTTCAAATTCAAATTTAAAATTTGCTTTATTTAAATGAAATAGAATTTTTTAAGCATTTTTCAATCGTCAAATAAATATAAAGCTATCTATCAAGAGCTCAAAATGCAGTATTTCAAAGTGTTCAAAAGAAATCTACATAAGTTTGACTTACAAAATATAGTAAGTTAAGGCAGTAAAATGAGCATCTTTACGGTTTTTCCTACACAGCAGGGCAGTAGAGATAATCTAGTATCAAGACTTTTCCACTTAAGCCTGAAACGAAACATTAAGTATTTTGTAGCAGAACTTAACATATGGTTTTGTCTTACCAGAACGTAGAAATGAATATTACTTAAATATAATAATTTCTGCGAGTAGGAATCGAACCCACAACCAGTCGTTTACAGTCACACGCTTGTGCCACTGGGCCACGACTGGCCACTTTAATTTGGTATAATTAAAATAACTTTGGTATAATTTTAATGCGATATTTTTAAATGTCTCTCTCTAAACACATCTCGATTCCGGGCGGAAAGTGTAGGACAGAGTGTCTTAACACTAGGTTCCCTGCTCTGAGAAAGAAGCTAAATAAAATAAAAAAACACAACTATACAAAAATGAACACTTTAAAATTTTAAATAACTTATTATTTAATAAAGCAATTATATATAATAACAATTGCCGTTTCTATTTTATTTTGCAACAAACGCAAATATTGTTTAGCTTTTTTTTGCTCATATCATTATAAACGCTGAAAATTCCAAGGATTTCGCACGAAACCATTATATCTGTATTAATTAATTAAGAACAAGCGAAACGTATACGGAAGCTGTACGTATATATAATTACTCATAAAATGTATGTTTGATTTTTATTTTGTTTTTTTTTTTGCTGAGCTTTATTATGTATAACATGCAAAAAGATTCTAGTGTCAACATACTCCGTTCTCTGTATCTGTCAATTTTCTGTCTGTATTTGAAATGTTAGTTGTCGAGTGGCGGAATTCAACGTCTCGACTAGTCATATTAGATTACTTAAAATCGAACCCACATCAATGGCAATAGCAATCAGGCGCTGCCACGTGTATCGTTTTTGTGAGATTGGTTGCAGGTTCGATCTTATTTCGGGAGCCATTATATAATCTATAGGAATTATTAGAATTTATTTCGCTAACGCCTAACGCCTGTTTCGTAATAACGCCTTTAATTCAAGCGGAAAACGGAGAACGGAGTGCCTTATGACTAGATTCTCACTGACCATCATGAAAAAATATATATTATGCAAAGTACAAAATACATAATACTAAATATAAGTCGCTTAGGTAATTTAAAACGTCATTTTAGTTTTGAGTAGCATGCCAATGTAGTTTTAGAATTGCAGTCAAATCATATTAAGGATAAAAACGTCTGTAAGTCCCCTTACTCTCCGCTTACATAACTTTTTTTTTTAACTTTACGCTGTATCCCGCACACAGCAGGGTAGGCAGAGGGAACCTAGTGTTAAGACACTTCGTTCCCCACTTTTCGCCGAATTCGAAGGCTTGCGTGTTAAGTGGCGGAACTCAACGCCGTGCTTTACCTCGACACCAGAGCGAAGAAAATGGAAATATAATTTCCACTCCTCGAGTGGGTATCGAACCCACAACCAGTCGTGTACAGTCACACGCTTGTGCCACTGGGCCACGACTGGCCACAACTTACTTTACACATACAGAGAATAATATCACAGATATAGGGAACAAACTCGTTGTTTGTACATTTAAGGTAATGCCGTCTGTAGATTGAGCTTTGAAGTGTAATCCCTTAAAGTAATCTAAGGTTTCAGCTATCTGGGTCAAGACTTAACTGGACTCTACAAGCTAAGTACTTTGAAGATTGGCTTTGTTTTGATATAACAATATTTTTTTTTTTTTTTAGCTTCACGCTGTATCCCACATACAGCAGGGTAGGCAGAGGGAACCTAGTGTTAAGACACTCTGTTCCCCATTTTCCGAATTTTGAAGGCATTGCGTATTAAATCAACGAGAAGCATCGTGAGCGAAGAAAATTGAAATATTAAATATTTCTTCATTCCTTCCCTTCACGCGTGGGAATCAAACCTACAACCAGACGCGTTTTCAGTCACACTTTGTGTCCACAAGCCACCACCGGCCTAAACAACAATGATATATATGTTTTTTTTCTTTTTTTTTTTAGCTTCACGCTGTATCCCGCACACAGCAGGGTAGACAGAGGGAACCTAGTAACCTAATTAGAAGGCATTGCGTGTTAAGTGGCGGACCTTAACGCCGCGCTTTGCCTCGACACTAGAGCAAAGGAAATGGAAATATTAAATATTTCCACTCCTCGAGTGGGAATTGAACCCACAACCAGTCGTTTACAGTCACACGCTTGTGCCACTGCGCCCGACTGGCCCCTGGACTGGACTGGTAATTTAAAATTTAATTACCATTAACCTAATTGCCTAATTTCTTATAAAAATACGATTAATTAAATAATAATAAAAATATTATATAAGCTAATTGACTCTACTTCTAAAACATAGAACAGTGTCTATTGTTAATTCTGTTGTATAATTTTGAAGTATGTTTTGTGACATGAATGATGAATTCAAATTTGTATAATGCTTATTTATATTATTATTGTCATGAATGATTCTTTTCAAAAGTATTAACAAAAGAATAATTAAATGAATTTTCAATTTTGTAATCAAAATAATGAATTGTTAACAATAACGATCAAAAATGTTGGAAAATGATGATATTTTTGCAGTTTCATTTTTTCAGTATAGGAAGGTAGATAGAGAGAGGGTTGTGTGAAAACACTCCGTTTTCACTTTTCGCCCGACATCGAGACATTGTGTGTTAAGTGGCGGAACTGAACGCTGCGATATGTCCTAAGTACCAGAGTAAAAAAATAAAAATAAAATTATATGTACCAGTTGGGCCAGTCGTGGCGCAATGGCATGGACGTGTGACTGTAAACGACTGGTTGTGGGTTCGATTCCCACTCGACGAGTGGAAATATTTCCAATTCCTTCGCTCTGGTATCAGAGGCAAAACGCGGCGTTAAGTTCCGCCACTTAACACGCAATGCCTCCGAATTCGTCGGTGCGTGGGGAGCGGAGTGTCTTAACACTAGGTTCCGTCTGCCTACCCTGCTGTGTGCGGGATACAGCGTGAAGCTAAAAAGTAAATATTCCCCAAGTGGAAATTGAACCCACAACCACTGCGTTCTCTGTCAACGGCCAATGACAATGACATATATAGTTTAATTTTGCCATATATTGCTACAACATATTATAATATTTTATTTATTATATTAAATTAAAATAAAAACAAGAACATTAGTAGCTTTATTGAACAACTTTCAACGTAGAAGGTTGTTTTATGCGACAGTGGTGCATAAATTGATTGTCTGTCTTTGACCTAAGACCTGTTTTTGATAATGTGATATTTGAGACCCGGATACTTTATTAATTAGTACAAAATTATGCATGTTGCAATCTATTTTAATATTTTAAAAGTTATTCACACTAAGGATATGAAAAATATTTTTAGAAAATATATAACAAATTCAGCTCAGGATTCGAACCCGTGCTTTTTGAAAACCGTCTAAGTGCTCTAACCGCTAAGCCGTTACCATTATTAGCCATTTTTTGTTGTTGGCATTTCTGTAGAGAGGATTTTTACAAATTTCTGCTACCCAAAGATTATTCTACGAACAATCATTTGGCAAGAGAGGATTTTTTTTGTAGCTTCACCCTATATCCCGCACACAGCAGGGTAGGCAGAGAGAACCTAGTGTTAAGACACTCCGTTCCCCATGAGAGGCAAGAGAGGAAAATATTTAATAAATATTTTTCTCTCTTGCATAAGTGTATTTTCCCACACTTTCGATTCCTTAGTGTGAATAACACTTTAAAGATATTTAAAATAATTAAGTATTTTTTCTTTCTTTAACGGCCATTAGACTAATATCAATCGCTTAATATCTTAAACCTGAATTAAATTTATTCTTTGATTGTTCTAGTTTACATTAATCTAATAAATAATCAATACGAAAGGTAAAAATGTAATACATATGTATTTTATAAACAGAGTCTGACTATAACACGATGGTTGTAGGTTCGATTCCCATTCTGGGGAATGTTTATATTTAAATTATTTCGATTCACTGCTTTAGTGAGACAAATCCCGGCGTTGAGTTCCGCAATTCAACACGCAATGTCTCGTTTACGGGAGGAATATGGCGATCAGTATTCTGACATATCCTGTCTGTCTATTTAGACTATGTCTAGAGAACTTTCTAAAAAAACGTGAAACTTAAAAAAAGGCTTTTAAAATTTTTAAAAACATAGTTTTTTAGGTAAAGGTGTTAAGAAATTTTTTTTAGCTTCACGCTGTATCCCGAGCACAGCAGGGTAGACAGAGGGAACCTAGTAACCTAATTCGGAAGCATTGCGTGTTAAGTGGCGGAACTTAACGCCGCGCTTTGCCTCGACACCAGAACGAACAAAATGGAAATATGAAATATTTCAACTCCTCGAGTGTAAATCGAATCCACAACCATTCGCTTTTCAGTCACACTTTGTGCCACTGCGCCACGACTGGCCCCTGTTAAGAAAATTATGAAAAGAAAGTCAATCAAGTTTATCATTTTAAATAAATAAATAATTCATACTAATATTGTAAATCCATTCAAAAAAACACAAGAAAAGAACTAAATACTAATGAATACTGTCTTTTTCCTACTTTAAATCAAAACCCCATATCACGAACGTATTCAATACAAACGAAATACAATACACAAATACAGTTCGTATACTGCAGTATTCAATGGTGAGGTCAATGACCGCGGCACCATGCTCCAGATTCCTTTATGGGATTTACCGAAATGCCCTATTGTATGTACATAGCCACATACATAAATACATATGTCTGAATGAAATCTTTGAACTTATTTATTGCTCGAGTATTTAGTCTAGTTATTTGGTATAAGTAATTTATTTTGCTTAATATATTTAATAACTAGCGCCCCGCTCGCGATTTTGCTGAGTGAACTACATGACTGTTTCGTTATATTGCAACCCTCGGGGGTGGAATTTTGAAAAATAAAGCAGCCTATATTTAACCTTGGATTATCAACTATATTTATGCCAAAATTCATTACAATCGGTCAAGGGGTGTAGATTTTTCATATAAACTTTCATACCTTGTTTCAACCCTTTAGAGGTTGATTTTTGGTTTTTTGGTAATTTGGTAGGTTGAAAAAATAAGTAGCCTATATTTGACGCTATAATTTTTACTACTTTGAAAGCGTGACAGACAAACAGACAGACATTCGCTTTTATAATATAAGTATGGATTATGATGTCGTTGCAGCGCAGTGGGAAATTGTTAATTTTAATCACGATTGTTAGTTCGATTCGCGCTCAATAGAAAGGTTATATTTAAATCCTTTTCATTTCTATGGTCTGTGCTCTAAGATAGATAACGTGCGGCGTTGAGTTCCGCCGCTTAACAAGAAATAATCTTGAATTTAACCGGAAAATGGACAACGGACTCTCATGACATTAAGTTTTTTTAACTACTCTGATATACGGGATAAAGCGTGAAGTAACACATTGGTTAGTTATGGGTCCGATTCCATTCAGGAAATGTAGGCATTTATTAAATTTATTTTCATTTCTCTGCTTTAAAAAGACAACGTGCGGCGTTTAGTTCCGCCATTCAACACGCAATACTACGAAAATCGGGCAGCAAATAAAGAATAGAGTATTCTACATTCCTCAGTAGAAAAAAATATCAAATACGTCCATTAGAAAACGCATAAAATACACAGAAAGCCTCTATACTAGTAATAAAGAATACAAAAATACAACATGCATAAACAAATACGAAAAAACTAACTAATTCACATACATTTATGCCAATTCATGTTTTAAGTATAATTTCCATAACAAATTTGGCTTATCTAAAGCTGGGGCACGCAATGGCTAACTATGGGGCTGTTTGACTTTTGATCAATCGTGCCCCATTTCCCTTTATATTTATATTTAGATTTGGAGTGATCGATCACTCGCTGTGTTTATATTTTTTTGGGTCACAAACATTATGGAGTCACGTGATTAATTGAAAATTTTATTTACTAGCGTGAATTGTTTTTTTTATGTTATTTTAAACTTATTTAATTTTTAATTTTATAATTAGTAATAATTTAATATCTGTTCTTATATCAATGCATTATATTTGTCTTACAACATTTATCACATAAATTTTTAAAAAAATTGAGGCCATCAGGGACAGTGGTCTGACTGTAAACGCGATTGATTGTGGGTTCGATTCCCTAACCACTCCACTGTGGTTAAAAAAGAAAACGCGGCGTTAAGTTGCGCCACTCAACACGCATTGTCTCAATTCTTGACTTACACTGGAGACCAAAGTGTCCTGTCACTAGGTTCTCTCTGGCTGCCCTGTTTTACGGGAAAAAGGAGGGGAGCTTGCAAAATTGTGTGCTTTTTTGTTGTTTTCTTACAAATTAATAAATATAATTTTATGATAATTATTTCCTCTAATGGAAACGAACCCACGACCAATCTCTCTGACTACCCTGCTAAAGAGGATAAAGCTGGAAGCTACTTTTTGCTATATTTAACTAATACAATACGTTTTAAATCCAAAACATGTTGATAATATGTCAATATATTTTATGTTTGTGGCCAGTCGTGGCCCAGTGGCACAAGCGTGTGACTGTAAACGACTGGTTGTGGGTTCGATTCCCACTCGGGGAGTGGAAATTATATTTTCATTTTCTTCGCTCTGGTGTCGAGGTAAAGCGCGGCGTTAAGTTCCGCCACTTAACAGGCAAGCCTCCGAATTTGGCGGAAAGTGGGTAACGGAGTGTTTTAACACTAGGTTCCCTCTCAGCAGGGTGCCTACCCCTCAGGGTAGGCACCCTGCTGTTTGCTGGATACAGCGTGAAGCTATATTTTATGTCAAAAACAATGTAGTATGTTTAATATTTGTTAATTATTTTATTAATTTATGTATTTCTAACGTACTTCTGATCCATTTGATTTTGTTTAAGAAAAGAGTCCAAAGTTTTTCCTTCACATATTATTTTCCCTTTAAAGCGTAGGCAGAAAGAATGTAGTGTTTTAACACTCCGTATTAATATAACGACGATACCTAAATCAGATCTACAGACTAACAAGATTTAAAGATTAACTGTCATTTATTACGTTATCCAATTGCAGTGAACAATTAAAGCCATAATAAAATAAGGTAATTGAATAAATCGTAAGACATTTTAAACATATTTTAAACTTGTCAACTACATAACTGTTTCGTTATATTCCAACCCTCGGGGGTGGATTTTTGAAAAATAAAGTAGCCTATGTTTAACCTTGGATTATATATGCTAAAATTCGTTACAATCGGTAAAGCGGTGTAGATTTCTCATATAAACTTTCATCCCCTATTTCAACCCTTTAGAGGTAGATTTTTGAAAAAATAAGTAGCCTATGTTAGACCCAGTCATTTTTACTACTTTCATTCTAAATTTCATCCAAATCGGACCAGTAGATTAGCCGTGAAAGCGTGACAGACAAACACACAGACATTCGCATTTATAATATAAGTATGCATAAGTAACTGTTTTAAATCGGGCATATTTCTTATACTTAACCCTATCTTCCTTCAAAGTCTACTTGTAACCACGTAACCACTACTGTTAAGTGTTCGGAATGTCGGGTTTTCTAAATTATATGTCCAAATACCAAATATATACGCTATTAGTTGAGATTATATTGTATAAAAGATAGTATTATTTTTAAACACAATAAATCAAAATATAAATAATGCATTAAACCAAATGAAGCCAAAGGATTTTTTTTGCCAAAAACCTAATATTTAATAGTAGATATATAAAATAAAAATCATGAACCGTTTCTGTGTAATTTAACAGAATGTTAATTAAAGGTTAGTCAAAATTGTTTTCGTTTACGATAAATGCTTCGGCGTTAAATTCAGCCATTCAAGAATCAGATTTCGGACCGACCGTGGAGAACGGAGGGTATTGACACTAAATCTTCTCTCTGACTGCCCTGCTACGCCGGAAAAGGCACGAAAATGAAACAATCTAATAATTCTTCAATCTGTTATAACAAATTACACTTGACCTATATATTTATTTTGTATATGAAAAAATATTTATAAAAATTTTCAAGTTTCACATGGCTGAATGTGAACATACATATAACTAACTTAACCGTAAAGCCGTTGGACGATATCCAACTGAACAGAATTTCGGCCTCAGCTACGTTTGAAATTTCAAGACGAAATTATTCACAGCGTCACTCTTTTCCCCGCATAGCAGAGTAGGCAGAGAGAGCCTAGTGGCAAGACACTCCCTTTTCTCCTTTCTGACCAAAAATCATGACATTGCGTGTTAAGAGGCAGAACTAAACTTTGTTTTTTTCCAAATTACAAAATGAATTAAAAATTGGGGCCAGTCGTGGCGCAGTGGCACGAGCGTGTGACTGTAAACGACTGGTTGTGGGTTCGATTCCCACTCGAGCAGTGGAAATATTTAATATTTCCATTTCAATGCCTCCGAATTCGGCGGAAAGTGGGGAACGGAGTGTCTTAATACTAGGTTCCCTCTGCCTACCCTGCTGTGTGCGGGATACAGCGTGAAGCTAAAAAAAAAATCTTTCTGGGAACAATGTTATTCAAAATATAATAATGTTATAATTTCAACAAGCTAATACGATCGAACTACTTTAAATACTTCTTTTAAAAATTGTAACAACAAAAAGACGTTCAAATTTTTAAACAAAATAACATACTTATACTTTCTCTCGTATCAGGGTAGGCAGAAAGTAACTAACTATTTTCATTTTCCCACATTGATTAGCCAACGCGTCATTGTATTTCGCTGTACAACATTGATAAAATGGAGAATGGAGTGTCTTGCCACTAGGTTCTCTAACTATGCGGGATAAAGAGTGAAGCGGTTTTTTTTACGTAGCTTCTTTGTTCTATGATCGCGATAGAATACAACGTATTATAATAGTAGAGAAGAACAAAGCAATACATATTGGGACTTTTTATTACTAAAAGTTTGAAATATTACATTTCTTTTAAAGAATTTATTCATATGGACATCATTCAGTAAATAGGCTTTATGTATTTTTAAATATACTAACCTACTATAATAACTATCTCGGTTATTAGCCTGTCCGCGACATAATTAAAATAGTCATATTTTTTTTATTTATAAGCCGATCGACAAAAAATAAATAATAAATTAAGATTACTCAACCAAAATACTAATATAAAAATCTAAACTGCGTTGAAATTGATTAAACCTTTAAGATATTATAGTACACAAAAAATACATACTGGAAAGAAATATAAAAGTCATTGTATCGATTATATTAGATTCAAAATTGCCCCCAATTTTTTTTTCAACTATCGTCCATGTACGGACAGAGATTAGTTACATTTTTTATGTTTATTAATCTAAATATTACATTTATTGCACAATTGGCATAATTTATTGCACAACTAGCGCAATTATAATTATAAAAAAATAAACATTAAAAAATATATTTACGTCTAAATTACTATACCTAAGTATATATTAATATTTCACAATTTTGCCTTACATTTTATTTGAAGTGAACATTTTATCATTTAAATTTAATGTCTTATATAATCAATATTTTTTTTCAGCTTCACGCTGTATCCCGCACACAGCAGGGTAGGCAGAGGGAACCTAGTGTTAAGACACTCCGTTCCCCACTTTCCGCCGAATTAGGAGGCGTTGCGTATTTAGTGGGGAACTTAACGCCGCGCTTTACCTCGACACGACAGCGAAGAAAATGAAAATATTAAACATTTCCACTCCTCGAGTGGGAATCAAATCCACAACCAGTCGTTTACAGTCACACGCTTGTGCCACTGCGCCACGACTGACCCCAATATAAATATTTAAATTATTTTTAATATTTTGCTCTAGTACCTAGGACAAAGCGCGGCGTTAAGATCCGCCACTCAAAATGCAAAGTCTCAATTCCAAGTGGAAAGTGAAAAACGGAATGTCTTGACACTAGACTCTCTGACTATTCAACAACTAAATTCGTTGTTTTTTTTAGCTTCACGCTGTATCCCGCACACAGCAGGGTAGGCAGAGGGAACCTAGTGTTGAGACACTTCGTTCCCGTTCCAATTCGGAGGCATTGCGCGTTAAGTTAAAAGTAAAATAAAATAGTTTTTAACATATATATTATTAAATTCTTTTAAGTTAATTTAGAAAAACATACATTATGAGGTTTAAATTAAGTATGTAAATAAGTTGGTAAATAGTGTTTGTTCTTCGTGTTGTGAAAACTCGACATTACAAAAGAGTTTGTAAAAGGATTTTCAATAATGCAACCGTAATTAGCATAACAATTGTTACTATTCTATACTACGTATAACTACATGTTATTACAAAATATAGAAAAAAAAATAAACTGAAGACTTAAATTTATAATCTATATTTAGAGAAATGTCAAAAAATAACTTAAAAGATGAAATATTTGGCAAGTTAAAGATTGAAAAACCAATAAAAATATTTTGTATTCCATTCCTTCAATAATTACTACAGATAATTAAACGAATGTATTGTAAACTATAAAATAATAAAGTTATAAAATTCGACCTAGACCCGAATAAAAAAGGCTAAAATCGATTAAAAAAAATAATAACAAGTAACATACGCTGGTGTGACATTCAAAAATGTAATCACTGTTTAAAAAACAATCACTATAAACACTTTTAAGTCACTGAAAATATTTAATTTCGATAACTCTCTTAAAACACAACTGCACTCGCGCGCGGTCGGAAGCAGACTGACGTTTTATTGGTGAATACGGCAAGCGGGGGGGTCCCCCCTTTGCTATATAAGTACAGACAGCTGATTATACATATAAAAACTTTTTAGTTCTTTTTCGTTAACTAGCGGATGTTATGGTTGGGACTGATTTAGACAATGTTAGTCGTTTTAATTTGATTTTATACGATTATTTAATGTATAATTAGGTATAAGATATATGAAGTAAAGATATTTTTTTAATTTTAATAAATTAGACATACAGTAAAAATTTTAAAGAATATGTTTTATTATTTGTTTTGCAGATGTTATTATAATCGCCTACTAGGTATTATTATAATGAAAAATACAATGAAATACACAAGAAGATTTGATGTTGTTGTGACGCAGTTGGACAGTTGGACAGGATATAACAGTAAAAGCAATGGTTGTGGATTCGATTCCCACTCAGGAAAAGTATTGTATTTAATTTAAAACTTTCTTAACACTAGATTTATTATGACTACCCCTTTGCGGGACAAAAACGTGAAGCTGTATAAATGCACAAGAAAAATATTGCAACTTAGCTAAAATATTTTAATTTTAAAAGTAAATTTTTCATTCTAATTAGAGAATTTTAAGGCTAATTAAACGAGACGCAGTTTAAAATAGGTCAAAAAACTCATCTCTACAATTTACAAAGAATGTCTGCAGCACCTTCTCGTGTTTAAAATGAAAGCAACTAAAAAATCTTAATTGTCCTGCCTTTACTTGACACCTACGTACATGAAATCCTTAATTAAACGTGCATAAATAAAGTGAGCTAAATGTAGAGTGTATATATTTTTAGAGTATGTGCGGATTTAAATAGAAATTAGAATAATGCGATAGTCTAAAAAAAGTGGGGAACGGAGTGTCTTAACACTAGGTTCCCTCTGCCTAACCTGCTGTGTGCGGGATACAGCGTGAAGCTAAAAAAAGTAGGTTAGACAGAAAGAACCTAGTGTTAAGACAAGCTTTTTAATATATAATTTTTGTTAATTAATTATGCAATGTGACAATGTCTGCCTGTTACAGCGATGGTCGTTGGTTCGATTTCTACTCCGAGTAATGTTTATATTGCCTTTTTTTCATATCTCCGCTCCGTAGTGTCAAGTTCCGCCATTCAAACATGTAATGTTTCAATTTTGGGCGAAAAGGGTTGTTCCGGGAAAAGACGTATTTGATAGGTTCTGCCAACTTACTACCACGTTACGCGAGGAAAAGAGTAGACCTTATAAAAATTGTGCGTTCCCGTACTTTTACCAATTAATGAAACTAATTTGAACATCGTGACCAGTCGTGGCCCAGTGGCACAAGCGTGTGACTGTAAACGACTGGTTGTGGGTTCGATTTCCACTCGAGGAGTGGAAATTATATTTCCATTTTCTTCGCTCTGGTGTCGAGGTAAAGCGCGGCGTTAAGTTCCGCCACTTAACACGCAAGCCTCCCAATTCGGCAGAAAGTGGGGAACGGAGTGTATTAACACTAGGTTCCCACTGCCTACACTGCTGTGTGCGGGATACAGCGTGAAGCTAAAAAAAAAATATTTGAACATAATCGTTACACCATTTGGAAATCAAACCCATGATACGATATTCCACTGAGTCATGATGACAAATTTTCATATACTTAGGTATATAATAACATTAATAAAATTCATTCAGTTTCTTCAGAAGAAAACCTACACATATTCATACATCCCCATGTGATTATTTTCTATAAAATCATGTAAGCACACGTGAGTACAACGTGACTTTACCAAGGCATAAATGCGTTCATTCGTGAGAATCTACTTATGTACTTAACTGTTCTCGTTACTAATGTTTTAGTTAAATTTTAACATAGTGTATATAATATATAAGACTCTTTGTACTGCAGGGGGTTGTCAGAAAGGACCTCTTTTTAATACCAGGAAATCCTTCACAGATACCCGCCCGGGGTCGGGACCTGGGTTATGTGGGACTCCGGTTCGGCAAGATTGTACGCCTCCGTTTACCCACTAAAACCTGACGGGGCTCCTCTCCCGCCGTTAGTCCAGGTCTCGGGTACTGCCCCAATCGTCCGCGGACCTGTGCGGCTGTCAGAAAGGACCTAGTGTTCTCCGTTCGACACTCTGTCCTCCACTTTCCGCGTGAAATCGAGAAACTGCGTGTTGTTGGCGGAACTTAACGCCGCGCTTTGTCCTTAACTACCAAAGCGAAGAAATGAACATTTAAATATAATGACTTCGCTATGCAGGAATCGAAATCGTTATAAATTCTGCGTTTTGAGCATTTAACGTAAAATATGCGTTGCTTTCGTAACATGTCAAATATATGTATTTTATTAATAAAATTGGAGTCTCTGTTCATAATAACCGATTTTGACTAAATGTTTATTCATTTGGTACATACATATACATAATAAACATTTTTTGCAATTTTTATCTGTTTGTTTGTTTGTTCCGGCTAATCTATGGGACGGCTCGATTTTATCTGGACTTTTATTGATAGATAGTTGATATAATGAGAAGTAACGTAACTTAGAAGATACTTTAATTTTCAAAAATCTTATTGGCGGATAGTAGGGAATGGAGCGTCTTAACACTAGGTTGCCTCTGCCTACCTGCTGTGTGCGGGATACAGCGTGAAGCTACAAAAAAAACTTTTTTGAACATAACTAGTTCATAATAATTCGTTATAAAATATTGTCCGAATTATTATTTAATTTAGACAATATTTTATAAAGAGTAGGTTAATAATGACATCTCGACTAAGAATCGTACTAACAACCTGTGGCTTATCAAGTTATCACCCTTAGGTAAATGTTAATACATTTAGAGACCCTAAAAGACAAAGTTTCCCCTAAAACCCTACTTTTGATAATATACGCAAGTGATTTGGACAAAACGTGACATTTTGTACCGATATAATAACATCACTTCACTCCTGTTACGAAATTGGGGATTGTGCCTGTCAAAAGGTTATTGACCCCGAACCTCGCGTAATAGGCTTTTGTTGCCAAATTAATTTTTAAATGCATTTTAAATGGCTTTTTATGAACTGATGTCCTTTTTTATTTTTAAGTGGTATTTGGTTGAAAATAGCAATTTGATCGAGTAATTTTATTACAGCGAATTGTTTGAGTGTTATATTTATTTACTATCTGTTTTGGTGGTATAAAACAAAGTGGAGGGACGTGTCAGTTGTCACTTAATTACGATTTAGATAATAGATAAATAATACTTTAAATTGAAACTTCTTTTATATCTCCTTTGTGGTAGGTACATATAATATTATATTATTTACAAGAGATCCTCATGGCACATTGATAGTTTCTGTGTAAAGGTGGTAGTGAGTTAGATTCCCACACGGGGAAAGATTTTTTTTTATTTCTTCGCTTTGATACCAAAGATAATGCGCTACACTGAGTTCCCCTACTCAACATTTTATATCTTTTATTTTATTTTATTTATGACATGCCAACAGCACAAGTAACATTGTGTATCATATAACAAGTAACATTGAGCTATGTGTACGCAGTTCCAGTTCCGAAACTTGTACTAATTACAGGCACATACAACGTTTATAATTTTCTCGGTAACTAATATACGAGTACATTTGAAAAATTAAAAAAATTAAAAGTTGGGTTTGCGTTAACAAAATTTAAATTTACTAATATATTTTTAAATATTACTCCCCTACTCAACATTTTATATCTTGATTTCAGGTGTAAAGACACTAGGTCTTCTCTATTACTCCGCTATACGGAAAAAGCGTTAAGCTGCAAAACAAAAGCTTATAAGTCCCATTTATAAGTACCAGTCGAAGTACTATCAATATAAAGTCCACTTTGATGTAAAACTAAAAACTTTTCTCATTAAAATATTACCTATTCGAGCACTTATCTGATCGTTAATGGCATATAAATTGGGCCACATACTTTATAAGGAAGTGCTTTTATTTCGATTGTTATTATAGATAATATATTATTTTACTTTTGACACTCTGTTTTTCCACTCTTCTTTACCCGCGACGGAACGGCGACTGTATATGTGTTTGGGGTGAGAGGTTGTTTGTTTGTTTGTTTGTTTGTTTGTTTGTTTGTTTGTTTGTTTGTTTGTGTGTTTGTGCAAATTACTATGTCAATTATTTCCAAAACTATAAGTCCGATTTTGATACGGTTTTCTATGATAGGTTAAGGTTCAATTGGCGTATGTTCTTAGATATGTCTTATTGCCTTAACTCACCAGGGGGCGCTGCAGTAAGCATTTTACGTGAAAACGAATGTTTTCAATTATCTCAAAAAATAATAGTCTGATTTCGATACGATTTTCTGTGATAGATTCAGGTTTAATTGGTGGATGTTCTTGGATATGTTTTATCGTGTCAAACCACCAGGGGGCGCTGCAGCAAGCATTTGTTTGTACTTTTTTTGTATTTATTTGTCTAAAACCGAAACTACTGATTCGATTGAAAAGAATTTTCAGAAAAAGATTCAGCTTTGCTTGATGCATATTTTAAGATTTTTCTTTTTTTGTTACGGGGAAAACTCACCAGGGGGCGCTGCACTAAACATTTGTTTATGCAGAG
Organism: Dryas iulia moderata; assembly: GCA_019049465.1. Lineage (NCBI taxonomy): Eukaryota > Metazoa > Arthropoda > Insecta > Lepidoptera > Nymphalidae > Dryas > Dryas iulia. The sequence goes on from CM032440.1 coordinate 4,095,440, forward strand.
CAAAAACTACTAGTTCAATTAAGATGAAACTTTCAAAGATAGGTTCAGGCTTAATTGGTGCATCTTTTCATACATGCGTTATGGTGACCACTCATCAGGGGGCGCTGTAGTAAGCATTGGTTTGAGTTTTTTTGTGTAAAACCAAAATTTTTCTTGTATTTATTTGTCTAAAACCGAAATTACTTATCCGATTGGCTAGAGTTTTCAGAATTAGATTCAGCTTTGTTTGCTGCATATTTTAAGATTTTTGTTTTTTTGTTACGATGAAAATTCACCAGGGGGCGCTGCAGTAAACATTTGTTTATGCAGAGCAAAAACTACTAGTCCGATTTAGATGAAACTTTCAACGATAGATTCAAGTTTAATTGGTGCTTCTTTTCATATATGCGTTACGGTGATCACTTACCAGGGGGCGCAGTAGTAAGTACATTTGTTTGTGTAAAACTAAAACTACGAGTCCTATTTGAATTCAGTTTTCAATGATAGATTCAAGTTTACTTAGTGCATATTTTTATATATGTGTCATGTATGTTTACTTAGTGCATATTTTAATGTATGTGTCAACTCTCTAGGGGGCGCTGCAGTAAGTAGCTGCTTCTATTTTTTTGTGTAAAACCAAAACGACTAGTACGATTGTCAAGAGTTTTCAGTATTAGATTCCGCTTTACTTAAAGCATGTTTTTAAATTTATATTACGGTGACAAGTCACCAGGGGGCGCTGCAGTAAAACATTGTTTGTGCAAAGATAAAATGACGAATTTGATTTGGATGCAGTTTCAATAATAAGCTCAAGTTTAATTAGTGCATGTTCTTGGATATGTTTTATCGTGTTAACTCACCAGGGGGCGCTGCAGTAAACATTTGTTTGTAATATTTAATGCAAAACCACAACTACTAGTCCGATTAGGCAGAGTTTTTAGTATTAGAGTTACCTTTACTTGGTGTAAGTTTTTAGGTCTTTTTTTACGTTATGACACGCCAGGGGGTGCTGTATTAAACATTTAGTTATACAAAGCTAAAGCTACAAGCCCAGTTTGGATGCAGTTATCAAAGATAGGATCAGGCTTAATTAGTGCGTGTTCTCGTATATGTGTCATGGTGACACCTCACCAGGGGGCGCTGCAGTAAGCATTTGCTTTTATTTTTTGTGTGAAACCTATTTAGATGCAGTTTTCTGTGATAGGTTCTGGTTTAATTGCTGCGTGTTTTTATATGCCATATCACGGACTACCACGGGGCGCTCCAGTATAAATTAGTTTGTTCAAAATCAAAACTACTACTGGGTTTTGTGATTTTCACTGATTTGGTTAGACTTAAGTTTCGTGGAAATGTTACGGTGACAATCTGCCAGGCACTGCAATAAGCATTTGATAACCAGAAAGCATTGGGTTTATAATTTCTTTTGGATTTGCATGAAGATTAATATAAAGTATTTCGATATTATGTAATAATATATAATGTATATCTATTCACTTTAAAAAGTTTAAAATAAAAAGCAAAATTAAAAATTTTGAAAAAACCCACGACGGTTTAATTGTAATTGAAAAAGGATAAAATAACTATAAATCCCCCGCCTAAAAGAATATATGTAACGAGATGATGGGGACGACTTCGTCGGGGGCTGCCAGTTGCAACCTCTATTTTAAATATAGTAGCTATCAGTATAGATTTCGTTTTAAAGTCTTTAAAATACCAGTTATCAAAACTGTAAATTCATTTTAATATTTAATTTTTTTGCCAAAACTGTTTTAACAGCAAGAAAACCTATGAGAAGGTTTGTGCAAACTTAAAGTAATGACAGCCCCCGACGAAGCCGTCCCCATCATCTCGTTACATATATTCTTTTAGGCGGGGGATTTATAGTTATTTTATCCTTTTACAATTACAATTAAACCGTCGTGGGTTTTTTCAAAATTTTTAATTTTGTTTTTTATTCAAAAAAGGACATTATATTATAAAAGCCGTCGTATCTCAGCTGTTGAGAATCTGACTGTGAACGCGATGGTATTGGGTTCAATTTAGGGAATGATTCTGTAATCATAGTATTTTTAGCCAGTGGGGTTTGGGGCCAGTCGTGGCGCAATGGCACAAACGTGTGACTGTAAGCGACTGGTTGTGAATTCGATTCCCACTCGAGGAGTGGAAATATTTAATATTTCCATTTTCTTCGCTCTGGTGTCGAGGCAAAGCGCGGCGTTAAGTTCCGCCACTTAACACGCAATGCCTCTGAATTTGGCGGTAAGTGGGGAATGGAGTGTCTTAACACTAAATCATCTCTGTCTATCTGGCTAAGCGCGAAAAAACATGAAGAGACTATAAGCGTTATATTTTTTACTATTACTAAAAAAAATAGTAATAATTCAAGTTTTTTGTCATCATACAAAAACAACTGAGCGAATTTTAATTAAAATTATAATTTATAATATAGATTTAATTTATAACCGTGTCGTATCTCTTTTATATACATATAAGTAATATAATTCAGACATTATTTTAAATTAATACTAAATGTTACTTTTTGTAGTATTCATTGTTATTGTTCCTTACCAAATATATATCTTCTGTATTTTGCGTCGCAAAAAAGTCGTTAACTATATGTTAAAAATATCGATTTTTCTTTTTCCCATAGAGAAATAAAAGCAAGAAGGCCAGTCGTGGCGCAAGGATACGAAGTGTTAGTAAACGCAACAGATCGTGGGTTCGATTCCCACTCGAGGAATGGACATATTTCCATTTTCTTCCCTCTGGTGTCACTCCAATTCGGAGGACAATGAATAACGGAGTGCACTCTGCCTACCCTGCTGTGTGCATGTTGGATACAGCGTGCGCCAAAAAAAATTATACGAGAAATCTCGTTTTTAGAGTTTCTATACTGTAATTGTATTATTGTATATAATGTAATCATCATGTAATAAATACAAATATTTATTTAATTGATCAAAGCGCGGTTTTAAGTTGCGACACTCAGCACACAATGTCTCGATTCCCACCAGAAACATAGTGTCTTGACACTAAGTTCTTTATTATGGGAAAAAAATATGAAACAGGAAAAAACAGATGCTCATATTTATTCTTTAATAAATAATTTAGATTTTAAAATGAATCTTTATTTAATGGCTTTTATGAAGTAAACGAATGGCTTCGTAAGTGTACATTATATTATATAAAATACTTTTACGACTTGACGGAAATAGTGAGATTTTACTTAACTTTTTAAATATTTTATTACTTGTTATGTAAATTTGTTTAATTTAACACGATCTTTGAGCGGGAGTTTTTCAATTTGATCTGAAATGGCTGAACCTAATGCTTTATCCTAATCACGATAATGTTTTTTTTTTGCTTTACTCTGTATACCGCACATAGCAGGGTAGGCAGAGGTAACCTAGTATTAAGACACTCTCCACTTTCCGCCGAAATCGGAAGCTTGCGTGTTAAGTGGCGGAACTTAACGCCGCGTTTTGCCTCGACACCAGAGGGAAGAAAATGGAAATATTAAATATTTCCACCCCTCCACTCTCGAGTGGGAATCGAACCCACAACCAGTCGCTTTACAGTCATACTTTGTGCCTAAGCGCCACGACTGGCCCCAGAAAAAATATACTTAGATGTATAATTTTCTTTCACCGTCATGATTTTCGAGCATAGCGGTGTAGTCCGAGAAGGTCTAGTGACTTAAGACACTCCGTCTTCCACTTTCGCACCGAAATCGTCGTGGCGCAGTGGGACAGCTTCTTTCTGTAAAGTGGTGGTTGCGGGTTCGATTCTCACTCGAAGAATTATATTTAAATTTTTATTCCTTCCCTCTGGTATCCGAGGCAATGCGCGGCGTTAAGTTCCGCCACTTAATGCCTCGGAATTCGGCGGAAAGTGGGGAACGGAGTGTTTTAACACTAGGTTCCCTCTGCCTACCCTGCTGTGTGCGGGATACAGCGTGAAGCTATAAAAAAGGAAAAAAATTCTTTCTATCGAATTCATTTCACGTTATACTACAAACGATTTATTAGGCACGATGCGCGCGCAGTCGACCGTTTGGCGTTGCATCAGTAACATTTACATACTCGGTTGGTAGCTAACGTTAAATACCAATAAAATTATGCAATAACAATTATAACTTAAATAATAATCGTTAAAATTAAAGATTTTCTTTCGTAAGTATTGAATTAAGATTGCAGAGTTTATAATGTATTGGGTAACGGTATCTAACAGGTACATCATCTTCATACATAGTAGGGTAGTTAGAGAGAATGTAGTGTCAAACCACTCCTTTTTTACTCTCCGCCCGATATCCAGACATTGGGTGTTCACAAGGGGAATGTTCCGCGTTGTGTTTATTTGATATCCGTTTTTAGTAAACAAGCCATCAAACTAACTTCACGTAAAAGACATTTAAAGAAAACGTATAAAAATTCGAACCCGCGCCTCCTGAATACCGTCCAGGCGCTCTCACCACTGAGCCGTGCGTTCTACTATCCGCTGCATCGAAATTCTTATACGCTTTATACAACTTATTTTTGTTGTTATTGGTCTTTTTCAATTTTCCTCAGTGTGGAATAACACTTTAAAAATGTTTAAAAGTAACTTCACGTATCTCCTCTGTATAGCAAGGTAGTCAGAGAAAACCTAAAATATGAGACTCTAAATGTTAGCTAACTAATTTATCGTAATTCTTTGTCTCATTAATGTAGGGGTGAATATATTTTTCGAGATCAGACCATGAACATGCCTATAACTTTATACATTTTTGCCTGACCGAAATCATTTCTTTTTAATTTTTATGGTTTTACGCTAGGGACATATGGTCTGTACCTTTTTTAATAATGTGCTTCTTTTTTACTTACTTTCCTTATAAAATATACCCAAGAGGGTCCAATTATTTTTATTTCATATTTAAATGACCCTTTTTCACGTATACAACATACAACTTCTTGAATACTAAATGTTACCTAACCTAATTTATATTATACTAGCGGCACGCTCGCGGCTTCGATGTTTCGGTATATTGCAACCCTCGGTGGTGGATGCTTAAGCTTAGATGATCAAATCTATTTATGCCAAAATTCATTACAATTGGTCAAGCGGATTAGATTTTTCATATAAACTCTCATCCCCTACTTCAACCCTTTAGAGGTTGATTTTAGAAAAAATAAGTAGCCTATGTTAGACCCAGTCACTTTTACTACTTTCATTCTAAATTTCATCCAAACCGAACCGTTAGATTAGCCGTGAAAGCGTGACAGACAAACACACAGACATTCGCATTTATAATATAAGTATGTATGTATACTATTAGCAATAAGAGAAAACGATTTAAACATAATCATTTCCCCATCTTCAAGTAAGAATCGAACCCATAACCATCCAGTTTACAATTAAAGGCTTTTCAACAAAGCCAATGACTATCCTGATATTTGTCCTTTAAGCTTTACGCCCCATTTCCTAATGGATAATCGATATGTTCCGGTTGAGAATTAATTATTCATATAGACTGAACTGTTTGCTTTGGACCGTACTGTGAATTAAATCGATAGCCGTCTAGCGATCGGTTATACAACGTTTTTGTTAACTGTTTCCTTTTGTTTTCTGTATAACGTTTTTCCTGTACGTTTTGTTAATTTTAAAGGGGGATAAATGCTCAGTATTTACTTTATGAGACTGGATAAAAGAATATATAAATAGATTGGTGATTTAAAAGGTTTTATTTAACATATAATTATTATTAACATTATAAGTTTTACGTTATTTTGCGCATAACTGATTAGGACTCAGAGAGTATTAAGACTCCTCCTCTTTAGGTCTGAATGTGAGTTATTGCATGTTGCGTGCCCGAACTCAACGTTGTGCTTTGTCTTGTTAGTAAAGTGAAAAAATTAAAATATTTTAAATATAATTCTGCCGAATAGGAATTGAACCCATAACTATCGTGTATACAGTCAGGGGCTGTCCCACTGCGCCATAATCAACCCCGTATTATCTAAAAGGATCAAATAGAAAACATAAAGAATAAAGATTACTAAAAAGATAGCATAAACTTACTCAAAGTCCTACTGATCCGGGCCATCAGAACAAAAGCGAACATTCGACACATTACACTACAGAATATTGAAAACAAGACAATGTTTGGACTAACGTACTGCCTGAAAGACTATATGCAGTTGTTTCGGTTGAGTGTCTGTCAGTCTGTCAGTCAGTCAGTCAGTCAGTCAGTCAGTCAGTCAGTCATTTGGTAATGTATGATTAATGAGACATTGACGGAACTCTATTATTTTTGTGACCGGCCTGGAAAATAAATACCATACCCTTGAGTAGGAATCAAATTCTAAAGTTAAACGTTATCATACCGTGCTATTTGCGATCCATGGATAATTTAAACTAAAATACAGGTAGATCTTATTTCTTCTAATCTAATTAAAATCTAGAATATAAACAATAAAGATTACTAAAAAGATAGCATAAACTTACTCAAAGTCCTACTGATCCGGGCCATCAGAACAAAAGCGAACATTCGACACATTACACTACAGAATATTGGAAACAAGACAATGTCTGACTAACGTACTGCGTGAAAGACGTGTAGGGTATATGCTAGATTACAGCATTTTATATGCAGTAGTTTTGGTTGAGTGTCTGTCAGTCAGTTAGTCAGTCAGTCACTCAGGCTCAGTTAGGCACTTGGTAATATACGATTAACGAGACATTGCGTGTTGAGTGACGGATCTCATCTACTTTTGTCACTAGGGTGGAAAAATGAAAATAATTTAAGTATAATCGTTGTCATACCGTATTATTTGCGATCGTGGATAATTTATACTAAAATACAGGTAGATCTTATTTCTTCTAATCTAATTAAAATCTAAAACATATACAACAAAGATTACTAAAAAGATAGCATAAACTTACTCAAAGTCCTACTAATCCGGCCCATCAGAACAAAAGCGAACATTCGACACATTACACTACAGAATATTGGAAACAAGACAATGTCTGACTAACGTACTACTTGAAAGACCTATAGGGTATATGCTAGATTACAGCATTCTATATGCAGTAGTTTTGGTTGAGAGTCTGCCAGTCAATCAGTCAATCACTCAGTCAGTCAGAACGAGACATTGCGTGTTGAGTGACGGAACTCTATTATTTTTGTGACCGGAGTGGAAAATAAAAATAATTTAAGTATATTCATGAGTAGGAATCGAATTCTAAAGTTAAACGTTGTCATGCCGTGTTATTTGCGATCGATGGATAATAACTAAAATACAGGAGGACTTAAGTCCTATTCCTTCAAGATTACTAAAAAGATAGCATAAACTTACTCAAAGTCCTACTAATCCGGGCCATCAGAACAAAAGCGAACATTCGACACATTACACTACAGAATATTGGAAACAAGACAATGTCTGACTAACGTACTGCGTGAAAGCCTTGGAGACCTTGCATTATACTAATTGGAAAATCAACTCTATTCCTTAGAAATAAAGTAGATTATTCTTTGAAATAGCGATTAATTCACAGGCTCTAGGAAAACCCGTGACTCACGTGAATCTACTGAAATATACGTCACTGTTATAGTTATAGTAGTTGTATAGAATTTCATAGAAGAAATTATTTTGTATTTGATATTGTATTAGGATTACTAAAGGAGTTATTGTGTGGTGCAATTGAGACGTAAATGCAATTAGAGCTTAAGTTCCACTGAAGGATATGATACAGTCATGCCCCTCCGTTCCCCACTTTCCGTCGAATTCGGAGGCGATGCGTGTTAAGTGGTGGAACTTAACGCCGCGCTTTGCCATGAGACCAGAGCGAAGAAAATGGAAATATTAAATATTTCCACTACTCGAGTGGGAATCGAACCCACAACCAGTCGCTTTACAGCCACACCTTGTGCCACTGCGCTACGACTGGCTCCAAATATTTATTAAAAATACACCCATAACTTAATAGAACAGCCACTTAACAGAATTCCTCAACCTATAAAATAATGTTTTTATCAAACTATCAACCAACTAGCTTTTATTAGGAATATCTTAAGAACATAATACAAAGTTATCGCCGTCTCAATGTTTCCCCCGTCTGGTAACAAATGGGGGGTCAACGGTTGTGTTAGCGTTTGTTTTGTGTGCCATGCCATGTCATAGGTTATTGAACTTTAACTGAGATCCCCTAATTTTTTCTTATACATATATGTTTGGATGTATGTATGTCCATTGTTGAATGTTATCGTGAAAATATTTTTTTGGCTTTTTGTTTGTTATGTGTTTTAGATAATTACAGATATATAATAGAGATATATAACAATTCAAAAATGTATATCACTGTTCATTTATACGTTATAATAAAAAAACATATACATGAAATTAAGTATATAACATAAACATTAATAATATATAAGTGAGTGTCAAATAGATATATAACTTAAGTAGTGAGACTTATATCCATTAAATCTCCAATTTATAAAAATATTATTTATTTGGTTACCAACTCATTGGTTATTGCTAGGATGTAAGGTATCAAGAAATCAAGAATCAATATAAAAATCATACTCAAGACCTATGAACGATATGGAAAACTCGTAAATTTAAATATACACTTTTTGTTATGATCGTAGAGACAGTTGAAGCATAGTGTGACAAAATCTGACTCTAAACACATAATTAAGGTATTTTCATTTCTCCGTTTCGGACAAAGCGCGGCGTTAAGTTCCGCCACTTAACATGCATTATTTCAATTTCAGGAAGTACTAAAACAGAGTTCCCCAAACTTTTTTGTGTCGTAGACCCATTGCCATGGTTTTCCGTGTTGGAGAGACCCCCTACTTACCTGATATTGATTTCCTGTAAAACTCTAACTGTAGTGAAGTTTAGTGTTAAAAATTTAAAATAAAAACACATGTTAATTTATACATTTAATTATTAAAACTACTCAAAATAAAATTTTGTATCTGTTATGTAAAATATACGTAACATTAAATAAACATAAACTAAACTATAAATAAAATAACATAAGTTTCGATATCATCCTCGTAAGATTTTGTGATGTAAGTATATCCACGTAAGTCAATCTCAACACATACATTGATAGTACTTAACTATCATTGTATGTGTTGAGATCCACCACCGTGGACCCCCATTTTCATACCATGGACCCCCAAATTTTTTTTCGCTGAAGACCCCTTGCACTTTGTCATAGACCACTTTGGGAATCACTGTACTAAAAGGAACAGGAAGCAATAAAATATTTTAGTCAAATCGCGAATATCAGAGTAGAATTTTCCATTAACAGATTTAAGCTACCTTATACATCTATTATTATGTTTTTAGAACCTATTTAGCTTCACGCTGAATCCCTCACACAGCAGGATAGGCAGAGGGAACCTAGTGTTAAGACACTCCGTTCCCCTCTTTCCGCCGAATTCTGAGGCTTGCGTGTTAAGTGGCGGAACTTAATGACGCGCTTTGCCTCGACACTGGAGCGAAGAAAATGGAAATATAAATATCTCCACTCATCGAGTGGGAATCGAACCCACAACCAGTCGTTTACAGTCACACGCTTGTGCCACTGCGCCACGACTGGCACCTATTTAACCATAACGTCATAATCACTATACTATTAATAAGCAAATTATGATAATATTTTAACATAAAACACATTATTTGCATCATTTCGTTCGATAATTTGGTATTAGACGATAATACAGGGTAGTTAATTTTGCATAAATCTAGTCAGATTATTAGGAATCGATTAGTTTTATGATCGGTCTGGATTTAGTCTATTTAGTTGGCTCTAGTTTAGTGTACCTAGGACCACAGGCTAATATAGTAAGTAAGAGGGAACATAGTGTTAAGACACTCTTCCCCATTTTCCGATGAATTCTGGTGACAGGGAGTTAAGTGGCGGACTTAATGCCGCGCTTTGCCTTGATATCAAAGACGAAAAATGGAAATTTTAAACATATCCACTCCTCGAGTGGGAAATCGAACCTTGTAGGTTCGACCAGTTGCGTTTATAGTCACACTTTGTGAGCGTGCGCCAAGACTGGCTTTGCTGGAAAAGAATTTATAACTTTCTAATAATTTAATTTCAAAATATTAAAAATCATGAATATAAAATCTGGTTACTATATCACAGAAGAATATCCGGCATGCTTTTAACTTACTTATATACTTTAACATCAACGCGGAAAAAAATTCGTGTTAAGACACTCCGTTCCCCACTTTCCGCCGAATTCGGAGGCATTGCGTGTTAAGTGGCGGAACTTAACGCCGCGCTTTACCTCTGACACCAGAGCGAAGGAAATGAAAACATTAAATACTTCCATTCCTCGAGTGGGAATCTAACCCACAACTGTCGTTTACTGCCCACAAAAATAGAATATAATAAATAAATAAATAAATAAATAAATAAAAAATTGAATATAATCCAATTTAAGAGTTCTTTTTTGCACAGTGCAAGTTTGCAATAATAAAAGAATTAAAAATGAATCTTCAGTATGAATCTATTCAGTTGAAATGAAACAGTACTTTAATTATACTAGCAAAGTGATTCACAAAAGAGTGCGAGCCTCTTTAAAATCTGAGCGACTCGACGCGACGTGTCCAACAAGTCTATTGGAATACTGTGACCTCTTTTTGTTTAATCTACTTTGCTATATTTCAGAGCTTTTTTTCAGTAACTTTAGTCTAGTAGTGACTTAGGTCTTTGCTAGCTTCGTGAGGTTGGTAAATTGAAAATATGCGTTTAAAAACATTTTTAGATGACATATAAAAATGTTGGCCGCAGAAGGATTTGAATCTGCGCCTCTTTGAAACTGTGTAAGCGGTCTGACCGCTAAACCATGCATACTACACCCGGCTGCGACAAATGCTTGCGTAGTGCAAGCTTCTCTTTTTCTTTTTTTTCAACTGTGTAGTATGCTATTGGCCAGAGTGGCCTTGACAGCGTCACCGGGTTTTTGGGAAGGCCGAGCTATATGAACTCTGGACCTTGGCTTGGAATCCTTGCTTGTGAGGGAAGCCATCAAACGACGACGACGTGGCAAGGGCGCCTCAATTAAAACTTGAAACTCGTCATACTATATCGTTTTATTGGGCCCTTGTATGGTATACGTTAATTTTTATAACAGTTTCAAAATTTCAAAATACATACATATAAACGCATTTGTTAAACATTTATATAATAGTTGTAACCCACAATTTGGTTTGCATGGACATGAAAATAAATTAAATATAGCAACTTAAGTTTATTCCCACTTGCAGGAATCGAACCCACAACCAGTTCCATTTTCAGTCACACCGCTACACTATAGTCTCAATATTTTAATATATAACATTATAATACAGCATTTTTATAATAATATAGTTTAACGAACTCAAATATTGAATACCAGTAACTGCCAAACGCTAAAGTCCTATTGAGCACGCCTCGCTGCGAACTGGAAATACTTGAACGAGCTATCGATTCGATTTAAGTAAGGATAAACAGTTTTATGCTATTCAAATAGTTTTAAAATTTTCTCTTAATACTGAAATTGATTTATATTTTACTTATTATATTCTAAATTTTATTTTTGTAGAAAGGTATTAAAGAATATGAGGTTAATATTTTTATTAAAAATATATTTAATATCTCGTTGTGGTGCAGTGAAGATGGCATAATAAACACAATTGATCGTGGGTTCGATTCCCACTTGTGGGGAAAAGATATTATTAAAATTCTATTTCATATGCAATGTATTGATTTCGTGCGGAGAGTGGAGAAAGGAGGTGTCATGTCTTAAGGTCTCTCTGATTAGATAGATGGATATTGCGTGTTAAGTGGCGGAACTTAACGCCGCGCTTTGCCTTGACACCAGAGCAAGAAAATGGAAATATTAAATATAACCACTCCTCGAGTGGGAATCGCATCCACAACCAGTCGCTTTACAGTCACACGCTTGTGCCACTACGCCACGACTGGCCCCAATATACTGGATAGATTAAACAGGATAGATAGATAAAGATATAATAAAAACATAAGAAAATAAATATAAGCCAAAATGTCACAAATATGTAACAAAAGCGGTGATGATGAAAAAAAGATGATAGTTGTGGGGTCTAACTCAACTTGGGAAATGTCTGTTTTTTGAATATTTTCCTTTTGCAAAGTGGAAAACGGAGTGTCTTAACACTATGTTATGTCTAATTACTCTTATTTGCAGGAAAAAACGTGAAGCTTATAACATATAGGTATAAAAAGACAAGGTCACTAGACCTTTAATATCGATTGACTCATTTGACTTATTACACAACACAGACAGACTCCAGACCTAATTTACTAGGGATCAAGCCGCCAATACTTAGTCTACTGTCATGTATTTAACTTTCTAATTATAATTCATTTATAAGATTATATTTTAAATAAATACAAATCGTATATTTATTTTATTAAGTACTTTTACTTATATTTATTTTATATTCGGCGTTAAGTTCCGCCACTTAACACGCAATGCCTCCGAATTCGGCGGAAAGTAGGGAACGGAGTGTCTTAACACTAGGTTCCCTCTGCCTACCCTGCTGTGTGCGGGATACAGCGTGAAGCTAAGAAGAAGAATACTTTTTTTACAGTCTCACGCTTTTTCCCGCATGGCAAAGAGCATTGGATTTTGAACTTATAATTAGAATAATACAATCATAATTGTATTCTGAGTACCAAAAATAATCCAGCTTAGTGTAATCCTCCGAAGAATAAATAAAGTTATATTATTTGTTAGCAGTTTCATGTAAGACACATAATATATATTTCCATATAGGATGCCCTAATCGTGGGAAAAGAGAACGGAATAACACATCACTAAATTCACTTCATCCAACCCACAGTAATATTATATATTCTTTATTGCACTTAAAACATATAGTAAATACAAAATCAGAGCCAACCTGTGATAGTGGATAAAGAACGTATAGCGGAATACTTAAATGTACAATATACGAATACAACAAAAAAAAATAAAAATATGTTAGGAATACATACATATACAGAGAAACATATACTTACACATATAAAACATATACATAATATATGTTTAATAAGTAAATATGCGTTAAAAGAAAAAAGTTTTATGTCAAAAACAATACCAGCTATAGCAATAACAATTACACCATTTCCTAAAAACACACAAAAAAAACTGTTTCACGAACAAAATTTTAAGTACTACCCCAAAAATAGATTATTATGGAAATAATAATCGTATCGCGACAATCTAATATCGATTAAATATAGTTGAAATGGAACAAAATCGATTTAGTATACGAATACTGTATAAAATGGCGGTCGACTCACGCGAGGTTATATCTACAGACATCTTGGCGCCTCGCCCCCACTGCCAAGTGGTAAGGCACGAGATATATGAGACTGGTGGAATAAACTTGGTAAATGGTTGTTTTTTTTGCAAAAAATGCATAAATATAAGTAATTTGACGTTAATATGGTGTAATTGGGTCTCTGAATGTGGGTGATTGTGGGTTCGAAGTCCTCGTGGGGGAGAAAGTGTATTTTTACATTTTTGAAGTGTCATTTACACACTTAAGCTAGGTGTTGTTTTAAAAAAATTATAAAATTTCCATTTTCCTAAGTGTGGAATAACTTTAAAAATCCTATATAAATGTAAGCGTAGTGAGATTCGAACCCATACCACTTGAAAATAATCCAATCGTTCTGGTAGCTAAACTATGCGTTCTACGTTGAAACTCTTATACACTAATAATTAATTTTGGTCGAATCCTACTTTCTGTATTCATTTTTTTTGACGTTTTATAAAAGTATTTCATATCCTAGGAGAATATCTATTTTTTTAATGTTTTCATTATGTCTAATTCGGTTAATTAGAGAGAACGCGTTATCCTTACTACATTTGCCAGAGAAAATCCTGTGAAAATCAGTGCAGCTTTTCTAAAGATTTCTTAATATTAGACAGAGAGACTAAAGTTGCAAAAAAAAAGTTATTTTAAAGTGTTATTAATATATTAAGAAAAGAAGAAGCAGTATTCGAACACGCGTCTTTGAACACATGGCTTAACGGTCAGAGTGCGGTTGGACGGCTTCCAAGAGGCGTGGGTTCGAATCCATCCGCGTTAAATTTTTTATACGCTTTCTAAAAATGTCTTCTTATTAAAGCGGTTATTTTTATATCACAAACAGACCAATTTTATTTATTTATATAAATATATAATAGTTATATAGCATGACATATCACTAATAGCAGTCAGTCACAAGTCAACATAATGGGATTGTCTCATTACAATCGTATCGATCATGCGTCCATTATGTCGTTGTTCAATATTACCTATATATTGTAAAAAATGACACCATTATGGCTCAGTTTTTATGTTACTGATTTTAAAGGTCTATGGATTCGAATCAAATTCAAGGAAATGTTTTTTTAAGTCGTTTCGCTACTTAATTTTGATAATAATAGTATACACCTATAACCTAGTGTCAAGACACTTCATTCTGCATTTTCCACCCTAATTCAAGTTAACATATATAGTAGCAGAATTTAATCCTGCACTTTGTGTTACCAGAGCATAGAAATGTAAATAATGTAAAAATATCATTATTTACCGAGTGAGAATCATATTAAAAATCAATTGTATTTACAGTGGTACGCCACAAGGTACACATGTACCTATTTAATGTTAGTTAAAAGCTAATTGATCTCTCTATGCGTAACCAATATACGTTTCTGATGTTAAGAGTAGTAAAAAAAATCAAGTTCTCGTTTTTCTCCGCATGGCCAGGTGTACAGAGAGAACCTAATACCAAAAATCTCCACTTTCCCCTAAAAATCAAGACATTATATGTCAATTGGCTGAACTCAACGCCACATTTTGTCTTAAGCACAAGAGCGGAGAAATGAAAATAATATATAATATAATATTATAATCATAACTTCGAGAGAGAAACAAATTAGAATATTTTTTAGCTTCACGCTGTATCCCGCACACAGGGTAGGCAGAGGGAACCTAGTGTTAAGACACTCCGTTCCCCACTTTCCGTCAAATTCGTAGACAAGTAGTGTTAAGTGGCGGAACTTAACGCCGCGCTTTGCCTCTACACCAGAGCGAAGAAAATTAAAATACTAAATATTTCCTCTCCTCGAGTGGGAATCGAACCCACAACCAGTCGCTTTACAGTCTGGCCCTAGTAGTTAACAATAAAATCTGTCTGTGTAATTCAATTAAAATAATTACAAACAGCCACGTTGTCTGTTCATTATTAATATTAATATAGGTACATTAAAGTACGGCTTGTGGGAAAGGAATGAGAATTAATGTTCCCTCCACACGCACTCCGTAGATTACAGATTTTGTTGTTATCGTTCTTAAGTATAGTTAAAAAAAAAATAGCTTCACGCTGTATCCCGCACACAGCAGGGTAGGCAGAGGGAACCTAGTGTTAAGACACTCCGTTCCCCACTTTCCGCCGAATTCGGAGGCTTGCGTGTTAAGTGGCGGAATTTAACGCCGCGCTTTACCTCGACACCAGAGCGAAGAAAATGGAAATATAATTTCCACTCCTCGAGTGGAAATCGAACCCACAACCAGTCGTTTACAGTCACACGTTCGTGCCACTGGGCCACTACTGGCCGCTTAAGTATAGTTAAGCTTTTATAATATAATATATTATATTTGTGCCCGCGACTTTCTTTGTGTTAAATTGAATACAAAAGCTATAATTCAAATATAAAAGTAGTCAAGTTACTCTTTATTACATAAGCTATCTGCTAATGAAAGTCTTGTCAAAATCGGTCAAGCCGTTCCAACGATTAGTTGGAACAAACAAACAAACAGACAGTGAAGCAAAAATGCAAAAATTATAATAATGTAATGTTTATTTTTGTTTCATGTTCATATGTGTTTAATAAAAATAGTTATATTATTATAATATTAAACAGATAACCATATTTATATATTTCTGTAGATGTGTAGGTAGGACACTCCGATCCCCAATTTCTGTTGAATTCTGCAGGCATTCCGTGTAAAGTGGTGGACACCAGAGCGAAAATAACCAAAATATTAAATATTTCTAACCTTCGAGTGGGAATCGAACCCACAACCAGTCGCTTTACAGTCACACTTTTTTTTATATGAAGGACAAGGCAAACGAGCGTTCGGGTCACTTGATGGTAGGTGAACACCGTCGCCCACGACCCCGTGTAACACCAGAGGAGCTACAAGGGCGTTGCCGGCGTTTAAGGTGGGAATAACACTTTTGGGCCTCTGCCCCACGACTGGCCTCGCAATAATTAATAATTTTTATTTTATTTTAAGCTGTTGTGAAAGAAAGTGAGTACTCGAATTAAAATGGAATATGGAGTGTCTCAACACTAGGTTTTCTCTGCCTACCCTACGTGAGTGTAGCTAATATAAATATTGATAAACCTTTATTCTTATGTTAATTAGGTATATTTTGGATTTCTGTTCGTATATTTTTAAGGAGATTATGCAAACGTCGGCTTATCAATACACGAACGGCTTATTACATAGTCAGGGGGATATGTTAGGGTATATATTAAAAAAGCTAATATATATTTTCTGTGCTATTTCTTAACACGCAATGCCTCCGAATTCGGCGGAAAGTGGAGAACGGAGTGTCTTAACACTAGGGTCCCTCTGCCTACCCTGTTGTGTGCGTCTGTCACGTACGTCTGGCACGTACTGTGCGGTTGGAAAATTCAGCGGCAGGTACCAAGTCAAACAGTTCTCCAGAACACTCCCCGTGTTTCCCCCGTGTGAACACATATCAAATTCTCTCTAAACACAGGGTTGTTAAAAGTGTTAAATAACAATATTTTTTTTATAGTAATCCAATGGAAATATATTAAATTAATATATAAATATTATATATAATATACTTTTCAACAAATAAATGATTAAAAGAAGTGACTTTCGTTGCTATGGTTACCCGTATTTGACCTTACAACGGGACTACTAGTAACAACAAATTATATATTTTTCAAGACATAAAACAAAAACTATTTGGTAAAAGGGTTTCTTCATAAAAACATGGAGATAACATGTCTCTGAATAAAATAAAACCAAGGACGGTGAAATCTTAAGTAAGTGGCCTTCTCCAACTCAATGTGAGGGTACCTCGTACCTGTATCCAAAGAAAGAACTATACTAAAGCTCGAAGCTAGATCACCTTGATGTTTTCATATTACAATTTAAAATGGTAGAAATTCCGTTGATTTAACGTGAATCACAATGGAATTCGTGTAGTATCAATAGTATGCGATGTTATTGGGTTTGATTTCTTGTTTTATTTTTTATAGCTTCACGCTGTATCCCGCACACAGCAGGGTAGGCAGAGATCCTAGTGTTCACCTAGTTAGCTTAGTGTTAGTGGGAACACTCCGTTCCCCACTTTCCACCGAATTCGGAGGCATTGCGTGTTAAGTGGCGGAACTTGATGTCGCGCTTTGCCTCTAGTACCAAAGTGAAGGAAAATAGCAATATCAAATATACTCCTCGAGTGGAAATCGAACCCACAATCAGTCGCTTTACAGTCATACTTCGTGCCTCTACGCCACGACTGACCCCAAATACATTGTTTATTCGAAAAAAAGTGTAACAACACAGCTCTCAATTCTTTCTTTTTTTTAAGGTAACAACTTCTAAAGCCTTGGTTTGGTCTACTTCATAAAAACTGATATGCTAATATAATATGCAACTTTAAAACTGTCTCGAATTTTGATGGATGTACAAGATTATATATTGTAATGTACAAAATTATTATTATATAGATTATCGCGGCATAGTAGTTATGACATTATATGTGGCTGTCATATGTTGGTTAAAGGTTCGAATATATGAGAATATTATTTTTACAAAACATTTTTTTTTTTTTTCAATGTATTTTTGAATACCAAAAAATATGTAAGATTAATTTGGTTAAAACTAGTTTTATATCAAAATGTGTTAAAATTTCGACGACATAAGCTTCACGCTTTATCCCGCACACAGCATGGTAGACAGAAGGAACATAATGTTAAGACACTCCGTTCCCCAATTTCCGTCGAATCCGGAGGCATTACGTGTTATGTGGCGGAACTTAACACCGCGCTTTGCTTTTACACTACAGCGAAGAAAATGTAATTATTAAATACTTCCACTCCTCGAGCTGAAATCGAACCCTCAACCAGTCGTTTACAGTCACACTTTCTTGCCTTTGCACCACGACTGACGGCCTAAGATTTTATTATTCATATTTCATTTTTATTAGCTCATCGTAAATAAGCACGTTATGTCTCGTCTGTAAAGAAAAGCGAGGGACTAAGTGTTATACTTACCTTTGTTAGTAAAGTACTTTTAAAGTATTATTCCACACTTTGGAAAATTGAAAAAGACATTTAGAAAACGTATAAAAATTTGAACGCAGCGGGATTCGATTTTTTAGGTGGCAGAAATTTGTAAAAATCTCTCTATAGAGATGCTAACAATAAAATAATTTGTAATATGTAATAAAATCCCACTTGTTTCCCTCCGCCTTCCCCGCCGTGTGCGGGATACAACGTGAAGCTAAAAAACATTAACATTAAACTATAACATATGAAGAAAATCTTATATTATTTCGAACAACATAAAATACTATAGGCTTCTCTTCAGTTCTTCAATTCTTCGTTCTTGAAGCCATCGTAGTAACGCGAGCGTTACTCTACGGCACCCATTGGTATGATATGCCATACCACGGGGTGCCATGGAGCACCGGTCACATGAACTTCAACATCCTCTGGTGGCTATGTACGAGTACATAGGTTTTCTGGAAGAAATCGCTGCTTCGCGATGAAACCGCCTGTTGTTCCTAACACATTTGTAACTGTTTCATCTTTTGTTCTGTTGCTTGATTGTTTATTGTAATTGTTGCAATAAAGAATATATAAATAAATAATAATGAAGTTTATTTCTTGCAGCTTCACGCTCTTTAACGCGCAGCGGGATAGACAGACAGTACCTAATAATTTTAACCAGTGATTCTTAACCACTGTGCCGCGACACTTTTGTGTTCCACCAAATTTCAAGTGTGCCGCCAAATTTTGCAAATATATAATAATGTTAATAAGTATTAAATTATATCGTTTAAAACCTTTTTCTTTGTGTGCCGCCAAATTTTGAAATCGCTAAATATGTGTCGCAACAAAAAAACGTTGAGAATCACTGGTCTAGCACACCAGCATCCACTTTGAGCCCGAAATCTAGATATTACGTGTTGAGTGGTTGAACTGGTCCACGTTTTTTCTTAAGCACCAGTTAAGTTAAAATATAATCCTTTATAATATACAAATATAATTTTTAACGTGGAAAATGGAGAACGGAGTGTCTTAACAAAAGCCTCTTTTTAAATATCCCGCAATGTACTAAGACAGACGAGTGCTACGTGAAATGCTACGTGAAGCTATAACTCTAAGAGCCCTACAGTCTAGGTGTGTTTCTTAGAGACGAGGAATATCCGTACCTCCTTTTTACTGGTGAGTCATCTTACAGCTAGTGGAAAAATGGTATAACCTATAGAAGTGGGTCTTTAAATTATATTTTAAAATTTGTTTTAAGATAATACTTAAATTAATTTTATAAAGATGTTGCTTTTTGTCTCTTTAGTTAGTTCAATTTTTCAGTATTTGTAATTTTGTATGTAATGTTTAAATGGACGGAGAACAGAGAAAAATATAATTAAAAATAAGTAGTTTTTTCTATCTTGCGAAGTGTAAAATAAATATAATTGTAAATTTATGCGTTAGTCAAGAGTTTAAGGTAAGATCATAGTGATGCAGTAAGATAGGGTCTGACTGTTAATGTAACACTAATCTACAATACCTACATATATACGTCCTCCGAGAAAAAAATGTTTGAATAATTTTAATTTTTCCGCAAGTATTTCTACAAGCCTTTTTTCTACCAGTAATATATAATAATTATAGTATAAATAACATTAAATTTTACTACCAGTTTATAAAAAGTTAATTTAAATTAAAAAATATAGAAAAAGTTAACTTATGTCACTTTTATACCGACAACGTTAAGAGTCTCTCATACAACAGAGATACTCATACCAAGGATCGCTCGCTCTTAGTAGGATATAGTGCGTTAGTTCCCGGTTTCCTTTAAAGTAGTAAGTAAAGAGGCTTTAGCTCCCTTATACATCCCTACTAATAAAATGCAAAAATCTGTCTATTTGTCTGTTACGCTTTTAAAACTAATTAACGGTTTAGATGAAATTTGGAATGATAATAGTTGAAAATCCAGGGTAAATCATAGGCTATTTTTCTTTACAAAAATCAACCCCAAAAAGGATAAAGTACGGGTTAAAATTTTGAATGAAAAATCTAATCCTCTGTACCAATTGTAATGAATTTTAACATAAATTTAAGCCCACGGTTAAACATAGGCTTATTTCATTTAATCGGTTGATCGGTTCAACTTTATCGGTTATAAAACAGTATAACTAAGTAACTAACTAAAGTAACTACTACTAAACGAACTGACAGTGTAAATAACAATAAATTTATTGTTCAATTAGCAGATTTTATGTCAACTATTATATAAAAAAAAAACGTAAGTTACTCCTTTTAACATCTGCTAGAAAAGACCCCGTGAAAATTAATTCAATTGACGATTGAATAAGCCGCAGAGTAAGCCGAAAATAACAGGCAGACAGACAGGCAAATGTTTTTTTAGTATATGTACCATGTCACATTATTTAGTAAAAAGTAGATATTTCGATATTACTCCAATTATACACAAATACAAAAATATTTACATATTATATTTTGACTTTTTCAAAGTATAATCTCCTGTCGATGATTTTTAAATAATTTATTTAATTTTTCAAGTTAACCACAAATAAAATTGGTGATAATTATAAATGTTATTAATTTATTCATTCATATTTTTAAAATAAAGATATGAAATGGTATCAGGCCCAAATAATTCAAAATTATGTCACTCAACGCCGTCATTCGTCGCCGTCGTCGAACGGCTTCTTTGTCTTTCCCGCCAATTTCGTGAAATTGAAAGTATTATGCCTAATCACAATCATAGTTCATATTGGCGATATTCAAATTAAAAAATACTAAATTAAAAAATATATATTTATATATATAGTTAAAGCTTAATAAAGTAAATTTATATTTCTTCTAAGTAAAGATTTTAACATTTATTATTAATATCTGAGTGATTTAAATATATTTTATTTAAAATAAATATTTCTTTTAGTTATTTTTTAATATAAATAATTAATTAAATTATTTATGACAAATAAATAATAATAAAATGGCGGTAATAAATTGTCTACAACATCTACATTTTTAATTATCTGTATTATTTATTTTCACATGTCAAAGTTAACACGCGGGTATGTTTTTTTGCGATTATTACTTTATTCTTGTTCCATTTGAGAGTGTTAGTAAAATAATTATAAGTGTTTAAAATTTTCTGGTAATAAACTTATTAATATCATGGTTTAGTTCATGTTTATTACGAGTTATAATTATTGAGTGAATTTTCAAGTGAATGAAAGTGCTGAATTGTGGTGTTAGTGGTAAAAAGCAAAAGTACAACATTGCCAAACTAGGTAAGTGAACAATTTATGAAAATAATTTTAATAGATTAGAATAACTATAATATACTTAAAAGTATTGAAGTATTAGTAGTAGTAAAATGGGACAAATGTTATTATAATGATGTTATAAAAATGATATGATCATAATAAACGAAAATTAATATTAGTTTAAGAATAAGTTCTTATTTTTTTTTAATTTTGTTGAAGTTTCATCATTCATTTAATAGTATTTTAGTAGTAAAAGGTATTCATTATTGGCGTTTGATCTTTTCTTTCTCTCGCGTAATATGAAGTGTATAGATATCGTGAAAGAAATGTTAGTATTTTGTAATCTTTAAATTTTCCTTAATTAAATACGCAATGAATTATATAAAGTATACGCATTATAACTTGAAAGGTCAGAAGAATCAAATCGCAGATCCTACTTTTAACGAGTAATTGATGATATAAGGCGGAGAGCTATATATTACTAAATACTAGTGGTTCCATTACGCACGGTGTCTTGTACCTCAGATACTCGTCAACTCCTATTAACCGGTACCTGCACGAAATTTCGGTAACCGTAGATATGTGTGGTCAAAATAATATGCGTACAACAAATTGTTTTTTTTGTTGAGGCCAGTCGTGGCTTGTGGGCACAAAGTGTGCCTGTAAACGCGACTGGTTGTGTGTTGGACTCCGACTCGAGGAATTATATTAAAATATTTAATATTTCATTTTCATCGCCCTGGTGTCAAGGCAAAGCATCACTCAACAAGTAATACCTCCAATACGCCGGGAATGAAGTGTCTTAACACTTCCTTCTGCCTAACCTGCTGTGCGGGATACAGCGTGAACTTAAAAAAAAGACATATGGCTTACCTATAAAACTGGACTCGTCAGTATGCAGTGCATGCATGACGAGCGCGGCTAGGAGGGCGGGGCGCGGCAGCGGCGGCGCCAGCCCGCGCAGGCTCACCGGCGCGGCAGACCAGATCGCGCCGCAGAGCATAACCTAGCGGTGACGCATCGCCAGGTTGCTCATCTGGGTGTTGAATAAGAGGAAATTATATTAAAAAATATCGGAAATAGAGGTTGTCATCATATGGTACAGGGGCACAATGAACAACAATTGTAATCAAAACTGGTTGTGGATTCCATTCCCACTCAGTGGATTTTTTTTTGCTTCACGCTGTATCCCGCACACAGCAGGGTAGGCAGAGGGAACCTAGTGTTAAGACACTCCGTTCCCCACTTTCCGCCGAATTAGGAAGCATTGCGTGTTAAGTGGCGGAACTTAACGCCGCGCGAAATATTAAATATTTCCACTCCTCGAGTGGGAATCGAACCCACAACCACTCGCTTTACAGTCACACTTTGTGCCATTGCGCCACGACTGGCCCCAAATCTACTGGCACTGAGCCAGTAATGATTATAATTTAATTGTTTTCAATTCTCCACACCGGTGATCCAGATTATCTATCTAGATTCTATTCTAGATCTAGAATTTTGTGAAATAGGGTAAAAAGTGAAGAACAAAGCGTCTTGACGTCACTGGGTTCTTTCATCGAACAAAGTGTCTTGCTAAAGTCAGTAATAGTTAAAATAACTTTATATTTATGATACTTTCATAATGTAGTCCAGAATTTCTACATACTCTATATGATATAAAAAAATAGATATTTACGTATCTGTCTATAAATAAATTATTTTCATAATTCCAGTTAAAGGCGACGAACGGCAGAACGCGGCGTTGAGTTCCGATAATTAATAAGCAATACGGAAACGAGGCCGCCCTAAGCCAACTTGGTGACGGACTGTCATTGCAGAAGAGAAGGCGATAGGAAAGGTTTGGAGTAAGATGAAGCGCGAAGCTTAAACCGACTGGGCTGGCGAAGCACTGTGGACGCCCTCTGCCCCATCTAGGGGATATAAGACCTTAAGTCAAGTAAGTCAATTAATAAACAACTAGTGGCCCGCTCGCGGCTTGGCCGCGTGATCTACCTTGGATTATCAACTATACATATGCCAAAATTCATAACAGTCGGTCAAGCGGTGTAGATTTTTCATATAAACTTTCATCCCCTATTTCAACCCTTTAGAGGTTGATTTTTGAAAAACAAAAACTACTTTCATTCTAAGTTTCATCCAAATCGGACCAGTAGATTAGCCGTGAAAGCGTGACAGACAAACACACAGACATTCGCATTTATAATATAAGTATGGATATCAAATTTACTTAAAAAGTTAGTGTCTCCAGACACTAAATCAATAAAAATGCGTGAAACTAAAACAAAACGACGTGCAAATCGCACGTGATAGTCATATAACGATACATCAGCGTGCAATTACACGTGTTAGCTGATTATGGGCTTGTATTCAGTGAAAGACTTATAGAGTCAATCGGATATAACTTGCACGCGATTCTCATTTCCTATGAACCATATTTTACTTAATGATATTGTATGGCTGTTTCCTAATTGTTTTTATTGTTATTCGACTACTGTTTAGTTTATATTGACGACCGATTTGGATAAGTATAGAGATTTTTTAGAAAAAGTATAAAAAATTTATTGCAGGGATTCGAACCCGCGCCTCTTTGAAACCGTACCGTACAAGCGCTCTGACTGCTAAGCCATGTCGAAATTCTTAAACGCTTTTTATAACAACTTATTTTTGTTACTATCGTCTCAGTAGAGAGATATATACAAATTACATATCAATCTTTTGGCAAGAGAGAATGCAATTTTTTAATTTTATAATTGTATGCCCACTTTAAAATGTTAAAAGTACGGTAGAGAAATGATTACTAACGTCATTAGAAAGGGAGGGAGGGAGGTATTCAGGGAGAAACTAGTATCAAGACACTTAATATTAAACTTTTTCTTATAAAATAACCTAACTAAAATTTAAACATTCAAGGCAAGCGCCTTTTTTAACGTAGCATCGATATATAAAGGTATATCGGGAATATATCGGATAGAACCTAGGTTCTATCCGCCACTAGTGCACCGTGCCACTGGTGGCGTGACACTCCGTTTTCCTTTGAAGTTTAATTTTTGGAAATAGTGGCAAATACTTTTAACATTTTTTATTCCAAAAACATTTTTTTTCTTATATTTTCACGCTGTATGCCGCACACAGCAGGGTAGGCAGAGGCAACCTAGTGTTAGACACTCCGTTCCCCACTTTCCGCGGAATTCGGAGGCTTGCGTATTAATTAGCGGAACTTAACGCAGCGCTTTACCTCGACACCAGCGCGAAGAAAATGGAAATATAATTTCCACTCCTCGAGTGGGAATCGAACCCACAACCAGTCGTTTACAGTCACACGCTTGTGCCACTGGGCCACGACTGGCCACAAACTTCAAAGTTAATTATAAAATATTAACAAGGTAAATTAAATTGTAAATCATTTCCAGCCAGAGTAAATCAGAGTAAATAAAATAAACAAAAACATCTTTCAAACGATCTAAATCTAAATTCTAAAGTATTCATCAATCGCAATAAAGGGGTGTATTCATCCCCTAACGATGCAATAACTAGCTCGAGCCACCCCTCACCCTCGTTCATAGCTTTTCCTTCCCAAGTTATGGTGTCAGAAGTTCAAGGGCTCTTAATGGGGAAATTGCTATTGCTATAAAATAACTTAAATATCGAAATTTACAACAATTATGAAATCTTCGAAATCTTTATGTTTTATACATAATAGGTATAATTTGTAGAAACAATGTAGGGAAATTGAACAGAAATTTCTGTTACTTCAGTATTAATACTATTGCCAGCTTCATATTTCTATCATGGGGCCAGTCGCGGCGCAGTGGCACGAACGTGTGACTGTAAACGACGGGTTGTGGCTTCGATTTCCACTCGAGGCGTGGAAATATTTAATATTTCCATTTCCTTCGCTCTGGTATCCGAGGCAAAGCGCGGCATTAAGTTCTTAAGACGCAATGCCTCCGAATTCGGTGGAAAGTGGGCTGGCCCTAAGGTTGAATGATTGAAAGGCCGAATGAATGAATACCTAAAGCTAAAAGCCTGAAAACAACGATTAAAATTTCTGTATGCCTCATATCCAGTATTTTTTAAAAGGAAATTTCTGAATTATTCTCCTCTAAACAGCTCTAATGTTAAGCTTAATGGCTTTCGAGAGAGAGTAAGCTATCGTGGCGTAAAGAAATAATATATAACTAATATATAAACGGCGTTGAGTTCCGCAATTCCTAATTCGAATGTAAACCTAAAACCAATTGTCTTTTCTACTTTGCTATATTTGAAAAGGCATAAAGCTGTTTTCTTTTCTTTTATTCCTAATCCCCTTTAAGAAATAGGTGCCCTAAATGACATTTAAGCTCCAGTAATTTCAAATAACGCATCTTCATTCATAATTCATTCAAGTCTTATATTAAGCTGTATGGAAATGTATGTAACATACAATATCTGGGTCAATTTGGAAAACTGTTATAAAGTCTTGTAATTCAATGTATGTAGGTATAATTAGAAACGAGAAAATTTAATAAGAAATATTCTAAGTATAAGGTATACCGTCTTAGCTTGACATGTTTTCTTAATTGAAAAATATAATATCTAGTCTAGATTTTCTTATCTTAATGGAGGCTGATATTTTTAATGGTAATAGGCCACATGTTTAATAATATAAAATACAAGCCATTTTATATATACAGGTACTTAAAGAAGTTAGGACGGGTTAAGAATACAATTCCCCCCCGCCGCTGGGCGCTACCCAGCTTTTACTCCCATAAAAGGCGGGTAACCCAGTAGTTTGGTGGTAGGAGATTCGTTCTCCGACTGGCTCGCGACCACTGTCGTGTCAAAGACGAACCGCCAAATATCTTATGATGTGTTCCGGTTCGATGGTATGTAGCCAGCTTTCCCTATTCCCACCATTCCCATCCTTCCTCCCTCCTTTTGTCCTACATCCCCGAGGCTGGCAACGCATCTATAAATGTTGTGGATGTCTATGGGCGAAGTTAACCACTTAACACCAGGTGGGCCTTCTGTTCATTTGCCTCCTTTATCCAATAAAAAAAGTCGCAATAAACAATGTTTTTTAGGAATGGGTAATAACAGAAGAGTATATAAATGCAAAATGTTAAGCGGGTTGTATTTTTCTCACCCCTGTTAAAGTATTAATACTATCAAAACAAACAATTATAACTAAGCTTTCTTAAAAAGATGATTGACAATAATCTAATTATCTTGTCACGCAAAAGCTGCTGTATTTTAATATATATATATTAATCTGAACTAAGTATTTATTCTTCAAACTGAAGAAAAGCTTTAAAACAACTTCAAAAGATCACAACTCTATAGGTCATTGCATAAATATGCCGGCGCATAGTGTAGCGCCATCTATTATAGTTTCAATACACTGCCTATGACAGTATAAAAATGAAACATAAAATATATAAAAAATAAATGAAGGCCGTCGTGGTGCAGTGGGGACACCGTCTGACTGTAAAGCGATGGTTGTGGGTTCGATTCCCACTTGAGGATTGGAAATATTTAATATTTCCATTTTCTTCGCTCTGGTGTGGAGGTAAAGCGCGGCGTTAAGTCTCGCTACTGAACACGCAATATCCGATTTCGGGTGGAAAGTGGAGGACAGAGTGTCTGGACACTAGAAGCTCTCTGACTACCTAGCAATGTGAGAAAAATCGTGTAGCTTTTTTTATCGTTTCACGCTGTATCCCGCACACAACAAGGTAGGCAGAGGGAACCTAGTGTGAAGACACTCCGTTTCCCACTTTCCACCGAATTCGGAGGCATTACGTGTTAAGTCGCGGAACTTAACGCCGCGCTTTACGTGTACACAAACGTGTAGTTGCAAGAAAAAATGGAAATTAAAAAAAAAAAAAAAAACTATTCAACATTTTACTAGAGAGATACCATTAAAACTTTTTTCTGAGTACATATAAACAAATGAATCTGTTCAGTTTCATCTTACACAGCATCCGACCTCGTTACTATCTCTGAATGCTTGTATTCACGTGCCTAATGAATAGCTTATAGAATTTGTAGAAATGTTGTTTTTTTTATATTACTAACTAATGACATGCTCGCGGCTTCGCCTGTGTAAACTATACGATTATTACTATATATTTCACTATTTTCTCCGCCCGCGTTCTCACTTAAATCACTAACTGTGCTAAAATGTATACTTTAAATTTGAAATATAATAAATACTAAATGTTAAGGAAAGCTTACTAAAATACAGTAGACAAAACTGCATTTAAATTGGTTAAGCCATTTCAGAGATTAGCATGCATAAAGGCACAGACAAACACATAAACAGACATACAGAATAGAATCTTAAAAATCTTTGTTTTGGTGTTTTTTTTTAGCTTCACGCTGTATCCCGCGGCTTCACACAGCAGGCTAGGCAGAGGGAACCTAGTGTTAAGACACTCCGTTCCCCACTTTCCGTCGAATTCGGAGTCATTGCGTGTTAAGTGGCGGAACTTAACGCCGCGCTTTACCTCTGATGCCAGAGCGAAGAAAATGAAAATATTAAATATTTCCACTCCTCGAATGGGAATCGAACCCACAACCAGTCGTTTACAGTCACACGCTTGTGCCACTGCGCCACGACTGGCCACATTTTTGGTTACTGTTACATTAATAAATAGTATTTTTTCCCATATATTTTCCATGTACGGATGGCGATCAGTTACATTTTTAATTATGTATAGATATAATATAGACTAGTAGGTGCCGGCAACTTCGTTTGCGAGGACTTAATTACCATTCCTAGTAGTAAGGTAATACTTGTTATCAACCGATTCCATCGCAAAATATTTAACATTTATATGTCAACGGAAAATGTTAATCACGATAAATAACTTCCGTTAAGGCACCATTTCCTTTTTTCTTATAATTTAGCTTCACGCTGTATCCCGCACACAGCAGGATAGGCAGAGGGAACCTAGTGTTAAGACTCTCCGTTCCCTACTTTCAACCGAATTCGCAGGCGCAATTAGTGCGTGTTAAGTGGCGCATCTTGACGCCGCGCTTTGCCTCACTACCAGAGCGAAGAAAATAGAAATATTAAATATTTCCACTCCTCGAGTGAGCATCGAACCCACAACCAGTCGTTTACAGTCACACGTTTGTGCCACTGCACCGCCACTGGTCCCATTATTTTATTATATTTTTAAGTATATTTATTCACCCCACAGATATTCACCTACAACCGTCGATTACAGCCAAGCCGTCACTTTCATTTAAAAAAAAAATTAAATTAAATAGCTTCACGCTATATACGCACACAGCAGGGTAGACAGAGGGAACCTAATGTTAAGACACTCCGTTCCCCACTTTCCGCCGAATTCGGAGGCTTGCGTGTTAAGTGGCGGAACTTAACGCCGCGCTTTACCTCGACACCAGAGCGAAGAAAATGGAAATATAATTTCCACTCCTCGAGTGGGAATCGAACCCACAACCAGTCGTTTACAGTCACACTCTTGTGCCACTGGGCCACGACTGGCCACATGATTTTCATTTAATATAAAATTAAAATACTGGAAACAAAATGTCTTTTCATAGGTGCTAAGTAGGCCGCAGTAATTGCAACGCTGTCTTTGTACTTACTCCGCTGGCAAGCCCCTTTGTGTCGTTTTAATTTGTGTATCCCAATTATTTAGACATTTGTGTGTTCTACTGTGTTTATACACATATTTTTGTGTGTTTTTTCTTTTTTTTTCAGCTTCACACTGTATCCCGCACACAGCGGGGTAGGCAGAGGGAACCTAGTGTTAAGACACTCCGTTCTCCATTTTCCGCCGAATTCGGAGGCATTGCGTCTTAAGTGGCGGAACTTAACGCCGCGCTTTGCCTCGACACCAGAGCGAAGAAAATGGAAATATTAAATATTTCCACTCCTCAAGTGGGAATCGAATCCACAATCAGTCGTTTACAGTCACACGCTTGTGCCACTGCGCCACGACTGGCCACTGTTTGGTGTGTTTTTTCCATAAGAGGTTTTTTGTTTTGGGTAAACATAGAAAAATGCAGTATCTCTGATGTTTTAATTTGACTTCTGCTGTTCAAACGGGCAATGTTTTATGCGAAAAGTGAAAAACGGAGTGTGTTGACACTAATTTCTATCTATGAATTCACTGCTATGTAACAAAAAAGGTGAAGCTAGTTTAATATAATTTATCTAAAAAATCTCCAAATCTAAGGAGCCAGTCGTGGCGCAGAGGCACAGAGTGTTGTGCGACTGGTTGTGGGTTCGACTCCCACTCGAGGGGTGCAAATATTTAATATTTACATTTTCTTCGCTCTGGTGTCGAGTAAGTTCCCTCTGCCTACTCTGCTGTGTGCGGGATACAGAGTCAAGCTAAAAAATCTCGCAACACCTTTTTTGGCATATATGTCCAGAAACAATGACAATATATTTTTTAACGTAAATCAGGATGACGAGGACAATAAGAGAAAATAATACGTTTAATTAAGTTTATCTTTAAATTATTATTTACTTATGTACCTTTTCAAATTTGGGAACAATAGGTAAGAATTTCAATACTCGTATTTTCTCTCAATTCTCAACTGAAATTGATATTCAGAAAACACTCAGAGTCAAGACACTACGTTTTCCTGTTTTAGCCTAAATTTTAAACATTGTGTGTCAAGTGGGCGGAGGCATGAAAATAGTTAAATTACGATTATTCCACTGAGAAGAAACAATAACAATCACAATTATAATCAGACGCTGTCCCACTACGCCACCATATCTCTCTAGAACTCCTGCAATTCCTAATTATTTTTTTTTTTGCTTCACGCTGTATCCCGCACACAGCAGTGTAGGCAGAGGGAACCTAGTCTTAACCTAGTTAAGACACTCCGTTCCCCACTTTCCGCCGAATTCGGAGGCATTGCGTGTTAAGTGGCGGAACTTACCTCGACACCAGAGCGAAGAAAATGGAAATACTAAATATTTCCACTCCTCGAGTGGGAATCGAACCCATAACCAGTCGTTTACAGTCACACGCTTGTGCCACTGGGCCACGACTGGCCACTCCTAATTCGATTACATAAAAAATAACCAAATCGTAGTAAAACACGTACTTAAAAAATCTCATTTCATTTCAATAAAAAAGGAATCCTTTCAAACATCTAGAAGAGTATGATTGTGGAAGATTAATATCTAAAGGTTTATAAGTGGGACGCTGTAATTGCTCAGCCCCCATTACTTTACTCGGCCTTTGACTGTGCGTTTGTAGGTCGCCCTCAATACCATGCTTTTGCAGATATTCCGAGATAACTACAAATTGAAGATCTAGGTTTTCTTTCTTTTAATTATTTTTACGCATCTGACGTGAGGGTTAGTGATTTGATTCTCCGTTCTTTTTGTTAGCTTCACGCTGTATTCCGCACATAGCAGGGTAGGCAGAGGGAACCTATTATTAAGACACTTTGTTACCCACTTTCCGCCGAATTCCGGAGGCATTGCGTGTTGAGTAGTGGAGCTCAACGCCATACTTGGCCCCGACATATGAGCGGAGAACTTGAAATATGAAATATTACAACTAGTCGAGTGGGAATAGAACCCACAAGCAGTTCCGTTTACCGTCACATTTTTAGCTCGTAAGCCACGACTGGCCTCAGTTACTTCTACGATCTTTTTTTGTTAGCTTCACGATATATCCTTTGCGGGGGGTAATCAGTGAGAACGGAGCTTTTTACGTGACCTTCCTCCAGTATCGTCGATACTGTGTTTTCGAAGGTCAACCGAGGGATCCCCCTGCCTCTCATACCGCTCACCTTTGCTTCATATATATCCCTTATATAGCTCTTCTGTTCTTCATAATTTAAATTATAAATTTAAGCGAAGCTTGTGATTTAAGTGAGCACGTGGGGTAATAAAATAGATATAGTCGTATAGTTCACACAAGTAAAGCCGCGAACGGGTCGCTAGTATTTAATAATCTCTTAAAATCTTTATTTATGCAAATAAATGCGCAAATAAATAGCTCAGCATAATATGCTGAGCTGAAGCTTTGATATAGCTTCATCAGCATATGCTTGGCAAGCGAGTCATAATAGAACAAGTGGTACTTACTTAAAGTGAATACTTATCCATACTTATATTATAAATGCGAAAGTCTGTGTGTTTGTCTGTCACGCTTTCACGGCTAATCTACCGGTCCGATTTGAATGAAATTTAGAACATAAGTAGTGAAAGTGACTGGGTCTAATATAGGCTACTTAATATTTCAAAAATCATCCGCTAAAGGGTTGAAATAGGGGATGAAAGTTTATATGAAAAATCTTAACCGCTTGACAGATTATAATGAATTTTGGCAAAAATATAATCTATAATCTAAGCTTAAACATAGGCTACAATATTTTTCATAAACCCTCCCCAAGGGTTGCAATATAACGAAGCAGTTGCGCAGTTCACGCGGCGAAGCCGCGAGCGGGCCGCTAGTAATTTATAATTAAAATGACTCTCTCACTAGTAAGGGAAACCTAGTTTTTAAACACTCCGTTTTCTACTCTACGCCTAAAGCCCGAGACTTGGTAAGTGACAAAAAAAGAAGCCAGACTAAGCATTATTCCACCGGATGGAAATCGAACCCGTTATCAATCATAATTACAATTAAACACTATCCCACTATACTACCCGCGGCCTCTCTAATTTTAGTTTCAATAATTCCAACTCGTGGAAATGATTATTTTCAAAGATTTAATTTAATTTTATAATAATATTTTTATAACAACTTTGCTTAATTATAATATATTTTGATTGATTATTTTTATACTTTTGATATTTTTATTTAAGAACATAAGAATTTCAATTATAAATTTCAGATGTCCGGTAGTCTTATATCCAGCTCATACACGTACTGTAATAGTATCTATAATACTCATGAATCAAATAATCAGTCCATCCAAACTTCGCTTCATAGAATCTGTACATTTACCGGTGACCATCTCTGTCCATTATAAATACCCTGTGGTTACACAGAGATGAATGCCGACAAATGCGTCACAGTCAAATACACCAGCGGAAATAATTAAAGGATCGGTAAAATTTTCCAAATTTTTTGGAATGGACACGTCGCATGAAAATATTTTCCATCTTAAGATCCCAAAACTAGAAACTTTAAGCTTTAAAATGCTTGTTTTTTTATTTCAATGCAACCATTTTTGAGGAAAATACAGCCACTTAAAAAACGTCAATAAATTTGGAAAATTTTACCGATCCTTTAATTATTTCCGCTAGTGTATTTTTATACTTTCTAAGGGGTGTTTGTGTGTTGGACCTATGTTCCACATAATCCAGTAAGGAACCAGTCGTGGCACAGTGGCAAGCGTGTGACTGTAAACCACTGGTTGTATTCGATTCCCACTGGAGAAGTGAAAATATTTAATATTTAAAATATTGACACAAGCGTGTGACTGTAAACGACTGGTTGTAGGTTTGATTCCCACTCGAGGAGTGGAAATATTTAATATTTCCATTTTATTCGCTCTGGTGTCGAGGCAAAGCGCGGCGTTAAGTTCTTCCACTTAACATGCAATGCCTCCGAATTTGGCGGAATGTGGGAACAGAGTGTCTTAACACTAGGTTCCCTCTGCCCACCCTGCCGTGTGCGGGATACAGCGTGAAACTAAATAAAAAAACATAATAATTATTATTACAACAATCTTTATTTTTTCAAAATGTATCAACCTATAGCTGATAAAAAAAAATAAAAGAGAGACTCGTGTCACTAAGTGAATACCTATTTCACAAATTTCCAAGTATTCGACTATATAAAACATATCACATTGTAATCCAAGTAAAAAATTTTAAGGTTAAATTCAAAACCTGACCTACAGCAAAGGTACTATGACGTCATCCAAATCTGTGACGCAGTTGTAACTGCGTAGTATTAGTTAAGGCTTTATTGATTAGCTTCTTTACTTGTTTCAGTAGGTGTAGTTCCATATATATTCCACACATATTATTATCTTTTATAATGTTTTGAGAAATTGCTGGACCAATTTTTGAAAACTGATTTTCGATCTAAAAACCTTATCTATATTGGTCCATCTCTTTGTAAGCTACGATGCCATAGACAAACAGACAAACGCATAAGCATCGCCGACAAACTAGACGCACACATAAACATGTTTTTTTGTTAAAATAATATTTTTTTTAGCTTCACGCTGTATCCCGCATACAGCAGGGCCGAGGGGTAAAGACAGTCCGCTCTTCAAACTGCTGGACCGATTTTTAACGAAAAATAAAGTCAGGGGGAAAAACATTTTAAAAATGATAACAGTTTTAAACTATATATATATATTGGGGTGAAGGTAAGCTTTCAGGAAGCTTTTCTAAGTGCCGTAAGCTCTCGACGGGACGAGCCATAATAGGTTCAAAAGCCACTGTGAAATTGGGTTGTCTCTTGAGACTTCGAACTTTACTACATTCTGTTAGTTTAATGGAACTTGATGGCCTAGATAGACCTGAGAGGTTGTGGGTTCGAGGCCGGTCAAGGGTCTTCTAGTTGTATCTTCTGCTATTATTGGCTCTTTTGTATTTAAGATTTTACTAAAAAAGGAATAGTTTTTTTAATAAATGTGTATCCATACTTATATAATGTAAATCCATACTTATATTATAAATGCGAAACTCTGTCTGTTTGTCTGTTACACTTTTACGGCTAATCTATCGGTCCGATTTGGATCTAATTTAGAATGAAAGTAGTAATACATCCAGGGTCAAACATTGGCTACTTATTTTTTTCAAAAATCAATCTCTAAAGGATTTAAATAGGACATGAAAGTTTGTATGAAAAATCTAAACCGCTTGACCGATTGTAATGTTTTTTTGATAAATATAGCTGACCAAGCTTAAACATAGGTCATTTTATTTTTCAAAAATTAATCTCCGAGGATTGCAATAAATCGAGATATTTATGTAGTTCACGCTCATAGTATCTTTACAATTATATGATAAAAAATGTAACTGATCGCTATCTTGTCAAGTATGATATACAAGAAAAACTATTATTGGAGTCATTTATAAATTTAATAGAACCATAATCAATGATAATTCATGATTTTTTCTGTTTCACTGTATGTTTGTATATCTCTTAAACGCCTAAACCGATTTGAATTCAGTTTTCACCATTGTATCTTGATATTTTTTTTAGCTTCACACTGTATCCCGCATACAGGAAGGAAAGGCAGAGGGAACCTAGTGTTAAGACACTCCGTTTCCCACTTTCCACTGAATTCGGAGGCATTGCGCGTTAAGTGGGGGAACTTAACGCCACGCTTTACCTCGAAGCCAGAGCGAAGAAAATTAAAATATTAAACATTTCCACTCCTCGAGTCAGAATCGAACCCACAACCAGTTGCTTTGCAGTCTCACTTTCTCAGTCTCACGCGCCACGACGGGGCCCAAATTAATTAATTAATTAAAATATTTTGGTAATATTTCCTTATTTATTCCTAAAAAAAGGTTACATCAAAATAAGTATTGTTCGACAAAAATTGCTATAAAATAACCTAGCTGAAACGTCGATTTCTCTAGTACATAATAAATAGCATTCTCTCTTGCCAAACGATTATTCTTAGAAAA
Organism: Dryas iulia moderata; assembly: GCA_019049465.1. Classification (NCBI taxonomy): domain Eukaryota; kingdom Metazoa; phylum Arthropoda; class Insecta; order Lepidoptera; family Nymphalidae; genus Dryas; species Dryas iulia. Next base: position 4,130,613 of record CM032440.1, read on the forward strand.
AATCCTTCGATACTTGTAAAAATCTCTATACATTATCTAAAATGTAAAAGCCACTGTTAAATTGGATTTATTCCTAAATCTAATACATTCTAAATTAAAAATTAAATAGCTTCACGCTGTATCCCGCACACAGCAAGGTAAGCAGAGGGAACCTAGTGTTAAGCTACTCCGTTCCCCACTTTCCGCCGAATTCGGAGGCATTGCGTGTTAAGTGACGGAACTTAACGCCGCACTTTACTTCGAAACCAGAGCGAAGAAAATGGAAATATTAAATATTTCCACTCCTCGAGTGGGAATCGAACCCACAACCAGTCGTTTACAGTCACTCGCTTGTGCCACTGGGCCACTACTGGCCACTACATAATACATTCTATTAGAGTCTAATGGAACTTGGTGACCTAGATAGAGCTAAGGGGTTATAGGTTCGAAGCCGGTCAAGCGTTTTGAAGTTGCTTTTTTTGCTATTATTGACTCTTTTGTATTGAAGAGCTGTAGTGGCGCAGTGGGACCCCATGAGACTGTAAACGCGATCGTTTGAATTCGATTCTCACTCAGTGTAATAATTATACATTATTTTGGTCTGGTCTGGTACTTAGACAATGCACGGCGTTTAGTTTCGCCATCCAACACGCAATATCTACATTTCGAATAGCAAATGGGAAACGGAGTGTTTTTTACTAGATTCTATCTAAATTCTTTGCTGTAGGAGAAATAGAGTGAAGATGTATTGAAGGCTTTACTTACTTTAAATTTATAGCTTTTTGTATATGCAATGTAACATTTTTAAAACAGTAACATCTATACTTATATTACAAATGCGAATGTCTGTGTGTTTGTCTGTCACGCTTTCACGTCTAATGTACTGGTCCGATTTGGATGAAATTTAAAATGAAAGTTGTAAAAATGACTCGGCCTAACATAGGCTACTTAATTTTTAAAAATCAACCTTTAAAGGGTTGAAATAGGGGATGAAAATTTATATGACAAATCTATACCTTGTATCTATGCTTGATACCAATCTGTATGTATGCTTGACCGATTGTAACGAATTTTGGCATATATATAGTTGATAATCCAACGTTAAACTTAGGCTACTTTGTTTTTCGAAAAGAAGCCGCTAGTATTTAATAAATTGCACTCTCTTGCCAAACGATTATTTTTAAAAATAAAAATCCTTGGGTACTTATTTCTATACACATGCTAAGATGTAAAAATCACTGTAAAATCGGATTTACTTCTAAATTTAATACATTTTGTTATAGTCTAATGGAACTTGATGACCTAAATAGAGCTAAGGGGTTATAGGTTCGAGGCCGGTCAAGCGTTTTGAAGTAGCTTTTTTTGCTATCATTGGCTCTTTTGTATTGGAGACTTGACTAGAAAATTTATTACATTTTCTTTAATATGTGAAGGTTTATGCAAGTTATTTTAAGATTTTTAAATGTTAATATATGTATATAAAATATAAATATGACTGATCGCTGTCTGTACATGAAAAATATTTTAAAAAAATACTATTGGGCCATTTATGACATTAATAGAGTCCAAAACAATTTTATAAATTTATTTTCTGTTAAGCTGTTGATCTGATTGTCTATTTGTTTATGTACCGCCTGCTTAACCTATTTAAATGTAGTTTTCACTATTATATTTTGGCAAATGTTCATTAAAATTTTTTGCTTGTTTCAATGCAATCAGTTCAAGCAACGTATTGTTAAGACTCTCCGTTTTCCACTTTCCGCCGAATTTGGAGACATTGCGTGTTAAGTGGCGGAACTTAACGCCACGCATTACCTCGAAACAAGAGCGAAGAAAATGGAAATGTTAAATATTTCCACTCCTCGGAAATATTAAATATGTCCACTCCTCGGAAATATTAAATATGTCCACTCCTCGGAAATATTAAATATTTCCACTCTTCGAGTGGGAATCGAACCCACAACAGCTTCGCTTTATAGGCACACTTTGTGCCTCTGCGCCACGACTGGCCCCTAATAAAAAAGTTATAGTTATTTTATAATTATCTTAGGGCTAAGTAAAAACAAAATAGTTATGGTCGTGTAGTTAGTCAAAATAGTTATAGGCAGAGGAAGCCGCGAGCTAGTCGCTAGTATTTAATGAATAGCATTCGTTCTTGACAAGCGATTATTTTTAAAAATAATATTTGGGTAGCAAACAAAGTAAAAGAATTTCGACGTAAGACTCTTGTCTTTGTTCGCCCATAGACATCCACAACATTATAGGGGTTGAGGATGCGTTGCTGACCTTAGGGGTGAAGGAGGGGAGGAGGGATATAGGATGGGAATGGTGGGAATAGGGAGCAATGAAGAAACAAAATGATTTCACAACATAATACCATTCTAATGACAATTGCTAACAGAGTTACTCATTAACAAGGGTTTCATTTATTGCCGACGAATAAATTTAATTATACAGCCAAATACATCGATATTGGTAAAACAAATAATTGACATTTGGTTAACCTTTTTAAATTACACCTATTTTGATCATGTTTAGTAAAAAATAACCTTTAAAACAAAAGAAAGTCAATCTGTTCTGCACTTAGTGATTATCACAGTGAACGCATGGCTCAGTGGTGAGAGCGCCTGAACGGTGTTCAGGAGGCGCGGGTTCGAATCCCGCTGCGTTCAATTTTAATACGTTTTCTTTAAATGTCTTTTTCAAGATTTTTCTGTACTTTTTAATGTAAATTAAACCAATATCAGTACAGGAACGAATATACCAGTATAGGAACGAATAGTAAATTAATCACTTTAATTAAATACCTCGACAGCACCAAGAAAGTCTCATTTCTGACTGTAATATAACATTATTACTTTTCTTACAATTCAATAAAGCCTCTACGAAGGTTCCTCCGACCGGAAGTAGTGGATTAGAAAACCTTGTCCCCTTTAACTTAAGGTTCAAAGCTAATTGGCTTTGTACTGTATAAAAATAGAAGCGATCGAAGCCTGTAGTTTCTATGGTCGGTTATTAAACTATTTATAGGTCTAAGGTAGGTAAGGGAACTTATGTTTTTTCAGCTTCACATTAATGTAAAGATTATTTAAGTTTTTCCCATCGATATCCAGACGCTATGTGTTAAATGGTGCAACATAACGCGGCGTTTTTGTCTTGGGCACCAGATCGGAGAAATAAAATTAATATTATAACCATTTCTCCCAGTGGCTATTAAGTTCATAGCCATCCCGTTTATTCCCACTCGAGGAGTGGAAATATTTAATATTTCCATTTTCTTCGCTCTGGTGTCGAGGTAAAGCGCGGCGTTAAGTTCCGCCACTTAACACGCAATGGCTCCGAATTCGGCGGAAAATGGGGAACGGAGTATCTTAATACTAGGTTCCCTCTGCCTACCCTGCTGTATGTGGGATACAGCGTGAAGCTAACAACAACAACAACAACATCCCGTTTATAGTCAGTTTTACTGTTTATGGGCATTTATATGAAGTTAATAACTTCTTAGTAAAACTGACATATCGCAATGGTACAGCAAACGTGAAGGTTGTGGATTCGCGTCTCAACCAGGGCAATTTTATATCTCCCCTTTAATAAAAAAAACTGTAGCAAATGAATTCCGCCACTTAACGCTCAATTACGTGAAATTGGGTGTAAAAGCGGAAAACGACATCTGGTTCTCTCTGCCTGGCTTGCCATTTGTAAGGTGTGAAGAACAAAGAAGTTATTTAATATAAGATACAGATCAAAAAAATAATTGATAGGTGATGGAACTGGACTTTTAAGGAATACAAAATATATTGAATTCAAGAATCGAACTCACAACCCGGCAGGGCTCAGGGATTTTGACATATTTTTTAAGTGAATTGCGGTATAGTAATTTTAATATTGCAGTAAAATTATAAGCATTATGAAGTTTTATTAGTATTAAGACACTCCGTTCCCCACGCACCGCGGAACTTAACGCCGCGCTTTGCCTCGACACCAGAGCGAGGAAAATGAAATATTAAAAAAAATATTTATTCGAACCGACAACCAGTACCGGTTACAGACACAGACACTTTGTGTCTACAAGTCACGACTATACCCCGAGACATTATGCGTTCAGTAATAGTAATAATTGCGTTACTTAGAACTAGGACGAAGAACGTGTAGAGTGATAGATCTCAACGCCGCGCGGTTCCTTTAGCGGAGAAATGAAAATCTATTAAATATGAAGATTCCCCTGAATTGAAATCGAATCTACAAAATAGCCGTTAAAATTTACAGTCAGACGTTGCCCCACTGCGCCATGACGGCCTCGAGCACCAAAACATGGCTGTTATACAAGTGTATATATAGAAGAAAACCTCTTCACATGTTACATAAACTGCGCAGTGCTATATGAAAAAAAAAATATATAGAAATAAATAAATGGAGGACGGAGTGTCTTGACACTAGGGTCTCTCTGACTATTCCGATATTCGGAAAAAAATAAAAATGGAAATTTAAATAATTACGTCTTTTCTACGCGAAAAGGACAAATTTCCCAACTGCTGTTCAAAAGCAAATTGCGTAAATGTTTTTTTTTTATGTAAAAAGTGGGGCTAGTCGTGGCGCAGTGGCACGAACGTGACTGTAAACGACTGGTTGTGGGTTTGATCCCACTCGAGGATATTTAATTAATTTATTTCCATTTCCTTTGCTTTGGTATCAGAGGCAAAGCGCGGCGTTAAGTTCCGCCACTTAACACGCAATGCCTCCGAATTAGGCAGAAAGTGGGGAACGGAGTGTCTTAACACTAGGTTCCCTCTGCCTACCCTCTTTAAAGAAAATAGAAAAAGTTATACTATCTGTGAACTTTCATTAAGAGAATCACAAAGAGAGCTTTGTCACTCTATTCTTTATAAAGTAGTGAATGGATATCGAATTTAAACACAATAGCCTATAGAAGCCAACAATGGTAGCTATAAATAGAAAAAGGAAATAGACGGCCTGTGAACATATATACACGAGTACGTATATACATACATAGTACATTCGAGCGTTAAGTAAAAATCAATGAATCGTTCCACATAACGCTTTTATAGAACAAAAATCTTTATTATAGTATAGAATATAAGAAAATACTAGCTTTTTAACCTTTTTTTACTTGAAAAATGATTATTAGGAAATTCTTTTAGAACGTAATTTGGTCAAATTCCTTGATATCGGTAGTTTAATGAAGTTTTGCTAGAGAATTGATTTAAAATTAGTCTTAAAAATGCAAAATGGTTGCCTTTTCGAATATACCTATATGAGTATTTAAGATGAAAATCTTACCTCACACGGTGAAAGCTCCCAGTCTCCGGCCAATAATATTACGTAAGTATGGAACAGCGGAAAATCACCAAAACGTCTATACACCACTGTCTTTTGACCTTTTTAAATGTTTTTTTGATATATTCAAAGATTTTTTACAACATTTGTATGGAGAAAATGGAAATAAATGTAAAATAAAATGGAGGCGGTACGCTTCACGCTGTTTGGGGTCACTCGGTGGAGGGTGGTTTGCGCATGCGTGTTGCGACCCCTTTGGTACGTTCGGAAACTACCCCCGTGTTATTTGGCTGTTTAATTTTTTTTTGATGTTTCTGAACGGTATAAAATATTGGTTAAGATTTATTTTAATATTCTGTTTATATAATGTAATGCTTTATATAGATTAGACCGAAATATATGCAGATCGATTGATACCTAGCTAGTGCTAAACGGAAAAATTAAGAATATTGTGTTAAATAATAGATTTAATAAGCTTTACGCTTATTATTGCAAAGCAGGGACCGGGAGATCCTATTGTCAAAACGCTCCGTTCTCCATCTTTTGCGTTGTTACTGTTTGAGTGGCGAAATTTTACACCGCGTTTACTTTTTAGGCAGTCGCGGAAAAATAAAATGAAATAAATATAATTATTTCGCCCAGAATTCGGTGGAAAATGGGGAATGGTGTGTCTTAACATTAGGTTCGCCCAATAGCGATAATGCCTTCATTTCCCATTTCTATCCTTGAATAAGAAATTGTAATATTAATAAAATATATTTAAAGAAATATAATATCAATAAATATTAAGAAATATGTAAAAGATAGTCATAGTAAGTCATATTAATACTTTGTAATAGATACTAGTTTGAAGCTCTGATATTGTTAATGAAAAAAGGAATTTATATATAAAAAAAGATTATTTTAAAAAAAAGTACAGACCTTATGTCCGTAGTTGTATAAATTAGATTGTAAAAAAAAAACATTAGTTTCGCTGTGCCTACCTTGCACAGTGCGGGATATAGCGTGAAGCTAAACAAAGAAGGGAAGCTTGAATGGACCGTTTACGCGTTTTAATAAGACACGCGGAAATTTAATTACAAATAATCAAATTAAATACGGAAAAGTGTAAAATTAATTAGTAAATTTAACATCTAAAATTCAAAGGAATAGTAGAATATTCATGACTATGGTATTCATGAATGAATTCTTGAACTTACTATAGTTAGATTCATGTTTGTAAGTTGTTTATAATTTCTTGGTGAGTTCTTATTACATTGTTATTAAAGGCAATAAATATATAGAATATGTTTTTTTTTCTTTTAGCTTCACGCTGTAACCCGCACACAGCAGGGTAGGCAGAGGGAACCTAGTGTTAAGACACTCCGTTCCCCACTTTCCATCGAATTCCCACTATATATAATATATTAATATCATTATCTCATAATTCTTTTAAGTTGTTTAATTAATCGATATTAACAGCCCGCTCGCGGCTTGGCCGCCTGAACTTTTTCGTTATATTACAACCCTCGGGGGCGCATTTTTAAAAATTAAAGTAGCCTTTTTTAAGCTTAGATTATCAACTATATTTATGCCAAAAATAATTACAATATGTCAAGTTTAGATTTTTCATATAAATTTTCATCCCCTATTTCAACCCTTTACAATGAAATGAAATGGTTAATTTTTGAAAAAATAAGTAGCCTATGTTAGACCCATAGTTATTTACTACTTTCATTCTAAATTTCATCCAAATCGGACCGGTAGATTTGCCGTGAAAGCGTGACAGACAAACACACAGACTTTCGCATTTATAATATAAGTATGGAAGTATGGATAGTATGTATAATGATACGATGTATATTTTAAAGCTCCACGTTTTTCCCGTACAGAAAGGTAGAGAGGCCAGAGAGAACCTAGTCACTCCACTCCCTGTCAATTCTCCACTTTCCACCCGTAATCGAGTAATCGAGACATTGGCGAGTTAAGTGGTAGAACTTATGTTGCGTTTTGTCTTAGGTATCATTCCCCCGAATTAGGAAAAGAACCCACAACCAATCGTAATTGCAGTTGGAGGCTACACTGCCCTACGACGGCTTTTAGTGATATAGGCAATGAAAATATTTGGGACTCTTTGACTTATCTATAAATAGCTATGTCATAGTCTAGTTAAGTAATAGGGTCGATGTAAAGCGCGGCGTTAAGTTCCGCCATTTAACACGCAATGCCTCTGAATTCGTCGAAAAGTGGCGAACGGAGTGTCTAAGTCTAACACTAAGTTCCCTCTGCCTACCTACTATAAAGAGGTAAAGTTTGTAACTTTGTAGTTGTTTTGTAGGGGTAATCTTCGGAAATACTGAACCGATCATCAAAATTCTTTCACAATTAGAAAGCTACGCTATTCAGGAATGCTATAGGCTATATTTTATTATGATTGAACAGAAAATTCAAAGAATTCTTAAGGGGCGCAATAGGGTATAAAAGAATCAGATCACGCGGCGAATCCGCGAGCGGGTCTTTCATATAGAGACAACGATCAGTTATATTTTCATTATAGATATGTTTAGATAAGCATTCGAGTGGAATAAGTACATATTATGAGATACAAACATCCCAAATAAAATAATATCGTATATTTTATTTTGATAAATAATATTATTGTGGTTTCAGGATTGAAGCAATATTTAATATAATATAAGGATTGGTAATATTTACTTAGAGACATTGACATAGGCGTTTGATCTGTGATGTGTTAGAGAAATACAAATCTTTATTTTTCTTATTGTATACCAAAAATAGACATAAAACAGGTTTTTTTTAATTGTTTTTAGTTTTAATGAATTATATTACATCTAATATATATCCTCTCTTGGCACATTTTTGTTCTTCGAAATAACCTTTGGGTGGCAAATAATTGTTAAACTCTTCCTCATGAGTTGTTAACAACAAAATAAGTTGTAATAAGCGTATACAAATTTTATTGTATATGATTCAATGGTCACAGCGCATGGATGATTTAAAGAGGCGCGGGTTCAATTCTCGCCGGTTTCAAGTATTTACACGTTTTTTTAAAATGTCAATTTCATACCCTGTGTGAATAACACTTCAAATATAAGGGAAAATATATAAGGGATAATTAAGCTGTAAGCAATGTTTTAAAATAATTCGTGTATTATTAGATTATTTATAGTTTATTAGGAAAAAAAATGCTTTACGCTTTTTCCCGCATAACGGTGTTGTCAGAGGACCTAGTGTCAAGACACTCCGTCCTCTACTTTCCGCTCGAAATTAAGTCACTGTGTGTTTGAATGGCGGTTGAATGGACTTAACGCCGCCCTTTGTTTTAAGTAGAAAGTAGTAGTAAGCGAAGAGAAGAAAATTGAAATAAAATCATTACAGAGTGGAAATTGAATCCATAACCACCGCTTTACAGTCAGACGCTGCCCCACTGCGCCACGACAGCCCCAATATTCGTGTTCTCAATAGTAATATTATTATTTAAAACATATAATAAATTATTAATAGGGAATCACAAAAACAACAGAAGAACTATAGGAATAAAATTTGTATTTCACGTTTCAGAAATGTAATACATTAGTATTTAATAAAATATACCTATCTATGCCGTACTCTTGCAATAACACTCGAAACCTTACAATACACGAATACACTACTGTATACACAAGGTATCCTGCTCGTTACCAAAATATATTCTATTATACATATATAGAAATAGAAATTAACGTCAAAACCATAGATATTGATGTGTAAATACTAAAAAAAAAGTTATGTCAATAACAAACAATAGCAGACCAAGTACGTTACCTTGTGGGACCCCATGTTATGTTCATCCTCAAATTCATGTTATAACATAATTTAATTAATTATATCTCTTAATTTTTACTTAACGAAGTCCATTAACAATAAATATACACACTTATGCAAATATTTTTACTAATTAAATGTCAAAATTTAATGATCATCCATATCTATGGCTTTTAAGAAATTATTATTATATTTTGAATGATTCATTTACATGAACGAGTAACATAACGGTTAAATGCATTCTGCAAAAAACATTTTTTGGCTATAATCTAAGCTATTTATATTATCTATATTTTAATATTAAGTATTAAGAATCGATTAATTCTCGCAATTCCAACGTCAGTGTTAAAACAGTCTAAAACTAAAATAATATTAACGGCCTTTATAACAAACGGAGGATAAGTTTTATTTTTACTCGATTTTTTTATCGAGATATTGATTGTGTTCTCGATTAAATCTCGATTTGAATGATGTATGATTAAATGTTTTTGATATGTATGTATGTACATTATTAATGAATTGCAATTTAAAGTAACTTAATTTATAAATGCACAAATAAATGAAAATAATTATCCAAAATTATGCATAAAAATGTATTGTCTAATAATATGTTAGTATTTTTAAACAAATGTTGTATAATTTACCATTTTTTAATAATAATTTACATTTCAATATTTTTTTATATCTAGATTTAATCGAGATCTTTACATGTTAGAGTTAGTTTCACTTCATTTGAACCTTAGGTTCACTCACTCTACGTAACGTTTATTACTAAGGCCTTCTTAGCACCGTTATTTATTTGGTCATCCCCTTTGCTCGTCTCTCCCATTCTGCTCTCATTTGTAAAATGCCCTTAAACTGTGGAGATCCATCCGCTTCTTCCTTCTCTTTCCCGCTTTCGCATTTTTCACTATCTCCATCCTTCTCTATCACAGTACTATCTCGCTTCTCTGAATCCTCTTTCTTTTGCCAAGGTCGTTTTGTTAGCGTATCGGCTTTGAATGACATTGCGTCGGTTTTAGTTAAACTTTTGATATCTTCACGATCATTGGATGAGTCTGGAAAGGTTCGGTTCCTCAGTCTCTTCTCAGGAGTCGAATCTGAGACCTCCTTCTTATATTTATTAACTTCGTTTCTGAATACGGGAGCGCTGTCCCGTTTTGATGTTACACTGTTAATGCTGACACTTCGTTGGTAGTTACCAAATTGGCTGACTCTAGCCGCGATATCGACAAGTTTGTTTTCAGGAGTTAGCTCTTTGTTCTCTTCATTTTCTTTATCGCTGTCCCTAGATTTAATGGATGCGTTAAACTCGTTTTTAAGTATTTTAGTTTTTGCAGCATTCTCTTCTTTTTTTGTCGCTTCAGCTATTTCTTGGGCGATGTGATCAGCTTCAGAATCTTTAAGTTTTAGAGAACGACGTGCAAAGACCTTCATTAATTCAGGTTCATCGTCATTCCTTCGACTGTCTCGGGATTCTTTCCCAATAACATGCTTCTTACGAAAAACGACCGTTTCATCCCTGTCAGGTATTTTATTTTCATTGCTGTCTGTGCTCTGGATAGAACTCTTACTTCCAAAGCTAGAATGCGACTTTTGCCCTATTGATATGTTATCATCAATTTTTTCTGTACTTCCTTCAGTACTTACTGAGCTTGTTCTAGTTTTTTCCACGCGTTCGTTAGAATCAACACTTGTGGATTTCTTTTTGAAAAAGTGTTTGGGAGTTGACGGACTTTGTGGTGTAATGTTCCCATAATTTGATACTTTAGACGAAGTCAAAGATTTCTCATCCGCGCTTTCCACACTGTCACTCTTTTTAAATGATTCCTTCCTTGTCTGTACATTCTGTGTTTTAGTCTCTGTTATAAGAAAATTTTCAATATCTTGCTCTTTTTCAGCTTGGGGACTGTCCAATTTTTTAGGTGTCACGTTTGCAGTCAGCACAACATTGGAAACCGGCTTAGTATCGACTTTATTTAGTTGAATATGTAGAAATTCTGGAACAGTAGGCTTTTTGGTGCCGGATTTTTGAACTTTTTCATCACTTTTGCTTAGTTTTGGAGTTTCTATTCCCTTAACAGCATTAGATGCGATATCCTTATTAATATGTGTAACGGATATAAAATTATCGACATCGACTTTATCTTTTTGTGTCTTAGTCTGTCCCAAACCACTTTCAACTGAAATTGTTTTTCTTCTATCGTTTTTGTCACTTCTTCTGTCCTCTGTAGGTTTTTCTGGACTACTCTTAACGCTGTCTAAAGAGTTTGATTTAAGTATAGGAGATATGATGGGCTTAGGCGAGCTAATGATATCATCAATTTTAGCCTCTATTTGAGAAATGTCGCTGTCACGCTTGTTATCCATTTTTATTTGAACGCTGTTTGCGAAAAGTTTACGCTCCTCGTTAATATCAGGTTTTAAGCTGTCTAGATAACTACTATCAGTGCCTGTGCTCGGCAAACTGTCAAAGTTATCTTCACTAGCTTGAAGAATGCTATGATTCCTGGCTGATACTCGTTTAGAGTAATCGTGCCTCTCACTGACATTACGTCTGTAGTTGACTTCCCAGCTTTCAAGTAAAGGTTCTGAGATGCCGACGATGGCTGGCAAGCTTGGCATTTGGTTATCTTGCGAGCTAATAGATGGCGACTCCGATGCGTAACGAAAACTATGCGATTTTCCAATACTGTTTCTAGTTTCAACGTATTCTTCTCCCAAAGACCTTAAGCCTGAAGTCACGTACGACTCTTCAGCTCTGCTAACATGATGAAATGTTTCACGTTTTGTTACTATTTCTTTCTCCCGGAAATCAGAAGCCTCAGAGGATCTACTCATATATTTCATATTTTCCGAATTATGCGCCATAGACTTGTTTGGCGATGACGACATCCCTGGATTGAAATACGGTAAGTTTTTGGGCATACTGCCGCTGTGGAACACGAAGTCATTGCTTACACTTTTAATTCCCATTCCTCGAGCAGCAATCACATCTTCACATGCTTCATTGTGAATGTTGTAAGGAGGAATTTCTGAACCACCAGGTCCGTCCACCTCAATACTTATAAAAGACTTAGACGAATATGGATCAATCAATCTCTGGATCGACGCCGGCCGTTTTGACTTGTCGTGGTGCAAATTGAAAGATTCACGCTTATCCTCAATGTTTTCTCTAGAAGATCGCTTCACATTGAATTCCTCGCGTCTGCTGAACCGACTTTTTATTTCCTGATTAAGCATTTTATCAGTTTCTTCCGCGATTTTGAGATCAGTTATGTTATATTCGACTCCCGGGACTTTGGCCGCGCTGTAAACATCTTTGTAAGCGCCGTCGTGAACGTAAGCCCCTTTGTTGTCTATCCGTTTGTGCATTTGATTCGCGAAAACCTTCTGACCGGCAGATTTGTAAGACGACTTGTAACTTTGGCCCTGTTCATAATAGAAATTCTTTTCAGAGTCCACAGACTTGTACTGAGTCTTCTCAGTTTTCGTTTTCTTCACTTCCTGCTGACTGTCATCCGTTTGATTGTCTTTCTTGGATTTCTTTCCACTCTTCCTCAATAGCAGTCTACTGAAAAACGATTCCTCTTTCTTCGAAGATCTTATGACTTCGTTCTCGAGTTTTTTCTCTGACTTTGACTTCTTTTCAAGGCAAGATTCGTCGGCGTGCTTTTTGTCGCGATGCTTTACGTCCTGTACCTCGCTGGCCATTGGTGACGATTCACGAAGAGGTTGGTCCTGAGTGCTTGATTTGCTGCGTTTTATGGAAGATCTTGGTGTGTTTTCAGGAATACTCAGTTTTGGTGACTGTCCCAACTGGCTCAGAGCGAGTCCGGGGGGTAAGGAGGAGGACTTTAACTTAGCGTCGCTGTTCTCGAGAACTTTCTGCAGCTCCCTCGTGAGTTGGTGCTGTTCTTTTTTAATCATATGATGCTTCGTACTCGATGAAGAGAATGATTCTGTAATGCAAATGGAATATATTTAATATTTTTAATGTAATCTTATGTAAAATAAATGTAATTTATAATTTAACAAGAGTATATTTAAGTAAAGAAATATATCGACGGTGGTAAGCATATTTGCTATAAACGAAGAATATTTCACACCAGAGACAAAAGAAATCAATATTGTGAAATATATGAGTATTTTTTTATATTTTTGGCAAGATAAGATTTTTCAAGTATAGACGTCATTTGCTTATCTTGGACTTTGCCTAAAGAAAATTATATGATTTTTTTGATAAAGCAAATAAGCTTTTTGCTTTTTGTCAATATATTTTTAACCTATCACTATTTGAACTGCCATAGGTTCAAATCTTGGCCAAGTATTCTAGGCAATTAATATATCTTTTCTTGTTAACTTATTCTATTTTTGTATTTTTTTTTTCTTTTTTTTTTTTTTTATTCTCACGCTGTATCCCGCACACAGCAGGATAGGCAGAGGGAACCTAGTGTTAAGACACTCCGTTCCCCACTTTCCGCACAATTCGGAGGCTTGCGTGTTTAGTGGCGGAACTTAACGCCGCGCTTTACGTCGATACCAGAGCGAAGAAAATGGAAATATAATTTCCAGTCCTCGAGTGGGAATCAAACCCACAGCCAGTCGTTTACAGTCACACGCTTGTGCCACTGGGCCACAACAGGCCACAGACACTCCGTTCCCCACTTTCCGTTTTTTACTTTCACTTTCATATTCTATATTCTTATGTTACAATTTACATACAAGTCATTAATTATTTTCCTATTCGTTGGAGCCAGTCGTAGCGCAGTGGCACAAGCGTGTGACTGGAAACGACTGGTTGTGGGTCCGATTCCCGCTCGAGGAGTGCTAATATTTAACATTTCCATTTTCTTCGCTCTGGTGTCGAGGCAAAGCGCGGCGTTAAATTCCGCCACTTAACGGGGAGTTAAAAGTGGGGAGCGGAGTGTCTTAACACTAGGTTCCCTCTGCCTACCCTGCTGTGTGCGGGATATAGCGTGAAGTTAAAAAAAAAAGAAAATAATATTTCCTATCAGTAACAACTATTTACAAATAAGTAATTCATTATAAACTCACCAGTAACAACTTCTGAGACTTTGTGTACGACTTCAGGAGTAGTGCTTCGTATCATTTCTTCGTTCAACTCGGGAGTTATCGGCAAGGCTGAAGTGGCAATCTGGAAATTATTTATTCAATTGCTTTAGTTCTTTAATGTTTTTATATAAATCTTAAGAGAACAGTGGCCAGTCGTGGCCCAGTGGCACAAGCGTGTGACTGTAAAACGACTGGTTGTGGGTTCGATTCCCACTCGAGGAGTGGAAATTATATTTCCATTTTCTTTGCTCTGGTTTCGAGGTAAAGCGCGGCGTTAAGTTCCGCCACTTAACACGCAAGCCTCCGAATTCGGCGGAAAGTGGGGAACGGAGTGTCTTAACACTAGGTTCCCCCTGCCTACCCTGCTGTGTGCGGGATACAGCGTGAAGCTTAAGAGAACAAACGTAAAATAAATAAACTTTTAATAAAACAAACAATAAGCATCTATATCCTGAAGTTCTAGTTAAGTTTGTCTAGATCTAGTTAATATATTTTTGGTTATTATAAAAATTGTACAGATATGTTTTTGTAAAAAATTTTTTCTATATATTATTTTTTGTGTTATAAATGCTTTAGCCAGGAATAGTGTAAATTTATCAATCTATACCATTTCACAATAACTTTCCTATCGACATTCCGCATTGAGGAATTCTCTGTAGCATATCCTGAAGGTATTTGTGGACAGATCAGATGGGTATGTGGAGGTTTATCAGGTTGCATGTGCTAAATGTGGTGGCAATTTGCTTACTTAAATTTTGTTTATGTAAATTTTGTTTATTTAAATTTTGTTTAATTTAATTTTGTTTCTTTAAATTTTGTTTATTTAAATTTTGTTTGTAAATATATTTTTTTTCTTTTATATTCGCATTGTATTTTAATGTGTTTTTTGTTTGTTTTTTTTTTATTTTTCTTATTTTATTGTATCTTATTTTTTTTTGGTTTATGTTTTTGTTTTACTGACATAGTTCTAAGTATTTTTTTTTATATTTCCTGATAACTGAACGGGTTACGATATCAAAACCACCGTATCGATCGCCATCGTCGATCAGTACCGAAAATAATCATGCTTCGAGAAGAAGTCTGTATTTTAATTAGTTATTAAGTTTTCTGTATTTTTTTTTATCTTCACGCTGTATCCCGCACACAGCAGGGTAGGCAGACGGAACCTAGTGTTATTACACTCCGTTCCCCATTTTCCGCCGATTTTTGAGGCATTGCGTGTTAACTGGCGGAATTTAACGCCGCGCTTTACCTAGATACCAGAGCGAAGAAAATGGAAATATTAAATATTTCCACTCCTCGAGTGGGAATCGAACCCACAACCAGTCGTTACAGTCAAACGTATCTTCTGTAATTACTTTATTATTAAATAGTTTTAAAAGTGATAAACGTTTACTTATTCATCTCTTGAGCTAGCTCATGTTAAATTAACAAAAGCACGTCTCAAATTTAAAACATTCTTAGATCTCGAAAGTAATCTTTTTTTTTTGCTTCACGCTGTATCCCGCACACAGCAGGGTAGGCAGAGGGAACCTAGTGTTAATATACTACGTGCCCCACTTTACGCCGAATTCGGAGGCATTGCGTGTTAAGTGGCGCAACTTAACGCCGCGTTTTGCCTCGATGACAGACCGAAGAAAATGAAAATAATAAATATTTCCACTCCTCGAGTGGGAACCGAACCCACAACCAGTCGTTTACAGTCACACGCTTGTGCCACTGCGCCACGACTGGCGCCTATCAATCTGGAAAGTAATCTTACTTTTTTAAATATATTATAGCTTGTGTTGTACCTTTGTTCATATTAAAAAAATATAATTCCTATAAACTATTATTCTCTTAACTAAATAAAACACTAAATAACAAGCTTACAGAGTGCGTTTTCTTCCGCCGCGGCGCGCCGTGCGTGCGTCGCGGCCGCACCGCCATCTTGTGTCGCGCGGCCGAGTGCGACAGCGGCGCCACGCCCGGCGGCGGCTCCGATACGTCTGGAACGAATATATTCACTTTATATATACTGAAAAATTACATATTTTGGATGAAATGTATTAGCTTCACGCTGTATCCTGCAAATAGCAAGGTAGGCAGAGGGAATCTAGCGTTAAGCCACTTCGTTCCCCACTTTCCATCGAATTCTAGAGGCATTGCTTGTTAAATGGTGGAATCTATCATTCATCATATGTATGTAATAATATTTTTTAAATTTTTAATTTTGCCTTTAAGTACAGATAGCAATGCAGACTTTATGTAGTACATAGAATATTTTGTATATATGTAGTTTGTTTAATAGTTTCCAGACCGGAGAAACATAATTTAAATAAATTTAGACAAAAAGTGAATATACTCGTAAGAGAGCATTACAGTTGCATTTCTTGTCAGCTAAAGATTTATCTGCAATGCAAAAGAAATATATTATCAGTACGAAAATATACTGATTATGTCATGTTTTGTTTTGTTTTATCTGTACATACATACTATATTTTACATACACACATACTGACTATATGCAACAAAGACATTATAGACTCCTATAATATTCCTAGTCGACATTTATAAAGAATTCAAATTAACATTTGAATTCATATTTCACCGTTGTATTACAGAATTTCGTCAATAGTTATTGTTAGTATAGAAGTTAGAAGGGAAACACAACTACTACTACTACTGCGTATGCAGAAAGTTAAAATATAGTTTTGGAAAGCCAAAGGTAATGAAAAGAAGATATCCCATTATTTTATTTTTTTTGTTTTTTTTAGCTTCACGCTGAATCCCGCACACAGCAGGGTAGTCACACTTTGTGCGTCTGCGCCACGACTGGCCCCAACAGGTAACTATATCTATAAATTTAAAATTGAATTTAAAATACTCACTGTATAAATCTGAGTGGTCACTCCTCGAGTGATCGTGTTGGTGTCCACTGCTGCTGTCCTCGTCCATCTCGGACGAGCCCACGCTGAGGAGGGAGCCATCGCTGCAGGACGACTGCGATATGCCTGGGTGATGTCGCTGGAAAAGAATATAATAGCTTAAGTAATTGTGAGTGAAGAACGGAGTGTCTTAACACCAGGTTTTCTCCGGAATAAATAGGATATATGAGTAGAAAAAACCTTTCTGTATCTATTACATGTCTAATGTGTATTTTTCATGTATTCTAATTACATATTCTTGAATATGTAATTAGAATACATGAAAAATATATATCTAATTACATACCCTTTTTCATATTCCTGAATATGTGTTTTAGATGCATTCTAATAGGTCTAAGTTCTGATGGTGATATACATTATAACCAATGTCATTTTTAAAAAATTGTAAAATATTAAATGTTATTTTTTTAGCTTCACGCTATATCGCATATGTGATGTGATTAATGATTGTTATGTTAAGTGGTATTTTTATATAATCATTCAACCGAGTGGGAATCGAACCCACAACACATCGTGATTATAATTAAGTCACTTTCACAATGCAATACAATGGCTTCTTTTAATTATATCCTATAATTATTTAACAACCGTTTTATTTAATTACGTTTAAACTTAAATTAAAAATATTACTACTCCAGCATATATTATTATGATAAACAAAACTTTCATAAATGATCACACAAACAAAACAACCTAATTTTAGTAACAAATAATCGAATAATCCTCAGAAAAATTTAAGAAATCGATTATATCTTATTATTATACCTATTATTACATTTAATCGATACATTATCAACAGACCTTTATATTTGCACTGATATGCCTTCTCCTTGGCGGTCGTCTCACTTCCCCACTAGTGTTGGTCACGTAGAGCATCATTGTGATTACAACACTAGTTTTATCGTCCCATCACTATTTAATAGTCTTTTTTTATGGTTTTTACACTATATTTATATTTTATTGCTATTTATTATATATGTATAATTGTAGTTAATATTACTGCTTAGAAGAAATAGATAAATGAAAAGTAAGAAATGATGTCATTATATTGTTACCAGCATGTATGTGTTATTTTAATTCGTACAATATACCATTTTCAGATTTTTTAAAGATTATTTATTATGTACACTTTGTGCCAAAAAAGTCTGTGCACAAAGATAAATTCGTTAAGTCAGTCAAATAAATCAAACGTATATTTATATAATAAACAATAGCTTCAGCGATTTTTTATGATTTTTGCTCTCTTTGAGCAACAAAGAGAATATAGTGTTAAGACACTCCGTTCTCTACTTTTCAGCCGAATCCGACACATTACGACACGCCACTATACATGATAACACGCCTTGAGAAAATGCTCGCTCCAGTCTATTACAAAGGTATCCTTGTCAATATATAAGTATATACTATATGCAAATTCTTTACTTAAAAAAATATCGTACCACTGAGATTCTTGCGCCGGTTCTTCTCAGGTCTGAGGCATTAACTTTAATGAACCGGTGGTATATTGTTTGTCGTTCAAAAAATGAAGCATGTGACTTCTTATTTTCAATAAAATTATTTGACTTTGAATTTACGTGTTGTGATGCCACTCATGACCATGCTTTGCTGCAAAGCACTCTACAAAAGCAGAGAAGTGAAAATAACTCGAATATAATGTCTCCAGTTGGGATTCAAACTCACAATAATCACGTATACTGTCAGTCGATGTCATATTTTAAAACACTTCAAAAAGATATTATATAAGAGGCAAATTGCTTCAAAAAGACTTCTCTATTTATGTATTAAAATATATAATGATATAATATTTTTTTTAATATATTTTAACATATTATGTTTGAATTTATAGTACATTTGTTGATAATCGTAAAAGGCAGCTGCTAATATGTATTTTGTTCATAAATAACTGTTTATTTCAAAATACCTCAACAATAGTGACCGCGCGGAGCCATATTAGCAATAAATCGTGTTATTTACAAGCAACAAATCACCGTTTTTATAGATATGTCTAACATTCAGAATCTAACCATCATTGTAGTAAAGTCTAAATAATAATATATGAATGTATTGTTCAATTCTTGTAGCGAAACTTAAACAAAATATTTTTTTGATATGAGGAGACTATCATCGTGCAGTAAATATTTGAATACGTACGTGATGGTTGTGAATTTGATGTCTCTCATAGCATAATGATATTAAAATCATAATTAACAATACTTTCGTATCTGAGTTCTTCGGATTAATAAGTAATGTTTCCAAAGTTAACCAATTTGAAGAAATTTAAGACCAAGTTTTGCTACATTAACTTCATCTTTCTATTCTTTACCATATGAAACCATAAAAAATAACAAAAAATAAAGTAATTAAAGCCATTTTGAAATGTAATAAAACAGAAAATTCGGGTCTTTTTCTTTACTTCTACGTAGTGATTTTGCCCTACATTTTCTAGAAACTTTATCATTTATGAATGACATGATATGATATCAACAGTGTTGCTGTTGGAACATATTTAGAGGTGACGAAAGGTTGTATTTTAAAATTCTAACTTTCCCGACTGTTAAATATTTTAAGGCAGCTTCAACATTTAATCCTTCGCTTTCCGCCCAAAATCGAGACATTATGTATAGAATGGTGTTCGACACCGTGATTTGTCTTAGGTATCAAGAACGAAGGAATGAAAATAATTATAATCGTTCCCCTAAATAGGAATTGAACCCGCAACGTGTTTACACTCACCCTCTGGCACCTAAAAATGTTTACTATACGTATTAATTTAATCAAATTTCATTATAAAATTTCTCCATGGACTAATTTGTGAAATATGTTTAAAATTTATTTGACCTCTATTTTAAATGATACAAAATTATGCAAAATATCGCCGTTTGAAACATTTCAGTCTATCAATAAGTTATCGAGTGTCTGTTATCTAAATCATTCACTCGTCAATGTCTGCTTTGATATGAGATAGTGCGTCTGATGTCATGGCTAGCTATTTAAATTTTAAAAAAGTAACAATAAATATTATTATTGTGTATATTTAGATGTAGGTTTATATCCTGCTTTTTGCAGCTTCAGGCTTTTTCCCGCAGTCCCAGGTAGTCAGAGGAATCAATGTCAAAACACTCCATCCTCCACTTTCCGCCCAAAGTCTGAGATAATGCATGTTGAGTGGCGGAACTCTACGCCGCGTTTTAATCTTTGGTACGAAAGCTAACAAATGAGAGTGTAAATAATAAATATAATCATATCCCCGAGTGGGAATCGAATTCACAACAATCGCGTTTATAATTAAGTAACTAAATTGTCTGTATCTGTTACGTGCGTATGTTAAACGAGAAGATAAAACAATTTTTGTAAAATTGTAATTAATACTTCACATTTGCATACTTAATTTTTTTAGCTGTACATTAAAAAATAACACGAACAGCACGATAGTAGAAAATTGATATCTAGTTTTGTGAAAAAAAAAACAATATCTCTTATTAACATTATAATAGTAATTTAGAAATTTGAAACGATTTCTCACCCCGAAACGCTATATTTCATATAAAAATATGTACAGTAATTAATTACTAAGTTACAGTTAAATAATTTATTGCTGCTTGTTTTTGGTTAAGTGAATTGCTATTGTCATATTGAATATACGATCATGCATAGAACAATATTTAACGTATATTTTTAGTATTAAAAAGCATTTTTAGAGATTTTTATTACAATTTATTTTTGTTGTTAGCATCTCTGTAGAGAGATTTTTACAAATTTCTGCTACCCAAAGATTATTCTACGAACAATCATTTGGCAAGAGAGAATGCTATTTATTAAATACTTTTAAATATGCTTAAAGTGTTATTCCACACTTAGGAAATTCGAAAAAGGCATTACGAAACGTATATTTTTTCTGCTTTGCTTGGACGGTATTCAGGTGGCGCAGATTCGAATTTCGCTAGGTTAAAATTTTTATACGTTTTCTAAATGTATTTCTCATCTTAAATGATTTTTATTTCTGTGTTCTGGTTAGAGTAGTGTTTTGGTACCCCTGACTGCCGTACTATGCATAAAAAGCAAGATTCCCCGCGGGGGAATAATTATATTTAAATTACTTCCTCTTCTCTGGCTACAACAAAGCGCGGCGTTGAGTTCCGCCACTAAGCAATGTTTCGATTTTGGGACAGAAAGCGTATACATAGAAGTTACGGTGCAAGTGGTATGCGCATGTTTAAGGATTTAAAGGAGTAGCGAGTTCAAAACCAGTTAAAATAAAATAAATATACGTCCCTACCAATTCCCTAAAAAATTGAATTCGTATCTTCAGGTATTATTGGGTCAATTCTATATTATTTAACTAAATTTAACACGACTATCATAATTAGGTACTTTCTATATATGTACAGAGAATGCCTGTTATGTTTATACAATCATATAAAGGTAGGTCGTAATAATTTCATTTCATTTCGCCCATTTCATTTGCGTGACTCAAACAATAAATCTTGGGTTCGAATTTATATGCGATTTGTATCGCAATAAATAAAGTTCTTCGCAAGTAATGAGGCAAATCTCGTTAGCAATCGAATAATATATAACTTAAAAAAAGTTTGTATTTTATATTTTACATAAACGTTTCTTTTATGTAGTTCTAAGTGTTCTTCACTTTCCTCCCAAATTTAATAAATTGAGTGTGGAAATAGAGGAGTGGTGGTGGTGTATTTAATATTACCATTTTCTTCGCTCTGGTTTCGAGGCAAAGCGCGGCGTTAAGTTCCGCCACTTAAATAATACGCAATGCTTCCGAATTCGGCGGAAAGTGGGGAACGGAGTGTCTTAACACCAGATTCCTTCTGCCTATCCTGCTGTGTGCGGGATACAGATAAGGAGAAAAAATAATAAATTTAAAATTTAATGCAAATACTAAGTAATTATTAATACGTAATACATTTCATTGTGTATTCATTTAAGACGACGTGTATTCATTCAAGATAGACGTTTGAAACCAAAACGTTGCATGTTGAGTGGCAGAACCCGACGCCGCATTTTGTCTCACCAGAGGCAAAAAATAAGTAAAATATAGTAATTTAGTCTATTATTAACTATATATTATTTCCTTAAACGAATCCACAAACAATCGAATTTACGGTCGGATGATGTCCCACTGCCATGACGGCCTCCTTTTTAGCATTGAAAGTTAAATAAAGACTTTTGTTTAAAATATGAATAGTTCCATATAATTCGACTGTCTTATTCTCGATCTCAATGTACTTTTTTTTAAGAGTCAGTCTAACGTAGTGTATTTGAAAGTTAGTTTTTAAAAGCATATATTTTAATATTAATTATGCACCCTTTATATTGTCCGGCAGTGTACCGGTGGAAAGTCATTGTCGCGTATCAATTACAAAATCTATGTGATTGTGGTTTGTGACGGGATATGTGCAATTTGTTGTAACACTTGGTTTAATGGCTTGGCTGTAGCCAATACGAGGAAAACTAGAATGGAAAATTGGGTTTAGGTAAAACATTTCGTGGCCAGTCGTGGCCCAGTGGCACAAGCGTGTGAGTGTAAACGACTTGTTGTGGGTTCGATTCCCACTCGAGGAGTGGAAATATTTATTATTGCCATTTTCTTCGCTCTGGTGACGAGGTAAAGCGCGGCGCAAAGTTCCGCCACTTAACACGCAATGCCTCCGAATTCGGCGGAAAGTGGGGAACGGAGTGTCTTAACACTAGGTTCCCTCTGCCTACTCTGCTGTGTGCGGGATACAGCGTGAAGCTAAAAAAAAATAATTTTATATTTTTAATAAGTTTTATGTCAACGCGTAATGTCAAAAACAGGCAAATACAGAATGCCATAATCGGAAGGAAAAGTGAAAATATGGAGCTTCACGCTTTTATCCGCATGGCGGAGTAGTCAGACAGTACCTAACGTTAAGATGCACTTAAACACAACATTACATGTTGAGTGTCGGTACTGAACGCCACGCTGTCTTTGGTAATAGAGCAAAGAAATCAAAATTTTAATATAATCAAATCCAGAACAATCGTGTTTACAGTTTGCTATCCCACTGTGCCACATCGGTCTCAACGAAGAAAGTGATTTCTTAAAAAAAACATAAATATATTTTAATAAAGTCTAAGGATCTTATCCCGTAATATACCTAATATTTTTAAAATATATTCTTTAACAAGAGATATTATTGAAAAAGATATTTAGAAAACGTATAGAAATTTGAACCCGCGCCTCCTGGAAACCGTCCAAACGCTCTCACCGCTGAACCATGCGTCCTACTACCACCTCGCATTCTTAAACGCTTTATTACAACTTATTTTTGTTGTTTTCTAAATGTCTTTTAGAATTTTCCTAAATGTGGAACTACACTTAGAAAAATGTTTAAAAAAATATATATTTTTTATTCATTTTTATTTACTGGGACGTGATTATTTTAAATCTTGACAATCTTACAAATACTTCTATTCTAGTCTTCAATATATGTATAAGTAACGTATGAATTAAATCTATCCATAATCTAGTAATACATAGTATATATAACGAATAAGTAATCCAATTTCGTTACGTTACACGGAAGCCCGGTGCTGAAGATACATCAGCGTTAGGTAATTGCGTTATCTAATGTTATATTCTATTCTGTGCCTAGAAAATAATAAATTCACTTTGTCTAGGTCAATATATGAATTTAAAATAATTATTTTAAAAATAAAGTGAATTGTAGTTGTTAAAATAAGCTATTCGAATATATAAGAAGGAACTTAGTGTCAAGAATCTCCGTTCTCCACTTTCCGCCCGAACAGCTTAGTCTTGTCACCAGACCGGAGCATTGAAGATAATTAAATTATGGTCTTTTCCAAGTAGGAATCGAACCTATAACCAATTGTAATTTTAATTAAACGTTATCCCAGGCGCCACGATGGCCTCTAACTTTGACTGGGACATATAATCCACTATTCATTTCGTAATGCCAAAAACTCAGGAAAAAAAGAAGTTAGTTAAAATAGTTTCATTCATAATACATTGAGTCCGTCATGGTGCAGTTGGTCAACGTTTAAGACTAAAGGTGATAGTTGCAGATTCGATTCCCACTCAGGAAGGAGTAATTATATATAATTATCATTTTTTCGCTCTGATATCTAATACAAACCGACATTAAGCACACAATGTCTTGATTTTGAACGAAAAGTGAGGGACGGAGTGTCTTGACACTAGGTCTACACTGCTATACAAAAAAATATTGCTTATTTAACAGAAATATATAATTTTTTTTTAGCTTCACGCTATATCCAGCACACAGCAAGGTAGGCAAAGGGAACCTAGTGTTAAGACACTCCGTTCCCCACTTTCTGCCGAATTCGGAGGCATTGCGTGTTAAGTGGCGGAACTTAACGCCGCGCTTTACCTCGACACCAGAGCGAAGAAAATGAAAATATTAAATATTTCCACTCCTCAAGTGGGAATCGCACCCACAACCAGTCGTTTACAGCCACACGCTTGTGCCACTGTGCCACGACTGGCCCCAAATTAAAATATTACTTTTATCAATTTTTCCATAAATAATGAAAACAAAAGGAAAATATTTTTATTTTTAGTAGTAGTAAATAAGCCTACACGTATTGCAAAAATGTCACCAGAGTGTATAACAAAGTTGCAACATTATATAGTTCAGTTATCTACAAAACGGATGTAGGGGACGGCGAGACCGGAAGTGCGTTGTTACTCACTACGTACAGTACAATATAGATTTTAGATAATTGCCTATGTATGGGGTTTTGGAAAGTTTTTGCTTAATAATTAGGTATATCTATTCTATGAGATTATTATGCATTTATATATTTTTTTAGCTTCACGCTGTATCCCGCACACAGCGGCAGAGGGAACCTAATATTAAAATACTCCGTTCCCCACTTTCCGCCGAATTCGGAGGCATTGCGTGTAAAGTGGCGGAACTTAACGCCGCGCTGTGCCTCGAGACACCAGAGAAGAAGAAAATGAAAGTATAAAATATTTCTACTCCTCGAGTGGGAATCGAACCCACAACCACTCGTTTACAGTCACGCCCTTGTGCCACTTCGCCACGACTGGCCACTATGTATTAATGTAGTAAAAGATTTGTTTCATCAACAAGTAGGAGAACTGTTAAGACACTCCTTCTTTCGCCCGAATCTGAACATAGCTTGTTAAGTCGTGGAACTTAACGCCGCGCTTTCTCTTGTCACCAAAGAAATAATTAAACTATCATCATATAATCTGTGGCCAGTCGTGGCCCAGTGGTACAAGCGTGTAAACGACTGGTTGTGGGTTCGATTCCTACTCGAGGAGTAGAAATATTTTATATTTCCATTTTCTTCGCTCTGGTGCCGAGGTAAAGCTTGGCGTTACGTTCCGCCACTTAACACGCAATGCCTCCGAATTCGGCGGAAAGTGGGGAACGGAGTGTTTTTAAGACTAAATTCCCTTTGCCTACCCTGCTGTGTGCGGGATACAGCGTGAAGCTAAAAAAAAAATAACAAAAAAAAGAAAAATTATATAATCACTTTTGTAGTTTAATTTTTTAAATGTAGATTATGCATATTCTTTCAAATGCAGTAGAAATTGTTATATCATAAAATCTTATTAAAATTTATAAGTCTAAAACGTCTAAGTATGTAATAAAACTGAACATTACGTATAACGAGTATTTATTATGAAAGGTGCAAAATTGCAAAATAACTTTACCACTCAAATAATACAACGTGATAGAAACTATGACTAAAAAGTTTAGCTTTTAAGTCATATGGCATGTAAATCTAAAACATTGTGTTTAATATGCAGAGAAGTTAGTGACCCGTCACTCTGTATTCCTTTTTTTACAGCTTTTTTCCTGCAAAGCAGGGATAAATAACTTAGTGTAATGACACTCCGTTCTCCAGATTCTGCCCAAAACGCTCAAAGCTACGCTGTATTTAATTTAAATTGTTTAAAATTTAGAATTAAATATCACATAAGAAAGCAGTATTAGAAACGATAACTCAAGAAATTAATTGAACGATACTTTTTAATCTCTATTGTATTTATCTTTAGGGTTAAAAATGTTGTTTTTTATAAATTATAAAAAGAAGTGTATTATATTTTATTACAAACTGAACAAAATTAAAAAAAAATACAGACCATATATCCCGCTGTATATTGTAGTAAATAAAATAAATAAAATATTATTTTCATTTCTCCGCTCTTCCACCTAAGACAGAAAGCGGCGTTGAGTTCCGCCACTCAACACGCAATGTCTAAACACTCTAGACCCTAGATTACACATACATTGATTACAGACACATAAATCGTGGCCAGTCGTGGCCCAGTGGCACAAGCGTGTGACTGTAAACGACTGGTTGTGGGTTCGATTCCCACTCGAGGAGTAGAAATATTTAATATTTCCATTTTCTTCCCTCTGGTGTCGAGGTAAAGCGCGACGTTAAGTTCCGCCACTTAAGACGCAATGCCTCCGAATTCGGCGGAAAGTGGGGAATATATATATATATATATATATATATATATATATATATATATATATATATATATATATATATATATATA
Source organism: Dryas iulia moderata (assembly GCA_019049465.1). Taxonomy (NCBI): domain Eukaryota; kingdom Metazoa; phylum Arthropoda; class Insecta; order Lepidoptera; family Nymphalidae; genus Dryas; species Dryas iulia. The sequence goes on from CM032440.1 coordinate 4,157,262, forward strand.
TATACACATAAAAAAAACACTTTACAGTAGTCCGTGGTCACAGATAGTCTTTAAAACAGGCAGGATTGTCAAACGCGTCAACAAAACCTAAGTTATATAACATTATGTATGGATATCATTACTATGGACGTCGCATTTCTACTTGCTGTATGTAGTGAATACACAAAATGCATTTTCTCTTAAAACTGGTACAATGGCTCTATAGAATATGTACTAAATGCAAAAATTAATGTCCTTATGTAAGTGAAATGTGCTATATGGTTCTGTGGTTAGTTTTTATGATTGGGAAAGAAGTTTTAAGTTCGAATTTGTAGTATATATTATTTAATTTGATTATAAAAATTGAGGATACCTGACTGTAAAACGACTGGTTGTGGGTTCGATTCCCAAAAGTGTTCATATTCGTGTATTAGTATGTTTTTATTAAAACTAAGTACGGCAAGAGTCGTCGTAAAAAGATTACAATCAAAATTCATTAATAATAACATTTTTCTTTGATAAACCAGAAGCATATAGTTTAATATTTAAAGTATTCATATCTTTGGTTTTTTTTTATCCCTACGCTTTTCCTGTAACCTAGGGTCAAGACACTCCGTTCTTCACTTTCCGCCTGAATCAGAGACATTGTGAGGTGAGGGGCAGATTTCAACGCTGCGTTTTGTCTTTTCACGAGAGCGAAGGCATAGCAATAATTTAAGTATTATTATTCCGAGTGAGATGCGAACTCAGAACCATTCCGTGTACATTCAGACATTGTCACACTGTACCACTATAGCCTCAATAATACCTTTGTTAAAATATAAAATATGCTTATTAATATTAAAAATGACTACAAAATTAAAAAAAAGCGCAGCGTTAAGCTCCGCCACTTAGCACGCAATGTCTCCAAATTCGGCGGAAAGTCGGGAACGGAGTGTCATAACACTAGGTACCCTCTGCCTACCCTGCTGTGTGCGGGATACAGCGTGAAGCTAAAAAAAACAAAAAGTGATTACAAAATAAAGATGTATATATTTTGTATTGATTATATTCATTACGGAGGTATTATCAACTTTTAGATAAAGTTAATAACATGCAGTCTGGGGCACTAACAATGTACTAAGCCGGAGATAGGGAATTCGATTATCATGCAAAACCTTATCATTATATGTCTATGAATTGCTTATATATTTTCAAGTACACGTATCTTCTAGAAGTCCTTCGAGGAAAGTATTAATTTTAAGGACCTACTGTAAATGATTAATATTAGCTTAGTTCGAGGAAATGTATGTACTAGATAGTAAGAAAAAGTGTTATGTATATATTTTTTATTTTCTAAGCCTCTCTTCCATTAACACTAACAGACAGAAAAAAGGCAAATCTAGACTCAGAAATAGCATTTATTCAGCCTGAAAATCGTTTTGGACTACAAATTCATCGTATTATGTTCCTTTATTTGTATAAAAACTATTTAATTTAAAAATAAAAATATCTTCACATAGAAAATCTAACGTAAAGACACTCCGTTTCACTCTCCACCCGAAATCACGACATGTTTGTCGAACGGTAGAACTTAACGCCGCGCTTTGTCTAAGTACCAGGGCGAAGAAATGAGACTATTTTAAATATAACCAGTATATTCTTTAAGTCTTAGTTTTAAGTACTAAAATCGTAAAAAAAAAATTGTATTACATATCATAAAACAAGAATAATGTTAAAAAAGGTACAGACCTTATGTCCGTAGAGCGATAAATAGAATAATAAAAAAAAATATATATATAATCAGTGGGAATCGAATTCACAACCAATCGTCTTTCTCCATTTTTCACCCGAAATCGACATTGCATGACTAGTAGTAGATCTCAACGTCGCGTTTTGTCTTAGATACCAGAGCGCAGTAAGGAATATAATTTAAATCATATATTTTCCTCTGATCGGAATCGAACCACAACCAATCGTCTTTACAATCAGACGCTATCCCACTGCGCTACAATGGTGTACCTATCTATGTAATCACATATCGCAAACTACCTATAACATTTATTACCAACAGATAATAATTAATCTACGATCAATATCCGTGATATTACGCATTTCAGAACATATTTATAATTTATGTATGTAAAAGTACGTAAAAGAAGAACTATGGGTATTTATGTGGAAGGAGTATAAAATTTGGAATATTTTAACATATATCCTGCCCACAGGACGGTAGGCAGAGGGAACATAGTGTTAAGACACTCCGTTCTCCACTTTCCGCCGAATTCGGAGGCATTGCGTGTTAAATGGCGGAACTTAACGCCGCGCTTTACCTCTGATACAAGAGCGAAGGAAATGGAAATATTGAATATTTCCACTACTCGAGTGGGAATCGAACCTACAACCAGTCGTCTACACGTTCGTGCCACTGCGCCACGACCAATCCCTACTAAGATACGGCGTTAAGTTACGCCAAGCATAACCAGGTTCTTTTTTATAATAATAATACAATGTTAACAAGTGTCGCACGTCAGTGATAACGTTATCAGTCTAATATATGTAGGATTAGCATAATATTATACTCCTATCTGTAATGGCCATTGAGGTTTATTTGACCTGGTAAAACTGCCTTTTGATGTTTACTGCGTCGTTATTACATGTTTATCTATTTATAAGTAAATAAAATCAAATATTTTCTTATATTGCATATCGTATAATTTATTATTGTTTAAAATAGAAGTTTAAGAAGTGGGGCCAGACTGTAAAGCGACTGGTTGTGGGTTCGGGTCCCACTTCAGGAGTGCCATTTTGGCGGATAGTGGGGAACGGAGTGTCTTAACACTAGGTTCCGTCTGCTTAGCCTGCTGTGTGCGGGATACAGCGTGAAGCTAAAAAAACTAGAAGTATTTTTTAGAAAAGTTTATGTGATGTACATGATGTAAAAAATATGTATACATACATTTTTTGCAATTTCCGCCACCTAACACGCAATAACTCGATTTTTGGACGAAACGTGAAGAATGGAGTGTCTCGGCCACTAGATTCTCTCTAATACCTTACTATGTAGAACAAGGCGTAAAGCTGCTTACGAAATGTGAAATACATACATAAAAATACTATTCCTACGATTATTGAATATCTGCAAGTATTAGTGATTAATAAAAAACAAAATCCAACAATACACAGAAATACGAGCTATCGTCGACATATCAACAGTGGAGTGGAACAATTGAACCGTGGAAAGCCGGTAGAAAGCGTGCGTAACCTCGCGCCACTGCGCCGGCGCACTCTTTATACTGACTTGTTTGCGTTTAAATGAAATATCTATTCTATAGATTTTATTTTAGCTTCACGCTGCATCCCGCACAGAGCAGGGTAGGCAAAGGGAACCTAGTGTTAAGACACTCCGTTCCCCACTTTCCGCCGAATTCGGAGGCATTGGGTGCTAAGTGGCGGAACTTAACGCCGCGCTTTGCCTCGGCACCGGAGCGAAGAAAATGGAAATATTAAATATTTCCACTCCTCGAGTGGGAATCGAACCCACAGCCAGTCGTTTACAGTCACACGTTCGTGCCACTGCGCCACGTCTGGCCCCTATGGCAGTATACTAATAATATGAATTAGATTGTTAATCTGAAAATACCCACAATTTTTAAGCTACGAAAAATCATCCACCTTTGAAATCCACCAGCCTAACAAATTACAGTAAGTCTAGCCAAAACCTATTATAAACATGATTTCAACTGAAAACCTTACCCGCTGAAAACAGTTTTCATGAAATAACAATTTACTTATGTAACCAGCCTCGTTCGTACAACTCAGGCTTTTGAGAGTTTTTGGAACATATCCAAGACATGAATTGCCCTCTCCTACGTTGCTACTAAAAATATAAGTTCTGTTAAGCTTGTATGGGAGGGAATATTTGAAAAGATTTTAGTTGAATAATAATTTTAAGCTTCCATTATTTATGTCTCTAAGTAGGTATAAATTGATATAGTGGCCAGTCGTGGCCCAGTGGCACAAGCGTGTGACTGTAAACGACTGGTTGTGGGTTCGATTCCCACTCGAGGAGTGGAAATATTTAATATTTCCATTTTCTTCGCTCTGGTGTCGAGGTAAAGCGCGGCGTTAAGTTCCGCCACTTAAAAATTAGATATATTATATCGGGGCCAGTCGCGGCGCAGTGGCACAAAATTTGACTGTAAAGCAACTGGTGGTTCGATTCCCAGGCGTGGAGTGAAAATATTTATTATTTTCATTTCCTTCGCTCTGGTGTCGAGGCAAAACGCGGCGAATTCGACGGAAAGTGGGGAACGGAGTCTCCTAACACTAGGACACTCCCTCTGCCTACCCTGCTGTGTGCGGGATTAACTTAAGAAAACAAGATACATTTATTCGTTTATTGTTAAACGCGGCGTTGAGTACCTCCAATTAACACGTAATGTCTTAATTTCGGGTAGAAAGTGGAGAGCGGAGTGTCTAAATTCTCTCTGATTACCGCTAGGAATAAAACGTGAAGTCATATTAGTAATATTCTTAGTCAAATTAAATTGACGTCGGTATCGGAAATAAATATATTGAAGTTTTGTTTTGAGCCCTTCGCTGTTCCCGGCACACAGCAGGATAGGCAGAGGAAACCTAGTGTTAAGTCACTTTGTTTCCCACTTTCCTCCGAATTTTGGAGGCATTTCGCATTAAATGGCGGATCTTAACGACCCGCTTTTAAAATATTGGATAATTTTTAGAATATGAGAGAAAGTGGAAAACAGAGTGTTAAGTCACTAAGTAACATAAAGTTAACTAGACACGGATTTTACAAAGTGTATTATAATTTCTTATACGTAAGGTAATAGAGCAACCCTATTCGTACAGCGTCTCGGGTCACTTACTAACTTACTAAGTCTTTATATTGGTTTAACTTGAACGGCTTTGTGTGACCTGAGTCTATTAAAATTTTGCGATAATTTAACACCATTATAGTAGAGTGGTGACGTAACTAATTATGTTTATTTTTTTTACTTTTTTTTTTAGCTTCACGCTGTATCCCGCACACAGCAGAGGCAGAGGGAACTAAGTGTTAAGACACTCCGTTCCCCGCTTTCCGTCGAATTCGGAGGCATTGCGTGTTAAGTGGCGGAACTTAACGTCGCGCTTTACCTCGACACCAGAACGAAGAAAATGGAAACATTAAATATTTGTCTAGTGTCTTAACACTAGATTCCCTCTGCCTACCCTGCTGTGTGCGGGATACAGCGTGAAGCTATAAAAAAATTTAAAAAAAAGAAATAATTAGAATATTGTAGATTAAATATACAAACATGTTTTGCAATAATTAAGTAGATACATTATTGTAAGGCTTTGTTCATTCATTGCATAATATAGTACAGGTGCCGGACGCGCTTCCGCGCCGGTTGTGTGCCAATAAACGATTTTTATCGCCAAACTAAGGTCATACATCATTTGTATTTTTATGTTACATGCATTTCGAGTGGCAAAACATGTATTTTTTTAGCTTCACGCTGTATCCCGCACACAGCAGGGTAGGCAGAGGGAACCTAGTATTAAGATACTCCGTTTCCCACTTTCCGCCGAATTCGGAGGCATTGCGTGTTAAGTGGCGGAACTTAACGCCGCGTTTTACCTCGACACCAGAGCGAAGAAAATTGAAATATTAAATATTTCCACTCCTCGAGTGGGAATCGAACCCACAACCAGTCGTTTACAGTCACACGTTTGTGCCACTGGGCCACGACTGGCCACAATTGCAAAACATGTATTAAATAAACAAAAATAAGATAGAATAGCATAGAATTATGCAAAGTGCAATGTATAGATCCGTTACTATATTGTAATGTTTTGAAATTGGACAAAATTTGGAGAAAATAAGTTGGTATAAAACTTTAAAAAATAATAAAATTGATCGTAGCGGGACTCGAATCCGCACCTCTAGAAACCAAACCAATACTAACGCTTATATGTAAGATTTGAGAAACGTGTATAAATATCGAGTTAAATGGAGAGAACGTTTGACTTAAAGATCAAAGAGCTTGGACAGTTGCCAAGAAGCGCAGGTTCGAATCTTTGTACGTTTTCAAAAAATTATATGTGCCAATTTATTGCTCTACCTATCTCCAATATTTAAAATGGGTATACATAATAGTAGAAGAGTAAAATAAAAAAAAACTACAGATAATATCAGAAAAAGATATTTTTAAAAATTAAAATACGTTTTAATTTTCTAAGTTTGTGAATAACATTTTAAAATGTTAAAAGAACTATAATATCCATTAGGACTATATTTAATAGGTAAGTTTTTTATTAGGTAAACAGTACTAGAATGGAATTGAATCCATAACCATCGCGTTAAGCCTAACACGACTAAACTACGCCACAGGCTTTTAAGTTTCAACAGATCTTATATAAGATATAACTAGAGAAAATAAAAGTGTTTACAAGGACGACATTTCAAACATTTTAATATATTACTAAAACCGTTTTCTAAATAACAAAACGCGCAAATCGTGTCGATTATTTACGCGGCCCAGTACTAGGGTTGCCTCCAGTGCTTTATATTTCGAGAAATTGTACTCTATATTTTATTAGGTAAACAAAGTTGGTGAAATTACTTTATTTCAGATGTCAGAATTTAACAATTTATTTTCACTTTATTGTGTATTATATTATAGTTGAAAACCACAAAATTTTAGGCGTAGTTAACAAAAAGCAAGACGCTAAATATGTCTGCTGTACTTTTAAACATTTTTAAAGTGTAATTCCACACTTAGGAAAATTGAAAAAGACATTTAAAGAACACGTATAAAAATTTGAACGCAGCGGGATTCGAACCCGTACCTCCTGAATACCGTTCAGGCGCTCTCACCACTGAGCGCCAGGTGAGAGTTTCTTTAAATGTCTGCTGTAGTTGAAATAAAAAGCATGAAAGTAACTAAATATTTTAACGGTTGTTGTATACAACAAAAGGCAAAATTTGAAGGCCAAAATATTTCAGTGGCTGTCCATGTCAAACAGTGTAATGTGATTTTTATTGGAAAAATGTACTTTATATTGAAACTTTGTTCTTTTTTATTTCGGGTTCGATTCCCCGAGCGGGAATGGAACCCGCAACCATCAAAGTCAAAGTCAAGGTCAAAGTCAAATAATTTTATTCAAAATAAGAAGTTACAAGCTTCATTTTTTGAACGTCAAATAGTTTACCACCGGTTCACTAAATTTAATGCCTCAGACCTGAGAAGAACCGGCGCAAGAAACTCAGCGGGACTTATTTTTTTTTTAAAGTGATTATTATATACAGATTTATTGCAGACATCTCTTTTGCAATCAAACGCTGTTCTTTTACTACTCCTTTTTTTCTACCCTCTAATAATCAATTTACTTTAAATACAAAAAAAAAAAGGTGGCAACCCTACCCGCTACGTACATGCATATACGAATGGCATTGGCCGAAAGTCTTGTGTAACACTAACACAATTTGATACCGTTAGAAACAATTACATTATGCACATTATAAGATTTGAAATTGTATTTGAAATATAGACGCAGTATAGTAGTTATCATAAAAAAATCTTTTAAATCTGATTATTCTACTACTAATGTTTCGAATTTAAAGGGTTAAGGCTGGTAGAGACTAGTGTTATGACACTCCGACACTGCTTTTCTCCGGAAACACTATTGCGTGTCGAATGACGGAACTCAACGCCGTGTTCTGGTAGATTTAAAGTAAGAAAGTGAAAATTCTCCAATTAGGAATCAAACTGACAACCATCGCGTTTAAAATTAGACTCTGTTTTTGCAGTAGCGAGAACAAGTAGACGTTTATTTAATAAAGTTAAATAAGCAATTTGTAAGTCACTATATTCTTGGGCTCCTCTCTCATTGTAATACCAGAGACCCCCTCGGTTAGATCTTGTTATAGTGTTGAACTATAATCGATATTTATTTATCGACTTTATAAAGTATGGAGAGATATAATAAAAACTACAAGTACATCACTAACTTCTTCATTTCCTTATAGAAAAGGTAAATATATATCAGAAATAGATTCTTTTCACTTTAAAAATTATCTTAACACATTGGAGGTAATAAACTCTAAAAATGTTAAAAGCCCTCTCTTTAAGTAACTAAAATAAAACAATAATAAAATGTTAAATTAAAATATAATATATTGTAGCGCAGTGTGATAGCGTTTGACCGGAAATCGAACCCACAGCCAATTACATTCAGACCCTCACTGCGCCTCAAAGGCCTCTTGATTTTTATAAAGATTTTCATTGATTTTTTTTTTCAGCTTCACGCTGTATCCCGCACACAGCAGGATAGGCAGAGGGAACCTAGTATTAAGATACTCCGTTCCCCACTTTCCGCCGAATTCGGAGGCATTGCGTGTTAAGCGGCGGAACTTAACGCCGCGCTTTACCTCGACACCAGAGCGAAGAAAATGTAAATATTAAATATTTCCACTCCTCGAGTGGGAATCGAACCCACAACCAGTCGTTTACAGTCACATGCTTGTGCCACTGGGCCACGACTGGCTACTTCATTTTCATTCATTTCATTGAATTTGATTGACTAATACCTAATTAAGAGAAGGCGAAGCCTCTTACGACTCATCAGCATTAAGAGGTGTCTACGACCATATTCGGTTATCCAACGGAGCTTAACGTGGGAGGGAGTGGGAGGAGCTAAACCTTCGCAAAGTACTAGATTAAAGAGGTCAATGGTAGAAATTGTGATGCTTTTGTTATTTCTATACTATTTTATAGTAAAGTAACAGCTAAAATTTTTAACATTTTTAAAGTGTTATTCACAGATTTAGGATATTGCAAGATATCTTTAGAAAATTTATAAAAAATTGAACGGATCGAGATTCGAACCTGCTGTTTTTTTAAACCACTTTGCACTTGAGTTTCAAAGAAAGTGCGGGTTCGAATCTTGCTGCGTTTATTTTTTTACATTTTCTCTAAATGTAGAGACGCGTCGCTTGATGAGTTTCTTAATAATCACATAGTAATGTAAATAAATAGGTTAAACTGAAACTTATTTTCTTGTTATATAACAATTACTTTAAAAAAAGGACTTCCCGCCAAGTTTCTTGCGCCGGTTCTTCTCAGGTCTGAGGCATTAAATTTAGTGTACCGGTGGTAAACTATTTGACGTTCAAAAAATGAAGCTTGTAACTTGTTATTTTGAATAAAAAATTTTGACTTTGACTTTGTTGTCATTGTCGATAGCAATGAAAATGTTGTATTCGGCATAGGGTGCATGCATATTTTTAAACGAATAAAATGTTGCCAAAAAATAGATTATATATAAAGAAAATAAACTGTGCTAGATTTTCTTATATTTTTTTCCATTAGAAGAAATTTTAAATTATTTAGAATACGTACAAAAATTTGAACGCAATGGGATACAACATTTTATATACGTATTCTAAATGTCTTTTTCAATTTTCCTAAGTGTGGAATAAGACTTTAAAAATGTTAAAAAAATATATTTTTTCATTTCTACACTCACGACACAAGCGGCGTTGAATTCTGCCAATTAACGAGCAGTGTCTTAAACTCGTTCTAAAATGAAGAACTAAGTGTCTTGACACTACATTCTCTCTACCTAACTTACTATGGGGAAAAAGCGTGAAAATAAAATTGAAAAAATGACGCACATTTTCTATTACACGCGTATTCAATTCAATTCAATTGAACGAGTTTCAAGTGCATCACAAGTCCATCTTCGACTATCAACGCCTCTATGACGTAAACACTTAAACAGATAAACTATCGCACGTCACTAAGCCGATTTCATTTCAAATAAGGCCGTCCAAGTGCTTCCTACTCACGCTATATTAAGAATGTATATGGTTTATTGTATATATTCGATTAACTTAAAGTAATTTTCGCTTTTTTATAGGACAAATAAGCTTAAAAAAGCTGAGCTTAATCTGAAAAAGGCGTTTAGAAAACATATAAAAATTTGAACGCAGCAGGATTCGAACCCGCGCCCCCTGAATACCGTCCAGGTCCTCTCACTGCCGAGCTTAATCTTATTAAACTTAGGGATTTCCTTTTTTGGAGATATTGCTTTGTCAAATATAATGTTTTACATACGTAGGGCAGAACGTTTTATATACATATTTCATTTTATATACTAACAATATTATAACTCCCATGTGAGCCATGGAAGTAATAAGATCTTTAGAACGGTATTCAGGAGGCGCGGGTTGGAATCCCGCTGCGTTCAAATTTTTATACGTTTTCTTTAAATGTCTTTTTCAATTTTCCTAAGTGTGGAATAACACTTTAAAAATGTTTAAAAGATCTTTTATTTTTGCGATTTTTACACATTTTGTAATGATATTATTCATATCAGCTGATCACGGAAAAGCATTCGAAACGACGGGTTTTCTAAGTGTATTTTCAAATACCAAAAATATATGCGGTTAATCCAGTTAAAATATTCTACTTATGCTAATAGAATATCATATCTACAACAGTCGTTCTTCCTTCATCTTTCTCTTTATTCAGCTCTTAATAATATAAAATATTAAAAATAATAAAAGCCTTAAAAAAACAAAATTAACAAGTACGTTAAGAGAATATTCGAGATTTTTCGAAGACACTTTTTATAATTCAAATTTTATGTATTGATAAATAAAAATAAACAGTAAAAGTGATAACGGAGTTTTATCTCGATTGAGATTGTACTGACATCCTCACTTCTGACAGCTACATACGTAAGCATGCTGCTAAAATTTTACATAGAAAAATGTATCTTTTTTTGCAAATTCGAACGAAATTTGAGCTATTCATTTTTTTTAGCTTCACGCTGTATCTCGCACACAGCAGGGTAGGCAGAGGGAAACCTAGTGTTAAGACACTCCGTTCCCCACTTTCCGCCGAATTCGCAGGCATTGTGTGTTAAGTGGCGGAACTTAACGCCGAGCTTTACCTCGGCACCAGAGCGAAGAATATGGAAATATTAAATATTTCCACTCCTCGAGTGGGAATCGAACCCACAACCAGCCATTTACAGTCACACGCTTGTGCCACTGCGCCATGACTGGCCACTATTCTGGCTATTCATTTAGTGAAGTTAAATTTAGTGGCATGATTTATTTTATACTAGCGGCCCGCTCGCGGATTCGTAGCGTGAACTATATAGCTGTTTCGTTATATTGCAACCCTTGGGGGTGGTGTTTTGAAAAAACGAAGTAGCATATATTTATCCTCGGAATATCGACTATATTTAAGCTAAAATTCAGTACAATCTGTAAAGCGGTATAGATTTTTTATATAAACATTTTTCCCCTATTTCAGCCCTTTACAATGAAATGAAATGTTTGAATTTTGAAAAATATGTAGCCTACGTTTGTCACAGTAATTTTTACTACTTTCATTCTAAATTTCATCCAAATCAGACTAGTAGATTAGCCGTGAAACGTGACTGATAAACAGACAGGCATTCGCATTTATAATAAAAGTATGGATATTTGTTAGGTATAATTTTTTTCTTAAATTTAAAAAAAGTCCATCGAATTGGTTTAACAAAAATCTAAAAGGAACTTTTATAATTAATTTATACTAGGTGTATAATTCCAATTCTTGTAAAATAAGGCGCGGTGTAGAGTTCCGCAATTTAATTAGCAATGTCTTAAATTTAGACATAAAGTAGAGAAGGATTGTCTTAACATCTAGGTTCTTCTTAACTACACGGAAAGAAGTATAAAAATATGTTTTGCGTTCAATTTTTAACATTTTCTATATATACCTAATAGATACAATTACAAAGTTGTTAATCCGTAGCGACTATATAAAACTAGTACAAACATTAACTTAATCAGAAGGATATCCCAACTCCCCTCACCGCAGTCGCCGAGGATTTGCGGGTAACGTGACACTTATCGTCCCCGATCGGTTAGAACGATGTAATAATATTATGTACATATATATGTATGTTTATATATATACAGATTGTTGTTTTAATATAAATATCCAGTGACTACCGGTGGTATTTCTTTCAAGAAATCGTTCTTTTAAAATAATGATTATAATAATAAAATGATACAATAAATTAAATAATTAAAACAAAAAAAATGAAACAAAAATAGTCTAGATGTCAGGATCGAACCTTGGACACACCGTAAAAGTAACCATAAAAAGCAACAGCTCTATCAACTGAGCTAACACAATGTTGTCAACAGTCGCGAAATTGATATTTATATACTAATGATATTTTAGCAGTTTTTTTAAATGCCCGCAAAACCAGAGAAAAAAACATTTTATAAAAATGAAACCTAGCTAGATAGAATTTTCTCCCCTGAAACTCCCTACATGCTTAATTTCATGAAAATCGTTGGAGCAGTTTCCGACATCCGGATTATATATGTATATACAAGAATTGATCTTTTAAATATATAAGAAATATATAGTTTAACTTGACGTATTGCTTTGTGAATTTAAATGTGAAGAATCAAAATCTATATATATTTTTTTAATTTTTTATCGAGTAGGCAGATAGATAGCCTAGTAGTGAAACACTCCATATCTACTACAGTAGTTACAGTAGTGACAGTGCTGGAGCACAACGCCATGCTTTGTTTCCTCTAGAGGAATGAAAACAATTTAAATATATATATATATATATTTTTATATATATATATATAGATATATATATATATATATATATATATATATATATATATATATATATATATATATATATATATATATATATATATATATATATATATATATCTATATATATATATATATATATATATATATATATATATTATAAAAACGACAAGGCAACGAGCGTTCGGGTCACTAGATGTTAGGTGAACACCGTCGTCCACGGCCCCGTGCATAGAACACCGTGCATATAACATCAGAGGAGCTACAGGGACGTTGCCGGCCTTTGAGGTGGAGGTAAGCGCGCCTTTTGAAGGTACCCATGTCGTATCGACCTCACTGCCGCTGATAAGCCATTCCACAGTTGTGTGGCGTGTGGAAGAAAATGATGACGAAATAATCATTTCCCCAACCGGAAATTGAACCTACAACCAGCCTTTACAGTCAAACGCACTCCCACTGTACCAAGACGGCTTTTAACTATTAATTTTTTTAAGAAACAGTATTTTTATCATAAATTTATTGCTAATTTATGTTTCCTAACATTTTTTTTAACTTAAACCACAAAAATGTAAACATAAATAAAGATTACATTATATAATTTAGTTTTTAGTATAATTTGCAACTATCATTTTGTTGTTGATTGTACTTGAAAGAAACAATTAGAAGGCCTTCGCGCCCACTCGCCTCCACAACAAAAGCATTATGTTAGTTACATTTAATAATACCATTAAGACGTGAAAATATGAAATGTTGTTAGATGAAAAGGAATAAATGTTAAAGAATCAGAAATACACAGTAAGTGTAGTGTTAGATTTTTTTTTAGCTTCACGCTGTATCCCGCACTCAGGAGAGTAGGCAGAGGGAACCTAGTGTTAAGACACTCCGTTCCCCACTCGTGCCAGTAATTCGGCGGAAAATGGGGAACGGAGTGTTTTAACACTAGGTTCCCTTTGCCTACCCTGTTGTGTGCGGGATACAGCGTGAAACTAAAAAAATAAATAAATCAAGAATATGATGTTATGTATAATGTATCGATATTTATATTATAAGTATATAAGAAAAAATAAACAATAAATAAATAACGTAGGATATTTTGTCGTACTGAATAAACGTACCAAAGAAATATACTAAAAAAAAATAATAATTATAAATACTAGTTCTCTACAAGTATATAGTCTTAACCCCATAAAGTTTTCATTAACTATACCCAGAATTAGTGCAGTGTAAATGAAAATTATGACATTAACAATGCAATATCTCGCGTTTGCAATTCAATGCAAGCCATGCAAGCCATGTCTCGTTTTCGGTCGATAACTGCATATCAGAGTGCCTTTACAGTAGATTCTCTTTGGCTAGAATAAATACTTTTTTTTTAGCTTCACGCTGTATCCCGCACACAGCAGGGTAGGCAGAGGGAACCCAGTGTTAAGACACTCTGTTCCCCACATTCCGCCGAATCCGGAGACATTGCGAGTTAAGTGGCGGAACCATAAATACATAAATAACAAATATAGAATTTATAACTTGAAAGTTTAAAATATTTAAAAACAACAATAATATTTACTTCGCGGCGTTAAGTTCCGCACCAATACATATACGGCGAACATAATGTGTTTACACGTTATACAGTTGTTCAGATAGCGTGAACACCGTGTGATCGCACCCTTAACCTCAATTCAGATGGTATCCTATTTCGTTTGGTCACAGCCTTATAACCAAGTAACTGGAACTAAGTTGATCGGAGAAGACGAGTAATGTTATAATGAATGGAGTATTTCTATTTATTTTTATTATTAATATAGAAAAGGAGAAAAAATAGTGATCTGACATTTGGTTAACTGGATGAAGCAAATTTTTTTTTTGTATCCCGCACACAACAGGGTAGCCAGAGGGAACATAGTGTTAAGACACTCCGTTCACCCCTTTCCACCGATCCGAATTCGGAGGCATTGCGTGTTAAGCGGCGGAACTTAAGAAAATGGAAATATTAAATATTTCCACTCCTCGAGTATTAGTAGGAATAGAACCCACAACCAGTCGTTTACAGTCACACGCTTGTACCACTGGGCCACGACTGGCCACAATGAATAATGCATACATTATGAAATGCTTGGTCCAAAATTTAATAAATACAACAAAATACTTACAGTGTTATTTAAATTGAAAAGGAAAATAAAGCATTTAATGTAGAATATTTTAGAAATTTCTGTTTTAACAAAACAAAATTGTTTAAAAAGGACATTAAATATGGACAAATACAGGCAAAAGATATGCCTACAATTTAGCTGTAATATTAATAATATACATATTATCTATACATTTATATACTCGTAATTAGTAGCGGCCCGCTCGCGGCTTCGCCGCGTGGACTGCCCAATTGTTTCGTTATGTTGCAACCCTCGGGAGTGGATTTTTGAAAAATAAAGTAGTCTATGTTTAACCATCGATTGTCAACTATATTTATTCCAAAATCTATTACAATCGGTCAAGCGGTTTAGTTTTTTCATATAAACATTCATTCATCCCCTATTTTAACCCTTTAGCGGTTAATTTTTTTTAAAAAAAGTAGCCTATGTTGGACCCATCGTTATTAACTACTTTCATTCTAAATTTCATCCAAATCGGACCTGTAGATTAGCCGTGAAAGCGTGACAGACAAACACACAGACTTTCGCATTTATAATATAAGTAAGACTCCAGATCTGTATACACAGTACATATATATATATGTACATACAAAAACAATATTATTTACGATTTTTGACAATCTATCTCTGTCTGTTTGCTACGACTAACGTTTGGAATGGCTGGACCGATTTTGACAAGACTTTTATTTGGCATAAGCGACTTTTATTTTTGGAATTATAATATTTTTGTTGAAATCGAAGCAATACAACTACTAGAAAATAAAAAGTCTTTCTAATAAAAATTACTCATCGCACGTTAAATTGTTCATTTAGGAACTTGCTGTAAAGTTGCTTAAGTAGATCGTTACAGCTGAAGGCGTTTGTTTGGCAATACGAAATTCTCAAATTAGTTAGGCTATATACTTAGCTATCTATATCGCAAACTCGTATCATTATTTCTTTCTTATTAGTACCAAGCAAGTGAAACCTAGAGATTATTAAATGTAATCTACCAAAAGGATAGAGTTATGTAGTGACTAACACCCAAAATCAATAAACAAAAAAACAGCTTCACGCTGTGTCCCGCACACAGCAGGGTAGGCAGAGGGAACCTAGTGTTAAGACACTCCGTTCCCCACGCACCGCCGAATTCGGAGGCTTGTGTGTTAAGTAGCGGAACTTAACGCCGCGCTTTACCTCGACACCAGAGCGAAGAAAATGGAAATATAATTTCCACTCCTCGAGTGGGAATCGAACTCACATCCAGTCATTTACAGTCACACGCTTGTGCCACTGGGCCACGACTGGCCACCAAAATCAATAATCGATCCTAATCCAAAAACTGCAACTTTAAATTAACCTAGCAACCATCTTTTTTTTTTCTTTTTTTTTTTAGTAAAGCAAAGGTTGAATATGCAATCCTTCGATTGGTTATTTCCTATATATTTTGCATATTCAATCGTTACTTTACTAAAAAAAAATGATTTACTCGAAAAATAGATCGCTAGACCTATCTAAGGTTGCAGTTTTTGTATTAGGATCAATTATTGATATTGAGCGTAGGACGACTAAGTGACATAGCTCTAAGTCACTAATCTTTTCTTATACACATCCATACTTATATTATAAATGCGAAAGTCTGTCTGTTTGTCTGTCACGCTTTCACGGCTAATCTACCGATCCGATTTGGATGAAATTTAGAATGAAAATAGTATGAAACCCAGGGTCAAACATAGGCTACTTTATTTTTCAAAAATCCACCCCTGAGGGTTTCAATATAAGGAAATAATTATGTAGTTCACGCGGCGCGCTTGTTAACTGTAAACGCGGTGGTTGCGAATTCTATCCTCACTCAGCCTTACTTACTTATATTTAAATTATTTTAATTCCCCTACCCTCATAAAGCATAACGCGGCGTTAAGTTCCGCATCTCGTTTCGAACAAGGGCGGAAATCGTATCTTAACACTAGGTTCTTCATACCAAAAAATAAGACAAACAGCCATTAAAGCATTACAATCTGCCGTTTCATTCAATATAGCTGTATCTATAATTTAATGCTCTCTCATTATACACGTGTTTTCACACTTTTTTACATACCGCTAAGACGCGATTGTAAAACTGTTATTTAAGTAGACGCTTGTTTGGTGGTAAAAAATACAGTCGATTTTCTAACCTTTTTTGGTGAATTTGGCTGAAATTACTTGTCAAGATTTTAAGTTGTTTTAAATGGGAACACATGAGAAGTATTAGCTATCATATAAAAAAAGAATCATCAAAATTGATTCATTCAGTGAAAAGTTATGTGGAAAAAAAACAGAGTTGAATTGATTGTATAAACTTGGATTCGTAAGTGAAAAACCTTTCTAGTTTTTTTTTTATTTTAAGTAATATATAAATATATATTGTGGCCAGTAGTGGCACAAGCATGTGACTGTAAACGACTGGTTGTGGGTTCGATTCCCACTCGAGCGTTGCGTTAAGTTCCGCCACTTGACACGCAATGCCTCCAAATCCGGCGGAAAGTGAGGAACGGAGTGTCTTAACACTAGGTTCCTTCTGCCCACACTGCTATGTGCGGGATACAGCGTGAAGCTAAAAAAAAATATTATATAAATGTTACATTAGTATTCTAAAGCCTTCGTGGCGCAATGGGGCAGTCGTCTGACTGAGCGTTGTGGGTTCAATATCCACTTAGAGTAATGCTTGTAATCGAATCATTTTAATATCTCTACTATGCATGGTAAGATTATAATGTGGTCGAGTTCCGTCACTCCACCTCCAATGTCCGAATTTACATGGAAAGTAAAAGACAGAGTGTCTTGACACTAATCTCTCTCTGCCTAACTTGCAATGCAGGACATGCAGGGTCGATTACAGCATCACGATGTATTCTGACTATATTTCTTTACATTACGTAAAAACAAATCTCCATATAAAATCGTCTTTAAAAGGTTAACTGTACAATTTCTATATGACTTGCTCAATATCTCAGTATCATTCGATAAGGAGTAAGAGAAATTCACTAATGCGTTGATTTTGCAATTTCTATACATATAAGATACTTTTGTATAAATGTTACTTATGAAAGAATACTTATTGTATAGGCTTTTGAATATTATTAGAAAATAAATCTTGAAAATTGATGTGAAATAAATTTACTATTACCGTCTGTCTTAGCAGTATATGCCAGAAATAAACAGATGAAAGTTCTAGACAGGTCCAGACATTTTTAAGCCCTTACTAGCAACATATCTAATCTAATATTATATATGTGAACGTCTATCGGTCTGTCTGTTACGGTTTCACACTCATCCGTGCGATTTGAATGGTATTAGGAATTAAAATAATTAAAGACCTAGACTCAAACATAGGCTACCTCTAAAGGCCTGAAATGGGAAATTTATATGAAAAATAAAAGCCGAATAACTTAAACTAGAACGCAGGCCATTCAATATAAGAAAAAGCTAAAATTGTGTAGTAGAATAGTTATACCTACCTCTCGCATCTACTTTTACCGTATACAAATTAACTCTAAACCTCTATCGGGTAGGTTATTAAGTTGAAAATTATTTGTTTAATTTTAATAATTATCTTTGTTCTAGCACCTAAGATTAAAGTGCGGCGTTAAGTTCCGGCATAAAAAACCCAGTGTCTCAATTTTGGGTAGAAAGTGGAGAACGGAGTATCTTGACATTAGATTATGTCTGACTATCCTGTAATGAGAGCAAAAGTTTGAAGCAGTCTTTAATATTTTCTTCATATCTTGGTGAACAAGATAGCGCGGCGTTGAGTTCCGACACTCTTCCGAAATTTTGAATTTAAACGAATAATTAAGAACGGAGTGTCTAGACACTACCTACTAAAGAAACAAATCTTTTCCTACACACAATACATTTAAAAATAATAAATATTAAGCAAAGTTATATTATAAATAAAAATCTACAAAGTCATGTAATATAATTTATAATTGAACAAAAAAAAATGACAATTCCGCAAACGTTTACTAGAAGATAGGCTTTCTACGTCACTTAAAGTTTTTTACACCCTCCGAACGAGAAATGTGCGTGTGAAATGTATTACTATTGTACAAATACATTGGTTATTGTTATTATATTTTGTTAGTAAAAATGTTAATTTTTTTATCGATTTTAAAACAATATTTACTTCTATTCTAGTTGAGATGGTAGTGGGTTTAATTCCTTTGATGTATTTTTTTACTAAAAAATATTGTATTATTATATTGGGGTCAGTCGTGGCACAGTGGCACGAACGTGTGACTGTAAACGATTTGTTGTGGGTTCGATTCCCACTCGAGGAGTGGAAATATTTAATATTTCCATTTCCTTCGCTCTGGTTGTCATGTTCCGCCACTTAACCCGCAATTTCTCCGAATTCGGCGGAAAGTGGGGAACGGAGTGTCTTAAAACTAGGTTCCCTCTGCCTACCCTGCTGTGTGCGGGATACAGCGTGAAGCTAAAAAAAATATTGTCGTACTTAACATGACAGATTTTTGACTTTGACATTTGACTGACCTAAGTAAATACGTCTAAGAAAACGTCTATTTATTGGACTAAAACCGTAGAGCAGAGTGTTGTGTCACTAGTTTATTATTATTTACTTTGTGATTGCGAAAAAAATATAGTAGAAATTTTAACGGTAGTCATTTCTTTTGTATATAGAAAGCATTTCTTTTACCTTATTTTAGTTATTGCTATTTTTTTTAAATAATAATTGTTAAATTTTATTTATATTTCTTATAATTTAAATTAATATTAATTTTATAAACTATTTATTTATTCAAACCACTAATTTTATCACTAACACTAATAAACACTATCACACTATTTTACTCTATCACTATTGTTAAAAAAACGAAACTGTCACTTTAAGTTTAAAAATGGAACATTTTCAACTGTCAAATATATATTTTTTTAACCGCGCGTGCGTTTAAAGCAAAGGTCGCAGCTAGACTGCCTATCGCACAGATAACGTAAAGCCTTAATTGGTAACGCTACATTACATCGTTTTGCCTTGTATTGGATTTACATAATAATGAAAGTATGTATGTATGTATGTTTGTATATACGTATGGATGGATGTATGTGTGTATGTATGTATGTATGTATAAAATTAAATTAAATAAATTAAATAGCTTCACGCTATATCCCGCACACAGCAGGGTAGGCAGAGGGAACATAGTGTTAAGACACTCCGTTCCCCACTTTCCGCCGAATTCGGAGGCTTGCGTGTCACTTAACACGCGAGATTCCGAATTCGGCGGAAAGTGGGGAACGAAGTGTCTTAACACTAGGGTCCCTCTGCCTACCCTGCTGTGTGCGGGATATAGCGGAACTTAACGCCGCGCTTTACCTCGACACCAGAGCGAAGAAAATGGAAATATAATTTCCACTTTTCGAGTGGGAATCGAACCCACAACCAGTCGTTTACAGTCACACTCTTGTGCCACTGGGCCACGACTGGCCACAAGGTATGTATGTATGTATGTATGTATTCATGTATACATGTGTGTGTATGTATTGTATGTATTTCTATGTTCTGCAGATATTATTAAGTTATGAATAAAAACAGATTCGCAATGACGTTAGTGTAATCTCTTTACAATGCTTGTGTCACGTGTTGTTTTTAAGTGTAGAAAATGATTCTGTATAAATTCTTTAAATATATAGAATTCATGTTTTTTCACTCTTTTCGTATAGCAAGGTAGTCAAAGATAACCTAGTGTCAGGACTCTCCGTTCTCCACTGTCTATTTAATTTTCTGTAGTAACTTTAATAAACAATTGCTTATTTCTTAAATAGGCGTGAGTTGAAATCCTAATTTAAAGTAACCGTAGGGCAGTGGGGCAGAGTCTGGTTGTAAACTAAATAGGTTGTGAGTTCGATTCCCACTCAGGGGATAGATTATATTCTCCGTTCTGATACCTAAGACAAAGCGTGACGTTGAGTTCCACCACTCAACATCTAATGTTCCAATTTCAAATGGTACCTGCCACTAGGTTCCCTATTATGTGGGTTTCCCTGTTATGCGGGAAGACAACACGTTTTTTTGTCATTTTTTTTTAGCTTCACGCTGTATCCCGCGCACAGCAGAGTAGGCAGAGGGAACCTAGGGTAAAACACTCCGTTCCACTCTTATCACCAAATTCGGAGGCATTGCGTATTAAGCAGCGGAACTAACGCCGCGCTTTGCTTGGAAATATTAAATATTTCCACTTGTCGAGTGGAAATCGAACCCACAACCAGGCCCCTCTAGCCCTTTTCGTCAAATTCAGCTAATTATTATAAATTATCGTTATATAATTAATCATGTAATTTTATATACATTTTAACTACTTTAAAACTGAATGCAGAAACTCACTTATATAATAGAAGTATTTTGTTTATTAAACAAATTTCGTAAAACCTATATAGTTTGATATCGAACCCGTCTCCAATTAGTTATTGCCACTGAGCTACATGTAGGTTATATCGATCTATACAGTGCGTGTCGATTTTCTAATGCTATTAGTATATGAACCGCGACTTATTGACCTCCGCTGACTTTCACCTTTGTGTACTTGCTGTATGTTTTATTCGTTAAGACTTTTAAAATGACCTAGACTGAGGATTTACATAGGAGTAAGGTTTTTTAAATATTCAATTAGCTATATCTATCTATCAATCAATATAAGATAATCTGTTCTATCATAAAAAGTGACTTAAGTACTCCTCGCTAATTTTTTTTAGAAAAGTTTCTTTTTTTTTTTAGCTTCTCGCTGTATCCCTTGCGGGGTAGTCAGAGAGAACGGAGCGCCAAACGCTACAGTCCCTGCATACTTCTTTCGCCTCGTCCACTGTCATCAACCTCTTCATACACGCCCTCCGGGGGTCCTCATGCTTTTTACGTGACCTTCCTCCAGTATCGTCGATACTGTGTTTTCGAAGGTCAACCGAGGTCTCCCCCTGCCTCTCTTACCACTCACCTTTGCTTCATAATTCGAAAAGTTTTTGAGTTTATTAACACTTTTTCATTAGCTCTCAACCCCCAGCGCCTGTCTATCAATTCAGCAGGGAAGACAGAGGGAACCTAGTATTAAGACTCTCCGTTTCCCACTTTCCACCGATATCTGAACCAGCCTGATGAAACTGAAAATTGTGTCTGATCTAGGTACTTCTTATTTTTTTCGTAAAGTTCAAAAGTTTATTAACATCAATGTACCAATTATTTCAATACAAGAAAATTCATTCTATTATTTTTTGATATAAAAAATGCGTTTGTAAACTGACTTATACCTTGCAGATAATTATTCAAAAAAGTAGTGTGTAAATTTTTTAAATACGCTTTGTCTCTTTATATATAATTATAATTTGAACATATTTATTTATTATATAAAAAGGACAAGGGCTTTATATAAATTTGAACATATTTTTTTTTTATATAAAAAGGACAAGGCAAACGAGCGTTCGGGTCACCTGGTGTTAGGTGAACACCGTCGCCCACGACCCCGTGTAACACCAGAGGAGCTACAGGGACGTTGCCGGCCTTTAAGGTGGATACAACATATGCCCGATTCCACTAACAATGCAATATTTTTAGAGCCAATATGAAATCAAATGTGATTTCACATATCAAGATTCCGCGCTTGTTCATACCATGCCTTAAATATTTACCAAGATGACCAGGAAAACGAGAAAATAATTTTAAATGTACCTATTTCTTAAAGTTACTTTTTTACTAACTTATTTTTATCATTTCTCTTAATAAGAATAAGACAACATACAATGTCTGTATAGAAAAATAGATGTGACATTTCGTGTTAATAACAATTAAAAAAACATATAATAGGCTGATGAATTTCAAAATTTCTCACAGACGTAAATTAGCTTTTAATTGTCGTAAAGCGGCATAAGACAATTTTAGTTTTACATGTATACAGCGCCATCTATTAGTAGTAGCAAAAACTAATTAAAATACGCTTTAATTATTAGTGCTACTGAACAATCATAGATGTCGCTAGTATTACATAAAATAGAATATGTGTTGATTCTATACAAGTCAAAAAAATATATATAAAACCGAGGCAAAGCGCGGCGTTAGGTTCCGTCACTTATCACGCAATGCCTCCAGATTTTGAGAGAAAAGGGGAAAAGGAGTGTTTTAACACTGGGTTCCCTCTGCTGTGAAGCTAAAAAGAAAATAAAAAATTTAAACAAAATTATGAATATACATACGTTATCAGCCTTATCAGTGGGAGGTGATGCTGGGGGACTGCGAGGGAGACCGTCATCTTCATCTTCGTCGCTGTCTCCTCTCCCACGCCGCCTTACTGCCGCTACTAACTCCGCCTGATGGTCAAAATATATAGATTTATTAGTTAAATTATAATAACATTATGATCATGTATGTATGTATATTATATGATTGTAAGTGGCCAGTCGTGGCCCAGTGGCACAAGCGTGTGACTGTAAACGACTGGTTGTGGGTTCGATTCCCACTCGAGGAGTGGAAATTATATTTCCATTTTCTTCGCTCTGGTGTCGAGGTAAAGCGCGGCGTTAAGTTCCGCCACTTAACACGAAAGCCTCCGAATTCGGCGGAAAGTGGGGAACGGAGTGTCTTAACACTAGGTTCCCTCTGCCTACCCTGCTGTGTGCGGGATATAGCGTGAAGCTATTTAATTTTTTTTTTTTAATGATTGTAAGTATGTTTATTATAGTCTCTTGCACTGTTTTCCGCCAACCTAAATCTCTGTTAATAAATACACTATCAATAAAATGTTGCCTGTAAGAGATCACTCCCAGTGATAAGGCCGCCTTTGCACTAATTTATTTTGAATATACTTGTCAAACCATTCTGTATTTTTTTGTGCAATAAAGAGTTTTTATTATTATTATCTTTAGATCAATATATGTATATTAAATTAAATTAAAATTAAATAGCTTCACGCTATATCCCACACACAGCAGAGTAGGCAGAGGGAACCTAGTGTTAAGACACTCCGTTCCCCACTTTCCGCCGAATTCGGAGGCTTTGCGTGTTAAGTGGCGGAACTTAACGCCGCGCTTTACCTCGACACCAGAGCGAAGAAAATGGAAATATAATTTCCACTCCTCGAGTGGGAATCGAACCCACAAACCAGTCGTTTACAGTCACACTCTTGTGCCACTGGGCCACGACTGGACATATATGTATATGTTGTTTAATATTCTATTAACTAGAATGCATCGTGGGTCATCGTCTGAGTGGAAACGCGTTTAGTTATAAGTTCAATTCCCACTTGAGATAATGAATATATTTATATTATTTTAATGTCTCCGCTTAGGTACGACAAAATGCGGCGCTGAGTGCGAACAGAAAATAGAGAACGGAGTGTCTCGACACTAAATTCATTTTATCTTATTTGTTTGTTACTGTAATTTCTTCTTATGTTGTATTTAACATTTACAAAATTATTTAACATTTACATGAAAATGATATTTTAATGAAGTATTTTTACTAACAAATTTAATATAACAAATTATCGTTCAATTACACTTACACTTATTAAAAACACTTTGAAGTGTATGCAAATAACAAAGCAAGTGCAATCAAAGTCTAAACATTATACAAATTGTGTCAATGAAGGGATGCGATAAGGCTATCGCTTCCGTCCGTTGAAACTTGAAACGCCTTAAAAACTACATTTATATAGAAATTTCATATAAATTGCTTTATATTTTCCGATTTATGGGATATTTAATAGAAATATTAAAAAAATAAAACTAAAATATTAAAAAGTTAGTTTTTTCCGTATAGAAGGATAGACAGAGAAAAGCTAGTGTCCAGACACTCCGTTCTTCGCATTCTGTCTAAAATCGAGACATTGCGATTTGAGGCGGAACTCAACGCTGCGCTGTCCTGTCTTAAGTACCAGAGTGAAGAAATTAAAGTAATTTAGATGTAATCAAAGTAAGGGGAATCGAACCCACAACCAATCGCATTTACAGTCTAACACTGCGCCAATACGCCTAGAGGGCATCATTGCTTTGAGTACAGTAGTACCTACTCTCTTTGATGTTTCTAATCAATCTTCTTTACCAGAGGTGCAGTTAAACATATTTCAACAGCACTACAACAACATTACAGGCAACGCGTATTGTGTTATTGGCAACGGATCTACCAGTCATATGGTATATACGAGTACATAATGAAGTAAACATTTCAAGAAACTATTCGATTAGTTGACTAAAATATTACTAATATTTTTTTTAGCTTCACGCTGTATCCCGCACGCAGCGGGGTAGGCAGAGGGAACCTAGTGTTAAGACACTCCGTTCCCCACTTTCCACCTAATTCGGAGGCGTTGCATATTAAGTGGCGGAACTTAACGCCGCGGTTTTACCTCTGATACCAAATGGAGTGAAAATATTAAATATTTCCACTCCTCGAGTGGGAATCGAACCCACAACCAGTCGTTTACAGTCACACGTTCGTGCCACTGCGCCACGACTGGCCCCTACTACTAATATTATTTTCCCCAAAACATTTTTAAAAAACATAAATTAAAATTTTATTTTAATAACATTATGCTATACAAATAGTTGACTCATTGTTAATGGAATTTGTTAATCATTATAATATTTAGTTAAAACACATTTGAAAATAAGAACGTATTTAAATATCCTGTTATTGTTATATTGTTCGCTTGTTTCCTTTAATTTATGTCTGGAAGTAGGAAAATTGATGTGAACTGAATCCTTTTAGTACTTGTCAGTTGCAATTTGTCACTTATATATTATACTAGCGACCCGCTCGCGGCTTTGCCGCGTGAACTACATAACTGCTTTGTTATATTGCAACCCTCGAGGGTGGGTTTGTGAAAAATAAAGTAGCCTATTTTTAAGCTTAGATTATCAAATATATTTATGTCAAAATTCATTATAATCGGTCAAGCGGTTTAGATTTTCATATAAACTTTCATCCCCTATTTCAACCCTTTAGCGGTTGATTTTTGAAAAAATAAGTAGCCTATATTAGACCCAGTAACTTTTACTACTTTCATTCTAAATTTCATCCAAGTCGGACTGGTAGATTAGCCGTGAAAGCGTGACAGACAAACACACAGACTTTCGCATTTATAATATAAGTATGGATACTAGCGACCCGCTCGCGGCTTTGCCTGCGTTCATTATTTTACAGCATTTTTGACGAATAAAGTTAACTTATTTATTTAAGAACTGTTTGAAATATTATAAACAATAAGTTTTAAGGGAAGATAAAAATACAATAGTCAAAACGACATTGTAATTGGTTAAGCTGTGACAGAAGCTAGTGTGCAACAACAAAAAGAAACACAGAAAAGAAAATTAGAAATCATTGGTTTAGATTAATGCTCTCAATTATATTTTTGTCCATTATCTACCATGTTCAAAAAGCGATCAGCTACATTTTTATTATATGTGCAGGTATATCAGAGCGGCAACCTGCTTTTGAAATCAGCCAATTATTTGTTTTTTCTACTTGTTTTTATATAAAACACAAGTAGTTGCCTGTTAGTTTACATGTGTAGTAGAGGAGATAGCTACTGAGAAAAGTAAAGAGAGAGAGAGAGAGAGAAAAACAGATTATTTTAATACTAAGCCCCCTAAAATACGTATATAGATATATAAGAATGCTTTAACATTTGACAATGACATTTAACATTGATATTCTGTGGCAATGTGTAGGGTAGAGGGAGCCACTAGAGCGGTGAATAAGAAAAGGTTTTAGTAATTTCGTTTAATAATTTAAATAATTAAACTCATTATTAAAAGTTGCTGTAAAACTAAGATTCTGGTGTTTGAAAGAGATGAAGAAAGAACGGAATGCAAGATTATGGTTAACAGAAAGAAACTAGAACAAGTGAATGAGGTGGTATATCTGGGAAGTATGTTTAGCAGAGATGGAAGATATGATATGGATGTTGAAAGGCGTATTGCTGCCGGTAACAGCGTTAACGGTGCCCTCGCTGCGTTGATGCGACGGCGGAACGTGAGCATACACTGCACGCCGCACGTTTAGCTGTGCACAATGCTGTGCTGGTACCGACGCTGCTATACGGCAGCGAAACGTGGGTATTGCAGAAGAAGAATGAAAGAAAGATGAATGCTGTGGAGATGAGATCTCTTCGAAAGATGTGCGGAGTCAGCTTAGCTGACCGAATCCGCAATGAAGAGATACACAGAATGGCAGGTATTAGCGAGAACGTCATAGTAAGAATGAAGAAGGGCGTGCTCAGGTGGTTTGGGCACGTCGAGAGGATGAGTGATGAAAGAATGGTAAGAAAGATTTATGAAGCAAAGGTGAGTGGTAAGAGAGGCAGGGGGAGACCTCGGTTGACCTTCGAAAACACAGTATCGACGATACTAGAGGAAGGTCACGTAAAAAGCATGAGGACCCCCCGGAGGGCGTGTATGAAGAGGTTGATGACTGTGGACGAGGCGAAAGAAGTATGCAGGGACCGTAGCGTTTGGCGCTCCGTTCTCTCTCTCTACCCCGCAAGGGATACAATAAATAAAAAAAAAAAAAAAAAGTAGTGTTTGTATAAATGATACATGGTAAAGAACAGTGTAAAATACACACAAGGAGAGCATGAACTAAATGTTCATTCTTTTTTCTTTTTGGACTACTAACTATTTCATTAGATTATGTTTTTGTTTGTACAATAAATTGTATTTAATAAATAAACTCTTCTCCATTTAGACCCAGAGGTTCCCAACCTTTTTGATCAAGGACCACTTTTTCATTATTCTTGCTAGCAGGGACCATTATGTATGTAATCCTTACAGTTTCTGTCATTTTGTAGTTCGATGAGTTGTATAACTTTGGCTAGAGCAGGGTACATACTTGATAAATTTAAAATCGTTTGCGGACCACTGGTTGAGAACCAGTGATTTAGAGGAATGACATTGTTTTTATTGCTAAAAAGAAAAAATCTAATCTTATATATAAAAAAAAACATTTATTGATTTACGTCTTTTTTTTATGGAATGAAGGAGGCAAACGAGCTGAAGGCCCACCTGATCTTAAGTGGTTACCTTCGCCCATAGACATCCACAACAATCAAGTTATGGATGCGTTGCCAGCCTTGGGAATGTAGGACAGAAGGAGGGAGGAAGGATGTGAATGGTGGGAATAGTGAGAGCTGGCTTACATGTCATCGAACCGGAACACATCACCAAATATTTGGCGGTTCGTCTTTGACATGATAGTGGTCGCGAGCCAGTCGGAGAACGAATCTCCTACCACTAAACTACTGGCTTACCCGCCTTTTACGGGACGCTACCCAGCAGGGGGGGGAATTGTATTCTTAACCCGTCCCCCCACGGGAAAAGACGTTCAGGATATAACGAAACTTTGCATGAAAAGTAGTGTAATATACATATATAGCATACCCATAGCCGTCCAAGCTTCGATTCCGACACCCAAAGAAACCTCCTCTTCCATTGACTCATAACAACGGCACTTCACAATCATTAACACAATTAACAATTAACACATTCTTTCTAAATAATAATAACACTTTACTTTGTTCCAAAAACCACTTTTGTAATTTGGATTTTCTACATAAGTGTGTGTAGGATTACACTTTTGTATTCACTTTGCACTTTTAAAAAATATATATTATTATACTTCATCTATCGATATAGTTTAACTTGACATTGGTTGACTGTGTAAAATAATGACAAATTAAAAAAAAACTACCTTTAATCTAAATTCCTTAAGAATTTGATCATGAAATTGAAATTATTATTTCAAATTATTAAGAATTTAATTAAAGTTAAAATCTTATTCATTGTTATTGTGGCCAGTCGTCGCCCAGTGGCACAAGCGTGTGTGACTGTAAAGGACTAGTTGTGGGTTCGATTCCCACTCGAGAAGAAATATTTAATATGTCCATTTTCCTCGCTCTGGTGTCGAGGTAAAGGGCGGCGTTATGTTCCGCCACTTAACACGCAATACCTTCGAATTCGGCGGAAAGTGGGGAACGGAGTGTCTTAACACTAGGTTACCTCTGCCTACGATGTCGTGTGCGGGATACAGCGTGAAGCTAAAAAAAATTAAAAAAATCTTATTAAAATCGAACCCACTACTATCCCACTGCACCACGTTGCACTTAATTATAATATATATTTCTAATAACTCTATAAATAGTATGGGAATACTTAAACGTCTAAATAAATGGATGACACAATAACAACTAATTGTAAGCCGCACTGAGTCAATGTTAACAGAGAACGTAAATAGTGAATAATGCTGATATCGGAATTGTTTATTGGAAATATGTTCCTTCTAATCATTTTGAAGTCATATGGGATTGTAACCATGGTTGGTTGTGGGTTCGATTTCCGCGTTTAGTAATGATTATATTTAAAAAATATTCTTAATTCTTGGCTCTGGTACGTAATATAAAGCGCGGCGTTGAGCTTTGGCACTTAACACGCATTGTTTTGATTTTTTTTTAGCTTCACGCTGTATCCCGCACACAGCAGGGTAGGCAGAGAGAACCTAGTGTTAAGACACTCCGTTCCCCACTTCCGCCGAATTCAGTCGTGGCCCAGTGGCACAAGCGTGTGACTGTAAACGACTGGTTGTGGGTTCGATTCCTACTCGAGGAGTGGAAATTTTTAATATTTCCATTTTCTTCGCTCTGGTGTCGAGGTAAAGCGCGGCGTTAAGTTCCGCCACTTAACACGCAATGCCTCCGAATTCGGTGGAAAGTGGGGAACGGAGTGTTTTAACACTAAGTTCCCTCTGTTTACCCTGCTGTGTACGGCTGCATCCCGCAAGCTATAAAAAAAAATACTTTTACGACGTTTACGATAGTAATAGGTTCAAGTTTGATTTTTTTAGTACTTTATTTTTCAATTCTTCAAATATATGAATATTTAGAAGCACCTTTTACTATTGCAGATAGAATTTATGGTTCAACATTCTTTATTGCTACTGGATTTCACGGATTACATGGAATTTAGCGAAAAGTGAGAAACACTAAGTTTAACACTAAGTTCCCTCTGCTTACCCTGCTGTGTGCGAGATACAGCGTGAACCGAAAAAAAAGTCATGACTTGTTCAGAAAAGTGTTTGATCACAAAGTATAAACACGAGAGTGGTTTTGGGTTACAACATATAAAGTCTTGATTTCGGTATATGAAGCCGAGAACAGGTATAAAATTTTTAAAAAAGTGTTTCCTTAATTTATAAATGTAATGAAAGGTTTATGCTATATTCCGAGTCCGGCATGGATTTTCAATGCGATTCCGACACATTGTCTATTAATTTGCGTAGCTAAACGCGCGCTTTATCTTACTAAAACGCAAAATTGTAATTAACTTCAATATAATCGTTACCCTAGAAGAAATCAAACCCGCAACCATTCGCACATACAGCCAGACGCTCCCACTACACTCCTACCATACTATCTACCCAATCAATCTACTTTACACAGAAAAATTATAAAGAAACTCTTAGCTAACGAACGAATTATAAATAGAGGTTAGCTATACATGTATTTAGTTACTCGTAGTCGTGAAATCATAACATTTTCAATATTACAGCACACAATGGTTATCAGATGTCTATTGTCTCGATGAAAGCCTTCGCACGGTGCAAGCACTTTACATAAATTGTATATAATAATATATTTATGTAATATGTTTTTTATTATGAACATGACATGAGACGATTGTGGCACAGTGGGATTGGGTCTGAATGTAAAAGCTAGAGGTTTTGGGTTCAATTCTGACTTGGGGTTTGTATGTAAATTATTTTTATTGGTACCTAAGATAAAGCGCGGCGTTGAGGTTCACCCCCGAACAAGCATTGTCTCGAATTGAGGTGGAAAGAGAACGGAATGTTTAGATACGAGGGTCTCCTTCCATATTATCCTATAGAAAAAAACACTTGAAGCTAAAGAAATGAACATGACATAAACTGAAATTGAATGTAAACAAATAGGGTCGTCTTAAATTGAATATAATAAAATTAGGTCTAAAATAGAAACACGCACTCTCGTTATTTTCTTGTAATCTAGTCATTTTTGGGCTCTAGGACTTAAATTATTATACTGTCATCGGAATCCGGACACAGGTGTTTCGAACAAATAGAACAATTAGTGGGCCATAATAATATTGCCAGATTTTATTTCAATACCTAAGAAATACAGTTCTCTCCACCTAATTTAAGCCATTACATGTTGAGTAAAGTAACAGATCTTAACGCCGCGTTTTGCCTTACCAAAGGAGAAAAACGAAAATAGTTTAAATATAATCATTTTCCATTTGGGAATCGAACCCACAACCAACCAACATTTACATTCAAACACTACCAATGCACTACAATGCTCTCAACCAAATTATAATTAGTTTCACGCTATATCCTGCACACAGCAGGGTAGGCAGAGAGAATCCGTTCGCCTCTTTCCGCCGAATTCGTAGGCACTGCGTGTTAAGTGGCGGAACTTAACGCCGCACTTTGCTTCAACACCAAGAAAATGGAAACATTAAATATTTCCACTCCTCGAGTGGGAATCGAACCCACAACCAGTCACTTTACAGTCGCACCTTGTGCCTCTGCGCGACGACTGGCTGAAATTATAATTAAATTAAAATAATAACAATAACTATTTCAAATCCAGCACGAACTCACAAAAAGTGTGTGACACACAAAATTTAACGACAAAACAAAACAAAGATCAAACTGATTATTTAGTTATACGTAACTAACGTGACTTAATAGTGTTTCGACACAGCGAATGTAGGCGGATGGCTTCTTGTGAAACTCGCGGGCTAATCCAAATATATACATATGTATGAAGAATAATATAATAGTATAGAGGATATTATAGTATAGAAGAACCAGCGCAAGAAACTCAGCGGGACTGTCCGAATGAAATCGTGACATTGCGCGTTAAGTGATGTAACTCAACGCCGGGCTTTGTCTTAAATATGAAAGGCGACAAATGAAAATAATTTAAATAGTATAAGGAGTGAGAATCAAACCCACAACTGTCGTGTTAGACGCTGTCACACTGCACCACGATGGCCAGCGTTCTTGTAATGCAAAACATGACGTTGAGTTCCGAATTTCAACATGTCGCGAATTCCAGTGGAAATTGTAAAATCGAGTGTCTTGGCACTAGATTCTCTCTGCCTACCTCGATATACATAAATACTCTTTTCCTACACATCGCTTTCCAAACTGTCAACCTTCTTTACTTGATTTAATGCTAGTTTCGTCTACTGATAGAGTCTTAACACATGGGCAAATGGGGGGCTGACGCTTTTTCGTATCACGATCTGATTTACCTATCGTACAAAATTCGACCTCCTAAAAAAAAGCCAACTGTCGTGATGCGAAGAAGTTTTAAGAACTTCAATAATGAAAAATGTATGCAGGATTTGAACCTGATACCTTGGGATACGGTCTTAAATGCCCCGACAATTGACGATAAAATTAGTATCTTTAATTCACTTTTGATAAACCTTTTTGACGTGCATGCTCCTCTTCGACCTATTAAACTTAAACATCTCCCCGCTCCTTGGCTCACAGATGATATAAAGGCTATCATGTCAAGAAGGAATAGGGCCAAATCTAACTACAAAATACGTCCTACAGCTGAAAACTTGAACAAATACAAAAAACTACGGAAACGATGTAGCAAAATCTGTAGAGACGCTCAGCGCAAACATATTCACGAATCTGTTAGTAATAACAGCCCTGCTAAGGTATGGAAGTTTCTCGATACCTTGGGCATTGGACGACAACGTAAAGATATTCTCAATAACGACAGAACAGATCTTAATGAACTTAACGAGCATTTCACAACTGTTAATCTCTTAAGCCAAAGTATTAAAGCAAGTACTCTTTTATCACTCTCCTCAATACCTTATTCTCCTTTAACACCTTTTAGTTTCCATTCCGTCACAGTTAACGAAGTTAGTAAACATATACGTGCTATAAAGTCGGACGCAATTGGCACTGATGGCGTGAGTCGTAAGATGGTTCTCCTGACATTGGATGTTGTGCTTCCTGTGCTTTGTCATATCCTTAACCACTCTCTCTCTACCAACACCTTCCCTATGTCTTGGAGATCTGCTTATGTTATCCCCATCCCTAAAACTACCAATCCTACATCCTTTACGCACTATAGGCCAATTTCCATACTTCCCTTCCTGTCCAAAGTACTCGAGAGAATTGTACATCAGCAGCTTTCTTCATATCTTTCAAAAAACAATATTTTATCTCCATTCCAATCTGGCTATCGACCTGGACACAGCACAGTCACCGCACTCAATAAAGTTTGTGAGGATATTAGAAGTGGTATAGATAATCAGGATGTCACAATACTGGCATTATTAGATTTCTCGAACGCTTTTAATACCATTGACATTGACATACTTTTGGCAGTACTCAAATCCATTAATATATCCTCAAACACTACTGAATGGTTTTGTTCTTACCTGACTGAACGTAAACAATGCATACGAATCAATCACAAGCAATCCGCATACTGTCACTAAAGTGCTGGGGTACCACAAGACGGTGTACTCTCTCCGTTACTTTTTTCCATCTTTATTAACTCCATTACATCTTCACTGTCCTTGTCCTATCACCTTTATGCTGACGACTTGCAGATTTATACGACTACGCCGGTTGATGATGTTGCTAACGCTATAGAGCGAGTCAATTTCAATTTAAATATTATTAATACCTGGAGCAAATCTTGTGGCCTGTCGATTAATCCCAACAAGTCTCAGCTGTGCATCATTGGTAGCTCAAAGCAACTCTCCAAGGTCAACTGCTCTCTTCTTCCCCCCATAGTGCTTGATGATTGCAAGATGGAATACAGTTCTACTGTGAGGAATCTGGGTCTCAGGATGGATAGTCCGATGACATGCGCTCCTCATATAGCCGAGTTAAGCCGAAAGATTTTTTTTGCTATCGGGAGGGTGAAGAGATGGAAAAACCTATTACCACTCAAAACCAAAATATCCTTGGCGCAGTCTCTTCTTTTGCCTATACTCGACTATGCTGATTCCTGTTACCTGGATTTGTCACAGCAACTGCTGAATAAACTCGACCGCCTCCAAAACTTAATAATTAGATTTATATACGGCTTAAAGAAGTACGATCATATTACCCAATATCGTGTTCAATTAAAGTGGCTGACTATTAAACATCGACGCAATTATCATGCACTTACCCTCTTATACTCTATCCTATACATACCTTCAACTCCATCATATCTCAAAGAGAGATTTTCTTTCCTCGGTTCCCATTCCCAATCTCTCAACCTCCGCTCTAAATATGACAATGTTCTGGAAGTACCGCTATGCCGTACCAAGTGCTATAGCGAATCATTCACTGTCAAGACAGTAAAGTTATGGAACGAACTACCTCGCAGAGTTAGACAGTCACCATCACTCAATATATTCAAGGATCGTCTTAAAAAATATTATCTAACTTTATAATTAATCCGTTCTCCATGTTATTTCATCTGTACATGACCGACGTATTTATTTCAGTATGTATGTATCTATTTATGTATATTTATATATATATTTATGTATGTATATATGTATGTTTATTCGTTTATGTTTGTATATGTATGTATATAAGTATATACACATGTATTGTTGTAAAATTACTTCTTGCACTGTCCGCCATTCTCTTTTATACTTGTATCTACTTTAAGAAAAGGTTGCCTGTAAGAAATCACTTACAGTGATAAGGCCGCCTTTGCACTAATATGTACAAGATTTCTTTATCAGTTAATATTTACTATTTTTTGTGTTGTGCAATAAAGATTATTCATTCATTCATTCATTCTTTTTTATTTTCATTTATTCGGAGGCGTTGCGTGTTAAGTGTCGGCACTTAGCGCCGCGCTTGGCCTCGATACCAGATCGAAGAAAATTGAAATATTAAATAATTTCCACTCCCCGAGTGGGAATCGAACCCACATCCAGTCCACTTTACAGTCACACTGTGTGTCTCTGCGCCACGACTGGCCACACAGTACATAACTATTAGGCATTTAACCATCAGTTACCGTTAAACAAAGGAATCAGTTAAACAAAGAACTTAACCAATAACTTCTCATAAAGTATGACTAAAAATTAAATTGAAAAATAAAACCATTTCATGTTAATTGCGAAAAATTTTAACTTGTCTGAGTTCACACATCCTGACTCACTGATTGGTGACTTGCCGTTTAGCTTTTGCATCACCAGTTGTTAAGTTAAAATTTTGTAGTAATTTACGACTTTTATTAAAATTTATCTAAATATATAGAAAGATAATAGAGAACGGAGTGTTTCGACACTAAAAAAATGCAAAAAAAAGAATTTGAAAAAATATATAATAGGTGGAGTGTCTAAGTAGAACGCCAATGCGTCAAATTACGACATACAAAATCGAATGACCGACAATAGTCTTGGGTTTGTAAAAACGTAATTTACCTAAATAGTTTACACTGGTTTTAAGTAACTGTGGCAGTTATAATTTACTTTCTTTATTAATGTATTAGTATTTAAAAAATGATACTTTGTAAATCAAGAAAAGCGTAACATTTTTAAGCTACTTAAGTAGCTTAAAAATGTTAGGTAGAATCCTATAGTAAAACACTCTATTCTTCACTTTCCGCTTTAAGTTAAGATATTATGCAATTTGCTAGGCGAGATAATTAAAATAATTTGAATAAAATCATTCCCGCCAGAGAACATTGGACTCATAACCAATCTTCAACATTTAAGCGGTGTCCAACTACCCTTTGTATTAAGAATATCTTTATAATTTTGTATTTTATAGATTTTGTATACAAAGTCACATTTACTGAGTTTTTTGTTTGTGGCTACACGTCTTTTCCCATACATCAGGGAGAGAACCTAATATTGAGATCTCTCTACGTTCTCTAGACAGTTTTCTTCCATTTGAACTCAACATCGCACTTTGTATCACAACAGACAAATAAAAAAATAATTCATATATAATTATTCCCCCGAGCGGGAATCGAACCCACCAATTGCATTTACATTTGCTTTCCCACTGCACCACGATGGAATTTAATCTGAGTAATTCTGATTAAATTCTGCATAACGGTTAATAAAAATTTCAAAAATCCAGGCCGGTATGCCATACACGTTATACATCCGATATTAACAAAGTGGTAGGGCCTTATACTTGGAAAAAAAGGGAAGAAGAGTCTGTCCTGCCTTATTAAAATAAACAAGTAGTGATTATATACCTCTTATATTCTATTAATTCTTGAGATAATTTAAAAGATGGTAAAACAGTTTTTGTGTGTATATAATAACTGTTAAATAATTATAATATTAGTACGACAGAGTATTAACGATATAGATAGTTAATGTCTTGCAATTTCTTCATCGTGTATCGAATGTGTTTAGGAGAACGGAGTGTATTGACACTAAGTCAAGGAAAAAATATGAAGCTACAATAGTTTTTTGAAATAATTGATATTTTAGTATAATAAAGCTTAACTTAATTTTTTTAGTTTTCAATATATAGCATGTTTAACATACAGGTAAAATGTTAGTATTGGCGGTGTTACAGGAAAAATATCAATGGCTAGGAAAGTCGTTATGTTGAGAACAACCGGCAAGAAAATTAAAGATTTTTTGCAAATATAATTTTGATGGATTTACAAGTCGATATTCGTTATTAGCTATTAAGGTCATTGTAATTCAGTGGAACGGTGTGTGACTATAAACGCGATGATTGTGGATTCCAATCCCACTCGGGGAAAGGACTAAATTGTTTTGAATCCTACGTTCTAACACCTACCATAAAGAGGAGTCATACGACAAGTTCTGTCCCTTCTTTTTTTTTATAGAATGAAGGAGGCAAACGAGCAGAAGGCCCACCTGGTGTTGAGAGGTTACCTTCGCCCATAGACATCCACAACATTAGAGTTATGGATGCGTTGCCAGCCTCTGGGATGTAGGACACAAGGAGGGAGGAAGGATGGGAATGGTGGGAATAGAGAGAGCTGGCTTACATGCCAACCGCAACGTCTCAAAATTGAATTGAAAGTGAAGGACGGAGTGTTTTGACACTTGGTTCCCTCTACATTTAA
Source organism: Dryas iulia moderata (assembly GCA_019049465.1). NCBI lineage: Eukaryota > Metazoa > Arthropoda > Insecta > Lepidoptera > Nymphalidae > Dryas > Dryas iulia. The sequence continues at coordinate 4,194,111 of CM032440.1, forward strand.
CACTTTTACTACTACTACAGTATTTTTAACTAAGAAGTACATATACTATTCTATTCTAGACTTTTTACATGACTTGTTAGCATTTGACAACATTCTGCAAAGTATCAAGTAGGCGTTCTATATAGACATTGTATAAGCGACCGGTTTGCAAAACTAAATACTAACGAGATATACTGTGCTCACGAATATATTACAACTGATATCATTTCCTATAATATTAATTTAATAAGATATTCAGGTTTTGCGATTATTATAATATATATTAAGTTACACTTATTAAGCAGATTGGGGGCCAGTCGTGGCGCAGTAGCACAAGCGTGTGACTGTAAGCGGCTGGTTGTGGGTTCGATTCCCACTCGAGAAGTGGAAATATTTAATATTTCTATTTTCTTCGCTCTGATGTCGAGGTAAAGCGCGGCGTTAAGTTCCGCCACTTAACACGCAATGCCTCCGAATTTGGTGGAAAGTGGGGAACGGAGTGTCTTAACACTAGGTTCCCTCTGCCTACCCTGCTGTGTGCAGGATACAGCGTGAAGCTAAGTTTTTTCTACAGGTAGATAGATATTGGAAGCATATTATGGAATTTCTCATTATGCCAAGCCTTCCGAGAAAATATGCGATGGTCCGTGGAGACCGGAGCGTTGTATTATTATTTATAACGTAATATGAATAATGCAAATGTACCATTTTAATATATATTTTTTGTTATATTTTAATACTGCAATGCGTATAATATTTTAGGTTTCTATATATGGACTATAAATAACTATAAACGGTCCTATATATGGACTATAATCTATTACGATAAAGTGGATTTATTTGTTATTTTGCTTCTTATAACAGAGCGGTCACTATATTTCGTCTATTATACCAAAAGATAACAGAGGATAAAGGTAATTTAACTTTATGACTCAGATTTAAGTCATAAAGTTAAATCACCCAAAGCTGAAATCGAACCTACGACCAGCAAATACGTCACAATGAGGTATCATCTATCATTTAATTAAAGCTGTCAATTGGATGCGCAAATGAATGAAAAGGTCCATTAATTAATTCGTTAAAGCTTGAGAGAAGAGAGAAAGAAATATCCACGTTCCGTCTAAAAATCTAGAACATTGCTGAGCGTTATACCGGGGTGGAGAGATAGAAATAATTTAACGTAGTGAGAAGATAGTTTTTAGCTTCACGCTGTATCCCGCACTCCGTGCCTCACGTTCCGCCGAATTCTGAAGGCATAACGTGTTAAGTGGCGGAACGGAACGCCGTGCTTTGTCTCGACACCAGTACGAAGAAAATGAAATATTAAATATTTCAATCCCTCCAGTGGAAATCGAACTACTACCACACTTTGTGTCCCTGCATCACGACCGGCCTCAATGAAAATTTAAAAAATTGTAAATCAAATTTTAAAAATTCTTTAATAATAAAGTCAGTATTCGTTAAAACACTATATAGTGACTGACATAATTCAATACATCACAAATTTTAATATTCTATGATGCAGTATTACCAGAGAAGAGGGTAAAGCTAAAAGCTTTTTATCAAAAGCTATCAGAAATGACATCATTTTAAGTGTTAAATCTAAAATAATCTATAGTTATAATAAAACAGTAAAGTTATAAAAGCAGTAATAGAGTATGATGTACAATTTTCAGTCATGGCGCCAGTCGTGGCGCAGTGGCACGAACGTGTGATTGTAAACGACTGGTTGTGGGTTCGATTCCCATTTGAGGAGTGGAAATATTTAATATTTTTATTTCGCTCTGGTATCAGAGGCAAAGCGCGGCGTTAAGTTCCGCCACTTAACATGAAATGCCTCCGAATTCGGGGGAAAGTGGGGAACGGAGTGTCTTAACACTAGGTTCCCTCTGCCTACCCTGCTGTGTACGGGATACAGTGTGAAGCTAAATAAAAAAGAAATGTATGATTTTAAGCTTTTTGTCTGTCTTTACGCGCACATCTTCGAAACTACTGGACGAATTTGAATGAAACCTATTTTGTTGTAGCTTTTAAGGCTGAGTAGGACTTAGGGATTAATTAATTATTGAAAACACCTAATGATGAACGATATTAGTTAATTATAAGTAAGTTTTTATATAATAATTTAGGTTAGTTATAATTAATTTAATATTCAAGAAGAACGGCAATTTATGTGAACAAAAATTGCACTTTTCTAGGGTATATCTTAAAACCTTTAGAAGAAAAATGTAATTTATAAAAAATGGGACAATATTTTTAGAAAAGACATTGTAGTAAATGAAATAAATAAAAAACATCTAAACTATAATATGAAATGGCGCTTTAATATACAGGAGTTTTATTTTTTTTTTCACATCCATACTTATAAATGCGAAAGTCTGTGTGTTTGTCGTCTGTCACGCTTTTACGGCTAAACTACCGGACCGATTTGGATGAAATTTAGAATGAAAGTAATAAAAATGACTGGATCTAACTAAAGTAATAAAAATAGGATACTTATTTTTTCAAAAATTGTAAAGGGTTTCATTGTAAAGGGTTGAAATAGGGGATGAAAGTTTATATGAAAAATCTAAACCGCTTGACCAATTGTAACGAATTTTGGCATATATATATATAGTTGATAATCTAAGCTTAAAAATGCGCACCCGAGCGTTGCAATATAACAAAATAGATCACGGGGCGAATCGAGCCGCTAGTATAGTAATAAAAAAACTCTAGTGAAAACGACAGTTATGACGTATTTGGGATGTATAGGTTCTTATATTAAGTCCACGTAAACAGAATGGCGGACGACTAATAGTGTATAATTAAGCATTTTTATAATGTGCATGTTTATGCAATAGAAGTGACTCAATTAAATTAAAATTTAAAATTTATTTAGATCTTTTAATACTGTATTCAAATGTATTATATAATATACAGATTATCTTGTGGTTATTGTTTTATAATAGTAAGACAAAATGTCTTGACACTCCGTTTTCTGACCGAAATCGAGACATCACCAGAGGTACAAACAAGAAGGAACCTAAGTTAGGACACTCCGTTCCCCACTTTCCGCCGAATTTTACAGATATTGTGTATTAAGTGGCGGAACTTAAAGCCGCGCTTTGTCTCTGATACCAGAGCGAAGGAAATGGAAATATTAAATATTTCCACTCCTCGAGTGGGAATCGACCCCACAACGTTCGTGCCACTGCTCCACGACTGGCCCCAATATTTATTTTATAATTATTTTTATACTTTTATTTTTTTTATATATAAACAAGAATTTCAATTAAAAAATTTTAGACATCCAGTAGTCTCATATCCAGTACTCTAATAGTAGCTTCACGCTGTATTCCGCACACAGCAGGGTAGGCAGAGAGAATCTAGTGTTAAGACACTCCGTTCCCCACTTTCCGCCGAATTCGGAGGCATTGCGTGTTAAATGGCGGAACTTAACGCCGCGCTTTACCTCCGCACCAGAGCGAAGAAAATGGAAATATTAAATATTTCCACTTCTCGAGTGGGAATCGAACCCACAACCAGTCGTTTACAGTCACTCGCTGACACGACTGGCCACTTAACTCTAATAGTAACTTTTCTAATTTCTTAAGCATTTGAAGCTAATAGTCTTGTTATTAAGTACTAATTAACTTACGTCATATATAAAAGCGATTCATTTCATACAGAGGTCAGACGGAACTCTCTATTTGTAAAGTGAAGGTCGTATTTATAAAAGGACCCTAGCTGTATGTACTTATCAATATATTCTATATGGGGATTGGAAAATTACGACACGTTTATGTTATTTAGTTGAATGTATGTAGTATATATTTTTTTGCTTCACGCTGTATCCCGCACACAGCAGGGTAGGCAGAGGGAACCTAGTGTTAAGATACTCCGTTTCCCACTTTCCACCGAATTCGCAGGCATTGCGTGTTAAGTGGCGGAACTTAACGCCGCGCCTGTTGTATATTTGTTAAATTTTCACGCTCTTTCCCGCATATTAGGGAGGGCAGGAAGAAATTAGTATCAAGACACTCCGTTCCCTATTTTCTACCAGAATTCGGGATATTTTGGAAATCAATTATTATATTATAAGTATAAAACTTATTAATAATTATAAAATTTAAAGAACAACGTAAGAATTAAAACAGGCCGTATATTCTCAGTGGAACAGTGTTTGACTGTAAACGCGAGTAGATGTCGGTTCGAGTCTCACTTTGGGATAATCATTACCCAAAGTAAGAATCGAATATTTAAATCATTTTAATTTTTTACTCTGGTTACAAAACAATACGCAACTCTTAGGTCTGCCTCAATTCAAATCTCAATGTCTTAATTTCAGACGTTAAGAGGAGAATGGAGTGTCTTTCCACTAAGTTTTTTTTGACTACCATATCAAAGAAGCTGCTAACAAATTCGATGCATATAAATAACATTACAAGGACTACATGAACAAGAAAATCTTGTCTAATTACTTTATTAAACATTTTTAAAGTGTTATTGCACACTTAGGAAAATTGAAAAAGACATTTAGAAAACGTATAAAAACTTGAACGCGGCGGGATTCGAACTCGCGCCTCCTGAATACCGTTCAGGCGCTCTCACCACTGAGCCACGCGTTCTACTACCAGCTGCGTCGAAATTCTTATACGCTTTATTACAACTTATTTTTGTTCTAAAAACTAAAAACAAGTAATTATAACTATAAAATTTAAAGACTAATGTAAAAATCGAGACATGTCAGAGAAATCATCGGAACCAGTCTTACGTATACTTCAGTTTTCACTTTTATTTTTAATTACATACATACACATTATTATTATATAGAATCGTAATAATGCATTGCATTTAACGTTCAAAACTGAATTTTAATATAATATAACTGAGATACAAGAAAGTTTACAATATATTATTATTTTTTTACAGTTTGTCGCTTTTTTCTGTCAGAGAGAACCTAGTGTCAAGTCACTCCGTCCTACACTTTTGACCCAAAATGGAGATATTAAGTGTTGAGTGGCAAAACTCAATGCCGCTTTATAATAAGTCTCGGAGCGTAGAAGTTATAATATTTTTAATACAATTTTTACCCCCGAGTGGGAATCAAACTTACAACTAATCACGTTTAGTCAAATATTGTCTCAATGCCACGATGGCTTCTATTTGTTTAAACAACTACTGGAGTGGAAACATTTAATATTTTTATTTTTTTCACTCTGATGTCGAGGCAAAGCGCGGCGTTAAGTCCCGCCACTTAGCACACAGTGCCTCCAAATTCGGCGGAAAGTGGGGAACGGAGTATCTTAACACTCGATTCCCTCTGCCAACCCTGCTATGTGCTATGTACGGAATACAGCGAGAAGCTAAAAAATTAAATATAGAACCTTCATATAAAACGGCGTTTAGTTCCGCCACCCTACACCTAATATCATCAAATACTAATAGATTCTCTCAGCTTTGCTTATACTATAAAATAGGCATTATTATTTCGCGTATAAGAAAAAAAATTAACATTACAATTCAATTTCTTCTAACAAAGTAACTGTTAAAAACAAAAGTCAAGCAATTTAAAAAAAGTGCGTTTATTATCTCCGCCTAACTCTGAACAGACGGAGCGTGACGTACGAATATGTTACATATATATAAAGGTTTGGTTTAACTACGCAGTATGTATTTATTTTATACTACTTTCTTCTATAATTTCTATAATATGTTTATGTCTTTTTTTTAGCTTCACGCTGTATCCCGCACACAGCAGGGTAGGCAGAGGGAACCTAGTGTTAAGACACTCCGTTCCCCACTTTTTATGTGTTATTAATTATTTCATTATTTAACCAAAAACGTAGTGTTAAACTCCGCGGCTTAACATGTAATGTCTCGATCAAGAACGGAGTGACTTTTCACTTTAACTTTAACTAATTAGTTTTACTAAGGCTTGATTGGTTATATATTTATAAAAAGCTTTAATTTCTTATGTTAATGTTCTTAATTTATATATTTTCATAGAAAAAGTCAGAGAGTAGTATAGTTAAGTCACTCCGATATTCACTTTTCACCTGAATTCGAAATATTGCGTTTTGAGTGACAGATCTCAAAATAAAGCGAGGCGCTTTACCTTAGAAATTATGAAAATAGATATCGTTGAATTTAAAAAAAATAAAATATAATTGTTCCCCGAGTGGAAATCGAACCTACAAGCAATCGAGTTTAGACTCAGAAACTGTCACACTTCGCCATAATGACCTCGATTTTATTTAATAAAAAATAATAAAATAAACAATTAAATCAAACTTAACAAATTATAATTTTATTAAAGTTCCACACAAGTGGGGAACGGAGTGTCTTAACACTAGGTTCCCTCTGCCTACCCTGTGTGCGGGATACAGCGTGAAGCTAAAAAAAATATTAAAATAAATATTATAAAATCAGATTTAGTCTTTGTATTAAAATACATTCAAAATAATATAAACAAAACATGTAGAAGAAAGCATATCGACACTTGGAAGCAATAAATCGATTACCGTAAATTAAAATAAATTTTGTATGAATAATCGTTAAATTTTCACTATTTTTGCTATTAATTTGAATCTAAAACTGAGAGGAAAAAATATAATTAAAATGTTCAGACATTACAATCACTATTTTATTATTTTTGAACATTCAGACATTTAAGAACACTAGTTTTTTTTTAACATTAGACATTTTAAGACACTTTAAATAATACAAATTAAAGGAAATAATTACCAAAAACACTTTAGTTGTGAACAGCCACGCTATATTCCAGAAGCTGCGTATAGCTTCTTTAATAGATCTTGTCATCTTAACAAGATATAACACTTACACTTTGATTCAACTAGAAAAAAGACACTTAACACTTCTACCAAAAAAAAATTACTAAATAATATTTTTTTTACTTAAAAAAAACTATTTTTTTGGACAAAAAACTATTTTTTTTACATATAAATGTTCAGTTTAATATAAGCACAGAGCGCGAGTATATTTTGGAAAGTCAGACCAAGAAGCGAAACGGTACTGAGTGTTGGATCCTCGCGTCGTAGTTTTTACTTTCTAAGCGAGATAATATTTTGTGATATGCTTATATTCTTAATTAAATTGGATTTTTATTATGATAATTAGTCTTATATACATATTACGTTAGTATGTAAGTGTTGAATTTATGTATGGAACGTTGAAAATGGTTGTATGTAGAATAAAATGTAATAAATAAACTATATATTGATTAACATGTGAAGAAAAAGCTTAAAAAAATATTTTTATAAAAATTATATGGTCATAGGAGTATTAAATTTGGCAGAGTTAAAATTTATATAAAAAAGTGCAGAAAGACAATATTTTTTGTTATATTAATACGGCTTTAGGCTTTTTGTCTCATAGCAGAGTTTTTAGAGACAACAAGACATTATGTGTTAAGTGGACGAACTTAGCAACGCGTTTTGTCTAATCAGAGCAGAGAAATTATTAAATATGGTCATTCCTCAGTGTGGATCGAACCCACAACCAATTGAGGTAAACTGAATCAGTCAGACTGACCCACTGCGCTACAATGGCCTCATAAAATAAATTATACGTATAGTACCCGGCAATAAATAATGCACATCGATGCTTAGAATGAAACAGTCAGTTAGCTTCGACTTCGTAGAGCGTTGTCTCGGTCGCTTAAAATAATAACAATGAGAAACGTCACATACCAACTGAGTGACAAAGACAGCGCTCTACGAAACCGAAACTGACCGACTGTTTCATTCTAAGCACGATGTGTATTATTTATTGCCGGGTACTATAAAGTATCGTGTATTGGATATAATTTTTATATACAATGATGATATGCAGGTTGCTATGACAACGCGTGTTTTACGCGATCTAGTAGTTATTTATGAGGCTATTTTTTTAATAAGTACCTACTTAGATAATAATATTATCTTTACGCATCTTCGAAATATTGCAATAAATTTTTTGTAGTACCTACTAATATTTTTATTGTTTGGATAAATAAAAAACCGGATTATTTCAATTGTAATTTTTTATGGCCATCGTGGCTCAGTGTGACAATCTAATTGTAAGCGTGATTGGTTGTGGGTTCGATTCCCAGTCGGGGATATGATTATATTTTAAAAATATATTTATTTCTTCGTTCTGATAACTAAGACTTAAGTGCGTCTTTGAGTTCCTCATCACTCAATCTTTGAATTTCGGAAGAAAATTGAAAGCCGAGTGGCTTGGCACTCATTTCTTGCCATTCGGTTTCTGTGTGGTTTCTGAAAACTTATGTACATGTCCGATACGATGATAATACATTATTATCATATCATTGTGTCTTTACCAGGGTAGCTTATTATTATTTAATTTGAAAAAGACATTTACCGCTGCTCAGCGGTGAGAGCGCCTAGACGGTGTTCAGGAGGCGCGGGTTCGAATCCTGCTGCGTTCAAATTTTTATACGTTTTCTTTAAATGACTTTTTCAATTTTCCTAAGTGTGGAATATAACTTTAAAAATGTTTAGAAAGTATTATTTAATTTGTTTATAATAACTATATCAAACACTAAATATTAAGTAATTATAATTAAAGAGGCAGAGTACTGTAATTTTTTAAAATATTTTTTTTATTAATTTTTATTTATAGAATATATATAGTGGAGCATAGTGTATATATAATAGTCTCTGAAATAGGTCGACTCTGAAGTCAACCTAGTGTCAAGTCACTCCTGCGAACGAACCTACGACGTCTCACGAGGGTGGAGAGGGTTTCCGCAGGGTTTTAGTGGGTAGTACCGGACACATTGGTGAGTCCCACAGTATCATCCGTCCGTAAGGTAGTTTGCCTGCCTCACGTACGGATGGTCTGCGTAAACTGCACTTCCCAGCGACAAAAAAAAAGTGTCAAGGCACTCCACTTTTATAGACATAGCCTGTTGCTATACAATCCCGCAATTTCTTTTGTCATCAAAGCAGAAAAAATAAGAAAATAAACATTATCACTTTTACAAGTGAAAATCGAACGCACAATCATCGCGTTTACAAGTCAAACACTGCCACTGCGCCACGATGGCATCAAAAGAAAAAATAAATAAATAGAAAAACAAGAAATAAAAATTCTAGACTTAGCAATTTAGTACTTACTGCATACAATAAGAGCAAAACCTATCACCGAGTCCCATTTAAGTAGTAATTGACACGCGCGATAGTTAACGCCTTGTGTAAAATAATAAAACGCGTGCCCGAGTGTTTGCTTAATTAGGGAGAAACGATTTGTTGGTAATATAAAGAAATTTTGAAATTTATATTGGTTATTAGTATTAGCATGGTATAATAAAATTATTTATAATACAAAAAAAATAGGGTTATTGTAATAAAATTCGTAACAAAATTTGAACTTGCCAGGGTTCAAAAGTTCAAATATAGCTATGTTGAACTTTATCTTAGATATTTTAGACGTTTATAAATCTATCTATGTGGCCAGTCGTGGCCCAGTGGCACAAGCGTGTGACTGTAAACGACTGGTTGTGGGTTCGATTCCCGCTTTCCCGTTAAGTTCCGCAACTTAACACGCAATGCCTCCGAATTCGGCGGAAAGTGGGGAACAGAGTATCTTAATACTAGGTTCCCTCTGCCTACCCTGCTGTGTGCGGGATACAGCGTGAAGCTAAAAAAAAATTTATTGTATATTTTAAATAAACATTATTAAATACTTTTATTTGTTCTTCGCTCTAGAAAGACAAAGTGCGACGGAAAGTAGAGATCGAAGTGGCATTAAATTCCGCCACTTAGGCAGAATTTAATGGCGCTCTTTGTCTCTATACCAGAGCGAAGAAAACAGAAATATTACATATATCCACTCCTCGAGTGGGGATCGAACCCACAACCAGTAGTTTACGGACACACGTTTGTGCCATTGGGCCACGACTGACCCCTAAAGTAAATTCAAGTAAATTTTTTATTTGGATGGCTTGGGCTCAAGCATGTATGGAAAACAGAAAACGAAGTTATATAATAACTAAATCCTCGCATCAAATTCATATCCTTGAGATATGGGTAACGTTAATAAGTGCTAAAACACTCCGTATTCCACTCCCCACCCGAATTTAAGAGACTGTATGTTTGTAATGGCATAACTCAACGCCGCGCTGTGCTTTATCTCATAAAAGCGGAGAAATAAAATAAAATTATCGAACTCCAAGCCATCGCGTTTACAGTCAGACGCTGTTCCACTGAGCCACGATGGCCTCAAACATATATACCCTAGCCTACCTATAACCTAGTGTTAAGACACTCCGTTCCCCACTTTCCGCCGATTCGGAGGCTTGCGTGTTAAGTGGCGGAACTTAACGCCGCGCTGTACCTCGACCCCAGAGCGAAGAAAATGGAAATATAATTTCCACTCCTCGAGTGGGAATCGAACCCACAACCAGTCGTTTACAGTCACACGCTTGTGCCACTGGGCCACGACTGGCCACAACCTACCTATTATAATATAGCAAATGTTTAAAATATTCTCACATTGATTTCATCTTAAAAAAACTGCAATCAATAAGAATTACACCAAAAGCTATAAAACCGGTTACAAACGAGAAACTCGCTGCGATACGTTTTAATATAGCTCACTTTTTAGCTTGTATTATTAGATATTTTTAGACAAGTGATTCGAATGAAATTGATTTTGATATAACGTTGTTACTTGGCGTTTAACGCTGTGGGTGTACAAATCTTACTTAGGGAAGTATATGTACTGTGTTTAAATTATCTGCAGCGTTAAGTTACGCCAACGTAGAAAACGGATAACAGAGTAAATATCTAGTCCTCTTAGATTTCACGATCATATTATATATAAAGCTGAAATCACCTTATTTTGTGAAATAACAAATAAATATAGTATAAAAAAATATTTTTTTACTGAGATAGAGTTAAAGAAGTATTATTTTTAAATGGTTTCTCACTTGAATAACAATTTATTAATTTGCTTATATACAATTAATTTACATTATATACATGCTATTATATATCTTGGTTAAATAAAATGCGGCGTTAGGTTACGTCAACGATCTTACAATACCTCTAACTAATGGTAAAATGGATAACAGAATAATTTATCCCAGGCTTTCCTAGCTTATTTCAACAAAATACATAAAGAATATCCTTTTTATATACATTATATATTACTACAACTTAGTATAAGTTGTAGAAGCTATCAAATATGGAAAGTAAGTGGCTAGAATGTTGAAATGACAAAAAATTGTACACACCTTAGTATGGTCTGATACTATCATAATTTTAGCAGCTTAAAGCTATTTCTCGTATAGATAGGCAAAGAGAATCTAGTGTCAATAGATTCCGTTCTCCGCTTTCCGTTCGAAGCAAAGACATTAGGTGTTATGTCACGGATTTTAACGCCGCTCTTTGTCTGCCGGAATGGGATAGTGTAATTATTGGCCCGTGATGCGAATCGAATTCATAACTATTGTGTCAATCTGACCTTGTTCTACTGTGTCACGATGGCCTTTTATATATACAGTCGTAATAAAGTAATATATATGTATAAATTATACGGTTAAAGGTTTAAATCTCTTAAGTATTTATGCAGCGTGGGGCCAGTCGTGGCGCAGTGGCACGAACGTATGACTGTGAACGACTGGTTGTGGGTTCGATTCCCACTCGAGGAGTGGAAATATTTAATGTTTCCATTTCCTTCGCTCTGGTATCAGAGGCAAAAGCTATGCGTTAAGTTCCGTCATTTAACACGCAATGAATCTGAATTCCGCGGACAGTGTTGAACGGAGTGTCTTAACACTAGGTTCACTCTGTCTACCCTGCTGTGTGCGGGATACAGCGTGAAGCTTTAAAAAAAAAGTATTTATCCGGTAGACAAATCGTAGTGAATTATATATTATATCATGAGTGGCCAAAATAGGGCTCAATAATAACCCCATTTTGGTGTTATTATGTATATATTTTAATGAAAAACATATATTAATATCTTTTTTACATAACTTTTAAATACGTTTTTAATAGAGGCTAGCAAATTTCAAATTTGGCAAATGGCTCAGACTATCAAGGAGCTTGGCAAACCCTGAACTCTGTAGTACGTAATATATCTAAATTACCAAAGATAGACAGAGTGACTTATCACTTTGTCCTTTGTTTATTATAAAAATAAATGAATTAGTTTGGAGAAAAAAAAGCTTCAGCTGTCTTTAAACAGCAGTATGTATTTTTTGTGTTATTAAACAAAAAAAAATGGTAAAAAATAGCTATCTCTCAACAAAAGTTAAAAATATATCTTAAATATCATTTTAATTAAGATACGATAAGAAAATCATCAAAATTCAACACAGTTGCGTTTAATTGCCAAGTGACATTAACTACTGGACAACCAATGTCAAGCTATTGGGCCAAGTTATATTGATTCGTTGCAAACATGACTCATACATACGAACATACATAAACCAGCCTAAATCACTTTAGTTCAAGGAAAAAATAATAATAAATAGAATCGAGAAATCTCTCTTTCTTCTCTGTAAGAGATAATAAAAGAGAGAGAGTTAAAGAATTATTCTTTTTTAATTTTTTTTTTAAATCTCACTTGAATAACGATTTGCCAATGTACATATATATAATATATATGCCTTCTTATTATTATATATTACGTCAAAAAAATCACAGAACACACTATACTTCCACAATTTCACACTTTTTATAACAGATTTCACTAAAAAACAAAGTTTTTAAAGTAAAAACTAAACACGTTTTGATTTTGCATTAGTTTATTTTCTAGACGCGATTGCCGGCGACGAGCGCTCGAGGAGTACTGGATGAATCATCTCATCTCGACGGATGGGAGGAAAACAAAAAGTTGTACAGCGATACATATATATTAATTTATTTATGTATATAAAATTACTTTGGTTAGTATTTGAGATATTGGTTAATTGGTAACGGGAGTTAATATTGTTTTGTATTATGTATTCAATTGAATTCTAAATATTTTTAGCACTTTTGAATCGTCGAATGTACATTATCTACCACCGACTCGAAAGACAGTTCTGCTGAGAAGAGCCGGCCAGAAACTTAGCAGTTGCTCTTTTCAAATATAAAAATTACAATTTTATTATTTGATACAATGGTTTACTAAACCGGCATTGGACTCTAATCAGATTCATTCCATGCATTTTTATCCTTTAAATACTCTTCTACAGAGTAATAAGCCTTGCTTATTAAAGTATTTTTACAATGATTTTAAATTCTCTAGTGGTAATTCCAAAACAAGCTGTGAAATTTTATTATATATCTATAATGTCTGTAAGCGCGATGATTGTGGGTTCGATTTCAAATTGAAGGAGTAAATGTATTGATTTTTTTTTAAATCTTTGCTTTGGTACCTAAGACAAAGGGCGACGTTGAGTCCTACCAATCAACTCTAATTAATACGATTTTAGGTGGAATTTGGAGGGCGGAGTGTCTTGACACTAGGTTCCATCTGACTACACTATCTCTGCTCATGCGGGAAATTTCGAAAAATATACGTAGATGCTCTACAATGTTATTTTGTTAACTATTGCAAATCTTTATATCTCGGATTAATCTTAAAATTTACTAACTATAATGGTAAAACTGCTAAGTGATCTCTGAACATTTTTCTTTTTACCCTGTGGGTAAAGTATATACGTGTTAGAATATAAGGTTACGCATCAGAATAAACCATAATAAATTTAATATTTTGACGTTAATAACAAGGACATATGCTGTATCCCGCACACAGCAGGATAGGCAGAGGGAACTTAGTGTTAAGACACTCCGTTCTCAACTTAGTAATTCTAAATTATCAAAATTATCAATTGATTGATAATAAGTACAGTTGAAACTAATAAAAACATGCTAAGAAGAATTAACTTGAAATGAACAATTCTACTATAAGTCAAAGTCACTAAGCTCTAGGTAAACAAGTTAGGCCTAATTATTACCAGTTTGAATGTACTTGCTGTTAGACGCTAATAGATTTTTTAAAGAAAAAAATATCAAAAAAATACCTTATATGTTTCTTTCATGGGTCATTTTTTTTAATTACATGGATTTTTCCGAATAGCAATCTAGACAGAGAGAACCTAGTGTCAAGACACTCCGTTCTTCTCACTAGAGTTAAAAATAGCATATTGAGTGGCGAAGCTGGGGCGGCGCTTTTACTTGTAACCGAATGGGAGAAATAAAAACAATTTAAATTATATTTATTTTGTGTTAAATTGCATTTCTCCAAGTGGGAATCGAACCGACAACCAATCGCGATCACACTCAGACGTTTTACCACTACGCGATGATACCAATAATGGAATAATACATTAAAACATATTGTTATAAGTATCTTTAAAAACACTTTAGGTCATAATTTAAATGAGTATGCTAAAAGTTAAGGAAATAATTCCTTTAAAAACATTTATATATTATGTACAATATTATATCAACGTCATTATGACCATATGATTAACGGGTTGACGTCCGTTCAAATCCCACAAGGAAAATATATTAATATATGTATGTATAATAGAATCGTTGCCTAGTGTGATTAGACTAAGCGCAGCGTTAAGTTACGTTAATTATTATGTAACATGTTACGTTCCTACTAAATGTCATGGAGGCGCAATTAAAAGTAACTGGACGTGGGTTCGATTTCCACTCCCGAAATGATTGTTTATATTATTTTAATTTATCCATCCATTTGTGGCCAGTCGTGGCCCAGTGGCACAAGAGTGTGACTGTAAACGACTGGTTGTGGGTTCGATTCCCACTCGAGGAGTGGAAATTATATTTCCATTTTCTTCGCTCTGGTGTCGAGGTAAAGCGCGGCGTTAAGTTCCGCCACTTAACACGCAAGCTTCCGAATTCGGCGGAAAGTGGGGAACGGAGTGTCTTAACACTAGGTTCCCTCTGCCTACCCTGCTGTGTGCGGGATATAGCGTGAAGCTATTTAATCTAATTAATTTAATTTATCCATTCTGGTACCTGAGGCAAAGCGCGGTGTTGAGTTGAGAGAGATATACTCAACATAGAGTCTTGATTTCAGGCCCAAAGTGGATAACGGAATGTTTTGACACTACCTTCTTGCTAAATACCCTTGTCTGAATGTCTTGGTATTGAGAAAAGAAAAAGAGTATGAAAATTCGAACAATATTTACCACGAGTTCATCATTATATTTATAAAGAATATACGAAAAAAGCTCCTTGGATGTATTCCATCTTAATAACGGGCTGGTACAGAATGGCCGTTTTATGTTTCCCTTGAACAAAGACATAAGCATTGGGCTTGCCAAGTTTCATATAAGTCATTTCATAACATACAAATATTGTTACTGTGTCGATATTGTTTATAGTACAAATTATGTTCTATTAAAAGAAATGTATTGGGACCGTTTTGGACCGCAGTGAGGCAGTTTTAGTGTAAACGTGATGGTTGTGGGTTCGATTCCCATTCGAGGAAATTTTTAGGAGTATATGTTATTTTTATTTCTGCATTCTGTTACCTAAGACGTAATATCTCAATTTCGGATGGAAAGTGGAGAATGATAAAAAATTAAAAGCCGGTTTTTAAAGAAATCTTAGATTTTAATATATAATTACCTTACGGAGGAAAGACAGACACAATATATTTTAACTTTGCATATCTAGGTATATTTTTTACCTCTAGATCAATCTTCAAATTGAAAAATGGAATTAATCTGTATTCAAATACAATTTATTGTTCATTTTAGAACGGTTGGTAATTTAAAATCCCTCTCAAAATCAAACATAGTAAACACAACTATGCCAAAAATATTTAATAACTCTTAAAGTATTTCCAGATTCGAAGTTTACTTAATACGATAAACAATACAAAGCGCGGCAATGGGTCACCACCACTCAACACGCAATATCTCGATGTCGGACGGAAATGGGAGAACGGAGTGTCTTAACACTATGTTTTACTGACTACAGGAAAAAGCGTCAATCTGAGCAATAGTAAGCTCAAAATAACGGGAAAGTCGTGATTCATGAATATATTTAACCATATTTAATGGCGAATCGTACCAGCAATTGACATAAATATCAATATTTGCGCTCGAGAGCGCTTGAGATAACTCCAATTTAGGATTCCGTGTTCATTGATGTTTGCCAGACGGAGCTTTTAAATGATTATAAATTATATAGCTTCTTTCATTTAGTTCTGATGAGTTATGATTTTTAAATTTGTTTTATTTTCTCTTTTTTTTTTAGCTTCACACTGTATCCCGCACACAGCAGGGTAGGCAGAGGGAACCTAGTGTTAAGACACTCCGTTTCCCACTTTCCGCCGAATTCGGAGGCTTTGCGTGTTAAGTGGCGGAACTTAACGCCGCGCTTTACCTCGACACCAGAGCGAAGAAAATGGAAATATTAAATATTTCCACTCCTCGAATGGGAATCGAACCCACAACCAGTCGTTTACAGTCACACGCTTGTGCCACTGGGCCACGACTGGCCACAATTTTTTCTGTTCTCATCTATTCGGACATTATGGATTAGTGTGTTAAGTGATGTTACCTAACGACATGTCTTGTACCTATATACAAGCCAGTTAAACGATGTTTTTAATAAATATTAGCAATCTTCACGTAGAAATGAAATATACATCGTGCATTCAAATCTTACACCGCTATGATATCAGCATAAAAATAATCCTTTTATACCAATCTGATATAACGTAATAAAATAAATAATTATTACAAGGGAAATTGTATTATAATATTCAAATTATATAAATATAAAATAAATCCACATTTTTATCTGTACGTCGGTCTTTCTGTACGCCTGTGCACGATAATCTCTGAAACGGCTTAACCGATTTAAATGCACTTTTGATTATAGTATAGTTTTATGTATTGGTAAACTTCCCCTAACACTATGTGTTTATTTTATTTCAATAGATTCATAAATAAAAAAATGCAACAATAAAATTATAAATTTAAACAAAATTTAACAAAATTTGTAATTTACGGGCAAAAACACCAAATAGGTATAATCGTGTAGTTTACGCAAGCGAAGCCACGAGCAGGTCACTAGTTTTAAATACTATCCGAGTGGTAATCGAACCCACAACCAATGACATTTACACTCCCACTCCGCTACAATGGTCTACAAAAAACGAAATAACCAATAACTTAAATAACTATTAACTCTTAAAAAAAACGTATAGAGAGTGCCTGAACGGTATTCAGAAGGCGCGGGTTCGAATCCCGCTGCGTTTAAATTTTTATACGTTTTCTTTAAATGTCTTTTTCAATTTTCCTAAGTGTGGAATAACACTTTAAAAATGTTTAAAAGTAACTATTAACTCGATAGTTGATAGATTCAGTGCGATACAGTAGTTTTGTGTAGAAAGTAATAAAACAACTTGTCATCGGACGAACAAGGCGACTTTGCATACAACCGGAAGTAAACTTGACACGGTTACTAACTTTCGATGCTTAATGACTTGTGTTTTGGTTTTGTTTTTTTTTTCTTGTTTAAACCTAACTTTTATTGGTAATTTCTATTTTTTTTAATTTAGCTTCTCGCTGTATCCCACACGCAGCAGGGTAAGCAGCGGGTACTTAATGTTAAGACACTTCGTTCCCGATTTTCTGCCGAATTCGGAGGCATTGCGTGTTAAGTGGCGGAACTTAACGTCGCGTTTTCCTCGACACCAGAGCGAAGAAAATGGAAATATTAAATATTTCCACTCGTCGAGAGAGAATCAAACCCACAACCAGTCGCTTTATAGGCACACTTTGTGCCACTGCGCCACGACTGGCCCCAAATTATAATTTTTATTTATTGCATTAATTCTGCGGTATCAAAGTCAGTTTCAGTAGCAAAGCTGCCACTGCGCCACGACTGGTCTCCTTTTTTTTTATCGTCAGGAAAATCCTGTTACGGATACCCGCCCGGGGTCGCCGGGGGACCCGGGACGCGGTTATGTGGGACTCCGGTTCGTTCCTGCGTTTACCCACTAAAAACCTGACGGTGCTCCTCTCCCGCCACTGGCCCAGGTCTCGGGCACTGCCCCAATCGTCCGCGGACCTGGGCCGACGACTGGCCCCCTGGTATTAAAGTTGCAGATTTACTTTTGACACGCCATTCTATGTTTTTGCGCCCGAATCCAGGTATTGTGTATTGCATAAAGAAACTGAACATCGTATTATTATATACTAATAGAGCAAAAAAACATAATAATTTTTTTGGATGGGAATCGAACTAAGGACGATCGCATTATATCTGTCTGCCGCCACGATTTAAACTTTGTTTTAATGTGTGTTACATTAAAGACTAAAACCTTTTAAACAATCTTTACGTGTTTTTATTTCCACACTTAGGAAAATTTGAAAAGACTTTAGAAAATGTAAAAAACTCCCGCTGCGTTTCAAATTTTTTATACGTTTTCTAAATATCTGTTTTGACTTAAAATTCTCCCAACGATTTATTTTTAGTATTTATTGCTAATTTTCACTGTTCCTATAATATGTAGACAATAAACTAGGATTAAATATATACTAATACTAGCAATGCTTCTTTTGATACTCTTAATTATTAGTATGGTTATACACTTCATTCGGGCTCAGGGTGATTTAATTACCGTGTCCAACAGCCAACACCTACGTGAATTACCTTCTAACGGCCTTATTCATAAAAAATGGCTTATAAAGACGCTTAAAACGTTCATTAGTTAAAATGCTCTATAAGCTTAATGAAACGTTCCATACACATGCGTATTCCATACAGAACTATAAGCCTACTAAACTAAATGATACTGTTTATAAGCTAAATGTTTGCCACTCCATGAAATTGGCAAGAAATGTCGCTAAGAAGCGATATTATAGAAAAAAAAACAAATGCTTAAAAAACAGTTGGTAGCTCACCACCTACTACAGAAGAAACAGCAACTGGTGATGATATTTCAGTTTGGCTCCCTCATGAGTTCACAGTATAATTCAAATAATTTACTTTCAGATAACCAGGATACATATAAAAATACGAACATTTGGGCCAATTTAGTGTTTCATTTTGAAAAGAAATATTTTATGTAATTATTATCAATTCTTGTTTAAGAATAGAACAGAAAATAATATAAAGAAGAAAAAAAGATGTTGTAATATATTAATATTATGAAATAAACAGCAGGCCACACCCAATCTCACTCTGTCAACCTATCTTATTTTAATGATATCATAAGTACTAAGATGTTAAGTATAATTAATTGGTCGGTGAATGAAATATTGAAATGGAATATGATAATACCACAATTACCAGAAGTCATTTCAATTTTATATTTTAGTCAATTAGTCCAATTTTATTTTCAACAAACAAATAATTGATGGGAAGCGAGACAAAATGTATTGCTTCAATTATAATAAATTATTAAATAGCTAATACTGCCTAGTACTTTTTACTTTTAAATGGTGCATCCAAGTACTAGCACTAGCACACAATCTTGGTAGATTAAAGAAATGTGTATGTTGAATGAACTTATCTTTATTTTTATTACTATAATATATTACTAAGATAGATTTACTAAAATCATTCAGTACTATCTTATATCTACAAGCAATATTAAATTTGGATTAACAAACTTAAATTGAATTGAAATAAATAAAATGTGTTAAACTTTCAACAAAATAAGTTTTATTAATTTATAATACATACTTCTTCGGAAAACATATTAAAAAGAATAATAGATATATTACATTTTTGGTTACAGCATGACAATAAGCTCAAGAATAGAAGCAAATGTAATTGCTTACAGAAAGGAGCTTCCTGAGATCCAGATGGCCGTAGAAAGGCAAAAATTAAAAAATTTAGAACAAAAATAATTCACTATTAAAGGAAGAATTACTCAAACGTAAATTATTGTATTACACATCTAAAGAATAAAATTTATAGAAATAAACTGTTTTTTATTAACCAAAATCTAACAAATTGAGGTCAGTGCACCAGCACGGGCACAAAGTGAACATGTAACAAGACTACTAGTTGTGGGTTCGATCCTCACTTATTTACTTCAATTTATATTTTCATTTCTTTGCTCTGGTGTTGAGGGAAAGCTCGGCGTTAAACTTACTATTTTATAAAATTTACTAACTAAAATTTCTCCTAGTTAAAACTTCACTTTATTAATAATATTGTCTAATTGCATGTCTCCATGGTTAATCTACGCACAAGGTTTATCATAAAAGCAGTATATTTATGAAAGCGGTAACGCTTTCGAAACTCTTCGTCGTATAAGGAAAACGGGTCAACTCCTGCTTCTATACACTTTTCTTCGCTCCGAACTCTTCTCCATTATTGCTATCGTTTCCGAAGCATGTATGCTTTGTAAAGCTTTCATTTTAAATATAAAAGTGGAAAATTGATACAAAGCAATAATTATTAGTGGATTGGATTAATAAGTTATGCAAATTCGATTAGCTAACATTGACGAGTCACTCACGTCAAATGTCATTTTCAATGATCAGCTGTTGAGAATCGGCCATTTTTTATCTTATAGAGCCGCTATAGTAGGGTATTGGCCACGATAACTTTATAGTACGCTTATAGTACTGTTTAGCGCTAAAATGCTGTTATGAATACCATTTTTTGACGTTTCTCTTATAGTGGGCTTATAGAACACTTTAACTGTTCCATAACTTTTTATGAATAAGACCGTAAGTCTATAACAAGTCTATATTATATTAAGTAATTGGGTAAATTTATAATTGGCACCTATACGTGAAACGCTAAAAGTGATGATAGTGGGTACAATTTTTTCCTTAAGGAATATTTAAAATTAAAAAGATTAACTTCTCAAGAAATATATGCACCCAAGCAAGCACGCAAGCATGCACGCGATCAAGCACGCAGGCACGCACGCTTACATACATAATACACACATTAAAATCACAGAACGCAAAAAAGAACAAAAAAATAATATGGGCAAAGTTCATTTTGTCATATTATATTATTATATAAAGAAACAAAAAATTTTTTGTTCCTTTTTTAGTTTTCTAGTTTAAATTATAATAGGTCAAAAATCCCGTTTATTTATGTTGGGGAGCGTAACCCAACTCCGCGCTTTGTTTTAATGGTTATACTGGCGGAGAAAATGGCGGCATCGGGGGGCTCCCCAACTTCTGTTTACTTTGTTAACTTATATAAAAACCTGATATAACAAATATTTTTGCTCTTCTAACATCAGAATATAAAAAAGACCAGTGTATTAATATTTTTTTCATAATATAAAACACTTACGGCCTTATTCATAAAAAATGCTTATAGAACGCTTAAAACGTTCATTAGTTAAAATGCTCTATAAGCTTATGAAACGTTCCATAAAAATGCGTATTCATAACAGTACTATAAACCTACTATAACTAATATACTGTTTATGAGCTAAAATGTTGCCACTACGATGAAATTGGCAAGAAAGTTTGTCAAACTATGCAAATTGACCACAGATATTGTGTATAATTTTACTAAATTCGACTGATCATAGACATTATTAAGGATAAAAACCATATTTTGTTGTTTGTGGTGCGATAAGCTATTGACATTTGTTTACTAGTAGTACGTACGTGTTAATTTTATTTTAAATATTACTCCATTACTTATAAAATGGCATCGGAATCAAAAAATGTAGAGAGCAAGAAAAGGCAGAGAAGTGAGAATTGGTTGGAGGAGGATAAGGTTGGTTTTACTGATACAGTTAATTCGAACACGTAAGTTTTGTTTTGTAAACATTCATACGCATGTTATGTTTCAATGCTTATGCTTCTATTCCCTATGGAATAGAAGCATCATCTATATGATCTTGAAAGAATTGCTGAGGAAAAGTATTTGTGTAGTTATTTTATTAACACGGCACTTAATGTTTCAGTTTTAACAATATGGCAAAAACCCCTTGAAGAAGAAGAACAAATTAAGGCTCAAGGTATTATAAAAATGTCAGCTAAGAAGCTCAGGGTATTATAAAAATGTCAGCTAAGAAGCTGATATTTATAGAAAAAAAAACAAATACTAAAAACAGTTGGTAGCTCACCACCTACTACAGAACCAGCAACTGGTGATGACATTTCAGTTTGGCTCCCTCATGAGTTCACAGTATACTCAAATTAATTTTACTCAGATAACCAGGTACATATAAAAATACAAACATTTGGCCAATTAGTGTTTCATTTTGAATAAAGAAATATTTATGTAATTATTAACAATTCTTGTTTAAGAATAGAACAGAAAATATTATAAAAGAAGAAAAAAGTATGTGTAATATATTAATATTATGAAATAAACAGCAACACACAAATCTCACTCTGTCACCAATCTTATTTTAAATGATATTCATAAGTAATAAGACATGTTAAGTATAATTAATTGTGGTGAATGAATTATAAAATGAACGATAATACCACAATACCCAGAAAGTCATTTCAATTTTATTATTTTAGTCATTTTAGTTCAATTTTATTTTCAACAAATAATTTGATGGGAAGCGAGACAAAATTTATTTTCCATTATAATACATTAAATAGCTAATACTACCTAAAGAATGCTCAGCAAGGAAATCTGATTATATTCTTTTTAGATGGTGCATCCAAGTACTAGCACTAACACACAAATCTTTATTTTTATTACTATAATATATTACTAAGTTAGATTCACTAAAATCATTCAGTACTATCTTATATCTACAAGCAATATTAAATTTGGATTAACAAACTTAAATTGAATTGAAATAAATAAAATGTGTTAAACTTTCAACAAAATAAGTTTTATTAATTTATAATACATACTTCTTCGGAAAACATCTTAAAAAGAATAATAGATATATTACATTTTTGGTTACAGCATGACAATAAGCTCAAGAATAGCAGCAAATGTTTACAGAAAGGAGCTTCCTGAGATCCAGATGGCCGTAGAAAGGCAAAAATTAAAAATTTTAGAACAAAAATTAAATAATTCACTATTAAAGGAAGAATTACTCAAACGTAAATTATTGTATTACACATCTAAAGAATAAAATTTATAGAAATAAACTGTTTTTTATTAACCAAAATCTAACAAATTGAGGTCAGTGCACCAGCACGGGCACAAAGTGAACATGTAACAAGACTACTAGTTGTGGGTCGATCCTCACTCCAGGCAATAAAATATTTACTTCAATTTATATTTTCATTTCTTTGCTCTGGTGTTGAGGGAAAGCTCGGCGTTAAACTTACTATTTTATAAAATTTACTAACTAAAATTTCTCCTAGTTAAAACTTCACTTTATTAATAATATTGTCTAATTGCATGTCTCCATGGTTAATCTACGCACAAGGTTTATCATAAAAGCAGTATATTTATGAAAGCGGTAACGCTTCCGAAACTCTTCGTCGTATAAGAAAAACGGGTCAACCCCTGCTTCTATACACTTTTCTTCGCTCTGAACTCTTCTCCATTATTGTTATCGTTTCCGAAGCATGTATGCTTTGTAAAGCTTTCATTTTAAATATAAAAGTGGAAAATTGATACAAAGCAATAATTATTAGTGGATTGGATTAATAAGTTATGCAAATTCGATTAGTTAACATTGACGAGTCACTTACGTCAAATGTCATTTTCAATGATCAGCTGTTGAGAATCGGCCATTTTTTATCTTATAGATCCGCTATAGTAGGGTATTGGCCATTATAACTTTATAGTACGCTTATAGTACTGTTTAGCGCTAAAATGCTGTTATGAATACCATTTTTTGACGTTTCTCTTATAGTGTTCTATAAGCCCACTATAACTGTTCCATAACTTTTTATGAATAAAACACTTAGTCAAAAGTTAAAATTATATGGCACGACTAGCGCCATCTATATTCTCTACAATGTACTACAAGGAGACTGTTTACTAAAAATGTAAAGTACACTGCAGAGGTCGTACGATTAAACATATTAAAAATAATAAAATAAATAATATAAAAACTTATACGAAAGATTGAAACTTAATGAGTTCTACAAAGAACGAATAATTTTATCTGTACACTTATCAATTAACAAATTAGCTTTGATAAATAATATTTATAAATAAGCTTTCGTTAATAATCCTATCCCTATCCTTCTTCCCTCCTTTCTTCCCCCCTTAAGGTCGGCAACGCATCCACAATCTTTGTTATCTTGTGGATGTCTATGGGCGAAGGTAACTACTTACCATCAGGTAGTCCTTCTGCTCGTATGCCCCCCTTTCTTCAATAAAAAAATCTATGTTCGCATAACTTTTATAAAATGTCTTTTTGCAATTTTTCTCCGTGTATTAATCTGAATTTAGAATGAATGAAATAAAAATTACAGGGTCTAACATAGGCTACTTAGTTTTCTAAAAATCAATCTCTAAAGTGTTGAAAAAGGGGACGAAAGTTTAAATGAAAAATCTAAACCACTTGACCAATTCTAATGAATTTTGGCATAAATATAGTTGATAATCTAAGCTTAAACATAGGCTTCTTTATTTTTAAAAAATGCGCCCCCAAGGGTTGCAATATAACGAAATAGTTCACGCAGCGAAGCCGCGAGCGGGTCGCTAGTTATATATAAATTTATATGACAAATATTAACTTACTCGATGTGAAGATGCAACTTGTGCAAGCGCTGGTCTCTCGTCGCTAGACTCGTCAGATCTCTCTCCAGTGAAGACGGAGTCGTGTGACACGGACAGTCCACTGCCGTAAGCGCCCTCTCTGTAAACAAAATAGTTTTTTAATTAAAAATATATTATTAAGAAATTAGCATTCGCTTGGGCGGTTTACAAGAGGTACGGGTTCGAATTCTGCGGATTTTTTATACATTAATAAAATTATATTTTCGTGAAAAATGTTTATTACTTTTTAGTATGAGTAGAAAACTCATTGTTTTTTTAACCATTTTTTTTTTTTCGATGGCAGTGTAGAGAAAATTTATTATTATCGTATCGTTTTTACGAATTTTTAATATATTTTGAAAAAGCAAATCGAAAAAGTCCACCCCACTCATAACTTTCCATAAAAAAAGGAATAAGTAAGTATATTTTTATATCAAAATTTAAAAATCTTAATATGAAGATATGAACATTTAACAATGCCATCTAGATTCGGTTAAGTATTTTATACATTATTCACGAGATGGCGCTAGAAGTATACTAAAGCAAAGCTAAACAGTTTTTTTAGTACATAAGTTGGTCAAACTTTTATTTTAAAATTATAATTATAATATAAATAAGTACTAAAAATTTTTTAGCGAATATATTTTTTTCAAAATTCCTCCCTGGCAATGATGGCTTTTACTTTCTTACATACTTTATTTAATTAATATAAACAGTCTCAGAATATGATTAGAGTGTGTATTATCATTTTGTTTACTTGTATAATTAGCATCTTCACGCTGTATCCCGCACACAGCAGGGTAGGCAGAGGGAACCTAGTGTTAAGATACTCCCTTTCCCACTTTCCGCCGAATTTTGGAGCTATTGCGTGTTAAGTGGCGGAACTTAACGCCGCGCTTTGCCTCGGTACCAGAGCGAAGGAAATGGAAATATTAAATATTTCCACTCTTCGAGTGGAAATCGAACCCACAACCAGTCGTTTGAAGTCACACGTCTGTGCCATTGCGCCACGACTGGTCCAATGACTTAATTAAAAAAAATATGATTTAATTAAATTAATATTATTTTATTTCAACTTCACCTCGTCATTAGAGAGGACCTAGTGTTTCCGCCCGAAATCGAGCGTGTGCGAGTGGCGGAACTCAACGCCGCGGTGTGTCTTACGTACCAAGGCGAAGAAATGAAAATTTAATGCAATCATTCCCCGAGAAACGAATCCGCAACCATCACATCATAGCAGCATGATAGTTGTGGTCGACGCTCACTTTTCCCAAAGTATTTTTTCCGGCTCTTTAAAAACAAGCCACAGGGTTGAGTTACGCCCCTCAACACTAAATGTCTCCCAGCTTAAGCCTGCTTTATAACATGAAGTTACGGAGAAAAAAAATAAGAAACCTAGTATCGTATCCTTTTTTTTAAAGGAAAAAAAGGGGATACGAGACTAGGTGTCTGTAAACCTTAAGTATTTAAATAAAAAAAACTTTAAGATATAGAGTAAAAATCAAATACTAACTTCCTTCTAGTATGGCGCTCAGTGTCCAGCAGTTCGCTTGTAGAACTACTCTTTGGATCGGGGGAGCTGTCGGTGCGCGCGCGCCGCTTGAACATGCGCCGCAAGCCACGGAGAAACCGACCTGTTCGCCCTTCGCCTGTTAAATGTGGGAAAATTAGCATTTTGTTAGTAAGGGACCGTTCCAGTATATTTTTTGGTATTTGAAAAAATTTATTTTTTGATTGATTTAGAGTTAATTGTTTAAATTTGAGAGAGAAGAGAGAATAATATTTCTAGTAAACGTATAAACATTTTTAAAAGATAACCTTACGAACAGAATTTAATACACATTTTTTTTAAATCATATTTCGAAAAACACTGAATATGTGAATTTCAATTAGCATTGAAAGTATGGCTAAGTGGTCAAGGGAGAGTTTACAAGATTCGCAGGTTACAGTTCTACTACGTTCAAATTTTAATACACATACATCAATGTTTTTCGATATATAACATTAAACATAACAAGCAAGTTACAGGAGAAGCAAGTTAAAGTAGTCAATAATATTATGTTTTAGAAAACGTTTTAGAGAACTGTATTTGACCACGTTCTGACTGCGAAGCCATGCGTTCCACTTTTATTTTAAGTATGTGTAAAACACTTGTATATGTTAAAAGCAAGGTACAAGATTCAATTCCCGTCTGATACATACCATGAGTACTGTTTTCGGCGTGCGGCGGTCGGTAGGGCGGCTCGAGGGAGCCTTCGCGCACGCACGACATCAGCCCCGCGCCGCCGCCTCCGCCCGACATCCGCACTGCCTGGAAAATGTTAAACACAGTGTCAAAATTTAGGAAAATACAGAAAATTAGTTATTAATTGGTGATAAAAAAAAAGGCCCGCTGCGTTCCTTACGCCGATTCTTCTCAGGTCTGACGCATTAACTTTAGTGAACCGGTGGTAAATATTTGACAGTCAAAAAATGAAGCATGAAACTTCTTCTCAGGTCTGACGCATTAACTTTAGTGAACCGGTGGTAAATATTTGACAGTCAAAAAATGAAGCATGAAACTTGTTAAAATGAATACAATTATTTGACTTTGACTTTGATTAGAAAACTTTTTTATTGGTGAGCTATACATATTTTGATTCTTTTGCATTTAAATGTTCGTTTGAAGATTGTTAGATTGTACGTAGACAAAGCGCGACGTTGAGTTCCGCCACTCAGCACGTATTGTCTCGATTTCAGGCGCAAAATGGAAAAGGGAGTGTCAAAACACTAACTTATTTATAATGACATTGATATACGCGACAAAGAGTGAAGTTAAAGATTGCTATGAGCCCTTACAAAATAAGTATAAAATTTCTAGCCATTTTAAAGACATTGCTGGGCGGCAGAAATCTTTCTGTACTTTCTAAAACCATGCCATAATAAATTAAATAAATAGAAGTCAGACTCCAAACAAAAACCATATATATTATTATTACTAGAAGAAAAACTTTGTAATAAGCTCATAAGTGTTTCAACGTAACCGAATTAAGAACGCATTGCTTAGCGGTTAGAGCCGTCCAAATGGACGGTTTCCAAGAGGCCGGGATTCGAATCCTGATGCGTTTAAAATTGAATGCTCTTGCTAAAATATATTTCTAGTAATAATAATACATTACAAATACATAACACGAATAAAAAATTTTTTTGAATAATATTGGGGCCGGTCGTGGCGTATTAGCACAAACGTGTGACTGTAGTAAACGATTGGTTGTGGGTTCGAATCCCACTCGAGGAGTGAAAATATTAAATATTTCCATTTTCTTCGCTCTGGTGTCGAGGTAAAGCGCGGCGTTAAGTTTCGACACATAACACGCAATGCCTCCGAATTCGGCGGAAAGTGGGGAACGGAGTGTCTTAACACTAAGTTCCCTCTGCCTACCCTGCTGTGTGCGGTACATACACTTTTGTACAAAGTGACAATACGTTGCCATAGCAACGCAAATTTTACGCGCTATTTCAAATAATTATTATGAAACCGCACATAAGTTTCAAGTTGTTTTTAGTAAGAACACTTGCCTCTCTCAGCAGATGCAAAAGTTATTCTGTAGATGAAAACTTATATTGAAGCTGGATGAAACTTTGCAATATCCAGAGTATAATGTAAGGTAAATTAAATTAAATAGCTTCACGCTATATCCCGCACACAGCAGGGTAGGCAGAGGGAACCTAGTGTTAAGACACTCCGTTCCCCACTTTCCGCCGAATTCGGAGGCTTGCGTGTTAAGTGGCGGAACTTAACGCCGCGCTTTACCTCGATACCAGAGCGAAGAAAATGGAAATATAATTTCCACTCCTCGAGTGGGAATCGAACCCACAACCAGTCGTTTACAGTCACACTCTTGTGCCACTGGGCCACGACTGGCCACTAATGATAATAATGAGGATAATGTAAGGTCAAAGTTATATTCACAGTGAAACGATTAAGAGAAAATATATTGCTGTTTATTTTTTGTTGTTATATGTGCTATTCTTTTATAGTTTGAAAAATCGTCGCACAGCACGACAGCGTTTGATTGCGAAGGCGGTTGGTTGTGAGTTCGATTCCCACTAGCAGAACGTTATATGTATTTAAATTATATATACTTTTTCGGGACCTAAGACAAAGCATGTGTTTGAGTTACGCCATTCAAAATACAATAATCTCGATTTCCTCCTGAAAGCTGGAGTATCTCCCTGACTACTCTATAATACGTATAAAAGCATGAAGCTGCAAAAATATATATACAAAACCAAAGTGGCCAGTCGTGCCCCAGTGGCACAAGCGTGTGACTGTAAACGACTGGTTGTGGGTTCGATTCCCACTCGAGGAGTGGAAATTATATTTCCATTTTCTTCTCTCTTGTGTCAAGGTAAAGCGCGGCGTTAAGTCTCCGAATTCGGCGGAAAGTGGGGAACGGAGACTGCCTACCCAGCTGTGTGCGGGATACAGCGTGAAGCTATATCCCGTAAAAAAAAAGAAACAAAACCAAAGATATGAACCCGTTACTATCTCCTACTATTTATCTGTCAAATATAAAGGTTACGTAGTTTACAAAGTTCATAGAACATAATTATATTAATTCGTGTTTACTACTCACGCCGCGGCGTACAAGGCAGCACGTGGACAGAATCCTATCTGAACATCTGCCGCTACGATCTTCATTAATTAAACTAAGATTAACTTATACTAAAATTAAAGTTTAAAGCCGTTAAGTTAGGTTTTAAAGTTATAAATATAATATTTGTAATTATTATACAAAGTATAATATATAGTTTTTACGTAAGTAGTGTTGACTGTGAAATATGACATTTGGCAAATCTAAAGTGCAGTAAGGCGATGTTTTTCATAATCATCATTTGAAATTCATTTTTAGATACAACATAAGGATGTTCTACATGAGGAAGAACTTATGCATTTTAAAAAAGGAGTAACTTGACTCTAGATTCACTCTAACTAATAAATGTTACAACAAATAAATTAATCGAACGAAATTAAAGAATTGAATCCACAACAGCCAATCGTGGCGCAGTGGCACGAACGTGTGACTGTAAACGACTGGTTGTGGGTTCGATTCCCACTCGAGGAGTGGAAACACTTAATATTTCCATTACCTTCGCTTTGGTATCAGAGGCAAGAGGTATTAAGTTCCCCCACTTAACACGCAATGGCTCCGAATTCGGCGGAAAGTGGGGAACGGAGTGTCTTAACACTAGGTTCCCTCTGCCTATCCTGCTGTGTGCGGGATATAGCGTGAAGCTAAAAAAAAGGACACACAATACTCGTATACCAAAACACATCCAATTCACACTAAAACATGGTTAACCTAAATATTGGTAAGCTATATATTTTATTAGATAACACTCAACTCCGCTAATACTATCGTCTCAAATCGAATCACCGTTTGACAGGTAATTCTGTGGAAAGCCGATAATTTATTTGATAACTTGTTACTTGTTCAGAAGTCGATATTTCATTGGCGATAAGTTAATACGTATTTGAAAGCCTAATTTATTAGGTGCTTTTAAAAATAAATGTTTTTAAGTATATTGATAAATAAGGGATTTATATTTTTTATTTTTTTGCAGCCCATTTCTGAGGTTTTGCTAAGCGTGCGCTGAGTTCTGCGTTAACTCGCAACGTCTGAATTTGTGGCAGATATTGTCAACGCGACTGGTTGGGGGTTCGATTCCTATTCGGAGAGTGGAAATATTTGATATTTCTATTTCCCTCGAGAAGTAGGGGACGCGGTGTTTTGACAATAGCTTCCCTCTGCCTACCCTGCTGGATCCTACTGTAAAGCTAAAAAAAGGAGAGCTTTAAATTTTTCAAATGTAATCTTTTACAGGGATGAATATAAAGAAAAATAATCTTTATTTTAAAAACATTTCAAAGCTATCATGGCTCAGTAGAGCATCGTCTAACTCTAAACGTGGCGGTTGTCAGTTCAATTCACATTCAGGGGAATGTCAACACGCAACCAATTTATGGCAAAAAGTGAAAAAATATTTGCCTTAACACTATGTTCTCTCGGACTATTCTACAATAAGGTAAAAGGCGGAAATAAAACCTAGTGTTCAGACTCTCCGTTCTCCACTTCCTACCTTATTTATTATATACATTGTATTCAATACACTTACAGTACAAAGAGTAACAAGAAATATAAACCCGAAAACTCATAAACTGCGAGCCAGCCTGCCTAATAACCCTCTTATACCGGTATAACAATAACGCCATGCAATATTGTTTCCCCTATTCCTTCCCACATTTAAAACGCGTAGGATAATTATTACTTTCCGAGTATTTCTAATTGCTCCTAAAAGCTCTTCACTTCACGCCCACGGAATTTACCTTAAATTTTACTTGTTCTTTTGACGTATTATTTGGCAGTTTTCAACAATATTTGAAATTTCATCTTTAGAATATTGTGTAATAAATATAAAATTTTAACGTCTATATTTTTTTTTCATTGAAATATACAAAAAAAATATTAGATTAATAAAAACGCTGTGACCAGTCGTGGCCCAGTGGCACAACCGTGTGACTGTAAACGACTGGTTGTGGGTTCGATTCCCACTCGAGGAGTGGAAATATTTAATATTTCCATTTTCTTCGCTCTGGTGTTGAGGTAAAGCGCAGTTTTAAGTTCCGCCACTTATCACGCAATGCCTCCGAATTCGGCGGAAAGTGGGGAACGGAGTGTCTTAACACTAGGTTCCCTCTGCCTACCCTGCTGTGTGCGGGATACAGCGTGAAGCTACAAAAAAAAGAAGAACAAAAAAAACGCTGCGTTTTATTTCACTATATCCAGGAACATTGAGATAATAAACACATATAGTGATTTCAGTTTTAACACTACGGATCTCAACATTGTCATCTTTTCAGCAAATCTTAATTGCAATTAAATAGTAACAATAGATCACAATTTACAATTAATTCTCTGTTAATTGTAGTGTCAAAATTAATGACTAATTAATTTTCAGCTAATTGTGATTTTTATGTGCATTTCACCACAAACAAATGATTTTTACCACCTTACCAGTCCAGGTACCAGAGCGTAAAAATTGAAATAATTTAAATACTATCAATTTCCGAATCGTAATCGAAGCCCCAGCCAACCGCGTTTACAATAAGACGCTGTTCCACTGCACCACAATAGCCACTTTTTATATATATCAACCGACATCTCCTTACATTTATCACCATCATTACTAAACCACACATTTTCTTACAAATTAAATAAATAAACATACTAATTTACTTACAAAATACAAAGGAAAAGAAAGGAAAAAAGGATCCACACACAGTCCAAGGTCAAAGCTCTGTTTATGTGCGAAGGTCATGGGCATGCCGATCGATAGGGTGGCTGCGAACGAGATAGGAGATACGCCAGATTGTGTGAGAGGAAGGAAGCTGTATGTAGTCGTTTCCCTGGCGTGACATTGAACGTAAAATTGTATTGATAGTTGATTTGTTTGGATGGACTAACCATCCGTTGGTTATGGTGTAGATATGTGTTTTCTGGAAAAGTAGTCATAGAGAACCTAGTGTCAAGACACTCCGATCTCTACTTTACACTTGAAATCGAGACACTGCGTGATGCGGAACTCAACGCTGTGCTTTTTCAAAGCGGAAAAATGATAACAGTTACAATGCAAAAAGGAAGCTGTATATAGTCGTTTCTCTGGCGTGACATTGAACGTAAAGTTGTATTGATAGTTCATTTGTTTGGATGGACCAACCATCCGTTGGTAGTTGTGGTGTAGATATGTGTTTTCTGGCAAAGTAGTCATAGAGGATAGAGGGATAGAGGACTTAGTGTCAAGACTCTCTACTTTACGTCCGAAATCGAGACACTGCGAGATGCGGAACTCAACGCTGTGCTTTGCCATAAGTACCAAAGCGGAGAAATGATAACAGTTATAATAGAGGAAGGAAGTATGTAGTCGTTTTCCTGGCGTGACATTGAACGTAAAATTGTATTGAAAGTTGATTTGTTTGGATGGTTATGGTGTAGATAGGTATATATACATGGTTTTTCTGTTGCCTTTTTTTTTGGACGAAAAAATATTTTTGACATATAAATTTGGATAATTGGAAAATATAAGTTTTTTACGAAAAATACAAGTAATTTTTGATTTTTTTATTATTATTTATAATTAAATTATTTCATTTCTCTGGTCTGATAAGATAAAGCGCTACATTGACCTTCCACTCAACAAACAATGTGTTGAATTCAGATGGCGAGCGGAGACTGTCGAATTCCACGCTTTGTCTTTCTGGATGGTAGATTTTTTTTATTCCCACGAATGGGAATCGAACGTATTACTATCACGTTTACAGCCAGACTTTATGCCATTGCGTCAAGATGTTCTTTATCTTATCGAGTGCCTCTTATGTATATAAGACCTAACACAGTCATTTGAATACCAAATTTTGGGTCTAAAGCCCTAAATTTCTAGTATATATTTAAGTAAAGTTGTACTAATAGTTATTAATATTATGAACTACTACATTTTGCAGAAGCAACTTAGAGTAGATTATCATCTGATACTAAGTTTATTAAAACTGGTTTAATTTATTTAATATTCAAAACCACCTTTTCATAGACGTTAACGTAATTCTGATAACAATCTATTTTTATCGTTATATCTTATCAAAATTGATCACTCATAAATGATCATGATTAAACTTATGAGATAGCTGTGTATATATTATATTATTTTTTGTTATTAATTCTATTCTTCACTTTCCGCTTCTTTTCTACACTGAGTTACCGGTTCTTCACACTTTTTCTCGGATAGCAAAGTAGTCAGAGAGAACCTAGTGTCAAAACACTCCGGTCTTCACTTTGCACCCGAAATGTAGACAATGCGTGTTGAGTTGCGGAAATATGATATGATATTAAAGATCAAAGTCTTACAACCAATTGTGTTAACATTTATCAAATGTCCCACTGTGCCGCGAGGACCTTACTAAACCGTAGAGATGACAATAATTTATATTTAGTGTTAAAAGTGTTCTTAGTGTTTGAACTCATTACCATTCATTCACACAAAGTCCCACTGCGCCGCGATAGAGCTAATATATGTATGTATAAAAAATATAAAGATCTTTATTGGAATTTAAGAAAATAATACACAGTGCGATAATGGCTACATTAGTCAAAAACTGTGTTGTAGTCATTAACGCCCTCCTCCCCTCGCCCAGAAAAAACCGAACTTAATTCCGAAGATAAAAATATAATTCCGAAAATAAAACTTATATGACTTAAAGTAATGTTACATTTACAATACGTTTAAAATTATAATAATAAGCATGCGTTTATTTGTACCTATGTATTCCATGTAGATATACCCAAACACATATTATGATTTAATTGTAACTGCGCCATAAACATTAAATGGTCAATCTGATGTGTCGAGTTCCGCCACTTAACACGCAATTCAAGGAATTCGACGGAAAATGGGGAAAGGAGTGTCTTAACACTAGGATCTCTCTGCCTACCCGCGTGCAAGATACAGCGTGAAGCTAAAAAAAATAAGATATACTTTTTTTATTTTAAAATATAAATTTCAAAGGCACGTAACACCATAAGGCCACTGAAATTTGTTTAAAATTATAAATAACTATATAATATATATACTTAAAAGGATTCCACTGATATGAGACCACGTTATTACGTAAACAGCTGATAAGGACGGTCTAAACATTTGTTCACGTCTTCAAGTCTTATCTGTAATAGCCAATATGGTACTTGAGTTAAGCTTAAAATGATTATCTAATGCTACTCGAGTATTTCTAGATAATAATATTTATTTATTTATTTATTTTTTAGCTTCACGCTATATCCCGCACACAGTAGGGTAGGCAGAGGGAACCTAGTGTTAAGACACTCCGTTCCCCACTTTCCACCAAATTCGGAGGCATTGCGTGTTAAGAGGCGGAATAAGTTCCGCCTCTTAACGCCGCGCTTTGCCTCGACACCAGAGCGAAGAAAATAGGGAACCCTTTTTCCCCGTGGGGGGACGGGTTAAGAATACAATTCCCCCCCGCCGCTGGGTAGCGTCCCGTAAAAGGCGGGTAACCCAGTAGTTTGGTGGTAGGAGATTCGTTCTCCGACTGGCTCGCGACCACTATCATGTCAAAGACGAACCGCCAAATATCTTATGATGTGTTCCGGTTCGATGGCATGTAAGCCAGCTCTCCCTATTCCCACCATTCCCATCTTTCCTCTCTCCTTCTGTCCTACATTCCCAAGGCTGGCAACGCATCCATAACTTTAATGTTGTGGATGTCTATGGGCGAAGGTAACCACTTAACACCAGGTGGGCCTTCAGCTCGTTTGCCTCCTTTATTCCATAATAAAAATAATAATAAAAAAAAAAAATAGGGAACCCTGCTGTGTGCGGGTCACAGCGTGAAGCTAAAAAAAATGTAATGTATTCCTATAAAAGTAGGTATTAGTTTTCCATAGGAACTCTATATTTACAGAATCGCCTACTTTTCTTTCTGTAAAATTTTTGCAAAAAGATAACAAAGATAAAGCCTTTGCGTCGTTGTAGGCTTCGCTCGAAAAAATGATTCTGCCAAGACACGCGGCGTTGTGTTCCGCCACTCAACACGAAAGCTACAAACTGACATAAAACACGTAAATAAAACAGGTTTCATATTAAAAAAGAAATTTAGAAAAGGTATAAAAATTTTGAACGCAGCGGGATTCGAACCCGCGCCTCCTGAATACCGTCCAGGCGCTCTCACCACTGAGCCATGCGTTCTACTATTCGCTGCGTCGAAATTCAGGCGATTCTGTAAATTTTTATACGTTTTATAAATGTCTTTTTCAATTTTCCTATTTGTGGAATAACACTTTAAAAATACTTTTAATATTTTAAAAGTGTTATTCCACACTTAGGAAAATTGAAAAAGACATTTAGAAAACGTATAAAAATTTTGAACGCAGCGGGATTCGAACCCGCGCCTCCTGAACACCGTTCAGGCGCTCTCATCACTAAGCTCAGTGGTAAGAGCGCCTGAACCTCTCACCACTGAACCTGAACGGTATTCAGGAGGCGCAGGTTCGAATCCCGCCACGTTCAAAAAAATTTTATACGTTTTCTAAATTGTCTTTTACACTTTAAAAATGTTTAGAAGGTTTCATTCAAAGCTTATTACAAAAATTTCAATTTTAAGCATTTGAAATGCGCCTCTATCGATTTACTCCCCGCGTAGTCAGAGTCAAGGTCTGTGAAATGGGTCACGGTTGTACAATTATACGGTAAGTGCATTTGACATTGCGAGTTCATTTTTCTGTCATTTTTGTATGGAATTTTCTACTTTTAGTTTGGTAAACAAAATGTTTTGTTTTGATGGGCTTTGTTTTTTTTTGTTTTAACATCATGTATACAATACAATATTCAGTTTGTACAATATGGTTCAAAAATATTTTTTTAATATGGAATATTAGTTCTGTAATTATCAACAATAAGTGAATTAAAGTTAAAGTGTTAAAGGAATATATTTTGCATGACAAGGGTAGAATAAAGAAACAAAAAAGGCGACATTTCTTGTCTTTCAAACATTACTGTACTTCCTTATCTAAATTAACTTTGCTGTATCCCTGTTGTACTGTGATTTAAACAAAAAAGAAACATTTAGGAGTAATCATTACTCATCGAATTAATCTCAGAATCATCGTGTATCACATACCGTACTATGCTATCATAACTACTGTATAGTTCAGATTAACCTTTTTTGCCCCATAGTCAGGTGGACAGAAAAAATCTAGTGTCAAATCACTCCGTTTTCCATCACCCTACAGTTAAACACAGAATCCATTAAGAAAAGCCATCAAAATACCATAAACTTGTCATAAATTACTTCACACAATAAATTTACGATCATAATATTACAAAATCATTTAAAATCAAATTAGGCCAGTGTCAAAGGAAACGCGGTTCGTTTCCAAAGTACATTCTGATACAAAGCAATTTTTTTTAGCTTCACGCTGTATCCCGCACACAGCAGGGTGAACCTAGTGTTAAGACACTCCGTTCCCCACTTTCCGCCGAATTCGGAGGCACTGCGTGTTAAGTGGCGGAACTTAACGCCGCGCTGTGCCTCGACACCAGAGCGAAGGAAATGGAAATATTAAATATTTCCACTCCTCGAGTGGGAATCGAACTCACATCCAGTCGTTTACAGTCACACTCTTGTGCCTCTGAGCCACGACTGGCCACACATGGGCATTAACGATCATAATATTACAAAATCATTTAAAATTAAATTAAGTCAGTGTCAAAGGAAACGCGGTTCGTCTCCAAAGTACATTCAGATACAAAGCAATTAGGTTCTTAATAGGTTTCTAAAGTACTTTAAGAATATAAATTGGTCTTTACGTTAAGTGGACGTTTTGAGAGAAGCACCTGATGCTGATGCGGATGGTTGGAAGGTATAGAATTTCCGTAGCCAAGTTTGGCTGTTAATAATATGGGTTTATGTTGTTTCTCCTGCATTTCCTATATTTTGGATGGTAAATAAAGAGAATTCTAGGTCTAGATTTTTACTATTTTTATGATGTGTCGGTAACGATTAACTGATCTTGGTGCCGCAACTAAGAGTAGCTTTTGATAACCAAGTCATGCATATTTTGCAATATAATTAATTATACTGTCTATATTTCATTTATAATACAATTAAAAGTAAGATAGGCAGGAGTAGACCTTGGTTGATCTTCGAGAAAATAGTATCGATGATACTGGACGATGACACTGGAGCAAGACTGAGATAATGAAGAGGTTGATGGCAGTGGACGAGGCAGAAAGAAGTTTGCAGGGACCGTAGCGTTTAGCGCTCGCTTTTCTCACAACCAGACTATCACGCCAGGGATAAAACATGAAGCTAAATGAAGTTATTAATTTTAATTCAATTAAATTTTTCAGGAATAATTGTAATTCCTGAACGTTTGTAGAAAAATATAACAAATAGAGCAATATTTCATTTTATCTCCACATTTTATTTATATATACTTATAGTACTAAGAACCTACTTAGTTATATTACTTTTACCTCATTTGACTGTTAACGCCATGGTTGTGGGTTCGATTTCCACTTCGAGGAATATATATATATATTTTTTTATTTTCTCCTTTCTGGTAACTAAGATAAAACGCAGCGTTGAGTTACGCCAATCAACACAGGCAAGTGGAGAACGATGTATCATGAAACTAGGTTCTTTCTGTCTTCTTTCATTCTATGCGGGAATATCCGTGAAGTTGTTATTTTACTTATACACATACATTGTAGTCTCTAAATAGTAGAAATCGTTAATCTCATTCGTCGCACGCGACTGGGAATTTATTAT
The DNA here is from genome assembly GCA_019049465.1 of Dryas iulia moderata. Taxonomy (NCBI): domain Eukaryota; kingdom Metazoa; phylum Arthropoda; class Insecta; order Lepidoptera; family Nymphalidae; genus Dryas; species Dryas iulia. The sequence goes on from CM032440.1 coordinate 4,232,088, forward strand.
GAAATTAATCAGTTTAATGAAATTTTAAAGTCACGCATAACTCAGAGCACGCCACGTATTGTAATAGATTTAAATTAACAGTAATGGAGATGTTGACATTTGTACAAAAAACGCTTTAATTGTTAAATGTTTGATAAAGTTTACATATTTTTCATTATTAAGTTTTGGTGCTTAAGGCAAAATGCAGCCCTATGTGCCTATTTAACACGCAATTTTTCAATATCTAGAGGAATGTGAAGAACGGAGTGTCTTGACACTAGGTTATAATTTTATTTTTATTTCCTCAGTCTGGTAAGAAGAAAATTCTTCAATATGGACCGAAAGTAGAAAAAAGGATCTCTTTGTCTATACTGCTATTCTGAAAGAAGCATAGAGCTGCTGGGCGGATAGAAAAACGAAATGGTAAGGTTCTGTGAAATCTATTTTTGTCATTATCAACTATACTTTCAAACATAGCAGAGTAGTCAGAGATAACCTAACACCACGACACTCCATTCTGCACTTTCCAAGACATTGAGAGGAAGGAGGCGGAACCTTACGCTTTGTCTTAGACACTAACGAAAGGGAAATAAAAATAATTGTATAATCATACCTCCAAGTGGGAATCAAACCCATAACCATCGCTTTTACAATCTAACACTGTCCAGTCGCGCCTATACTAATGTATAGGCGCAGGCGCAGGCGCATATACTAATGATAAATAAATTCTAAAAAGCGACTAGAATTATGTAAAATTAGAATATGCTTGTAAACATAAGATGTATGCAGTAGTAATTGAATAGTAACGTCGACTCACCAATTGCGTGAGATACGTTTTTCTAAATTTATTAGTTAGTACATAATACTCTACTGATTTGTTGATATTAATAATCATGAATGTTTATTAATTAGACACGCATAGCGAAAGATTTGATAGATTTATGGCGAAGAAAACTAGAATATTTTAAAATAGTTGATGATTTGAATGTAAGATTGTATTTATCATAATTTTATTATTTTCATCGTGTAGGTAGAGTGAGGAAAGAGAAAAGAACGGCGTTTAAATCCGCCACTGATCGCGTATTGTTTGAGACGGAAGTCCTGTGGAAAAACGTAAAGCCGCTTTTTTACTGACGTTATGGCGCAGTTGTTAAGAATTTGTGTGTATGCACAGTTTATGGGTTCAAATTAAGCTTATAGGAAAGATTTTTGTAACGTTTTGCATCGTGCCTATTGCAGGGTAGACAAGAAATAATCAGCTTTTCAAACATTACGTATTGAATGGCGGAACACAACACCGCATTTAATTTAGTAGCTATATGTAGAAACAATTTAAATATAACTTTTAGCTCCTTTTTTAGTTTCACGCTGCTCCGCGTACAGCAGGGTAGGCAGAGGGAACCACTTTCCGCTGACTTTTGGAGGCATTGCGTGTTAAGTGGTAGAACTTAACGCCTCGGTTTGCCTCGACCTCAGAGCGAAGAAAATGGAAATATTAAATATTTCCTCTCGTTGAATGGGAATCGAACCCACAACCAGTCGCTTTACAGTCACACTTTGTGCTTCTGCGCCACGACTAGCCCCAATATATTATTATATATTAATTTATATAAATAAAATTTGGAGTAACTAAGTCTTTTAATACATTGTATAATATGCTACATGTAATTCACGTATAATTATTATTGATCAAACAAACCCACTGTTATAAGGCTTCGCTAATCTGCTTAATTGCTTTTACGTGATTCGTAGCAATACTAATTTACCTAAATGTATATAAGTAGTACGAATTCCATTTGAAGGAATGTGTATATTTAAAAATATTTTTAAAGTTGTTTTTTAGCTTCACGCTATATCCCGCACACATCAGGGTAGGCAGAGGGAACCTAGTATTATGACACTCCGTTCCCCATTTTCCGCTGATTATTGGAAACTATGCGTGTTAAGTGGCGCAATTTATCGCCGCGCTTTGTCTCGATACCAGAACGAAGGAAATGGAAATGGAACCTACAGCCAGTCGTTTATAGTTGTCACACGTTCGTGCCACTGTGCCATGGTGCCACGACTGGCCCCTCTTTTAGTCTAGTTAGAAAAAGAAAATGCAGAATAGAGTGTCTTGGCTATAATTTCTCCACATTTTTCTAATTTAAATTACATTTTTATTTATAGCAAAAGAAAGAAAAGCAAAAGAAAATAAATTAAACATAATCATTCCCCAGACTGGGAATCGAACTCAAAACCCTCGTTTAGTCACTATACCACTGCACCACCACGGTTTTGCCATAAGTAATAGTAAAATTTCACATATTTTTAAGTTACACCAAAACATGTTTATTTATTCAAGTGCTCACTCACAAACGGCCTCCAATGCGAGTTCATAGTGTTTGTACCATACAACGCTTATGTATTATGTATGTAGGGCAATACGTTTTGTCTATGTACAATATTATAGATACAAAAATATTAACTTTATTACTTGTCGACGGAAGATAGTTGTATGTATGATCGATTTCGTAGGCAGTTTTAATTGTATCTATAAAAATATATAAAATTTTATACAATTTAATAGTTTTTTAATATAATTTATGTACTTCACAAAAATGTGGTTTTTCGTTTAACATTCATTAAAAAATACATTCAATTTCATGCCTGATTTATTTGCAAATATGCACCCGTATCCGGATTTGATAATAATACAATATTTTCATAATATAAACTTAATGTTCACATGAACATCTCAATCTCAATAGAACACAAAAAGTAATCTGGACCATTTGTTAAGAAAGAGGAGAAAGGAATCTTTTGACACTAGTTTTGTGAAGCTGACAAAAAGTATTTAGAAAACATACCAACAATTAGTATCATATTTATTTTCTACAATAATTACATTTTTATCTAATTGTCCAGTTAATTATGTGGAATTTCAAATACTTTTGACATGACATTAAGTATATTATAATTATAAATATAATTAAACAACTAAAATACCAAATGATGCTATCGTAATGCAGTTGTCGATTCAATCCACACTACTGAGGATCTATTTTTTTTTCTTTTTATTAGTTTCACGCTGTATCCCGCACACAGCAGGGTAAGCAGAGGGAACATAGTGTTGAGACACTCTGTTCCCCACTCATCTAAAAATTAATTTCATTTTCCTTTTCTGAACATCAACAAGGCATTGATTATGGATAGAATGTGAAGAACAGAGTTTCTTCAGAGTCTCTCAGACTAATTCTGCTATGCAAAGTAAATATCAAAAAAATACCAAATTTTATTTAAGAATTCACTTAAAAACAAAAACACGAAAAAACAATAATAACCAGTAGACTGTAAATAAAGTTTTATGAAATAATTCTCATCTTGCATATAATTGCAAATAACAGTTGTAACAGAACCGAATATTCGAACCGTTATAATAGTGAATTTATTTGAATTGTAAATTAAGCTGAAACCTCATCAGTTTATTCGTGCTCTAAAAATCATTTAATTTAAGCTATAAGATAGATAATTTTAGATGGAATCAATATTTTAGTATAATATTATAATTGTCTTAACTTTATGGCAATTTTTAAAGTATTAAAATTTGAACGCAGCGGGATTCGAACCCACGTCTCTTGGAAGCCGTCCGAACGTTTTGACCGATAAGCTTTAGCACGCAAGAGTCAATTTTTTAAACTTTGCTAAAAATATGTTTTTCCTTATTTTTTCTATTTCAATTTCTTAAGTGTGTAAATAGCAATTTAAAATGTGATAAAAGAAAATATTATAATATTCAGTAAATTGTACCGATTTAGTATATTATTAATGGACACGGAGTAGAGTAAATGGTTTTGAAGCCGATACCAAGTATAAAGTTCACAAATACAGTGAACATAGCACATACAGCTAAGGGTTACTAAAACTACAAGACCAAAGAGGGAACAAAGCGTGAGCTGGGTGGCTGTTTTTATTACAATTATATATATATATGTACATATATTTACCACAAAACAAAAAAAAAAACGCTTACAAGTGTACCAAGTGGTCAGTGATGGACATCATCATTAGATTACATTAAATATAAGTCCCAGTGCTTTTAAAATTGTCACAATAAAAATTAATATTAATTTGTGACCGAGTGTATAAGAGTGTGACTGTAAACGACTGGTTGTGGGTTCGATTCCCACTCGAGGAGTGGAAATTATATTTCCATTTTCTTCGCTCTGGTGTCGAGGTAAAGCGCGGCGTTAAGTTCCGCCACTTAACACGCAAGCCTCCGAATTTGGCGGAAACTGGGAAACGGAGTGTCTTAACACTAGGTTCCCTCTGCCTACCCAGCTGTGTGCGGGATACAGCGTGAAGCTATTTAATTTAATTTAATTTTAATTTACAAATTAATACTGACAAATGCCATGGACACCTGTGAGCCCATGGACAGAGTTTGTCCATTAAAAAAAAACACAAAAAGCTAAGGGTTACTTAGAACTGATTTCAAAATTATAAAACACCTACATATTTCTCCCTACACCTACCTACATAAATCAAATACATATTTTGTTGACTGACACATTTTTACTTTGTGCTAAGTAAATTTATTTTTTACTAATAAATTATTTATCGTGTACATGAATAATTAAATATTATTGATTGTGTAATTTATGTTTGTATACATTCAAATGATATACAACAACTGTTCATATGATTTCTTCGCTCTCCACTTAGGGCGAGGTTAGGTTCCACAACTTCGGACGTACCTAAGTCCAAATGGTCGTAAGTCGAATTTCATACAAAAATAAATAATATAATATATAGACATATACATATGTATATATTATATAAGTAAATATAATGACTGTTATGACACACTTACATAAAAAAAATTGATATATATTTTTGATTTTTTTTATAATTTTTTTTCATCATAAGTGCGAATGAGCTCTATTCTAAGACCACTCACAAAAAGGCCTCAAAAAAGAAAACAAACAATATATAGAAAAAAGTATTAAATATCAATGTGGCCAAGTGGCGCAAGCGTGTGACTATAAACGACTAGTTGTGGGTTCGATTCCCATTCCGAGGAGTGGAAATATTTAAAATTTTCATTTTCTTCGCTCTGGTGCCGAGGTAAAGCGCGGCGTTAAGTTCCGCCACTTAACACGCAATGCCTCCGAATTCGGCGGAATGTGGGGAACGGAGTATCTTAATACTAGGTTCCCTCTGCTTACTCTGCTGTATGCGGGATACAGCGTGAAGATAAAAAAAAAGTCGAAAGTCGAGGTGGGCGTAATTCGAGAACTGACTACTTTTTTATACACGTTGTGCAACATATATTTTAGCTCCCTTCTAAGACCACTCAAAAAGGCCTCAAAAAAGAAAACAAACAATATATGTACATAAAAGGTATTAAATATCATCCAAAATATAGAAGTACATACACAAAACACATTAACATATTCAGGCATTATCAGTAATCCGGTATGAAGGACAAAATTAATACACTCGTGACTAAAACATCAAGCCTAATAGCTCGTTTTATATTCAACTTACACGTAATGAGATTTATTCTCGCTCAGAACAGTACGTTTTCAAACAGACCGTGAATTCTACGGTTTAATTTAATAATCGCGAAATTATACGGTTATTAGTTTTGTGTATGTGTGTATGTGTTTTGCAAATTCACGCTTTTTCCTGCTTAAAAGGGTAGTTAGAGAGAATTTAGTGTTATGACACTCCGCTCTCCACTTTCCGCCTGAAAATGTGAGTGGCAGAGAATTCTTCTCAATGCGGAGAAATGATAATATTTTATATATAATCTTTACTTAAAGTGGAAATCGAATCCATAACTAATGATGGTTACATGTAGACGCTATCGCACAGCATTATGGTAAACTCTTTTGTTATGGCGTGGCGTTGAGACACTTGAATTCGAGAGTAAGGTAGAAAACGGAGTGTCCTGACACTAGATTCTCTCCGAATTTGCCTGCTATGCGGGACAAGGACGAAGCAAAATCATTTCAAAAGTACAAGAAGTATTACAATTAATAACAAGTAAGTTTAAAAATTTAAATAAATTAAATATACAATTAAACTCTTCTTCTGCTACTTGGAATTAATCCCAGCCTAGCCAGGGTCGGTGCATGCCGGCTTAAATATATTAATAAATTAACAGTTTAAAAGTGAAATTGGGGAAAAAAATGTTTTTTTTGTTATTATTATACCTTCCACTTTTTCTCTGTTTACATTGCAGTAATATCTATATCACTGACTGGTGCGTCTACTAACTACGTCGGTGTAGTAGTGGAGCCTAAACTCAATCTTGGAGCCAAAAAAGAACTTGCATACAAAGTTGCGAGACCTTCTCAGTCCGGCTCTGTCACAAAATTCAAACTACCTCTTTGGTAAGTTAGATATTTGAGATATTTCGTGACTATTGACCCACTTGCGACTTTGCTGCGTGAACTACACAACTATAGCTCTTTCGTTATATTGCAATTCATTTCAATCGGTCAAACGGTTTAGATTTTACCGACAATGTATCATCCCCATCAAAATCAATACTTCAGGGACTGATTTATTTTTTAAAAACAACCTATATTTAATTCTGAATTTTTAACCATTTTCATTCTGAATTTCATCCAAATCGGTTCGATAAAAGCGTAACAGACATACAGACCGACTTTCGGATTTATAACATAAGTATGGTTGAGTGATCTTTGGCTGTTATATAACATATAGACTAACATAAATTTTTATTTAACCGGAATTTGAATTCACAACCATTAAATTCAGTTACTTCCTTACCAATTTACCACAATAGCCACTATTTTATTAAAGCATACTTAAAAAATAATATGACAGTAATACTAACCCGCTAGTTTAGGGGTTTGTTTCGACACCGGCAGCCATGGTTACCGGCGACCCCGACACGATCTGAAATCAAACATATATATTATGTGTAAATGTATACGTAAATTTATTACTTTACACTATCCTAGGGACCAGTCGTGGCGCAGTGACACAAGTGTGTGACTGTAAACGACTGGTTGTGGGTTCGATTCCCACTCGAGGAGTGGAAATATTTAATATTTCCATTTTCTTCGCTCTGGTATCGAGGCAAAGCGCGGCGTTAAATTCCGCCACTTTACACGCAATGCCTCCGAATTTGGCGGAAAGTGGGAAACGGAGTGTCTTAACACTAGGTTCCCTTTGGCTACCCTGCTGTGTGTGCGGGATAACGTGAAGGTTTTTACAAACAGACACTCCAATTTTATTTGTATAAATAAATAACCTGTAAAATTATATATTATCGTTTTTTTTCTATCTTTCATTATATAGTACGTACGTACAGTACTATGTACCTAGGTACAGTTAGTAAAGCAAGAGGCGGCACTTTTTACGGGTCGTTATTTTAATGCCTAATTTAAAATTCAGATTCGAGATAACTCTAAGTCTAAATTTTTCCTCGTTGAATATTTCATACATTTATGTTATTTACTTTGGTAATTAGACAGAGAAAGCGTAGTGACACTTCACTCTTTATTTAGTTAGCGTAAATGTTTTTTTCTTCAGAGCTCAGTCGTGGCTTGTGGGCTCAAAATGTGACTGTAAACGTGACTGGTTGTGGGTTCGATTTCAAGGCAGGAAGGAAAGGAAGAGTGGAAATATTTAATCTTAAGGGAATATTTCCATTTTTTCACTCTAGTATCGAGACAAAGCGCGGCGTTAAGTTCCACCACTTAACACGCAATGCCTCCAGAATTCGACATAAATTAGGGAACAAAGTGTCTTAACACTAGGTTCCCTCTGCCTACCCTGCTATGTGCGGGATACAGACTGAAGGTAAAAAAATGATTTTTTTTATATAAACCTCATGTTTATTTTCTTGCTCTACTTAACGCTGCGCTTTGTATTATCAAAATAGAAAAATAAAAGTAATACAAATGTTCTTATTCAATATTTCCTATGCAAAGTTCAGGGTTAAACACTGAAATCAGCAATCAATGAATTACTTCACATTTTAGGAGTATAACACAAAATTTAAAATAAAAAAGGTACACGAAAATAAAAATAAAAAAATATATATTAACTATTAAAATATATATTAATGTTACAAAATAAAATATAAAATTAAATAATGATTAAGAAGCTTTCGGCGGATAAATTAGATAAAGCCTTATAAAACTTACTTCACTGTAGACAGAATTTGATAAGGAGAAACAAAAGATTAAAGGGAATTAGCGTTTGCTTTGAATACAAGAATAAATCCCCCGTTTGGTATTACGAATGGAGGATTAAGTTGAGTTGCTTGAGATAGTGAAACGCGGTTTGGGAAATCGACGTCTAGGTTTACAGATATATTAAATATCTAGACTTTAGAGTGAATACCTGTGATTTGAATTTGTTTGGTAATGTATTGTTGAGTAGCGGAAATTGTTTGAAATATAAAATTTTTATCCGTGGGGGGACGGTACCCGTGGGGGGACCCTACCCGTGGGGGACGGGTTAAGAATACAATTCCCCTCCACCGCTGGGTAGCGTCCCGTAAAAGGCGGGTAACCCAGTAGCTTGGTGGTAGGAGATTCGTTCTCCGACTGGCTCGCGACCACTATCATGTCAAAGACGAACCGCCAAATATCTAAAGATGTGTTCCGGTTCGATGGCATGTAAGCCAGCTTTCCCTATCCCCAACATTCCCATCCTTCCTCTCTCCTTCTGTCCTACATCCCTAAGGCTGGCAACGCATCTACAACTCTAATGTTGTGGATGTCTATGGGCGAAGGTACGACTTAACACCAGGTGGGCCTTCTGCTCGTTTGCCTCCTTTATTCCATAAAAAAAAAAAAGAAATAATATTTTTTCGATTTACGTTTTTTTTGCATAGCAGTGAGAACCTAGTGTAAAGACACTCTGTTCTCCACTTTCGACCTGTTAAATGGCGAAACTCAATGTTAATAGAGGTGTGAAATGAAAGTATTAACCATGTCTTCGAGCAGGAACCGAACTCACACACCAATCGCCTTTACAGACACTTTCCCACTGCGCCACGTTTGACTCAAGTAAGTGTTTCAATTTCGATGCATCATTTTTATATTACATATAGTTTCAAGAAAATTTAAGAGATATGTATTTAAAATGTTAATACGGTGATTATAACTCTCTTAGTTAGAGAATATGCCAGTTCGTGGAAATCATTTCATCAATATCACATCGATAATAAAGTTAGAACATATTTACAATTTATTATCGATATAACAAAAAAAAAATAAACACAAACTTATAAAGACAGACAACTTAAGATATAAAGATTAAAAAAAAAACGTTTTGAAACGAAACAACGGACAATAATGACGCTTGACAGGTCCCAGAGCGTCACAAAAATAAACAAAATGGAGACCATCTCAGTTGGTGTAATCTTAAATTCTGATCTCAAGAGGTTTCATTAAATTTACACAAAACAAAAAAACCCGGCAAGCAATTGAAGGTTGGTTTCAAATTAATTTTCTTTCTATCCTAAACCATTGATATACAAATTCAAATGGTGGGATAAGGGTCCTGCAAAACTGAATTAATTTTGACGTTTTGGTAAAGTTTTGATGAATTTTTGAATGTATATTAAGATAGGGCCAGTCGTGACGCAGTGGCACGAACGTGTGACTGTAAACGACTGGTTGTGGGTTCGATTCCCACTCGAGGAGTGGAAATATTTAACATTTCCATTTTCTTCCCTCTGGTATCAGAGGTAAAGCGCGGCGTTAAGTTCCGCAACACGCAACACGCAATGCCTCTGAATTTGGCGGAAAGTGGGGAACGGAGTGTCTTAACACTAGGTTCCCTCTGCGTGCGGGATACAGCGTGAAGCGAACTTATATTAAGATGTAATATTATTTTTTTTACTAATTTTCAGCCTGGGTCGTTCGCAAATATTACCATTTCATAGATATTGTAGAAATATCATGATATCCACTATTTCTACTACAGTAGTGTTTGGTGCACGCTGTTTTTCACTTAGTAAAGAATATATTTTAAACACACTATGATTATGTCGTAGTTGATAAGTCTTTATTCTCGTCGTGATTTTTAAGCTACATATATTCCTGTGACTATGGACACTTTTCCATTACCAAAAATATACACAATTAATCTAGTGGAAATAGTTTCATTTCAAAACGACTACACGTATACGTTAGAGAGACCGACGTGTTAATAATATGTTTATTTTTTAAATTTACGACTACACAGATAGACGGAATCATCATATTTTTTATTTTTCTGTAGTTTACAAATGTAATGTTTAAAATCATATTTAGAGATGATTTTAACAAGTCTTCAACACAGCCGGTAGTAAAACACATGGTTTAGTGGTCAGACCGCTTGGACGGTTTCCAAGGGGCACTAGTTGAATCCAGCTGCTTTTAGATTTTCATACGTTTTCTAAAAACGGCTTTTCCAATATCTTAAGTACGAAAATTTCAAACATTTCCACAAGTTTAAAATTGTAAACAACGTGGACAATCAGGCCTACATTATATTTATAAAACATGTACGCGATGATGACGTCAAATAGAAAGAAATCACCTGCTCAGTAATAAAATAATTAGAGACCTTGAATTTAACGATAGCGATCAAAACAATATTAAACCAAATATACAGCTAATACCTTACATACATTAAATACAGCTTTATGCTTTTTTCCGTAAAGTAAAAGAGAACCTAGTGTCAAAACACTCTATTCTTCACTTTCCGCTAATTCGAGACATTAGCTGATATAGATATTAGAACGGAGAAATAAATAAAATATATAATATAATTATTTCCCTGAGTGGGAATCGAAGTTACAACCTATCACGCTTATAATCAGACGCTGTCCCACTGTGACACGATGGTCATCGTATTACAAAGTCAAAGTCAAATAATTTTATAGTCAAAGTCAAATAAAAATAATTTTATTCAAAATAAGAAGTTATATGCTTGATTTTTTGAATGTAAATTAATTTACTTTACTACCGGTTCACTAAAGTTAATGCCTCATACCTATAAACCTTACCAATATACAATATTACATTATACATGATAGAGATATCCTTTCAATTATCTGCCGACTTTACTAAGACAAAGCCACCATTCCACACGCAAATTCTAGATTTTAGGCGGAAACTGGAGAACGGAGAGTCTTACCACTAAGTTCTCTCTCGCTACCGTGCAATACGAGAAAAAACTTGAAGCTGCTACATAGAATATATTCTTCTACGTATAAAAACCTGTAAATAGAAATGTGAAGGGGCCAGTCGTGGCGCAATGGCACCAGCGTGTGACTGTAAACGACTGGTTGTGGGTTCGATTCCCACTCGAGGACTGGAAATATTTAATATTTCCATTTTATTCGCTCTGGTGTCGAGCCAAAGCGCGGCGTTAAGTTCCGCCACTTAACACACAATCCGAATTTAGCGGACAGTGGGGAACAGAGTGTCATAACACTAGGTTACTTCTGCCTAAATAGCTGTGCGCGGGATACAGCGTGATGCTATAAAAAAAATGGGAATCGAACCCACAATAACCACAATCAAATTTACAAAAAACTTTTCAACTACACCTAGATATTAAACACTACTTATACAGACACAATATAGACTAAAGTTCAATGGCTCGAACAAAAAATCTAAGAACCTTGGTCTCACATAACGCTATTGTGTTCCGATGATTGCACATTTCTTTCATAACGATCTCATCATATTAATATTATATCTTTTTGCGTTTAATTTTTAAAACTGTACTTTGTTTTAATCTTGAGTAAAATTTACTTGAGATATTTCCTATTATTCTCTTTGACACAAGTAATAATTTAGATACTAGAAAAGATATTTATTAATTAATTTACGGGATTACTAATTTACGGGAACGGAGTGTCTTAATACTAGGTTCCCTCTGCCTAGGCTGCTGTGTGCGGGATATAGCGTGAAGCTATATAAAAAATCATATTTAGATTAACTACTTAGTTAAAAGATCTTACGTAACTCTTTTTTCAATATTCCACCTAAAATGTAGGCATTGCGTGTTGGAACTCAACGCCACGCGTTGTCCTAGATATCAAAATGGAGACTTTTTTTATATAGAATTTTCCTTCTCCACGGACGCAACTCCGTGCCTTTTTTGTTCTGGGTTTTGGTTGCATTTCCTTTTTTTTTATTTTTTTCTTTCACGTCTTTAAAAATCTTAAATGAAGATGGAGTCTTAAATGGAGACTTGAAAATAATTTTAGAATACGAGAGTAACAAGTATTATAGTTCTACCAAAACAAATATTTATATAATTTTAAATATAAGCTAGCTAATTGATTCTTTATATTCTCTTCAGTAAACGTGTACTTATATATGTACGTAGTTTTCTTTAGTCTGATTACATTAACTTTGACGTTGGTTCGTTATTTAAGATCCTCTCTTCGTATGTAGGAAATAGGTGAAGACAAAAAAATTACATAAATACTAAGACGCTACTAAAATAGTAAATAATAATCTAGAAAAGCTCACATGTATAAAAATAAATCAAAACAATATTCATTATTTATCATTGTAGTGACGAGGCTAATATAGCGCTGTGGGACAGCGTCTGACTGTAAACGCGATTAATTTTAAAGTCTATTTCATGATTATATTCAAATTATCTGCTTTTTTTTCTTGTACAAAAGGGTGCAAACGATCAGAAGGACCACCTGATGGTAAGACCTTCGCCCATGGACATCTACAACATTAGAGTTGTGGATGCGTTGCCGGCCTTAAGGGTCAAGGAGGGAGAAGAATGAGTGAGAATAGGCAGAGCTGACTTTCATGTCAACCGGAACACATAATCAAATACTTGGCGGTTCGTTTTTGACATAGGTGATGATCACAAACCAGTCGGAAAGCGAATCTCCTATCACCAAGTTACCCGCCTTTTATGTGACGCTACCCAGCAGCGGAAGGAAATTGTATTCTTAACCCATCCCCCCACAGTATATTCTCTCTAGTAAGACAAAGTTTGGCGTCGAATTGGTTCAGCAAGCAATGTCTTGCTTTCGAGCAGAAAATAAGGGTTTGCTCTAAAAACTCCGAGTTTAGACATTGATTTTGGGCGAGAAAGTGGAGAACGAAGTGTCTCCACACTAATCTTTCTCTGCCTACTATGATTAGTGTTCTAATAACCCACATTTCATTACCATAAACTCGTTTCACCACGCACAAAGGTACACACAGTATGTACCGAGTAATTCGGTTAAACTTATTATGTTTTTAACAATGGGCGTTACGACACTGTGAAATTGTATAATTTCATAATATTTTGCGAAGTCCGTGGGAATAAGGGCATGTTAATTGTTATATTGAAATTTGACATATATATATAGTGTTATTATTATGAATTTTAAATGTTGATTATATAACTTAACGACCTTGGTTTTTGATGTTAAGCACAGTTACCTAATTTGGAGAAAGAAAAGAAGTAAATGACTCTGTTTGGTCTTCGTCGTATGTAACATATAATATTTTTTATGTTAATTTAATAATGTAATGTATACTATAATAAAAACAATATGTTTGTACGCACGTATTTTACGAGTAGAAATTACTATTATATTACTATAACATTGTTGCAATAAAAAAAAATAGTCATAGATAAACTAGTGTCTAAATATTCCGTTCTCAAGTTTTATCTTAGGTACCAGACTAGAGAAATTAAAAAAAATAATATAATCAATCCCCGGATTTAATCAAACCCAAAACCAATTGCGTTTACAGCCACATGCTGTCCTACGCCATAATGGCCTTTCACGCTGTATCCCGCAAACAGCATAGTAGGCAACAGAAGGAACCTAATGGAACCTAAGGCACTCCGTTCTTCACTTTGCGCTAAATTCTGGAAGCATTACGTGTTAAGTAGTGGAACTCAACGCCATGCTTTGCCTCGACACCATAGCGAAGAAAATGAAATATTAAATATTTCAATACCTCGAGTGGGAATCGAATCCACAACCAGCCGCGTTTATAATCACACATTGTGCCCACAAGCACGACTGGCTTCAAAAGAAAACATCCCACAAAATACACTTTACTATTAACATAGTACTAGTAATAAAGTAACAGTGAATTTATCGAAACCGAAGCAGAACGTGATTCTAATTTAAATTTTATCATTGAACGTTCAATTTGCTCTCGGTTAATATTTTACAAAGTTAAGATCAATATTACAAAGAATATAAGGGGCTTTGATTTGGAGATGCGCAATAAATTTCACGATTTCGAAATTTTCTAAGAAAAATATACAGATTGGGCAAGTTTTGAAATGATTTATTAATTTTTTTTTTCAGATATTTGGGGTCGTGGCTTTTTGCAACAAAGATTAACTGTAAACGCGCCTGGTTGTAGATTCGATTCCCACTCGAGGAGTGGAAATATTTCATATTTTTATTTGCTTTACTCTGTTAAACATTTTTAAAGTGTTATTAAATTAAAAAATTAAATTAGCTTCACGCTATATCCCGCACACAGCAGGGTAGGCAGAGGGAACCTAGTGTTAAGACACTCCGTTCCCCACTTTCCGCCGAATTCGGAGGCTTGCGTGTTAAGTGGCGGAACTTAACTTTTAGTGTTATTCCACACTTAGGAAAATTGAAAAAGACATTTAAAGAAAACGTATAAAATATGAACGCAGCGAAATGTTTTTCTTTATTCTGGTGTCGAAGGAAAGCGCGGCGTTAAGTTTCATCACTTAGACATACGCAATGACTCCAAAATTCAGCGGAAAATGGGAAACGAAGTGTCTTAATACATGTGTCTTAGCCTACCCTGTTGTATGAGGGATACAGCGTGAAGCTAAAAAAAAGAATATAAGGAGAATTGATTTTGCGATGCGCAATTAATGTCGCGAATTCGAAATTTTCGTAGAAAATATATACAGTTTGAGCAAGTTTTGAAATGGTTTTGTTAATTTTTGTTCCGAGATTTTTTTGCTACTGCTATTATATTTTTATTGATAATCAATATATTATATTCTGTTCGAGTTATTTATAGTATACTAGTAATTATTGTGTAGGAGTGAGAAGAGAGGACAATATATAATATTAACATAAAATTGATCGCTAAAACTAAACAACAACTGCTATACACACGTACAATGCGGTTACCAAAAATATATCCACGATGTAAATGTGGTATTGAGATGTTATATTAAATTGAATTCTAATGATAACATTTGAATTGATCACAAGAATTAAATAATATATTTTATTCTTTTTTTTTCGCTTCACGCTGTATCCCGCACACAGCAGGGTAGGCAGAGGGAACCTAGTGTTAAGACAATCCGTTCCCCACTTTCCGCCAAATTCGCAGGCATTGCGTGTTAAGTGGCGGAACTTAACGCCGCGCTTTACCTCGACACCAGAGCGAAGAAAATGGAAATATAATTTCCACTCCTCGAGTGGGAATCGAACCCACAACCAGTCGTTTACAGTCACACGCTTGTGCCACTGGGCCACGACTGGCCACTAATTAAATAATATTTTTTTTTTATATTAACTCAATTATTTATTAATTACATTACAAAAGTCTAGAAAATCAAGTGAATAAAATACGAATTTGACACTCAAAAAGATGATTTTTCCTTTCTTAGACACATGTCTAAAAAAAATGAGTCGCAAAGATTTGGTGTGTTACACAATAAATTCAAAATTCTAAGATATTTAATGGGTAAAATATTTTAAAGTATAAAAATTGAATTGGATGCATAATTGACTAATTTTGATACTCATAAAGACATATAATTTTCAATACTCATAAGGTACTTAATGTATTATAGAATGAATTTGAAACTCAGTGAACTAAATTTGATGTACTTTTTTTCACGCTGTATCCCACACACAGCAGGGTAGGCAGAGGGAACATAGTGTTAAGACACTCCGTTCCCCACTAAATTTGATGTGTAAAAAAATTTAAAATATTAAAACATATAGACGGCTAGCCCTATAATTACGTAAAGATAAAAAAAGCCTAACATTCCATAATCTACATATTAAGATAATAACATGAAACAGAAATTAAAGAAGGCACGCATCTCGATGCGTCGCGACCGACGCGTGACGGTGCGTTTCACTAACATCTAGTTTATCACGTAGTATGGAGACCTTGGGAACGTTAATCACGTAATAGACTTACTTGTTATAAAATATTTTAATTATAGTGCAGATATATGTATACTTATGAGGCTAGTCGTGGTGAGGCTGGTTATAGGTTCGATTTCCACTCTTAGAATTGAAATATTTAAATGTTTCCTTCGCTTTGGTGTCGGTGTTGATCTCTGCCACTTAACATGCATTGTTACCAAAGTTCGACAAAATGGAAATGAGGAACGGTGTATCTTAACACTGGGTTCCGTCTGTCTACCGTGCTGTGTGCAGGATACTGCGTGAAGCTAAAAAATCGAATCCGTAACCATCGCTTTTACAGTCAAGCAAGGTTTGGCTCTCACTTTGCTAGGCCATACAATTGTTATGTAGACTACTTAAGCTTAAAACCTAGCATATCAACGCTTTTAACAATTTAAAGTGTTTTCCCGACACTTAGTAAATTAAAAATATTAAAAAAAACGTATAATAATTTAAACGCAGCGAGATTTGAACCCGTTCGTCTTGAAAACCGTCCAAACTGCTAAGATAAGCGATTTTATACCTTTTCTAAGTGTTCTTCAAGGTTACAGCCACTGTGCAACATGTATATAATTATGTGTGGTACAGAAAAGACATAGACACGGAATGCACCGAGCCGTGACAGTACCTTTCTGTCCTCTCGACTGTCACAGAGAGCGTTGCTTTCAAGATCTTGGTCATTTGATACTGTTGATTCTGAATATATACACTTGTTGTGTATTTTATTTTTAATATACCTACCTACAATATTCGATTCCCACTCGAGGAGTGGAAATTATTTTTCCATTTTCTTCGCTCTGGTGTCGAGGTAAAGCGCGGCGTTAAGTTCCGCCACTTAACACACAAGCCTCCGAATTCGGCGGTGCGTGGGGAACGGAGTGTCTTAACACTAGGTTCCCTCTGCCTACCCGGCTGTGTGCGGGATACAGCATGAAGCTATAAAAAACCTACTATATTAGCGTTTAGTGACTCGTCACTATATCCAACATTTCAGTATATCCACTTTTTCCCAGCTCTTTAAATTTATTCTCTAAGTACACTTTGCATAAATTTAAAAGAAGCCGCGTAACCCTCTTCATCACATACCATTCCGAAATTTAATGCCGTGCCGTACCAGTAATGTAAATAATATCTAATCATTCATTGAATGGGAAAAGAACCTACAACCATCTTGATCATCGTCGAAGATTATAAGAAGAATTTTTGTATATAAATATGTAGGTACATTAAAACAAAAAGAAAGTATTATCAATTTCTTTTATTGTTTGACTTTTCCTTAAAAGTAACTTTTGAACTTAAACACTTATGAACGCACGACATCACGAAGTTATATTTATATATGTTAATAAGAGATGGGAGTGAAATAGGTCGGGTGGGGAACGTCTATTTGCGGAAGCTGGAATGCGACGGAACTCCATGAGTAATGGATGAACTTTAGATCTATTTTTTTGATTATTTAAGATGAATATTGCAAATTGAATTTTAGACAATAATTTTATGATATAAAGCATTAAATATATTAATAAATTGAATATATTTCTAGAGAACGTATAAAAATTTAGGATTAGGATTCGTACAGGCACCTCTTGGGAACCGTCCAAACTCTCTGACTGCTAAGCGATAGGTTCTGGTGAATGTAGTGATGAGAAACAGTTTTCAAGAGGAGCTGGTTCGAATCCTGCTACACTCGAATGACGTCGGTCCTAACGTGTTAAATTTTTAAAGGTTTCCTAAAAAATCAATTTCTTAAGTGTGTAATTTTTTTTTTAGCTCGACATTGTATCCCGCGCTCAGCGGGGTAGGGTCCCTAACCTAGTGTTAAGACAGTCTGTTCCCCACTTTCCACAGAATTCGGAAGCTTGCGTGTTAAGTGGCGGAACTTAACGCCGCGCTTTACCTCGACACCAGAGCGAAGAAAATGGAAATATTAAATATTTCCACTCCTCGAGTGGGAATCGAACCCACAACCAGTCGTTTACAGTCACGACTGGCCACAGGTGTGTAAAATAACACTTTAAAATTGTTAAATAAACGGAAAAATTGGCAATTAAAAAAATCTATTTATACATAATGTATACACATTATATACACATATACTTAAATCATTTATATATTTTTCAAGAACGCTAAATAATAGATGACGGTTTTAACCCTTTTGCTTCATATAGGTATATACTGCTATCAAATCTTTTACTAAATGTCGGGCTTTGTACGTGACCTTACTTAGGGTTTCTTGATCCATTTTCCTCTGCCAAACAGACGGTTTGGGTAATTTGCTATAGTTTTAATAAAATGTTTTTTTGGATGATTTTTTTTCATTAAAATATTAAAATACTTATTTTTTTTATTAAAATACTTATAATATTGTTTTATGTCTGCTGATCTTCTGCATCATTTGAGATGGAGGTAGACTATTCAGATAGGTAATGCTTAGAGATTTTTGTTCTTGTTTTTCACTTACATACTAATTAAGTAAACTCAAGACACTTTATACTCCACTTTCCGCTCAAAAATCGAAATATTTTATGTTGTGTAGCGGAAGTCAATATCGCCCTTCATATTAAGTACTAGATTTAAGAAATGAAAAGTAAATTTTATTTAAATGTATTCATTCCCCAAGTGGGAACCGAACTCACAACTAATCGTGTTTTCCGTCAGACATTGTTCAAATGCGCCACGATGGCCTTTAAAGCGTAAGACTACATACAAATTGATATAACACTTAGTCTGAAATACTTTTTCCTTTCCCTTTTCCTTAAATAATCCTTTTTTTTAAATAAAATCTAGAATCAGTACCACTACTTAAAATCTGACATTTACTAACTACACCACGAGAGTCTTCACAGCTTCTCATATAATATTTAAATTAGTAAAAGAAAACAATATTAACATAAACTTATAAATTGAATATTACACCTTTTCTTAGCTATACTTACCATCCATACTGTCTATTCTACAGAACTTTACCGTTGTAGAAAAACTTTTGTATTAAAATTAGATAACGGTATTCCGAACGGTTGAGAAAATACTAGAAAAATGGCAAAGAAAAAAGATTTTAATCGGTCGGCGCCGCACAAAGCGACAGCAACTATCAATTATCTTCTTTCATCAAGTACTTGCTGTGCCTGCGACTTTACCCGTTTAGATATTTAAGAAAAAAAAATGTAATTCTGAAATAAAAAGCCTAAGTAACTCTTTATTAAATCAACTGTCTGCTAGTGAAAGTCCCATCAAAATCGTTCCAGTTCGTTCAAAGATTAAACAGACAGACATATAGACTTAAAATGTTTTTTTGACATATGCATTTAGTATAAAGCGATATTACAAAGAGACATTCGAATTTTATTAATGTGTATAGATTAATCAGGATAACTGTTATTTGGCTATGTATAAAAAATATTAAACAATAATTGTTATTTACTAATATAATATATACACAAACAAAATAATTGTTATATATAATTTTCTATCGTCTTTATTGTGCTTTTCTTCCATGTGTTATATATTTTTTTGTATGGGCAAGAAATTGGGTTGGAGCAATATAAAGCTTTTAATAACTCACTATGACAAATTAAATAAAAAATGTAAATGATCATAATAAAATAGTTCTGTTACTCACTGAATGCCCAACCTTTACGTCTATAGAAGTTAAAAATATAAATTCTACGATTCCACACCACCACAGGTTTGTAAAATATTCCTCCGCTGCTGATATCCTATTAAGTAGTTACGATGTTAGTAAAAAAAAAATATTTTTTTTAAATTCATGCATTTTCCCGCAAGTCATGGTCAGAGAGACTAGCATTAAGACTCTCCACTTTCTGCCCATGAAAATTTGTTTGCCTTATTTAAATATACTATCCATATAATTTTCTTAAAAAGTAATTCAAATTGTTTATCTCCAAGTAATGTTCACAATATAAATAAAACAGTCAGTCAAACAACAAATTTGGGCTACAAACTGTGACTGTTAAGCGACTGGTTGTGGCTCCGATTCCCACTCAAGGAGTAGGAAATATTTAATGTTTCCATTTTCTTCGCTCTGGTGTCGAGGCAAATCGTAGCGTTAAGTTCCACCATTGAACACGCAATGCCTCGAGAAACCGGCGGAAAGTAGGGAACGGAGTGTCTTAACACTAAGTTTATTCTGCCTACTCTGCTATGTGCGGAATACAGCGTGAAGCTAAAAAAGATAAATAAACCGGTACTTTTTATATAACACCAAGACCGATAGGAATTGCTTGCGGAATTATCATCTAAAAGGTATACATATCCTTATATCTACTATAGTTAATAGCGCACAATACCGCGCGGTATGCGACCAGTCAATAACAGATCCTTGTGCGGTTTATTTATAACGAACGAGTTCTCATCTCATAAGATATGTGGGATAGAATGGAAAATAGTTTTCCTGGTCTAAATCTATTTTTATATATAGATATATGTTTTCCGAGTGAAATTATTTATTTATGGAAAATTTACTAGATAGATATAGATTATAATAGATAATTAGATAAGATAATAGATAATTTAGTAGATAGATGTAGATATATCGGTAAAAAAAAGGAAAATTCTTAGTATGAACTTTTATAGTTTATATAATTTCTCAAATATTCATCTTTTTTAGCTTCACGCTGTATCCCGCACACAGTAGGGTAGGGAGAGGTGAGAAGAAGGATAACCTAGTGTTAAGACACTCCGTTCACCACTTTCCGCCGAATTCGGAGGCATTGCGTGTTAAGTAGCGGAAGAAAATGGAAATATTAAATATTTCCACTTCTCGAACCCACAACCAGTCGTTTGCAGTTACACGCTTGTGCCACTGCGCTACGACTGGCCTCAAATATTCATAAATATTCATCTTAATTATTGAATTAAATGTAAAACAATTTAATGTATGCTATGTTTATCTTAAGAGATAATACATTTAGTTTTAAGTTGCTGTTATAAACACGACAAAGCACGGTCTTGAGCTCCATTTACACGCAATGTCTAGAACTCGACAGGAAAGCGGACAGCGGAGTGTCTAGACACTAGGGTCTTCCTGACTCCTCCGCTATAAGTAAGACCAAAGGCAGTTACAGTAAGACAATTTTAGCAATTTTAATTAGCAGATTATATTCGTCTAAACTTTATTTTTACGCTAAATATTTTTAATATTTTCTTATCAAAGCAAGAATTTGAAATTAACAACGTCCTACTCAAATTTCATTCAGTTAATAAGTGTTAATTCTATAAATGAATTATTTTCACTCCCACACTCCTGTCTTATTTAAGCGAATATTCGAAATTTCTATATAAAAGTTCCCAACTAACCTTGTCCTGTAGGACCTGGCCCAGTTTTCTAAACAAGAAAATTTTAAATTCGATGAAAAAATGTAAAAAGCTTAAATATGTTTATAGTCAAGTAATGTATTTTTTTTAAATTTATTTACTAGCGTGCCCATGTCTTCGTTCGGTTGGAATTAAAACAAAAATTTTATAATTATCTAATGAAAGTAGGTTATCTACCAGTGAAAGGCTCGGCAAAATCGGTCCAGCTGTTTTAGAGATTAGCTGGAACAAATAGACTGACAAAGACAAACAAAAACGTTAAAAAATATTAGTTTAGTATATATACCATACCATATATGTTATTTTGGTATATTTACGGTATACATGCATGCACAATGCATATGCATTTTAATTGACACAAATTGTTAGACAAATCAGTATTAATCTGCTAACGAATATGAACCTGTAACCTTTCCACTACACAATACACCCATCTATTTTAACTACACTATAAAATTGAGCTCTATTATCAGGAAACACATAATAAAAGGTCACACGACTGCATGTCGCCGAGTTGACTCATCAAAGGTTACACTAAATATCATATCAATAACTGAATAAGTGGTAAATTGTTTAAATTATTTCCTCTGTTTTGCTTTTTTATTTGCGCGATTTAAGTGACTGAATGAAGGCAATGGTAGCAGGTTCATTCCCTAAATGTTTAATAAAAATCACGTGTATTTCTATATATAAAAAGGTAATAAAATAACTATGTAATGTTAAAAAAAGTAATTTTACAAAAAATGGCAAAATCTTTAAAAATAACATATTAATGGAGTAAGTAGCAATATAGAAGCCGTAGCTGAAAATGTCAGATTTGCTCCTAGTACAAATAGTTAATTATGAATTTAAAAAATGGTTGACGGAGAAATGTAAAGTAAGTACTTTTGAAATACATATTATTATATACTTTTAGGTATTTTTATTTATAACTAATTTGATGTCATAAAAATTAACGCTAATATTATACATATATTAAATGCCTTTTCCATACCATTCCATAGTACGGTAGTCAGAGGGAACCTAGTATGGAGACTTTCTTTCTCCATTTTCCAACTGAATTAGAGAAATTGTGTGTTTTGTCCCGTGGGGGGACGGGTTAAGAATACAATTCCCCCCCGCCGCTGGGTAGCGTCCCGTAAAAGGCGGGTAACCCAGTAGTTTGGTGGTAGGAGATTCGTTCTCCGACTGGCTCGCGACCACTATCATGTCAAAGACGAACCGCCAAATATCTTGTGATGTGTTCCGGTTCGATGGCATGTAAGCCAGCTCTCCCTATTCCCACCATTCCCATCCTTCCTCCCTCCTTCTGTCCTACTTTCCCAAGGCTGGCAACGCATCCATAACTTGAATGTTGTGGATGTCTATGGGCGAAGGTAACCACTTAACACCAGGTGGGCCTTCTGCTCGTTTGCCACCTTTATTCCATAAAAAAAAAAAAAAAAAAAAAAAAAAAAGGCGGAATACAACGCCGCACTTTGTCAAACCCGCAACCATCACGAATGCAATCAGATACTCTTTACTCTTATTATGAATGACCTAATTAGCCTTGATGTATGTGATATACCCCTGTGTGAATGACCTAATAATAGCTAAAATAAATATATTTTTTAAATCTTAAAGCGCGGCGTTAAGTTCCGCCACTTAATACGCAATGCCTCCGAATTCGGCGGAAAGTGGGGAACGGAGTGTCTTAACGCTAGGTTCCCTCTGCCTACCCTGCCGTGTGCGGGATACAGCGTGAAGCTAGAAAAAAAATCTTATATGTGTCAATTAATTAAATAAATAAAAGTCAGTTGTCACTTAAAAACCATTTCTGTGCGAAAATAAAACTTTTGTGTACTTTAAAACATTAATTAAAGTAACTTGGAGGTATTAAGTAAAAAAGAAGACAAAATAAAAAGTAGACATCCTGTTATTCTTTAATTGGACGTCTAGAGTGGGGCTTTAGGGATTTACAGATTTATTTGTAGATCTTTGAGAGTGAACTCTTGATAACTCTAAGAATAAACTGTTTGTGAAGTAATTATACTTAGACTTTTCACAATGGACTGATGTTAGTTACAATTTTGTATGAAGTTTTTATGTATGCCTATAATATGCCTCCGAATTCAACGGAAAGTGGGGAACGGAGTGTCTTAACACTAGGTGCCTTCTGCCTACCTTGCTGTGTGCGGGATACAGCGTGAAGCAATATAAAATATATATTTACATAGTGGCCAATTGTGGTGCAGGAGCATAAAGTAAGCTTGTACACGCTTCTGTAAATGTATAAAACTATGTAGGTATTTACATAATTATATATATTATTTCGAAGAAACAGTTTTATTTCATAGAATATTTATAAATATATTTTACACAAAAACACATGACTTATTATGGTTTTTACTTTCTTCTTACACAGATTTAGAACGAGAAACGAACACACAACCACCTTGTACTGTCAAATGGTTCACAACAGTCAATACAGCCTTCATCAATTTTACTTTATTTTTTTTTTTATTAGCTTCACGGCAGAGGGCACCTAGTGTTAAGACACTCCGTTCCCCACTTTCCGTCGATTTCGGAGGTTTGCGTGTTAAGTGTTAACTTAACGCCGCGCTTTACCTCGACACCAGAGCGAAGAAAATGGAAATATTAAATATTTCCACTCCTCGAGGGGGAATCGAACCCTCAACCAGTTGTTTACAGTCACACGCTTGTACCACTGGGCCACGACTGTCCACACTAACTCACTTTATTTATAAAAAAAATATATAAAAATTTAAGGAAAATTTAAACAGATTTAACGTCTAAGCATAATTTCCCTTACAAAACACAGTGCATGATTAGTTTCACGCGCGACGTACCGTGAATATTGCCTTAGAGGCCTGTCTTATAATGTATTAAGTTAGGAAAAATCACAAGCTGTGTATTTTGTGAAACAAAGGATATAACCTTTTATTTTTTGAATATAAGTTATTGTTATTAAGTTCTTTTATCTTTTTTTGTATATTTAAGGATAGAAAAGAGTTTAGGAAATAAACCTATATATTTATATAATAATTACCATTTTTTTTTTAGTTTCACGCACTGCCTGCCTACTCTGGAACGAAGAGCGTAGAAAATGTAAATATTAAATATTTCACTCCCCGAGTGGGAATCGAACCCACAACCACACGCGCTTACAGTCACACTTTGTGCCCACAAACCCAGACAGGCCTCATAAGAAACGTATTTGAATACTTCAATAGAAAATGTTTTTTATAAGAGATCGAAATTCGTAAGCGAGATTTGCATTAATGTAATAAATCATTATTTTAAGATTTACTAAGTTATGTTTTATTATAGTCAATTGTTTTTTACAGCTTCAGCTGTAATCAATCAATGTAATAATTACCTCGAGTGGGCATCGAATCCAAAGATATCATATATTTTATTTAATATTTTCATAGGGCACGAGTATTTTTTCTACAAGTCGATGAAATCAACTACGAAACGAACTTTGCTTAAACAGACAGTGACAACGTATAGATATATAAAATATGAAGAAAATAAATAAATTTTGTTTTCATAATATTTACACATTTTTCAATTTTTATGGGAATCGTTAAACTCTTATAGGAATCGAACTCAAAACTAGCACAAGATTTTTTTAAAATTCAGAAAATGAAATTTTAATATAAAATGTACATACATATAAATGTGCAATACAAATGAGTATAGAACTAAAGTACTCATATGAGTCACTGTACTCATAACACGGCGGGCCCGGTCTCCGGGTGGAAGCCAAACAGTAAACTAATCATTGAAATCTGAGTATGTTATTCATGTTGTTCGTTTTTATATTATGCGGTTTATATAGCGGTTTGAGGCTATCGTGGCATAGTGGGACAGCGTGACTGAATACGATGGTTGTGGGTTTGATTTTAACTTGGGGAAAGGATTACAATTAAAAAAAAAATAAAAGAAATTCATCCAAGACCCAGAAAACAAAGGCACGGAGCTGCGTCCCTTGAGAAGGAAAACTCTTTATAAAAAAAAGTTAGGGAAATTATTACATTTTAAAATAATTAAATTGTAACCATTTGTTTGCTCTATTCATAACAGAAATTGCAGCCTTGAGTTCTGCCACTCAGCACGCAATATGTCAAATGTGCGCTAAAAGTAGGGAACGGAATGTCCTGACATTAGTTTCTGTCTGATGTAAAGCGAAAATTTTAATTTTTAAGTAAATTACATTATACCAATATAAAGTAATTTTTAATTTTTTAGACACTTCTTCCACTGTCCCCTCGAAGTTGAGACTGTGTGGTGATTGGCGGAACACAACGCCGCGTTCTATCTTATCAGAGGGCAAAACGAAAATAAATTTAATATTGTTTAATTTATGCCCAATAAGAATCGAACTCACAACCAATCGCGTTTACAATAAGACCTGTTCCACTGGTCCAATGCGGTCTATAATATAGTCATGGTTATAATACATCCTTTTACCAACACAAATCTAAATCAACGAAAGGAAAAATATATTAACGTAAAAAAAAATGCGTTCCTCTTATACATTTGACATCCCCAGACACCGCAAACGATGCCCGAAAAGCCTAATATTTGTTATCTTAATACTTCACGAGGGAGTATATTAAATAAGTCCTTATAAAGTAAAGCTTAGGTTGTATGTACTGGACCCGAGAGACATGAATGATCTTAAATTTGGTATGTAAGATATCATTTACCTATCTGTTATTTGTAAATAGGATGGTGGAAATTTGGTTTCTTATGAGGGTTTAGCTTAAACGTTTTAGATGTTGTTTTCTTTTAAGCTTCACGCTGTAACCCGCACATAGCAGGGTAGGCAGAGGGAACCTAGCGTTTAGACACTCCGTCCTCCACTTTCCAGTCGTGGCGCAGTGGGACGAACGTGTGACTGTAAACGAGTGGTTGTGGGTTCGATTCCCACTCGAGGAATGGAAATATTTAATATTTCCATTTCCTTCGCTCTGGTATCAGAGGTAAAGCGCGGCGTTAAGTTCCGCCACTTAACACGCAATGCCTCCGAATTCGGCGGAAAGTGGTGAACGGAGTGTCTTAACACTAGGTTCCCTCTGCCTACCTTGCTGTGTGCGGGATATAGCGTGAAGCTATTTAATATTAAATATTTCCACTTTTCGAGTGGGAATAGAACCCACAACCAGTCGTTTACAGTCACACGTTCGTGCCATTGCGCCACGACTGGCCCCGATACCAAAACGATGCAATACTACAAAAATAGCATAACTACTTACCTATGGCCGGCATAGTTAAAATGATATTGTACTATTTAAAATTCAATGAGGCCAAACATTGTTGTATGTAGTTAACAGTTTACACGAACGCGTAGCCGGAGTGGGGTGATTGGGTACAGCGTGTGAATCAGACCGCGTCTTAAAGGATAGTCTACTTTATTATATAGATATAGTAGCTGTTGCCCGCGACTTCGTCAGTAATGGAGATATATATGACAAATTTTAAGTTTGAAGTAAAACTTAAGGGTGTGGAATTATACTTTCTTAATCCAGCTCTATCGCGATTCGTAATAACTTATTATAAACTACCTTCTTGCTAAGCTTCATCCTTTTACGTCAAGTAGTTTTCGAAATTTCCTGATGACCTTGAGCTTTTATATAGGTAGGTTTGTAGAAGATTCATATTCTTTTATTTGTCTCGACTATTTATGACAATTTATTATTTTTTATGATTAATTACGTACGTCCGTACTACCCTTCTGGGTAGTCAGAGAGAACCTAATGTCTAAGTACTACGTTTTTCATGATTTTCATGCCACGATGTGCCTCGAGGAAAAATGAAAATACTTCGAGTGGGTTTTGAAACCACAATCAATCGTGTTAGCAATAAGACGTTATCCCACTGCACCATATCGGCCTCACTTATTACTGCTAGAAATAGCAATATTCTTTATTTTTTAGGGAATAACTAAAATTTCCTAAGAAAATCTATAGGAAAAACTCACTGTTAAAGTTAAACATATATTGTACAAGAATCGAACTAACGACTACCAAGTGTGTATACAATAACCGTACATATTTACACAATAACACATTATCTACATAAGATAATAGATGGGGCCAGTCATGGCGCAGAGGCACACTGTGACTGTACAGCGACTGGTAATGGGTTCGATTCCCACTCGAGGAGTGGAAATATTTAGCAATTCCCTTTTCTTCGCTCTGGTGTCCGAGCAATAAAACGCGGCGTTAAGATCCGCCACTTAACACGCAATGCCTCCAAAATTCGGCGGAAAGTGGGGAACGGAATGTCTTAACACTAGGTTCCCTCTGCCTACTCTGCTCTGTGTGGGATACAGTGTAAAAAAATGTACAAATGTATTAAATATACAAACTATACATAAGCCTAAGTATTTGTATTTGGGTCAGTATTTCCCAATCTGTTATTTGAACGTAAATTTCATTTACCCTCTTAACCCTTTAGCCGTTTCTATTTGTAACCTTTTCGTAACAACTACGATGTATTTAGAGTATAAGTGAAAGTTTGGCAAGCGACCAGTCGTGTCTGGAATGGGATATTTATTTAGATTCAAATAATAAGAATAATAAAAGGCTGTGCAGAGCGCGGCGTTAAGTTCCGCCACTTAACACGCAATGTCTCCAGAATTCGGCGGAAAGTGGGGAATGGAGTGTTTTAACACTAGGTTCCCTCTGCCTACCTTGCTGTGTGCGAGATACAGCGTGAAGCTAAAAAAAAGTGGCCGTCGTAGCTTAGTGAGATGTGTGACTGTAAACTTAGATTATTGTGGGTTTGATTCTCACTCAGGGAATTTACTTTATTTGAATTACTTTCATATGTAATTAACCTTTTAAAAGTATAATATAAGATGTACCTAATAAGCGTATAAGAGTTTGGATGTAGCCAGATGTAACACGAGAAGCGCGGATTCATATTCCACTGTTTAAATTTTTATATCTTTTCTATTGTTTGTTTCAGTTTATCATATGTTAAGTATCTGAATCACTCTTAATATAATATTTATATACAACTAGCAACCCGCTCCCGGCTTCGCCGCGTGAACTACGTAACTGTTTCCTCATATTGCAACCCTCGGGGGTGGATTTTTGAAAAATGAAGAAGCCTATGTTTAAGCTTATCAACTATATTTATACCTAATTTTGTTACAATCGGTCAAGCGGCTTAGATTTTTCATATAAACTTTCATCCTCTATTTCAACCCTTTAGAGGTTGATTTTTGAAAAAATAAGTAGCCTATGTTAGAACCAGTAACTTTTTCTACTTTTATTCTAAATTTCATCCAAATCGGACCGGTAGATTAGCCGTGAAAGCATGACAGAAAAACACACAGACTTTCGCATTTATAATATAAGTATGGATTAATAACATGTTGATAACCTTATAACATCTTTTTGTGGGACGCTGTCCCACTGCCATTAAAGCGGATATATAGCGATCAATAAACTTCTAAAAATAATTTGTTTACACAAAACTTAAAACATTTCAAACGAAACGATGGTGAATTTGATACGAAACCGAACGTGGTCACATTTCGATTTGCTACCGTGATGTAATTTCCGTTCTATAGTAAATCGAGCTGCCAGCGACGCGATCGTTCGCTTCGATGTAATTTTAAATTATTTAGACTTTTGAATACTTCGCTTCTTCAATACATTAGTGATACAAGTCAAAATTGTTTTTTTTTTTACAGGAGAGCTACTTAAAGATAGGAAAAGTATTGTTGTTTAACATTTTTTTATATTTAATATTAAATATTGAAGCCAGTCGTGGCGCAGTGGCACAAACGTGTGACTGTAAACGGCTGATTGTGAGTTCGATTCCCACTGGTGTCGAGGCAAAGCGCGACGTTTAGTTCTGCAACTTAACACGCAATGCCTCCGAAATTCGGCGGCGAGTGGGGAAAGGAGTGTCTTAACACTAGCTTCCCTGCTGTGTGCGGAATACAGGGTAAAGCTAATAAAAAATATATATATTTAAAGAAAAGACTAGATTGCATGTTTATATGATCTTATCGTATTAGCTATTTTAAAACCTAATACCGATATAAATTAAAGTAATCTATGAAGCAAGAAGCAACTATACTAGTTGCAAGTCAAGGTTAAAGACCCAACAGGAAATAGGCGCAGTTTGTGAATCACATACGTGTTTTTGTATGCAAAAAGTCTCTGTGTAGCAGTTTTTTTGTGAGTTAATAAAGGTTTTTTCTTCTTTTATACACGATTTGATTAAACAGCTTGTATGTATCTACATATCTATGAATATAACAGGTTGTGGTGATAGTGGCCAGTCGTGGCCCAGTGGCACAAGCGTGTGACTGTAAACGACTGGTTGTGGGTTCGATTCCCACTCGAGGAGTGGAAATTATATTTCCATTTTCTTCGCTCTGGTGTCGAGGTAAAGCGCGGCGTTAAGTTCCGCCAATTATCACGCAAGCCTCCGAATTCGGCGGAAAGT
Source organism: Dryas iulia moderata (assembly GCA_019049465.1). Lineage (NCBI taxonomy): Eukaryota > Metazoa > Arthropoda > Insecta > Lepidoptera > Nymphalidae > Dryas > Dryas iulia. The sequence goes on from CM032440.1 coordinate 4,262,029, forward strand.
GGGGAACGGAGTGTCTTAACACTAGGTTCCCTCTGGCTACCCTGCTGTGTGCGGGATACAGCGTGAAGCTGACAAAAAAAACATCAAAACAAAACAGGTACTTCGAACACTGTTGATATCTCACACGCACATCAGTACTGCTGTCCAGAGACTAATATCGGACCTGTTAATTCAACTGGCGAGGGTTTAAAAGCCTTTTCCTGTTGAGATTCGGCACAAATTAAAAAGCAACTTCATTGTTTTGTTTGACCTTCCGCTGTATTAGCATTTTACTTGTATTTATGTGGTTTTTGATTATTTTGGAATGTTATACTTATTTTCTTGATCATTATTGTTATTAATATAATAATATTTTAAATGGTTTCATGATGCCTTCGTGATTATTATTATACATCTAACTATTCGAGGATTAAATTGATATTAAATTATGGTTTTATGTTCATACAGTAGTACAATTTTCAATGTTTTTTAAACTTACTTACTTACATTTTGTTGACAAAATCTAAATTATTACATTTATTTTTTTCTGTTTTTAACTAAGTTGAGAATAAAGAAATAACGATTTACAAGTAGTGCCTAAATAGTCTACATATCATTATACCTATAGATGTAGGCTTTGAACCGCAAATCCATTTTGACGATATAAACATCTATTCAGCTTCACGCTTTTTCTCGCAAATCGGGGGAACTTAGTGTCAAGACATTCCGTCCTCCACTTTCCGCTCGAAGTCAAGACATTAAGTATTGAGCGGCGGAACTTAACGCCGCGCTTTATTTTAAATGTTAGAGCGAAGAAATGAAAAGTTAAATATAATAATTTTCCCAACTGGGAATCGAATCCACAACCATCGCTTTACAGTCAGACGCTGTCCCACTGCACCATGATGGTCTCGACAATCATCTTTTTGACTTTCAAATTAGCCACCTGAACTTCAAAATTATTCTTTTGATTTAAAAATTCATCCCATTCAATACTTTTCGCCAGTCAACGATGAATTTGGGTACAAAAAGAATGAATTTAAAAGTCAAAGCGATGAAGTTGATGAATTTGGATTTAACCTAATACATTTAGACGGAACTCTTTGTTCTAAAAATAAATAAATTTCTTATATCTATAAAAACTTTCAATAACAATCATTGAGGCTATCGTAGCTCAGTAGAACAGCGCCCAACTGTGTATACGATGGTTGTAGGGTCGATTCCCCCACGGACATATGATTATATTGAACTCTGCTGCTCAAGCAGCAATGTCTCCATTTCGGGCAAAAAGTGGAGACCCGAGTTTCTCAATACTAGGTTCACTCTACCTGCCCTGTTATATGATATAAAACATGAAACTTTTTTTTTTAGCTTCACGCTGTATACCGCACACAGTAGGGTAGGCAAGAGGGAACCTAGTGTTAAGACACTGCGTTCCCCACTTTCCGCCGAATTCGGAGGCATTGCGTGTTAGAGTGGCGGAACTTAACGCCGAGCTTTATTTCGATACTAATTATGTCTACTCCTCGAGTGGGAGTCGAATCCACAACTAGTCGTTTTCAACCACACGCTTGTGCCACTGGGCCACAACTGACCCCTACATGAAACTTAAGAATAAATAAATAATAATAATCTTAAATACGATATAACCCTTCCATAAATCTAGAATGCAAAAGGAGCAGAAGAGCATCATTTTACTTATATCACACGAAATTTCCTTTTAGTCCAGAGAATTAATAATGTTCAAACTAAAAACAACTTTAGTCTATATAATAATAAAGTGCATTTTAGTATGACACAATGGATTTGCATTAAGGAACCAGGTTAAGGGCACTACATTACGTATGCTTTTTAGATATTCCACTAACTGAACTTTCAAAGGCTAGGAAATTAGACAGAAGTGTCTTTTTATAACTCATGTGTGTTAATTGTAAATCGTTTATTTAGATCAAACGTTTGTTACATATTAATTATTAATGTAAAAATAATTTTCTATAAGAGTGCATAATTTGATATTATAATAACAAATTCGTTTAACAAGGCCTAATAAGCCTTACCCCGTGACCCATCCCCCATAGTCGTGGATGGTCAGAGGGCAAGGCCCTGAAACTGTTTCCCTTCTCCCATTCGGTGAGGGAGAAGACCTGCTGTGTTGATAATATTTTTTTTTAACGTGAGGATATTCGTTACGGATATCTGGCTGATTTGGACGCAGATATGCGGGACTCTAAACTGACCACCAGTCCACCGTTCGAAAACGTGATAGTGATCTCTTCCTCAAAGGCCACTGGCTGAGGACCCAGGAGCCCCTATTGAAGCCCAGCGGAACTTTAAAATAACCTAGCCTAGCAGCCTACCTGTGACCACGGACTACTGTGAAGTGTTCGAAACGTCGGGTTTCTAAAAATATATGTACAAATACTCAGAGATACCCTATTGTCAAGATACTTCGATCTCCACTTTCCACCCAATATTGAAACATTATGACGAAATTAAAATATTTAAATTTCAAAATTTGTACGATGTTATTCCCATTATCAAGAAAAAACGTTAATATATACTTAATCGTAAAATAATTTGTAAATATTTGAATTACACTTAAATACTTAAGTTTAGCACTCAAATACGTTAGTACATGCAGGTTGATAGATCAAAGTTAACATTATCTATTACCCTTTAATGTCAGTATTTTTTTCGCTGCTTGAAGTAACAAGTAGTTTGGCAAGTGGGGAATACATAACCTGGTGTTTTGGGATATGATTCATGGTAGATTTTTTTATTTGAGTTTTTTACGCGCCACAGACTATTTGAGTCCTTTTTTATTGAGTTTCCTTTTTTTGGTGGAATTAATTTTGTAATTTGCAGAATTTTTTGGTCGTCGATGCTATATTTAAATGTATGATCGACAACCTAAATTCAACAAATGTTTTAATCCTTTAAAGACTAGTATATGTATTGAAAACCTTTATACAAAAACACAAAATGTATATTCTCTTCTATAGCAGCTTCAGGCTTTATACCACCTGTCAGGGTAATTAAAGATAACCAAATTTCAAAAGGGGCCAGTTGCTTTCACAAAAGGGGCCAGTCGTGGCGCAGTGGCACGAACGTGTGACTGCAAACGACTTGTTGTGGGTTCGATTCCCACTCGAGGAGTGGAAATATTTAATATTTCCATTTCTTTCGCTCTGGTATCAGAGGTAAAGCGCGGTGTTAAGTTCCGCCACTTAACACGCAATGCCTCCGAATTCGGCGGAAGGTGGGGAACGGAGTGTCTTAACACTAGGTTCCCTCTGCCTACCCTGCTGTGTGCGGGGTACAGCGTGAAGCCAAAAAGTAAAAAACATAGAAATCATTTAAACATAATGATTCCCTCGAATGAGAATCGAAACTACAACCATCGCGTTTACAAACAAACACTATCCCACTGCGCCAAGAAGGTCTATTTTGTTCTATAAATACGCTATTTACTAGTTAATACTAGAGACGTTTTATGCGTAATATATTATGCATTATTACGCCTCATGCTAATAGAAGAGAGCAAGTGACATTAAATTAAAAAGTAATCGACATTGGCCGCGTTACGCCCAAAATAACTATAAGTATATGTCAAATCCGCGATTTCCTGCACCCTGCGCCCTTGAGAGCCGCTCACAATCCAGTTCCTCGTAATTAGCAGATCAGTATATAAGCTGGCGAAAATGTAACAACATCACTCAGTAGCTTTCGCGCAGTCTAAAAGAAGTGCACGATGAGATTTCTGGTACGTTGGTTCTTATTAATAATATATTGGTTAAATTGTGGTTCTGGAGCTTGATGCAAAAGGACATGTAACAGGTTTTGGCTGGCGCTTGTGACAAATCTGTGATTTGTTCTTCATGGCCTACAAGTGTTTCACTTTCACTTGGAATCTTTCATGTTATAATATTTTGCAACTTGTTTTATCTGATGCAATTTGTTATCTGAATTACCTAATTTAAATATATCATTACATATTTTCTTTTAATTACAGATTGTAGCCGCCGTCTTCGCTTGCGCCGCAGCCGCACCTAGTGCGCTGCTGGCTGCACCCTACTCCAATGGCCTCCTCGCCTACGGAGCTCTGCCTCTTGCCTCCTCTATCGTGGCTCCCGTCAACTCTGGAGACTTACAAGGCGCCGCCATCGAGGCCAACGCCAAGGTCGCCGATAGTGTACGCGCCGCTGTCGATTCCGCCCGCGAATACAACGACCAAGCCGCTGAGATCCAAGGCAAGGCTATCAACGCTGCTGAAGACAACGCTTGGCAAGCAGTCAACGCTGCCCAAGTAGCTGCCGCTCAAATCGACGGCGCTGCTGCCAGCATATCTCCTGATGCGGCTCGTGCTGTGGCCGGAAGCCCTGTAGTAGCCCCCATCGCTGCCTACTCCGCCCCCCTGATCGCCGGTCACGGTCTCGCCTACCAACGTTTCGCTTCCCCCGCCCTGGCTTACGGCGCTCACGGTCTCCTCTACTAAATTTATTTTTTAGACAAAACAGAACAGGCTAGACGAAGATGTGTAAATAAAATTATAAAATCTTTTGTTGTGTTTCATTTCTATTTATTATTTGGTACTGGTTAATACATTTAGTATTTCTCATAAGAGTTGTTTGGAAACTTATACCAATATTAAAGTCCTATTTACATAGCATTTGTACGAAGTTAGTACCAACTCGTATACCATTCAAGAAAATGCATGGAATATTATTACAAATTAAATGATTTTGTAGAACAAATGTCATGTTGCTTTTCCATATTTACAATTATGCTAAGTGCATTATGCAGTTTTATTAAAATGACAACATGTTTATGTAGAAATGCAGCATTTTTCTTTTATTATCTATATTATTATTTTTAGAAAATAATTTAGATCATCATCAATCATTAGAAAATTTATAAAAATTGGAATGCATTCAAAACCGTCCAAGGGTGATGGAAAGAGTATCTTAAATGTATAAATACTAATATTTTGAAAATCTAAAATATTATTAGGGCCAGTCGTGGCGCAGTGGCACAAGCGTGTGGCTGAAAACAACTGGTTGTGGGTTTTATTCCTACTCGAAGAGTGGAAATATTCAAAATTTCCATTTTCTTCGCTTTGGTGTCAAGGCAAAGGGCGGCGATAAGTTCCCCCACTTAACACGCAATGCCTCCATATTCGGCGGTAACACTAGGTTTCCTCTGCCTACTCTGCTGCGTGCAGGATACAGCGTGAAGCTAAAAAAAATATTTCTTCTATAAAATAACTAAGTGAAACAGGTATTCCTTAAAAGTATAGGCAAATAAAACATTACTAAATCCAAATTAATAGATACATTATAACCATCGTTCATAATGATATAAACTTTTTAATACAAACTCATAATTTTGTTAATAAACGAGCGTAAACGAATTAAAATTTATAAGCTGTTTAAGCTGTGGACGTTAATCCTCTTGAAATTTGTTTTTCTTAAATATTGCAGCCATTTTGAATGTTTGACAGTGATTTGTGTTCTTAATTAAGTTAAAAGTTAATTGTGATATATTGAAGTTGTAAAAATAATTATTTCAAGTAATATATGTACAGGTTTACCCTTTTTCTAGCAGTAGAAGGAAAATTCAGCTTTGCCTTAGTTATTAGAGCGAGGAAATGAATAATATTTAATCATTCCCCCAAGTGGGAATCGAACCCACAAGAATCGCGTTTATCAGTATCAGTCAGACGTTGTCACTATGCCACTAGGACCTCTATATTTTAATTAACCATATATTAGTGATATATAAATTCTTTTTAAATTTTAAGTTAATTTACAGTTGCTTTTAAATTTCACGATGATTTTTATTAAAAAAATATAGCTTCACGCTATATCCCGCACACAGCAGGGTAGGCAGAGGGAACCTAGTGTTAAGACACTCCGTTCCCCACTTTCCGCCGAATTTTTATTATATTAAATTTATCAAAATAAATGGTTGTGGGTTCGATTCTCATTCGGAATGGACATATTTATTACTTTGGTTTTCTTCGCTTTCATATCGAGACAAAGCACGGCGCTAATCTCCGCCATTTAACACGCAATAACTCCAAAATTTGGCGGAAAATGAGGAACAGAGTGTCTTAACACTAGTTTCCCTACTCTACTTTATGCGGGATACAGCGTGAAGATAAAAATAAATAAATAAATACAATCAGCATAGTTAAACCATTGCATGTCGTCAATTCGTTACGCTACGCATTAACGTGAGATCATCACGTGAATCGAGATAGACATACGCATAAAACCGGAGATAGAAAGAGATGGACTAATGTAAATATTTTAAGAAAGCCAACAAAATATTTAGATTCTATCGTACTTCGGTAACTCGTGTAATATGTTTACGTTTACGATTGAATGAGTTATAAAATGTGATTAAGCGAGAAGTTACTAATGCTGTGTGATGGTTTTATTAGATTTTCTTTGTATTTTTCAAATGGGCGGAACTTAACGCCGTGTTTTGTATTGTTAGCGGAGATATGAATGAAGATAGGGATTACTCTAGGCGGGAATCAAACCCACGACTGTTTATAGTCAGGCTATAATAATTAAGGACTAGTCGTGGTGCAGTGGCACGAATGTGTGACTGTAAACGACTGGTTGTAGGTTCGATTCCCACTCGAGGAGTGGAAATATTTAATATTTCCATTTCCTTCGCTCTGGTATCAGAGGTAAAGCGCGGCGTTAAGTTCTCCTACTTAACACGCAATGCCTCCGAATTTAGCGGAAAGTGGGGAACGGAGTATCTTAACACTAGGTTCCCTCTGCCTACCCTGTTGTGTGCGGGATAAAGCGTAGAGCTATAATAATCAGGTCATACTATAGTTATAATATAATTAATTCCCTAGACCGTTAAGATGTAATAAAATGTCAAAACATAAAACAAGATCCTATTAATGCTATGTGATGGCTTTATTAGATTTTCCTTTATTTTTCGGTTATTACAGCTTTTTATCCACATATTGTGTGTAGACTGGCGGAACACAACGCTACGTAATCAATCATCATCCCGAATGGGATTCGAACCCAAAACCAATCACAATAACTATAAAAGTTGCATTTAATATATCTACTTATAACAATATAATGAATTCTCCGATTTCGTAATCCAATACATTATATACTTAGGCAGAAACTTAAGGGGACTGTAGAACATAGTAAAAAATCTCATTACCTACCCTGAAAAATATCAAATCCCAAATAAAAAAGCCTACATTAAGTTGACCAAGACAGACAGACATATTGTATGACAATACGTCTTACTTTGAAACAAGTTTGTAGTACATGTTTTTATTACCCGCGACGGAACGGCGACTGTATATGTGTTTGGGGTGAGAGGTTGTTTGTTTGTTTGTTTGTTTGTTTGTTTGTTTGTTTGTGTGTTTGTGCAAATTACTATGTCAATTATTTCCAAAACTATAAGTCCGATTTTGATACGGTTTTCTATGATAGGTTAAGGTTCAATTGGCGTATGTTCTTATGTATGTCTTATTGCCTTAACTCACCAGGGGGCGCTGCAGTAAGCATTTTACGTGAAAACGAATGTTTTCAATTATCTCAAAAAATAATAGTCTGATTTCAATAGATTTTCAGTGGTAGATTCAGGTTTACTTGGTGGATGTTCTTGGATATGTTTTATCGTGTCAAACCATCAGGGGGCGCTGCAGTAAGCATTTGTTTGTACTTTTTTTGTATTTATTTGTCTAAAACCGAAACTACTGCTCCGATTAAAAAGAGTTTTCATAAAAAGATTTATCTTTGCTTGGTGCATATTTTAAGATTTTTCTTTTTTTGTTACGGGGAAAACTCACCAGGGGGCGCTGCACTAAACATTTGTTTATGCAGAGCAAAAACTACTAGTCCAATTTAGATGAAACTTTCAAGGATGGGTTCAGGCTTAATTGGTGCGTCTTTCCATATATGTGTTATGGTGACCACTCATCAGGGGGCGCTGTAATAAGCATTTGTTTGAGTTTTTTTGTGTAAAACAAAAATTTTTCTTATATTTATTTGTCTAAAACCGAAATTACTTATCCGATTGGCTAGAGTTTTCAGAATTAGATTAAGCTTTACTTCGTACATATTTTAAAATTTTTGCTTTTACGTTACGGTGAAAATTCACCAGGGGGCGCTGCAGTAAACATTTGTTTATGTAGAGTAAAAACTACTAGTCCGATTTAGATGAAACTTTCAACGATAGGTTCAGGTTTAATTGGTGCATCTTTTCATATATGTGTTACGGTGATCACTCACCAGGGGGCGCTGCAGTAAGTACATTTGTTTGTGCAAAACTAAAACTACGAGTCTGATTTGAATGCAGTTTTCAATGATAGATTCAAGTTTACTTAGTGCATATTTTCATATATGTGTCATGTATGTTTACTTAGTGCATATTTTCATGTATGTGTCAACTCTCTAGGGGGCGCTGCAGTAAGTAGCTGCTTCCATTTTTTGTGTATAACAAAAACGACTAGTACGATTGGAAAGAGTTTTCAGTATTAGATTCCGCTTTGTTTAGTACATGTTTTTAAATTTATATTACGGTGACAAGTCACCAGGGGGCGCTGCAGTAAAATATTGTTTGTGCAAAGCTAAAATTACGAATTCGATTTGGATGCAGTTTCAGTGATAAGCTCAAGTTTAATTAGTGCATGTTCTTGGATATGCTTTATCGTGTTAACTCACAGGGGGCGCTGCAGTAAACATTTGTTTGTAATATTTAATGTAAAACCACAACTACTAGTCCGATTGGACAGAGTTTTCAGTATTAGATTTACCTTTACTTGGTGTATGTTTTTAGTTTTTTTTTTACGTTAAGAACTCACCAGGGGGCGCTTCATTAAACATTTGATGGTGCAAAGTTAAAACTACGAGTCTGAATTTGATGCAGTTTTCAACGATAGGATCAGGCTCAATTAGCGCGTGTTCTCGTATATGTGTCGTGGTGACACCTCACCAGGGGGCGCTGTAGTAAGCATTTGCTTGTATTTTTGTGTGAAACCTATTTAGATGCGGTTTTCTGTGATAGGTTCAGGTTTAATTGTTGCGTGTTTTTATATGCCATATCACAAACTACCACGGGGCGCTCCAGTATAAATTAATTTGTTCCAAATCAAAACTACCAGTGGGTTTTGTGATTTTCACTGATTTGGTTAAACTTAAGTTTCCTAAAAATGTTGCGGTGACAATCTGCCAGGCGCTGCAATAGGCATTTGATAACCAGAAAGCATTGGGCTTATAATTTTTTTTGGATTTGCATGAAGATTAATATAAAGTATTTCGAAATTATGTAATAATATATAATGTGTATCTATACACTTTAAAAAGTTTAAAATAAAAAACAAAATTAAAAATTTTGAAAATACCCACGACGGTTTAATTGTAATTGAAAAAGGATAAAATAACTAGAAATCCCCCGCCTAAAAGAATATATGTAACGAGATGATGGGGACAACTTCGTCGGGGGCTGCCAGTTGCAACCTCTATTTTAAATATAGCAGCTAACAGTATAGATTTCGTTCTTAAAGTTTTTAAAAGGAATACCAGTTATCAAAACTGTAAATTCATATTAATATTTTAATTTTTTCCTAAACCTGTTTTAACAGCATGAAAACCTAGGAGAAGTTAGCAAACTTAAAGTAATGGCAGCTCCGACGAAGTCGTCCCCATCATCTCGTTACATATATTCTTTTAGGCGGGGGATTTCTAGTTATTTTATCCTTTTTCAATTACAATTAAACCGTCGTGGGTATTTTCAAAATTTTTAATTTTGTTTTTTATTAAAATAATATTAATAAAAAAATGTTCTGTATGAAATATATTTAAAAATGTTTTCTTTTTATTTTTAAACTTAGTGTCAAGACACTTTGTTCTCCACTAACCGCTCGAAGTCGAGATCATTTAAGTTATCTTATCTTATTGTTAGTGATATACAAATGATATATCAATTTTACCTTAGTTTCCCTTTGCTTGCAAATTCACGATGGTTTTTATTAAAAAAAAGTAAAAAATAACGTGTAAAAGTTTTTGAACGCAGCGGGATTTTATTATATTTGCAATAAATTTAGCTTTTCTATTTATTAGTAAAATCTAAAAAAAATATAGCCCAGACAGATATATTGTATGAAATAATAGTTAAATAGTGATTTATCAACGTCAACAGTCAACGATACGATACGTGATTGAGTAGACACAGTAGCACGGATACGCCATTACTTAGTCTACGGACTTCTAGTATATTTGTTACTGTCGACAACTTTGTGTCAAGTGTTTTTGACAATATGTCTTACTTTGAAACAAGTTTGTAGAACATGTTTTTGAAATAATATTAATAAAGACATGTTCTGTATACTTAGGAAAGTTAGGAAAGTTTTTTTAGCAGTACATTTGCAGTAGCTAATTTTAAGACACTCTGTTCTCCACTAGCCGCTCGAAGTCGAGATCATTTAAGTTACTTCATCCTGTTGTTAGTGGTATACAAATGATATATCAATTTTACCTTAGTTTACCTTTGCTTGCAAATCCACGATGGTTTTTATTAAAAAAAAAATTAAGAATACGTATAAAAGTTTTTAACGGGATTTTATTATATTTGTAATAAATTAAGTTAAGTTTTTCTATTTATTTGTAAGATCTATAAAAAATATAGCCCAGACAGATATATTGTATGAAATAATAGTTAAATAGTGATTTATCAACGTCAACAGTCAACGATACGATACGTGATTGAGTAGACGCAGTAGCACGGATACGCCATTACTTAGTCTGCGGACTTCTAGTATATTTGTTACTGTCGACAACTTTGTGTCAAGTTTTTGACAATATGTCTTACTTTGAAACAAGTTCTGTGAAAATATATTTAGAAATTAATACGTGAAGGACAAATTTTTGATCCTTTTTAACGTCAACTGTGCAGATGTTTGAGTATGAAATTTGGCATATTTAATGTTTATAAGCTGAATAAGTGTATAAAGCCAATATATTCCATTATAATCCATTAGAAATATATTAACAATAGGAGTTCCTTAACACTAAGTTTCTCTCTGCCTACCCTGCTGTGTGCGGGATGCAGCGTGAAGCTAAAAAAATATTAAAATAATAAAAACATATATTACACATACTATAATTTATTTGACGTATACTTTTGTATAAAATGGCATAAACGTTGCTAAGGTAACGCACATTTTATGCGTCAACAGGAATATTACTATTTAGATATGTTGCTAGCGCCGCTAGCAGAAAATATTCAGTTCTATGAATACACATGGAAAGATTTAAAGATCCTTAAAATCTATTCTATCATTTCTATTATTTTAACTGTTTTTTATTCTATCATTTCTTAAAATGTATTAGGGTATATCACTATTTGCTCTGACCACTGAGCGATGAGTGCAACTACCAGCTGCGTCGAAATTCTTATACGCATAAGCGCACAACAATACACATTTTGAAATAACACTCAGTTTTAGTCCGTGGTCAGGACAGTCTACCTGTGAACACGGAATACGGTTAAGTGTTCGAAATGTCGGGTTTTCCAAAAATGTATTTTTAAATATCAAAAATATACGCTATATATAATCCAATATATTTATAATCTCACATATGGAATAAATATACATAATACGGTTAAAATCTAACATTTGTTTTCATATATTTATTTTGTTAAATCCTGGTCATTCTCATAGGCATTCTATTGTATTCGTATATCGCAAATTTTCAAGTAAATAAATAGTAAGAAAGCGTTGCGTCAAATTGCGTTCTTTTTAGATTTATAAATTGACAGATAGATTTATTCTTAATATCAACAAAGCTAATATAAACTTATTAAACAATAAAAATAGCTTCACGCTATATCCCGCACACAGCAGGGTAGGCCGCGCTTTACCTCGACACCAGAGCGAAGAAAATGGAAATATAATTTCCACTCCTCGAGTGGGAATCGAACCCACAACCAGTCGTTTACAGTCACACTCTTGTGCCACTGGGCCACGACTGGCCACGACCTTATTAAACAGAACTTATTAAACAATAAAATAATTCAGCCCTGCCCTAACAACTATAAAGTTAATACGAACGCTTTAATAAACATTCAGAAAGTGGGAGGTCTCAAGCACCGGAATCAAATTTCCTCCGCGTCGTTAAGTGCGTTATGCGATACTCCAGCCAATTAATTGATTCATCTTATTTATGGACGTCTGGCTAGCTTCGACTTACTTCGACTCGTGTTATGAACTTGTTTAAATATATGTTAACTAGCCGCCCGCTTGCGGCTTTGCTGCGTTAACTACATAGCAGTTTCGTTGTATTGCAACCCTCGGGGGTAGATTTTTAAAAAATAAAGTAGCCTATGTGTTTAAGCTTGGATTATCAACTATATTTATGCCAAAAATCATTACAATCGGTCAAGCGGTTTAGATTTTTCATATAGACTTTCATTCCCTATATCAACCCTTTAGAGGTTGAAAAGGTTTCAAAGAGAAAACATAAATAGCCTATATTTGACCCAGTAGCTTTTACTACTTTCGTGCCAAATTTCATCCAAATCGGACCGGTAGATTAGCCGTGAAACTAGGACAGACAAACAGACAGACTTTCGCATTTATCTTATAAGTATGGATATAGATATTTAAAGTAATTTATTTTTTTGTCTTGTCTTGTAAGCTGCACGGTTTTTCCCGCATAGCGGGATAATTAGAGGGAAAATAGTGTTAAAATACTCCGTCCTTTAATCTCCACCCGAATCCAGACGATTAAGTGTTGGCCGCGCTTTTCTTAGGTACAAGAGCGAAGAAATATAAACTTAGTAGCGAACAGTGTCACACTAGGCTCTGTCTGCCTACCTTCCTATGCGGTAGACAAAAGCATCAAGTAACAAAAAATATATGTACTAATAAATATATAGTATATATAATATTGAAAAGATCTAGTAAATTAAAAATTTACACTAAACATATGTAATTTGTTAAAAATGAACGAGGCAAACCAATTACGTACTCGTATTCGACTGCCACAGCGTTTTCGCACTAACCGCAACCATCAGCAAAATTAAAGTACAACGCCTTCATTTATTTAACAACTACTAATTAGTTAGCCATTTTTTTAAAATAAAATCACAGAAACCATTGTGGTGCAATGGCACAGCGTTTGACTGTGAACGTGACGGTTATGGGTTCGATTTCCACTCGGGGGAATGATTATATAAAACATAAGTATATTATTGTTATTTTTCCGCTCTGCTATCTAAGACAAAGTGCAGCATTAAGTCCAGCAACTTAACACGCCTTATCTCAATTTCGGATGTTCGGATTCCCCACTTTCCGCTGAATTCGGAGGCATTGCGTGTTAAGTGGCGGAACTTAACGCCGCGCTTTACCTCGGATACCAGAACGAAAGAAATGGAAATATTAAATATTTCCAATCCTCGGGTGGGAATCGAACCCTCAACCAGTCGTTTATTGTACACGTTTGTGCCACACCGCCATGACTGGCCCCAGATTTTAGTGACATTTAAATTTTAAATATTTGAGAGATTGGATTATTATATGGAGAAACTAAAAGTAACTGGACTTTCTTAGCGTATATTTTATAAGCTTAGTTAGTTAAAGCTTACTTAATTTGAATTACTGATATTGTGAAAAAAAAGGAATTTGAAGCAAAAAAATTAAATTATTTTCAAAAAAGGTGCAGTACAGGTAAAGGTAGGTAAGGTCTGTCTGACCTTACGTCCGTAGTGTTATATAATAAAATTATATATATAGAAAATAAAAGTTCTCTCTAACTACCTTGCTATATGTGGAAAAGCCTGAATTTACAAAAAAAAATCACACCAAAAATAATGAAATCCTTTAAAACGCGTGACATTACAACGTATGTTTAATGAAATATGACATGCGAAGTGCGAATGTGTCAGTGTAATTAGTTGCGTCAAGTTAATTACGAAAATTGTATGAATATGTTAAATTTAGTACGAGTTTTAGAATAGATTTCATTTTGTAAAGAGTTTTGATTTTGTGTGGTTATTTTTCTTTGAAAAATAGGCAATAAGGCATTTTGTTTAGCAGAATATAGTGAAAAATCTCTCTGTATTCCACTTACTGGACAACTAAAGAAATTGAGATTACAACTTTATTAGATTGGTAGCAAAATATTTAAAATATATTTTTTTATACACAATTTTTATACGTTTTCTAAATGTATTTTTTATTATATTGTTTGGTCAATTCCCACTGGAGTTCACTGTTCACCGCTTTGATATCACCTAGTTAACACGCAATGTGTCCAGACTTCGGCGGCAAGCGGAGAACGGAGTGTTTTAACATTCGGTTCTTTCTGCCTACTTTGCTGTGTCCAGTACCCAGCGTGAGTGAAGAAAAAGAAATAGTTTTTTAATCTACAAACTTTTGTTAATGGACAAGTTGCCACGACAAGTTAAGACAACACAACGCGTAAAATACTTTACGCGTTAACGGTCTGCCATTTGGTTTCTTCCCTTTTCACTTTTTAGAAATTATTTTTAATTATTTGAAAACAGTAAAAACGTCTGTAACTTATCACTATCCCATCATATTTCATCTAACATATACATTTAATATTTATTGTATGCAATATTCATAACAAAAACACAAAGCATAGAACACCTTGAGCCTAATTAAGTTAAAATATTAAGTATTCCATAGAAGCCGTGTCGTATATTTGTAATGTAACAAAAAACTAATTGATTTGACGATAGCTTGACGTCATTACGCATAATTGACGCCACAAATATTCTACTGATCGTATTACAACTGACTGTAATAGATATTGACATTGTTGTGTGAATGTATGATTTAAAAATACTTGTGGCCAGTCGTGGCCCAGTGGCACAAGCGTGTGACTGTAAACGACTGGTTGTGGGTTCAATTCCTCAGGAGTGGAAATATTTAATATTTCCATTTTCTTCGCTCTGGTGTTGAGGCAAAACGCCGGGGTTAAGTTCCGCCACTTAACACGCAAAGCCTCCGAATTCGGCGGAAAGTGGAGAACGGAGTGTCTTAACACTAGGTTCCCTCTGCCTACCCTGCTGTGTGCGGGATACAGCGTGAAGCTAAAAAAAAAAGATACTTATAGCCTATATATAAATGTTTCATTATATACACGATGCAATCGTAGAGTAATACAAAGAATTATTGTTATTCTTTGCTCTGATAAGACAAAGAACAGCGTTGAGTTCCGCCACTTGATAGGCAATTTCTCGAAATGGGGAAGACAATAGAGAACAAATTGTGTTGAAATTAAGTTAAATAGAAGGAGGTCCATTAAAAACATCTTATATAATACAGATTATTCAAGCCTATTATTTTACACCGTACTTATTTTATTAGTCATATTCTAGCCACAAACATTTACGCTTGTAAAAGACATTTAAAGAAAACGTATAAGAATTTGAACGCAGCGGGATTCGAACCCGCGCCTCCTGAATACCGTTCAGGCGATCAATCAGGCGAAAAATTTGATCACCACTGAGCCATACGTTCGCATGGCTCAGCGGTGATCAAATTTTTATACGTTTTCTTTAAATGTCTTTTTCAATTTTCCTAAGTGTGTAATAACACTTTAAAAATGTTTAAAAGTATTTACGCTTGTTTTTATATATATATATATTTATTCTTTCGCTTCACGTTTTTTACATGGCAGAAAGATATATACCCCATTCTCTAATTTCCGCCAGAATCAAAGACAGTGTAAGGAGTGCTGAAATATAACGCTGTGCTGAATCCAAACACTGTAATCACGAGCCAAATACCGTCACTACTGCCCAAAGAGGGCCGTAAGCCATAAACAAAATAAAACATACTAATAAAAAATATCTCTTCTAAGCAGATGGAACCTACGACCTACAGCTCTCATCACCAACCACTATACTATCCGACCAATCTACATAAACATATGCAGCATGTTAGATTCGCGCTCACAGTCAACGAGGCCGCGCACACCGTCCTCGTTACTCTTCACTCGAATCGTTTCACAACGGATTATCTCTAAGCCCATCGGCTTTGTTACATACATTGTTTCATCATTTTATTGTCTGGTAGAACATATTAATTTAATTTTCGGTTTGTAAAGCATTTATACATATGTATGTTCATTACAAGCAGACAAATATATATATGTATGTTTGTTAGTATGTATGTATGTATGCTTGTGTGTATGTTTTTTGTATGTATGTGTGCACTTTCCCAGAAAACTTAACCAGAAGAGGCATAAACCTAATGTAAAGATCTTCTCTACTTTCCACTATGCGAGACATTTCGTTTTCAGTGACAGAGCTCAACGCCACGTTTTGTCTTTTTACTAGGGTGGGAAATTAAAAAACAACAAAAGACATCATTATCATATCCCTTGTTGTAAAGTTTTTTTTTTAAAATATATATTTTATACACATAACTATATTATAAACGTAATATCCTCTTATACCTGGCATTAATCCCTAGCCAGGATTTGCCTTCCATCTTAATCTCTTCCATCACTATCTATAATAAGACATTAGTACTTCACTTTAAACTACGTGTTAAATACACGTTACCATGGCAACGCATATTTCACGTCTCAATGGGGTTACTACTCTATATAAATACGAATACGAGGAATCATTGAAACAAATCACATAGACTTGATAGGATTATTAAAAGCCAATAAAAGGTTTAATGCCTTTAGAGCCCTTATCAAATGAGCTTGTTGGTATCATATTATTAGAGTAGACCTAAGCTCAAGTGATAGACCGGGACGTCCACTTCCTGTATTACTCTTGTAAGTACCTACCTACATTTTATCATTAATCTATCAGCAGTAAGCAACCATTTTTAAACAGCTCCCACTCAAAATATATATGTTTTTTGCCAAAATTACACTTATTAATAATATTTAAAACTTAACATTAAATATACATTAAATACTAAAAAATATACATTGCATACAAAATTTAAGCAATTATAAAAAAACTTTTTGAACTTTATGTTATAAGATTTGAGTGATTCCGTCTCCATTTTCTTTTCAGTTTATTCATTTCAGGACATGTTCTACTAAATAAGTACTTCGTTGGACTGACTTTAATGACACTATTTTAATATATTTTTTGTAAAAACTTATAATATAATAAGATTTTTTTTTTTTTACATATTTTAAAATGGTACAAGCATCCCTGTAGCCACAGTCTAATGTAAATTGTTCAAAGAGTAGATGTTTCTAAAAATTTTTAAATATAAAAAATATACGCGATTAATCCGTTTAAAAGTATTAAATTACATAACTTTTATACTTCATTTAGTTTTTAAGTGAACACTACATTTCTTTTTTTCTAGCTTCACGCTGTATCCCGCACACAGCAAGGTATGCAGAGGGAACCTAGTGTTAAGACACTCCGTTCCCCACTTTCCGCTGAAGTCGGAGGCGGTGCCTCTTGTGTCATGGCAAAGTGCAGCATAAAATTCCGCCACTTAACACGCAATATCTCCAAATTTGGAGGAAAGTGGGGAAAGGAGTGTCTTAGCACTGGGTTCCCTCTGTCTACCCTGCTGTGTACGGGATACAGCCTGAAGTTAGGAAAAAAGCTAAAGTAGCTATTTCAGCGTTGAGTTCCGCCTATCAACACACAAGGTATTCAACAGGTAGCAAGTAGTGACTAATCAGTAATTCTCCTTTAACAAAAATAATGTATGATTGAATTTGTACAAACTACATATCATATAACGGGAAGTAACTTAAACCGTTACGATCTCCCTCGGCTAATAAACTTCGCGGTGGAATATCTTTGTACAGTTGTTACTTTTCCAGTTTACAAGCAACATAAAGAATCTTGAGCGCTCATCATTTATTCAATCAGCATTAAGTGATATTGTGTTGTGCTTGTCTTTCGGTTTGTTGTGGGAGGTCACAGGTTCAGTTTTTAGTAGGTTTAGTTTTTTATAGTTAATGTTTTTTTTTATTAAAAATATTGACACAAAATTAACGGGGAAAAATGTATAAAATAAATACATAATTCACATAAAAAAATCATTTTTCCACGTTATTTGTATTTCTTAAAAACGAAGATGATGTGTTAAGACATTCCCTTATCTATTTCCACTTGAATCCGAGATATTGTTTATTAAGTGGTGGAACTCAACGCCGCGCTTTGTCTTGACACCAGAGCAGAGAAAAAACTTAATTTAAATATCCATACTTATATTATAAATGCGAATGTCTGTGTGTTTGTCTGTCACGCTTTCACGGCTAAACTACTGGTCCGATTTAGATGAAATTTAGAATGAAAGTAGTAAAAATGACTGGGTCTAACATAGGCTACTTAGTTTTTCAAAAATCAACCTCTAAAGGCTTGAAATAGGGGATGAAAGTTTATCTGAAAAATCTACACCGCTTGACCGATTGTAATGAATTTTGGCATTAATAGTAATAAATAATACTTCGAGTAGAAATCGAACCTATATCCAAACATGCCTAGTCGAACACACCCATTGCGTCACGACGGTTTCGATAGCGAGTTTATATAGTAAAAGCGATTAAATTATTTAAGACATAATGTTCCCCTGTTGTGGTATAAAATGAGAGATTTGACACCATTCTTTGTTTATGGCTTCCAATTGCTATAATTTCTTGGCTTACGGCTTTGAAGCATTTAAGTATTCAGTTTGTTTTGCTAATGCAGTGCATAATTGAGAATATTAAGGGCGTATTCTGTGAGTCTTTTTTCTAAATAATACGTTTGTAAAGAAATCATTCAATTAATTGGGGCCAGTCGTGGCGCAGTGGCACTAAGTGACTGGTGGTGGGTTCGACTTCCACTCGAGGAGTGGAAATATTTAATATTTCCATTTTCTTCGCTCTGGTGTCGAGGCAAAGCGCAGCGTTAGGTTCCGCCATTTACCACGCAATGTCTCCAAATTTGGCGGAAAATGGGGAATGGAGTGTGTTAAGACACTCCGGCAGGCAGGAGACCTAGTGTTAATACTCTCCTGCCTACCTGCTGTTTGCGGGATACAGCGTGAAGCTAAACAAAAAAAAAAAATCATTGGTTTGTATAACAGTTAAAATTGTAATATTTGTTAACCTTGTATGCTTAATATATTCTTTTAATGAGTACGAATATAAAAGTTTTATAATAAAATCTCTACGTATTTTATGCAAAGAGAGACTTAGTGATATATCACTCCTTTTTGTGTAAATTGTGATCATTTTATACTTTTAATGCGTTATTCATTCTTCAAATTTATTATTTTGCCTTTAAAAAGAGTTTGTATTTGGTATTAAACCTTAAAAATAATACATTTTGTATCGATTTTAAAGCTTAAAACCTGTATTTATAATACTATTTACTAAGATAACATAAATAAATGAATCCCACAATTCCATGCAGCGTCTAATTGTAACCAGAATGCTTGTTTTCGCGGTCGTGTTGTAGTTTACGGTCATTCAACCTATTGCAGTACAGAATTGCGAAATTGTATATTATTTTACTATGTTAGTGTAATTAAATAATTTATTTCTATAAATATAGGTAATATTGCATAGATAACCAAAATATTTTAATAACAATTTGGTATGTATGTATATAATGAAGATCAGATACTTTTGACTGTATATTTAATATAAATGTTGCATATGTGTACTGTTGGTGTTCCTAAATAAATAAATAAATAAATAAATGTATGTATTAATATCTGTCCATTACTTTGCTTGTAACAATTATTGATCGTAAATTGTAAATTCGTGGTTTCCTGTTCCCATAGAAATTTCATGAAATTCTCTCTTAAATTTCTATACTCCCAAAGGAACCTATATACCAAATATTAGTTTACTACGTCATATAATTTTAGTTGTTCGTTGTCTATTAGTCATTAAAAGATATATATAAATTGATCAGTGTAGAAGCCATAGTTAACAAAGCGGTAGAACTAACTGACTGGACTAGCGCTTGTAGGTACCCTCAAGCTTTTTTTAACTTAGCAGTGTATAGAGAGAACCTAGTGTCAGAACACTCCGTTCTAGATAACTACATTACACTACTACTCGTGGCCAGTCGTGGCCCAGTGGCATAAGAGTGTGACTGTAAACGACCGGTTGTGGGTTCGATTCCCACTCGAGGAGTGGAAATTATATTTCCATTTTCTTCGCTCTGGTGTCGAGGTAAAGCGCGGCGTTAAGTTCCGCCACTTAACACGCAAGCCTCCGAATTCGGCGGAAAGTGGGGAACGGAGTGTCTTAACACTAGGTTCCCTCTGCCTACCCTGCTGTGTGCGAGATATAGCGTGAAGCTATTTAATTTTAATTTTACATTACACTAAATGTCTAAGATCTAGACATTTTAGACATTTAGTGTAACGTGGCTGAACGCCGCGTTTTAATAACAATTTTTCTTTGATAGACGATTTTATCTTTACTTATTTGTCCATTGTTATATTAGAGTACGAGTATGCTATTTTGGGTCTGAATAGTATCATTGTTAGATCGAAATTTATCGTATCTAATAAGATCTTTTGTTTTCGGTTTTCTTATTAAATAGTTTGAATTAAAACTATTTTTAACCGGATTAATCGCGTATATTTTTGGTATTCGAAAATACATGTTTTAGAATACCGACGATTCGAACACTTAATAGTAGACTGTGGTCACAAGTAGACCAGAGGTAAAAAGAGTTTTCTTTCATCGTATCTAAGTTTTAAAAATAAAAAAGTTATTTTTTTTAAGTAAAAATGCGATATGTTACATGTATTTTTTTAACTTTACGCTGTATCCCGCAGTGTTAAGACACTCCGTTCCCCCCGCACCGCCGAATTTTGGAGGCATTGTGTGTTAAGTGGCGGAACTTAACGCCGCACTTTACCTTGATAATAGAACGAAGAAAATGGAAATATAAAAATATTTCCACTCCTCGAGTGGAAATCGAACCCACAATCAGTCGTTTACAGTCATACGCATGTGCCACTGGGCCACGACTGGAACCAACGTGGTTTTATAAATATAATATATACATATATCATTTTTCAAATGATATCAGGTAACTCGCAAAGTAGTGTACTTTCTCAGAATATTAATGCGCTATTCGGTAAGCCAAGTTAGAGAAACTTCCTTATATCCTAACATAATATATAAGCTTTCCAGCGAAACTGGGGCGAAATCACGGTTAATAGAAATTACAGGTGATTATTTTGTTACTTATTAATATAGAGGAATATCTAGAGTGGCCAGTCAAGGCGCAGTGGCACGAAGGTGTGACTGTAAACGACTGGTTGTGGGTCGATTCCCACTCGAGAAGTGGAAATATTTAAAATTTCCATTTCTTCACACAAGCAGTCGGTTACAGTCACACGCTTGTGTCACTGCGCCACGACTGCCCACGCTTTTATTAACATAATAATAAATGAACAAAAAAACTACTTGCATCGCCAATGTAGGAACGAGTAAGAAATTCAGTACCCTTATAGATTATATGGAGAAGAGCAGAATGCTAAGATCTTACACAAATTAAAAGTAAGAATTTCAATCAATATTATTAAAAATAAAGAAGCTTTTATAGAATTACTCTCAGCAAGTTCTTTAATTTGATATCCATATTGTTAGAGTACATTAAAAATAATTAGTCCGCCATTTTGGATGTTTTGCCATGTTGGGTTGGGAATAATGTCACATTTAAGTATATGCATCAAAATTGAGTTGCAAGACTCCAACCTAACAAAAACATACATTGGAAGTTAAATAAAAGTCTGAAAAAATGCATTAAACTAATGAAATATATGTAAAAAATAATAAAATATAATACATGTAACAGACACACAACCTATATATACCTATATTATTTATTGTATTTAAAAAAAATACATAGTATAATCAAAGAGATATTTAGTCAACCATGATGAATGGTGGAGATTGACTATTGTAGAAAGAGTCGTGGCCTGTGGGTTGTGGGTTCGATTCACACTCGAGGAATTGAAATATTTAATATTTCGTTTTCCTCGCTCTGGCAAACCACGGCATTGAGGTCCGCCACTTAACACGCAATGTCTCCACAAATCGGCGGAAAATTGGGAACAGAGTGTTTTAACATTAGCTTCCCTCTGCTTACCCTGCCGTGTGCGGGATACAGCGTGAAGCTAAAAAAAAAAAAAGAAAAAACCAAGAGGTTGGCAAGGCCTTTGCCGCCTTTAAAAAAAAATAGATCGATTTCAAATCCACTTTTAGTAAGGGGAAAGGACGGTAAAGCAATGGAAATTCAGAAATTCTTGAACCAAATGCTCAGTAGGGTGTATAAAGTTCGACGGTTTTAAAAAAAAACATTACACAGCCTTGGCATTTGATTTCTTTGTTTCGAAATATTATAAGCTTAAGAAATATTAATTATCGAGGGTGCTTTTTTATGTTCATTTACGAAAGAGTTTTTATATTTCATGGCTTTTGTTTTTTTTTACAGTTGAGTAAAGTAAAAGAATCATTGGGATAGCGTCTGACTAAGCACGGTTTAGTCAAGGGTTCGATTCTCACGCTTTTTTCGCCTAGCAGAGTAGAAAGGATCTAGTGTCCTAACACTCCGTTCTTTACGTGGGAATCGAACTCACAACCTTCATTTGCAGTCACAAGCTGCTCCACTGGGCTGAGTTTTAAGTATATTTTTTTATTTATTTTTTTAGCTTCACGCTGTATTTCGCACACAGCAGAGTAGGCATAGGGAACCTAGTGTTAAGACACTCTGTTCCCCACTTTCCGCCGAAATCGAAGGCACTGCGTTTTAAGTGGCGGAACTTAACGTCGCGCTTTACCTCTGATACCAGAGCAAAGAAAATGGAAATATTAAATATTTCCACTCCTCGAGTGGGAATAGAACCCACAACCAGTCGTTTACAGTCACATGTTCGTGCCACTGCGCCACGACGGGCCCATACTAGCTACTTTCAGTATATAATATTCAAAATTTAACGTAACCAAATTAAAAAAAAATACCACCTAAGCATTTTATTATAAAAAAGCAAAAACACATTTTCATATTCACCCACAATTTCGCTCTAAAATTTCTAAAATTCCTCGCAAAATTTTAAATAGAGAGACCGACCGGTTAATTGCTGAAAACTTGCTGACTTTTCAACGTTATTTAAATTGAAGCTTTTAATTTTCATACTAAAACTGTGACTTGGGCTTAAAATAGAAAAGCTTTAGGGCGGCGAGTCGCTGGTCTCTCTCGTAATAACGTAGCCTTAACCTTTGACAAGACCGAGATTAAGTTAAAATTCTATATAAATACGTTTCTTAATATTTTAATGAAAGTTTAAAATTAGTTTTCGTGTGGATATTTAATAAAATTATTTTAATTTAATATGGTTTACAGCGTTGAGTTCCGCCACTCAAGATGGAATATGTAGAATTTATACGGAACATTAAGCACAAGGTGTTTTAACAATAGATTCTCTCTGGCTACCCTAATATGGGAAAGATTAACATAAGCCCACTTTATAGCATAAGTATACACTGTATAATGTAAAAATGTTATGCTAAAATCATTACGAGTTGAGTTGCGGAACTTAACGCCGCTAAATATAATAATGTAATATTTTTATTTAACACTTTCAAACACTTCAAAGTACATCTTACGATTAACGTCGATTTTGAAGAAAAATGTTGAATAAGTACTATCGGTAAAACAAAAAGCCGTAAAGCTATTGTGCCCTACTTTTAGTTTCTTTGCTGCATATACCGCTTCTAAGTTTTAATTTGCTTTGTAATAACAATACAGTTCTTATAAGAGCTAAAAATGAGGAAAGATACACGCCCTATATGAAGAAGTTCATGACAGTGGACTAGGCGAAAGAAGTATGCAGGGACCGTAGCGTTTGGCGCTTCGTTCTCTCTGACTACCCCGCAAGGAATACAGCGTGAAGCTAAGTAAGTAAGTATTAACTATTAACATTATTTGTTTAGAATGAAGGATGAAGTAATTTTGGTTAAAATAAAATATTCTTATACATATTACGTTTTTGTTACAGGTTTTCCCTCATGTCATAAAGAGAATCTTGTGTAAGAACTCTCCGTTAATCAATTTCCGCCCAAATTCAAAATATTGTGTGATCATTGGCGGACCTTAACACCGTGTTTTACCTTGTTCACCAAATCAGAGAAATTAAAATAATTATAAGTTAATCAAACTAATCGAGTGGGAATCGAACCCATAACCCTCGTGGGATATAGTTAAACGCTGTTTCACTGCGCCCCCATGGGCATTTAACTTAATTTCATCACTTAGGCTACTACTATAACAAACTAGGCTTTTAGGACTAAATAGCCCAGACTTAAATGTATGGGTTTTCCCAAGGAAGTTTCATATCCGGTATATCTTATATATACATACCCTTAGAGTAGGTACCTCATAGTTATGAATAAAAGTTGTATTTGTTTTACATTTTGCACGTATATGTATTGTTACATCAGATATTACCTGAAACAAAAAAAATATTAATTAATAAAATTATTATATTATTATATAGCTTCACGCTGTATCCCGCACACAGCAGGGTAGGCAGAGGGAACCTAGTGTTAAGACACCCCGTTCTCCACTTTTCGCCGAATTCGGAGGCTTGCGTGTTAAGTGGCGGAACTTAACCCCGCGCTTTACCTCGACACCAGAGCGAAGAAAATGGAAATATAATTTCCACTCCTCGAGTGGGAATCGAATCCACAACCAGTCGTTTACAGTCACACGCTTGTGCCACTGACCCACGACTGGCCACAATTAATAATATTATATATTAATTAATAAAATTGAAATTATTCATGTAAATTTTAATAGTTATATAAAAACGAGTCTTCTTTTCCCGCTAGGCAGGTTAGTCAAAGAGTGCCATGTGTCAACACTTAAAGTTAGCGTAGAATAGTATTTTAGAAGAACATACACTTTATGGTGATTCTTGAACAGTTTCCAAAAGGAGCAGGTTCGAATCCTTTTACATTATTTTACATGATTTTCATTAACACAAGTTAATTAATAAGATCTTTTGTTTTCGCGATTATTACACATTTTGAAATGAAACTATTTTTAACCGGATTAATCGCGTATAGTTTTGGTAATCGAAAATACATTTTTAGAAAAACCCGACGTTTCGAACACTTTACAGTCCCTGGTCACAGGTAGACAGACTACCAGTGACCACGGACAATTTAATTCAATTAATCCGGTTAAAAGTAGTTTCTTTACTCGAGGTAATTAATTATATATTAAAACGTATAAAAGCCCCGACGTGTTATAGACATTGAATATTAATATATCGCATAATTTCCAAAATCCTTACACTGCTTTACTTAATTAAGTAATATCCATACTAACAAGATTGATTATAAACACTTGTGGTGAGCCGCCAATTAAATTTGCTATCGATTATTAATAATATATGTTGTAATCTCGGTAATAATTGTTAAAATCTAACATAAGAAAGAGACCATCGTGGATCAGTAGGACAGCGTTTGGCTATAAGCTAGATTGGTTGTAGGTTCGATACACACTCGGGGGAAAGATTACAATTAAATTATTTTTATTTTATTAATTTTGACAAGCAAAATGTGAGTTGATTTTTAGTTTAACGCTTTATTATTAATAGTATAATCAGAGCCAGCGCTAAAGCCGGCCGACCGGAGCCGGTCTCCGTCTGGCATCTTCGAAAGGGATATGAATGAATATAGTGTATTGGGAAATGAACTCAGAACCATTATTACCAGAAAACACCGGTTCACTGCGCTAAAACGGTCTCTTTAATGAAAAACATCAAAATACTATGAACACAATGAAGGAAAGAACGAAGCTTTAATACAAACAGGGGTAAACAACATTTTTTTAGCAACAGGCCTACTTAAACTTATTTTTTTTGGCTAAAATCACACTTCTAAATAGTATTTAAAAATAAATTTTAATGGGCCACATAAAATTAGTAAGCAGACCACAATTTGGCCACCCCTGCTCTAACATATTCAACAATATCGCATATTAAACCTCACGGTGTGCGGTAGCTCCATATAAACGATAGTCTATCAATCAATAGATTAAAGTGAACAATATAACAATTGTGCATATCAAGGAGTATCAGTTAACTGCGTAATAAGTCTACGATAATTAATATGTACGCCATCGTGTATGCATATTGTGCATATGAAACATTGCAAATTAGATGTTGGTGTCTAGATTAAACGCAAGTTGTATTATTAAGTTTAATTATTACTGTGGCCAGTCGTGGCGCAGTGGCACAAGCGTGTGACTGTAACCGACTGCTTGTGGGTTCGATTTCCACTCGAGGAGTGGAAATATTTAATACTTCCATTTTTTTCGCTCTGGTGTCGAGGCAAAGCGCGGCGTTAAGTACCGTCACTTAACACGCAATGCTTACCTGAATGCCTGAATACGACGGAAAGTGGGATACGGAGTGTCTTAACATTAGGTTCCCTCTACCTACCCTGCTGTGTGCGGGATACATTGTGAAGCTACAAAAAATATATATATCTACAAATAACAAAGAAAATAATTTGCATCCAATTGCTTCAAACAATCTGTATGCTGTTTTTCACATTTAAAAATTGTATCCAAACACTTAGGAAATTGAAAATGATATTTAGAAAACGTATGAAAATTACAAAAAAAAGAAAAAAAATTATACATTTTCTAAAAATGTTAATCTGTATGTTTTTTTTCATGTATTGCCGATATATCACTTCGATTCACTTGATCGATCGATCACTTGATTTACTGGCACACTCTGCGCCAGGACTGGACCCAACCACTATACTTTGCGTGTAATAAACAATATTCTATTCTATTCTTCATATATTCTAAAAAAAATAATATCCTAGTCGAAGATAAAAATACTAGCAGCCAAAAAGGCTCCATATTCATAAAAAAATCAATAAACTTCACCAATAACGATCATCATTTTAAATGATTACTTCAAATCACATTGTAAGTGGAACTGTTACTACAAAATTGCTCGTAACTTTCTAATATTAAATACAATTCAATAGATATTCATAAAACGTATGCATTAAATTGTGGTAGAGCTCTTACGAATGTTCAAGTAGTTTTTTACGTGTATATATTAAGTAATAATTATATAAATTAGTAAAGCTTTTTTTAACGGGAGTGTCTTTAACGGAGGTTAGTCTTAGAGTCTTTTAAGGAAAACTGAGAGAATGAATTGTTAAATCACTCCTTTCTCCACTTTTCACGTATTTAAAAGTGTGGGACACTGCGTGTAACTTTAAATATAAAAATTTCATACATTTTTGAGGCTCTTTTTTGCAAATTCACGTTTTTTTCTGCATAGCAGGGTAGTTAGAAAGAACCCAGAATCAAGACTAATACAAAGAAAGAGAAATTTCAGACAATGTCTGTTGAGTGGCGGAACACTGCGCTTTGACTTAGATACCAGAGCGCAGAAAAGAAAATAATTAGAAAATAATCACTTCCTCAAGTAGAAATCGAACTTTCAACCATCGTGTTTACAATCAGTGGCCGCTCCACTATGCCACGATGTTTATAGTTCATAATTATCGTAAAAAATTGTACAAACACTTTCCCTTCATACATAAATATATAATAATATATTATAAGTTACAAGATTAGACACACTTGTTTAGTATGCGTCATGTCACACCGAGTATCTTGTCCATCGCTACTTATAATACGACTGCAGTGTAATATTAATGAGAGAGCCCAGTTTAAACATAGTTTTAAAACATATATCACTTTCTATTTTGTAATTGTTTCAATTTTGTTGTTTACTATTTATATTTCTTTATTCTGAGCTAAATTTTGTGATTGGGAAGTAACAGGTTCAAATTCACTGTTTAATTGATGTTTTATTGTTATCCATACTCATGTTAATGCTAAAGTTTGCCTGTCTGTCTGTTATACCTTCAGTCAGTTACGCTTTCGCGGCTAATTTACTGGAAAGATTTGGATGAAATCCGGAATGAAAATAGTTAAAGATACAGAGTTAAAATCCGATGCCAAAGAGACTACAATAAGGGATGAAAATTTGTTTAATAAATAGTAGTGTAGTTCGCAGGCGAAACCGTGAGTGGGTCTCTGGATTTCTATTATCGTAAGATAAATTTACGCTTTTTAGATTAAAAAGAAATAATCAAATGTTAAATCACTCTGTTCTCCGCTTTCCGTCAACATTGGGAACATTGAAAAAAATGCTGGAAAATGATATAATTCTTTTGTTTAGCTTCACGCTGTATCCCGCACACAGCAGGGTAGGCAGAGGGAACCTAGTGTTAAGACACTCCGTTCCCCACTTTCCGCCGAATTCGGAGGCATTGCGTGTTAAGTGGCGGAACTTAACGCCGCAAATATAAATTTTAATATAATGAAATTTATTTATTTTTTTGTATGTTCTTAGGATCCACCAAAATCGTGTACAGTCGCAGTCACAACGCACAACGATGGCGTAAAACAATTAGATTTGCTTAATCGTCTCATCGTCTCAGTTTAAAAACACAATAATTCTAAAGATATTCCATTCAAAAAGGCATAAAGAAAATTAAAAATTATATAACTGTAAAGTAAAGTAATTTATCAAATACATTTCATATAAGCTTCAAGTGTTATTATTAAAACTTTAGAACAACTTGTCTGCAATCAGTCTTTGTGTCAGATCGATAAGACACAAGTTCTAACTTATTTAACTCATTATGTTATTTGAAACTTATTATAACTCTTGACATTGCACTAATGCTAAGTGAACTTTTGTTGACGAAAGCGTTTTTATCTCGCAACTAACTAAAAGTTAAAAGAAAATCGTTAGAAATTCATAAATTAATTTAATAGTTAGGTAATGGGGGCCAGTCGTGGCGCAGTGGCACAAACGTGTGACTGTAAACGATTGGTTTTGGGTTCCATTACCACTCGAGAAGTGGCAATATTTAATATTTGAAATTTCTTTGCTCTTGTGTCGAGGTAAAGCGCGGCGTTAAATTCCGCCACTTAACACGCAATGCGCCGAACTCGGCAGAAAGTGGGAAACGGGGTGTCTTAACACTCCGTCCTTCACTTTCCACTCGAAAACAAGACAGTGCTTGCCTTCGAATACTGTTTTTTTTTAATATTTAATGGTTATTGAGATGCGTATTTTACGGAACAGCTTTGAATGTTAATCTGCTCTGAATCTTTTTAAAGTTATAAAGGTTGTTTAAGTTATGTATAGCGTATATATTTAAAAAAAGGTTCAACTTTTTGTCAATCCTTAAAACATATCCTTCCTTTGTTTCCACGTAAGAATAAAGAATAGAGTAATGTGTCAATACGATATTTAAACGTTGCACAATTAAAATAATATATAGGAATAAATAATCTACACACCTCTGTAGTTACATACTCTATGCAAATACCAGCTGTCAACTTCAATAATTGAACAGTGCGTCATTAAGCCCCGATCCTAATGAGTTGCTTCAATGTATGTACTTATAATAATTTTTATTATTATAGCTTTACTGGCGCCAGTGTTTAACAAGTATTTAATTTCCATACAAAATTGTAAAAATCGCCTCTTTTAGATATAACTTGACATACTTTTAACATTTTTAAAGTGTTATTCTACACTTAGGAAAATTGTAAAAGATTTTTAGAAAACGTATAAAAATTTGAACGCAGCGGGATTCGAACCCGCGCCTCCTGAATACCGTTCAGGCGCTCTCACCACTGAGCAATGCACTCACTCACTGGGACACACTTCAAAATAGTTTAATTAATCAATCGAGAGTCCATTTAGTAAAAAATCCGCGGTGGTAAATATACGTTCAACAATAACTCTGTACTTTTTAAGCAAATGATAAAAATATTGGGATATTTTTTTATAGCTTCACGCTGTATCCCTTGCTACGGTCCCTGCATACTTCTTACGCCTCGTCCACTGTCATCAACCTCTTCATACACGCCCTCCGGGGTGTCCTCATGCTTTTTACGTGACCTTCCTCCAGTATCGTCGATATTGTGTTTTCGAAGGTCAACCGATATCGTAGAAAATAAGAATACCACTGCGGCCAGGTATATCAAATATTTGAAAAAAATATATTTAACAAAATTTTACGTTGTGATCGCAAACACGCTATATGACTACATCTTTTTGATAGAAGACACGATAGTGGAGATAAGCAATAATGCATTTTAAAGGAAACAATGCTTTGCTTCGAACTCGGTTGGTAAATCTATTAAATACTAAAGTTTCTTGTGTTTTATACGTATTAGAATAATTTTTAATCTTATCACTTATATCTTATCACTTTCTGCTCTAATTTGAGACAAAGCCTGTTGAACGGCGGAACTCAACGCCGCAATATATCTAACCGAAACGAAACAAAAGAAGATAATTAAAATATAATCATTTTCCCCGAGCCACTATCGAACCCACAACCATTACGTTTACAGTACAACCCTTTCTCACTGCGTCAGAATCCATACTTATATTATAAATGCGAATGTCTGTGTGTTTGTCTGTCACGCTTTCACGGCTAATATACTGGTCCGATTTGGATGAAATTTAGAATGAAAGTAGTAAATAACTATAGGTCTAACATAGGCTACTTATTTTTTCAAAAATTAACCGCTAAAGGGTTGAAATAGAGGATAAAAATTTATATAAAAAAACTGAACCGCTTGACTGATTGTAATGAATTTTGGAATAAATATAGTTGATAATCGAAGGTCAAACATACGCTACTTTACTTTTCAAAAATCCACCCCCGAGGGTTGCAATATAACGAAACAATTGGGCAGTCCATGCGGCAAAGCCGCGAGCGGGCCGCTAGTAGACTATACAAATAAAATTTCCACTTTTAACATGCAATAAAGCAAGATTAGGCCCTCATCTGTTAACTAGCCACAACTAACATGCACATGTTAGATGCTTTACAAATTGCCTACATGCTAATTATTTCCTGTATACTTTCTTTTGTTGCATCTGCAATCTGCATACATACATACATACATGTTAAGTAAATGAGCTTCACTTATATAAATAAGGAAATGAGATGCCTAAAATGAGGAAATCATTAGATTTATTATTACTTATTATATAAACGAGGTTTTAATTGTTTTATAATGTTTTCAAGTCATTATCCCCAAAGAAGAAGGATTATATTAAATTTCTTTGTGGGTAACCAGAAAGGGTTTAGTGTCAAGACACTCCGTCTTCCACTTTCCGCCGTAAATCTACGCGTTGTGTGTTGAGTAGCGGAATTCAACGCCGCACTTTATCTTTGGTACCAGAGCGAAGACACAAAATGAAACAATATTTTTTGGTACCAGAGTGAAGAAATCAAAATTTAAGTATAATCGTTTCCCAGAGCCGGAATCGCATCAGCGACCATCGTGTTTACAGTCAGACATTAATTTACTAGTAGTTACTAGTAGTTATTAATTTACTAGTAGGTAGTAAGACAAAGTGCGGCGTTAAGTTTCGACACTCAACACCCATTCTAATTCGGACGGAGGCTGAAGAAGAGAGTGTTATGACACTAATTCATCTTTCTTTAACCAGCTAGGCACAAACATCTAAGACTTATATTTTGTGCCTAGATTCTAGGTAAAACGGTAAAGGTTCCTAACTAGGAATTATTACATGAAAACTTTGTGTATAATTTTGAACGATGCAGATCTTATAACTTCTATAAACTTCTACGCTCTACGCTTAAGAGGAAAAGTTGTAGTTGTAGAAGTTTGGCAATAATAAGATACAGGTATAAGCTTACACTGCGTGGGTTCGCGGTTATAAAGCAGTAGCTACGTTGTTTTAAAGGAGGTAAATGTAAACCTTTACTAGAAACATAAATTGTCCTTTAAAAGATTAGTATCTAATAAGCCCTCATGGCGCAGTGGACACGATCATCAATCATTAGTGATAGTAGGTTTAATTCCCTATTTGATGAAGTTATCGTATGTCAATATGTTTCATTCTTCCTTTTTAATAATATAAGGGACAGGGTTGAGTCGTGTCTCCGACGGAGTACGAAGTCTCCGACTTTACTGTTATGAGGAATAAGGGCTTGCTTTATCTTATTTCTGTTATCTTCCATATAAAATATGTAAAAAAATAAAAACGTCAGTAGTGATTCATCACGCTGTATCCCGCACACAGCGGGCTGGGCAGGACCTAGTAATAGTGTGTCCCCACGCACCGCCGAAATTGGAGGCATCACGTGTTAAGTGCCGGAAACATTGCTTCGACGCCAGAGCGAAGAAAATGGAAATATTAAATATTTCCACTCCTCGAGTGGGAATCGAACCCACAACCAATCGTTTACAGTCACATGTGTGTACCACTGCGCCACGACTGGCCCCAGTGATTCATCACTGAGTTTAATAGATTTTTTTTTCCGAATAACACTCAGCATTCTAAACTACGATATTATAAGCCAATCATATACAAAATATAGTAGAATTATTTCAATTGCTTGTAACCTAATGGTAAAAACAATCGTGACTTCTTTGTGTCAATATTTGTCTTTGTTAGAGTGACCTGATTTCCCAAAACGCCGCCTGCGTTTCTGATCGATGGAAAGTGACCTATGGTGTAGTACACCATAAACGCTTTAGAAGTATTTTCTATGTTATAGTTTTTTTAGCTTCACGCTGTATCCCGCACACAGCAGGGTAGGCAGAGGGAACCTAGTATTAAGACACTCCGTTCCACACTTTCCGCCGAATTCGGAGGCATTGCGTGTTAAGTGGCGGAACTTAACGCCGCGTTTTGCCTCGGCACCAGAGCGAAGTAAATGGAAATATTAAATATTTCCACTCCTCGAGTGGGAATCGAACCACAACAAATAGTTTATAGTCACACGTTCATACCACTGCGCCACGACTGGCCACAAAATAAAATAGTTAAATATGTAGGTATTTGAAGCTGTTCTGGTCTGGACATAGTCTAACTGTAATCCCAATTGGTTGGCGTTCAATTCATATTCGTTAAAACGATTCTGATTGAATTATTTTCATTTCTGCGCTCAGGTAACAAGACGAAAAGCTTAAGTTTTGTGTGTTGAGTGGCCGAACTCAGCGCTACATTTTATCTAACCACATCTTCAAATTCTGTACTCAAAATTTTCTTATTTATTATATTAAAATACTAGCAGCCCACTAGCGGTATCGCCCATTTGCAACCCTTTGGGCTAAATATTTAACAAAAAAATGTAGCCTATATTTGACTCTGGAGCCTTGACAGCATGACAGACAAACAGACAGACATTCGCATTTATAATATAAGTATGGATTTAACAAACTTAAATAGTTCAATATTATTAATAGTAAATTGCTTGAATAAGTAACTTAGCGTGCACAAAGTTTCCTTGACCGACCATAAACTTGGCCGACATTTACACTATAAAGGTGGCTTTATGGCGTTAACCCCCATGTATTTATATTGTTATAAGTTTAGCATTCTCTTGCTTATTGGAAAAGGGCAAACTGTATTGATTTCCACGTTTTTTTTTTAGTTTGATGCATATTATGAGTAGAAACGGAAATACATAGTTTGATACGGGTTACGAATGTTAAGCGCGGCAATGAATTTCGTCTCTTAACACTCGGGGATCAGAGTGTCTTGACACTACGTTCTCTCTACTTAGCATACTAAGCGAAGAATAATAGTAAAACTGATTTATATACAATTCACTGATTTATATACAGTCAAATCGCTCCGTTTTTCACTTTTCGATTTTTCTTATTTTTTATCTTTTCAAATCGAGATATTGTGTATTAAATGGCGGCCGCACTTTGTTACTGTAGTACCAGAGCGAATAAATAAAATAAATAAATATAATCTTCCCCCAATCAGGAACTAAACCCACAAACATCGCGCTGTCTCACTGCGCTATAACCGCCACAACCAATTAAAAATAAGTTTCTATTACGCCTAGAGACACTCGTTAACATGTCAAATATAACATACGTAATAGAATAGAATATGCAATTAATATTTATCGGTAATAAGTTAAGTAAAAGAAAAAGGTAGGAATGTGATGCAACAACTAAGCAAACGGAACAATCGACGAATGTAATGACCTCAAAACTAGAGATTTATGCGGTTAGCATATATGTGTTGTATAAAGACCGTCGTGGCGCAGTGGGATAGCGTTTAACTGTAAATGTCATGTTTGTGGGTTCGGTTCCCAGTTCCCATTCAGAGAAATGATTATATTTGATTTAGTTTCATTTCTCCGCTCTGGTGGTGACTAAGACAAAGGGCGGCGTTGATTACCGTCAATTTACACACAATGTCTCGTTTTCCGGTGGAAAATGGCGACGGGAGTGTCTTAACACTATTTTCTTTTTGCTTTACCTCGACACTAGAACGAATAAAATGGAAATATTAAATATTTCCACTTCTCGAGTGGGAATCGAACCCACAACGAGTCGTTTACAGTCACACGCTTGTGCCACTGGGGCACGACTGGCCACATTTACAAATACGCTTCAAAAAATATAAAACCTTATTTTTCTAACCTTCTTTAGAGAACCAACATATCTATAATGCAGAAAGTTCTCAACTTTACTACTCTATACATTTCTAAAGCAATCTGTTGCTGAAATGAAATGCGGTCGGCGGACATGCCGCATGCAACAGTCTAGTAACCGCGGCAGACGAGAATACTAACTTTGTTAATATTAGTTTTTTTGTTCGTATACGAGAATCTCATGTCATTGACGTGATTTTGTGAAAGTTGGATGATTATTTAAAAAATGATGCATGTTTTATATAAAAAGGTCTAATTTTTTTTTTTTTAGCTTCACGCTGTATCCCGCACACAGCAGGGTAGCCCTCTGCCTAACCTAGTGTTAAGACACTCTGTTCCTCACTTTCCGCCGAAATCGGAGGCTTGCGTGCTAAATGGCGGAACTTAACGCCGCGCTTTACCTGGACACCAGAGCGAAGAAAATGGAAATATTAATGAAATAAAATGGAAATAATAAAATGGGAATACTCCTCGATTGGGAATCGAACCCACAACCAGTCGTTTATAGTCAGACGCTTGTGGGCCACGACTGGCCACTGGGCCACGACTGGCCACCAAACACAAGGTCTAAAATATAGATTATTTTATATATATTTAATACTAGCGACTCGCACGCTACTTCACCCGCGTGAATTCTTTTCAAAGTTGTTACTCCTTACAGTCCTTTTTTTTTCAGATTAAAAAGTAGCTTGTGTCCTTACTCAGCCTCTAGACATGTGATTCTCAACCACTGTGCCGCGGCACT
Source organism: Dryas iulia moderata (assembly GCA_019049465.1). NCBI lineage: Eukaryota > Metazoa > Arthropoda > Insecta > Lepidoptera > Nymphalidae > Dryas > Dryas iulia. The sequence continues at coordinate 4,297,291 of CM032440.1, forward strand.
TTTGTGTGCCGCCAAATTTTGCAAATATATAATAATGTTAATATTATTAATATTATATCATTTAAAATATTTTTCTTTGTGTGCCGCCAAATATTGAAACCGTTAAATATATGCTGCTACAAAAAAAAAGTTGAGAATCACTGCCCTAGACTATGTTTGTACCAAATTTCATTCAAATCGTTACAGTAGCTTAGACGTGATGGAGTAACATATAGATAGACCGAGATACTTTCGCATTTATAATATAGGTTAGGTAAGGATTTATAGTTTATGTCGGAAGTAAACGCCGAACTTTCTCCAACTTGACCGCAGTTAAGGGCAGCCTTAGGTCAACAGCTACTTTATAAATAAACTATAGATATTAACTAGGTTTTAACGGCAGCTTTGTCTACGAATTAATGAAGACACAAGTACTATGAAGTTTTCTTATAATTAGCTCTCTGCTAAATTTGAAGTCTGTAACAAAAACTTAAGTAATTGGATATAAGCTAACGAGTTCTTAGACCTCCTTAAACCGGCCCTGTCGTAAAATCCATTGTTAGTGGACGGATAGTAACTACGAAGTATCTATTTGATTTTTTTTTGTGCGGCGCGGTTTGTCTTAGTTACCGTAGAAAAATGATATAATTCAAATATAACAATTCCCCCGAGCGGGAATCGAATCCACAATCAATCACGTTACACTCACACACCATGACTTAAAGCATATATACATAATTTTAATTTCTATCACAAAATGACGCAATAACCTATCGTAAAATAAAAATTTGCAAAGTAATGTATTACAATGTTTTGGAAAGTGACCCATTGTTGGCCATCTCATCAAAATGACCGGCGCTTTATACGTTCATCTATCTCGTTACAGCATCCGCGTAATCTGGTGAGAGTCATTACATAACACTACTTATGACCTAAAGTTGTTATGTTTGAATATAATTTTATTACTTGTATTGATTATGATTTGCTTGCGTTAATCCATACTTATATTATAAATGCGAAAGCCTGTGTGTTTGTCTGTCACGCTTTAAGGGTTAATGTATTGGTCCGATTTGGACGAAATTTAGAATGAAAGTAGTAAAAGTTACTGGGTATAACATAGGCTACTTATTTTTTCAAAAATCAACCTCTAAAGGGTTGAAATAGGGGATGAAATGAAAGTTTATATGAAAAATCTAAGCCGCTTGACCGACTGTAATGAATTTTAGTATAAATATAGTTGATAATCTAAGCTTAAGCATAGGCAAATTTATTTCTTTAAAATCTATCCCCGAGGGTTGCAATATAACGAAACAGCTGTGCAGTTCACGCGGTAAAGCCGCGAGTTGGCCGCTAGTGTATTTTATAATATAAATATTTTTAAGATCGTAAAAGTTCGAAATACTGCGTTATTTTGCGGGGTTTAACTCGGTGAACGATAAACTGCAAGTTTTTTTAGCTTTAAACTTCTAATGAAATTAGAGTACACTATGAATGATTTAATTATGATTGATTATGATCGATCATATTTTGATGGTGTCAATGTATTTTATATAATAATAATTTAAAAATCGTGAACATTTGAAAATTTTGCATTTTTTTCCAGAGTTTAACTCGGTAAAAGATTAGATTTAAGATTTTTTTTATTTTAGCTTGATACTTCTTAAGAAAATAGACATTGTATGTCAAGTGGAGAACGGAGTCTCTTTACTCTAAGCTCTCTTTCCTTACTCTATGCGGAAAAGTGTTAAGACACTCCATTCTTCAGTGGTTAGTTTTTCAAAGACTGAAATAAAGCTAAGAGAGTGTTTTATATAAGGTTATTAGTTTTTATAACTTTGTATGGCGTATAAAATATGTCAGCTAGAAACAAGGTCATCCTTAGTAGGTTCACTGTGGATTAGACGGACGATGCATAGGGTTGTCATTTTAATACAGAATCTTAAAGTACAGAACATTTTTTGTTTATTATTTTTTAATTTTTAAAGTTATATATATTTGTGAGCGGTTTTAATTAGAGGTGTTTTTCCCTATTTTGATGTTTTTGACTCATAGTGGTATTTGTTTTCTGGGAAAGTGATTTGAATTGATAAGCCAAACTAAGTCAGATAACAGCCTCTTTATATAACTATATAAGCTGAAAAGATTAACACTGACGACAGCTAAAACTGCTGAAGGTACCAAAAGTGCCAGAGGAGCCGTGGTCAACCTAATGATACTGTAATTGTGTCGAAATTCAATAATAGACAAATAAACATGAAAAAAGTATAGAACAAAAAGGCATACACGGATTATGTCGGTGAGGGTGAGTCATTGAATAAAAAATAAAAATTCATAGAATAAACTGACAAGGTCCACAAAATGTTAACAGTAATAGAACAGAAGCAACCCTAATTATTATACCTATTATTGTACAAGGAAATTCACTTCGTAAGTATAACTCTGCTGTAGCATTAGAAGCATAATTTTTATAAGAACATATCTCGTTTGTGTAGTGGAATAAAAAACGTTTTTCCATTATTTTGCACAATAGGTAGAGAGAATCTAGTGTTAAGTCACTCAGCTCTTCACTTTCCTTCTAATCCCAATGAACCCATAATTATCGCGGTTAAGCCAGATACTGCGCTAATGAACCATAATGGTCTTAATCGTTCAATAACTATATAGTAATCACTGAAATTTAGAAGCAATTGTGACACAGTAAAACAGTGTCTGACTACAAACGCGATTGGTTATGGGTTCGATTTTCATTCGGGGAATGCTTATATTTAAACTAGCGGCCCGCCCGCGGCTTCGCCGCGTGCACTACATAACTGCTTCGTTATATTGCAACACTCGGGGGTCGGTTTTTGAAAAATAATGTAGCCTATGTTTAAGCTTAGATTATCAACTACATTTATGCCAAAACTCATTATTATTGGTCAAGCGGTTTAGATTTTTCATATAAACTTTCATCCCCTATTTCAACCCTTTAGCGGTTGATTTTTGAAAAAATAAGTAGCCTATGTTAGACCCAGTAACTTTTACTACTTTCATTCTAAACGGACCGGTAGATTAACCGTGAAAGCATGACAGACAAACACACGGACTTTCGCATTTATAATATAAGTATGGATTATTTTCATTTTTCCACTTGTTAGCTCAAACAAAGAGCGGCGTTAAGTTCCGCCATTCAACAAGTAATGTCTCGAATTTGCTAGGTGCTGCTATGCAGTGATAAAAAGCGCGAACTTGCTTTTAAATATGAAATCTAATACAAAAGTTAAAGCATGTTTAAATTATAATTTATAACGTAGAAACTGATTTCAATGTGAGTTTAAATGTTATCAGGAACTAGTTCTCAACAACACTGCTATACACGTTTACAATTTTCAAAGTTGTTTATAAACAATTTGGAAGTTTTGTACTAAGAAAATATTGTTATGTGTACTGTTTCGTACATGATGTATGTTTTTTTATCGATATATTTACTAGTAGTTCCGTTGATGCTTAAAATATGCGTTGCTATAGCAACGTATATGTCACTTTATACAAAAGTAAATGTCACTTTACAACATTTATGTTATCAATTTCATGCGTTTATAATTCATCGTTATATTATACTCGTAGAGGACAGTAGTAGGCGTTGGACAGCCTCTGAAAGTGAGAGTCATGATTGTGGATTCGATTTCCACTCGGGGAAATAATTACATATTATTTTCGTTTCTCCAATGTAATATGTAAAATAAGTTCCGCCACTTAGCTCACATGTCTCGATTCAGGCAGAAAGTGGAGAACGAAATGTCTTGACACTAGTTTCTCTCTGAATACTATTATAAAAATATTACGACACTTCTTGTTAAAGAAGATTTCAACTTTCGTTAAGTTATTTCTTTATATATTAATAATAGGGGCCAGTCGTAGCGCAGAGGCACAGAGTGTGCCTGTAAACGACTGGTTGTGGATTCGATTCCCACTCGAATAGTGAAAATATTTAATATTTGCATTTTTTTCGCTCTGGTGTCGAGGCAAAGCGCGGCGTTAAGTTCCGCCACTTAACACGCAATGCCTTCGGATTCGGCGGAAAGTGGGGAACGGAGTGTCTCAACACTAGGTTCCTTCTGCCTACCTTGCTGTGTGCGGGATACAGTGTGAAGCTAAAAATGATCAAAATTTCCTGCATATATTAACACAATAATAATGACTGCATTTCAAATATAGGACACGAGTTGAATTGACATTTGTCGTCTCAATTTAAACTAACAGCCTTTTATTGGTAAGGTTTTAATATCATTATTCCATTAACGCTTTGTATAGAACCAATGTATTTTATATTTACGTCTAATTGACGCTATGACAAGGCTGAGGTGTATCTGGTAAGCAGTGGTAGTGGGTTCGAATCCCACTGAGGTAAATATTTGTTTATAATCTTTGGGTAGCAGAAGGGTAGTTGTTTGGTGGTAGGAAATTCGTTCTCCGACTGGCTCGCGACCACTATCATGTCAAAGACGAACCGCCAAATATCTTATGATGTGTTCCGGTTCGATGGCATGTAAGCCAGCTCTCCCTATTCCCACCATTCCCATCCTTCCTCCCTCCTTCTGTCCTACATTCCCAAGGCTGGCAACGCATCCATAACTTTAATGTTGTGGATGTCTATGGGCGAAGGTAACCACTTAACACCAGGCGGACCTTCTGCTCGTTTGCCCCCTTTATTCCATAAAAAAAAAGAAAAAAAAAAGAAATTTGTAAAACTATTTCTACAGAGATGCTAACAGCATAAATAAGTTATAATATAATAAGCGTATAACAATTTCGACGCAGCGGCTAGTAGAACGCATGGCTCAGTGGTGAGAGCGCCTGAACGGTATTCAGGAGGCGCGGGTTCGATAGCGATTTAAATATTTGTTGTTTTCTTTCTTTTCATGCATGTCTATTTATAAGAAATGTTTTTGCAATTTTGGTTACAACTCTTCTCAGCTGTTCCACGATGGCTTTAAACAATTATTTAAATATACATATATATAATATAGTAATATCTATGAAGTGTGAGAACGTTTGGAGATTTTCCCACTTTACTAGATTTTTCAAATAATGTTATAGTTTCTGCCATCAACTTTGTTCAAGAGACGTAGAAAATATAGTTTTTGCACAAGAATATCTCCGACAAGTTACTATGCTTATAGTATAGGCTTTGTAATGGTTATAGATAGTGTATGACAAAAGTTTCTTTAAAACTTAATGTTTCTGATTCGGCATCAAGTGGAGAACGTAGTAATTTGTCCATACTTTCGCTCTGTTTTAAAAAAATATATATAAAATGCATAAAACTAAACAAAAACATTACATTCAACGACTGCTGGTGAACTGCTTCAATTTAAACTAAGTGCTTTTTATTGGTATGGTTTTAATACCATTATCACATTAACGCTTTGTCCAGAGCCAATTTATTTTTTATTTACGTCTGGCGCAATCGTCGTTGTGTAAAGTGAATTATATTAATGAAACATTAAGTTTATGTATGCATTTTTATCTATTTTGACGTTCAATGTAATTAGTAGTCAGAGAGAGCCCAGTGTTAAGACACTCCGTTCCATATGTTCCGTAGAATTTAGTAGGCATTGCATGTTAAGTAGTGGAAATCAACGCTGCGCTTTGCCTCGACACCAGAGTGAAGAAAATGGAAATATTAAATATTTCCACTCTTCGAGTGGGAATTCAACACCCTTGCAGTAGCGTTTACACACTTGGTGCGCACAAACCACAGCTAGCCTCACATAAATATACAAGAATAATTTATAATATTTACTTTAAACAGCTTAAAATTATTTCATATTTTTTCATCGTGAAGCTAAGAAAAAAATCTAAATATAGTAAGGATAGCACCTCTTTTTTAGGAGCTTATCTTTCTTCTTATCTTAATTTTCTAATGTAGTTGTCAGAGAGAAGAAATGAAAATAATTAAATTAAATTATGATATAATTTGAACCTACAACTAATTGCGATCACAGTTAGACCCTATCCCACTACACCACACGGTCTCATCCGTTTTTTTTAATCCTTTTTTTACACATTATATTTTTTATTTGACGTATAATATTTTTGTCTGCATCGCAAATAATCTAAAAGTTAGTAAACATATACTATTAAAAGCGTAATAAAATCTAAAAATAACAATTCATAAAATGTCACGCACTCGATCGATATAGTTCAAGGTTCAAACCCGGTCGTACATAATAAATGTGAAGGACCAAACGGTGTCCGTTTAACATCTCCAGTTTCACATAGCGCTTCATTTATAAAGGCTATAAAATAAAGGTGGAAGTGAAAATATTATACGTATAAATAGAAGTATACATAAATATAAATTTTTAATACTGTATAATTAACTTTTTAAAATAAAACTTTGTTTTGTTTTTTTTTTTTTGCTTCACGCTGTATCTCGCACACAGCGGGGTAGGCAGAGGGAACCTAGTGTTAAGACACTCCGTTCCCCTCTTTCCGCCGAATTCGGAGGCTTGCGGGTTAAGTGGCGGAACTTAACGCCGCGCTTTGCCTCGACACCAGAGCGAAGAAAATGGAAATATAATTAGACCGAGTGGGAATCGAACCCACAACCAGTCGTTTACAGTCACACGCTTGTGCCACTGGGCCACGACTGGCCATAAACTGGAATAAACTTTGTTTATTCCTTTTATTATAAGAAATTCTGATTCCAATAGATTTACTAGTGAAACAAAACAATATGAACTTGTATACCTTTTTTTTTTAATGAAGGACTACCTGATGGTAAGCAGTTACCTTCACCCATAGACATCCACAAAATTAGAAAGGTTGTGGATGCCTTGCCGACCTTAAGAGGGGAGGAGGAATCAGATGTTTGGCGGTTCGTCTTTGACATGATAGTGGTCGCGAGCCAGTCGGAGAACGAATCTCCTACCACCAAGCTACTGGGTTACCCGCCTTTTACGGGGCGCTGCCCAGCGACGGAGGGGAATACCTAATACTTAATTGATATAATCGCGGGTCCAAATCCTGCTGCGTTCAAATTCATACATGTTATTTAAAAAAATATATATATAACTATTACATACCTAACCTATAATAACATTGACACCTACATTCAATTCACTAGTTACTACTATATACATACCATAAATAAATTGAGTTAAATATATAATTATCTATCAAATAATATGGAATTAGGTGGCAACTGAGATTTCTAAGTGGTCATAGGAATTTATATTGCAATGTACATTAACTTTATGCAACGAATGCACAACCGTTGCTAACAAGCTAATTCTGTATAAGTATGGGTTACTTAATATATTACACAAAATCCACGTTATCCGTAATAAATTATGAAAGATCCTAGAAGTATTTAATCATTGATGTTATGATACCAACTATGAAGATATGTTTTAATTGTGAGTTTATAAGAATTTCGTACTAATTGCTTGTGCTTTAATATAAATACATGAAATGATCGTAGATTCAACCGGCAAGTAAATTTGTATGTATAAAACAATCGTTCTAGTAAAAGGACAAAACGCGACATACTCAATACATAATAACTCAGATAAGACATGAAAATGGAGAACGGAGTAATTACTAGCGACCCGCTCGCGGCTTCGCCGCTTGAACTACATATATGTTTCATTGTATTGCAACCCTCGGGGGTGGAGTTTTAAAAAATAAAGTAGCCTATGTTTAAGCTTGGATTATCAACCATATTTAACCAAAATTCAATACAATCAGTCAAGCGGTTTAGAGTTTTCATATAAATTTTCATCCCCTATTTCATCCCTTTAGAGGAAGATTTTTGCAAAAATAAAAAGACCCAGTAACTTTTACTACTTCCATTCATATCGGACCGGTAGATTAGCTGTGAAAGCGTGACAGACAAACACACAGACTTTCGAATTTATAATATAAGTATGGATTATTTAAAATATTTTTTCTTATAGAAGCTTCATAAAAGTTCGCAAGAATGACATTAATATGTGCAAAACATTACGGTTATCGTGCGATATGTCAGCCATTTGGTGCAAGAATGTTTATAGCCAAGTTTGAGGTCACGGCCGCTTGCATCATCTCTTATTTACGAGATAATCCTCCATATTGATGTAAAAGACATTTCTTGGGCTTTCTGATGATCTTAGTTATGTAAATACTGGAAGTAAGTGTTATCTTCTTATTATAAGAAATTAGAACAATTTTAAAAAATTAGAAAAATTTAGGTGTTTGTGTGAAACTACACTTATCAACTGCTAAATTATTTCATCATGGTGCAGTGGTACTGAACGCGAGTGTTACAAGATCAAATACATATTGGGGAAATTTATAGTGTATGTATTTCTATTAATAAAATTTAGTACGTAGTTATAATATATTATCAATACAATCCGTTCTCTGTGTAATAAGGCTTTTTAATATTTATTATATAGACGTATCTACTTGTATATAAGAATAACAAAATTAGTGACAAAGCTTTTTTTTAGCTTTACGCTGCATCGCGCTCACAACAGCGTAGGCATAGGGAACCTAGTTTTAAGACACGCCGTTCTCCAAATTCGGCCGAATTCGCAGGCATTGCGTGTTAAGTGGCGGAATGTAACGCCGCGCTTTGCCTCAATACCAAAGCGAAGAAAATGGAAATATTATTATATTTCCACTTCTCGAACCCATAACCAGTCGTTTTGAGTCACACGCTTGTGCCACTGCGCCACGAATGGCTCCAATTATTAACTTATTAAACACACAAAATTAATACTTAGTATTATATCATTCAAAAACAAGACGTCAAGCCTAAATATAAGAAATACATATCGATAACAGTGTTTTCTTTGTACATCTGAACCATGAGTCAGTGCTTAGTCGAGCTTCAGACTGACGCATACGTTAATAACGATTCCTAGAACCGGTCCTTGTTATTCTTCCTTACTGAATGATTGCCGATTTTAAACTTTATGCTATCGATTTATATATGGGTGGAATTAATTTTTTTATATGATTTTTAAGATTATTTTATAAAATGTAAAAATAACGATCGATTTATCTATCCTGTTCTAGAAATGTGGTAAAATGTGAAGTGCTTTTTAACTTTACATAGTATGTGTGTACTGTGTACATACATTACATTAAAGTTTTTGAAAATATTAATAAGTTAAAAACAATGAAGTCAAAAATAATTAATCAAAAAGAAATAGCTTCACGCTATATCCCGCACACAGCAGGGTAGGCAGAGGGAACCTAGTGTTAAGACACTCCGTTCCCCACTTTCCGCCGAATTCGGAGGCTTGCGTGTTAAGTGGCGGAACTTAACGCCGCACTTTACCTCGACACCAGAGCGAAGAAAATGGAAATATAATTTCCACTCCTCGAGTGGGAATCAAACCCACAACCAGTCGTTTATAGTCACACGCTTGTGCCACTGGGCCACGACTGGCCACAAAAATGCAGTATTAAGTTTAAAAATAATTAATCAAATCAAAAAATAAATTTGCACTATTATCTAGCTTTACACTTATCTCCGTAGGCTGGTAGTGTCAAGAAAGGCCATTCTTCACTTTCCCCTCGAATTCGGAACATGGGACACGGGATACGGGACATTTTGTAGCGGAACTCAATACTGCATTTTGGCTTGTTACCAAAGCACATATATGAAAATACCTTTAAAATATTCTTTCTCGCGAATGGGAATCAAACCCACAGCCAATCGCTTTTACAGTCAAACGCTGTCGCACTGTGCCACAATAGCCTTAATAATAATAGCTTCACGCTATATCCCGCACACAACAGGGTAGGCAGAGGGAACCTAGTGTTAAGACACTCCGTTCCCCTACTTACTCAATAATATTACTTTTTTAATACATTTTAATGAATTAGTTCTAAATCTATTGTAATGAATCCTAAATTAGTCGTTAAAGTTAATTTTAATCTACAAACGGTCAACGACTCTACTAATTTACAAAGGGCATCAATTTGAAACACGATACACTGTATTATACGATATAGTAAATTGGGAACGATCAGAGTAATGCAAGTACTCTTTGAATACTACATAAACGGAGGATTGATTATGTTACAAGGAAAACTTAATTATTGGTTTAGTGGATAAAAACATTAAGTCAAAGTCAAATAATTTTATTCAAAATAAGAAGTTACAAGCTTCATTTTTTGAACGTCAAATAGTTTACCACCGGTTCACTAAATTTAATGCCTCAGACCTGAGAATTTTTTATAAAAAATATATAATCGAAATGGTTTTAGTTCATTAAGGCATAGACAGAAAGAAATAATAATATATTACTATTACATATTACTCTTTCCAAGTAGCAGTAGACATTCAGAGAGAGACATTTAAAAAAAAAAATAGCTTCACGCTATATCCCGCACACAGCAGGGTAGGCAGAGGGAACCTAGTGTTAAGACACTCCGTTCCCCACTTTCCGCCGAATTCGGAGGCCGAAGAGACATTTAAAGAAGCCTTTTTCAATTTTACTAAGTGTGGAATAACACTTTAAAAATGTTTAAAAGTATTCGGAGAGAATCTATAGTCAATACAATCTGTTTTCAACTTTTCGCCCGAAATCGAAAAATTGCGTGAGTGGAAAAGCTCCCGAAGTATTATTCCACACTTAGGAAAAAGTATTTAAAAAACAGCATTCTCTCTTAACAAACGATTTTTCGTAGAATAATCTTTGGGTAGTAGAAATTTCTAAAAATCTCTATACAGAAATGCTAACAACAAAAATAAGTAATAAATAAGGATTTCGACGCAGCGTGTAGTAGAACGCATGGCTCAGTGGTGAGAGCGCCTGATCGGTATTCAGGAGGCGCGGGTTCGGATCCTGGTGCGTTCAAATTTTTATACGTTTTCAAAATTTTTAATTTTTAAATAGTAATAACGTACACTACCACGCGTTCGAAATACACTTTTGTACAAAGTGACTTACACGTTACTATGACAACGCGTATAACTACTACTATTTTTTTTTAATTATAACAATTTTACAATATAATATACTTAAAATGGTAGATATTTAAGATGGAATCGAAACTCTAACACTGGCAGTACAGCGATGCGGTCAGCGAAGCGTTGCAAGCAATGACCGACGTTACTAGGGGTTCTCGCTTTCAAATACTTTTATAATATAGTTTTTTATTTAATTATTGTGTTATTATTTATTTATAAGAATTTATATTAGTAATTAAAGAGTTGATTGATGATTAAGGCCGTTGAGGGGCAGTTAGATAGTCTGACTCCAAACGAAATGGTTGTGGGTTCGATTCCCATTCGGGACGATTATTCGCTCTAGTATCAGATACTAAGTACATTGTTAACTTCCGGGACTCAATACGCAATACCGTTTTGGTAGAAACGGAAAGTGGAGACCGGAGTGTCTTCAAAGTAGATTTATCTTTGGTTACCTTGCATGAGAGAAAAATTGTGAAGTTAAAAAAAAAACTGTACTTTTGTATAATGTAAAGTTATATTATAAAGTTATTATGAAAATATTTATCCATAATTCAATTACTTATGTTATCATCGACAGTGACCCCATCTGTAATTGGAACTCGACCTAATTATTAATATTATCAAGTTAATATTGAAATTAATAAAATGTTATTTAAAATACTTTGAATACAAACACATAAAGAATACATATAATCAATCTGTATCTCTTGTAAGCGAACTAAGCGTTCTGACCATTAACAATCAAATTAAGTTGCAGCAAACGTACAAGAACTTCGGCCCATAGTTAGATAGAGAATATACCAGATTCCATCTTACATACCTACCATTTTAAGCATATTATATTGTAAAATTGAAATAATAATAAAAAAAGTTGTAGTCTCGATTGCGAGTGGAGAGTCTTAACACTAGGTACATAGTAAAGTAATCGATAACGGTTTTCTAGAAATATATTTTTCAAATATCAAAAATATACGCTATTAAGCCGATTAAAAATAGAGTTATATCAAAATATGTAATAATCGCGAGAACAAAAGATCTTATGTGTAATACTAATTCTTTGTATTTTTTTCACATTATTTTGCTCATAAAAAGAGTTTTCACTTTTAAATTAAATTCAACATACCAGTTCCTTACCCTGAAACCGAAGAAAACTGGGTTTAAAGCTGATGTAGGTTAGGGTTATATCTAATATCTAAATACATATATGTATATGGCGGCTTATTTTTGTATTATGTGAAGTTTATATAAGTGCACAGTATCACAGTATTCATTTTTTTTTTCAGCTTTACGCTGTATCCTGCACACAGCAGGTTAGGCAGAGGGAACCTAGTGTTAAGACACTCAGTTCCTCACTTTCAGCCGAATTTAGTGGCATTGCGTGTTAAGTGTCGGAACTTAACACCGCGCTTTATCTCTGATACCAGAGCGAAGGAAATAGAAATATTAAATATTTCCACTCCTCGAGTGAGAATTGAACCCACAACAAGTCGTTTACAGTCACACGCTCGTGCGATCACAACTGGCCCCAAACATTATTAATAATATCCTATAAAATCGAATTTACCTAAAATCACAAAAAAACGAGAATAAATAGTAAGCAAGCAACAAGCATTAGCCATGTCTGTCATGGCGTGACGGTACGCGGTCGTTTCTAGCCCATGACAGTTTATAAGTATTTTTGAAGTTTCAAAAGAATAAGCTTTGAGATTTCACCTTGGTAATGGCCGTGGCCATTGTCATTTGATGGTGAAACATGAACACAATACAAATAATTTAGAATGATTTTTTTTTGGTTCAAAAACGCTTGTAATTTAAGAGATTGGTACAATGTTTTTCTTTTCTTGGTAGTTATCTGGGTATGCTGTGTGTGATTTTATAGGTTTGCAATTGTTGATTTATGTTTTAGTAAAAATAGTCACTTCACTGAGTAATTAGAGAAAATCTAATGTCAAGACACTCCGTTCTCCACTATATATTATGTTTTAGAACTTTTATAAATTATATAAATAAAAAATTATATAATGCCGGGTTTGTAAATCAACTTATAAAGAATAAGAATAATCCTTAGCATTAAAATGCTACTGCTTAATTTTTTTTTCAGTTATAACACTTTTTCCCGACTTTTTTTTACTAAATTTTCCACTATCCATATGAATCTAAGACACTGCGTGTTAATTAGCGGAACTTAACGCCGCGCTTCGTCTTGTCAGTACAGAAAAATAAAAATAATTAAAATATTATCATTCCCAGGAGTAGAACTTGAGCGTACAACTATCGCATATACACTCAGACATTCATATTATGCCAAGATGACCTCTAATTGATATTTATCTATTGAACCGATTTTTTTATAGTACGCCTTAATGTAATTTAAAAATTAATAGACATCTCTGCGTGCGGTACTCAGTAGGTTATTTGAAGTTCAACAACTGTTCCCACGGTTCAAGGCTAATCAAAATAACGCAGCCAAGATATTCATCTTGCTGAGCACGCCGTTATTGTGCACGACTCTACAGTTATACCATAAAGTGAGGTATTCAATAATCATGTGTGACTTTGAACTTAGCTTCCTATATGGTTAAGTGAGTTTAATAAATAAACTTCATTCAATTTTCCGTATTGTTAGAGATCTTAGTGTTAAGACACTCCGTTCTCTTTCTGCCCGAAATATAGACATTTTATTATATAATTAATATACTTATATATATGATATAAAACTTAAATGTGGTATAGGTACCTAACTGAATCTGAAATCGAGACATTATATTTTAAATATAAGATAAATCTTAAAATTTATAATTATATGAAATTACCTTGAAAAATATTCTTTATGGTATTTTTTATTATTTAAAAACAGATCGGAATTTTCGAGAGGGAATCAAACTCGCAAGCAATCGCGTTTACACTCTGACGCCGCATCTGTCCCACTGTGCCACTATAGCCTCTCATTCGTCTTCAATTACACTCATAGATGTTACTACGTCGTGCTTTATCCTACAATAAAGAATAAATATTTTTCTTATAAATGTTAGAATTTCCTCAAGTGGAAATCGAACTCATAACTATATCCTATATAATTAGATATTTCCGAACAGTACCGTTATGACGATTTTATTATAATACTGCACATAATAATAGAGTAAGTACTAGATGCTCCACTTTTCCCTTTATGGTGTTTGGCCATAGACACCGTCGCTTTCACTTTAATATATATATAAATAAAATAAATGCGCTTTTACTTGCTAATTTAGTTAGCTTTAAATTTAATATATATAATATTAGAATAAATCTAAAGAAGAATATTGTTCAATTGACAATTATTTAATAGATTTTTGTTGCATTCTATGATAGATTTATTATTTTTGCCTGGATGGGAGTCGAACTACTACTAACTACACCCTAAATCACGTATAGCTATTTGTTTACTTCTTAACTGTGACACAACGCCTCAGCATACATGTATATACAACAATAAAATAAGAGTGTGTTTGCAATATTATAAAACCCGCTTTTTACAAAATGTATACGCTGTACAAATACTAAAATAATATTTTTTATAATTTTTATTTGTCTGTCTGTTTGTTCTGGCAAACCTTACAAATGGCTGTGCCGATTTTGACCGGACTCTCACTGACTTAGCTGATATAACAAGGAATTCAGTCACTCCTTATATCTTAAAATTATAACTTTTTTATCAAATTCCACGGACAAAGTCGCGCTAACAAATAAATCTGACACTCCCAAAATTGAACCTACGACCACTGCAGAACAAGCCTACATGCTACAAATATAGAAAATCTAACCTAATTCCCAATATCAAACCGCCAAGAAAGGAATACAAATACCTATAAGCAAATCCCATAATCTATGGCAAATCTTATGATACCAACGGGTTATTTCGTTACGTCCTCGTTATACCATCCGATCCGAATCTATAATAATGACGTTTCGATATCCCATTTTCCGGAAACTTGAGGAAGGGTATGATAGAATTCTCTCGCCGCATTTACTTCAGACGTGATTTGGCGAATGGCCTTGTTGAATTATTTTGTTGCTGATATACGAGTAAGATGGTTTGTATGGATTTTTGTATGTTTTTTTTATAATATTATGAGTATAGTACTTGCTGTGAAAATATAGTGGTATATGTCTTAAAATCTTAAATAAATTTGCGTAAAATAGGTAAAAAAATCGTTTGTGTCTTTACGGGGAAATAGAAGAGACCATTGTTAATGATATCTATACAGTCTAACTTTATATTTTAGTTGACGTTACTTATTAGCAACGTTGTTTTGTTATTTTTTTTTTAATATTTCTACAACATTTAATTTTACAATAACTTATAGTGATGCAATAGAGGACGTGATGTTCTTACCTTAAGATAATTTACAGCAAGCTTATTAAATTGCAGACAAACAAAATTCGGCATATTAAAGGTTGTTTATATAGGTATGTGGGAAACAAAATTCGTGAAAAAAATCTCAAAATGAACGAAAGATTAGACACAAAGGGAAACGAATAACATAATAGTTACATTTTTTACATACCATAATTAAAATCGCATAGATGAAGACTCAAAAAACATAGATGAAGACACAAAGAATACGAATAAACGTAACTATTCAAATACACTGTTATATTATAGCTGATGGCTATAAACTATGAGAAGAAGATAAGAAGAATAGGAACACTAAATTATCTCTGCTTTTATACAAAAAAATACATAAATCTTTACGATATTTTTTTTTAGCTTTTTCAGTGAAGCTAA
Organism: Dryas iulia moderata; assembly: GCA_019049465.1. Lineage (NCBI taxonomy): Eukaryota > Metazoa > Arthropoda > Insecta > Lepidoptera > Nymphalidae > Dryas > Dryas iulia. Next base: position 4,312,995 of record CM032440.1, read on the forward strand.
AAAAAATGCAGGCAGGGGGAACCTAGTGTTAAGACACTCCGTTCCCCACTTTCCGCCGAACTCGGAGGCTTGCGTGTTAAGTGGCGGAACTTAACGCCGCGCTTTACCTCGGCACTAGAGCGAAGAAAATGGAAATAATAAATATTTCCACTCCTCGAGTGGGAATCGCACCCACAACCAGTCGTTTACAGTCAACCGCTTGTGCCACTGGGCCCTTACTGCCACACTCGATATTACTAAAACACAATTTAATAATATAATAATAAGAAATTAACCATTTATCTATGAGACCAACAATGCAGTCGCATTCCACTCATATGTATCACTATAAAAGGATTTCTGCACGTAGAAGAACTTGTGGATCCGCTCGATTGCTTCAAGAAAATCGCTTCGAGTATTCCGACACGCAACGGACGAACGTGCCTACATGGCGTTTGTAGTTGTAGTAAGATATAGTAGTGTAGTAGTGTAGTATAGAAGTGTTCGTAGCAACAGTTGTATATGGTTGAATTTACGGCGGTCTGATGATGGGTATTTTTATAGCTTCACGCTGTATCCCGCACACGCCAGGGTAGGCAGAGGGAACCTAGTGTAAAGACACTCCGTTCCCCAATTTCAAAATTAGGTATTTTTGGCCAGTCGTGGCCCAGTGGCACAAGCGTGTGACTGTAAACGACTGGTTGTGGGTTCGATTCCCACTCGAGGGGTGGAAATTATATTTCCATTTTCTTCGCTCTGGTGTCGAGGCAAAGCGCGGCGTTAAGTTCCGCCACTTAACACGCAATGCCTCCGAATTCGGCGGAAAGTGGGGAACGGAGTGTCTTAACACTAGGTTCCCTCTGCCTACCCTGCTGTGTGCGGGATACAGCGAGAAGCTAAAAAAAAAAAAAAAAAAAAAAAAATTTTTGTCTTAATATTATTATAGTTTAGCTTCACGCTTTATCCTGCACAAAGCAGCCTAGGCAGAGGAAACGTGTGAAGTGGCGGAACTTAACGCCGCGCTTTGCCTCGATACAGAGCGAAGAAAATGGAAATATTAAATATTTCCACTCCTCGAGTGGAAATCGAACCCACAACCAGTCGCTTGAAGTCACACGTCTGTGCCACTGCGCCATGACTAAGCGTCATTATTATAGTTAACACATGTAAAACTCTTTTGTTGATCATTGGTTAAGAAGAAAGAATAACGTTTAATTTATAAAGTCTACAGTTTACGATTATATCAAAAAAGACAATATTTTATGTCATAAGGCATAGGAAACACATAAAATTAATAAAATATGCATTACACACACATACAGTACCCGGCAATAAATAATGCACATCGATACTTAGAATGAAACAGTCGGTTAGCTTCGACTTCGTCGAGCGTTGTCTCCGTCGCTTAAAATAATAACAATGAGAAACGTCACATATCAACTGAGTGACAAAGACAGCGCTCTACGAAACCGAAACTGACCGACTGTTTGACATGTATTAGTCTAAAAAAATACACATACGTTGCTAGGCAACGCGTATTATATGCATAAACAAGCCCACCAGTACTTATAAAAACAAAATATATAATATAGAAAAGCAGTTTCATCTATGAAATAATGACAGTACAGTCCGCGTTACCATTAAAACTGTACAATGTGCGGTTCTAAAACAGCATTACGTATTGGTATGCGTAATGTTATTATAATTACCATAATCAGATAGTTGTCCAATCGTAAAATTAAGATGATTATCTTTATAATTTCACGATTTATCGAGATTGGAATTTACGTTAGTTCATTTTAATAATCGATACTTATATTGAAGACGTCGTGGCGCATTGACAGCATCTGACAGTATGATTAGGTCGTGGATTCGATTCCATTCGGGGGAACGATTTTTTTTAGCTTTACGCTGTATCCCGCACGGAGCAGGGTAGAGGAAACCTAGTGTTAAGACACTCCGTTCCCCACTTTCCGCTGAAATCGGTGGCATTGCGTGTTAAGTGGTGGAACTTAACGCCTCGCTTTACCTCTGATACCAGAGCGAAGGAAATAGAAATATTAAATATTTCCACTCCTCGAGTGGGAATCGAACCCACAACCAGTCGTTTACAGTCACACGCTTGTGCCACTGCGCCACGACTGGCGCCCTGACTGATTATACTTTAAATATTAACATTTCTTCGCTATGGTAAGACAAACTACGGCGTTTAGTTACGCCACTCAACACCCAAGGTGCCGGTTTTGGGTAAAGCGTTGAGGACGGAGTGTCATTACTAGGTTTTCTCTGACTACTCTGCTATATGGGGAAAAGCGTCAAAGTCAATTTGCTAACTGATTTCTATAACATTCTTGATTTAGAAATGAAAGATGTCTCAAGAAAAATCCACAACTCTTGAAATTCGCAGGTTGAAATTATTTTTATACGTCACTTTCTCAAGTGTCTGAATAAGACTTTAAGATGATAAAAAATATTTTTTAAAGCTCTAAGCAATGTACAAACGACATTGGATGTTCCGTAAACACGCAGCTGTAGATAACACGGCCAAGCTGAGCATTAGTCACTGTAATTAAAAACTACTTAAGTGAAATGATAAATGTCGCCACCGAAACGACATTTTTTTAAACTTTATGGCTGATAAAAAAAGGAAGAAAAAGTATGGCGTACCTAGTACCTAGTGTCAAGACACATTATCTTCGCTTTTTGTCCGAAAATGAGACATTGCGTTAAATGGCAGAATTAAAAAAGCGCTGGGTCTTTTAGGTATCAGAGTGGAGAAATGAAAATAAAAATGTAATCCCCCGAGTGGCAATCGAACCTATTATCAACGAGATTACATTCATGTGCTGTCTAACTGCGCCACGAGGGTCTCTTTATAATTGATAATTTTAGTAAAACATATAGGAAATATAAATAAAAAGTTATGTTTTATTGTTTTATAGCTTCAAAGTAAGATAGTTAGTTACCTTTTGCTAAGCTTTATTATTTAAGATCTCTCTTTGCTATGCAAGAAAATATAACAACCTGAAAAGACACTTTAGAAAACATAAAGAGACTAAGAACCTATGGCGTAGCAATCAGAGCGGTTGGACGGTGGAAACCATCAACCCGTGGGGTTCAAATTTTTATACGTTTTCTAAAAATATCGATTTCAGATTCGTAAGTGTATGAATAAAACTTTAAAAATGTTAAAAATATATAACAATCTGCCGACCGCTTATGATGTTCGTATTTTTGAACATCCAGTTTTTGTTAACCGCGATTCGTTATATTTACACAGGGCATACATTACTGCATGTTAATAGAAGGAAGCATGCAAGTGCTACCTGCCTTAGGTAGCAAAATAAATAAGTAATTATTACTTTTTACATTCAGAACATGTAAATATTTCCAAAAAATGAGAAACAGGATACCAGTTTAAAGAAAATTTATTGTAAAAATAATTGTAAAAATATATTAAAAATATTTAAAAATCAGATATTTCAAAGTTTTATTTATCTGTATGAAATATATAATGTCTAAAATAAGTTATGTCTTATAAAAGGTAATACTGAAAGGCCAAAATTTAAAACTATTGAACATTTTAGATTGTTTTTAGACCTTTTTGTTTCAATTTAAATATTTTAAAAAGCAGCGAAATGGAAACAACTAGATAGAATGAAGTGGAGCATAAAATAATAATGTAAGTGGGACGTTACTATTGAAAATGTATTCGTTCAAACGTCCAATGAATGTTTAGAAATACGTACTAAGTATCACTTTTGTATGAAGGATAAATAAATTTATAAATACACAGTGGCCAGCCGTGGCCCAGTGGCACAAGCGTGTGACTGTAAACGACTGGTTGTGGGTTCGATTACCACTCGAGGAGTGGAAATTATATTTCCATTTTCTTCGCTCTGGTGTCGAGGTAAAGCGCGGCGCCACTTAACACGCAAGCCTCTGAATTCGGCGGAAAGTGGGGAACGGATTGTCTTAGCACTAGGTTCCCTCTGCCTACCCTGCTGTGTGCGGGATATAGCGTGAAGCTAAAAAAAAAAAAATAAATCGATTTATTTTGGTGGTGTGTTTGGGGAGAGGCTTTACTTACTGAAGTGACAACGATTGCCAATACAACAGTTATCTATTGATATATCGAAAACTATCAATAGGTCAACTAAAACATATATAATAAGTTTTGTTTTAGATTTGTTTCATTTAGAATATTACAAAATCGATAACTTATCTGTTTAGTGAAAGAAAGAGTGTCTTAACACTAGGTCCTCCCTGACTCCGCTCAGGTTCATGGACGGTTGGGGCAGTTCCCGAGACCTGGGCTAGGCGGGAGGGGAGCACCGTTAGGTTTTAGTGAGTAAACAGCGACGTTGATACGTCCCTCCCTGGGACGCGGTCTGCGGTTCGACAATATGGTTATTGTCGAACCGCAGACCGCGTCCCAGGTCCCCATCCCGGGCGGGTGTCCGTAACAGATTTCCTGACGTTAAAAGAAAAACAAAACAGGTCCTCCCTGACTACATCTATTTCTTATAAATAATATTACTACAAAAACGTTATCATACTCTTTTATATTATTTTTGGTATAAAATTACTTACTCTTAATTTCATCCATATTCAAGAAAAGTTTGAATTAATTTCGATAAAAGCCTAAACTTTCACAACGACGATATAAAGTTTAAATTATAACGTCGAGTAAATTATAAGAATATTGCTCATAGCTGACGACTCGCGAAACTTAGTAAGTGAATACGTTAGCATGTCGTAAGAAACATTCAAAGCGTTTCACAAATTTAAACTTTGGGTCTAAATTAAATTGAATTTACTTAAATTTTCAGGTTACATATTTCTTATAAATATGTCAAATTTCTTTGTTCGGTATAGGCAGAGAGAACCTAGTGGTAAGACACTCCATTCTCCGCTTTCTGGCTGAATTAGAGATATTGTATGTTGAGTGGCGGAACACAACGCCGCGTTTTGACTTAGCAAGGCAGAGAAATGGAAATATTTTCATATAATCATTTCCCCAAGTGATGATAGAACCGTCGTGTTTATAATCAGACGCTATATCACTGCGCCATGAGGACCTAAAATATAATTATAGCTTTAAGTTGAATACTGTTTTCCACTTTCAGTCCTTTTCAGACCTTTTTTTCGTCAACGTCATCTAAATATGTCAAAAGTGGGACAATTTACAACAAATACTATATTATTCATACGAAGCCGAGGATAGAAATATTTCATGTGGTATTATATTTTTAAGGTTTCCCTTCCAGTCAGGAGTTAAAATTTTTTTACTAAACCAACGCCTGCGCCGTTAGTTTGTATAGTGCTGTGAAAATGCCTTAAGCCATTGTTAATTGGCGATAATCTTCTTTTAATATCTGTTATCATAATACAGGTGTCGAGACAAAGCGCGGCGTTAAGATCCGCCACTTAACACGCAATGCCTCCAAAATTCAGCAGAAAGTGGGGAACAGAATGTCTTAAGATAAAGTTTCCTGCCTATCCTGCTGTGTGCGGGATACAGCGTGAAGCTATAATAATATACATAGACAAAAAAAAAATTTTAAACTATTCAGATTAAATTACCCAATTTAAAGTTGAGAATTACAATTTCACTCGGAGGAATTATTATAATATCTACTCTGGGATAGAATGGGAATATCTAAACAAAGTTTAACGTTGCGTTCTGCCAGCTATCACAGTATTACTCTAAATAGTTTTAAAAATTATTAAGTTAAGTATTTCTCTAAATATGCTCTAGCCTTATTGTAATTAATATCAAAGATGCTTTAAGATTAATAAACAAATTATTAAAAAAATAAAGATACACTGAAGTCTTTTTAAACATTTTTAAAGTGTTATTCCACACTTAGGAAAATTGAAAAAAGACATTTAAAGACTAACAACAAAAATAAGTTGTAATAAAGCGTATAAGAATTTCGACGCAGCGGATAGTAGAACGCATGGCTCAGTGGTGAGAGCGCCTGGACGGTTCAGGAGGCGCGGGTTCGAATCCCGCTGCGTTCAAATTTTAAATGTCTTTTACACTGAAGTCGTTAAAAATGATATTCTCGTGTTCCTGGTTGTTCTAGTAAGTAACATTTAAAAAAAATAGCGTCTCCCATATTCCTGCATAGCAGAATAATCAGGGAGAACCTAGTGTCAAGACACTCCATTCTTTACTTTACGACTGGAAATCCAGACATTTGCGTGTTAAGTAGCGGATGTTTTATACTAACAAAACATGGTGGAGTTATCATAGGATCCGGACACGTGCGCAAATTTTCAAGGTAATCAGATGGCAAGAAGTAGGACAAACATCACATTTACATAAATAAATTGGGGCCAGTCGTGGCTCACTGGCACAAAGTGTGACTGTAAAGCGACTGGTTGTGGGTTCGATTTCAACTCAAGGAGGGGAAATATTTGATATTTCCATTTTCTTCGTTCTGATGCCGCACTTAACACGCAATGCCTTCAGATTCGGCGGAAAGTGGGGAACGGAATGTCTTAACACTAAGTTCACTCTGCCTACTATGCTGTATGCGGGATACAGCATGAAGCTAAAAAAACATAATTTAAAGCTGCAATCGTATATTTATTTTTTGAGAACACCAATTTTATATTCTAGTTCTTCCCGTTTAAATAGATCTTTTAGACAAATATTCTTTCATATTATTATTTCTGTAGTTTAAGTTTTGTTTTCAACATAAAGTTATACTAATCTACCTTTTTCATTTTAAATCATTAGTATTGGTAGTATTGCCCTAAATCATTCCACGAGATAGTTCCAAATGGTCATGCACTAATACCTTTCAAGTAAATTGCTTTATATCATGTATAGGCGAGATGATGAAGACTGAATACATAACGTTGAATAAATACCACATTTTTATATTTACTTTGCGCGTTTCTCCTTTTTTGTAAGAAAAATGTAGAGTTCAGACACTTCGTTGATTACTTTGTCCTCATTTTAAAGACAGACAAATAACAACAACAAAAGACATACAATGACATTTCAAAAATACATTTAGAAAAAGTATAAAAATTTAAACGCAGGATTCGAACCAGTGCCTCCTAAATAACGTCCAATCGCTCTCACCGCTTAGCCATGCGTTCTACTATCTTCACCTCAATTTTCCTAAGTGTGGAATAACGAGAAGAATATGTGGTGAAACAAATAATTTTTTTCGGGGATGGATTTTTGAAAAATAAAGTAGCCTATTTTTAACCTCGGATTATCTACTATATTTATGCCAAAATCCATTACAATCGGTCAAGCGGTTTAGATTTTTCATATAAACTTTCATTCCCTATTTCAACTCTTTGGAGGTGGATTTTTGAAAAAATAAGTAGCCTATGTTTGAACCTGGGTTTTTTACTATTTTCATTCTAAATTTCATCCAAATCGGACGGGTAAATTAGGCGTGAAGCGTGACAGACAAACAGACAGACGCATTTATAATATAAATATAGATTCATGTAAACTTTCCCCCGATTGGGAATGGAATCCACAGCCGTACCTTGAATAAATTAACATTTTCCACTGCCACTGCGCCACGATAGTATAATTGTATAAATATTACATTAATTATGATAGCTATTATCATTTATAACTGGCTATATCATACGGTTCTACACGCTTCATTCAATTTCTCTAATGAAAAGGTTTTTTATTGAAATCAATGGGGCATTGATTGCAGTGGCACCATAAAGCTCATTTATTAAAAAAAATAGTATAGATTAAAGAACACTTGTAGGCCTGTCGACGCGTAAAATATGCGTTACTAAGTAATATGTAGGTACTGTATACAAAAGTGTGTGTCAAACCCATGTTTGTGTGTGTAATAATTATTTTAGTTAATTTTATTTATTTATAATGCATTATTATATAATAAAAATATATTGGCAATCGGAGTACACCGTCTTCACATAAATTTTCAAGATTTTTTTTTGAAACTAACTTACTGGACACCTCACCTATGAACACAGATCTGTATAGTAATATCGGAATTTTTAATAATTATTTTCGAATATTAAACTATACCTATGTAATTAATATGAATAGAATAACTTCATTTAAAATGGGTATAAAACTCGTAAACCAAAAGTTTTAACTAAACTTGAAAAAACATTTAACATTTCTGAGAATCCCCATTCTCAAAACCCCACTATCATTTTGTACCATAAAATTTCATTTCAATTTATAATTTTCATTTACCCCACTCAAAAAAACAGTCAATTTAAACTTCATCTTTGTTCTTTCTTTTCTTTCTTTCTTTTAGCTTCACGCTGTATCCCGCACACAGCAGGGTAGGCAGAGGGAACCTAGTGTTAAGACACGCCGTTCCCCACTTTCCGCCGAATTCGGAGGCTTGCGTGTTAAGTGGCGGAACTTAACGCCGCGCTTTACCTCGATACCAGAGCGAAGAAAATGGAAATATAATTTCCACTCCTCGAGTGGGAATCGAACCCACAACCAGTCGTTTACAGTCACACGCTTGTGCCACTGGGCCACGACTGGCCACTTACTTTTAAACTTCATCTCTAAAGAAAACTTAAAACTAAGTTACTCCAGTACAGATGTACGTGTACGTAGGCATTGCAAAAGCCTTTGTTTTGCGGGATGATTGCTCTATTGTTGTTGAAACACTTTGTTTCTTACATAACTTAGTGCGGATGGAGTGAACAATACGTGTACGATTGTAACGGTATCTGCATGTGGTTTATAGAAATTCTTTAGAAAATTAAATTAAAATTAGTTAAGCATTAAATACAAAAAAAAAATACAAAAATAACTTCTCGTTTTTTCTCCCATAGCATGATTAGAAAGAACTTAGTGTCAAGACACTCTGTTTTCCATTTTCCGCCAAGTTCTGGGGGCATTGTGTGTTAAGTGGTTGGAAATATTAAACTCCTACTCCTCGAGTGGGAATCGAATCTACAACCACAGTCGCGTTTACAGTCACACTTTACGCCGCTGCGCTACGACTGGCCTATGTTATATAGAATAATATGAAACTTCGAATATTCTACATCAGGTTTTCAAGATATCCAGGTAAATTAACATATTTAAGCCCACTCTGAGCTGAGGACAATGGTAACAAACATATACACAATTAGCCACATTAACACCTGTTGTATAACGTCACCGGTGAACTACTTTGACGAAGGTAAGCTGTTTCTTAATAGCTTTAGCTTATATTTATTTACATTTTTTCTTATAAATGTTCGTCATTCAAACAGCCTAATGTTATAATGTAAGTATAACAGTTTCTGGGAATAAGATATGAATTTACAATACACAGTTATGCCTTACCTAGTAAACATATTATTTAGATTTTTTTCTAGCTTCACGCTGTATCCCGCACACAGCAGGGTAAGCAGAGGGACCCTAGTGTTAAGACACTCTGTTCCCCACTTTCCGCCGAATTCGGAGGAGTTGCGTGTTAGGTGGTGGAACTTAACGCCGCGCTTTACCTCTGATACCAGAGCGAAGAAATAGAAATATTAAATATTTCCACTCCTCGTGTGGGAATCGAACCCACAACCAATCGCTTTTCAGTCACACTTTGTGCCACTTCGCCACGACTGGCCACAATGATTTTTATAAAAAAAAATATATATATTCCTCTATTTTTTCACAAATCTTGATTTTCAGTAGAAAATAGAGATGAGAGTTCTTTAAATTAGGTTCACTATGCATATCCTGCATTGCAGGCTAAAATTAAATAGGTTTAATATTAATAACCCATGTCTCTTTTAGCAGGATGCAGCATAGTCAATGTCACCAAAAACGAAAAAAACATTTTGTAAAATTCGACGAATATATAATTTTCAATTACCATCAAATGCGCTCAATTATTTACTTCCTATTGATAAAAACACAACCAAAAAAAGTTTTATCACAAAAGACACAGCTTCCTCAATTACACAGCTTAATAGACAATAGATTTCAAACTACTAAAATTCGATATCTCGATACTCCACCGATATCCTGTAGTAGAGAGAAGCTGTAGCATCAACAAGTGTGTATCGTCTTACATTTCACCCGCATCCTGCCCTGCTCTTTAAATAAACCCAACTATTTTGTTTTCACGCCTTCGACTATTATTGACTTGGGACTTGAGAAATATTTTATGAACGGCATTTTATAACCCTGAGAAGTTTTGAAAAGAATTGGTAGATTATATATAGGTAGGCGTAATATAACTGGTTATTTTAATATAACAAGAGGTTCTGATAACGCGTAAAATATGCGTTGCCTAGCAACGTGTTTGTGATTTTATAGAACAGTGCATATAAAACTCAAATTTATATGTGTATTCTTTACCTTCTTGATTTAATCTATTATTAATGCATTAAAAACGTGAACGACTGGTTGTGGGTTCGATTCCAACTCGAGGAGTGGAAATATTTAATATTTCCATTTTCTTCGCTCTGGTGCCGAGGTAAAGTGCGGCGTTAAGTTCTGCCACTTAACACGCAATACCTCCGAATTCGGCGGAAAGTGGGGAACGGAGTGTCTTAACACTAGGTTCCATCTGCCTACCCTGCTGTGTGCGGGATACAGCGTGAAGCTAAAAAAAATAAATGCATTATTATAATAATGTTTAGCTTTCCACATTCGTTACTATATAAACTTTAACTCCTGTCTTTAAAAAGAATGTAAACATTTTCTCTATACATATAATATGTTGAGGTCGCTATGACGAAGTTTGAAATTTTTTAAAAACAATTTCAAATTTCCCATCTGGCAACACTTAACTCCGTGTTGAATGGGCATGAAATATGGAGAACGGAGTCACTAAGATTTGACACTTTACGTAAAATAATTTTTAGCATTTTTTTTGCTTTATGCATTTATTTCCCGCATAATACAAATATTCAAAATGAAAAACATAATCATAAGTTATGTAACCTAATCATTTATATCATAAAACGTAGGCATTAAAAAGTAATTTGCTTAATAGACGCTAGGTATATGTATGTAGTCTTACACTGATTATAACTATCTATTTCATTATAAATTACCAAGTGACGTGTTCACTAAAATATGTATCTAATAAGTATACTTAGTCAAGTGGGGAACGGAGTGTCTCAACACTAGGTTCCCTCTGCCTACCCTGCTGTGTGCGAGATACAGCGTGAGGCTAAAAAAAAAATACTTAGCCAATAAATAACTTAAGGTCACGTAACCTAAACACTTTGAATTTTAATGTTTTGTTAAAACAAAACCTACCCTACCCTAAAGGGTATATTATAATCTTTTAACTTTAACAGTTTCTTGCGTTTTCTCGCATAGAGGTGTAGCCAGAAAAGACTTAGTGTCAAGACACTCCATCCTCCACTGTCAGACATCGAGACATTGGGAATCGAACCAATAACCATCGCTTTACAGTTAGACGCTGTCTCAATGCGCCATCTTTAAATTTATTATAATTTATTGCACATAGATTACAAATAATTTACATATTATATTTAAAATAATTTAGGGTCAGTCATGGCAGAGTGGCACGAACGTGTGAATGTAAAAGACTGGTTGTGGGTTTGATTCCCACTCGAGGAGTGGAAATATTTAATATTCCCGTTTCCTTCCTCTGATAGAGGCAAAGCGCGGCGTTAAGTTCCGTCACTTAACACGCAGTGCCTCCAAATTCGGCGAAAAGTGGGGAACGGAGTGTCTTAACACTAGGTTCCCTCTGCCTACCCTGCTGTGTGCGGGATACAGCGTGAAGCTAAAAAAAGGCTCTTCCAGGCACATTAATTTCAAGTTCAAATTCAAAACCTGCATATTTACTCTTTACATAACATATTAATATGTTAACAGTCTTAGACATATTAGTTTTAACTTTGTTTATTTATTTCTTATCATCATGTCAAACGACGTAACTTTGTGTATAGAACATAAAACTTAGTTACTCAAAGCCATCTGTGAGTCTACTTTGTAAATATGAAGAGGTTATGATAAATAAACGCTTGCCAAATGTATTTGAAGTTACTTTAGACCAAAACTTGAAATGTAGATAAATTTAGATGAATCTGTTTTAAATATCTATGCAAATTAATAAAATTGGGGCCAGTCGTGGCGCAGTGGCACAAACGAGTGACTGTAAACGACTGGTTGTGGGTTCGATTCCCACTCGAGGAGTGGAAATATTTAATATTTCCCATTTTTTTCTCGCTGGTGTCGAATTAAAGCGCGACGGTAGTTCCGCCACTTAACACGCAATGCCTCCGAATTCGGCGGAAAGTTCGGAACGAAGTGTCTTAACACTAGGTTCCCTTTGCCTACCCTGTTGTGTGCGGGATACAGCGTGAAGGTTTTAAAAAAAGTGATAAACAAAAAAAAATACTTAGTATCCATTTTAATCACAGAATGCATTATTTTCCTTACGTGTTATTACACTCTCTTGATTTTAGGCAGAAAGTGGAGAACGGAGTGTCTTGACACTAGATTCTCTTTGGCTACCTTGCTATATGAGAATAGGCGTAAAGCTGAATATATAACGTTTCCTATTAGTTGATATGCATACAAAATGTTACATTATTATTATTTGTATATTAAACACATAACAGTTTACATTACTGTTAATGTTCTTTTACGCCACTTTAGGCTTTAACACTTAAAACTATTTCTAACACATAAACTACATATTAAATATAATATTTATAAATATACTAATAATTCTATACAACATGACGAATGAAATAATTATTAAAGACTTTTAAATGAGTCATGTCAAGAGAAAAATCCGTATAACAAATTCATGCATACAAGGTCTGTTTAAACAATGATAACATTGCAAATGATAATATGTATCTCAAAAGGCCATCTTAATTTCAATACAAAAACAAACAATCGTTATACATTATATAGTTATATGTTAAGAAAAAAACGTGACATATTTTTTTGTTGCCCGCAAGCAGTGGGAGAACCGGCTGGGATGGAGCTCAACAGGTACAGGGCACTGACCTACAGTCTACCATGAATGGCATCGTTACGATTAATTTAATAGATAAAATTAACTTTTAAACTAATATAAATTAACTATTTAAATAAAATGTGTATGTAAAATGTGTGTACAGTCGTTAAACTAAATTATAACCTATAATATGTTCTTAGACAAGTGGTTCGGAACTAATTTCTTGAGTTGGCGAGATAACGGAGACGCTGTGAGGCAACATTTTAATATGCATTTAATTACTTAATTAGTGTATATTAATAGCGTTTTGAAGAGCAGTTATTCAATTTGTCTAATAACAGTATTAATAATAAGTAATTTCAAACTCACCTTCCCCTCGCAACTTAACGCGAAACTTAGTTTCGAGTAAGTTGCGATCAGTGTGTCCTTATGAACTTAAAAGGTCTACTTTCACCACGCCAAAAGAATAAACCATATATATGTGAGCCCGGTAAAACAGTAAATGCAACTGTAACACAACACAAACACTAATTTCACTATAACACACGCCACAAATCGATTTCGTATCAAAATGTTTATTTTTGATGAAAAAGTTAATAATTGCAAACTTTTTTTTCGGATGTCGGTTTGTATGGACACGACGTATACAGCCGGTGTCGCCGCGCGAATGGCTCGACACAGTTCGCCTTTGCTCGTCTGTCGTCGTCGAGTTTAAAAAAAACAAACGAGCGAGCGAGATAGAAGATAATTTCTATTGGAGAGAAAGGGACAGAACACTCCAATGGTGCGCAACCCCCCAGTAAGTGAATTGAAACTTGAAATAAAAACACCTGCGATAAGTCTTTAATTTATTTTATTTATTCGAAAAATATGTAATTAATGGATGTTTTTTATATAAAACTAAGTAGACTAATAAAAATACTCTGAGATTACCTTTCTTAGTGCTAGATTCATAATAATGTTAATATATAATTTTACTGGTGATTTTAAAAATATAAAATGTTAAACTTACTACTTATAAATAAATAAAGCAATATAACAAGCCAATTCGGTTATAAAAGTAAAAACATAAATCCTTTTTAAAATTACTGTATGTAAAGGTTCAGTTGTGGTTTTAAAATTACAAGAATAAAAGGAGGTAACAAAAATACACAAAACAGCTCAATGACAATATTTTAAAATACTAATAAAAAAGTTTTCATTTCATTTAAATAAATGACTTGTGCAATAAAAATAAACTTATAATAAAAAAGACACTAAATAATAAGTGTAGTCAATATTATATAATTTATAATCACTGAAAACATTACTAGTGTGTAGTACCAAGAAAAGTTTAACCCTGCATAAAGCAGAAAACATTAAACAAAGCGTCTATATAATAATTACTATTATCTTACATAGAATTTCATTTTATTTCACAGATCACAATTTAACATATTTCAATTTCAATGTTATATATTAAAAAGCTATAAATATTAATATTATATGAAATTAGTTAATTGATCATTACTAGTCTTAATAAAACAATATATACAAATAATTTGACTTTCTTATTATGCAGATGAACCAAAACTAAATGAAGTCACATCTGCAATATACCTTTTTTACCTTCAATCCCCTTATGTCTTCTTCCATAAAATGTAACACCGGCATGTTCAAAATGCCATAAATAAGGAACTAAAATGTGATTTACCTACATTAGTTTTACTTGTATTTTAAATTAAATGTATTTTTGTTTACCATATTTATTACATATATGTTGGGTAGTCCAAAATATATTTAGACAAAATTACAGTTTTGAACATTTTAGTACAGTCCAGTAGTCCTCGTTCACAGGAAGACAGTGATTTCAAAACTGTTTCCAAGAAGTGTTATTGTGCTTTAAGCTTCAAGTTTTCTTTAATGAATTTACAAATACCAAAATATATTTGAAGAATATGCTCAAAACAGTTTCTTTTATATATCTAAATGATTGCAACAATGATAAAATTCAACATTTGAAGGAAAAGTCAGAAAGCAAGTGTCTTAACATTAGGTTTACTGTACCCTGTTATATGAGAGATATTATAATACATTAAGTGACTGCAGTGATAGCCCTTTCAATCCTCACTAATGGAAATATTAAGTTTGGCAAGATACATCTATACCATTTAGCAAAAAACATCTATTATTGTGTCCTTAAGTTTTTTAAGGACAACTTAATTTAATTTAGTTAATTAAAAAAGCAATACTATACATATCACTGTCATTGTCTCATTAAATCTACAGGTACATTCAGATCTGGAGTTGACAACAACAGGTTTTTATCATTGTTATATGAAGATTTACTATCATCTATTTTCTTCATAACATCTGGAGCAACTACATTTACGAATGAAGTTCGAACTGACAACACTATTGTATTAATAAAACTTATAATTACATATATACCTCCTATGATAGAAAATAAGCGTAACATAAATTGTAATAAGTTCTCTCTTTCTTGATAGACTTGGATTTTCAAAGCGGCCATGTCATATTTAAAAAATATTCCAGGTACTCCGTGAGAGCCTTTTGTGTGACTTATTGGTCTTTGAAGCTCTTTAACAGAGTATTGAAAAGTTTTTATGGATTCAAATGTAGTGTCCACGTCAGTGGGAACAACTTCTATGAAATATTGAAATAACATATTTTCATCTGGTGTTATCTTTTCATCACCTTCTAAAGGATATATGATTCCATTTGCAGGGCTTCCAAAGCTCAGTCTGTGTATTCGATGACTGAAATTCTGTGGTGTATCATCAAAGAGCATGTTCAAATGTATATGACCTCTTGGTAAATGCAAACTTTTACCGGCAGTAATATGGAAGTTGCCTGCAACTTTATTTAAAATTAGCACACCATGTAGACGGCAAGCATCTGGTCTTCTATTGGGCTTAGTTTTTCTTTCAGGTATTGTCGCCCTCACAGACCCGTGCCCTTTTTTCCAAAGTAATTGCCATATAGAGTGATATTCTTCACGTAAATATGAATTTAAATACTTGACTGCATCAAAAGCGTCTTGCTGTTCTTGCGTCAGCTCCCACCAGGTATCGTCTTCTTGAAGCTCTCCAAATCCAAAAACACTTTGTGATGTTGAATCGAGTATATCAGCTCCGATATTTGAACAAGGCATTGCAATTGTAATATCTATATTTATTCTAAGTTTTTCGTCCATGTCTATGTCTGGCATAAATCTAAAAACTAAGTTACTGTCTAGAAAGTACGAAACTTCACTGTAAACAAGGCATACGATGATAAAGAAGGTTATTACTGAGAAGGTGCCGCCGACCGGTGTACTGTCTACGTATTCATCTGGAACTTTGGAGAATGCATCTAGCTCTTTCACTTTATCTATAACTTTCTTTTTACCCCTGTATCGGATCATATTTGTTTATTGAAATAATGTATTTCAATATATTGTAGCAAATTGCATGAAAACGTAAAGCGTTGACGTGTTTTTAACTTCCCACTTCCCACCAAGCTTCAAAAGTTGATGACCATTGACCTCTGTCAGTTGACAGTGGACAGCTGTGAACTGTCTAATTTGGTACAGGTTAAAAACATTAAAATTTGCACAATTTATTGTCTTAATAAATTTTCTACAAATAATTGTGTGAATTTAATTATCCTGCAACTGTCATATTCTCCCACGCGTAATTTATACTACATGAATATTAACTTAAAACTTTAAAAACATTTAAAACAATTAGTAGTTAATAACAATAAATTTAACTGATGTAACGATATATAATTAAAAAAATGTATTTGCCAATTTGCTGTACACAAAAGAACTGAAGAGAAAATCACAGATTAATTACAAAATTAAGTTAACTTGACATTGACAACGTCAATTCAAATTTGACAATTCTTCTGTTAGCTGCGTGAAGTGACGTGCGAGTCGTGAAATTTGTCTACTTCGACTGTAAATTACGAATAATTCTATTTATAACGCTAATATACGTTACAAAATATTTATGCAGTCGGACGGCGAGGAAAGCGTGCTGCATTCATGCTTCGGCTCATTAAAAAGCGCAGTCATGGGTTGCTGCTACAGCATCTGCCACAAAGAAACCGATCCGCAGGTAATAAAATAGTTTACCTAATTTCCACATCTGGCTAGATATAGCGAGTATATGTTAATATAATGTTAATCTATTGTGTGTACGTGCGGACGTAATTTGTCGAACGTTAAAAAATTACTGCATACATAAAGCGGATTATTCTTCCTGTTAAACAAAGGCAATACGCGTTGTTATCGCTCTTCCCAGTTGACTGGCATTTTTATCTGAATAGTGAACCTGGAAATATGAGTACGGCTTATCGTAGTTGTTAATGGCGTATTTTTTATTTATTTTTCATAGTATCGCTTTATTATCATATGTAAATAATTGATAGTATTGAATATTATGTGAAATAACAATTATATTCTCACTTAATATAATAAATATTACTGTAGAAGTCGAGTCAGTTTTATGGACTATACTTCAGTAAGTATGTTTCTAAATATTCCACTACATTATTTTAAAATTTATGACTATGTTTATTTTACACTATGTATGTCACATAACATAATATAATTGTTAAGCAAAGAAATGTTCCACACCTGTTGTAAGATTACTCATAAGGTAAACAAGTAAGTATTGCGAATAATTCTGACTTGAAACAAAGGCATACCTTGATTATTCTTATTCAAATACTTGAATGTGTTTTCACATACTGAGAATTGTGAATTCATACATTTTATTTCACAAAAAGATTCTTACACAAATATTTTAATAAATATAAAAGATAATTTTCCCAAATGTTTTTAAAGAGCTTGTGTATTTAAAATGTTTTCTTAGGGAGTGCAGGTTTTATTACTTCCATGAAATGAATTATTGTGAATGCTTAATTTTTTCTTTTCATTAAAAAAATATGTCTTAAAAAATAAACTCTAAGCTTCATACTTTTAGCCATAGAAACCTAGTGTCTAGACACTCCATTCTCCATTTTCTGCCTGAAATCGACATGTTTGTTAAGTGTTGTTAATAGTGTTGCACTTATAAGTTATGTAGCTTTATGTAGGTCTATAGTGTAGTCTATATATGCCTCATTTACATAAAAGTGGAACAGGTATTTTAATAACTTAAGATCCAATTAAATATTTATAAATTTTTACATATACTTAGGGTGTACTTGTAGGATGTTAAGTTATTCTATTAGTTTTCACTTCGAGATAATTTATTATTAATAAAAATATTGCTCAGTAAAGTATTTATTATAATAAGAAAAATAAAATTTCTACCCATAGATAACTTTTTGTTTATTATATAAGTATTATTATTTTTTTAAGCTCCAGAATATTTTTTATACAGCCAAATAGGTAGAGGAAATGAGTGTTAAGACTTTCCTTTCTTCACTATTTTATTGAAATATTATTTGTTCAAATGATTTAGCTTATTTGTTATGATTCTAATAATAGGTTTAAATATGGGAATCTTTGCTTTTTAACCATTTAAGTACTTGTATGTGTATGTATCTTCAGGCTTTATCTGCACATTGCAAGTGTATAGACCCAATAATACTTTATTACCATTATCATGCAATTTGTCAACTTGACAAATTGCTTGTTGAATATTGAAAGTTGACATGAGACGTTGCTCTTTGTTTTGAAATGCAGTATTTATTATATAAAAAAAATCTGTCTCAATAGGCCAAATAAATAATGACATTGAATTGTAGTTCAAAATTCATTGTTGGCTTATGGTACTCAACCATCTTTACCATATGTTTGGAAAGACAATAATAAAGCATTTCACGATATATCATTGTGAAGCTAAAAAATATTATAATGATTGCATTGCAATATTAATATATTAAAAATAATGTATTGTTATTTACCTATATTTTAATAATTACTGTTCTTTTTCTAATTTAATCCCAAAATGAAAAAAGAATTAAGAAAATACTGAGAAAGTTCAAGTGCATTGACATCTGATTGGGCCACAATAGTTGTGGGTTCGATTCTCACTCGAGGAAATGGTTTAAATTTAATTTCCTCGAAAGACCGAAACCTGCTTCTTACACGCTTTTGCAGGCAAAGCGCAATGTACAGTTCCGCCACTCAGCAATGTCTCTATTTCGGTCGGAAAGTCGAGGACGGAGTGTCTTGCCACTAGACCCTGTATGACTACCCTGTTGTGGCTGTCTATATAGGATAAAGCGTATATTTAAGAAGTACTATTAGTTGTTAATATATGAATACCACTTATATTTAAAAAATAATAACATTGTGCACCATTAATTATGTTATAGGAAAACATAGTAAATGAGAGGACGCATCTGCTGGAAGTACCGGAGCAACAACAAGAGACGCCCTCCCCTACTGCATGCGCGTCCACGCCTCCTAGGAAACCAGATGAACAGAGTGCACTAAGTAGAATATTGCACGAGACTGCTACGTGAGTCTATTTATAGTCATACTAATGTTATAACTGTGAAAGTTTGTCTGTTTGTCTGTCTGTTACGCATTCACGACTAATCAAATCAAAAGTCCTATTTGGACTGATTTAGATGAATGAATAAAATGCCTACATTTTTTTCAAAAAACAACCCCGAAGGGAACTAAATATGAGACGAACATAAACAGGCTAAATCACACGACCAACATGGGTAATGAAAAATGCGAAGCAGTTACAGTTGTACAGTTCGCGGGTCGCTAGTTATGTTAATATGTGAAGGATAAATTATGAATATTTTTTTGTGTTAACGTACATGGAGTATGAAATTTGGCGCATCGAAAGTTTATATAAAGAATAAGTAATAAAGAAAGTTGATTTAGCTGAAATAAAAAAAAGCAGCCGCATCATTTTTCAATGTAGCAGGGTAGTTAGAGAGAACCTATTTATTTTATTTATTTATTTATTTATTTAGAATCATCAGTAATAATTACATTATACGAGTACATGAAAAAGTGTAACACAGGATGAAAACTTAAAGCTAAATGCATTATCGTTGAAGATGGATACAGCATGCACTAGTATACATTTTTTTTTGTTTTAATTCACATATATGAGTCGCAATTTACAGTTAATTCGGGTCAAGATACTCCGATCTCCGCTTCGCCTGAAATTGAGACATGTTAAGTGGCGGAACTTAACGCCGCACTTTGTCTCAGGTACCAGAGCGGAGATATATGAATAAAATATAATCAATATTTTTTTTATAAATCCACTAAATATATATGACATTGACGTAAGCGCACTAGTCTGTAATGAGTACATCCGTGTGTGTACATTAGTAGGGGCTAACGCTACGTCGACTTGCATACAATATTTACTCTCTTATTTCCTTTCTTCCTACCTTAATTTACTCAAAAATAATCGCATTAGTTTCTGCAACTTAATTAAAGTATTTTTTAAACATTTTAAAGTGTTACTCTACCCTTAGGAAAATTGAAAAAGAAATTTAGAAACCGTATAAAAATTTGAACGCAGCGGGACTCGAACCCATGCCTGAGCGCTTGGACGATATTCAGGAGGCGCGGGTTTGAATACCGCTGCGTTCTAAATGTGTTTAACAATGTTTATTTTCGGGATGCTACCACGTGTTTTACAGTAACGTGATAGACGTGAGCGCCCTCGGCCCCTACTCGCTAGAGGCGGGCGCGTACAGCGAGCGGGTGCGCGCGTACACGGCGCGCGCGGCGACTGCCACGCTACCGGCGCCGGCGCACGCTCGCCTACTGGCTGACCTACCGCCTGCCGTCAGGAGGCAAGTGTTGGTAGCGCCGCCTATTACCTGCGGGGATAAGGATTTGGTAAGTGTTTTTTTAATGCTTTGTTTTTACTTTTGTTCCCCAGTTTCCGCCGAATTCGTAGGAATTGCGTGTTAAAATGGTGGAACTTAACGCCGCTTTACCTCGACACCAGGGCGAAGTTAATTGAAATTTTAAATACTTCCATTACTCGATTGGGAATCGAACCCACAACCAGTAGCTTAGCAGTCACATTATGTGCCTCTACACCACGACTGGCCTCACTGGACTTTTTAATGTTTTAAAGTGTTATTTGTACACTTAGGGACCTGCTTATTGTATGTGTAATACAATTGTTTTTTCACTCACAATTGAACACAACATTTTTTGGAAACATATGATAAGAATACTTGGACGGTTTGAAAGATTTCGCGAATTTGAATTCAGCTGCGTGCAAATTTGTGCGACTGACTATGGATTCTGTACCTAAGACAGCGCAGCGTTAAGTGATGTTACTCATGCATTGTCTTCATTTTGGACGGTAAATAAAGAATGGAGTGTCTTGACACTAGCTCCTGTTATGCGGGAAAATAGATGAATCTAAAAAAAAACGGGGGTCGCGCGCCCCGTTCGTCGTAATTATACTTAAATACTTTTTAAAATGTCTTAACACTTTCCTTCTTTACTTCTATAACGCAGTCATCAGTAAGCGCGCCAGGCGAGGCACCAATCATGAGCCAGTCATACTTAAAAAAAGATCAGATTCTGCTATTTTTACATTATGTATCTTTTGTTGTACACTGAGCAACTTCGTGCATTTTTGAAGCTGTTATACATCCGTAGCGCATCTCAAACCACAAATTTGGATCTGATTGAGCTGTTGTACCCTCTTTTACTTGAAAACACCTTGATTCCGTCATTTCGTTCTTACAAAATGTTATAATAGTTTCGACGTCAAAATCAACACAGGATTTTTTGATATGATTCAATTATGAATGGATCTATCTAAATATATCTTTTCAACTTCTTTTTTTCACATATAAAATGTGAAAGAAAACACTTTATTTCA
The DNA here is from genome assembly GCA_019049465.1 of Dryas iulia moderata. Lineage (NCBI taxonomy): Eukaryota > Metazoa > Arthropoda > Insecta > Lepidoptera > Nymphalidae > Dryas > Dryas iulia. Next base: position 4,334,725 of record CM032440.1, read on the forward strand.
AGTTCCCTGAGTTTTAATGTTAAACCATTGTCAAAAATATTTTTCCATTCTGACCGGCTTCATGAAGTATGTACCGATATCAATACCACTTGTACCAAAATCTTTACCTTCAAATCAAAATCATTTTCGGTGTGGTACCAATACCTGAGTGCTTAGACTTTTTCAAATAACACTTGGTAGCATTCGTTGAAGGGTCTTCACTTCGACGATGTAGCCACATTAAAAATGCTATGCTATAGCATATAGCTATGCTATATGTGTACAGCCTCCTCTTCTGGCGGCACAATCACCGCAGTTACATTTAATACTTCTTGATTCTTTTCATTGCATTCTGAAATACAATGATAAGGTGTGGTACGTACGCGGTGTTCTGGCGTGATTCTCCATTTAACCGTACATACATCACGTACTCTTTTTACTTTAACATAACCTGTTGGTTATGTTCACACCGTTGGCGATGACCGGTTTCAAATAAAATAATTATATACATATGCCATACATATGTTAGTAAAAAATCAAATAAATAAAAAAGTTTAGTACATCTAAGTACGTAAGGCCATTTTTTTTAGAAAAACAAAACACAAACATAAAAAGGTTTAGTAAATCTATAACATTCAACCAAGGACATCTACATCGTAGGTAGTATCCTACTTTCTACTAATATTATAATGCGAAAGTTTGTGAGTGTGTGTATCTTTGACTGAACGGATCGGACGAAGCCTGTGAAAATTGGACAGTGGCGAGGGAAACGCGGGGGAAGCGGCGGGCGGAAGCGAGGAGACAAGGGAGAGGGAGGGAAAGGGACGAAGAAGAGAGGAGAGATAGAGAGAGAGAGAGAGAGAGAGAGAGAGAGAGAGAGAAGAGAGAGAGAGAGAGAGAGAGAGAGAGAGAGAGAGAGAGAGAGAAGAGAGAGAGAGAGAGAGAGAGAGAGAGAGAGAGAGAGATAGAGAGAGAGGAGAGAGAGAGAGAGAGAGAGAGAGATAGAGAGAGAGAGAGAGAGAGAGAGAGAGAGAGAGAGATAGAGAGAGAGAGAGAGATAGAGAGAAGATAGAGAGAGAGAGCTAGAGAGATAGAGATAGAGAGAGAGAGATATAGATAGAGTATATAGTATATATATATATATATATATATATAGATATATATATATATATATATATATATATATATATATATATATATATATATATATATATATATATATATATATACCTACCTACCTTTGTCTTAAAGTTATTTAAAGTAAAAATTTAACGGTAGGTACTTCTAGTATTTGAGTTGCATTCGTCATTATGAAATTAATAAGATATTTTGAACAGTTAACTTTTAAACATAAGTATTATGGAAAGTTTATATTACTTAACTTTGCAATTTTTATTCCTCACATTTCGGCGGCAACAAAATCACTGTTTGACGATAAATAATGCGCAACCATTAATCCATTTATTTTTCGAATCCTTCATCCATTTTATTAATCGAATAATATTTACCATTATTAGACTACTAATGTAATTACGCGGACGAAAACACAACAAATCCCTTTACACCTACTATAACAGTGTTGCAAAATGACGTCACAAGCGGTCAAGTGGCTTTTAGCGGGACTCGATATTTTTCGAAACTTTGAATGCCTATAAAATCAAAACTACTAGATATTTTTGACTAAAACAAAAACTAATGTATTTGTATACTTCTTGCTTTACTGAGACAAAATTTCAAGTGATTTGGCATACCTAGTAACATTATAAATTGTATTGAAATTCCTTTGATATGACATTCTGCCGCCAGTCTTAAACGATAGACAAATATTGTGGGTTCAAATCCTGTTCCATCAACATTTTTTATAAACTTTCCTAATTTATATATTATATGAATAGCTTCACGCTTATCCTGCACGCAGCAGGATAGGCAGAGGGAACCTAGTGTTGAGACACTCCGTTCCCCAATTTTTGCAGAATTTGGAGGCATTGCGTGTTAAGTGGCCGAACTTAACTTAATTAATTATATGAATAGAAAACCTAACAATACTATAATACGTGTTTATATTTGAAAGAATTGTGGGTTCGATTCCTTATCAAGATTTTGTATTTTTTATCAGGGTTGTCGCTTAACGTCAAGGCATTGGGTTTTAAGTAGTGTAACTTAACACCGCGCTTTGTCTTGTTCCCCACAGTAAACAAAATAAAATAATTTAAATATAGTTATTCTTTTATATGGAAATTTAATATACAACCAATCGTGTATATAGGCGCTGTCCAATGCGATGGCCTTCTATTTAACATAATATTTATATGTACATAATATTTAATATAATATTTATATATGTATTTATAGAATGTAGAAGGGCCCTGTCGTGGCGCAGTGGCACGAAAGTGTGACTGTAGACGACTGATTGTGTCCAGGTTGGTTGATGGTTCCCACTCGAGGAGTGGAAATATTTAATGTTTCCAATTTCCTCACCTGGTGCCGAAGCAAAGCGCGGCGTTAAGTTCCGCCACTTAACACGCAATGCCTCCGAATTCGGCGGAAAGTGGGGAACGGAGTGTCTTAACACTAGGTTCCCTCTGCCTACCCTGCTGTGTGCGGGATACAGTGTGAAGCTAAAAAAAAAAATATATATTTATTGATTTCTCCACTCCGTTGACGAAAATGCCACAGGGCCTTTAAATTTCTAAATATGACCCTGTCAATTCCATATTTCCAAAACTAATTACCAATTTACCCAAATTACAGATAACGAATGCAGTTAAAAAAGCAGCATCAGCTATTTCTGAGCTCCGAGTGGAGCATCATGAGGACCTGGTGGTGCCTTTCAGGGTGCCATAGCAAAGGAGCTCCGCGTCTATGTCTGAAGACGATAAATATTGACTAACACTGCTATGTAAGTAAAAGTTGAGGGGAAAGTAGGGGGAAATGGGTTGATTTCATATTTGGATGGTTGATTTTTGTGTAAATATATTGGGAGCAAAGAATGTTTTTTTGGATTCTTTTAAGCACGTTTTTTCGTTTGATGTCTATATTGTTGCGGTGAATTAAAAATAAGTCTGCCATTTTGGATGTTCGGCCATGTTGGGTTTTAGAATAATGTCACTTAGTTAACAATGCGTTGTCGTCAAAACTTAATGTGTATGTGTATACAATTTTATATCAATCAATTAAGGTTATATACTTAAAATTGAGTTGCAAGTTTCTACCTTAACAAAATACATACATTGCAAGTTAAATAAAGAAATGTGAAGAAGGAATTTTGGTTGTCTTTTTAACATCATTTGAAAATATTATAGAGATTTTATCTTTTAAATTATCAATGCATTGATATGATGATAAAATCGGAACAAGGTCAAGGAATAACAAACTAAATTAAATATACTACTATTTATATTTAAATGTCAGATTTGTAATAACTAAATATTAAAATTTTTTTGCGGATTATGTGTAGATTATAAAACTGGTTCTTTCTTTATAAAAAAAAATTAAAGTTATTTTCAATGACAGCTGCTTATTTGAATTTATAATTTCTTAAGTTATAAATACTTTGTTGTAAAGTTTTTTTTTTTAATAGATTTATTTGTGGAATTTATGTAAATTATACATTCATTAGATTTATTTGTGGAATTTCCTTTAGCCTTCTATGTTTATAACATATGCAATGACATCTTCACATGAAACCTAAACATTTAAATTCTCATTTGTATGTTAAAAGTATCTAAAAAAATGAATATTTGAGTCAAAGTTTTGAAAAGTGTATGGAAACTTCGAAGTAGCGCAATGAAATCAGCTCAGCTCAATTTATTTCCAAAAGCTTTAAGTTTAAGTCCGATTAATTTCAAATTTTTATACATTCAAATAGTAAAGTTCATATGGTTTCCACTTTTCGCGAATTTAAAATCTTGACTAAGTAAATAGAAATTAATGATTTAATATAACAGTTGATAATTTATAAAAATATAGTATAGTACTATAGTAGGTATAAACCCACAAGGGTTCAATCAACACAATATTAAAATTTATAATACTAAGTGTTCGAAAATTCTTCTTATCTCCCACCGGGTAATGTAAAATATGACAGCCATTTTTAATTACAAAATAAATACTATTTTTGTTAAATTAATTTAATAATAATAAATTTGAAATTTAGTTACATCAACCCCTTTCTCCCCCAATCATTGGAAAGTGTTGTGAATTGTACATAAATGCAGTGTAAATGGACAATTAAATATATATAAAAAAAAGAATATATAAAAATATTTAATACATGCTTTTCTGCTTAATAATTTACTACTTAGTACTGTGGCATTTGACTGACGCCATTTTGTGCGATTGTTGATTGTTAAAATATCATTTATTATCTGTGTAACTTGTAATGACTATAATCTGTGGATTGAATTAATTCTTTTTTATCTGTTGTATTCATTTTCTTTCTTTATTAATATACATAAATAGATTAGGTACTTTTTTGAATTTCGAGTTTTAAGTAAATTTGGTAATGTGATTAATTTGACTTGAGGTCTCGAGATCTTGTGTAACAGTGACTGCAAAGATGATGGTTGTGGGTTTGATACCCACTAATTAGACTATTAAAATATATCTCCGCTATGGCAATACAAAGCGTGGCGTTAAGTTCCGCCATTTAATACGCAATGTCTCGAATTTAGGATTAAATTTCCAATATCTTTTTTAATTACTTTGTTAAATTCAATTAATAAATTAACCTACTCTATTTATGTTATTAATATAACGCGTAAAAATATATAATAAAATTTTTATAATATTTTATACGCCATGTGATATTAGGGCATTTTCACACGGGACGTTTCAAGTCTATCTAATCTGTGGACTAAAGTCTTGTGTGTGTCGCGTGCCTTTATATTTATATAATAAATGTAAATTATTAATTCGTTTCTTAATAATTTTTGTATTAAAAAAAATATTAAGAGGGAATTTATAATAAATTTATTTTTCCCCACGAACGAAGTAGCTTATTAGAATTAATGTGTAATTTTAATAAAGTACATAATATCGTCGTTGCGCTTGTAATACCGCCGAAGAACAGATAGTAAATATCGGGTATCGATATTTTAAAATGTTAAATTTCTATAATAAATGTTTTTATTACCGTTATTATACTGATAGAAATATACTCTCGTATTATTATTGATTAATTCAAGTAAATAGTGTAAACAATTAGCGAATCAGCGTTTAGTATTTGTAACCAAATTAGTAATTACAATTTTGCACATTTTTTTTTGTTATATAACGCGGTATTTATAAACTGTTCAGTCGCGATATTTCAAGCGCAACGACGATATATTGAATAATATAATTGTTATAGGTTATATTATATATGCTGTAAATTAAATACTAAAATTTTGGTACAATATCGTTATTAACATTTAATTAAAAAAAATCTTTTCCAAATATAATATTAAAATAATTTCCATTTTATTTAATTTCTTTAATTTCTAATATTATTATATTTTTTCCTCATAAATAACTAATGAATAATAAGTATTATATGTTATTATTGTTTAAAATCGCCCTTTTTATGATCTGTGTCAAATATTTCAATGATTTTGCATGCGAATGAAGATAATGTAAGAATTTAGAAGAATTTTTGTAATTGCCAAATACTATTTACTATATTATATCAGTTTGTAAGTGTTATATTGAAAATTCTGTCTCAAAATATTGATTGTACTGGGATTTTTTTTTTAAATAACCTTTTATTAAAATAATCTTTTTTTTTTCATATATAAATTCTCTTTTTTCATTCACAATAACAGAGGTTAAAACTAAGTAAGCTTTAACTAAGTTTATAAAATATACCATAAGAGAGTTCAGCTTTGTACTGGGATTTGAACCCGCGACTTCTTTGAAGTAATATAAAGAAGAAACATTTCGTAATTTTTCTTTCAGTAATATAAAAAAGAAACATTTCGTAGGTGAAACCTATAATAATAAATTTTGAAAAATAAAACATTTAAGTATGGCCAAATGAATTATTACAAGATTTGTTTAATTTATGTGGAATTAAAGAACTGATTCTGCTATATTTTGAAACGAATTTTCAATATACATTTAAATTCATTATAATTATTAATTAATTTTAGTGCATCAATATTTTTTTTTAATGTTATAAAATTATATTGATTTATTTAAGAAAATTAAAAGAGCTTTTCCAAAGTCAGACTGGTTTAAAAATAAAATATTTTAGTTATTATTAAGTGTTGCAATAAAAAAAATCTATCTTGAAAGTGACAAATTACATAAAATTGCGAATTATTTTTCTTCTATATCTCATATGACAGTGACGTTTAATCAATGACAGTTATCAATCAATAATGCCAACCTTTTCTGACTTATTGGACTGGAAAAGGACAAGAATACTTCTGATTTAATAACATAATAATAAGAATTCATTAAAAATAAAATTTAATTTCATAATGCGATAAAGAAAAAGTTATAATATTTCATTTTTTGTTTCACAAAGCTCAAAATATTTTATTTTCATATAATAAAAGTATATTTTAGGATATAGGGCTGTGTCTGCATGTAAGTTCTGTTAATCATTATGTTAGTAATATGTATCAGAATGTGTTGATTATGCCATTATAGATGTACCTAATTAATAAAGAAATAAATTTGTATTTGTTTTTGTGTTATTTTCTTAAATAATATTCACGGAGTCAGTAAATAATATTTGCTTAATTTTTACAGCAGCAGGGTAGGTAGAGGAACCCTAGTGTTAAGACACTCCGTTCTCCACTTTCCGCCCAATTCGGAGGCATTGCGTGTGAAGCGGCGGAACTTAACGCCGCGCTATACCACGACACCACAGCAAAGAAAATGGAAATATTAAATATTTCCACTCCTCGAGTGGGAATCAAACCCACAACCAGTCGCTTACAGTCACACGTTCGTGTGCCACTGCGCCACGACTGGCCCCAATCGACGTAAATAGAAAATTAAATAAAAAATGTAATTCTGTGTCCCAGAAGAACCAAATAAACTTAATGTATCAAGATTGCGGAAACGAAAGGTCTTAACGAATAACTTTAATAAAAAAAAGTACACAACATAATGTAAGGGGGGCAAAAAGTAAAGAATACAGTAACATGTCAATAGGTCAGCGATGATAATATTGTAAAATGTGAATATTACAATAGACAAATCTTAATCCTAGAAAATTAATTAAAACGAGCTTAAATTTATTTTCATTTTATTCTGATTTTTTTTATTAGCTTCTCGCTGTATCCCGCACACAATAGGATAGGCAGAGGGAACCTAATGTTAAGACACTCTGTACCCCGTTACCCATTCTGATTGTTCAAGGCAACTATATAAAATTTATTTTAGAAAAATATTTTATTGTATTGTTATTAGATCCAGATATTTGTCATATATTTTTAAGCAAATAATAAGAATTCAGAAAAAGATTTTTAAGATGTTTTTATACAAATTAATAGAGATTTAAACCATAAAACAGTTACCTGTTTAAGCTAATAAAAATAAATTAAAATGGTATTAAAATGTACTGTGTATTGTTGGCAATTAAAAAAAAAATCATAACTGTCATATTGACAGTAACGTTAGATTAAAAACAGTGACGTTTTAAATATTTTGAACGTTTTTATATATTGATTTTAGTAATATATTATTTATATATATATCAACTATGTCTGTCTTTGATGGCGATATTGAGTTTAAATCAGTATATATGATTGATTTTGTAAAAAAAGATAAGCCGTAAGTATAAAATGAAAATATACTGTTGGTTAGTTGTAGAAGCCGTCGTGGCGCAGTGGGATAGCGTCTCACTGTAAATGTTATGTTGTGGGTTCGATTCCCTTTCGGGGGAAATGATTATATTTAAATTTTCATTTCTTCGCTCTGGTACAAAAGACAATGCGCGGTGTTGAATATCGCCTCTTAACACGCAATGTCTTAATTTCAGGCGGAAAGTGGAGGATATGCGGGATGAAGGGTGAAGTGAGGGATACAGTTAGTTGTATCTAGCCGTAGATATTATACTACGTCGAAACTATCGTCACGAAATATGTGCGAAATGAGTCAAATTAATATTATATATTTAATGTTTCGACTAAGGTCGGAAAGTGGAGAAGGGCCTGTCGTTAGGTTCTCTCACCCTCTAACTAACTTGCTTGCGAGAAATATCTTGAAGCCGTTGTGCTAGTATTATACTTTAGTTATAGTTACTATATTTTTTAATACGGAAATAATTATATATAAAATTATTTTCATTTCTCCGCTGTGATACTTAAAACAAAACGCGGCTTTGAGTTCCACCACTCAACCTCTAATTCAGACCAAAACGGGAGAAATGAGTATCTTGACACTAGGTATTCTCTGACTATCCTGTTAGCAGGAAAAAGGGTGAATGTTTAAAAAAAATATATAATTAACAATTTACCTACCTCAAAATTTTCGTAATTTCGTTTTAGTAAAAGTCCCCGCCGCAAAGCCATAGACGACGACTGTCTCATCGTCGGCGTGAGTCGAGACACGCTCAAAGCTAAGGAAGCGCCTCGGAAATGCCCCGACGTGCTCTGTCCTATTGATTTTGAATATTATAAGAAAGCAGTTAAAAGGGTACCTAGTATCTATATAACTTGAAGTTTATTATATTAGTTATATTAACCAGGGGTATGCAACCTGCGCCTGCGGCCCGCTTGATAATTGGACACGGCCCGCCAAGAACTTGTGTTACAAATAGAATGATTTTGGGCCGAGAATTAAAATTTTCAAAATATTGTATCTATAAAAATATGCCCCCGATATGAAACGTCGCGGAATATTTGTCTTTATGCATTTTTATCACCACTTTCCAACTTTTCTGGAAAAATTATATGAAAATAATTTCGATACCAATCACCCGAGTCCGCAACTCTTAAGTTTACAGTCAGACGCTGTTCTGTTGGGTTGTCCCCAAATTTAAAATAACAAGGGTGGAAGTAAAGTTTGGCGATTTTCTCGCTCTAGTAAGACTAAGCGCGGAGTCGTTTTCCGTATTAAATAAATTCTAATGAAGATGAGAAACGGAATTCCTTGACACTACTCTCTCTGCCTGTTTTTCTAAGCCTTCATTATTTTATATTTTAATATACAGTTTGAAGAAGATCATCCAAAGTTGACGAAAATGTATATGTCTGAAGAAATAGATCCAACTCCCATAGATCATGAAATACAAGATCTGAAGCGAACTGAATACCTTTGCAAGTATTGTTCTCGTGGTTTGTGGTTATTAATATATCTATTTTTGTTTCCCATTAATTTATGAAATTATAAATCTTATTGGACGTCGTGTGACAGCGACTAACTGTAATACGTGGTTATGTGTCCGATGCAATCGATGGAATAAACAATTTCAAAATATTTCCATTTAACTGCTATGGTAAACAAGACTCGGCGTTAAGCTCCGTCACGTAACACACGATGTATCGAAGTTGGCTGATGTGTGGAGATTGGAGTGTGTTGATATTAGGTTTTCTCTAAGTACCCACACTGTTGTGCAGGAAAAAATGTGAAGTCAATTTATAATCAACAATTTATTGGCAAAGTGGTCTCTTTCTAACTGGCATCCTCGAATTACAATAACCAAAGAAATGAACTAAAATAATAGGTAAATATTTATGTATATGACACAAAAAGAAGTTTCTGTATTTACCTACTAAGTTTTTACAACAAGCAAGTTAGAAAGTCAATTCCGGTCAAAGGTGTTTGTAATTGTACATTACTATAAATCATATACTTATGAAAGAAAAGCAGTTACGTCCTTTGTACTACATTACTACTCTCTGCCCGAAATCGAGAAATTGCGTGTAGAGTATTACTGTTTTTTTTTAATATAAATATAAAAAAAATCTAATCCAAGCATATATGAAGTCGCCAGTCGTGGTGCAGAGGCACAAAGTGTGACTGTAAAGCGACTGGTTGTGGGTTCGCTCCCAATCGAGAAGTGGAAATATTTAATATTCCCATTTTCTTCGCTCTGATGTCGAGGCAAAGCGCGGCGTTATGTTCCGACATTTAACTTGCAACGCCTCCAAATTCGCCGGTAAGCGGGGAATGGAGTATCTTAACACGGGATACAGCGTGAAGCTAAAAAAAATATTTATTTATTTTCAGAATTACCATTCATGTCAGTCAACCTGGCACGTAGAGCGCGAGCTCTCCAGACCCTCCGCCTTCCGGACGACATCTACATCCCGGACACTAGTCACAAGGGATCCTACAGACACCCCAAGCCGGAGAAGTACGCTGAACCGCCTTCTGCGATGTCCATGAAGCCTAAGTTCGATGCGTCTTTGCAAAGTAGGGTTTCTTTTTTTTGTATTTACGCCTTATATTTAATAAGTGTTTATTTTTAAACGTGTACATTTAAATTATTTTCATTTCTCTGCTCTTCTCCCCTCTTTGTCACGTCGGATTATATAACAGAGTAGTTAAGGAAAATCGGTCTGGTAAATGTTGGTCTCCATTTTATACTCGGAATAGAGGCATTGTGTGTTTGTGGACAAATTCAATATATTTTATGTTAGACACTATATTGGAAATATAAATATTTTAAAAATATTTATTCCTCAAATTAAAATCTAACCCAAGTCGCAAGCAAATAGCATTTACAGTCAGAGGCTATCAAAATACGCTATAAAGACCTTAACAAAGGTAAAGTGGATTCTTATAACGAACTACTTATGCTGGTGACATTATTCATATGGGATTTAACAAATAAAGTAATAATTCTTAAATAAAGTAGTCTAAATGACTCCTTATTACATTAGCTAGCTGTCTGTCAGTGTAAGTTCCGCCAAAATAGGTTCAGCTATTCCAGGTATTATCCAGAACTGACAGACAGATCAACATACAGTGAAAAATGGTAATAAATGTTATTTTGCGCATTTTTTTAGCTTCACGCTGTATCCCGTACACGGCAGGGTAGGCAGAGGGAACCCAGTATTAAGACTCCGTTCTCCATTTTTCACCAAACTTCGGAGGCATTGCGTATTAAGTGGCGGAACTTAACGCCGTGCTTTGTCTAAATATCAGAGCTAAGAAAATGGAAAAAAATATATGTAATATTTATAATTACAGAAGAGCTTCGTCGAATTCTGCGCGTGAACACGGGAGAGACGAGCTACGGGGTGAGTCACGGGCTGTTAGCGCGAGTGGTGTTGGACAACAACCCCTTCGGGCCGCCGCGGGAGGAGCCCGGGTATGGGAGATGGAAGAGCCCTTATTCTTACACTTATAGGATTTAGACCATTTGGAAATTTGCCTTGTTCTATTGTTGTTGAAAATGGAATTTGAAATAAATCTACTTTTTTAAAATATATATCTATATATATATATATATATATATATTAGAGATATATATATATATATATATATATATATATATATATATATATATATATATATATATATAGATAGATATATATATATATATATATATATATATATATATCTATCTTTTTCTATTTATGAAAACTGAAAAATATTTTATGCTTTTCTTGGGAGATAGAATAGCCCTTATACTAATAGGATTTAGATTATTTGAAAATTGACTTTTTGTGTTTTTGTAATTTGAATTTGAAATAAATGTTTTTTTTTTGGAATAAATGACTTTCTTTTTATAAGTGTCTTCTTCATTTTCAGTCCGAAATCTAGATATTTCATGTTGAAGGGTGAAACTTAACGCCGAGCTTTGTCCTCTTATCAGAGGGAAACGCAATGTTTCTATCTATAGGTGTTCTCTGACTACCCCACAAGAAAATATTAAGCTGATATATTTCTTAAAAAATATGAAGCAGTTTCCTTATAGCAGGCTAAGTAGAGAAGACCTGGCGTGACCCTTTACTATTCGTCCGAAATTGAGACTGCCTGTTGAGTGGCGGAATACCACGCCCCACTTTGTTTTTGGTACCAGAGCGAAGAAATGAAAATTTAAATACTCCCCTGAATGGGATTGAATCTACAGCCATCGTGTTTACAGTCACTCGCTGCCCCAATGCGCCAACGGCGTCAAATATGCAAAATACATTTTTTTTAGCTTCACGCTGTATCCCGCACATAGCAGGCAGAGGGAACCTAGTGTTAAGACACTCCATTCAACACTCTCCGCCTTATTCTGAATCGCTTCTCAGCCTCTTGGCTAAGATCAAAGAGTACCAAAATAGTATATATTGAAACAAAGGAGTATAACATGAATATACAAACTTTTTAAACTTCTAACCATATAGATGTTACATTAGACGTCATGTAAATGTCACAACAAAGATGAATTACAACAATATTTTTATATATATTTTACAATGATTTTGTATTGAAAAGTCTAAATTTTAGTAATGTATACAATTTTAACAATTAAACACAAAAATGGATCACTATTTAACTACGTACAGGAAAGACTACTTATGGCCAAAGTTGGCGGGCGCGAAGACTGAGGATGGAGGTGCGGGGAATATTGCTGAGTTAGTATTGTCTTAAACTAATCTACTTATAAATTACTAGCGACCGGCTAGCGGCTTCGCCATGTGATCTGCAGCAATTAGACCTAGTTTAAGGGTCCCGCCCTTTGTGATTCTCTGAAATTTCTGTGCAATCATAATAAAATATAGCCTATAGCACTCCTAAATAGTATAGCTTTCTAATTGTAAAAGATTTTTGTGATCGGTTCAGTATTTCCGGAGATTAGCCCTTATTAACAAAATTACAAACTTTACCTCTTTATAATATTAGTACTAGTGGCCCGCTCGCGGCTTCGTCGCGTGAACTATTTCGTTATATTGCAACCGTCGGGGGCACATTTTTAAAAAATAAAGTAGCCTATATTTTTGCTTAGATTATCAACCATATTTATGCAAAAATTCATTACAATTGGTCTAGCCGTTTAAATTTTTCATATAAAATTTCATTTCAACCCTTTAGAGGAGGTAGGCAGAGGGAACCTAGTGTTAAGACACTCCGTTCCCCACTTTCCGCCGAATTCGGAGGCTTGCGTGTTAAGTGGCAGGACTTAACGCCGCGCTTTACCTCGACACCAAAGCGAAGAAAATGGAAATATAATTTCCACTCCTCGAGTGGCAATCGAACCCACGACCAGTCGTTTACAGTCACACGCTTGCGCCACTGGGCCACGACTGGTCACAATAACAATTAATCAAAAATATAACCAAACAAATGAGAATTCCTGTCACATTGTGCCATAAATCCTCGGCTTTTTTATTATAAACAAGATGAGATAAGATAAGATAAGATAAAAAATCTTTATTTTCACACTAGATATTACATATAATTTGTAGAACTTGAGACTAAACATATAATGGAAAAAGGGCGGCCTTATGGCTAAAAGTGATTTCTTCCAGCCAACCGACTTATTAAATCTAAAGACAAGAACGGGCAAGAACAAGCATTGTTATAAATATAGATTTTTTAAACAAGTGTTACATAAGACTTTTTTACACATTTTTTTAATAAGTATCTCGCCTTTTTCCGCTAAGCAAGGTAGTTAAAGAGAACCTAGTACCAAGACACTCCATTTTGTGGGTAAAGTGGAGGCACTTTCCTCCCAAAACCGAGAAATGCAAACAATTTAAATACAATAATTTCTCCGCGTGGGAATCGAACCCACACGCCTCCACAGTTAGCGATTAACCTACTCACTGCGCCCATACGGCATTCGGCATTTTTAATATGTTTTATTAAAATATATATGTTTTATATTTTATAAAATCAATGTGGGTAATTCGAAAATAATTGAAAATGTAGGTAGGTTGCAGTTCGTCTTCGGAACTGGCGAACGTGCAAGAGCGTTGCAATAACTTCTTATAGAGTACAGTGTCAAAAGTATGTAAAATCATTTTTCTTTTTATAATTAAGACGTTTTAAGGTGTTTAATATAAAGTGTAAATAGACAGGTAAGTATTATATTGTATATTTCAGTTTTTAGATTATATTTAAATTCTAGTATCATTTGACTGTAAGCGGATAGTTGTGGGTTTGATTCCCACTCGGGGAAATTTTCATTTTTTCGCTCTAGTACATAAGACAAAGGGCGGCGTTGAGTTTCGCCATTCAACACGCAATGACTCGGTTTCAGGCGGAAAGTGGTGAAAGTATTGTCTTGCCTTTGATCCCCTTCGACGACCCTACTATGCAAGAAAAAAGGCGAAGTTGAAAAAAGTGCAGAGAATGGAAATAATATACAGTTATTCCCCGAAAGGGTATCGAACCCACACACGTGGCCGGATTCGCTGTTAAATGTAATATTTTCGTAGCATGACCTGGATGACTAGCATAGCGAGTAAATATTTTATTGAGAGTGTTCCTTTTAGTTTCTTTTATAAATTAATTTAGTGTATATTTATATATTTATATACTACTAGCGGCCCGCTCGCGGCTTTCACGGTTTAGCGCTTACTTTCACAATCGGTTAAGCGGTTTAGATTTTCCATGCAAACTTTCATCACCTATTTTAAACCTTTTTTAAGAGTAGAAATTTAAAAAAAAAGTAGCCTATAGTGTACCCCGTGTTATCAACTATTTTCTTTCCGAATTTCATCTAAATTCGTCCAGTAGTCGAGAAGTGAAAGCGTGACCGACAATCAGACAGACTTTCGTATTTATAATATAAGTATAGATTTATAATATTCGTATGTATTAAAAAAAGCCGCTTGACGCTATTTCGTGAATAGCAGCAGGGTAGAGAGAGAGAGAGAAAACAATAAACACAGTGTCGTCTGACTGTAAGCGCGGAACGCATGGCTGAGTGGTGAGAGCGCCTGGACGGTTCAGGTGGCGCGGGTTCGAATCTCGTTGCGTTCAAAATTTTTATACGTTTTCTTTAAATGTCTTTTTCAATAAACACAGTGTCAAAACACTCCGTTTCCCACTTTCTGTCTGATTATGACACAGTTCGCGACGAGTGGCAAAATTTTTTGTCTCATTATATTATTAAAACATGCTCTTTATATTTATTTACAGGGTACCCAAACTTTCCGGCCAAGAGCTCGCGTTCTATCAAGCATGTATGCAGAAAACGAGACCCCCCGACTGCAGGTGTCCGCAGTACTCGGGGGAGGAGATGCCTCAACTACCCCCCGGGAAGGAGGGCGGGTGGAGTCGAAATGAGGTATTCATATTAAAAATATTAAAATGTAGACAATGGTACTTAAGATATTGCGCGGCGTTGAGTTCCGCCACTTAACATTCAATGCCTAGGTTCTAGTATAAAGGTTGTAGATTCGATCCCCATTAGAGGAAATTGATATTTTTAAAATGTAAACTTTTTTTAATTTGTTTTCTTCTATAAACCGTTAAAGTAATAGTTTAAGCTTCAAGTTTATATAAACAGTCAAAATTTTTTGCACTATATTGTTTAAATAGCTAATTTGTTATTAGTTCTAAGGGGTTGGTACTGTACGTCGTAATACAGGTTTCCTAGTACGGCGACAGTCGCATCCATAAATATTTAGTGAAAATTGTAGCTAATTTAAGTTTTAGTAATAATTGTGAACACTGTTATTTTATTTTGTTGAAATAAATTTATTATTATTATATTATTTTAATATAATAATAATAAATTTATTATTATTATATTAAGTTATTTTTGCAGTTAGAGGCCATTAGTGGTTTGGGGACACAAGGAGCGACTGTAAACGCGACTGGATGCGGATTCGACTCCCGCTCGAGTACTTGAAATATTTTATATTTCATTTTGCTCTAGTGTCGAGGCAGCACGGCGTTGAGTTTCGCAACTTAACACATAATGCCTCCAGAATTCAGCTGAAAGAGGGAAACGGAGTGTCTTAACATTAGATTCATTTTGCATTGCTGTGGGCGGGATACAGCGTGAAGCTAAAAAAAAATCTATAAAATTAAGGCCGTCGTGACGTAGTATCTGCCCCACTACGTTTAAAGATTATTATATGTATACGCAATGGTTGTAGGTTCATTTCCCATTGGGGGTTATGATTATATATTATTTTTATTTCTGTGCTTTGGTACGTAAGAAAGAGCGCGGCGTTGAGTTCACCACAATATCACTCAATGTCAATGTCACTATATCGAGTGGGGAGTGAGAAAAGTGGTGAAGTGTCTTGACACTACGTGCCCTATGATGATTATTCCTAGACCCCTAAGCAATATTTTTTATGCGTTTCACTTGCTTGATTATGTAAGAAATTAAATCAATTATATTATTATATGTGTTAGATTTATGTCTATAACGATTAATACACACTGTATACATAAGAGAACAAAATAAATAATTAAAATTAAAATAACTTTTGTATATTATTCGTTATGTATCAGTTTTAAGTACTGAAATTGTAAACAAAAAAAAAAGCACATGATAAAACAAGATTCATGTTAAAAAAGGTACAGACCTTATGTCCGTAGAGTGATAAAATAGAATTATAAAAATAAATAAATAAATAAAATAGCTTCACGCTTTATCCCGCACACAGCAGGGTAGGCAGAGGGAACCTAGTGTTAAGACACTCCGTTCCCCACTTTCCGCCGAATTCGGAGGCATTGCGTGTTAAGTGGCGGAACTTAACGCCGCGCTTTACCTCGACACCAGAGCGAAGAAAATGGAAATATTAAATATTTCCACTCCTCGAGTGGGAATCGAACCCACAACCAGTCGTTTACAGTCACACGCTTGTGCCACTGGGCCACGACTGGCCACTATATACCGCTGGCACTATATGGCCACTATACTGACAATAGGACTGGATAAATAAATAATTGAACTGAACTTAAATTAAAAGTACAAAATAAATGACATCGTAGCGCTGTGGATGTCACAGCGTCTTACGTAATTGGTTGTGGATTCGATGCTCACTTGTGGGAATTATTGTTTTTAATTTATTTCCATTTACCCGCTCTAGTAAGACTGGAAAGCCGGTAAGTTCTGGTGAACAAAACAAAACATGGGGCTGAGGTTCGTCCCTCAACACACACTTTTGGGGAAGCGGAAAATAGAATGTTTTAGAGACATTGAATTCTCTTTGCTTTGTGAGAAAGTGTTCAGCTAAAAAATGTAACTCAAATTCACATCTATGAACTTTAAAAATTGTAATATTTATTAAAATAAATAAATATAAATATAGCTTCACGCTATATCCCGCACACAGCAGGGTAGGCAGAGGGAACCTAGTGTTAAGACGCTCCGTTCCCCACTTTCCGCCGAATTCGGAGGCTTGTGTGTTAAGTGGCGGAACTTAACGCCGCGCTTTACCTCGACACCAGAGCGAAGAAAATGGAAATATAATTTCCACTCCTCGAGTGGGAATCGAACCCACAACCAGTCGTATACAGTCGCACTCTTGTGCCACTGGGCCACGACTGGCTACTGGTAATATTTATTTATTTATAAAAATCCATCCATAAAAAACAAGTGAGAGAAGTTTACAAATTAAAACTTATAAGACTAAATGCATTATCTTTTAAAATGAATACAGCATGCATAAAATTATGTTACAAATGTATTTCATTAAAACTTCTGAATATTGTAGATAATGGGCCCGATGCTGGATCCCAAGCTGTACCCGGTGCGCGTCGCCGCCAGCCCGGAGACGGCCACGTCGCGGTACGATCAGCCTAACGCTTTCTTGGACAAGGTATTATTTGCAATTGTAATGGTATGGTAATTGGACCTGGCTTAATTATACAATGGTTGTGAGATATCTCATTGAGGGGTTTTTTTAATAGTTTAGGCATGTTAAAATAAATTACTTTTCGTTTATCACCACAGAATGTCTGTTTTCTTATGCAGGTATTAGATATTCTTTCTTTTACTGGTTTATTTTGTTCAATGTTACTTTTTACCACTTAAAGTATTTACCACTTAACCTAATTGCTGTTAACCGTGCTTCTCAAAGATAAAACAAAGTCTTATTAAAGTAAAGTTTTAAATTTATAATTATCACAGAATAATTTGAATGTCTATCTTCTTCTTCTTTCAACCCTTATTCACCCACCATTTCGTAATATAGGTCTTCTCATTGAACTCCCAGTTTTTACGGCTGCCAGCTGTCCTTATCCATTGGCGGCCCATCGTTCAAACATAAAAGAATGTTTATTCATTAAAGTTCGAAAAGCTTTAGTATTACTGGAAAACCTTAGGGCTTATTGTATATTTTTGCAATATGGGTATTTACAATACAACTAGATACAACAATTAACAAGACAGAAGATTTTGAAATGTTAAACTAATATTGTATTATATTTATGTTAACAGTTACAACAGAAGTATCCGATGCTGTACAGCATCCTGCAGAACGAAGCGTCTCCTGAGCTGAAGCAGAGGATCGACCGAGACCGCAACAAAACTACTTATCAAGTTGATTACTGTGAAGCTGGTAAATAATATTGTAAAGTTGTAAGAACTATTTGGGGCCAGGCGCAAAGGCACAACGTGTGACTGTAAAACTACTAGTTGTGGGTTCGATTCCCACTCGATGAGTGGAAATATTTAATACTTCCATTTTCATCGCTCTGATGTTGAGGCAAAGCGCGGCGTTAAGTTCCGCCAAACGCAATGTCTCCGAATTTGGCGGAAAATGGGGAGCGGAGTGTCTTAACACTAGGTTCCCTTTGTTATCCTACAATGAGCGGGATACAGCGTGATTCTAAAAAAGAAAGAAAAAATATATCATAATTTTATATTTAAGTATTACCAATCTACAGTATATGATGATAAATAATATACATATGTATGTTGTGGCGATATTGTAGAATTGACGATTTTATGAAATTATCAACGATTTCATGGAATGTTCTCGATTCTAAGACATGGCTACGACACATATAAGTATTAGGAAGTGTTTATTTCATTCAAAATTATTATAAATTTATAAATGCTATTTAGATTATAAGAGCTTATAATTTAGTTTACATAATATTTATACACTTATCAACAGATCTAAGTTATCTTTAACTTTATAATTAGCAAAAGTAATTTAATCAAATATTTTATTAATATTTATATCAGCCATCGTAACGCAGTACGACAGCGTCGGATTGTCCACGCAATTGGTTGTTGGTTTGATTTCCACTCGCCAAAATTGTTTCATCACTCGTCGTACGATTACATTTAAATTATTTGCATTACCTCTGATAAGACAAAGCATGGCATTGATTTATGCCACTCAACACGCAATGCCTCGATTTGAAAGTGAAGAGCGGAGTGTCTTGACTCGTTAAGATCCTTTTCAATACCAATACAATACAGACAAGGCAAAGAGTGACGTGCAGTTTCAACACCTAATTAATATACAATGTTTGTATATAATTAATATACAATGTTGTGGCCAGTCGTGGCCCAGTGGCACAAGCGTGTGACTGTAAACGACTGGTTGTGGGTTCGATTCCCACTCGAGGAGTGGAAATATTTAATATTTCCATTTTCTTCGCTCTGGTGTCGAGGTAAAGCGCGGCGTTAAGTTCCGCCACTTAACACGCAATGCCTCCGAATTCGGCGGAAAGTGAGGAACGGAGTGTCTTAACACTAGGTTCCCTCTGCCTACCCTGCTGTGTGCGGGATATAGCGTGAAGCTATTTAATTATTTTTTTTTTCACTTTCGGATGGAAATTGGAGAATGGAATGTCTTCGGTCTCTCTGACACCTGAAAAAGCGTGAAGCTGAAGAAATACTACTACTTTATTTACTTGTAAAGTTAAACGGTTATCAACAGAGCCACCAAAGCTTTAATTTCATGAACAAATTTTTGAAAATAATAATTGTATTATATTAAAAAAATCTTCCTTCCCCAGGGCCTGGAGCCAAATTTGATAATTTACAACGAGCGGCAGATGAGAGTGGTACCGGTCCGTGTGCTCAGCCGCTACGCCTGCCTGGAGACCCCTGTCGTGTGGGGCCCAAGCCGCGGATGACGACCCCCCGGACCATATCTAAAGGGGGACAGGCCACCGACGTCAGGGCTAAGTGTGGTAAGATATATATACCTTTTTTTGAATTATATTAATTTAAATATTGATATTTAACTTAATATAATTCAAACTTTCGCTACCACCGACCACCTGCCACCACGCCAAAAATACACATGTTTTTCCTATTATAAGTGTAACCCTTTCATACTTTTACTCTTTACTTGAGGTCAGTTAGGGCGCAATGGTACAGTATGACTGTAAACGCGACAAATTTTGGGATGCACCCACTCGAGGAACTGGAATGTCAAATATTTCATTTTCTTCCCTCTGGTGGCAAAGCAAAGGCATAATGGCAAAGTGCGGCGTTAAGTTCCGCCACTTAACACGCAATGCCTCCAGAATTTAACGGTAAAGAGAAATGAAGTATCTTAACACTAGGTTCCCTCTGCCCACCCTACTGTGTGCGGAATATAGTGTGACGCAAAAAAAACTTGTATTTTAACATTTTAAAGTATTATTCACATAGGGGAAATTGAAAAAGATATTAAAAAACATGTAAAAATTGGCCAAAAGGCGCGGGTTCGAATCTTGCTACGTTTAAATTTTAAAACGTTTTTTAAATGACTTTAAAAAAATTGTAAAAAATATGGTTTATTTTACAGAGACCACAGCCGCAGTACCGCCGTTGGGCAAAACTGAGTATCAAGATGGCGTGTCGAAGCTCGGAGCTATTATAATGAGGGACAAGTTGCACAGACGATAGGCAAATTATTGTTTTTTATATAAAAAAAATATATTTTGATTATATTTTTTCAATATTCATATTTTCTTGTGTTTTATGTTTTTTGAATTTAATTAGTTAATTTTAATGTATGAATGGACTTGGTCTTTCCAATTTTTTTTGATTTGGTTACAGGTGTGATGACCGTTTGAAGGAAAGTACTTATATTTTAAATTAATTTAATATTTTATACCACTCCTCGAGTGGGAATCGAACCCACAACCAGTCGTTTACAGTCACACGCTTATGCCACTGGACCACGACTGGCCACATTTATTATATGTATTGATTATTAATGAAATTAATATTAAAGTGGCCAGTCGTGGCACAGAGGCACAAAGTGTGACTGTAAAGCGACTGGCTGTGGATTCGATTTCCACTCAAGGGGTGGAAATATTTAATATTTCCTTTTTCTTCGCTCTGGTGTCGAGGTAAAGCGCGGCGTTAAGTTCCGCCACTTAAAACGCAATGCCTCCGAATTCGGCGGAAAGTGGGGAACGGAGTATCTTAATACTAGTTTCCCTCTGTCTACCCTGCTGTGTGCGGGATTACGCGTGAAGCTATAAAAAAAAACATATTAATAACAAATTTCTCCTACCTTCACAAAAAAACGAACACAACATAAAAGAAAATTCAACAAAAGATCGTAAAAAATACTTTATTTCTCTAAATATATAAATAAAACACGATACAGCATGTATGTATGTATGTACACATATCGACCGTCACGGCGGACGCGCGCTCGATATCAACTCGTTCCTCTTGTACAGAGTGACTCCCTCTCTCCTCTCGTCTCTCCTCTCGTCTCTCCTCTCGTCTCTCCTCTCGTCTCTCCTCTCTTCTCTCCTCTCTTCTCTCCTCACGTGTCTCGTGGAGACGGTGGTCTCGTCGTGTTGTCGGACGACGACGGCGCGAGCGTCTGATGTGTTTCTTTCTCTGGTGATTTGTAATTTTTTGTTGATTATGTTGTGTTTATGTTTTCTGTTATTATTTTTAATTTAATTGAGGTCAGTCGTTGCGCTGTGGCACCGTGTTAATATATCCAAATGAAAAGAAAATGGCAATATTCATTTAATATATCAACTTCTCGAGCGGGAATCGAACCCGCAACTAGTCGCGTTTACAATCGGGTTATGCGCTCACAAGCCACGACTGACCTCGACTTATTAAAATTACCAAAAGAAAAAGAAAGAACAGAATGAACACGGACTCTAAAAGCCTGTGGTGTTAAAATCCCATAAAAAAAAAAAAAAAAATCTGTAATTAGGCTAAGAAATGTGAAAAACCCGGATTTTCAAATAAATAGCGTTTGAACAAAGTATATTTTCTAATGCCCAATATCGAATATCAGTCCTAATCCAAAAATTGCAACTTTGAGTAAAGTAAAGGTTGAATGTCCTTCGATTCGTCATTGACAATAAGGGTCACTAATGTGACCTTTTCTTAACTCGAAAAATTGATTTCCTTAAAAAAATATTTACTGAAAAAATTGATTGCTAGATAAATCTCAGTTTTTGGATAAAGATCGATTATTGATATAGGGCGAAAATTACTTAGCAAAATAAAAAACATTTTGGTTTATTTTTCATCATTTTTTTTATAATTTACACCTATATTCCCAGATATTCCCCCAATGCTTCTAAACTAGGATAAATCCAGAGAAACAATGGATGAACAAATGAATGAAGTTGCAAACTTGTGGGTATTTAAGCCCATGCTTCTCATATTTTATAGGGAAGATTATGATAAATTATATAAATTTATTGAAATTATTTGTACTTTCGTCTATTTGTTTGTCTCCACATATTAATATGTATTTTGTAACTACTCTTTACCTTTATTTGAAGAAACTGGCAATGTTATGTTGTAAATAGTTTAAAAATAACAAAAGATTTCTTAAATATACATACTTTTTAAAATGTTCTACATGCTAGTTACTCGTAAATCAAAATTGTATCAGGAATATTAATACTAAATTACTAACTCATGTAATAATATCTAAGTAACGCAACTCACCTGCCAAAGGCTACAAGTCTTTCTATATCCGGATGACGCTCAACTTGTCGGTCGACGTGTCGCTCGACCACCCTGTCGATCTGTCGATCAACTTGTCTGTCAACTTGTCGTTCAACCTGTCGATCGACATCACCATGCCGAACGATTTGGCGATCAACATCGATATGTCTTGCAATCTGTCGGTCAACTTGTCGGTCAACCAGTCTGT
Organism: Dryas iulia moderata; assembly: GCA_019049465.1. Lineage (NCBI taxonomy): Eukaryota > Metazoa > Arthropoda > Insecta > Lepidoptera > Nymphalidae > Dryas > Dryas iulia. The sequence goes on from CM032440.1 coordinate 4,357,644, forward strand.
CAATATCAACGTGTCGGCCAGTTTGTCGCATTGGGCGTGGGGGTGTGGCCGGTGGAGAAGAACTGTCGGCGGGAGATGGGGAAGCTGCTGAAGAACCGACCGCGGAGTCGCGAAGAGCTGAAGAAGATGAGGAAGAACGTCTCCTCGCCCTCACCATGGGGATGTGGAGGGAGGCGGTGATCACACACTCGTCCTCTGATATGTTGCAACCCTGGTTTGGTACAAATTATAATATTTAATAACTTTTTTTATTTTGTTAAGAATTGGCATTTACAATCAATACACTATTCCACTGTGCCACGATGGCTTTTGTTACACAAAATGGCAGTTTTCATAATAATACGACTGATTGTAGGTTCGATTCTCCCTCGAGGATAAACATTTAAAATTATTTTTTTTTTCGCACTGGTGAGTTCAGCAAAGTCCGGCCCGAATTTGAGTGGAAAATAGAGAACGGAGTGTCTTTACACTAAGTTGTCTCTGACTATTCTGCTGTGGCAAAAAGCGGAAAGCAAATAAATTGACTAACCTATTTTTAATATTTTTAAACTGTTATTCCACCCTTTGATTTGGAAAAAGATATTTAGACGACGTATGAAAATGTTGAACGCAGCAGGATTCAAACCCGCGCCCTCTGGAAACCGTCCATGTGCTCTGACCGCGTGCGCCATGCGTCCACTACCAGCGGAGTCGAAATTTTTATTTGACTTATTACAACTTCTTTATGTTCTTAGCTTCTCTGTATAGAGATATAAGTTGTAATAAGCGTGTAAGAATTTTGACACAGCTGGTAGTAGAACGTATGGCTTAGCGGTCACACTGCTCGGACGGTTCAAGAGGCGCGTGTTCGAATCCCGCTGCGTTCAAGTTTTTATGTTATCTAAAAATATATTTTTCTATTTTCTAAGTTGGCAATATCACTTTAAAAAAAAATACGATTAAAACTTATAAGGTACTATAGGTATTATTAAGTTTATCGTGGCGCAGTGAAGTAGTGTCTGACTTTAACGTAATGGCTGTGGATTCGATTCCCACTTGATATTGATATTTAAATTTTCATTTCTTCGATCTGGTAACTAAGCAAAGCGTGTTGTTTTCAACCACTTAACACGCAGCCGAAATGCGAGCCGAAAATGGAGACACAGTATCTCTAATGGAGAACAAAGTGCCTTAACACTAAGTTTTTTCTGGCTATTTTTTTTTAGCTTCACGCTGTATCCCGCATACAGCAGGGTAGGCAGAGGGAACTTAGTATTAAAATACTCCGTTCCCCACTTTCCGCCCAGTTCGGAGGCATTGCGTGTTAGGTGGCGGAACTTAACGCCGAGCTTTACTTCGACACCAGAGCGAAGAAAATGGAAATATTAAATATTTCCACTCCTCGAGTGGGAATCGAACCCACAACCAGTCGTTTATAGTCACAAGCTTGTGCCACTGGGCCACGACTGGCTATTTTCCTGTGGGAAAATGTTTGAAGTTTAAAAACTAGACTAACCTCGTTATAATCGCTGGCGGAGTCGTTAGAGTCGGGCGGCGGTGAGCTCACCACGCCGCTACTCGCGCGCTCCTCGCTACTGCGCACCCTGAGTTACCAAAATACCGTTATATATATGCACTTACTTGTATATGTATTATATTAATTATATATTTATGTATATTTGTATAAAATATGGCCCATGTCGTATAAAATTTAAACTGTTTAAGTTTCTATAAGTCTATATTTTGTACCTTTAGCATGTTTTTTGTTATATAAAAAATATTTCATTAGAAGTATTTATATACATACTTTAGAATTTCATTTAAATTGACTTTATATACTTTTTTATTTAAAATCTCACTTTACTTTTCTTTTTTTTTACTTTCACGCTGTATCCCGCACACAGCAGGGTAGGCAGAGGGAACCTAGTGCTATAACACTCCGTTCGTTCGTTCCGTCGTTAAGTGTCAAGTAACTTAACGCCGCGCTTTACCTCGACACCAGAGCGAAGAAAATGGAAATATAAAATATTTCCACTCCTCGAGTGGGAATCGAACCCACAACCAGCCGTTTACAGTCACACGCTTGTGCCACTGGGCCACGACTGGCCACGGCCACCTCACTTGATCATTAATAATATATGTATATTTCAAAATGTATAATTGGTAATCGGGTTTAGAGGTACATATGTATGTAATTTCAGCTTTTTATTTTAATTTCGACTTGATTATTTATTTTAAAATAAGCCATATATTTGTACACAGCAGGGTAGGCAGAGGGAACCTAGTGTTTAACTCTGTTCCACACTTTCCGCCGAATTCGGAGGCCTGTTACCAGAGGAATGGAAATAATAAATATTTCCACTCCTCGAGTGGGAATCGAACCCACAACCAGTCGTTTAGCCACACGTTCGTGCCGCTGCGCCACGACTGGCCCCAGTTGTATATTCAATGTACTATTTAATAAATATAATACATAGACTACTACATTTACTAAATCACTACATAGCTCGAGCATCCTTAAAATATTGATAAGTACTTTACTAATAACAACATGCTAACTAAGTCTAAAAATCTATAACTAATTAAAGAAACTTTTTTTGAATATGTATAAAAATTCGAACCCGCGCCTTTTGGCAACCGTACACGCGCGTTGATCGCTAAGCTATATGTTTTATCGAGCTACATTGAAATTCTAATACTAATAACAAATATAAGTTATAAGTATAAATGCTCAATAAAGTTTCAACGGCTAGATAGAACGTATGGTATAGCGGATAGAGCTCTTAGACAAGAGGCGCAGATTCGAGTCCCACTACGTGCTAAATTATTGTACATTTTTCGAAAATTATATTTATATCCTAAGTATAAATATTTTTATAATTAGGATATAAATAACAACTTTATAATACGAAAAATCTATAACTACATACATACAACTTACAGAACTGACTACACTGACATTATATTTTTAAACTAATCATGCATTTCTAATACTGTTTTTTTTGTAACCATTAAAAAGGACTCGACTATTTTTGGGAAAACGAACAAATACTTAGAACTAAATAAAATATATCGAAAATTCAGGTAAATAAATGAGCTATACATGAGTTATAATAAATACAGGGTTTTATAATGAATAAACATAATTATATTGTCACCAAAATCCAAAGTGTATACAAAATTTCAGATTAATCGGTTGACAGGAAGAGGGTGAAATTTGAATTACTAAATTTGACCCAAGAATAAAACAAACGGGGTGAGCTAAATAAAACCGTTTAATAAATACAGGGTTTTCTTTCATGCAAAATCAAAGCTAAGCATATGCACGGTCATGCATGTATATCATATAAATGTCTATCGCATGCATGTCTATTGCATGCATGTCTATTGCATGCATGTTTATAACATGCATGTATATTATATGCATGTCTTGCCTCGTGAGGAAAGTGATGGTGGAAGCGAGAGAAGCGGATGAAGTGTCCGAGGCGGCTCGAGACCGGCGTCCTCGGTCGATCCTATATAATATATGTGTATTTTATGAATATTTATATGTATTTATGTACATAAATATATTTTATGTGTGTATTTTAATTTTTTTAGCTTCACGCTGTATCCCGCACACGCAGGCAAGGCAGAGGGAACTTAGTGTTAAGTCACTCCGTTCCCCCCGCATCGCCGAATTCTGAAGGCATTACGTGTTAAATGGCGGAACTCAACGCCGTTCTTTGTCAAGACACCAGACAGCCGAAAATGAAATTATAAATATTTCAATTCCTCAAGTGGGAAGCGAACCCACAACCAGTCGCGTTTACAGTCTAACACATTATGCCCAATAGCCACGACTGGCCTCGTGTATTTTATATATATTTATGTACATAAATATACTTTATATGTGTTTAATAAGTGTTTCTTTCTTTTATGTATAGCAGCGGATGAAATATCCGAGGCAATTTGAGACCGATGCAATCATTTTATCATAAACAATATGAATTAGTAATATATTATACAATCTATATATTTGAAATGTATAAAGTGATATAGTGGCGCAAGCGTGTGACTGTAAACGACTGGTTGTGGGTTCGATTCCCACTCGAGTAGTGGAAATATTTATTATTTCCATTCTCTTCGCGCTGATGTCGAGGTAAAGCGCGGCGTTAAGTTCCGCCACTTAACACGCAGTGCCTCCGAAATCGGCGGAAAGTAGTGAACGGAGTGTCTTAACACTAGGTTCCCTCTGCCTACCCTGCTGTGTGCGGGATACAGCGTGAAGGAAAAAAATATACACTTTGCTATAGCAACGTATATTTAAATAGCTCTATTTTTTTTGGCAAAAGCAAGCGAAAAGTGACATATGTGAGGTATCTATAAAGTGAACTTAACACTCGGGACGGAAACTAACACTTAGCTTAAGCATGTTATTTTTAACACTTCGAATAAAATTATATGAATAAGTGTAATGGATTTAAAAGTATAGTAGTAACTTGTATATCATTGTTACTTCTATTCAAGTAGTTATTCTAGAGGCACGATTAAGTCAAAATCTTAATACTTTTTCCCGAAATGGCAGGGGAGGCAGAAAAGTTAGTGTTAAGACACTTCATTCTCTATTTTCCCACCGAAATCGAAACATTATGTGATAAATGGCGGAAATCAACGCAACCAGTGCGGAGAAATGAAATCTTTTTTTTTATCTTCATGCTGTATCCTGCACACAGCAGGGTAGGCAGAAGGAATCTAGTGTTAAGACACTCCGTTCCCCAAATGAAAATAGTTAATATAATTATATTCTAATACCTCCGAGTGGTAATCGAACCCACGATCAATCGCGTTGCAGTCAGACGCTGTTCTATCACCACAATCACCTTTAAAACTAAAGGTTATTTTATATTATCCTATAATTATATCATTAGTAAGGGTAATGTAGTCTCGCTGGGAATAAAGCGTTGAAGGTTAAAAATATATACACTACCAACTCTTTATTATGCAAATATTTAAAACTAAGTATATATTTCTAAATATATGTTATTTAAAATTAGGTCTTATATATAATAAGTCTCATCCGGTTGTGTGCTACGTGTTTTTTAGGTTAATTCGTTTTAGTAATAAGTTTACTTTAGTTTATTATAATGGCATTATCCGCCTCTAAAAAAATATATATATCATCCATCTTGTTCATTCAGTATATAAACAAATAAAAATTAAAAATATCCTATATCTCTATCATTTTACATGTATGTAATAAATTTTACAATATCACATAATTTTGTTTTTTTTACTCTGTTTCTAAATAACTTTTGAAATATGTTAAACACAGTTTACATATATTGGTCTCTTTCACTCTGCACGTGAAAAAGTAATTCTTAAAAAGTTCATATGATCCTTCCTTTCCCTATATATATAAAGGAATAACAATAGGAAATGGAAAATTATCTTATATCATCTGTCCCTCTCACTCTACATGAAAGTCAATAACTGCTACAATATCATCTATCACCATCTCTTTCACTCCATATGAACGTAAATAACTTTTACAACATGCGATATCTTCCATATACGAGTATGTTTATCTCTTTCACTCTATACTGCATATTATCCGTCTCTGTCACTTTCTACTACGTATGTATCATCCGTTTTTATCACTCTGTAATCTATGTGTATTATCCGTCTCTTTCTCTCTCTATACTAAGTATATATCACCCATCTCTTTCATTCTACACTGCGTATGTATCATCCGTCTCTTTCACTCATACTCATCCTTCTACAATATCCTCTATCCTCGTCCCTCTCACTCTCTCCTGCGTGTATATCGTCCGTCTCTCTCACTCCCGCACACATATCCCCACGTGCCTGACCTGTGCGCGGGCGCGGTGTTGGCGGCGGCGTGCAGGAAGCTCTCGCGCGACCACAGGCGCTTGTTCTCTGCGGTCGTGTTTGAACACTCGGAGGCACATCTGGAAATTACATGTTTATTGTTATTAGTATTTGTGTTATTCAAATGGTTAAGTAATGGTTGTTTTGGTTAGGAAAGGATTGGGTATATTATTTTGTTTTATATATGGCAAAGTGGTATACAATGGCAGTACGGGCACAGGCTAGTATATACTGACAATCCATAAAAAGAATGAATTATAGAAATCTCCATTCGTAATACGTCCACTAGTTTCACGCTTTTAACCACATAGCGTGCATTCAGAGAGGATCTAGTGTCATGACACTCCGTCCTCCAAATTCCGCTTCAAATGTTGACATTGCGTGTTGATTAGCGGAACTCTACGCCGTACTTTGTCTTAGGTATAATGAAAATTTAAATATAAATTTTCTCCGAGTGGGAATCGAATTCACAGTCAGTTCCCTTTAAAGTCACACTTTGAGCCCCCGCGCTACGACTAGCCTTCTCTTTATTTATATTTAGTTGTCAGTGCGCTTGTATTGGTGATCAAAATAAATTTACATCAAAATAACAAATAATGTCTAAATATAATCAAAAACACAATATCACTCTACAAAATATACATATAAAACATTATTTGTCTATCTGTATGTCTGTTTCTTTGGGCTCGTCTCTGAAAAGACTGGCCTTTATTCACAGGATTTTCGCTTTCATATCCACACTTCACTTTAGATCAATGAACACTCACTCAGTCCTCCTGTCGCACGCACTGCTCAAACAATTAAATATAGAACATCTCCTCTACAAAGTATATGTACTATATGTTATTTGTCTGTCTGTTTATCTGTTTTTATTATAAAATCACACGTAAGCAAATATAACAGACACGGTCCGATACCGCCTCGGGCACCAGCGTCTCTAGTTAGGCCTAGCTAGGATTGAGCGAAGTCCCACACTACAACGGCGTCGCAAATCTCAGTTCGAGTCTCAACTTGTCTTGCCATCGTCGTCTTGATGACTTAATGGCTTCCCTCACAAGCGAGGATTCCTTGCTAAGGTCAGAGCTCATATAGCTCGGTCTCCTCGAAAGCCTGGTGACAGTGTGGAGGTCACTCTGGCCAACAGAATACTACATAGTCGAAAAAAATACTATAAAAGAGATCACTCATTCAGCCTTCCAGTCGCGTCCACTGATCAAATAATCGAAAACAGAATAAAGGGGATACATAACTGCTAAGTAGAAGTAGATATAAATGCCAAGTAGAAGGAGAATATAGGGGATACGAAGCATATATATAAGTATGTACAAAACATTATCTGTCTGTCTGTGTTATCTGTTTTCATCATAAAACCACAATCAATACAAGTCCATTCACCCACCTCTCCTGTCGCACGCAATTCAAAAATAAAATATTTTTTTAATAAAACTTACACACAAAACATATGTCTATCTTTTGCCATTACGAACCACACTCCACAATGAGTCAATCAACAGTTATCTACTCAGTCAGACCACCATTCCACAACACTCGTCCACTCAGTCAGACCAGCACTCCACAACACGCGTCCACTCAGTCAGACCACCAGTCCACAGCACGCGTCCACTCAGGCAGAGCAGCAGTCCACAGCGAGCAGCGAGCACTCACTCGGCCCTCCGGGCGAGCAGCGCGTCGAGCGCGGCGGGGTCGGCGTGCGCGAGCGTGACGTAGGCGTCGTGCAGCGCGGCGGCCGACAGCGCCCACAGCTCGGCGTGGCGCTCCACCAGCACGCGCACCACGTTGATCACGTCCGCGCGCTCCGACAGCTGCTCCGCGCTGGGGGGGGACACGAACGATCATATTAGAGGAGACCAGAATGCTCTGTAGGTCAGCACCTAGGGGAAACTGGATATAGATAAATAAAGAGCTCGAAAATTATTTAGAACAGATCTATGATCACGACCGTGCACTCGGAGAATTACTCCGCGCTAAAAGAAAACCCAGTACAATAGTAAAATAATCTGTTGCATTATAATAGGAGCAGTAGAAGAGATAAAGTATTAAAGTAGATACTTTTTATATATATTAAAAAAATCCCAAATTATCTTAAATAGTCATATATATGCTCACATCTCTGTGCTTAAATAGCTGCTCCACGCTGTAGGAAGTATATATTTTTTTAATTTCACGCTGTATCCCGCACACAGCAGGGTAAGCAGAGGAAACCTAGTGTTAGATACTCCATTCCCCACGCACCGCCGTATTCGGAGGCATTGCGTGTTAAGTGGCGGAACTTAACACCGCGCTTTGCCTCGACATCAGAGCGAAGAAATTAGAAATATTAAATATTTCCAATCCTCGAGTGATAGTATATGTATTTGTACTTAAGTACATACGTAACTAATTTAAATATTGTTTAACGTGTAAATACCGTATACATTGCACCGCCTACCATATTATAAAATTCTTACATCCAAAGGTTGCCTGGAAGATATCGCTTTAAGCGATAAGGCCGCCTTGTTGCTCATATTATTGCTTATATTTCTTGTATATGTATATCTGTAATCGTGTGTGCAATAAAATATATTTTGTTTATCTACAATTCTACCATCCTCACCTAGCATTCTCATTAGGCTTGTTCCTATGCAGTATATTAGGTGCAAATATAGTCGCCAGGTTGGCCGCGTCCATCTTGTTCCCAGGCTCACTATCGTCCCCCGAGTGCGCCGCCAACTGCGACAGGAAGGACAGTAGCGAGTTGAGGGTGTCCCTGTGGGCGGCCGGCAGGAGCTGCACTATGAGGCGGATTGCCTCCCATTGGATACGACGGTTGCGGATTTCTAGGGGAAAAGGGAAATTATAAGTTAATAGTAAAACACAGCGTTTAGTTTCGCCAGTAAAGATGCAATGTTTTGATTTAGTACAGAAAGTGAGGACTGAGTGTCTTGACACTAATCTCTCTCTCTTTTCCCTACTGTTTGCGGGACACAGCGTGGACATTTGCGTGTTAAGTGGTGGAACTTAACGCCGCGCTTTACCTCGGCACCAGAGCGAAGAAAATGGAAATATTAAATATTTCCACTCCTCGAGTGGGAATCGAACCCACAACCAGTTGTTTACAGTCACACGCTTGTGCCACTGGGCCACGACTGGCCACTGGTGGACATATTTGAAGGATTAAAATGTATAGCATCAAGATCATTGAAATGTAACAAAATAATTATTACTGCTATAAATATTAAAATTGTAATTACTACTTTTATATTCGCAAAACTACGTTTATAACATGTTTCTTTTGATAGTTTTAATTAAAGTTGCTTTAAATGATATTTTTAGTATTAAATGACATCAAGACAAACGCCATAATATTTTGTATTATATTTTAAAATTGAAATCATATACAAATTTATTAAATAGTGAACAATTTATATAATAACATAAAATTAGAGCGGTTCAGTATTATTTACTTAAGAAAAACATTTGTGGCCAGTCGTGGTCTAGTGGCACAAGCTTGTGACTGTAAACGACTGGTTGGGGGGTACGATTCCCACTCGAGGAGTGGAAATTATATTTCCATTTTCTTCGCTCTGGTGTCGAGGTAAAGCGCGGCGTTAAGTCCCGCCACTTAACACGCAAGAGCCTCCGAATTCGGCGGAAAGTGGGAGTGTTTTAACTAGGTTCCCTCTGCCTACCCTGCTGTGTGCGGGATACAGCGTGAAGCTAAAAATAAAAAACATTAAAAAGGGTTTAATGATGAATGATGTAATAATATAGACTTACTTTGCGTATTTAAAAACGCTGGATACAAATCTCTGCACAGTAACGGGTCAGGCAGGTCTCGTAAGAACTCCTTCAGCAAGGTGGCCACGTCGTGCGGACACACTGCGGAGTCTAACGCCGCCTCCTGACCTCGCTCCCATTCTTCTCTGAGCTGGAAATGGTGAATTTACCATTGAATTTAAATTTCTACCATTTTTCATTTCAAGCGTTTATACTATTATAACAGTTCTTAAGTAAATGTCTTAATTTTTACTAACTACCCACAATGATTAACTAATTGTAATAAGTGACGATGGCTCTTTACAAATATAGAAGAAGTTAAATAAAAGATTGCTTTAATTTAATAAATAAATTGAATGATGTGGGATTTATTTAAAAAATGATTATAAAGGCAGATGATAAAAAATTCTGAATGCTGAATATTGTAATATACCTACTGAAATTCTAGTCTTTACTTTTGAATAATGACAAAATTACAAAGTTGGGAACCTATAAATCGTTCTCCTGCAAAGTTGTGTTTTTGTACTTGTACTTATTTACGTAGAGCTCGTTAATAAATATAGTGTAAAAATTTATACACGCTTTATATTACATATTCTTAATATTTTGGTTTAGTGCGTGTTAAGTGGCGGAACTTAACGCCGCGCTTTGCCTCCGGTATCAGAGCGAAGCTCGTGTGGGAATCGAACCCACAACCATTTAAAGTCATCCAATTAACTCCAAAAAAACTACTCCTAGACAATTTGCCTTTAATTTAGGTCAATATCGAGGAATACGTAAGAAAACATCTAATTCCGTCGGTAAATGTTTTATTCTCGCAGCGCGTGTACGAATCGGATCCGTAAACTCGCCTTGGCTGGGTTTACTGCTTTATACTTTATTTTCTGTCATGGCAACCGTTTGTATTAAGTGTTTGCTATATCAACTGTACATTGTTCAATATTTACAAAACTTTACTGTATTTGATTATTATTTACGTAATTTTAGTAAGTTTTGGGTATTTTTGAATTAAACGTTTTGTGGGCATCGTGGTACAGTGGGACAACGTCCGAGTGTAAAAGGATAGTTGTGAATTCAGTTACCAGTTGAAGATTTTTTTTAACAAACGTGGCGTTGCATTCCACCTCTTAACACATAAGGTCTCGATTTCGAATGGAAAGTAGAGAATGCAGTGGCATAACAATTGCTCCTCTATTGACTGCTGCCAATGTAAATTGCATTGATTTATTTTTGTTTTTAGTAAGAAAAAATATATATAAAACTGATTTAGAACTATTGTCAAGTCCACCGTAGCACAGTGGGACGGCGTCTGACTGTTAACACGAAGGTTGTGGGTTCGATATCCACTCGGAGGAGTTATTAAATTTAAATTTTCATTTCTTCGCTCTGGTACAAAAGACAAAGCGCGGCGTTGAGTTCTGCCACTTAGTATGCAATGTCTCGACTTCAGGCGGAAAGTGGGGGATGGAGTGTTTTAACATTAAGTCCTCTCCGACGACTACTCCGCTAGGCAGGAAAAAGGCATGAATTTGCTTATTTTAATTAGAAATAAAAAAAGCCAGCTGTTTATAACAATTTAAGCAACTTATTATGTATTATTATTATGTATTATTATTATTGCTAACTACTAATAAACTCACCTGTCTAACCCTCTTTTTAGAGGACGACACTCTGAAAAGGCCCAACGTGTGAAGGCCGTGCCTTCTTAAATGCGCCAAACACGCAGTCACCAATGCTGGTACTCGCGGACCACCACCGCCTTCCTCCAATCCCGACCAGCCCCAGTCACCAGAGTCACAGGATTCGCTCTGGAAATGGAAAAAATGATTTTTCTTATATTTGCCTTATATTTTATTATGAATTATGTATTAACTTTATATTTTATTATTGAGGCCGTCATGGCGCAGTGGCACAGAGTCTGACTGTAACGACGTTTGTGGGTTTGGTTCACACCCAGAGAAACGGTTATAATTAAATTTTCATTTCTTGGCTCTGGTACCTAAAATAAAGCGCGCAAAATGTCCTTTTTCTGGTGGAAAGTAAAAGACGGAGTGTCTTGACACTCTAATCCACTATGCGAGAAAAGGTTAGGAAACCAGAACTTATTATACTTACTATTTATACTATTAGACACTTAATCATTATGACAATATTTAGACATTTTTAAAAATGATTATAATACAAAAGTCCTCTAAGAAATAACAACAGAGATAATTTAGAATATAATAAGCATAATACTCGTATAGATTTCATATCGATAAAATACAAAATATTTTTTATTGTTCACCAATTAATACATATGCAGTAATATTAATTACAATAATTACAAAATATATTAAGTAGCACAATAAGCGGCCTTGTCGCTTAGTGACCGATCTCCCCTAGGCAAACCTAGGATAGAGAATAAGCAAATAAAACTTTGATCCAAAGATCAAAAGAATATCATACTTCTGTGCAATAATCTAAAATATTATATACTAGCGGCCCGCTCGCGCCTTTGCCATGTGAACTACACAGATAACTGTTTCGCTATATTGCGACCCTCGGGGGTGGATGTTTATAAAATAAAGTAGCTTATGTTTAATTTTAGATTATCTATATATATGCCAAAATTTATTACAATCGGTCAAGCGGTTTAGATTTTTCATACAAACTTTCATCCCCTATTATTATATAACTTTCACCCTTTAGACATGAATTTTTCAAAAAAAAAGTACCCTATGTTCGACCCTGGATTGTTTACTACTTTCATTCTAAATTTCATCCAAATCGGACCTTTAGACAGCCGTGAAAGCGTGACAGACAAACAGACAGACTTTCGCATTTATAATATAACTATGGATAACATTGAAATATACAAATTTCAAATACCAAAAAGAAACGGACATTTATGAAGATTTAAGTTTACGGTTATTAGGAGTGATACTTCAGACGTCAGAACAGCACTTACACTGATTTGTAGGTAAACAAGCGTAAAATTTCATCGCGAATAAATCTTTCTAGCCGGGAGTTAGTTCGGTTGTTATTTTAAACTGCAATTATTAATAATATTTACGTTTTATATAAATGTTTTATTATTATAAAGTAGATTTTGAATATGTTTTTTTGGGTGTGATTACGATTTTAAATAAGCTAAATATTTTGCTGATTCCGGCTTACTTCTTTATCTACTTTCTGCCCTAATTCTCTAAACATTGCGTGTAGAGTACCGAATCTCAATGTCGTGTTTTGTTTTGTTACCAGAGCAAGGAGAATTAATAATTTAAATACAATCATTTCTCGTACTGAGAATCGAATCTTCAACAAGCGACCACAAGAAATGACTTGTAATTCGAAAATTTTGAGTAACATTTAACATTAATAAAAATTGAGATGAAATTAGGACTGTTTAGGAAACTATGCATTTGCTATATGTTTCACATTTATGCAAAGAAACTTAGCGATGTCGTCGTCTCCCAGAATTCTCCTTTATAATACTGTCTCTCGGTTATGATACAAGAATTGCCAGACATTTATAACTTTCATAATACATATTATTAGTATTTACAATAAAAAGACTTCTTCGAGTGCCATTCACCTATAGAGAATTCTATTTTGGTCAAGTAACGCTAATACAGTAGTAAACTATCCATTATATCAATTTTCACATAAAAAATAATACACCAGGGCCAGTCGTGGCGCAGTGGCACAAGCGTGTGACTGTAGACGACTGGTTGTGGGTTCGATTACCACTCGAGGAGTGGAAATATTTAATATTTCCAAATTTCCTAGCTTGGTGTTGAGGCTAAGCGCGGCGTTAAGTTCCGCCACTTAAAAAAACAAAAAATACACGTTAACGAGTTCAGCTAGTAACACGGATATACATTTAATATTTTTAAGATTAATCTGAAGCTTAGCATCGAAAAGTATATTTTTTTAACTTCACGTTCTATCCCGCACTCAGCAGGGTAGGCAGAGGGAACCTAGCGTTAAGAAATTTCTTTTTTCACCGAATTATGGATGCATTATATGCCAAGTACCACTTAACACGTAATGGAGCTTAACGCTGTGCTTTGTCTCGACACCAGAGCGAAGACCTTGAAATATTAATATTAAAATTCCACGAGAAGGACTTTTGCCACATTGTTTTTATATGTCACAAAAGTTTTCGTAGCATTACTCGAACCTGTACTAGTTGCACAGGTTCGAGTGTCGGAACTGCCTAATCACATTAACCACTAAGCTATAGGTCTTAGGGCCAGTCGTGGAGCAGTGGCACGAAGGTGTGATTGTGTGTAAACGAATGGTTGTGGGTTCGATTCCCACTCGAGAAGTGGAAATATTTGATATTTCCATTTCCTTCGCTCTGGTATCAGAAGCAAAAATGCCTCCGAATTTGGCGGAAAGTAGGGAACAGAGTGTCATAACACTAAGTTCCCTCTGCCTACCCTGCTGTGTGCGGGATACAGCGTGAAGCTAAAAACAAAAAAAAATAGTTACACGGATATAGCCTGCGAAGTTGCTTGTCTATTTCAATCTGTATAGAAATGGGCTGGACGCGTCATACGATAAAATTATCGTGGCCTTAATGAAAACAGCCGCCTAAGGCCGCCCAGGTAACCAGATATGAGTGACGTCATCGTGACGCTACGCCACGTCAAATTTGACCTATCGGCTTGTATATAGCATATCTGTATGCTTTTGTTTAATGACCTGACAGATGTTCGGCGTTTTGTTTGAAAATGTATATTTCATATGTTTGTGTGTTGGTATGTGTGTATTTTTTGTTTTTTTTTTGTATGTATGTATCTGTGAATGCTGTGGAGTGTGTAGTTTCTATTAATTATTTTTTAAAGTTATGTGTAATAGGAAGAATGAATATGAAATTGTTCTGATATTTTAGTTTAAGGAAATAGTTTATTAGAGTCATCTTTCTTTATTCGAGCTTTAAGATACTAAACTACTTGTTACTATCTTTAACAAAGTAAAAAGATAAATTATCATATCTGACACTAAATTTTACTTCAGATACTTATACAAATACATTTATAGAAACAGACTAACAATGAAATCTTTTAAATATATATCATTACTCAACTAGGAATCGAACCCAGATTCAGTCGTATACACACGTTTCTTTATTCTACCTTGTTTTCTATAGCCATTGGTATTTTTACATGCCCGCTCGCAGCTTCGCGTGTGTAAACAACACAACTATCAACTACATCACTTTAGAAACCTCTAAAATTATCAGTGTTTCTCTACTATATTATGCATGTATTATACACATAAACCTTTCTTTTGGATCTTTCTATCATCTATTAAAAGAAACCACATCAAAATCCGTTGCGTAGTTTTAAAGATCTAAGCATACATACATACCGACAGACGCTGGAAGTGACTTTGCATTATACTATGCAAAGATATAATTAAATATACCAAAAAAATCTTAAGTACTATTAAATTTTCTATTGCCAGCTCGTTATTCTAGTGGAGGATAGCATGTCACATACATCTTTAATAGCGAGATGGATTTTTAACGACTTCTTTGAACGTTTAGATCTAACACCTTCCGTGTTCTTAAATTATGTTTGACTTTGTATTATACTTTTATATATACAAATAAATCATTTAGAATGTCTGTTTGTAATATTTAAAATGATATTTTTTATTGTGTAATATTTATGACGTATGTATACGGTATATATACTAATATAACATTTCTCTTAGTTTTTATCTGTCCAGCTGTCTGTCTGTTTGTTCCTGATATTATATGGAATGGCTTGTTATATTTTGACTGGACTTTTAATCGTAAATAAATGAAGTGATAGAAAGTGACTTAGACAATTTTTTTTTATTTTGTAATTATAATTTTTAATATTTTGTTAAGTTCGACATATACGAGTCGCGGGTTCAGCTAGTATTCCAATAAAAATCTTAATGGTAGATTTTATATTTGACATATGATATAATTTTATATATGTCATTTAATTTTAGTCAGTTCAGTGGCCAATCGTAGCCCAGTGGCACAAGCGTGTGACTGTAAACGACTGGTTGTGGGTTCGATTCCAACTCGAGGATTGGAAATTATATTTCCATTTTCTTCGCTCTGGTGCCGAGGCAAAGCGCGGCGTTAAGTTCCGCCATTTAACACGCAAGCCTCTGAATTCGGCGGAAAGTGGGGAACGGAGTGTCTTAACACCAGGTTCCCTCTGCCTACCCTCCTGTGTGCGGGATACAGCGTGAAGCTTTCATTTAATTTTATTTCTTTTTGACTCAAACTAGTGTTTAGACTTAATTGATTTGTGTTAATTGTTGTTTTATTTTCGTCTTTAATATTTGATTACTATGGTCTTCCTAAGAAATAAATAAAACAATATATATGAACACAAATTCTAGTCGATAATTACAGTAAAAGTAATTTTTTAATATACTGATTTTAATGTGGCATATTCACGTATCAGTCGTCACTGACAAAGTATTATAATTACTAACCTATCAACATAACAATACTAAATCATCAAATAATGTTAGTTAACGACCCAGATACATAAAAAATCACCGTTAATAGTTCCACAAACTGTGTCTATTTCGACTGGCAGTGTACTGAAATCATAGCCGACGTAATAAGGAGTTATTTAGGCTCCTTTTGCGTTAGAATTATTACTTTTTTGTTAAATTCTATAGTAGTCTTATATTTGAAGTATGTGTCTCTTCATTTTATATTGTTTCAACTCGTCCAAGCTTAAAACTATTTTTTTAGCTTCCGCTGTATCCTGCACACAGCAGGGTAGGCAGAGGGAACCTAGTGTTAAGACACTCCGTCCCTCACTTTCCGCCGAATTTGGAGGCATTGCGTGTTAAGTGGCGGGGACTTAACGCCGCGCTTTGCCGCGACACCCGAGCGAAGAAAATGAAATATTAAATATTTCCACTCCTCGATTGGGAATCGAACCCACAACCAGTCGCTTTACAGTGGCACTTCGTGCCTGTGCGCCACGAGTAGCCCCTTAAAACTAATGTCTTACCATAATGTGTGGAGACTTAATAGATTCATTTGTAATTTTGTTTTATTTTTGTCTATGATTTCATCATTGTTTTTCATTCTAAGAAATAAATAAGAAAAATATATATTAACGCATTTTTTTAAATCGACAATCGGTTAATGTTACACATACAGCTTAGTGCATTTAGGCATATTGATAAAGAGCAGGTTTAAATCAAATTTTAACATAATCTGTGAAATTTACCTGTCATTTATAACTGACAGGTAAACTATTTGACAGTCAAAGTATTTTAATTACTAACCTATCAACATGACAAAGTAAATCATCAAATAATGTTACTTAACGACCCAGATCCATACAGAATCAACGTTAATAGTTCCACAAACTGTCTATTTCGACTGGCAGTGTACTGAAATCGCGTTCATAAATCAAAACTATCGGGCGCTGACATTGGTGTGATGTATCGAGTAAACAGCACTCGATTCGTATGTCATATGTATTAAGCATTTCTAGAACTCCTACGCATGTCTGTTGCATTGTCTGTTGTAGATGTAATATATTATTATTTTTTTTATCTTCACGCTGTATCCCGCATACAGCAGGGTAGGCTGAGGGAACCTAGTGTTAAGACACTCCGTTGCCCACTTTCCGCCGAATTCGGAGGCATTGCGTGTTAAGTGGCGAAACTTAACGTCACGCTTTACCTCGGCACCAGAGCGAAGAAAATGGAAATATTAAATATTTCCACTCCTCGAGTGGGAATCGAACCCACAACCAGTCGTTTACAGTCACTGGGCTGCTGGCCACTGGGCCACGACTGGACATGGCCTTATATATTATTGTATTTTTAGCAGGTTCATACTTTTTCGCTTATAGAGGGTTAGTCAGAGAGAAAATAGTGTTAAGACACTCCGCTATTCACTTCCCGTCTGAAATCGAGAGATGACGTGTTAACTAGCGGAATTGAACGCCTTTGAAATTCAATGAGCTTTACTTATCAACCACCGGAGTGAATAAATTAAAACTTTGGATCGAAATTGAACGCAAAACCATCCTGTTTATAGCCACGATGGCATCTGACTTGTATATTATTTTAATATATTATTTTAGCTTGTACACTGCTATCAATTATAAGTTTGTTCACATTAAATGCCCTGCAGTCTAGACTCAAGATGGTCACCAAGAAGTCTCATCCGTACCTTTCAAGTATCACAATTTCAGCTGTATAGAAAATGAGCAAAACTACAGCCTTTGAACACCATTTTGTAATATTACTTTTGTAATATTATTACAAGTATGCATTCTAAAACCTTCCTGTCTTGGATCGAGGGTTAGCCAAGTCGTTCCTTTGCTTGCCTTGTATAAATTTATATAGGTTAAATCATGTTATTATATATACATAGTTTGATTTAGGTGAAAATAAGTTTGTCTGTATCAAACGAAAAAAAATGTTTTTATAGCATGAACATGAATCATGACAAAGACATCAGGTCTTTGTTATGATAACAAACACTTTCATAATGAGCAAATAATTTTGAAAGTGCTTAATTTTTAATCTAATATATTTTATAATTACGAAACTATTAATTATATTATAACTATACGTTTTGTAAAAACGTGTTCTATATATAGACGCAGAAATGCAAACAAACAGTTATAGGTTAACTTAAGGACGAGTTAGTGTTGAATAAGGTCAAAAAATATACTCGTTAAATTTACTAACGGTAGAAAACAAATCTATTTTTATCTTATTATTTTCAACCTCTTAAACTATTTTCAATCAACACTTTAGTGAGCAGAAATCTCAATGTAGAAATGCAATTAAATTATTAATAATGACACTAATTCTTAAATAGCTTATAGTACCCGGCAATAAATAATGCACATCGATGCTTAGAATGAAACAGTCGGTTAGCTTCGACTTCGTAGAGCGTTGTCTCGGTCGCTTAAAATAATAACAATGAGAAACGTCACATATCAACTGAGTGACAAAGACAGCGCTCTACGAAACCGAAACTGACCGACTGTTTCATTCTAAGCATCGATGTGCATTATTTATTGCCGGGTACTATATATACGTATGGCTTTGTTCGAAATGTTGACTCAATCTATTAGTTACGTGTCGTTTCAGGATTCACTCACGAAGAAATAAAAATTTCTTAAGAACGTAAACGTTATCGATTGAATGTCTTTTTGAAATAATAAGATTGTGCTACGATTTAGGGGTTTTTAAATAAATAAAAGTTCACACTAACAGTTTTATAGTTCTACTAGCGGCCCGCTCGCGGCTTTGCCGTGTAACTACATACATAGGTGTTGCGGTGTATTGCAATACTAAGGGATAGATTTTCCAAAAATAAAGTAGCCTACATTTAACCTTGGATAATCAATTATATTTATGCCAAATTTCATTAAAATCGGTCAAGCGGTGTAGATTTTTCATACAAACTTTCATCCCCTATTTTAACCCTTCAGAGGTTATTTTTTGAAAAAATAAGTAGCCTATGTTAGACCCAGTTATTGTTAGTACTTTCATTTTAAATTTTATCCAAATCGGACCAGTAGATTAGCCGTGAAAGCATGACAGACAAAATATCTTTTAAATTTGTATTTTAAGAAGAAAAGTGAGACGGAATTTGCCTGCTTGCAGAAGCTATCAAGTGATTTTGTTCTTTACGACTAGAATAGGTAAAATTTTTGGTATTACTTTAAACTACGTAAATTACATTTCATAAAATACATATGGCGGATGATGAAATAATGTATAGTAACTATATTACCAATATTATAAGTAAAACTGGAAACATATTTGTTATTGTTTGCTTTTAAATAGTTATTATAATTTAAAATTTATATACACATTTGTGTAATATTGCTAAAATACAGTTACGATATCTAGGGACCGTCAATCAATATTTCTTATTTGAATTCCTTACTCTCAACAGACTATGAAAGCTTCTATACAACAATACAAAAGGCGAAAATTTCACAGGTAATTTCATATTATAGTGGAAAATTGCGTAAAACACGTAAATATAACAATAGGCGACGAGCAGTAGCAATTATTCAGCGTGCAATTGTTTATTTGCGTAAAGCAATATAAGATCGGTGCAAACAGTGCAGTGCAGCGCGGCGCGGCGTTACAACTGCGATCGTATTTACATTATAGAGTCTGATGTAAATCATGTTTATATAAATGCAATGTAATTTACGGTTTACGATGTATTCAAGTTTATCACTAAGGGAGTTTTTGTGGTTATGTTGAAAAGTATTGGGGAATAGGCGTATTTTGCGAGACAGATAGAAATAATGTAGATATTAGTATTCTTCCGTTCATTTGTGGCCAGTCGTGGCCCAGTGGCACAAGCGTGTGACTGTAAACGACTGGTTGTGGGTTCGATTGCCACTCGAAGAGTGGAAATATTTATTATTTCCATTTTCTTCGCTCTGGTGCCGAGGTAAAGCGCGGCGTTAAGTTCCGCCACTTAATACGCAATGCCTCCGAATTCGGCGGAAAGTGGGGAACGGAGTGTCTGAAAACTAGGTTCCCTCTGCCTACCCTGCTGTGTGCGGGATATAGCGTGAAGCTATTTTTTCGATTGCCACTCGAAGAGTGGAAATATTTATTATTTCCATTTTCTTCGCTCTGGTGCCGAGGTAAAGCGCACAATAGTTTAAATATAATTATTTCTTAACCCAGGACTGAGAAATGAATTCCCAACTATGACGCTTAGTACTAAATATGTCAGGTATCTGATGAGTATGCAACTCATCAGGCTTCTTCACTTTTCCTTATTTAAATAAAAAAAAAAACTTTTAAAACTTTTAACAAGAGGAGAATAACTTGTGGAACTCAAGCCAATAATAAATATTTTGGTTAGTGAAATTAGAAATTATAACTATTAATTTTTGCCTAGTCTTTATTAAATATCGATATGGCGTTTTTCTCTAAAATAACATATTTTGTTTAAATAAATATTTACTTATTTCAAATCACGTATTATTCGGCAGAAAATGGGAAATAGAGTGTCTTAACACTAGGTTTCCTCTGCCTACCCTGCTATGTGCGGGATACAGTGTGAAGATAAAAAAATAAGATTATGAAGCGAATAATATAAGTATTAAGAGGTATCCACAGGGACATATAATATACATTATATAATATACATTATTATCGCGTCTGTCTATATGCATAGATCTTTGAAACTACGCAACAGATTTTGATGCAGTTTCTATTAATAAATAGAATGATACAAAAGGAAGGTTTATACGTATTATTATACGTATAATACAGTAGAGAAACTCTGATAATTTTAGAGGTTTCTAATGTTATGTCGGCGCGGCGGCGCGTGCTTATAGTGAATTAGTTGTGTAGTTCACGCGGGCAAAGCCGCGAGTGGTACTAGTATAATATAAAACACAACAACTGTACTGCCACCAAAACCGTGGCACGATAAACAAACCCCCGACAAATCGCACAACAAATCCGATGATTTAAAGCAATTCTAAACATTCACAACATTTACACAATAAAGATATGATCGGATGTCGCGAAATTCCTAAATGCATTTGTCCCAATGGTGGATAGGTCCAGGTGCAGCCAGCGTGTTGCGTGTCTTGGCTTGCAATAGGTAACTATTTCTGCACTCCGAATGCCGCATGCCAAATCGTTTTACCAACCATTCAAATAAGAACCCTTATTTCATTATCCACTTAGTTAAACACAGATATTCCTCGATCCCTAGAGTTCTTGTTAAACTGGTGGCTCACCAGACTGTGTATTATGACGTTACAATAATTTATGTACACCCGTTTGCTATAATATCTGAAGTATTGATATTATCATAAATATGTTTGTAATATTATATGTGTGTTCGGAGTTATAAATGAATAGCTAACTGTTTACACGCTATTTGCAGGAGTGGGGCAAATTTAAGGTCGGTTTATTTCGTGATACGGTACTAAAATAGAGGGATTTAGTAAGGTGAATTGTTTTGGTGTGAAATTATAATTTTGAGGGTTTTGTGTTTGCTTTATCTTTATATTAATATATACATATAATAAAAAAATAACTGATTGTTGTTTGTATATGGAAGACGTATGACAAAAAATATTATTGTTGTAGGTATTCAATAATGTAGTAGAACATTTTGTTCTTACTTTTCTATTTGTCTATGTATTTGTACACGGTAATCTCTGAAATGGCTGAACAGATCTAAGTGCAGTTTTGACTATGTATTCTGGCAGACTTTCCATAACATTTAGTGTTTATTTTTTTGCAACCAGTTCATAGAATTAAAAGTTACAAAAAATTAAATTATATCGCGAATTGGTGGAAAAACGACCTTTTCGCCTCAGTAAATAACACGTTGTGTAATTTACTCAGGCGACGCCGCGAGCCACTTGTATGCAATATATGTTAACACCTCAAAATATAGTTATTGTAAGAAACACTAATCCACCTTTTGCTTTTAGTATTAAAATTCATATCCTCGAAGCTATATATTTTATAAAAATATACAAATACAACAAACTCTCGTTTTGTAATGCAGAAAAAAGAACAAATTTTTTTTTTGCTTATAAGGAGTTTTCACCCTATATTATTCTATTCAGTTACGTAACAACTAATTTTGTATTACCACCACAAAACTTAAATTTTTGACCAACAAAAATTATAATTAATAAACATAACAAGCGTACACGAAAAACACAAGGAATATTTAATAATAATAGCAATTTAATGCTTTTTCCCACATAGCAAGGTACTGTAAGGTAGAGAGAACCTAGTCACTAGACACTCCGATTTTCCACTTTCGAACCTTAATCGAGACATTGCACATTAAATGGCGGAACTCAACGCCGCGTAACACAGCTAAGGACTAACCCGAATGGGAACAGAATCAGACGCTTACCCTTTGCGCTACGACGCCGACGGCCTCGATGACTGAATTTAATAAATATAGTTCCGTCATAGCGCAATGAAACAGCGTCGGAGGGTAACCGTGATGGTTGGGAGTTCGATACCCACTCGAGGATATGCCTATATTTAAATATTGATTCCTCCGCCCTGGTACTTAAGACAAAGTGCAGCGTTCAGTTCCGCCACTCAACACGTAATATCTCAATTAAATTAAATAGCTTCACGCTATATCCCGCACACAGCAGGGTAGGCAGAGGGAACCTAGTGTTAAGACACTCCGTTCCCCACTTCTTCTCTTCTTCACTTCTAATATCTCAATTATGGGCGGAAAATGAAGGACGGAGTGTCTTGACACTATCTCCCCTCTAACCCTCTCGCTATGCGGAAAAAGCTTAAAGCAGCTTTTGCTAATATAAGTATCAATAAAAATAGGATAGCTCTGTGCTATATCTATTTTTGCTCGACTATTCTGGGTATTTATGTAGTTTATGTGTTTAGGTGTTCCACAGTCCAATCGATGAAAGAAGAAACGCACAACGGTTTTTAGCGTACCTACTGTTTTTACGACTGTTAAACAACTTACGTTATTTTAATTTGACAAAATATTGTTCTTTTTCTTAAGTATTTAGCGTTTTTTTTGTAAATAAATACTTTATTTTAGATAATTATTTTAAATGTTTTTTTTTGTTAGATAATAGCATGAATTACTTCATACATTTTTTTTTTTTAGCTTCACGCTATATCCCGCACACAGCAGGGTAGGCAGAGGGAACTTAGTATTAAGAACTTAAAGCCGCGCCTAACCTCGGCACCAGAGCGAAGAAAATGGAAATATTCAATATTTCCACTCCTCGAGTGGAAATCGAACCCAAAACCAGTCGTTTACAGTGACGTTTGTGCCACTAGGTCACGACTGGATAAAATATTATAATTATAGAAATTAACTACATTGCTTATAGCAGGATTTTATGCTGCTTTGCTTGTGGTATACGAGCTACTCGTATTTATAAGTATTTGGACTGTTATCATTTAGCTTCATAAGTAGAGTAATGAAATATTTACTATTAGCTTGTACAAAATTAATATTATTTTATTTCTTTTTTGTGTAAAACAATTTTAATATATAGGTATTTTATATAACTATTCTTGGTTTTACTAACCAAAAGTATTTGTTGCTTATTGGATACAGCGTACAGCGTTAACTTCCGCCTTTCCAATGTCGGAAAGTGGGGATCGGAGTGTATTGACACTTAATTCTTTCTGGCATTAATATATTATAATAATAATAAATTTACATCAATTTAGGGGCCAGTCGGGGCGCAGTGGCACAAAGTTTGCATGTAAAGCGACTGGTTGTGGGTTCGATTCCCACTCGAGGAAGGGAAATATTTTCCATTTTATTCGCTCTGGTGTTAAGGCAAAGCGCGGCGTTAAGTTCCGCCACTTAACACGCAATGCCTCCGAATTCGGCGGAAAGCGGGGAACAGAGTGTCTTAACACTAGGTTCCTTCTGCCTACCCTGCTGTGTGCAGGATAAAAAAAAATCCATACACACCAAAACTACACACTAAATTCCTATTATAAATTTAAAAAGCAGACTTAATTTAAACACGTCACGTGTTAAATAATCTAAACAATCGAAGAAGCTTACATCATCAATCTAAATTCTAAACGGGATTTCCCCGTATTCAAAATGTTTTAACTTTTATCTTTTTTTATAGTAGCTTTTTTTCCCATGCGTGTTTTTTCATAGTCATATGACAGCAACAGATGACCAGATGTTGTAAAATGTATGATGTGTTAAAAATATATAGCTTTAGCTTTTAGAAGCTTCTAAGTAGCTTTAAGGAGTTCTAGAAGCTTTTAGTTCAGACACTCCGTTCTTCATGTTTTCTGTTGGGCGACGGAACTTAACTGAGCTGTCCGAGCTCGAAAATATTATTATTTTGTACAGATGTATTTACAGATTTAATTAGGTAGCTCTCAGATTTCTTTTTAGTATATAAACAACTTTTTAAAATGCAATTAAATTTATATACATGTTTATATTAAAAAAAAACATATAATCTGCATTATCATACATTTTTTTTACATTCAAATAGAAGAAATTCAATATTTTTATATCGCGTAATACCATATTCTATAGCAATTGTGAACAATCTAAGTCTAAATTATTAACTCATTTTTTTAAACTAACCTAACCATTAATTTTTTGCCACGGTGGCGTTAATATGTTTCACTACTTTTAATCAAACAAAAATATTTTAACAATAATATCATGTCAGTAAAGAGAAATATACTGAAATACTCACATCATCGCCTTTCTCCAAGGCCCCCAGCGACGCAAGAGAAGCTCTGGAGCCGCCGTGCTTGCGTAGTGCCCGTTCCGCCTCTACACACTGAGACAGTGGCATACCAAACACGCTGCCCGTGGACTCTGGGAAATAATTATTTTATTATTTTAACATTTTTAAAAGTATCGTTCGTTGTTATGCAGATGAGAAATTCAAAAATATTTTTGAAAAATGTTTAAAAATTTTAATGCGAAGCCGATGCTATTAAATGTTTATACGTTTTCTATATTTTATGAAAAATCAAAATGGTATGTGTGTCTCCGTCTACTTCTTTCGCATCGTCCACTATCATCAACCTCTTCATACACACCCTGCTTTCTTAGGGGGTTTTCATGTGACCTTCCTCCAGTATCATATATACTGAATTCTTGAAGGTCGAGCGAGATTTCCCCAACCTCTTATACGTATAATTATGAGCTTCCTGCAACTTTGTTTACTTAATAATTTAATGACTTTTTACACTGAAAGACCCATCACGGTAAAATACCTTTGCTCAGGCGCCATTTTTTTATTTCATGAATTTGGTCTATTATGGTTCGTCATCAAGAGTTCCCCTTTTTGTAATCATACATTTCTGTTCAGACTTACAAGCTACATAATAAAAAATATACAAATTCTTTCTGTAGTTTCAAAAATGTGAGAAAACAAGTATGCTGTTTTTAGTGTTTTATTATACAGTGCAACCTCGATATAACCAATTGCAAGGGGACAAGTAAATATTCACTATAAGTAATTCATTAAATTGAGGTTTGTTATATTGAGGTAAGTTTGATCTAAAATTTGTCATAAACAGGTAAAAAAATATTTTTTTCACTCTGACTTGACGTACTTATCTTGTAATAACGAACAACATCTACTTTTAAATAACAACACGTTTTCATCAAATTACAACAGTGTAATTTTCTATTTAAAAACAAAAAAAATCTATGTGTTTAAGGGTCATATATTTGTGGAAACGTTATATAGAGGTTTTCACTTGGCAAAATTACATACGTATGAAGTATTTACCCTTTTTTGGTAGTTAAATGTCTGTTATAAATAGATTGTTAGTAAAAACATCGTAAAATAATGTAAAATTATTCTTATGGACAATTCAAGTGGATTACGAAAAAGTTGTTACATCGAGGAAGTCGTTACATCGAATTTCGTTATATTATCAGTTAAAAAATGTCAAACAAACAATTTTATCTATATATATATATATTTTTTTTTATAGCTTCACTCTGTATCCCGCACACAGCAGGGTAGGCAGAGGGAACCTAGTGTTAAGACACTCCGTTCCTCACTTTCCGCCGAATTCGGAGGCTTGTGTGTTAAGTGGTGGAACATAACGCAATATAATTTCCACTCCTCGAGTGGGCATCGAACCCACAACCAGTCGTTTACAGTCACACGCTTGTGCCACTAAAGTGAGTTATCTATACATTCTTAATATAAATACGATTATTTAAGATTCTTAAAATAAAATAATAGAATAAGTATGCGTTAAGGAAGCTATTAACTATCCTCAACGCCGAGTTTATAAATGATAGTACAAAGGCCGTGCTATTTGCGGTACTCAGCGAACAATAGGGAAATGTGCTCGTGTGGCTTACTTGGGAACGATTTGTATATAAAACAAAGTCTCTATGCGTTTAGATTTATATAGTGGATAAATTATTTAAATATAATGATATAAGTGGGGAACGGAGTGTCTTAACACTAGGTTCCCTCTGCTAACGATATTGTGTGCGGGATACAGCGTGAAGCTAAAAAAAATGTATATGAAATAATATTATTTCTTAAAATATCTTAATTTTCAACAAAAGAGATTTGTAGCTGAAATTTGCAAAAATCTGTCTACACAGATGCTAACAACAAAAATAAGTTGTAATAAAGCGTATAAGAATTTCGACACAGCAGATAGTAGAACGCATGGCTCAGTGGTCAGAGCGCATGAACGGTATTCAGGAGGCGCAGGTTCGAATCCCGCTGCGTTCAAATTTTTATACGTTTTCTAAATGTCTTTTTCAATTTTCCTAAGTGTGGAATAACACTTTAAAAATATTACAAAAATTCAAATAAAATCTTTCTTTCGAGTGCGAATCGAACCCACTACCATTCACGTATTCCCACTAAACCACGATGGCCTCAAGTATATACTACAATCAGTACATTATAATCACATAAGATTAAGACAAATACTCAGAAGCAGACCGCAAATACGCCACTAACCCAAAACACTTGACTCATTTGACATGCACGACCCAAATTTTTGGTGCGATAAGGAAAAAACTTAAATGTAACACTTTCATAATGTATTAAGGGGAATTGGCACGTATTCAACGTAAACAACCAACACGCAAAGTTATAAAGAAGTGAAATAATGTATACATACATACATTGTGAGTACAAGGTCTAGCCCGGTCTGTTAGACGTTTGACAAAACGCTGGAGCAAGATGAAACGTGAACTTTAGTTTTTGAGATATTTGAGTAAAATAGTGAGAATAACTTTAAATATAAGATTGTTCTTATAAATTAGATTAATTTTTGTTAAAATGTAATATAAAAATATAGAAAAACCCGTCGCTATGTTTGCATAGACCACAAAATCTCTGAATTTCTAAATTGTTATCCGTTTTCGTAAGAATATTGGGAAATCCTATCTTAAAGAAGCTTTAAAATAATATAAGATGGGATTTCTCACTGCCCCAAGGAATTACGTGCTGAATCTCAGCTTTCTACGCTGAGTAGTTATGCCTGTCCATCAGTCAGTAATGCAAGAGTATTATTATGCGCATATAGTGAAGTTAACAATAAAATAATTGTTAAAATTATTAGAAAAATGGTTTCATACTAAAAATGGATGTTAAGTTTCAGGATTTTGTTGCTTGATAGTAGCAAGAGAATATTTAACCCGAAACACTGTGGCAAATTTTGGGGGGAAAGTGAAACGAAGTGATTTGTCACTGTGCAAAATTAGTATTGAAATTAGAAGTAAAATTACAAGTATCATTTCTCAATAAACATACTTAATTTATAGGAACACGTGAAGTTTTCTCTCTCATTCGTATGAAAATTCATTCCAAGTCATAGAAAATCAACGCCGCCAATGTTCGTAAGCAAACAAAGTTACAAACTTTACCTTTTTATTATATTAGTATAGACTTACATTTTCCCATTCTGATATGACTAAGAGCCGCGTTGATTTCCTAGCCCTTAAAATAATCTTCAGAAATACTAAATCGATCATGAAAATTCTTTCACAATTAGAAAGCAAAACTATTCAGGAGTGCTATGGGCTATATTTTATTAAGATTGAACAGAAAGTTCAGAAAACCCCACAGGGGCTTAAATAGAGGACAAAAGTTGCATATTACACACCACGGACCATATGGTATATTTAAGACAAAAAATATAAATGAAATAACTTCTTGAAAAAGACATTTTTAGAAAATACAAAAAAATTGAACGCAGAGGATTCGAACCTGTCCTCCCACTGCCCTTTTTTAAAATTATCTTTTTCAATTACTTAAGTGTGTGGATAGTACTTTAAAAATTGTTAAATACATATATAACTTTTAAATCTCGTTAATTTGACAAGACTTTCTCAAATGTAATCGATTATCAGATTAAGAAGAGCAAGTATTCCCGCATAGCATGGTAGAGACAAATTCAAAACCACGGCATTCCTTCTGAGTAGCGTTTACTATTTGAAGTAAACACAACACTTTGCCTTACCAGAATTGGGCAATAAAAATAATTCAAATATAATCATTCCACCGAATGAGAATCGAACCGAAAACCAATCTCATTTACATACAGACTATCCCACTGCACCACAACGACCACAACATTAACAACAATCATAAAATCAATAGTAAACGTGAAACCAATACAAATATCAATATTTCATCAAACAAAATATATAGCCAATAGCGAAATGTGACCGACGCGTAGCCAGAACAATATACGGAGGTGATGACAGACAATCCTCAAGAATTAGCCAGCTATATATAGCCGAGTACGCCGGCGCCTACACTATTTTAAATTTCCACGCTTTCTGAATTCCCACGGCTTTAGTCAGTATTGATTTTACGATGGGATGGTCAACGACATCAACAGATGTGCTTGTGACTGTTGGCCTGTTACAGTTGGAATGGAGAAAAATCTAATAGTATGTGTGTACGTTAAGCGGAATTTTGAATGTTTGTCTCATTTTTTTTCGTATATATATTTTGGGTATGAGATGTATACGCATAAGATAACCAAGCATCGAACACATCAACACTTTTTTCTCTAAACTTCGCTAACGTCACCTTTATAGTGGCGAAGCTGTCTTGCCAGGACAGGAAAATGGCAATAATGTAAAATTAACGTTTTCTTAGTGGGAAACGAACCCACAATCTCTCGTGCTGATAGTCAGACGCTATTCCACTACTCCACGATGGCCCTTGAATAGTGTAGGGCTAATTTATGTATATACATGTTCGTTTTTAATTTTTTACTTCATACTATATCAGCAGAGTAGGTAGAAGGAATGTAATGTTACGATATTCCTGTCGTCATTTTCCGCCGAATTCTGGAATAACGGTACTTAACGACTCCTCCTCCTTCCACTCCTCGACTGGGAATCGAACCCACAACCTTAATCATGAATATTCACAAGAATGTTACATGTTTTTTCTATAATTTGTTTTGAATATGTTCCTATTTTTCGAATGGAGATTCTAACATCGTTTACTATGAGACATTATCCCACTATGCAACGATGGTTCAAGTTCAAATAGTTAAATCGACAAATCAAAAAACTCCTACTGGTAAAAAAATATCCAAATAATAACAAAATCTTTAAAAACCTCAAAAGCATCAAAGATTCACCTAAACAAAATGACTTATGGGTTAATTTGTAAATTTCCACCGTTTATTATTTGCGGGAGATAAAAAGAAAAGCATAAGTTACAATAACATAATCAATTCAAAAAACTACTACAGGTGATAAAAGTAACTTTTTCAACCTAATAATAATATTTTTTTTAGCTTCACGCTGTATCCCGCACATAGCAGGGTAGGCAGAGGGAACCTAGCGTTAAGACACTCCGTTCCAACTGCTCCCTGCACTCCTAAATTCGGAGGCATTGCGTTGCGAGGCAGTGCTGAGTTCCCATGCACTCCCAAATTCGGAGGCATTGCGTGTTAAGTGGCGAAACATAACGCCACGCTTTATCTCGACACCAGAACGAAGGAAATGGAAATACTAAATATTTCCACTCCTCGAGTAGCTATCGAACCCACAAGCAGTCGTTTACAGTCACACGTTCGTGCCACTGCGCCCCTACTGGCCCTATAATAATAAATTCTTCAAAAAAACCCCCAAAACCATCACAGATTCACCTTAACAAATGACTTGCAAAATCCCACCTGTCACGGTTAGTGGGAGATATAAAGAATAGTATAAGTTACGATACCCGTACACGTACAGGCATATTGTAAATCAGTTTGATATATTCATTAGCCGCACTGTCTACTGTACGTTTTATTGGCTACCAAACGTATAGTTTTATGTTTCTGGTATGCAAACGGACAGGGATTGATATTCTGGTTATTGTAACTGTTTTATTGTGTATTTTTTTGTACTTTGCTTGTTCGTGTTAGGTATTCGCCCAGGTCGCGGACGATTGGGGCAGTGCCCGAGACCTGGGCTAGGGGCGGGAGAGGAGCACCATCAGTTTTAAGTGGGTAAATGGAAGCGTACCATCTTGTCAATCTGGAGTCCCAGATAAACGAGTCCCGGGTTCCCACCCCGGGCGGGTATCCTCACGAAAAAAAACAAAAAGAAAAGGTATTAGGATTGTAGGTTAATGGTTTATTGAAGAATAGTGTCTTGGCACTAGCTTCGTTAAGATTACCGTTTCAGCTATTGTTGGCAGGGACGAATCCAGCCTCGACAACCTTAAAGGCTGACACGAGCGGGCTGGAGTGTGAATGTTATTTACTAATTTCACAGAGATAACTGCTACTGAAAAACTAGCTCGAGTTTTTTTTATTAAGGTGATGCGATAGTAATGACATTCTTTGTAATTAAAAGAACTTATGCGAAGACCGAATAATTTCACGTCATAAGGCGATTAGTGGGAATACCCATCTTGGTCCCAACGATGTATCCGCGCCTGTTGCTTTTCTAAGGACATAATTCGTATCTTTTGCTAAGTAATAAATTAAATCCACTTCAAATTTTATTATTTTCTATAGATTTATACATATCCTGTATAAGTAAGCTAAGTACACTTACTTAGCTGTTTACTTAATTAATTGTATAAATTTTATTTAATATTAGAAGATTTTATGATACTGTATTAAAATAGTTGTTTTTATTTTAAAAGGAAAATTTTATATGTTACTTGAAATGCGTTTTGAAATTGTAATCCCAACTTTGAATAATTCCAAAATTACAATATAAAGAACCCTTATACCGCTCTACTGTAAAGTTGTGTTTTCGCACTTATACAATATTTCGTGGTCGACTAGTCAATACTCAACAAATATTCGTCCAATATCAACTTACAACCGTAGTATTTTTTTTATTGAAGAAAGGGGCAAATGAGCGTAAGGACTACCTGATGGTAAATATGGTGGTAAGTACTTTTTGCCCATGGACATCCACAACATTAGAAAGGTTGTGGATGCGTTGCCGACCTTAAGGTGGGTGAAGGAAAGGAAGGAAGGAAGGAATAAGAAGTAGGAAGAAAGAAAGAAGAAGTGTAGGGAAGGGAAGGGTAGGGAACGATAGGGATGGGATGGTGGGAATAGGGAAAGAGAGCTGGCTTACATGCCATCGAACCAGAAAACATCACCAGATGTTTGGCGGTACGTCTTTGACACGATAGTGGGTGCGAGCCAGTCGGAGAACCAATCTCCTACCACCAAGCTTCTGGGCTACCCACCTTTTACGGAACGCTGCCCAGCGACGGAGGGGAATTGTATTCTAACCCGTCCCCCCATGGGTAATTTGTTCCAAATCTAACGAAACTAAGCCACGTAGAAATATAATAAATAAACATATCACTTTAAGTACACGTGTCTCACACAAGACATACGGCATTGAACCCGACACTACGATATTGGCATTGTTACTCATCTATTGGACTCATTGGGCTATTGATACTGTTTGACATAATGCCAGAAGCTCAGAAATGTTTATGTGTTATGAAATTATTATATTATATTATACAAGTATTTTAGCGCTGCTTTATTTTTGTTACTTATGTATAGCAAAAATCATATACTATCATTTTTATAATTCTATTAAGGAATTTCGTAGAATGATTATATTATACTATTTTTATATCTAACATATACCTATATAGGGATATACCTCTTATAAAGGATATTATTTTTACTAGTAGATATATTAATTATTTTTTTTCATATTGTAACTTATCAATAGAGGAAATAAAGAAAGCTTTTTTTTTATTATTATTATATTAGTTCGTACAGTGAAGAATAATCGTAGAACGAGCTACGTAGTCACTACGATGTCTACGAAACCTTCTAATGGTTCTAATCAATTACTAAAACTTTTTTTTTGTCAATTTAAAATTTTAATACGTTTAAAGGTTATCGCCGCTGTTCTTTTCATAATCGTAGTTATATATTTACTATTAAATGTATAAAGTTCATTTATTTGTAGAAAATGGTAAGTTATATCTTCAGTGTCAGTCGTATTTCATGTTTTATCCCTTCCTCAAATCAAGACATTCCATCCTTCACTTTCCGCCCGAAATCGAGTAATAGCGTATTAAGTGGCGGAACTAAACGTCGCGCTTTTTCTTTGTTACCAAAACGAATAAATAAAAATTAAATTAACAATTATTCCTCTGAGTGGTAATCGAACCCCCAACCATCGCGTTTACAGTCAGACGCTGCCCTACTACTCCATAATGGCATCTTTAAAGTATAATATTTTGTTAAAATAAAATACATTACCTTTTTCCTTATCGCCGTCCTTTGCACGGCTCTGGTCAAAGAAACCAGTGGTGAGCGCCTTCCTCTTAAGCAAGTACGCCCGCCTCTTAGGCTTCGTAGTGACTGCCGCAGCATTATCTGTGTAAGAGAAATATAATGTTAACTCTTCAAGTAAAATATTATAGAAGAAAACCTAGTGTCATGACACTCTATTATTCATTTTCAAAATGTTTCCAACATTGATTGATGAGTGATGCAACTTAAGGGCGTTAAGTCTTAGATATCAGGGAGGAGAAATGAAAATAATTTAAAATTCCCCCGAGAAGGTATCAAACCCCCAACCATCATGTTTAAAATCTGTTTCTTCCCGCTTCTCCATGATGACCTCAAATTGCAAAGCTGTAGTATTACGCTTTAAATAACTTTCTTGCTATCCTGGTGCAAGGAAAGCGGGTCTGGATACGTGTGCAAATTTTAAAGGGAATCAGACGGTAAAAAGTTAGTCAATGAGAGATGGATCAAAGTCAAATAAATTTATTCAAAATAAGCAGCTCTATGCTTTAGTTTTTTAACGGTCGATAAGAATCTAAAAAAACGTGTTGAAAAGTTTTTTTTTTTTATAATAATAACTAATATTCTTGGATTTTTAAGGCCGAGTTTTGAATATTTCGTTTATTGCTAACAGTGCATTTGGATATATTGCTGATGTCTTAAAACTCTCTCCCTCTCTCTCTCTCTAGCTTCACGCTTTATCCCGCACACAGCAGGGTAGGCAGAGGGAACCTAGTTCTTCACTTTCCGCCGAATTTGAAGGCATTACGTGTTAAGTGGCGGAACTTAACGCCGCGCTTTGCCAGAGCGGTACCAGAGCGAAGAAAATAGAAATATTAAATATTTCCACTCCTCGAGTGGGAATCGAACGCAAAACCAGTCGTTTGAAGTCATACGTCTGTGCCACTGCGCCACGACTGGCTACTATGATTTCTTAAATAACATTATAAATAAATAACATTTAAATTTTAAATTAAAAAAGGAGTTTAAAAACTTTGCATGTTAATTAGACACAGTTCAACATGACACCTATTATTATATGACCCTTAAAACTACTTCAAACTTGTCTTATTTACATATTTTATACAATAAAATATTGAATTGCATATCAATGTAAAAACCCAGTAATAAGATCTTGTAATTTATATCAAGGAAAATTTAGTTTAACTAACATTATTGGTAATATGACGAGTTACCTATACTGCTTACAAATTACGTGTCTTTAATAACTTATATTAATAATTCATTACTTAAACGTAATCATTGTTTATTATATTAATAACCTATACGTAATTCGTTCTTTTTTCTGCCTGATAACATAGGCAGAGAGAAATTAGTGTCAAGGCTCTCTGTTCTCTACTTTCCGTACAAAGTCAAAGTTAAAGTCAAATAATTTTATTCAAAGTAAGAAGTAAAGCTTGTAGCTTCATTTTTTGAACGTCAAACAATTTACTACCGGTTCACTAAAGTTAATGCCTCAGACCTGAGAAGAACCGGCGCAAGAAATTCAACGGGACGATATTTTTAATTTATATATTGACAATGATACCATTGGAATAGCCTGGAGCGATCATTTCATTCCCCAGGCGTGTTATTGTTCAAAAATTCATTAACTAGGTAATAACCCTTAACACACAAACGTCTCTTCACAATTTTTTTGAATTGTGGTGTGGAACATTCTTAGACGTTTGTACAGCTGACGTTATACAAATCTGAGCCATTGCGTGTTGATATACAGTCAGATGCAGTCCCACTATGCCACAATGGCCTCAAAGTGAGTTAACAAAAGTCTGTTATATCATTTCTTAATTTTTTCTGCAATTGTCGTATACATTCCAAGAAGCTAATTTACATCTTAAATGACTGGGGCCAGTCGTGGTGCAGTGGCACAAAATGTGACTGTAAACGTCGTGGTAAAAACTGATCGTGGGTTCGATTCCCACTCTAAGAGTGGAAATATTTAATATTTCCATTTCTTTCGCTCTGGTATCCGAGGCTAAGCGCGACGTTAAGTTCCGCCACTTAACACGCAATGCCTCCGAATTCGGTGAAAAGTGGGGAACGGAGTGTCTTAACACTAGGTTCACTCTGCCTACCATGCGTGCAGGATACAGCATGAATCTAAAAAAAAAAGAAAAAAATCACTGATTTATATACCTAAGTTCTATATACAAGAATTTTTCATGTCTAAATCCAATATGTTTGTTTTCATATTAATTAAAGAGATCAAAATTCCACATATCTCGTGCAAAGTGCAAAAAGTCGCCAAGATTTTATCAAAACAAGTATCAGGTTGCAACACTTGGGTCGCGCTCACCTTTCATGTTGTTTACTGGTGGAAAGTTTACTATATTTTTTGCTATCAAATTTCTTTAAGCAGTAATATTTACATGCCTACGTTTGTATTTTTCCTGTATTTTCAAAAGTATATACATTCTTCTATATTTTCAAAAGTATATACATATCTCGTTGTTACAGACTGCGAGGTACTCGTAGGTGATCGAACAGGTTTGCTAAGGACCGAAAACAGAGATTTATAATACTATTCTTGACAAGAACTTTCGTTAAAAAGATAGGAACGAAGTAAGGTATTTCCAGATTTCACCGATAACTTATCTACTTATCTACTTACTATGTATTATAAATACGAATGTTTGTGTGTTTGTCTGTCACGCTTTCACAGCTAATCTACTGGTCCGATTTGGATGAAATTTAGAATGAAAGTAGTAATGAATGACTGGGTCTAACATAGGCTACTTAATTTTTCAAAAATCAACTTCTAAAGGGTTGAAATAGGGGATGAAAGTTTATATGAAAAATTGACCGATTGTAACAATTTTTGGCATATATGTAGTTGATAATCCAAGGTTAAACATAGGTTACTTTATTTTTCAAAAATTCACCACCGAGGGTTGCAAATTACCGAAACAGCTACGTAGATCACGCGGCGAAGCTGCGAGCGGGCCGCTAGTTTGAAGATAAATCAAAGATCAACTTGTTAGGTTGAGGGGAAGGTAAGAAAACTTTATGCTAAACTGAATGAAACTATGTAAAGAAGTAAAAGATTTAGGTGTTACTAGGAAGAACCATGTCAAGGGTCGCTATGACGCCAGTCATGGCGAAGTGGCATGAACGTATGACTGTAAACGACTGGTTGTGGGTTCGATTCCCACTCGAGGAGTGGAAATATTTAATATTTCCATTTCCTTCGCTCTTATCCGAGGCTAAGCGCGGCGTTTAGTTCCGCCACTTAACACGCAACACCTCCGAATTCGGCGGAAAGTGGGGAACGGAGTGTCTTAAACTAGGTTCCCTCGGATACAGCGTGAAGCTAAAAATAGAAAAAAAAGAAAAGCAAAACCATACGTCACTTTATCTTCTTCTGCTCACAATTCTGACTCACATAACTATCAATTTCCTAGACTAATTTCCACAAAACACTTATATAAAGACTTGTCAAACATATTAAACTCTAATACAACATTAAATAATACAACCACGATTATATAATTGTCAGAAAAGACATATTTATAGTACAATTCAGACATATCTATGGCCACGTGTCATATATCCAATAAATAACATAACCCTGTTAAAATCTTATCTCA
The DNA here is from genome assembly GCA_019049465.1 of Dryas iulia moderata. Lineage (NCBI taxonomy): Eukaryota > Metazoa > Arthropoda > Insecta > Lepidoptera > Nymphalidae > Dryas > Dryas iulia. The sequence goes on from CM032440.1 coordinate 4,394,135, forward strand.
CACGAACAATTACAATATTCTCGAGTATTATACAAGAAATCTAATTTTTATTTCGAACGACCAACAAAAAAACGATCTATTTGTGAAAGAATTTAGATTGAAAATTCACGCCGTGAACGCAGCGAGCGTTGGTGTCAACAATGATTGTCACCTGGGCTAGATATTTTAAATGCTTAATAATGTGAAACACTTTGGTTATATGAACACAGTGGATATATAATTTTGAATATGCTTAGAAACTGGACAAAAATATGGTAATTATTGTATAAAAAGTATTATTCATTTATTGTGGTCAGTCGTGGCCCAGTGGCACAAGCGTATGACTGTAAACGACTGGTTGTGGGTGCGATTCCCACTCGAGGAGTGAAGAATTATATTTCCATTTTCTTCGCTCTGGTGTCGAGGTAAAGCGCGGCGTTAAGTTCCGCCATTTAACACGCAAGCCTCCGAATTCGGCGGAAAGTGGGGAACGGAGTGTCTTAACACTAGGTTCCCTCTGCCTACCCTGCTGTGTGCGGGATACAGCGTGAAGCTAAAAAAAAAGTATTATTTATTACAAAGTTTTTTACTATTATATATCCAGAATTAGATATGACTCAAGTATATTTTAATAAAATGCTGTTAGCAACTGTTCATAAAACTTAAAAAAGGAGGACCTTCGGAAACACTGATTAAAAGGATTGTCAATCTTGATTACTGTTAATCGCTTTTGCCAAAAGATTCACGTCAGAGAATAATTTTTATAAAAAGAACACCTAGCTAGTATCTTAAGAATATACACAATGAATATATACATTTTTAGCTTGTAGTTGTAGAAGGGTAGCCAGAGAGTTAGTCCTTTCTTTAGTCTAAGTCCTAGAACACTCCGTTCTCCGTTTCCCACCCGAATTTTAATCAATGTTTACAGTGGCTGAAAACAACTTTGTGCCTCTCAGAGTACAAAATTGAAGACTTTAAATGAAAACATTTTTATCTATGTATAATCAAGGCGTTCTAGAGATAACTTACGTTGAGAACTATATTTACTATTATTTAGTAATACTTAATAATTAAAAAAAATTAAAATTAAATAGCTTCACGCTATATCCCGCACACAGCAGGGTAGGCAGAGGGAACCTAGTGTTAAGACACTCCGTTCCCCACTTTCCGCCGAATTCGTAGGCTTGCGTGTTAAGTGGCGGAACTTAACGCCGCGCTTTACCTCGACACCAGAGCGAAGAAAATGGAAATATAATTTCCACTCCTCGAGTGGGAATCGAACCCACAACCAGTCGTTTACAGTCACACGCTTGTGCCACTGGGCCACGACTGGCCACTACTGGCAATACTTAATAATATATTATAATATTACTATTTATGGTGTATTAATGGAGCCAAAAACCGTGTCTTGCTGAATTCCACGCAAGGAGAGTTTTAAAATTTTACACATATATCGTTTATCGATATGATTGTCACCATCGCAGTTAATTTAATTTGCCTTACATCTTTTCTTAGTGTGAAAGTAGCAAAATATATTTTTTTAGCTTCACGCTGTATCCCGCACACCGCAGAATAGGCAGAGGGAACCTAGTGTAAGACACTCCGTTCCCCACAGTCGCTTTACAGTCACACTTTGCGCTTCTGCACCACGACTGGCCTCAAAAAACATATGAATTAATAAATTATAAAGTATTTAATTACCATTACATTATAATAAATCCTTAGTCATGCAATAAATATCGTTTTTTCGTTACAATTAGACAAATTTAGTCACACATATGTGTGATTTCATAATCTAGACTTAAAATATAGGATACTCAATATACCAAAATAGTAAATGACAAAAACAGAGTTCCCGAGCAAGAGCTAGTAGGTAATATAAAATAATTTTATCACCACGTAAACAAAGCCGGGCGGGAATCGTTGCGTCCGCAAAGATTTACAGTGACAGGGCTAAGAGCATTGTGACACGAAATAATAAGAACGTTGAAATAGAATGGAAATGAATAGAATATAGCTGAGGTTTAATTTAGAGTGATTTGTTGTTTTCTATATGACTTTTAAAACAAGGAGGGTAGTGAAAGAGGGTCTAGTGTCAAGACACTCCGTTCTCCAAGATTAAGGAAGTTGAGTGGTGGAACTTAACGCCAAAATTGGATGCTTTGTTTTAAATATCAGTGGAGAGAAATAAAAAAAAACAGTGGGGACAACAAAAGGAACTAATTGTTGTCGTACAGATAATCGAATATATGAAGAAAAACGAGTTTTGTGCATATGTAGTAGGTTATAATGTTATATGTTTATTAAAAACAACAAATATCAACGATATGTAACAAATACATGTCAAAGATATATATTTGCAGCTAGGCTCCGATCTTTCAAGTTTTCTAAATGCGGTCATCCATACTTATATTATAAATGCGAAAGTCTGTGTGTTTGTCTGTCACGCTTTCACGGCTATAATCTACCGGTCCGATTTGGATGAAATTTAGAATGAAAGTAAGATAAGTCGAAAAAATCAATGGGTCAAACATAGGCTACTTATTTTTAAAAAATCCACCTCTAAAGGGTTGAACTTGGGGATGAAGTTTATATGAAAAATCTACAACGCTTGGCCGATTAAAATGTATTTTGGCATAAATATAGTTGATAATCCAAATCCAAACATAGGCTATACTTTATTTTTCGAAAATCCACCACCGAGGGTTGCAATATAACTCAACATTCATGTAGTTCACGCGGCAAAGCTGCGAACGGGCCGCTAGTGCTTGCATAAATTTGACTTGTAAGTATTTAATATAAAAAGTCACTAGTACGCATAATCGCGAATCCGTTTAATTGAGGGCGGGATAATCGAATTTTTATTGTTTTTTTTTTTTTTAGCTTCACGCTGTATCCTGCACACAGCAGGGTAGGCAGAGGGAACCTAGTGTCAAGACACTCCGTTCCCTACTTTCCGGCGAATTCGGAGGCTTGCGAATTCGGAGGCGGAACTTAACGCCGCGCTTTACCTCGACACCAGAGCGAAGAAAATGAAAATATAATTTCCTCTCCTCGAGTGGGAATCGAACCCACGACCAGTCGTTTACAGTCACACGCTTGTGCCACTGGGCCACGACTGGCCACAATTTTTATTGTAATGTAAATATAATCATTCCACCGTGGAGAATCGAACCCGCAATCAATCACGTTTACAGTCAGAAGCTGTCCCACTGCGCCAAGACGGCCTCAAATTTATAAAGTGTAAAAATAGATTTTTCTAACAGATTCAAGTGCCCACATTGTTTCGACGAGTTATTGTGGGATCAACTTAGTAAGAACGATAATTCTCATGTTATTATTGAATTTAGTATGTAATATTTGATTTATTGTTATAGAAGATTACAAAAATTTATGATATGGTAAGGAGATATAGCTGGTTGTGTGCTCTTGTATTTAATACTATTTGAACCCCCACGATTATTTACAATGGATTTCTCCTACGAGTTGAAGAAAATGTTTATAGTTTTGGAGAATTATGAACTATTTGAAATACTAGCGGCCCGCTCTCGGCTATTCGTTACAGTCGATCAAGCGGTTTACATTTTTCATATAAACTTTCATCCCCTATTTCAACCTTTTACAGGTTGATTTTTGAAAAACAAAATAGAATATGTTAGACCCAGTCATTCTTACTACTTTTATTTTAAACGTCATCCAAATCGGACCAGCAGATTAGTCGTGAAATCGTGACAGATAAACACACAGACATTCGCATTTATAATATAAGTATGGATAATGGTAATCATTACGAGTAGAACAGTAATTACGGTATCTAGTACGTTGCACTATAATTTCCAGGTTTTTTTTTATATAAAATTATTTTAATATTTTTTGAACTACTATCCCATATAGCAGAATAATATCTAACTTTTTTAAAATACATTTCAATTTCGATCCGATCCGCATATATATTGAGCTTCAATATTAGATAATAGTTAAACAGTAAAAAACAGTTGTGGCCAGTCGTGGCCCAGTGGCACAAGAGTGTGACTGTAAACGACTGGTTGTGGGTTCGATTCCCACTCGAGGAGTGGAAATTATATTTCCATTTTCTTCGCTCTGGTTTAGAGGTAAAGCGCGGCGTTAAGTTCCGCCACTTAAAACGCAAGCCTCCGAATTCGGCGGAAAGTGGGGAACGGAGTGTCTTAACACTAGGTTCCCTCTGCCTACCCTGCTGTGTGCGGGATATAGCGTGAAGCTATTTAATTTTTAATTTTAATTTTAATTTAGTTAAACAGTAACTCTCATCTTTACACAAAAATTACGTGTTGCCAGTATAGCGTCTCACGCGTACAATCTGAAGCCTAAGGTACAGTTATTACTCATGCGCAATTACTCACAAATAAACAGAAAGTAGAGAACAGTAGAATTTGAATATCTCATATTTACAATTTGTTTTGAAATACTAAAATAAGTAACATTAATTAATTTACAAAACCATGCTCCGGACGTAACACCCACTTGGGGCGTTATGAAGCTCCGTATGATTTATATTAATTAACGTATTTTTATATTCTAGCTTCTCTTGAGTTGGTTGTACAAGAAATAGTGATAAGTCACTCTGTTTACAACTTTCCGCCCATTTAGAAAAAATGCTGTAAGTCAGGCGTGAGCAAGCTTTTTTTGCACTGAACGGCGGAGATATCAAAATTTTGTAACTTTTTTTGGTGGTCAAAATCATGTTTTTTAATAATAATTTAATATTTGTAGAAGCTTCACGCTGGATCCCGCACACAGCAGGCAGAGGGAACCTAGTATTAAGATACTCCGTTCCGTTCCTCCGAATTCGGAGGCAATGCGTGTTAAGTGGCGGTCCTCGAGTGGGAATTGAACCCACAACCAGTCGTATACATTCACACGCTTGTGCCACTGGGCCATGACTGGCCACAATTTGTAGAAGAATGTCTGTAATATAAATAAAACACACCGCTTGACCGATTGTAACGAATTTTGGCATATATATAGTTGATAATCCAAGGATACAGCTACGGGGAACACGGGGCCAAGCTGCGAGCGGACTGCTAGTCAAATTATAAATCGTTTTATTTCGAAGAATATTTTTATTTTTTAGCTTTACGCTTTTATCGTATAGCAGGGTAGTCAGAATAAAACCTTGTGTCAAAACAACTTCGTTTTTTACTAAGATAATGTTATACGGCACGTTAATTTAGTTTCAAAATTAACTAATAATACTATTTTATAATAACAAAAAAAATATATTGTACAAAATTAAGTTTCAAATAACCCACAGATAATAAAAATTCATAAACAATAAATCAAAATCACCATTAAAAAAAAACAAGCCTCCATAATCCAAAACACACATAATAAAACCTACCTTAGCAAAAAAAACACTTGTTGACAAACGTATAAAAACTTGAAATGCTGTCATCTTATAATGATTTAATTTAATTTACACTTCCCCTGGACACCTAACAGCTGAATCGAGGCAAGGCAATCTAGACCGATAGCGGCGCTGGTGGGCGAAGGTAATCAGTCTTTATAAAAATATCAGCCGCAAAACATTATATGAATCACATTTGATGGTACGAGATGCTTTTATACTCGTATACTGACTACCTACATCAGTTTTATAATATATTATACTTTTATAATTTACGTTGCGTATAGAATGGTGATTCAACTTGTTCTATTTGATTTAACTTTGATGAATCATTTGATTTAGTTGATTAAATGATAATAGAAATGTCTTATCTTGTATGTATACATTTTTTTTCTTTTTTTTTTTTAGCTTCACGCTGTATTCCGCATACAGCAGGGTAGACAGAGGGAACGTAGTGTTAAGATTATTATTATTTATATACTTATATTATAAATGAGAATGTCTGTGTGTTTGTCTGTCATGCTTTCACGGTTAATCTACTGGTCCGATTTGGATGAAATATAAAATGAAAGTAGTAACAATAACTGGGTCTAACATAGGCTACTTATTTTTTTTAAATCTATCTCTGAAGGGTTGAAATAAGGGATGAAAGTTTGTATGAAAAATCTATACCGCTTGACTGATTGTAATGAAATTTGCCATAAGAATAGTTGATTATCCAAGGTTAAATGTAGGCTTCTTTATTTTTTAAAAATCCATCACCTAGGGTTGCAATACACCACAACAGCTATGTATATAGTTACGCGGCAAAGCCGCGAGCGGGCCGCTAGTTATTTATATATTAATTGAGTGTTCCGAAATTTTAATTGTTTTTTCAGCTTCACGCTGTATCCCGCACACAGAGGCAAGCTAGCGTTGAGACACTCCGTACCTCGGCACCAGAGCGAAGAAAATGGAAATATTAAATATTTCCACTCCTCGAGTGGGAATTGAACCCACAACCAGTCGTTTACAGTCACACGCTTGTGCCACTGCGCCACGACTGGCCCCAATGTATACATTTTCATACTTTTTCTCGTTTAGCTGGGTAGTTAGAGAACCTAGTGTTAAGATATTCAGACTGCCATTTTGCACCCGAAACAAATATTTTGTGTGAAGGTGTTGGAACTTAACGCCGCGCTTTGCCTTAGGTACCAGAGCTTATAATCTAGTTCCACGTCAGAAGCACTAGTTTTTCGGCAAAGCATTATTTTTGTAAGGTCCAATGATATTTGACTTTTGCTATACATATACTCTTCAATTAAGTCTCTTAAATTTAATCGAAATATTGGTTTCAAATACAAAAAGACACGAATTCCAGTTTAATTATTTTACACTTATCAACTTAATATTCTTAGAGATTTTAAATCTAGATATAACCAAAAGATATTTTGATATTTCTATCTAAAGTTCCAGGCAACACCAGGCATCGCCAACCCAAATTTCGTACAAGCAAGTGTCGCAAGCGCTTTTAAGATAACGACGCGACGGTATGCGCTATATTTAGAATAAACGCGAATTACAGCGCGAATTCCGATACAACGAAAGACGATCTACACAATACATTAAAATTATTTAAGAGTAAATATAATTATATTTGAGAATAAGTACGTTCCTTGAGTTTTATTTTGAAAAGAATATTTTTAAAACTAGCTGTGCTTGCGACTACGTTCGTGCGGAAAATTAAAATAGCTTGAATTACATCCTATTACATCAGTTATCGGCCAATGAAAGTCCCACGAAAATCTGTAGAGCCGTTCCAGAGATTAGCCGGAACAGACAGACAGACAGACATAAAGTACTCAAAAATATTATTTGAGTATTTGTACCGTGTTTGTATGTCAAATATGCATTTAGTAAAAAGCGGTTTCTTTAATATAACAAACAAACAGACACTCCAATTTTATTTATTTGTATTAGACTACATTATAATCTTTGGGTAGCAGAAATTTGTAAAAATCTCTCTACAGAGATGCTAACAACAAAAATAAGTTGTAATAAAGCGTATAAGAATTTCGACGCAGCGTGTAGTAGAACGCATGGCTCAGTGGTGAGAGCGTCTGAACGGTATTCAGGAGGCGCGGGTTCTAATCCCGCAGCATTCAAATTTTTATACGTTTTCTAAATGCCTTTTTTCAATTTTCCTAAGTGTGGAATAACACTTTAAAAATGTTTAAAAGTACATTATATCTCTTTATTGTGGCTCAGCAACCTCTGATTGCAAGCACAAGGTTTTGAATGAACTTTTTATTCAGAAGAATATTTAATTTATTTTTATTTCTTCACTAAGGAAAGAAAAAGCGCGGCGTTGAGTTACGCCACTTAACACGCAATGACTCCGAAATCGGCGGAAAGTGGGGAACGGAGTGTCTTAACACTAGGTTCCCTATGCCTACCCTGCTGTTTGCGGGATACAGCGTGAAGCTAATAAATAAATAATAAAAAAAAACAATACAATATATTTAACACATCACATCCCTAGAGATACCTAAATTTATATTGCGATTTACCACGAATTCAATTCCTTAAATTAAGTTACTTTTACCCTAAAGGTGAAATTTAATATAATTATGATAAAAAATGCTTATTATGTAAGACCTTCATCATTTTCTATGTTATGTTTGACCTGATCTCTTGATCTGGGAGCTATGTTGATCCCGTTTTATGAGAAATGTGAATAATGTTCGAGGCATTTTTACGACTTTCTAACATTAGTTTTGTTGTGTTTTATAAATAATACTATCAAAGTAGGTAAATTTATATGATAATAATTTTTAAAATTTTAAGCCATTTTTCCAGTAAAACCGGGAACAGAATCAAAATTTTTAAAGTGAAAAATAAAATAATAATTACGATTGGGAGCAGTCGAGGCGCAGTGGCACAAACGTGCGATTACCACTCGAGGAGTGGAAATATTGAATATTTCCATTTTCGTTGCTTTGGTATCCGGACAAAGCGCGGCGTTAAGTTCCGCCACTTAACACGCAATGCCTCCAAATTTGGCGGAAAGTGGGGAATGGAGTGTCTTAACACAAGTATATAGAAGATATATATTTAAAGGGTGCAAGTTTATATCTCTGATCATGTTATTATGTTTTTAAATTTAATTATATTAGCAAAAATAAGAGTACGAAAAACTTTTGGACAAATAAATCAATAATAGACTTAATCGTTGAGGTCCGCCACTTAACGCGCAATGTGTTGAACTCGAGTAAGAGCAAAACGGAGTGTCCTGACACTAGACTGACAATTCTACTACGACGAAAAAAAGTGAATCTATATATAAATAATAGATTTCTACTAAAATACACAAAAAAGATGAATTTATAACAAAAAAGCACCCAAAATCAAAACAAATATCACAAAAATACCAATTATCATCACAACATTTGGTATCTCTAGAGCTCACGTACACACATTGCTACAATTCTACGTAGAACAGAAATGATTGACATTTGTATACTCGCGAGTAGGTATTTGCTTTGCTTTGGCACGCATATCCTCACCCATAACCTGAGTTTGTTTTCGTTTTTAGTTTCACGCTGTATCCCGCACACAGCAGGGTAGGCCGAGGGAACCTAGTGTTAAGACACTCCGTTCCCCACTTTCCGCCGAATTCGGAGGCATTGCGTGTTAAGTGGCGCAACTTAACGCCGCGCTTAACTTCGACACTAGAGCGAAGAAAATGGAAATATTAAATATTTCCACTCCTAGAGTGGGAATCGAACCCACAACCAGTCGTTTAGTCACATGCTTGTGCCATTAGGCCACGACTGGCCACAAATAACCGTACATGAGTTCCGTACAATGTTTTTCCAGAGTCTGGCGATACATAAACAAATGTTGGATAGAATTAGAGGTGTTTTTCATTCCGTAGACATCGCCATCAAGGATAGATGGATGGATGTACTTTGTTTGCTTTAGCTCAGATTTTTTGGCTCAAGGGCAATTATTCCATTTAGCGAATTTATGTTATAGGAAATTTAAATTAATATTACAAAAATACATTGTGATTTAGGTTTTCTTTTTCTTGGAAAAGAATGTTAGTTTATATATAAATTGCGGATTTGGGTCCTATATGTATTATGTAATGTCGCTAAGACTTCTGGAAATAGGAGAACAGAGTGATAAAACACTAGACATTATTTGCTAAAATTATTACACGGTAGATGCATATAGATAAAAAGGAAATGTCAGGATATATAAAACTAATAAACTATTCAAAGTCTGTTATGAAATTGAACATTACACAAAAATATATCAACTTACCAGTACAAAAATTGTTGTGGGAGAGTGACAGTAACAGTGACAGTGTTCTGAGTTAGTTTCCCAATAAAAGGGTTGATTTTATTTAAATTATTTTAATTTTTCCTCTCTGGCACGTAGGGTGAAGTGCTGGGTCAGGTTACGCAACTCAAATCGCAATGTCTCGAGGCTGTCTCTTTGTGCGGAGAGTAAAGAACGGATTATCTTGACACTAGGCTATCTAACTATCTTGCTATGCGTTATTTGTGAAAAAGCGTGGAGGAACTGTATACATGCAGCTTGGAATAAAAAATCAAATTAAATACATAAAATGATAATTTTCACTATAGTTATTATATATTTATTTATTTTATCTTATATATTTTATATTTAAGGAAACTCAGACAAAAAACAATATAAAAATAACTTAAGATACAAAAATAAACGTCCACGCGTTATAGTTTCCAAGATGTCATAACAAATTAATTAGTTTACTGCAATTCTTCATTCGACAGTGAGCTTTTACGAGTGTTTCTTATTAGTTGTTTACAACACTTACGCAAATCAACTGCTGTACAGGACATTGTATTTAATTTAAAGAGTTTTTCTTATATAAACAGAAAGTTTTAGGTAAAGAAACTAAGAGGGGAAAACTGGAGAATGGAATATCTTTATATTAAATTCTTTCTGCCTATCCTACTATGCGGGGTAAAGCGTGACGAAATTGATAAAATGAATAAGTACATATTACATAATTAATTTTAGATCGATTTTGAGTCCTTATCCAAACAATTCCGAGGGTGCCAAGCACACCCGTAAAATACTTAAAATTTTCAACCACTTTCTTGTATCAGGTAATTGTGATTCTTATGTGATTTCCTCATAAACTAATAAAGAATTCTTAATATTTAATAATGGTTATTATTGAACTTTGCCCGACAATGGTGGTACCGTACCGGTATACGAACCTAACACCGCCCACTAAAACAGGAGACACCGCAATATACGCTTTGACAAATGATCGGTTTTTGTGAGACACAGAGCTCCTATAACCATAAATTATTATGACCCTCTTGTGGTAGTTCTTATAGGTTAAAAGTAAGGTAGTTATTCAATTTAACTTCTATAGAGACATTGTATTATTTCAAATATAACTTGTATAAAGTAGAAATCTCACATAACTAACAAGATAAATATATGGAATACATATCAGATAAACAACTTTAGAAATATTTTGAATCCACAAGTCACACATTTTAACATGGAAATATTTAAGATATTTATATTCTTTGCTCTAGTATCGAGGCAAAGCGCGTCGTTAAGTTCTACCTTTTAACACGCAATGTCTTCAAAAATTGTTAGAAAATGAAGAACTGAGAGTCATAACACTACCCTCTGAAATGATAATTCCCTCTAATAAAATATAAATTAAATAAATAGCTTCACGCTATATCACGCACACAGCAGGGTAGGCAGAGGGAGCCTAGTGTTAAGACACTCCGTTCCCCACTTTCCGCCGAATTCGGAGGCATTGCGTGTTAAGTGGCGGAACTTAACGCCGCGCTTTACCTCGACACCAGAGCGAAGAAAATGGAAATATTAAATATTTCCACTCCTCGAGTGGGAATCGGACCCACAACCAGTCGTTTACAGTCACACGCTTGTGCCACTGGGCCACGACTGGCCACTGTTTTTTTTTTTTTTTTTTTAAATATAAATTTCACATAAAGAAAATAACAAAATAAATATATCGAACACATATCAGATAAACAACTTTAGGTATATTCTGAATCTCTGTGTGTGCCAAGACTCGTAAGAGACTGTTAAAATTATAAACCACCTACATTAATATTTGTAATCAGAAATAATCTTTTAAGAAACTCGTCAAAAGAGTATCATGTGATCGGGTTCAAGCGACACTCTCGATCCGTCGTTGCCAAGTATGAAACAATATACAGGTGTTTTATTTACAAATTGCGCGTCTTTGTACTGTATGTATGTATGTTTAACTTAGTAACCTTATCAATATTAGGAAGTGATTATTATGTAAGGATAGTTTTTGATTTTAGTTAATAGGAGGGGTAGAAAATATTTTTTTTATTTATATTCAATTTTATTAAAAATGTTTATTAAAAATGTTTTTTTATGAAAAATTAAATATTTTTAATGAAAAATGGAATCAAATTTGTACCATATTGTTTTCTCTCTTTTCCTTGTATATACTAGTAACATACTATTACATAACATTTATTTTAACAGAAAGTGAAATTCCCTTCTCGGGAATGATTTATTTTGATTACTTATTTATACCTTTCACAAAACATTAGAAAAAAGAGAAAAATATATATAAAATAACTGTAAAAATGACAATACCACATTATGGTTCCCCTGTATAACCCCATATTGTCACGTTGGGCGGTGTCGGGTGACGTCACGGCGCGTCACGCTTGCGTAACGCCGGACTACGTATTTATTTAAAGGCGGTCATTTGCAAATAGCCGTGTGTCAATGTATTTATAGATACACTCGAGTAGGTCACCTATGCATGCATTTTTTCGCTTCGTTAGTTAGTGTTTTTTGGAATCTGACTTAATTATGTTCAGTTAAGTTTCAGATTTTTTAAGTAAAACGAGAATATGGTTAGTGAATGCGTTACGAGAGCGTTACGAAAAGTGTGATCGGGTGAAGGTTGAGAATGATGGGTAAGTTAGTGAAGATAGAAAGAGAGACGTAACTCACATTTCATATATGTACTGTAGGAACAAGAGAGTGGGGTACGAACATTTTCTTTCTCTTTTATCCTCACACATATACATACATATAGATTGAGTTATAGAAGTTGTACTTAAGTCCCGTGGTCTAAAGTACACACGTTGTTTTTTCTGTTTCTACTTTTTATCCCTTTAGGTAAAAAGTAGAAACACTCGAGTAAGTCACCTTACTTAACTCCTTAAGTTATAGAAAATAATGCTGCACTTTAACTGTATTTACGCGTCATTGAAGGACTTGTTATATTTTCACTTTAAATTGGCTCTTATTGGACGTAACGTTTGGATCAGTTCTCTTTTACTACCTCTCTAAGAATACCTAAAGTATAAAGCTAAAAAAAATTAAGAATTTACATTCAACCTACAACTATCGCTATCTATTACAAGGGCCGCCAGCACGCAAGCGGGGGGAGCTGAGCGAAAAGTCGAACTTTTATTGTTATAAATTACTTTAAACAATGACATTAAACTTTTTTCATGCAATTATTGAAATATGACCGGCCCGCGGCTTCCCCGCGTCTGCGGCTTTTATCCCCTACTCAAGCCCCTTTGGGATTCTCTGAACTTTCTGCTCAATCATAATAAAATATAACTTATTGCACTCCTGAATAATGTTGCTTTTTAATTTGATTTTCATGATCGGTTCATTATTTCCGAATATTACCCCTTACAAACAAATTTACAAACTTTACCCCTTTATTATATTAGTAAAATTTATCCGCTCACTATATATCAGACAATGTTCAGCGCACAAACTAAAATGTTTTGAATGTTACCATCTTTTAGTCGTGATAATATGAAAACTATTGCAATCTTAAAATAAATTTTATTGCAAGCATTGATAAACTGTCCTCTATTACAATTTGTTTTGTGTTAATAAAGGTAATTTGAACTTGAATTTGAATTTAAATTTCTAACTTTCTACCTAAAATAGTTTAGGAATAGATTCAATTCTTCGAAACAAACTTTTGACCAGTAAGAGCTAGCATAGCACTTAGCAATAAATATCGCGTTTGATAATTATCAAAGAACTGCATTTGCATCAAACAAACATATAGAAGGAAAATAATATTTAAACTGAAATAAAGATAATTTTACTACTTTATAATGTACATGTTTTTTTAATTCTAGGACAGGAAAGTTATTCGTTTGGATATATTTTTTTTAACAAAAAAATGGATTGTTTAAATTTTCATATTTTTTTTTCAAAATTCAGAAGAATAGGTGTATACAAATTGAAAAAGACATTTTGAAAACGTATAAAAATTTGAACGCAGCGGGAAGCAGAAAAGCGTGGCTTACTAATAGCGCTTAAATGGTTTCCAAGAAGCGCGGGTTCGAGTCCTGCTTAGTTATGTGTTTTATAAATATATCTTTTATTATTTATATTTTTACTATACATGTAATACAATAAATATTATAAAAACAAAAATGTTTAACGCAGGACCTAAGCAGTGCTTAAATAGTCTTTATCATTTTCTATCGTTCTTCCAATTAAATTATTAAATATATGTATATATTTCTTATATAATAAGTATATAATAGCCTCTAATAAACATAAATCGTATAAACCTTTGTTAACTTTTCCTCTTTGTACTTTGAAGCTATACTAGAAATGTAATATCTAGAAGTGAAGTAAATAAATAAGGCCTTTCTCCCAAAGAGAAAAAGGGTGTATGTAATTTCAATAAATTAAAAATAAAATTGTTTTTCCTACACATTTAATATAAAAAGCTTCCAGTTTCACTTATCACTAGTAAAAGAAAATCCATACATCATTACTATGAACTGTTCTGAAAGATATATAATTTAGCGATCATTAACTATGAGACATGTTGAAAAGTAAAATCAAACGAGTAACAGTCTACCAATAACAAAAAAAGGTGTGATTATAGTTAATAAAATGGATAGAAAATATTATTACAGTGTTCCGAAATTTTACCTGAATTTTTTGAATTAAATATTTTTTATATATTTTTTAAATATTTCGTTTGGGCGGAATGCAGCAATAAATTCTTCTGTGCATTTAATATTATTAAATTATATTTATTGGGCGGCAAGGGAGGGGAATGATATCTTAAATATACGTAGTAAAATAGTTTTTTCTATACATTTTATTCAATTTCATATATTATTACTATATGAAATTGAATAAAATACATCATACATCATTAACATAGACCGTTTCAAAAGATATACAACTCAACGACCATTAACTATGAGACTTGTCGAGTAGTAAAACCAATTTAAAAATGAGTAATAGTCGATCAATAACAAAAACAATATGATTTTAGTTAAATAGAATAGTTAGAAAATATTATTTGAGTGTTTCGAAATTTTAAATGTTTCTAAAAAACGATTTTCAATGAAAGTGATAGAATAGTAAAGAATCGAATATTTTCCATATTTCTTTTTATATATTTTGGTTGTGCAAAATGCAGCGTTGCATTTGACCGTGCACATAATATTTGTTGGGCGGGAAGAGAAGGGAGTGTTACCTCAAATATAAGTAGTAAAATAGTTTTTTTTTTCAATTTCATATATCATTACTATATGAAATTGAATAAAATACATCATACATCATTAATATAGACCGTTTCAAAAGATATACAACTCAACGATCCAGCGGCGTAACAATAGGGTGGCAAATCGACAAAATGCCACGGGCCCCGAGCGAAAAGGGGCCCCCTGGTCAGAGAGGGCCGCGAGGACAGAAGGATCCTAATTCTTTATATTGGAGGAGGAGAGAAAGAAGGGAGGGCCCCATCCGGCGAATTTGCCACGGGCCTCAAGCGGTATAGTTACGCCACTGCTTAAAATAATAACAATGAGACTTGTCGAGTTGTAAAACCAATTTAAAAATGAGTGACAGTCTACCAATAACAAAAACCGTGTGATTATAGTTAATAGAATGGATAGAAAATATTATTTGACTGCCCAAACATTTTAAATGTTTCGTAAAAACGATTTTTACTGAAAGTACTTGTTAAATCGTATATTTTCCATATATTTTGGTTGTACGAAGTGCAGCGATGTATTTGTCCATGCACATAATATTTGTTGGGCGGCAAGAGAAGGGAGTGATATTTCAAATATACTAAGAAAAATAGTTTTTCCCATACATTTTATTCAATTTCATATATCATTACTATATGAAATTGAATAAAGCACATCATACATCATTAATATAGACCGTTCCGAAAGACATACAACTCAACGACCATTAACTATGAGACTTGTCGAGTAGTAAAACCAATTTAAAAATGAGTAACAGTCTACCAATAACAAAAACGGTGTGATGACAACATGGCGGAATTATTAAATACACGTAAATCTTCTACGATATAAGATAAAAGTTACTGGCATTCGACCAAGTTTCACAACTTTTGATGAGTTAATCTTAACTTTTATATATGGTGTTTGGACAAACGGACAGATGGTATATAAATATTATATTAAATTAATATCATTGGAATTATATGCTTAACGTCAGTTGGTTGTCGTATATTTTATTTTATAATGAGGATTCGACTATATTGGTATATTTCGTATATTCATATATTAGTGAGATTAGAAATTTATTTGTAGAATTTAGAAATCTATTTTTGAGGCTGTTGTGGTGCAGTGACATCGTCTCACTGTATACGTAATGGGTGTGGGTTTGAGTTCTACTGGCAGGAAGGTTTATATTTAAATTATTCTTATTTTTCTCCTTTAGTACAAGACACAGTGTGTCGGATGTGGATGGAAAATAGAAATCGAAATGTTCCTTTTGCATACTGCGGGAAAATGCTTGAAATTTCATAAATAAATCTCATATTTTGGAGGTCGATACAGAAAACTAAGGTTGCATGTGCTGGATTGCAGTGGTATCGTAAAACCAAATTTTAAAGTATTATATGTTATACAAAAAATCTTCTATTAAATGAACACAATCATTTCCCGTCATAGAGAAGCCAGTATTAGGATACTTTTTCACATTTTTTTCAAATTTGAGATTAATTATAAATTTATGTATATTGAGAAAGAAGACATTGTTAGGAAAACATTTCTTGAAATAGAAATCATATAAACAATGCATATTCTAAATGAAATATAAATATTAATCTATTATTAATGTTTATTTGTATGAAGAATTTTGATATTCAACCACAGTATTCAAACACAGGTATTATTTGATAATCATAGAGCCAATTATTATATAAAGAGAGTTCGGAGTAAATTCCAATAATAAATATATATAAGTGTATCTTTTTTATGACATTTTCATTTATTTGTATGAAGAATTTTGATATTCAACCACAGTATTCAAACACAGGTATTATTTGATAATCATAGAGCCAATTATTATATAAAGAGAGTTCGGAGTAAATTCCAATAAATAGATACACTTATATGAGTATTTGTATAAGTGTGTCCATTTTATGACATTTTCATAAAAGCTAATGTTATTTTTACATACAATTTACGATATTACGTTATATTTTTGCACTTTCCACTTGTTAGTAATGTTCGCGTATCGTCGCACCGGAAACTTCGCTCAGCGAGCGTTTAAGTGTTTATGGGTTTGCGGTGGGGCGAAACAAATTCAATGAGTCAAACTTTTTGAATTCTACTTTGTAATGTTGTTTGACATTTGTTGAACTGCGATGACATGTTTTATAGAAAAAAACTTTATTTATTTTATATAGCTAGATTTATGAGTGTACAAGCGCCCAGTCGCGGCTTTGCCGCGTGAACTAAGTAGATGTTACGTTATATTGCAACCGGGGGCGGATTTTTAAAAAAATAAAATAACCTATGTTTAACACAAAATAAAATGTTTAATAATTGGATTATCAACTATATTTATGCCAACATTCATTACAATCGGCCATGCGGCAAACATTTTATCATATAAACTTTCATCCCCTATTTCAATCCTTTAGAGATTGATTTTTAATTAAGCAAGTATCCTAGGTTCGACATAGTAATTTTTACTTTTTTCATTTAAAATTTCATCGGATCGGTAGATTAGCCGTGAAAGCGTCACAGACGAACAGACAGACATTCGCATTTATAATATAAGTATGGATAATTTAATCTACGAAATAAGTTTTTAATGTCGATAACGAACATAAGAAAAAAAAACATGTGTTATACGTACAATCCCTATTTAAAAATAGTATTTGTGTTATATAGGTCTATTGTTTTAGCATTTCTTGGCATTAAAAGTAAAAACAAGGACGTGGTTTACACAAAAATGTATTTATCCGTATGTATGTTAATAATCAATCAATAAACTTATGCGGTTATGAAAAAGATAAAAATATATGATTTTATTTAGTTATACTAAAAATATACGGTTTTATTTATTTTCTCTAATAAAATAATTAGTACATTTAGTATTCGTAGTAATCATACTATTATAAGATTATTTATAAATGTAATCTTTCCGTATTTAACACATTTAACAAATACTTTATCTAGTATAATGCTGAAAAATCTCCTACAAAATATACACATACCAAAGACTAACAATTCATTCATTGCACTTGCACAACACTATCATAATTGAACTTCCACGATAATTAAATAACAAAAAAACACTTACCCTCAGGTATTTTAATAGTTGTTCCCAAGTTGAGTTGCTGTAGCCTGGCCAAGGCGGCCTGCTGAAGTGCCCTTCTCTCTACCTCGGTGAGGGTGAGCAGGGAGGTGTCAGTCAGCCGCACGCACCGCCCACTGCCGTCTGTCCAGCAACAACTGCCCTGCACAACGCGTCACGTCATCACACCAGAGATAGTATATTGTTTATAAGTAATTATTATAACTAATAAGCTATACGTGGCGCAGACTATATATGCGACTAAAAAATGGGGAACGGAGTGTCTTAACACTAAGTTCCTTGTGTCCTATACTGCTGTGTGCGGGATATACCTAGCGAAAGTGAATTATAGTGAAGCTAAAAAACGAATGATAAGTTGATTTTATTTTAATGAATGTCTTAAAACATAGCTTCACACTTTTTTCCCCATAGATAGTCAGAGATAGCTTAGTATTAAGGCACTCTTTTCCCTATTTTCCGCAAAATTTTAGAGATATTAAGTGTTAAAAGGTGTAACTTAACACCGCGCTTTGCGTCGACACCAGAAAAAAATGTCAACATTCGAGTAGGAATCGAACCAGTACCGTGTACAGTCATACTTCGTGCCCCTGTATTAAATAATTGTTGTTAATTAATAAATGTTTATAACTAATAATAAAACTGATTGTGGGCAAAAGGGACAGCGTCTCACTGTAAACTTGATGGTTGCAGGTTTTATTCCCGCTCGGATTAAAAATTATATTTCATTTTTAATTCTTCGCTCTGGCATGTAAGACAAAGTGCGGCGTTAAATTCCTCTACTCAAAGCGTAATGTTCCGAGGCTCGTCAGAAGCTAGTTCGTTGTTGTAATTTGAATGTCATGGATGTTGGTGTTTTTCATAGTTTATTGGCTGAGCCTGCTTCTGTAGCGGCTAAAATGCTGTATACATATAAGTATAAATACTATCCTTAGAATTAAGCTAAAATTGTTTTGTTTGTGTGTTTTGAATTTGGTTTAGGGAACGATGGGGCTGACATTTTTGTATATTATTTAAAAAGTCCCTAAATAAAAACAGATTTAAAAAAAAGCGCAATGTTTCGATTTCTACAGGCCGAGCGACACTAGGCTCTCTCCGACTACTCTACTATGGGCGAAAGCGTGAAGCTTGAAAATAATTTAATAAAGAATTAAGCCTTGTATTACTTGCAAACAATACACAATGAATGTTAATGGTAAAATAATATAAATTTTGCTAGTGTTCGTATTTTTTTATGATTATTTCACTATTTTGGATATACACTTGTTAAGTTAATATACAACGCATGCATAAGAAAATGTTTGTTATATACATAAAAATACATATGGAATATGAATAAATATACAAACATAAATTATTATTTTATTTTTTTTGTTCTTTTTTTTAGCTTCACGCTGTATCCCTCACACAGCAGGGTAGGCAGAGGGAACCTAGTGGCAAGACACTCCGTTCCCCACTTTCCGCCGAATTTGGAGGCATTGCGTGTTAAGTGGCGGAACTTAATGTCTCGCTTAGCCGCTGATACCAGAGCGAAGGAAATGGAAATATTAAATATTTCCACTCCTCGAGTGGGAATCGAACTCACAACCAGTCGTTAACAGTCACACGCTTGTGCCACTGGGCCACGACTGGCCCCAATTACAATTTTATTTTTTGTAAACAGTCTTAGCCATTGGTAACTTATTATATTTGCTAATCTTTTAATAAAATTTGACACTAATGGCAATATATAAAGTATAGTTTTGTTTTAACGTATATACTATAAGAGGCGAAAAGAACACATTCATCAGCAAATGCAATTACTCCTCACACATTCCCTTTATACAAAAACATGTACTTTTTAAATAATAATTACTTTACGGTATACAAATGTGTAAATTTGTTATTAAGCGTGCTTATATATTGTATTTATGTACATAGCAAACCTATTATATTAATAATCTATATCTTAGAATATCTTAGTAGCATTATAAAGTCATTCATTTATATATTTTGAATGTGATAAAGTGGTCATATAAAATTATAAGCTACCAGATTTCCCTATCTCTATACTGTTTACATTTTCTCCTACGCAATTTCAACTGTTAAACTTAAGATTTTGTCTATGTGGAATGAGTTTCCAAAAAGTATCGTGAAGTCCTCTCCTAGTATTCTCCTACACTACCTAAACAACCATACATACTAAATTTCAGCTTTCTACATTCAATAACTTTTGAAAGTCTATCACTTAGTGACCTAGGGGATAACGGAAGTGCACCTTGGACTTACAAATAATAAAACCCTATAAATATTTCTTATTGAAAATGAACTACCAATAAATAAGAAAATACCTTAATTTTAAGTCATAAATTATAAGCGTGGCCAGTCGTGGCCCAGTGGCACAAGCGTGTGACTGTAAACGACTGGTTGTGGGTTCGATTCCCACTCGAGGAGTGGAAATATTTAATATTTCCATTTTCTTCGCTCTGGTGTCGAGGTAAAGCGCGGCGTTAAGTTCCGCCACTTAACACGCAATGCCTCCGAATTCGGCGGAAAGTGGGGAACGGAGTGTCTTAACACTAGGTTCGCTCTGCCTACCCTGCTGTGTGCGGGATACAGCGTGAAGCTAAAAAAAAATATAAGCTGTATTCACAGAAATAGTTAAACATTCTAACTATTATATTAGACACACCTATCTCTGAGTTAGCCAAAGCCTATCTCGTGAGTATAATATTTTTTCAAGCTTTCGGATCAAAGAACCAATGGCCGGTAATAATGAAGTAGGTGTGAAACCGTTATCGTTACCAGACCATCGTTAATGTCACGACAGAATTGCGTTTTGCATAAATATCCAACGTTTAAGAATTTTATATATGTATGTATATATATATAGTTTATATATAGTAGCGGGTGTATGGGGACGGCCCACGCTTGTGCTTGGTAATTGCGGTTAGTGATTATTTAATTGAAGATTTTAACTTAGTTTAAGTTATGTGTTACTTATATTTTGAAAAAGCAGCTTTACGCTTTTTCCCGTATTTCAAGGTAGACCTGGAAAAAAACCTATTGCCGAAAAGTGTCTTGACCCTTAGGTTCTCACTGCCACTTGAATGTGGTGTACGCAGTGCTACGTTGTGTATGAAATGAAAAATTTAAATATAATCGCTTCCCGGAATGGGAATCGAACCCACAACGGTCGCGTATACAATAAGATGCTGTCACGTTGTCTCTATGATTGCCCTATGATGGCCTCACTTGTTTTCTAAGTTTAAAAATTGTCAGATATTTTCAAGGAAACGAAGTTCCTTTGACGTAACGTTTTACTCTTTGAGGTTAAACTATTTAAACCGGATTAGTCGCGTATATTTATTAGATATTCTAAAATTACATTCTAGTTAACCCAAAGTTTTCAAAACTTTACAGTAGCCCGTGGTCACTGGTAGAGTCTACCTTTACATACTGAGTCTACCCGTAACCAAGGACTACGAATAAAAAAAGTTTTATTTTATTATAAGTATATAAGAAAGAAAAAGATTTTATCATGCCTTCCTTACAATTAAAAATAAAACAGCTTTTTTAATTTTTTTATACATTTCATTTTGAAAAAAAATGATTTTGCAAAACAAACCTTCTCGTATCGCATACTGTATGATAGTATCCAACACTGTGTTTTGCCAGGATAGATGTAACTACATTTTTATATCATTGCATTTAGTAATACTAGCATGATGTGACATAAACTTAACTATAGTTTGATCCGATATGCAATACAAACATAAACATAACATCATAAATTTTCTATTATTTAGTATGTTTGAGTTTTTCCTGCAATAACTTTTACATTTATACGTCATATATAAACGAAAAACTAACAAAAGACAGACCTTTTTAACTTTTTTAAAATGTTATTCGCATCCTTAAGAAAATGAAAATCATTTTTAAAAAATGTATAAAAACTTGAACGCAGTAGGATTTGAACCCGTGGCTCTTGAAAACCATCGAAGCGCTGTGATTGCTAATGTTAAACATTTTATAGTGGTGGTGCAACTTCATGCTTTTTCCCGTAAAGCAGGGTGGTTAGAGAGGACCTAGTATCAAGATACTCCATCCACTTTCAGCCCGAAATCTAGGCATTGCAAGTTGAGTGGCGGAACCCAACGAAGGAACAAAAAGGAACCTAGTGTTAAGACACTCCGCTCCCCACTTTCCACCGAATTTTGGAGGCATTGCGTGTTAAATTTCTATATGGTTTTTAAAAATGTATTTCAAAGAGTATCCTATCGTTAGGAGAATGTGCAGTGGAAAAACTCACAGTGAGTCAGAATCGCGTGATATATACATATGTTGTGTCTGAAAGCTCGCCCACATTCAGTTTTAGTGGAGCATAATTGATGCAGTGTTTGTTTTTTGTTGATCACCGACTCGTTGTCATGGATGAATGTCTAATTTTAAAATAATTATTCATTTTGAATCTTGTTTTATCAGCGCTTGTATTAGAAAGACTGCCTAGAATGTAGTGAACATGTTCTAGAATGTGAAGATAGTTAATTGTTAATAGAAAAAGACATTTAGAAAACGTATAAAATTTTGAACGCAGCGGGATTCGAACCCGCGCCTCCTGAATACTGTACAGGCGCTCTCACCGCTGAGCATTGCGTTCTACTACCAGCTGCGTCGAAATTCTTATATGCTTTATTACAACTTATTTTTGTCGTTAGCATCTTTCTGCAGAGATGTTAATATGTGGGTGTTAGAGAGCGCCTGGATGGTATTCAGGAGGCGCGGGTTCGAATCCTGCTGCGTTCAAATTTTTATACGTTTTCTAAATGTCTTTTTCAATTTTCCCAAGTGTGGAATAACACTTTAAAAAGTTTTAAAAGTAATTATTAATAGTTTTAAGTGATAAAAAAATTGGAAAGCAAAAGAAAAGGCAATGGTTATAGTAAAATATATAATTAAAAGCGAGAAAAGGAAAAGAAGAACGGTTTCTTTTGACAATAAGTTCCTTCTTACTACCACGCACAGACAACATGTTTAAGCAACTCACTATAAAACTAACAATGTCATCAAAATAGGTAGGTCATAACTTGTAATAGATCAATGTTAAAACGAAAATTTAGGACATGTTAATAAAAAATATAAAATATTTAGCTTAATAAGATTACAAAATTGAAACATTAAAATTTTCTTCTTTTAGCTTCACGCTGTATCCCGCATTCAACAGGGTAGGCAGAGGGAATCTAGTGATAAGACACTCCGTTCCCCACTTTACGCCGAATTCGGAGGAACTGCGTGTTAAGTGATGAAACTTAACGCCGCGCTTTGTCTAGACACCAGAGCGAGGTAAATGGAAATGGGTTCGATTCCCACTTAAGGAGTGGTAATATTAAATATTTCCACTCCTTAAGTGGGAATCTAACCCACAACCAGTCGCTTTACAGTCACACGTTACTGCCACTGCGCCACGACTGGCACCTACATTAAAACTTAAAGAAAGAAGAAATTTACTTGGCAAAAATAAGACACAGGTGTTGCAGGAGATGCATGTTAGAACTAAAATATGAACAGTTCTAATAATTATAGTACTTGTGAAACACCAGACTGATTCTTTAATATATATTTTTTTCTTATTTCATTGCTTGCTTAAGGCTTAAATTTATATTATAATATTTTTTATTTAAAATGATATGTATACTTAAGCATTCAGTTTTGATAAATGAGAGATTTACTAGGCTTTCCAGAAAAAAAATAAATAACAATTATAACGAAATCAGCTCAGTATCTAGACATACATATGTATATTATTACTAGCGGCCCGCTAACTACATAACTGTTTCGTTATATGCACTCTCATGGGTGAATTTTTGAAAAATAAATTACCCTGTGTTTAACTCTGGATTATTTATTACTTTCATTCCAAGTTTCTTCCAAATCGGACCGGTATATTAGCCGAGAAAGCGTGACAGACAAACAGACAGACTTTCACATTTATCATATAAGTATGGATAAGTATATTCCTCTCTAAGCTTTGTTATTTTAACATACGCTACTGTTACAATATATAAGAATTGAAAATAATTATGTTAGAAGAGTGAAGAATTTAAGTTATTCGTTCCTAAATTTTACTGAATTTTTATTCAAGTACATTTCTAAGCATATTACAATAAAGCTAGTGAAATTTTTAAAAGATTTGTATTTTAAGCGCTTTGAAAAATGGACAAGACTAAAAAGATCTTTTTTCACTAATCTTTCAATTTTTATATACTTAGCAAAGTTTTATAGCTTTTTTTCCAGCTTCACGCCGCATCTCGCACACAGCAGGGTAGTCAGAGGAAACCTAGTGTTAAGATACTCCATTCCCCAAGTTTTATAGTGGTTCTATGACTCAAAAGACAAATAGCATTCATCTGCGACATTTGTTATTGACCATTTAATAGTTGATTAGAAGTTAAATATTATTCAATACTATTTCTTTTTAATTTGAGGAAAGTGGAGATCATAATGTATTTCTACTCAACTGCTCCTTGCCTATCCTCCAATGTGGAAAAAATCGTAAATAATAATTCCTTAACATATCTACACATTATTTCCTCACAAGCTATAGTTTAAATAAAAATCTCCTTTATTTTTGTAAAACATAATTTATAACCATACAAACTGTCATATTAACGGCATTTTCAACCAAATAAAATTAGTTTTCATCGGTTCCGCAATCACGATTCCCATCTAATTACCAGTAGAGTTATTGGTGCGACAACAAATGAATGAATCTGCGGACGAACATCAAAGTCTACTTGTCATAAATATGAATGCATATTTATAATTTATTTTATATATATGAAATTCTAAAGAAAATTATTAAAATGTTGTCCGTTTTTATGTAGTTTTGCTCGAGAAATTTGTAGATGTTACATCGTTTTTTAAATTCGCTAAGTTGGCAGAAATAACGGGGCTGTTCTCTAACACAGGGCTTCTTAAACTTTTGTCATTCACGACCCCATTTATGATTGCTAGTTTCTTGACGACCCCATACAAACATAAAAAAAATAATATTTTTTTGATGATTCATTTATTAGGTAACAATATACATATACATATGAGAATATATAGTTTTAGAATACGCGTGTCTAGACGCTGCAAGTCCACTGTATTACGCCAACTCTAGTGATGTTATAAAATGGTATATATAAATATTTGACATTAAAATCTCTCGACCCCAGAATTTTGCTACGCGACCCCATTTGGGGTCGCGACCCATAGTTTAAGAAGCCCTCTAACGTTCTCGTAAACCTATCCGAAAAAGATTTTTGGAAATTTTTGCTTGTTTAAGTAGTTTCTCAAATAGGTAGGACAATAAACTTTATTGTGGTCAGTCGTGGCCCAGTGGCACAAGCGTGTGACTGTAAACGACTGGTTGTGGGTTCGATTCCCACTCGAGGAGTGGAAATTATATTTCCATTTTCTTCGCTCTGGTGTCGAGGTAAAGCGCGGCGTTAAGTTCCGCCACTTAACACGCAAGCCTCGGAATTCGGCGGAAAGTGGAGAACGGAGTGTCATAACACTAGGTTCCCTCTACCTAACCTGCTGTGGGCAGGACACAGCGTAAAGCTAAAAAATTTTTTTTAGCTTTAATCTTCATTTTTGGCTATCGATCCTTATTTCGCTAAATATCCTTAAAATTATTATATTTTTTGTTAGTATTACTTTGAATATTCATATGTATACTTTCGTTTATTTTTAGAGATATATAAATGCGCGTTTATCAGTTATCTAATCACTGAGACCATAAAACAGGGTATGCCAAATTTAAGGTCAGATGACAAAACATTGTCCAAAAATATTATTCTTCTTAATAATTATTTATATTTAGGAGTATTTTCAGCGGTGAAATGGAATAATTTATTATGAATAATAGTATTTTTTTTTAAAAAACATAGTCATCTAAAGTGTAGCAATTTTAAATAATACGTCATAAATACTTATATTACTGTCTGTTTGACTGTCTGTTTGTCTGTCACGCTTTCGCGGCTAATCCATCGGTCCGATTTGAATGAAATTCGGAATGAATATAGTTCAAGATCCAATAACAAACATAGGCATATTTTTTCAAAAATCAACCTCTAAAGGGTTGAAATAAGGGATGAAATTATATATGAAAAATTTAAACCGCTAGAGCGATTGTAATGAGTTTTAGGATAAATATAGTTGATAATGCAAGGTTACCATAGGATACTTTATTTTTTAAAAAATTCACTCCCGAGGGTTGCAATATAACGAAACGAAAAATAATATGAATAACATGATCTTAAATATTAAATAGAAATTCTATATACTTGTAGATATTAAACAATATAAGGTAGATTAGAAGGTTAATCGCAAAGAAGCGTGTTATGTAAATAATCAAATATCAGCTGAATGTAGATCCACTCGCGTTCCACGTGCAACTAACTACCTACGTGAGTGATAAATAGACACGAAATGCGTTTTGCACTTTATGAAATGAACAAATTCTTGCGTTTAATTAAACGGTTTTATTTTCACGTGATGTAGTGTGTGTGATTAGTTTGTGTAATTAGTTTGTGTAATTAGTTTGTGTAATTAGTTTGTGTAATTAGTTTGTGTAATTAGTTTGTGTAATTAGTTTGTGTAATTAGTTTGTGTTATTAGTTTGTGTAATTAGTTTGTGTTATTAGCGTGTATTATTAGTTTGTGTAATTAGTGTGAGTGATTAGTGTGTGTAATTAGTTTGAGTTATTAGTTTGTGTAATTAATTTGTGTAATTAGTGTGTGTAATTAGTTTGTGTTATTAGTTTGTGTAATTAATATGTGTAATTAACATATGTAATATTAGCGGCCCGCTCGCGGCTTCGCCGTGTGATCTACTTAGCTGTTTCGTTATATTGCAACCCTCGAGGGTGGCTTTTTGGAAAATAAAGTAGCCTATGTTTAACCTTTCATTATCAACTATATTTATGCCAAAGTTCATTTTAATCCTTTAGAGCTATTTCAACCCTTAAGAGGTTTATTTTTAAAAAACTAAGTAGCCTTTGTTTGACCCAGTAATTTTTACTGCTTTCATTCTAAATTTTATCCAAATCAGACCGGAAGATTAGCTGTGAAAGCGTGACAGGCAAACAGACAGACATTCGCATTTATAGCATAAGTATGGATGTGTAATAGAGGCCAGTCGTGGTGTAAAGTGTGGCTGTAACGCAACTAGTTGTGCATTCGATTTCCAATCGAGAAGTGGAAATCTTTAATATTTTCATTTTCTTTGCTCGCGTCTAAAGGTAAAGTGTGGCGTTAAGTTCCGCTATTTAATAAGCAGTGCCTCCAGAATTCGGCGGAAAGTGGGACGGAGTATCTTAACACTAGGTTCTCTTTGTGTACCGTGCTGTATGCGGGATACAGCGTGAAGCTAAAAATAATATTAACTAAGCGGTTTTATTTTCACGCAATGTAGTGAGTGTGATTAATATGAAAATATCACTGATTCGAATACATATTCAAAGATACAGTAGAGGTATGAAGGTATCATTATTTGAATGTTGTATTTCATTTATCTGAATTTTACAATATCTAATGTAATTTTACGTTGGCAAGATCTTCGGTAATATTATAGGGAGGTATGCGTTTGTGAGTTTGTATGTTTGAGGTAATCTCCGAAACTACCGAGCTAATTAAAAAAAAAAATACCGTTAAGAAGCTGCCTTATCTGATCGCCATAGGCTATTTGTTTTTAAAAAGTACATTTTCAGTTAGATTAATTATTCATTATAAAGTGATCCAAAAAAATCAATATCGAAATTCTTTCATGCGTACGCTGGTCTTCAATGAACATATATTGCTATAAAATATATAATTTGACAAAATTATAAATTTGAGCAGTTTGGTATTAAGCGAGAAAGCGGGCTAATCAAAATATGAAATATATATATATATATATATATATATATATATATATATATATATATATATATATATATATATATATATATATATATATATATATATATATATATATATATATATATATATATATATATATATATATACATATATAGTACTGGAGTATACGAGGGCAAAGCCGCTTTATATAAAAAAATAGTGTAAACAATCTTATTTATAAAAACATTTTTTTTTTTAGTTATACAAAATATGAGTATATAAGTCTCTCAGACTATCCCTTTTTTTAACGCAAGTAACTGTTCATTATTATGGGAATTGCACTATCAATAATTTAGTTAGACACTTTCCAGCTACGCTTACGTCTGGTTCTGTGTTAACAATGTCAAAAATATTGATTTATTGCAATGTATTAAGTCATATCATTCTACGTATTCATAAATACTAGTAGTTAGCTTACTTTATACAAAAATATATGTTAAACATATGCTAGGATATGTTTTTTTTTTTGTTTTAGCTTCACGCTGTATCCCACACATAGCAGGGTAGGTAGAGGGAACCTAGTGTTAAGACCCTCTGTACGCTACTTTCGCGTTAGCGAAGAAAATAGAAATATTAAATATTTCCACTCCTCGAGTGGGAATCGAATCCACAACTACTCGTTTACAGTCACACGCTTGTGCCACTGCGCGACGTCTGGCCCCTAGGATATATAATATGCCTATATTAATTAATAGCGACCCGCTCCCGGTTTCGCCGCGTAAATAACAACTTTTATTTACGATTCGAGCCACTCTAGATTTCTCTGAACTTTCATCAGTTCAATCATAATAATATATAGCCTCCTGAATAGTGTAGCTTTCTAATTGTGAAAGAATTTTAATGATCGATTTAGTATTTCCGAAGATACTCTTTATTATATTACTAAACATTAAATGTGTTTTTTAATGTATTACATAAATAAAAAATGGCTTTCTATCCTAATCGGTTATTTAAGGTCCAAAGTTTTTATTTTTTTAATTAAATTGTTTGCAAAATTATGAATTTAATATTATAAGCGTTTAAATATTTTTTATCACAACGTATATACGTTCATAACGTTACTACAGAGTCATATATAGTATTAGTAAGTCATTCCGTACTGAACTTTCATTTAATTCAGAAAATATAAATTTTGCTATATTAAAAATATTTACTTTCTTTTCAATATACGCAAATCATTTCGTGGTCAAACGTTTTATTGATTTTCTATAAATAGCGTATAATTTAGGAAGGGCTATAGTTTACAAATTCGGGTAATTGTATTTTAATTTTACGAGTTCTTTACAACTTGAACTAACGCCAAGATAAAGAAATAAATTAGTAAGTATATATTATGTAGCTGTTGCTTGCTAGAAAACGTACACTGTTTGAAGCATTTTTAAAAAAAGACTAGCAAAATATATTAAAGAGAGCAAGGATATTAGTTTTATTTATTATGAAAGTACGAAGCCAATGTTATTAGTTTAATTGCTTGAAAAGTACTCGGCTATAGCTCTACGTGCTATGTAGAACAGAACAGCTTCACGCTGTATCCCGTACACAGCAGGGTAGTCAGAGGGAACCTAGTGTTAAGACACTCCGTTCTCCACTTTCCGCCAAATTCGGAGGCATTACGTGTTAAGTGGCGGAACTTAACGCCGCGCTTTACCTCAACAACGACACTTATCACAAATATTACAAAGTTTTTGTAAACAAACAATAAAATATAAGAAATCATACAAACGTATGACTGCAACATGAAAAAATGTTGTCGTTTCACATTTGTAAAGAACATACATATTTATTTAGGTTACGCGGTGAAAAATGAGTATTGATGTTCAGATTGTTTTCAACAATCCCAGATTTTTTGCTTAGCGTTATTTGAAGTGTCCTATTAGTCATCAAGGCCTATTCATGTGCATTCTTGTGTCTAAACAAAACAATGTGCTCAAAATGTGTATGTAGGATTTAGTATAGATGTAAATAGTAAGTAAGTTATTATAGAATTTGTTGCGACTGACCTGAGGAGTCCAGGCGGCTGCGACACGGCTGGAAGACCGGCTTCGCGTGCGCCACAGCCGCTTGCTGACACTCTGCACCACACTGCTCGAGGACCGCGACTTCTGCATGCCACCTGTAGGGGAAGCCACAGGTGTTGCACTTCTGCCCAACAAAGTTGACAGAAACGAGTGCGACTGAGTAGGGGACGGTGGCGATGTTGGTGTTGACACCACAGAAGCAAACTGTAAATCTCTATAATTCACGATCCATGAATCTTCAGTTTGGCATCCCTTATGTGGTCCGTCATCGTCTACCTCACCGGGCTGGCGTGGTTTTATATTACGAAGATTTTTATCGTAGTTTATGCGCTTGAAGCGATCAGTCTTTTCAGCATCTACACTCTTTTTTCGTGCCATCCTTAAATACCGTTTAATGGTATCGCTGACAGATTGTGATACGTCATCATGGTCCACGCTAGAGCGTCGTCTTGGACGCCTTTCTGGTGGCGGACTCGTGGGGCTAGTCGGAACTGTAGCTGCCTCCATTTTTTCTTTATAGGCTCGCTCCAACTCAAGTAGGACCTCATCTGGAATAGGAACAGTCTGTGTGCCAACATCGACGCCCTTTTCTTCCAAAGATTCACCACACACCTCGATAAGAGGAGGTGGAGACATCGGTGGCGATTGTAAATAATAATTATCGTCATCAGTAAACTTGGAACTACCAAAACCTCGACCTCGAAATACGCTACGTGAATTCGTCGCACTAAAACCAACGGAGGGGCCAAATCCACCTGAACCACCACCGCTACTACCACCACCACCACTCCTACCACCACGATATGGCTTCGTTTTACGAAGATCATGATATAGTTTTTTTAATAAATTCCTATCATTTAATAAATCTTGCACTGTATTGTCTCTGTTTGACGATCTATGATAATACCTGCCGAGATTCTCGTACAAAATTCTTTGTGCGGGATCTCCATCAGAGTCAGAGGGTCCGCGTTCCGATTGTCGCTTGAGATAATTTCTCAATGCTTGTAAAAGTTCCTCTGATTCGGAAAGCCTTTGGGCTGTCTTATCATCGTCAATTTTCAGGTACTTGCGTAGTAAATCAACTAACACTCCATCATCATCTTCCGCAGGTACTGATCGAGGAGAAGAGTTTTTGAATGCGGTATTAAACGAAGACGATGGCAAGCTAGAGGAGGACGGAGAAGGCGGTGGCGCTGCAAAAAAGTCTCGTCTTAGCTTTGCAATATCAAAGCGTCCACCTGACGTGTGAGGTATAAAGAGTTCGGTGGGTCTCACGGGCGGCGGAGGTGCGTCATCAGACGGTGAACGCGCCCGGACCGATCCACCGCGCGGTCTTTTCTTGCGGCGCGGGCGCGGTAGCACTCCTGGGTAGGAACTCTTCCTCCACAGCAGGAACCGTGGCTCGCGCTGACATATCTCCTGGAAGTATGCCTCGATGCGCGGCACGTCCTCGGCTCGGTTCTGCGCACCCTCCGGGATGAGCCTGCGGCCGGCATCGGACATATACTTCCAGGTCTTGCGCGTAAGCAGCCATCGCTCGCGCGGTTTGTCTCGTCGGCGGACAGTCTTAGTCATGGGGTCTGCGAGGTCGAGCCGCGCGGGGCGGCGGCGCTCCATGCCGGCGTCGGGGGCGCTGGGCTCGCTCGCCTCATGTCTCGGCCTCGACGCGCGCACCTGCCCGCGCGAAACTGAACGTTCCACCGCACCGTTCGAAATATTATGCGCCGAAATAGACGTCCGGTAATAGAGCGGCCGTGAACTGAATATAGGGTGTGCGCGAGCGGCGGCGCTCGGCTCGTCGCGGCGCGGCGCGGACTGCGCGCTGCGTAAACAAACGCGCGCCCACGCCAGCGACAGCGCCTGCGCCTGCGCCTGCGCGTGCGCTATGTCCCGCAGCCTATGCGCAGGGAAATTCTATCATTCCTAAAGTGTCATTAAGCTCTACTATTAAATTGCTATTAAAGCAATGAATTCCATTAATTTTGAGTTATTTGCCTCTTGTAACTTTTGCTTTTTTTATGCCAGTTATAATATTACTGTGTCAGTGTAATAGGCAACAGTTGCATGTTTCTTTTTCTTCAAAGTAAGTTTCATTTTCAGATTTTTCAGGGGTAAAATAACTTTGCAATGGCCCAAGTGGGGGTTTTCTTGATGTAGGTTAATAACAAATTATATTAAATGAAATTGTATGAACCGAAATAGTGGATTTACAACCGTTTTTTAATAAAAATTGCCCATTTCGCTCTAAACAATGTCTGAAAGTAACGATTTCATGAGAAATTCGACCGGTATCCGCTACGAGCATAAAGTTCGATTGCACATTACTACACAAAATCGAATAATTCTCAGAAAGTCGTAAAACACGAGAAAGTTTACAATGTATTGTTTAACACGAAGTAGATAGTTATAAAGTTGATATAGAAACGCAATATCTGGTATATATTAGTTAGGTATATAACAAAGCTCACAATATGCAATTAGATTAACTTAAGTTAAAATACATTAAAAAAAACAATTATTTTTCTAAATACATTCAAAGATTCCGATCTTTTTATCCTAATCATTTTGTCAAAAAGAATATAAATTCACTGATAAAACGATGAATAACATTATATAAAAAATGAAGCTACAATTATTAGTAACATTTATATAGATAGAAAGTTATAAAAATAACATACCTACTTGTAAATTAACATATAGGTATGGTAAACAACTAAAGGTCCTAGTCATAAGGTAATCCTTAGTAATCGGACAGACGTAACGAGCATTAATGCGAATTTTTGAAAAGCCGTTTATACTACGTTTGGGTTTTTAGCCAGATCCTAAGCTATTCTCTGTAACACGATGGGCTTGATAGAGGAATATAGGAAGAAAGAAAAAATAACAGTATTTACCGCCATCTCAATTAAACTAAATTAAATTAAAAAATCGAACTTTTTGTTATTGACAACTTTCGTGATAAAGAATGAATTGTGACTCGCCCCGTTGGTATAAAAAATACGCGCTGCCTCAGCAAGTTATGTCACATACGCAGGTGTCCATATGTGTCTAAAAAAATTGTAACGTTTATTATATTAAATTATGCTTATTTGCTGAACTTTTTATTTTTTCGTCTTCAGAATTATCGCAAGAGTCCAACGTTAATTTTTCACATGTTCTTGTTTTTATGTTTTTGTGAACTAGTAGTTGATCAAAATCATTTAATTTTCCTTTTTCTGCTCATTTAGTATGACCGCATGATGAAATAACATTATGGTTAAATATATTTTAATATCTCAGTATAAAGCAATAACTTTCACGACCGATTAACACAATAAGTCCTTATAATTCCAAAAGCTTAATAATCCAACATAGCTTCTAAAATAAAATCGTTTATATTAAATTATGATATTATGAAATTGAAGATAGTTTAATAAAAACAATCGTTCAACCAGCATTAGTCACTATTGCGCGCTATTAACCCCGTACTATTCGTTCTGTAAACATTATTCGAGTATGTACATCTATAGAAGCTTGTCTATCGCAGAAACATTTACTGTTTTATGTAAACATTATGTATTTTTTTCCTTTGTAGCTTCACGCTGTATCCCGCACACAACAGGGTAGGCAGAGGGAACCTAGTATTAAGACACTCCGTTCCCCACTTTCCGCCGAATTCGGAGGCTTGCGTGTTAAGTGGCGGAACTTAACGCCGCGTTTTACCTAGACACCAGAGCGAAGAAAACGAAAATATAATTTCCACTCCTCGAGTGGGAATCGAACCCACAACCAGTCGTTTACAGTCACACGCTTGTGCCACTGGGCCACGACTGGCCACAATGTGTTATATTCTAGTAAATCGCTAATAGTCTTTTTTTCGCATCTGCGAAGAAAAAAAATCATCTGAAATGGTACGATTTTTTAAAATTTAAAAAGACAAAAGTCTATTTACCTAATCATTTTATAGTACTTGAAAATCCATAATGCAACACATTTATTTTTTCAAAATTATTGATTAGATGTTTGTAAGCATGAAAACAAATATAAAATAATTAATTGTATTATTACTAGAGACCCCATTGATGCATTTCATACGAGTTTTACAATTACTTTATACTTTCTTGTCCAATTGTCCAATTGCATATCATTCCTCCGTCTAAACATTTTTTTTAACACTTCCAAAGACTTTGCTTTTATTATATAGATTTTAATATATGTATATAATTTACTATTCATACACAACTTCACCTCAGAGTTATTTACACTTTTAGAAGACGCACAGAAATATTTCATAGAAAGAAAAAAAATGAATGCCGCCAGCACTTTATAAATACGTGTAATGATTTTGTTTTTATTTTAATTACATCGGCCGAGTTGAATGGCGCGATTTGCGCACTTCTGGCCTCCTTATTTGTTCCGCGGTATTACAGTATCCGATTACTTATGGTGAACCCTTCGGGGAACTTAGGAATGTATGCAGATTTTACATGTTTTTGGCATTATGTAACTATTATTCAGATGTTACATTATTAAGATCTATTGTTTTCGTGATTTTTATACATTTTACCTTTGACCACGGACCACTGTAAAGTTTTCGAAACGTCGGGTAATCTAAAATGGATATTTGAATACCAAAAATATATGCGTTTAATCTGAATAAAATAGTTGCATTTCAAAATTTTCAAGTATTA
This sequence comes from Dryas iulia moderata, assembly GCA_019049465.1. NCBI lineage: Eukaryota > Metazoa > Arthropoda > Insecta > Lepidoptera > Nymphalidae > Dryas > Dryas iulia. The sequence continues at coordinate 4,428,772 of CM032440.1, forward strand.
TTTATGTTTAATAAGCAGTGAAGTTTATTTGTATACATGTATAATTTATATCGGAATATTTTTACCAAGGTATATAGTCACATATATGTAACTACATAAAAATATGTATGTTTTAAATTCATTTTGAATGTGTACAATTTATTTAACTGCACATTAATCATTAATCAATACATTTTAAAACAAGAGCTTAAACGAATATAATAATCAAAAAACAAATAAAATTCATATCTACATAGTACATTACTAGAATTTTTAATACAACATTGTAACAGTTGCACGGGCGGTGTCGTGCATTTACTTCCTAGGCCACTTATAAAACGCTCCAATTTAAAAATAAACCCATACATTTTGGCTACGCCCATACACCTAGCGCCATCTACCGTGTTAAAGGGTAACGTGGAAAATTGAAAGCTCGCCAAAACTTTTCATGATTACGTCATAGTTTTGATAAAAGTTCGTAGTACTTTGTTCGTTTTTGAATAGATGGCGTTGCTTGTTCTGAAATGATTTATTTGAAAATATATTTAATTATTTAAAAGTGACAATTTTCTTTTAGTTATTTTTCGTACCTTAGCTTATGTCAGACAGACAGAAAAAACTGTCTGTTTCAAAAAATAGGTTTTTTAAGTTATTATTATTTGATTTGATTATTTGTTTTTATGCTATAAAAAGGGCACAATTAAGTAATAATTCATTTATTCTGTGTCTTCTGTAAATTTTGTGAAAATAACATAAGTGGTGTTGTTAGCTAATAAAAAAATACAACGAAATTAAGTAAAAATTAAAATTTCAAACTCAGTTTTCAATTTCGTAATATGTATAGCATTTTGTTTCATTAATTCTGTTATACTAGTATTGCAAGAGATTAAATAAATTATTTGATAAAACTATGGCTATTTCTTATGTTTCAATAATATAATAGGGCATGTAGTAGAAATTATAAAGACACATGAAAAAGTGACTCCCTATTAAGAAGCATTAAGATATTGCCAATGAACACTCTTATAATTATTGACTAGGTTATAATTTCTTCTAAGGTTCTCATAAGGATCTTATTATAAAAAAATATAACGAGAATCACCCAGCATTCGCTATATGACAATCCAACGAAATGATTGTCTTGTTTTTGTCTAATTACTGAAGTAACCAATAATGTCTTTGAAATTCGGTATTTATTTACCCATTAAAAATTGAATTATTTAATCAGACGCGTGTACATCTTGGAAATCTTATTTATAAATTACAAAAGTTGGCGTTTCGAAAACTTGCCTTCAAAAAATGAAGCATGTAACTTCTCATTTTGAATAAAATTATTTGACTTTGACTTTACAGTATCCTGTGGTCACTGGTAGACTCAGGCTACCTTGTTCCGATTACCCTTAGTATGATAATGATAATATAAACGTACCACTATTCTTTTGGCTAAGATTTAAAGTTTTCCAATAAAACTGGTTTTCTTCTTCAAAATATCTATTTATATTCCGATATAAGTATTGGAAACAGACGTACTTCACATTATACATTAATGAAATAGTATATAATAGTATAAAATAATAAATCTAGATGAAAAGCAAACCACCGCGGTTTGCTAAGTTCCGCCACTTTAACGGACAATACCTCCAGGATTCGGTGGAAAATGGGGAACAGAGTGTCTTAATATTAGGCTCCCTCTGCCTAGCCTGCTATGTGCGGAATACAGCGTGACGCTAATAAATCTAACTAATGCAAACGAATAATTTAACTAAGTTAAGTTTTGTATAAATAGTTTTGAAAATCAACTTTACGCTTTTTTCCGCACGGCAGGGTAATAAGAGAGAACATATTTTCCAAAGCGAAGAAATTAAAATATACTTATTTATCATTTCCCAATCAGGAAATCGAACCCACAACCAATTGCGCTTACAATCAGACGTCCCACTACCACCATTATGATCTCAATGGGACAGCATTTTATATTAGTTTTTACAGGAAAATAGCTAAAAAAAAACTAATATAAAATTATCATAAACACACAATAAACAATTGAAAAGGACATCCGGTACACATTCCTTATTCACGCTATCGATCAATCAACACAGTTTGGGTGCACCTCGACCGTGTGCCAAGATTTCGCTATAAAAACATAAATATGTATTAGCAATGCGAAACGATTGTTAACAATCGATATGGGGACGCATTTTTGGCGTACACTATTAGGTAGCTATTCCAATGTTATCTATATATATATTTTTTTTTTTTTTTTGTAGCTTCAAGCTTTTTCATCAATAGCAAAGACAATATAGTGTTAAGACACTCTGCTGTTCATTTTCCGCCCGATATCAAGACATTGTATGATGAAAGGCGGAACTCAACGCCACACTTGGCCCTAGGCACTAGAGCGAGGAAATTGAAATAATTTAAATATAATTATTCCCCAAAGTGGGCATCGAACCCGCAACCAGTCACGTTTACAGTCAGACGCAGTCCTACTACGCCATGATGGCCTCTTTATTTATGAATATAAAGTATAAAAAAACTCCTTTAGTAAATGGCTGACTGAGAGATAATTCATAGTTGAAACTACTTTGCGTTAAAAGTTTAAATTTGGACATATGTTCCTAATGGTGCATCCGGAGAGGATTTTCCGAAATTTCTAGGGGCAAAGGACAACACGTAATTCTACATTATATGGCCTACGCAATAGCCTACGCAATGCTGAAATGACTCGTAGATTACCAAGATCAAGACCAGATTACCAAGAGGCGCGGGTTCGATATGTTCAATTATTAATAAATACTTCTAATTCAAATTAATTTAATTTAATTTAACTTCTAATTTTTTTCCCCCACACACAGCAGGATAGGCATAGGGAACCTAGTATTAAGACACTCCGTTCCTCACTTTCCGCCGAATTCGGAGGCATTGCGTGTTAAGTGGCGGAACTTACTACTAACTTACTACTTTGCCTCGACACCAGAGCGAAGAAAATGGAAATATTAAATATTTCCACTCCTCGAGTGGGAATCGAACCCACAACCAGTCGTATAGTACTAATTTATTTTCTAATAAATAATTTTCATACTCTAAGTATGTGAATAAAGCTTTAAAAATGTTAAAATAATATGACAGTATCAATGTCGTATTGTCATTTTGTACGTCACTTGGTCAGTGATTCATGCGGTTACGGATCGTATTTCGCATGTTTCATACATTGAATATGTATGTAATAGTTAAACCTAGTTGTCCTTAGGAATGTTGTAGGAATTTCTACTATATCTATTATATTTGAGTACTTGTTAACAAAAATAAAGTATTTCTATTATTTTTTTCTTTTAAATTCCAGTTATTTAAACCTGATATTGAGAGAACATAGTACCAAGACACTCCGTTCTTCATTTTCCGCTCGATATCCAGATTTGGTGTGTAAGTAGAATTCAACGCCGTGGTCTTAGGTAACGGAGTGGAGAAATGAAAAATCACTCACCATAATGACCTAGGGACGCCAGTCGTGGCGCAGTGGCACAAGCGTGTGACTGTAAACAACTGGTTGTGTGATCGATTCCCATTCGAGGAGTGTAAATATTTAATATTTCCATTGTCGTCGCTCTGGTGTCGAGGCAAAACGCGGTGTTAAGTTCCGCCTGTTAACACGCAATGCCTCCGAATTTGGCGGAAAGTGGGGAACGGAGTGTCTTAACACTAGGGTCCCTCTGCCTATCTTGCTGTGTGTGGGATACAGCGTGAAGCTACAAAATAAAAAAGTAATAATGGCCTATGGCTATGAATATGTTTTTACTGTCGTATAGAATAATAAAAATATTTCTTAATATAATATTTGGGGCCGTCATGGTGCGGTTAAATATAAAAGGGATGGTTGTGAATTCGATTCCTACTTGAAAGGAATATTATATTTATTTATATTTTCACATATTGCCTCTGCTAAGACAAAGCACGGTATTGACTTCCACCACTCAACACGTAAATGTCTCGATTTCGGGCCACGGAGTTTTTTGACACTAGGTTCTTTCTTACTCCGCCGCTAGGCGAGGAAAGTAAATTCGCAACAAAAATAAAATATATTTTTAAAAGAAGGGAGTACTGGTACTTTTTTAACAAAATAAATATATAAATAGTAAGAACAAATAGGAGTGGAGTCCTGATTGAGTATATATATTATTTTAAAGTATAATTATAATTTTAAAATAGCTATAGGTAATCATTCCACACTCACATCTTGCTTTTGTTAATATAGTTAATCAAATTTTAGGTGTAGTAGACTTGATGAAGACATGTAATTTAGCTTTAGTTTTTTAATTTTTTTTTTAACTTCATTCTGTATCCCGCATACAGCAGGGTAAGCAAAGGGAACCTAGTGTTAAGACACACCGTTCCCCACTTTCCGCAGAATCCGGAGGCATTGCCTGTTAAGTGGCGGAACTTAACGCGGCGCGTTCGAGTGGAAATCGAACCCACAACCAGTCGATTAACAGTCACATTTTGTGCCTCTGCGCAACGACTGGTCCCAATACACTTAGCATTAAAAAAGTATTAAATTTGTATGTTTGACGTACACTTTTGTGCAATTGCAAAGTATATTTTATATGAATCTATATAATATAAGCACTATTAGTGCTTATAAACACTATGCCTTTTGTACAGCAAAGTCGTATATCAAGGCACACTGTTCTCCACTTTGTTTTCTATAAATATTTAATTTTAAATGATCTAATATGAGAATACTAATTGCCCGCTCGCCGCGTGAACTACATAACTGTTTCATTATATTGCAACACTCGGGGGTAGATTTTTAAATAATAATGTAGCCTATATTTAATCTTAGATTATCAACTACATATATACCAAAATTTATTACAATCGGTCAAGCGGTGTAGATTTTACATATAAAATTTCATCCCCTATTTCATTGCTTTAGAAGTTGATTTTTGAAGAAATAAGTAGCCTATATTTCACACAGTAATTTTTACTACTTTTATTCTAAATTTCATCCAAATCGGACCGGTAGATTAGCCGTGAAATCGTGACAGACAAACAGACAGAGATTCGCATTTATAATATAAGTATGTATGAGAATAACATAAGATATAAGTATGTATGAGAATAAGTTACACTATTTCAACTCTAATTGAATCGTTTAATCAAATTTATTTTTACCACTTTAATATCATTCACTATATAATATCAAAGAGGCTAGAACCTACATACTCGTATGTATTATATAAAAGAAATTTCAATAATAATAATAAATCACATACAATTCTAATGTATCCAACACAATTCCTTTGATCTGAGGCCGTACGTCCGTACACGAGACCACCCTAAAATTTTGCAATTCGCGGAAATCAGAATATCAAAAGAAACATAATTAACGTAACGACAAGATTTATATTCGAATTTGCAAATTTTAACGACGAGTCGACGCCCTAAGAGTATTGGACTTCATATATGTGTATTCAATTAAGTTGATAATTTATCGTCTTTTTAAGACGTTTTACTTAGCTTTACGTATCTTTTAGCGGAGTAGTCAGAATGGATCTAGTATTTAGACACTCCGTCCTTAACTCTAAGCTTTTTTATTTTATTTGAATTGTCTGTCAATTACCCATATACTAAGTTCTTGCCTATTTTTAACACTCTTTTTTCTCAGCTTTATATTTCTTTCCGTTTAGAGGGGTAGTCAGAGTGGACCAAGTGTCAAGACACTTCGTCCTTTAACTCTTTAAAGTTTTTTTTTGTTTTATTTGAGTTGACTGTCAATTATCCATATACTAACTCCTTGCCTATCTTAACCCACTTCCAATCATCTGATTTATTTGCAAATTTGCACACGTGTCCGGATTAACTCCTTTGGGAAAACGAAATACATTTTCAGAAAATGTATGGCATATTTATATATATTCTTGTCAGATGTAGAAGGCATAGCTTAGTGACTAGACCATTTGTTAAGTTTCAAAGGAGTGCAGGTCCGAATTCCGCTTTGTTCAAATTTTTTATACCTTTTCTAATAATGTTTGATCTGTTTATCAACATTATGACTATAGCTTCACGCTATATCCCGCACACAGCAGAGTAGGCAGAGGGAACCTAGTATTAAGACACTCCGTTCCCCACTTTCCGCCGAATTCGGAGGCTTGCGTGTTAAGTGGCGGAACGTAACGCCGCGCTTTACCTCGACACCAGAGCGAAGAAAATGGAAATATAATTTCCACTCCTCGAGTGGGAATCGAACCCACAACCAGTCGTTTACAGTCACACTCTTGTGCTACTGGGCCACGACTGGCCACATGACTAAAATAAGTAAATTCTATTATGCGTATTATTTTTAGTTCTTTTTCAAATTAATTTATTAATTATTTATAAGTAATGCCTCAGTGTTACAATATATATAATAAGACTGCGCCCAAAACTCGTGGTGTTCCGCTCTGATTAGAGTTGCGGAAAATAAGATCGTAAATCTCGATGACTAATTTTTTAAGTCATTAGTATATTTTATGTATCCGATGAAAATGTAATACAAAGAAATACAGATTTAGGTTTAGAGATTATGGAAATGGTGTTAAATTTTTCTAATGTTATTATTATTTGGGATAAAGAAAGTGGGTAACATTTGTAGTACATCATGTTAACTATGTGTTAACAGTTTTACTGTATTTATTGTGATAGAAATTCTATTTTATTGAAAATAAATTTTATTAAAAAAATATTCTATTGAGAAAAGTTCACTAATTTTAAATAAATAGTTAAAATTCTTTCATATATGGCCAGTCGTGGCCCAGTGGCACGAGTGTGTGACTGTAAACGACTGGTTGTGGGTTCGATTACCACTCGAGGAGTGGAAATATTTAATATTTCCATTTTCTTCGCTCTGGTGTCGAGGTAAAGCGCGGCGTTAAGTTCCGCCACTTAACACGCAATGCCTCCGAAATTCGGCGGAAAGTGGGGAACGGAGTATCTTAATACTAGGTTCCCTGTACCTACCCTGCTGTGTGCGGGATACAGCGTGAAGCTAAAAAAAAAAAGAATTCTTTCATGCTTCAATTTGCTTATTATGTGTAATATGCTTTTTCCAGTTTCACTTTCTCTTGCATAGCGGATATACAAAGAGAACGCAACATTAACTGTACACTGTATTCTCCCCTTTTCGCCCAAATCCAAAATATGCTTGCGGAGAGGTGATATGGAAATTTAATCATATCCCCGAGAATCAAACCCACTACCATCGCGTTTACAAACCGACGCTGTCCCACTGCGCCTCGATGGCCTAACTTTACTTAAGGGCTATAATGTGCCAAAATGTTACGCATATGTGGTTAACACCCCTATGACCGCTTTATGACACATGATTACATAGCAATCTTATGAATGGTGCTATTTATTATGGTCAGTGATTCTGATCATCAAATGAGCAACATACCTATATACTGTCATTTTTTTTAGGCTTCGCCTCTATTCCCACGTAGCGGGAGAGTCAGGACAAAGATAGGAACATTTTTATACTATTATTTTTCCGAGTGGAAACCGAACCTACAAACATACAACCACCACGTTTACAGTCAAACACTGTGCCACTGGCTCACCACGACGGCCTCTTACTCGTACACTTAATTGAAGTAAAAGCTAAGCTTACTAAATATTTAGCTTATGAATATATTAAATAAAGTAACATTTACATATAGGCAAATCGAGTAATTGAATTCTCAATTTGCATTTTATAACAAATAGTTCCGAATAATTACAGCAGACTTAATTTTTTTTGTAGAAATAAATAATAATAAAAGTTTATTTCTTTAGTTTGTTTTTCAGAGGTTTTACCTAAGTAAGCTCTATAAAAAATATTCATACATAAAACAAAAAAGTATATAAACCGATCCATATTTTTAGTACATTCTCGCTTTTTTTCACTTAACAGAGTGGTCAGAAAGAACCCAGTGTCAAGACACTCCATTCTCCACTTGTGATTAATCAAATCAAAAATACACTACAATCATTTTGATGAAATCATTGTTTAATTTTCAGTGTTATAGTGAACAAGTTAATCTTCCGATTAATTAGATCGCAGTTGGCAGGCCACCAGAGTCACTGTGCGTCTAACCTCATATCTGTTAAAGGTAAATAAACACAATACTTGGCACACTGAAGATATAAACACCTAATGTGAATTATATAGATACTGATACTAATTATGGGGGCAGACGTGGCGCAGTGGCACAAAGTGTGACTGTAAAGTGACTGGTTGTGGATTCGATTACTATTTGAGGCGTGGAAATATTTCATACTTCCATTTTCTTCGCTCTGGTGTCGAGGCAAAGCGCGGTGTTAAGTTCTGCCATTTAACACGCAATGCCACCGAATTTGGCGGAAAATGGGGAACAGAGTGTTTTAACACTAGGCTCGGTCTGCCTATCCTGCTGTGTGCGGAATACGGCGTGAAGCTAAAAAAAACGAATTTTATAGATACTGTAATTATCAATATAATATTACCAACACTAATATTATAAAGAGTTAAGCGTTTGTATGTTTGAGACAGACAATCTCCGAAACTAACGAAACGATATCAAAATATTTTTCTATATTACAAAGCCTTGTCACCCACGATTGCATTTAGTTTTCACTAAGATCAATTAACACTTAAAATGTAAAGGAAATCTTTTCTTGCGCAAGCTGTTCATGTAATTTTATAAAATGTATAATTCTATAAAATGTATAAGCGATAGTATAAATTTGAGCAGTTTGTTATTGTTTTTATCAAAAAATACGAAATAGCTATAAACCTGTAGTTTATACGGGCGAAGTCGCAAACGGGTCTCTATCATTTTTACTGTTTGTTTTCAAGCATGCTATGCATTTTCTAGCTCGTCGCATTTTTCTTCTTAAGTCATATTGAGGCACTGCAAACTTTTTGTGTAACTTTCATAATGTCCTGAAGCTTGAATGGTCTTGAATTGGTTTTCAAATTATTTTTATCCATATTATAATGTGGTTGACGAAATGTCTTCAACCTAATTTTTGAATAATCTACAATAATGGAAAATCACGAAGCTTCCTTTTTGTATATACCTACTTCCTTTCTTATATAAAAGCATGTATAGATTGCATTTTCCTCTAGGAAATGCCACCATTAAATTATATTAATAAACTATGCCCAATACACACGAGTTTCATTTATTTTCATATCTATTCAGCGATGTTATCAGCTTTCGAGTATTTTTTATCTGAATGGAGCGTAGATGCTAAAAGCTTCAATCAAATTAAATAGGGCACGAGCGCGCAGCTGTCATAACTCGTCAGAAATATCCAAATGTCTTTGTTTTTACGAGAAATGTCTGATTTCCTATTAAAATTCATTAAAATAATGAAAAATCTAGATCATCTTCTTCACTTTTGAATGTTTCTCATTAGTTTATGTAAGCACTACAAATATATGGTGAGGATGTTTTGTGCATTTATTATATCATTTTAAAATATTGTCCAATGTAAACTATTTATCTTATATCATTGTCAAAACTTCTTTCTTTTCTTTTTAAATCTATTACTTATTCCTTTAGATTTTTCGAATTATAACATATTAATGTGAATTCATTCTAGTTCCGATTTCATTAGTAGGATTATATTAGTAGTTAATACTTCATTGGCACTAATTTTCAATACAAATTCTTTTATATATGTATATCTTATTTATATATAAAATAGTCTTCTTTATATATTATATCTCTTGAATCTTAGAAACAGTTGCTTAGACGTGATTTTCGTAGAATCCACTTAATATTTGGCCGACTATTAAACATATTAAATATAAAAATTACTCAACTTCTAATATAACTTAAATAAATGCATCTCATTATCAGATCAGTCTGAATATTAGAGTACATTCATTTTTATTCATAACTGATTGCCCACCGTCCATCTCAGTCGCCCTCGATATATCTAGGCCGCAAAAACAGACACGACATTGAACTTTGTCGAAAATAAAAAAAAAAAAAAAAAAATACTGAAACAGATAATATATTTACATATTAGAGGGCAAGGATATCCAAATTTTCTGCCAACACAAATATTTATTCTTTCGACGGACGAATTTAATACAGGAAATGGTGAAGTAACGGCGGCGGAGATACGTGAAAATTACATTTATTTGATAATATGAATCATTGCGGTGAGATACAGAAATTGTTTTAAAAGTTTTTTGAATGTAATTTTTACGTGTTACATGCATCCATTACATCACCTCTACTTATTCAATCTATTAATATTAAAAGATTTTTTTAAGATACTAATAATGTTGTGGTTACTTTATATCATAACAGCATTTGAGTATAACATAAAAGCAATGTAGATTTATTATAGTAAAAACATTTAAAATTAATTTTCAATTATTCTCTGGTTTCTATTCCGGGCCCAATTACTGCATATTGAATAGCGGACCCAATATCACAATTTAATAATGATTCTTCTATGTAAGATTTAATTGTACAGAACTCAACTCTATAATTTCAAGTATACTATAAAATGTTGTATACTTTTCAATTTATTAATAAGCCCATATATAATATTATAAAAACTTACATGTATTATTATAATTCACATTATTCTCCACTTGTATGCCCATGATGCCAATCAATCATGTCGTGTTCACATCACTGACGCCTCAGGCGATATAACACTGCACCATTCAAATTCACATTTTATAAAAATCACTTTACATTTACACAAATTCACAGTGAAATAACACTATAATTGTACAAGTTTACAACTTTTAGATTTTCAAAAAGTAATTTTGTTATTCAATTGTTTAATTTTCGTTTAAAAATATTTAATATATATTTTTATTTATTTTAAAAGATATATATTGTAAGAACAATTAAATAATTTTCACTTGTCAATGTCACACGTCAAATTTTCCCGCGCGTTTACGGGCGCGTGCGCGTCGCCGCCTCGCCGCCATATCACTGCGCCTGAAACAGAGTTGTTTATTTTTAATCTTTTCTGTCAACGGCTGTACAGAATGCGGAATTGGATTGCCAATAGTCATGGTTAAAAAAAATTATATTCGTCAACATAATTATTATATATAATATGTACATTTAGTTTAGTAAATTATTGATACATTAATTTGTTAGCGTCACTATTAAAATATTATTATGGGTATATAATAAAATTTTTGAACAAGATACTTTTTATATCTTTTTAGAATTTATGAGTAATGTGAAGTGTTTCGAATTATGAAAAATATAATGTGGTAAGTTTTTATAACTCTTTAGATTTATCGAAAGTTTTACCTATATGATATTTTATATTAACTGTGGTGCACACGAATTCATTTCTGCAAATTCATAGAAAGGAGACAATGTATAATTACCTACATATACATTTTATTAAAATGTTATCTGTTATCAAGTAGAATAAGTTTAGTAAGATGACATTAATGTCACTATATTTTGACAATACCTACATTTCTAATGAGCATTATACATAGGCATAGGCATTTGATGATCAAAGGATGACTCATATTTTTAAAGGAAATGTACGTAAAAGCAACTTATGTTGTTCGCAAGCAAGGTAAAGAAAGAATATGTGTGGTCAATTGTAAATTTTCAGTTAATAGTTCAGTTTAACAATTACAAACATATAAAATATTTTTTTCACATATGAGTACAAAGATTTTTTTATAGAAGTGTTTGTAATATCACATTTATTTTGTTACTCATAGCGTTACTCCTACGTAAACAGCCTAAATTATTAATTAATTTAGATAAAGGCTTAGGTATACCAAGATGGGGATATATTAACATTTTTTTCGCATTTGTGTTTTATATGACGAAGGCTGTAACATATATTGTCCTAATGTCTTTTTTAATATATTTTTTTTCGCTTCACGCTATATCCCGCACAGGGTAGGCAGAGGGAACCTAGTGTTAAGAGATTAGGTTCCCTCCTCTTCGCTTTGTCTCCTCACCAGAGCGAAGACAATGGAAATAATAAATATTTCCACTCTTCAAGTGGGAATCGAATCCACAACCAGTCGTTTACAGTCAAACGCTCATGCCACTGTGCCAGGAATGGCCAAGCTACTTTTTGTATACAAAAAAAAATCATTAACAACATAGAAAACACAAAGCTCCAATAACGAATAACAAATTTAAATGTGATTAATGATATAAAATAAAACAAACAAGGCTCATACATGCGTGTGCAGTGTCATTGCCTGAGCTAAATATAACGGATGGCAGTCACCCTGTCTCGCTACAGCGCGTCAGATCAAGGTGCATAATCAAAACACATAATTTTTTTTATATATTTTATGTCTAGGTCGACTATGAGCAGCAGAAAGGAATTTATTGTATTTTTTTTTTTTATGGAATGAAGGAGGCAAACGAGCTGAAGGCCCACCTGGTGTTAAGTTACCTTCGCCCATAGACATCCACAACATTAAAGTTATGGATGCGTTGCCAGCCTTGGGAATGATGTAGGACAGAAGGAGGGAGGAAGGATGGGAATGGTGGGAATAGGGAGAGCTGGCTTACATGCCATCGAACCGGAACACATCATAAGATATTTGGCGGTTCGTCTTTGACATGATAGTGGTCGCGAGCCAGTCGGAGAACGAATCTCCTACCACCAAACTACTGGGTTACCCGCCTTTTACGGGACGCTACCCAGCGGCGGGGGGGAATTGTATTCTTAAACCGTCCCCCCACGGGAAATTTTTTGTTTACTATTTTTTTAATGACAACATTTATTTGATGAAATGCGGTTACAATACAGTAAATCTACAAGTTAAAAGAAGTTGTTATATGTTTTTTACTGCATAGGAAGGACCTAGAAAGACACTAAATTCTCCACAAAATTTTCGTTAAATAAAATTTTAATTGTAAATTGTAGAAGCAGTGGCCAGTCGTGGCCCAGTCGCACAAGCGTGTGACTGTAAACGACTGGTTGTGAGTTCGATTCCCACTCGAGGAGTAGAAATATTTAATATTTCCATTTTCTTCGCTCTGGTGTCAAAAAGCAATGGTAAAGCGCGGCGTTAAGTTCCGCCACTTAACACGAAATTTGGCGGAAAGTGGGGAACGGAGTGTCTTAACACTAGGTTCCCTCTGTCTACCCTGCTGTGTGCGGGATACAGCGTGAAGCTAAAAAAAAATAAATTGTAGAAGCCATCGTGGCGCACTGTAACAACGTCTGTTACAGGAAACAGGAAACGAAGTGTGTTGACACTAGGTTCTCTCTGATGAACATTGCTATATTGAAGAGAGTGAAATAATAATATAATGGAAGACTATTTTAATATATTTATTTTTACTAAAACATACATAAGTATATCATACTCTCTTTCTGTAGACACAGATGCAAATTCAAATTATATTTGTTAAATACAAACATTTTTTCATTTATTTTTTTTTTTGTAGCTTCACGCTATATTCCGCACACAGCAGGGTAGGCAGAGGGAACCTAGTGTTAAGACACTCCGTTCCCCACTTTCCGCCGAATTCGGAGGCTTGCGTGTTAAGTGGCGGAACTTAACGCCGCATTTTTTTATTAATAAATATTTTAACTTTCAGTGTATTATTATTAAACGTTACTTGACATATAAGTTGGTAAGTAATAAGGTAAATTTAACTATTCTTTTATACTTCTAAAATATGTTTTGTTGAAGTACTTGTCTTTACTCGAATATGTAAAATATGTTGTTATATATTCTATATAAAATTATCTGTTATACTTCAAAGAAATATAACTACAATCTAAGAATATTTTTGCACTCTTTGCAAGCTGTGTTAACTTTAAATAGCACCATGCCATGTAAAACCCATAAAATGTACTATTAACAGGCCGGCCCAGGTACATACCATTGTTTCAACACACATCAATCTGTCAGTACGCAAAAAGTTACGCATTTTTTAGTTTATAAAAGTATTTTATTACATAAACATATAGGAATAGCTTTCTTTTCTTTTTTAAACGTGGTACAAATATTCAAATTTTGTATGTAGTATTCTAAATTTACATCCATTTTTTTTAGCTTCACGCTGTATCCTGCACACAGTAGGGTAGGCAGAGGAAATCTAGTATTGAGACACTCCGTTCCCCGAGTGGGAGAAAACCTCCCACTCCGATATCTAAGAACAAACGTGGCGTTTACTTCTTCCAATCAATACACATAGTCTCATTTTTGGGCCAGAAGCGTAGAACGAAGTCTTGTCACTAGGTATCTTCTGATATTGGGGAAAAAGTGCGAAACTGGCTGTTTGCTTTTATTCACCCCACAATATCTTTACATGTCGATAAACAATAAAAGCTAATAAACAATGAAAGTAGTTAACAATGTAATAATATTTAAATTCAGCGAAAACCTAAGTAATTGAGTAAAAGAAAAATAAACATTTATAAAAAAAAATCTAGATGAATTGGAAAATATTCCGCTCAATCAAACACTACACTGACCTGCCCAAAATAACCATCAACAAACATTATGCAAATTCGGTCTACTCGCAACTCGCATCGCTCGGGACCGTCTGCCAGAGAATTTTGGCAGACACGAGTAGCCGCAAAAATACTATTTAACGCCCCTTTACATGTGATTTGTTAAAAAATGTTTACTCAAATGCTAGTTTTGTTAAGGAATAGTTATGTTACTTTTATAATGGTTTAGAGTTAACATGAGAAAATCTAAGTCTTAACAGTATGTATCTTTTCACGCTGTATCCCGCACACAGCAGGGTAGGCAGAGGGAACCTAGCATTATGACACTCCGTTCCCCACTTTCCGCCGAATTCGGAGGCAGGCAAGTTCTACCACAATACACATTAAGTGGTAGAACTTAACGCCGTGCTTCGTCTCGGCCCTAGAGCGAAGAAAATGGAAATATTAAATACTTCCACTCCTTGAGTGGGAATCGAACCTACAACCAGTCGTTTACACGCTTGTGCCACTGCGCCACGACTGGCCCTATGTATGTATCTAATCAAGTGATCGAATCAAGCTATAGCGCTTTTTTCAGCTTAACGCTTTTTCCCGCATAACAGTTTAATATGATTTTAGATTATTTGTTTGCTTGTTACTTGCCAATCACTTTCACACAATATTTTTCTGACTTTTTATCGTACTTATTATCCCATAATTCTATATTACATTATAATAAAACTTTATCTAGTGTAGTTCCCACACGTGGGAAGGATTGGAAATAAATATCGATTTCCCTGTCTAGTAAGCAAAAGGTGACGTTGAGCGCTACTCCTCTGCGAGAAGAAGCGTAACACGCAAAATAGTAATCTCAAATTACTTTCATTATTAGAAAGTCATTAATATACTTATTTTGTACTTTGATGCAAGTCGTGGCGCAGAGGCACAAAGAGTGACTGTAAAGCGACTTGTTGTGGGTTCATTTCCCACTCGAGGGGTGGATATTTAGTATTTCTATTTTCTTCGTTCTTCGTTCTGATGTACTTTTCCAAAGTAACCAGTAACTATTTAAACACTATGTAGTTGCCGCCCACAATTAAGTTTACGTCTGTTATAAAATGTAATATCCCGTATTTTTCATTTATTTAGGGATTTCAAGAAACTATTTCATACGACATCTCTAGACTCCCCAACTAGACAACCTACATATCAAATAACACATTTGGTAGTTTCGTCTGTGAGTTATCTGTCAGTCATATATGCAATGCAATGCGTTCTGTATATCGCATGTGCACTTTAACTTAAAAAGGTTAACTTGACTAGGTCCCGACCTAGCTACAATACACGTCGCAGAACCGACTCTCAAGAAGTGATTGGTGGCAAAAGGCAGAAAGCGCAGGAGAGACCCGCGAGACACAAATACTAGTGACTCCATTACGTATGGTGTGTTGTGATTCAGTCACTCATCAACTGTCATTGGCTGGTTGTCTGTACTGGAGGGCAATTCCGGAAAGCGTAGATATGGTTGTTCAAGAGAACATGCGCGTTCTTTACCTATATAGATGAAATTGATGACGAAAGATACGGTCCCAAGGGTCAAAATATATTTAAATGTAAAATCGACCTTGTTTTCTATTTTTCTTTTTAAATATTAATGCAGTTAAATGTTTTCCATCGGCGAACATTTTGTTAATGGGCAAAATTTGTTACTTGTCACTATCAAAATTAAACAGAAGTTGAAATATATAAACGCGTTTCCTAAGATTTACGATGCTATTTATTTCAAATTTCGCTGTCTATGTCTATGATTTACCTTAAACATATAGGACGATGTTCATTTTATTTTATTTTTTTCATTTCGCGCTGTATCCTGCACACAGCAGGGTAGGCAGAGGGAACCTAGTGTTAACGCTATGTTTCCTACTTTCCGCTGAATTCATTGGGCATTGCGTGTTAAGTGGCGGAACTTAACGCCTCACTTTGCCCCGACAGTAGGGCGAAGGAAATGGAAATATTAAATATTTCCACTCCTCGATTGGGAATCGAACCCACAACCAGTCGCGCTTACGTGCCCCTGCACCGAGATAGGCCTCATTTAATTCATTTTTTTAAATCAATATTCGTGAATATCGTGAATGCAACGATATTTCTAACGAAATACAATGAAGTGAAACTGGAACCGCCTAGAGTGAATGGTGAGTGGAGTGTCTTAACATCTTTTTTTTTTTTTTTTTTTTTTTTTTATGGAATAAAGGAGGCAAACGAGCTGAAGGCCCACCTGGTGTTAAGTGGTTACCTTCGCCCATAGACACCCACAACATTAAAGTTATGGATGCGTTGCCAGCCTTGGGAATGTAGGACAGAAGGAGGGAGGAAGGATGGGAATGGTGGGAATAGGGAGAGCTGGCTTACATGCCATCGAACCGGAACACATCATAAGATATTTGGCGGTTCGTTTTTGACATGATAGTGGTCGCGAGCCAGTCGGAGAACGAATCTCCTACCACTTAAAACATCTACGCAGCGTCTTGCGGGAAGAGGCTTATACTAAAATATATATGAAAACAAACTGCACGCAGCAGGATAGGCAGAGGGAACCTAGTGTTAAAACACTCCGTTCCCCACTTTCTACTGAATTCGGAAGCATTGCATGTTTAGTTGCGAAATTTAGCGCCGCACTTTGCCTCGGCATCAGAGCGAAAAAATAGAAATTTAAAATTTTTCCACTCCTCGAGTGGTAATCGAATCCACAACCAGTCACTTTACAGTCACACTTTGTGCCTCTGTGCTACGACTAGCCCCCAACTACTAAAATATATATGAAATCAAACTTTATTTCTATAATAATATTCAACTAATGTATAAATAGACTTTTATCTAAACATTGAGAGCAATGACTCAGCTAGTTTTCACTTGTCGTAACATTATTGTAGTGTCTATAAAGTACAAAGTAACTTTTAAAAATAATAGATTTTTTTTAGCTTCGTGCTAGTTCGTAGTGTATTCCGCACTTAGCAGGGTAGGCAGAGAGAACCTACTCAAAGTCAAAGTCAAAGTCAAATAATTTTATTTAAAATAAGAAGTTACAAGCTTCATTTTTTGAACGTCAAATAGTTTACCACCGGTTCACTAAAGTTAATGCCTCAGACCTGAGAAGAACCGGCGCAAGAAACTCAGCGGGACTTCTTTTTTTTAAAGTAATTTTGATATACAGATTTATTGCTGACAGTGATACTTTTGAAATAGCCTGGAGCGAGCATTTCATTCCCAAGGCGTGTTATCATTTATAAAATCTTTAATTAGGTAAACCTTTAACACACAAACGTCTATTCACAACTTTTTTAAATTGTGATATAGAAAATCTTGGAAGTTTTCTGGGACCCTATTGTATACACTGAGAATGAATTATTACCTTGATATAATCGAGTTAAAGGCGTATACACTGTATGCTTATTTCTAGTATTAATATGATGTGTGTCACTGATTTTAATGTTTGACAAACGCTTTTAACCTTTATTTCGTAAGATATTCATAACAAATATTTTTTTAATTATTTATTCATCAGCAACGACATCCGCTATCCAAAATGTCCATAGACGTAAGAAATGAAATAAGTTATACACTTATAATAAATTAATTTAGGTTACATTTAACTCCATTATGATAGGAAAATTGTATATAATGAAAAAGGCAACGTTTTATAGTAACTGGACTCTCTTAGGGTATATTCTTTAAGTCTTAGTTTTAAGTACTAAAATCGTAAACAAAAAAAAAATGCATATGATAAAACAAGATTCGTGTTAAAAAAGGTACAGACCTTATGTCAGTAGAGTAAAATAGAATAATTAAAAAAATATCCACTCTCAAAAATGTCATAATTCAAGTGGAAACTCAAAAAAATATTTTATGACTAAGTTTTACTTTACATTATTTATAAAAATGACTAATAATAATTTATATTAAGTTTACGTTATTTACATAAGAAATGTTTTTATTAGCTTCTCGCTGTATCCCGCACACAGCAGGGTAGGCAGAGGGAACCTAGTGTTAAGACACTCCGTTCCCCACTTTCCGTCAAATTCGGAGGCGCTGCGTGTTAAGTAAAAATTAACATTACTAAATACAAGAAACACATAATATTTCAAATAATTTGATACTCATTTCTATGTAGAAATATCCATGTAATTTCCGTTCTCCAATAGACTGATCGCGTCTGCTTTGAATTAACTAAATATAACTCTCCAGAGTCCAGACGTACGAGTGCCTATACGAGTATAGTACATAAGTAGGTATGTGTCGTTTGTAACTGCGTGGAATTTCATCTAATATTTAAATTTTATATTTATGATTTCAGGAAGAGTTGTATGTAAATACAAAGTTGTTAAATGTATCTAACAGTTGTGGATTCGATTCTCAGGGACAAACAAATAGATATATTAATTTGTTTTGGACTGTTTGTACAAAGTGTTTTGTCTTGACAAAGTTAACATTTTAATAATTTTGTTGAAAGAACTTTTTAAGAGTGCCTATGAAACCTATGGCTGAATGCAGTGGAAAGAAAATATCTGATAAGTATAATGGCTGATAAGTATAAATGATAATTTTCCTCAATTCTAAAATGGCAAACACTTCACCAGCAGTTTTTTAGCTTTACGCTGATTCCCGCACACAGTTGGGTAGGTAGAGAGAACCTAGTGTTAAGACACTCCGTTATCAAGACACCAGCAGTTAAGTAGATATAATACCAGAGAGCTAAAAACGGCCTAAATTGGTGTTAAGTGGCGGAACTTAACGCCGCGCTTTACCTCGACACCAGAGCGAAGAAAATGGAAATATTAAATATTTCCACTCCTCGAGTGGGAATCGAACCCACAACCAGTCGTTTACAGTCACACGCTTGTGCCACTGGGCCACGACTGGCCCAAGTGGCTGGACAAGTGGCGGGTATTTATTATAATAATATCTTTGAAACGGACTAGACAATCATTTTCAAGTCACTTGCAAGTCAACAACCTCCATGGCGTGACTTATAATTAGGGCGAAGGTTCGTGTAAAAATCAAAAAATATATTTAAATATAATATAATATTTAATAAACTGGCAACAAGAACATGATATATTAACACTGTCACGAATATATATTTAAGAAGGGAAATGACATCATTAATAAAGGGCACATCATTATTTATGAAACGCCAACACTATAATAAATTCAAAAGCTCTAAAAAACACGAGTATCATTAAATATGTTTATTAAATAAACATTAATATATTTATTTTGTATAAAAATATGTTATAATTTTATATAAATAGATTTAATATAAAATTAGTTAAGCATTTATAGGAAACTTAAGCGTAAACTACATAACTGTTTCGTTATATTGCAACCCTCGGGGGTAGATTTTTAAAAAATAAAGCCTATGTTTAACCTTGGATTATCAACTATATTTATGCCAAAATTTATTACTATCGGTCAAGCGGCTTAGATTTTTCATATAAACTTTCATTCCCTATTTTAACCCTTAAGAGGTTGATTTTTGAAAAAATAAGTAGCCTATGTTTATTTTAAATTTCATTCAAATCGGACCGGAAGTTTAGCCGTGAAAGCGTGACAGACAAACGACAGACTTTCGCATTTATAATGTAAGTATGCATATAGATTATTAGGTAAGCTCTAATAGCTCCTTTATTCGAGACCATCGTGGCGCAGTGAGACATCGTCTGATTGTAGAAGTGATGGCTGTGGGTTCGATTACCACCCAGAGAAATTGTTATATCAATAATATTTTCATTTCTCTGCTCTGATAAATAGACTCTCTTTGTTTGCAAGACTAGCCACTTGAGACTTTTTGACAGTTTTCTCCGACATTTAGAAAACGTCTAAAAAATTGAACGCCGCAGGATTCGAATCCACACTTCCTGAAAACTAGGCGCTCTGACCGCTAAGCTGCGTCGAAATTCTTATACGCTTTACGAGTATTACAACTTATTTTTGTTGTTAGCATCTCTATAGAGAGATTTTTACAGATTTTTGCTACCCAAAGATTATTCTACGAACATACTACGAACTTTAAAAAATTGCTACTATTAACATACTACGAACTTTAAAAAATTGCTACTATTAACTAGACAATTAAAAATTACGATTCCTAAAACTCCTAAATAAATAATTTTTTCACGCTGTATCCCGCACACAGCAGGGTAGGCAAAAGGGAACTAGTATCAAGGCACTCCGTTGTCTACTTTCCGCCGAATTCTGGAAAAATTGAGAAGCTGGAGGTGTTAAGTAGCGGAACTTAACACCGCGTTTTGCCTCGACACCAGAGCGAAGAAAATGGATATATTAAATATTTCCAACCCGCCGAGTGGAAATCGAATCCACAGCAAGTCACACTTTGTACCTCTGTACCACGACTAGCCTCAATTCATTCTTATTTTTAAAATATCAATAGAAAATCAATAAAATAACCACACAACTAAAAAATACGATTTCCTAAACTTAATTATAAATGAATAAAAAAAATACGCAACATGTAACCGGTGAATGCCAAGAGCAACACAACCGAGGGCCGACCGCGGCTGACGCACTGCCGTTATTTATTAGAGGACATCCATCTTGCTTACTGGAAAACTTCTTAATTATATATGTATGTTAGTTATTATTATAGAAAACTACAGTTAATCATTTATAAGTAGGTATGCCTTAGTATAAATTGTAATATAGTTTTTTTTTATCTAGTGTCTTAGTGTCCTAGTGTCAATACATTATCAAACCCACAACCATTATGTGTACGACTGATGCTGTCGCAATGAGCCAAATAATGTGGAACAGACACAAATAAATAACCTTAAAAATTCAATAAAAAGGAATTTTAAAAACACCTTATTGTGTTTCCTAAGCCGATGACAAAGGCTGACCAATCAAATCAAAATTATGATTGCATTTAAATTTGTTATGTTAACATAGCCTTGCTATAAAGAATTATTGTATTTATGATTAATCATTTATACTTTCTGTGTTATTATACGTAAGCTGTTGATACTCTACGAGATCCACTGGGAAACGAAAATATTTACTCTGGACATCAATAAATCCGTATCAAATCTAAACTGGGATTGTTAATAATTTAATGCTTACCATACATACATTTTTGTAAGTCTGACCGTTCAAATATGAAATTAAAATGTTTCAATAATCAATTATAGTGGTAAAAGATGTTTTACATTTTCTTAAGCAAACGAGCAGAAGGACCACCTGATGGTAAGTAGTACCTTCACCGTTGGATAATCACAGCATTAGAAAAGTTGTTAATGCGTTGCCGGTATTAAGGGGGGGAAAAGGAAGGAGGGAAGAAGGATGGGGATAGTGGGAATAGGGAGAGCTGGCTTACATACCATCGAAACTGAACACATCATCAGATGTTTGGCGATTCCTCTTTGACATGATAGTGGTCGCGAGCCAGTCGGAGAACGATTCTCCTACCATGAAGCTACTGGGTTACCCGCCTTTTACGGGACGCTGACCAGCGACGGAGGGGAAGTGTATTCTAACCCGTCCCCCCACGGGTAAAAAAATAAAAGGTTAGGTGACCGCGGCCCGCTTAATAACTTACTGCGACATGCTAATATACTATTATATTCTTTTTAAATACTATTAAGGAGTGTGATTCTGAAACATTGCAAAATTTAGATAGACCCGTTGCTACAAAAAGCCACCGCTGTTTTAGATATTTCATTATTTACCTAACTAAAATATTTTAAATTTACTATATTATATGAATGATTTTAGATAAATTAATTTATCGGTTTCTTAATTTAATTTGCTGCTTTTTTAATACATATTCAGTACTATTATCTAATTCTCTATAACAATCAATCAATAATTGTTAACTAATTTTAAATTTTGAATAATCGATTTACTATTTTAATTACTAAATCTACTTACATTAGCTTTTGGTTATCTTTTAATGCTCTTGAATGACTACTGACTAATATTGATTTATGATTATGGACTAGTTACAAATTATAAATTCAATTTTGAATTATCAGTTTATTGCCTTTTTCCATTATCAACTTCAAATTATACAATTTCCATGCCTTTATATCTAAATAAATAATCTTAATACTAAATATTGTCCGCCATTTTGTTGCGATTGTCTATGGCTGATTTATATGAGGACGGCATGTATTTCTAAATTCAGAGACATTTTTTACGATCTGTTAAAAAAATATATTAAGTAGTTCAATGGCGATGATGATGACTAGTAGCAAATTAGAAAGTGTTACAAACTAAATAGGGGTACATACTTTTGACATAATTATTTCTTAGAGATTTTTTTCACGCTTTATCTCTAATACCAGTCATACACACTTATTTACGACTTTTTTAAATACTCTCATCTTCAAAATATTTACCTACTCCTTAAAATAGTACGTATTTAGTTATCTATCCCGAAATTTAAGAAATCTTCTAACGATGTTAATATACGAACTAACATATTTCTATGGGTTGATCGTCTGATTTTTTTTATTGAATAACGGAGGCCAACGAGCAGAAGGACCACCTGTTGGTAAGTGATTACCTTCGCCCATGGACATCCACAACATCAGAGGAGTTGCGGATGCGTTACCCACCTTGGAGATAAAGGAAGGAAGGAGGGAAGAAGGATGGGGATGGTGGGAATAGGGAGAAAGCTGGCTTACATGCCATGGAACCGGAACACATGATGAGACGTTTGGCGGTTCGTCTTTGACATGATAGTGATCGTGAGCCAATCGGAGAACGAATCCCCTACCACCAAACTACTGAGTTACCCGCCTTCTACGGGACGCTACCCAGCGGGGGAGGAGAATTGTATTCTTGACCCGTCCCCCCACGGGCAAAAATTAATTATTTTTAATTAATTAATTAATTTAACTCTAAGTTAGCAACATTAAATGTCAAAATTCAGTAATACCAACCTTAATTGTTTATAGTTAATGAATCTCAGAGTTCCATTGCATCACTAAACGATATCAAATGATAATAACGACATATGTTATTGGTATACATCACAACAAACCGGTGCCAAAACAAAAATATTCGCAAGGAGATCTATAAAATGCAGGATTTAAGTGTTGTTTTAGATCTTTTACTCGATAAATTTAAGCTTATATTAGATTTTATAAACGTAATAGTTTATTTGTCTACTTTATTCCAGATGGTAGTAAAACTGTCAGTCACTTAAAATCTTATTTTGATTTGCATTATCACAGCTTTTTAGAACGTTGTAAAATTATTATGAGCTGTTTTGTGGTTAATAAAACGAGAGTAGAGGTATAAAAAAGGGCCAAAAGATATAAAAACGGAAAAGCTTACAGGTGTTTTAATGTTAGCCAACGCAGTTATGAATCGATTATAATACGAATTTTTCAGCGTGAAATAAAAAAAAAAAATCTAATTTTGAAAATATAACTAGCTTAAGTTATTCCTGATTACAAAAGCTATTTGCCAGTGAAAGTCCCGTCAAGATCGGTGCAGCTGTTTGTCCAGAGATTAGCCGGAACAATTGACAGATGGACAGATAGACTAAAATAGTAAAATTTAAATAAATATATTTTTTTATATCTACCTACACGAATATACACATGTGCACACACGCACACACACCCAAAATAAGAAAAAAAATTTTCTACATTTTAAAAATTTTTACCTTTTTTCCCGTCAAATGTTGCCACTTTTTCGGAAAAGCCCTCAAACTTAATTACCTATCAAATATTTAATAATGACACAAAGCAGTAATAAATTTAAATACTTTAGAAACAAAATACCAAATAAAACGAAACAAAAACGAAACAAAAACTACAAACAAAGTAATTTACCATTAGAATCTTCCTATGACCTATATAAATGTCAGATACGTGAAATTTCTGAGGCCAAATAGTTTAATGTTGTGAATATTAAAGGAGCATTCTTGCATCCTCAACATTCGTAGGTAGTTAGCTGGCGAAAGGGAGATACATAGTAGTATAAATACCACCAAGGCCATTTCGCTTTGTCCTTTGTAAACTCTAAATACCGAGTTTACTAACCTTTGTTTAGCAAGTTAGTTATTTAACGTGGTTTTGTTTGGATTTCCACTTGACTAACTTAACTGGGAGACTTCATAGATTAGACTGAATTATAACTAGAGTAGGGTAAATTTATTTATATATTTATTTTTTAGCTTCACGCTGTATGTAAATCTCGCACCGAGCAGTTTAGGCAGGGGGAAGCTAGTGTTAAGACCCTCTGTTCCCCACTCTCCGTCAAATTCCGGAGGCATTGCGTGTTAAGTAGCGGAACTTGACGCCGCGCTTTGCCTCGGTACCACAGCGAAGAAAATAAAAATATTAAATATTTCCACTCCTCAAGTGGGAATCGAACCCACAACCAGTCGTTTGCAGTCACACAATTGTGCCACTATGCCACGACTGGCCCCAATCTAACATCTACCTATTAATTTATCATTGAAAGAAAATATATATTGCTCTTTTAACCTACTTGTTGGCTTTTTTCCTTGAAAATTGCACATTTTCGAATTTAGTGACAATACAATAATTTAAATCAATAATCGAATATGATGTAGTTTTAAAGATTCTTTGTTAACCTCATCTATATTTATGTACTAGCGACCCGCTCGCGGCTTCGCCGCGTGACCTGCCACTTTCATCCTCAATTGCTCTTTAGGATTATTTTTTTTTATAAAAGGTGGTAGTCTATATTTGACCTTGCGTCACTAATTATGTTCTTGAGAAAATAATCGATACATCTAGTACAATGTCTATACTATTTGATAACATATAGCGATAACTGTTATAGTAAGAAAACGTACGAAATCTGCTACCACAGTACATCTATATGATAGCAAATTTCGTGTAGAATACCCGTGAAAACATAAAAGATATAAATATAGATTTTTGCATTTTTATAATAATAAAATATTACTTACTCATTGGAGTACACTATATCTAATACAATGTCAACTATATAATAACAGATGGCGCTACCCGTTCCAGAAAACGTAGTTACATCTGCTGTCATATAGATTATATAAAGTTTTATAGACCGGTCAAATGTATCTTTAATAAATGTTATGCTTATTTTATTTTATAATTATTTTAATTAGTGATATTAAAACAAATTTAGCTTCACTCGTGAACTATCGACATAATTTGAATGTTTTTTTTTTCATTTTATTTTTCTGCGGGAGTTGTATTGAATACCAGGATGAAAACTATCCCATATGTTGCTCTAACATCTAAGCTAACTCCATACAAAAATTCATTAATTTCTACCCGGTAGATATCAGTATACAAATGATTTACTTATATCGGTTTTTTATTTTTTTCAAAAAAACTACATGGAAAACCGGGATAAAAACTATCCTATATGTACCTTTAGACTATAAGCTATCACCATACCAAAATTCATCCATTTCTATCCAGTAGTTTTTGCGTGATTGACGAACAAATTAACAGACAGACAGACAGACAGACAGACAAAAATTCTACTGAGTGGATTTTTGGCCTCTGTTATCGATATATTAACGCACCCAATTAATTTTTTTCTGAAATTTTTCATGTACAGAATTGACTTTTCTACTCTTTTATTATATATAGAGAAGAGATTTGTATGCCTCCGGATTCGGGGGAAAGTGGAGAACGGAGTGTTTTAATACTAGGTTCCTTCTGCCTACCCTGCTGTGTGCGGGATACAGTGAAATTAAGATACAAATAAAATTAAAAAAACTGTAATAAAAAAACATTTGATGCCATCGCAGTGTGACTGTGATTAGTTTTGGGTTCCAATTCCACCCGGGGGAGTATTTATATTATTTTTTATTGTTCAGTTCTTATAAGAATACAATGCGCAGCGTTGAGTTCTATCACTCAACATGCAATGTCTCGATTTCAGCCGGAAAGTGGAGAAAACAATGCCTCACGATCTCTCTGGAATTCACTACATTTGAAAAACGCGAAACTAAATAACGAATATATTTTCTAGGGCGTGCTCAGGTGGTTTGGGCACTTAGAGAGGAAGAATGGTAAGAAAGATATATACATAAGGGAGACCTCAGTTGACCTTCGAGAACACAGTATCGATGATACTGGAGGCAGGTCACGTAAAAAGCATGAGGACCCGAGGGTGTGTATGAAGACGTTGATGACAGTAGACAAGGCGAAAGAAGTATGCAGAGACCGTAGCGTTTGGCGCTCCGTTCTCTCTGACTACCCCGCAAGGGATAAAGCGTGAAGCTTTTTTTTTTTATGGAATAAAGGAGGCAAACGAGCTGAAGGCCCACCTGGTGTTAAGTGGTTACCTTCGCCCATAGACATCCACAACATTCAAGTTATGGATGCGTTGCCAGCCTTGGGAATGTAGGACAGAAGGAGAGAGGAAGGATGGGAATGGTGGGAATAGGGAGAGCTGGCTTACATGCCATCGAATCGGAACACATCATAAGATATTTGGCGGTTCGTCTTTGACATGATAGTGGTCGCGAGCCAGTCGGAGAACGAATCTCCTACCACCAAACTACTGGGTTACCCGCCTTTTACGGGACGCTACCCAGCGGCGGGGAGGAATTGTATTCTTAACCCGTCCCCCCACGGGAAAAAAATAAAAAAATAAAGAATATATTTTCTTTCACTAGTAAACTGATATAAATAATAAAAGTATAAAAAAGCAAAATTAAAAATTTTGAAAAAACCCACGACGATTTAAATGTAATTGTAAAAGGATAAAATAACTACAAATCCCCCGCCTAAAAGAATATATGTAACGAGATGATGGGGACGACTTCGTCGGGGGCTGTCATTACTTTAAGTTTGCACAAACCTTCTCATAGGTTTTCTTGCTGTTAAAACAGGTTTGGCAAGAAAATTAAATATTAATATGAATTTACAGTTTTGATAACTGGTATTTTAAAGACTTTAAAACGAAATCTATACTGTTAGCTACTATATTTAAAATAGAGGTTGCAACTGGCAGCCCCCGACGAAGTCGTCCCCATCATCTCGTTACATATATCCTTTTAGGCGGGGGATTTATAGTTATTTTATCCTTTTACATTTACAATTAAACCGTCGTGGGTTTTTTCAAAATTTTTAATTTTGCTTTTTATTTTAAACTTTTTAAAGTGAATAGATACACATATATTATTATTACATAATATCGAAATACTTTATATTAATCTTCATGCAAATCCAAAAGAAATTATAAACCCAATGCTTTCTGGTTATCAAATGCTTATTGCAGCGCCTGGCAGATTGTCACCGTAACATTTCCACGAAACTTAAGTCTAACCAAATCAGTGAAAATCACAAAACCCACTAGTAGTTTTGATTTTGAACAAACTAATTTATACTGGAGCGCCCCGTGGTAGTTCATGATATGGCATATAAAAACACGCAGCAATTAAACCAGAACCTATCACAGAAAACCGCATCTAAATAGGTTTCACACAAAAAATAAAAGCAAGCTTACTGCAGCGCCCCCTGGTGAGGTGTCACCAAGACACATATACGAGAACACGCGCTAATTAAGCCTGAGCCTATCTTTGATAACTGCATCCAAATCGGACTTGTAATTTTAGCTTTGCATAATTAAATGTTTAATGCAGCGCCCCCTGGTGAGTTCTTGACGTAATAAAAACCTAAAAACTTACACCAAGTAAAGGTAATTTTAATACTAAAAACTCTGCCCAATCGGACTAGTAGTTGTGGTTTTGCATTAAATATTACAAACAAATGTTTACTGCAGCGCCCCCTGGTGAGTTAACACGATAAAACATATCCAAGAACATGCACTAATTAAACTTGAGCTTATCATTGAAACTGCATCCAAATCAAATTCGTCATTTTATCTTTGCACAAACAATATTTTACTGCAGCGCCCCCTGGTGACTTGTCACCGTAATATAAATTTAAAAACATGCTCTAAGCAAAGCGGAATCTAATACTGAAAACTCTTTACAATCGTACTAGTCGTTTTGGTTTTACACAAGAAAATAGAAGCAGCTACTTACTGCAGCGCCCCCTAGAGAGTTGACACATACATGAAAATATGCACTAAGTAAACATACATGACACATATATGAAAATATGCACTAAGTAAACTTGAATCTATCATTGAAAACTGAATTCAAATCGGACTCTTAGTTTTAGTTTTACACAAACAAATGTACTTACTGCAGCGCCCCCTGGTGAGTGGTCACCGTAACGCATATATGAAAAGAAGCACCAATTAAACCTAAACCTATCTTTGGAAGTTTCATCTAAATCGGACTAGTAGTTTTTGCTCTGCATAAACAAATGTTTACTGCAGCGCCCCCTGGTGAATTTTCGCCGTAACCAAAAAACAAAAATCTTAAAATATGCACAAAGCAAAGCTGAATCTAGTTCTGAAAACTCTAGCCAATCGGATAAGTAATTTCGGTTTTAGACAAATAAATACAAGAAAATTTTTGGTTTTACACAAAAAAATACAAACAAATGCTTACTACAGCGCCCCCTGATGAGTGGTCACTATATCATGTATATGAAAAGACGCACCAATTAAGCCTGAACCTACCCTTAAAAATTACATCGAAATTGGACTAGTAGATTTTGATTTGCATAAACAAATGTTTACTGCTGCGCCCCCTGGTGAGTTTTCCCCGTAACAAAAAAAGAAAAATCCTTAAATATGCATCAAGCAAAGATGAATCGTTTTTATGAAAACTCTTTTCAATCGGAGCAGTAGTTTCGGTTTTAGACAAATAAATACAAAAAAAGTACAAACAAATGCTTACTGCAGCGCCCCCTGGTGGTTTGACACGATAAAACATATCCAAGAACATCCACCAATTAAACCTGAATCTATCACTGAAAATCTATCGAAATCAGACTACTATTTTTTGAGATAATTGAAAACATTCGTTTTCACGTAAAATGCTTACTGCAGCGCCCCCTGGTGAGTTAAGGCAATGAGACATATCTAAGAACATACGCCAATTGAACCACCTATCATAGAAACCGCATCAAAATCGGACTTATAGTTTTGGAAATAATTGACATAGTAATTTGCACAAACACACAAACAAACAAACAAACAAACAAACAACCTCTCACCCCAAACACATATACAGTCGCCGTTCCGTCGCAGGTAATTAAAAACAACTATAATATATATTTCAATACAAATATATCACTTTCTTGAGTCATACACACGAGCTTATAGTGACTGGTGACTGTGTACAGCTGACGTGACTTCTCACTGTCTGAGAGTCACGGGGTGACTCACGCGGGAGTACCGAAATACCTTGTGTGATACAATGATATACAAGAATGGCTACCAATTGTCTTTTGTCGCTTTGTGCCTTAAGTTAATTGTAATTTAAAATATTAGGCATTGTTCTTAGAGATTTTGGTAGGTAGTTTTGAATTTTTGAGTTAATATAGAGTGAAGGTTTCGGAAGGTTTTGCTTTTATTTAATATAATATTAATGATATTTTTTTAAATGCGTATAACAATATAGGAGGGAAGCCGTTGTGACGCAGTGGGGCTTGTCTAGCTGGATACGGTGGATCGAAATACAATAAAAAATTATATATATTTACCCAATTAATTAACATTTGGATTTGAGGGTAAACGACATGACCTAATTGCATGCAAGCACTAAACAAATTAACTATTCAAAGTGAAATTATTAGAAAAATTAAAAAAACAAGATACACAAGAATAAAAAGCATAAGTTTCATGATTTTTAACATACATACGAGTATATCTAACTTAAACATTTTTCAATAACAACATTTCACATTTCAACAACATTTGAAAAATATGGCTAAGATATATTTGTATGTACATAGTTTAATTAAATCGCTAGCCTTTTTACATACTTAAAATTGAAACGATAAATGATGAACAAAAAATAGTATAACAATTTGATAGATATAAAACAAAGTCTACAATTGAAACTACATTTTCATCAAAGCCTAACAACTCATGTCAGATTCTGAGAAAAAATCTAAACTACTATAACATATTATAAAGAAAAGAAAAATCTCCAAATCATCTCTAACTACTTAATATTCGTATTTTACAGTAATTGACGTAGAAAACGAAAGATGAGGTAAACACGCGAAGCATCACGTGGGCGTAGTTGTGAGACGCGAGCACGTCTTCTATAACACGCTAGAGGATATTACGATATTAAACAAGTGGCCAGTCGTGGCCCAGTGGCACAAGCGTGTGAGTGTAAACGACTGGTTGTGGGTTCGATTCCCACTCGAGGAGTGGAAATATTTAATATTTCCATGTTCTTCGCTCTGGTGCCGAGGTAAAGCGCGGCGTTAAGTTCCGCCACTTAACACGCAATGCCTCCGAATTCGGCGGAAAGTGGGGAACGGAGTATCTTAATACTAGGTTCCCTATGCCTACCCTGCTGTATGCGGGATACAGCGTGAAGCTAAAAAACATAATAATAATAATAACCATATAAAAATTTCGACGTAGCCGAATGTAGAACGCGTGGCTTAGCAGTCACAATGCTTGGCCGCTATCCCTCAGGCGCGGGTTCAAATTTTAATACGTTCATTCAGTTCCGTTCAGTAGGTCATTTTTAGAAAACGTTGAATGATAAAAAAACCCACATTTATTGCCATAAGAGAATGAAAAAAACAAAAGCAAACAATATACATGAAACACAAAAAAAAATGAATTCTAGCTTATGGCAAAAGATGTAACTCAGCTCTTGATGCTTGAGGTGAGTACCTCTGACATCGCTGGTTTTCAGCTACCAGTCAGATGTCAGAGGTTTTTGTGTTCAAATTTTAATACGTTTTCAAAAAATGACCTCTTAAAATCCCTATGAAACTCACGACTATCGAGTTTACAGTAAGTTTAATCAAGCCAACCATGACGGCACAGCGCAAGGAAGTGCGTGTATATTAAAACAGATCAACCAACGTTTAGTTTAGTATATACGAGTAAAACATCGCGTCCGCAGGAGCATCGTTATTATTTAAACACACCATTTCCCAAGTTATTTCTGCCACGTGGTCGTCATCGACCGATATATATCGATACGATAGATTCGAACGTTAACATGGCACTTTCCACTGTTACAGTATATTTAAGCCAAATATCATAAGTCGATGCTAATCCAAAAACTGCTACCTTAGATTGATCTAGATATCATTTTTTTGAGTAAAAAAGGGTGAATATACAATCCTGCGATTAGTTATTGACAATAATTATTGCATTTTTTTTAGCTTTACGCTGTATGCCTCACACAGCAAGATAGGCAGAGGGAACCTAGTGTTAAGATTCTCCGTTCCCCACTTTCTACCAAATTGCGTGTTAAGTAGCGGAACTTAACGCCACGCTTTGCCTCGACATCAGAGCAAAGAAAATGGAAATATTAAATATTTCCACTCCTCGAGTGGGAATCGAACCCACAACCAGTCGTTTTCAGTAACACGCTTGTGCCACTGCGCCACGACTGGCCCCATAATTGAAATGGATTTACTCAAAAAACGATTACTAGATCAATCTAAGGTTACAGTTTTAGATTGGGATCGACTATTGATATTGGGCGTTAGTTGGATAGATTCGTCTTAGATCTAGTTTGGTCTAACTAAGTATTAAAAAACATTATGATTTAAATAAATAAATTTAGTGATTAAATGACAAAGTAATACCAAAACTAGTGGGGCCAGTCGTGGCGCAGTGGCACAGACGTGTGACTTAAAACGTCTGGTTGTGGGTTCGATTCCCACTCGAGAAGTGGAAATATATGAATTTCCATTTTCTTAGCTCTGGTGTAGCGGCAAAGGGAGGCGTTAAGTTCCGCCACTTAACACGCAATGCCTCCGAATTTGGCGGAAAGTGGGGAACGGAGTGTCTTAATACTAGCGGCTTAACACTAGTGCGGGATACAGCGTGAAGCTAAAAAAGGAGAAACATATTAAATCTTAGCCAAAGAGTTCTCCGTTCGCTTTCCATCTAAATTTGAGACAATCGGGAGGTAAAGTGATCGAACTCAACGCCGTGTGACTTACCAGTGCAAAAAAAAAAAAAAAAAAAAAATCATTACAGCAAATGATCGAATGACGATCGAAACCACAACCAAAAGCGTTTACAAACAGACTTACTGTGCCAAAGTCGCCAAGCTGGCCAAAATAAGAATAAGTGTTTTCTTTAAATGTCTTTTTCAATATTCCTAAGTGTGGAATAACACTTTAAAATGTTTAAAAAGTGTTTTATTTATTAAAAAATGAAAAACGAACTAATAGTGTGGCAAGCCGTGGCCCAGTGGCACAAGTGTGTGACTGTAAACGACTGGTTGTGGGTTCGATTCCCACTCGAGGAGTGGAAATTATATTTCCATTTTCTTCGTTCTGGTGTCGAGGCAAAGCGCGGCGTTAAGATTCGCCACTTGTGTTAAGTGCCTGCAATGCCTCCGAATTCGGCAGAAAGTGGGGAACGGAGTGTCTTAACACTAGGTTCCCTCTGCCTACCCTGTTGTGTGCCGGATACAACATGAAGATAAAAAAAAAAAAAATGTACACTTATACAATTAGGTATATGAAGAGATTAACACTTTACGTTCCTATCATTAAAAAAAACAGGAATCTAATAAAAACAAATACACATAGGTATTACTGTAAACAAATCTAGATCTAAAACGTAGCTATTAGCACTAAAATCTGTTATTAAATAATAGAATAGAAACGAAGGTCGGTCCGAGTTAGAATGAGCGATGCTCTGAAGCTTTACGATCAATAACTAGCCACATTGTAAAGGGAGTTCGCTGCGCCTGCGCCAGTGAAATAACGTAATACGGTAAACACTTTTAAGTATTTTTGTACAACAGAGAGACGTTTATCTATACGATCTAGATTTTTTTTAGCTTCACGCTGTATCCCGTATACAGCAGGGTAGGCAGAGGGAACCTAGTGTTAAGACACTCCGTTCCTCACTTTCCGCCGAATTCGGAGGCATTACGTGTTAAGTGGCGGAACTTAGCGCCGCGCTTTATCTCGACACCAGAGAGAAGAAAATGGAAATATTAAATATTTCCACTTCTCGAGTGGGAATCGAACCCACAACCAGTCGTTTACAGTCACATGCTTGTGCCACTGCGCCACGACTGGCCACAATCTAGATTTCTTTACAATTAATACCCACAGATATTAGTTTTTATTAGACTCCAAAAAAAATATTATTAGAAAAGAAAAATTATATATTAGGTCGCGAATCGAGTGTTTTTTCTGAGTGCCTAAGTAGAAAAATAAATAAAATATATTTGAAAACATTTTTAAAGTGTTATTCCACACTTAGAAAAATTGAAAAAGGCATTTAGAAAACGTATAAAATTGAACGCAGCGGGATTCGAACCCGCGCCTCCTGAATACCGTTCAGGCGCTCTCGCCACTGAGCTCAGTCTTTTTAAAAAATGTTTATTTAACTTTTATATAGAAACGGATAAAAGTGATTGCCATGCCATCCATTTATCAAGTAGTGATATGATTTTTATGTAGACATACTGCAAAAAGAAAGTTTTTTTAAGCGTTATATTTGTATCCCGTGTCATATCATGCAATACAAACCTTAGGACATTTAAATGTATGAAATAAGTATAGTAAATGTAATACTCGCTTATGTAAATTTAAAACATAACTTTAGTTTTGGGTAGCATGTATGTAATTAATGTAATTTAAGATTTGTAAACAAAAAAAATAAGGAAAAAAAGGATACGAGACCGGGTGTCTGTAGAGTTTGAGTATTTAATAAAAAAAAAAAAAAAAAAAAAAAAATAACCTTTGGACATGGTGTTAAAAAGACGAACACTACGAAATATTTACATCTGAAATATTTATAAAAAACACATCGATTTTTTATAATAATTCATCTAAACATAGTGACCTAGAATAATACTAACATCTCGTCGTGTGGCCAGTCGTGGCCCAGTGGCACAAGAGTGTGACTGTAAACGACTGGTTGTGGGTTCGATTCCCACTCGAGGAGTGGAAATTATATTTCCATTTTCTTCGCTCTGGTGTCGAGGTAAAGCGCGGCGTTAAGTTCCGCCACTTAACACGCAAGCCTCCGAATTCGGCGGTGCGTGGGGAACGGAGTGTCTTAACACTAGGTTCCCTCTGCCTACCCTGCTGTGTGCGGGATAGGTATAGCGTGAAGCTATTTAATTTGTAATTTTAATCTCGTCGACGTAGGATGTGGGAGGACACTGACTATAATATCGGTATGTGCGACACACTGTCATATACAATCAAAACTGTTATAATGTGCACTAAAATATCTACCGAAATAGCGAGACGTACGTCTTTGAAATGGTGAATTTTAGAAAGACATTATTAGAAAATAAGCTAATATCTAACTTCTAAGTTGTAGAACGCATGGCTTAGCGGTTAGAGTGTATAGGCGCGTTTTCAAGAGACGCGGGTTCGACTTCCGCTGCGACAAAACAAAATAAAATAAAATAAAAAATCCTTTTATTTCCTATATTATCCAATTTACAGTGTTGTTTACATATTTACAGTTTAAATGTTGCTATACATTTCATACAAATTTCCTTCGTTTTTTTATTTATTTGTTTGCTTGTTTTAATGTTTACATTATTATAATGTTAATACTGTACTTTATCTTAAAAAAAATAGACAAAGATAATCGTATGTTAATAGCATTCCGTTATCCTCTTTCATCTGAAGATACATAAGATATATGGAAGTGAATACACGGCATAAAATTATGAATTTCCAAAAACTACGATCCCTGCATAGTTCTTTCAGTGGTTGTGGGTTCCATTCCCACTCGAGGAGTGGAAATTATATTTCCATTTTCTTCGCTCTGGTGTCGAGGTAAAGGGCGGCGTTAAGTTTCGCCACTTAACACGCAAGCCTCCGAATTCGGCGGAAAGTGGGGAACGGAGTATCTTATCACTAGGTTCCCTCTGCCTACCCTGCTGTGTGCGGGATACAGCGTGAAGCTACAAAAAAACATAAACGTTTAGTTCGAGTGATTTGAGCCAATCGTCCTTAACCATTTCCAATACTACGTCACGACGTCACAGCTAATGTGCTTTTACTCATCTGTCAATGGTCTGACTCAGACTTACAAACTTAAAAAAAACAGCTAAAAATCTAGATCTAAAGTTTACTTAAGAGTTTAGAAAAACCACATAATAGTTTGGGCGGAGTCCAAGAGGAACATATTCCAATGTATTTGTTTTGTTTGTTTGACGATAAAATGTTGTAATCGTAATTTAAAAACGTTTTTAATACTATGTATAGTGCCCGGCATTAAATAATGCACACCGATGCTTAGAATGAAACAGTCGGTTAGCTTCGACTTCGTAGAGCGTTGTGTCTGTCGCTTGAAATAATAACAATGAGAAACGTCACATATCAACTGAGTGACAAAGACAGCGCTCTACGAAACCGAAACTGACCGACTGTTTCATTCTAAGCACGATGTGCATTATTTATTGCCAGGTAGTATACGTATATTTGTAACACTTAAACGTCGAGTAGAGGCCGTCGTAGCATAGTGGGACAGCGCCTGATTGTAAACATGGTACGATACGAACGAACGACGATGGTTTTGGGTTTGATTCCCACTCGAGACAATGGTTATTTATTTTTTTGTTTAACATGAAAAACAAAGAGTGAGGTTCAGTTCCGCCACCCAGATCGTAATGTGTAAGATTATTATTATAAGTAGCATCTTCTCTTCTGGTATCTTATTCTATATATTCTATTATAAATGTATATAACAGGGGCCAGTCGTGGCGCAGTGGCACGAACGTGTGACTGTAAACGACTGGTTGTGGGTTCGATCCCCACTCAAGGAGTAAAATATATATTATTTCAATTTTCTTCGCTGTGGTGTCGAGGCTAAGCGCGGCGTTAAGTTCCGCCACTTAACACGCAATACCTCCGAATTCAGCGGAAAGTGGGGAACGGAGTGTCTTAACACTAGGTTCCTTCTGCCTACCCTGCTGTGTGCGGGATACAGCGTGAAGCAAAAGGAAAACAATAACCATTAGCATCAAAACTTTCGAACACGAAACAAACGATTAATCCATTTAAAATGGATTAATTTAAAAATGTGTAATATTCTTGAAGGTCAAAGATCTTACACAAACATCTTATACATTAAGTAAGTCTACTAACATTATTGTATATTTGAAAGAAATTTCCGTTATTTCTTTAAGCAATTACGAAATGAGTAATTCAAGGCGCAGACGTCTGACGCCTCGTCGTCTATCACTCAACACTGAAAACATTTCTTTCACGAAAGCTGAATAAATACAAATCACTGCTATTTAATAACTCGTGATTCAATTGAAGTATGTGAAAATAATAGGTTTGGTTATAATTGTAGTTTAAAATATTTATTTTCGACTAGTTTAAGAAATAACAAGTTGACAATAAACAGAACATAAATTAAACACAACTCATAAACTTAAGGAACGTTAAAGAAATTGTAAGTAAATATATTATAAAACATATTTTTCCTGGAAAAAAATGCTAATATTAAATATAGTATTTAAATATATATGAAGCTGGTTATTGCCCGCGACTTCATCGATATTACTTGCAGGAGCCCTTAATCCGTCTCTGTAACAAATTCCATTCTTAGCGGACTTCTAGTAACTATAAAACAAATTTCTCTCGTATTTCATTTTCATACTTCAAGCGTTTCTCACATTTTTGTTTTTCTTTATATAACATAAAGCAAAGTCGCTTCTCACGTCTGTCTGTAGGTAAATATGCATAGATCTTAAAAACTACGCAACGAATTTGATGCGATTTCTTTTAATTGAATGAGTCAAAAGGAAGTTGTATATACATGCATAATATAGTAGAGAAACACAAACAAACTGATAATTTTAGAGTTTTCTAATGTGATGTCTATAGTGGCATAGTAGCACCCATAGTGACATAGTTGTGCAGGTCACGCAGACGAAGCCGCGAGCCGGCCACCAGTTTACGTATAAAGAAATGAAGTATTATATATTAGCGACCCGCTCGCGGCTTCGCCACGTGAACTACCACTTTTATCCTCTATTGCCCCTTTGGGATTGTTTTTTTTTTATAAAAGGGGATAGTCTATATTTGACCTTGTGTCACAAATTATGTTCTTGAGAAAATCATAGATACATCTAGTACAATGTCTATACTATTTGATAACATATAGCGATAACTGTTATAGTAAGAAAACGTACGAAATCTGCTATCATATATCTATATGATTTTCTATTTATGTATTTTTTTTTTTTTTTTTTTTTTTATGGAATAAGGAGGCAAACGAGCAGAAGGCCCACCTGGTGTTAAGTGGTTACCTTCGCCCATAGACATCCACAACATTAGAGTTATGGATGCGTTGCCAGCCTTGGGGATGTAGGACAAAAAGGAAGGAGGAAGGATGGGAATGATGGGAATAGGGAGAGCTGGCTTACGTGCCATCGAACCGGAACACATCATCAGATATTTGGCGGTTCGTCTTTGACACGATAGTGGTCGCGAGCCAGTCGGAGAACGAATCTCCTACCACCAAACTACTGGGTTACCCGCCTTTTACGGGACGCTACCCAGCGGCGGGGGGGAATTGTATTCTTAACCCGTCCCCCCACGGGGGAAAATGATTGATAATTTCACAAACTGGTCATAATATATTAAATAAATTTTACGCTTTTTATTTACTTTACAATTGTGTTACTTATTGTATTTCATTTACTGTTTTAATGTCCTAGGGTCTGATTTTTTAAAAAGTAGCCTATATTTGACCCTGCGTCTTCAGCAATCTTTACGAATTCCATCTAAATCGGGCCAGTAGATTACCCGTTAAAACATAACAGATAGAAGAGATACAGATTTTTTCATTTTTATAATAATAATATTAATGAGAACGGATATATCTAATACAATGTCAACTATATAATAACAAATGGCGCTACCCGTTCCAGAAAACGTAGTGACATTGCTGTCATACAGATAATATATAAAGTTTTATAGACCGATCAAGTGTATCTTTAATATATGTTACGCTCATTTTATTTTATTATTATTTTAATTAGTGATTTTAAAACAAATTTAGCTTCACTCGTGAACTATCAACATAATTTAAATGATTTTTTTTAATTTTATTTTTCTGTGAGAGTTGTATTGAACACCGGGATGAAAACTATCCCATATGTTGCTCTAACCTCTAAGCTAACTCCATACAAAAATTCATTAATTTTACCCGGTAGATATTAGTATTAGTATTAGTACAAATAATTTACTTATATCGGTTTTTTATTTTTTCCAAAAAAACTACATGGAAAATCGGGATAAAAACTATCCTATATGTACCTTTGGACTATAAGCTACCACCATTCCAAAATTCATTCAATTCTATCCAGTAGTTTTTGCGTGATTGACGAACAAATTAACAGACAGACAGACAGACAGACAGACAGACAGACAGACAGACAGACAGACAAAAATTCTACTGAGTGGATTTTTGGCCTCTGTTATCGATATATTAACGCACCCAATTAAAATTTTTCTGAAATTTTTCATGTACAGAATTGACTTTTCTACTCTTTTATTATATATAGAGATTAAATAAAAACTATCATTTTAACCTGTTGACTGTTAATTTAATTATTACATACATAACGTGCGTCAGTGTATAATAATGAATCATCTAACACGTAGGCGCCCAGCAGGGCGGGCGGAGCGCTTCATCACCAGTAAAATATGCCACCGTGAACTATAAGTGAATTTCTATCGTAAATCGCTTGCGTTTATGTAGTAGTAATAATATAAAACCACTAAAGATTTGATTAATCGAGTTATATGACAGTGTGAAACGTGTCGCCATGCTCGTGTTATATTTTAGTTGCTAGATGTTGTATTTTAATGAAATTATTCTTTATTAAATGTATGTTTAATATATCTACTATGTTATTTTTTTTAAGCTTCACGCTGTATCCCGCACACAGCAGGATAAGCAGAGGGTACCTAGTATTAAGATACTCCGTTCCCCACTTTCCGCCGAATTCGGAGGCATTGCGTGTTAAGTGGCGGAACTTAACGCCGCGCTTTACCTCGGCACCTGAGCGAAGAAAATGGAAATATTAAATATTTCCACTCCTCGAGTGGGATTGGAGCCCACAACCAGTCGTTTACAGTCACACGCTTGTGCCACTGGGCCACGAGTGGCCACCACCACATTAAATATGATGTGAAAAAAATAATTTAATTTTACTTAATAGATTTTGCCGGGTATGATTAACTTATTATAAAATAAAAATTTATTATGAAGATTAAGCTATCTTCTAACTTATTATTTCCTTTTATGCTTAATAAGCCAATTGAACTTAAATTAAAAAAATATATCCTTAGCAGGCAGAAGTGTAAGTAAATTTTATAATAAATAAAGTGGTATTGGTATTCGAATTTGAATCGTGGCATTTGACATAAATAAAATTTGAAAATCCCCGTATTTCTTGGTCAAAGACACTAGACTGATGTTTCTAAAATGTATTTTCGAATACCAAAATTATACGCAATTAATCCGTTTAAATCAGTTTTAATCTGTGGCCAGTCGTGGCCCAGTGGCACAAGCGTGTGACTGTAAACGACTGGTTGTGGGTTCGATTCCCACTCGAGGAGTGGAAATATTTAATATTTCCATTTTCTTCGCTCTGGTGCCGGGTAAAGCGCGGCGTTAAGTTCCGCCACTTAACACGCAATGCCTCCGAATTCGGTGGAAAGTGGGGAACGGAGTGTCTTAACACTAGGTTCCCTCTGCTTACCCTGCTATGTGCGGGATACAGCGTGAAGCTAAAAAAAACAGTTTTACTTGAAAATGTATAAAAATCTTCATAAAAAATCTTGTTAAGTATAAATAAAGTTGACTGAAAAAGCTTCCATAAGAACTATCGTTTATTTTAAGCACATTCACAACCCATTGAAGATCACATAAAATAAACACGCTACAAAGCGATTTATATCGTAGATTGGATACATAAAAGCTGTAACGTATACTGTTAACCTGAAGCAATCACCTTGCGTTTGAACTTTGAAGTTCCTACTATAAAAAGCTCGGTTAAACCACATACTTTTTTTTTCTTTATCCACGCGTACTTTGTGGTTTACACAGAACCTAAAGGTACGTTAATTTATTTACTCCACTACTGCGTTCTCTGCCTATTACATTAAACATATCATAATGATTGAGATAGTGGCCAGTCGTGGCGCAGTGGCACAAGCGTGTGACTGTAAACGACTAGTTGTGGGTTCGATTCCCACTCGAGGAGTGGAAATATTTAATATTTCCATTTTCTTCGCTCTGGTGTCGAGGTAAAGCGCGGCGTTAAGTTCCGCCACTTAACACGCAAGCCTCCGAATTCGGCGGAAAGTGGGGAACGGAGTGTCTTAACACTAGGTTCCTTCTGCCTACCCTGCTGTGTGCGGGATACAGCGTGAAGCTAAAAAAAAAAAAAGAAAAGAATAACGATAGAGGCCCTTTTGCGTCTTTGCCACGAGTATCGCTATTTTGTTATATTCCAAATCTTTGGGGTAAAATTTTGAAAAACAAAGTAGCCTATACTTAACTCTGTATTATCACCTATCTTTATGCCAAAATTTATTACAATCGGTCAAGCAGTTTAGATTTTTCAAACAAATATTCCTATTTCTACCCTTTAAGGGATGAACAAAAAAATGTCTTGCATATGATAAAAGAAGAATCATGTTAAAAAAGGTAGATCTTACGTCCGTAGAGTGATAAAATAGAATTATAAAAAAAACCTTTTACGGATTGTTTTTTTGAAATAAAAGTAGCCTATGTTTGTCCCTGGGTCTTGGACTTTATTCATTCTGAATTTCATTCAAATAAAATCGGTAGATTAACCGTGACAAGCGTGATAGATAGACAGACTTTCGCATTTATAATATTAGTATGGATAACACGAAGAACGGAGTGTCTTGACACTGGATTCTCCCTGACTACTTCCTTATATGGGGAAAAGCGTGGAGAATTTTTTGTATATTATAATATGACGTGTCATGTTATGACGTATTATAGTGTGATGAAACACGATATCGTAGTTTGTCTAAGCTGATATAAAAATACATTTATTACTAATGTGAACTCTAGCAAAATTAATATCTCTGACAAGAAGGCGATAAAGAATTTTTAGTGTTAATAGCTACAAGTCCATATTAATATGTGAAAAGAACCACTATGAGGCAAAAGCGCGGCATTCATTTCCGCCACTTAACACGCAATACCTCCGAATTCGGCGGAAAGTGGGAAACGGAGTGTCTTAACACTAGGTTCCCTCTGCCTACCCTGCTGTGTGCGGGATACAGCGTGAAGCTAAAAAAAAATAAAGAACCACCAAGCAAGCACATCACCTGCTTAGATCTTCGAGGATCTCTGACTACCCCGCAAGGGACACAGCGTGAAGCTGAAAAAAAATTGTCAATGTTGTCAGAGATCATTTCGATATCACTATCATTTATTTACGTTCTATACGTTCAGAAAGCTTTCAAAAGATTGGAATAAAAGCTCCATACAGGAGAGTAGTACAATTTCCAAGTAAATAAATTATAAATTTGCAAAACGTGTAAAAACTTCGTACCTATTAAAAATCTTAAGATCGTTGAACGTTTATAAATAAATCAGGTCTATTATTACCAATAATTAATCTCTTGAAGCTGAAAAATTGGTGTGGATTAGTGACGGTAACGTAAGACAGACTCACGTGTCACGTGTAGCTTTCAAGGTGGTTGCTCACTGGTGAACTGAATTTTTCAAAGCTTTTTTAGATTTACGTTGATTAATTATTATTGTTATTACTAAGCGAAAAGCTGTTAAAATTATTATAATTATTTTGTAATCATATTCGACTACATGTATAGGGAGTGGGTTCAATCTTCGCACTTATGGATGTAGGTAGATGTTAAACTTATCGGGTTTCATACAACTTTCTGTATATGTACGAGTACTGTTTTTGTGTGATGAATGTCTTTTTCGAAAGTTATGTATGTGGCTCTGACCACAGTCAGTATGAAATTTAAGTTTTTTTTTTATTGAAGAAAGGAAAATTGGGCAAACGAGCAGAAGGACTACCCGATGGTAAGTAATTACCTTTTAGCTTAAATGAAAACGGAAATTTTCTGCATAAAAAAGCAGCATGTCAGCTGTCACAAATGATGGACGCAAACACGAAAAACGAAATGGTTTTGCCTACCTAACCAAACTATTAAAATGAACAGAGGCTATTGTGGCGCAGTGCGACGGGTTTGCACGTATACGCTCTGGTGACAAAGACAAAGCACGTTGTTGAGTTTTGTCACTCAGTATGCTATGCTAGATATGAAATATGAAGCTTCACGCTGTATTTTTTTTAGCTTCACGCTGTATCCCGCCAATAGCTGGGTAAGCAGAGGGAACCTAGTGCTAAGACACTCCGTTCCCCACTTTCCACAATTCGGATTCATTGCGTGTTAAGTGGCGAAACTTAACGCCGCGCTTTGCCTCGGCACCAGAGGGAAGAAAATGGAAGTATTAAATATTTCCACTCCTCGAGTGAGAATCGAACCCACAACCAGTCGCTTTACAGTCACACTTTGTGCCTCTGTGCCACGACTGGCCCCACATCTTATGATCATCTTTAAAATCAAATTAAATGAAAAAAAATTGAATACAAAATTAAAACACTGTATGAAATCCGCCTTTGATTATTGGCTAGCGTGGTCACAGTCACGTCCAAAAACATCGTCATCGTTCTATAAAACAAAATACATATACATATACTTCGTAATGTAAAACATTCCTTACAACCTAATATTACGATTCGATTTTGATCAAACTTTTGCATATTATATAGACATTTCACGTCATAATGCATCGGCTATGATGTCAACTCTATTTCGGATGCATTAAAAATAGTTGGAAGTTTCGTAGCGTCGTGTAAAAATAAACCTTTATCTACTGAAGCGATTGCCCACAATAATTTATTTGTCGACCGAATTATTTACTTCTAAATAGCTTTATTCATGTCCCTCTTATATAATCATGTGGAATTATTTAAAGAGGTGCAACATAGTTGCTGTATTGATATGGCGTGGCGTAGTGCATTGTGTATGATGGCAAGGAATGGTTGTGGGTGCGAATCCCACTTAAAATAGTGTTAAAATTTATATACTTCCCGGATAAAATTCAATAGTCGTTTACATAAAGAATTTATGTACGTTCTACATTCTCTTCTTTCTACGTTCGTCACCGTACGTTCTTCTTTCTACGTTCTCTCTGTCTATGAACAATATCGTCAATATAATAAA
The DNA here is from genome assembly GCA_019049465.1 of Dryas iulia moderata. Classification (NCBI taxonomy): domain Eukaryota; kingdom Metazoa; phylum Arthropoda; class Insecta; order Lepidoptera; family Nymphalidae; genus Dryas; species Dryas iulia. The sequence continues at coordinate 4,472,541 of CM032440.1, forward strand.
AAAACAGTACAAAAAGATATTAGTAGTATCAAAGGCATATGTACTTTATTGTTCAATTAATTATATTTTCTTGTATTAAAATTCATAGAATGAAATATTAGATAAAAAGGCACACGGCATTATACACACATACTATATTCTTTTTATTACATAAAGTTTTTCTATAGAGAGTTTGTCTTTTTGACACAATTACATCTTGACATTGAATAAGGAACGAAAAGCAAAACGTCGAGGACCCTGTAGGACAGCGTGACTGTGAAGTGTTCTTGTGGCTTCGATATGTTGTTAGCATCTGTAAATATCTCTACAGTGATACTGGCGAAAATTGAAAAACCGAGACATTTAAATACACTACAAGCAAAAACACAATCAAATGCTATAAGATACATATATTATTTCATCCGTCACACACAAAAAGTATATTTATTTCGCTTCACGCTGTATCCCACACAACAAGGTAGGCAGAGGGAACCTAGTGTTAAAACACTACGTTCCTCACTTTCCGCCGAATTCTGAGGCATTGCGTGATAAGTGGCGGAACTTAACACCGCGCTTTACCTCGGCACCAGAGCGAAGAAAATGGAAATATTAAATATTTCCCCTCCTCGAGTGGGAATCGAACCCACAACCAGTCGTTTATAGTCACACGCTTGTGCCACTGCGCCATGACTGGCCACTAAGAATATTTATTCAATTTCAAATCACGTCGTTTTCATGCACACGAGGAAGAACGTTTTAATTAAGGGAACGCCAGTTGGAGCACCGCCCCCTAAATCGCGTTAACACTAATAGATCGCGTGGGCGACTTGCCAAGCGAGACGTCTGTTCTCTGGTACAATATTTAACACCTTTTATGTCGCTTAATGTTATGTATTATATTAACTGTATTAAAATTTAACATTAAGTTCATATAACGTTATCATAGTGCAGCAGGCAAGTGCCAGAATGAAAAAAGATAGCGTGAATCTGCACTTAACATAGTATAAGAGTATATTAACCTAAAATGTATTATAGGATTATATAGATATTTTATTATGTTGAAAAATGAGATTTCGTATATTATTTTATCAGTCTGTCGTGGCGCAGTGTGCCGCCTGACATTCCATTCCTACTTGAAGAATAAACTATATCTATTTATTAGTAAATTATACCTATTTAACATATTTTATATGTTCTGATACCTTAAATATAAACGCAAGGTTGCCTTGCATTGAGTTCCCATTTCGGGGAAAACGGAGAAATCGGAGTGTCTTGACACTAAGTTGTCTCCGACTACACAGCTATGTGGAGAAAGAGGTGAAACTGTATGTTGTTTTTCTGAGGCATGTCTGTCTCGTCAAGTGTGGTGTTTTCTTTCACCTTATGATATAATTGAGAAAGGCATAAATACTACTAGCCTCTAGTAGGCTTTAGATTAAGGTTTAAGATTCTCCTGGCTATACCGTAAAAGGCGACACTTGCATGAAGATTACTAATCTCTCACGGTCGCACCACATTGAAGAACCTATTTTTATATATTTTTATAAAAAAAACGTAAATAGTGTTCACGGTCTGCTTTAAACATGCAGTTCGCTTATGTCACAACTCATTCAACACCTATATTTTGTCAGTGACAAGAATGTGACGAGCTATTTATACTTTTTTACTCGCTAGTAAAATTGCATAATGAAAAATAAGACAAACAGGAAGAAAGAAATGATTCACTTGTTTTGACAAACCGTTACAAATATTTATAATCTGTCCTTACAGATATAGATAAAACAAACGTCAGTTTCTTGACAGTAGTCTATTGTTAATCTGTGGTAACATAAAACAGATAGATGACATTCTTTATTGCACATAAAAGAAATAAAAGGAACAAAAAATCATAGCATACAAAGTCGACCTTATCAATATTCCTTCATAAGTAATTTTAGGCATACACATTCAAAAATATATTGTATCTTGGGGCACAAATAAAAAGTACAATAATAATAGTAAGTAAATAAAAAAAATCTTTAAAAAATATGTTATGTGCAGATAAAACAATCACTACAAATAAAGCAAAGTCACTTCACGTCTGTCTGTATGTATGTATGCTTAGATCTTCAAAACTATTCAACGAATTTTGATGCGGGTTCTTTTAATAGAATGACTGATAGAAGAGCAAAAGTTTACATGTATAATATGCACATAGAACAGTCGAGAAACACTGATAATTTTAAAGGTTTCTAATATGATATCGGTTATGTGCGTGCCTAAATAGTGAAATAGTTATAACCGTGTAGTATACAGGCAAAACTGGAATCTGGTCACTAGTTGCATAAAAAATAGTACATACAGTTACCTCACAATTTTCTTGGCAATTTAACATTTGACTGATCATTTCTTAGAACTACGTTTACATGTAATTCATCAGTTGGCGGTCGTCGGCAACCAGCCAGGTGCATTTTATAATAGCTTCTAGAAGGAAATCCCACATAATTGATTGTCAGTGTTGAGGTGTGAACGGTCTACATCAATTATTATTATTAATTTTCAACGTAACTTACTACTTGTTGTTAATTTGTTTACTATTTCAGTTTGTATTTATGTTGGCGTGTGACGCCATTTTGGTATGGTTTGGTAAGTGTGTTTGACTTATGACATATTTCTTTTCTTTTTTTTTTCACACTGTATCCCGCACACAGCAGGGTAAGCAGAGGGAACCTAGTATTAAGATACTCCGTTACCCACTTTCCGCCGAATTCGGAGGCATTGCGTGTTATGTGGCGGAACTTAACGCCGCGCTTTACCTCGACACCAGAGCGAAGAAAATGGAAATATTAAATATTTCACTCCTCGAGTGGGAATCGAACCCACAACCAGTCGTTTACAGTCACACGCTTGTGCCACTGGGCCACGACTGGCCACTATTGACATTTTATGACATATTATGGTTATAATTCTAACAAGTCTTAATTACACAGTATATATCTATCTGCCAAACAATATATATCTTTCTTTATAGGTGGCGAGGCCAAACGCGGCGTTAAGTACCGCCACTTAGCACACAATGCCTCCGAATTCAGCGGAAAGTGGGGAACGGAGTGTTAAGACACTAGATTCCCTCTGCCTACCCTGCTGTGCGGGATACAGCGTGAAGATAAAAAAAATGTTTAAATAACCTCGATTTATTGAATAACTTCCTATAAACATGTAGTTACTAAGCCCGCGATGACTTCATAATTCGGTTATAGAAAGCAGACATGCATTTTGTACTGACCGGTCTGCTGCGATATTGTTATTAATAATTGATAAGTATCAACAGATGCTTATATTTAGAGCTGTTAGTAATTTTTAATATTTTTGAAACGTTTTTCGAGGTAAAGCGCGGCGTTAAGTTCCGCCACTTAACACGTAACGCCTACCAATACGGCGGAAAGTGAGGAACGGAGTGTCTTAACACTAGGTTTCCTCTGCCTACCCTGCTGTGTGCGGGATACAGCGTGAAGCTAATATATATAATAATAATTAGAATAATAGCTGTACATCGCCGTGATGGCCTCAACATTCTTAGTCTTAAGTACTTAGACTCCACATCTGACTGTTATTAAATCGTAAAATTTCATATAAAACAATAATAGAAAATCTGAAGTGCTTATAAAATTTAAAGGTCAATCTGAATACTATTACGAGGATAATCGATAATCGCAATGTTTACACAGTTGTGTTCGTAGACGGTTGTAGGAGAACGCATTAGCGGGCAACGATAAACAGACGCGCCAGTTGCTAGCGACGGTTATATATAGTATAGCCAGTGTTGGGCAAAATTTAATTGCATTTAATAATTAAATATTAACAATTCATCATTTGTTTGTGGGGAAATAACATAAAAATCACAATTAGCTGAAAATTAATTAATTGTAAATTTTGCACTACAATTAACAGTGGATTAATTGTTAATTGTGATTAAGTGAGAAATGATCAATTGTCAATGTTTATTTGTGAAACTAAAATATTCGAAATTTCCACAAAAGAGGATTTAAATATACTTGATATTTAAATATTTTTAAAGTTACACACTCACTTCACACACTTAAAAAGCATTCTACGATAAACAGACCATACGTTTAGTTGCTAACTACTGGTTAGGTGTATACCTATAGGCTTAGGTGGATACCTATAGGCTTAGGTGGATACCTATAGGCTTAGGTGTATACCTATAGGCTTAGGTGTATACCTATAGGCTTAGATGGATACCTATAGGCTTAGGTGGATACCTATATGCTTAGGTGTATACCTATAGGCTTAGGTGTATACCTATAGGCTTAGGTAGATACCTATTGGCTTAGGTGGATACCTATAGTCTATATTGTTTTGTTTTAGTCTATTTTGGGTACTGAAATGTTCGATATTTCAAAAATAATGACAAATTATGACATTTTTTTTAAATTTACTGGGTATTTTTGTAATTTTAAATTGTCATTTACATACTTAGTTGAAAAAAAGAATTTAAGAAAACGGCTTAAAATTTCAAAAACGTAGTAGTAAAAAAAAAAATAGCTTCACGCTATATCCCGCACACAGCAGGGTAGGCAGAGGGAACCTAGTGTTAAGACACTCCGTTCCCCACTTTCCGCCGAATTCGGAGGCATTGCGTGTTAAGTGGCGGAACTTAACGCCGCGGTTAACGTAGTAGTGGTAATGATTATATATGATTTATTTTAAACTTTTCTCTCGGAGAAGAATTCGAAGCTCGGAGTGTTGCTACTCAACATGCGATATTTCGATTCAGGCAGAAAGTGTAGAACAGTGTTTAAGCAACTATGTTCTCGCTGACCACCTTGCTGTACGAGAATGAGCAGCTACCTTCGAAAACGAAAAATAAAGGAAATTTATAGTTTACAAAATCAAAATTGCGGATATTCTCGTCTGTACTAAGCCATTATCACTCTAGTATAGGTAACTTGAATCAAAGTTTATTATGAACAGTAGAAGCTACCACCCAGCGGTCGCCGGCCATGTTTTGTAAACACGACGCGGTCGCTCGCTGTAAACGGTACACGTTTACTAACTGACTTCTAACATCTCACTTTATAAATATTTTTCCTACTTGTTTAGATTGGTTTATTTAATTGATAAAGTCTCCTTAATTGCGTATGTTTGCGTAAATTGAATTTTCAGTCAATTTGTTAAACAGTTTCGAGGCACAAAGAATGGCTATAAAGCGACTGGTTATGGGTTCGATTCCCACTCGAGTAGTGGAAATATTTACTAACACGCAATGTCTCCGAATTTGGTGAATAGTGGGGAACGGTGTATCTTAACACTAGATTCCCTCTGCCTGTCCTGCTGTGTACGGGGTACAGCGTGTAGTTATTAAACAGTTATTTTTATAGTAATTTTGCTAAAAGTAAATTGGTGTAACTTTGCTATTTACGTACCGATTGAAATAAGTACTAAATGTTAAGAGAAGATTCCCAAAGAACAATAGTCAAAACTGCATTTAATCCGTTTAAGGCAGGGCTTCTTAAACTTTTGTCAATTACGACCCCATTTGTGATTGCGAGTTTCTTGACGGCCCCATACAAATAATTTATTATTTTTCAATGATTTATTTATTAGGTAACAATATACATATGATAATATATAGTATTAGAATCCGTTTTGAAACGCCAACACTAGTGATGTTATAAAATGGTTATGTTATAGTTATAGTTATAGCTTCACGCTGTATCCCGCACACAGCAGGGTAGGCAGAGGGAACCTAGTGTTAAGACACTCCGTTCCCCACTTTCCGCCGAATTTGGAGACTTGCGTGTTAAGTGGTGGAACTTAACGCCGCGCTTTACCTCGACACCAGAGCGAAGAAAATGGAAATATAATTTCCACTCCTCGAGTGGGAATCGAACCCACAACCAGTCGTGTACAGTCACACTCTTGTGCCACTGGGCCACGACTGGCACTTATAAAATGGTGTATATAAATATTTGACATATAAATCTGGCGACCCCAGAATTTTGCTAAGCGATCTCATTTGGGGTCGCAACCCGTAGTTTAAGAAGCCCTGGATTATGGGATTAGCGTACACAAAGAAACAGGTAGGTAAATAGAAAAGAAATTTGATATTTTCCGTTTATTTTTAGGTTTTATGACCTATAAATACCCCCAACAATATGTTTTCTCATATACCTTCCACAGACAGCGATCAGTTAGTCAGTTACAAGTTTGGATTATGACTTAGTTTTATGTACATACATACATCTAAGTGCATTAGCAATCTTCAGTTAAAAATACAGTGTTACAATAAAATTAATAGTTGCAGTTGTATATGAGGGGTATGAAAGCAAAAACGCTTCAGTCCAAAAATGCATTTTTTTAACTGAGTATACGAAATTTTAGAGCTCACAAAGGGCCACAATATATGATGAGAGGCAACCTGATATTCCACCCCGATCCTATAAAAAAAGCACTTAGAAAATAACGTTTAGATGCAAAACAGCTTCGATCCAAAAAATGTTACGAGCAAATACGCCACAGTCACAATCAACCAATCAATAGTCGTAATTTCAAAATATCTAAGATGGCGAATCTATCATTTTTCATAGTAAGTCGATTGTGGATAGTGGCTGTTAGCTGTCATACAATGAATATTAACGTGCAAAACACTTTAGTCCAACGTTTAAATGCAAAGACACCTAAGTCCTACAGTATTTCTCAATTTTTATATGGTTATTGTAAAGTTATTTTATTTTAATTAATGTTATATTAATAACGTATTCCAATAAAAGAACCAACATATAATTCGGGTAGAAATATTGATTAATTACGACACAGTAGAAATTTGCAGTTTACTCGATTTAGGTATTTTGTGACTGAAGCGGATTTGCTTTTATACCCCTCATATATGGAATCTTAGGTATGTATCTAACTAAAGCAATTTATGAATTTATTAGAAACCACAGTGGCGTAGTGGCGCACCGTCTGAGTGTATTTACGATTGGTTGTGGGTTCGATTCCTACTCAGAGAAGTGATTAAATTATAATTGTTGGAAATCGGAAAACAGAGTGCCTTGGCACTAAGTTTTCTCTCACCACCCTGCTATGCGGGGAAAAGCGTGAACCTATACTAAATAAAACATATCTAAATAATAAATAACAAAGCAATAACTAATAAAAAGCCAAAATTATGACGTTTATTGCATATTTTGCAATAATCTCCTCGTAAGTGGGACAATGTAGACGCAGCCGCAGCTATACCTAATGCTTTCAAGTCCGTTTGATGTGTTTAACAGTCTCAGTAAAACCCCTTTGATCTCGGATATCTCGCGATCGGCACACGATGTATTGATATGAGTAACGTTGAAGATGGATCGGCCATTTGCGAGTTTAGAAGGAATGAGAGATTGGTTTTTTAAAAGCTAAATAAAGAAGATTTGTTGTTTCTTAAACATGTGTATAAAAATAGAGAGAAAATTATAATTAATTATAATATTTTTTTAAGTGATGTGTTAAATATTTTTGATTTTTTTTCTAGCTTCACACTGTATCCCGCACACAGCAGGGTAGCCAGAGGGAACCTACCATTAAGACAATGCGTTCCGCACATTCCGCCACATTCGGAGGAATTGCGTGTTAAGTGGCGGAACTTAACGCCGCGCTTTGCGTCTGACACCAGAGCGGAGGGAATAGAAATATCAAATATTTCCACTCGTCGAGTGGGAATCGAACCTACAACCAATCGTTTACAGTCACATGTTCGTGCCACTGCGCCACGACTGGCCCCAACTACTTGATCAACATATATTGAAATGACCAAAGTTACCACTACATGATTCATCAAATAAATACAATATAATTCATATAAACAGACAATAACATAAAGGATATAAATAGTATATTTTGTAAGTATAATAAGTAAGTAGTATAAAGCATACTACTTGGACTCTTTCACAAAAGTAGTTTTAGTAATGTAACGAGAACATGAAAATGTAAAATGTACATTTGAACAAAATGTACAGACACATGTCCGTAAAGCATAAAAATAAACAGTTAAAAAAAATAGAATATTTTAAGATGATAGGTGGAAAACTGAGTGTCTTAACACTAATTTCTGTCCACTCTGCTATGCAGAAAAAAATATGAAACTATAGAAACGCGAGTCAGACCCATTGACAGATAATATAATCCATACTTATATTATAAATGCGAATGTGGCTAATCTGCTGGTCCGATTTGGATGAAATTTAGAATGAAAGTAGTAAAAAGAAAGTAGTACTTAGTTTTCCAAAAATCGAGGTTGATTAAAGGGTTTAAATAGGGGATGAAAGTTTATATGAAAAATCTATACCGCTTGACCGATTGTAGCGAAATTTGGCATATATATAGTTGATAATCCAATGTTAAACATAGGCTGCTTTATTTTTCAAAAACCCACCACCGAAGGTTGCAATGTACCGAAACAGCCACGTAGATAACGCGGCGAAGCCGCGTGCGGGCTGCTAGTATAATATAAATGGTAAAGTATTCATAATTTCGTACGAGTACGAACATTTCCTTGGTGATTTCATTAATTTTGCTTTCAAGATCTTTTATTTTTAGATAATGGATGCGGCGTACGCACTAGCGGGCACTAGTGTCGCGTCCCGCGGGACATAAGATCACCAATCTTAATATATCATAGCTTAGCAGGGTAGGCAGAGGGAACCTAGTGTTAAGACACTCTGTTCCCCACTTTTCGCCGAAATCGGAGGCATTGCGTGTTAAGTGGCGGAACTTAATATATTAGTATTGTAATAATGTAATAATAAGATAATGTAATTATTAACAAAAGTATACCTTTTGCTGTAGTGACCACGTGTCCGTAAACCAAAAAAGTACCAATAAAAAACATACTAGTATTATTCAAAAGCAGATCCACCAGTGTGGCCAGTATGGGCATGACCACATCTTATTTCTTTTTTATATATGAAGGACAAGGCAAACGAGCGTTCGGGTCACCTGGTGTTAGGTGAACACCGTCGCCCACGACCCCGTGTAACACCAGAGGAGCTACCAGGACGTTACCGGCCTTTGAGGTGGGAATAAACGCGCTTTTTGAAGGTGCCCATGTCGTATCGACCTGGAAACATTGCCACTCATTAGGTAGGTCATTCCACAGTTGTGTGGCGTGTGGAAGAACACTCCTACGATTGCTAAATTGCTTGTGACGTCATATTTTTTTGGTCTAGACACAAGTATACTGACTGACGCCGGGTTTCAGTATCATCTTAATAAAATGAAATATGAACCTAGCCAATTTTAAGGTGGCTGTGATCACAAACTTCTTTAAGGGTGGGATGTGCCCCTGGTAAAGTTAATAAAAACCTTGAAAAGTTCAGCTCGTTGTTATTTTTACAATAAAAACTAAGCGCACACAGCTAGGGTACAGGGTTGGCAGAGGAAACCTAGTGTTAAGACACTCCGTTTCCCACTTTCCGCCGAATTCGGAGGCAGTGCGTGCTAAGTGGCGAAACTTAACGCCGCGCTTTGCCTCGACACCAGAGCGAAGAAAATGGAAATATTAAATATTTCCACTCCTCGAGTGAGTATCGAACTCACAACCAGTCGCTTTACAGTCACACTTTGTGCCACTGCTGCGCCAGGACTGGCCCCCACTGATTACTGCTGTACTTAAAGCAATGCAACTTTGTGATTCTTACTTTTGTCAGGCACCACCAAGTATTAAGAAGTTCTGCTCTTTGCTATATGTTTTTTATGTTCGCCGAAAGAATCTAAATTAATAACATTTAAATGAAGATAGTGCATATTCTAAAGCTTTCAATTTTGAAAAAGATATGTTTAACTATGTTTAAAGCTCATAATTAACAAAAAATAAAGTTAAAAATATGTCTATTAATTAACCGTTCATATGTTATCCAATTATACATAACGTAGGCGTGATAGTTAAGATATTGACTTAAAATAATTATAATTATGCTTTTTTCCTTTCTTCCTTTAGCTTTTCGCTTTTTACAATATAGCGGGGAACGTAGAATAAGCCTAGTGTCAAGACACTCCCATTACATATAATTAATTAATTAATTTCATATTATGTAAAATATATATTTTGAGAAGCTGTAATAAGACGGTAATAAGCTGTAATAAGACGGTAGTTATATTCGAGTCTAGGGTACAGGAATGTTAATATAATACTTATTGTTACTATTTACAAAATTGTATAGATTAAGCCATGATAGGAAGAATCCTGTGGGGAACGGAGTGTCATAACACTAGGTTCCCTCTGCCTACCCTGCTGTTTGCGAGATACAGCGTGAAGCTAAAGAAACGGAAGAACCCTGCCATGGCTAAACAAACCACCTAATTACATGTTGTCTCTAAAATAGACGGACAAAGAAAAATGGTCTGACACCTTTCGTTACTAGATTTAGTATATCCTATCCGCGCGAATATAAAAGGAGTCTAAGATACCCCGCATAGGTCGTCTCTGAGAGTAAATCAGGGGAAAAAAATGAGAATTACGATATTAAGGACTTATAAAAATATTTTAAACTGTGATTAAGTTAATCTTAGAATTAATCGTCATTATTTATTCTTCGACTACGTTTTGCTGTACTCTACAACGTGATTTCTATTGTAAAATGGAAAATCCTCTCGTAGCAATAGCACAGTAACTTCGTCTGTGCCTTGTCTTTCAACCACTTAGTGAGCGTATAACAATTTAGATGTTCACAGATATAGAACGCATGGCTTAGTGGTCAAATCGCTTTTGCGGCTTCCAACAGGTGCAAGTTCGAGCCCCACTACGTTTTAAATAACACTGTCTTGAGTATACTATGGAGTAGACATAGTTAATTCATTGTGATACATGTTAAATTGCAAGTTTTTTCTTAGAGAATATATATTTTATAATCTTATAATAAAAAAAATCTAAATAATAAAAATATAAAATTACCGCATTCATTTCCGAAAAGAATAAATAATTGCTAACTTAAATACTATAATAATTGCTAACTTAAATACTATTCAAAATAATTAATAACGTATGAGCTTACAAGGAATCATATTTAACACCTAATAACTACCATTAGTATACACACATCCATGCATTATTACGTACAAACAAAATTAACCAAAAAAAAAAAGAATTACCCATAGAAAAAAAAATCGTAGACGATCCAAAAACTCAAATTGAACAAACAAAACACTTTTCCTTCTTTTAATACGAAAAAGGACTCGAAAACACAAAATATTTGTATATCACTAATATTACAATGTCACTTTATATTTCGCGCGTCCCGTACAAAAGCGCGGCGTGACCGGCGCAGGCGCATCCTATACTACCACTGTAGTCGATGTTCGCGACGCGTTGTGTATGCCAAGTACGATTCCATATGTTTGTATAGATGTTCAGCCAAGTGTACACTTGGCCAATGTTTCTTGGTCAGGGGTGATACTGATTTTGTTGACTGATTGTTATTGTATGTATGTCCCACTCGAGAAGTGGATATATTTAATATTTCCTATTATTTTTTTGCTCTCGTACCGAGGCAAAGCGCGGCGTTAAGTTCCGCCACTTAACACGCAATGTCTTCGAATTCGGCGGAAAGTGGAAAACAGAGTGTCTTAACACTAGGTTCCTACTTGCCTACCCTGCTGTGTGCGGAATACAGCGTGAAGCTAGTATAGTATATATAGATAATACGTACATATGTATATATTTTGATTTTTAAGCGGGTTTATCGTATATTTTAGGTATTCAAAAATACATTTTTGGAAAACTCGACGTTTCGAATGCTACAATACTAAAATTATACGCGATTAATCCGGTTAAAAATAGTTTTATTTCAAAATGTGTAATGATTGCGAAAACAAAAGATCTTATGGTATAGATGTTATTTTTTTTTTTGTTAATGAGGTATGGAATATATTATTGCTATGTTGTTTTTTATTTATTGACGTTATAGTGATGACGTAGCTTCGTAATTACCTTAATTTGATTGGTGGTTTATCTTGTATCAATATAATAATATTCGACACAATCTTGCATAAATATACTTGAGTCGTTTTTTATTTTATTTTATATAAAATTTAATTTAAAATGAAATACGTGAAGAGCAGACAAGAAAATTATAATCTCCCCCTCTTTTATATAACATCAGTGACAATGCAATGAGAAACTATCGTCAACACACATCATGTTATCACGACAAAGAGCTTGAAACTGAAAGAAAGCTGAGTTTATTAATTCTTTGAAATTAGTAATTTTATTTGAACATTTAGAAAACGTATAAAAATTTGAACGCAGCGGTTCGAACCCGCGTCTCCTGAAAACCGTCTAGATGCTCTGACCGCTAAACCATGCGTTCTACTACCAGCTGCATCGAAATTCTTATACGCTTTTTTCCTAAGTGTGGAATAGTTAAAAAAATATATATAATAAATAGCATTCTCTCTTGCCAAACGATTCTTCGTAGAATAATCTTTCGATAGCAGAAATTTGTAAAAATCTCTCTACAGAGATGCTAACAATAAAAATAAGTTGTAACAAGTTGTAAACAATTACTTGATGAATCGAATTTCTACTATGTAATAACACTGTTTACTCTGTAGGTGACTTATAAAACAAATAAATAAATCTCCTGCAGTTCTTCAGCCCTGAAACGACGATAGCATAGCTAGATATAATGTAAATAAATTGTTGGACACTAAAATCAGCCAACGCATACGTCCAGCGAACATGTGGCCAACGCATAAAATGTTATTTTGATAATTTACCCGTCTTATTATTATAACGATATTGATACTTTGGGAAACAATTCCAAGCAATGCATACATTGCTGCATTTACTAAAATGTTATACTTTTTGGTTGTAGTAGAATGTTATGGTATTAGGCAATGTAATTTGAATTTTATAAAAGTGATAATTTCGTCATTTCCAATCCAATTCAATTTAGAATTCTCTATTATTCAAATTTTGACTAACTTTTTAGTTATGATAGATATGAGATTATGTTCTAACTTCTAAGTATTTAGATGTTAATATTTCGTAAGTACAAAGTTAGAATTGCATCTTAATTTTAAAGGTACAAAATAAACGTCTGTAGTACCTATTGTGGGCAAAAGTAAAAAATAAGGCGCTAGATTTTTTTTAAAAATTAAGTAATATACAAATACCAGTCATTAGTAATAGGGGCCAGTCGTGGCGCAGAGGCACAAAGTGTGACTGGTTGTGGGTTCGATTTTCACTTGAGGAGAAATATTTAATATTTCTATTTTCTTCGCTCTGGTGTCGAGGCAAAGCGTGGCGTTAAGTTCCGCCACTTAATACGCAATGACTCCGAATTCGGGGGAAAGTGGGGAATGGAGTGTCTTAACACTAGGTTCGGTCTGCCTACTGTGCTGTGTGTGGGATACAGCTAAAAAATACACCTCGTCTTTTCATTTCTCCGTTGTTGACAAAGCGTGTCGATGACTTCCGCCACTCAACACACAACTGTCTTCAATTCAAGTGGAAAAGATAACGCAGTGTCTTAACACTATGCTGTCGCTGATATCAGGGATGTAACTTAGAAAAATATTATTTACAGTATTTACTAAGAGTTAAAGAATAATTCTAATGTTTTTACGGTGAATACATAAAGACCCTAATTTTTAACCGATTCAAACCAATTTGTGTGTATCGTCACGCCAATTTATGTGTACCAGAACGATGAGTTACACATTTAGTAAAGAATGGTTTCCACTCTAGAACGCATACTATAACAGTTACTAGTTTTCCAAGCCATGCAATCTATCTGCAGCTACTTCAACTAGCTGCATGGAAATCGATCACTTTAAATTGTCAAAAATATAAAACGTTTAATAAATTGAACACAAAGAAAATCGAATCGAATAACATAATAAATTGTGATAAGCGTTTTCGATTTGGATGAAATTTTGGATGAAAATCGCATGGCTTAGCGGTCATAGCGCCTGGATAGCTGACAAGATGCCCGGGTTCGTATCCCACTGTGTTCAAATTTATATACGTTTAATAAAAATTATCTGTGTGTATAGCACTCGTCAAAACGTTGAACGTCTTCCTTTATACAGGTTGTAAGTATTATTCTATATGTATTGTACAAAAACGACGCAAGTATGCAGGTGAAGCTAAGTTAATTGACCTATATACTCCATTGTCCAAGTTTTGGCTATACAAGAAGATTTTTTTCTGTGCGCTTAGTATTGGATGCTTTTCTCTTCTGTTTTCTTTGCTTTTCCATATTTCCATATTATAACATTTATACAGTTATACCTTAATATATAAATATATTCATTTATAACATTTATATAGTTATACCTTAATATATAAATGTTACAAATGAATATACTGATTAATAAAAGAATGTAATCTTAATTAGGTAATAGGTTTATACTACTATTAATTTCGGTTTTTGTTTTGAGACTAAATTCTAAATTTTTAACTTTTAGGAAATTATAGTGATTTCCTGAACGTTAAATATTTAAAATTGTGTATGCACCTATATACGAGTATTTGCAATTTTTATCTTTTCTCCTTCCTAGAGGTATTTTAAAATTATAGTAACGTAATAGTTTTTCAAAGAAAACAAATGAAAAAGCTCTTGAAAATGAACTACTAAGAAGCTTTAACAGGAAAATCAAGAATAAATTATGATAGCGTTCGCTACTTGCCACGGGTCATTTGCTAATACTGAAAAATATCTGAAAATACGGAATACCTATTTCTGATTTGCATTTCCTTATAATATAATTTAAGCAGAATTTATATTTATTTTGTTTGTTTTTTTTCCAGTTAGAAAGATACCTAACTAGTGTCAAAATACTACGTTTTCCATTTTTCGTGCCAAAGTAGAAAAATTTAACGCCGCGCTTTGTGTTAACTAATTTAAACTTAACTTGTCGTAACGGAGATATTAAGTTAAATTTAAAAATTCCCCCATTTGGGAGTCGAACAGGGTCAGAGAACTTAGAGCCAGACGCTTACTAATTGGTCCATGACGGCTTCAATTTTGATAATAACATCATTGTTATCATGTTAATAAGAATACTAATCATATGTTCTATCCGGACTTCATCGTCACAGTTGTATAGTCTCTGACGTTAATCGTAATGATTCGATTACCATTCGAGATTTATATATTTAAATTATTTTCCTTTGAGTTATAATTTTTTTTTTCTGCTGTTTTAAAACAAAGCGACTTAAGTTTCACCACCCAACATTCAATGTCTCTAATTCGAGCGTGTTCAGTGGCGGAACTTAACACACTAGACACTAGAGCGAAGAAAATAGAAATATTAAATATTTCCACCCCTCGAGTGGGAATCGAACCCACAACCAGCCGCTTTACAGTCACACTTTGTGCCACTGCGCCACGACTGGCTCCAAACTTTATATTTAAAACTACGATTTTTCTAATTAGCTGACACTAACCGATTATGCCAAAAAGTGTAAAATAGAAGTAGCAATGTTTCTTTAGCCTCACACTATATATTGCACACAGCAGGTAGACAGAGGAAACTTAATGTTAGGACACTCCGTTCCCCATTTCCGCCGAACTCTGGAGGCAATACGTGTTACATGGCGGAACTCAAGCTGCTATGCCTCAAAATCGGAGAAAATTAAATATTAAATATTTCAATTTCTCGAGTAGGAATCGAACCCAGTCGCGCTCACCTGGCCACCACTGGTCTTAATGTATCAGAAGTAATGTAATTATTTTACAATCTATTCCTTTAAATGCCTAGTATATTATTTTTTTATTATATTATTTATGTACAAAAAAATTAACTAAAAAATACTCATATATAAGCATTGTAGTTTTTTTAAATATATAAGTAATACAGCTGTTCTACAGGATCATTAAGCAGCGACAACTTAATATTAGACTTCTATTTTTTTGACGTAAAGTTAAAGTAGACTTAATTTAGAGTTGACAAATTGTGACTATGTGACTAACTTATAAATCAGTCTATCATTTACCAATATGTTTAAATTTGTCGTTTAATGGCGGAACCTAACACCGCGCTTACATTGCATATATACCTTTCTTTTAGCTTCAATCTGTATCCAGCACACAGCAGGGTAGACAAAAGCTACCTAATGTTAAGACACTCCGTTTCCCACTTTCCCCCGAATTCGGAGGCATTGCGTGTTAAGTGGCAGAACTTAACGCCGCGCTTTGCCTCGACACCAGAGCGAAGAAAATGAAAATATTAAATATTTCCACTCCTCAAGTGGGAATCGAATCCACAACCAGTCGTTTAATCACACACCTGTGCCACTGCGCCACGACTGGCCCCTATACTGGCAAATATAACTTTGCTATAAAAACACAACCTACACTGATCGCTTCCAATCAGGATATCGCGTCATACTAAAAGAATATTCTCTTACCACTAAGTGAAGCTTCCGCGAACAGTCAGTGTCCTTTACGCCGCCTCCCGGAAACACTCCCATTAATATCTTTATACGCAAACTACAAATGATTTACAACACTTTACCACCTGCTGCACTGACGGATTTATGTTCGTGCTAACCGCGACACATGAATTTACTTTAAATATATGATTTTTTATAAGAATTATGTACTTGTGGCCAGTCGTGGCCCAGTCGCACAAGCGTGTGACTGTAAATGACTGGTTATGGGTTCGATTCCCACTCGAGGAGGGGAAATGACATTTCCATTTTCTTCGCTCTGGTGTCGAGGTAAAGCGGCGTTAAGTTCCGCCACTTAACACGCAAGCTTCCGAATTCGGCGGTAAGTGGGGAACGGTGTGTCTTAACAGTAGGTTCCCTCTGCCTACACTGCTGTGTGCGGGATACAGCGTGAAGCTGAAAAAAAAAAAAAAAAAAAAAATGACTGTGTTTAATCCTGATGTTAAAAGAGCGGTGTTATATGCTTGAGGTCTATCTTTACGTACCATATCTCAAACGGATAGACCGATTTCGATGCAGTTCTTTTCATTTCACAGTCAATTTTCTTATAGTAAAAACAAAATACATATATTTATTACTTAATAAAACTAATTTATTTAAGGTAAAAACAAAATACATATATTTATTACGTGGTAAAGCCGACGCAGCAATTTGAAAAGTATGTTGATACTGTCTTTCAAAATAATTCTGTCAATTTATATTGAAATATTGAAACTGCGAAAAGATTTTTCAATAATATTTTTTCTTTATTTCCACCAATTTACCAAATTGCTAATTTATTCCTTTTGCTTGGAAAATATCGAAGGAAAAAAGGTAAAGTTATCTCGTAAGTACAAAAAAACAAGAATTTCAATATAGACTTGCGGCCAGTTTGGGCAATACAGAAAAAAAATGAAATCATCAAGAAGGCGGCAAATTGAGACTTACAAAATCATCTTACCTATCGTAACAGTCACTTATTATTAGAGATGATTATATTTACATAAGTAACTTCAATTACTCTGGCAAGCAAATTAACATTCAATTACTCGAAATGGAATGGAAGAACGAAATATCTTAACACTATGCCAGTAAGTAGATAAAGAAAAACTATATAAAAATGTAAATATTTAAAATAGTGGCCAGTCGTGACCCAGTGGCACAAGCGTGTGACTGTAAACGACTGGTTGTGGGTTCGATTCCCACTCGAGGAGTGGAAATATTTAATATTTCCATTTTCTTCGCTCTGGTGCTGAGGTAAAGCGCGGCGTTAAGTTCCGCCACTTAACACGCAATGCCTCCAAATTCGGCGGAAAGTGGGGAACGGAGTGTCTTAACACTAGGTTCCCTCTGCCTACCCTGCTGTGTGCGGGATACAGCGTGAAGATGAAAAAAAAAAATATTTAAATTTAAATATAACATGACGGACAAACAGACAGTCCATAATAAACTCATACAATGGTGATGATCGCGGAAATACACTTACATGTTACAGTCGATGACAGACGCAAGTGGTTACGGGGAGAGCTTCGTTATGAAAACAGATAAAATTATTTGTGTATATATTTTTAATTTGATGAAGGATTTTTATCTTAAACACTGCTTTTCATTTACTAAATGGTTTTTGTCTCAATATTAAGTTTATAAAAGAGAATTTATTTATAAAGATTTAGAAGTCATCGTGGCGCAGTGCGATAACGAAACGTGGGTTGTGGGTTTGATTCTAACTCGGGGATTTTATTATATGTAAATAGTTTTCATTTCTCCAGCTTCACGCTGTATCCCGCACACAGCAGGGTAGGCAAAGGGAACCTAGTATTAAGATACTCCGTTCCCCACTTTCCGCCGAATTCGGAGGCATTGCGTGTTAAGTGGCGGAACTTAACGCCGCGCTTTACCTCGACACCAGAGCGAAGAAAATGGAAATATTAAATATTTCCACTCTTCGAGTTGGAATTGAACCCACAATCAGTCGTTTACAGTCACACGCTTGTGTCACTGCACCATAACTAGCCACAGTCCGCTCCATTTCTCCGCTCTGGTAATAAGGAAACGTCGCGTTGAGACATTATGCGATGATTTGGGTTTGGGCGGAAAGTGGAGGACGGAGTGTCTTGACACTAGTGTGACAATTTTTTTTATATATATGAAAGGACAAGGCAAACGAGCGTTCGGGTCACTTGATGTTAGGTGAACACCGTCGCCCACGGCCCCGTGCAACACCAGAGGAGCTAGAGGGACGTTGCCGGCCTCTGAGGTGGAGGTAAGCGCGCCTTTTAAAGGTACCCATATGGTATCGACCTGGAAATACTGCCGCTGGTAAACCATTCCACAGCTGTGGGGCGTGTGGAAACTAAGTGTCTTGACGTTGTGTTTCTTTGAAGATCCTTCATTTGCACAATGAAGGATCTTCAAAGGGCGGAAGGAGGGCATTTGAAATTAGTATACGCACTCTAATCAACTAATTTATATAGCTAGGAGCTAGGTTTACTATTTTGAATACTATAATACTATATATTTACACTAGCGGCCCAACCGCGGCTTCGCCTCGTGAACTAGAAAGCTGTCTCGGAGGTGGATTTTTGTAAAATAAAATAGCCTATGTTTAACCTTGGATTATTAACTATATTTTTAACTATATTATGCCAAAATTCATAATCGGTCAAGCGGTGTACATTTTTCATATAAACTTTCAAACCCTATTTCAGCCCTTAAAAGATTGATTTCTGTAAAAATAAGTAGCCTATGTTAAACCCAGAATTTTTTTCTATTTTAATTCTAAATTTCATACAAATCGTACCGGTAGATTATCCGTGAAAGCGTGACACACAAACAGACAGACATTTGCATTTATAATATAAGTATGGGTTATTAGTAATTAAAATATTAAGAATAATATTCTTAACAACAATAACGTAATCAGTCACTTCATTACCACAAAAAGACATCGAACAAACAACAGTCACCACGTCCTATGTACTCGCACAAGAATAACCATTTTCCTAAAAGTTATTTAATAATATCGGTCATCTGCCCCAATTTGTATTCGTTGTAATTTCCAGTTACATGTAGGTATACAAAGACAAGAGGGAGTCTTGCTCATAATTTTATATTTCAACGAATCAGATATTATTAAATTTACGAATATGTTTTTATTAGCTTGCTACATGCATCTCTTGTGTTTTATTTCAAACTATATCTAAAGTTGGGCCAGTCGTGGCCCAGTGGCACGAACGTGTCACTGTAAACGACTGGCTGTGGGTTCGATTCCCACTCGAGGAGTGGAAATATTTAATATTTCCATTTCTTCGCTCTTGTATCGGAGGTAAAGCGCGGTGATAAGTTCCGCCACTTAACACGCAATGCCTCCGAATTTGGCGGAAAGTGAGGAATTTATAATATTAACCATTATTTCTATCATTATTTAAATTATACTATTCTAAATTTTTAATTTAAGTGTTACTTAAAAAATAAAGCAAAAGAACAATATTATGAAAATTCTTGTGAGTTACTAAATGCCCAATATCTTATACAGTAAGACGTATTTCGATGTTTTAAAATAGTCTTGTTCACATAGTGAGTCTCGTGTGAGGTGTATTCTGCTTCTCGGTATCACCTTTTCTACGTAAAATGAGACGTAAATATAATTTTACTGACTTTAATGGGTTTAGTTAAATATGAGGAAATATAAAACGAAGCAAAATAAATGTAGCTAATTCGCTGTTTATTAATAAAAAAACCCAAAAAATAGCTTTTGCTTAAATCAAAACAAGAACTAATTCCTTATTGTAACTAAAATTAAATAAAAGAAAATAATTGTTTATTAAAAATATTTATTTTTAAAAAAAAAATATTAGACCCTCGAGGCGCAGCGGGAAAGCGTCAGACTGTTAACGATGGTGTGGAGTGCGATTTCCACCCAAAAAACACTAGATCCTCTCTGACAACCCCAAAATGTGAGAAAAAGCGTAATGTTCCTTTTTTTGCTTAATAAAAACTTTCCTAATAAAAAAAAAAATGTAAGCCAAACACTATCTAATTACTTTTTATAAATAAAGTAAATAAAATTATTTTCGTCTAGCCTCTACTAAAAATTATACTTTTTTTCTTTTAGCTTCACGCTGTATCCCGCACACAACCGGGTAGGCAGAGGGAACCTAGTGTTAAGACACTCCGTTCCCCACGCACCGCCGAATTCGGAAGCATTGCGACTCGACACCAGAGCGAAGAAAATGGAAATATTAAATATTTCCACTCCTCGAGTTGGAATCGAACCCACAACCAGCCACACGCTTGTGCCACTGGGCCACGACTGGCCACAATTATATACCTACATATCTAAAAAGCCTAACCCAAGAATATATTACAAATTTAGCCTAAACAATAAGAAAATCCGGCATTGAGACGATCACAAGCATCACTTACATGCAAGGAAGTCGTCAAAACGCATTGCGATGAAAGATTGCACATTTGAAGCCCAATAAAAGTCCGACTGACAATCGACGTTGCGCTCTCGTGTTTGGCTTGGAGCCCGCAAAAATACACGGCGGGAACAAAGGAACCCTTTGTTTCCTGTACGGTCCCAAACTTCTTGGTAAATGCTAATTTGTTAATAGGGTTGCCAATTGTACTATAATATATAGGGCTGTTTTATAAACTAAACGCTTCTTCCTGTTTAGCAAGATAGTCAGAGAGAATATAGTGTTAAGACACTCCGTGTTTCATCTTTCTCCTCTAATTGGGATATTGTGTGCTAAGTAGCGGAACTCAATGGTATATGGTATTTAATATACTGTGTTTAGAGACTTCATAGTGCAGTGTTTATATTTTGCAACACTAAAAATTGTAAAAAAACGGATTCCAATTTTTTGGGCACGTGTTATTTTTTGTCGTGTTATTTATTACAAAAAAAGTTGTAAAAAATACAATAAGTTCAACAATATATAGTAATTTTTAAAAAAGCAAAAAAGTGATATAAATATGACTCAGTCTTAGTGATAGTAATAAAGATACGACTTATTTATCATAATTTCCTTAAAATACCATATTTATAAAAGGCACTTTATTTTTTAAGCTTTTTTAATTACTATATTTAAATGAAGAAACGGTGACAGCCCTAATCGCCACCCGTTAAGCATTCAGTTTATCTTTGATTCGGCTTTGGATTTTCCGTGATAGCTGACTGTTTTGATCATTAAAGGCTGTCTTTATTGGAAATTAACGATTCCTTTTATAAAATCTAATATAAGACATTTTACATTTTTATTAATGTCCTATATTTTTTCGGGTTAAGAAAACTGTGTTAAAATCACTACCTGAAAAGCCAACGTAGCGCAGCATAGGGCAACGAATTACTGTAAAAGCGTTTTTTTATGGAATAAAGGACGCAAACGAGCAGAGTTACCAGCCTCGGGGATGTAGGACAGAAGGAGGGAGGATAGGAATGGTGGGAATAGGGAGAGCTGGCTTACATGTCATCGAACCGGAATATATCCTCAGATGTTTGGCGGTTCGCCTTTTTTTTTTATGGAATGAAGGAGGCAAACGAGCTGAAGGCCCACCTGGTGTTAAGTGGTTACCTTCGCCCATAGACATCCACAACATTAGAGTTATGGATGCGTTGCCAGCCTTGGGAATGTAGGACAGAAGGAGGGAGGAAGAATGGGAATGGTGGGAATAGGGAGAGTGGCTTACATGCCATCGAACCGGAACACGTCATAAGATATTTGGCGGTCCGACTTTGACATGATAGTGGTCGCGAGACAGTCGGAGAACGAATCTCCTACCACCAAGCCACTGGGTTACCCACCTTTTACGGGACGCTACCCAGCGACGGGGGGAAACTGTATTCTTAACCCTCCCCGGTTGTGTGTTCGATACCCTCTCAGGGGAGTGGTTTTATTTATATTTTCATTTGTTCGCTCTGGTACCAAAGACAAAGACAGCGCGACGTTGAGTCCTCTACTCAACATAAAATTCCTGGAAACCGGAATGTCTGGACACTAGGTCCATCCTGACTACCCTATATTCACTTATTATATCGTGACACGAAAAACATTAGACCTTTTTTGTTACTATATACATTTATACTATAATTTTACTGTATAGGTATATTAATAATATAAATGTTATTGCAACTCGATGAGCAGAATCGTAGGAATCTGCCACTCAGTTATGACAGCTAAATAAACGAAAAGTCCCCCACTTTCCCCTAACCACCTCAAATAATGATTTTTAACATGTAAAACCCTAAAATATTATAAATACAATAAATCTTGTAGAAAAAAGCTTTATTTTCAATGACATAAACTCAAAAATTGTATAAAAAATAGTAAAAAATATCTAATTTCCACTATTGGTGACGCGGCGTGACGTCCATAGCGGCTATAGACTGTGGCGTGTGGCGTGTACATTACTTCTTGGCAACAAACCAATTGGTTTCGTATTAACTTCAACTAATCTGCGAAATGAACTTCTATTTATTCGAAACTTTCCAAAAACACTACACTGATGTGACAGAATGACAGCAAAGAGATATCGTGTTAGAAAAAACTTATATAAATAATAATTATACACTTGGATACAAGTAAAAAATAAATAGTATAAAAAGAAACTGTAAAGAACTTTTTTTTTAGCTTCACGCTGTATCCCGCACAAAGCAGGGTAAGCAGAGGGAACATAGTGTTAAAACACTCCGTTCCCCACTTTCAGCCAAATTCGGAGGCATTGCGTGTTAAGTGGCGGAACTTAATGCCGCGCTGTAAAGAAATTGGTTAAAATTATTTTCTCGTCGTTGGTTACCCTGGCTATGCTATGAAAATATTGTATGTATTGTCATCTGACCTAGTTTCATATAGAAATATTCCAGAAAATTGGACCGCAATGCAAAATTTGTGCTTCCAAACGACATACATATTAAGTTCTTTCCAGAAGAACATAAGGGTAAGTATTCATTTTTGTGACTTCACGCTTTTTCTGGAATACAAGGGAAGGTGCCTGGTTGACTTCAGTGTCAAGACACTCCATTCGCGTGTGTTATGTGGTGGACCTCAACGCCGCGCTTTAACTTATTCACCGGACCCGATAAACGAAAATAACTAAATTTTGATCATTCTACGGAATTGAGCAACAACCAGTTGTGATTACGGTATGGCACTGTCACGCTGCGCCTGATCATCTCTATATAAAAAAAAAAAAATAATGTAACAATTTATTTCTTTTCTTTCAAACTAAATATTTATAAGTACCTTCTAATACAATCTTTCTCCATCATACGGTGCTCCGTCTAGCTCCGGCTGCCTCACTCCCTCAGGAGGCAACCCCCACACCGGCCTGCACCCGTTATGAGCGACATAACGTGGAATCCTTTCGTCTCGTATCATTTCGTACGCAAGCCGCGCTATGCTCTCTTGATATTCAGTTATATCCGTCTTGTAGAGACATGGACGGACGTAGCCTGATACTGTAGGGTATAAGTAATTGATAAGTCAAAGATTCTAGTGTGAAGATATTCTGTTCTCCACTTTTCGCCCGAATAAGAGACTGCGTTTTAAGTGGCGGCACTCAACGCCGCAATTAATCGCTTATCAAAGCGCGTAATTTAAAATATAATATATAACTATAGTTACACATTTTAAATGGAAATTAAACAAGGGAGAAAATGTTGACTTCACTTTCCGCCTGTCTTTGTGCAAAATACTGAGACACTTTTTAATTAAAGAATTCTATAAATATCTGAACGTAGCGGTACCTATACCTCTAAAAAACAGTCTAAGCGCATACCAACCACTGGATTAGTGGTTTGAGCGTTCTACATACCTACGGCTAGGTCAAAAATAAGCGATTCAAGCAAATAAACGCTTAATTACAATTTTCTTTGTTGAGACATTTTTAGAAATATCTGCTACCCAAAGATTATGTCCACGAACAATCATTTAACAATAGAAAAAGCTTTTTCCTATATATTTTTTAAGCACTTTAAACATATTACATCCATACGTATATTATAAATGCGAAAGTTTGTTTGTGTCACGTTTTCAAGCCTAATCTACCGGTCCGATTTGGATGAAATTTGGAATGAAAATAGTAACAAGTCCAGGGTCAAACATAGGCTCCTTTTTTTTTTCAAAATTCAACCTCTAAAGGGTTGAAATAGGGCATGAAAATTTATAAGAAAAATCTAAACCCTTGACCGATTGTAATGATTGTTTGGATAAATATAGAATCTAAGGTCATAAACATAGGCAACTTTATTTTTCAATAATCCACCCCGGAGGGTTGCAATAAAACGAAACAGTTATGCAGTTGACGTGGCAAAGACGCGAACGGGTTGCCAGTAATAAATATTTTTAAGTAAACAAAAAAAATCTTTTCAACATTTTTAAAGTGTTATTCCATTTACATATATATATATATATATATATATATATATATATATATATATATATATATATATATATATATATATATATATATATATATATATATATATATATATATATATATATTTGTAAAAATCTCTCTATAGAGATGCTAGCAACAAAAATAATTTGTTATAAAGCGTATAAGAATTTCGACGCAGCGGATAGTAGAACGCATGGCTCAGTGGCGAGAGCGCCTGGACGGTATTCAGGAGGCGCAGGTTCGAATCCTGCTGCGTTCAAATTCTTTTATACGTTTCTTTAAAAACCTATAAAAAATTGAACGTATCTTGAAAAGCGGAACAAAAACATTTTCTAATACACTAACTCCTTATAAACGTAGGCAACGGTTGCAACGTAGGTTTGTTCATGTCTCTCTCGTACAACTCTCTCGCCACCTTCATCAGCTCCGTGTCCTTGATGGCCAGTTTGGGAGCTGGAGGTAATGGAACTTCCTCCTCTTTGACGTCATCACGCTTACAAGTGGGTTGCTTCTTGACACGAGGTTTGAATGGCCTCGTTTTGAATTCTATGTAAATGTTTTTGATTAATTTCCTTGTGTTTATTGTGTTAAATATGGTCACTAAAAAAATACTTCTAGTACTTTCAAATTAAATTAAATAGCTTCACGCTATATCCCGCACACAGCAGGGTAGGCAGAGGGAACCTAGTGTTAAGACACTCCGTTCCCCACTTTCCGCCGAATTCGGAGGCTTGCGTGTTAAGTGGCGGAACTTAACGCCGCGCTTTACCTCGACACCAGAGCGAAGAAAATGGAAATATAATTTCCACTCCTCGAGTGGGAATCGAACCCACAACCAGTCGTTTACAGTCACACTCTTGTGCCACTGGGCCACGACTGGCCACAACTAGTACTTTCACAAACTTAGGAAATTGAGACATTTTTAGAAAACATATAAAAAAGTTGCGACCCCTGAGACATGTGTCTGAACGCATAGCTTATCGCTCAGAGATCTTGGACAGTTTTGAAGAGGTCTACAATCGACGGTTTCAGGTTCAAATTTTTATACCTCTAGTACATTAATTTTATAATAAAGTTTAAACAAGCAATAATTTTCCTATACAGAATATTCAGAGAGGATCTATTTTCCGCCTGAAATCGAGACATTGCGTGTAGAATGGCGAGTCTCAATGCTATGGTTTATCTTAAGTGATTTTATTTTTTTTAGCTTCACGCTGTATCCCGCACACATCAGGGTAGGCAGAGTTTCCCACCTTCCACCGAAATCGGAGGTATTGCGTGCTAAATGGCGGAACTTAACGCCTCGCTTTTACCTCTGATACCAGAACGAAGAAAATGAAAATGTTAAATATTTTCACGCCTCGAGTGGGAATCGAACCCACAACCAGTCGTTTACAGTCACACGTTCGTACCACTGCGCCACGACTGGCCCCATCTTTAGTGATAGAGCCAAGATGTGAAAATTAGAATAAGTACTTACTAGAGCGATGAAATGAAAACGTCTTAAATATAATTACCAACTACAGCGGCTATTGTACAGACACTGTCGCACTGTGCCAGGGACGTTAACGAGATAGGTTGAGGTTCGATTCTCACTCGGGAAAAACGATAATAAATATGCCATTTTCATTCCACCTCTCTAGAAGCTAAGACAAAGTGCGGCAGTAGGTTCTCCCACTCAGCCCATATTGTCTCGATTTCGGTCTGACTGAGTGACTTGAGCTAAATTTTTCTCTGACTACCCTAATTTTTTTTTTTTTTTATGGAATGAAGGCTAAAGGCCCACCTGGTGTTAAGTGGTTACCTTCGTCCATAGATATCCACAACATTCAAGTTATGGATGCGTTGCCAGCCTTGGGAATGTAGGACAGAAGGAGGAAGGAAGGATGGGAATGGTGGGAATAGGGAGAGCTGGCTTACATGCCATCGAACCGGAACACATCATAAGATATTTGGCGGTTCGTCTTTGACATGATAGTGGTCGCGAGCCAGTCGGAGAACGAATCTCCTACCACCAAACTACTGGGTTACCCGCCTTTTACGGGACGCTACCCAGTGGCGGGGGGGAATAGTATTCTTATCCCGTCCCCCCACGGGAGGAAATAATAAATGGATAAATACGTAAATTTGCAAAAAATTCAAATACCTCATATAAAACCCATTTTTCATTAAATAAAATGAAATAAACAATAAATCAATTAAATCCAAGAAAATAGATATGTAAAGGAACCCTAAAACAACTGTCATATTTGATATACAGTCCCGAAGACGAACATTCAGATACTGTACGATTGCGAATGATCGACGCACACGAGCCCACATTCTGTCATATCCGGAGATATCGTCGCGACATGTTCCGGATGTATTATACTTATATATGTACATAATTTGCCCCTTTTATCAAAAAAATGTGTTCATTTACGTACATACATAGACTTACATAGTACAACAAATCATAGATATATTTCTTGCAACTATAGACTAATATATAAAAGATATATTTCTTGTGGCCAGTCGTGGTCCAGTGGCACAAGCGTGTGACTGTAAACGACTGGTTGTGGGTTCGATTCCCACTCGAGGAGTGGAAATATTTAATATTTCCATTTTCTTCGCTCTGGTGTCGAGGTAAAGCGCGGCGTTAAGTTCCGCCACTTAACACGCAAGCCACCGAATTCGGCGGAAAGTGGAGAACGGAGTGTCTTAACACTAGGTTCCCTCTGCCTACCCTGCAGTGTGCGGGATACAGCGTGAAGCTAAAAAAAAAATATTTCTTGCAAATTATTCATAGACGGCAGTGGGACAGCATCCGACTCTAAGCACGATGGTTGTGGATTCGATTCCCACTTGGGAGCAATTATATATTACTTTCATTTTTCTGCTCTAGTACCCAAGGCCATATGAGGCGTTGAGTTGCACCATTTAACACGTAATGTCTCGATTTCAGCCTTAAATCGAAATATCTTAATACTAGGCTCTCTCTGACTATGACATACCCTGCTAGAAGGGAAAAAGCGTGAAGTTTCGATGAAAAAAGATCATAATAAATTGAGTAGATCACCTCTAGATCGACAGCACCAATACCCTTCAAATGTAACCAATAAACAGCGGGGTATATTTATATTATTTTTATTATAGTTATTTGTAAGGCAAACTGTAGTGTTCGTTTTTTTAGCTTCACGCTGTATCCCGCTTCACGGTAAGACACTAGGTATCCTTTGGCTACCGTGAAGCTTATCCACTTTTCGCTAATTTCTGGAGGCATTGCGTGTTAAGTGGCGGAACTTAACGCTTTGCCCCGACACCAGAGCGAAGAAAATGGAAATAATAAATATTTATATAATAATAAATATCGATTCCAATCGTAATATGCTGGAATTTGTCAGAAACAAAGAGCAGAATATCATTTTCTAATTTAGACTAAGGATTTGTATTAAGCATATGTATACCAAATTGACTTAGGGTTAATGAAAGGAGTACGAAATCCGACCGAGAACCGACTAGTACGATGTATGATTTAGGCCCCAAATAAATTACTATGTATAAAAATTACCATATAAATACTAAGTTCCTCACCACTGGGTTAGATAAAGAATAGTCGACTCAATATATAGTAAAAGATCGAAATAAGTAGTAAACAAATAAGAATCATATTATTTATTTATTCATTCTTTATTGCATTTATAACAAGCAAAAGTAATCTTTCAACCGATCTGAGGCCTTAATATTATTTACCATTTTTTTTTAGCTTCACGCTGTATCCCGCACACAGCAGGGTAGGCAGAGGGAACCTAGTGCTAAGACACTCCGTTCCCCACTTTCCACTGAATTATGGAGGCATTGCGTGATAAGTGGCTGAACTTAACGCCGCGCTTTGCCTCGACACCAAAGCCAATAAAATGGAAATATTAAATATTTCCCCTCCTCGAGTGGGAATCGAACCCACAACCAGTTTACAGTCATATGTTTGTGCCACTGCGCCACGACTGACCCCCAAGGATATATTTATATTCATAATATACACTTTAAAGGATTAAATACACTTACCAGCCACACCAAGAACCAGAACATACAATTAACAATACATCTATTCTATATTTGTAAAAGGTCTAATCTAACATACATTTACATCATACTTCTCTTACTACAAAGTGGGAAATTCAGCAAATGCTTAAAATATGCCTTTTTTTTAGCTTCACGCTGTATCCCGCACAGAGCAGGGTAGGCAGAGGGAACTTAATGTTAAGACACTCCGTTCTCCACTTTCCACCGAATTTTGGAGGCATTGTGAGTTAAGTGGCGGAACTTAACGCCGCGCTTTGCCTCAGACACCAGAGCGAAGAAAATAGAAATACTACATATTTCCACTCGTCGAGTGGGAATCGTACCCACAACCAGTCGCTTTACAGTCACACTTTGTGCCACTGTGCCATGACTGGCCACAATAACTTAAAATAATAACTATACTAATATCTTACAAAATCTATGCTATATTTATTTATTGTCTTATATCTAACCAGGAGATAAATGAGCGCAGTAGTCGTTGTAGTACGTGGACTGTCCGCGCAAGCTCTTCATAGTCGCTTTTATAAATTTCTCTATTTCATCTTCTGTCCATGTTTTCTATATAAATAAAAATAAATTAAAATATACAGTTAAAGGTAATAAATATATAATTGTCGGTATTTATAAAGAAATTTAATTAAATGCTATAAGTCATAACTGTTATATTGGGACCTGTCGTGGCACAGAGGCACAAGGTGTGACCGTAAAGCTACTGGTTGTGGGTTCGATTTCCATTCGAGGAGTAGAAATATTTAATATTTCCATTTTCTTCGCTCTGGTGTCGAGGCAAAGCGCGGCTTTAAGCTTCGCCACTTAACGCGCAGTGCATCCGAATTTGTTGGAAAATGGGGAACGGAGTGTCTTAACACTATGTTTCCTCTTATGCCCTGCTGTGTGCGGGATACAGCGTGAAGCTAAAAAAAAAATTTAAGTCATGATATAGTAGAAAGATATACGTGCCGTAAGTTCAAATTCAGCCATTTTTGAGAATCTAGAATACTCTAATAATAAAATTGCATAAGTATTTAAAAATGTAAGCATACTATAAGGTTTTATCATTAAATCTTCACCACCAATTTTTTTTTATTCTCTCTTTTAATTTGACGATTGTTTTTTCTTAACAAAGAATGTTAAAGTCCTTTATGAATGTTAAAGACATTTAGAAAACGTATATAAAAATTTGAACGAAACTGGTTTCGAACCCTGAAAACCGTTCAGGCGCTCTAACCGGTCCAAGTCTGAGGTTATCAGGAGGCTTCAGGAGGCTAAATGTATTTTTCCACTTCCTAAGTGTATGAATAACACTTTAAAAATGTAAAAAAAATAGAATAATTAGTAAAATAAATAAATTTTAGCATCAAAATTAAAAAAAAACTAACATCTTCGGAGCCTGTTTTTGGATCTAGCCATTTTCCTTCTAATTTTGCCCACCTGTCTTCTGGACGGCATCTAAAACAATTCACTATAAGTATAACTTGAAAACGTACTGTATCAAAATATATTTATATATTTATTTTTTTTAGCTTCACGCTGTATCCCGTACACAGCAGAGGGAACCTAGTATTAAGATACTTCGTTCCCCACGCACCGCCGAATTCGGAGGCATTGCGTGTTAAGTTCCGGAACTTAACGCCGCGCTTTACCTCAACACCAGAGCGAAGAAAATGGAAATATTAAATATTTCCAGTCCTCGAGTGGGAATCGAACCCACAACCAGTCGTTTAAAGTCACACGCCACGACTGGCCACAATTTATTAACATATATAAATTTATAATAATATAAATTTATAATAATAGTTAAGACCTAAAATTGTTTAATCACAAAATTTAAAAGCCTTCTGACCCATTTACCAAAACAAAACTTTATTTTATACGTTTATTTCCACATTTTTTAAAGTGGACTTTTTAGAATTTTTTTTAGCTTCACGGTGTATCCCGCACACAGCAGGGTGGGCAGAGGGAAGCTAGTGTTAAGACACTCCGTTCCCCACTTTCCGCCGAATTCAGAGGCATTGCGTGTTAAGTGGCGGAACTTAACGCCGCGCTTTACCTCTTTAGAATATAATATAAAATCAAAATAAAAATACATGTATGAAGTTTAATTGTGTTTCTATTTACGTCTGTACTATTAAAATATAACTATTAATTAATATAATAATAAATAATATAATAAGACACTCTCTATAAACTTACATTTTAGTTTTCCTAATAGGATGCTGTCGATACTCATCAAAATACTCCGTTAAGAACGACATAGTTTACAATTCACTTTAAAAATTTATAAAATAACGTCCATTACAAAAGAAAAAGCTTTAAATCTCCCTAATTATATATTAAACTAACAATGTCAATGTCATTTCACAGAGTAAATAATAAATTTATTCCAAAAAGTTTTTACTACTAAGCGAAAAGAGGTTGTATTGAATGTTCGCAAAGTTACAGCAATACTGAATGTTAAGGGGTAGATCTACAATACGACTGGTATTTTTCTAATTTCCTTTTACAAGTTTCTTTCGTAATGATATCACGGCATCGCATGACTTGTTTTTAACGTGTCGTAAACATTTTACGATGCTAAATCATATTTGTACTGTTTTTACGTATAGTAGGTTCGTTTTAAAATGTTTGTTACATTACAACAAATTTATAATGCTGATTTTGTTATTTTATTTTATAGTTATATTAAATTTGTTTCCTATTTGATTATATACATATAGATATATTTTTATATATTCTTTAATAAGCAATAACATGTTATAGTATAACATATTATGGTATGGGGCTAGTCGTGGCGCAGAGGCACAAAGTGTGACTGTAAAGCGACTGTTTGTGGGTTCAATTCCCACTCGAGAGGTGGAAATGTTTAGTATTTCCATTTTCTCTAGTGTCGAAGCAAAGCGCGGCGTTATGTTCCGCCACTTAACACGCAATGCCTCCGTATTCGCCGGAAAGTAGGGAACGGAGTGTCTTAACACTAAGTTCCCTCTGCCTACCCTGCTGTGTGCGGGATACAGCGTGAAGCTATAAAAAAAAACATTATATGGAGCCGACTTTTGCTAGAATGGAGACCGCAGTTAGGCAAACGCAATGTAGAACCTGCAAGCCCTGCAGCGCTATGGACAGACGATTTAAGGAAGGTGGTTGGCAGCGGATGGAAGCGATCGGTCCGAACCTGGGCACAGTATGTAGTTGGCGCTCTATTAGGGAGGCCTACGTTCAGCAGTGGACGGCAAAAGGCTAAAAAATAATAGAAATAAATACAAAAATATTTATACAAAAATATTTATATGATATTAATAGTAATTTTACCATATTCCCTTTGTATAGCTTCAATATTAATAAAAAATAATATAATTAAATTATTATCACGAAAAAAAAAAAAAAATTAATAAAAAAAAATCATATATCTAACGTTAGTTACAACCCGTTCCTTACATAGCTCATGCCTACTATAATAATTTTTATTCGCTAACCGCGGCGTGGCGTGACGGCTCGCTGTAAATCACTGTATTTTTAGCACTAATTTGTCGTAAATCCGCCGTCGTCCCCGAAGGTCATTATCGGAATCAATCCGAGGCTCGCAGGAAAATGCACTTTATTAGATTATTAGTCTGACTGCTGTATATTTTAGATTTTATTTCGTTTGAATGGGATATCGTACTGGAGTGCTTCCAAATTTCATATTTTATGTTTAAAATTCTGTATCCATACTTATATTATAAATGCGAAAGTCTGTGTGTTTGTCTGTCACGCTTTCACGGCTAAATACCGGTCCGATTTGGATGAAATTTCGCTAAAGGGTTCGAGTAGACTGTAATGAATTTTGGAATAAATATAGTTGATAATCGAAGGTCAAAAAACATACGCTACTTTATTTTTCAAAAATCCACCCCTGAGGGTTGCAACATAACGAAACAATTAGGCAGTCCAAATAGGATTTTCATAAAATATCCTACTTTGTATTTATTTCAACTTTGCGCTTTTTTCCATGTCCTGTTTGGCTATTTATATTGCAAACTAACGCTTTTTCTGCATAGTAGGATAGAAAGAGACCTAGTATCAAAACAATTCGTTCTTCACTTTCCGCTTGAATCAGGGACATTACGTTTGTACCCGTGGGGGGAATTGTATTCTTAACCCGTCCCGGGTTAAGAATACAATTCCCCCCCGCCGCTGGGTAGCGTCCCGTAAAAGGCGGGTAACCCAGTAGTTTGGTGGTAGGAGATTCGCTCTCCGACTGGCTCGCGACCACTATCATGTCAAAGACGAACCGCCAAATATCTTATGATGTGTTCCGGTTCGATGGCATGTAAGCCAGCTCTCCCTATTCCCACCATTCCCATCCTTCCTCCCTCCTTCTGTCCTAAATCCCCGAGGCTGGCAACGCATCCATAACTTAAATGTTGTGGATGTCTATGGGCGAAGGTAACCACTTAACACCAGGTGGGCCTTCAGCTCGTTTGCCTCCTTTATTCCATAAAAAAAAAAAAAACGTGTTAAATGTTGGAACTCAACGCTACGCTGTAGCTTGTCACCACCGCAGAGAAACGAATAATTATTCCTCCGAGTGAGAATCGAACTCACAGTCCTCGTATGTACAGGTCTTCACAACAAAAGCCTCTCTATCTGACTACGTCAATCAAAACAATTCGTAAAATGAACAAAGCCCTTGCAATAAAATAACACACGGCTGTAAAAAAGGGATTCGCGAAGAACATAAATAAGGTATAAACAAATACAGTTTCGTATAAGTATACCACATGATATGACGCATGGTTATGGTAATCAAAACATTTAACTTTTCTTTTCTTTTTTTTAGTTTCATGCTGTATCCCGCACACAGCAGGGTAGGCAGAGGGAACCTAATATTAAGACACTCCGTTCCCTACTTTCTGCGGCATTCAGAAGCATAGCATGTTAAGTAGCGGAACTTAACGCCGCACTTTGCCTCGACACCAGAGCGAAGAAAATGAAAATATTAAATATTTCCTCTCCTCGAGTGGGAATCGAACTTACAACTAGTCGTTTACAGTCACACGCTTGTGTCACTGGGCTATGCCATCTATTATGTACCTATTATGTTTTATTTTTGTTAAGACACTCCGTTCCCCACTTTCTGCGGAAATCAGAGGCATAGACTCGACACCAGAACGAAGAAAATGGAAATATTAAATATTTCCACTCCTCAAGTGGGAATCGAACTCACAACCAGTCGCTTTACACACTTTATGCTTCTGCGCCACGACTGGCCACATTTATATATTAATTTATGCGGATAAAATACAATATGGATAAAATATATAAAATCTAAATTAAAAATTGAGCATTTATCATTTTCTGACAGAAGCAATCGTGGCATAGAGAGCCAGTGTTTCAGTGCATACGCGAAAGCTTTACGTTATATCTCAACGTAATCATTAAGTTTAAATTATTTTCATTTCCTAGCACAGTGAAGAAACAAAGCACGGCGTTGTGTCCCGTCACAGAACACGCAATGTATCAGATTCAGGCTGAAAATGCTGTGCAGGAATAAGCGTAAAGCTGGACTTTCACAAAATATAAATAAGTTGTAAGAATATTTGTTGAGTGTAAACATTTGTATATGTACAAGTTATATTCTATTTACTAAAATCGATTTAAAAGGTATTGAAGCTTAGCAGTATATATCATACTATTAAAAAAATAGCAATTTTATGTTGAAATATTTTATTTTCAAAAAGAAATATTTGATACAAATGAAACAATATGAATGTACTAAGAGCGATTTTATTATCATTTCATCTAACATATAAACTTAAATTATAAAAGAAGTTATTCTTTACAATACTTCCGCTCCATACCATTTAACAATTGTACACAATGAAAACAGATAGATTTAAACAAAAACACAATGCTTTAACGATAACGATGATGATTTTATAAAAAATAGATTAAATTTTACAAAAAAAAAGATCAATCTATCTATTTTCATACAAGTGCTGTCAAATACGCTTATCATTATAATATATTTAGTCAAACACTCAAGAAGAGATTGTAAAGAAAGAAATGATCGAATCGAGTATAGAAAATCTGTTTCAAACTCTTTAGAATATACTTAATTTTTATCAACTTCAAATACCATGTAATTTCATTAATATTAATGACAAAATTAGCTTTAAAGCTATTAATTTCACAATGATTACTACTTTATTTGAAACTTAACTATTACCACGTTCATTATCATTACAGATAAGAGTAATACACATACTGTACATACACATAACTCGCATCCCCAGAATTAAAGTGGCCTTCCTTACTCAGAGACGCTTTAAATGCTAGTGTTTTAGGAAAACCAAACATTGACAAGTTTATAATGAGCTCAGTTTAGTTCCGACGATGCGATACATTCAAAAGATAACACTCAGCACAGAAACAGAACGACGAACGATTTGGCTTGTTGTTGAAATTGATTGATAAACAAACATATTACTAAACAAATAAAATGCTTACAATACAATAGTTTTAAAACTAATTGAAAATATCTCGCGTGTCATTGATATAATTACAAAGAAACCGCGTGTTCAATGTATAGGTGTATAAAGAAACACGCAGATAAGTTATTTAATCGATCGATAGTTTGATGGTTAGGTTAGTTTAGTAGAGTAGATCAGAAGCGCGGCCATACATCGCACCTCTAGAAAACAAGTGTAAGTTAATCTTAAAGAATATGTAAAATAACTTTAACGCATTGAACAATAACATGACTATTTAACGCCAAATGTACTATTAAATGCTTGTGTTAAAGTATTATAGTCAAATAATAAAAAAAATACCAATATTTCAATTAAAGTTTTAGCAGTGATTTTTCAACCAGGTCACTACAATTCTAAACGTGCGATGTACACTCGAACCGGGACAGGGATCGCGGAAACTCGTTCGAAAAGGCAAAAGTGATCGAACAAGGAGAGAGTCAAAACCGCGCCCGTATATAAACAGCCGCCACGTCGTGATTAGCATAGCCCAGTCGCTTAGCATGTTTAAATATCTCATTAGTAGTAGCAGTGAGGGGGAGGGACTGCTCCAGCGCGTCCCCGAGTCCCAGCGCCAGCTTGAGGTCCTTCTGCATGTGCGCGAGGGGCTGGTGCGTGGAGTAGGAGG
This sequence comes from Dryas iulia moderata, assembly GCA_019049465.1. Classification (NCBI taxonomy): domain Eukaryota; kingdom Metazoa; phylum Arthropoda; class Insecta; order Lepidoptera; family Nymphalidae; genus Dryas; species Dryas iulia. The sequence goes on from CM032440.1 coordinate 4,508,542, forward strand.
ACTCGAGCATGGCGCGGCCCTTGTGCACGAGGTGCGGCGACGCGAGCGGCGTGAGGGCGAGCACGTCGAGCAGGTCCGCCTGGCGGAGGCCTGTCACTGTCACTGTCACTGTCACTGTCACTACTCAAACAGTACGAGTATATACTATGAGAAACGGAAGACCCCACCGCGTTAATAGACGCTGTGCCGCTGCGCCCCGACGGCTTCAATGTTACATATTAAACGATGTTTACCTTTCCAATCACTGTCATCGAAACTTCTAGAAGTACAAAATGACGTTTGTTCTTTTTTTTTTAATTACATTTATAGTTTATTTAAGATTATTATTACTTTTTACACAACTCGTTCACTCCATTCATTCATTTCATTCATTCTTTCCTTCGCTCATTCACCCGCGTTTTATAATAGGTTTCTTTTTAGTATTTTAAGGCGCTAAAACAAGACAAACATAACTTAATATGAAAATACATATAAAGTGCAACACAAGGAGTTTTAGACTTCTTCGAGCTCTACCTCACTTAACAAAATCAACATGCAAGTAACAAAAAAGAGAAAAACTATTAATTATATTAAACTATGAAATGAAAACTATGAAAATTATAAATAAAGTCATTTTGATATACGAGTATAACAATCATTGTTTGATGTCCAAAGATGAAATTCGACAAGGTGGTTTAAAGTTAATAGACGTCGATAAAACGGGTATGTATAATATCGTTATTGTAATACAAACTATGTTATTTAATTCAAAAAGTGAAGATCAGAGTGTCTCAATCCTATATTCTCTCTGCCTTTAGTGTCAGAGTGGAAGATGTGTGCAGAGTGCTTCATACAAATTAAATATTATTTAATTCAAATTGAACATTCAAAACCTGCTTAGAATAAGGTTTTATATTAAACATACATGTCGTCCTCTATACCTAAGTAATTTAAACGTGGTTAAGATCAGGCGCTCAACAATTAATATTTAATACTATTAAGAAAATCCAAAGTAAGTATTACTTTAGGTATCTTGCTAACGATTACTGGATCTGATCTATTTTATTTTGTTTATTAGCTCAATATATGTTCAGAATAATTAGCAAACAAGTATGAATCCAACTCTTTACTTATTTATTCCTTGTTTTATAATAATAAGCGATTTCTCAAAGTATATTAGAGCAAGAGATGGACAACACAAATTGATACATCAATGTTATTTAACAAATTACTAAGGTTATGTATAATGAAAATTAAATTAATTCACAATTATTATGTCTACTATTGGTTGTTGTCCGCTGTTGGTTACTTACGCTTAGAATATAGTTTATATACAAAGGGGTTTCAATTGTAATAAAGTTTGTTCCTCATTTGCTGTTTACGTTAGAGCAGACTGTCCGCAAAGCTGACTCTCGAACAGGCCACATACGACTGTGTAGAGCCCTCGCAGTCTACAAGCTGGAATACTTGTTTGCTATATTTATTATATGAAGCTGCCACCATTAGTACCAGAATGTTTTTGTGGATTTTATACATCCATATGTATAAATATCATTTTAATGAGCAATATACAATTTACCTTCAACAAAATGTCTATTCTATTTCACTTCACTGCATAGAATACAAGGAGCAACTAACATTTTGATTGTTTACATTAAAACAATAGTTATGGGTGTCAATTAGGACATATCTTATCCTAACTAGGTACCTACAGGGTGTGGATTCGGTTCCCGCTCCAACAATTCAATTATTTAATATTTCATTATCTTGTTCTAGTGTCGAGACAAAGCACGGCGTTGTGTCCCGTCACAGAACACGCAATGTATCAGATTCAGGCGGAAAATGCTGTGCAGTGCTGTGTAAGCGTAAAGCTGGACTTTCATAAAATATAGTAAGTTGTAAGAATATTTGTTAAATGTGAACATTTGTATATATACAAGTTATATTCTATTTACTAAAATCGATGTAAAAGGAATTGAAGCTGAGCAGTATATATCATACTGTTAAAAAAATAGCAATTTTATATTGAAATATTTTATTTTAAAAAAGAAATATTTGATACAAATGAAACAATATGAATGTACTAAGAGCGATTTTATTATCATTTCATCTAACATATAAACTTAAATTATAAAAGAAGTTATTCTTTACAATACTTCCGCTCCATACCATTTAACAATTGTACACAATGAAAACAGATAGATTTAAACAAAAAAACAATGCTTTAACGATAACGATGATGATTTTATAAAAAATAGATTAAATTTTACAATAAAAAAAGACCAATCTATCTATTTTCATACAAGTGCTGTCAAATACGCTTATCATTATAATATATTTAGTCAAACACTCAAGAAGAGATTGTAAAGAAAGAAATGATCGAATCGAGTATAGAAAATCTGTTTCAAACTCTTTAGAATATACTTAATTTTTATCAACTTCAAATACCATGTAATTTCATTAATATTAATGACAAAATTAGCTTTAAAGCTATTAATTTCACAATGATTACTACTTTATTTGAAACTTAACTATTACCACGTTCATTATCATTACAGATAAGAGTAATACACATACTGTACATACACATAACTCGCATCCCCAGAATTAAAGTGGCCTTCCTTACTCAGAGACGCTTTAAATGCTAGTGTTTTAGGAAAACCAAACATTGACAAGTTTATAATGAGCTCAGTTTAGTTCCGACGATGCGATACATTCAAAAGATAACACTCAGCACAGAAACAGAACGACGAACGATTTGGCTTGTTGTTGAAATTGATTGATAAACAAACATATTACTAAACAAATAAAATGCTTACAATACAATAGTTTTAAAACTAATTGAAAATATCTCGCGTGTCATTGATATAGTTACAAAGAAACCGCGTGTTCAATGTATAGGTGTATAAAGAAACACTCAGATAAGTTATTTAATCGATCGATAGTTTGATGGTTAGGTTAGTTTAGTAGAGTAGATCAGAAGCGCGGCCATACATCGCACCTCTAGAAAACAAGTGTAAGTTAATCTAAAAGAATATGTAAAATAACTTTAACGCATTGAACAATAACATGACTATTTAACGCCAAATATACTATCAAGTGCTTGTGTTAAAGTATTATAGTAGAATAATTAAAAAATGGTTGGCCAAGTACAGTTGTTGAACGTGCGATGTACACTCGAACCGGGACAGGGATCGCGGAAACTTGTTCGAAAAGGCAAAAGTGATCGAACAAGGAGAGAGTCAAAACCGCGCCCGTATATAAACAGCCGCCACGTCGTGATTAGCATAGCCCAGTCGCTTAGCATGTTTAAATATCTCATTAGTAGTAGCAGTGAGGGGGAGGGACTGCTCCAGCGCGTCCCCGAGTCCCAGCGCCAGCTTGAGGTCCTTCTGCATGTGCGCGAGGGGCTGGTGCGTGGAGTAGGAGGACTCGAGCATGGCGCGGCCCTTGTGCACGAGGTGCGGCGACGCGAGCGGCGTGAGGGCGAGCACGTCGAGCAGGTCCGCCTGGCGGAGGCCTGTCACTGTCACTGTCACTGTCACTGTCACTGTCACTACTCAAACAGTACCAGTATATACTATGAGAAACGGAAGAGCCCACCGCGTTAATAGACGCTGTGCCGCTGCGCCCCGACGGCCTCAATGTTACATATTAAACGATGTTCATCTTTCCAATCACTGTCATCGAAACTTCTAGAACTACAAAATGACGCGTGTTCTTTTTTTAATTACATTTATAGTTTATTTAAGATTCTTATTACATTTTACACAACTCATTCACTCCATTCATTCATTTCATCCATTCGTTCCTTCGCTCATTCACCCGCGTTTTATAATAGGTTTCTTTTTAGTATTTTAAGGCGCTAAAACAAGACAAGCATAACTTAATATGAAAATACATATAAAGTGCAACACAAGGAGTTTTAGACTTCTTCGAGCTCTACCTTACTTAACAAAATCAACATGCATTAACAAAAAAGAGAAAAACGATTAATTATATTAAACTATGAAATGAAAACTATGAAAATTATAAATAAAGTCATTTTGATATATAACAATAATTGGACGTTCAAAACCTGCTTAGAATAAGGTTTTATATTAAACATACATGTCGTCCTCTATACGTAAGTAATTTAAACGTGGTTAAGATCAGGCGCTTAACAGTTAATTTTTAATACTATTAAGAAAATTCAAAGTAAGTATTACTTTAGGTATCTTGCTAACGATTACTGGTTCTGATCTATTTTATTTTGTTAATTAGCTCAATATATGTTCAAAATAATTAGCAAACAAGTATGAATCCAACTCTTTACTTATTTATTCCTTGTTTTATAATAATAAGCGATTTCTCAAAATATATAGAGCAAGAGATTGACAACACAAATTGATACCTCAATCTTATTTAACAAATTACTAAGGTAATGTATACTGAAAATTAAATTAAGTCACAAATATATCTACTATTGGTTGTTGTCCGCTGTTGGTTTCTTACGCTTAGAATATAGCTTATATACAAGGGGTTTCAATTGTAATAAAGTTTGTCCCTCATTTGCTGTTTACGTTAGAGCAGACTGTCCGCAAAGCTGACTCTCGAACAGGCCACATACGACTGTGTAGAGCCCTCGCAGTCTACAAGCTGGAATCTCTCGAACAGGCCACATACGACTGTGTAGAGCCCTCGCAGTCTACAAGCTGGAATACTTGTTTGCTATATTTATTATATGAAGCTGCCACCATTAGTACCAGAATGTTTTTGTGGATTTTATACATCCATATGTATAAATATCATTTTAATGAGCAATATACAATTTACCTAGAACAAAATGGCAATTCTATTTTACTTCACTGCATAGCATACAAGGAACAACTAACATTTTGATTGTTTACATTAAAACAATAGTTATGGGTGTCAATTAGGACATATCTTATCCTAACTAGGTACAGGTTGTGGGTTCGGTTCCCGCTCTAACAATTCAATTATTTAATATTTCATTATCTTGTTCTAGTGTCGAGACAAAGCACGGCGTTGTGTCCCGTCACAGAACACGCAATGTATCAGATTCAGGCGGAAAATGCTGTGCAGAAACGTAAAGCTGGACTTTCACAAAATATAATAAGTTGTAAGAATATTTGTTGAGTGTAAACATTTGTATATGTACAAGTTATATTCTATTTACTAAAATCGATTTAAAAGGTATTGAAGCTTAGCAGTATATATCATACTGTTAAAAAAATAGCAATTTTATGTTGAAATATTTTATTTTCAAAAAGAAATATTTGATACAAATGAAACAATATGAATGTACTAAGAGCGATTTTATTATCATTTCATCTAACATATAAACTTAAATTATAAAAGAAGTTATTCTTTACAATACTTCCGCTCCATACCATTTAACAATTGTACACAATGAAAACAGATAGATTTAAACAAAAAAACAATGCTTTAACGATAACGATGATGATTTTATAAAAAATAGATTAAATTTTACAAAAAAAAAAAAGATCAATCTATCTATTTTCATACAAGTGCTGTCAAATACGCTTATCATTATAATATATTTAGTCAAACACTCAAGAAGAGATTGTAAAGAAAGAAATGATCGAATCGAGTATAGAAAATCTGTTTCAAACTCTTTAGAATATACTTAATTTTTATCAACTTCAAATACCATGTAATTTCATTAATATTAATGACAAAATTAGCTTTAAAGCTATTAATTTCACAATGATTACTACTTTATTTGAAACTTAACTATTACCACGTTCATTATCATTACAGATAAGAGTAATACACATACTGTACATACACATAACTCGCATCCCCAGAATTAAAGTGGCCTTCCTTACTCAGAGACGCTTTAAATGCTAGTGTTTTAGGAAAACCAAACATTGACAAGTTTATAATGAGCTCAGTTTAGTTCCGACGATGCGATACATTCAAAAGATAACACTCAGCACAGAAACAGAACGACGAACGATTTGGCTTGTTGTTGAAATTGATTGATAATATTACTAAACAAATAAAATGCTTACAATACAATAGTTTTAAAACTAATTGAAAATATCTCGCGCGTCATTGATATAATTACAAAGAAACCACGTGTTCAATGTATAGGTGTATAAAGAAACACACAGATAAGTTATTTAATCGATCGATAGTTTGATGGTTACTTTAGTTTAGTAGAGTAGATCAGAAGCGCGGCCATACATCGCACCTCTAGAAAACAAGTGTAAGTTAATCTAAAAGAATATGTTAAATAACTTTAACGAATTGAACAATAACTGACTATTTAACGCCAAATATACTATCAAGTGCTTGTGTTAAAGTATTATAGTAGAATAATTAAACAATGGTTGGCCAAGTACAGTTGTTGAACGTGCGATGTACACTCGAACCGGGACAGGGATCGCGGAAACTTGTTCGAAAAGGCAAAAGTGATCGAACAAGGAGAGAGTCAAAACCGCGCCCGTATATAAACAGCCGCCACGTCGTGATTAGCATAGCCCAGTCGCTTAGCATGTTTAAATATCTCATTAGTAGTAGCAGTGAGGGGGAGGGACTGCTCCAGCGCGTCCCCGAGTCCCAGCGCCAGCTTGAGGTCCTTCTGCATGTGCGCGAGGGGCTGGTGCGTGGAGTAGGAGGACTCGAGCATGGCGCGGCCCTTGTGCACGAGGTGCGGCGACGCGAGCGGCGTGAGGGCGAGCACGTCGAGCAGGTCCGCCTGGCGGAGGCCTGTCACTGTCACTGTCACTGTCACTGTCACTGTCACTACTCAAACAGTGCGAGTATATACTATAAGAAACGGAAGAGCCCACCGCGTTAATAGACGCTGTGCCGCTGCGCCCCGACGGCTTCAATGTTACATATTAAACGATGTTTACCTTTCCAATCACTGTCATCGAAACTTCTAGAAGTACAAAATGACGTATGTTCTTTTTTTTTAATTACATTTATAGTTTATTTAAGATTATTATTACTTCTTATATTACTCATTCTCTTCATTCATTCATTCATTTCATTCATTCTTTCCTTCGCTCATTCACCCGCGTTTTATAATAGGTTTCTTTTTAGTATTTTAAGGCGCTAAAACAAGACAAACATAACTTAATATGAAAATACATATAAAGTGCAACACAAGGAGTTTTAGACTTCTTCGAGCTCTACCTCACTTAACAAAATCAACATGCAAGTAACAAAAAAGAGAAAAACTATTAATTATATTAAACTATGAAATGAAAACTATGAAAATTATAAATAAAGTCATTTTGATATACGAGTATAATTGAACATTCAAAACCTGCTTAGAATAAGGTTTTATATTAAACATACATGTCGTCCTCTATACCTAAGTAATTTAAACGTGGTTAAGATCAGGCGCTCAACAATTAATATTTAATACTATTAAGAAAAACTCAAAGTAAGTATTACTTTAGGTATCTTGCTAACGATTACTGGTTCTGATCTATTTTATTTTGTTAATTAGCTCAATATATGTTCAAAAAAATTAGCAAACAAATATGATTCCAATTCTTTACTTACTTATTCCTTCCTTTATAATAATAAGCGATTTCTCAAAATATATAGAGCAAGAGATTGACAACACAAATTGATACCTCAATCTTATTTAACAAATTACTAAGGTAATGTATACTGAAAATTAAATTAAGTCACAAATATATCTACTATTGGTTGTTGTCCGCTGTTGGTTTCTTACGCTTAGAATATAGCTTATATACAAAGAGGTTTTAATTGTAATAAAGTTTGTTCCTCATTTGCTGTTTACGTTAGAGCAGACTGTCCGCAAAGCTGACTCTCGAACAGGCCACATACGACTGTGTAGAGCCCTCGCAGTCTACAAGCTGGAATCTCTCGAACAGGCCACATACGACTGTGTAGAGCCCTCGCAGTCTACAAGCTGGAATACTTGTTTGCTATATTTATTATATGAAGCTGCCACCATTAGTACCAGAATGTGTTTGTGGATTTTATACATCCATATGTATAAATATCATTTTAATGAGCAATATACAATTTACCTTCAACAAAATGTCTATTCTATTTCACTTCACTGCATAGAATACAAGGAGCAACTAACATTTTGATTGTTTACATTAAAACAATAGTTATGGGTGTCAATTAGGACATATCTTATCCTAACTAGGTACCTACAGGGTGTGGATTCGGTTCCCGCTCCAACAATTCAATTATTTAATATTTCATTATCTTGTTCTAGTGTCGAGACAAAGCACGGCGTTGTGTCCCGTCACAGAACACGCAATGTATCAGATTCAGGCGGAAAATGCTGTGCAGAAAGGTAAAGCTGGACTTTCATAAAATATAGTAAGTTGTAAGAATATTTGTTAAATGTGAACATTTGTATATATACAAGTTATATTCTATTTACTAAAATCGATGTAAAAGGAATTGAAGCTGAGCAGTATATATCATACTGTTAAAAAAATAGCAATTTTATATTGAAATATTTTATTTTAAAAAAGAAATATTTGATACAAATGAAACAATATGAATGTACTAAGAGCGATTTTATTATCATTTCATCTAACATATAAACTTAAATTATAAAAGAAGTTATTCTTTACAATACTTCCGCTCCATACCATTTAACAATTGTACACAATGAAAACAGATAGATTTAAACAAAAAAACAATGCTTTAACGATAACGATGATGATTTTATAAAAAATAGATTAAATTTTACAAAAAAAAAGATCAATCTATCTATTTTCATACAAGTGCTGTCAAATACGCTTATCATTATAATATATTTAGTCAAACACTCAAGAAGAGATTGTAAAGAAAGAAATGATCGAATCGAGTATAGAAAATCTGTTTCAAACTCTTTAGAATATACTTAATTTTTATCAACTTCAAATACCATGTAATTTCATTAATATTAATGACAAAATTAGCTTTAAAGCTATTAATTTCACAATGATTACTACTTTATTTGAAACTTAACTATTACCACGTTCATTATCATTATAGATAAGAGTAATACACATACTGTACATACACATAACTCGCATCCCCAGAATTAAAGTGGCCTTCCTTACTCAGAGACGCTTTAAATGCTAGTGTTTTAGGAAAACCAAACATTGACAAGTTTATAATGAGCTCAGTTTAGTTCCGACGATGCGATACATTCAAAAGATAACACTCAGCACAGAAACAGAACGACGAACGATTTGGCTTGTTGTTGAAATTGATTGATAATATTACTAAACAAATAAAATGCTTACAATACAATAGTTTTAAAACTAATTGAAAATATCTCGCGTGTCATTGATATAGTTACAAAGAAACCACGTGTTCAATGTATAGGTGTATAAAGAAACACGCAGATAAGTTATTTAATCGATCGATAGTTTGATGGTTAGGTTAGTTTAGTAGAGTAGATCAGAAGCGCGGCCATACATCGCACCTCCAGAAAACAAGTGTAAGTTAATCTAAAAGAATATGTAAAATAACTTTAACGCATTGAACAATAACATGACTATTTAACGCCAAATGTACTATTAAATGCTTGTGTTAAAGTATTATAGTCAAATAATAAAAAAAATACCAATATTTCAATTAAAGTTTTAGCAGTGATTTTTCAACCAGGTCACTACAATTCTAAACGTGCGATGTACACTCGAACCGGGACAGGGATCGCGGAAACTTGTTCGAAAAGGCAAAAGCGATCGAACAAGGAGAGAGTCAAAACCGCGCCCGTATATAAACAGCCGCCACGTCGTGATTAGCATAGCCCAGTCGCTTAGCATGTTTAAATATCTCATTAGTAGTAGCAGTGAGGGGGAGGGACTGCTCCAGCGCGTCCCCGAGTCCCAGCGCCAGCTTGAGGTCCTTCTGCATGTGCGCGAGGGGCTGGTGCGTGGAGTAGGAGGACTCGAGCATGGCGCGGCCCTTGTGCACGAGGTGCGGCGACGCGAGCGGCGTGAGGGCGAGCACGTCGAGCAGGTCCGCCTGGCTGAGGCCGGCGCGGTCGGCCAGCGCGAGGCCCTCCGCGAGTGCGGCGAGGGACACGCCGCATACTACTTGCAGGACGGAGTTCATCTTGGCTGCGTTTCCGATTTCACCTGTGGACAAATAATGAATACGTTATATTCGTAGTGTAGCTTTGAATATCTGTCATATATAGGAAAGAGAAAACAATAAGTATTAATCAATAATATTCAATTTTACACTAGCGTTTTACTTAGAGTCTACAATAATCTCTAATAATCGGGTCGTATTCGAAACTACGTTGAGGACGAACGTACGCCTCGGCTGTCGTCGATTTTCGTATATTACAAGCCACACGGCAGTTCTGGCTCCCAAGAATGTACTTGGCAACTTTAGCCAGCCCTCGCTTCCACCGTTACGCACAGAGAATGACATCCCGTTCTACGAAATAGAAAGCCGTTCTACTGGGCGCTCTCTTTGCCTCGAACTCGACTTTGAGATCTCTCGATCAGAGAACTACTCTGCCGACCATCTCGCGGTGCCATAGGCCATGCCTGATTTTAAATTCAGTCAAAAGGCTGTTCGTCGAGCTCGGCCTTTCCTTTCATAAGGCGAGGGGACCGGATGGCATTTCTTCTTTAGAACTCCGAGCATGTGTTCCTGAATTGACGCCGGTGCTAACGCGTTTGTTTCGGCACTCTCACTCAACCGGCGTAGTCCCAGATTCGTGGAAGAGCGCTCTGATCCACCCGATCCCGAAGAAAGGCGGTGATTCAGATCCTTCTAACAACAGGCCTATTGCTATTACCTCCCTGCTCTCTAAAGTAATAGAGTCCTGGGTTATCTGGAGGATCATCGGTTGATCGCCGTGTGACCCCGGCTTAGAATAGCATCACCCTGGTATTGGAAGTGTCGTAAGAGGCGACTAAAATACGAGTGGTAGAGTCAAGTTGCCAGTAATGGTAACTCGCATGGGCCGACTCGACCGGACTACCACCACCGCCGGATTAGCACGCATCTGAAACCGGCGTTAAGCAGTGGCTTTATGCCATTTGAATACCGTCCACCACCACCTTGAGACGGCGGCCTTGTTATTTTTGACGGAGACTCAGATTACCCGACCGGGCGACACAGCCTACCTCCATTACCCTGGCCACGAAATAGAACATCATTTTTTGCCTCATGCCGGGGTCGCTGTATTCTTAAGGGAGGATATGAGTTTTCGTCGCCTTGCTAAATTTAAAGGTCGAGACCTGTCTACCATTTATTTGGCTTCGCCTGGACTTCGACGATCGTGTCCGCATCTACGGATGCCTATACAAATACCACAGTGGTAACGCAGAAACGGATCGACTCATGGAGCATATGGAATCGGCCATTGATGATGCTCTCACAGATCCCCTCCGCTGAGGTCGTGATACTTGGTGATTTTAACGCCCATAACGCCGATTGGCTTGGATCACGCACCACCGACCACGCGGGGAGGGCTGCATTTGACTTTGCTATAGCAAATGGACTGTCCCAATTGGTTGATTCACCTACACGAATCCCGGACGTGGACAGCCACAATGCCTCCTTATTGGACCTTCTGCTGACTTCACATCCGGAACAGTACCAGGTGTCAGTCGACGCCCCTTTAGGGTCCTCTGATCACTGCGTGGTACGGAGTGTGGTGCCAATTAAACGCGGCAGTTGCAGGATACCCGCAACTCGCCGTGTCTGGCACTACAAGTCAGCAGATTGGGATGGGATGCGTACATTTTACTCATCTTATCCCTGGGGGCCGGTGTGCTTTTCTTCTGATGATCCCAGTGTCTGTACCGCAGCTGTCGCCGACGTGGTTCTACAGGGTATGGTAACTTTATATTCCTAGCTCTGTAGTGCCCATCGGTGGCAAATCACGGCCTTGGTTTGGTAAGTCCTGCAAACAAGCTGCCTTTGGTAAGCGCGAAGCTTATCAAGCCTGGGCCGTGGCACTAGTCGCTAAGGATCCGAAGGCGAAAGCCTTAAAAGGGAAGAACAACCGATCCTCTAGGTACTTTAAGCGGCAAATTGCTAGAGCAACGTCCCAGCATATCACCGAAATCGGTGAGAAACTTGAGAGGTACCCGTCGGGAACGCGACAGTTTTGGGCACTCGCCAAGGCTGTTCTTGGCAACTTTAGCCAGCCCTCGTTTCCACCGTTACGCACAGAGAATGACATCCTGGTCCACACGGCGAAGAAGAAAGCCGATCTCCTGGGCACTCTCTTCGCCTCGAACTCGACTTTGGATAACCAAGGAACTACTCCGCCGACCATCACGCGGTGCCAGAGCTCAATGCTTGTTAAGCTCAATGCTTGCCTCAACGTTAAGTTTAGCCAAAAGGCTGTTCGTCGAGCTCTGTTTTCCTTGGATATCCAAAAGGCGAGTGGACCGGATGGCATTTCTCCTATTGTGCTCCTGAGTTGACGCCGGTGCAAACAAACGCGTTATGTTTCGGCTCTCTTACTCAACCGGCGTAGTCCCAGATTCGTGGAGGAGCGCTCTTATTCACCCGATCCCGAAGAAAGACGATGGCTCCGATCCGACTAACTACAGGCCTATCGTCATAACCTCCCCGCTTTCCAAAGTAATGGAGAGCACAGTAAACAGCCAGCTTTTGGGTTATCTAGAGGATCACCAGTTGATCAACGACCGTCAATATGGCTTCCGCCATGGTCGCTCAGCCGGTGATCTTCTAGTTTACCTAACCCACCGCTGGGCTGCTGCAATTGAAAGCAAGGGAAAGGACCTCGCCAAGGAAAGAGTTGGTTTGGACATGGCGAAAGCCTTCGATCGTGTGTGGTATAGGGCGCTCCTAGCGAAACTACCATCTTATGGGCTTCCCGGGAACTTATGCAAGTGGGTCGCCAGTTTTCTCACTGGGCGTAGCATCAAGGTCGCTGTCGACGGTTTTTGCTCTGACTTTATGCACGTGAACGCTGGCGTCCCGCAGGGCTGTGTGCTGTCCCCACGCTATTTCTTCTGCATTATCAATGACATGTTAGAAGACCCTGGCATTCATTGCTATGCGGATGACAGCACGGTGAACGCCATATACACCGGCCGTGCAGGTCTTTCTCGGGAAAACGTCGAGGAGAGCCGAACAAAATTTGTGTCTGCTGTTGAGGCATCCCTTGTGAATGTCTCCTTATGGGCTGAAAGGAACCTGGTTCAATTCAACCCCCAGAAGACACAAGTTTGCACGTTGACCACTAAGATACCCCCATTTGTCCTATCGCCACTTTTCCAGAACACTCCCCTTCATGCCGCGCCCAGTATCAGCATATTGGGCCTGAAAGTTTCGAGTGAGTGCCAGTATCGCGGTCATTTGGAGAGTAAGGCCAAGTTGGCCTCGAAGAAGCTGGGTGTTATCGGTAGAGCTAGACAGTACTTCACGCCCAAACACCGATTGTCCCTGTATAGGGCCCAGGTGCGGCCTCATATGGAGTACTGTTCTCTGGACCGGTGCCCCCCAGTATCAGCTCGAACCATTTGATCGCATACAGCGCAGAGCCACTCGAATTGTCAGGGACCCAAGAACCTGTGCTGGGCTTGACACTTTGGCGTTGCGTAGAGACGTGTCCTCGTTATGCGTTCTCTATCGCATGTATCACGGGGAGTGTTCTGGAGAACTGTTTGAATTGGTACCTGCCGCTGAATTCTCCAACCACACAGTACGTGTCAGATTGAAATCTTGAATCAGATTGAAATGAGATTTCGTAGCGGACACTCGACCACACTACAGGTAGCAAGGGTGGTATACTTTATCGCGTCCGCCACGAACAGGAAAGAACGCAGCAGTGGCTGTCCTGGACGTGGCTGGGATATTTGACCAGGTTTGGCATCCCGGTCTACTATACAAGGTGCTCAATACTGGCACCCCACTCCATATTGCCAGGAACGTAGCCGCGTTCCTCAGTGGCCGTACATTCACTCTGTCCGTCGCTGGGGGAGATGGAACTCTCCAGTTTCATCTTCATCATAGTGGCAGTCCCGCAGGGCAGTATTTTGGCACCTCTGCTGTACTCCCTCTACACGAATGACGTTCCAGTCCGGGTGGGTGCGCTCCTAGCACTCTACGCAGAAGGCATTTAAGAATCTATCCGCCTTCGACGTGCCGCCTTATTGCTTCAGATGTCTCTGAATTCCCCGCCGCCCCCGGGGGTCTGAGAGAGACCTTTTTTTAGCTTCACGCTGTTTCCCGCACGCAGCAGGTAGGCAGGAGGAACCTAGTGTTAAGACACTTCGTTCTCCACTTTCCGCCAAATTCGGAAGCAATGCGCGTTAAGCGGCGGAACTTAACGCCGCGCTTAACCTCGACACCAGAGCGAAGGAAATGGAAATATTAAATATTTCCACTCCTCGAGTGAGAGTCGAACCCACAACCAGTTGCGTCACACTTACGTGCCCCTGCGCAACAACTAATCCCAAAAGAGAAGATCTGTCAATCCAATAATCGATTGCCGACTTGCACGACCTATGGTAGGATGTAATTAAGTGCGCGTTTTATAACTGTTAGGTATTTTAAATAATTATTTAATTCTTATTTATTTAAAATTCCTTTTTGGATAATAGTTTCTCTATAAAAAATATTTAAAAATATATAAAATATTATTTTTATGTTTTTAAAGAAATAAATTTAAATAGTAATTCTTTTAATATTGTAAATATTATTGTTTGTCATCATTTTGTTTAATAGGTTAAATGTGTGATAGCTTTGTAAGAATTTGGGCGATGTGTTGAATATAATTATTTCAAATACTTAATACGAAATTCTCAATATTTATATAGCTTTTTCAACGTTTATATATATTAATAGTTAAAATTATATATTGTATTATATATAGTTGAATTGCCAATTTGTTCGCTTTCAATTCATAACTTACACATATGTACGATTCACAGTATTTAAGTTATTTACAAGAAATTGTCCTTGTATAGTAAAAAAAACGCTGATAAAATAAACACAGTTTGGGACATGGCTTGCGGCTCTCATTACGGTATAGCTTCTAAATGTTTTAGTGAGCGAATAATTGGTTTGGGTTGAAATAGAGTTCCAAAATAAGGACAAGAACAGTGTCAAGATCATAAGAAGAGTTAATAGGAAAAAATATTCAAGAAGCCGCCATCCGTCTACCGTTATAACATATACATATTGTTTCATTTGGCGTCAGCGGCTCGTTTTCTATATTCGAGTTCGGCTAGTTTGGTACAAAACAAACTAAATATTTTCAGCTTTCATGCAACTCCACTTATTATATATGCAAAAAAACTATTTTTTAAACCTTCAATGTTCAACTTTTACACCTACTTTGTTTTACAAGACTAAATAATAACAATAACATAAATATGATTTTTCCTCAGGTGGAAATCGAATCCACAAGTACATAGCATATGAATACAATCAAATGCACTTCACCACAATATCAACACGCCACATTTTAAAATTGTTATTTGTATACCAAACGTTAATTTTACATATTTAAAATAACATCAATATAACTGGCAGGATTTAAACTCACTGCTATAGAAAGACTATCAGACGATGACAAAACCAGCTAAAAAAAAATTTTTAATCTTCATAATAAAAAGTCTTAATTTTTATATTTTCTTAAAATTGTCTTTCATTTTTTTTAAGTGTATGAATAGGTCTTTAAAATAACGAATTTCGTAGAATAATCTTTGGGGTGCAGAAATTTGAACAAATTTCTACAGAGATGCTAACAACAAAAATAAGTTAACAACAAAAATAAGCGTATAAAAAGTAGAAGGCATGGCGCACGCGTTCAGAGCGCGGGAACGGCTTCCAAGAAGCGCGGGTTCAAATCCCGCTGTGTATAATTTTTTATACGCTACGCTTTCTAAAAATGTCTTATTCAAATATTATATTAGTATCACAGCTTTATTTAAGTGTTTTTTTTCTAGCTTCACGCTGTATCCCGCACACAGCACGGTAGGCAGAGGGTACCTAGTGTTAAGACACTCCGTTCCGCACTTTCCGCCGAATTCGGAGGCATTGCGTGTTAAGTAGCGGAACTTAATGTCGCGCTTTACCTCGGCACCAGAGCGAAGAAGAAAATGGAAATATTAAATATTTCCACTCCTCGAGTGGGAATCGAACCCACAGCCAGTCGTTTACAGTCACACACTTGTGCCATTAGGCCACGACTGGCCACAATAGTAGTTATTTAATAGTATTGACGTATATTTCTTATAGTTAAAAATTCATACACTTCGTTCATTCGTTCCTTTCACTCATTCATCCTCATCTTATAATAGATTTTTTTCTTATATTTTAAGGCGCTCAGATTTGATCGTTGACGACTGAAATAAAACAAGCATAACTTAAAATTAACAAAAAAATAAAAAAACAAGGCTTTTTAGACTCATTCAAGCTCTACCTTACTTAACAAACATGCAGATAACAAAAATATTTAATAATTAATATAAATCATATTTAGTATTAAAACAATTAACTTTTGGTGTAAAAAAGTGTGAAACTTTAAAAGATCTTATTTTAGCTTCACGCTGTATCCCGCACATAGCAGGGAAGGCAGAAGGAATCTAGTATTAAGACACTCCGTTCCCCACTTTCCGCCGAATTCGGAGGCATTACGTGTTAAATGGCGGAACTTAACGCCGCGCTTTACCTCGACACCAGAGCGAAGAAAATGGAAATATTAAATATTTCCACTCCTCGAGTGGGAATCGAACCCACAACCAGTCGTTTACAGTCACACGCTTGTGCCACTGGGCCACGACTGGCCACTAATTAAATTTAAATGATCATATTTTAAAATATTATAAAAAAAAATTGCAGGAGAATTAGAAGGCGTCCGCTAAGAATAGAATCTCTGACAGAACTGTTTTAAGAAGGATTAATTAACACAATTTTGTAAATCCTCAAATTTTAGTAGTAGAGTTAGAGATTTAGATATAAATAAGTATGCAGGCAGGCAGTAAACCTCTAAGGGCCGGTTTAAAGGGAATACAATGTTCAAAATACTAGTTATGGGGGTGAACTATCAATCAATCAGTGAGTAACAAAAAATATATAAAGGTTTCAATATTCCAAAAAGTGTTAAAAACAAAAATGCATGCAAAAACACTATTAATTAATATATTTAAAAACTACACAGCAACTAAACATAGTATAGTTACATTCACAATTAAATTCATATTAATTATTTACGTCGTAACTTTTTGCCAAAATATTTAAAACGAAAATGGGTACTAGTCATAAACATGCAGTGGAATTGGCATAGGCATACATAGGTGGCAGAACATTTACGTATTATGAATATTACTCTTAGATTGTGGATTTAGTTTAACATGCAATTTCTATATAAAGAAAACTATAATGGCTACGAGAAAAAAAACACTACTATTCACGCTTCACGCTATTCCCTTTCTACTACTACTACTACTACTACTTTTTCTAATAAAAAAAACTAAAGCACAACATCCCTTCCATACTCCTCCCACACATCTCTTGCCAAAGATCAATCAAAAATCAGACACTCCAAAAAGCCATAGACACAAAAGCCGTCAAAGATCAATTTTCCTCCCGCCAGCAATCGGAGACGTGGACCACTACCAAGGTAGAAGGAGTTCTTGCTCATCGCCTTGAAGCACGACTGGCAGTCGTCGAAGAGAGTGCGGTCACCGGCCGCCAGGATTATAAGAGTGCCTTCTTCTGCTTGGGTCTTTGAGCCTTGGATCTGGAAAGTGAGAGGTTATATTTAAAATATATATCCAAATCTACTAGCAAACAAAATTAGAATATTGGGGCAAAAGTGTGAATGTAAAGCGATTGGTTGTGGGTTCGATTCCCACTCGAGGAGTGGAAATATTTAATATTTCTATTTTCTTATGGGAACGGAATGTCTAAACACTAGGTTCCCTCGCTCTACCTTGCTGTGTGCGGGATACAGCATAAAGCTAAAAAAATTATAATAATCAAGTATAGATCATCCATTTTGAGAATGAACTTGATTTTGAAGAAGATTTTTACATAATACTCATAATTATATCATTATACAATTTTACAGATAATATTTTTTTCAGATCGTTTAGTGACCGATGACAAGCTTGTGTAGCATTCATTGTGTGTCATCTAAACACGTAATAAGCATATCCTTGAAGGAGGAGGAGGGGCGTTCATTTTTATAGTATACGATCTACACGAAGTATAAGTAACAAGAAGTAAAATTAGGATGTAATGGGATAGCGTCCGACTGTGAACATGATTTGTTGTGAGTTCAATTCCTAATCGGGGGAATGATTATATTTCATTTGTTCCCATTTTTCCCCTCTAGTACTTTAAACGTATAAAAATTTGTAAATAAATTTGGCTTAACGGCCAGAACGCTTCCAAAAGCTGCGAGTTCGAACCTCGCTGCATTCATTTTTTTTAAAAATACGTTACTAAAATATATTCTATTTAATTAAAAATATATTTACTTGTGCTTCAAGATATCTGCCGCCCTTTCCGCTGATAGCTTCCACGATGTCGTGCGACGTATCTGCATCTATAGACGTCATCTCCACGTAGCCCTTGCCTTCTAGCGACGGGCAGTGGAGTACGCCGCAGTTGCCGAACACCATCTACAATATCGAAAAAAATATTCATTAATATTTATTTTTGTACATGCTACATAAAAATCGTTAAGCGTTGTTTTTAGTTCAATCCCAGGAACTTATTTAAATTAAGTTTTATTCTTAAATATATGACATCGTCATGTCATAATTATTGAATATTATAATTTACAAATAAAAAATGGGATCAATCAATATTCAAAAACGATTATAGAAAGTAGGTGTTTTTGTCATTGATATAAATTCCCCCTTGAAGCAATTATTATATATTATATTCATTTCTCCGCTCTGTAATGTCTCACTTTCGGAATGAGAGTGGAAGGGAATTTATGAACACTATGTTCTCCTTGACTAATCTGTTGTGGAGGAAAAAGAGCACCTTCTCTTGTTATTAATAACAAACAAAATACTTTTTAATTTTAAGTGTATAGAAGATAAAAAATATCAATAAGACTATACAAAGCATCCGACTTTACATATTAAAAATTATTACTTACATCTTTTAACATAAGAAAATAACTTATTTTTTATATATTAGAAGCCTAACCTTTAACGGCGTGCTAGTAATTTGATGAGAATTTGATGAACCATAAATCATAGTGGCTGTATATAGCGAGGTCATAGGTCGGGAGAGAAAGGTTAAGCTAACATAATGTCGACCTATATTAAATGCTTCTACATACTACGATGTCAAGGAACATTGTAGTTATATGATAAGCTATTTATATATTTCGAGATAATAAATTAGCTGCTGTTATGTAAATATGTTTATCTCTATATATTTTGTATGACCAAAATGCGTTAAAAAAATAGCTTCACGCTATATCCCGCACACAGCAGGGAACCTAGTGTTAAGACACTCCGTCCCCACTTTCCGCCGAATTCGGAGGCTTGCGTGTTAAGTGGCGGAACTTAACGCCGCGCTTTACCTCGACACCAGAGCGAAGAAAATGGAAATATAATTTCCACTCCTCGAGTGGGAATCGAACCCACAACGTTTACAGTCACACTCTTGTGACACTGGGCCACGACTGGCCATTAAGTTAATTAATTATTGAAAAAGACATTTAGAAAACATATAAAAAGGCGCTCTCACCACTGAACAGCCTGAACGGTGTTCAGGAGGCGCGAATCCCGCTGCATTCAAATTTTTATACGTTTTCTAAATGGCTTTTTCAATTTTCCTAAGTGTGGAATAACACTTTAAAATGTTAAAAGTAGTTAATTAATTATTTACAATAATTAAAAAATAAGCGTAGCGTAAGTGTTATTTACATGCTGCATAAAACAAGGACGGTTTCACCTTAAGACTTTTGTATGCAATTCTACTGTAATATTTATAAACCTAAACTTCGACATGACACTACAAAATATTTAATAAATAGCATATAGAATATACTTGAATAACTCTTTATAATAACATATGGTTAGTTTTGTTTAATAAAAATAGTTCCATAAATATATATTACTATATATTTATGTATATAATAAATTACCTCTTTAGCTGCTTGCGGGTCAGCGACACAGGAGAAGGTGATATCCGCCTCCTCCACCACATCGCATGGTGTCACTGCTATGGTGGCACCCACTTTCTCAAAGTCTTTACACTGCGGACAAAAGGAACAAGTATTAAATTTACTATCACTTAATATTGTATGAATTATTATGCTTTAACTTTTACAGAAAACCTTAGGTATTCTTTTTTAAATATAATTAACAAATCACATATTTTTTTAAAAGTTGTTTACTTTAAAAGTAATTTTAAATTATGATACTAAAAAGATAATTTTAGATCAGTATTCAAATTTATTATACGCTTTTTAAGAATATTTTCCAATTATATTATTATTATATTATTTAATATTTTTAATATTTTTATTTTGTGAATAAAAACTTTAAAATATTAAAATACAATATTATCTATTCAATTCTAAACAAAAAAAATTGATTCAACATTTGCCATTCAACATTTTAAAATAACATAATCTGTCCAACAACGCCATCTGTCAAAACCCTGACAACCCACACTACCCATAGACAATCACAAGATGGCGCTACTAGTATTCGGTTAGTACGTCTGTGGACGCCACGCCAACGATCCGCGTAGCGACGTCAACGACCCCGCGCCGCAATGGCCGTCGGGCGTCGGGCAACGCGCCGCCATTTTGATAACGGCGCTTACCCGCTATAGTTTTACGTTAAGAGTTTACAATGTATTAATTGTGGCTTATATACTTATATTTTTTTATTTAATTTGAAATCTAATATTTAGTACAGATTATGTATTTAAATGAACAGTTTGTATATTTTGAAATTAATCTTAATTTATTTATATAGACCACATGTTATATTTCAACATACTTTCATAAATAATTTCAAATCACACAAAAAATGTTTTTTTTAGTTTTACGCTTTATTTACGAGGTAGCGAGATAGTTAAATGGAGTTACATACTTTTTTATATTCATTTTTACTTTTAATACATGATATACCTAAATATCATTAAAATCTAAAAATTTCACATTGTAACTTTTTTTTCTACAATCCTTTTACTTAATAATCAATTTGGTATAAAATTTCAAATGTTATCAATATCAGGGATTTAATGAGGTTAACTATGAATAAGTAAACGTGTGATTTTAAGCAATTTAAAAAAAATAGACATTAAAAAGTCATTAACAGATTCTTCTAATTCAAAGTCTAATTAAAAGCCTCCGATATAATCATATTTATGTATATGTAACAAACAAAATTCCCCAGCAATATTTAGTCCCACTTCCCATACCTATAGAGTAATTAAATGATTCAGATATTAATATATTTTTTACAGTAGGTATAACGTTCATCCTGTAAAGCAGGATGGTCAGAGAGGTCACACACACTAGGTCACTAGTGTCAAGACACTCCATTCTCCACTTTATGACTTAAACTTAACGCCTTCTTACCAAAGCAGAACAAAGAAAATAAGTTAAATAATCTCCAAAGTGGAAATCGAACCTACAACCACTCGCATTTACACTAAGATGCTACCCCACAGACCACACAGACCTTATTTACTTCAAAATACGATATTTACAATTATATTGAAAACCGCAGACACGTAAAATATTTTATGCACCTAACTTATATATAGTGCATCGTGACAAGAGTATGGCGGTACAAATAGGTCTCATGTACCGTTTGATTCGATAAAACAATACATCCATTAAATTCACAAGCATTTTAATGAGTCTTACTCTTTAAACAAACAACCTTGATACAATACTTATTTTAATTAAATTTAATATATTCATAAAAATTAAATATATTGACGTCACTGTGACGCAGTTAGGAATATCAGCTGATGGAAGGCAATGGTTGTGGGTCAACTTTTGAGGGTTTATTTGCATTGAGTTTTTATTTAATACTAGCGGCCCGCTAGCGGCTTCGCCGCTTGACCTATTTCTTTATATTGCAACCCTCGGGGGCGCATTTTTAAAAAATAAAGTAGCCTATGTTTAAGCTTAGATTATTAACTATATTTATGTCAAATTTCATTACAATTGGTGAAGCGGTTTAGATTTTTCATATAAGCCTTCATCCCGTATTTCAACCCTTTAGAGGTTATTTTTTGAAAAAATAAGTAGCCTATGTTAGACCCAGTCACTTTGATTCTAAATTTCATCCAAATCAGACCAGTAGATTAGCCGGGAAAGCGTGACAGACAAACACACAGACTTTCCCATTTATAATATAAGTATGGATTTATAGAATAGTTATATGTCTTGAAATCTAATCGTATGCATGAATATCTGTATATTGTAGAAAAGACAACAAACTTAGTATCCCTTTTAACGAAAATCGTAAAGTATAAAATTTGACAGTCGAAGGTCAATATTTATAAAATAATGATGAAATATTATTTATATTATCAAATTATATAATATAACCATTACATGGATCCCCATGCTTTTGACGCACACTTATGGTATAAAGTGACATATACATACATATGTTGCTATGGCAACCCACATTATACGCGTTAATATAACTAAAAACACTTAGCTGATAATAGAAAAAAAGGTACATACAAACACACAAGACGATTCTTCGTACAAAAAGAAACATGAAGTCATTATGAATGTGAATAGGTACAAGTATGTCCGAAATGCAAATATTTACCATCTCGTTAAACAAATAAGATACTATAAAAGTGAAGTTTCCAGTCTTAAGAGGCGTCTGGTTTAAACGAAGGTCAATGGCAGTTTTGCAATGTAGCTATCAAAATTAAGAATTGAACACTTGAATCTGCGCAATACTACTTATAACTATGTACCTAAAATACAAAATAAACAAGCCCGAGTTAAAAAGATTATTTGATTTAAAATTATGTTATAGGTATTGCTATGAATCGTAGCCAAGTTTAGTTCTTTTAGTTTGGTTATAGTTGTTAGAAATTCCAGTCGAGGCTTTACGTATTTTAGTTGAAGACACGCATCGAAAAAGTCTATTTTATTATTACATATTTTGGTAATTCTATGCAAAAATGACGATTTTAGCAGCTTTAAAGTCAAAGTCAAATAATTTTATTCAAAATAAAAAAAATACATGCTTCATTTCTTGAATGTCAAACAATTTGCCACCGGTTCACTAAAGTTAATTCCTCGGACTTGCTTTACACCTTCATATTGCATAGCACCCTGCTAGTCCGAGAGAACCTAGTGATCAAGACGCAATCGAGGCACTGCTTGATAAGTGGCGGAACTCAACGACACGCTTTATCTCAAGTACGAAAAATAAAAATATTGTATAATCATTTCGCCGATTGAGAATGGAACCTACAACCACCGTATTTACAGTGAAAAGTTGTCCCACTGTGCTGTTACGACCTCTATTTTAAGAGCATATAACTCATATGCTTTCAAAGTCCTATCCTATTTCTATTTTATAAAAAAAGTTAGATTTCTAAAAACACACGAAAACAATAAAGATTGAAGTGATTATCTCACTAACCTAACCAATTCCTGAAAATTATTCAAGAAAAATATGTTTATATATAAACAAAACACACGCAATGCAAATGTATGCAAGCGCCAACGTCAGAAGTTCGATCATAAATTTTGTCAAATGGTCCAACCTGTCACGCTGCTGACGCATTAATGAAATTATTCGTAATGAGATACTTTATTAAAACGTATTATTGTGCATTCGTATATGTAGTTTTTTTTTCAGATTTACGCAGTATTCCGCATACAGGGTAGGCAAAGGGAACCTAGTGTTCAGACACTCCGTTCCCCACTTTCCGCCAAATTCGGAGGTATTACGTGTTAAGTGGCGGAACTTAACGCCGCGCTTTGCCTCGACACCAGACCGAAGAAAATGGAAATACTGAATATTTCCACTTCTCGAGTGGAAATATTCAGTCTCGAGTGGAAAAATAAGCGTGTGACTGTAACCAGTCGTTTACAGTCACACGCTTGTGCCACTGGGCCACGACTGGCCACAATATATTACGTCTAAATGTATTCTCGAATACCGACATACACATGATCTAATTGAAATCGTTTAGTTTTTTTAGAAAACTTAGTTTATATTAAATAATTCTTGACAATAGACGTAACGATTTCAATCATTTCAAATTACATAATATTTCATATATTATATATGTTTTTTTTAGCTTCACACAGTATCTTCCACACAGCAGGGTAGACAGAGAAAACTTAGTGTTAAGACAGTCCGTTCTCCACTTTCCACCGAATTCGGAGGCTTTGCATATTAAGTAGCGGAACATAACGCCGCGCTTTGCCACACAAGAGCAAATAAAATGGAAATATTAAATATTTCCACTCCTCGAGTGAACCCACAACCGCATCACACTTTGTGCCTCTGAGAAACGACTGGCCTCATTTAATTATATATTGTAATTATATTCCAGTAATTTACAGATAAACGTGTATGATTAAATAACAAAGCTTACAATAAAGTAACCTATGATTATTTCGATTTGGTAGTAGTGAATGGTGTCAATAGAAACAATCGCCCACTGCGCCCCACATAGCAGTTAGCTAACAACTATTACGTACATTATTCTACACAACTGGCGCTAGGGTTACTACATATTTATATCTTAACTTGTAATGACTATTAAATGCTCTTATAGTAATATATTAATTTAAAAAGAAATGTATTTTTTAGTGCTTTACGTTTTACTTTTAGCGCAGTTTAATAAATATGAACTCAGCAATTAATAAAATAATAAACAAAAATAATTACCTATATCCGTTATTGCAAAAGAATGTATGTATGTATTGCAACCTAGTCCAAACCAAACCATTACATTTTTAAGTAAAAACTTACTAACTAATCAAATCATCATTTTTCCTGTCTTTTAGACGTAAAATCGAAATTTTATCGACGTATAAAATGTTAAAATGTTCTGTAATTTGGACTTTTACCATTAAATTTAATAAATAACGAAATTTACTAAAAAATCTTAAAGATTTACCATAATTCGATTCGATACATCCACATGGAATACTTCAACTACACACAATTACACTGGTGACCAACCCTATTAAAAGACATGGTCGTTGTTGTTAACATATAAGGAAACTTAGTTTTAGACGCCAGACTCCTACAGATAAGTACCATTATATTCACATATTCATTTGTACTAACCAAATTGGATTTCCCTAAGTAACCGGACAAACCAATCTCATATTACGTAAATAACAAAAACATAAATATTTACTTCTTTGTTGCATTTCTTAGCTATACGCTTAAACCTGCAAATCAAAAAGAACCCTTTTGTGGAATAAAGAGTGAAAGAAGGCAAAGATAATTTAAGTGTCATAAAATTACGTTCTCCGTGTTCAGCGCGAATCCGAGACACTACATATTGCACTACATATTACAAATGGGGTTAAACCTACGGGATTGGAGTTAGATGATGACCCTCTGTGCCACGATGCCCTCAAGTTTAATT
Source organism: Dryas iulia moderata (assembly GCA_019049465.1). NCBI lineage: Eukaryota > Metazoa > Arthropoda > Insecta > Lepidoptera > Nymphalidae > Dryas > Dryas iulia. Next base: position 4,534,078 of record CM032440.1, read on the forward strand.
TTTATTTACTATTGTATCTATAAGTTATTACACTAGAATGGGAGGACAATATAAACCAGTGACTTATAAGAAATCAATTACTTATTATGAATGAAACAACATCTTCTAAAGCATATCTCAGGGTAAATAGATTCGGTAATAAATGTCAAACATCTACAATATATACATATTATGTAACACAAAGTTTGGCACACTGAACTTCTAAATACTAAGACTAATCTCCGTTCGAAACCGGATAAGTGAAAGTATTCTGTAGAATGTATGAATATGACTCAATGACTCATATACTCGACAATCAGACAATACTATACAATACTATAGGCTGTAGGGCATTGTAAGTTGAAAACACGGTTAATTAATTGTTTTAGTATATCGTAATCGCTTTGAATGTTTCATTAGAAAGTAATATTTATTAAGGTTACAAGTGCCAAAAGCGTAGTATTGACATAGTATCAATAAGAGGTCTTTTTTTAGCTTCACGCTGTATCCCGCACAGAGCAGGGTAGGCAGAGGGAACCTAGTGTTAAGACACTCCGTACCCCACTCTCCGCCGAATACGGAGACGGAATTGGCGGATCTAACGCCGCGCTTAGCCTCAATACCAGAGCGAAAAAACGGAAATATTAAATATTTCCACTCCTCAAGTGGGAATCGAACCCACAACCAGTCGTTTCCAGTCACACGCTTGTGCCTCTGCACCACGAATGGATCCCTAATAAGAGAATACTAACAATATTTTTCCCGCAGGGCTATTGTTGGGCCCTAGTGTCGTGACACTCCCGTTCTTATCGGTCTCATTTAAAGGCGGGACTCGCTTTATGTTCTCCCCAGAGCAAGGAAATGAAATAATTTAAACATAATCATTCCTCGAGTGGGCATCGACCCCAGAACCAATCGCGTTTACAGTCAATCGCTGCCCTACTTCGCCACGATGACCTCTAATAACTTATTATTTTATGTTACGTACTTTATAACGTATTTTTTACGCTTTGCAGAATGAGAAGATAAAGTAGTGTCGTATCACTCAACCTTCACCAGTCCTGAGTGGCAGCTAATACTATGGTTTCCCAATACTTTAAATAAAAATATTGCATTTAAAGACTTGGACTCCGCAGTTATTATGTATCGGACATCCTAACAGCGCCACGAGCTGCTAGTTATTATATAATAATATTTTTCTTTAAAAAGCAATCAAGTTTAAATAAATATATTCAACTAGAAATTACAAGTAATACGTTCAAAATCATTCGTTCATCTTATAATAATGATGTTAGACAATCTCAAGACTGTTATACTCCTACAGATACAGTTAACTGCACAACTAAGATACATATATATTTATCTCAATGTAGGTTAAAATGTAGATCGATAGGCAATAAATATAATATGATCTGGAACACAACGCTAAACGCCAACCGCAGACCAATTGTGGCGGAGTGAGAATTTATTGAATGAACGAGATACTCCTGCAATATTGTTAAAGCATACATACACATACAAGGCCGGAGTAATCAATAGAAAATTGTTGTTTGCAGTACGTTTTAACTGTCTTAACGACTAGCAAGTAAATGTTACGTCTTAAGCTTTGTATAGTACAGGAATGAGCAAATATTTTTTGCAAGGTCATGAAATTTTTTAACGGCCAATGTCACACTTTTTAATATTTAAAAAGTGAAAGAATTGGCGGGCTGCATAAAGTTATCGAGCAGGCCGTAGGAAGTCCATCCCTAGCACCATTTAAAACTCATATAGTTAATATTAAATATTATATACATTTTGTACGTTAGGAAAGGTGAAATTAGTGATAGTAGCATCAAAGCCGTGAGCGGGCCGCTAGTAATATATTGTATAATAATGAAAACCAAGCTAAACCTCTACCACATCTAAAGTAAATTTGTAAATTGATGTAAAAACATTCACCTAATTGCGCGCTTATCTGTGATCAAGATAAGAATTTCTCATCAACGATAAAGGCTTCATAGCTTTTAATCAAAGCTTGTCTAAAACGTAAACTTCTATGTATTGTATATGTCAAATAAATATGTATATGAAAATTTATCATCGAATTATCGTTGTGAAAAATATGTGGAGGAAAAAAATAGACCCCTTTTTTATGAAAGCTAATTACGCGAACGGAGGAGTACAAAATTTGATATACATACTGAAGTTTACACCCAGAAGAATTGCAAAAAGCCAATATATATTGATACCAAAGCAAAAATAATATTTAAATAATCATTCCCTCAATTGGGAATCCAATCCACAACCATCTCGTTTACAGTCACAAGTCATCCCCCTACGCCACAACAATCTTCTATAACAACGACAAACCATTAACAATAAAATAATAAAAACTTACAACAAACTAAATCACAAAGCCGCAATGCCGTGACGTGCAAATAATTATTAGTTATTCCGACTTTCAATTCGAACTTGCGTTCACAAGAGACTTGCCAAGCCAAGTTTAAGGTAAGACCCACGCGTCGCAATGCGGGCGGTGGTATTTGGCAATATAGTAAAGAACAGTATGTATGACGAATTTACTAAACCGATTTATATAAATAGGATAGGATGTATGAAGACGTGACTTACACACATTTTGGAAGATAATTTAGTTTTGCTCGTACAATTTGGCACATGGTGGGCAGAGTTTGACTTGCATTTGTGTAATATTTCATTTTAAAATGTTTAAAAGAGAATACCTTCACGCTGTATCCTGCACACAGCAGGGTAGGCAGAGAGAACCTAGCGTTAAAACACTCCGTTCCCCACTTTCCGCCGAATTCTGGAGACATTGCGTGTTAAGTGGCGGAACTTAACGCCGCGCTTTACCTCGACACCAGAGCGAAGAAAATGGAAATATTAAATATTTCCACTCCTCGAGTGGGAATTGTACCCACAACCAGTCGCTTTAGAGTCGCACCTTGTACCTCTGCGCCACGACTGGCCCCAATAAAATAAAAGAGAACAAATTATAGTAATTATATAGACTGTAATCGTTCCATTGTTTTCTTAGAACTTAGATTTTTTTAAATATTTAAATATAGTTTGAAATGAAACTATTATTCGCGTATATTTTTGGTATTCGAAATTACATTTTTAGATACCCGACGTTTCGAACACTTTACAGTAGTCCGTGGTCACAGGTGTCTACCTCTACGCGATTAATCCGGTTAAAAATAGTTTTTCAAAATGTGTAGTAATCGCGGAAACAAAAGATCATTATATTTAAATATATATCTTCCTTAAATCAATACCAAGTACAATTATTAATATTCTAGGTATAGGTCACTAAAATATACTAACACTAATTTCTGACCTAACTGTCGCGGCAGTACGATATGAAATCAATACAAAACTAGACGATTACATCGATTTAATAACGTTAAAATAGTAATTGATGTCCCTAATGGACCTTTAAGCGAACATTAACAATAAATAATATTTCATTGTTTACAACTTACACTACAATGGGCATTATCCGCTACCTTATTTGAAACCTTCTTAAAGGTCAAGTGCCTATACAATAGACATGTCTCGATCAATATTAGGTGGCAGACACCTATAATGCCGTACTTATAAAGTTAAGCCTACGGTTAAAATTTAAAAAAGAATGTGTATTTGTTACTAAGCCACTTCCGTTCAGTATACTAATTCAGTTCAGTTTATGATGTGATGGCGATCCGCATATACTTATCACTTTGACAATATCATGTTGTATAAAGAATACACGAAAGAAAATATTAAAATAATGCATTGTTATTTAAATAAATTGAGTCCATTCGTGGCGCAGGGGCACTTAAGTGCGACTGTGTTACGCGACAGATTCGACTCCCACTCGAGAGGAATAACCATACTTATATTATAAATGCGAAAGTCTGTGTGTTTGTCTGTCACGCTTTCACGGCTAATCTACCGGTCTGATTAGGATGAAACTTAGAATAAAAGTAGTAAAAATGACTGGGTCTAACATAGGCTACTTATTTTTTCGAAAATCAACCTCTAAAGGGTTAAAATAGGGGATGAAAGTTTATATAAAAATTTAAACCGCTTGACCAATTGTAATGAACTTTGGCATAAATATAGTTGATAATCTTAAACTTAAACAAAGGCTACTTTATTTTTTAAAAATGCTCCTCTCCGAGTGTTGCAGTATAACGAAATAGCACACGCGGCGAAGCCGCGGGCGGGCCGCTTGTATTTAATATTTCCATATTCTTCGCTCTGGTGTTGCGGCAAAGCGCGGTGTTGAGTTCCGCCACTTAATACACAATGCCTCCAAAATTTGGTGGAAAATAGGGAATCGGAACACTAGGTTCCCTGTGCCTACCCTGCTGCATGCGGGATACAGCGTGAATTTAAAAAAAGAAATATAAAATACATGTCACTGTCAAATAAAACAAAATATCATATTAAAAATTCAAAAGAGGTTCTCCCTACAGATATAAAAGGCCAAACACAAATTAACAAAAACGTCTCACAGCGCAATCAACAAGTGTATTTCCTGTCGCCATTGTTCTGCGCCGAACTAGTCACTACGAGATATTGCGCCTTTTTAGGTCACATGGTCTTTCACCGCGACGAACAATAAAAGAAAACATTTCTCTAGTGTTACTGTTCAAATAGCCTGCTCTAGAATATTAAAATATCTATCATAAATATTCTTTCTCTTCATAGCAGAGAAATTCTAGTGTTAAGAATTTGTCTTAATAGAGCTGAGAAAATAAAATAAATATGGTGTAAAATAAATAAAATCACACTTTGTTCTTTTTAAAATAGTAAGAAGGAATCCTTTTGTAAAAAATATACATTTATTATCTTTTCGACCTATGCACATGTATGCTTAGCGGGGTAGTCAGAGAGAACGGAGCGCTTAACGCTACGGTCCCTGCATACTTCTTTCGCCTCGTCCACTGTCATCAACCTCTTCATACACGCCCTCCGGGGGGTCCCCATGCTTTTTACATGTATGCTTATCATAAATTTTCTTTATAACACAAAATTTTAAAGAAAAAAAATATATTTTGCGAAAAACTAAAGAAAAACAGGTTCGCTCTTTTTCTCGCATAGCAGGATAGTCAGAAAGAAGCTAGTGTCAAGACACTCCGTTCTCCGTTCTACGTTTGAAATAGACATTTCGTGTAAAATGGCAGAACTATTAATATATACTTAAAAAACATGATTCACGTTACAACAATGACGTCAAAACAATATGTTTCAATTTTCACAAACTTGTATCAAATAAAATATAAATTGGTAGTGCTTTTCAATATGCAGTATTTCAGTATGAGCGCTCAAACGGCGAATAACTTTAATATTAGTCATTGCAATTTTAGTATTCCTAGCAAAATACTAGAAAAAAAAACATATTTAGAAATTCTTTTAAACATGTTTAAAGTGTTATTCCACACTTAGGAAAATTGAAAAAGACATTTAAAGAAAACGTATAAAAAATTGAACGCAGCGGAATTCGACCCGCGCCTTCTGAATACCGTCCAGGCGCTCGCAGACCACTGAGCCATGCGTTCTACTATTCGCTGCGTCGAAATTCTTATACGATTTATTACAACTTATTTTTGTTATTTTCTTTAAATGTTTTTTTCATATTTAGACATTTTTAAGTAATGTAATCACATTCACAAAATCGTAACACATTAAAAGGCAATCTTTTATATCCGTTATACTATTACGTATCGTATATCTTTCAATGTTTCTTATCGGGATATATTTTAAAATAACAATAATATATATTTGGCAAGTCTAAAAATTTGCAACGTAACCATAAACTGTGTCAACAGATAAGCCTATCTTTGAAATTGCGAGAGCATCGTATACGAGATATAACGGTATTATGCCAATACTATTATAGGATCACCGTGTTACTTGGTTATTCTTTCTTTAGCGTTTTTTTTTCGATATATAGGAGCTGTTCAACGCATGAATATTTGGGACTTTGAACATCGTTGTAAAGTAAAAAAAAATATCAAGACTAAACACTTTATAAATTGCACTTTGTGTTATTCTGATATGTAATCTATATTACTATTAAGTTTAATTTAAATCTATTAAATACTTTTTACGTAATCGAATAACAAGCATACATGCCTTCTAGTTCATTACACATTTATAGTATTAGTAAACTAATTCCTTACTTCTTCGTCTACCATCATATAATTTTCTTAAAAGGCAGCCCAAAATATTTCTTTCACGTAAAAAACAGCTACTTGCTTTTCCCTTCGCTTTCAGCAAGATACTCTATTCTACAAGATATACTGTTTCGTTCGAATCGAGACATAGTGTGGTAAATGTAAGAACTCAACGGCACCCTTTGTCTTATCAGAGCAGAGAAACTAAAATAAATTAAAATCAACGATTCGATTAAGAATCGAACCCACAACCAAGGGCGTTTACAGTCACACTATATAAGCACTTATCTGCTACAGAAATCGAATCTGTACTCACGATGCAATAAGCATCATCATTGATGTCATAAGAGAAGCTACGCAACAACGTTCGATGAGTTTTAACTAAAAAACACAGCATTGAACGGTTTGCAACGCTAACAGGATCAACTAATTGGATCTCTGTAATCTTTGCTTTACGTGTATATACAATAATACAAATATACATATAATATACATACTGTTAGTGAAATCTTCCATACATATTTGTATGTGGGATTTATTAATATTTATTAATAGTTAATTTTGATATTAAAATAGAAGAATACTCGCTGATACTTTAAACATTTTTAAAGTGTTATTTATTCCACACTTAGGATAATTGAAAAAGGCATTTCGAAAACGTATAAAAATTTGAACGCAGCGGGATTCGAACCCGCGCAACAAAAATAAGTTGTAATCGCGCGTATAAGAATTTCGACGCAGCTGGTAGTATAACGCATGGCTCAATGGTGAGAGCGCCTGGACAATATGCAGGAGGCGCGGGTTCGAATCCCGCTGCGTTCAAATTTTTACACGTTTTCTAAATACCTTTTATTTTACTCGCTGATAATTTCTATATCAGATAACGTAGAAATTGATTTCTTAATATGGTTTAAATAAGTTATCTAAAAAACAAAAATATTTTCTCAATGATTTTTACAACAATTTCAAGGTGTATTGTTTGCAATATAATTTTTCAAATTTATTTCCTAACTAATATTAAAACGCGTAAAGCAAACTTAATGCAAAAAAGTAGTTAAAATTGATTTAAGTGTATATAATAATTTCCTCCATAATTTAGTAGAAACAACTAAAATATTCTAAATGTATGCATTAACCGCCGCGTGCAGTCTAGAAAGCACCGAACCGTGTCTGTTTTTATTTAACCATCTGCTCTTTTATTACAAAGCTTTGGACCCTCTTTTACGTTCACAAATTATAATAATGAAAAAAGTGTACAATATATGATAGTTTATTTTTAATAAGGCATTTAAATATAAGGTAATTAAATATCATTTTTAAGAAAAGTATAGGTATTTGAACGCAGCGACATTTGAACCTGTCTCATTTGGAAAACAACGACCACTGAGCCATGCGTTCTACATCCGGCTGCGTCAAAATTTCTATATGCTTATTATAACTTATTTTTATAGATATAGATATGCTATAACTACATGGAACAGCGCGGGTTTCAGTCCCACACTGCATTAAATTTATATTTTTTTTCTACTTGTTCTGTAAACACTCTCCTATTTCTTAAGTACGAAAATAACATTAAAAATGTTAAAAATGGCATCAAATACCAACTTTCTGTAATAAAAAACGAACAACCATTGCAATAAACCTTGAACCTACGACCTTCCAGCTAATAGTAGTACCTAAAACTAATTTACTATAATACACAATCATTTTAACAGAAAAGAAACCCAACCCAGCTGACTCACTATGACTGACTGACGTCATCAAATGAACACTGGGGCTAAAATATAGCGTGGTCGCGTGACGTCGCGAATATCAATGATATTGGAATACGTACGTATATATCTTATGTTAGTATATATTATACTTGAAGTAAATTGCCAGACGCCGGCGGACATAGAGACATACAGATTTGATGTATATGTAGTAAGGGGTGACTACTGACTAGTCGTATCGAAATATAAGTTCTTAGTACTTTATTTTAACATTCTTAAGAAACTATTTTTAACCAGATTATTCGCTTATATTTTTTGGTATTCGAAAATACATTTTTAGAAAACCCGCTGTTTCAAACACTTATAGTACGTGGTCACATACGCGGGTAGACTGAGGTGTAATATTTAACACTTTAAATGAGTTCAAAAAATATATTCTTTGAACTCAACGGCAAAATCTTTTAAAAAATGATTCTCCTTACTTAATCATTATGTCGAACGTCTGTCTAGTATATAAAGGTAATTAATTCGCTAACAAAAATAAGCAACTGTATTTAGCGAAAATATGTTTGTCTGAACCACATAAAGACTCGTTCTTTTAGATTACTTAGTTAATTTGTTGGTAAAGCTCCAAAGGAAAATGAAAACCATGCATTTTAACACGTAGCGATAAGCTATCTACATTTACTTAGATAAAAAGATATCGCAAATGAATCCAGAGTATAGCCATTTTTAGGCAATTTTTGAAAAATGGCAAACATCGAAAATATATAATTTCACAATATATAGTGGCCAGTCGTGGCCCAGTAGCACAAGCGTGTGACTGTAAACAACTGGTTGTGGGTCGATTCCCACTCGAGGAGTGGAAATTATATTTCCATTTTCTTCGCTCTGGTGACGAGATAAAGCGCGGCGTTAAGTTCCGCCACTTAACACGCAAGCCTCCGAATTCGGCGGAAAGTGGGGAACGGGGAACGGTGGGGAATCTTAACACTAGGTTCCCTCTGCCTACCCTGCTGTGTGCGGGATATAGCGTGAAGCTAATAATAAAAAAAATACATAATTTCACAATATATGAGATACTAAATATTTCCGCTTCTATGCATATAAAACAACATCAATTTATTATTCACATTACATATAATGAAGATATTGCTCTCGTAATTGATGTTGGGCCAGAATTCTAACTATTGTTCATGATATATTCAAATATAAAGACAACGAGACGACGCCTACAGTTTGGTAGATTTTACACGTCCCATTTAGTCTCTGAAATAGTAAAATGTGTTTACATTTGATAAGACTAGTATAGTTAATTGAATATATTTCAAATGATACTATGTTTATGTATAAAACATGTATAGAATATGTATTAATTTAAAATAATAAAAATAATAATAATTACTAGTAATAGCTTATTAGTTATCAATAAATTTAAACTAAATTTGTTTTCATCTTGCCAAGTAGGAAGGATAAAAGGAAAACCTAATTCGTAGTCATGGCATACCTCTTTCAATCTATGCAGGATCAATCAACCCCTGCTATCCATGCTTTCTATCCTCACTTTGACATGACCTTCCCCATTCTCTTTTCTTACATATTTTTTAATATAAAAACCTACATGTAACACGTTTATATAATGCAGCGTTGAGTTCCGCACTTCAAAAGGTAATTCTCGATTTTAGGTAAAAAAAGGTGGGATGCATGCTATGCGAGGAAAACGTAGCTGCTTTTTATTATATATTACACAAATTATTAGAAAGGTGGCAATTTTAATTTACCAATTCTGGTTCAGGTTAGGTAACTTAAGAACACTCGAGATAATAAAGCCCTTTCGGCCTTCACGCTGAGTTTTAAATACTTCAGGTAGGATTTTTTTGCCAAACAATTGTTGGTAGCAGATGCAAGAACCCACGTTAAGTCGAAAATAGTACAAAAGTATACCTATGTTAAAATATAGAATTCTACAATATTTATCGTATATGTTTTTTGTTGTGTCGTATTTCTGATTTGGAATAAAAAAAACATTATCATTGCCGTTTTATCAACTTTAAAACACGGAAACAGAAATTAACAAAAACAACCAAATCATCAAACTTAGTAAAATAAACGAAGCGCTATCACGCTATCCAACATGGCAGGATAGACACTAGACAGAGACCTAGTGTCAAGGCTCTCCGTTCCCAACTTTTCGTCCAAATCCGAAATATTTTTTGCTAAATAAAGGATAAAATACTAAACGCCGCGCTTTGTCTTCTAAATAAATAGAAAAATAACTATATTGTATGTGGCCAGTCGTGGCCCAGTGGCACAAGCGTGTGACTGTAAGCGACTGGTTGTGGGTTCGATTCCCACTCGAGGAGTGGAAATTATATTTCCATTTTCTTCGCTCTGGTGTCGAGGTAAAGCGCGGCGTTAAGTTCCGCCACTTAACACGCAAGCCTCCGAATTCGGCGGAAAGTGGGGAACGGAGTGTCTAAACACTAGGTTCCCTCTGCCTACCCTGCTGTGTGCGGGATACAGCGTGAAGCTATAAAAAAATAACTATATTACCCATATACATATACTAGTTAAAACAAATACACAGTCAATTCTAATACAGACAACATCGGAATTGATACAGCCTTATACAAATAAGCTTCTCTCCGTCCAGTCTATTAACATTTATACGATGATTACATTGTACTGTGGACATATTAATAAACATTGGACAACAATAACGTGCGTAGTAAGTACGTAATTACCCAAAAATAATATGACGATATACAGTCACTGTTGAATTAATGATAATAACTTTATATAAATTAAGTAGTATTTATATTCCTTTCGTTTCTATTTGTACTTGTATGATATCTAAAATTGTTTCTATTTTTAATATTTTTATAAAATGCTTCAGTAGCGCAGTTGGCTGGTGTTTATTTGTACGAGGTGGTGTGGGGTTCAATTCGTGCGTACATTACAATTTTCATTATTTTTTTTTTGCCAAACAGCATAAAATCAACTGAAGAATGTAAACCTACAATATATTAAATAAATAAATTAAAAAATACAAAAAACGCCGATGTTTCTTTTCTCGACGTGTTTTTACTTACAATACAACTCGAATAACATATATAAAAACAGTTGTAACAACAAAAAATAACATAGCCGGTTAAATTGATGGTATAATATTTTTAAGCTTACCCAAAGTAATAATAAATGGCAGTGGCAAAGAGAATCAGTATATAATTTTTTGCCTACTTTGGAAAACCGAACCTACATACAGTCTACTTGCCACAAAATATAAATCGATACCTATATTATAAATGCGAAAGTCCGTCTGTTTGTCTGTCACGTTTTCACGGCTAAACTACCGGTCTGATTTGGATGAAATTTAGAATGAAAGTAGTAAAAGTTACTGGGTCCAATGTCTAACTTCTAAAGGGTTGAAATAGGGAATGAAAGTTTATATGAAAAATCTAAACCGCTTCACCGATTGTAATGCATTTTGACATAAATATAGTTAATATTCCAAGCTTAGACGTAGGCTACTTTATTTTTTATAAATCCCACCCCAAGGGTTACAATACAACGAAATAGTTATGTAGTTCACGCGACGACGCGACGAGCGGGCCGTTAGTATAATGTATTAATATAATGTATTTATTTACAAAAAATATTAATCTTTACACATCATAACTGAAATATACGCAAGTATTTAAGCACTTAATTACTCCCATTAACTTTAAAAAAACTTACAAATCAACATAATCTCTAATCTAAGGTTTCGTTACAATGTTAAGTTATCTAATAATAGAGTGGCATTGATAATGCAAACAGTGCGAAACCGATGGCCTACTGAATAGCAAACATGGCGTGTTCGTACTTCACGCTGACGTTATTTGGCAATTCCGTTATCGTTTTGAATCAAACTTTATTACCTACCTACTAACAAACTACTAAAGAGTTCGCTGGAGAATAAGTAACTGTATTTATTAATTTAAAAATATATAATAGAAAAGTATCAGGCGGGGCCACTCGTGGCGCAGTGACACGAACCTGTGACTGTAGACGACTGGTAGTGTATTCGATTCCCACTCGAGGAGTGGAAATATTTAATATTTCCATTTCCTTCGCTCTGGTATCCGAGGCAAAGCGCGGCGTTAAGTTCCGCCACTTAACACGCAATGCCTCCGAATTCGGCGGAAATTGGGGAACAGAGTGTCTTAACACTAGGTTCCTCTGCCTACCCTACTGTGTGCGAGATATAGCGTGAAGCTAAAAATAGAAAAGTATCAGGCGGAAGCAGACGTATAAGCAAAAACATTTATAAATATTTTCCTATGCTAGCATGGAAGGTGCAGAGAACTTAGTGTCAAAACACTCAGTTTCTATCACCAATTTCCCTCCAATCTGGCGTTAGTTGACGACCATCAACACGGCGCTATGTCTTCTTCACCAGAAGGGAGAAACAAAAATACTCCGACTAGGAATCAAATCCACAACTAACCACGTTTATCAAACGGTTTCACTGCACCGCGATGGCGTTTAATACCATATTACCCTTATTACAGACATAACTTAATTTTAAGACACTATGCTCTCCACTTTCCAGCTATTTACAGAGATAGTATGTTGAATAGGTTAAGTGTTATTTTGAAGTAGCAAGAATTGTTAAACCATAATATAGGTCCTTTCACTTCGTGTGTGTATTTGCAAGTCATGTTATGAACTAGTGACTGTATATAATAAAAATGGGCACAGATAATCTATAACTAAGATGCTTTCAAAACACAGTATCTTAAACGATTCTTTCACTTTCTTATTTTAGAGGAGAGGCATAAAATAATTTTAAATATCTTCCCACAAACGTAAAATCTAACCATCACGTTAAACCAAACACTTATCTACCTCAATACTAACAACTTATTTACTTATTCATTTAAGATTTTAACTTTCTGCATTGCACCCTAAAATATACAGCGAAGGTTACGCGCAAATGAATATTAATGGTGCGACGACGGCGCGGCGCATTCGTCTGAATTACAGACTGGAACTGTTGAGTAACAATAAATAGTATACCTACAATTCCTTTTTAACTGTAAAAACTCGAATTTAAATCCAAAATGTATAGACCACGCTGAATAAAGTTCCGTCATCAAACTCAATACGTGGCTAAAATAAGAATTTAGTTAAAAAAAATAAAGAAAAAAGCCTTAATTGATTTTCTAGTTATCCTAGGCTTTTCTAAATCAGGAAATCAGGTTCAGGTTAAAAAACACTGGATTGTAATCATATCCGGACACGTATTAATTTTTTAAGGAAATCGGAAAGTCAAATGTATGTACATAGCGTTCTAAGATTTTTCCCATATATTTTATTTATTTATAAAAAAGCAAGCTTCGCGTTTTATTTTTCTTTTATTTATTTTTTTATAAAAAGGACAAGGCAAACGAGCGTTCGGGTCACTTGATGTTAGGTGAACACCGTCGCCCACGACCCCGTGCAACACCAGAGGAGCTAGAGGGACGTTGCCGGCCTTTAAGGTGGAGGTAAGGTAAGGTGGAGGCTTCGCGTTTTATTCTGCAAAGCAAGGTAGTCAGAGGAAACCTAGTGCCATAACACTCCAGCCTCCACGTTCCGCCAGACATCGAGATATTTGCGTATTAAGTGGCGAGCGTGTGAGTTAAGCGTAGAAATTAACACTTAAATATAACTCCATCCAGCGAGCAGAGATCGAACCCACAACCATCGCCTTCATAGTCAAATGCTCTCAAACTTGAGTCGCAGAGCTCAACGCCGTAATTGATTCATACATTAATTTAATTACATTCATGCTAATAAAAACGTGTTAAAACTACACAAATACACATATCAGTACACTTAAGGTAAAAGGAATAAAAGGAAATAAAGTAAATATAGCAGTAGTCTAAAAACTCGCATAAATATATCCATTAAAGGCAAACTAAACGACCTAGTGGGCTAGTATGAAACAACCGTGGTAAATATTGCAACAGTAATACCCACGTTTGCGAATACGCGGTGTGTAATTTAGTGTATAATGTATATTAATAATAACTACGTGAAATTTGTCATATGACAGTAATTAACTGTACTTTGACTGTACGTATTAGTATCCATTATAAAAGTTTATATAGAATGAGGATAGTCGTGGCTTGTGGACACAAAATGCTACTGTAAATGTGACTGGTTATGTATTCGTTTCCGTCTCAAGGAATGGATAAATTTAATATTGGAGGTATTGGCCTCGCGCGCTTTTGCAGCGCGGCGTTAAGTTCCGTCACTTAACACACATTACCTCCAGAATTCGCCGGAAGACGGGGAAAAGAAAGTTTTTGGATACATAGATGAAGAATATGCATTTTGTGTTATTTTACAATTAGACTCCGAAATTTCAGAATCCATACTTCTACAATATTAGATTGTTTTGTAAAAACTATAATTATTTTAAAAAAATTGTCATATAGAGAAATATCAAAACAATGCAATCTTGTAATACTATATTCACACTTAAATCTTAATTAAAGTTGTATATATTTTTGATATCTTTCAACATGTTGTGCCACGAAAGCCACATACACGCACATTTTTACAACTACTTGTTAATTGGACTAACTTTATTACAACATATGTATACATAAAAATAAAGCCGTTTTAAAATAGTAAAGTAATTAAACTGAATGAAAATCATCAAATGATTGAAATAAAGTTACACTTAAATCAACTATCCATACTTATATTATAAAAGGGAATGTCTGTGTGTTTGTCTGTCACGCTTTCACAGCTAATCTACTGGTCCGACTTGGATGAAATTTAGAATGGAAATAGTAAGTAATCCTGTGTCTAACATAACCTACTTATTTTTTCAAAAATCAACCTCTAAAGGGTTGAAATAGGGGATGAAAGTTTATATGAAAAATCTATCCTGGTATGTTAGAAAAAGCGTCGAGCCGAAGAAACTAAAGTATATATCTATAATATATTAACACACGATTAGATTATAGTAGTAAGTATTGTCTAGTAGATGTACATCCTCAATCAACAGCAACGATGATAATAAGGACCAAGCTGTCAACTACTTTGATTTATTAACCATATAGGCTACCTACACGATGTTTTTCAATCTATCAATCAATCTATCTTAAAAGCAATTTCCACGTACTCTTCTATTACGAATCATTTAGGGCAAGGGTGCGCAACCCGCGGCCCTAAGGCGGTATACGACCCGTTTAATAATTTTATGCGGCCCCCAAAGTGTTTATTTATATTACAGATATTTTATTGATACTTTTTGTGTACTATTAGAAAGTGTGAAATTTATCTACTAAAAAGTTCAAAAACTTGGATATATCCGTTTATAAAATCTTTATGTAGGATAATAGTATAAAAGGTGCCAGTCGTGGCGCAGTGGCATGAACGTGAAACTGTAAAAGACTGGTTGTGGGTTCGATTCCCACTCGAGGAGTGGTAATATTTAATATTTCCATTTCCTTCGCTCTGGTATCAGAAGCAAAGCGCGACGTTAAGTTCCGCCACTTAACACGCAATGCCTGCGAATTCGGCGGAAAGTGGGGAACGGAGTGTCTTAACACTAGGTTCCCTCTGCCTACCCTGCTGTGTGCGGGATACAGCGTGAAGCTATATAAAAAAAAATGGATAAAAAGTAATAACTGATTTCCGTGCATTTTCTTTCTAAAAACGTTCCAAAAATAAAAAAATCTACAACACGGAAACACAATCAATGACTTAATAATAAAGACACGGCCAACAGTACTCCGATTGGAGTTACATAATACTTTGCATAATCATTAGTGTAATACAAGAATAAACATATTGTAATAATAGCAACTAAGATAGAAGTAGTTGTTGAATACAACTTAGTATATGCTCTTAATATAAGCGGTATACGATACTTAACGAGATAAACTTTGTAATGTTGACTGATAATAAAAAAAAATGTATTACGGCGATTAAATCATGTACTAGCTAGCTTTTGCGCGCGATATTGTCCGCATAGGAATGCAGATCTCCACTGCCAAATTTCAAGTTTGCAGCAAAAAAATAAAACTTTATAAACCTTTCATATAAACTTGGAAGAGCCCTTAGACCACCTTAATCCACCCCTGTCGCCAAAATTAGTTCTTACTTAAATCTTTACTAGTTACAAACTACATCCCTGACAAATTTCTTCTTTGTACATCAAACTGTTTTAATATTTCGTGACCTTTCACTTTTATATATGAATACAGATAGATATAAAAAAAAAAGTATTAGTTATTGTTAGATTCAATAGTCTCTTAATAAAAACGAATTAGACTCAGCATGTGAGATTCGGGTTGAAAAATAGCCCGTAGAAAGTATATTTATAAATATATATTATCCTATTCCTCATAATAAGTAATAAATTTAATAACCATATTATCTTTGCTCTTGTACCAAATACTGGTGATAATATTGCATCGATATTAAAAATATATAAGCATATATATAGCATAAGCTTCATATCAAAATTAGCTCCGACAAAACCAGGTCACTCCAGTAACGTGACCTAACGGCTATAAAGCAAACACAGCGTTATATAAATATTGTTACACGTTTAATTCGCGGAGGAAGGAAAATTAATTAATATTACCACATGTTTCTCAATATCTGTCAGGTGCATAAATATATTATATGTATTTTACGTTAGTTAGGTAAAGTGTTACTTCGCTATATGTTAAAATATTACTTTTTCAGGTGTATGCTATACATATAGTTATAATAAAAAAATAGGTACTAGTGGGTCAGAAGGAAATTGCACGAAGCTTGACAATCCATACTTATATTATAAATGCCAAAGTCTGTATGTTTGTCTGTTACGCTTTCACGGTGTTTTAATCTACCGGTCCGATTTGTATGAAATTAAGAATGAAAGTAGTAAATAATCCAGGGTCAAACATAGGCTACATATTTTTTCCAAAATTAAGCTCTAAAGGGTTGAAATAGAGGATGAAAGTGTATATGAAAAGTCTAAATCACTTGACCGATTTTAATGAATATAGTTGATAATCCAAGGTTAAACTAGGTAACTTTATTCTTCAAAAGTCTCCCCGATAGTTGCTATATAACGAAGCAGTTATATAAAACGCGGCAAAGCCAGGCCGCTCGTATAGTATAAAAGTATGTTATAATTATTAACTTCCTCTTCAAGATTTTTTTATAACTAAATTAACTGTAAGATATATAAGTGAAGAACAGATTTTTCTCACACTAGGTTCTCCCTGCTATGCAGAAAAAATCCTGAAGCTGCTTTTGTTTATATACTAAGTAAGTACATCTAAAGTAAATTTACTTAAAAGAAAAAAAATAATATGTTTATTTCTTTTACAGTGAACAATTTAATAATTACTGTACATTAATATAGAACTCAAGTTACCTATAAAAATACATATTTTTCACAGTAGACCAAAACTGACTTATACATAAACTGTAATACAAAGTGGTATGCCAGCAACTAGTACAGTTTGCGTGAGTTTTATCTAACGGCAAAGATAAGATAAACTGCATAATTATGGGATGACAAGTGTATAAATTACAGCGCTTTTCCACATATATCCATTAATTCATTCCAAGTATACAGGCGGCTTTTATTTCGCAGAATAATATAAAGGAACCTTATATCAAAGATTACGCTTTGTTTACTTTACTTAGCTTTCTTTTTTAGCTTCACGCTGTATCCCGCACACAGCAGGATCAGCAAATGGAACCTAGTGTTAAGACACTCTGTTCCCCACGCACCGCCGAATTCTAGAGGCATTGCGTGTTAAGTGGCGAAACTTAACGCCAAGATGTGCCTTGACATCAGAGCGTAGAAAATGGAAATATGCCTTGACACCAGAGTGTAGATAATGGAATCAAACTCACAATCAGTCTCTTAACAGTCACACTTTGTGCCTCTGTGCAACGACTGGCTCTTTTGGGTTTACTTGTCTCGAGCATCTTTACACTAAATCCGCCACTATTTGCATAACCTGGCAAGAGATTACATAACAAGCAATCGTAGAGGGAATTCGAACCCACAGTCATTGCGTACAATGAGTTATAAACTAATTAGACCACGACGACTTTGACTATAAAATTATATAACAAAATATTGAAGTAAAAAAGTTACCATTTAATAATCTTCTTAGTAAACTGTACGGCTAATTTGTTTTGTGATTACAGTAGATGGAATTTAAAGTAATAAAGAAATATACCTAACTTAGCTATTTTTTTTAGCTTCACGCTGTATCCCGCACACAGGCAGAGGGAACCTGAAAGTGTTAAGACACTCCGTTCCCCACTTTCCGCCGAATACGGAGGCTTGCGTGTTAAGTGGCGGAACTTAACGCCGCGCTTTACCTCGACACCAGAGCGAAGAAAATAGAAATATAATTTCCACTCCTCGAGTGGGAATCGAACCCACAACCAGTCGTTTGCAGTCACACGCTTGTGCCACTGCGCCACGACTGGCCACAACTTAGCTAATGTTCTCGCATTACCTACATTCCTACGTTAATGAAAATATTATTCACGACAATCAACATAAAAGTGCCATATACATATCCTTGAGTGTTTTTCATAGTGGTTTTATCATTTACAATTGTAGTAGCTATAGAATACATTATACATACTGCAGACGGTATAAAATTAAAATTAGTCATACTTTTAGCAACATTTTAAAAGATATATATGTATATATATAGGTTTTCTAAATTATTATTCGTTCCCTTTAAAACAAATTGTTTAAATATTATCAATCTTGCTAAATTATCATTATGTCATTAAGCTATCAAGAATTTGCTGACGTGAAAAGTGCTGGTTCAGATCCCGCTCGGTACATTTTTACATTAAAATTCATAATATATTTCTTTGGCTTGTTTAGAAAAATTGCAAAGCTGGGTTTCAAAAAGAATCGAAACGCATTCAATGTTCTTATATTGTAACAACCCTCAAACCCACACACTCCCAGGTTTTCAGCCCACATCCGCCCAGCTCAGCGGACGCTTGGGGCAGTGCCCGAGACCTGGGCTAGTGGCGGGTAAGGAGCACCGTCAGGTTTTTAGTGGGTAAACGGAACGGAACGATCCGGAGTCCCACATAACCGCGTTCGGGTCCCCACCCCGGGCGGGTATCCGCAACGGATTTTCCTGACGATAAAAAAAAAAAAAGGTTTTCAGCCCACATACTCGACCAAAATTACCTAACCTAGATTATAAACGTGAACCTAAGCTTATCTTAGGTGAAATAGTGTTTTACAAAGCAGCTTAAACGCTAAGTTAGTCTAATAAATTCCCCTTGCCCCCTTGCAAGCATTCCCCATAGCTCACAGCTGGCACCATAATTACGGCATTGCAATAACGATTGCGCCGATTAGCCGTGCAAACATAGATAGTGTCGTGCGTCACTCGCTGTAAGTATCACGAATATACTTTTCTTTACCATAAACTTATTATATCTTTAAATATTTTAACAAGTTAGGCTAATTGTGTTGCTTTTATAAACATCTATGTATATAAAAAAGGCTAGAGTGTCAGTTTGTAATATTATATACACGATACATTATCAAAACATATTTTTTACGGATATATACGTGTATGTCTGTTCGTTTAGGCTAATGTCTGGAATGTCTGTGCCGATTTTAACAATCCTTTGGGAGATAGCTGATATAATAAGGAGCAACTAGGCTACTATTTAAGCGTGCGGAATATTAAACCAGAAACTTAAAACTGTTTTTGTCATAGAGCAGTACAAGTTGTATTCCCATAATACTGCCTGCATTTATTTTCTAAATTCATTACATTTATTTCATAGCAAAGTTTAGAAAATTTAATAATACAATTGTCATGAATGAAATAAAATACAAAACCATTAAAAGGAACTAAAAAATATATATCGAACAAATTCTAATCAATATGAGAAGAGCGCAGTAGTAACTTACAACTGAAAAGTCTAGCTCTGGTAGCAATTAAGGCTCTTAACAAATTACTGGGAGTTCTACAGTGCTCATATATTTAGTAGCAATTGGCTAATGGCTTGTTTTCTGCTTAGAATTAAATAATAAAATTACAATTTAAAATGCTTAAAGACTCCTTTTATGTGCAGTTTTATTTTAAACTGCGGTATTATTTTTAGCAGGATAGTGAAAAAGAACCTAGCCTCAAGACACACCATTCTTCACTTTTCGCACAAGATCGGGGCATTGCGTGTTGACTTTGTCTTCTTACCAGAACAGAGGAATGGTAGTAATATTAAAACGAATTATATATTAAATTAAGGAATCCATTATTTTAATATGGTATAACTTTTTACATAAATTTACCAATTATTTTTTTAATTTTACTACGATCAAAATATGTAACTATTATTTTAAATGCTAGTAATTTGCAAGATAAATCGCACTTGTACATAGTTTCCACGTTAGAATCGACTGGTATACACCGGCAAGATTCACCAAAGCGTTCATAGGCACATTTGTTATTAACATGGGTTACTCTTAGTATTTTTGATTGTAGAGGTGTGATTTATTAAAATCTACTAGGATCTTAAGGCCAGGGAGGCAACAAAAGTTTATATTTATAATATTTCTCAGTCCCACTGACAACGCGACTAAAGCCGGGTAAAGACGCGTAAAGCAAAAGCAGGTAATACAATAACACATTACATCTGTTTTACGCATTTATATAACAATAAATAAATCTCTATATTATGGTTCTAACTTCAATCTCACAAACAATGAAGGCAAGCTTCATTTTAGATGGTACCTACTCGAAGTTTTATTTCACTTCGGCGAGACAAAGTCATTACAGATTTATTCTGTAAGTACTAAAGCAGAATATTTGTTATCGGTTTCAATTATTTATAATATGAGAAGATAAAAATATTAGTCTGGGGCCAATCGTGGCGCAGTAGCACAAGCGTGTGACTGTAAATGACTGGTTGTGGGTTCGATTTCCACTAGAGTGGAAATATTTCGTATTTCCATTTTCTTCGTTCTCGTGTCGAGGCAAAGCGCGGCGTCAACTTCCGCCACTTAACACGCAATGCCTCCAAATTTGGCGGAAAGTGGGGGAACGGAGTGTCTTAACACTAAATTCTGCCTACCCTGCTGTGTGCAGTATACAGCGCGAAGTTATACAAAAATATATTAGCTATATTTTTATCTTCTTTCATATTACTTTATCTTTCAATACGTGGAGATCAAACATGGTTACATATAAAGTCATCTGGTATTTTTAATTTAATATGTTTTTTACAAGAAATATTCATTTACACGTGAATATTAAACTCACAGCAATCGCGTGTTTACAGTGCATCGTTGAACAGTTCCAACCGCACTTTAAACACGGGATGCAATATAAAATTTTCCAAATAAAGCAGGTTTTATTTAGGTCTAACAAGTTATAAATGAAGCTATTTTAACCGGATCAATCACAAAAATATATTTTTTTAAAACCTAATTTGATTTTTTATACATACTAGCCGTGCTCGTGACTTTATCCGCGTGGAAGTTTACAAAAAGTAATAATTCTAAAAAAAGCGCAGCCTAAGGTACCCCTTATGCATTAGCTATCTGTCAGCAATAATTGGCCCAGCTGTGCCAGAACAAAAAGACAGACTGACAAAAATTGTAAACAATGTTATATTGATATATGTACCGTGTAAAAATTTTGTAAAAAAAAGCATTTTTCATATTAGCAACATACACTTTAATTTTATTTATTCGTATATGTTAAGACCAGGCAAACGAGCTACAACGACGAGCGTGTCACCTGATATAAGGTGATTACCGCTGCCCATGAACATTTACAGCGCCAGAGAAATTAACGAGTTGCTAACAAAACTTTATCGTAGTCTGGGGTCATGGGGGATAAACTTCACTAGAATTCAAATGTCGAATTTTAAATATGCAAAAATGATAAAACTTACGACCTCACGCTTTTTCCACATAGGGTAACCAGAGAGAACCTAAGATAATAATTCGAAATCGAAGCTAGGTGGTGGGAGATTCGTTCTCCGATTGGCTCGCGACTACTATCGTGTCAAAGACGAACCGCCAAACATCTGATGATGTGATTCGGTTCGATGACATGTAAGCCAACTTTTCCTATTCCCACCATCCCATCCTTCCTCCCTCCTTCTGTCCTACATCCCCGAGGCTGGCAACGCATCCATAACTCTAATCTTGTATGGACGAAGGTAACCACTCAACACCGTGTGGGCCTTCTGCTGATTTGCCTCCTTTATTCAAAATAAAAAAAGAAGTATTGCGTACGAAGTGGAAGAACTCAAAACTGAGCTTTGTCTTAGGTATCAGAGTGAAGAAATCGAAATAATTTACCCGACCGAGAATCGAATCCCCAACCATCGCGTTTACAGACAGACACTGTGACATTACGCTAAAATATACTATACCAAAAAAACTTTATTTATATATAACAAATTTAACATGTTATATTAGGTGGTGCAATATAAGAGTTACGTAATTTGATACGATACGATAATGTGGGGCACAGTGCGAATCAAAACTAACACTTGCAATAGTTAGGAACTAACGTCATCATATTAGCATAGCGCACGTGTAACCAAGTTCCGCATCCAACCCGTACAGAGTACTGGTGTAATAAAACAAGTTAGCACACTATACTGTATACCTATGTACTAAATAAAACATGTTAATTTTGATAGACAAAGTTTATGTAGAAAAAGACATTTAAAAAACGAGCAATGCTTAGTGGTGAGAGCGCCTGGACAGTATAGAGGAGGCGCGGGTTCGATTCCCCTTGCGTTCAAAATGTTTCTAAGTTTTCTAAATGTCTTTTTCAATTTTCCTAAGTGTGGAATAACACACTTTAAAATGTTTAAATGTACGTATATATAAGTAGTTAAGCGTTAAATAAATAAGAGAAAAAAGAACAAAAGTAACTTCCCATTTTTTCTCGCATAGCATGATTAGAAAGAACTTAGTGTCAAGACTCTCTGTTTTCTACTTTCCGACTGAAATCGAGATACTGCGTGTTGATTGACAGAAATCAGTGCGCTTTGTCTTATTTAGTATACAAGTATACATATGTGCTAAATAGAACATGTTAATTTTGATAGACAAAGTTTTTTTTTTAGCTTCACACTGTATCCCGCACACAGCAGGGTAGGCAGAGGAAACCTAGTGTTACGACACTCCGTTCCCCACTTTCCGCCGAATTCGGAGGCTTGCGTGTTAAGTGGCGGAACTTAACGCCGCGCTTTACCTCGACACCAGAGCGAAGAAAATGGTTTATGTTTACAAAGTTTATGTTGATGATGAGAATGAGCTGAAAGACCAGTTTGTATATATCGTATCTATTTTTTTTAGAATAAGGAAAATCTCTATACTTCTGATTGAAATATACCCAGTTGCGTTTAATATAATCAATCATATTCTTATTATATTAAACGCGACTGGTTGTGGGGGTAATATTTAATATTTCCATGTTTTTCGTTCTGATGTCGAGACAAAGCGCGGCGTTAAGTTCCGCCATTTAAAACTCAATGCCTCCATAATTCAGTGGAAAATGGAGAACGGAGTGCTTTAACATTAGGTACCCCTAGTACAACGAGAAGATAGAAAAATATTCCTATTGACTAAATCAAATAGTGTAAACAGTCACATAGGCGATTCAGCGCTTCGAAGAATTTGTAGCCATAATTTATAGTTTCTTTTTATTACTTTTATTCTACGCGATATTTACAAACTGCTCTTCCGCTGTATAGCACGCGCAACGACGATATTGATTTTAACGAGACTAATACCTATTTTAAGGATTTTCCAGTAAATATTTTAGACTAATTTTGATAGTTAGGCTTTCTGTGGGGTACATATGTATGTGCAACTAAAAGAATAGTTTGCTGATTAATTGTCTAACGCCCAATATTAATAATACTAATGCAAAAACTGCAATATTTTTTTTGAGTAAATCAACTCTTAAAGTTGAGTCTATACTCAACTGCGTGAATATGCAAAATATTTTAGCAATAAGCAATCTAATGATTACATAATCAACCTTAACTTTACTAAAAATATTGATTTACTCAAAAATAGATTGCTAGTTCAATCTAAGGTTGCAATTTTTGGAGTCGAATCGATATTAGGCGTAAAACGGAATCGCAACCTACAACTACGAAACCTAAACGGGTTGTTTAACACATATGTATAACTGCAGCACAGAAGCTAATACTAATATACAAAACTCCCCCATACTACCAGAAAAACAGTCTAAAGTTTACAAACACATCAACACAGTTGTCGACAGTTAAATGAACTGTCTGTCCGTGATATACAAAATATGGTACATATTTCGGGCAGGCGATTACTTTTCGACCATTCACGTATCAATTGTGACCGCATACCGGCGCGGCGCGTGACTGCCACACGCGTATCGGATCGCCGAACATTGAATCCGTGTTATAAATTATACGAAATATGCTATTTCATTGTTCTTCGGTTTCATTTAACGATAATTTTTTTAACTTTTAGTAAAGAAAAATATTATAGGCGCCATTAACCTTATGGTAGGGTAGTTGGAAAAAACCAAATGTCAAAATATTCCCTTTTTCGCCAAAAATAAAGATTTTGCGAAACTCAACGCCACCTTTAGTCTTATAGTAAGACTTCAGAGATTGGAGAGTGATAATATTTAAAATAGTCAATTCTCTGAATTGGAATAAAAACGCAAGCAATCGATGGCCTTGTATTTTATTTTTAGAATACAACAATTTATTACATTTCTTATATAAAACATATAATTTGATAAGATTTTTTTTTGCTTCACGCTGTATCCCGCACACAGCAGGGTAGGCAGAGGGAACCTAGTGTTAAGACACTCCGTTCCCCACTTTCCACCGAATTCCGACGCATTGCGTCTTAAGTGGCGGAACTTAACGCCGCGCTTTGCCTCGACACCAGAGCGAAGAAAATGGAAATATCTATATAAATATTTCCACTCCTCGAGTGGGAATCGAACCCACAACCAGTCGTTTACAGTCACACGCTTGTGCCACTGGGCCACGACTGGCCACAAGTTGATAAGAATTAATAAGCAAAGTTAAAAGATTCAGAACTTTCGTTCTATTAAAAAGATTTTATTTGAATACCTTCCAAGATAACTCTACAAATATACGACCTCGATCTTTAATTGAGTTCGATTAATGACAAATGAAAGTTACTTGAAAGAAAATTAAATAAGCCTACCAGTGACCTTACGTCATTAGTTAACTATCAGTGATTGGGAATATTTTTTAATAGTTTAGTAAGTACTTAATAAAAAGTTTTATCTTTGTCAGTTATAAAAAAAGGCTAATTCCAGGTGAATAAATAGAAAGTTACCTTAAATAATATGAAATATTTAGAATATTAGTAAAATTCTGGAAAAAATAAATACGTAATCCACGCTTTAGCTCCCAGATCTCTCTTATGCACATGCATTATACGAGGAAAAAAATATCTTGATAACTTTTTTTATTACATAGGCGTAAAAGAACTGTCGTCGCTCACATATAGGTATGTAGTTCCAACAAGAGGGTAGTCACGGATGCGTTAATGCCCTTTAAAGGTATCTTTACTTGAAATTTAATGAATTTATATTTAAATACGTCTTTTATATCTTCTATACTTTTCATATTGTGCATAAACAAACAAAATTACTTGCAATACGAAACTATTAAAAACATATATCAAATTTAGTACATTTCACCGTGTCGTCGCAAACAGTTGGCAACAAATGAAACAAACGGGCCGATGAACTCGGTCAGCGATGCTAAAGCTGATTTACGATTACACTATTTATTGACTTATTGGCTAATTTACAACTCTGTTCCTGTTGATTCGGTTGTATATAGTCGACATCTGAACACCAAACTACAAGAGCCTTTTCCCGTATAACAAAGAAAACTTAGTGTAAAGACACTCCGCTCTCTACTTTCTGCCCAAATTTAAATCAAGCCAGCTAGTCTTATCAGAGCGTGTCAAAAGCGGTAAAGAAAATAATTATAAATAATAATAACCTTTTCACACTAGGCATACCTACTGTCGTATAAACATTTTAAACAATATGTAAAAATGTATTAATTATGAGAAGAAAAGGAAGTTAATGAGCATAATAAATCTTGGAGTCCGACACCGTCAGGTTGTTAAACGTTTCTTACCAACACCTGCTTATGATAATTGTGGAATTAAACTTCACATAAGAAATTTTATAATTGTATTCTATGTTTGCCTCTTAATTATAATCATTTGAATACATATTATTCAAATCAAAGCTAGGAAAATCCATCAATAGAATAGTTGTAATGAATCGAAAATTTTGATAAGACTATGTACTTATAAAACATGAAAAAAAATACCATAATCATTATATATATTTTTTATCTTCACGCTATATTCTGCACACAGCAGGGTCGGCAGAGGGAACCTAGGTTTAAGACACTCCGTTCCCCATTTACCGCCAAATTCGAAGGCATAATGATTAATATACAAAAAAATCAGCTTCAAGCTTTTCCTTGCATCGGAGAGAACTGAAAGGTAGCTGCAGAGAACTAGTTTCAAGATACTCCACGGTTTCAACTTCCTCCCCAATTCAAGACTTTGCGTGTAGTGTGACTAGAGGCTCAATGCTGCGCTTTCTCTTCTAACCAGAGTGGAGAAATGGAAATAATTTGAATATTGATTATATTGAATTTACCTCGAGTAAGAATAGAACTCAGAACCATCGCGTTTAAAATCAAAGGCCACAACTCACACTGCCACAAGACTTAAACAAATATAACATTCAAATTAACAAAAACACGTCGTTTCCAAATTAATTAAATGAGCATAATTTTGAAGGAATAACAAAATATTCACCAAGATGCTTCGTTCGAAACAGATGACCTTTTGGGAAATATTTTTATCTGCAGCAAATTCTCTGCAGGTAAGTGAGGCACATTCTAAATGTGTCGCAGCGCAGCCGACGATGAAATATAAAAATAACTTCTTAATAAGTCATACGGCGCTCGTTTTAAGACTTAAAATGAAGACAACTCGACGGATCAATATTTTTTATAAACAGTTTTAAAAGTATGTATTGTCAAATACGCTGACTCTTTCTGCTTTCTATTATGTTATTGTTAAAGCAAAACTCTATGTATCTATATAGGTGTACAAAAACTTTATTCATAATAGTATTTTATTAATTACTAAGCTTGTTTTGCAATATGCTAGTAACTATTAATGTTTTTGCAGCCGTATCATAATTTTGAATAACATTTGTATGTCATTAAGTCTTAAATATATTTTAAATATAATGAATTTGGAGAACGGATTCATTTATCATCGTGCATTTTCTATTCTAATATAAATCTCGGAATATAGAAATTTTAGATATAATTTTCTGAATTTACACACATTAAAGCCATTAGGGATACACTTATTCACTGCTACATTTAAAATGTATATTTTTTACAGCAACACGCTTCTTTTCGCATAGCGGAGTAGCAAAGAGGACCAGATCTAGGTACCAGAGCGGAGAAGTGAATATTTAAATAGAATCATTCCCCAAGTGGGAGTCGAACTTACAACCAACGTTTTACAGATAGACGCTATCCCACTGCGCAACGACGGAATTTTAAAATATATAACAGATCGAAAATCAGTATGACCTAAAAGTGACAGTACTTAAGCTAAGCGTGTCGTATAAAAAGTCCTTGATACAAAAGATCACGCTCACATTTTAGTACATATTGTATGACAGTAGGTATAAAGATCATGAACTTTTATTTACAATAATAAAATGAAAAACCGAGTCGGCGTGAATGGGAGTGACTCATAAATAATCCCATAACAATATAGGTTTATTTACGAGTTTACATAACCGCATTCAAATAACAACAACAACAAGAAGAAAAATATTTTTACAATCTTTACTTTTTAGTTATGACAGCCGTTACTGATAAGTATGTCTATAACGGCGCAAAAAGGCGATTTTGTATATAATAATGTTTATTACTAGGTTAATCAGTTAGGTTAGGTCATTCTAATCGATTAAATATCATAAAATCGGTATTAAGCATTCATTTTCATTTATGACATATGATTTTTTTATTTTCCAGTTCTTGTGAAAATCTTTGTTTTAAAATACGATATATAAATATCAAATGCTTATTAATATAATGTGTCTATAGAGTAATATAAGTAAAGTCTTGTGCGTGTTATAAAATGTACCATTTGAATGAAATGTAAGTTCGATAAATCCGTACCAGGCGTGAATAAGTTGATAAATCGAGTATGCGCACCTTTCAAGGCAGGCATTTCACGTCAATTCCGTCTTATGTTATTTAAATACTTTTCCAGTAGATTTATATGATGTTTGATTTTTTTTAATTCAGTCATTCACCCCAGAAATAGAACAATGAATTCTTCATATTTACAATTTACACTCATTTAATACAATACTTCATATACGATAGAATCCAAATATGAACAAATCTACATTTATAATTTATTTCAAAAGTAAATAATATTATTTTTAAAACATAAATAATAAAACATAAATAATAAAATTAGCACTAAAACTGAAATATCATTGACAAAATACTAACATGAACCGTTTCAACGTATCCATTTTACAAGCGCATCCGACCTCTCTTTCATACTGTAACGCAACACTCGCAACGCCGTGAACGCGGCAAGGAGAAAGGAAGCCTAGCATCCGTAAAGCAGTTTCATTTCATACCTTCAATAGAGGTTTTGCACGAGTCGGCATACATTATGCGATATGAACGTTGCAGATATGGAGATAAGTTTACAAAAAGTTAATTTTAATCTTTTAAAATTATGTTTTGTTAGTAGTTTCACGCTTGCTTTCCCTGTACCAGTCAGGACTTAGTGTATAACACACGTTCTTCAGTTTTCGCTTAAATTCAAAAGCATTGCGAGTGAGTGATGGAATCTAAATGTTTTATTTCAATTAAACTTAAATGTTACTAATTATCTATTCATATTAATAGTACTGTGTTTCAACAGTAATTTTTTCAACAGTAAGAAATATTATAAAACAGTAAAAATTAAGAGTAAAAAGTAAATAAGTTTCAGCAGTAATAAATAGTGAAAACAAAATTGCAGTAACTCCTATAATATAGATATTAGGCAATAAGTATATAAAAATTAAAGTATTTTTTACATTAATACACAAAAACACAAACTAAAACATTTCCCTTTATCCTAATCTAACAAAATTAGGTCACATCGCCGTCGCACCCAATCCTCTTGGTCGTATAGCGCCAGGTCGGAAGGTGGAACATTTTACAATAGTAAAAGCGGGAAGGTGTATCGTATTTTTTCATTGTAGTAGAATATAGTGACCCGATTGCAATGCGAGCCTTGACCCCATTCGATAGATGAACGACCGCCAGTGGCTCGTCTATTTACTTTATTCCCGCCACACTAACCTGTACGGTAGATACGCTAGTAAAACTAACGTAAGCTAACGTTAATAAAATATATATGTATATAAAATACAGTATATATTAAATGAAGCCAGTCGTGGTGTAGGGACACAAAGTGTGACTGTAAACTGACTGATTATGGGTTCGATTCCCACTCGAGGAGTGGAGATATTTAATATTTCAATTTCTTCGCTCTAGTGTCGAGGCAAATACGGCGTTGGATTCCGCCACTCAACATGTAATGCCTCCAGAAGTCGGCGGAAAGTGGGGAACGGATTGCTTTAACATTAGAGTACAGCGAGAATAAAAAAGTAACAAGTATATAAAATACAAATAAGATATTATAAAAATTTACAAACATAACTGTAACGAAGCATTTTCATACAATTTTAGCATTATACCTTATCTTTTTAAAATTGAAATTCTGGCACGACCTCAAAAATTCAGTTGTCGTTGACTAACGAAAAAAACTGGACCAAATTACTTTTTTAAAATACTTAAATTTATCTGTTTACAACTTTTTCATTAGCTAAGCTAAATAAATAACTTTCTATCAGTTGCAATTTAATATTAAAATGAGCTATTTTATATATGAATATTAAGTGAATGTAGCATAGTATCTCAAGTATGTACTTATACTGTAGTGCACAGTAGGTGTGTAGGAGTAACGGTAAGCGATCGCGCAAAAACCATACGTCCTTGATGTGTGAAGCATACACGCAAATCTTATACGACCTTGGATAAGCTTAGAACTGTATGAATTACTAGATATAGCCACATATATTGGTCGAGAATCGGTCGATATACCTACATTTTTTTTAAAAAATACTAGCAGCCCGCTCGCGTTCGTTTTACTTTGAACTACTTCGTTATTGCAACCATCGGAGGAGGGTTTTTGAAAAATAAGGTAGCCTATGTTTAAGCTTAGATTATTAACTATATTTATACCAAAACTCATTATAATCGGTCAAGCGGTCTAGATTTTTCATATAAACTTTCATTCCCTATTTCAACCCTTTAGCGGTTGATTTTCGAAAAAATAGTAGCCATGTTAGACCCCGTAACTTTTACTACTTTCATTCTAAATTTCATCCAAATCGGACTGGTAGATTAGCCGACAGACTTTCGCATTTATAATATAATGGATAAGGAAATTTTGTAAATGCAGATTTCGGTGAATACTTGACGTAAACTAATGTTTACATTAACTTTATTAAGAAAATAAACGCGTATCATCCAATTTTCTCTTGTAACTAGTGATTCATTTTCATTTTCTAAAAATTAAAAATAGTATTTCGTGTTGAGTAACAAGCTTAACGCTGCTCTTTGTATGACTAGTAGACGAAATCCTCTTTTATATATAAAACTCAAGTGCGAACCCATTGAGTTGCGCCACTTCTCGTTTAATTTTCGCTTACTAATAATATAATTTATTATATTAATAAGTAAATTTGAATTGTAATTCAATTTGCACAACCTATACAAAATTAACAAAGGTAACTAACATAAAAACCATACATACATTTATAAGAAATACCTTTACCTAAAAAATACCTTTAACACTACCCCCAAAGCAAGTAAAATCAAGGGCAAAAAGCGATACTAAGTCTTCAAAATCACTTAGTCCCTAACAAGAAGCCCTAGAAACAAGGCCAAGAACATTTCGCACACCTGAGTGACGTTATGAATGACGTCGATATTCGTATCTCGCTCTATTCTATTGAACAAAGAGACGTGGGAGGGAAAAAAGTGGATACACGGTCTTTACTAGCAAAAAAAATGCTGAATGGACTTTGGTACCGTTTTCTTTGAGGCGAAACCCCACAAGGCTTTGCGTCTGTACAACGATAGATTTTTCATTAAGAATAGTTTTTGTTGTAACGTATTGTACGTAACCTATTCATAGGTTATTAAGTTGATATATAAATAGGTACTATTTTCTTATATTTCAACGCTTTTTGCGTATTTTGCTAGAGACAATTTAGTAGTGGTTACAAAAAGCAGAATATGGTAATTCATTTTTAATATTAATTAATACATTCTATATTTTCTAAATATTTAAAAACATTGTGGACAAAGAATCGTAAACCGACACATCACTTAGTAAGTATAAACTCTTAATTAGAGTTTATACTTACTAAGTGTTGTGTCGGTTTGGTATTGGGATAACAGTTAATATCACAACATTTTCAATACACACTTTACATTGACATTATTTATTTTATTTAGCTTCACGCAGTATCCGGCACACAGCAGCGTAGGCAGACGGCACCTAGTGTTAAGACACTTCGTTCCCCACTTTCCGCCTAATTCGGTGGCATTGCGTGTTAAGTGGAGGAACTTAGCGCCGCGTTTTACCTCGACACCAGAACGAAGAAAATGGAAATATTAGTGAGAATCAAACCCACAACCAGTCGTTTACTGTCACACGCTTGTGCCACTGCTACGACTGGCCCTAATAAACAAATTTATTTATTCCAGAATAATTTTTATATATAAAATAAATATCTATTTAAAAATCATTATGGCATTGAATAAAACTATTACGTACTTCCCATACAATATATTTAAAATCTTGACCCATTTGCTTACAACTATCGAACGACCCTGATTAAGCAACGGTGACCTATATCTATCTGTAACTAGATATAATATTTAAACGCCACGTTGAAATTAAAGTATATAATAACATAAAAGCTTTGTTTGATATTTTTTTAATATAATTAAATTAATTAATTTTAATGAAAATAATTAATTGCTTTAATTTACTTAATTTTTAATTCTATTAATTTAAAAGAGAATGCATTAGGATATTTTCGACAGCAACTGCATTCTAAAACGTTGACTTGCTTGCTATGTTGAGTAGAGTATCAAAATCTTATAGTTTGCTGGTATGTTATTAAAAAAATTGTATACATATGTCTCAGACGGAGTTTTCTTTGCCATTATGCTTTATGTATAAAAAACTCGCGGCCCGCTCGCGGCTTGGCCGCTTGAACTTTTTCGGTATATAGCAACCCTCGAGGGCGCATTTTTAAAAAATTAAGTGCCTATGTTTAAGCTTAAATTATCTACTATATGTATGCTAAACTTCATTGCATTTGGTCAAGCGGTTTAGATTTTTCATATAAACTTTCATTCCCTATTACAACCCTTTCGAGGTGGATTTTTGAAAATAAAAGTAACATAGGCTGTGTTAAACTCAGTCACTTTTACTACTTTCATTCTAAATTTCATCCAAATCGGACCGATACAGACAAACACACAGACTTTCCGATTTATAATATAAGTATGGATGTAATGAAATTTCAGTTTTATTTTACAAAATAATTCATATTTTTCAAAATAGTTTATTTTTTTGTGTTAATTGAAACTAAATTTAGTCTCTACAGGTAGGTACCTAATATTACTAATATACTAGGTAGTTTATTTAATACTTACGTATTACAATTAGTAAAAATGTTTATTAAATTCTCTATTCAAGCCTATAAACAAATTAAACTCGATAGAAAAATACAATTTTATGGAATTACAGCAATACTAAAAGAAAAACACTGATAAACCTTGACAGTGTTGATTACCACTTATTCGAACCTTTTATCGCAATACAATGAAAGATAAGTAAAATACGAACATAAACACACAGTCTCGTGAGCTAAACATTAAAAAATTCACGTGACCACCATGTGTACCAACTATTTTACTTCAGGACACTCGTATATTAGAAAGAAAAGAAAAATATGTTTTTTCTTTCTTTTCTTTCAAAAAATTGAACTTTAGGAAACTCTTATATTTAAAATTGTAGTATTCCCTTCATTTTATGAATAAATTATTAAAAAAAAAATACATTACATGTAAGGAATATTCAAATTTATTACTATAAAATTTCATTAATAGTTTTGTGTAACCATTTTAGGGAAGCATGACAGCGAATTGACAACGTTTGTGTTTGGTGGTGATTTGGAAAAAAGTTTCATTTGTTTTTCATGCAATGGAAAAATTAAAAAAATTCAAATTGAATCATTCTTCCAAATAGAAATCGAACCCTCAACTCATCTCGTTTACAATCATAGGAAGTTACACTGTGCCATGATTGCCTCAACAACTTTATATACTTATCACATTAACAAACATTACAATAGACGCTTCAAATTTTTTCATATACCCTACTTAGTTTTTAGTCGATTTAGTTGAAATTTAAATATGAACGGTGAACCTACATCCGGTTTATTTATATCACCGCGACCGCCAGCTGTCCCGCCACTCAGGCCGGCATCTTGCCGAAAACGAGGCTATTTCTATCTCCGATCAGATAAAAATGATTACTTTTTAATGGCTTCCATACGAATTAACGGTTTGATAAAGTGATGTTTCAATCAATTGCGGTTTAGAATTTAGTTTCACGTTTTTTGTATGTTACAAATCTATAAATAAATTAAATTACAAGTCAACCAGTCAAGTGAAGTGGGGCCAGTCGTGGCGCAGTGGCATAAGCGTGTGACTGTAAACGACTGGTTGTGTGTTCGATTCCCACTCGAGGAGTGGAAATAGTTAATATTTCCATTTTCTTCGCTCTAGTATCGAGGCAAAGCGCGGCGTTAAGTTCCGCCCCTTAACACGCAATGCCTCCGAATTTGGCGGAAAGTGGGGAACGGAGTGTCTTAACACTAGGTTCCCTCTGCCTACCCTGCTGTGTGCGGGATACAGCGTGAAGATCAAAAAAATAAAATTAAATTACAAATACGATTGCATCGTTCTGTCCGAGTCGACCTAATTGCATTTACACTTGTAACGGCAAGTAATAAATACTAACGACCGTTCTTAAAGTCTACCAATTGCTAAGGCGCGAACAAGAGGCTGAAGTAAATTACGTATAAATATTTTATTAGAGCATAGCGCCAAGTATTGATCCTGAGACCATGATATTCGCATTTGAACAAAAATACGTCTAAAAGTGAAAGAAAGAAAGACTTATTGTAAAAATACAGCGTTATAAGAATCCGTCGTAAGTAACCCCGTCCAAGGTCGCACGAGACAGGTTCCACGTTTCAAGTCAACACGCTCTTTCTGCCTAGGGAATTTATTAGTCTACTAAATACTTATTATGTAAGATTATGTACTACCTAAAGATATCGAAATAATAGGTAAATATTGAATTCATGTAATTGCTTCTTTGATTTCAACGTACTAAGTTATGTTTTGTTATAATAAAATAAATGATGGCTATTATAAATAACAAAACGTCTTTTTGCTACCAATTGAAAGTTAATAATTTAGAATATCGATTTTCGAGTAGACGCCGCACCGTTTTTGTTCTAGTAAATGATATAACTGCGAGTTTAAGCTTCAATAGCGTATTTCTACAGTAAAAAAGACTTAAATAATGTATTTCTACGGTCTGATTGAAAACACCAGCAAGCATTAAGTTTCACAAAAACGGACAATTTAAACAACGGGGTGAAATATCACTAATTCGAATCTAATTAAATCTTTAAATGCACATTAATCATTAAAAGCTTTCATTAAGTATTAAAAATAGATCAAAAAATTAAATTCAACTTTTAAGTAATTACTATTTTTAATTTATTAACAGCTAAGTTACATTCAATTGTATAACGCAATATGTAGATAGATCAAAAAAATGGTGACCCAAATCTAAACTAAAAGGGGTTGATTTAACTAAATCACGTAAAAGTGACCTACTTGTTACTTAAACTTTAAAAGGTTTTAATGCTTTATAAACAACTTTAAAATAGCATTGTAAATTGCAGTTCCGGTTGAAAGCTAAAGTTGTTTACTGATGTTGTATATAGCATAAAATTAAATATTATTTAATGACGTATACAATAAGGTGAGGGATAAAGCACCTTCATGCTTTTCCTGTATAGTAGTGTTAAGACACTCCGTTCTACGCTTTCCACCCAACATCAATATTGTGTGATTGGCGGAACTCAACGCCGTGAACTTAGCCTTTTGATATAATTAAAATTATGAATAAAAATATGTCCCGATATTTCAATATTTAATTAAAATAGTTTCAAATAAACTAAGGCGTAATCCTAATTTCTCTAGACACTGAAATAATTACCTACAAACGAAATAAACATCTTTTTTTTTTATTATGACCCGCTGGCCCCTTGCGAAACCAGAGATTTTGACTAAGCTAAGATTTTCATTTTACTGTCACTTGTTAAATAACTTAAGTTTTCTATTTTTTTCCTACTTTTATACTACTATTTTTATCTTCTACTCTTATTACTACTATGATTTATACTATTACGTATTTTATTTGATTATTACCAAAATTTTCGTAATAGCTTATATTATTTTAGACTTAAAATGTAAATTTACAATATTTTAATTCGGACAATTATACGTGTGTGTACAACAAAATTTAACTACTCCCGGAAACTGTGCGTAGATAACAATTTCATTCGTTAAACAAAACGAGATACGCCATTTTGTGGTGTCAAAGTGGATGAGGTAATATATCCTTTATGTCTATAGATTATAATCAACTTATGTACAGAAGGCGACGATGCTTTGACGAAAGCGGAAAATTTTACTATTATAATAGAAAAAGTCAAAACGGGGCCAGTCGTGGCGCAGTGGCACGAACGTGTGACTGTAAACCACTGGTTGTGGGTTCGATTCCCACTCGAGGAGTGGAAATATTTCATTTTTCCATTTCCATCGCCCTGGTATCGCAGAGGCAAAGCACGGCGTTAAGTTCCGCCACTTAACACGAAGTGAATCCGAATTCGGCGGAAAGTAGGGAACGGAGTATCTTAACACTAGGTTCCCTCTGCCTACCCTGCTGTGTGCGGGATAGCTATTAAAAAATAATACAGAATATACATTTTTTTTCCAAAAAGATATAATTAAAAATACATATATAAAATAATAATAACGTTTTAAAGGAAAATATAGCATCAACGTAACAAAAAATTGAATCCGTAGCTCTGACGCAGTATACTAATCAACACATGCCTCACAAAGCCGCAGTGGCAGTCTATTTTAGTAACAAAATTTTTTTTGCTATCCCTAGAACACACAACTGTGTGGGCGTACACTAATACGATATCATGTGTCTAATATATATGTAAAAAACCTTTCTAACCAATATATTTTTTTTATAGCTTCACGCTGTATCCCGCACACAGCAGGGTAGGCAGAGGAAACCTAGTGTTAAGACACTCCGTTCATCACTTTCCACCGAATTCGGAGGCTTGTGTGTTAAGTTGCGGAACTTAACGCCGCGCTTTACCTCGACACCAGAGCGAAGAAAATGGAAATATAATTTCCACTCCTTGAGTGGGAATCGAACCCACATCCAGTCGTTTACAGTCACACGCTTGTGCCACTGGGCCACGACTGGCCACAACCAATATTCAAAGTGAAAATAAATTAGACGAGGCTGTTAACTAAGCATCGCAATTTAATCTCATTGCGCGTTCAATTACACAATGCCTATAGGTCTTCCTAGAATTCTAGTATAATACCACGATGAGTGTAAATATTTAGGTAGATCGATATTAGTCAAGTGTGCTAAACAAACTTCGACAAATTTATTTTTAACATTTTTAAAGGGTTACTTAGCGGCCAGAATGCTTGGATGGTTTCCAAGAGGCGCAGGTTCAAATTCCGCTACATTCAATTTTTTTTTAGTTTTTTTTTTAAATTTCACGCTATATCCCGCACGCAGCAGGGTAGACAGAGTAAATCTAGTGTTAGGACACTCCGTTTCCCACAACAGGTGGATCCTAACGCCGCACTTTTACCTCGACACTAGAGCGAAGAAAATGGAAACATTAAATATTGGCACTGCTCGAGTAGGAATCGAACCTACAACAAGTCACGCCACAACTGGCCACAGATTTTTATAACTTTTCTAAATACATTTTACAATTAACCAAGTACTTTAGTGGTATATTTACAATATATTTTATAGTTAAGTGTCTTTATAGATTTTTTAATAGACTTCATTCTCCATTTTCCCCTCACATTAGCGACATTGTGTGTTGAGTGACGGAATTCAATGTCACGCTTGACTTTATTTACAATGCGTAATATTACGTTACGTTACAGTTATGTGTTTGGAACGGCTATATAGCGTAGACTATTTCGCTACCCGTTACCATGAAATATTATTAGTTTAAAACGGCAAATTAAAAATCTACCAAGATATATCCGCGGGGAACGGAGTGTCTTAACACTAGGTTCCCTTTGCCCTACCCTGCTGTGTGCGGGATACAGCGTGATGCTATAATAAAAAATAAATAAAAAAAAACAGATATATTTCGCAATAG
Organism: Dryas iulia moderata; assembly: GCA_019049465.1. NCBI lineage: Eukaryota > Metazoa > Arthropoda > Insecta > Lepidoptera > Nymphalidae > Dryas > Dryas iulia. Next base: position 4,571,719 of record CM032440.1, read on the forward strand.
TTAAGCATCTAACTGTAAATATAATGGTTATGGGTTCGATCACCATTTTGAGAGTGAAATTCCATTTTAAGATGTTAAGAATGAAAATGGAAAACGGTATATTTTGACACTAAATTGCCTTTACATACCCCGAGTCTGCTACGCAGGAAAAAGCAGGGTATATAATAATTTATATAATCACTAAAAAACTAATTGCTTAAGTATAGTAGTATAGTACGTCGAATGCCACAAAATACGTACAAAATAATGAAAAAATAAGTATATTATTATACTTCGAGATAAGAATGGTTTGTTAGACGCTTTGGGAGTAGGTGTGGGTGACGCGCCGAGATCCGTAAAGACTCTTGACAAAATAAATTGCATAACTAAAAGGTCAAAACGAAATACGCATATTCGAATATTGAATGGTATTATTTTTTGCTTTGGTTTTGGACTTCAAAGGCGATGATAGTTAAAGGTTCCATTCCCACTCGAGGGAACGATTATATTTAAATAATTATATTAATGTATAATAATCTTCCAGCCAGGGGCCAGGGGCCAGTCGTGGCGCAGAGGCACAGAATGTGCCTGTAAAGCGACTGGTTGTGGATTCAATTCCCACTCGAGGAGTGGACATATTTAATGTTTCCATTTTCTTCGCTCTGGTGTCGAGGAAATTAGGCGAAAAGTGGGGAACGGATTGTCTTAACACTGGGTTCCCTCCGCCTACTCTGCTGTGTAAGGGATACAGCGTGAAGCTATAATAATCTTTGCTATGGTGCCTAAGGCAAAGCGCGGCGTTAAGTTCCACAACTCAATACACAAAATGTCTTGATTTCGGGCGGAAAGCGGAGAAGGGAGTGTCTTGGCATTCCTATTAACTTATGCTCTTTTAACTTTCATTAATACATAATTAAACTATTGCACAGTAATGAAAGTCAAAAAGCAATCTAATCGTATTTCGAAATTCCATTCTTAATACTTTCTGCCATATCTTTTATGATGATTGATTATTTTATTACAGATAGTAAATAATCTAACAGATAAACTATTGTTGTTTACAAGATTTCTAAAACTACTTCCACTAGAAATGTAGTTTTATAATTATAGTTTAATTTATGGAGAAGCCAGTCGTGGCTAGTGCACTGTGCCCACAGTGTAGTCACAATTAGTAAACTCGACTGGTTGTGGGTTCGATTTCCACTCGAGGACTGGAAATTATATTTCCATTTTCTTCGCTCTGGTGTCGAGGCAAAGCGCGGCGTTAAGTTGCGCCACTTATATGCAATGCCTCCTAAATTCTGTGGAAAATGGACACCTCTAGATTCTTAGATCTTTAGATGCTGTGTGAGGGATACAGTTAAGTTTAGCTTATATTTTCGTTTTTAATACAACAGCAGAATTTAACGTTTTCAATACATGGCCTGCGCAGTTAAAGAGGGCGACATACAGCTAATCTAAGCGACATGACGTGTGAAAGGTAAACCAGTCAACTCATCAAGGGCGAATTAAACTATCTAAATTAAAAAAGAAGAAATGAATATATTTTTTAATTTAACGCGTGACGAACAATAGGTAAATGTATTAATTATGGCGGCGTTGAGTTCCACAACGTAACACCCAATGTCTTGAACGCAGAAAGTGTGAAACGGAGTGTTTTGAGACCAGACTCTCTGTCTGGCTCTCATAGGGTTAGCTATGCGAGAAATACTTAGCATGAAAATGCTTTTTTAAATTTATAAACATTTTTAATCATCATATTTGATGGTATCATGGCGTACTCGTAATCCCGATGTGTATCCAGATCAGGTTATAAAACACAATTAAACATTACATATATGAATATAGAAAAGGTAAGGTAATAATTTCGCCAACTACGTTACGAGTAGTTTTTATGACCTAACTAAATTAAATTAAATTAAATTACAAAAATTTTACGATTTTCTATTAAAACTGACGTTCTATTAAAAATAATATGAGTAATAAAAATAGTAACCGCGTAGGCGAAGTATGGAGGCGGAAATAGCGAGCGATGTTTGTGTCAAACGTCGTATCAGCATTACACCCTTATCCCTACACCGGCTTGGAATGCGTCCAAATTGAACGTTTATACTGTTACATTAATATTCAATTGAAATAAACTTAACAGGTTAAATATACTTAAAAAAAATAACATTACGTAATTTTCCTCTTTTATCCAGATTACTGGTTGGCGGAACTAAACGCCGCATTAACTTACTTACTTAACGAGATCGAAAGTAACTGTCAATCACATAGACAAGTTTGAACCTGCAAACATTGTCTTTATTTCATACTGTGGATACTCATCACTATATGAAGTCGTTCTTTTATTAAAAACTGTAATTACTTGAAAAAGACATTTAGTAAGCAAGCAATTAAGCTGGACGGTTCAGGAGACGCGGGTTCGAATCCCACTGCGTTCAAATTTTTATACGTTTTCTAAATTCGAAATAACACTTTAAAAATGTTTAAAAAGTACTCCCATTACTTATTTGAGGCCATCGTGGCTCAGTGGGATAGTCTAACTATCGATTAGTTGTAGGTTTGATATCCAGTCGGTGAAGTTATCATAACTAATTATTTAGTTTTCTCCGCTCTGGCCAACCAAAGCCGCGGTGTTGAGGTCCACCACTCAACATCAACTCGAATTCGGGCAGAAATCGAAGAAAGGAGTGTATAGACACTAGGTTCTCTCTGACTACCCCCTACCTACCTACCTACCCTATAAAGAAAAAAAGCGTCGACCTGTAACTACCTTATTACCATATACATTGTATGGAATTTTTTTAATAACTAATATGTACCGAAGGTCATTATTTTTATTTAAATAGCTTCACGCTGTATTCTGCACACAGCAGGGTACAGCGTGTTAACCTAGTGTTAAGACACTCCGTTCCCCACGCACCGCCGAATTCGGAGGCATTGCGTGTTAAGTGGCGAAACTTAACGCCGCGCTTTACCTCGACACCAGAGCGAAGAAAATGGTATTATTCAATATTTCCACTCCTCGAGTGGGAATCGAACCCACAACCAGTCGTTTACAGTCACACGCTTGTGCCACTACGCCATGACTGGCCCTGGAAATTTTTAATGACTAATAACTATTGAAGGTCATTTATTGAAAGAATACTATAGTAATATAGCTATAAATATTAAATTAGACTTGATTCCAAGGACAAGGCGTATAAAACATTAGGAAGCTATCCATCACGTCTATATCATACGTCAAACAAATAATGACTATCGCAATATATTTGCCAAAACTATAGACCATCTAACTAACAACTTTCATAAGTTAAAGTTAGAAAGTCTTTTTTTTATTACAGAAATCATTAATAAACATAAGATTTTATTATTACAGGTATAATAATTCTTTAAACGGTCATATTATATACAATAAAAATGTAACTAGAAAGATAATGAATAGATTTTTTTTTTAGCTTCACGCTGTATCCCGCACACAGCAGGGTAGGCAGAGGGAACCTAGTGTCAAGTCACTCCGTTCCCCACTTTCCGCCGAATATGGAGGCTTGCGTGTTAAGTAGCGGAACGTAACGCCGCGCTTTACCTCGACACCAGAACGAAGAAAATGGAAATATAATTTCCACTCCTCGAGTGGGAATCGAACCCACAATCAGTTGTTTACAGTCACACGCTGTGCCACTGGGCCACGGCTGGCCATGAATAGATATTCGATATAATATTTCACTTTCAATGTATTGAATACCAAGCTTGGTAATTCTATATATAATTCTTAGTATCCTTTTATAAATAAAATTTAACTGTAATCAACTAACCAGTATATTATTTAATTAGTAACGTATAACAACATGATTTAAAATTAATTTCTTTAGGTGAGGGTCGAAGTAAAACTAATAAACTTATCTACCTCACTATTATAAATATTATTTCATACCAGTTAATGACTATACCGTTATAAAAAACGATTATTATTTTATATACATGACATAAAAAAATAATTATTTAATGAACTGATAACTTAAGTATCTATAAAAGACAAAGTAAACTAAATATTTTAATTTAAATATTTGAAAAATAAAAAGATCTCAGAACTAAAATTATATAAAAATACGTTAAAAATATTAATTTAACAAACGAAAGGAACTCCAAAAATAGTTAATTTCGTTCGCTTTCCGATCAAAAAGCAAGAAAATCTAACATTCATAAAAATTAGAATGAACGAGACCCGAGTCTGCGACTTGCGAGCAGCGGACACGACGCTTCCGACCACTTTCGCCGGCGCTCGGCTGCCCTCGGCCCCGCTCGCTCCCCAGCTGACCGCCAGACAGAGACGGCAACACTAGCTCACCGCGCGCGAGACAAGGACAACGAACCGCGCAACTCCAACCGCCGCCATTTATTTCTTTCCAGTGCTCGACTCGGTCGTAGTGACAGCGTTTTGTATTATCGCGAGAGGAATCGTTTTATAAGTGAAAATTGTATATTAAGTTTCGTATATATATTAATTTGTATATCTGTGTATACATATATAGTGATAAATACTGTGGAACAATGTGTGTGCAGTGTACGTGACGTGTTACAACGCTACTATGTCTGGCGTTTTCACATCTGTTGTCAACACGAAATAACGTGGATTATGCAAGGTGGAATGAGATGTGGAGAAGTGTTAGGTAAATCTTTGTCTAATACACTCTAAATGCGTTCTGTGAACAAATTAAACAATAACATGTTTAATATATGAAATTGAAAGTTCAAACATTACACATACACACATATTACACAAAGCGAAATAACGAACAAGTTCATTTATATTACAATTCTTTATCTACCCATTATGGTTCGGTTTAATTAATTAAACAATTACATTTGCAATGTATTCAAAAACAACGAATTTTCTAGAACTTATCTACAATACTGAATACAGTTCAAAGTAATTATACGAGTTCTTCGTAATTGTTAAGTAATTACAAAGGTTATATTTTATTTCCATCAAACATTTATACGAGGAATAATAATTGCCGTTATGCATACTAAAAAAAAAGTGCTATTTCCATATATAGTAGAAATTAAATTAATAATTAATAAAAAAAATCAGCTGTGAAGCATAGCAATGGAATGCACTGACCTTACAATCACTTAACAAAATAGAGCAGTTTTGTAAATAACTTATTGTTTTAAATACATGATATTAACACAAGTTTATCATAATAGCCTCATGATTTTATTATACATGTTGTGATAAAAATACACATGAAACTAGACTCCAAAACTAGTTAAACGAGTGTTAATAGTATAAAGAGAATTATACGTTATAGCGTTATTGACCTACAAAATCGGATAAATAATATAACAAGTCTATAGTGATGATACAGTCAAGGTTTGTTGTTTAAATATACATGACAATTGGCAATAAAATGTAATTTTACCAAGTTACACTTTATACTTTTTTTAAAGCGTGAAGTAATGAAACTAAGATAGATATAAAAGCTAAAATATAAAAACAAAATTTAAAAAAATATTTCACAATTATTTTAACAAAATGTTAAGGTCGTACAATTATTTAAATACATAATTAAACAAAAAAAACTGTATAAAAATATAAAATTAAGCACAATAATTATAAAACAAAAAAGTTAAGACAAACTTTTCTCTTTCCAGTCAATAAGACTATGAGGGTTGTAAAATAATGCAGTGGCTGCACAAAATATTGACGCTGGCAATAATTTGCGCAGCTGTGGAGGCGAAGGAGTGCCCTTCTACTTGCATATGCACACCGACGAGACTGTCGTGCTCCGGCACACCGATACCGGGGAACAAGCTCGCCAAAGAAGCTATATTCAACTATGGGCCTGACCTCCAGGAGATCACGTGGACAGACTCTAACATAACTGTCATAGAAATCGACGTGTTCGACGGTCTACACAACATAGAATACATCGATCTGAGCAGAAACGAAATCAAGAGAACTGAACACGGACTATTCGCGAGACTGAGTCGTTTAAAACATTTAAACCTATCCAGAAACCAAATAGATGATATACGTAGATTCACGTTCGTAGATCTAGAAAATTTAGAAGTCCTAGATGTGTCCAACAACAGACTTCAAGCGGTACCATTCCAGGTCTTCGGGCCGATGATAAGATTGCAGTATTTGGATATTTCTTACAATAAAATAGCTACTTTCTTAGACTACTATTTTAAACCTAATCGAAAACTAAAAACTCTGTTCCTAAATAATAATAGCCTAGTCAAAATTACATCTAACGCTCTAGTCAATCTTAAGGAATTGGAGACGCTCGATATATCTAGCAACAAATTAGATTATATTCCTAAAGCAATGTTCGATAGTTTAGAACAATTAAGAGAACTGAATCTGAGTTATAACAATTTTCAAAACATATCACAAGATGCTTTTAAATCCCTTAATAAATTAAAAACGCTTAATATGGGCGGGAATAGACTGAAAGCGTTGCCCTCGACGCTCTTCCAATATAACGAAAATTTGATAACGCTCTACCTCGATCATACTGAAATTACCGTTTTACAGAACACTAATTTTAAAGGATTACACAACTTGCAATATCTGTACATTAGACACAACTTAATGTTACGTGAAATAGAAGCATTTGTGTTACAAGATACGCCGTCATTAACTCATTTGGATATAAGTGCGAATGCTCTCACGTTTCTGCCGCTGTCGTTAAAGATGTTAGATAAATTACAGGAGTTAAGAATAGGTAATAATCCATGGGCGTGTGATTGTCGTATGGCGTGGTTCGTGAACTGGGTGGAAAAGAGGAAAGAGGATATCGTCAAGTCAGATCTGAGCTGTAGACTAACATATCCGAATGATATGTTGATGATTTTGAATAATACGAATTGTGAAGCTCCCAAGCTTATCAAGAGTAGCCCATTAACATTGCATAGATTACAAACGGACGCGTTATTAGAATGCAAGTTTGGAGGCAACCCGGCCCCCTCCATCACGTGGATAACGCCTACGCGAGATGTGTTTCATTGGAACCCAGAACCGTCCTTACCCGACATTTTCTACAAGCACGGAGTCGCCCACGACCAGAATTACCGCCCCATAGATTACAGTAAGTCAAGAGTGAAATTACGCGAGGATGGGTCATTATTTATAGCTGATATCCACAGAGAAGACAGTGGAACTTATTTATGCTTCGCAACGAATCCTTCGGCTAACGTCACGGCGGAGGTTGTTCTTAACATAGATCCTATGACTATGTTCGAGATAAAAATGTATAGTTTACTATGCGGAGCTATATGTGCGGCGAGTTTTCTAGGCCTCACTTTACTTGTACAAGCTATGCGATACATATTCTACAGGTTAGTTTTTTATTTTATATTAAAATTGTTAATGAAAGTTAGATATACAATTTACGTTTAATAAAATGTTTAACATAAAACTTGTTTTCTTTTTAGGTTTCGCCTACTGGAAACTTGCTGCAGTTGTTGTACTTGTGTCAGTCGTGACGCGCCTCGCACCCGACAGATATATAGTATGTTGGACAACATCGAACAATATAAACGACAGCAGCTCGAGAAACTTAGAGAAAATTACGCGGTGCAAGTAAGTAATACATTAAAAAAATAAAACTTAGCCGTAGTACGCTCATTGTTAAAATACTTTAACAATTTTATTTGTAACTAGGTTCATCGTATTAAAGAGAACTGCACTCAGCAAATGGAGTGGATTCAGAGTAGCTACTCGACTCAAGCGGCTCATCTACGCAATATCAGAGACATCGGCACTAACCATTTGACCGCTATGAGAGATCAATATTATGATCAGGTTTGTTATTTCATTTTTGCATTTTACAAGAATCGTTTTTGCCTACAAACTTGTTTTTCATAGACAATAAAACTAGAAGAGTAAAAAAACTGGCATTAATCATTCAATTGTTTGCACAGGTGAAGCGCGTCCGCGAGTACTCGACGTCACAGTTGAACTGGGTGCGAGAAAACTACGTGTTCCAGCGGAACAAAATAAGAAAATTCAGCGCGCATCAGATACTGAGACTGCGCGAGTCCTACAAATACCAGCAGCAGACTCTGAACAAAGTTCTCGAGAACCTGCCGAGCCTGTACTTCGAGAACTGTCGCAGCGGGTCGTGCGGCAGGAGCGACTCCATGGCCTTCGACCCCGACGTCGAGGTCATCGACATGTACCTCAAGACCAAGATCGAGAAGCTGGCCAAGCTGCCCAACCCGATCCTGGACGACGAGAGCAAGATATCCGTGTACTACACGCCGACGGAGAGGTCCGTCAACTCGCGACGCAACTCCCCCATCGACATCCCGGACGGCATCCACATCAACATGATCGAGCGCAGCGGGCCGCCGCGCCTCATGGCCACCGTCCGGCCGCTGCGGCCGCCCGCGCCGCCGCCCTCCGAGGCCGCGTCGCCCGTCGAGCCCGAGCCGCACTGCAGCCGGCGCGCCCGCCGCCCGCGCAAGCCCTCCGCCAAGCCCGCCAGCGAGCCGCTGCTGGGCCACCGCGACCGCCGCCACCTCGCCGTCAGCGCGAGCTCCCCCGAGCTGTGCGCGGGCGGCGGGGGCGCGGGCGCGGGCGGGGAGGCGCCGCGCGTGCTGCTGGCCGTGGAGCTGGCGGCGCCGGCGTGCGAGGTGCGCCACGCCGCCGGCCAGCTCGTGTGCGGGGAGTGCGCGCAGCTCTGCGAGAACACGCCCTTGTAGTACAGGCTTTTGACGCGCGTCTTCAAAATATACGCGCTGCCCCCGCAAGCCCCGCACGCCGCGCACGCCCCCCGACCCGCCAACGCGCGCCCGGCCGACTTCTCCGAGTCGCCGTACTACGTGTGACGTACCGTGTGCCGCGCCGCGCCGTGGACGCGCCCGAGTCTAGTACTCTTAAGTAAGCTGTGATAGTGTAGACGTGAACGTATTAGCGATTTCGTTTCTCCTAGTGCTAGGCTAAGTAGTGGATCGTGAATGTAAATACGTCTGTTCGTTTCGATCGTTTTCCATTTTGATGTATTTTTAAGGGTCACCGGAGGTTATGCATTTTGTATTCGTTCGACTTAAGTAGTTTAATGTGAGGTGTAAGGTTGTTACTTTCGTTGTTGTATCCATCCACCCGTCGCGAGAGACCTCTGTACCGTTTATACTGAACTATATTTATATTTAGTGACCGCATCGAAGTCTTGCAGTGATATGCCAAATACTACATGCAACAATGATTATATTGTATAACGTTTCTTAATATTAAATATACAATTATTGTTGGAAATTTTCTAAATATTATAAGCAAATCATGAAGAATAAATTATTTTTCAATGTATCTTTTGGTTTGATTTAAATTTTAAGAGCTTTAATGATTATTATATTACCAATACTTATATAGTAGTACTGATTACAATACTTATTTAAATATATTAATAAATAACTCTGATTATGAAAAACTATTTAGAAATCTTTAAATTAATAATACAAATAACGAATCTAAAAATAAATGAATAAATACAAATACATAATCTACAATACAACAATACACGATTAAATAAAACACCCACATCTGTGCCAAGAGTTTATTTGGAGAAAATATTTCACGTAACATTATTCATTAAATTATTGTCCGACGAATGCCGCAATAAATATTATATAAATTGAAGAATGCATATAAAATAATTATAATGAAGTACTGGTTGATGATAATGACATTAGAATTATCGAAATTAAATTATTAAATTCATTAAAATTATCAATTGTTGATATTAAAATTAAGAATTTTTAAATGCAAATTTTGTATAAAATGTTATTTCGTCATATAATATGTTTATACTATTAAAAAGTTTTATAAATGTATAATAATTATTTTATTAAAGGCCACCATTGCGCAACGACACCGTAAACCAAAACTCGATTGGTTGGAGGTTCGATTCCTATTCGGGGGACTGATTACTAAAAACATTTTCATTTCTCCCACAATGGCCACTGGACCTAAGACAAAGCGCAGCGTTGCGTTCTATCATTGAACATTCAATGTCTCGATTTTAGACAACAAATGGAAAACAGAATCTTGACAATAGGTTCTGTCTGACTACCGTGCTAGGAGAGAATAAGCATTAAGAATGTAAAAAAATATTATAAGCGTAAATTAGAGAGCAACTAAAAATTTACTCTGATAAAATAATTCACTTAAGATTGTTGACAAAATTATTCCAGAGCGGATCAAAATCTTTTAGTTTAGCGAATCGTTAAAAGGGAAACTAATAATAATAATATTTTGTAATGTGGCAATTTTTATATATAATTTACTATTTGTTTTTGAAATTGTTAAAAAGTTAGTTTACTGTAGGACAATAATGTTTGAAAAATATCTCATTTTCTATGAATTAAATTTAAATAATATACGATACTATTTTTTTTCAATAGAATAAGACACAGCGCGATGTTGAGTTCCGCCGTTCAAAAAACAATGACTTATTTTGGACGGCAAGTGGAAAACGTAGGGTCTTAGGGAGGGGCACTACTGACACTGTGTTGGGCTAACTGACTAACTGCCCTGTTACTACATAACAGGGAGAAAGTAAATTTACTACTAGAATCTTTGTAACATTTTTAATGGAATTAAAATGCTGCAGCTAATTTTATGATAACGTTTAGCCCTAGAACAGTTTCTGAGGTGCGCGGGTTCGAAATCCTGCTTCGTTCAAATGTTCAAATCTCTTATGTGTTAATGATAATAACACTAAAAAAATATTTAAATCCTTGAAAAAAACAACCAAACGCCGAACTATTTAATCATGTAATTAAAAACGCAAGGTAGTCTGATGAAACGGAAGTGACGTCACTTCCTTGGGTATTTTAACTGTCATTAAAAAATGTGCAGTTCATCATCATCTGTTCTCTTTATAAATGAACATTGTAATTTATTTAATACTAATACTGAGAAGTGATATTTAACTATTTTAAATAAAATGAGATAAAGAGATACCAACTTTGTTGCAACTGATAATGGAAACGTTCATAGAACAAGTGCAATAATGGTCGGACTCGGTCTTGATTTTCATGCAGCTGAATTAAAAATCACTTAATATTATAAGAAATAGGACACCCTAAGTAATTAAATAATGTGATTCGTAAAAATGTTGATGTTGTTAGTTGCAATTAATTAAACGATATTAAAAAAATTGAATATGACATAAATATTTGTTTAACAAATATTTTATATTAAAATATAAAATAAGCGTAAGTTTTATTAATTTCACCCCACTTAGGATGAACAAGATATTTCTAAAAATGTATAAAAAATCTCAACATGGCAAAAACAGAAACAGCGTGTCTTAACAATCGTCCAGGACGGTTTGGGCTTATAAGTTTTTTTAACAAATGACTAAACGATCTAAAAATGCTAAAAAAATTGTTATGAAAAATACCGTATTTTAATTTATGCAAAAAATGATAAATAAATAATTTAAATTTTAAATATTTTGGCGCACATACTATAAGAATTGTTAATTACTATAATTTGCATCAATTTTGAACAACGTATACAAACAAAGCATTACGGTTTGACAGATAAAAACATCTATCTGTCTTTGGTGTCCTTTCAAAAATGCAATTTCCGCGCCTTTTTTAATTTATAATGACTGTATTTTTTTACAATAATTTTAAAAGTTAAATTATAACACAGATAATAAGTCGATACTATTTTTTAAATGTTTGTAGTTGTTATTTTTTTAAAATGCATTTATTATGTCGACATATCTAACATAAAATAATATTAACATATTTTACCGGTTATCAAAATGTAATTTCTATGCGAAGAAAAAACATCCTTGAATATATGAAACTTAAATTGATAGAGAAAATTGTCATTACTGAAAAATGTAACTAATTGAAAAATAATATATAACAAAAGTAGATGATAGTTTCAATTAAAAAATGCGAAAAAATAAAATTAATGACGTGACGATTCATTCATTCATTCATTCATTCGACGAGCAGAGGGTACCGGAATCTAGACTAATATAATAAAGAGGTAAAGTTTCTATATTTACTAAGACCTAGTCGTCGGAAATACTGAACAATTAGAAAGCTACACGATTCAGGAGTGCTATAGGATACATATATTTTATTATGATTGAACAGAAAGTTCAAAGAATTCCAAAGGGGCTTAAATAGGGGATAAATTTCGCAGATCAAGCGGCGAAGCAGCGAGTTAGCCACTAGTAAAAAATAAATATAAAAAATAAGAAATGGTGCTATCATTTTCACATAAGAGTTTCACTTTGAGTATTTATTAGGCCTAATTTTATAAATAAAAATATTACCTAAACTTAATAATATTTATCTTTGACTGTAAATCCGCAGGTATATAAAAAAATGTTCTATTATTTTTTATTTCAACTACTAATATCACTCATGATTATGTAAAATCATGTAACAACTTCAAACCACAACAAACCTATTCTATCTTTATACTATAATAAATACGTAAAAACAGAATGTTTGTACGCACATCTAACGAACTGCTGAACAGGTTTGAAAAAAAAAAAATTTTTGTAATAGTTTTTAAACCTGACGTAGAACCTAAATAGACCAGCTACACTAAAAGATACAGGAATGAGACAAGTATTTTACTGGAAAGGCTTATTAAGCCCACTTAAATGAAATAGTGGACAATTCAGACATAAAAACAATAAAACTTTGAAAGAAAATCAATAAAATAAACAAATCTCATAATATCCACTTACCTCCTTTTTATTATGGGATTATGACACCACTGATTTTTGGGGTCACCACGTTCTGCCTTGATTTTTTTTGTTTGCTGTGATTTTTTTCTTTAATTTTTTCTACAATTTTTTCGGTCCTTTCAACAAATGAGTACACTCGATCCACTTACCTTGGCTCCAGTGCGGTTCCACACGACAACTTTGTGTCCGGAATTGAGCAGATTCTTCACAATGCCGCTGCCCATTATGCCCAGGCCGAGGAAACCAAACTTCATCTGGCTGGCCTTGATGTTCTTCTCCAGGAGGGTTTCTGATACATTCTCCAAGTCCAGAGGTGGAGTTTCCTAAAATAAAATAATATTTATTTAGTTAAAATTGAAAAGTAAAAGTGCTAATATCAATTGACGACGGTGTAAGAATTTTGAACTATGGTAAAAATTTGAGAGTCAATTATTGACAAAAACGCTTGGACGGTAGTATCTGAGAAACAAATTCAAATACCGCTACTTTAAATTACAATGTTATACAAAAAATATTGTAAAAATATAGATAGATTCACTAGCCACATCTCATTTTATATTAATATGAGATTTTATTTAAGATGAAATAGGCTGAAAATATAGATTGTATTGTTTAACAAACAAAAGATAAAAACGTGATTAACAAAAGCGATTGAACTATTCTTTAATTTTAATATTGAAAAAAATAACGTATATATCTGGAATAAGAATTATATTTAAATATCCACTATATATCTATCCACAAGAAACAGTATCAAAATAAGTAAAAAACACGTAGTCTGCATTTATAGGAGACCTTATCTTAACATGGGCCTATCAACTTCCCAATTTTTTTGGCGAGAAAAGAAATACATTTCAGAATATTACAGTATTTAAAAAATAGCGGGAGATTATCTGTAGAATAAAGAAACAATTGACTTTTCACATAAAATTAATAAGTGGGCCGCGGAATGCTTACTCCTGGTTTAGAAAATGAACCAACTATAGAAGGATAGCCACACAACTTTGTTTACGGGTTTCTTGTTTATTCCCCTTTCCTGTTGAAATTTCAGGAATTACTCTCTTAATCCTTCTTTATACTCCTCAAGAAACGTACATGCCAAGTTTTAGCTATATATGTACAATAGTTTACGCTATATATTGTCTGTTAGTCAATAAATCAAGACTTGTATGTGTATAAAATAAACTAAAAATAAAACAGCTTCACGCTTCTCCCCCTAAAGCGAGGTAGACAGAGAAAGCCTGGTGTCAAGACACACCGTCTCCCACTATTAGCCGCAAAAATGAATTGAACATTTTACGTGTCGAGTGGCGAACTTCAACGCCGCGCTTAATCTAACTAACCAAATTAATCTTCCAAAAACAATAATTATAGATAATAAGAGCCGTGGCGATAGAACACATTGCATGACTACCGTAACTGGTCGTGGGTTCGATTTCCTTCGCTCTGGTGTCAAGGCAAAACTATGGCGTTGCGCCTCTTGACATGCGACGCCTTCAGAATTCGGCACCAAAAGGGAAACGAAGCGTCTTAACACTATGTTCCCTCTGCCTACCATTCTGTTAGTGTGAACCTAAAAAATAACAATATAAATAATATATGTTAACTTACAGGCCTCAATATATTAGAGGGGCGATGCAACAAGCTGGATTTCTTCGAGAAGGAGTGGTTCAGCATGGAAGGCTTCTCGTTGGCCATATCGCTGTCGGTGAAGGAGCGCGACACGCTCTTGCGCTTCTTGCGCGGCGTGTGCTTGCCGGCGGACGACGCGCGCTTCAGAGACTTCACCTTTGAAATGCCCAAACGTATCTATAAATGTTGAGAGTTATGTATTTGTTATTTTTTTGTGAAAAAATTTTGGGGAGTGACACTTTTTCTTTAGGAGGTTAGTCAGAAGAATCTAGTGTCAATACACTCCACTTTTCGTTTAAATTCGAGACATTGCTTAATAAGTGGCGGATTTTAATGTCGCGTTTTGTTTTAATATTAAAAAAAATCTATATTAACACTTTTAAACATTTTTAAAGTGTTATTCCACACTTAGGAAAATTGAAAAAGGCATTTAGAAAATGTATAAAAATTTGAACACAGCGGGATTTGAACCCGCGCCTCCTGAATACTGTCCAGGCGCTCTCACCACTGAGCCTTCTACTACCAACTGCTTATATTATACGCTTAATGTAAAATGCTTATATTATATGCAAATTCTTATACGCTTTATTGCAACTTATCTCTCTTGCCAAACGATTGTTCGTGGAATAATCTTTGGGTAGCAGAAATTTGTAAAAATCTGTATACAGAGATGCTAACAACAAAAATAAGTTGTAATAAAGCGTATCTGAATGATTGCATCGATTCTTGGAATGTCCAAACGTATCTATAAATGTTCAGTTTTTATTTGTTATTTTATTTATAAATTTTGGGAAAAGACGCTTTTTCCGTATGGTGGGGTAGTTGGGGAATGTCAAGATACGGTGTATTTTCGTTTCATTTCGAGACATTGTACGTTGCCGCGGTTTGTTTTAATATGGAAATTAATCTTTTTAAATGTGAACGTCATAATTTCCTATTCTTAATTTCTGTAGTGAACACTCAAGGTAGTTTGTTTGACTAGATCTGATTAAAACTATTTTTAAACTGTTATTTAGCAACAGGACTATGAACTAGCAAAAAATATCAAGAAAACTGCAAGCATTATTTTTTTCGTAAAATATTTTTTAACATCTGCTAGATTAATAGACAATTTAGTAGTCAATTCGTAATCTTTAAATATAACCTACTAAATATTTACTTGAAATCAATTCCTAGAAAATCACAATAAACTAAACAAAAGGAATCCATAGATTTTTCTCTAAAAATAGTTTAAAACAACTGTATTGTTATATTACTACTCCGCCTGGAACAACGACAACTCAGATACTGATTACAACAGGTGCAATCATACTTCATGAAAATTAAAATTAGAATTGATACAGACGTAATAAGAGTATATGAAATAAAGAAAATAAAAATTAAGACAATTAAAAAATCATGCTATCCTATAATATCCCCATACTAATATTATAATTAAGAAAATCTATCTGTCTGTCACACTTTCACGACCAATTTGCCGATCCAATTTGGATGAAAATGGAAATAAATATAGTTGAATATCAAACCAAGGTCAAACATAGGGTGCTATTTTTTTTTCAAAAACCATCCCCTGAAGGATTGAAATAGGAGAAGAAAATTTGTATGAAAAATTTACTGACTTTATTTTATGTATTATTGCAATGAAATAAATGAAATTTTGGCTGATACATATGTACTTGATAACCCAGGGTTAAATATAGGCCACTTTATTTTTTTCAAAAATACACCCAAAAGGGTTGCAATGGAAGGAAATGCATATAGATGTATAGAACACACCAACAGGCCGCTAATAATAAATATTTAGAAAGCATCGAAAAGTAATTTGCAAAGAATATTGCATTTTCCTTGTATGCAAGTGATAATCGTAGCGTGAAAAAATGCATCCATTTGATATATCTAAGAGAGAGATGTACATAAGATATTCGTTTATGAAAGTTAGCAAGGTGCATAAAATTATTTCAGATTTGTCACTGGATCCGGACACGAGTGCATGTTTTCAAAGAAATCGGAAGAAAAAGAAGTTGGTCAAAATAGCGTTGTTTCTCATATAAGTAAAAAATAGATACATGTTAATTTTGTTAATATATTTTCTCAAGTTATTTACACGCAGTACATTTTTTTTATAACATTTTTATATCCAAATAAAACATTCATTGATTATTTTGTATTAGCAGCTCCACGCTTTTTCACGCAGGGTAGTCAAAGAGAACCTAGTGGCAAGATACTCCGTTCTCTACTTTTTAAACAGAAAACTTAGTGGTTCGTTTTGACTTCGATACCAGAGTGCAGAAGTGACAATGTTTTAATAGTCCTATAATAGTCCTTCATTCGTCCTAGGTGGGAATCGAACCCACAATTCATCGCGTTTACAGTACTCAATAATTTAGTAAGTAATTGAATTGTGATCTCATTGTTTAATTTCAGCAAATAAATTTACGACTAAATCTACTATAATCTCAATAAAGCAATTTCCCACTTAGCTTGGCGCCTCAAGTGACATTTTATTGCAATTAGAGTGTAAGTAGAAGCTTTATAGTGAACAGATTGTAAATTGACATTTAAAATAATTTCTGAATCCACTTTATTATGACCGGAAACCACGCCATTATGGTGCAGTCGGCATGACATGTATTAAACAAGAACACTAACTGGGGACTATACAATTAAGTGTATATTATGAACAATTAATCCTAACTTTTTAACGAGGGCCCGTCTTGGCGCAGTGGCACAAGCGTGTGACTGTAAACGACTGGTTGTGGGTTCGATTCTCACTCGAGGAGTGGAAATATTTAATATTTCCAAATTTCCTCGCCTGGTGTCGAGGCTAAGCGCGGCGTAAGTTCCGCCACTTAACACGCAATGCCTCCGAATTTGGCGGTGCGTGGGGAACGGAGTGTCTAAACACTAGGTTCCCTCTACCTACCCTGCTGTGTGCAGGATACAGCGTGAAGTTAAAAAACATATTTACATTTTATAATATCATAATTTTACGAAGTATTTTATTCAGATGACAGCGTTAGGTTACGCCACCAGTCAAATAAGAAAAATAAAGAACAGAGTGATTTACGATAAATTAGGAAAAAAATAAAGAAACAACACCAAATAAGAACCATTGTCCAGCTAACATGAAGAAACACTTTAAATAAATTTTATTTAAAAGTGTTGTAAAACTGAAATATTTGTTAGACAAAAAACGTCCATTTCAGCCTCTAATCCAGGCTCGATTTAGACCGGAAAGTAGAGTTCGGAGCGTCATACTATTAGGCATTTCTCCGACTACTTACTAAAATGCCTATTATAATCGAAATATACAGATCTTAACGTTTCATATTTTTATGTGCTGTGGATTATTCTTTCATATACATACATGACGAGAAACAATGTACGTATAGACAATACGTAAATTTAAACTTAATTCTATACAATATATATCTTTTTTGAGGAAAAGCTCGGCGTTAAGTTCCGCCACTTAACACGCAAGCCTCCGAATTCGGCGGAAAGTGGGGAACGGAGTGTCTTAAAACTAGGTTCCCTCTGCCTACCCTGCTGTGTGCAGGGTACAGCGTGAAGCTAAAAAAAAAATGAAATATGTATCCCCCTGATCCAGCTATTTGTTGTTTTTACCCACTTCCACAGGTGGGCTCGATGAGATCTCTTTATGACATAAGTCCACCTTTTGCTAACATTAGTTAAGTCTAGTAATTACAATGTTTGTTTTTCTTTTTAAGTGCAATAAAGAATATACATGTATACCTCCCAATAATAGACTACACAGTCTATCTGTGGAAAGGGAGTACTGTAAAGTGCTTTTTTTTTTAACTCTTTATTTTTGTGCTCTACAAACATGTGTATCTTTTGTTAACAAGTATATTATTATTAAATTACTACATTTTCATTTTCTCGTTACATTACAAACTACTTTTCTAAAAGAGTCCCAAGTATTATGCTTATACTACTAACTTATTATACGTTAAGTTTTTAAAACAAATTTATTCGAATACCAAAAATATACGCGATCAATTCGATTAAAATAGTTTCGTATCAAAATTTACTTCCTTCCCATTTTTGAAAAAAATGCAAACAAAAATTGCAAAATCTGGGGAAAAGCAAAGGAAAGATATGTCAATGTAATTTTTCTCTTACTGTCAGCTGAATTGCTCATATTCTTCAAGAATTTTAGCATTTTGAAATAAAAGCAGGTTCAAATCCCGTTGCGTTCATTTTTTTTCACTCGTTTAAATGACTATCAACTTTAACAGATATAAAATAAACCAATTACAGTGTAAATAAACATTTCAATATAATTTCCTCGCTTTTTCTAAATTATTATTATCTTTTTCTTTGAACTCTTTCATTATATATAATTAATTATTTATTTTTTAAATACAGATTATAAGTCCCCGAATATGATTCTAAGTCATTCATGTGAAATAATTGTTTATTTTTTCTTATTTTAATTGTAATATATTTTAAATATGTTTTAATTTTATTAGAAAATTATAATTTGCGATTTAATATTTGTTGCTGTTTGATGTTTGCTGTCTAGTTTTAAGGTGGAAACTTTATTGGTGTGTATTATTTATGTTCAAATTTTATACAATATATACTGTACGTATCCCGAATAAAAATAAAATAAAATTATGTTAAATTATCAAGAGACCAAGATCTATTTATAAGATAATTAGTTAAAAGTAAATAAATGTTTTTTTGCATATATTATAATCGTGAGAATAAACGCCATCGTGGTGCAGTGGGATAGCATCTGACCAGAGGCACGATAATTGTGGAATCAATTTCCACTCGAGGGAATTATAATTAAGACAAAGAGCGCCTTCAAGTTCTGCCATTTTGAGATGCAATGACTCGAAATCAGACGAAAAGTGGAGAAGTAGAGTATCTTGAAAATAGGTTCTTTCTTACTACCCTGCTATTTAGAAATACCAAAAATACTTTATTTTATATACTTTCGTTAATGACATTTAAAACAAAGCGACAACAAAAATACTGCTATTACAACCTTCACTCTGTATCCCGCACACAGCAGGGTAGGCAGAGGGAACCTAGTGTTAAGACAGTTTCCCACTTTCCGCGAAATTCGGAGGCATTGCGTGTAAAGTGGCGGAACTTAACGCTGCACTTTTCGCTATTACAATATAACATTTAAAACTTTTGAATAAAAATTTCAAACTTGCACCTCCGGATGGCTGTTAAAACCTATACACTTTACGTTTATTCCATATAGCCCAGGTAGTTATTTAGATCCTAGTGTTAAGATTTTCACCGTTGCCATTCAAATACGTAACATTACATCTTACGTAGCGTAACTTAACGCCGCAAGCTCCACATACTAAACCATAATTACATACAACACAAAATGAAAAAAATCAACTTATTTCTAACGCATGCATACAACATTCAACCTTATTACCTTGGGCGTAGAGCTTTTTTTCTTCACTTCAGGAGAAGCCTCCTCTTCCGGCTTCTCATCTGAACTGTCCTCTTTAAGCACGTCTTTGAGTTTGTCAAACTCTTCTTCAGGATTGCGAGCATGTTCGTCAAAATCACCGAATTTCTATTGCAAAAAATTATATATTTTTTAATATTTAATTTTTAGTTTTAGGTATAAGTGGTTTGGTATAAGTATGTAAGTAGGTGTAAATGGATGTAGAGACAAATATGGCGTCGTTAAGAAAAAAAACTTTATTTTTATTTCAATTTTTTTATATAATTATATAACACGAATAAAATAAACATATAATTATATTTTAATTGACTTATTAATTGAGATTAATAATAAAATTTACTATAACTAAACTAAAGTACTTTTTTTGCAAATACTTATATAAAGCGAAAATGCAAAATGAATATAATCCATACTAATGTTACAAATGCGAACGTCTGTCTGTCTGTTACGTTTTCACTGCTATATACCGGACCGATTTGAATTAAATTTGGAATGAATATAGTTCAATATCCAGGGACAAACATAGGCTACTTTTTATTGAAAAATCAACCCGTAAAGTGTTGAAATAGGGGATGAAAGTTTGTATGAAAATTTTAAACCGCTTGACCTTAAAAAAACTGTATATAACTGTAATAGACATGTTATTATGCAAATAAATTAAAAAAACATCATTTTTGTAGAAATAATGAAGAGTAGTAATTGAATGATATTTTAAATAAAAACTTTTATTGGTAAGTTTTTTTTACATTACGTTGACGTAACATTTTGAAATGACACTATTTTAACCAGATTTATCACGTATATTTTTGTTATTCGAAAATACATGTTTTGAACACTTTACAGTAATCCGTGGTCATAGGTAGACCTGGTAGATAATGGAATTAAAGTCTTGCAAAAGATACCAAATGCCAAAACATACGCAATTATCCATAACAATTTCATATCAAAAATTAAAAAAATCGCAAGAACCAAACATCTTATTAAACTCAACATTTCAACATTTAAAATATCACAATAATTAACTCAACAGTTCTAAAACAACATTTTCTTCCATTACTCAATACTAAGTAATACAAACAAACAAACAGACAGACATACCTCAGGATTTTCAATATAGTCCTCGATCTGGGCCACGGCCTCTTTGAACGCGGCGGTCTTGCAGGATTTAATCAGCTGCTCTTTATGCTCTTGATAGGGCTTTATGTTGTGGTCCTCGATCCATGCACTGTTGACAATATTACTAAGTTACTAGCGGAAGGAGAGTTTAAAGTAACAATATGATACTTGAAAGACATTTTTAGAAAACGTATAAAAATTTGAACGCGTAAACATCCGCAAGGACTTAGCGGTCAGAGCAATTGGTCGGTGTCCGTTCGATTTTTAATAAGTTTTCGAAGAATTCTTTTTCAATTTCTTAAGTCTGTTAACAATACGATAACATACTGAAACTATTTTTTCGTCCTAAATACTTTTTGCACATAGATTGAGTTTTAAGTTTCTTGTTGTTAACAGTTAACTGTTTTCAAATTGGACCGAAAATAGAGATCTTGCTTAAGTTTCGTAACCCAACGCCGCGCCTATCAACAATATTTTTGTATATCGATTTCTTAAAAATTCTTTATGTTCTAATGTGATAATATGATCAAGAAATGCACCATAGTTGACTGAACTGAAATAAAATTGTAAACATATTATATACAACTAAAAATTGGAAACACGAGTTATATTGATTTCACATCATTTTTTTAAATTGAAGCTCTAAAAAATAACGCGAACCTACTCAGCGAGGCAAAAAGTATCATTATTTTTTTAGCTTCATTCTGTATCCCACACACAGACGGGAAGGCAAAGGAACTTAGTGCTTAGACACTTCGTTTCCCAATAAACACTGAAACGATTGAATTCGTATGGAACCGTGTATACTGCACTTTCAATTAATTAAAAATAGAAAGAACCGAATATTAAGACATTCCGTTCTCCACTTTAGGAAGCAACAATTCATAATGTGTAATATTACTATGTATGAGAAATTTTAATCAGATCATTGCCTCATGTAGAACCAAACCAAATGGTGATGCCATTGCGATTGTGGTCAGATACTGACTATGGCCAGGACATGATAGTCTCATTAAAGTAATATGGTTTTCATACAAATGGAAAGCAATCTTTGTTTATCATATAAATACATAAAATAGCTTAACTAATTTGAGCTAAGTTCAATTACTTCTACAGATCTTTAGTAAATTAGTCTTTTTGATACTGTACAATAGGGGATCGCAAACCAATCCACCATGTTGAAACTTTCTGGCGGTGAATTATGTTTTTTTAGCTTCACGCCGTATCTATCTGTCTTTTAGCTAAGAAAATTGAAATATTAAATATTACCGCTCCTCGAATGGGAATCGACCCCAAAACCAGTTGCTTTACACAAAAGTGCCTCTGCGCGACGACTAGTCTCAACTGTCTTATAATAATGTTTGTTAACATTGCGCTTTTTATCTTGCGTTTTCAAAGCATGAGGCTACGTTCATACAGGCTATGTATTTTTCAATCAGACTTTAGACTACTAACACTTAATACAGCAGCTGGACTCCCTTAGGCAATGAGTTTTCTAAAGCTAACTTAAAGTAATATACAATTTGTAGAATAAAGCTTCTCGTTGTTAACAAAATCTATCTCTATCTATCTATCTATCTCATCTATCCATCCATGCTATGTTAATGTGTAAATAATAATGGATAGAAATTAATCATAAAAACATTCAAATTCAAAGAAAGCTTTTAGAATTTTTCTTAACTATCATGACTTCATTGAGTGTTCATGTTGCATGAATGCATTAAAAGTATGTAGTCCGCCATCTTAAGTGGTCCGCCATGTTGGATGTTGAATGACGTCACACTACATAACTTACATATACATTTTCATCAAAACTGAATGTATGTGCAGAATGCTTCTACCGTCTAGCAGTCTACCCTTACAAAAATACATACATATATCGTTATTAATAATATAAGCTTCCTTGTAAAAAGAAGCAATAAGCTTAATTTTTCATGCTGTAAGGCCTCCTATTTAAATTATATTTAACATTAATTAAATATATCACAAATAACAAATTTATGACGTCACAGCTCACTATCACTAATTAGCTTACCATATTACAAGGCTTATGCCTCATACCAACATTTTTACTTTATTATAATATTTTTATTGAATTAATATTTAAATATTTTTATAACAATGACATACATACTTATTTCTATTTTATACAGAAAAATAAACTTCCTCTACATTTTTTATATGACTACATAAAAATAATATTAATAAGACATACAATGTTGCCAGTAGACTAAATTATATATTAAAATATATTAAAAGATTATTACTAAAATATTAAAAATTTACACATCATTAGTATTTAATCAAAGATTTTTCAGGGAAAATATTAATGTGGAAAAAATAAGTATAAAATTATCATAGCAGTAGTGCACTAGTGATGAAGTGTTTTTAAAATTCAATGTTTATCATAGACATTTATGCTTAAATCCTGTACAACTAGGTGTATTTAACTTTTAATAAAATATAAATTGTTTAAAAAATAAGTTCATGCTTTTTCCCTACATAAAAGTCAAGGAGGAGAACCTAATGTTAAATATTTTCTACTTTACTTCAAATATTTTTATGAAAATGTATAAAATATTTTACGTTATTTGAACCCGCGCCTGCAATAAGTGTACAAGAATTTCGATATAGCCTGATAAGAACGTATAACTTAGCACTAGTCCTTGCAAGGTACCCACAGTATGAGAATTTAAATCCTGCTGTATTCAAAAAACCTTTTAAGAGATTACTTTTGATGAAACTATTATTTATACATATAAATAATAAAAAGTTTAGCATATCCTTCCATCTCTTCAACGTTTTTAGAATATTCTTAATCCATTTAGTACATTTAAAATCATCTAAGAATTTTTAATTATTAATATTAAAGTAAATATTTTTTCTAATTAGCGATTGTTAGGTAACTTTTCAGTTAAAAAATCTACATTATTACAAAAAAATGGATAACCAACTGCTTATCACATATGCATATGCACAGGCAGATGTAGAGTTTCACAAATTGGAGCAAATAATTCTGGAAGTAGGAAAAGTATATGTTCTCCAAGCAATGACTAAAGAAAAATAGTGATACTATACATTTATTAAGTGTCCCTATTTTCTAAAATTTTAATGTAAAAAAACTCTTTTTTGGTAAAAAACATAACTATCTTTAGATAGGACTACAGACTAGTAATTCATAATAAGGAGTAATTTACTATTAAAAAAAATGAAAAAATTAGAACTACCCATACATAAAATGACTATTTGGTAACATATATATACATGTATTATAGATATAGAATACATCTAGAGTTGATCAAACTTTTTTAGCAAAAGCTGGGCAAAAATCATAAATCATTTTTTATAGTAATAGACATAAACATAAACAATAATAAACATATTAAGCCAGCTTTAAAATGCCTTTGAAAATTTGGAAAGTATTTTGCAAATTGGTTGTTAAAAAAAATGTCATATTAAAACAGACAGAAGCATTTAAAATAATTTTCAAAAAATACACAAAAAATTATATAATGATTCTATGAACTCTAATTTACATTTATGAAATATTACATGTATAAGTTAATAAATAAATAAAAAGAAAAAGTGTTACAACTGTTGAGACTACCAATAGGATAATTGCATCCTATTGCCTGCACTGAAGTGATACTTATGCCACGATATAGGGAAGTGCTAACTGTACTATGCTTACTATGCTCATAACAAAATCAACATTGCATTTTAAAACTAACAATTACTGAAAGGGAATATTTATTTAAATCTTACTCACATTTAAATTTTACTGTGTTTTTTAAAAATACAAAATATAATATAATATTATTCATTATTACTTCCATAAAAAAAAATTGGGTTCCAAATTATAAAAATATAGTTGATGACAATTCATCATTAAATTATTTTAACGTAAGCTTAAGATATGTCTTGAAATTAACTTTTATTCCATTATATATTATAGACAGTACAGTTTTGAGGTCTGCCACTCAACACAATATTGGAGACATGATGTGGCAGAAAATTGAGTATCTTATTGATAGATTCTGTGTACCCCGTAGCATTAGGATAAGCAAATGAACAGGGTGGTTACGCAGGCAAAAGCAAGAAGCTGCTATATGCATAAGCATGCTGTATATATTTAACAGTCAATATACTATTTTAAATGTATAAATGATTAAATATTATAATATCTTCATGAGCTGACAAAACAGATTATTTTTAATAAAGAAAAGAATTCAGTATAAGAATTATAACAAAAAAGTGCATATTGCATAGTCAAAAAATAAATTAAAGGAAGTTTTTACACTTTTCAATCTTATCATCACTTAAATAATATCCTATATTTCTTTTATTATATAAAGTTATATAAAAATATGACACTGAATACTATTGTAACAGTATTTACCTACTTTTGCAGAAAATAGAATACTTAAGAGATTAACTAACAGTGACTAAATTAGACTCAAATTATAATTGTAACTTAGCAAACATTTTTTATAGTGTTTTACTTTTATAATGATATATGTTACAATGACAATTCAAGTATATAATTAATAACATTATGGTATATCTAGTTGATCAGAAATACTGTTTTGTCTTAAATAGGAAAATTTTGCAGTAGACAGTTGAAAACAATTATTAAATTATTTAAGCCTTCTAAATCTTATTAAATATATTTTATATTAAAACAAAACGTATATTCAGTTATTATTTAAAATTAAATACAATAATTACTTACTAGTTGTTTGTTCCAAAGAAATAAATGCACTGGACATTCATAGCCTTCTTGGGAGGCTTCAACTCAGGGGTTGGAATGGCCACCTGAAAAACGAACATAAGTCATTTTACAGCTCCATTCTGCATCAAAATAGATTGCGTCTCTCTTTATCACATGGCATCATGCGTTTGTATGAAAGTGACGTTTAATATGAATATATAGGGGTTGTTGTTTACAAGCAAAGGGAAAAATGGTCAGCTAGTTGTATATGTAACGTTTTGTCGACGCCAGCTCGAAATACCGTAATGAGAACAAGACTTGACGTTAGTGCAAACCATTAGCGTCCGCGTTCGCACTTAAAACGAATTCCCGCTCATTACACCTATGTTGTTAATATGTAACAAAACAATGTAAAATACATAAGCTGTGTAACATTAACTGATTACACATTAAGTTTTTCAGTTACAAGCTATTGTCAGCACTTATTACTTTAAAATAGCATAGCAAAGAGACTCACCCGGCCGGGCCAGGGGCTGAACCCCTTCATTTTAGCCCTGAAACAAATAAAATTCAAGAGAATTACATGGCGCTTTTTGCATTTAATTTAGTTTTTAGTATTTATAGCGTGCTTTTACTACATACCAAACTAAATCACCAAGTTTATAAGCAATCGACATTGTGCACGTCCACTTCCCACTAGTTTCCACGACGAACTAAATCAAAAACAATCTAGATGAATACAAACTTTTCCGCGTCTTATTAGTGTCTATGGTACTCCAGTTTTTTTTTTTGTTAAAAACTATAAAAAATAACAGTAGTAATAAAAATTATTATATAGTTATCATATATTACTTAGAGCAGTAAAACTAAAGTGTATATATATAATTAATAAATAAAGATTGATTAAAATTTATGCTTTGATAATACTTTTTTGCAGTGTTAGATTATCTGTGAAAATTTAGAATGTTGCCAGCTATTCTTACTTCCCTAATTATGAGATATTTAAAATACTTCTGGCAGCGACAGTTATGTTTACATAGTTCAAAATATCAGCTTCAAGAAGCTTTGAATTAAATTAAGTTAATGTTTACATTACCATAACTTTTTAACCATAGTAGTCTCAATATATAAATATAATATTCCACAATTAGGTGATGCGCACAAGGTTACTACTTCCATAATCCATTTTCTACTCACATGATGACATAAACTTTGGTCTGAAATTATAATACGCTCCGTCCCTGACCAATCGGTTGTAATCTAATTTTACCTTTTCTCTTGGCAGACCAAAATTGCGTCGTGATACCATGATAATATATACCGAAACATAAAGCCTTCTGATAATGATCTTTGTTTTACTCTTACCAAATAAGAATAATACAAATATTCCCTTAAGCTTAGATTGAAAAAAATAGTTCTATTCTTATATATACTCTGGTATCTATTTTGTCTATAAAATGCAGAAGTTCGTTTAGGAGACAGATTAAACAATAATTTTTCCAAAAAGCTAAATTACCATGCCTATTTCAAAATTAAGATGAACGTATATTTACTTACTTACGGTATTGTTTTACAAATTTTATTTTGTTTTGTAAAATCATATTAACGAACAGAAATTTCTTAGCTCATAAATTCGCCGGGCCCTTGGAGTTGGAAAAAAAAGAGCTCAGACTTGCAACACAAATGTGGTTTCAAGGGATACCTTTAAAATGTACAGTTAAAATGTACGTTAAACTCTGATTTATCTGAGTTTCTTTATGAGTAACCTATAAATGCCGTCTTCCAAGTACGAGTTAAAAAGGAATAGCTTATAGTTAATAGAAAGGTGGAATCGTTACTTTTACGATGTATAAGTTAACTCTAGCTATCATTCGTCGCTTTGTCGGTTACTTTGAAGTACTTGCTTAGTTTAACCATGGGGGGATGGGTTAAGAATACAATTTCCCTCCGCAGCAGGGATAGCGTCCCGTAAAAAGCGGGTAACCCAGTAGCTTGGTGGTAGGAGATTTGTTCTCCGACTTGCTCGCGACCACTAGCATGTCAAAGACGACCCGCTAAATATCTGTGTATGTGTTCCGGTTCGATGGCATGTAAGCCAGCTCTTTGCCTATTCCCACCATTCCCATCTTCCTCCTTTCCTATTTCACTCCCAAGGTCAGCAACGCATCCTCAACCCCTATAGCTCGTTTGCCTCCCTTATTCAATAAAAAAAATATAATACACCAACAAATTTTGAAGCTTAACTTTTATTATAATTACATAACTGTTTTTTGAAAAGTCTAATGAAGTAAAGTTTATAAGTAATTTACTATTGTTAATTTCAAATTTGCTATAGTAAAATAATTGGCTTATACTTTATTGTGTACATTTTGTTATTAATTTGTTTGTTATTATGCTTATCGGTGTAGTAGTAGTAGGTAAATTTAATTTGTATATCATGCAACACCGTTAGTGTTTTTATAAGTAAAAAAATATTTTACATTTTAGTGACTATTATTTAATCTGTTTTAAATTCAAACGTCAAAGTCAACATTTCGATGTTAATTTTGACGTTTTATGCAAAATATTTGTAATGAGACGCGCCAAAGTAGATTTGTAATTTATAAAATGAAATTTCCTTTCATATATTACTCTATATTAACGTGAAATGGCTAAGAGATTTTTTTACCCACAACAGTACGGTGAACGCAAAAAGGCAAAGCTTGATATAAGCGTTTCCGATCATAATTTTCCTTTAAGTCAAAATCCATCATCGAATAAAGGTATAGAAATATTAGATTAAAAAGTATACGTGTTGTGACATAA
The DNA here is from genome assembly GCA_019049465.1 of Dryas iulia moderata. Classification (NCBI taxonomy): domain Eukaryota; kingdom Metazoa; phylum Arthropoda; class Insecta; order Lepidoptera; family Nymphalidae; genus Dryas; species Dryas iulia. The sequence goes on from CM032440.1 coordinate 4,600,169, forward strand.
TTGTTTATTTTTATTGAATTTAACCTTTACATTTAGATGCAGATCAATCAAATATTTGGGGAGATGATAATGATGATGAAATGTTACTGTTGGCCAGTCAAGTTTGTGAAGAAGCGTTTAAAGATCCTAATACTAGTGTTTTGCCGAACTACAGCATGTGTATGCAACCTTCCTCAACAAGCACTCAAATATGTGAACCAAATCAACCAAGCCCGTCTGCTTCCTGTTTCTCTTTCAAGAAACCAGTTTCTAATACAGTGAATATGGTTTCAACCAAGTTAAAAGATAAATGTGAGAGAATATCGTCTCCATTACCCGGAATTTCCAAGGCTTGTAAGCCTGGTGATTTCAATCTTAGTGATGATATAATAATAAATGACAAAAATAAGGATCTCAATTCAGACAACTTGTATCGGCAACTGATAGAACTGCAAGAAGAAAATAAAAAACTAAAAGGTAAAAATGGTGAATTACTAGAAAAGTATGTGACAAAAGAAGGTGAGGCTTCAATATTAAGGACCCAGTTAAAGACATGTCAAGCCTCCATGGATAATGTGCGGTTGGAGAGGATAAAAGCTCAAGAAAAAGCTCAGATGGAATGGTCAGATAAATTAACTGCTGCAAACAATAAATTACATGATTTAAGAACTCAATTAGATATCAAGGTAAAGATAACATAAAAATACCTTATATTTCGTTTGTTCAACATATTTTATATGATCTTTGTTCATTAATGATTTAATAAATGTTTTAGAATTTAGAATCAATAAGCATGAAGGAGAAATGTAAAATGTTAGAATCACAAAAAGTGAAACTGACTCAAGTGATGCTTCCCACTAGTGATATATCTATGAGGTAATTACATTTATACTAATATGGAATAATTTGAAATTATTATCTCAATGAAACTTTATTATTTTACTTATTCTTTAAAATTATTATAATGCTGATTATTTCATTTAACAATGAAAAACACTTAATTCTGAACTGTGTGAGATAGAATTTACTTTTAATGATTTTTTAATTTTTTTTTTCAGTCAAAGACAAAACAGAACTATTGACCAGAAGAATGATACAAAATCTTTTTCGAAAAAAGTAAAAACTGTTTCTAACTGTGCCCAAACTGAAAACAAGTCATACTTTTTAAAATTAACCATTCCACAAAGAGAAGGTAGATAATTTTATTTTTTAAGCAGTTGACTCTAGTGCTGATATTAGCTATGTTTGCAGGCAGGCTTTGAAACTTAAATCAAAAATTATAATACCTTTCATTAAAGTGGTAATTTACATTGTCTTATTTTTTCAGATAACTCTTTTGTCTCTTGGCAGACAAAAATAATGCTCAATTTACTGTCTTAAATGTGTTACCGCCGAGGAGAAATGAAAACAATTTAAATATAATCTTTTTTTTATCTTTATTAAGAGTCTTGTCACAAAAAACAGTATCATGTCATCCAAAAAAATTATAATTTGGTAATGTGAATATAAAACTCATAACCATTTACAGTCAGTCTGATTGTCTCACTGTACCACAATCGTCTCACTGTCAAAAACTGCCCATCACACTGAATAATTATTACTAATGCAGCATTTGCTAATTTCTTATAGTTTAACTGATATTTATATATTTTTCTTATTGCAGAATTATCAAGACTCACAGAAATTCTACCGTACATAATGGAGCCAACAGAAAATCAATATTCAATTTTGGACTATAATGAAAAGTTAAAGTTACAAACAAACATACAAAATAAATTCCGCATTTTCAGTACATTCCATAGATTTCCAGCGGCAACTGGTGTTGGTAGAGTGACGAGAAAGAATATTAACTTACAAAGTGTATATGAAGATATTAGTTATATAGCTACTTCTAATGGCAAAAACTTAAGTATGGAAAGGTATTTAAATGTGAGTGTTTTTTTACTCTTTTAGTGATAAATCACTTTGTTTTTTGCTTTTGGCCTGTAACCTTTATGAATATACTATTTTTTTTTTTATAGCTTCACGTTATATCCCGCACACAGCAGGGTAGGCAGAGGGAGCCTAGTGTTAAGACACTCCGTTCCCCACTTTCCGCCGAATTCGGAGGCATTGCGTGTTAAGTGGCGGAACTTAACGCCGCGCTTTACCTCGACACCAGAGCGAAGAAAATGGAAATATTAAATATTTCCACTCCTCAAGTGTGAATCGAACGAACAACCAGTCGTTTACAGTCACACGCTTGTGCCACTGGACCACGACTGGCCACTTATATCAAAAATGAATTGCAAAAAGTGTTTTTGGATAACTTTTTTTATTATATAAATAATTATTATGGAGTTATTTTAGACTGTTATAATGATTGGTTACAGATTCTATTCCCATTCAGGGATATGATGATAATTTAATTATTTGTACATTTCCTGCCCTAGCGATGACTTTGACTTAAAGGAGGTTGAGTTCCATATCACAACTTGCAATTTCTCGATTTCGGGCAAATAGTGAATAAGAGGGTATCTTTACTGACACTAGGTTCTCGCTAACTACCCTACCATATTTGAAAAAATATAAAACTGAGAAAATTACAAAACAAATTGTTAATTTATAATTGTTATTAAATTAAATTGTTAAAGAAAAATATTTTTAATAACATTATTGGAGCAAAAAACAACATATATTCTTCTATTTTGCAGATTTTTAAAATAGTTAAAGAATTAATAAATGAAGTGCAAATAGAATTGGAGATGGTGAACCAAAGAATGACGACGGCCTTCCAGAAACAGATGGATGAGAAATATATTGATGTCACTTCTAAGATGCTTGTGGTTGGGAAACAGGATTTGTTGTGTGGCAGGTGTGTATTGTAGATCAATCAATCATTACCTCATATTAAAAATTTCAGGTCAATCGGTTAATTTTGCAACGCTATCTCTAAAATTGCTTTACAAATGCCCACCTAAACAATAAAAACAATAATTCCCTACCCGCACATGGACTACATGACTGTTTCGTTATATTGCAACCCTCACAGGTGGATTTTTAAAAATAAAATAGCATATACTTATGCTTAGATTATCAACTATATTTATGCCAAAATTCGTAACAATCGGTCAAGCTGTTTAGATTTTTCATATAAATATTGATCCCCTATTTCAACCCTTTAAAGGTTGATTTTTGAAAAAATAACTAGACCCAGTAACTTTTACTACTTTCATTCCAAATTTCATCCAAATCGGGCCGGTAGATTAGTCGTGAAAACGTGACAGACAAACTGACAGACTTTCGCATTTATAATATAAGTATGGATTTACATATCAACGATATGAATTTACAGTTAGGTTCTTTTCAAGATATAATACGCGTACTGTAATACCAGTTCCGACGCGTTCAAACTTACATATATTCGACTTGTCGGTATTTAATACTAGGAACCGCCTCTGCCCTGCATGACGGGAAGAGCTGATACATGTTTAATGTTATTACATGTTAAAAAACGTTTGAAAAGCAAACACTACACTAACATAACACTTAACGTTCCTTAAGCCTTAGTCTATGGACAATTTTTGGGCATTTAATTACCATTTATTCAAAAAATACAATTACAATTGTCGCCAAAAAACTTCACAGCACACAAGACACTATGCTCGATATCCCTCACTGTGCTACATTTCAGAGGTCTACCACAAATAGCCCAGGAAGAGTTAAACCACAACGAAACACACTTTTGACCAGTAAGAGCTTCGCTTCGCATCAATTTTTCATTAGTCCGGATAATCGCGAATCCCTATACGAGCTTCAGCCGCATAATCGAATCTACTGTAATATCTTTATCTCATTCTAGGGCCCTATACAAAGAGGAACAAGCAATCTTAGCGAGGCGGATGACGGCCATTTTGTGTTATATTCTCGAATATTCTCCAAAACAAGATTTAATAAATCGCTTGCTGGAGCAAGTCGCAGACAGAGGGACGCACTCTTTTATTAGTGATATTAATAAAATATGTCAGTTATTGGACAGTACTGTAAGTATGTATACAACATTATTGTTCTTTCTTGCATGACAGGGTAGTCAGAATTATCTTTTTAAATTTAACTTCAAAAGCATTTAAGCTCTGATATTGTTTATGTATTTGTCTATTTGTTAATATTAACTCCTCGCATTTTCATATTACTCTAAATATTTTTCTGTTCCTATACATCAGGGGTTCCCCATTTTTTTTTGATCAAGGACCACTTTTAGATTATTCTTGCTAGCAAGGACCTCTATGTATGTAGGTATAATAAAAATAAAGTAATAAGGAAACGAAAACTTTACTTAAAAACTCATGAAGAAATTATATAATAATAAATGATATTTAACGAGAAATTTGTGTCAATTGCGAGGTTGTCATGGCGCTGTGGCTCAAGTGTGTGACTTTAAACGCAACAACCATGAGTTTGTATAAATATTACTAATTAATATTTTTATTTTGTTCTGGTAATAAAAGAAAGCTCGGCGTTTAGTTTACAATTCGGAAGAAAGTGGGGAACGGAGTGTTTTGGCATTCAGATCCCCCTGCCTATCCAATAAATACAAAAACGCTACCAATATCCGCTAAATTTAAAATCGTTCGCGGACCACTGGTGGTCCGTGGACCACTGGTGGCCCGTGGACCACTGGTGGCCCGTGGACCACTGGTTGGGAACCAGTGATTTAGCAGAAAGTGATAAACGCAGTGTCTTAACACTACATTCTCTATAACGTTACACGAGAAAAAGCGTGAAGCTTAAATAATTGTTAATATTTTTCTTTATCCTAAACGCATGAATGAGTACATTAAACTAGGGGTGAATAAATCGCGGCCCGTTTAATCATTTCATGGTATATATTTTCCCTGTACTATTTTTTTAATATTATTATGAATTTTTTTATTAGTTAGTAGCTAAAATTATCAAAAATTAAATAAGCCAGTTATTAAAAAAATTTACTTATACCTATACTTATAGCTTCACGCTGTATCCCGCACACAGCAAGGAAGGCAGAGGGAACGTAGTGTTAACACACTCCGTTCCCCACTTTCCGCCGAATTCGGAGGAATTGCGTGTTAAGTGGCGGAACTTAACGCCGCGTTTTACCTCGACACCAGAGCGAAGAAAATGGAAATATTAAATATTTCCACTCCTCGAGTGGTAATCGAACCCACAGCTCTCCCTATTCCCACCATTCCCATCCTTCCTCCCTCCTTCTGTCCTACATTCCCAAGGCTGGCAACGCATCCATAACTTTAATGTTGTGGATGTCTATGGGCGAAGGTAACCACTTAACACCAGGTGGGCCTTCAGCTAGTTTGCCTCCTTTATACCATAAAAAAAAAAAAAAAAAAAAAAACCAGTCGTTTACAGTGACACGCTTGTGCCACTGCGCCACGACTGGCCACTTAAATATTATATATTAAAGTAAATATATATATTTTTTTATTTTCAGACGACATCCATTCTCTACAGTGGATTTCTTCTATCAATAACTCATTTAATAATACAAATACACAAACATACAGACAAATTAAATATATTGCGTATAACAAAAGCAATCATATGTTCCCGGCCAATGCTCTTTGTTAGCTGTCACGTTATGAAATTACTTTTAAGTTTAAATTCTGATGATTTACAACATTTTTGTGGAAATAAAGTCAGTGGAAATCTCAAAATGGATTATGATCAAGGTGTTTTGTTGTTTAGGAAAGGTAATTATTATTTGTTTTTTTTTTTTTAGCTTCACGCTGTATCCCGCACATAGCAGGGTAGGCAGAGGGAACCTAGTGTTAAGACACTCCGTTCCCCACTTTCCGCCGAATTCGGAGGCTTGCGTGTTAAGTGGCGGAACTTAACGCCGCGCTTTACCTCGACACCAGAGCGAGCGAGAGCGAAGAAAATGGAAATATAATTTCCACCCCTCGAGTGGGAATCGAACCCACAACCAGTCGTTTACAGTCACACGCTTGTGCCACTGGGCCACGACTGGCCACAGATATTATTATTTTTTTTTTTTTATTAAAAGTCTATTGTGGTGCAGTGGGATAACGTTTGATTGTAAAACTGTTGGTTGTGGGTTCGACTCCCACTCGGGAAATGATTATATTTAAATTTTAATTTCTATTTTAGGTTGCTTAGATTTAGGTTTATTACGTGTGTAAAATAATTTTAATCTTGTCGTCGTCAAGACGATTCAATACGTAATGTTTTGAATTATCAGATGGAAAGTATAGAGTTAGTGGGTCGAGTGCGTTGTACGGTGCCCCGTATGGGCGTATGGGCGGACATCCCCGGGGGGTGGCCATTAGGGGTGCTGGCTGGAGTCCTGTTGTGGGATTTGGCAGAGCCAGCACCACTTGACGACACTCGAGCGCGAGTGCGCAGATTCTCTCGGGGCATAGATTCTTCGGCAACTACCTGTGTCGGGTCCGCTGCGACGGCCCAGCACACGCTGGAGGTGTCTCGACAACTGTAGTGAAGGCTATGTTGGCTTGTTGGAGGTCGTTGGACACGATCGGGGGGTCCCTTCCCCCGTGGGGGGACGGGTTAAGAATACAAAATTCCCCCCCGCTCGGTAGCGTCCCGTATAAGGCGGGTAACCCAGTAGTTTGGTGGTAGGAGATTCGTTCTCTGACTGGCTCGCGACCACTATCATGTCAAAGACGAACCGCCCAATATCTCATGATGTGTTCCGGTTCGATGGCATGTAAGCCAGCTTTCTCTATTCCCCTCATTCCCATCCTTTCTCCCTCCTTCTGTCCTACATTCCCAAGGCTGGCAACGCATCCATAACTTGAATGTTGTGGATGTCTATGGGCGAAGGTAACCACTTAACACCAGGTGGGCCTTCAGCTCGTTTGCCTCCTTTATTCCATAAAAAAAAAACGATGATGCTTGAGAAGGAAGCGGCGGAGCGCGCGAGGGAGGTCTCCTCCAACGTCGGGGCTGTGCGGTCCCCGTGGCACGGCTGGTGGCGGGCGAGCGGTCAGGTTTTAGTGGGGAAACGACGGCGTACCATCTCACCACACCGGAGCCCCACACGTTCTGAAACCCCTCTCGGGCTGGAATCCGTAAAGGATTTCCTGACATTAAAAAAAAATAAATTTAAAAAGTAGAGAACGGACTATCTTGACTTTATATTCGGAATAATTAATATATATCAACTATTATTTATTTTTTAATATAGTATTATATTAATTACATATTTCCATTTTAGATTCATGTCCTTTACAAATATTGTTAAGGCAAATAGAAGCAACTTTAAAATGCATAGAAAAAGAACGATTATTAAAACAAGCTGTAGAAAATACCAAGAATATAATATTATTGTACAGTCGATTGAAATTGCCAACTGACAATACTGACAGCGAGGAACGGAGGTAAGTTAGTATCATTTATTTGTTTTAGTAATAAGTGACTTTACTCTCTGTTTATCTATTCATATTTGTATTATAAATGCGAAAGTCTATGTGTTTATCTATCATGCTTTCATGGCTATTCTACCACTCCGATTTGGATGAAATTTAGAATGAAAGTAGTTAAAATGACTGGATGTAACTTAGGCAAGAAAGACAAAAATATCCTTTAGAGGTTGATTTTTGAAAAACTAAGTATAGTTTTTCAAAAATCAACCTCTAAAGAATTGAAATGGGGGAAGAAAGTTCATATGAAAAATCTACGCCGCTTGACCGATTATAATGAATTTTGGCAAAAATATAGTTGATAATCTAAGCTTAAACATAGGCTATTTTATTGAACTACATAGCTGCTTCGTTAAGCAGCTAGTTAGTTCACACGGCGGAAGACACGACCGGACCGCTAGTATCAATATAATAGAGGTAAAGTTTATAACGTTGCTTGTAAGGGGTAATCTTTGAAAATACTGAACTGATTAAGAAAATTCTTTCACAATTAGAAAGCTACACTATTCAGGAGAGCTATAGGCTATATTTTTTATAATTGGACAGAAAGTTCAGAGAATCCTAAAGGGGCTCGAATAGCGGACAAAAGCTAATCACGCTGCTAAGCCGCAACCAGGTTGCTAGTTTAGTATATAGTCATAAATTCCATAACATATAAGTTTTTAATATTATTAGTTATAAACAAATAACTATCGTTTCAGAAAAGTAACTTTCGTTTAGGAGCCAGTCGTGACGCAGTGGCACGAACGGGTAAACGACTGGTTGTGGGTTCGATTGCCCCTCAAGGAGTGGAAATATTTAATATTTCCATTTCCTTCGCTCTGGTATCAGAGGTAAAGCGTTGCGTTAAGTTCCGCTACTTAACACGCAATACCTCTGAATTCGGCGGAAAGTGGGAAACGGAGTGTCTTAACACTAGGTTCCCTCTGACTATCCTGCTGTGTGCGGGGTACAGCGTGAAGCTAAGAAAAAAAAAAGAGATCGTTTAAGAATTTTTAAATGCGCCGCTACGTTAAAATTATTTTGTTTCCTTTTTTCATATATGAATTGTTTTTGTCCTTTTTTCAAACAATAATTTGCCTCGTTAACCTTTAAAACAATGTGGTTTCATTCAAAATGGCCACCACAATAAAACTGAACACATATTTTTTATAATTTATTTTTTATGGGTAAAGGATTAATCTGTAAAATTAAAATAAACATAAAAAAAAATTAAAATCTGTTTTTTATTAATACTTTTGACTTTTTATTTTTATTAATACTATACATGTACGGTCCAAATCTTTTTTTAACAATCGTCTTTTACTTTTTTTATACTTTTGTAATTTTCATTAATAAAAACGTATTGATTTTATGATATTTATATTAAATAATATTTTAGTATTTATTTCTAGTTGTAGCTGTCAGCTGACTCTGACACAGGTGTTGGTGTACGGACTGAAGATATGCTCCATGTTCTTGAATTCGAATCCTGGGGCGCGATGTGAGGAAGATTTTTATAAAAAAAAAAGACATTTAGAAAACGTATAAAAATTTTTACTGCTAAAAATTTTATGCTAACAACAAAAACAAGATGTAACATACATTTAAAGAACAAAAATAAATAAGTTGCAATAAAGCGTATAAGAATTTAGACGCAGCGAATAGTAGAACGCATGGCTCAGTGGTGAGAGCGCCTGAACAGTATTCAGGAGGCGTGAGTTTGAATCCCGCTGCGTTCAAATTTTTATACGTTTTCTTTAAATGTCTTTTTCAATTTTTCTAAGTGTGGAATAACACTTTAAAAATGTTTAAAAATAAGGTGTAAGATATGAACGCAAAGCTCAGCGGTGAGAGCACCTGGATGGTTTTCAGAAGCCGCGGGTCCGAATTCCATTGCGTTCAAATTATGATATGTTTTCTGAATGTCTTTTTCAATTCTTTTCACTTTAAAAATGTTTTTTTTTTTATCTTCACGCTGTATCTCGCACACAGCGGGGTAAGCAGAGGGAAACTAGTGTTAAGACACTCCGTTGACCACTTTTCACCGAATTTTGGAGGCATTGCCTGTTGAGTGGCAGAACTTAACTCTGCGCTTTACCTCTGATACCAGAGCGTAGAAATGGAAATATTAAATATTTCCACTCCTAGAATGGAAATCGAACCCACAACCAGTCGTTTACAGTCAGACTGGCCCCTAAAAAGATTTTTATATATTTTTGTGCTTTTTGAAGGTTTTAGCTTCACGCTTTCTACCAGCGTAGCAGGCTAGTGACAGAGGACTAGTATTAAGAAACCTCGCCCTCCAATTTCTGTCTGACTCGAGACATTGTGTGTTGATTAGGAACTTAACGCCGCGCTTTGTCTTTGGTATTAGAATGAAAAAAAAAATTTAAAGTCATTCCCCCTACTAGGAATGGAACCCACAACCATCTCGTTACAGTCACATGCTCTCCAGTGGCGAGGGGTGGATTTTTAGAGAAGGGAAGCCGTAACAAAAAAAAAACATGTTCGTGGGAAATCAAGTTGGCCTTTTCCGCCGCCTTGAGATGTAACAAAGGTCGCGCAGAGAGCATTGCTCTCCCACTGCGCCACGACAACCTCGACACCTTATCTCGCATAGCAGAGCAGTATAAGGAATCTACTTACCCAGTGTGACTGGGGGGGCCAGTCGTGGCCCAGTGGCACAAGAGTGTGACTGTAAACGACTGGTTGTGGGTTCGATTCCCACTCGAGGAGTGGAAATTATATTTCCATTTTCTTCGCTCTGGTGTCGAGGTGAAGCGCGGCGTTAAATTCCGCCACTTAACATGCAAGCCTCCGAATTCGGCGGAAAGTGGGGAACGGAGTGTCTTAACACTAGGTTCCCTCTGCCTACCCTGCTGTGTGCGGGATATAGCGTGAAGCTATTTAATTTTTTTTTTAATTTTTATAAGGAATCTAGTGTAAAGATACTCTTCTCTGTGCATTCCACCTGAAGTCGAGATATTGTGTGTAAATTAGCATAACTTAACGCCGCGCCTCCCCTCGACATCGGATTAAAAAAAATATTAAATATTTCCACTCCTAGAATGGAAATCGAACCCACAACCAACCGCGTTTACAGTCACAATTCGTACCCACATGCTACGACCAGTTTTATTTGACATATCATTTGAATTTTGAAACAAATTTATTTATTTTTCTACTTTGTTGTTGTACTAATATGTTTTTTCTGTCTTATATATAAAAGTAGAGGCATAAAGTGTGCCTGTAAAGCGACTCTTTGTGGGTTCGATTCCCACTCGAGGAGTGCAAATATTTTATATCCCCATTTTTTTCGGTGTCGAGGCAAAGAGCGGCGTTAAGTTTCGCCACGTAACACGCAATGCCTCCGAATTCGGCGGAAAGTGGGGTACGGAGTGTCTTAACACTAGGTTCCCTCTGCCTACCCCGTCCGTGCAGCTAAAAAAACACATTAAAAAAGGTGAAATAAAGTGACACTAAATAATATATTATAGGTGAGGAAGTATTATCAACTTGCACGAGTGGACTGCAGATATTGCACCAGAGCACCCAGTTGTTGCAGCTCGGCACTGCGGAGGGACATCTCTTGTGTTTCTTTAACAAACTACGCGAGGGACTCGAAGCTGTTACCACTGAGAGCATGACCGCTGATATATATCGTGAGTTATCAAATATTATGTTATAGAAAAAGTATTTTTATACTAGACTGATAGTGTTAGCTTGTTTATCTGCGTGAAATTAACACAAAGTTATGATTTTGAAAGTATAGTCTAACTAACATCTTATTACATCGGCTATCTACTAGTGAAAGTCTCGTCAAAATCGGTTCAAACAAAACGACTAAAATTGTAAATAATGTTGTTTTAGTATATTTGTGTACTGTGTACATACATGTGTGCCCTGCGGAACTTAACGCCGTGCTTTGCCTTGTCATCACTGAGTCATCAGAGAAGTAAAATGAAAAATAAAATTGTGCAATTCGGCATCATTTTCAGTCCGGCCAGATCCGCCCCGATTTCCATCGATCCGGTCATCGGTTCCGGTATATTGGTACCGGATTACCGGATACCATTTTCTCGAATGGCAATCCCTGGTATTAAATTTAGTGAAATGGTGGTAAACTATTTGACGTTCAAAAAATGAAACATGTAACTTCTTATTTTGAACTAGGAACCGCCTCTTTGCTCTGCATGGCGGGAAGAGCTGGGCGAACTACATATTTAATGTTATTACATGTAAAAACGTTTGAAAAGCAAACACTTAACACTAACATAACATAACACTTAATGTTCCACAGCCTAAGAGTATGGACAGTTTTTGACCATTTAATTACCATTTATTCGAAAACTTCAATTACAATTGTCACCAAAAAACTTCACAGCACACAAGACACTATGCTCGATATCTCTGCTAAATTTCAGAGGTCTACCACAAACAGCCCAGGAAGAGTTAAACCACAACGACCAGTTAAAAAAATTACCGATAATTTCTTTTAAACATTTTTAAAGTGTTATTCCACACTTAGGAAAATTGAAAAAGGCATTTAGAAAATGTATAAAAATTTGAACACAGCGGGATTTGAACCCGCGCCTATTTGCTAACAACAAAAATAAGTTGTAATTAAGCGTATAAGAATTTAGACGCAGCGTGTAGTAGAACGCATGGCTCAGTGGTGAGAACGCCTGAACGGTATTCAGGAGGCGCGGGTTCGAATCCCGCTGCGTTCAAATTTTGATACGTTTTCTAATTTACGTTTACTTCACGTTTTTGTGGCCAGTCGTGGCCCAGTGGCACAAGAGTGTGACTGTAAACGACTGGTTGTGGGTTCGATTTCCACTCGAGGAGTGGAAATTATATTTCTATTTTCTTCGCTCTGGTGTCGAGGTAAAGCGCGCCGTTAAGTTCTGCCACTTAACACGCAAGCCTCCGAATTCGGCGGTGCGTGGGGAACGGAGTGTCTTAACACTAGGTTCCCTCTGCCTATCCTGCTGTGTGCGAGATATAGCTTGAAGTTACAAAAAAAATTAATTCCAGGTAACATGTTATCGGAAATAACAAATTCGCTGCAAGCAGTGGAGGAGGAGCCGCAGAGCTACTCGCGCGCGGCGTGGCTCGCGGCGCTGCGCACGCTGTCCGTGGCGGACTGACTCCTATACACGCAATTGTACATTTTAATTATATATTTATTGCTAATTATATATTTATGATATTTAATGGCTTTTTTTTATTTAAATAAAAATGTATTTTGTTTTATTTTCTACCCGAATTGAAACTTTTCGGGTATTGAATCTGTTGTTTTATTATGATTCTTGAAAAGTCAAATCTAGTTACAATATGCGTTGAAATGACTTTTAAAGTTTTACTCATTAATATAAAGACATTTAGTGAAGGGGCGTGCATTTTTAAAATAGATGAATTATATCTAATTGTTACAATTTTGGTTTGTTTCTAAGTAACATGTTATCAGAAAATCCAAATTTGCTGCAAACAATGGAGGAGGAGCTTTTCTTTAATTTTAAAACGGTGAATACTTAAAAGGCTATTTTTATTTAAACTATTTATTGACAAGACAGAATCCCCACAAAAATTCTTTTACCTCTATTTATACCTCGGCCCTGCTACAAGACAGTATTATAATATTTGTAGATTTTTTTTTTCAACTAGCAATAATCGCAACTCGTATTAACCTCATTGGTTACGATATTGCCTCTGCGCAAATTTTGTAATAACTGGACTCTCTTAGGGTATATTCTTTAAGTCTTCGTTTTAGGTACTGAATTTTAAACAAAAAATATATATATTGCAAATGATAAAACAAGAATTTTGTTAAAATAGGTACAGACCTTATGTCCGTAGAGTGATAAAATAGAAATATATAAAAAAAATTCTAGTTATGTCAAACAAACTCCTTGCTACAAAGGATAATTAAAATACACAGTGGCTTGCTAGGCATGCTTTGGCTGTGACTGGTAAGGTGCCGCACGGCATAAAGGCTAAGCTGTCGAGGCTGGCGTTACAATCTATTATATATTTTTTCAGCTTTTTTTTTATGGAATAAAGGAGGCAAACGAGCAGAAGGCCCACCTGGTGTTAAGTGGTTACCTTCGCCCATAAACATCCACAACAATAGAGTTATGGATGCGTTGCCAGCCTTGGGAATGTAGGACAGAAGGAGGGAGGAAGGATGGGAATGGTGGGAATAGGGAGAGCTGGCTTACATGCCATCGAACCGGAACACATCATAAGATATTTGGCGGTTCGTCTTTGACATGATAGTGGTCGCGAGCCAGTCGGAGAACGAATCTCCTACCACCAAGCTACTGGGTTACCCGCCTTTTACGGGACGCTACCCAGCGGCGGGGGGGAATTGTATTCTTAACCCGTCCCCCCACGGGAAAAAACGCGCTTTGCGTTAATATATAATTATATATAACACACGAAATCAACACATTGCGTGCTATGTTGAAACTGTTTAGTTTAACAACACTAGAATAACATCGTGCTTTCTCCTCCTTATCAAAAAGTAGGAATGACAATTAAAATATAATTATATCTCCGATTTTTTTTTATAAAAAAGGACAAGGCAAACGAGCGTCCGTATGAGTCACTTGATGTTAGGTGAACACGCCCACGGCCCAGTGTAACACCAGAGAAGCTTCAGACGTTATCGGCCTTTCATGTGGAGGTAAGCGCGCCTTTTGAAGGTACCCATGTCGTATCGACTTGAAAACATTGCCGCTGGTAAACCATTCCATAGTTGTGTGGCGTGTGGAAGGAAATGACGACGAAACTGCACAGATTGGGAATCGAACGACCAACTGTCTTTACAAACAGACGCTGTCCCAATTATTTTTCCGAATCTCAATTCAAACTCAAAACTAATGGCATTGTAGCTTAAAACACTGCGCAACGATAGCACTAAATTTTATTCCAATTTTTTTTTAATCTATAAAGCGGAGGCAAAAGAAAAAACATTAAGTACATCTTTATATCAGCTTTAATATACACCTTATAATATAAATATGAAATAACATTTCTACACATTGATTAAAAAAACAATTTGACAATCTGTGACTCAATTCACTTTGTGCTTTTAATTTTAAAATTGGATTTTAAGTTAAAATAAATAAATATTAAAAAAGGAATGTTTGTTTAAAGAGCTCAGTCAGTTAATGTTTTATATCAGGGGGTTAACTTGCAGGTGAGCTACATGAGGCCCTTTAAAGGATTATTTGTCATTCTCAATACTTTCCAGAGTGCCTTTTTATTTTTATGTTATTATATTTCTAGTTATAAAAAATTATATACCCTTGGACGCCTTTTAAGCATGTATTTATATGCGGGACCTGAATAATATTCAATATTTAAAACTGACTCTAATTATGATAGACCTTAGCCACCCCCGATATATACAATTTTATAATATTAATTTTACATGAAACATTTATTAATAAACCAATATAATACATTAATATCAGAAGGTGATATATAGCAAATTTATATTGTTTTAACATTTTTCCCACGTAGCAGTGCGGAGGAATTGATTTAAATATAATGATTCCCCTGAGTTGGAATCAAACCCACAATCAAAAATATAAAGTATTACTTTTATAACCGATGGCTCTGGTAGTAATTTTAACTAAAATTTTCTTTTTTTCACTAATATTAAGATAAAAATCTTAGGAAAATGTGTAAAAATTGGAACTAATTAATCTATAATTTGTTATCGAGTTATATGTAATTTTAAAATACCAGTGAAAACACTTCAATTTTTTAATATTGTTATATGTAGGTAGAAAAAAAACAGGAGCTTACTGGAAAAAATATAACTTCTAATAGACAATAAAAATTAAATCAAATTAGGTAGGTATATATAAAAAAAAGAATTCAACAGAAAAGTAAACATATGTGGCTTTTGAGGATGAAACTATGAAAAAATGCTACATACATTTTCTGCGCATTTTTTTTACATTTTTTACATATAATATAAATGATATACCTATATACAAAATGATTGAAGCCAAGGAGATTAAGTAACTTGGCAAGTATTTTTTACAAAGATATATTATCATTACAATTATTGGATGTTTTATTATGAAGTTTTTTGATGTATTTAATTATTACACCAAGAACTTTTATACTAAAAATTAGGGATGTTACGGATTAGGCAAATTCAGATTTTGAACTAGATAAGGAAAAAGTAAGAAGACTATATTACAGAATATGGTTGCAGATATTATATTTTTAAGGAAATTAACTAAATTTGGACATTAATTTACCATTTTTTTTGTTTGATATAACGTTCATTTTAGGTGATTTGGTTCGAATCTATTATTGTGAGCTCTCATTTAAACTCCGTGCATGTACGGAATTATTTTAATGTTTAATGTCAATTTTTTTTTGGTTATGGATAGTTTTTGATATGGTACTTTACAAAATTCCTAATAAAAACACTATTTATATACACATTTTTGTAGCAGCAAATTATTTTTATTGACTTGAGCATGTCGAAACATAAATATATCATAACACATGTAGTCAAAAATACAAAAAGACGTTTAAATAACAAATATCAATCTAAGTTTAATAATTATAATTATAATACAAATTCCTAACATAAATAGTAATAAAAAAAGACACTTAATTAGGCTTCACAGTTGTTGCTACGACAACCACATCAGGTGAAACCGGTACATGGAAGAAGTATAGCATAAAGCCAGCCGCTAACAGAAAATGAAATGCTATAATCGAGCCAGTTATTATAAGAAAATATTTAGATTTTCTTAACGCAGGTAGTAACCAGAAGATCAACACAGCCCCAGATACCAGGGCCGCCATGAGAACTAGGAGCCATTGGAGCCAAGAGATTTGTATGGTCCATAGTATTGCAACTGGAATGTATATTGATAGGGAATATCCATATAGGCAGAACAGAGATATCATTGTGGGCGATGTTGATGCCTGAAACAAACATTATATTGTAATAATCATTAAATAGTAACTATAAAGTACTGCATAAGTATATAAGATTGTAATCTAATCTAATCAAGAGATTATAATCTAAATATGAATTAGAAATGGAACTTGAAAAGGGCCTGTCGTGACGCAGTGGCGTGTGACTGGTAACAACTGGTTGTGGGTTCCATTTCCACTCGAGGAGTGAATATATTTAGTATTTCCATCTAATTCGCTCTGGTATCGAGGCAAAGCGCGGCTTTAAGTTCCGCCACTTAACCCGCAATGCCTCCAGAATTCGGCGGAAAGTGGGGAACAAAGTGTATTTACCCTAGGTTCCATCTGCCTACCCTGCAAGAAACTAAAATAAATAAATAAATAATATTAAACGGAACTTATTATTTATTGTTTTTTTTAATAAACCTTTCTCTCACATATGTAGAAGACGAAGAGAATATAGTGTCATAACACTCTATCCTACTCTTTCCGCTCGAAATAAAGTTATTGTGTGTTGAATGACGGAACTCAATGCCGCACGCTTGTCTTACTAAAGCAAACAATTATTTCATTTAACTGCATTACTAAACACATGTCGTGTTTAAAAAATATCATCCCCTTGTGTGGGAATGGAACCCCTTAACCTGGTTAACATGCATCTGGTTGCATTTACAATAGGATATTATGTCATGGCCTCAATAAATGTTCAAACATTATTTAAAAAGACTATTTACACAATGTATATCGATAACTATATACAATATATTAGGATAACTTTTATTATTTATTAAAAAGAATTAACTGCAAAAATCTGCAAATCAGATACCCAAAACAAATGAGTCTCTCACAACAGCCTTTTTATGTCAACCATTATTAAACAAGTTTGTGATACATTTACATATATTGTGAGAAAGAAGCAATATTACTATTATTAAACATACATAAAAAGTATAATAATAAAACACAGTTGAATAATTATTCATTTAAAAGATAAAATAATGTCTATAATTATATATTTTTTTTCAATAATAAAATTTTACACCAACCTGAGTCTCAATTTCATCTTGTCCATCAGGAACTGTGGTCCACTTAAGAGCTGCCCATAAAGCCAAGGGTACGAGCCACACATAGCATATAATTGCAGTAGCGGCATATGAAACTAAATGGTAGTTATATCTCCAGACCACAGCTTTGTTTATACTTTGCAGATAATTTGCAATGTTACCGCTTACACCGATAGTAAAGATCTGGAAATTAGCAATAATTTTAATTATTAAGTATATCAGAGCTATATTTAAGAAGGTATAGGGAGGGAGCTATAAATGATTAATAATGCGTAAATTATTATATATTATATATTTGTGTTGCAGTTTCTGTGCTTCAGTAATACAAAGCTTGTTTTAAATTTTCAATACTTAATATACAAAATTGGACAGAAAGTAAAAAAAAAAGCAATTTTGATACCAGGTTGTCTGGGAAGTATGAACCTGTAAAAATAATCTATATAACTACCTATCATAACTAAAATTATTTTTAAAAAATATTGTCTTACCAATGTCACTGATATCCAAATAGGTCCATATAAATCAGGTTTTCCCTTAATTCTCTCATCAAAATAATTCCGTGATACCTTTTGAGGCAACACCGATGAAATGATTCTTTCCACCACCTCACTTGTACGCACATCAAAATACTTTTGATAGTATTCTATCGTCCAGAAGTTGTGATTAGCTGAAAGGGAAGTAAAATCTAATTGAAATAGTACAGTAAAGTGCCATGTTATCAAATATACACGCAATAATTTTATCGTTATGATATTTGTTAATAGATATTTAGACTTTACTTTGTGTAGCAGCCTGTGGTTCCTCAATTGCTTTAGGTTCTTCATAAGAATAGCTTGAGCTGGTCATAGGATTGTTATATTGATTCGTATGAACAGCTTCCACATCGATTCGAGCACTTCTTTCATTGTGCTCTGGAGAATAGTCTTGAAAATTTAATAATTCACCAGTATGTACGTTTGACATTGTTGTTGTTGCCTTAGTTTTATATGTTTTTAAGACGAAACTTTTAATGATTCTTCATCATCAATAAACTGAAACTGTGTCATATTAATGTCAGAACTCGCTGTCAATAAAGGTTTTTTTTTCATAATACGGCTCTGGACACAAGCCTATTTCAAACTGTGATTTTAAAAGATTTTTTTAACTATATTTAAATATTCAACTACGTATAAGGATATTATAAATATTTTTTTCATATAAAAACGAATTTATGTAAAAATATTATTTCACCTCCTAACCACAACCATTTGTATTATTTATAAAATAAAAGAAATTGTCTATGGCTGGTACGACTGGATTGCCATTTTGCCAATCGCCATATTGAAGCGCCATTTTGGTTCAAGAATAGCTTCTTGCACGCAGTTACGCCTGAAAATTTTAATAATATTTTAAAATCACAATAAAAACGTACGTGATTCAAACTATAAAATGTGCATTTCGTGTAGAACGTGATCTTCGACCATCACATCGTGTAATCGGAGTTGTCTGCGCGTTGTTATCTTAGATAACGTAAGTTCTCTTCATTCGGCTTTGGAAAATTACGCCATGTTGAAAGGCAGCCACGTAACGAGGAATATCTTTTCATTACAGTGATGTGATTTCGAAGACGGTGCTTGGCATGGTAGTATCTTCGTCAGTGGTAGCTGAGCAACATGGCGAAGGAAATAGCAGAAGAGTACGCTTCCAGTCTCTCGGATCTGACAGTGAACAGCAAGCCCCTCATAAACATGCTTACGATCCTTGCAGAAGAGAATATCGAGCATGCAGGGGTTATCGTTGAAACGGTGGAGAAGCACTTGGAGAAGGTGAATTTGCATTTTTAAATATCGTGAACGGCTGGCGTTGGAAATGCCACGCTATGACGTGAGCAAGAAAAGTGTCACAAAGTTTTATTTACGCACACACGGGTGCGTTTTGTGTTCACTGTGAGAATGTCGTTGTAAATGATGCTGCCACTAAACAGGTATCTCCTAATGCCATTTTATAGATCTTATCTAAATATCAATCTGTGAAGATTAGTCAAGTAACGCTTGTTTTGGTATGGTTAATTTTGTTATTAGACAAATTTTGACTCATAGTAGTTTTAGTACGAACATCATTATTCTTTTAGTTACCATATGGCTTCACAATGGTTTTTAAATATTTTTTGGGATAAACAGATTTGAGAAAGTAGCACAACATATGTTTAAATAAATATTTAATTTTGACTTTGACTAACAAATTAAAATGCATATTTTCTTATTCAGTTTATGACTAAGAAGAATTGTAATGTAATATATATTACTTAAATCTTAAACTTCAACTTCTATCATTAAGTATTCTTTGACAGCATATTTGTATTAACTAAACTAACTATGTCTTCTAACTGTACATTTGATAGTATTTTTATGTGAATATCATCTATATAGTTTTGCATAACAATTTAGTATTTCAATGTAGTGTATAACATTTTATATTATGTTGAAATATTTTTGTTTTATTGTAATTATCTCAGATTGTAAATTAAAAAACTTTTATTTGATTGTTTCTTCCTATTTTTGTTTAAATTAGGAGATACCTGTTTTGTTATATATCATACTTCCATATAGTTTCATTGGTATGCCATTAGAAACATACCTGATATTGGTTGTACACCAAGTTGTTGTAAAATAAAGACTTTTACAAACTGAGTTCTTATTTATTTTCAATTTTAAAATTAAAAAGATTAAAGCGTTGCCGAAAGAAACATTTTGTATTATTTCCTGCACCATCATCAGAATGAATTTAAAACAAACATTTAGTTGTTGACTGGACGAGCCAGTGGACTTGGTGAGCCCAGGGATGTAGGATTAGAAAATATTTTTCCTATACAGGTGCCTCCCGACATCAAGCTGCCAGTTCTGTATTTAGTTGATTCAATTATCAAGAATGTTGGTGGGGCATACACTCAGAAGTTCTCTGCTATCATCGTTAATATGTTTACTAAGACTTTCAAACAGGTAATTGTAAAAATGATTATTTACTAAATACTTTTTGTCCATTAGTGTTTTTTGGATATATGTTAATACGCAATTTTATTCTCAGGTGGATGAAAAAATCAGATCTCAAATGTTCAAGCTACGTGAAACATGGCATGATGTGTTTCCGTCAACAAAGTTGTATCAACTAGATGTTAAAGTTAACCTAATAGACCCAGCGTGGCCCATCCAAGCTCAACCGCACCAGTCTAACATCCATGTAAATCCAAATTTTCTGAAAAAGGTGTTTTTTTAGTTGATTATATATTTGTTGTATTAACATATTACATTATATATGACTTCATCTCATGTAGAGCACAAAAGTAATGAAGCTCCTGTAGCTTGCTTTAGAATCGAAATCAGTTTTAAATTGTGCAGATCTTAATAATGTAACAGCTTGGATCAGTAAACATTTTTCTTAAGCAAAATTAACACATAAACATAAACATCAATATAGTTCCATGCTTCATATCATAAAATGCTATTATATTTGTTCTTTTGTGCTTGCTTGAATTAAAGTTGAAGAAAAATTGTGAAAGTATCAAAAGTGCTTATAATAATTAAAGTTCATTTTATATTTATAACTAATTTATATAAGATTTATGTTATTTTTTTACATCCAGAGCATATTAACTGTACTGTTACACATTTAGTAATGAATATGTACTTCATAGTGCATTTGTAATACATCTAATGACATTATTAATACAAACATTTGGTCGTGGGTTCAAATTCAATAGACAATTAAAGCTAATAAGTTTTGCTGTATGTATAACTACTTCTGATTGAGTTGAAAGACTATAAAAATTGGGTCTAAATGAGCAAATATTCGTTTTTTTCATAATGATTTACAGTTAGGTGGGTGAGCTCTTTTAAAATATTTGAACTTGATAGTATGTATCTAAATTATTTTTATTTCTGTGCTCTGAGATGGGACACCACTCTAGATGGAAAATATTAAAATTGATAGGAAAGTGAAGAAAGGCATGTTGTAATAGTAGGTTCTCTGCCTACATTTCTAGATTCGAAAAATATATAAATCTATTAAAATAGAAAAAACAGTATTATAAATATATTTTTATATGAACAGAGAATATAAAAAAAAAATATTTTAAAAATATTTTATTAAAAAAAACGTATTTATTAAAAAGTTATATTTTATCTACAGACCACACCAACAACAAGCACAGCATTAACAGAAGAAGAGGAGAGAATGAGAAATGTCCTCGCCAAAAAAGAACAAGAACTGCTGATGCTGCAGAGAAAGAAAGTGGAGATGGAGCTCGAACAGACGAGGCGGCAGTTGCAACTGGCAGAGAAAAATACTAAAAAGGTGAATATCGTTTATTAATTAAATAATTTTGCCATTTTGAAACAAATATGTTTTGTTGTTTTTAGAAAATATATTTAATAATACGATGTTTCCCCCAATGTTTACTTGATGTTTGGTTTCTTACAAAATAAGGCGACATAATCTTGCCGTTCAGTAATACATATTGATATTTCAAATTTTCAAATTGATGTTTAATGTATTTTGATAGCCTCGCACATTAATCAAAAGCTATATCTATTTTGTTGTACCTGATGTAATGATTGGGCTTATCTATCATATCTGTAAAGGAATATTACTTTAACAGTTCTCAAGAACTGGTTATTTTTTTTAAAGCAGCTTCTCGTTTTTGCTCCCTCACGGTGGCAGAGTCAGGGAGAAGTTAGTGTCAATACACTTCGTTCTTTACGTTCTCCCCCCCCCGACGTGAAGACGTTACGTGTTGATTAGCAAAACACAACACCCCAGGCTTTCTTTTAAATATCAGAGCAGAGAAATGAAAATAATCTATCTATAATCTATAGGGTGAGTGGTTAGAGAGGCAGGGGGAGACCTCGGTTGACCTTCTAAAACACAGTATCGACGATACTGGAGGAAGGTCACGTAAAAAGCATGAGGACCCCCCGGAGGGCGTGTATGAAGAGGGTGATGACAGTGGACAAGGCGAAAGAAGTATGTAGGGACCGTAGCGTTTGGCGCTCCGTTCTCTCTGACTATCCCGCAAGGGATACAGCGTGAAGCTAAAAAAAAAAGAAAGTAATCTATTCGCCCAGAGTGGGACTTGAAATCACTACCAATCACATTTACACTAGACCAGTGAATAGCAAAGTACGGCTAGCGAGTTATCTCTGGCCCGCCTACAATTTTTTGAATAGCATATGGCTCATAACAAATTTGTTAAAAAAATATTTGAATGGTGAAAAAAAGGGAGTCAATCCTATATACTGTCCTTTTCAAATTCGATAGCGTCTCGAAGACTATTTAATAAGAACGGTTGTATTCCCAGATGCCCACGATGGCAGTACCAGCGCTGGTCCCCGCGCCGCCTCCAGTAGTGGCGATGGTGTCTCCAGTGGTACCCGCGGTGGTGGACCCTCCGCTCTCCGTCAAGCAGAGATTGGGGCCGGTGAGTTGAAATTTTTGTTTTTATTATTTTTGGAATATATTTATGGTTACTAGTCTAGTACAGGGGTGAGCAACCTTTTTGTAGCAATGGAATTGTTTATATGTTGAATTTTTGTGGTGGACTAAATTAAAATTTTTAATGGTATTTAAAAATTGTAGGAAAATACCTGTAAAATAAACTAAAGAAAACTGGACTCTCTTATGATATATTTTATAAACTTAGTTAAAACTTACTTAGTTTTAAGCTCTGATATTGTTAATGAAAAAAGGAATTTGTATATAAAAAAAACGATTATTTTAAAAAGGAACAGACCTTATGTCCTTGGTATAAATTAAATTGTAAAAAAAAACCTGTAAAATAAATTAATAGTTCACAGAACATATAGAAATAAATAAATATCATGCTAACTTCTTTATCTAACTGATTCTTTAAACATTGACAAAGTTTTAAGCTAAAAACTTCGCTATTATACATATATAAGTAGCACATATTCAAAATTTAGCTATACTAATATAATAAAGAGGTAAAGTTTGTAACTTTTTTGTAAGGGTTAATCTTCGAAAAAACTGAACCGATCATGACACTTTCACCATTAGAAAGCTACACTATTCAGGACTGCTATAGGCTATATTTTGTTATAATGGAATAGAAAGTTCAGAGAATCCTAAAGCAGCTCAAATAAGGTATAACAGATGCCGGTCTAGAACTAGTATTTAACCCTTTGCACTCCATGATATTTACTGTGAATGTGTAATATCGCGTATACGGAGACAACGGAGTGCAATGGGTTAATGAATTACAAAAACTCCATATTTTACGGTGTAGCTTAGGAATTTCGCAACAAACAACAAATCACCAATGATTTTATGAACTGCGACCATTTCATAATATCGTCGACGATTTCATGAAATCGTCAATTCTACAAATAACTACGACATTATTCATAACTCGAATACTCGCAAATTCGGGTCAGATCAGGATATTAAATATGTCTTTGCTCTATTTATTTCATTAGACCGCTTTAGATTCTATCCTTTTGCCGATGATTTATTAAGCTTTTTTTTAATATCGACATTTCGATACATTAAGGTTATTATTATTTATGTAAACGTCTCCATAGATAGTGACCATATACCAGATAGTGTAATATAAAAAATCTGTGATTTAATTTTATTATGCTTAGAAGCATTAGTCAATGTTTAATATTTTTTTTTTACATATATACAGTAAATACATGCCACCTTATCTGAGGCACTAAATTTAATTAATTAAAAAAAAAATCAAGGGCAATTTAAAGTGCATATATAACGGGTAAATACAGATTATTTCTGCGTTTTCATTGTGTGCCACGAATTGTTCCAAAACTTGGATTGATGTCCACAATATGTCTTAAAAATAAATAAAAAAAATCGTCCCGCTGCGTTTCTTGCCCCGATTCTTCTTAGGTCTGAGGCATTAACTTTAGTGAACCGGTGGTAAATTGTTTGACGTTCAAAAAATGAAGCATGTAACTTCTTACATTGAATAAAATTATTTGACTTTGAATACTTTTGACCTTGTTACGCGCTATGACTAATTAGACAGCTAGCAGACGTGTTGTCTCGTACTATTTAGGTAAATGACAAATATTATTTACTAGCGGCTCGCTTGCGGCTTCGCCGCGTGGACTGCCTAATTGTTTCGTTATGTTGCAACCTTCGGGGGTGGATTTTTGAAAAATAAAGTAGCCTATCTTTGACCTTCGATTATCAACTATATTTATTCCGAAATTCATTACAATCGGTCAAGTGGTTTAGTTTTTTTCCATATGCTTTCACCCCATATTTCATCCCTTTAGCGGTTAATTTTTGAAAAAATAAGTAGCCTATGTTAGACCCATAGTTATTTACTACTTTCATTCTAAATTTCATCCAAATCGGACCGGTAGATTAGCCGTGAAAGCGTGACAGACAAACACACAGACTTTCGCATTTATAATATAAGTATGGATACCAGGGGTAGCCAAGCTTCTGATCGTCTGTCTCAATGTATGTCTAAATGTATAACGATTGTTGTGTATTTGATTTCCACTTAGGAAACAATACATATTTAAATTTATTTTTATTAAAGCATCAGTACAAAATGTTAAAAGTGAAAAAGTGTTTCAAATACTAGTTTCTCTCTGTCTATTGAACAAACGTAAATAGATTATGAGTGTGGCCGACTTGCCGACTCACCGATTAATCGGATGTGTAAAAAGTCTTGCATGGACGCTTTGTCCGGAGTACCGGAGGGAAAAAAAATAACAATTTCGATATAATAATATGTATGGATCGAACCCACAACAACAAAGCTTAGACAGAACCTATCACATTGTGCAAAAATGACTTCAACGTTCCATAATTTTTATTTGTCAACGAAAACTGCCCTCCTACTGAATTTTTACTAATGCTGAATTTCTTTCTCTATATTAATATTAAATTAAGTTCGGCCACTTAACACGCAAGCCTCTGAATTCGGCGGAAAGTGGTGAACGGAGTGTCTTAACACTAGGTTCTCTCTGCCTGCCCTAATGTGTGCGGGATACAGCGTGAAGCTAAAAAAAAAAAAAATAATATTATTATAAATACGAAAGCCAAGTCTGTTTGTTACGCTTTCACGACTAATCTAGCGGTTCGATTTGAATAGAATTCAGAATGAAAATAGGTAAAGACGCAGATCTAATGTAGGTTCATTTTTATTCTTTAAATTTAATAGTTATAATTAGAAATGCGCTGAATAGTCTTTTCGCCGAATAACCGAATACTATTTAACTTATACCGAACCGAATATTGGCCGAATTATTCGGTTAACCATATCATTGATTTCCGCGCGTAAACAGTATTTAACGTGTACACTGTGTCATGCTATTCATAACGCCATCCCTGATTTTTTTTTTATATAGCTTCACGCTGTATTCCGCACACAGCAGGGTAGGCAGAGGGAACCTAGTGTTAAGACACTCCGTTATCCACTTTCCGCCGAATTTGGAGGCATTGCGTGTTAAGTGGCGGATAATAATGGTTCTACACGATTCTCATTTGTCCTATCCTATCTGAATTTAAAAAATATAGTACAAAAAAAATCATTAAATTCTTTTCAGTAATTACAAAGATGACTGTATGAGAATGAGTGTGAAATAGACTGACAATATGTTTAGAAATTATAGATTCGCATTCTTTAAATATATTTAATACAGACCTACTATTTTCATTATTTTATTATAGTATAAATTTAAAATGTATTGTACATTATTGTACATATTGGTTATAAATCAAAATATTTCTATATAAATATTATAAGATAAAAACAATCAATGTTTTGTACCTTTTAATCCATTTTATTAAAAATATGATAAAAAGTAAAAAGTCGGCGCTCCTTGCTGACTAATAATCGGACTCGGATAGACTAAGGTATTGGCCAGAGAGTTGTTGAAAAAGATTTATTTAAAGTATTTAATTGTGTCTTAAACTATTACAAAATATTTTAAATGTCTAGTAGGAAACAGGAGTTTTCATTTTAAATTCTAAGCAGTTTTTTTAGTAATAAACTTTAGAGCTACTATTTGTCGTACATTTACAAAGAATACGTCTTATGAATATAAGATGATACTTTAGACGATGGTTTTTAAGCCATCGTTTGTGTTCTCAGGATACAACTATAACATAGATCTCTTTCCGCAGCCGGTAAACAAACCGATCGGCGCGGGACGCATAGCGCCCGTCAGCTCCGCCCTCGCGAGCGCGCGCCGCGACCCGCGCCTCGCCCGCCTGCCGCCCGCCCCCGCGCCCGCGCCCGCCCTCGCGCCGCCCACGCTCCCGCCCACGCCTACGCCGCTACCCACACCCGCCATCGCGCCCAACGTCTTCGACATCAAGCCTCTCGAGCGGCCGCCCGCCCGCCCAGACCGCCCAGACCGGCCAGACCGCCCAGACCGCCCGGACCGGCCAGACCGGCACGTGACGCAGCGCAAGAACGTGATCACCATAGACGTGCGGGGGGACGCGCGCGCGACACGCGACCCGCGCCGCGCGCGCAAGCGCCCCGAGAAGAGCCCCGTCGACGCGTACATAGACCGCCTGCACGTCGCCGACCCCGCGCGCGTCAGCAAACTGCCCCCCATACCGAAGATACCCCGCGCCGACCCCGCACACGCCGACCCCGCGCCGCCCCCCAAGCGCAAGCGCGACCCCCCGAGGGATCCCCCGCGCGAACTGCGCGAACCCCGGGAACCCCGCAAGCGGAGAGACAAGGGGTCCGCCCCGTCGCCCGAAAAGCGACACAAGCTAAGAGAAAAGGTGAGGGATAAAGAGAAGAAGACTAAAGTGAAAGAACGCATGGATATAGAAGAGAAGCCCGCAGAGGAGGAGGTCGTCGCCTTCAAGGAACTCAAGAACTACCACAAGGAGAGATACATGCGCAGGAATAAGGAGAAGTCGGAGAGTCCGGAGAGAGAGAAGCGGGAAGCGGAGCCCGCGGAAGAGGCCACAAGTAAGATCACTTTTACAATGCGACCGGTCTCGAGTTGTAGTCCGCCTGTGATATTAGGATGTAAGGTGACCAAACACTGTGTGAAAATAAAATGTTTTTCAACTGTTGGAGTCTTCATATTGTCACGTTTAGGATATCGTTCCCTTTATTTTGTTGATATTTCGAGTAGACTTTTCTTTGAATTTTCAAAATGAATAATATTGGTTGATTTCACTTAGTTTGATAATTTAAATATTACATTTTGCTTCATACAAACAGCATTTGTATTCTCATTAGAATTTAAATTTTATACTATAAAGTACTATATAAGAAGTGTGTATATAGGTTACTTATTAACAGTAAGTAAATAGCTGTACTTTACAGCATTGTCTAAAGTAATTCTTAACCCAGTGAGCTGACAGATGGTATTAAACCTACTGCAATACTTAAGTGTAATAAACTAATAAAATTAAACTATAATAGTTGATTACTAAGTGAAAATCAATGATCAAGACCATAAAGAGAGACCATTCATAAATTTGTATGGAAGAAACAGCAACTAAACTGGAACTAAAAATATATGGAGCTGCTTCGTGCTTGCACTACTCATATCAAGTCATTATTTTTCTTGTTTTATGAATATTTCTGAAGACATTATTTACCGAAAAAAATAGACACAAGAAAAAAGTAATAGTTACACCTATTATTAAGATTTTCTTATTATTATTATTTTCTTCTAAACTACGTAGGAAATTATATAAAAACCACTTTGAAGCGGAGTATCTTCCCATTGGAATGAGAAAGGAGAACCTATACCTTCTACCTTCTGGCACCAATGCTCCAGAATATTCCATTATTAAAACTAGTGTGTAGTTCTAATAATAGTATATTTTAGAGCAATATATAACTACTAAGAAAAATTAAAGATTTTTTATTTTATTTTTAAACATTTTTAAAGTTTTATTCTACACTTAGGGAAATTGTTTTTTTTTTATTTTAGTAATATTATGATACTACTATAGTAGTACTAAAATTGAAATTAAGTGTTCTTAAAGTAACAATAAACATTTTCGTATTCTAAATTATTATTGAACAGGCCACAACTACTAACTTACTGCAGTAGAGCGTCGATTATCCGAACTAATTTCAGAATACTGTCTCTTTACTGTACCGTTCGCATAATTGAACTGTATTTCATTCAGCCATACATATTAATGTATAAATGAAAACCATTTGTATACTTTTATATACTTTATATCAAATCAAAGCTTAACAAAAACTGGATTTTTTATAAAACATGTTCTAGGTATGCCTACTATGCCTAAAGGTTTCGTATCATCAGTAACACTAACGTCGATTTTCATTATCCCTTCTTAAGGTGAGTAACAATTCGGATAACCGGCTCTCGATACTATTTTTATATTCATAATCTTGGCTTGTTGATAAGTAACTTATGTAATAGAATGTTATCTGAATTATTCCGTTCTTTGTAAAATTTCAAATTCCTTTAAATTCAATCTCTTACTTTCTCCACCCATAAATTTATAACTTATTGAGAAACTTACCAGTCATCCTCAAAGTGTTTGCAATTTGCCTCCATTTGCAATTTGTGTTAACATGTTAACATAATGTTCCTATTTTAATAACTTTTGTTATTTGAATTCGTAATGATGAATTTCTATAAAATTTTGCCATCAAATCAGTCGGCATTATCAAATAATTCTATATATAAAAAAAATTAAAAAATCGTATACTTACCGCTTATGCATAAAATATTTTGTCTTAAAACACAAAAACAGTATTAATTTTCGTAACCCCATTTTTCATTTGATGTTCTCTAAGCCAGTCTTATAACAAATTTCAGTTGTACCACTGTTTATTCTGTAGTACTTTTTTGAACTATGAATTTTCAAAATAGTTTTTTCTTGATTATTTACTAATCTATAGATTTTTGCAAATAATAATTATTTACTAATTTACTAATCTATAGATAGCATTTTGAAAATAATGCCTAATCAAGAGAGATATTCTGTATATATCAATTTTAACTTTGGTCTCAAGAATTACTGCAACAAGACAGACTGCAATGAACAAGACTTGGTATGATATATACTAACATACATATTTATAATTATGATCATAGTATATATGGTTAAAATAGATTTAATAGGTTTAATTCCAAAATCAAAACTGTCAGCTCACTGGAGTGTTAGCATTAAAGTGGAAATTAAATCCTACTGGACCTAAATACAAAAATGACTTGCCTACTAAGTCAAGAAATCTTACTGGCTATCTAAAGAGAATTTGGTCACTAAGTTCTCTTTTCGTCCAAACTAAGCTTCAAATACAATTTACTATGGAGGGTTCGCCAACAACGAGACGACAATGTTTAACTACGAAAAAAGGAATAAAGAAAGAGGTAAAGGTAAAATATTAACATTTAAACATAAAGCTGCAATAAATAGATTCGTGTTTTCAGAATCAGTTGAGGCAAACACGGAGACGAAAGATGTCGACTTGCGAGTCCTGCATCCGGTGATAGCCGAAACGGCCGCACCAATCGGTCAGAAACGCTCCTCCACTGAAACTCTAGAAGGCAAAGTTAAGAAAAATAAAACTGATAAGTTTGATATGTAAGTAATGTTTTTTTGTTTCTTTTTGTTATTTTGTTTTTGGAAAATTATTGCTAGAATGTTTGATTTTTATTAAATTACATTATTTTAATACTTGTATCAAATATTGCAAAATTTCCAGACTTTTCGGAAATGAGGACGTTGATCTAAGACAGTTACCTCAAGTAGAAGAAAATAATGTACCACCTCCGCCCTTGCTCAGTGATGTCAAGTCTAAGTCCTCTAAGACTAACACAGACGACAGTGCGGGCGAGGACGACACGATTGTCTCACCGGTGCGGTCCCCCAGGAAGGACTGGCAGGAGGTGAAGGAGAAGGAGGATACCAAGAAAACGCCGTCTAAATTAGATCTTGTTAGAGCGAAATTAGCTGAAGCTACGAAAGTCAAAGACGGTCTCGGTCGACCGTTGTTGTTCAGCAAATCGCCAAGTACGTATTTACTAAAGAAATATTTGGATTAATAATTGCATTTTGTGAAATATTTAATATTATGTAGGACAAGAAAACTATTAATTGAATACATAAATTTTTTCAGGTATAGAAAAAGAAAGACGTCGTACACTTAGTTCAGAAGAGAATGATCTTCGAACTGATAATGGTGAAGACTTTGACGCAGAAGATCATAAAAAAACTATATCCATAATTATGAATCAAGCTAAAGAACAGTTTAGTGACGGACAACTCGACAAAAATCAATACAATGCCCTCATGTATCAGGTATTACAGCTTAATGAGAAACTTAAATTAAAAGAAGCTAAACAGAGGGAGTCTTTGGAAATATCAAAAAGGAAACTAAACGCTCATGTCCACGATGACAGTAAAGTACCTTCGCCAAAATCATCTCCATCTGAGAGGAACAGATTCGGAGATATTGACGAGAGAATAACTCCAGCGCCATATGTCGATCCCATGTCAGAAAACCAAAATCATCATTTAGATTCTGATATGAGGATGAATCATAATGGAGATGTAATAGACAGCAATGCTGGACCTTTCCCCATGCCTCCCATGATGCCGCCAATGTTCATGGGACCCTTCCCGAGGTGGAGAGGTCAACTGCGTCCCAGGATGGAGGATTTTGGACCTCGCAGATTTAGAATACCGATGCCTCCATTTTTCAGAGGTAAATTCGATAAACGAGGACCGCGATTTGACCCCAGAATGCCACTCTTACCCACTCCCAAATTTGGAATTTGCCAGGGGGATAATCCTCTGAAACCTTACGAGAGATCAGTGTCGCCTCCTCCTCTCGGAACTCCCGGATACAGTTTGCCTCCCACCGATTACAAAGTTCTAGAGTACATAGACCAAGATCCGGTCAAAACTATTCAGATCGACGGCATTCCCAGGGAAATACGGTTTTACGGTGAAACGGCCGTTATAATGTTAGATTGGGATGATCCTCGCGAAATCAAATTTCTGCCCGGATCTAGGAGAGTCACGTTTGATAATAAAGATTCCGTTGTGTTAAATTTCAACGAGGGATACAAACAGATAGAAATAGATGACCAGACGTTCGACATACGTTTCGGGGCTCCGACCAGGGAGCTCTATATAAACGGCAGGTGGTACGAGTGCTTCTTCGGCGGTCAACCGTTAGGAGTGATCATTGATAAAAAACCTCGGTTGTTACATTTAGAAGGACCCCTACCACAAGTAGACATAGGCAAAGTCAAACGAACAGACTTAGTCGCGGGGAAAATCAATCTCATAGTGAACGCAACTAACATTTGTCCGGTGTATTTGGACGCGAAAGTGCAAAAGTTCCATGTGAACGGACATTTCTTTACTATAAGATTTGTGGACGCGCTAAAAACTGTTCTTATAAACGAGCAGCCGTTCAAAGTGGAATATGGCGATCTTCCAAAGCCTATATTTGTGGGTGGGGAGAAATATTTTGTTAGATTTTCCGCTTTACCGAAAAATATAAGACCTGGGCAAGTGGAGATAACGGACATGGAAGGTTCTAGGCCGCTAGAGAAGACTGTTGCAGAAGATGTCGTCGCAAAGAAGGAGGAGCCGATGGAGACTGACGCTGAGGAAGCTACAGAAACAGTACGAAAAACTCCCAGTCCTGAGGGTGAAATGAAAGGTGATTATGAACTTTAATAATATTGACTATTTTTACATTATTTGGTTATGGCACTTTTAAACTGATGGCTTGTAAGTTGGGAAATAAGAAGTAACGACCCTACTAATATTATATTTGGATTTCGTAGTTCGAACTCTTTTTATTTTTATGGGGGTTTCTATTTTGTTCTAGAGTGCGCTCTTGTTTTTTTTAAATCCTCTTATAGTCAGTACAGGACAAAAATCAGTCAGATACTTAAAAACAAATCATTTTTAATATTATAAGTTTATTTTCCAGTACTTTCAAATAAAAAAATATCTTTAAAAAATATATTTTTTCAAAGGTTTGGACATGTTGGCTAGTCTAATGCCAACTAGCATGGCGCCCGCATCCAGCTCAGAATACAGCTCAGCGGAACCACTCTTTGCAAAAACAGAGAAAATACCTGGATTGGAAACTCCTGTGGAAGAAAAACCTGCACCTTCCTTGCCAATACTGGGTACAATAAATGTAAATGACTTGTATGCCAAACTGGTAGCCACTGGCATAGTGCCAATGTTGAACGACGTGAAGACAGAGACTAAAGTAGCAGATACAAAGACTGAGGAGAAACCAAAACCAAAGGAAGATAGAAATGTTATACACAAAGTGGATATGTTGAAATCAGAGACGTTGAGAGTGTGAGTAAAGTATAATTTATTATTAGTTTTTTTTAATATTTTGTTTGTTATTTTTTTAATATTTCCTTATAATCCATAATGATTACAGTGACTGATCGTCACTGTCATCGTATTTGCAAAGCCTTAACTGTATTGTATAATTTTTATTATAAATTGTTAATTAAACGTAGAATGTCTATTAAGTGTTGCTTTCATATAATAGTACAGGGGATAATCAAATCTTCCAGTCGCAAAATAATCGCTCTAAGTCGTCGAGTTGTGTTCATATTATATAGGCGTAGGTCGCGAGTCAAAGACTTAGATATCTGCCTATTTAGCTGCTTGTAGCGACTAGCATCCTCTGAGCTCAGAAGCGTCATTTCGCGTCCATGAGCTGAAGTGTCTTGTCGGAGAGTTTCTTTGGTTTAGTACGGTGGGTTTTAAGATACTTGTACCCAACCATACGAGGAGTACTCACCACTTTCGTCATTTAGATCTCCACACACACATCAGTTCACATTTCCGTTGGAGTTTCCTAAAGAAAGAGTTCAACATGTAGAGGCGCTCTTTCTCCATGAAATCAACCAACATTTGGCCTCTGGCATTCCGTTGCCCTAATTGCCCCATTCCTAACTCATCGCCGCGACATTTCCCCAAACATTGCGTTAAATTGCGTGGGTTATATAGCTTCCACTTCGCCGTCTAGGTTTACCGAAGTTGGAGCATAAACCTGTATAACATTCAACAAATATCGTTTTGATGTTTTAAGTATCAGGTACGCTACCCTGTTCGATACACTACCGACGATAACCACGTTGTTGACAAGGGACCTGTGGACAATGACCCTGACGCCGTCTAAGAATTGTTGGTCACCTTCCCGGTAGTATAGTAAGTTACCGGAATTGAGGATTATCGTGTCCCCCTCGTGTCCCTTCCCCTCTTTTCGGACCTCGGATAATGTTGGATTCTGTTGTACTTCATATGAAATGTAATTTATTAAGTTTGGTCAGTTTATTTTTTTTTTTTTTTTTTTTATTATTATTCTATTTTACTCTACGGACATAAGGTCTGTACCTTTTTTAACATGATTCTTGTTTTATCATATGCTTTTTTTTTGTTTACAATTTCAGTACTTAAAACTAAGAATATACCCTAAGAGAGTCCAGTTATTATAAAACGTTGCCTTTTTCATTATATACAATTTTCCTATCATAATGGAGTTAAATCTAACCTAAATTAATTTGTTATAAGTGTATAATTTATTTTATTTCTTACGTAATAACACATATTTCTTACGACTACATACATACATATTTTTTTATTTAAGGATGGGGTGTGGATGGCATTAATGCTATAGTAGTGGATATGACCGCTTCGTTTCTATCTTTTATGGCCATCTTCAAATTGTACTCCACAATACCTTTGGTCGTTGCCCTCGTTGCATTCCGTATTAGTCTTTTTATCGCGTCGTCCTCACCACCGCAGTAGTAGAAACAGTTGCTGGTATGGCGCGTTATCGCAACGACTGCGTGTGAGACACTGTCGTGCAGCTTTATTTTCTTTGGTTTTGTATTCACTACTACAACTGTGCTGGTGGTCAGTCCCTGGGCCTCGTGAATTGTTAGTACTTTTGCACCCATTTCCAAGCCGTATCCCTGAGTGATCAAGGATTCCTTCTCCTCTTGAGTGAATGTGAGGTAGAGGGTATCCTTTAGGTCTCGTGGTATTGGTGTCACCTTGACATTTTCTATCCGGAGGGAGTGTACTGTCCTCTTAGATGAGTATATACCAACATATATTTCTCGTAGGGCATACGCAACATCCATGGGGCTTCTATGGGTGCATATTAGATTCTGGGTGATATTGGCCACTTGATAGGGAGCACGGTAGAACATATCGAAAAGATTCTCTCGGTCAATATAGGGAAGTTGATTAACATCTCCGATTAATAGAATTTCTTCTGCTTCGGTGATTCTTGCAGCCGTCACTATCGCTCCAAAGTGGTTCATCAGGGCCTCATCGACAATCAGGCGTTTGTACGTTTCTGATTGTCTCATCCCATTAACCAACATTGACGCCATAGTGCGAATCCTACTTTTAACCAAACTCCCTATACGTACCGAAAGCTTCTCCCGAAGTTCATTTGCTGCTTCTGTTGTAGTAGTGATAATAATGTCTGTATCGGTATTAAAGTATTTTATGATCCAGGTTGTTTTACCACACCCGGGAACCCCATTGATCCACTGTATCTGGGGCACCTGCCATTCTACCGCTGACGTGGATTCTAGAGTGCTATCAAAACTTTTTACTTTCTCAAGCATTCTATTTTCCAACATAACTTGCGTACATTTGGCTATAACCACGATAGGATCATCAGCAGGCGTGTTGAATTTAAGGTCACCTGTTCGTCTGGTTTCCTCTTCATTCACCTCCACAAAACCAACTGTAGCATTGTAAGCCGCCATGTAATTACCCTTTATGATGCCTCTGATGGTTTGAGCTGTATGATTGTTGTATATGGCGGCTTCTGCCTCTTTTAGCCTTACATCCAGGATTGAATATCCTCCTTGGAAGGCTCGTATTATTTCCTTACAAGTCCTGAGCTTCACTTGTTTAGTAGCTTCCAAAACTGCGAGAAATTCGAGGTATGCATTTCTATAGTGGTCTTTGTGTCCCTAGATAGGTATTAGATGAGGCGAGTTTACCTGGTTCATTGCCGCTTTAGTAAGCCTGGATCGTACTTGAACAGGGTCATTCTTTGTAAAATTCCTTGCAAATTTTTCCACCGATGCAGCCTGCCTGTCTTCTGATGAAATTTTCTTTTTTCTTTGTAGCACATTTCCTATGGCTGATAATATCGTGCTACACGCAGATTTCGTGATGGAATGCTGCCGTACTGTGTTTGTAAGTTTGACTTGTTCCTCTGCCACCTTACGTTGAAGTCGCTCTGAATTACTTTCAGTGGCCGTGCGAGTTGTTTGTAGCTTTTCCGCTGGGATGCCAGAGTTTTTGAGTTTAAGATAACTAAGATCTTCACCCCTGTCCTCATAAACTAATACCTCGTGTTGTTCTGAGGCTTTTATGCATCCCAATCGGTCTGCTACTTCTCCTCTATTATAATCGACCACCATAGCGTCTATACTTATAATTCGTACGCCATGACCCGCCGTTTCACCCATTGTTGTGAGCAACTCGCGAGCTTGCTCAAATGGCGTCCGTTTATCACTGTCGAGCAGTATAATAGACTTATTCTTTGATCGCAATACTCGGCAAGTGATATTTCCGACTGTCCTACAGGGCAGCGCTTCATATAGCTTACGTCGTACGGCCGTCCTGTTAGTGCTCCCATTCAATAGACTGGCAAGACCAGGCGAAACTGCGATAAATTTGTTATTCCTAGGTATGCAAAAGCTTACACCCAACCTTTCAGTGCTATCATCCATGAACAGCGCCACCCCTTTGGTTCTCAACCCCGCCTCACCCATTTCGGCCTGTAGCAACAACTCGGTCATGGTGTCTGTGTTTCTGGCTTGTGAACATTTATATATGCATGCGGAAGGCTTTAGGATATTAGTGCCAGATTGTGAAGCTTGTGTAAAATTTGTGTAGAGAGCACGTGATTTTCCTGGGTCCATTGTACTATTTCTAATGCAAGCGATGCGGAATGCCCTTTCTGCATAGTCGAGAAGCGTTTTCCTATAGTACGGATCTGACATTATATTTGGCAGTTCAACTTCGGACAGACATTTCTCGATCTTTGCTTCAAGTTGAAAGCGAGCAGCAGCAAACCTCGGACACGCCAGTAGTATGTGCCATACGGATTCCGGTATATTGCTGTCGCATTCGCATCCCGGAGAGTCTTTCAGTTTAAATCTATGCAGGTATTCTGCTATTCCACCATGTCCTGTTAACATCTGAACCTGTAATGGAGTAAACTGTGTTGTTCTTATTATTTTGTAGGCCATTTCTACACCGGGGAGGAATTTTTTGGTAACCGCTCCTGTCTGTGATGTTTCATATCTGCCTTGCCATATGCTAACAGACTCTTCCCTTATTGATCTTTTAATATAGGACAAGGGTATTTTGTCATAGTCTCGGGCAGTAATCGTGAGTGCTGCATCTTTTGCCAGTTCGTCGGCACGTTCATTCCCTGTAGTACCAACATGTGCACGTAGCCAAAAAAGTCTGATTTGTCTTCCTTGCGTTTTGATCTTTCGTATATTTTTCTTAATTTCCATAACTAAGGGGTGTCCTGAACTTGGGTTCTTAAGAAGTTCTAATGACGATCTAGAGTCACTTAAGATGTTGACTATTTGCTCGTCACTATCTGCCACAATTTGAGTAGCTCTGAAAAGGGCGTAAAGCTCCGATTGAAAGACCGTGCAGTTAGGATGCAGGCTAAACTTTTCGTTGATGGTTTCTTTCCCTCCTTCCCACATAGATAGGGCAGCACCCACTTTTCCCTCGATTCTGCTACCATCAGTAAAGATCTGAGGGCCCTCGATGTTGTGTAAGGTGATGATCTCAGGATTCAAGTCCTCCAGCAACTCAAAATCAGTAGTTATCTGCATTGATGGATGTGGTTGGTTAAGGTAATTACTATTTCTTTCAAGTTCTTTTCCTGGTGGGAGGTAACTTTTACAATACCCTTTTTTCGCTCTGTATAGACTGGCGTGCTCTTTAATTCTAATGTCCAACGGTAGTAGACCTGAGATTGCCAACGCAGATGTAAGAGACACTGTTCTGTATGCTCTGCAGATCTTTTGAGCAAAACCTCGCTGGAGCGTATTTAACTGGTCTCGTATCAACTGCTTATCAGTTGAATGGGACCACACACTTGCTGCATCAGTCATTATGGGTTCCACAACTGCCACGTAGATGGTCCTAGTGACTTCTGGATTGAGACCCCACGTCACCCTTGCTGCGCGCGCAAGCTGTTTATATATATTTGCTGCTTTTTTACATTGTGCAGCCACGTGCCATTTGAAGGTGAGTTTGCGATCGATCAATAAGCCCAGGAGTTTGACTTCCTCGACCAGGTTGATAGTGGCCCCCGACATAAGCAAGCAGGGAAGGTCATACTTAGTTTTATTTGTTAGCAGCATTGCTTGAGTCTTATGCGCTCCGAAGTTTAACTTGTTCCGATTTCCCCACTCAACAATTGTCTCCAGCGTGGTATTAATTTTCTGCTCCAGTGTATGTATAGAGTGGTCCGCAAATACTAGCGCCACGTCGTCCGCAAAAGCCTGACAATATACGCCGTCGCTATCCAGCCTCTTTAACAGCGAATCCAGAATAACATTCCAAAAGGTGGGTCCACCGATAGAACCTTGGACGCATCCTTTTGTTGTTTCCTTCTCACATGTTTCTCCGGCATAATTAACTACGACCTTTCTATTTGTCAGGTACGAGCAGACCGTTGCGTACAAGTTACGGGGGCACCTCTTTTCTATTAAAGCTATTTTTAGTGCTGGCCACCATGCGTTATCAAACGCACCCTCTATGTCTAATGAGACCAACACCACGATGTTTTTCTCTCCGATTTTTTGGTGAATATGTCCAACTAAGTCATACAGAGCATCCTCTGTGCTGCGCTGGGGAGTGAATCCGTATTGATGGTCACTCAATGTCGGGAGGATGTGCCATTGTATACGTACAATAAGGAGTTTCTCGACAATTTTTCCAAGAATGGGGAGAAGGCCTATAGGTCTAAGGGACTTATGATGGCTGTAGTCCTCTTTTCCTGGCTTACGCAGAATCACAACGTGAGCTATTTTCCATTGCATTGGAAAATACGTTAGCGCTAGGCATTTGTTCGCTAACGCTAAAAATACGT
Organism: Dryas iulia moderata; assembly: GCA_019049465.1. Taxonomy (NCBI): domain Eukaryota; kingdom Metazoa; phylum Arthropoda; class Insecta; order Lepidoptera; family Nymphalidae; genus Dryas; species Dryas iulia. The sequence goes on from CM032440.1 coordinate 4,638,721, forward strand.
CTGTATTGCTCCTAATTGCCGATATGCATATGTCTGCCGTTAATCCGTCAGGGCCAGGGGCCTTCTTCGGGTTCTGGCTATATAATACTGTATCAAGCTCCGCTGTTGTGAATGGCGGGTCGTCCTCAGCGAGATCTTTGTTTAAGTTGTCATTCGTGCGTTCTCGGATTTGTGTATGATCTAGCTGGTCGAGCAACACATTATCATCCGGATAAAATTTTTCAGCAAGAAATTCTGCAGACTTCTGTGGGGTTAAAGTTACACCCTCTGTATCTTTAAGTAAAAGATCTTCCTCTCTCTTGGAAGTGTGCCTTATTACTCTATAGATCTTATCCCACATACTTTCTTTATCCTGAGTCGTGCAGAAATCCTTCCAGCCTTGCGTACTCCTCTTTTCTACCTCGTCCGCATATAACGTTTTGGCTTGTAGGTATTCGTCTATAACGAATTGTCTTCTCCAAGGCGCGGCATTCCTAATACGCCTTTTTTTTCTTAGAGAGTTGTTCTTAAGCTCTTCTAGTTCAGATGACCACCATGGAGGTACTGGGTTCCCATCCCTGTGTTTGAGCTTGGGTATAGTTTCCTCACATGCATTATACATAGCATCCGTATATGAGGATATGATCGAATCTAACTGGGCTGGTGTTTCCATTCTCCTTATGGAGTTGAGATTTATACCTCTTTCCACCAACTGGCTCTTGAAAAGTGCTGAAAATTCCGACCACTTTGCCTTTTTAGTGTTATATCTACGTGTAGTGTTCGCTTTCAGGGATTCCAGGCATCCACCTAGACGCAGACTGAAGGTTATAGCATTATGATCAGATGATATGAGACATCTCTTCACTTCCCAATCGTGGATTTTGCCTAGCAACGACTGGCTGCACGCTGTAACGTCTATGACGCTTGTGCACATCCTGCCGTTTCGGAACGTTTCGAACGTTGGTGTATCACCTGTGTTAAGGAGATGAAAGTCCATTTCATTTAGGAAAGCACTGTACTCTCTCCCTCTTTCATCCTCCTTACTACTTCCCCACCACAGGCTCCAGGCGTTTACGTCGCCAGCTACTATTATATTTTTTGTGTTAAGCTTCTCGCACGAGTGCCTAATTCTATTTAAATATGGATGGATATCTTTGTCCCCCTCCAGATATATGGATACTACTCCAAAAGTTAGCTTCCCAGCAACTACCGTAATCGCAACTTCCGTCTCAGTAACCAGCTGCGGGTCATGCATGATCCTCAACTGGTTCCCCAAGACGATGATCGCGGCCTTTACCGGTAACTGTCTATTTGTAGTACATTGTATCACACGGGTAATTTATTAAGTTTGGTCAGTTTATTTCTGGGTGTGTGATATTATTTTCATTTCTAGATAGCACGCTAGTGTCTAAGGCCAAGCAAGGTGCTAAGTTTCGCCATTTAGCACGCATTGTCTTTGTTTAGGTTGGAAAGAGAAAGGTGTTTGGATACTGAGTTCTTTCTGACTACATAGCGCTTTGTTGTCTCCATATTTGCGACATCACACATTCAAAGTAAATATCATGGAGTTCCAAAGGTTAAAAATGTTATCCCCGTATCCCCACAGCAAACAAGCCGGCCTAGTGAGCCGGTTGTACGGCGGCATGCAGTGCAGCGGGTGCGGCGCGCGCTTCCCGCCGGAGCACACGGTGCGCTACTCGCAGCACCTCGACTGGCACTTCCGCCAGAACCGCCGCGAGCGCGACTCGGCGCGCCGCGCGCACTCGCGCCACTGGCACTACGACGTGTCCGACTGGCTGCAGTACGAGGAGCTCGAGGACTTGGAGGAGAGAGGTGCCTGTATACGCAACACACACCTACATATACACACAGACATACACACACGCGCACATCACATTACATGATATCGCATTGCATAGCGTAGTATAATGGCATAACCTCGCGACACTGACACTACCACGTGTCCGTCTGGCTACAGTACAACAGTACAAGGAGTTGGAGACATACACGCAAACTTCACATCACATCACATTACATCAGATCACATCATATCACATCGTCGCGTCGCGTTCGTTCCGCGCTTTCTCCACGTTTTCTGACCGTTTTCAGTGCGTCTCTCAAGCTATAAACTCACCTTATACGCCCGTACACATAGCCACTGACTCAATACACCTCCTAAACTAAACTTTCTCTCCCTTAGAAAAGAGCTGGTTCGAAACGGGCGCAGAGGAGCGCGCCGCGGAGGGCGGCGCGGGGGCGGAGGCGTCCCCGAGCCCGAGCGCGGCGGCGGGCGGCGCGGGGGGCGCGGGCGGGGCGCCCCGCCACCACTGCGCGCTCTGCGGGGACCGCTTCCACCAGTTCTACAACGAGGACAAGGAGGAGTGGCATCTGAGGAACGCCTTGAAATACGATCACTTGTACTATCATCCGTTGTGTTTGCAGGATTATAAGGTCATTGTCATTGTTAGACGTCCACTTTACTCTACTTTCTCGTTTCGACTGATACTGACGATTCGTTTCCCTCCCAGGCGTCGCTAGCGAAGGAGGAGCCGCCCGAAGAAGAGCCACCGACCGAAGTCCCGGAACAAGAGAAGTCAGTGGAGGCGATAGAGATCAACGACGACGACAAGGGCGAAGAAGCGGACATATCTGACACTGAGTCAGTCGTGGAAGTCGTTGAGCCCGTTGTGGAGACTGCTGAGCCGCTAGAGGTGAGGATAATACTGTAAAATAGTTTTGGAAAATGTATGGAATTTTGTACGAAGCGGGATTCGAACCCGCGAATATTATTTATTAAGAATAAGAATATTAGGTATTTGTCAATAAGTGGTTACGAGTCGCACTGCATTGGAGGTTTTATTAGTTTTTTTCTTTAATATGTTTTGTATTTAGACTTTTCGAAAAGTTCTAATAGGTAAATATTTTTTTATAGCAAAAGGAGCAAGGACTGGATTGTAAAATAGCATAAACTATTTATTACCTAAATTTTGAAAAATATTATAAGAATTAGTAAAACCTGCAGATTGTTCCTATCGTTAATGTATTATGCTTTTTTTATTTCATCTAAAGGTAATTAAAGAAAAGAGGTATTACTTTATGAACAGCTTTTTTATTCATATATATAAACTTTCGGTGTAGATCGACGAGGAAGGCGAGGAGGGCGAGGAGGACGACGTGGTGCTGAAAGCGGAGCCGGTGGTGCAGGTGGTGGTGGAGGACGCGGACACCGACGACGAGACGGCGGCGGAGAGGGCGACCCGAGACCACCAACTGCAGATCGACTTTGCGAGTGTCAGGATAAAGCAGGAGCCCGTCGACCCGGGTACGTCACTTGCGTCGCAGAGAACGGAGTGCTCTGTCACTGTGCGGGACAAAGCGTGAAGCTACTATATACACGAATTGAACTGAGTTTTAACTGATATAGAGAATTTATTCATTATAAATCAACAATAAGTTTGTTTATTTCTACCGCACTGTGGAAGACGTATACTAATATTTTCATTTAAATTTTTATAATTCTAATGTTGTATTGGAAAGTTTACTTTTTCGTAAACAATGACGTATAAAATCGTGCCCTTTCGAATATTTACGACTTTAAACCAGTACGTAGCTATAATTCATTGCAATATTAGCTTTAGATTATTTAAAAATCTCTTTATAAGAAAATGTTTGATTCTTACTATCATTAATACGATTATTTTTCACTTAAATTCTATTAATAATTATCATACAGTATTTAATTATTTTAACAAATTCCCGTTACAGACGACGAGCCAATAATAACAGCCGAAGTAGAAAACATCCCGCCTACAATAGACACGACGCACCACACAGTCATGTCCTCAATAGATGGCAACGTACAACTGGACGACGCTACCCAAGCCCATGCCATACCCTTCGGAGGCATTCGGATAAACATATCCAAGACCATCCCCGTTCCCAGCCAGGACAAGGGCGAGGAGAGGATGCTGGAGGATGTGAGTGCCGATGAGGAACCGCTCCCCCCTGGTGAGGATCTGGAGCTGGAGTACAAGTTGAAGCCGTCGTTGGAAGGCGTCGAGTTCACCAAACAACCGCCGGTGCATAAAGGCAGTGAGCTGTCCGGGCTTTGTGCTATTATGTGATTCTTTCTTTATGTTTTCAACTGACATTTGATGTGTTTCAAGTTTTATATACTCTATATATAACTTCGAGTTTGAGCCTATATTTATATATATATATATATAAGTAAATGATTATTCGTTATTGTTATTTTGTAATGTAAAGATGCTACAATTTCTTTTTTTTTTGTAAATTGATTATAGTCTGTTAAATGTTTTAAAAGTAAAAAAAATACTATTTAGTATAGAAACATAATATTGTTTGTCGTGTTTATTTGATTGCGCCAAGTTGTATGTACATATATGTGAATGAATGTATGTATATAAGTTACTGCTGATTTATCACTGCCTATTATTTTGGTCGGGTTTATATTTCTTACTTTGTTCAATATTTCAATATCCTTGAATTAACACCAAACTAGTTCTTTCTTATTATATTATATAAACAAACATTTTAAAATAAATAAAGAAATCGTCAATTCATTCTAATGTTGGTATTTATATTAAAATGTAAATTTGTTTATTGTTAGTATATACTTAGTGCAATCTTAAGAGCTCAAAAATAGGGTCATTTGTAACATTTTAATTCAGCCTATTTATTGCTAGATACTTAACTCGTTCACGTATGTCTGTCTGTCTTAGCTGTAAGTCGTTTTTCAACAACTTTTTATATATTATACTTATAAATAATCTCGTTAGTAGCTTAGTAGAATACTAAGCCGATTTTGATGGTATTATTACCACTAATTTCAAAGTAATGTATTGAAATATGCCATTAACACAACAGTTTTAACATTTCGTACAGTATGTATGGCTTCTGATTAGAGAATATGATTTGTCTTGAAATAGACTAAACTATTGTTTTATAATTATACGCTAATTGTACCAACTTCCAACATGCCTTGAACATGTCATGAAAAAAATGTGATATTAAATTTAAGTTAGGTTAGAAATAGTTTTTTAAATGGGAATTTGCTTACATTTTGTACATAAAGTTTTGTAAATAGTATGAGTGAGTGTCGATTGTGTTAGAGAATCGTTTTTAGTAGGTGAAGGAATCTACGTACTTCTTTCCTTTTACTTGGCTGATTTGGAATTTCAAAATAGAATCATTGAACGGACTTGTTGATTTGATCAAGAATAAATTTGTTTTTCCTTATCTCAAGATTTGTTTCAATTACTTTATTACTTTGTGCCACCTGTGCTTTGTTTACTTTAATAAAGGTCACTTGGAATATATTGGTGTTTCATTTGTATAACCGGCTAAGAACAATGTTATATAATATATACTTTATATATACAAAAATATATATTTGTGTACTGCAAGGGTCAGTGTCTCATAGCAAACGCGATCGGTTGTCAGTTAAAATCTCACTTAAGAATGATTATATTTAAATTGTTTTCATTTTTACCCTTCCACAGAAAATAGTGCCTTAATACTATATTCTCGTTATTTCTTGCTAAATAAAAAAAACAAATGTAGGTACATATAGTGATTTGTATGGTTAAACATTATAGTATTTTTTAATTGTGAATTAATTAAACGCCAATTAGGGACCAAATTTATTTTAAATTAATATTCTGACTCAGTTTAATTATTAAAACTTTATATCATAATAAATGAAACACTATACTGTTGCATGTTAGCTAAGTTTTTAGCACAACTCTGGAATAATGTTAGTTTTCAGAGCTGTGCTAAAAAGTTAGCTAGCATACATTTTAAATTCACAAATGATTAAAAATTACTTAATCTTTTTAAATATGAAACAACAAAAATCAACAATATAAATTATATTTTATTTTTTATAACAACTAACAATCTACATATCACAATTGTGTGGCCATCTTGGAAACGGAAGAGTGTCTTTTATATTGGGTACATTACAGATAACTTGCAGTAATCTCTCCAAGCCCAAACCGAAACCTCCAGTTGGTATATTTCCAAATTTACGAAGTTCTAAATACCAATTTAATGCATCAGATGGTAACTTTTGCTTCAGCTTCTCATAGTCATCTTCTCTAAGACTTCCACCAACAATTTCTCCTGTAATTGGTGCTAGGAGATCTAATGCATCAACCTGTAAAAACATGATATACCAATTTCAAATAAAATGTTTTTATATGTTGTTCAAAAATGTTCTTCATATCCTACACTGTGAAAATAAATAAAAAAATACTAAAAAATACAAACTTATCTTAATAATTAAATGAAATTTTAAATATTTATGTTTTGACAATATTAATATCTCACCTTACTATTGTCCAATGGAGATTCCTTCATATAAAAAGATTTCATATTCTTTGGCCATTCCACAACAAAAACTGGCACCCCACAATGTTCTACCAGCACTAACTCTTGTTCTTTATTTATTCCCTCTTCTGAAGTATCTAAGCCTTTCTTTGCTAGTACATTCCTCGCTTCTGTGTAAGTCATTGTTATAAACTCCTTATCAATCCAACTAGGTGCTTTATTGTTTTTATCAATCAAAAATAAATCTGATTCATTTGTTCTTCTAGTTTCAATAAATACATACTTTAGTAACTCTTCAATTACAGATTGTAACTTTTCTATTGTATCACAAAATGCTATTTCACCTTCGAGCATATAAAACTCTGATAAATGCAATCTTGATCTCGAATTCTCTGCTCTGAACGTTGGCCCTAAAGTGTATACATTACCCATACCTCTACATATTGCTTCTAGGTGTAGTTGACCCGAGACAGTTAGATATGTTTTTGTCCCAAAATATACCGAGTCCCTGTTTCTACCCTCTTGCATCATTGCTTTTACGGTTTCATCATTTTCTGGTCGTACTTTAAAAACTTCACCAGCCCCTTCACAATCATTTGATGTTAATATAGGAGTGTGTATGTGAATATAATTATTAGAAGCAAAGTAATCATGAATGTGTTTTGTAACAGAATTTCGTACCCTAAGTATTGCGGAAATATAGTTAGTTCGAGATCTTAAATGAAGAAATTGTCTTATATACTCTGGTGGGTGCGCAGTTCGAGGATTAAAAGGATAGCCGTCCAGCACTACACAGTTACCAAGCACCTTAACATTTTCAGCACAAAGTTCCAGTTGACCTCTTGGACTCTTACTCAGTTTTCCTGTGATATGAACTGAACTACCATAAGTTAAATTATCAGTTTTAATATTTTTTGGAATAATAATTTGTAACTTTTGAGCGCAAGAGCCATCGTTTACGTCTAAAAAAGTAAATTCTTTTTGTGCGCGTAAACTTCTTACCCATCCCTGGAAATTGAAAATATTAAAATACATTAAAGTTTGTAATTTATTTGTTATCTCTTTAGAAAATATTAAAAGAAGTTTGAAAATAACCTTAACTTCAGTTTCTTCCCCAATATTTTGTTTTTCTAGAACTGAGGCAATGACACTGTACTTCTTATGTTTGGTATTTATAAAAAAATGTTTACTGAGTTGATTATACACTCTTTTACACAACATTTTTGTTAAAAATAATCATTTAAATATAAATGTTTACACGAAAGTTGCAGCTTGAGTTTCGTCTATATTGACATTTGACACTGACAACTTTGATAAAAGATACAAATTTTGCTATCAAAAAATGTGTTCAAAAAATATGGTAAATATATATAATGCATGATATTTGGATCATATAGGCAACAAATACTAGGAATAGTAATAATGGAAGGAGAGCAGAAAGGTGTATTGATGCTGGACTGCTGGTACTTGAATGATGGTTATTGTGCTGGCTGGGTATGGTGACTATAAGAACGTCCACAGCTTTGAATAAATAGAGAACTAGACTTATTGGGTTAATGAGTTAATGAGTTTTGTTCCAATGCCAATACCAGTGCTGTTGTGTAGCAGCGAAACATTAATATAGCGAAAGTCTATTGAAATTTTTATATAACAGGATAGGCAGGTTCTCTAATCGATCACCTAGCAGACAATGATTTAAAAAAATATGAATGCGACTTAGCGTACGTGAATTTGTAATAAATACATGATGCCAGGTGTAAATTAAAGTTAAAGAGATGAACGATAAAAGAATATTTGATTTTTAAACCGTTTGTTAATGTAATTAAGAGACAATTGTGTCCACACTAGTTAACTTTTGAGAACATATTGACAATAACTAGTTAAAATACTTTGAACATTTGAAATTCTTATTCGCAGACTATGGATATTCAAAAAGACATTTAAAGAAAATATATGAAAGGTTATGGCTTCAAATTGAACTCATGGCTTAATGGCGCTTTTCAACTACCTGAAGTATTTGAAAGATGAGTCAGGTGTTAATAACAAAGAAAGAAACCCGTTTCACTCGGGGCGGGATGGGTCAAGAATACAATTCCTCTCCTCCGCTGGATAGCGTCCCGTAAAAGGCGGGTAACCCAGTAGCTTCGTGGTAGGAGATTCTGGCTCGCGTAGAGAGACTGGCTCGCGACCACTATCATATCAAAGACGAACCGCCAAACATCTGATGTCTGATGATGTGTTCCGATTCGATGACATGTAAGCCAGCTCTTTCCTCGTTCCCGCCATACCTATCCTTCCTTCTTTCTTCTCACCTTCACTCCTAAGGTCGGCAACGCATCCGCTATTTCTCTGCCGTTGTGGATGTCCATGCGCAAAGGTGACCACTTACCATCAGGTGATCCTAAAATAAACTTTTTTATCTTTTATGCTTCATTTTTACCCTATATTTCATTAAAGAGAATGCTTAAGGTTCACACACAATTCGAACTTAATGAAAACAAAACATATTATATAATATTTCCATCGTAAATACTTTTAGTATTATTGTACATTGTAAATGTTTAAGGCTATTTTACAAAAAAGTAAATTTATAAATCACAGGAAATCCAATGGAGTTTTTTCTTTCTTGAATAATTTGTAATAAGAAGTTCTAAATATGTATAATAAAAGTACACTAATAAAACTGAGAAAAAAATGGTATAATATAATGATACCTACAATCAAATAATCTGATTTATCTGAGAAGCATATTTATTTTTATTCCCTGTTGTAATAATTTTGTAAATAAATTAATTATTTCGAAATAATCATTAAAAATTTATCTTTAAGTAGCCTGTGGTTTTTTATATATTCTCTTAGCTCTTAATTTGTTTATGGAAAATTTTAGTTTATGCCACAAATGTACGTGTGTCAATTTTGTATTGTCATTTGTCATTGAGCAAATCATGTTCATGGATTTAATCGTGTAGTGGAAATAAATTTTAAGAAAACTTTATATATTTTGCTTTTAGTGACATATTCTCTGTTGTAAACTGTAAGTTAATACACTTTTTAATCTAAACCGAATGTAAAAGTCTATTAAAATGTTTATGTACCTACCCACAGTATCTACTTAATTGTCTTCACAAAACAAGTTTTCTACGTCGATTTCATAGTACATAAAAAATATTACGTTTTATATAGTTTTTTCCTGTAATATAAATCTTTAAATAATGCTAATGAACGTTGCCTATTATACGTGTTTACTAAATAATGTTTACGTTATATTTTATTTTAATAGTCGTACCGATTTTATTCTTTAAAAATTCAATAATTACATATTTTATATAAAACAATTGAAATTCTATGTGTGATCTTATTTCTATGTGGGATTAACAGCTTGTCTGATGTATTTTAGTCATACTTTTTATCTGCTGATATGATATCACAAGGTGAAAGAACTACTTGGGACTATCATTAAATACATAGTATTTTTATATAAAAAAATCATTTACCAGCACAATACACGATAGATTGAATGGTTTTAAAATTTAATTCAAATTTAAATACATACTAGATTTTATTACTTTGTTTTAAAAAGTTAAAAGTTAACATATTATATGTCATTAGTATGTATGTCAGACGAACTTATATGTAGGTTATATTATATACAACTGTGTTTGTCACATTTTTGGAAGTTTTAATTGGCCTTGCTATATCTGCAGCTACAGTTTCTAAAAAAAGAAAGTGAAGGTTTTATACTTTCCCTGACACACTTTCTGAGATGAAACGTAAACTATCTTTTGTATAATATTTTATGATATACAATTTTGCTTACAAATTACCTTTTTACCATTAAAATACTGTTAACTATAATTATTCTGGTGTCCTCTTAAACAATTATAGTACCATAAACATTAATAAAACAATTATATATTATGATATAGTAAAAAATAAAATAGTTTCTATTATAAATATAAATATTAGAAACTTTTATGAATTTATTTTTCAGTAATAATTTATTTTATTTACTTTTTACTTACAATATAACCACTAAAAACTGTGTCTGATTAAGCAAAAACTTATGAACTCATTGTTTACCTAGGTTATCAGGTTGGCTATCTAATAAATGGAGCATATGTTACTGGAAGAAAATAATATATAGATATATCAATATATTTAAAATAGTTTTATTATTAAAATAAAACATCTATATTTCGTTATCTTCGGTTCCACCCAATACACACTGAAGCTATTAATCTCATTATAGCTAATGCTATTACTTATTATACTACCCCTTTTAATGAAATCATTGCATATTGATTTGATTCCTAGTAGTATAATAAAGTTTATGTAACATAATGTATAAAATAAGCTATTTTATACATATACAAGTTATCAGTTCAGTTGAATTGTAGGAAAATGAATAAAAATGTTACAGTAACTATGTATACTGAACTTTAACAACTAAATATGTTAAATCATATGAAATTAATAAAATAATAATGAAATATGCATAATAATATTAAATTTTAACAGAAAATGGCAGACACAGAGCCCAACCAACAAGCTGGAGACTCCGGCCCACCAAAAGGCATTCCAGCGTTGAAAGCGCATGTAATAGCAAACAAGATAGATGTAGCATTATGGGGAATTCGAGTTCTCACAGTCCTATGCACTTTTGGATATGTATTACCTATATTTAACAAGTAAGTGATGTTCTTTTATTTATTAACTTTGTGATTTAAATATTTAATGTAGTTAGTAGTAGCAGTCCGACCGAAGGTTGTTTTGGCTGAAAATTCAGTTTCGGTCGGACACTAATTTAATGACTTATTTTCCTGTTTAAAAAGTTGTAATAATAATCTTGTGTGTTTTTATTGAAATATCATATCTAAGATTCATTGCAATATATCAAAATTATTTTAATTTTCCTTGCTCTGATAAAAACGCCGCCTTTAGTTCCATTACTCTTTGTATAATATTGCCATTGGAAAAGATAAAGAAAGGGGAGGCTGAAAAAATAATAATAGTAGTAATAATGTTAAAAGAAAAGAATAAAATTTGTAACTCTATTATATAGCCTGTAAATATTTTTCGAAACAAAAAGATTGTGCTTGACACTAACTCTTTGCAAGTAAAATAAACAAATATTAGAATACTAACTTTACATATAACATATATTCAAAAATAATAATTACATATGCAATTAATCTGATCAAAATATAAAACTAAAATGTATTTAAATTGTCCACTAAACTGTCATTTTAATAATAATGCCCCAATCACCTTAAGTGTTGGTCAATACGTTCTAGAAGCCCAAAGCGTCGCCACTTATCGTAATAATAGACAATCGATCACACGTGCTTCGTCTAAATGTATTTTATGTATTAGGAATTAAAGTGAACCACTTTATTTGTCAAAGGTTGTAAGGTCTTGTATGTTGAAGGCCGTTATATGAAAACCTCTTTGGATGATTGTTTTTATATGTGTCAAATGATTTTTTGTTTATTTTTTTTAAGGTTATAATTTGTTAATGATTTAAAATATTTAAATGATTGTTAATTTTATTTTAATGATCTATAAATTAAGTCAGTAAGTAATTTTGGTAGCGAATATATTAGTATTACAAAAAAAATACAAGTCTTAAAGATGCTAATATCATTAAATGCAAATAGTAATGTAATCTGTACCCAGATAAACCTATGAGGTTATATATTGGACAATAGACAAAAAAAAATTGAAAAACTGAATTGGACTGAACTGAATTGGCCTTATAAATGCAACAAGTTATATTATATTGAAAAAAATAATTGAGGACCATCACCCACCATGTAGTATAAAACACGAAGGAGTAGGAATCACAAAAGTTATTACTAAAGGAAAATATTTCTTTTTTAAGTATTTTTTTGTTCAAACGCTCTCGTCTAATTAGAGTGGCGTGCGTTCTAATCGGTAACTGTGGCATAATTATTGTTAATTGTACAATTTCCTCCTAATGTATTACCGTGACCGTTTTCGTTTAGCTTTTAAATGAAACTGTTTAAATTAACACTTTATCTTATTTTAAAATATATTTTTAACATGTGTTTAGAATTTGTTAACTTTGTTTCGTATATTCATGGTCAATAAGATATTTAGGGGCCAGTCGTGACGCAGTGGCACAAGCGTGTGACTGAAAACGACTGGTTGTGTGTTCGATTCCCACTCGAGGAGTGGAAATATTTCATATTTTCATTTTCTTCGCTCTGGTATCGAGACAAAGCGCGGCGTTAAGTTCCGCCACTTAACACGCAATGCCTCCGAATTCGGCGGAAAGTGGGGAGCGGAGTGTCTTAACACTAGGTTACCTCTGCCTTCCCTGCTATGTGCGGGATACAGCGTGAAGCTAAAAAATATATTAAAAAAAAGATATTTTAATTTTAATGTCAAATATTGGAAGGCTTAGTGTATGGTAAAGAGTTTTGAAAGAGGCCGTCACGTTGCAGTGGGACAACGTCTGACTGTAAAGCGATTGTTGTGGGTTCGATTCCCAGTAAGGGAATGATTACATTTTCATTTATGCTCTCTGGTGCTTAAGATAAAACGCGGCGTTGAGTTTTGCCAATCAACATGCAATATCTCGATTTTGGACGAAAAGTAGACGAGGGAGTGTTTTCACATTAGGTCATATCTGGCTGCCCCGTTATTGCTGGAGAAAGCGTGAGGAAATTACTTCTACATTCCGATTTTGCATTTTAAAGTCTACCGTGAAAATATTTAAATTAATACTAAGCTACTTTGGTGAATTCGTTTCATTATAATATCATAAGACGAGTTAAATTATAACATTTAAAGCCTCCGAATTCGGCGGAAATCGGGGAAGGGAGTATCTTAATACTAGGTTCCCTCTGCCTACACTGCTGTGTGCGGGATACAGCGTGAAGCCAAAAAAAAAAAACTTAATAAAGTATTAAAAATATGTGTGTGTTTATTAAGATGATTTATATGCACTTTAATCTTCATTTATGCAAAGGAGTGCTCAATTATAAGAATGCGACGTATCACCTTCACCCATGTATGTCTTAATTATAAACGTGGTATAAATACTTTGTTATATGTAAATATTAGATTTAATAAGACAATCGTGACTGCAATTTCCAATGGGAGGAATTTTTATATTAAAATTATTTTCATTTACTCCACCTGTTACCTAAGACAAAGCATGGAATTAAGTTCATCGTACATTTTTTTTTATGGAATAAAGGAGGCAAACGAGCTGAAGGCCCACCTGGTGTTAAGTGGTTACCTTCGCCCATAGACATCCACAACATTAAAGTTATGGATGCGTTGCCAGCCTTGGGAATGTAGGACAGAAGGAGGGAGGAAGGATGGGAATGGTGGGAATAGGGAGAACATTTAACCCGCAATGCTTCAATTTTGTGGCGGTTAGTGAAGACGGAGTTAACACTGGGTTCTTTTAGACTGTCATACTGTGCTCGGGAAACGAAACGGATCAGAATGGAGATATAAAAATAATTGAAATATAATCGTTCACCCTTGTGGGTATCGGAACTCACGACTGTTGGAGATAAGTCAGACAATCCCTTACTGTATCATATACAATTAATAAGATATTGAGACGAATAAGATTGTTACGCCTTAGCCTTGTTGTTGACCTTAATGACCTGATATTTTATTTTATTTTTAAATGTGTGTTTTAAAAAGTCAATTGCTACGTTTGTATTTTAAGGCCCAATATTAATCCTAATCCAAAAATGCTGTTTTTAGATTGATCTAACAATCATTTTTTTAAAGGAAATAAAAAATACAAAAAACCAATCGAAGAATTTGCATATTCAACTTTTACTTTTCTCAAAAAATTGATTGTTTATCTAAGGTTGCAATTTTTGCATTAAGATCGATTATTGTTATTGGGCGTAAGTAGCTTCACGCTGTATCCAGCACACGGCACGGTAGACAGAGGGAAACTAGTGATAACATTCCGTTCCCCACTTTCCTCCTTATTTTGGTTTTGGTTAAGGCTTTGCGTGTTAAGTGGCGGTACTCAACGCCGCGCTTTGCCTCGACACCAGAGCGAAGAAAAATGAAATGTTAAATATTTCCACTCCTCGACTAGGAATCGAATTCACAAGCATTCACGTTTACAGTCACACTGTTATACCCCTGTGCTACGACTGGCCTCACCCTTTCTCCCTCCATATATATTTTTTTTAGCCGTTAAATAACATTGGCATATTATAACTCAGAGTTAAACCTAAGTGGTACTGAAGTTAAGTAAAATAAGAGTTTTAACCCAACATTTCTTCCCCAGCCCCGTATCAGCGTTTTACAAGGCGCTTCTCGCGAATGCCGCGACGTCAGCCCTCAGGCTCCACCAGCGCATACCAGCGAGAGAGATATCGCTGTCACGAGAGTTCCTCAACAGGTTCTTCTTGGAGGACAGTGCGCATTACCTGTTCTATTCGCTCATATTTATGAATGTGGCGCCCAATTTGTGTATCCTTTTTGGTTAATATTTAATTTTAGGAGAAGGGGAGAAGTATGTTTGGAATTTTTCTATAGTATTTCTTCAGTATATGTTGGTGTTAGTATGTTTGAAGTTATTTGTTTGGTGATATTTAAGTGTTAAAAGCGAAATTATTTGTTTGGTGAATTTAAGCGAAAAATGTTTTTAGAAAACGTGTAATTTTTTTTAATTCAGCGGGATTTGAACCCGCGCTTCCTGGAAATGGTCAAGGTCAAGAGCTTTGACCGCTAAGACACACGTTGACGTTTTTTGTTAATGAAAGGGGTTTGGTTTCAGAAATAATATTTTATTATACATAACTAGATGACAATAAACATGATAGATTTTTTCAGAAACCTGATAAATACACAATTTAAAATCATATAAACAAAATATATAAAATAGGCCTATAGTGGTCCTATAGTGGTCCTTTATCACCATTAATTTTAGTCAATAAACTACGACAATCGAAATTAGTCCAATTTCGTGAACCAGTCATTCAACTGTAACTTTATAACTTGATTTTACATGCCATGTAACTGTTAAACTACGCCCATTTTGTCTTGAACAGTCATATCTACGCTTTTCCATATTTGGCACTGGTACAGTCAACCAGCCAATGAGAGTTGAGGAGTGCGGAGTGACTGAGACAATATACACCTCGAAATAGAGTCACTAGTATTTTTTTTCCTTTTGTCTTAGCTTCACGCTGTATCCCGCACACAGCAGGGTAGGCAGAGGGAACCTAGTGTTAAGACACTTCGTTCCCCACTTTCCGCCGAATTTTCGGAAGCATTGCGTGTTAAGTGGCGGAACTTAACGCCGCGCTTTGCCTCAGTATCAGGCGAAGAAAATAGAAATATTAAATATTTCCACTCCTCAAGTGGGAATCGAACCCGAATTTTTAATTCCCAAAGTCGGTTTTACTACGCCTATTGTAGCTAGGTTCCGACATTTCAAGTTAAATTGCTCGTACTATAAGACACTTTGCTTTGCACGTCAGTAAATCGAGGTCTGCGTTTAAATATTACATAAACAATAATTATTTTGAACGAATAAACATTTAAACTTTTTTCATTTTTGACATAATTATGCATTTTTGTTTTAAATTTTATATTACGTGCCAGTTATAAAAAAGTGAAGGTTACTTTTTACTTGTCGTATCGTTTCTAGTTTTTGCTTCATAATCTGTTTAGCATTTGTGCGATCATATTGTAGGGAAGTAAGCTTTACCGTGATGAAATTGAATAAGGCCACCGTGGTGCAGTGTGACAGTAGACCTATATATGCGATGGTTGTCGGTTCAATTCTCACTCGAAGAGTGGAAATATTTAATATTTCCATTTCCTTCGCTCTGGTGTTAAGGCAAAGCGCGGCGTTAAGTTCCGCCATTTGACCCGCAATACCTTCGAATTCGGCGGAAAGTAGGGACAGGAGTGTCTTAACACTAGCCTCCCACTGCCTACCCTGCTGTGTGCGGGATACAGCGTGAAGCTACAAAAAGAAACCACCACCGTGGCGCAGTGTGACAGACTAACTATATATGCGATTCCTACTTGGTGAAATGATATTTAAGTTGTTTTTCGTTTTTTCACGTTAGTAAAAAGGCATACCATAACATTGAGTTCCGCTACTCAACATATTATATCTCGGGTGAAAAGTGAATAATGGAGAGTCTTGAGGTTTTAAGCGTAAAACTGAAGAAAACTTGACAAATATAGTTAGTTAGTTTTTTTTTACAGCTTTACAGCTCTTAGATATCAGAGTAGAGAAATGACTATAATATTTTACCATTCTTCCGAATGGTAATCGAACCCGCATCCATTTAGTTTACAATCAGACGCTATTCAACTACGCCACGACGACCTCGTTTATATCATATTTAAAAATAAATGGTCGACGACAGTCGTTATTATATATACACGTGCGGAAAGCCAGTATTTTTTACAATAATGGAATAGAAATACATTAAATGAATAAAATAAATATTACCCGTACTGTTATTGTTTGACGTATACTTTTGCGCCTAGCGACGTATATATATAACTGATAGACGTTGCTAAGGCAACGCGTATTTTACACATCTAATAAATCTAAATAATTAAGTCTTAATAGAGTAGAGAGAATTAGCTCCTTTATAAAATGCGACATATTTCTTATGTTTAAAGAAATTAAGAGTTACGCTGTATCCCGCACACAGCAGGGTAGGCGGAGAGAATCTATTGTTAAGTCGAATTCTGGACCCATTACGTATTAAGTAGCGGATCTTAATGCCGCGCTGTGCCTCGACACTAGAGAGAAGAAAATGATAATATGAAATATTTCCATTCTTTGAGTGGGAATTGAACCCACAACCAGATGCGTGGCACAGAGGCACTAAGCGAGACTGTACGTGTCGTTTAGTGCCTCTGTGCTAAGACTGGCCTTAAAGTTTAAAGAAATAATTTTAATAAATTTATATACGAGTACAGTATGTATACGAGTACCTATTACATATAAAATATTGCAAATTTACACTCAAGACGTTTTACAGCTTAGATTTTATAGCTTCAAATGAAATATATTATATAAATAAAATTTAACAAGGTTACTGTTATTCGTTGTTTACGCAAAAACTACTAAATTTTGTTAATTCATGATATACCAACTTTTGGGTCGTACATCACTTAAATTATTTGTTGCTTTTAGTTTTGCTTGTTAGATGTTTAACGAAATTACGATTTTTGCTGGCGAAACGCGTTAATTGCAGTATGAAATACATGCAAGTGAATGGAGTTTTATAATGATAATAATTTTCCATATCTTTATACATAGTATAAAAGGAAGGTCGCTTCCCGTGTCTGTCTGTATGTATGTATGCTTAGATCGTCAAAACTACACGACGGATTTTGATGCGGTTTTTTTAACTAGATAGAATGATTAAAAAGGACGGTTTATATGTGTAATACATGCATAATGTAGTAGAGAAACATTGATAATTTTAGAGGTTTCTAATGTGATGGCGGCGCGGCGGCGTGTGCCTATAGTGAAATAGTTGTGTAGTTCACGCAGGCGAAGCCGCGTGCGGGCTAATAGTTACTAATATATAACAACAATAAGTGCAATATTATTTAGATTTTTGACAATGGTTTAAAAAAATCTTCTGTAGTATGGTTAGATAAAGTACTCTATTAGGCTCCACTACCCTACAAGTGACTTTAAATAGGCGGAAATTGAATTATAGTGTATCGAATGATTGTTGAACTCTCTCTACATATATATGAGTACTAGCGGCCCGCTCGCGGCTTCGCCGCGTGAACTATTTCGTTGTATAGCAACCCTCGGGGGCGCATTTTTAAAAAATAAAATAGCCTATGTTTAAGCTTAGATTATCAACTATATTTATGCCAAAATTCATTACAATTGGTCAAGCGGTTTTAGATTTTTCATATAAACTTTCATCCCCTATTTCAACCCTTTAGAGGTTGATTTTTGAAAAAATAAGTAGCCTATGTTAGACCCAGTCACTTTTACTACTTTCATTCTAAATTTCATCCAAATCGGACCGGTAGATTAGCCGTGAAAGCGTGACAGACAAACACACAGACTTTCGCATTTATAATATATATGAGTATATACACAATTTAGGACGTTGAAGTTTTTATACGACTTTTTACAATGTAAATAAATATATTTTATAAATTGCATTATATTCAGACCGATATATAGCGCACTGGCACAGTGTCTGGTTTTAAACGCAACTAGTTGTTAGTTCAATTCTCATTCAGGGGAATTGATAAATTATATTGTTTAAATTTTTCTGCTCTTAAAAAACGTGTCTTTACTTCCCTAGTATCTCAGTTTGAAGCCTAAAACGGAGAACGGAGTGTCGTTGTACTATGACCTCTTTGTTTATCATGGTATTCGGAATCAAAAGTGAACCTGAACAAAATATTATATTTTTGACATGCTTTTTTATCTATCTATCTATCTATTTATTTATTATTCTATGTTAGAAACTGAAAGTGGCCAGTCGTGGCCCAGTGGCACAAAAGTGTGACTGTAAACGACTGGTTGTGGGTTCGATTCCCACTCGAGGAGTGGAAATTATATTTCCATTTTCTTCGCTCTGGTGTCGAGGTAAAGCACGGCTAAAGTTCCGCCACTTAACACGCAAGCCTCTGAATTCGGCGGAAAGTAGGGAACGGAGTGTCTTAACACTAGGTTCCCTCTGCCTACCTTGCTGTGTGCGGTATATAGCGTGAAGCTATTTATTTATTTTATTTATTTATTATGTTAGAAACTTTTTGCCGCCCAATTTTCTCGAAAATATGCTCTCGTGTCCGAAACCTTTATTAAAATACCTGTGTACACGAGTTTCAATTTATATTTCAATCATTAAATAAAAACGGAAAAAGGTTTGTAGTGTGATTAAATTAAAAAAAAAATAGATTTTTTAATGGTTAAATAAAACTAATATATTCTTTACAATAAAGCATGAATACAATAGAATGAAAAAATCCTATTGCGTGACAAAATCAACAACATTTTGCTTTATTGTAAGACAAAGTAACTGAATTATTAAAGAAACCATAAACAAGAGAGGCCCATAGTATAGGAGCACGTGAGTGTGACTGTAAACGCGACTGGTTTTGGGTTCGATTCCCACTCGAAAAGTGGAAATATTTAATATTTCTATTTTCTTTGCTCTGGTGTCGAGGTTAAGGCGTTAACCTTCGCCACTTAACACGCAATCCATCTGAATTCGGCGGAAAGTGGAGAACGGAGTGTCTTAACAATAGGTTCCCTCTGCCTACCCTACCGTGTGCGGGTTACAGCGTGAAGCTAAAAAAAAACAATAAACATAATTATTTAAACCTTTAAGGTAAGATCTCAAAAATTACCAGGAAATGATACAACTGAGTGTGTGAGAATAAAAAGTATTATATTTTGCTGGTTTTTTTATTGAATTTATGTTAAATTGGCAAAGCAAACGGACTGGTTTTGTTAAATATTTATTTTCTTACTTTGACTTGATTATAATATTTAAAAGCATTTTTTAATGGTTTCACTTTTAATATTTTAGTAAATGTTAAGTGTTGTAAACAACGACTTATTGGTGTGGTAAATAATAATAAACTTGATAAAACTAATACTTTGGGCCGCATAGAAATGTTAGATCGATTCCTATTCGGGGAAATCATTATGTTTAAAATATTTCCATTTCTACACTCTGACTTAAGACTTCACACTTAAGACAAAACGCAGCGTTAAGTTCCGCCTTTCAACACGCAATGTCTCGATTTTGTGCGGCAAGTGGACAGCGGAGTGTCTTGACTCTACTTTCTCTGACTACTTACCCTGAAAAATGACGAAGCTGAAAAAAAAAGATGAAATAGACCAAATACATGGTTGCCTTATAAAGCACATATGTACATACTCGTATATTACAAACTAGTGGCCCGCCGCGGCTTCGTCTGCGTTAACTACACAAGTATTTCACTAACCTCTAAAATTATCAGTGTTTCTCTACTATATTATGTATGTATTATACATATAAACCATTACTTTAAATCATTTTATCTATTACAAGAAACCACATCAAAATCCGTTGCATAGGTTTAAAGATCTAAGCTTACATACATACAGACAGACAAACGCGAGAAGCGCCTTTATACTATGTAAAGATGTAGTATAAACGTTTGAATCAACTTTATTATGTTAATGTATTCGAGCATCGAGATCTCGTACGTGCGACGGCTAACTCAATTACGTTTGTTTTAACCTCGCGATAGATGCGGTTGGGTTGTTACCCATACATTTTATACTAAACTCGAGAGCCGCTATATTTTTTATAACAGTTGAAATATTAGAAAAACAGTAGTAGTAATTATTTTTATACGCTTAGGCCAGGCTTTTGTTACTAACAAAAATAAATGTCTAGGCCTTAATATAACATTTAATAATTATATATTGAGGGGGTCGTGGTTCAGTTGGGACAGTGTCTGACTGTAAACGGTGGTTTTGGTTTATTTTCCATTCGGGGGATTTTTTATATATTATTTTCATTTCACGTTAAATTCAGTCACTCCATACGGTATGACTCGAATAGAAAGTGAAGAACGAAATGTCTTGATACTAGGGTCTCTCTCACTACTCAGAGCTCTAAGGCAGAAAGCGTGAAGTTAAAAAAAAATAATTAAAAATCTTTTAATGATCGCGATCTAAACTGAAACTTAATGTGTGCGTTGCAACTAGACCAGTAGTGTGCAACGATTCTCTTTAATTCCTAAATACCATTAAGAAGTGTAATTTTTGGACGATTTTAACGTTTTTTTTTATCCATCAAAAGGTTTGATACATAAAAACCTTAAAGATAATAAACTATTATATTTATATTAATAATAAAAAGTGGAATTACACATACAAAATTTGGCAAAGTAAGACGAATATTGAATTTATTAAGTAAAAATCTAGGTTCTTTTACTTGTAAGTTATTATTCTTAGCTACTCAAACGATTAGCATCTATATAAACGCCACACTTATTCTAATAAAACAGTCAAATTATTTTTGTCATTTTATATACACTAATTGAAACCATCAATATTCACAGTATATTAGTAATATTATATATAGTGACGTCACATGACTTTTTAACATCGAATGTCATTGCCAAAGATTTAAATTTTTACTTGGAATTACTTTGCTAATAATATTCTATCCTTAATTTTAACAAGCGTGAATTTACGTATAATATGGTAAAAAAAGATTTTTTTCAATAAAATTGAACACAGCGGGCTTCGAACCCGTATCTCTTGGAAAGCGTCCAAGCGATAGAACCGCTAAACCATGCGATCTAAATCCGGCTACATCGAAACTCTTCTATGCTCATTACAACTTATTTTTGTTGTTCATTAATATACATATTACATCCTGGATATGTTCAAAAACTGAAAAGTGGAAAAAATTGTTACTAAGATCTTTTTGTAAAGACTCTTTGTGTGACTGTAAGCGACTGGTTGTGTGTTCGATTCCCACTCGAGGAGTGGAAATATTTAATATTTCCGTTTTCTTCGCTCTGGTATCGAGGTAAAGCGCGGCGTTAAGTTCCGCCACTTAACACGCAATGCCTCCGAATTCGGCGGAAAGTGGGGAACGGAGTGTCTTAACACTAGGTTCCCTCTGTCTACCCTGCTGTGTGCGGGATACAGCGTGAAGCTGAAAAAAAAAGCAAGGAATTTAAATAAAATATTTAAGAATTTATAATATCATTGAGATAACATCGACCTCTTAGTTACGTAACGCATGTATACGACATACGTATTATGAGTATAAATGTACAATGATGGAGTCAAGGAAAACTGGTCGATTGTTGTACGGTTGTCGCTTTTCCAACGTAAAATCATAATAATTGTCAGTTTTTTTTGTTTCGTTTAATAATTTAATTAAAATAATAATAACGTGGGGGCCAGTCGTGGCGCAGTGGCCAAAAAGTGTGACTGTAAAGCGACTGGTTGTGGATTCGATTCACACTCGAGAAGTGGCAATATTAAATATTTCCATTATCTTCGCTCTGTTTACTGTACGCATTGCCTACAGAAAGTGACGGCAGAAAGTGGGGAACGGAGTGTCTTAACACTAGGTTCCTTCTGCCTACACAGCTATGTGCGGAATACAGCGTGAAGCTACAGAAAGAAAGAAATAACTTTAAAATGAAGTTATAGTATAGTGGGACAGCGTCTTATTGTATTCAAGATATGAGGTGTGAGTACGAAAGTATGACGTTGTGGTTCCCTAATTAACACGTAATGTCCCGAATTCGGCTGGAAGTGGAGAACGGAGTGTTGAACACTAGATTCTTTCTTACTACTATGCCATGCGTTAAAAAGCCTCAAGATTTTTATATATTTGAACTTTTTTTTTTTTATTACCTTCACTCTGTATCCCGCACACAGCAGGGTAGGCAGAGGGAACGTAGTGTTATGACACTCCGTTCCCCCACTTTATATATTATATTTATTTATCTATATTTGAACTTAATTCGCATATTACTGATTTGATGTAGTTATTCGTTACGAGCGGGAATCGAACCCACAACCAGTCGTTTACAGTCACACTTCGTGCTTCTGTGCCACGACTGACCCCAATATATGAACAAATATTTATATTTCTATGAATCTAATGATGTTTTGTAGAGATTTTCTTACTGTAGACTAATTTTTTCACATCTTTTTTGTATTTTTTTTTGCATGAAACTATATCATTAGTTAAGTATGTAAATTATGTTGTCACGTTTATACTCGTATTTTAGTTTTTATCCTTAATGAGCTTATATTTTTTTCTTCACGGGTGGTATTTTAAAGTAACAATACATATAAGTATATTTGCGGCGTTGAGTTCCGCTGTTTAACATCCAATGTCTCGATTTCAGGCGGAAAGTGGAGAACAGAGTGTCTTGACACTGGGTTTTCTTATTTTATTATTATGTCATTCATAATCCATCCATACTTCCATATATTATAAATGCGAAAGTCTGTCTGTTTGTCTCTCACGCTTTCACAGCTAATCTACTGGTCCAGCTTGGATGAAATTTAGAATGAAAATAGTAAAAAATCCGGAGTCAAACACATAGGTTACTAATTTTTTCAAAAATCATCAACTAAAGAATTGAAATAGGGGATGAAAGTTTATATGATAAATGCAAACCGCTTGAGCGCTGTAGTGAATTTTGACATAAACACAGTTGATAATCCAAGATTAAACATAGCCTACTCCTCCTAGCCTACTCAAAAATCCACCCCCGAGGGTTGCAATATTACGGCGAAGCCACGAGCGGACCGCTAGTAGGCCCTACTATGTGGGCAAAAATGCGAAACTATTATTAGTATTTAAAATAAACAATTTGTAATTTAATGGTTAAGTTAAAGTTTATTGATTTCGCATAAAAATGTTTGTTGTGTACAACAATATAGAGACACAGTATTTACGGGGTTTTAATAAGTTATTAGTTTGACCTACAAGTGCAGCTAACATTGTAAATACGCAGTCATAAGCTCGTAATGCGCTTGTTAGTTATATCGACTTTATTGTTAGTAGGGAAGTAAGTATTAAATACTAGCGGCCCGTGTGATCTACGTAGCTGTTTTGGTATATTGCAACCCTCGGTGGTGGTTTTCAAAAAATAAAATAGGCTATGGTTAACCTTGGATTATCAACTATATATATGCCAAAATTCATTACAATCGACCCAGCGATTTTTCATATAAACTTTCATCCCCTATTTCAGAGGTCAATTTTTGAAAAACTAAGTAGCCTATATTAGACCCAGTCAATTTTACTACTTTCTTTCTAAATTTCATCCAAATCGGACCAGTAGATTAGCTGTGAAAGCATGACAGACAAACACACAGACTTTCGCATTTATAATATAAGTATGGATTGGAAAGTGTCTTTAATGAAATTTAACGTATTATTTCTTACAAATTACGAAAACGAAAAACACATGCCGTGTGAACTGTCGTGGCGCATTTGGACACAGCGTCGGTAAAAAGGATGACGTAAAGGCAAAGGCAAAAGAAATGACTATATACCTATTATTTGTGGTCTTAATTTCCACAAGGGGGAAAGATTATTATTATTAAAATTTCTCCACTTTGGTACTTAGACAAAGAGCGACGTTACTTAATTCTTATAGTCGCTGCATTAGATTCTATGACTATTCAAAAAAACATTTTTTTTGTTATCCTATTTATCCTGGTAAGTCTATGAGGTTGATTCAACAGAAATATTGTATTATTACCGTATCTGGGGCGTATTTTGAAGTGTATATTTTGAAGCTCAGATTATTAATTATTGTGATACAAGCGTGTCTAAAATTAAGCCATAGTTTATTTTAAAAAATTGTTTTACAACTTATTTTTATATTTAACTATATATTGCTAATTTTGTTGAAAATATATTTTCTTAATATAGTATACAGTGATATTGACGCCCATCTTTTTGTTCGCTCTACTCCACGCAGCGTCGTACTCCCTAACTATACTAGACGTAAGTACTATTGAACAATTTTTAAAGATTATTAAAGTGTTATTCCATACTAAGGAAAATTGAAGAAGACATTTAGAAAACGTATAAAAATTTGAACGCAACGGGATTCGAACACGCGCCTCCTGAATACCGTCCAGCCGCTCTTACGGCTAAGCCATGCGTTCCACTATCAGCTGCGTTGAAATTCCTATATGCTTCATTACAACTTATTTTATGTTGTTAGCATCTCTGTAGAGATCTTTGTTTATATTTTTATAAATAGATTTAAGAACATATATTTATTTAAATATTTTATTACATTTTCAGACGTTAGGACAGAATTCAATGTGGGTAGCGCGACTCTTAATCTCCCTGGTAGAGTTCCAGTCGCGTAACATATTACGCGCAGCAGCTCTTGCTGAGATCGTGTTGTTCCCGCTTGTCGTGCTTATGGCACTTATGTAAGTATTTAGCTGGAGATTTGGGTGCTAATTGGCGGAACTTAACGCGCTTTGCTTCGACATCAGGGTGAGAGAAATGGTAATGTTAAATATTTTCACTCATTGAGTGGGAATAGAACCCACAACAAGTCGTGTTACGCAACAGTTACACTTTGTGCCCCTGCGAACCGACTGGCTTACTGTACAGTAGTACTGATCTTATGTAAGTTGTATTATTTTATCGCATATATTCTTTATTGCACATAAAAAAAGAGAATAGGTACATGAAAGAGTAAAAATATAATAGTACAAAGATGGTTCTTTGGTTCCCTCAGATATCTCCTCCAACCAACGTCAATTTTGACCTGTATTTTTCCATATCGCTCATTTATTCCAAAAGTGAAAAAAGTGGAAAACGTTTTAATGGCATAAAAATTTATTCTATATCAATTTTTTTCATTCTAATATCTTATATTATAAAAAGTAAAGATAATTTTTATTTTTTACTTGTTTACTTGGATTTCAGTATAGAAAATACTAAGCCGTTTTATTATTCTTTTACCGTTAGAAACATTATGTTTTTACTGTTTTATTATAAAAGGTTATGTATTTAAAAGTGTAAATATTTACTAAATATTTATATACTTATAGTAGCAGTTATCAACCACTTACAAATAAGATGAAAAGCCTTTCACAATATGAAATGCGTGGAAATACAATGTATAATTTATGAAAATTTAAAATACGTATATGTAATACAATTTTTGCAATTTTTACTGACATCCCATTGAAGTCAATGGTGGAAAAATTTTGCGCAAAAAAATTTGGCTATAATGAACTGCGCGTGCCGAAATAAATGATTTCCGTTTGCAAAATTGAGGGTCTGGTTGCTTGCATCCCTAGTATTAATTATGTTGAATTATCTATCATAATTTGTTCTTTACGCCATTAATTATCAGTCAGTCTTATAAGGTAGAGTCGCCTAATAAGGTCTGGGAAATCATTATAAATCAATTTTAGTAAGCCATCATGATCAAATAAAGAGTGTAATAACACCAATGTTCAGTTACTTAATATACATATTTGTCTTGTCTATGAGTTTTATTGGGCACTCCAGGTTCTCAATTAAACCATTGATTGAACTGCAATATTTTAGATGTTGTAAACCCGAATAATTATATCTATAGAAAAAAAACGATTTAAAAATAGGTAGTATTAAGTGCGTGGCTTTTCAAAATATGAAACTGAAATACTGTTGTGGGCCTTATTTTGTCTTAGAAGATAATAATAGCTTGTAATTTATTTATTTTTGGCTATACAGGGAGCAAATTGAAGCTATATGCTGTTTGTTAAAATCTTTTTAAATTTTACTATTATTTATTTTAAGAACTTAATATAAATTATATTTTGTATTGCCGCATTGCTTCTTTTCTATTCATACGAATATTCCTGATGAACTATGAACTATTAAAAAGATACTGACATCTAAGCAATGAATATTGGTGAGCTTTTGAGAGTGGTTTCTGGGGAAAGGCCCTGTAATGTCCTTTTTGGTTGAGACATTACAACCAAAACGACGAATAAAAATATGCGAAGATATAAAAGGTGGACCTCATTAAGTTTACTTACCTTAGTGCACACCATAGTTGTAGGTTCTCTATCTAAGACTGATGGAATGTCCTAAGACTTATTTAATGAGAATAAGGGAGGACACTGTTAAACGGAGTGCTTTAGGGGAAACTCTCTCTCTCTGACTGGGCATTGGGCTTGTAAAGCTAAAAAATAAACAAAACTAAGGTTAATTTTACAATATATTAGACGTTAATAGATGATAATGTCTCTTTTCAGCGGCTACTGTGGCCTGATGACGCCGTTCGTATACTACTACTTCGTGACGTGGCGTTACGCGTCGCGCCGCAACCCCTACACGCGCAACACCTTCCGCGAGCTGCGCGTGTGTGCTGAGGCGGCCGCCGCCCGCCCCGCCCTGCCCGCCGCCCTGCGCGCCGCCCTGCTGGCCGCCGTGCGCCTCGCCTGCCGCGCCGCGCCGCCCGCAGACACGCCCGCCCCCGCCCAGTGAGTACACGCGCCACGCTCGCCCCCGCCCCGCCCTGCCCGCCGCCCTGCGCGCCGCCCTGCTGGCCGCCGTGCGCCTCGCCTGCCGCGCCGCGCCGCCCGCAGACACGCCCGCCCCCGCCCAGTGAGTACACGCGCCACGCTCGCCCCCGCCCCGCCCTGCCCGCCGCCCTGCGCGCCGCCCTGCTGGCCGCCGTGCGCCTCGCCTGCCGCGCCGCGCCGCCCGCAGACACGCCCGCCCCCGCCCAGTGAGTACACGCGCCACGCTCGCCCCCGCCCCGCCCTGCCCGCCGCCCTGCGCGCCGCCCTGCTGGCCGCCGTGCGCCTCGCCTGCCGCGCCGCGCCGCCCGCAGACACGCCCGCCCCCCGCCCAGTGAGTACACGCGCCCCGCCCGCCCCCGCCCCGCCCTGCGTCTCGCCTCAGCTCAGTGAGTACACAGTACACGCGCGCCCGCCTCCGTCTTGCCCCCCGCCGCGCCGTCGTCGCCACCGCCCCGACGTCGCACTGACCTCCGCCCAGTGAGCACACGCACACTCGTGTCCGCCCCCGCCTAGCCGCCGCCGCCGCCGCCCGCTGACGTCGCGCCCCGCCCAGTGAGTACACACACACACACACTCACGATCGCCTCCGCTCTGCGCGCACCCACCGACGTCGCGCCAGCGCCCCCTACAGTGAGTAAACGCTAACTGCCCGCCTGACCTCTGACGCTAACGTCGCGTACACGCTTGCTCCTGCCAAATCAGTGAGTGTGTGCGTATGTGTGTACGTGTATGTGTCAGCACATTGGACTGCGTGTACGTGTATGTCTTGTGTGTACCAATATAAAATGCGGGTGTCTTGCTCAATCGCTTATTCCCAACTGTCAGGTTGACAATTTACCCACACATGTATATTGCAGGTGTATACATTGTTTATACATTAAGCACGTGTGCCAGTGTGTGCGTGTGCGTGCGAGTGCGTGTAAGTCTACGAATGCGTGTTACGTGCGTTTCTATGTGGGTTGTGCATTGCAGTGCGTCTATGAGTGCCTTTGTGCGTGTGTACATGTAAGTGCCCTCGTAAGTGTTAGTGGCAACGATTTAGTTAGGGATGTTTATTAATATAAATATCGATATTATTCGATGTAGTGTGAAGTATCATTACGTCTAGACAAAGCGATTTTTAATGTTCGTTATTATTATTATTTTTTTAATATTGAAGTCTATTAAATTTTATATTCGTAGACGCGGTCCATTTACTCACAATGGACCGCGATTTTCAATAAAAAACAGAAATAAAGGAGCATTAAATTTTGAATGATATTCAGACATCTAATAATATGAATCGATTGTATATATGAATAATATCGGAATGAAGCGATATATCGAAACTATCGATATTTATCGATTTATATCGAGCAATACCTAGGGATCGAGCATTACCTACCTTCTGACCCGTGGGGGGATGGGTTAGAATACAATTCCCCCCGCGGCTGGGCAGCGTCCCGTAAAAGGCGGGTAACCCAGTAGCTTGGTGGTAGGAGATTCGTTCTCCGACTAGCTCGCGACCACTATCGTGTCAAAGGGAAAGGTGATGTTTTCCGGTTCGATGGCATGTAAGCCACCCTCCCCATTGTTCTTCCCTCCTTTCCTCCTCCCTCCCTTAAGGTCGGCAACGCATCCACAACCTTTCTTATGTTGTGGATGTCTATGGGCGAAGGTAACTACTTACCATCTACCTGTCCTTCTGCTCGTTTGCCCCCCTTTCTTCAATAAAAAAAGACTTCTCTATATTCTGTGTGCGTGTATATATGTAAAGGTAACTGAGCTCTTCTTAAATTTGTACATAATTTCTGATATATATTATCCACAGCTACATATAATTTACGTAAGAAAAATAACTTTATTATTATTTATTTTAAGGAACAATATAATTTAAAGATTTTTAATTTTTTTAAGTTGTACTAACTCATCTAAAGTTACAACATAGAAATTGTAATATAGTTTGGAGGCATTGAGTCTTAAGTGGCGAAACTTAACGCCGCGCTTAGCCTCGATACCAGAGAAGAAAATGGAAATATTAAATAGGTATAGTAAATATTGTGGGAATCGAACCCACAACCAGTCGAAATTGTAATCCATGTGTTAAGACTTCACCATGATATTTCGAATTGTAATATTTAAATTAATATTATTTATTTATTTAAAATTGTATTACTAAATATTTAATTGTTTCTAATTACAGATAATGCGTTCAACCGACACCGTGAGTGACTCCCACTTGCAAAGTCTTTTCTATAAGACTGCCTTCTGTTAAGTTCTCGCTTCGTTCCACACAAACTTATATTATAGTATATTTTACACATTTACACATAATTATTATAAAACATAAAAAGAATTCATATAAAATGCGTTTATAATTCAAAATATTAGGAGGCCGTCTGTAACG
This sequence comes from Dryas iulia moderata, assembly GCA_019049465.1. Taxonomy (NCBI): domain Eukaryota; kingdom Metazoa; phylum Arthropoda; class Insecta; order Lepidoptera; family Nymphalidae; genus Dryas; species Dryas iulia. Next base: position 4,668,489 of record CM032440.1, read on the forward strand.
CGATGGTTTTTGGTTCGATTCCCACTCGAGGAAATGGTTATGTTCAATAAATTTTCATTTCTTCGCTCTAGTACTAAAGACAAAGCGCGGCAGTGAGTTCTGTCACTTAACATCTTGATTTCGGATGGAAAGTGGAGGGCGGAGACACTAGGTCCTCTCTATCTCCCTATGCAGGAATAAACTTGAAGCTATACAAAAAAAAATATTTTAATTTTTTTTTTCATATATTATCTGTATTAAACTCATGCTATCACAAAAACATGTCATATTTTTCACAAACTGAAATATATGTTTTATTTATATAACATTCTTATATATTTATATAATAAATGAATAAATAAATAAATAAAAATAAAGCGGGTATGGGTTTTGTATTAATAATTTAATGAAATTTTGTTATTATCTGTCTAAGTTAACACAGATTATAAAGTGTTATTGAAATAAATTCGGACGAATGATTTAAGGTCATGGAGGAAATATTTTATAATAATTTAAAAAAAAATAAGTCATTACATAATGAAGTAATCGTTTTTTTGGTTATTATTGTATGGGATGATGTTTGTACCAGACGTGAATAGGTTAATAATTTGAGTTACATATTAAATTTTAAAAATAATGATAAGTATTGAGATTTCCTTTTTAAATGGTGAATAAATTAAAAAAATGTATAAATAAAACATTTTTATGTAAAAAGTATTTAAATAATATATAAAAATAATAATATAAACGTAAAAATGTGAACTCAGAAATGATATTTTATAAGTAAATTTTTGATACATCAACTTATATACACACTAAGGCAGTGATACTCAACCACCATGCCGCGGCACTTTTGTGTGCCGCTAAATTTTACAAATATATAATAATGTTAATATTATTAAGTTATATCATTTAAAATCTTTTTCTTTGTGTGCAAATTTTGAAATCGTTAAATACAAACAACAAAAAAAGGTTGGGAATAACTGTACTAAGGCTTTTTTATAGTAGCGCAGTGGGAGAACGTCTGACTGTAACCGTGATGGTCGTGGGTTCGATTCCCACTCGGGGTAATAATTTTATTATATTTCTGCTTTGTTAGTTAAGACTTGAAAAACAATGTCAATGGACACTAGGTTCTCTGACTACCTTAAAAAGACTTTTCGCGTATTCACGTCTGGTATTGACATATGGTATCGTAATATTTAATTTTATGAACAATCTTGGTCCAATTTAAGTTAGACATAGGTATAGCTTACTTGAACTTATATTGTAAGTCAGATTTGTTGTGAATTTCTTACACCTATTCCTTTATTAAATACACAGCGAGTTGCTTCTTTGAGCTCTCCAAGTCTTCATATATATTACATATACGAGTAAATAAATGTTTGGTGTACATTTTTTATAATAAAACAGGATTTCCGTTACGTTTGTGTTGTGTATCTCGTAGCACGTGGTTTGGGTGAATGTCTGGATTTTTAAATATAATGTTGGTAAGAAAATGTTTTGTTGTTTTATTTATTAAAAATCCCGTTAATATATTGAACATGAGGTAAACAGCTAGATAAAAAGCTAGTCTTAAGGCCAGTTGTAGCTTAAGGGTACAAATGTGACTGTAATCCGATTGGTTGTGTGTTCGATTCCCGCTCGAGAAGTGGTAAACCATACTTATATTATAAATGCGAATTGTCTGTGTGTTTGTCTGTCATGCTTTCATGGCCAATCTACCAGTAGTGGAGCGCCTGGGGGTTTTTACCTCGGATTAGAGTTATAGTGAATGAATTAATATGATCGATGTGGGATATTGTTTATTAAACTATAAATTGCAATGTTTACCCAATTTTTTTTTGTGCACTCAATTTTTTCATTGTTTATACAAATTATTATAAAAAAATAATTTTTGACCATATTGTTTCACTTTAAACAGTACTTTTTTTATTAATATGTTAAATATTACCTGAGTAAACATGTAGGAACATTTTTTAAAGATAACTGTGTATAAAAATAGCAGTAGGAATCCCGAAAAGGTAGAAAAACGTGGAGGGGAGAGTGGAGCGACAGTAATTCTATATACAATAATTTCATGTACATTGGAATTCCTCGGCCAGTTTAGTTGCAAATAACACGTGTTCTGTGAATATTGTTCTTCTATAACAGGGTAAATTTGTTTTTTAGTAAAAAATTCTTGTATATTTTTGTACTGGAAGGTGTATTGTGGACGACGTTTTTATATTGAACTATTACAAAATATTTTGTATTGCTTAATTTGTTAAGTGATTAGATTGAAAACTACAGTTCATAATTAAACTAATTAAATAATAAATAAATCTTAAATTAAAGATAACTTTGAATAAAAAAAAATATGACAACAATGAATATTGAAGAAGAAGTACATTGGAATTTATAAAAATAAGGTCCGTGAAAATCTCTCATTATCGCCTCCGAAAAAAAACTTCAAAGTAGCATTAATTTCAATAATTGGGAAAAAACTATTTTCTTTGCGGACAAGAATCTGATGAAACAAAAAAAGTTAACTTTAATAAAGGTCGGCGTAGGCAGATTTCATACATACACAACACTCCAATTGTAAATGAATCCATCACGAATTTTACGGGTTGTGACACTGCTTCTGCCTTTTTCAATAAAGGAAAAGTGAAGTTTGCCAAAAATTTTGAGAAACGAATTTACACGACTCAGTAAAAGTATTTCAAAATATCAATGAAGACCCCAATAATATATTGCAAGCAGGTGTAGCATGTATTTTGAGTTTATATGGCGTTTCGTCTAAAAATCATGATTTAAATACATTGAAGTTCAATTCTTTCATAAAAACAACAGCCAAAAATATTTGTGTTCTTTTGTCATCACTGCCTCCAACAACTGATGCAGCGTTTGAGCACCTTTAAAGAGTGTATCTACAAATTCAGATATGGCTAGGAATGACGTAGTTATTGAGAATTGGGAATAGATTATAGAATAGTATTCCAATAACATGTAAATCCCAATAGCAATGATAATTTATTATAAATGTTATTTTGTAATTCCAAAAAAGGGACGTAGAGCTGCGAGTGAATGCAGAAAAAGTGTATACTTGTATGTTTACTGTGTACTGTGTGTATACTGCATGTTTACTGTGTGTAGTGTGTGTACTGCATGTTTACAGTGCAGCGGAAATAGTTGTTTCAATACTTCACCTATTATACAGATAGAAGAAGTAGAAGAAAATATTCGATGTAGACAACAATGTATAAATATATTATACTAGCGGCCGCCCGCGGTTTCGCCGCGTGAACTATTTCGTTATATTGCAACCCTCGCGGCGCATTTTTAAAAAACAAAATAGCCTATGTTTAAGCTTAGATTATGAACTATATTTATGCCAAAATTCATTACAATTGGTCAAGCGGCTTAGATTTTTCACATAAACTTTCATCCCCTATTTCAACCCTTTAGAGGTTGATTTTTGAAAAAATAAGTAGCCTATGTTAGACCCAGTCACTTTTACTTCTTTCATTCTAAATTTCATCCAAATCGGACCTGTAGATTAGCCGTGAAAGCGTGACAGACAAACACACAGACTTTCGCATTTATAATATAAGTATGGATTTAAATAAACAGATTTTGTATTAATATATTTTTTCTCTTCACATTAGTCACCATTAATTACCTTATTTTTTTAAATGTACATAACAGATCACGTTTCATTTATAATTAAACTGGCCGAGGAATTCCATTGTACATGAAATTATTGTATATAGAATTACTGTCGCTCCACTCTCCCCTCCACGTTTTTCTACGTTTTCTACCTATTCCTACTGCTATTTTTATACATAGTTATCTTTGAAAAATGTTCCTACATGTTTACTCAGGTAAGATTTAACATATTAATAAAAAAAAGTACTGTTTAAAGTGAAACAATATGGTCAAAAATTATTTTTTTATAATAATTTGTTTAAACAATGAAAAAATTGAGTGCACAAAAAAAAATTGGGTAAACATTGCAATTTATAGTTTAATATACAATATCCCACATCAATCATATTAATTCATTTACTATAACTCTAATCCGAGGTTTTACGGTTTTGAATGCTCCAGGCACTCCACTACAGTCCGACTTAGCAGAATTTATGAATTAAAGTAGTAAAAGTTACTAGGTGAAATAGGAGCATTTATATAAAATGCAGTTATAATTCAAAATAGGATTATGAGGCCTTCGTCACGCAGCAGGACAGCGTTAGACTTAAAAGGCGACTAGTTGTGGGTTCGATTCCCACTCGAGATTCGCGGATCGTCCTCTCTGGTAAGACGAGCGGTTAATTTCGCCACTTAACAACAGCATGTTTCGAATTCCTGCAGTATTATTGCGCGCGCCCTCATTTTAAAGGGTCGTATCGACGATTATAATAATGGTGTCGGCTGATTTTATATTTGACTAGCTGTGCTCGCGACATTATCGGTGTGGAATTTAACAAAAAAGAAAAGAAAATAAAATTAGATTTTCGTTCCTTGTCTCCCCTCGTTCCATGGTCCGTGTCCCTCGAAACGCGATGCGTCCGGCGCCTCCGGTGATAATTGTCACTCGTCTAGTAGCGAATGCGTGTATGTCAATATAGTCTGTTTTTAGTCGAATTCTGGAGTCATTGTATGGAAATATTTCCACTCCTCGATTGGGAATCGAACCCATAACCAGTCGCTTTACTGTGACACTTTATGCCTCTGCGCCTCGACTTGCCTATATAGTGTGACTAAATATACCTATAGTGTGTAACGCAATCATATTTTTCTCGCCCTACCTTGAGAATCATTTCTGTCGCATAAATCGATATCTACCCACAATTTAATTATTTAGTATCGGCTCCTAATAATAAAATTTAGTTTGAAAAATAGTTAATGAGTTTATTATTTTTTTATTTTCACGCTGTATCTCGCACACATCAGGGTATACAGAGGGAATCTAGAGTTAAGAAACTTCGCTTTCCGCCGAATTCGGGGGCATTGCGTGTTAAGTGGCGGAGATTAACGCCGCGCTTTGCCTCGACACCAGAGCGAAGAAAATGGATATATCAAATATTTCCACTCCTCGAGTGGGAATCGAACCCACAACCAGCCCTTTACAGTCACACTTTGTGTCTCTGCGCTACGACTGGCACTGCGCTACTACTAGTTTATGATAACTATTATACCAAACTAGCTGTACCCGCGACTTCGTCTACGCGGAACTTAAGTAGGCAGTTAGCCTAAGTTACTTCGTATTACATCAGTTCTTTGACAATGAAAATTATAGTTATGGCTTACTATTTTGGTTATAACGGCTTACACATAATGTAACAAATATCCATACAAACTTTCGCGTTTGTAACATTAATAGGAGGACTAATAAAAGAGACAAAAGGTGTACATATAAAAAAATAATTTTCTGTGAGGTTATCGAGTCGATACTCTAAATAGAATAGAAAAAATTCTATTCTTTTGTTGAATTGTAAGAAAAGGGGATAATAGTAATACCTACATATACTAGCTAAACGTGCGGCTATGCTCATGTTCCATCGTCGCATCAATGCAAGGGCGGCTCTAGCTTGTGTAGCGCCCCCGTAAACGTACTAATTAAAATATCTATTTTATCAGAGCAATGAAATACTTCACATTAAAATTTTAAACACAAAATAAAAAACTAACTAAAAAAATGACTTTGGACCATCTTCAATGTACCGAAACTAAAAAAAGGATATAAAAGAAACAAAAACCTCTATAAAACAATAAGAGATAATGTTACATAAGTAAAATCATAAACCTAGAGATGCATTTGTGACAAAATTTAAAAATAAAACATTCTTTTTGCCATATTTTTTGACATTCTTGTACGTAACCTCTCTTAGGGATATTAAAAATTAAGATTAATGTAGGTATTAATCAGTCTTCTGCATTCATTATTTTACTTACAATAACATTAATACAATTATCATTGTTAAATAAAAACTGATGGGTCAAAAATCAACAGTATAAAATAATTCATGGACTTCAAATTTTAGTTAATTGATAACGTCACTTGATCTTTCAGTCTTCATATGTGTATTTCTTTTTATGTATTTTTCCTGATCAGCATAAATGTTTGTTAATTGTTTGTCCTAAAGAATTTATGGCTTTTCGTTTCGATTTATTTTTTTAGGATTTGATGTGGAACGGTAATTATTCTTTTTTTTTTAATGTTGATATCGGTAGTTATTTCTGTTAAAATCAAATGATCAGCGCATAAAATAAATAAATAAAAAACAATAATGCGTAAGTTATGATTGTGTTATGCTTGGAAAACCTAAAATGCTTTTAGTATAAAAAAGTAATAAAGTTAAATACAATTTAATAAATTAAAAAAAAAATACTTCTTAAAAACTGTAGGGTGTTTTTACGCGGGAATCTTACAATAACGCGCCTTAGCCGCCTGCAATTTTAAAATTGTGATTTTGACTTAGATTGCGATGTAATCGACTTAAATGTGATACTACTATAAAAAAATTGCCAACCTTAAGGTCTCTTTTTTAGTGAAATTAGGATCGTAACTATGTAAGTATGCTTCGAATAATTATAAAGTAGTCATCGACAAACATTCAACATACAAAAAAATGTCGACTAAATATGTATATAGGAATTATCCAAAATATTTAATTTTAGTCTTTGATTGGACTAATGACTAGCGGGAAAGGCGTTGTAAACTTTTAGTTGAAAGGTAACTAGACGTGATGCGTTATCCATCGTTCGTCGGCGTCGTTAAAGTAACGGTATAGTGTTAATTCATTTTATTAGCTATAAATCAATTTATGAAGCAAAGGTGAGTGGTAAGAGAGGCAGGGGGAGACCTCGGTTGACCTTCGAAAACACAGTATCGACGATACTGGAGGAAGGTCACGTAAAAAGCATGAGGACTCTCCAGAGGGCGTGTATGAAGAAGTTGATGACAGTGGACGAGGCGAGAGAAATATGCAGGGACAGGGAAGCTAATAAAAAAAAATATATAAATTTTTAAATCGCTGTGTATTTGTGTTTTTTGTAACAAAATCATCCGTTACTTAGTTTAAAAGATTTAGATCTTTAATATAAGCTTATTCTTATAGTGGGCCGGGAGGAACCTTTAATAATACTATATAATGATTGTTAATTTATTTTCTATTTGTGTTTCTAACATTATCAATCAGTAAAAACAAGTTAAGTTCAAAACTGACACTAAACTAAGTGGCCATATTTCTATTATTGATATTAATATTAAAAATTAACTATTTGTTAAAAACAACTACTATTATGAGCATAATCCTTTGTCATCTGAAAGATGTTTGAGGTGTCGCCCTCAAGCAATCTGAGTTACACTTTTTACCAAAAGTCAAAATTCTTGTTATTTTCTTTTTGATTTACTATATTTTTTTCTATTATTATAGCAATAAATGTGTTTATTATTAATTGTTATTACCCAAATAAAACACATATAATTTTCAAAGTATATATTTAGTAAGTCTAAGCAGTGGCTGCGACGGGCGGCGGTAGAGGCGCGGGCGCAGGACGCACGTCCGAGGTGGGCTCAGAGGGCACTGGCTCGTCCTTGGGCTCGGTCACTAAGATGTGGTCGGGCTGAGGCTTCTTGGGACCGTTCTTGCCTTGTTGGTCCCATGGCAACATGATTTTCACCTGTAAAATTGTAATTTTAGGTTTTGATTCATTTTTATTAAGTAGCTTCATTGTATTTTCTGCAAAGAGGGGTAGTCAGAAAGTATGTAGTGACTATTATCTCTAAACTAACATTAACAAGTAAAGGTAAGTTTTAAAGTTATCTTGTCCTACTGCACTATGATAGCCTCAAAACTGACAAAATATCCAACACCATTTAAGTTAATCAGAATTTGTGAAAAACAGTAATTTATAAGATTTATAATTAATATTTACAAAAACAAAATAATTTACAATAAAGATAATTTTTATACTTATATATTGACATGTTAAGTTCACATAAAACAAGAGCTTGTACTGACAAATTCTCTAAATATATAAACTTATTCATCTTCCACATCAAATTAGACCACATGCCAGCAATAGGCTTGCAATCCCTGATTGAGTGGAATGTACCAAACAAAATCTATATTAAAACTAAATTTGTAAAACTATAAAAAACAAATTAAATCACAAAGTTTTTTCAAAATATTTCATATAAAATAGCTTAAAATTTAAATGAATAAAATAATTATGGCACACTACTGCTATGACTACTAAATCAAATAATTTAGTTGCATAGGAATTTAATTTAAACATCAAATATAGAGTAAAAGTAGCAGCAAAACAGAAGTCACATTTGAAGATTAAAATGTCCAAAAATATGTTAAGTTGTAAAGATAGAGTAAAGTTTATACAATTAAAAATTGAGTTATTAGATAACACTAAACACAGCATTAAATTTTAAGGAGTAAGAAAGTGTCAAATGTTTATATTATTTTGTCATTACATTTTGAATATTGACAACTAATTACTAATTAGCACTCAAAACACTACAACCAAAGAATTGATGTAATATTATTTTGTCAAAATTATATTAAAATTCATACAAGATTATATTAAGAACTTTAATAGATTTCTTAAATAAATTCTAATATCTCTAATAGATAAAAAAAGGCTCACCTTGATACCAAGCACTCCTTGTCTAAGCAGTACATGTCGTGTGGCAGTATTGACGTAATCATTGCATGGGTCTCCAGAGTGGATCATAAGACCGTCAACAAACTTCATGGACTTGGCTCTCTGTCCTCTCAGTTTACCCGAGACAACAACCTCACATCCTCTAGCTCCAGATTCCATGATGAATCTGAGCACTCCATAGCAAGCACGACGCACGGCCAGACCTGTAATGTCACATTCACAATTAACTAATAATTAGTTTCTTTTTAAAATTTGCCAATTCTCATTTATTACACATTTAATTAAGGGGCTTAGAAAGAATAATACCTAACTAAGGGCTGTTCATATTATACTATTCATATTAGTATATATCATGAAGCATAGCTTTATGATTACATTAATAACAAACTGGCTAATGCCAGTAATGAAGTAATCTTCACACTTAAACATTTCATAACTATAGGTGTACTTTGTTATAATTAGTATATTGACATGAAAAACGTTATATTACCTCCAATGAGCTTGTATCTTAAAGATTCAGCCTGAGCAATGGCGCAAAGTCCTCGCGTGGCGACCTTCTCGGCGTAAAGCTCGACAGACTGTTCGGGGATGTTGAATCTCTTCTGTACAACAGATGTCAATTCACGGATTCTGCGTCCCTTCTCTCCCAACACGCTCTGTGTCCTCGTCGCCATGATGATGATCTCTGAGCGGGTTGGCGTAACACGCACCTCCACGCCGGAGTAACCATCCTCAGCAAGTTCCCGAGTAAGGAACTCGTTCAATTCAGCTTTGAAAACTCCGTCTCCGACGAACTGTAAATTACCGATAGGTTATGTTGTGGACACAAACTTTTTAAAATACAATTGTTTGATTTCACTATTTAAAGGTAGCTTAAAATGGAAATAGATAGAAAACACTTTTAACGTATTTAAATTAAAAGAAAACACGCAAAACAATGAACCAACAAAACACTATGGTATATCACATCCACTATCATCTCGATTTGCACTTTCGAAATTTAACTAAATTTGTCATTAATGTATCCGGATAGTACGTAGGCATGTTGGAAAACAATTATTTCTGAAATTTAAATACGAAATTAACACATACTTTTCGCTTTTTGGAAATGTTGTTCACCGCCATGATTGCAAAGGGAGCGGAGAAAACTCAAAAGACATGTAGTAGAGAAGGAAACGTCAATGTCAAACTTTGCCGTTCGGAAACCTGTTAAATGTCAATATAAATCTTCCTGTTCACGTTTTTAATAGTTATATATTTGTTTTTATTACAAATATATAACAGTTAAAAACGTGAACAGTGGTTTTTGGTAAATAAAAGTCAAAGTAAAAATAAAAGTCAAAGTAAATAAAGTAATATAAGAAGTTATATGTTAAATTTTTGATACAAAATAATTTACGTCCATTTATTAAAAAAAAATTACCACAATTGTAAGTACTATAAATATACTTATGCACAATAAATACCCTTATTTAAATAAGTATTTTATTAAACAAGTAAATAAAATTAATGTTTTTTAATACAATTTCTTATTTCTATATTAAATAAATAAGAAATCATAATCTTAATCTTATTAAATCTGTATTCAATATTGCAAAAGAATTAAAAAGTGCACAGAAAAATTTTGAACTGATTGAATTTAAACTATTCGATATTTTAATTTTCTTCCTAATTGCAAAAACTTTGTTAGTAATCCATCTTCGCAGGAAAAATAATTTATACAAGGGTAGTAAAAAAAATACTTAAAAATGTCGGTAGATTCACAGTTAACGTTGAGCTGCGGTAGTGTTAGTTGCCACGCGGGGTGCCTTGTTCCTGCATCACGTCTAACGTAACATTACTAAGTGTTACTAAGGCGGACAGAGGAGCTACAGCAGTGGAGGTAAGTGCTTATGTATTTTAAATAACATCCTTAAGCTAATACTTGGTTCAAAATTCCTAGGCATTACCTTAAAGTTTCTCTCCGTACAATCGTGATCGACCCGATACCCCCGGTGTAGTAAGACACAGTAGTGTGTTTCGCGTAATCATATTCTACTTGCCCACTTTTACGTACATCTAAGAGTTTTTACTGATGTATATATATATATCTACCTACAATTAATTACATATAATTTTGTGACATAAGAAGTGTGGTTCTTTATCGTGTGCTCTATAATTAGGAAACTACCCTCCTTTTTTTATTTTAAGTATAATATAAAATAAATTGCTTGTTAGACACATTTTATTCGTTGGCTGTCAAGTACGCGTTGTTATCATATTCCTCTGAATGTTATTGTCTAATTAGTTTCTGTAAATCTTGTTATTATTGTTTTAATATATTGTACTGTATTCTAAACTTACGTTTTTCTTTTTATTTATCTTTCTCTGCTGTTTCCTAAAAATATTATATACTTTTTTTTATTTATTTTATTAATAAAAACATTGACTCAAAATCAATCATTGCGGAGTTTTAGAAAATAAAAAATAAACGCATATGATTTACAATTAAATATTACCTATAAATGATATAAATTTGATACTATTTCCGAATATTTGAAATTAGAGATTGTACGTTAGAAATATATGAAAATATTTGCATACAACAATTAAAAAAAGTTTAAAATCGTTGTTTTTATACACTCATACACTCTACCCAGTTTTAAAAATGTTATAGTAATTTTTTTTTTTTTTTTTTTTTTTTAGCTTCACGCTGTATCGAATTCGGAGGCTTGCGTGTTAAGTGGCGGAACTTAACGCCGCGCCTTGCCTCGACACCAGAGCGAAGAAAATGGAAATATAATTTCCACACCTCGAGTGGGAATCGAACCCACAACCAGTCGTTTACAGTCACACTCTTGTGCCACTGGGCCACGACTGGAAAAAAAATGTAATAGTTAAAAAAAATAAATGCATCTTGTTTTCAAACTCATTATTTGTAAACGTTATGTTACGTGACGCGTTATGTTATAAAATCGAAATGGCAAAGTTAATATTATATTAAATAAAGATATAATCGACTTAATAGCATTCAGGAAATAAAAATACAGTTTACTCAATGCAATTTATTACTTAAGATCTTTTCAATACATACAAACGCACCATATACTTAGCATAACAACTTATTGTGGACAAACGAGTCCTAAAGAAAAAATGATGAAGGCAAATTAAAAAATATTAGAATAGTACTTTTATTAAAGGATGTAGAGTGTTATACTCTTAAAATTTAAGTGTATTTTTCATAAAAAGCATGTGCAAAGAGACATTAATTTAGATTTTAGACAACTTACATATACAATAGAACAATAACTAATAATTGATTTAGCATTAGCTACTACAGATACTATATTAAGGGGAATATAAGGAAATATTTTACAATAGCAAATTCAACAAATAAATTCGTTTCAAAATAAATCTAATAAAGTTAATTTTATTAAGTATCGTAATTTTAAATTAATTAAATATGTTGACAACACTACGACAAAAACGTCCACAGATAAAACAAGAATTTAGGAAATAATTAATTCAACAATCTCCACAATATCATTCAATAATCTACAGCGATCTACGATTCTACAAATTATTCTAGGCTATGTTTTCATTGACTAATACGTTCAACAACAATTTATTTAATAGATATCACCTAAACTAGTCGTCTCGTGGCCAAGGCAATTCATACAAAATCCTTAACAATACGTGAATAATTAGAATAAAATTACAGAAGCATTAAATACGTTAGTACGCGTGAAAAGCGAACTTTAGGCATAACACGCCATGGTTGTAAGCTTAATTAAAAAAATTATACATTTATCTTTTTATAATCTATATACCTACTTTAGCATCCTCGTGTTTCGAATTTGCTTACAACTAAATGGACAGTGATTATCGAAATATACAGGTGATCTTATTCTATAAAATAATAATCTTATTTATAATTTAATTTAATCAAACGTTCGCTTATATTATATTACTTAGTTTAATGGACAGATTTGCGTGTAGCGTGCTTCTCTAAGCGTGCGGCGTACGGTCATGATGGTATGAATATGCCAAGTGCGAATGGGTTTACAATTTAAGCTTTAGATTTATATTTGTTTTGTTGTAAATAAATTACATTTAAATATATAAGCATGAATTCCAATTACTTACTCGTTTTCTATCTGTTTATGTATTTTATTAAATATAGGTGATAAAGCCACCAGATGGCAGTGGTGTAGTGTTGCAGAACAAAGTCGCAACAGACTAATAAATAACCTAATTTTTAGGCGACTCTGTCCAAGGATATTGTATTATTATTTCTTTTACACGTTACTTCGTCTAAATGTAGATTAAGTAAAGAAATTATCTTACTTTTATTATCTGAAGGAAAAACATTACGGATCTATCATAAGAATAGTATAGTTTAAGAGAGTATTTCTAGAGATAGAAAGCGCTATGAGCCGGCTAAAGGCTTACTATATAGAGACTACAGTGGGACGTGAGACAAGGGTTCAAGGGTTATTTGTACATTTTCCTAGAAGATACTAATAGAATTCGTAACTAGAATTGTCTAGAGTATTAAAGATTTCAACGTCTACCCTAGCCTAGTAGCGTAGGAATGAAAATGAAGGCAGAGCGATTAATTTATATATTAAAACTGTTCTCTCGATCTGTATTTTACAATAGTTTTGGCACAGATTAGAAGATATATTTATGTCTAGAGTGCGGTTAAAGCCTAAATCACAGAACGGAAGGAGCGGTGCCGGTGTGGTGATGCAAAAATAGTTTTCGTTATTTTACAATAAATACAAACGCGTAAAAAACTAGCGGCGAATCTGTCGACCACGCCGTAACATAATTGTTAGCTTTAATATTACAAATATCTAACTCCTTTTTAAATATTGACATATTTTTTTAGCGAAACAACCACTCGAGGCACTGACGTACCCTAAAGTAGTAAAAAGCAAAATAAAAAAAATAAACAAATAATAAAGCAAGGAACATAAATAAAATGCATTATAAGTCAATATGACCTTTTTAATAAGAAAAACAAAAAGAAAAGATAAAAGTTATAACAATACGATTCAATAATTTCATTAAGTACTTTAGCCTACCCTTCACCAAAGAAAAAAAGGAACAAAAATGGAATGCTTCGAAATTGATAACATATAATACTCAAATTACACACATAATAATACCAAATCAATTTAAATGTCATAGCAAAATAAAAGAAAAATAAAAATATTGCACAATAATCTAATTTAAGTACATAAAATCTCGGTTAAAATATATTAAAAATGGACGTACGAGAGAACTGACTAAAAAAATTATAGCTAATACTTCTTGAATTAAAATATATTACTTATGGCACTACTAACATAAAGCAAATTAAAATAAAAAATAATTTACATAATAAAAGATAATATGGAATGTCAATGATTTTAAATAATTTTCTTAAATCTAAATGTTTTTTTGCTGCCGTTTGCGATAATTTTAATTGAACGCTAAACATTTCCAACATTTATTTAATCTATATTTTAAATATACTGTTCTCCATTAAAGACTTCTTTTTCAAAGAAAAAACATTTTGAAATTAAAAAGAAATATATACTTTTTATAATGGAATACAGTATATATAGGTTAACGAATCGTTCGCAAACTATCTTTTTACTACTGCTTACAAACACTTTAGCAATCCTTCTAAAATCTAAACGAATATTCTCAAATAACAGCAAATATTTTCGTTCTTTCATAAATCATGTTTCTTAAAACAGTGGAAAAGTTATTTTAATACCAAATTATTATACATACAATTAAATATTTAGTAATTTTTAAAAAATCTGTTGTTTTGTGAAAAGCAATTAAGTAAATTTTTCGATGTCGCCATTTAAGAATATTCGGTAATCATAAGATAAATCGGGCAACATTGAAACGTCAAAATTGTACATGTCAAATACTCCGTGATGTTATGTCAAATTTTAATAATTATCGTCAAATCAAGCGTATAACTTTTAATATTTTAGTTAAACATATACAAATGAATACATAAACAGAATTTAAAATATATAATCTAAAATGTTTTTTTTTGTAGTCTAAAAAAACAATGAAAACAAAACAGCCATACGCTCAATTTTAAACTCTAAATTAACGAATCGACACGAACAACTGCCCCAATTCAATACCGCTGTTGATACTCGTGATGCCACCGGTTAAAATCGATGTGAAACAGAACAAGTGATCCGTTTTCAAGTCCGGCGAGTAAAAATCTCTGGTCGTGAGATAGTGCGAGTCCTGTAACAGGTGCTCCGGCTGGTGGGAAGGCATATAAGGGTGCTAGGGTCACCGCACGCCATACTTCCACCACTCCAGCGTCTCCACCACATACTAAGTATTCCCCACAGCGAGATAAAGCCACACATTGGAATGTATCGTGATGTGTTTCAGCTCGTAGACGTCTGCCGTTGAGTGAGAAGGCTGCGAGGTGACCGCGGGCGTATGCAACCACTACTACGCCTTCGCGGGACAAGGCTAACTGTTGGGGAGAAGAGACACCCTCTGCTGGTGATAGCGAACGGAGGAGCTCGCCAAATGTTGTGTGGATTAGGACTGGGCCATCTGAGGGAGTGATGAATAATTTGTTTTAAATTGTGATCTTTTAATTAATTTTTAACAAGGCAAATTGTTTACTTACATATTATATAATCAAATAATATGTATATAACAATGTTATTGGTTTAATTTTACATTTTAACTTGCTTAGTAAGGTGAGTAGAGAGAACTTAGTGTTAAAATATTTCTCCACTTTCGGCCCAATTCTTTTGACATCAATGCCACACTTTGTTTTATTGAGTGGAAATTTAACCCACAACCGTCACATGTAGTCAGACACAGTTACACTGTGGTACAATGCCCTACTAACATAAATAAGATTTAGGTAACAAAACAATTTATATAATTATGGACATTTAAATTTTTCAATTTTTCTAAGTGTGGAATAACACTTTAAAAATATTTAAAAGAATTTATATTGTACTTGTTTATTATACAAGATTATAATCATCCTTTGTTAGTGACTATAAAACCTGGGAACATACATTAGTAGTCAACGATCATAGGTTGCATAATGCAAAGTGAAAAATATTTCCTAACACCAAAATATAATTAATCTGTATAAAACAATTTTACTTAAAACGTCATCATCAAAAACTAAACATAAACGATGATACTCACTAACAGACGACGATATAACAAGCCCCAGCTCAGCGGACACGAGCACGGCGTTTAACGCCGCGTCGTGCCCCGTTAAGGCCACTCTGGGCGCCGGCGCGTCCCCGTCCCCCACGATGCCGCCGTGGCGCGCGGACCAGTGCCACAGCAACACCGTGCAGTCCTCAGAGCCGCTGGCGACGTAGCAGTCCGACGTAATGTTGCACTCCGAACGGGAGACGCAAGTCACTACGCCGTAGTGACCGAACACTATTTGGACGATTTTTGCTGTAATGTGGAGAATTTTATATTATGTGAATGTACGTTGTTGGTGAATATTTATTATTCCGTTTATTGTGTTTGATATTAATTTTTTATTAAATGTAAGTCTAGTGCTTACTTATAAATATTTAAAAAATAAATAACGAAATTATATTTAAAGTACATATTTTTTACAGCTTCACGCTTTTTCACATATAACGGTAGTCAAAGAAAATGTGGAGTCAAGACGCTGTCCTCCACTTTCAGCCCGAAATTGTGACGTAACATATCACGAGTATCATGACATAACTCAAAGCGGAACTTTGTCTTAAGTACTAAAGCGAAAGAAACAAAATTTTAATATAATTGTTCTCTAAATGGGACGGACTGTGGGTTCGACCCACAACAAAAAAAAAATTCAAATGCTTTCACTATATACATAAGTTGCCATTACGTCATAACCCCAGCATTCTTGAGAAACGACAGTAACAGAGAGTCCTTTTATATCAGACCTGTCCGTATTTAAAATTTGTAGAAATGCGTACAATAATAAATATTAGTATATTAGATACTACTTTCTGCTGAATTTTGGACAAATTTCGGTTAAGTGGTGGAATTCAACACTATGCTTTGTCTCTAGACTTTGCAGAGCAAAGTGAAATGAAATTATATATTTTTTTACTCTTGTAAAAATCAAACCTACAACCTTGTGCTTTATATATTCACATTTTGTATTGCGCCGCGACTGGTCTTATTCTAATAAAAAATGTTTTCATTATGAAATTTGTGGTTACGTCATGACCTTAGTGGCATTGATAGATTTCTTCATATTTTGGCTACAACTGACTATATAACTTGTAGGAATCCATACAATACATATCACTAGAATATATTATAATTCATATGATACTGACCGGTCTCAGTAGAGAAGACCCTGAAGCTGTTGTCCCAGAAGCCGGCGGCGATGAGGAAGCGCGAGTCCACGGTGGTGACGAAGCAGTTGCTGCGCGCGCGCACGCGCTGCGAGAAGTTGTCGCCCAGCTGCCGCCGCGCCAGCGCCGCCGCGCCGCCCGCCGCTGCGGGGACACGGACAGACCGTGTTAGTTACATCTTATATGCTTGTATAAGAGAAATAACTTACAAACATACATATTGATTAACAAAGATAGACTTATCCTCCGAAAATATGTTTTTCTGCTCGTGAACTACACAACTGTTTAATTATATTGCAAACATAGGGGGTGAATTTTTAAAAAAAAATTGCCTATTCTCATTAAAATCGGTCAAGCGGTTTAGATTTTTTCATATCTTTAAAGATATCTTAAAAGTTAAACTTTTATTCCCTTATTTCTACCCTTTTAGAAGTTGATTTAAAAAAAATAAGTAACTTATGTTTGACTTTGGACTATTACCTTACTACTACTAATTTCTACTACTTTCATTTTAAATTTCATCCAAATCGCACAAGTAGATTAGCCGTAAAAACGTGACAGACAAACAGAAGGCATTTATAATATAAGGTATGGATAATAAAAAAAACTATAACTGCAAAGTTGAAGAATATCCTTATTTAGAAATTGTAAATATTGTTTTATACAATAATAGTTGCACTTGCGATTCCGTCTATATCCACTCACAGTTAAATAGGTGTATTTAACAGTTGAGTGTCGACTCACCCCAAACAGGGTCCATGAGCAGGGGGTGGTGCGGCGCGTGGTCGTGGCGCGCGGGCGCGGCGTGCGCGTGCGCGTGCGCGTGCGAGTGCGCGCAGCCGCCGCCCGCCCACCGGTGCGCCGCGAACGCGCGCGCTGCGCTCACCTGCAAGAGGCAGGGCGAAACTTACATTCGAATTCGGGATAGAGTTATAGTTTCGGATTCCGATTCAAATTCAGTCTAAGTCGAATTTAAAATATCTTTGTTTAAATAGACTTTTTCCAGCACTTTTGAATCATCGTTAACATAAAGATAACACGATCTCGGATAACGGCTCTGCTGAGAAGCATAGGAGAGAAACTCAGTTGCAGAGAAACGCAGTTCGATCACACTTTAGCTGTCCACCTATTCATAACAGTTGACTGAAAGAACCCAATAATACAATAATGTCAAGAAAACACGAAAATTAATATTTAAAAAAATGTCGCTGGTACATCGACTTATGTACTTATATCGACATCACATAAAAATGATTTCCGTATAACAATCCAAAAAGAAAACTTATTCATCAAGAATTTAAATTTTTAAAAGCATACTTTTAGTCACAATCACATGTAATTTTTATTGTTACTTTGATAAAAGTAGAAATTAGTTCCTACATCGATTTTTCACCAATTTCATATTATCACCAATAATAAAACACAAAAACGTACCGTAACAACAGCCGGCATTGCCAACTGGGGATAAGTATTCGCGGACACATGAACGACCGCAGCGTTCGACGGCAACTTCAACCTGAGGCAGACATCGTCGGGGGCTGCGGCGAACATTAGTGGTGCCAAATGCATAGTAGAAGCCCGTGGGGGGTGAGGCTCGCTCAGGAGCTGTGCTGGAGTCTGCCCGAAACTCCTGATCTGGTCTTCAATAGCCGTTTTGGTGATAGGATCCGTTATCTGGTCCAACCTCACACCCCCTTCGTAGGTTAGGTAATAGAATACGTTGGTTGCGCGAACTGCTTCCGGCCCTGGAATTGGAAACGTAATGTTTTTTGTATTTCAATTCAGCGTTAATTAGTTAATGATAAAGTTATCCTTTTTTTTAGCTTCACGCTGTATCCCGCACATAGCAGGGTAGGCAAAGGGACCTAGTGTTAAGACACTCTGTCTCTCATTTTCCGCCAAATAAAATGATGCTATAAAAAGTTATTGACTGTTTTTTACGTATGTATTTTTTTGTTACGTAAGTTATGCATAACGTAAGTTTACTCGTATATAGAGAAGAAGCGTAGAAATTTAATTTTTTATATATTTTTTATACAATTTCACTCTTTTTCTCGCATAGCATGAGTAATCAAAGACGACCTAGTGTCAAAACACTCCGTTCTCCACTTTTCGTTTAAATTCCAGACATTGCGTGTTGAGTGGGGAAATTCAACGCCACGCTTTGTGTCTTAGGTACCGGAGCGAGGAAATGGAAATTTATAAAATATCCCCGAGTGAGAATCGAACCCACAACCATTGCGTTCAGACACAGAAACTGTCCTACTGCGCCACGGGGGCTTCTGTTATAATTAAAAATAACATTAATTATTATAACAAAAATATATTAAATATATATATTTTTTATTTTAGCCGTCCATGACCCAACTAAACTAAATAAGATACAACTTTCCCAACCTACCTCGTTGTTTATAACCGAATATCAAATCAATCCACTGATGTAGCTGACAGCTCACAAATTCTGACTCCAAAGCCATTCTATTGATCCTCACAAATTCCTCAGCGGAAGACGCCCACGGGGGCAGGATGACGTCACCGGAAGGAGACTCCGGGACGCCCAGCTTGTATCCTGAACTGTTTACTAGCATTTCCGGTAGGAAGAACAACTCTGGGATTAATTCCTGTAAGTTATGAAATGTGGGTAGTTAGAAATGTGATATTTTTGAAACGGTTTTTAAAAAGGTTTTGAATCGCAAACAGTTTTAGTCATTTTATTTTAAATATTTATATTTAGCTTCGCGCTGTATACCGCACACAGTAAGGTAGGCAGAGGTCCCTCTGCCTGGATTAAGAAAGTCCGTTCCCCACTGTCCGCCGAATTCTAGAGGCATTGCGTGTTAAGTGGCGGAACATAACGTCATGCTTTGCCTCCACCAAAGCGAAGAAAATCAAGGTAATAAAAATTTCCTCCTCCAGTGGGAATCGAATCCACAACCAGTCACGTTTACATTCACACTTATGCCTCTGGGCCACGCCTGGCCTCTATCTCTATAATATTGTGTAAAAAAATATCAAAATTATGATAGTTTTGGTATGACAATTTACTTTATACAATTAAATTTAATTACTTAATCATTAATAACATAACAATTGAATAGTAAACTATAAACAGTTTATAGTCCGAAAGAATGACTTTAAAAACTTATAGGTAAAGTTTTTAAGAGTTATTAAGATATATTTTATCTTTAATTTAATTATATTTAAACTTTAACATCTATTGGATACTTACTTTTACGTCTGACGTGTCTCTCTGGCAATTCTTCCAAGACAGAGCGATGGAGGAGAAAAGACGGTTGGGGTGATCGAATTTACCGCCGTGGAGTGCCAAAAACATTGTTGTCATAGGTTCCTGAAACACAATTATTGTTTTTATATATTTAATCTATTATATATTTCAGACTAATATTATTATGTATAAAAATTTTATAAGTGTAATGTTGTTTTCCCATGTACGTTACTTTAGAATTATAAATGTCAATATAACTTTTGCGGTATGCAATTGTATTATTTTAAGTGGTAACTAGATTACCTTTAGAGTAACTTTAGATTAGATTCATGTAAAAAATGCCTAATAGTATTGTCGAATCACTAGTTGCGTGTAGCTCTTCATTTGTAGCTGGTAGTACATATGCATGTATATAATTATTATGTGGCCAGTCGTGGCCCAGTGGCACAAGCATGTGACTGTAAACGACTGGTTATGGGTTCGATTCCCATTCGAGGAGTGGAAATATTTAACATTCCCATTTTCTCCGCTCTGATACCGAGGTAAAGCGCGGCGTTACGTTCCGCTGCTTAACACGCAATGCCTCCGAGTTCGGCGGAAAGTGGGGAACGGAGTGTCTTAACACTAGGTTCCCTCTGCTGTACCCTGCTGTGTGCGGGATACAGCGTAAAGCTAAAAAAAAAACTATATAAGTTTACCTATTAGAATTTTATTAACAAAAACAAAAAAAAACAACAAAATCAACATCAAATAAGTTAAAACATAAGAGATATGTACAAAGGTTTGTTGATATTTAAGAATAACGGCATCGAATGAAAATAGTAAATTAATGTGGACATTTAACTTCCTCTGTGTTCAGAATGGCAACACCGTATAAAGCTGTCAAATTGAATTTCAACACGCACGTTGTACGGAACAAGCCCTAATGCTTCACTTCTAATAATGGTTTATCAATATATAATTATATCTATATATGTAGGTATGAATGAATGTATGTGCGTAAATATTTTATTGGACGCAATGCTTGTATTTTAATGTAAGGTAAATTTCTATTTCTTTGTTTTTGACTAACTTTATTTACCGGTTATGATAAAAATCTTTGTGGCTGCGTAAATACTTTAAATATTTTTTTAATAATAAGAAGTGTACAAATAGTGTTTATAATTGTACGGTCTGTACAACCTTTTAGTAGTTATTGATAAATAAAAGTCTTTGATACGTATTGATTGATATATTGATAATTGTTATAATTAATTAATGATATGAGCGCGCGCGGTGTGTTTGATGGCCGTATGCGAACTGAAGTAAAGCTGGAAAAATGTATATAATAAAATTTGCTAATGTGACAATTTCACTGTACGCGCTGGCTCGTACATGCTCCCGGGCCAGAAAATGAAAGATAAGGGATGTATGATAGGTGAATGAAGTGAGTTACAAGGTGATAAAACAATTTTTGCTTAAAACTATCACAAGGTGATAAAGAATGATTACAATTATTGCTTAATTTAAAAATTAAAAACAACTATATAAGATTAAAATTATTATAGAGAGCTAAATACTCTACTACTATGAAAAACAGGCGACGTAGCCTTGTCCGCACGCGCACTGAGTGCGATCTCATCTGAGGGATGAAGAGCGCACTGACTTACACTATTTGCACTACACGGATTCACGACACTTTCACGTATACACTGAACTGTAGGCTGTGAGGCGGCGTGGTCGCCAGCCCGCAGCTCCGGCGGCTGAGGCCCTGGCCTCGCTCGCACGCGACGCGCGATCGCCACCACCAACGCGACGAGTCCGCAGCCCACCACTAAGTATATAACTGCATAGTGGTGTACGTCATGGTATGATACACGATCCACTAGAAGTCCCTCGGTAGCGCTGGCTTTCAACCCTTGTATTTGTTTACTGATTTCTTCTATTTCTTTTAGATGACCCGACATTGATTGGGTCTCGGTTGAGGAAATAGGAATTGATAGATTGATTATGTTATTGATAGGAGGGATATGGATATTGATGACGTCAGCTTTTTGATTTATAATATTTGACAAGCTTTTGTGTGGATAAATCGTAAACGTACTCCCTTTAATAATGCATTCACCGCTTAGCGATATAATTCCGGCCGTAATTAATTGTTCAGCTGTAACATGATCTTCACATATGACTCGTACGGAGCATTGACCGCAACAGAAAAATAGATAAGTATTCCTGTTACGTAATTCTGTCCAAGTATTCCTACAACTTGATGTCACAGTTTTACATTGATTAAAGTTATGATTTTTTATACATAGGTTCTCGTCTGATTGTAGGAGATATATAGGTTGTTTCAAAGGACATATATAGGTTTCAGTGTCATGTCCAATGCAGATCTGCATATCTCTGTCGGACATAGGAATGTAGGAGGCTTTTTGTATATTCACCGCTACGTAATCGGAAACTGGAATGATAGTTATAGTGCTGTTGTTGATTTTCCGTGGAATCGGTATTAGCCTATAGATAACGAAATGATCTCTGCTCACTAAAGGTATATTTACTTCAAAAATGATGAAATTTTTCAATGCCTTCGCCTTCACAGTAAGTAAGTTGTAAATATTTGATAGGTCGGACTGTATACTATCTAACGGGATAGTCAAATCCTTAGATATTAAACCTGAAATGATATTCAATTCGTTTCTCAACTGGTCAGGTGTCAGTAAATGAGAGTTGAATCTTCCAAGATATATGTTTGTTATTGAATCTACGACCGTGTTTTGAATGTTTCGTAGGTTAGCTAGAACGTTATTTGCGATAACTGTTGATAATGTAAAATCATTCATTTTGAGAGCCTTTTGAAGTTCGCTCTGTTGTATGTTTATTTCTTCCTGCAGGTTATTTAGACGTTGATTAAAACTTTTGTGTTGCTTATTGATGGAACTCTCCACTCTCTTTATCAAATTAAATTCCGCTTCTACAACAGAAGTTTGATTTTTCCATAAGGAAACCAAATGTTTCTGGTTATCTCTTAAAACTTGTATGTCTCTAGCATACTGTTCGGCGAAATTTTGATCGAGTACGCCGAATAGCGTGTTTGCGATAAATCCGACACCGTTGATAAGGCCGCGGCGCGTGCGCATACCGCGCCGTGTGAATTGCTGACCGAGCAGAATGCCATTGTTGTGTTCGAGTTCGGTGAACCCGTGATGTAATTGAAGGAGGATGACGTCACATTGAGGGATAGTTTTATTTGTCACGTTAAAACATGAGCTTTCGAGATGATTTATGTATTTACCGAGTAATTCGGTACCTTGCCAATACGGAGCCATGTCGTAATATATTACTAATTTCCATTGATCTTGCTCAAGACGAATGTTAGCGATTTTGTCGAAATATAAACCATTTGTATTGTTTAAACTTGTTAATTTGTAATAACAGGATGCGGGAGATAGTAGCATAGCCAGCCAGAAAAATATGAAATAAAGTATATTTCTTGACTTTACTCGTTGCGCCGTCTTTGATCGTTTGTTCTCTGATGTGATAGTTGCTGTGATAACATTATGTTTTTGCGGTTCTTGCTTTTCTTCGCGTTGATTTACAGGCAAAAGCGATATTTTTGATATAGGTCTCTTTATGAGTCCGTTTTTGGTCTTAAGTGTGACTACACGTACATACCCGTCTTTTCCGGGGTGTACTGATATTATTCTGCCTAATGCCCATTTTCCCGCAGGTAAGTTCACGTCATGAATGATTACAATGTCATCGACCTTTAAATTTTCTTTATTTTGGCGCCATTTACTTCGAGCGGAAAGTTGACTTAAATATTCATTCTGCCATCTTCGCCATACATCATCGAATATTTTTTGCGTTAATTGCCATCTAGTTCTCTGATCTTTTTCCGTCTCAATTATCGTTAGAGTAGGCCCGCTCGCTAAGAAATGTGACGGTGTTAAAAAGTTCAAATCTTCACAATCTTCGGTCAAAGTACACAGAGGTCTGGCATTAAGACACGCCTCTAACTGGGCTAAAAGGGTGGAGTACTCCTCATAAGTTAATTTTTGTTCACCGATGACTCTTTTTAAGTGATATTTTAGGCTTTTCACGGCAGCCTCCCAGAGGCCTCCTGCGCTAGGCCAAGATGGGGCATTAAAGTGCCATTGAATTTCCATATCTGCGATATCCGTGAAAAATTGATTATCTAGCGTATTTTTTAAATCTATAATTTCTTGATTGAGCGTTCTGCTCGCGCCCACGAAATTCGTTCCATTGTCACTATATATGTGACGTGGCGCTCCTCTTCTCGCTGCCATTCTGCGTAAAGCAGCCAAGAATGTTGATGATGTGAGGTCTGATACTAGTTCGAGGTGTACGGCTTTTGTTACCATACACACGAATACGGTGATATAGCCCTTTGTTGTTTTGATACCTCGACCCTTGTTTGATTTAATATCTACGAACCCTGTCAGATCAACGCCTGTATGATAGAAGGGTCTAGTTGGAGTAATACGGGCTGCCGGTAAGTCACCCATGATTTGGTCGTGCTTAACGGGGTCATGACGACGGCACTTGACGCATTTGCGTAATTGTTTTTTAATAGCTCTGTTCCCACCTATAATCCAGTACTTTTGTCGTACGAATGCCGATGTGAGTCTGGCTCCGCCGTGGAAAACAAGCTTATGTGATTGATTAATAATGAGTTCTGCAAGACGACAATTATTAGGAATGATTATAGGATGTTTCCTTTCAAGGTCAATTTGGGCGTTCCTGAGCCTTCCGCCAACTCGAAGAAGTCCATCTTTGTCCAAAAACGGGTTCAATTCGCATATTTTGCTTTTGATCGGTATCTTGTTGTTGTCTTTCAGATATATTAATTCTTTATTAAATTCTATATTCTGTACATATTTGATAATTATGACCTTTGATTTATTTAATTCTGATAGTGATAGATAATTCTGCTTCTTAGTGTTTTCTCTCAAAGTAAATCGTAAAATCCATGCTAATATTCGTACGATTTTGATAAATGAACTGTGTTTTGTTAATAGTTCATAAATGACGTCATTGTTTACATTGCGCTCCATGACGGTGTTAACCTGTTTTCTTTGTTTGCATTCTAGGTCCGTCGAATAAGTTGTTTGAACCGCTTGTTCCTTGAAGTTAGAAAGCCAATGCGGTCCACTCCACCACAAAGGATGCTCTATTAATTGCGTAGTCGTTAAACCTCGGCTTGCACAGTCAGCCGGGTTATCCTCTGATTTTACGTAACGCCAGCATTCTGGAGGCATGACGTCACTGATTTGTTTTACTCTATTAGCGACAAAAGTCTTCCACCTGGCTGGGTCTCCTTTTTTAGAGTTTCGTAATTTTGTATAGCAGATCGAATCTTACCGAACCTGTCCTTGACCATTTCGTATTGATTGGAAGTAAAATATGAATGAGACTTATCACCCCATCCACATAATTGAATATGATTAGATTGATATTCCTGCCAGTAACCGTCTAAAGTAGTTAACCGCCGTTTGATATAATCAGCATTTTTGCGCTCCGCACTGTCTTTTTTGAAATTGCTGTATAGTTGTTCTATAGCCCTAAATGTTTGCTCTTGGGTTTGTAATAGATCCTCCATGCTTGTCATCGTGATATGAAAGTAGGAAGGAAAGAGGTAAAACAAAAAAAAAGGAAAGATCTTACTTGATAAGCCCAATATTATTGTGAAACTGTGGCTGCCTGCCTGCTCTGGCTGTGTATATGCGTCTTGATAATACGAAAACTTGATAATATAATTGTAATTGTCCTTGATCACAATTTAAACTGATGCCACTTGCCACGTGGCGAAAGTCAGAACCCGAACACGAACGCGTGCACTAAATTCGCGTCAAGGTCCCGAGATCCGGCTCGAAGGACCAAAAAAGGATGTACGGTCTGTACAACCTTTTAGTAGTTATTGATAAATAAAAGTCTTTGATACGTATTGATTGATATATTGATAATTGTTATAATTAATTAATGATATGAGCGCGCGCGGTGTGTTTGATGGCCGTATGCGAACTGAAGTAAAGCTGGAAAAATGTATATAATAAAATTTGCTAATGTGACAATTTCACTGTACGCGCTGGCTCGTACAATATACATGATACTAAATAAAAATGTTTTGAAAAAGGTTTGCACGTAATAAATATTTTTATTATAAAGATTCATTCAAAAAGTTTTTATTTATAAATTATTTCTCTGGACTTCGAGTTGAGTTGAGTGAATCAACATGTATTCTATATGCTTAATTATTATTTGCAATTTATTGATCAACTTTAACTATTTAAAAAAAAACTACAGTAAATTAATTTAATGTTTTTTCTAGCATTTTTAAAATGTTATACAGTTTCCTGTATTTTTATAATTTATATCATATATCAAGACATAAATATACAAGAAAAACTTTAGCAATTCAAAGTTCAGAACAAACCAAACAATATTGCGAATTCATCATACAACATATCAGTACGTAAGATTTTATCAAAACATACCAACAATTTAAACTTAAAAAAATAACAAACCTAACAAAATAACAAAAATATAAAACTAGTACTAAATTTAACAGCTACATTTAAAAATAAACGTTAGTTAAAGCATCTGTTGTTACGCGTCGTCCCTTACAGCGTGATTGTTTTGACGCGACGCGCTCTCTTTGCCTAATGCGTGCCTTAATTCATTGCGACTCGGGACTTGCTCACTGTACACTGCAGGGAAGTATGCTTTGATAGTTTAAATGTAAAGGAATTTACATTACGATAATATGAAAAACGAAGTGCTGGAATTAAATTGTTAGGTTAGGTTTTGAGTTTATATTGGTAGCCGTTATGTGTAGGTTTATTTTGTTCAAAATAGGGTATAATTATTTAAGGAAAAATATTTTTTTTATATAAAAAGGTTATTATGGAAATATTAGTTTAAGATACTCCATTCACCGCTTTTTTTATGAATTGGGGACATTATGGGTTAATTAAGCAGAACTCAACGCTACGCTTTGTCTTATTAGGGCATTGAAAAAAAAATAATTTAAATACATAAAATATTCATCGAATACAAAATTATCGCGTTTAAACTAAAACAGTATCGCATTACGCAACGATTAATATTATATACAGATGATATTAAAAACACAGCATCACGCTTTTGAGAAGACCTAGTGTTAACTCTATTGCGCTCGGTCCTCTATTTTCCGTCTCAAATCGAGGCATTGGGTGTTGAGTGGCGGAACTTAACGCCTCGCTTTGTTTTTGATAACAGAGTGAAGGAATGAAAATTTACATATAATCATTGAGTGGGAGTCAAACCCACAACCATCACATTTCCAGTTAGACGCTGTCCCACTGTGCTACGCTAACTTCACGACAGATGATATTAATTGTTACATATTTAAGGATAATTAGAAAAAGCTATAAATTTGAGTTTTTTTATAACTTTTGTCTTTCCTCATGTTGTAGGGGAGAGCGAATGTCACATTTATTGTGTATAAATCGTGGTCGCAGACACACTTCATTGCTCTTTCAATTTTACGTTGCACACAAGTGTATGGACTTAGTGCAAGCGATTATTAAAATTAGGTTAGTTTAATCTTCGCTTAAAAAAGTTAAATAATTTTATTCAAAATAAGAAGTTGAATGCTTCATTTTTTGTTTGACAATTTACCACAAAAAGCATACGTTTTAAATTAATTTTCTCGTTATCTCGATCATCTTGGTAAGAATACAATAGTTGTACTATGAAAGCAGTGTTGGGGCCGTCATGGCCGTCTTGGTGGAGGGAGAGCATCTGACGGTAAACGCGATGGTTGTGCTTTCGATTACCACTCGAGGGAATGTTTGTATTTAATTTTTTATTTATTCGCTCTGGTATCAAAGACGTTAAATTTCGCCACTCAACACACAAAGTCTCGAATTACAGGAGGCAGGGAAGTACACGACGGAGTGTCTTAACACTAGGCCTTCACTAACTACCCAATTATGCCAATTATGATGGTTATGGGTTCTGTTCTCATTCTGGGGAATGATGTAAATTTCGTTTCTTCGCTCTAGTGTTCGCTTCGGGTACAGCGTTAAAAGTTCTGCCTTTTGACTACATTTTCGAGAGGAAAGTGGGGGACGGAGTGCTCTTACACTAGGTCCTCTCCACTTCGCTATGAGGAATGATAGATGAGAAAAGCATGAAGCTGAAAAAAAAACTATCATACAATTTGGTACGTATGCAAACAAGACTTTTTTATAGCGATTGATATATCAACTGTAACAAGTGTAACTAATAAAAGCATGTTAATAAATGTAATAGATCATCGTAATAACAAGCTAAGATTATTAACTAGGTATGTGGCAAATGCTCACATGCCCCTCAGATCTAGATAATGTTATAATTTATTACTATTATTATACTTTGCAAGACGGTTATAAAATTAAATCTTGTAAATAGATTAACAATATACCTATAAGCTCGTTGAATCATAAAATTCTATATATTATACACTTTATACGTCAACAAGTCATTTGTTTTAATAAGTATATCTCAGTTTTGCTTGGCTTAGCTTATTATATGTGACAAGAAGAGAATTGTCAAAGAAAAACTAAACATTTTACTGTATTTTTTTTTTAGCTTCACGCTGTATCCCTTACGGGGTAGTCACAGAGAACGGAGCGCCAAACTCTACGGTCCCTGCATACTTCTTTCACCTCGTCCACTGTCATCAACCTCCTTCATACACGCTCTCCAGGGGGTCCGCATGCTTTTTACGTGACCTTCCTCCAGTATCGTCGATACAGTGTTTTCGAAGGTAACCAAGGTCTCCCTCTGCCTTTCTCACTTTATTTTTCACCAGTAGCATTTATTTACACAAAACTTTTATGTATGTAAGTTACTGTGAGTAGTGAAGAAATTAACCATTGAAATTTTAACATTTCATAGAGGGTATTCCCAACGTCACGTTACGTCATTTCAAACAGTTTTTTTGCAAATTTGATTAGCAGAAAACGTAATAAGTATATTTGAATAAGATCTATGAGTAACGATATTACATAAATATTTAAGTAACTTGTTATATAAGCAAATAACATTCGTACGTATTTGAAGGAAATATGTCATATTCTTTACTAGTTTGCAAATAATTAACACTGTTACCGGTATTTTTATTCTACAGTTCAGTAGGTTTAGAGACTGGTTCCGATTGCTGATGTCAAGGAAAAAGTATTTAAAGAAAAATATTTTACTGTATAGCAAAAATATGATAAAAAAGCAAATATCCGTTTCAATTTTAGTTTCCTTTAAATAATAACTAATAATTGATTTAGCAGACTATATATTTTATCCATTAAAACAATGGTATATACAAATAGGGACATAACGTCAACGGTTCGGTATATACGAATAAGGACATAATAGCCTAGTAACTTACTTATAACATCAATATTAGAAAAAAAAAAAAATAACAAAATTTTTGTATCTTTACCACCTGCCTAGTTTTTTAACATCTTTTTTGAAACAAGGGCTAAAAATTAAACAAAAAATCGCTAACACTGCGACCACACAGTCACCACTCAGTATAATGGCTCATTGGAGTGCTTTATTAGGACAATATAGTTCTAAATCTGGCTAAATCGTTCTAATATAATTATCGAAACAAAAACAAAACGTACATACATACATACATACATACATTAAACAACCATTAACAAGCTATATTAAGCTAATATTTATATTAGTCATTTGAAATATGTGTGATATTTACATTGCTAGCGAATGATAGCAAAATGAATAGAGGAATAACGACTATAAAGTACAATGTTGGTGATATGGTGATGATAAGAGTTAGTATGTTGATGGTATTGAGATATTTATAAAAATATATTTTACTCCACGTGATGGGTGAGTTAAACGCAACTCAGGTGAAATTATAATACTTGTCGAGGTAAAGCGCGGCGTTAAGTTCCGCCACTTAACACGTAAGCCTCCAAATTCGGCGGAAAGTTTGGAACGGAGTGTCTTAACACTAGGTTCCCTCTGCCTACCCTGCTGTGTGCGGGATATAGCGTGAAGCTATTTAATTTTAATTTTTAAAATATCTATGTATATTTTATTTAAAGAAATAATTAACTTAACAAGAAATATCAAAACCCTCATCATGTACAAAAATAAAATTTGCCAGAACAGTTTAAAGAGAGAAGAGGGGCGCGTTAAGGACGCATTTTACCTCAGCCAACATAGGTGTAGTAGTTTTCGCAACTTAGTATGAAAATCCTTCATTTTCTTACTTTAAATTTGCATTACTACGCAGACGAAGTCGCGAGCAACAAGCAGTTTGTATTATAAAAACAATAGCAGTACTGAATATGTTTAGATTTGTGTTTTCTGTTAGGACTTCCCCTTTTTAATAAGCAGAATATGTGTAGAAATGACCAATCTTATAGGTACTTATAGATATTTATTTCGTTTAAGCATTTAGGTAAGTATTGAGCGTCATGGGCACATTTTGTTGTGTTTAAATTTTTAACTTCTTATGTATAGTATATATACAATAAAAGAATAAATGCGAATGTCTGTGTGTTTGTCTGTCACGCTTTCACGGCTAATCTACTGGTCCGATTTGGATGAAATTTAGAATGAAAGTAGTAAAAATGACTGGGTCTAACATAGGCTACTTAGTTTTTCAAAAATCAACCTCTAAAGGGTTGAAATAGGGGATGAAAGTTTGTATGAAAAATCTACACCGCTTGACCGATTGTAATGAATTTTGGCATATATATAGTTGATAATCCAAGGTTAAACATAAGCTACTTTATTTTTCAAAAATCCACCATCGAGGGTTGCAATATACCGAAACAGCTACGTAGATCACGCGGCGAAGCCGCGAGCGGGCCGCTAGTATACAATAAAAGAATAAATAAATGACTAATATAAAACATGTAATTATTAAAATTTTACTTACAATACGAACAAGCCAGTTGAGCACGAACGCAGCGGTGGAATAGTGGGTACCATAATGGAACGGGGGAGTAGATTCATGTTCCCAGGTGTTGTAGCGCTCCTCGAAGTATGCACGGCGACTGGGGTTAAGAGCACCTATAGGCTGTTGATAGAAAACACTTTAAATTTCTGTATTAAATTAAATTTACTGATTAAACTTCTTGTATTACTAGTAGTAGTTACGATACTAGTTAGGTAACTAGTTACGATGACATTTTGTTATAATTTTTATTGAACAAAAACTTTAAAATATTGAACTTCGCTAAATTTAACTGTTGTAGCGTATAATATTTTTCTAATTCTAAGCGTGTGATTAAATGTTTAAAATATATATACCAGGCTTGTATAAGTCGACTTGCACATTTATTTATAAAATATTAATAGTCAGTGATCTGCACCTTTTATCCCTTGTTCGAGCCCCTTTAGGAATTTCTAAACTTTCTGTTCAATCATAAAAAATATATAGCCTGTAGCACTCCTGAATAGTGTAGCTTTCAAATTGTGAAAGAATTTTCATAATCGGTTCAGTATTTCCGGAGATAAGCCCTAACAAACTTTACCTCTTTATTATATTAGTATAGACGAAAGTGAAAGTTATGTTATATTATATTTATGATAAATTAAATAATTTGGAATTTGAACAAATAATCTCTGTAATTATACTTATTTACGATTTTTCTAAAAGAAAATAACCTTATATATTTTTTTAGCTTCACGCTGTATCCCGCACACAGCAGAGGCAGAGGGAACCTAGTGTTAAGACACTCCACTCCTCACTTTCCGCCGAATTCGGAGGCTTGCGTGTTAAGTGGCGGAAGTTAATGCCGCGCTTTACCTCGACACCAGAGCGAAGAGAATGGAAATATAATTTCCACTCCTCGAGTGGGAATCGAACCCACAACCAGTCGTTTACAGTCACACGCTCGTGCCACTGCGCCACGACTGGCCACTAAAGGTATTATTTTATGGTAATATTTTATAGACAATTTCACTACCAACAGTCGTTTGTCTCTTTGTCATAAGTTCTATATACCTATGATGAAACTGAATGTCAGTTATGTTATATTATATTTATGATAAATTAAATAATTTGGAATTCTTTATTATTATAATTAACGATTTTTACTAAAAAATAAATAACCTTATTTCTAATAGAAAATGCATTAATTAATTAATAATTGCATTAATTAATATAAAATGACATTTTTATTTACCGACACTTTAATAAAACAAATTATTAATAGATAAAGGCTGATTCCCAATACCAATCTAATTAAACAATTGTTTTTATCACTGTTTACTTCCGTTTGTTAAACAATGTGGATAAATTTACCTATTGTTTTTACGAAAAAAGTATTATAAAATATTTTCCTTATAATAACTTACAATTATAATTAACTTCAAGACAGATTTTTATTGTTTTTTAATGAAATAATCAATATTATAATAAAACGTAAGAATGTCTGTACGTGCGTCTTCGGAACTACTGAAACAATTTGAATAAATCTTTACTTGTTGCATAGTTTTAAATTCAGAACAAGATTATAGATATTATATTTATAATAAAATTTAAAGAACACCTAATGACGAACCATAATCTCATAACTATCCATACTTATATTATAAATGCGAATGTTTGTGTTTGTCTGTCACGCTTTCACGGCTAAACTACTGGTCCGATTTGGATGAAATTTACAATGGAAGCAGTAAAAGTTATTGGGTCTAACATAGGCGCCTTTTTTTTTTAAAAAATCAATCGTGAAAGGGTTGAAATAGGGGATGTAAGTTTATATGAAAAATCTAAGCCGCTTGACCGATTACAATGAATTTTGGCATAAATATAGTTGATAGTCTATTATTTTTCAAAAACCCGCTCCCGAGGGTTGCAATATAACAAAGCAGTCACGTAGTTCACGCGGCGAAGCCGCGAGCGGGCCGTTAGTACTAAATAATTAAATGGCGCATTAACAAAAATTATTTAGCGCATATTATTCAGAGCATTTCTGTTGATACATTTTCAGTTAATTTATAAATATTTTTCGACAGACACCGTATTTTTTAAAAAGTCCAAACAAATTTGCGGGTAACTACTAGTCTTCAATAATAATAAAAGTGTTATTTAAGGCCATTCGTGGCTCAGGGATACAAAGTGTGACTGTAAACGACTGGTTGTGGGTTTGATTCCCACTTGCAGAATGCACATATTTAATATCTCCCATAACTTTGCTCTCGTGTCGAGGTAAAGCGCGGTGTTGAGTAATCACGTAACATGTAATGCCTTCAAAATTCGGTGAAAAATTGGGGAACGGAGTATCTCAACACTAGGGGTTCCCTCTGCCTACCCTGCTGTGTGCGGGATACAGCGTAAAGCTAAAAAAAAGAAAATATATATATAAGACAATCTATTCAAAACTTACCTTGGACAAATCTCTGTAGTTAGAAGGCTGACTGAGATCAAGTTCCTCGCTCTCGTAGTTCGTGAGCACCCATGGGAACACTGGATACTGGTTGAGGTCGTTGTATGTGCGACCTGGTAACAAATATATTAGAATTAGAACACGATAAGTGTTAAATGTATAAAAAGTGTGTGTGTGTAGTTATTGTGACACAGTGGGATAACGTATGGCTGTAAATTTGATTGGTTGTGTGTTCGAATAAAGTCAGGGGAACAATTATATTTAAGTAATGTAATCTTATATATTAAATTCTCGGAAGTGGCTTGACCTATTCTCATGAAATTTTGTGAGTACTCAATATGCTCTAAGAATCGGCCAACATCTATTTTTCATACCCCTTAGTGATAAGGGGTATGAAAAATACAATAGATATACTTAACAATTTTTTTCATTTTTAGTCATTTTTTTTATTATGTCGCATTAAAAAATAAACATGACCCTAAATTTTTTACCCTTAATAATTTATATGGCAAAACAACGTTTGCCGGACCAGCTAGTTATATAAGAGACAATACCAGACAAAACATGGCATTGAGTTCTGCCACTCAACACACAAAGCTCGAATTCGGACGGAAACTGAAATATGGAGTGTCTTGACACTGGGGTCTCTTTGACTATCCTGCTAAGCGGAAAACGTAAAGTTAAAGATATAGACATATCTATTTTTGAACTTTATCTTAGACATATATAGAAAGTATATGTAAGTAGTATAATCTAAATTGAAACACAAGTATACGCACCATTAACAAACGAACAATCCTTCGTATTATGAGTGACTTTCTCTTTTCTGTTAGAAGAATGGAAAGTAAAAAAAATATAAAGTAGTTAATGTGAGTTACTTAACTGTTAAGTAAAAAAATTATTCATTGGCAATAATACCAAAAAAATATTTAAAAAATATTTTTTACGTATTTTCCATACAGTAACAGTTAAGTAGCTAGAATACTCAGAAGTCGGTTTCTTTCTACTATAAAATATTTTACAACTCATTTATTTTTACTATATATCTACATACTTTAATAATAACAAATATTTTTCATATTAAGTATTGTTGTCCTCCGTCTTCATATTAAGACCTATTTTACTAAAACCTGCCTATAATAAATCAACAATGTTTTCCCTTAAGGATTTGTCATTATGCAAGGGGATAAAACAGACTAAAAATATACATATATAACATAACTATATTGACAGCTTCACGCTTTTCACCGCAGAACAGTGTGGTCGGAGAGAATCCTTTTGTCAAAACACTCCGTTTTCCAGTTTCCACTCGAAATTGAAAGATTGGGTAATGACTAGCGGAGCTCTTGTCTTTGGCACCAGGGCGGAGAAATGAAAATAAGTAATATATAACCATTCCATCTAGTGAGGCCAGTCGTAGCGCAGTGACACAAGCGTGTTATTGTAAACGACTGGTTGTGGGTTCGATTCACACTCGAGGAGTGGATATATTTTCTTCGCTCTGGTGTCGAGGTAAAGCGTGATGTTAAGTTCCGCCATTTAACACGCAATGCCTCCGAATTTGGCGGAAAGTGGGGAACGGAGTGTTTTAACACTAGGTTCCTTCTGCCTTCTCTGCTGTGTGAAAAAAAATGTAGTCCGAATCGAATCTACAACCAATCAGGTATACAGTCAGACGTTGTTCACTGTGCCACGATGGTCTCGTTATTTATTATATTTTTCTTATAATAAAACAAATAAAAACATATAATTTTCAAACATGGCTTCAGTTAGATGTTTGTAATAACAGCTATTTTTATTATGTAAATTTCCCACGTGTATCACCAGAGCAGCAAGCCATTGTTACAGTGTTAAAGTTCTAAGGTTTCTTAAGCCATGTCTGAATGTTTGATAGCAAAAGAATTTATATAGAATATCCACGTATATTTTCTTGTAGCATTTAATTTGTCTTATATTATAAATAGAATTGTTAAAAAGGCATTAATATTAAGATGCATTAGAATAATATCTGTCTCACTAAGGCCCAAATAAATACATATCATAGATATTATTTTCCGATCCATTTGAACAAGGTACCGAAAATGAAATAGGAAAAATATTTTTTTTCATAACTTCAAACTGTATCACGCACACAGCAGGGTAGGCAGAGGGAACCTAGTGTTCAGACACTCTGTTCCCCACT
This sequence comes from Dryas iulia moderata, assembly GCA_019049465.1. NCBI lineage: Eukaryota > Metazoa > Arthropoda > Insecta > Lepidoptera > Nymphalidae > Dryas > Dryas iulia. The sequence continues at coordinate 4,704,291 of CM032440.1, forward strand.
TCCGCCGAATTCGGAGGCATTGCGTGTTAAGTAATTAAATTTTGAAATGGTCAACTATAATATTTATAATTTGGTAATAATTTGGTAACAGAAGGACTTATTACGATTTTTCTTTTAACCAAAAAAACGCAAGAGACGCTTTCGCATAAATATAATATATGTACCTGTATGTATATATAGGAACTCATCTCTACCATTTGAATGCATGTTGAAAGTAACGTGACTATAATGTTATGATAACCTACGCTTTGTTGATTAATTATGCGACTAACATTATATAACTATGTATATATTTGCGCTAAAGAGGAACTGCAGTTAAGATGGTAACATAAATTGTTATTTTTTACATTTTTTTTACTTAAATAAAACCTTTTCCTTATTCATTTTAAAATTGTAGAGTTTTCTATCTCGCTATTTGCTACTCATCCACATTCAAGGGTTGACTGGAAGAGATCTCATCAAGAAATAAGTCCACCTTTGTACTAATGTTTTATTTGTTCTCTCCCATGTATTTATTTTTTATTTTTTGTTCAATAAACAGTATATAATAAATAGCACTTATTTGTTATATTGAAAACGCATGAATTTTAACGCATTTATTATAATAAAAATACAATATGATATTCCTTTAATGTTACTTAATTAATATAGCGATAAGAACTTTATATATTTTCGGTTTTTGCAATATATCACTAAAAAGTTACCATACTTTCACTAACTACCTAACTCTTTTTTAACATTTTAAAAATGTTTTACCAAAAACAAAAATATTAAAATAATCTAATATCAAAAATTGAGTAAATAACATTTTAATATAAAAAAAAAACAATAAATAAAAAAACTAAGGTCCATTGCAACCTCGTGCACTTTGACCGGCACGAGATATTTACTGTTAGTCAAATAATAGCCACTTATCATCCAATGTCCCACTGTCCATTGTACATTTCACGTGACCGCGTCTACTTTTCCCACCAGACCGGCGAGGCATTCATCAAACGGTTGCCTACTTTCGCAGTCGTATCAGCTAAACGTCTCAAATAATTAATTAAAATAACAATAATAAAAATAAAACAAAAAATATAATAGTGAGAATATCCGAACGAAAGTGAAATTTAACCACACAGATAATAATTTCGCAATAGGAATGACGTTTGTTTTACGCGGCAAAGTAAATAATACGTTATCTGTATTCAGTGTTACATATTTGAAATTCGTGTTATGAGAAGAGTACGACTGATGGAAATATTGAAAAGGTAAGTAAAACCTAAACCTAACATATATGTTTATATAGTTAATAATGTTGTATAATATTTTGGACGAATCAGTATTTGAAATTATGAGACAGGCACAAATTAAGACTAACTAATTTAAAATACTCATATATAAAAGAATATATAGATCATATAGATTTCAGTATAGGTAATACTAATTGTATGAAAGTCTGTCTGTTTGTCTGTCACGCTTTCACGGCTAATCTACCGGTCCGATTTGGATGAAATTTAGAATGAAAGTAGTAAAAGTTACAGAGTTTAATATTGGCTACTTATTTTTTCAAAAATAAATTTGTAAAGGATTGACTTTATTGATTGAAACTTTATATGAAAAATATAAACCTCTTGACCGATTGTAATGATTCCACAAATACAGTTAATAATCCAAGCTTAAACATAGGCTACTTTATTTTTTAAAAACTCCACAGTCGAGGTTTGCAATACAACGAAAATTATTATAAAATTGTGCATGTTATATATTTATTGTTATAAATACCATTTATGTAGTTTTTATATCTGGCTTTCAATAGAATAATATAATTTCATTCATCATATTATGATAAGTTAGCGCTAGTGTCAGTGACCTGGACTGCAATCATTAATTGTTGGTACATCGACAATCTTTGCTAATTATAGTCATCTCCTGATAGTTATATAATTAATTTTAAAAAATATAATTAATTATATATAGTTCATAATTTAATCATAGAGAATTTTAAAGAGGAAGAGAAAACATTATTTAACGAAATTTTGCAAGTACACTTCGTTCCTAAAATAACAAACTTAAAATTACTTTCAATTAAAAAAATGACTTTTGAAAGAAGTAATAGCAATATTACAATATTTCGTTATTTATTATTTTAAAATATGAAATATTTCATATAATATTTCGCTAAATTTCAGTTAGCAAATTGCATTTTTATATATGATATATAATATATTTAACAGCTAGCGGTCCGCTCGTAGTTTTACCGCGTGAACTACGTAACTGTTTCGTTATATTGCAATCATCGGGGGTAGATTTTTCAAAAAATAAAGATGCCTTTGTTTAACGTTCGATTATCAGCTATATTTATCCAAAAAATCATTACAACTGGTCAAGCGGTTTAGATTTTTCATATAAACTTTCATTCCCTATTGCAACCCTTTAGAGGTTGATTTTTGAAAAAATAAGTAGCCAATGTGTGACCCTGGACTATTTGCTACTTTTATTATAAAAATTATCACCAAGCACCGATAGATTAGCCGTGAAAGCGTGACAGACAAACAGACAGACTTTCGCATTTATAATATAAGTATGGATATATAAGCCTTGCTAAACATAGGGGTTATCAATTAACCTTTACTTACAAATAAATAAAATCCCTTTACAAATAAAAAATATAAATAATTTTAATTACCATAGATAAAAAAAGAAATCAACCCATATGTAACCTTGAAAGCCATAATATTTCCGAGGTCTCAGCGAAGACCAAATAGACCAGAACTGACTGTTGGGAAACTCGTGAAGAAACGCCACTAGGGTTATGAAACTAAGTTATCAGCAGAGAGCAAATTATAGCTGCAAATTTATTGTGCAAATTCACTTGATATTTGAGTAGGTTAGTAAGTGGTGTCATAGAATAAGGATACTTTACACGATGGTAGCAAGTTCGAATCAAATGCAGGGAAATGTTTTATTTCAAAATAGGCAGTTGGTTATTAGATGTGGCATTGAAAAGCGTTTGAGTTACATGAGAAAAGGAAGTTAGAAACCCCAGTGTCATGACACTCCGTTATACATTTTCTTTTCGAACATGAGACATTGATTGTTAAGTAGTGGAAGACAACGATGCGTTTTGTCTTATTAATCAGAACGATATATATGGGATATACATACATCTATCTACGTGTATTAAAATATATTAAATGTCATTAAAATATTATATTAATAAGCAGTAAAAACAATAAAATCAGTTACTGCTGTAAATATATAACACTATAGCTTCACGCTGTATCCCGCACACAGCAGGGTAGACAGAGGGAACCTAGTGTTAGGACACTCCGTTCCCCACTTTCCGCCGAATTCGGAGGCATTGCGTGTTAAGTGACAGAACTTAACGCCGCGCTTTACCTCGACACCAGAGCGAAGAAAATGGAAATATTAAATGTTTCCACTTCTCGAGTGGGAATCGAACCCAGAACCAGTCGTTTACAGTCACACGCTTGTGCCACTGGGCGACGACTGGCCACAATAATGGCCAAATATAGAGAGATACAAAAACAATTATGTCGTAAGGCGCTGTTTTTATGAAGTGTCTCACATTGTCAAATGGAAGCGGTAACTGTAGATTTTATATTTAAAATATGGATGACGTGCTTCTGTGAAGTATAATGACAAAAAGAAAGTATAGCAATTGTAACTGCAACACTTTTCATTTTTTAAGCTAAGTGTGAATTATGCAATACGAATTAGGTACATTGATAATCATTTTTGACTACATTAGGTATTAGTCTATATGTTAGAGGCCTTCGTATCACACTGGAGAGCGTCTGACTGTAAAGCAATCGTTGTGGGTTCGGGTCCCACTCGAAGAATTAAATATTTAAATACTTTTAAACATTTTTAAACTGTTATTCCACACTTAGGAAAATTAAAAAGGACATTTAAAGAAAACGTATAAAAATTTGAACGCAGCGGGATTCGAACCCGCGCCTCCTGAATACCAGGCGTTCCGGCGCTCTCACAGAGGTGAATATTTTAATTTTCATTTCGTCGCTCTAGTGCCTAGACAAAGCGCGGCGTCGAGTTTCGCTTTTCAACACGCAATATATCCATTTCGGGTATAAAGTGACGGACGGAGTGTTTTGACACTAGATCTTCTATAACTACTTCGCTAAATGGGTAAAGGCGTGAAGCTGCACTGCACTAAACAGTAAAATCAATTGTTGCTATAAATATACTACTAATATTAAAGTGAGAATTTACAGTAAATACAAAAACAATTATGACGTAAGACGTTGTTACGTGGCCAGTCGTGGCCCAGTGGCACAAGAGTGTGACTGTAAGCGACTAGTTGTGGGTTCGATTCTCACTTGAGGAGTGGAAATTATATTTCCATTTTCTTCGCTGTGGTGTAGAGGTAAAGCGCGGCGTTAAGTTCCGCCACTTAACACGCAAGCCTCCGAATTCGGCGGAAAGTGGGAAACGGAGTGTCTTAACACTAGGTTCCCACTGCCTACTCTGCCGTGAGCGGGATACAGCATGAAGCTAAAAAAAAAAAACGTTGTTATTCAGAAGTGTCTAATAATGTCAATTGGAAGCGGTATCTGTAGTTTTTATATTTAAAATATATGAACGACGTGCTTCTATCTTTATACAAAGAGCTAGTCCAATGCATAATGTATAGGAAAAAATTCAAAGTGAAAGTACAGCAATTGTAAGTAGCAGTTATTAGGTTTTCTAAACTAAGTGTTAATTGTGCCATATTATGTTAATATACAAGTAAATAAATATTTTTTAACATAGATATATTTGACCTAAAAGAACTTTTCTCTAGTAATTAGGTGAAGTGTAAAAGTATTATATCTATATGTATTGCAAATAAAATATATCATGGTAAACATATTGTAGACCAGGAGTAAGCAAATATTTTGAGAGTCGTGGCACATTGCAGATGAAACTTTGGTTCTGATAATGTGTATAAGTACCTACTATCTAAAAAAAATTATGCACCAAATTTATGTTAGACATAAAGTGTTATTTGCGTTTTTTATAATAATATGTACAATGCTTCGCGGGCCAGACGAAGTTCTACCGAATTGGCCGCCATTTGCCCAGGCCTGTTGTAGACCATTATTGCGTAGTGTGTGACTGACAAAGCAGTCGTTGTGGTTTTGTTTCTCGCTCGAACGATTATATTTAAAATATATCATATTCTTGGTCTGTTAAGGTCAAAGTGAAATATTTTTAATCAAAATAAGAAGTTATATGCTTCATTTTTTGAACGTCAAATAGTTTACCAACGGTTCACTAAAGTTAATGCTTTAGACGTGAGAAGAACCGGCGCAAGAAACTCAGCGGGCCTTTTGTTTTTCAAGTCAATTGTAATTTATAGATTTATTAGAGAGATGATACTTTAATATGCTAAAGCAACAGCTCGTGGCTAAAAACCACATTAATATGTGGCTACTTGTCTACAATACTATATGCATAACATGCAAAAAACTAAAAAAAAAGATGATTAGACAAACGTTGCTCCTGGTAGGAGAATGAGTTCATGGCCATTAATTCAATAGAACAAAGTAACTAACTGTTAGCTTATTATCATGATGAAATGTTTAAACGTAGTGTAAAAATGTAGACATCTTTGTCCCGTTTTTATATTTAGTTTTAATCTGCAATTTTTATCTCCTATTCAAGATGATACTTTTCAGTAGTGCTGAAGATACTCTTCAGGAGTGCTATAGGCTATATTTTATTATGATTCAACAGAGCTGCGTTAAGTTCCGCCACTTAACACGCAAGCCTCCGAATTCGGCGGAAAGTGGGGAACGGATTGTCTTAACACTAAGTTCCCTCTGCCTACCCTGCTGTGTGCGGGATATAGCGTGAAGCTAAAAAAAAAAAGATTCAACAGAGAGTTCAGAGAATCCTAAGGGGCTTAAATAAGGGATAAAAGTTGTAGATTAAAATTAAATATAAAAGCTACTCAGCTTTCTAATTGAGAAATAATTTTCATGATTGGTTGAGTGGTTCCGAAGATAAACCCTCCCAAGCAAAGGTACTTAACTATACCTCTTTACTAGAATAGAAGTAAAAAGAAAAAAAAACGTGTTCTAAATATTTTCTTTGTAAATACACACTAGGTAAATGCCGAGTATTAACACATATTTTTCAGTAAAATCTAGGGCATTGAGACCTAGAAATTTTATTCTAATACAGGAAAACCGCAAATCTATTAGTGAATGTAATGTACATATAACCTTTATAACTAAATGTATATTTTTTGCTAGCTAGGTTTTTAATTTTTTTTTAGCTTCACGCAGTATCCTGCACACAGCAGGGTAGGCAGAGGGAACCTAGTGTTAAGACACTCCGTTCCCCACTTTCCGCCGAATTCGGAGGCATTGCGTGTTAAGTGGCGGAACTTAACGCCGCGCTTTTACCTCGGCACCAGAGCGAAGAAAATGGAAAAATTACATATTTCCACTCCTCGAGTGGGATCGAACCCACAACCAGTCGTTTACAGTCACACGCTTGTGCCACTGGGCCACGACTAGCCACAATATTAATACCTTTATAACTAAATGTATATATAATCTGTAACCTTTCAGAAAAAAATGGATATTGTCCACAAACTTTCTATACGGTTGATATATTTTTATTAGCATGTGTGTGTTGTATAAGATCTTAAGTGAGCTTTGGCAGGAAAACATTCAATTATTTAAATGAACAAAAAAATGACATTTAAGCAACAGAAAATAATTACTTATTTAATATTCACAAACATTATTCACACACATGGTACATGATGCGTGGGCTTAATATGTAATCTTGTTTAAATCTTGAGCTTATAATCTTAATGGCACAAATAAAAAACATTTTTAACGAAGAGTTCGGTGAACTTTTGACATTAAGTTTTTTTTTTACATTAAACACAGTCAAAAATCTATAATATAAAATTATTATTATATTTGAATATAACCTATTATTGAATATATTATTATATTTGAATAGAACCTAGTGTTAAGACACTCCCTTCCCCACTTTCCGCTAAATTCGGAGGCACTGCGTGTTAAGTGATGGAACTTAACGCCGCGCTTTGCCTCGACACCAGAGCGAAGAAAATGGAAATATTAAATATTTCCACTCCTCGAGTGGGAATCGAACCCACAACCAGTCCTTTTAAGTCACACGTCTGTGCCACTGCGCCACGACTGGCCCCTAGGTTCCCTATGCCTACCCTGATGTGTATGGGATACAACGTGAAGCTAAAAAATATTATATTTATAAGCAAAACAATATAAAATCAGTTACAAACAACATTCATTCACACATTCATGTATCACTAGATATAAAATAGAACAAAAGTAACAATTGTTTTACTACCTAACTACTATAGTATTACTTCTACTAGTGTTTACTATTCTATACAAAGACATAACAATGATTATTAAAAGACTATTATATTCTATTCAAGACAATGCTTTAAGAAAATTATATAAGCGTCTCTTTTTTTTTTTTTTATCGTCAGGAAAATCCGTTACGGATACCCGCCCGGGGTGGGGACCCGGACGCGGTTATGTGGGACTCCGGATCGTTCCTCCGTTTACCCACTAAAAACCTGACGGTGCTCCTTACCCGCCACTAGCCCAGGTCTCGGGCACTGCCCCAATCGTCCGCGGACCTGGGCGGCATATATAAGCGTCTCCTACGTTATTGCCATATGTCTTGTTGTAGGCACAATTAGCACATTACGAAAAAAACGTCGATTTCCTCATTAATATAGCGAATTATCTTAACTACTGTCGATACGTTTTCAAAGATTCCTTATCGTTGTTATTTTTAGACGGTCATTAGTTAGGGAGTTACGCAACCTCTTAAGTAATCATTCCTCATTTCCGCGTAATACAGGTATCCTTTGACGTAATGTTAATTTTGCTAGAGTAGTAGAAAACGTATTTTTATTGTTCAAACCTGAAATATTCACTTTCCCATATAAAAGTTAACTAAACTGTAAGTTATTAGTTTTTTTTTATAGCTTCACGCTGTATCCCGCACACAGCAGGGTAGGCAAGAGGAACCTAGAGTTAAGACACTCCGGTCTCCACTTTCCTCCGTATTCGGAGGCATTGCGTGTTGAGTGGCGGAACTTAACGCCGCGCTTTACCTAGACACCAGAGCGAAGAAAATGGAAATATTAAATATTTCCACTCCTCGAGTGGGAATCGAACTCACAACCAGTCGTTTTGTGCCACTGGGCCACGACTGGCCAAATATTCACTTTCCAATGTAAAAGTTAACTAAACTGTAAGTTATTAGTTAAAGCTTGTTAAAATAAAAGGGTTTAAAGTGTAATTACAAGTAAGTCATATTAATACTATGTAATAGATATAGGTTACATTTAATATTTAAGAGATTAGATTAATATTCAAAACTAAAGGAAACTCCACTCTCTTAGGGTATATTTTATAAACTAAGTTAGTTAAAGCTTACTTAGCTTTTAAGCACTGGTATTGTGAAAGAAAAAAGGAATTTATATAAAAAAATATTTTAAAAACGGTATAGACTTTATGTCCCTAGTGATATAAATTAAATTATATAAAAGATTGAGTACTATTATTACTTTTAGTAATAAAATAATTCTATGTATAAATATTATCTAAAATGATGAAATGAAATACGATAAATTGTCTTATAAAAGTATATCTTGACTTCTATTCTTATTCGTAATTCTTAATTTCTATGGCAAAGATAATTATTTCTTAATAAGTAATTGATACTTGATCCTCATATAAATTGAACAGGAAAATAACATTTTTAAATTTGATCTGATTATCGAACGATTAAACAAATGAAATATATAATGAGGTCGACCTTAAACACTTCATAAGGAAAGTAGGATAAAAAGAACAAAAATATGCAACCATATAATTATATACAATTAATTAATTGCATTTTTTACAAAGATGCATTGATTGTTTACCTTTGCAATACACCTATAGCATTCGATCGAAGGATACATTTTTTAACCGAGGATTCTGAGCACGCCAACTGAACAATTAGTGTCAGTTTCATCAGAAAAAATGCGGGAAAATGTTCGACCTTTATATTGATATTGATTAACTATGGGGGAACTTATGTTCTTTAACTTATTATTGTTATCCATACTTACATTATAAAAGCGAATGTCTGTGTGTTCGGCTGTCACGCTTTCGGCTAATCTACTGGTCAGATTTGGATATTTAGGATGAAAGTATGTAGTAAATACGACTGGGTCGAACATAGAGTAGTTAGTTTTTCAAACATCAACCTCTAAAGGGTTGAAATAGGGGATGAAATTTTATATGAAAAATCTATACCGCTAGACCGATTGTAATGATTTTTTGTATATACATAGTGGATAATCCAAGGGGAAACATAGGCGACTATATTTTTCAAAAATCCGCGAGCGGGTCGCTGGTAGTATAATACAATTTCTTATGTTAAGTTAATGAATGTATATTTTTTGTTATTTAACTTTTTATTAACGATTCTTTAAGTAGAATGCTTTAAATTAAACAATTCTTTGTTTCAAGTAAAAATAAGTTTGATAAAAGATTATTTAAAAAAAACGCGTAAAATTAACGTTAAAATTATGTTTCTTGTTAACATTATGACGTATATAAGAATTTTGATGTAGTCGGTCACATGGCCTGTCGGGTGTTATGCGTACGTACGCTACGTTCAAACTTTTATTCGTTTTTTAAGAATGTTTTTCTAGTATTTTTTTGTAATAAACAAAATATTTATATTACATTTTTAAAATGTTATTAGAGAAGCAGGAACAGGAGTAGGCAAAGTGAATCTAGTGTTACTCGTACATCGCTTCATTCAAGAAGTATGCATGTATTAAGACATTTAGAAAACGTATAAAAATTTGAACGCAGCGAGATTCCACCCTGCGCCTCGTGAATACCGTCCAGGCGCTCTTACCGCTCAGCCATGCGGTACCAGCTGTGGCAAAACTCTTATACGCTTTATTACAATTTATTTTGGTTGTTAGCATCTCGACTTTTTAATTTTCCTAAGTGTGGAATAACAATTTAATTTATTATTACGTTTGCTCATAATTTTTTTTTATAGCACACTGTATCCCGCACACAGCAGGGTAGGCAGAGGGAACCTAGTGTTAAGACACTCCGTTCCCCACTTTCCGCCGAATTCGGAGGCATTGCGTGTTAAGTGGCGGTACTTAACGCCGCGCTTTACCTCGACACCAGAGCGAAGAAAATGGAAACATTAAATAAATTATATTACGTTTGCTCATAATTTAACAATCAAATAATTCGTAACAATAAACAGTAAACAATAACCGCCTGAAACTGCGTCAAACAGTAAATGGCGGCACAATATTTTAGCAAATATTTCTTATACAACAAAACACGTAATAAAATCTAGGTTTCGTTAAGTAACTAGCATTTCTAAACATCATAAATGTCACCACAATATATACGTAACTTGAACGAGATGCCATCCATACTTATATTATAAATGCGAATGCCTGTGTGTTTGTCTGTCACGGTTTCCCGGCTAATCTACTGGTCCGATTTGGATGAAATTTAGAACGAAAGTAGTAAAAATGACTGGGTCTAACATAGGCTACTTAGTATTTCAAAAATCAACCTCTAATTGTCTGAAATAGGGGATGAAAGTTTATATGAAAAATCTACACCGCTTGACCAATTGTAATGAATTTTAGCATATATATAGTTGATAATCCAAGGTGAAACATAGGCTAACCACCGAGAGTTGCAATATACCGAAAGAGCCACGTAGATCATGCGGCGAAGCTGCGAGCGGGCCGCTAGTCTTAAATAACTACTTTGCACGAACTAACTAGCGTAGATACAAAAGACTTTAATTTCATATTTTTGTAATAAAAATGTACTGGAATTGCATTCTTGTGAAATGTAAGACGTTGCTTCATATAGAAGACTATATAATAAAAGAAGACATTATATGGATGAAGGTGGTATATTGCAAAATTCAAATTTCAAGTATAATTAGTTTAATATTGGTCGTCATTTGTTTTAAAAAGGTTATTAAATTATATAAGCTGCTAAATACTGCTGTCAAATCATTATAATGTTTTTTTAGCTCGTAATTACAAATTCACACTTATATTATAAATAAATAAGTCTGTCTGTGGCGCCAGTCGTGGCGCAGTAGTACGAACGCGTGACTGTAAACGGTCGGTTGTGGGTTCGATTCCCACTCGAGGAATGGAAATATTTAATATTTCCATTTCCTTCGCTCTGGTGTCCGAGATTGGCTCCGGCGCGGCGTTAAGTTCCGCCACATAACACGCAATGCCCCTGAATTCGCCAGAAAGTTGGGAACGGAGTGTTTTAATACTAGGTTCCCTCTGCCTTTTGCGCATTCACGACAAATCATTTGAGGACCCTGATCAAATATAGGGTACTTTTTTCTCAAAATTCTACTCATAAACGGCAATTTGAAAAGTTTATGTGAAAATCAAAGTCGCTTAGATTAAGCAAAGAGAATGCGGGCCGTAGAAGATAAGTATCAGTTATAGTTGTCTATTTCACTTGGACAAAAAAAGGCAAAGACACTAGCGGGTCACTAGCTAGTACAACTTCATATAATTTGTTGTTTTTCACGAGAGAATACGAATATTTATAAGAAAGTAAAGAGTGTTTACGTATATATTTTTTTGTATGCAGTTAAAGCATAAAATTATGCAAAAAACTGTAAAAATGCAATATATAACCTTCATCGATGCATGTCTTTAAATTATTAAGTTCTTTATTTTTGACTATTAGTGGTCACGGGCTAGTGCAAGGAAGAAATTTAGTGATATTACCAAATCATACATCAAGTATTCGTCTATAAAAATCAAATGATTTTTTGTAGTTTCACGCTGTATTCCGCGCATAGTAGGGTAGGAAGAGGGAACCTACTGTTAAGACACTTCGTTTTTCACTATCCGTCGAATTTTAGAGGCATTGCGTGTTAAGTGGCGGAACTTAACGCCGCGTTTTGCCTCTGATACCAGAGCAAAGAAAATGGAAATATTAAATATTTCCACTCATCAAGTGGACATCGAACCCACAACCAGCCATTTACAGTCACACGTTTGTGCCACTGGGCCACGACTGGCCCCTAAAGTATATTCAATACTGTTTATTTAAATAAGCCAGCACTTTTGAATAGTTTTAGACTTAACTTTAGTTTTTTTTATATTTAAAGTTTCCTTTTTTCATTTTACCACTCTGGTAGGTACCTAACGCAAAGCTCGGCGTTGAATTCCGCCACGCAGCATAACGTCTTGATTTTTGGCGGAAAGTGGAGAATGGAGTGTCTTGACACTAGGTACACTGCTTGCTATTCGGGAAAAGATCGTGAGACTGTTTTTCATTAAATATTTTGAGATAGTTACGAGGCAAAAGCCACGTTTAAGGCTATTTATACCACGCTATAGGTATGGTTGCTATATACGATTAAATATAAAACAATAAAATCTGATGGCACGATTAATATTCCACTAGATCCTTTTTGCTTACGTTGAATTCATATTTTGGATACAGAAAGCTTTATTTTATTAAAGCTGATAGCAAGTTTATAATTGGACGTCCCTAGACACAAAAAGGAGTACTATAGGATTCAAATGGTGACATATCTTAAGGCAAAGAAAAACTTACATATTTTTTTAATATTTCCAATGTTATTTAAGGAAATAAGACTATAAAAAAACAATGTGCAATAATTCTAATAGATTATAATGGGCTTATGCAATAAATGATATTATTATATCACCCGGCTTGGCATCTAAGTAATTGTTATATAATGTTCATTTAAACTGTTTACATTTATTATAATACAATGATTCATTTAAAATTTCTTCTTCGATCTATTTATAAGGAAAATATTACTAAGGGAGTAAAATTGCTGTTATCTTTTTCTCAAACTTTAGTATTTCTAGCTTTTTTACATAAAGCTCCTATTATATTCCATAGATGAGGTAAACAGAGGGAACTTCGCGTTAAGTCACCCGGTACTCTATCTTAATGCTATTTTTCTTTTATTTTTTAGTGTCACGCTATATTACTGTTCACAACAGGGTAAGCAGAGGAAATCTAATGTTTCCCACTTTCCGCCAAATTATGGTGGCATTACGTGTTAATTAGCAGAACTTAACGCCGCGCTTTGCCTCGACCCCAGAGTGAAGAAAATGGAAATTTTAAATATTCCACTCCTCGAGTGGGAATCGAACCTACAACCAGTCGCTTTATAAAGGACATTCTTTGAAAAATAATATTTTGTTTTTATTATTCTTCATACAGGTACGAGTATGCTCTTGATGAAAGTTTTATGAATCAGTCAGTCTAGATAGACTGAACTTTAAGATTAAACGACAATCATTTTGCCATAGACACAAGCATGTAATCATAGACTTGCCTACAAATGTTTGTCAAATCTTCTGATTTCTTTTACATACTAATTAAATAAAACGGAAAGATACACAACACTATATATGGTTAAAATGCAACAACGTAAATACTACATATTATGAATTTTTAATACGAACGCTAGTAAACGTAATGTCCTACGCATGGTATTAATTAATTAATTCTGCGGTCAACACATACGAGTATGTACGTAGCGTACCGAGTAAACCTTTGTAAAACCTTACGATTAAAAGGAAAATTTGTCTAGTCCAATGACATACAGCTTATAATTGTTTCTGCGAATATGACTGTGACAGTGGGGCCAGTCGTGGCGCAGTGGCACAAGCGTGTGGCTATAAACGACTGGTTGTGGGTTCGATTCCTACTCGAGGAGTGGTGTCGAGGCAAAGCGCGGCGTTAAATTCCACCAATTAACACGCAATGCCTCAGATTTCGGCGGAAAATGGGGAACGGAGAGTCTTAACACTAGGTTCCCTCATCATACCCTGCTTTGTGCGGAATACAGCGTGAAGCTAAAAAAAAAAACAAAAAAAATAGTGATACAATTTACAATGACAGTTATATTACGAGTACCTACTGAGAAAACAGTTTGTGAACGCAACGTTTGCGGTTATAACCAAAAATTAACATAAGTAATACTTTGTCATTGTGTGTCATCTTCATGAGGACATGAAGAGGACTTCTATACAAGTAAATAAAATTGTAGTGTCTGTTTGCGATAATTGAAATAGCTGCTTCTTACTGAATACATATGTATGTATGTATATATGGCACATATATAATAATTGTGAAAAATGTTATTTTAGCATTTTTTACAATTCTTGTCTCTCTTTCCCATACTCTCTGAAACGACTGGGCAGATTTTAAAGGGACTTTCACTAGCAGATAACTGATATAATAAGGTGTAACTTAGACCATTTTCATTTACGTTTTTGCTAAATTCCACGCAGACGAAGCCGCGAGTACAGCTAGTTTTACTTAAATAAAGTTAAATTTCAGGTTCAAAATAATGATATCATTCAGGTGAATAATCATTTCCTTATGAATATATGCCTATGCCTATCGATGACAGTAGAAGGAAGGTTTCAAGGAAAAATTACTAACACACCACAAAGAAAGAAATCACGAACTATGCATGTACCTTCACGATAGATTTTAATGGCAATGTATGGGTCATACACTGCCATTAAAATCTATCGTGAATTTTTAGTTTATATTTAAGACATAAATTCGTGAATGAAAATCATTCTTTTTTTTTTGCTTCATGCTGTATCCCGCACACGGCAGGGTAGGCAGAGGGAACCTAGTGTAAAGACACTCCGTTCCCCACTTTCCGCCGAATTCGGAGGCTTGCGTGTTAAGTGGCGGAACTTAACGCCGCGCTTTACCTCAAAATAATTATTATATTATAAAAAAAAATATTCAGCACATATTATATACGAGTAGGTAGATAAAAACTGCCTAATATAAATTTGAATACGCCAATAACCTCTCTTGTTTAGCCGTCCCAAAAATTAACCATTTTACCAATTAATTATATTAATCGCTTATCAACGAAGCATCAACGAAGTTAATCTAAGGACTTGCTGCGGTAGGTAACATAAGATCTCTATACAATTATGAAGGAATCCACTTATGATTAAATCACGCTACATTTTCCTGTCTTGTTCTATATACATATGTGGCATACAATTTCGTAATTTGCCATAAAGTGATTGATATACCAGTATCAACGATTAATGTAGTTAAATAGTAAAGATCTTCTGTTTCCGCGATTTTCACACATTTCGAAATTACACTATTCATTATACCAGATTAATTGATATTTGAAAATATATTTTAAAAATTCCGATGTTTTGAACACTATACAATAGTTCGTGGTTATAGGCTAAACATCAGCCACCTGACATGGTCTACCAAATCAGTCATCAAGTATCCATACTTATATTATAAATGCGAAAGTCTGTGTGTTTGTCTGTCACGCTTTCACGGCTAATCTACTGGTCCGATTTGGATGAAATTTAGAATGAAAGTAGTAAATAACCATGGGTCTAACATAGGCTACTTATTTATTCAAAAATTAACCGATGAAAGTTTATATGAAAATGGTTGCAACATAACGAAACAAATTAGCAGTCCACGCGGCGAAGCCGCGAGCGGACCGCTAGTAGGTAATAATTAAGAAAAAAAAAGTTCACTTCAAAATATATATTATTTTATCAGCTTCACGCTTTTTCCCATACAGCTCGGTAATCTGAGAGAACCCGTGGGGTTATCAAGATACTCCGTCCTCCACTTTCCGCCGGAAATTGAGACATTGCGTGTTGAGTGGCGGAGGTCAATGCCGCGTTTGGTCATGTCACCAGAGCGAAATAATGAAAAAAAAAAAAAAAAATTATTTCCCCAAGCGGGATTTGAACCCACAACCATTGTGTTTACAATCCGAATATATACTACGAGTACATCAATATAATACAGAAAATCCCAATATGCATCCCAATTAATTCTATTAACGAGTAATGTTTTTGTAAATAGATTGTATTATCCTTATAGTCGATTGTACGTAACCACTATGAGTTTTAAATAAATTCACATAAAATAACTAAAAAGGTAGCTGATTTTTAGTATATATGCAAAACAAATACTTAGTTTGGTTTCAATTTTTACACAAAAGTAAATTTTTTTCTCTCGTATTATTTTAATACAATATTCTTACCTGCAATAGTATTCAGGAACATGAGATATTCAAAGTTGGATATTTCCCGTCGTTGCCACTTCTGCGTCATGTTGGAGTTGCGCATGAGTTGACGCGGCGACATCATCGATGCACGTCTGTGGACAAAAATGTATGACCAATGAGTAACAATCAATATATTTTAAAGCTTTTTCTTCTTTATTTATAGTAATTACAATATTTTGGGCCAGTCGTGGCCCAGTGGCACAAGAGTGTGACTGTAAACGACTGGTTGTGGGTTCTATTCCCAATCGAAGAGTGGAAATATTTAATATTTTCATTAATTCGAAATTATATTTTCATTTTTTTCGCTCTGATGCCGCACGCAATGCCTCCGAATTCGGCGGAAAGTGGGGAATGGAGTGTCTTAACACTAGGTTCCCTCTGCCTACCCTGCGGTGTGCGGGATACAGCGTGAAGCTAAAAAAAACACAATAATTAAACTATTTTTAACTTTTCATAAAAACTATTTAAAAAATATACTCTTTTCTTAACTCTGCTCGATATTAATAGAATGTTTGTTACTTTACATATTCAAGTTATATAAGAAATGAGAAGTTATAATTGTATCCTCGTGTATCTCGTGTAATCAGTTAGTTAACTAACGTCAATTCACAGTTCGTTAGATGTCATTAAGTTATAATTATAACCTTTTAATATATTATCGTGTTCCATCATCTGTAGAAAATGTACGGTATCATGCAAAATTGTGGTTCTTTGCATATCTTTTCACAGAAATGTTATTGTAATAAGAAGGGTTAAGGTCAGATTTTACAAATTTTACAAAGCCCTTCTTCAGCTTATTTTGCATTTCGTACGGGTAGTACGAAACGAGTTTAAGGCAGAATAAATGTAGACAATGATTTTTGATTAGAAGTTAGTATTTTTTTTTTAGCTTCACGCTGTATCCCGCACACAGCAGGGTAGGCAGAGGGAACTTAGTGTTAAGACACTCCGTTCCCTACTTTCCGCCGAATTCGCAGGCATTGCGTGTTAAATGTCGGAACTTAACGCCGCGCTTTACCTTGACACCAGAGCGAAGAAAATGGAAATATTAAATATTTCCACTCTTTGAGTGGGAATCGAACCCACAACCAGTCGTTTACAGTCACACGCTCGTGCCACTGGGCCACGACTGGCCACAAATTGATGAATAAAGTTAGAATATTCTAATATGAATATTAGAATATTCTCTATATGAATTGTTAGCATATTCATATACCTATATATTATGTTATTACTTTGTATGCAATGGTTGTGACTTTGACCCACATTATTTCTTTTTCAATCTTGACTAGCTTTATTTTATGGTAGTTCTCTCCTAATATCCCTCTAAAATAGAAGAATCTATGCCCAATTTAAGTTTTCTTTGCTTGGAAAATTCAGTAGATTGCTCAAATGTTAGCATAACATACTATTGATATAGTCGACATAAGCGAACGCATAAAGAAATAAAAAGAAATAAATCTAAAGATTTAAATCTCAAGATTTAACTCTCTTTCTCTGATTTAAATCAGAAGATTTAACTCTCTTTTTATTTTGCGTGATCGTACATATTATAAGTTTATAGTAAATATTAGCAGCCCTTGGCATATATAAGACTTCCCGATCCTCCGATTAGTAATAAGGAAATAGTCTCAATGCGAACAAACCCGACTTCGCATCAAAAATTACACTAAAGCGCCTTGATTTGTTTAAATAGAGTTGCTTTTATTGAAATACTTTCCGGCTTCTGCAATTACTATAACATTGTAATCATTTTATTATATTAATATATTGATATTAAGTTAAATTACAAATTGAACTTAAATTTCAAAATTTGGTTAAAAATTACAAAACAGATAAAAAACTTTCTTTTCACAAAAAAAAATTAACCGAACTCTTATTTTTTCATATTAAAAATGGCAATACGTAATGGTTTAAAATAAAATAATAATTCCTTGAATATAGGTTAAGTAAGGAGGAAACGGTTCAATCGAGCAACCTGTATAGGCCCGGTAATTAAAGAGTGTTAAAAATGACTTCCGTCTTAAATTTCAATGATAAAAATACATTTTACTTGTGTATTTATATAATCGTACATATGTATTTTTACATTAAAAAATAATTAGGTGTATATTTATTATTGTTATAAAGAAGTTCCACTGTAAGTCTTTACTTATTTTTTTTTATTTTTTTTAGCTTCACGCTGTATCCCGCACACAGCAGGGTAGGCAGAGGGAACCTAGTGTTAAGACACTCCGTTCCCCACTTTCCGCCGAATTGCGATTCTGTTAAGTGGCGGAACTTATCGCCGCGCCTCCTGAAATGCCATCTTTAAATGTCTTTTTCAATTTTCCTAAGTGTGGAATAACACTTTAAAAACGGTTAAAAGTGCTTAAAAGTTATTTTTAAGTCCTGAAAGAATTACAAATAAAAGTAATTTCAAAAAATTAATGATTTAATCAAAACGGTACAAGCCATATGGAATGAATGAATATGAATGGTCGGAAATAATAACAAAAATACATTTTCTAACAAAAATCTAGAACGCAAAGTCTATACATTGGGTTCTCTCTACCTACCCTACTATATTAGCGCGTTATGTGAAAGTCAGTTTTTTTATTTACATTTTTAAATAATGCAAACGATCACCTAATATTAAGTGATTACAGCCTGCCTATAAACATTAACAGCACCAGAGAAACCATTAATGTTTTGACGGTTATTTTTTTTTTGTCGTGGCGCAATTGGACAGAATGGGACTGTAAAAGCGAAGGTTGTAGGTTCGATTCCGACTTGGGGGAATGGTTGTATTTTATTTTCATTTCTTCGCTCTGGTACCTTAGGTAGGTAGGCTTAGGCCTAAGCGCCTATTGATTTCCGCCATTCAACACACAATAACTCGATTTCGAGAAAGTGGACAACGGAGTGTCTTGACACTAATTTCTCTCTGAATACTGCTATGTGGGTATAAGCGTGAAGCTGCTTTTCTTGATTCACCCGTCATAGATTGCAATATCAAAACTATGAGGGAACACGTCTAGTAAAAGCAGTTACATTATATAGAGTGTACAAATTTTAAATCTCGGACATTCGTACACTAGGTCATGGGCGGTTAATGACCTGCGTTGTAAACACAAACAAATAGACAACGATATGTAACGGCAAGTATACTTGAACTTTATTCTAAATTTATAGCGAGGCAGTGTTATATCTCATTGGGTAGGTAGTCTCAGGTTCGATTCTCGACTGTTTACTGTACGTACTACTTTCAGTAAAAACATATAAGTGGGCTCATTACATCTCTAAATATTTAATTTCACGCCTATTTTCGTATAGCCAATAGGCAGAGAGAATATACCGATTTGAAACACCGTTCTTCGGCCATTTCTATGCCCTATGCTTTGTTTTAATCACTTGAATGGGAAAATTAAAAAAAAAACAAATAATCCTAACCCTGAGTCGGAATCGAACTCCCAATCATTGCTTTTACAGGCAGACGTTATTCCACTACACCACGAGTGAGTACTCTATCTTCAAATAAAATCAGTTTAATTTTGAATATATAAATAAATTAGGCCAAAAATATTATGTAAAATAGTGGTATTAATCTACTTTAAGTAGTATAGTATACTATAATTTTCTTTTTTTTTTAGCTTCACGCTGTATCCCGCACACAGCAGGGTAGACAGAGGGATCCTAGTGTTAAGACACTCCGTTCCCCACTTTCCGCCGAATTCGGAGGCATCGCGTGTTAAGTGGCGGAACTTAATGCCGCGCTTTGCCTCTGATACCAGAGCGAAGGAAATGAAAATATTAAATATTTCCACTCTTTGAGTGGGAATCGAATCCACAACCAGTCGCTTACAGTCACACGTTTGTGCCACTGCGCCACGACTGGCCCCTATTTAACATGATAATAATTATAGGTTTCGATAAAAGACTTTTCAAAATAAAAATTACTGTTGCAAAATTTCAAGGAGACAACGGAAAGAACTTTATTACGGGGAAAGTATGTATTGAGTAAGTCAAGGCTTTGGGTCAAGTACGTGTGATAGTGTTTTATAGTTAACATAACATTAAATTAATTAGTAGTTGAAGTAATTGATTAAAAGGAATTATTACCAAGGTAGCTTATGTACCTTACTTCTGTCGATTAACTACAATATAAGCTAGTCGTAAGTCTAATTGATTTTGTATAAATATTATATTACTAGGTTTCTCTTTGAAATTCTCGGGTTCATAGGTCCTTTGGGCCTTGCGTGGGGACACAGGTCCACGTAGAGGCTTCTTAGAGAATGTTTCTTACTATTATTATTATTTCATATTATTCGCTCTGGTGTCGAGGCAAAGCGCGGCGTTAAGTTCCGCCACTTAACACGCAATGCCTCCGAATTTGGCGGAAAGTGGGGAACGGAGTGTCTTAACACTGGGTTCCCTCTGCCTACCCTGCTGTGAGCGGGATACACAGCATGAAGATAAAAGAAATATATGATTAACATTTTGGTGGCAATAAGGATGCCAACGTGTGAGGTTCGATTCCTACTGTAGTGAATGATTTAGTATTATTTTCATTTCTTCGCTCTAAGTCAAAGTGCGGCTTTAAGTTCCGTTACTTAATATAATAATACTTAATGTCTCATTTTCGGACGGAAAGTGGAGAATGAAGTGTTTTGATACTAGGTGCTCTCTCTGACCACTAGGGTGAAGGGAAAATCGTATGTATTAGTAAGGCAGGATTACAACTTACGACTTTTTAAGGTGAAATAAGCCCAGCTTAATTGATATCTATTAAATGTCTTCACATATTACAAAACAATAACAAATTACAAAAAAGTATATAACTTAGTTAAAAGTAGAACTAAAGTAACTATAAAATCGTTTAACCATCTGTTTCCGCGAACAGAGTGGCACGCTAGTAGGTCACGGTCGGCGGGTTGACGACCCGCGTCGCGCTGTCTGTCATATCGCGACATCGAATATTGTTCAATAACCTTTGCAGTTTGACGCCTTTTCACGTACAGTAGGTTAAGCAGCGATAATAAACTTAATTCTCCATTTTTCGGCTGCGTTTAAGACGTTGCACAGTATAAGGCGTAACCTAACGCTGTATGTTATCGTACCAAAGTACGGGAACAAAAAGAATTTAAATGAAATTATCCTTCAGAGTGGAAATCGAACACATTTCATTCTCTGTATTTTGGTTGCAATCGAGATTTTGCGTGGTAAAAGACGTAACTGTGTATTAAACAGAGTTAAAAGGGGAACGGAGTGTCTTAACACTAGGCTCCCTCTGCCTACCCTGCTGTGTGCGGGATACAGCATGAAGGTAAAAAAAGACGTAACTAAACGCCGCACGTTTTCTTAGGAGAGGTGAAAAGCGAAAAGAATTTAAATGCATTTATCCATAGAGCTTCCAGTCAGACGCTGCACCATTGCGCTATGAATGCTTCGATTTTTATTGAAAATCCTTAAGATTTAGCAAATTTATGAACACATTTCATGAGTTTACAGTAAATTGCGATTGTTTGTGAGGAATCGATTTTACTTGGATTTTTGATTTCAATCTTGAGTTCTGTAAATGATAGACGAAATAATATGTGTTAGAGCTAAAAAGTAAATATTGGGCAAACTAATCAATATTCATTCATCCTTCTGATTATTTTGTAAAATATATTACGTAAAAAAACATTATACTTTATTAACCAACTGTTCTACTTTTTTTTAAAATACAAAAGTGTTTATATATAATTATCAAAAAGTGGCATTTATAAATAATGATAATACACTGAATTAAGTCATTATGCAAGTTAAATTACTTTATATGGTAAAATTTCATTTAAGGTTGTTAATATTACAAAATTTGTATACGTCATACACATTAAAATGCATATATTTAAAAATATTTTTTACATTTTAAGGTGTTATTCACACACTTAACAAGTTGAAAAGCATTTTTAGAAAATGTATTACAATTTGCACACAGCTGGATTCGAACCCGCTCCTCTTAGACCCGTCTAATGGCTTCTATATCTGGCTTCGTTGAAATACTTATACGCTTATTACAAGAGACACATGTGCTAATTCCGCTATGTTTTTGAAGTGAAAACTTCTTTAGGCGCGTTGAGCGTTTTGGTAGAGGGTAAAATCCTCGGTTCGCGTCACCGACATGCTAATGATAATAGTATTGAAATTGAAATTTGTGTAAATATAAATACTATGTATAATTAAGATAATTGTATATTAAATATTTTTTCAACCACTTTGTATTTATATTTTGTTCATGATTTGTTTAACCCATCATATGTAACTAATAAATAAAGATAAAAAATTTCATATAATTTTTGCATATAGTTTTAATTACACTCAACTTAATAGTTCCGTTTTCACTTCTATCGGCAGTCCCACGACTGCTACTATGTTTTTTTAGCTTCACGCTGTATCCCACACAGCAGAGGTAGGCAGAGAGAACCTACTGTTAAGATACTCTATTCAAATTCACACTGTTCAAATTTTTATACGTTTTCTAAATTTTTTTTCCAATTTTCCTAAGTGTGGAATAACACTTTAAAAATGTTTAAAAATAATTGTATATTCAATCTTTACTTTACTCAAAAAAATGAGTTACTCAAAAAAATTTTTTTTCTAGACTAATCTAAGGATTGCAGTTTTTGGATTTTATTTCCTTTTATATTTCTCTTTGTTGTGCAATTCAAAATTGTTATAGCAATTATTTTAATGAATAAATAATATATTTATATATTTAAATGTATAAATAATAATAATAACTTAATTATTTAACCCATTATGAATACAGGTCATCAACCTTTTGCTTTTATATAAAATAACACTTTCAATAGGTTATCATTTGTTTTTATCACAGTATATATACGTTATCTAACTAAGCAAAGATACATAGGCATATATAAATTTGTATTTACAAACATAAAAATGTAAATTATTTTTCATTTCTTTATAACGGTTAAGTTAAAATATGTGTAATAAAAAGCATGTAATAAATAAAACGTAAATATATAAAAGTCGAGTACGGACGTTGTTCCATTATAAGCGCGTTGGTCGTTCGATTTCCACTTGAAGAATAATTATATAAAATAAATACGATGGTTATGCCTTAACTTCCACTCAGCGGAATGATTATATACTATTTTCATTATTTCATTCTGGTATCTAAAACGAATTGCGACGTTGTATCCCGCCACTTAAACGTAATATCTCGATGTCAGTGGAGAACGGAGTGTCTTGACACTAGTTACTTTTTGAATTCTTAGCTACGCGGAAAATATAAAAAAAGTCACCCTAAAATATAAAAAAAACATCGTCATGGTAACAATAGGGAATGATTTAAAATATTCAAAATTGATACATAAAAATAAATATTAACTGCCAAACAAAACTCTAAAGAGCAGAGTTCACAGGCTCCTACCGCACCTTAATTCAACGTAAATACATACATACATTCATACATACATACATACATATATTTAAAAATAACACTACAATAATACGGTTCGCTGCGACCATTCGGAAGTGTAGAACTTCCTATAAAAACTGGCCATTTATCTCTTGAGCGGAACCTGATTGTTAAGGTCGCGCGCAAACTTTAGATTTAGTCGTTCAATTTCTCTGAAATTTTGTTTCTCTTTGGTATATTACGAAATGAATAGAGAGAAGGAGAGACCGGTCGTGGTTTGTGGGCACAATGGGTGATTGTAAACGTGACTGGTTGTGGGTTCGATTCCCACTCGAAGCATTGAAAAATTTAATACTTCGTTTTCTTCGCTCTGTCGTGGCAAAGCACGGCGTGAAGTTCCGCCACTAAAGAAGTAATGCCTCCAGGATTCGGAACGGAGTGTCTTATTATTAGTTTTTCTCTGCATACCCTGCTGTGTGAACAGCATAAAACTAAAAAAATATTGAGAATGTATGTTTTTTTGTCCACTTTGGACACATTGTGTGTTTGAGGCCATCGTAGGACAAGGCCTGACTGTAAACGCGGTTGGTTGTTAGTTCGATATCCACTGGGGGAATGATATATTTACCTAAATTATTATAATGTATTTGCTCTGGTAAGGCAGAATTTGGCGTCGAGTTCTGCTACTAAACTTGCCATGTTTCGATTACGGGCAAAAAGTGAAGAACGGAGTGATTACGGTTCTTGTTGAATACCCTGTTATGTACGATAGTGGGATAAACTGGTGAAGTAACGTAATTTAACGTGTAATGTAACTTAACCAGGGGAAACAAAAATTTCAATAATAAAAAAAAACTTAAAACAATATATTATCTATTCCTAATTTAATGTAATAAAAACTTCCCTACTTAATAAAATTAAAAAAAAAAATATAATACACGAGTGTGATTTGAATTTATTGCAGTCAATTCAGCACGTCTCAACTATTATCTGTCAAACTGTACATGTTAAAAAGGTTTTTCCCTAATTTAGAATTTTATTTAATACTAGTGACCCGCTCGCAGCTTCGTCTGTGTGAACTACACAACTATTTCACTATAGGCACATAGACATCACATTAGAAACCTCGAAAATTATCAGTGTTTCTCCACTATATTATGCATGTATATATGTATAATACATATAAACCTTCCTTTTGAATCATTCTATCTATTAAATAAAAACGCATCAACATCCGTTGCATAATTTTGAATATCTAAGGTTACATACACACAGACAGACGCGGGATGCGACTTTCCTTTATACTATGTGAATCTTTACATAGTACATTTTTTGTATTTTATAAATTGATCTGAAATATGTGTATGTGAAGTCGAGAAGATAAGATGACAGCCCTTTAGAGAACATGAAGCCGACCTCTTTACAATATCGTCATAACTAGTTTATTTAAATATCACGGTGCACAGTCAAGTAGAAAGGTATTATTGGTAAAATATTTTTAATGTTAAAAAAATCAAATTATTTTACAAATAGAACAAATAATAATTAATTATATTGAATTTAATAGACAGACAGCCGATATCGCACAAAAAGCAATACGTAGCCGTTCAGTGTAGTGTGTTATCTAGGTTATTATTGTATAATAATAAGCCGGAGGCTAGTCAGTTTGTGAGCACAAAGTGTAACTGTAAAAGCGGCTGGTTGTGGGTTCGATTTCATTTATATCATTTTCTTCTTACGAACTACAAACAAACAAAACAGATCTATTTTTATTATTACTTACTTATATATTGCGTAAGCGTTGATTTCATGTACAATCACTGAACAAAGACTTTATCAATTACGTATTTTTACCTACATAGTATATATAATTGTTGAAATCCTTTATTTTGCGTCCATTAATATTACAGACACGTTTTATTCTCATTGTTCTAATATTGTCATTTTACAAGTTAACAGCTACTTATTTCTATAGAATTTTAAATATGTTTAAGTCTTATATATACGTTTTCTTAGTTCATATACATACAATGGTCTCTTGTTTATTTACTTATCGCATACTAAGTGCTCGGAGCGTCATTAGGGCTTCCAATACCGGGATCCCGGTATTGACTAATACCGGGATCCCGGATTTTTTCCGCCTTTTTTCAATACCGGTATTGAAATGTCTAATACCGGGATACCGGTATTAGACACACTTAGCAATTAATCACAAAGACAAGAAGTATAAACACATTAATTTACGGTTAAACTAATTTTCTGTTAGTTATGATTATTGTCGATATGTTTCTTTTGTACTTATATAAAAGTATTAATTTATTGGTTCATTTTCCATACTTTGTATAATAAGACACTGAGCTTATTTTTGGTTTTTCTAAATAAAAGTAATTAAGTATTTAATTTGTTAAGTTTTGCCATATTTCGTATTATGTACAATACGATTTAATCATAAAGAGACACGCACTGAATTTTATTTATAGGTAAGTAAGTAGACGTATTTAAAAATAAAAGCATGTAGGTAATTAAGTTCTCAAGTTTTGTCATATTTTGTACGCACAATGTTATTAATTTATAAACAGTAGGTGAACTGATTTTTGTCTAGATGTTTTTTATAAATATTCGCTAAAGGTGTTTTTTGTTATGTCGTTTCCATCAAAAAATATAGAATTTACTGCGTTTTAGTAAATAAAGTATTAAATCCTTTTTTAAAACCGGGATCCCGGAATCCCGGTATTGGAAAAAAAAAGAGCGGTATTAATACCGGTATTGAAAAATCCGGTATTCGAAAGCTCGGAGCGTCATAGAGGCGCATTCATTTAAGATAGAAGATATCAATTGGCGTAAGCGGAAATCATTGCATTGTTGTTACAACTTTGCTTAAGTTTGGTAATATTTGAATAAAAATTTACAAGCCTGAGGCAGTGTTAGTCAGAAATTAATTGCAATTAATAATTAAAATGTAATAATTCATTATTTGTTTGAGGGGAAATCATGTAAAAATCACAATTAGCTGAAAGTTATTTAGTTCTTAATGTTTAGACTATAATAAACCGAGTGTACTCACTCGCTAAAATAAATTCAAGAAAAAAATCACAAAAAGAAAAAGGAAAAAAAGCTGGAAAATACACGGACCTCGAGTCTGTGATTTTCGCACAAACAAATGATCAATTGTTAATATTTAATGCTTAATTGCAATTAATTTTTGCCAATTTATTGATTTGCAATTAATTTAATGCTTAATTGCAATTAATTTTTGCCAATTTATTAATTTGCAATTAATTTAATGCTTAATTGCAATTAATTCTTGCCAATTTATTAATTTGCAATAAATTTAATGCTTAATTGCAATTATCTTTTTAAACACTGGCCTAACGCAAATATATATTCATATATACGATGGTTGTGGCGTATATCCTACCAGTTGAATATTTATTATAAATAAGTTTTTTTATTAATTACTTAAAATAGGAAAAATTGACCGAGTTTCATCTCAACATGCAATACCAACTTTTAATGAACAATAGTAGTATCTTTTGTTATTACCAAAAAAGTGTATATATAAAATTATTTAGATTTTTTTGTGAATTACGAATAAAAGTTGAATATATGAAAATGAATGATCTATAGCAGTGCTTCTCAACCTTTTTTTTTGTTGCGGCACATATTTAACGATTTCATAATTTGGCGGCACACAAAGAAAAAGATTTTAAATGATATAATTTAATAATATTAACATTATTATATATTTGCAAAATTTGGCGGCACACAAAAGTGCCGGTTCACAGCGGTTGAGAATCACTGATCTTTAGTAAAGTAAAATCTATGAAAAGATTATATTAGAATTGTATATATTTTTAATTAATAATTTCGAGCTTATATGTACAATATCGATTGTCAGCCTAGTCGTGTTATATATAGAAACACATACAACAGTGTTACGAGCATTGTTTTATCACGATTATTTCAGGGAGAAATATGCGAATGAATGTTTGCAACAACACCTTCCACTCCATGACAGTAAGATAAGTTATGTTTCTGGTATAGTTTTATAATATATTACTTCAGATTCTATTATTAATAACTTATTTGTATAGAATTTTTATATTTTTGCCTTTAGTGTCTTTATTTGGTATTTTAATGTATATTAAATATATTTTTTTTAGATTATACCAAAATTTTATCTCCTACTATATGTAGGACGTTACATGAGCTAGTTAGCCAGAAAGAACTTAAGAGATCAAAGTATCTTCGTTTTTTGTTTATTTAAAATTCACAATTTGTGTTTATTACTATTATTCATTAACCATTCATATAATGAAAGTATGATTAATATAAAAGTAAGTCTTTTCGGAGGTATAGGTATAAATGAAAATATTAAGTAAATAAATAAAAAGTGTTCAGACTTTCAAAATATAATCGAATATTTTTTTTTAGCTTCACGCTGTATCCCGCACACAGCAGGGTGGGCAGAGGGAACCTAGTGTTAAAACACTACGTTCCCTATCCGTCCGTCTGTATTTTGGAGGCATTGCGTGTTAAGTGGCAAAACTTAACGCTGCGCTTATGCCTCGATACCAGAGCAAAGAAAAAAAAATATTAAAAATTTCCACTCTTCGAGTGGCAATCGAACCCGTAACACGTAACAGTCACACGTTTGTGTCACTGCGTCACGACTGGCCCTAATCGAATATTTTAATGTTTATATGCAGATAAATATTTTTCCCGTGGGGGGACGGGTTAAGAATACAATTCCCCCCCGCCGCTGGGTAGCGTCCCGTAAAAGGCGGGTAACCCAGTAGCTTGGTGTTAGGAGATTCGTTCTCCGACTGGCTCGCGACCACTATCATGTCAAAGACGAACCGCCAAATATCTTATGATGTGTTCCGGTTCGATGGCATGTAAGCCAGCTCTCCCTATTCCCACCATTCCCATCCTTCCTCTCTCCTTCTGTCCTACATCCCCAAGGCTGGCAACGCATCCATAACTCTATTGTTGTGGATGTCTATGGGCGAAGGTAACCACTTAACACCAGGTGGGCCTTCTGCTCGTTTGCCTCCTTTATTCCATAAAAAAAAAAAAAAATATATCAACATATTTAATTTATTCCAAGTCCTAAAGTTTACCCGTAAGTTTTCTAAAATAATTTCAATCATAAAATATATTATTTGACAAATTTAGTAAACAAATTTAACATAATTTGTAGAAATAAAGCGAAACGGCGCTTAAAAATTCGTGCCATAGGTAGAGTTCCGGTAAAAGCGTAGGTGTGGTATATGGAGCGCGGAAGAGCAATCTACGAGTATAGCAGATAGCGCTAACGATTTCCGCAGAGCGTTTAATAAATTATGTTATGTTACTTGCGATTTGTATTATAATTTAAATTATGTGTGTCTTATTCTTTTGAGAAAATATATTCACACGATTTATATGTTGTATCGTAATAAATGTTATTGTTCTTTTTTGAATACATTTTGGTACAATTGTTTATTAATAGTTTGACGTTTTTTACCCGCATAGTCCATTCCTCCACTTTCGGCCCAAATTAGAGACATTGCATATAAAAAGTAGTGGCCAGTCGTAGCGCAGTGACACAAGCGTGTTATTGTAAACGACTGGTTGTGGGTTCGATTCACACTCGAGGAGTGGATATATTTAATATTTTCATTTTCTTCGCTCTGGTGTCGAGGTAAAGCGTGATGTTAAGTTCCGCCATTTAACACGCAATGCCTCCGAATTTGGCGGAAAGTGGGGAACGGAGTGTCTTAACACTAGGTTCCCTCTGCCTACCCTGCTGTATGCGGGATACATCGTGAAGCTAAACGTATATCAGAACGCAGAACTCAACGTCGCCCTTTGTCATGTTCACAAAGTAGATAAATTAATATTTTAAATATTCATTCATTCATTCATTCATTAGGAAATCGAATTCACAATTAATCCCGTTTACAGACAGACTTTGCCACGTTGGCTTTTGCAATTATTTATTTTTTATACTTTGCGTTTTTTTTTATTTTGCGATGATATAATATAGATAGAATTTTGTTATACATTCTTATGTATAATTTCTTTCCATATTAAGTAAACACTTATATTTTAATTCTAAACATTACTCTGAGTGGGTTTTGAACCCGGGACCGTCGCGTCACTATTGTGTATTTTTGAAAAATAATTATGCTTTACATATAATTTCTATTTACTTCTTCACTTTATAGTTTGGATTTATACAAGGAAGATTTGTTGACAGTATTTAAAAAAAAACATCTATTACAAAAAATATTTAAAAGTTCTCGTAATTATTATAATATTGTAACAAGGAAAAATTTAAGGAAAATGTGTGCCATATGAATTTAGTCATTTGGTTCAGTGGATTTTGTCCTATAAAATAACATGCACACGTTGCAACCTGATCAGAATATTTATAAAATTCAGGTGAAACTGCCTTAGTAATGTTAAACTTTATTATTAAGGAAACTTTAAAGCTGCTTATAAGTTTTTATATTTTTAATTTTAATAGCTTCACGCTATATCCCGCACATAACAGGGGAGGCAGAGGGAACCTAGTGTTAAGACACTCCGTTCCCCACTTTCCGCCAAATTCGGAGGCTTGCGTGTTAAGTGGCGGAAATTAACGCTGCGCTTTACCTCGACACCAGAGCGAAGAAAATGGGAATATAATTTCCACTCCTCGAGTGGGAATCGAACCCACAACCAGTCGTTTACAGTCACACTCTTGTGCCACTGGGCCACGACTGGCCACAATTTTAATAAGAAAATTATAAAGTTAAGAAGAAATAATGTTGTCCTGTAATATAACAGGTAATATAATTTAATGAAATTTTCAACATTAGGCAAGTAGACAGATAAAGCACGGCGTTAAGTTTCGCCAATCAACTCGTAATGTGATACGGAGAAAGGAGTCTCTTGATGATAGGTTCTCTCTCATATCATCTGTTGTGCCTACTGGATTTGGTTTATTTAAAATATCTTCATTTCCAAGGTCTAGTTATATAAGGATATACCAATTCTTTTACAGCTTCAAGTTGTTTCCTTTACAACGGGCTAATCTGAGGAAACGGAGTTTCAATACACTTCAATCTCCACTTTCTGCTTCAAATCGAAATATTGCATGTTGAGTGATAGAATTGACCGCCTCGATTTCTTTTAAGGAGAGGAGAATTTTTTTTTTAGAAATAGAAATAATTTTAATATTCCCAGCGTGTAGGAATCAAACTCATAACCATCGCATTTAGAGTTAAACAGTGCCTCACTGCGTCACGTCGGTCTCAGATCAGATCAAAATGTATCTTGTTTTAACATTTTAATACACTTATCTCTTTCAAAGTAGTGAACAACGTTTCTAACTCAAGATTGTATTAGCTTTTTTTATTGTGGCATTTAAATTGCTTCAGTATTGCTATTTGTAGATATTTTTATTGAAGTATTGGGCTCTGGTCCAAGTTCTGTAAATTGAATAATAGAAAGTACCGCTGTACGATCAATGGAATTGTTTATTATTGTCTCGTCTTGATGATGCAATTGAAAGTAATATTATTTTAAATTTTCGTATACATATAGTATCTTAGGGTATTTTCTCAAGTCGTAAAGCTTTAATTTTTTTAGGTATTTAGTAGGAAGCTATATGTATGTCTCTCTGTCCGTAAATACATAACTAGATATAAAAATTAGACATTTTAAGTTGGCTTACGAAACTCAACCTTGAACTTTAATTGTACTAAGAGACGGACCTATAAACATCGCAGAAAATTTAAAAAAAATGCATCTTCTACATAACAGCATAAAAGTATCCATTTAAACACAAAAAAAAAAATAAAGTGGGGTCAGGGAGCATCTAATATTAAAACACTCGGTCCTAAACTTTACTTCACTTACTTTAAATATTTACACACCTCGAGTGGAAATCGAACTCACAACCAGTCGTTTACAGTCAGTCACACGTTCGTGCCCCCACTAGCCCCATTATTATTATTTTAATATATATTTTCAATACGAATAATAAGAATTTAAATCGGTTACTAATAAAATGTTAGACACGCAATCAAGCAGCAATGATATACGAGAACACCATGACAATTATAGGTGACTTATATAATTTATGGGGTTCTGTTACGGTTATCAGTTTACGTTTCGAGTGAATTGTGTTACGTCGATTGTTTACGTAAAATGGAATAATTATGTTTAACTTTTATTGCGTAAATCGAATTTAGTAGTATAGGAATAATTAATTATGCAGAGAAGTCTGAAGAAGAATATAAGATATTTTCATATATTTGTTATAATTAGGTAAAAAAAATCATTTCGTGTAGACATCGCTCTTCGGAACCAATTCGGAGGCATTGCGTGTTAAGTGGCGGTACTTAACGCCGCGCTATGCCTCGACACCAGAGCGAAGAAAATGAAGAGAAGGGAATCGAACCCACAACCAGTCGTTTACAGTCACATGCTTGTGTCACTGCGTCACGACTGGTCCCTTGACATTAATAATAAATGATTTATTAGCCATTGAGTTGTATTTTTTTAAATATCCTATATACTATATGTTATTATGTTTTTATTGATTTTTATTTCTATTTTCGTGGGTAGTAAGAGAGGTCAAAGTGCCAAACGCTACGGTCCCTGTACGCTTTTTCCACCTAGTTCACTGTCATCAACCTCTTCATACACGTCCTCCTTACTCTGGAGGGTCCTCATGCTTTTTACGTGACCTTACTCCAGTATCATCGATATTGTGTTTTCAAAGATCAGCCTAGATCTCGCTCTAATACCTGTCGTACCGCTTATTTGTGCTTCATATGCATATATCTCACAACAAAATGATATTAGAAATACAAATAGGTATCTCCTGGATTTCAACCTAAAACCCCCGCATTCTAAACATCTTAACTACTCTACAACAGCATCTTTAAACCGTGAACATAAAATAACAATAACGAAGCACATAAATAAGTATAGTATAAAAATCCTTGTATCTATTCTTAGCTTCGTATGACTTAAACGTAATAATATATCATAAATGGTCAGCATTCTTTACGGAGTTACTTCCGATTTCCGCAGTTGCGTTGGCGACAGTATCTACTGATTTAAGCTGCGTGCTTGTGGCATTTTCTAACTTTATTTATGTCCATACTTGGTAAAATTATTAAATATTTAAAGAATTTTTTATAAGTTTTAATTTGTGTAAAGTATGATTAGTTCAGATAAATGCTGTTCAGGCAATATGTAGCAGAAATCAGAGGGAAAATAATGAAAATGTGTATGTAGGTTATTTTTTATTGTAGTAGGTAAAATATAGGTTTAATTTACACACTACTTATCGTGTTTTTTTTAGCTTCACGCTGTATCCCGCACACAGCAGGGTAGGCACAGGGAACGTACTGTTAAGACACTCCGTTCCCCATTTTCCGCTGATTTTCAGAGGCATTGCGGGTTAACTAGCGGAACGTAACGCTGCTCTTTGCCTCGATACCAGAGCGAAGAAAATGTAAATATAAAATATTTCCACTCCTCGAGGGGGAATTGAACCCACATCCAGTCGCTTACGGTCACACATTTGTGCCACTGCGCCACGACTGAGCCTTTTATCGTGTTCTATATAATAAATTAATAATTTCCCTTCCCAAAGATTTATAAATATTTAACACATACTAATATATTACATAAAAGCTTTTCTTGTTTCATATTAATATGATTCGGGATACAACGTAATTTTTATTTTTATACCTTCAAGGAAGCTTTATCTCACAATATTTTA
Organism: Dryas iulia moderata; assembly: GCA_019049465.1. Taxonomy (NCBI): domain Eukaryota; kingdom Metazoa; phylum Arthropoda; class Insecta; order Lepidoptera; family Nymphalidae; genus Dryas; species Dryas iulia. The sequence goes on from CM032440.1 coordinate 4,737,653, forward strand.
ACTAAAATCACAAATAAAAGATATATTTTCCTGTTTAATATTATTCGGAAATTTTATTCTGGGAAAATGGAAAACCACATTTTTGTGTGAAAAAGTATTTAGTTTATCTATTATAGGTGTTTATTTACAGAAAACGATTTGTTGGGTGCGACATCTTCTGCGTAGACTTTTTGATTCTAGCTATATTATGCGTACTTTTAAACATTTTTAGTGTTATTCCACACTTAGGAAAATTGAAAAAGACATTTAAAGAAAACGTATAAAAATTTGAACGCAGCGGGCTTCGAACCCGCGCCTCCTGAATACCGTTCAGGCGCTCTCACCACTGAGCGTTGAACGCATGCTCATATACTAACTACTGCTCTAATAAAATATTATATATAAATGAAAGGTACAATGAAATATTTGTATATATTATTTTACGGTATTTATTACGTGCAAGAATTTAGTTTATTTGGCTGACAATATAAAAACTATACTATTTATGAAAAATGTATAACGGTCTTTAATTAATCAATCATTCTCGTTTGCATTACGACACAGATTTAACTTAATTCATCTAATATAAAATTGTAATATAATAAAATTTGACAAATGGTAATTTTACATCGTGTTTGTGGTAAGATAGGACAGTAAAGTGGATGGTGTGGGTTTTCACCGAGGAGAAACAACAAGAAGTAGTACAATTATGACATATTAAAATATTTTTAGTATCCCAGTCTATTAAGACATAACTATAGGACTTTTACGTTCAACATGCCACATAAAAATAGAGAACAAAGTGTTTTAACACTAGGTTCCTTCTACAAGTAAAATAAATAAAATATTAATACATCGAAAAGTTTCTCACTTAAGTATTGCACAAAAAAGGCAAGGACCAACACAACATTAACATACAAACAGAAATGGTAACACACAACAATATGTCAGTCACTCTCACACCATTGTTTGCTTTCCTTCCACGAAAAAAAATTAGAGTACCTACAAAACGCCTTTCAAGCCAACTTAAAATCATTTACGAAATTTGAATAACAATAAAAATAGTATTGGAATAACCCTATTTCAAAACAACAGTGAAAGTTTGTTTACTTATTAAAATATTGTATTGAAGATATATCTATAAGATGGAGCCTGAGTATGTAACTATAGGGACATAAATGTTTATTAAAAATACAAGTAGAAATATTAAAGGCTAAGCATAATGCTAGCCAGTGGCCAGTCGTGGCCCAGTGGCACAAGCGTGTGACGCTTGCTTGCTTGGGGAATCGAACCCACAACGGCTAGTTGTGGGTTCGATTCCCACTCGAGGAATGGAAATATTTAATATTTCCATTTTCTTCGCTCTGGTGTCGAGGCAAAGCGCGGCGTTAAGTTCCGCCATTTAACACACAACACGCTGTATCTGAGATATAACGTAAAGTTAAAAAAAGGTAATACTATTAAACTAAAACCTTACGTAAAAGAAAAAGTGCATATGTCATATAATTGGCGTAATTTAAGAGATTAGCTCGCTTCCTGAATACATGGAAACCCCGCATAGTACATTCATATTATGTAGTTATCATGAGTACCATAACAGTAAGTTAATAGAACAATTTGTAGAAATGAAACTCATATCAGTTACCATGAAAAGTATGGATATGACTTTTTTTAGCTTCACGCTGTATCCCGCACACATCAGGGTAGGCAGAGGGAACCTAGTGTTAAGACAGGTATGGAGCGTTGCGGAACAGCATTGCGTGTTAAGTAGCGGAACTTAACGTCGCGATTTGCCTCGATACCAGAGCGTAGAAAATGGAAATATTAAATATTTCCACTCCTCGCACACTCACTTTAACAAAAAACATTTTTAGACGTCTACTTTTAACATTTTAAAGTGTTATTTACATATTTTGCAATTGAAATAGGCATTTTTATAAAACTTATTTCAGAAAAGTTTGGATTAAAAGGCGTGCCTTTTAATAACCATCCAGGCACTCTAACCCATGCGTTCAATGAAAAGAACGTATTCGTTTTATACAAACTAGATGTTCTAACATTATTATAGTTATTTCTAGAGTAATCTTTAGAGATAAAGTTAATAATAAGTACCTTAATAACTACGAAGTTACTCTCTTATCGATATTACCTATTCTTAATTAGATCATATACTATATTTGAATAGATATGGTCCAAATGGCTAAGCTTTGCAAAGTGAATCTACTTACATGAAAATTGCAACGAATAATGCATTAAGATAATTCTTGAATAATGAAATGTAATATATGAAATATTATTATTTATTTGGCAATCAACCTTTCATTTGGTACATTTTTCGTATTGCAGTTGGTATGTTTTTTACTATTTGTGATGATTTTCTTTTCAGCTTCACGCTGTATCCCGCACACAGCAGGGTAGGCAGAGGGAACGTAGTGTTAAGAAGCTCCGTTCCCCACTTTCCGCCGAATAATTGTGATGATAGTGGGATTAAAAACCACTTGGGGAATATTCATGATTTTTTGTAATACATATAGGTTTTCCTTCCTTGCCTTAAACAATGCGTGGTGTACTTAGACTTGTGTTTTGGTAACCACAATCACGCAATGCCTTTAAATGGGCGGATAATGAAAAGTGAATAAGTCATCAGTGTTACCTCAGCGACGTCACTTTCAAAAGTGTACAGTGTTTGAGATATAGGTAGGTATTTACTATAGAGGAAGTACGTGTCAATTTTTTTACGATTTAATAAAAAAATTCTGGGTATTAGAATGGGTATTATAAAAAAGGTTTTTCTGCACTTCTTCTCCATACATACAAATATTTTTCATGTATTATACTAATTATGCTGACGATAATTTATTTTAAGACATATAAAGCATTAAATATATTGTTACTTTATTCAAAATAGAATAAGATTACCATAATTTGATTTATAACTATGATAAGATTACATATTTTTTTAATAGACACGTGCTAAATAAGACATGTGTAATATATAAATACATTTAGATTACAATACATTCGTCTTAAAGCCTTTACAGAGTTGAATTTTTACCACCTTACCACCATTTAATCGATATCTATTGTCCTCACTATGCTGGTTTTTAGTGATGTAGGGAGCTTCATTTCTTCAATTTTAAACATGTTTAAAAGTGTTATTCCACACTTAGGAAAATTGAAAAAGAATTTAGAAACGTATAAAAATTTGAACGCAGCGGTATTCGAACTCACGCCTCCTGAATACCGTCCAGGCGCTCTCACCACTGAGCCATGTGTTCTACTACCAGCTGCGTCGATACGTTTTCTAAATGTCTTTTTCATTTCTTTTTCTTAGTTTTATTTTTTAGCTTTAAGCTTTTTCTTTATCAGAGAGAAACTTAGTGTCTTGACACTCCATTCTTCACTTTCCACCAGAAATCGAGACATCCATGAAACAGTGGCGGAAATTAGTCCCGCGCTTTGTTTTAGTTACCAGAGCGGAGACATGAAAACATGTAATCGTTACCCCGAGTCAGAATAGAATCCAAAACCATCGCGTTTACAGTCAGACTGTCCCACTGCACCATGATGGCCTGGCCTTCAAAATATCATTAATAATTTTCTGTAAATTCCTTCCAAAATTGAGACAAATCATTTATCTCTAACACGTTATCACACAAACTCTCGAAAATTCATATTCAACGTGATTAATTGTTAGCGTGAGAAAATAGAAAACAATGGAACCTTTTGAAATGAAACTATGTTTAACCGGATTAATCGCGTATATTTTTGGTATTCGAAAATACATTTTTAGAAACCCGACGTTTTGAACACTTTACAGTGGTCATAGATAGACTCTCATAGATATTAAATATCTTTCACGTTTCGTTTTGAGACACTCTAATCGGCGTATTTTATTCGCGTTTTCCAGTCCGTACTGGTTTACATAATATGATGTTTTGTTTTCGAGATTACTATACGTTTTGAAATGAAACTATTTTTACCAGGTAGACTGTCCTGTGACCTGTGACCACGGACTACTGTAAAGTGTTCAAACGTATGGTTTCGAAAAATGTGTAGTAATCGCGAAAACAAAAGATCATATAATGCAATCTTTGTTATATCCTACCTACGGCTATATACATTTATTTACGAACGACAGGTTTGTTTTGCTTCCAAAATTCAAATAATATTTATATAAATATATAATTAAATCATAACAATTTAATAAACAAACAATATGATAATTTCGTGTGAAATAATCGCAACAAAACAAATAAGAAACAGATTTATATCGTTTCATTGCTCATTTACTTTATTATAATTTGTAAGTGATACTTCCATTCCTTAGCTATTTTTAATTGATTTTTTGTTTGAAGTTTTTACCTTAATGCCTCTTCCTCATTAAGATATGTCGTATGAAATGAATGTTAAAAGTTGTATATTTTCTTAACAAACAGACAACTTTTTTTTTCTTATTTTCACGCTGTATCCCGCACATAGCAGGGTAGGCAAAGGGGACATAGTGTTAAGACACTCCGTTCCCCTCTTTCCGTCGAATTCGGAGGCATTGCTTGTTAGGTGACAGAACTTAACGCCATGCTTTGTCTCAACACCAGAGCGAAATATTAAATATTTCCACTCCTCGAGTGGGAATCGAACCCACAACCAGTCGTTTACAGTTACACATTCGTGCGACTGCGCCACAACTGGCCCCGAATTCAATTATTATTTATATTCATTTTTCCACTCTGGTACTAAAGTCAAAACGCAGAATTAGTACCGCTACTTAACTCGATTTCGGGCAGATAGTGGAGAACGGAGTGTCTTATTACTAGGTTCTATCTAAATAACCTGCGTGAAAAAGCATAAAGTTATAAGAAGAGATAACTAAATTACACAAATATCTAGATAACTACATTTTATCTTACTTCACTATCTATAAATACTAGTCTCGTTAGACAAATGGCTTTTAGTTTCCATTTACATGTAATATACCTATTTAAAATATATTAAAAAAATAAAAAATAAAAAATGCCTATTTTACAACTACATGTAGGAAATTATATGAAAAAATAACTTTCGCTTTTTTTTATAGCTTCACGCTGTATCCCGCACACAGCAGGGTAGACAGAGGGAACCTAGTGTTAAGACACTCCATTCACCACTTTCTACCCAATTCGGAGGCACTGCGTGTTAAATGGCGGAACATAACGCCGCGCTTTACCTCTTAAACTTCAGTTATTTTTTTTAAAAGAATATTCTAGAATCGAGAGTCCTAAACTATCTAGTAACTTAACGTAACGTGTCACTTACCTATGTACTATCAACAGCTATATGACTTATCTCTTATTCATTACGCCATTGTATTATAAAAAAACACGTGTACTTATTGTTTCTAAGTAAAACAGCACAAAAAATTATCAATTCCGTAATATGGAGTTATAAACAATTTTTTGAATCCCTCGTTGTTAGCGCCGTATCCGTTACAAAAATAGATTTGAAAAAAAAATAAAATTCCGTTAAAGATTAATAGAAGAGAACTTAAAAATAATTAATGAATGCCTATTTTGAATTAGAATTATTGTGATATCAAAGATTTAGTATCATAATTACTTTTTAATGATGACATCTATGATCTAAATTTATCTGAGTACAAGGAAACCGATTTAGTTTATTTTAATTTTTTTTTTTAGCTTCACGCTGTATCCCGCACACAACAGGGTAGGCAAAAGAAACCTAGTGTTAAGACATTCCGTTCACCATTTTCCGCCGAATTCGAAGACATTGCGTGTTAAGTGGCGGACTTAACGCCGCGTTTGCCCTCGATGTCAGAGCGAAGAAAATGGAAATAATAGATATTTCCACTCCTCGAGTGGGAATCGAATCCACAACCAGTCGTTTATAGCCACACATTTGTGCCATTGCGCCACGACCGGGATTCAGTCTATCATAATTTATATTGTTCTTTTTTGCTTAAAGCGTACTATATTATATTATATATTAACATTCTGATGTGTACATATTTTCCCTATATCTTGAATTATCTGCACTAATTATGTTGACAGTTATGTGTTACTATTTAATAGCTCTTTATCTGATTGATAGGCCACTTAACTGCGATGGAATATTTAAAATATGACATTTATTTTTTTTAAACAACGTCTGATTGGATTTTTTAATCTATATCTAACATTTTTTTTGGGGGCTCAAAAATTATTATTCTGCAATAAAATTATTGATTAATATTTTTTATAAATATTTTTTTTATAAATTGCTTAATTAATATTTTATTGTATTAATCAATATTGTTTATTTATTTATTAATATTTTAAATAAGATTTTGAAATATAATCTGTGTCTAACATTTTTTGTTGAGCTCATTCATAATCTCTAATTAATAATCTGTAATTAAATTTATATTCTACACAAAATAAGTATTTGACATATTCGCTTCACAGAAGAGATGTAGTCACATTATCAAAGCGTTTAGTAAAAGTTTGAACGACAGTAGCGTGTTATAAAACAGGCAGTGTGAACGAAAAGCGGCATCAGTACGCCAGAGAGCTGCGCAAGGTCAAGTACGATCATACAGGTTGTATGTCTGTTCTTTCTACAGTCGATCGTCAGGCCTTACTTGTGATGTGACATAGCCTAAGAAAAAAAATAAAATTTAAAAAAAAAATACTAAAACAAAATTAGTTATCTGTGCCAAAATATAAAGAGAGACACGAGTGAACGCACGTGTGTTCCAAATTTAAATATCGGTGTGGTGCGATTTTCCCGCGTAAACATTGTGTGAAAAAAAAAGTGATTGATTTTCTACATTTGTGATATTTAATTTTAATTTTTTAGCAAATAATATTTGTTATATAAATTTGTGGACTTCAAGTGACATTGCAGAGTAAGTGTATTTTTTATTTTTTTGTTTTATCTATTCATAAATTACTAAAACTTATAATAATAAATATAAAAATAAATTAATGATATATTACAATATTAGAAATAAAAGTGATGTTTGAATTTTTATACGCATATTTAGCGATAAACTTAAATTGAAACGTTTATTATGAGTGTAATGCAAAAAAACAAGCGCTTGCGGTCTTTTTTAAGACGAGGTAAGTAATAAGACCTAGGGCTCCTATGATCATGATAATTTAGGACATATTTCACTATAGCGTATGTTTACATACGCTCGTTTTAAAAACTTAACAAAAAAAAGGAAAATTTAAGAAAAAATAATTATAAATCTACTTTTAAACATGTTTAAAGTGTTATTCCACACACTTAAGAAAATTGAATAAGACATTTAAAGAAAACGTATAAAAAAAAAATCCCGCTGATTTTTATACGTTTTCTTTAAATGTCTTTTTCAATTATAAATGTAATTTTTTGAATCATTTCTAAAAATATTTTAGTTTATATCCAAAAATACTAGTAAAATTAGGTACCTATTTAGATAATATATTTTAATAGTTAGTAAAATAAATATTAAAAATCAGATCTAAGTCTCTTTAAATTTATTGTGCGAAAAAATTAAAGACAATAGAAACGATTAGGTAAATCCATTATAAATAAATAAACAGTCAACATTACAGTTTGTTAATTTAACAATAGCACTGTTTATTATACTTTTTATGTTTAATATGATTAAGGTAGATATTTTTAGCTTCACGTTGTATCCCGCACACAACAGGGTAGACAGAGGGAACCTAGTGTTAAGACACTCCGTTCCCTACTTTCCGCCGAATTCGGAGGCATTGCGTGTTAAGTGGCGGAACTTAACGCCGCGATTTGCCGGATACCAGAGCGAAGGAAATAGAAATATTACATATTTCCACTCCTTGTGTGGGAATCGAACCCACAACCAGTCGTTTAGAGTCACACGCTTGTGCCACTGCGCCACGACTGGCCCCTGATATAGTAGATATTTTTGAGTATTATTATTACTAGAAATTGGATTCTCACGCATAAGTATTTTAGTAATATTATTAATTAGAATCGTTAATATGCCTTTAATTATTAAAACACATTCCTTTGACATTTAGCCGATGCGGCCATTAAAAAAGAAATGACAGTGAATCTCCGGAAATGCAAAGTTTTTTAATTTGTAATTATATTGACACAAGTGACGTTAGTATAACCTATATGAAGATAATTCATATGAATTAATACAATTTAGATGAAATAGATGTTTTTACAATAATTAATCATTCATCGTAATCTATATTTATAGTTAATTAAGCTATAATATGTTCTAACCAACCTAAGCGAAAATATGATGTTACAATTTGTGCCCCGCACACAGTAGGGTAGGCAGAGGGAACCTAGTGTTAAGACACTCCGTTCCCCACTTTCCGCCGAGTTCGGAGGCTTGCGCGCTTGTTGCGTTGCCGGAACTTACAGTTACACAACCAGTCGCTTATAGTCACAGGCTTGTACCACTAGGCCACGATTGGCCACTACATTTATCTTCAGTATTCAAAATGATAGTCCATATAACAATATAATACTATTTTAATAGAATATAACATAAAAAAAAAATATATAATTTTCCATCTATTCTCTTGTTTTTGTATAAAATGTAATATAAATCAATCGTATATGCATTTACTCACAATCTCGGCGCTGATTCATTACGCACGCCCGTGATTGATATTATTTAACTGACCGTTCGACAGCGGTAAATATATAATAATAAATTCTAATACATTGTTAGCGTGTAAATGAAATTCTCAGATTTTACAGACGCAGTTCTGTTTTGTTTTATAAGTTGTTTATATATATTATGTATCTTGCTGGTAAAAAGACGTTGCTTTCTAAAGTGAAATATATATTAGCGAAAAATGGCTTTAAGTTCCGCCACTTAACACGCTATACCTCTAAATTCGGCGGTGCGTGGGGAACGGAGTGTCATAACACTAGGTTCCCTCAGCCTATACTGCAGTGCACGGGATACAGCGTGAAGCTATTAGCAAAAAATATTCAATTAATAATTATATAGAGAAAACTTTTTTCTTAAAATTCAATAAAATGTGCGAATATTGACAAAGATAAAAAAATGTTTAACTTAGCAATATATTATGGTATGTGCCGGAAAACTGTTGACTTCTTATTAAAAAAATATTCGCACTGTAAAATGCAGTGTAGGAATAGGAATATACATTTTATAACAAGTGCGGGAAGCCAATGTTTTTTTTTATAATAATGTATTAAAATATATCATACATACAAAAAATATTAAACATATTATATTATTTATTAGACATACACTTTCGGATATATGAACATGTAGTTAAGGAAAATGTATATTTTCAATAGACTTAAATTAAACTAAAATAAATATCCTGTAATTTATAAGAAAAGTTCCCTTTTTGATCTTCCTACACACCATTAGGGAGATAGTGCGGCAAGCAATATTGCAATATAAGATTTTATACTTTGTCAAAATTTAAAAATATTCGAGTAACATTGAATGCACTATATGCGACTGCACCACGACGTTCCTCGATTTTTACGTTTATGCTGTCAAAAATGTATTTCAAACTCTTATTTTAACACATTATTCATTAGACTAGTAAATAACTACTTTAATTACTTATTCCTTAATATATAAAGTAACATATATTAATAAATAACTCTCGAAATATCTATTATTAGCGAAAAAAGTTTCAACATAAAAACTCTGGTTAAAAATAGTAAAAATTAATTTAATATTCAAACAGGTTAAAACGACGACACGGTAACATACCCAAAATGGTCGACGTGAAATTAGCATACGAATTTGGAGTCGACTTCAAATAAAAAAACAAACTTTGATCGATTGCATTAATTGATGTTTTAGTTATTATAATCAATTATTAGTTATTATTATATTATTAATTTTGAGGCTTCACACGTGTAATAATTAAAGGTAATTTTGAACGATGAATTTTGTTAAAGTCAAGTCAGTTTGGAGCCAGTCGTGGCGCAGTGGCACAAAGTGTGACTGTAAACGACTGGTTGTGGATTCGATTCCCACTCGAGGAGTGAAAATATTTAATATTTCCATTTCCTTCGCTCTGGTGTCCGAGGCAAAGCGCGGCGTTAAGTTCCGCCACTTAACACGCAAGCCTCCGAATTCGGCGGAAAGTGGGGAACGGAGTGTCTTAAAACTAGGTTCCCTTTGCCTACCCTGCTGTGTGCGGGATACAGCGCGAAGCTAAAGTAAAGTAAAGTAACTATAGCTAGTCTAATACAAAAAAAAAGAAAAAAAACATACACAAATGAACACAAAATTAATGTCAAAATTAATCTAGGTCATGAATATAAACACACAATTCTAAAGATCGTACAAAAGTTGAGGATGTGTCGCGAAGGTCTCGCCGTTGGCACTGGACGCGTAAACATTTCTATTATTGCCGATCTGACCTCAGGGCTCGGTGATAACGATATCGGGTCGTAAGCTACTTTACTATATGTTAATTAATTTAATTTAATTAAATTTTATTTGTATTTAACTATTTAATAGTTAATATAAATTAATATATAATTTTATAATTTATGTTATACGTTCCATAATTACAATACGAATTTGTATAGCTATAAATCCATACTTATATTATAAATGCGAATGTCTGTGTGTTTGTCTGTCACGCTTTCACGGCTAATCTACCGATCCGATTTTGATGAAATTTAGAATGAAAGTAGTAATAATTACTGAGTCTAACATAGGCTACTTATTTTTTCAAAAATCAACCTGTAAAGGGTTGATATAGGGGATGAAAGTTTATATGAAAAATCTAAACCGCTTGACCGATTGTAATGAATTTCGGCATAAATATAGTTGATAGTCTAAGGTTAAACATAGGCTACTTTGATTTTCAAAAATCCACCCCCGAGAGTTGCAATATAACAAAACAGTCATGGTAGTTCACGCGGCAAAGCCGCGAGCGGGCCGCTAGTAACCTCTATGTTATTACATGTAAAGATATGAGAAAACATGCTTTTCTTAATGTTAAGATAGAGTAATGTGGTTCTGATATTTTCGACTATTTTGAGTCCAATTTTGGTTTATTTGATACGGAGTCGAGAGAAGAAAAGATTTTCCAAAATTTCTAAGTGATTTTTCGTTTTATAATCAACGTCTACGTAAAGAAATTATAAGGGTTCAACTAATATTAGAACCACATTGCCCTATATTTAGAAATATATAAGCAATGCATATATCATGTTTTACATGTTATATGACAGCACGGAAAGAGTCAGTTGATTTACGGAAATCAACGCTGCAAATTTAACAAGCAGTTTTATCTAACACGACTACGGAAACGTGTATATTTTCGATATAAACATTCTTCAAAATGTATACTGACAGTTTCTCTATTCCTTATAATTATTTATTGGACACTAGCGATCCACTCACGGCTCCGCCTGCTCAAATTGCACAATTACAACTAACTTTTCAAATTCTTCACCCGCGGTCTCGCTTAAATGACGAACTTTGCTTAAATATATAAATTGAATTGTAACTTTTTTATGTATGATATAATTGAAATAAAATAAACACCAATATTAAGAGAAGTTAGGCAAAATGTAAAAGTCATTTTTTTTTTTTTGCCAAATACGCTGTTTTTAATATGAGCGTGTCCAACACACACAATTTTGCCCGAGGCCCGTCCCCGAATACAATTCCCCTTCGCAGCTGGGTAGCGTTCCGTAAAATCCGGGTAACCAGTAGCTTGGTGGTAGAAGATTCGTTCTTCGACTGGCTCGCGACTACTAGCATGTCAAAGACAAACCGCCAAATATCTTTTGATGTATTCCGGTTCGATGGCATATAAGCCAGCCCTCTCCCTATTCCCACCATTCCCATCCCAGGTGGTCCTTTTGCTCGTTTGCCTTCGTTATTGAATAAAAAAAAAGAAAAAACCGAACAAAAATTAAGGATTATTGTTTTGTGTTAAATTAATAAAACCCCCAATAATATTTTTTCATATATACCATGTGCAGACAGCGATCAATTACTATTTTTATTATATATACACATTATATATTATATTCGTATAATTATAACAAGTAAATAATATACAAAACAATTAACTTAATTCCGTCTCTATCATATGACACTTGACACGATTAAAGCGAGTTTCCTCTTAGCAGCTCGGAAATATTGTTAATCGAGGAAGTGAATGTACCTAATGCAATACAATCGTAACTTTGATAATAAATATGACTGTGGTATATTTAATTAATTATATTATACTGTTATCGTAAGTAATCTTTACTAAGTACCTATTTACAGAAGGCACAAACGTGTGACTTCAAACGACTGGTTGTGGATTCGATTCCCACTCGAGGAGTGGAAATATTAAATATTTTTATTTTCTTCATTCTGGTACCGCGGCAAAGCGCGGTGGTAATTTCCCCCACTTAACTCGAATAGCCTCCAAAATTCGGCGGTGCGTGGGAAACAGAGTGTCTTAATACTAGGTTCCCTCTGTCTATCCTGCTGTGTGCGGGATACAACGCTTGGACGCAATCAAAGAAGCGCGGGTTCGAATCCCGCTGCGTTCAATTTTTTTTACGTTTTCTAAAAAAGTCTTTTCCAATATCCTAAATATGTGAATAACATTTTAAAATGTTCAAAATATCTACAATTAGTTATAATTACAATTCTTAACTTCCGAATTTAATTCTATTAAAAATTAAGTTAATATGATATTACTTCCGTCGTTAAAGTATTTCCTTTTAGTACAAGTTATATGCATGTATTAAACAGTGAAATTGTTGTCTTATTTTATCATAGTTTAATTTTAATTGTTCTTTTTAAATTTATAATAATTTTAATATATTTTAAATATATTAAAAGTAGGTAATTACTATGAAATTTCTTACGCAAGTTATTTAGGTCTTTTGTTACGTGAATATTTGTTTAGTAAGATAACAAATATATATAAAATAAATAAATTCTAGCCCACGAAATCACACGATATGAGCTATTACTTATGTAATTAATTCTATAGATATATCCTACATCCATACTTCTAAACGTGAAGCCTGTCTTTGTCTGTCACGCTTTCACGGCAAATCTATCGGTCCGATGTGGATGAAATTTAGAATGAAAGTAGTAAAAGTCACTGGGTCTAACATAGGCTACTTTCAAAAATCAACCTCTAAACGGTTGAAATAGGGGATGAAAGTTTATATGAGAAATCTAAACCGCTTGATCGATTGTAATGATTTTTGGCATAAATATAGTTAATAATCTAAGCTTAAACACATGCTACTTTATTTTTTTAAAAAGCCACCGCCGAGGGTTGCAATACAGCGAAACAGTGGCGTAGTTTACTCAGCAAAGCCGCAAGCGGGCCGCTAGTTTTATATATGCAAAAACCTATTTCAATTTTATAAACACGCCATAATAGTGCAGTTGTGATAAGCTAGTTCTCAATATATATTAAATACAAATCTCTACAACTCAATATATTGCCAATAATTAATTTCACCCAATTTAATAATAGAATTATCATTGAATCGAGATCGTCTTAATCGGAGTGACGAAAACAGAATCTCTATGATAACATCCCCGACCGATAAGGTGCAAAGATATGCCGCAAAATACTTTAAACGTTTGTTTATTGTCAGTCGTTAGTCGACTGCGGCGAGTTTTCTTTATAATATTAGAACAAAAAGTGGTTTTAATGAAGAAATAATAACCCAGCAATGAGTGACAAGTGCGTATTGTTTTCCATCGATTTATTAGTGACCGTGACGTAGTTGATCTTTGATCTGGGAACAATTATAGTTGTTATCGACCCGAAAAACATCTTGCAGCTATCTATCTCGTTCCCATTCAAGAGCGTTTATATTTTGGATTGACGCACGTTATATTTGTTTATGTTTTAATCTGTTGTGATGTTCGTGTAAAAAAATGGTGTAAAAAATAACTAGTTTTATAGTGCATATGTGTAATTTGCCATTTAATATTTTAATTATACATAATGGTTAATAAAAAGGCGCTGTCTCAGTTCTAGGTCATGCCTGAGTGCGGACAATGGTTATGGGTTTGAATCTAACTTGTGGAAAATTTTAAACAATATTTTTTATTTTAATGATCTAGTTAATAAAAAGTGAACTATTAAGTCTGGTATACAATACGTAACAAGAAAGATAAACTTAACCAAAAATAGTAAAAATTATCCCTTTTTGAGAGGAAAATGGAGGAAAGGATCCTTTTTAATTACATAATAACAATAATGAGATTAAACATATTCATTTTTCATGTTAATATATAAATTTAAGTATTTTAATAGATATAATATTGTTTACAGGAGGGTAGCGGACGCGCGGTACGGGGAGCGACGCGCGCGCACCATGTTAGCTAGCATCAAAGGCTTTTGGAAGGTGTGCCGTTATGGAGACCTATACATGGTAAATACTATATAATATATTAGATATCTAGAGTATATAAATTTTGCTTAAAACTTAATCAAACTTTTTCTTATATTTAGATTTTAGATTATTTCGATTTTATTAGGTACTTAAAAAAATATCCAGGAGTCATAAAAAAGTGTGAAAACTATTCGTTATCTACTTTCCGGCCAACATTGAGACATTACGTGTTGAGTGGAGGAAGTCACCATCGCGCTATGTCTTCAGTACTAGAGTGGATCAATTAAAATAATTTAAATATTAACATTCAGTGAGAATCGAACGTACAACCCATCGTGTTTACAATTAGACTATCCCACTGTGCCACGACGGCCTCCACGATGGATTGAAATTATATGAATTTTAGTTATAAACACAAATGTGTCTTAATGTCTAAATTTTGGGCCAGTCGTGGCGCAGAGGCACAAAGTGAGACTGTAAAGCGACTGGTTGTGGGTTCGATTCAAACTCGAAGAGTGGAAATAATTAAAACTTCTATTTTCTTCGCTCTGGTGGCGAGGCAAAGCGCGGCATTAAGTTCCGCCACTTAACACGCAATGCCTCCGAATTCGGCGGTGCGTAGGGAACGGAGTGTCTTAACACTAAGTTCCCTTTACCTACCGTGCCGTATGCGGGATACAGCGTGAACTAAAAAAAGCTCTAAATTTTGAGCGGAATCTAATTTCCTTTCTCTAAAGAACGGAGTGTCTTGACACCAGAAGTCTCTTTGACTACCCTGTCTAGTAAAAAACGCGTGTAACTGCGTTATAAACACAAATACGTACACAATATTAGCTTTGATAATAAAGTAAATAATTAATAAAAAAATCATTGTTCCAATAGGAAAAATACATATCGTTGCGTTTTAAATCACATTTAAGCACGTAGCTTAGATTGTGTCAACGGATTGTGTGTATTGCGTGATTCATTTACTTATATATGGAATAGTGGTTGAGCTCAATTACCTGGATATATGACTAGATACAGGTTCAAATTCAACTTTTAATGCTTGAAGTCTAGTTCTTCACTTCTCGAGATAAAGACATCAATTATTTAGAAGAAGAAAGTGGGGAACGGAGTGTCTTAACACTAGGTTCCCTCTGCCTACCCTGCTGTGTGCGGGATATAGCGTGAAGCTATTAATTATTCAGAAGAATTGATTATTATAGATTATTAATTAATATATAATAAATTAAATCATAAGAGGACATTGTGGCGCAATGGGGCAAATGGGGCGTCTGATTTTAAACACGATTGGGTGTAGATTTGATTCCCACTCGAAGTAATGCTGATATTTAACTTTTTTTTCATTTATTTCCTGTGGTACATAAGACAATGAGTTGCGTCACTTAACGAACAAGAGGTTGCATTGACACTAGATTCTTCCTGAATACCACTAAAATACGTGTGTTAGTGTGACAAGTGAATGTGTTAAAATCATATTCAGAAATTAAAGCCAGTGTTTCGCTTTGTGATATAATTATTAGTTATATTAACCTGTTTATTTTAAAAATAATCAAAATAAAATAACAAAAGTAGAAAAAAAACTTATTTTAAACAGGATGTTAAAACAAGCATTTAAAGCTGAGCCAAATGCAAGTAACACTGCCTTATACAAAGCTTGCACTTAAAAAATAGTACAATCTTTTAATTACATATTTTTATCATTATAAAAAACTATGGAATTTTTCATCAAAACGAGAACAGCATTCGTTTATAATCTAGCTAACTTGATATAGAATGATCTACAAAAAATAAAATAAACAGTGTTGACTGATGCAATAGCATGCTTTTAAATATTTATTATTCTCGTGTTTACAAATAAAAGATCAAATTGAAGTGCGGTCCGTATATCTGCTTCAATCTCACGTTTATATATTGATGAGTTACATCATTTGAGCAAATGTAATGTATATTTATGAAAATTATGTAAAATCCAGTGGCCAGTCGTGGCCCAGTGGCACAAGCGTGTGACTGTAAACGACCGGTTGTGGGTTCGATTCCCACTCGAGGAGTGGAAATTATATTTCCATTTTCTTCGCTCTGGTGTCGAGGTAAAGCGCGGCGTTAAGTTCCGCCACTTAACACGCAAGCCTCCGAATTCGGCGGAAAGTAGGGAACGGAGTGTCTTAACACTAGGTTCCCTCTGCCTACCCTGCTGTGTGGCTATACAGCGGGGAGCTAAAAAAAAAATGTAAAATCCTATTATAATAGGTCTTTATATTATTATTTCTTATTTTTTAACTTCACGCTGTAGGCAGAGGGAATCTAACGTTAAGACAGTCCGTTCCCCACATTCCGCCAAATTCCTAAGCTTGTATGTTAAGTGGCGAAACTTAACGCCGCGCTTTGCCTCGATACCAGAGCGAAGAAAATGGAAATATTAAATATTTCCACTCCTCGAGTGGGAATCGAACCCACAACCAGTCGTTTACAGTCACACGCTTGTGCCACTGCGTCACGACTGGGCCCATTATAATAGGTATCTGTTATTTAATCCATCTATTTACTATGAGGCCATAGTAGACCAGACGACGTCTAACTGTAAACATGATGTATGTGGGTTCGATTAATTTCCACTGAAACTGGAGGAATTATTATTATATATTATTTTTTTTATTCTTTTACTAACTAAGAGAAAGCACGACGTTGACTCGTATTCAGGAGGAAAATGGAGAACGGAGTTTATTGACACTAGGCTTTTTTATCTATAACTCAAAATTTACTGTAAGTTCAAATTAATATCTATTAATTTTACGCATCAGATTAGATTACCTACCTACCACTTTCGTGGCTGCGACCTTGTAAACTGTATATACATATAGGACTACGATATATCCTATTTTCTGCACCTCGTCTTTTCTCTTAAATGGCAAAACCGCTTAAAATAATAATTTTATAGAATTATATGAATACCAGAGTACGTGTGGAAAGATTTTTGGTAGGTTAGTTTTCCTTAGGTTATTTTACAAGTATTAATATGTTATTTTATAAGTATCAATAATAATCTGGTGGAAAAATAATTATTTTAAAACAAATATAAATCTATTGCAATAAGGTATAATGTAGATTTTTAACAATGAAAGAATTTTTAAAATCAAACGATTTTTTCCTTAGTTTTAGAGATTACCTACCTTAAACATACAAACTCACAAACGCGTTTAATATAAGTGTGGACTATAATAGTATTTTACATTAATTTCATAAATATTTTATTTTATTTTATTAATATTACATTTAAATGATGTAACTCATTAATATAAAACGTGAGATAGAATCAGATGTTTAATTTATATAGTCTGTTACGTCTTAATATAAGTAAGTGTACGTTTAAAGTATTAAAATTCAAAGAAAAAAAAATTAAATAGCTTCACGCTGTATCCCGCACACAGCAGGGCAGGCAGAGGGAACCTAGTGTTAAGACACTCCGTTCCCCACTTTCCGTCGAATTCGGAGGCATTGCGTGTTAAGTGGCGGAATTTAACGCCGCGCTTTACCTCGACACCAGAGCGAAGAAAATGGAAATATTAAATATTTCCACTCCTCGAGTGGGAATCGAACCCACAACCAGTCGTTTACAGTCACACGCTTGTGCCACTGGGCCACGACTGGCCACTAGATATAAATAGAATAGAAATAAAATTTAAAGGATTTATAAAATATAATAAATACTTCAAAACAATGAAGAATTGTGGGATACATGGTTATATACTTAGCCGTGTTGCAGTTAATCATCACAATTAACGTCTATGTTAAGTAAAGACTGATAACGTGAAGCCACTTGATATTATTTCACGATATTTATCACCTATACTATCCTTTAATAAAACCTAAGAGAGCTTAAATAAGATAGGAAAAATGAAAATATATAGCTATACTAGCGGCCCGCTCTCGGCTTCGCCGCGTGTACTATACAGCGTTTCGTTATATTACAACCCTCGGGGGTGGATTTTTGTAAAGTAAAGTACCCTATGTTTAACCAATTATGGTATGGTAGTCCAATTACTAAGTATATTTACGGCAAAATTCATTACAATCGGTCAAGCAGTGTAGATTTTTCATATATATTTTCATTACCTATTTCAACCCTTTAGAAGATGATTTTTTTTAAAAAAAATAAGTAGTCTATGTTGGACCCAGTTACTTTTACTATTTTCATTCTAAATTTCATCAATATTGGACCGGTAGATTAGCCGTGAAAGCTGACAGACAAACAGACAGACTTTCGCATTTATAATATAAGTAAGGATGTTTTTCTATTAAAGCAAGGAGAATCTGTGGCAAAACAATCAATTCTCCATTCATCATCTGAATTACATATATTAAATATTAACTTGTGGAACTAAACGCCGCAAAAATATTCATATAATACAAAAATAATCATTAAAGTGCGTCAAAATTATTTTTCACTTCCGCTTGTCCAATCTGAACTGAGAAGTAGTTGCCAAGGCAACCGTGCAGAAAA
The DNA here is from genome assembly GCA_019049465.1 of Dryas iulia moderata. NCBI lineage: Eukaryota > Metazoa > Arthropoda > Insecta > Lepidoptera > Nymphalidae > Dryas > Dryas iulia. Next base: position 4,756,488 of record CM032440.1, read on the forward strand.
ATAACAACATGCAAATGTTATTTAACGTGAATTCGTACAGTAACTTAACGTGACCGGAACTCAAACTCGTGACCTTTGACTTAAGGGGCTAATTGACATTTCGCTGATTTTAAGTGCGTCGTTATCGTGCCGCTGTTGGTGTCTTTGTGAAAAGATTATAAATTTTAATCTTATTCGGCGAAATAAATACATTTTATTTTCCTGCCAGTCGATTATAAAGATTAAACTTGGTGTAACTTTTTTAATTTATGAACAGAGAGAAATGAAATAAACATTTAATATTAATAAAAGTTTTCAAAATGCATTAGTTAAAACTGCATTTCATTTATAGGTTAGGTTTAACATTTAGAGGTTAGCGTGCACAAACGCAATAGACAAATAGGAAAGAAAATTAAAAACTATACGTTTACTTATTTTAATATTTCAATTTGTCAAATTTCCACTAAACATTTCCACTCCTGGAGTGGGAATTGAACCCACAACCAGTCGCTTTTCAGTCACACTTTATGCCTCTGTGACACGGCTGGTCCCAAATAAACATTTATATATTTTTAAAATAAAATAAAATAAATATTTAAAAATATATATTTAGTCACGGTATGTACACGGTTATTTTCACTTCATATCCGGTGACAATTGAGACGTAATAGCGGACATGCTGCGAATAACAAAAACATTGAAATTGGCAGAGAGCTTAATTCATGTTTATAACATTAGATCACTCCACACTTTATTTAAAACACAACTGAAGCTTTACGTTAGTTCCCAGAATTATAGAATTTAGCATCATAGGTAGATTTGGTAGAATTGGTATGTCATTTTTTATTTGTTTTACAAAATTTGGGGCCAGCCGTGGCGCTGTGGCACGAAGTGTGACTGTAAAGCGACTGGCTGTGGGTTCGATTCCCACTCGAGGAGTGGAAATATTTAGTATTTCCATTTTCTTCGCTCTGGTGTTGGGGCAAAGCGCGGCGTTGAGATTCGCCACTTAACACGCAATGTCTCCAAATTTGGCGGTGCGTGGGGGATGGAGTGTTTTAACACTAGGTTCCCTCTGCCTACCCTGCTGTGTGCGCACACAGCGTGAAGATAAAAAAAATACTATTGGCAGAACTTAACCCCGTAAATATACCTTTTAACAGAAAGAAAATAATTTAGATGTAAATCAAATAGCATCAAGACGCGTGTACATAACTCAATAGCGATGGCGTCAAAAAACATAAATAAAATGAGATTACAACGTTTACAATAATTAAATATCTTGATAATGGCGTAGTTGAGATTTGTCATGACTGATCGTAATATTATTCATGCTTTTATTTACTTTATTTAGTCTAAAAAATAATATATAGGCATTATCTGGGTTATTGACTATATTAATGCCAAAATCCATAACAATCGTTCAAATAGTTTAGATTTTTCATATAAACCTTCATCTCCTACTGTTTAGGAGTTGATTTTGGTCCCATGATTTGACACTGGATTTTCAAATATTTTACTAGCGAATTTCATTTAAATGAGACCAGTAGATTAGATGTAAAAGCATAACAGACAAACATACAGAAAGACAGATAGAGTTTCGCATTATAATGCGCTGCGGTGGGTAAAAAATGAAATATTAAACACTGACTTTAGTATCTCATAAAAAGTTAAATAAATAACATAAATTACTATGCATCTTAATAAAAAAAAACAAGTATATATTTAAAAATATTTAAAATTACTTTTGATAATTATCTTAGTACATATAAAATATAACTACTTTAAGACAATGAAGAATTGTGAGATATATGGTAATGATTAGTCGTATTATAGTTAATCATTTTGCTCCTAAAGTGATTACAGGGTGCAAGTGTGAAGCGACATAACAATATCTGCGTGCAACGTTAAACAATAAACCTCAAGAAAATAAAATATATATTGTATTATTTCTTGCAAATAGTCGTGGCCCAGTGGCACAAGAGTGTCACTGTAAACGACTGGTTGTGGGTTTGATTCCGTCTCGAGGAGTGGAAATTGTATTTCCATTTTCTTCGCTCTGGTGTCGAGGTAAAGCGCGGCGTTAAGTTCCGCCACTTAACACGCAAGCCTCCGAATTCGGCGGAAAGTGGGGAACGGAGTGTCTTAACACTAGGTTCCCTCTGCCTACCCTGCTGTGTGCGGGATATAGCGTGAAGCTATTTCATTTATTTCTTGCAAATAAAGAGAGCTTACTTTTAAACATTTTTAAAGTGTTATTCCACACTTAGGAAATGTAGTCACTTGTCTACCTATCTATCTATCTATCTAGTCTAGGAAATGTAGTCTACAATATCTGCCCATTTAGCTACACTTATGTGTTTTATTCTGAAAACCTCGTTTTAGGTAATTATGTTTAGATCAAAAAATATTTATCTATATAATAATTAAATATAACATAATTTATATTAAAATTAGCAAGCGTCTGACCGTAAGAGCGATGATTTTGGGTTCGATTCCTTAAGCGAATTATATTTACATTTTCATTTTTTCGGTCTGGTACCTAAGACAAATCGCCGCGTTGAATCCGCCATTCAATGTGTGAATGTCTGGATTTCGGGCGGTAAGTAGAAAACGGAAAGTCTTGCCTCTAACTTTTCTCCGACTACCCCGCCAAGTGGGAAAAAGCAGGACAAATATGTCCACTAATAATATTCGATCTAACTACTATATTATATTTACTTTAACAAGACGGTAAAAATCAATACTTTTTTTAGCTTCACGCTGTATCCCGCGCATAGCAGGGTAGGCAGAAGGAACCTATTGTTAAGATACTCCGTTCCCCACTTTCCGCCGAATTCAGAGTCATTACGTGTTAAGTGGCGGAACTTGACGCCGCGCTTTGCCTCGGCACCAGAGCGAAGAAAATGGAAATATTAATATTTCCATCCCTCGTGTTAAGTGGCGAAACTTAACGCCGCCATTTGCCTCGGCACCAGAGCGAAGAAAATGGAAATATTAATATTTCCACTCCTCAAGTGGTAATCGAACCCACAACCAGTCGCTTTACAGTCACACTTTGTGCCACTGTGCCATAACTGGCCCCAAATCTGAGACGACTGGGCCCAAAAAATCAATAATAAATACAAAAAAACATACACAAAAAAAAACGCAATAAAACGCGTTTGTTTGTATCCGTCTGAAACGTCCCAACTAATTAGAGATGCGGAGAGCGCAGTCGTACTTGAACTTGAACTCGGACCGGCCGGCGTTAGCCATTATGGAAACACACGGAGCGGAAAAACGCTTTGCTCCGTCGCAATTTGTTTATGTAACGACGCATGTGAATGAAATATTGTTAGAATCATTTGTTTGGGAAATAAATAGAGCTCAGTGGTGAGAGCGCCTAAACGGTATTCAGGAGGCGCGGGTTTGAATCCCGCTGCGTTCAAATTTTTATACGTTTTCTAAATGTCTTTTTCTAATAATTAGAGGTTTAATATTTTCATAATATAATAGGGAATTTAAAAAACATTAGAAAACGGAATTTGAACTTGCGCCTAATGAAAAGCATCCAAACGCAAAGCCAGGCTTGCATTTGACTTGACTTGAATGTGTAGTTTCCAAAGGGCGCGGGTTCGAATCCCGCTAAATTTAATTTTATAAAACTTTCTAAAGAGGTTTTTTAAAATTAATAATAGCATTTTCTATGAAATGTAAATTTCTGATTCTGCTTCTAGTCTATTTATGGACATGCTCTTTTAAATTAAATGAATAATTAATGCAATTCCAGCAACTAATTAATCGAATTTACAAAACCTGTCTACTTGAAGTATGTCCATCTATTTCCGTGTGAATTTAAAGCTCTTTTGCAAACATTGCAATACAACAAATTGAATATAATTGTTTGTAATTATTATATAGGTATGTTAAAAAAATGTCTTCTTGAGAGACAAAGAAAGATGTCCAACACAAAGTTTTCATTTATATTTTTCTCATTTTATTTATAATAAGACGACGATTTTGATTAATAATTTAATTAAAATGTGTTCAGTTTAATTTATAGTATGAATTATGATTCTTTAATTAGTGTCTCCCTACATGCAAGTAATAATGATAATAGAGCGATATTGCGAAAAAGTTACTAAGTTTTACTTTAATATTATATAAACAATTTGACATTAATAACAGATATGACGCAAATAAATAAAAATAACGAACCAGTGTCAAAACGAGTAAACATAAGAAGAAAACGTCGAACATGCAACATGTCTCCCGTAATTAAAACATAATTTTAATTACTATTTAATGTTGAAATAACAAAGGAACAGTATATTGATTTACAATTAAGTTATACATAGATAACTATAGTATGGTGGGGTATTTCTTTTGACAAATCTTTATTTTGAAATAATGATTACCATAAAAAATGATAAAATAAATTAAAGTTATAATAAAAAATCTAATAAATAAAAAAAAGAAGTTACGTCACTTAACACGCAATGCCTCCGAATTAGGCGGATAGTGGGGAACGGACTGTCTTAACACTAAGGTTCCCTCTATCTATCCTGCTGTGTGCGGGATACAGTGTGAAGCTAAAAAAATATATAGTTCAAACCAAATAAATAATACTTTCCTTGCTTTTTGTAAAATTAATTGATTGGGCACTTTGCGTAATTGCAAACAAAAAACTATCATACATGACATCAGAAGCTTTTTTGCAACTGAAACAATCAAAAATCTTAAATAATATTATCAACAGAATCAGCCATCCATCGTCGGACATCCACTGTCCACGTGTTAACATTACTTAATAAAAATAACACAATAACAAACATCCTCAAGTTATATCGATCATGTTACCTAGAGAAGATCGCTTACAATATATTATTCTAAACCAGGGCTTCTTAAACTTTTGTCGCTCACGACCCCATTTATGATTGCAAGTGTCTTGACGACTCCATTTATGATTGCGAGTTTCTTGACGACCCCATACAAACATAAAAGAAAATGAAATTATTTTTTTTCATGATTTATTTATTTAATGTATGAAAATATATAGTTTTAGAATACGTTTTGAAACATACAAAAAACCAAAATAAAAAAATCCACTCCTCTGTTTACCGCCAACTCTAGTGAAGTTATAAAATCGTATATATAAATATTTGACTCTAAAATCTCTCGACCCCAGAATTTTGCTACGCGACCCTATTTGGGATCGCGACCCATAGTTTAAGAAGCTCTGTTCTAAACATAAATATAAGAAAATAACTTATTAGATGATTCACCGCGTATCATAATGACTCTTATGCAATAGTAATATGCAAGTTGTTTGTGTTTAAACTGAGAAAATGATCTGTTAACGAGATGATTATATGTCGGTGTTAGATATTATTTGTTTGTATTAATATATATTACAATTTGCTATATAATAGAGATATTGTATATTACTAAGTACTATTATACTGTCAATAATAGCATAGGTTTTTTCCATGTATTATTTTAAGGGCATGTATTATTATTTAAAATTTTTAAATTCAAATTCAATTTAAAATATCCTTAATTTTGCAAACATGTTTGAATAGTCGAATACTCTTAAGCTACTACCGGCTCGGAAAGCAGTTAGCTTCTGAGAAAAGATGACGAGAAACCCAACAGTTGTTCTTTTCAAATATAAAGATTAAAATTTTATTATGGTAGTTAACCTGTACTATACTCATATTATATTACTTCTACGTATTTTTATGTTATAAAAATTCTCCTACAAAGTATTAAGCCTTATTTATTAATATTGTTTTTAAATTGTAATCTATAACAGGCTGTGGTATTTATAGATGCGTAATAAAAGGAATGTTAATCGGTTAAATATTTTTGTAACAGAATTAATCAGACTAATTACTTAATTTTAGTATAAAAAAAATATGAATTCTTTTTTTGCAATGAAAATCGTTAATTTATTTAAGTCACTCCGTTTCCCACTTTCCGCCGAATTCGGAGACATTGCATGTTAAGGTGGCAGAACTTAACTCCGCGCTGTGCCTCGATACCAGAGCGAAGAAAATGGAAAAATTAAATATATGTAGGAGTGGGAATCGAACCCACAACCAGTCGCTTTATAGGCGCACTTTGTGCCACTGCGCCACGACTGGTCTGTGGCCTTTATATAAATAATTTATATATTAATATTATTTCAGTTCAACATACTGTGTTAAATATTTAATTTAAATTAATTATAATATCAGAGTGTTGCACTGCACAGTATTTAACTAAACGATGGCCGCGATTAATTCGATAAGGTTGTTAAAAGTAATTATTGACTGCGTAAAGCGAATAATTATTCATACTCTATCCGAGTTGAGAAAAAGATATCTTTTAAAATACAATCTTTTAGTTTATATTCATTGTGGTTTTTGTAAAATATTTATAGTTCTGATCTTAAACTCGGAAATCAGATTAACTATAAATGTATTTTTAGCATCACGCTGTATCCCGCACACAGCAGGGCAGAGGGAACGTAGTGTTAAGACACTCCGTTCCCTACTTTCCGTCGAATTCGGAGGCATTGCGTGTTAAGTGGTGGAACTTAACGCCGCGCTTTGCATCGATATCAGAGCAAAGAAAATGAAAATATTTAATATTTCTACTCCTCGACTGGGAATCGAACCCACAACCAGTCGCTTTACATTCACACTTGGTGGCCCAATAACAACTACAACTTAACAGTAACTCTGTTGCCATGACTATGGGTTACATCCCATATGTACTAAGACATAATACATGTATTTTATTAACATAAGCATGTCAGTTGCAATAGTTTAGTGTGGTAGAAACCAGACATGTGAAGAATATAACAAATTCGTATTTATGTACCATTATGCACCAATACCTGAAGTGAGTATGTTACATAAAATTTAACTAAGAATAGAAAAGCTAGAAAAAATTACAAAATCACGTTTAAATACGCCATAGAAATGTGGATTTTGTTTATAAAAATCTTAGTAAAATTTATGTGAGCCATTTTCAATATTATCTTAAATTAACAGTAAAAAAAAAGAAATCTAGATATAGTGAAAAAAAAAAACATTTTATATTAATGAAAATTCAATGCATAGCATACATAGCATTTTATACGTACGAATGTCATTCTTTTTACTTCTTATAATAAATATTCTATTACTCTTATAGTACATATGCCTACAATAAAATTTATATAATAAAAAAAATACATACAATTATATTTTCGTATTATGTATTACATAATATTACGACATGACAAATTAATAATATGTTTATAAGTGGAGGTAAAAACTTGAAATTAGATCTGCAGCGACAGTTAATAGCTGTAATTACGGCCGATGCAATAGAGTCGTAAAATCTTGGCGACATGTATTTAAAATAAACACTTATGAAAATTATATATAATATACTGTTATTAGTGTTGTTATCAGCGCAGTAACCATGTTGTGTTAAGATCTTACCTAATGTAATTCAAGATCAAGGTCTTTACTGTCTTATTATAGATGCTTATCTGTTAAGTCTGGATTATTTAATTTTTATACTTTAAAGACTGTCAAAGTATCAAATTATATTGACAACTTATTATTATATAGTGGCCAGTCGTGGCCCAGTGGCACAAGCGTGTGACTGTAAAGCGACTGGTTGGGGTTTCGATTCCCACTCGAGGAGTGGAAATATTTAATATTTTCATTTTCTTCACTCTGGTGTCGAGGCAAATGGGGAACGGAGTGTCTTAACACTAGGTTTCCTGTGCCTACCCTGCTGTGTGTTGGTGGGAGACAGAGTGAAGCTAAAAAAAAAAATATTTAAAAGTATACGCAATATATATATTTTTAAATTTATATTGCTCAGTACACATTTTCTTGTTTCTTGGTTTTTTTTGTGCCAAATATTTAGATGTTCGATAAAACTAAATGCTTTTATCATTTGGTTAGACTAAATTAAAAAGTGTAATGTCACTTTTTAAATAACAACTAATTAAATTAATAACCAGTTAGAATTCAATTCACAATCATCGATCAACACCTACACTAATATGATATCGGTGCAAAAATATAATCGTCTATAGAGACGATTAGTTACTTTTATAACTCTTTGTAAACTAGTCAAACACTACCCTTATTAAACGTTTTGTTTTTATTTTAATAACATCAAATTAATTACAATTATTTTAATTTCAAATTTTTGGAAGGAAATTAAATAAAAAAATAAATATTTGAAAGGGAAATATCCTCTAATATTTTATAGAGAGTATTCCACTGCGCTACGATGGCCACAATAACCAGAGATTATGGCTCAAATTAGTCAACGTAAGCAAAACTAAGATCATTAGATAAAAATATTATTCACAATATGATTAACATATCCATTAGATTACTTTAAATATAAGATAATACAAATTAATACTAATTTATACTAACAAATGCCATGGGCACCTGTGAGCCCATGAACAGAGTTTCCCAAATAAAAAAAAAAAAAAATATGATTAACTTATCAATTTCTCCTTCGATCACTACAAAAAAGCATATAATCTGCCCACTAAGTCGGGCCATATCATTAGTCATAAAAATAATTAATTCAAACTACCATCTCATATAATAGCATACGGGCACTCTTCCCCCGTTCCATTACCGCATAATCTAGAACGTTTTCATCCAAACCGGTTAAGCAACTACACTAAACGTATTCTCGATCTTTCCTTCTACATGATCTTTGATATTTCATTTCATGTTGTAAGTTCTTATTAAAGTATAATAATAATTGTTTTATTATACAACATAATAGTGTATACTTGGATATGTGGATCCAGTAATAGAAATTACTGTTAATACATAGTTTAAAGAAGATTCTGGAAACTAAAACATGATTTTTAACATAAAAATACACTTTTTAAGTGAATATGTGCACATAAAAGCTTGGGTTAGTAAAGTTCACGTTGTTTATTTATAATAAAGCTAAGATAACACCTGTTATAGGTAAATTACTTTTCTATTTCCCTGTAGTTTTTACTTCTTGAATACGATGTTTTTGGATTCATGTAGTGGTGAAATATAATTCTGGGAACTAATTTAATCCGTTTAAACTCTCCGCTCTCTCTGGTATTGAGAAAAAAAAACTTTACTTATGATATTTAGACATGAATATAAATATTCACATTATTAATTTTTCAATTCGTTCATGATACATATGTATCACGAGTATTTTTTATATCATTTTTCAGGCCAGAAATTTTCAATGACGGGTGTCTGTTTCAGCCACATAGTGTTGATAATCTTTGTTCGATTTGAAAATGTAGGACGAAATATGCCATAAAATAAAATAGTAAGTTTAAACAATAAAAAAAAATCAAAAATATATTTTATTGAGTCGTCTACTTAACTTTAAGTATGATCCGGATGAAAAATGGAAAACGAATTTTTTTCCTAGCTCTCTAAGTATTAGTGTTTCTAAGCATTAAGTCTTGTATAACATAATATGAATTATTTTCTTTAAATATAGTATACCCGTGGTAGAACCAAATAGCAAACGTATATACAGTCACATACGTATGTTCTACGATGCATTAATCTCTAACAAGTCACATTAAGATCAGGGTTATTAGGGCACTAAATCAATTAGTTTTCTATATATTGAGATCATATTATATTTTTTATGTATACAGCAATTATATATTGTTTATAAACATATAATAAAGGTTTTTTTTTTAGCTTCACGTTGTATCCCGCACACTGCCGAGTAGGCAAAGGGAACCTAGTGTTAAGACACTCCGTTCCCCACTTTCCGCCGAATTCGGAGGCATTGCGTGTTAAGTGGCGTAACTTAACGCCGCGCTTCGCCTCGCCACCAGAGCGGAGAAAATGGAAATATTAAATATTACCACCACTCGAGTGGGAATCGAACCCACAACCAGTCGTTTACAGTCACACGCTTGTACCACTGCGCCACGACCCTGGCCCCAACATTAAATAAAGTAATATAATAAAGTCTTTACTTAAATATATTTCATTTACTTTTAACTTCGTAATTACTGATACTTAGTCGATTATTTAGTCGAGTAAAAGCAAGTCTATTTATAGTATGATAATTATTATTCTACAAGTGCTTAAGCCGGATTTTCTACAATTTTTGTGAATATTTTAAAAAGAATGTTAGAATTAGTAAGTCAGTATGTAAATGGATACCTTTAATGTATTTTTTACGACTAATATTTTAAACGAAAAGGGATATTAAACTCAATTTATTTGACTTTTATAATAGTTTAATAGATAGGATACATTTTCCACTTATACCTATTATAAAAGAAAAGATTTAGGACTTTTTATACATTTTCTAAAAACATTTAATTTTCTAAGTGTATAAGTAAAAATTTTAAAATTTATTTAAATGATTTTCAAGTTTATTTTTACATCTCGTTCAATAAACGAAGTTCCTTTTCAAAATTTACATAACATTATAACGTTAAAAAAGTAAGAAAAAACAATTTATTTGTATAAAGAAGTGTTAATAGACTGTATCTACTATACCTAGTTGTATGTACAAATGACACTTGGCAGTTCAAAAACACACACGACCTTACATTCATTCCCTATCTGAGAATAAAATTAAATAACCTGGATGAGACACATTTGAAATATTAAACTGGTTTTTTAAATGGAAAAATAGGGTAAAAAATACAAATTAAATTTAATTATTTGTGTTATAATCGCAGGAACTAAGTAAAATACAAACTTTAAAAAATAACAAAATTTTAAAATATATATCATGAAGCTGTCATCGTAAAATACAATTAAATCATATCTCACTATATAGAGTAGGTTTGAACCTAGTGGTAAATCAATCTGCTTCCGTTCAATAAGTAACAGAAAATATCATAAAAAACGCAGTTCAGTAGTTGAAGACAGTAGAGTCCTAGACTCTCCGTTCTCTGGTATTGAGTACTTTATTTACGATATATTTAAGTATTTATATATAAATAACCAGATATTTTTCAGTTAGTTCATGACGAGAAATATACATCACGAGGGATATACTTTTTTCAACACAAACCGTTTTCAAAGTGAAATAACGTTAAAAAGAATCTAAAGAAATATACCTAGATAATGCTTAAAAGGCATATTTAGTTAAGTTTAATTTCATGGTCCACACCATAACCTTAACTGCTTTGGCGGTCGCCTCGCCTCTTACACTTAGTATCAAAACAGGCTCACTGGGATGCGTACGTCCAGAACTGTTTTACTTTACTACATAGATACTATTGGGTTCACTGTAAGTAGTAAAGATTATTAGACAATATAGCAAAAGAGAATTGTGTATTAACTTCCTCTACTGCTCGAAAGAAAACCGAAGCTTGGGTGGTGGGTAGTATTAAATATAATAGTGAATTTTACATACATACATACATAGCTTCACGCTGTATCCCGCACACAACAGGGTAGGCAGAGGGAACCTAGTGTTAAGACACTCCGTTTCCCACTTTCCGCCGAATTTGGAGACTTGCGTGTTAAGTGGCGGAACTTAACGCCGCGCTTTACCTCGACACCAGAGCGAAGAACATGAAAATATAATTTCCACTCCTCGAGTGGTAATCGAACCCACAACCAGTCGTTAACAGTCACAAGCTTGTGCCACTGGGCCACGACTGGCCCAGTGAATTTTGTAAAATAAAAATAAAATAAAGCAATTGGCTTGGCGAGTTTATATACTTTACTTATATATAACAAATTTTTATATAGACCCAAAAGCGAAATTCGAAAGACAACAATAACTACATATACATAGATTTCGTGGCAAATAAAAGTAAATAAGAGTGGCGGACCATTTTCCTCGTCATCTTGTATAATCACTGTTTATCATCACAATCGTAGTGCGTTCCGGTGGTTAGGTGCGATTATTATATAAATGACCGCTCTAACGCTTCGCACGACTGTCTGAACACATTTCACGTAAAATGGAAAATTTTCATGTTATTTTTTTGTTTTTGTTTCATTGCTTATATTCTAAGCGTTCGGCGTTAAGTTCCGCCACTTAACACGCAATGCCTCCGAATTCGGCGGAAAGTGTCTGCCTACCCTGCTGTGTGCGGGATACAGCGTGAAAATAAAAAGAAATAAAAACAACACCAACGAAATAGTTCTAACAAAAATATGCAAAAATACAAAATTAAAAATTCCTAGAGAAAATATACAGTACTTAGATTCTTTTTACACCACAAAAACAATCATAATACACCCATTTGTTTTATTATCATAATTTAACCTTAACAATAAGTCATAAAACAATTCAAATAGCTTATAACCCAAATGTTATTACTATAAAAAACACAAACTGACCCGTCGACCCATAATTAGAATAAAAACGACAAGAAGTTTCTATAGAAATTATACATATGACAGCAATCTTTGGGAACACTGAAGCGCTTCTAATACTATACCTACGATTATTTTCTTATACACAAGCATTACCGCCACGTGTCTCGGTCACGTTTTCCGAGCATCAGATTTTATTATTAAACACGCAAATTGTGGTAAAAACAGTGAAAATATTTGGCAAGAACGCAAGATCGAGAATAGTTTTAAGTCAATGTTCCGATTGTTTACGTATGTAGGTACATCAGTTTACGTAGTTGTGTTATTTTTTTAAATATTTGAAATTTCATCCAAAAGTCAACTTGAGGTATAATTAGAAATATCCTTTTTTATTATTCATTTCATCTCTTAATTGTTAGAGAGAAAGAATTCCTGAACAAAACTAAAAAACACACATTAGACTTGGCAAATGGCTTTATTTGCGCAGTATATAAAAATACCAATAAAAAGGATCTCATTTTTTAGGCGTCAGTGATTGTCTTTGGTTGATATATCACAGATCGTTTATAAAATATTAATTTCGAATTAATTGAATGGTAATTAAATTACAATAATAAGTCGTCTGTTGTCTAAATATCTAACCAAAAATATAATAATGGTGATAAGAATTGAAATTTCTTAAAAATCTTTAGCTTCAGAGGGAACCAAGAGACATTCCTTTCCCCATTTTCTTCCGAACTCTGGAGGGACAGGGGTATTAAGTGACGGAATTTCACGCCCCGCTTTGCCTCGACAACAGAGAGAATTAAAAGAAACACTAAATATATTCAACTCTTCGATTGGGAATCGAATCGACAATTAAGGCTAGTGGTTTCTAGGCTCAAAGTGTGAATGTAAACACGACTGTTTGTGGGTTCTTTAAGATACGACATCTAATCATGACATAACTGGTTATAGTTTATAATCTCTATTAGAATACTACTTATGGAATATATTAGAATACTACTTAAGTATGGGAATAAATAACTTCCGGTCATTTTATATAAAAAATGTGGGGGCTATGTAGTATAAAATTTGTATAAAAATATAAAAACGTGCAGAAATCCATAGTTCCTAAGATAATACATATTTACCGCCTCAACGTACCTAATGACTTCGTTCAATCGGTTTTCATTTTCGTGTAAATAAAGTAAATTTACGTATTTCTATATTATTATAAGACATATATAACAGCTGTGTGTGTTTAATCAATGTTGCACTCATTTAACTGCGACAGCAGATTACTTATCATAAATCGAGCATAACTAACGCCTAATTAAATTTATATAACAAAAACTTGCAAAATGACGACATCGAATACTTTTAATCATTCTTGATTAATAAATAAATTATAATTAAAATCTTTCCCTTCTATGGACACAGGTAGAGAGAAGAAAGGTAATATATAGAGATAGAAGACTTCGAAATTCATTTTCAGTCAAGTCATTTATGTACCTTTATTATTTTATTTGAGACCATCGTGGCACAGATGTCTTACTGTGCCAATTGGTTGTGGGTTTGTTTCCTTCTTGGAGGAAAGATTATTATTTCTTTATTTTCATTTCTTGCTCTGGAGAAGACAAAGTACGAGGTTGAGATCCGCCATTCAACATGCAGTATCTCGAAATCGGGTACCAAGAGGAGAACTGAGTGTCTTATAGTGTCAAGACACTATCACGGCTGCGTCTATGCGTCTACCCCACTATGCATAGGACTGACTACCCGACTAAATGATATTTGCTAAAAATTAAACGTAGCTAGATTGAATGTTCATCACCCTCTACATACTAAATTTCATCAAAATCGTTGAAGCCGTTTCCGATATTTAGATTTCACCCGTGGGGGGACGGGTTAGAATACAATTCCCCTCCGCCGCTGGGCAGCGTCCCGTAACCCAGTAGCTTGGTGGTAGGAGATTTGATCTCCGATTGGCTCGCGACCGCTATCGCGTCAAAGATTATAAACAAAAAAGTATAGATATTTAAACAAAAATATATATTTAAATGTAATTATATCCTAAACATTATTACAGGTGCTCGCGGCACTCGCGGCGCAGTCCATCAACATATCGGTCGGGTTCTGCCAGGGCTTCTCCGCGGTGTTGCTACCCCAGTACACGCATGAATACCCCGCTGTGACTTACGAACAGGCTTCTTGGATTGGTAAGACTGTTTTTATAAAAAATTAAAACGTTTTTTTTTAGCTTCACGCTGTATCCCGCATACAGCAGGGTAGGCGGAGGGAATCTAGTGTTGAGATACTGCGTTCCCCACACTCTGGAGGCTTTGCGTGATAAGTGGCGAAACCTAATGCCGCGCTTTGCCTCGACACCAGAACGAAGATAATGGAAATAATTAACATTTTCATTCCTCGACTAGGAATCGAACTCGCAACCAGACGTGTTACGGTCACACTTTGTGCCTCTGCACCACGACTGTACTCTATAATAATAATGCAAAGGCAAAAGTAGTTCTGCTTTAAGATTAGGCTAACCTAATTGGTTATGAGAAAGAGTAGCTACTACGTTCTGCCACGTAATATACAACGTATCTTTTTGGATGGAACACAGAACAGTATCTTTATACTAGGTTTTAATTTCTGGTATGCAGGAAAAAGCGTGTAGTTGCATGTGAAAGTCGGTTTTTTTTCGATGTTTTTCAAATATATATATCATAGTAAAATGTTATGTCTGTCTAGACTTTGACACATATTAAATAAAACTACTATAATCGCAATAATAAAATAAATGAAAAAAAAAAATTGTAATTAATATTTAAATTCATTATCACAACATGGAATATTTATGAGTTAGGTTTAACTGTACTATTTGTATGATTACCTTAATACTTACGTATATAGGTACATACTACTATCACACCTCTCAGGCATGCCAGTTGAAAAACAAATAGCTTTATAAAATAACAACGTCATGTATCTCTTGTTTATACTTTAAAATGACGACAACATTCATTCATAGCATTTAGTATTCTTCGAAATTACATAAATTAAAAGCAAATACACGTTTTTCAAAGAATAACAGGGTAGACAGAGAAATAGTGTCAAGACATTTCGTCCTATACTTTCCGCCCAAATCCAAGACATTATAACGAGTTGAGTGGTGGAATTCAACGCTGAAATTAATCTCAATGTCATAGCCGAAAAATGAAAATAATAATGTATGTATGAATATATGTATATTCATGCTACCTATCGGAATCAAACGTATTATTTTTTGCATATACCATCAGACGATGTACTCTTTAATGACATAATTTTCAACCAAAAAAACAATCATATAGCGAAAAAATATTAAATAAGTTACATTTTAGGAGTAAAATTAAAATATCAAAACAGTCACAAAGCCAGTCCAGTATGGGCCAGTCGTGGCGCAGTGGCACAAGCGTGTTGTGAGTTCGACTTCCACTCGAAGAGTGTAAATATTTAATATTTTCATGTTCTTTGCTATGATGTCGAGGCAAAGCGCGGCGTTAAGTTCCGCCACTTAACACGCAATGCCTCCGAATTCGGCGGTGCGTGGGGAACGGAGTGTCTTAACACTAGGTTCCCTCTGCCTTGCTATGCGTTAAAAAGTGTGTATTTGTTTTAAATTTAGAAATGTTGTACTTAATTTACTAATTCATAGTATCAAAAAAAAAAACAGTCTCAAAGTGAATCAGTGAAAAAAGTTTCCGAACATACTATTTTACAATATTGACATAACTAATTAATAACTAATTATTTATATACCCTAAACAAAGAAACAATAAAACCTTTACACACATAAGTCAGCCAACATCCATATCACAATGTACAGAGAGCAGAATAAATATTGTAAGAACAAATAGAATAACAGCGTTTCTTGTACTGTTGATAATGTATCTAAGCTGTATCATTTTGAACTCAGCACATTTAGTTATTATAGTGTTTAATTTAGAAATAAAATGTATAGTTTATCATTTGCTATGATGTTATAGATATGGATAACATTAACCACTTTCCACTAAGTAAAAAGCCTTGAGAGACCAGTATTATTTACATTTTAAATATTTTTAGCAGATTTACGCATAGGAAGGGTAGTCAGAGGGAAGTTAGTGTCATGACACTCTCTTCTTCACTTTCTATTCATTTAATATTGATATAATTAATTATCTCTTTCACTGCAAGAATTATAACTCTTGGAATATTTTTGGTTAGGAAGACTTTTTAGATATATTTTATGTATTATGGCATATTGTTATTTGTAAGCAGACAAATTCTTTGCACAATCAAATACTGCAAATTATAACTTGTATATATATATCTACCAATGAAACTATAATTCTCCCCAACTTATTAGCAACTATGATTTAAAAGCAATTATATCCAAAAAACTAACTACACAAAAATAATAACAATAAAAATAACCAAAAGTAATAGATAATTGTGTCAAATAAGATAAATCCATCCATCCATGTAGCTTTATAATGGTAAAGAATTTTCATGATCGGTTCAGTATTTCCGAAGATTACTCCTTACAAACAAAGTTACAAACTTTACGTCTTTATTATATTAGAATAGAAGTATAGACATTTAGGTAAATGAAATAATATGATTAGCTTCACGCTGTATCCCTTACGGGGTCAGAGAGATCGGAGCGCCAAACGCTACGGTCCCTGCATACTTCGTTCGCCTCGTCCACTGTCATCAACCTCTTCATACACGCCCTCCGGGGGATCCTCATGCTTTTAAATATGAAATTTATGAAATTAATTAATTTTCACAGCAAGTCTTGGTGTAATATCCAATCCGATAGGCGCTTTACTGGGCGGCATGATGGTGGACGCGGTCGGAAGGCGTTTGCTGCTGCAGTCTATAGTGTTACCGAACATCATAGGATGGCTTGTGATCGCCTTCTCTGACACTTATGTGTTCCTGTGCGTTGGGAGGTTTATCACTGGCTTTACTATTGGTAAGAATAAGTCATATTTTATTAAATATTTAAAAGTTATTTGTTTTTTCCTTTTGTGTCAAAATTAGAAAGTTTTGTGAATTTTAACGAAATACTTAAGTATTTTGTTATATGTTCTAGTTCAATGTATAAAATATATGTAAAATTTTATTATTCATTTAATTCATGTTTGTTTAACTTTAACATTTGAATTTACTCAAAACTGAATTACTAAGTAAAAAAATATTTTATTTAAGACTTTCAATTTATATCCATCCAGAATTTTCATACTATATATAAATAATATTATTAAACCAAGCTTCTAATTCAATATTTCTTTCAATTTAACCAAAACGTTACTATTCGCTAAAATATTTACTTTTTGACTTTACTTAATTTATTTGACTTTAATTTATGTTTATATAGATTTTTTATGATATCTAAATAATATAATTAAACTAACCAATTTCCATTACAGGCATGTCAACAGCATCATACATATACGTGGCAGAAATAACTACCCCTGAAAAAAGAGGAGTTCTTAGCGCTTTAGGCCCAGGACTTGTTTCTACCGGGATATTCATAGTTTACTCCTTAGGAGCGTTCATACATTGGCGTAAAGTCGCCGCTATTTGCGCTGGAGTCTCACTATTGACACCGTTTCTAATGTATTTCGTCCCAGAATCACCATTATGGCTCGCTTCTAAAGGCCAAATGAAAGAAGCATACAACGCCATGTTTTGGTTACGTCAAAACAATAACACAGCTCAGACCGAACTCATGGAATTCACGAAAGACCGAAAAGTAGACGAAAATATGACTTTTAGACAAAAACTTTCGCTTTTCAGACGTAAAAGCGTCTTAAAGCCTTTCGCTTTATTAATAGTATTCTTCATGTTCCAAGAAATGTCTGGCATTTATGTCATTTTATACTACGCGGTGGATTTCTTCAAGTCGGTTGGGACCAGTGTGAATGAATTCACAGCTTCGATTATCGTTGGAGGGGTTCGAGTGTTTATGGGCGCGATTGGGGCCGGTCTGATTAACAGTTTTAGGCGAAAGACCTTGGCTGCGACTTCCGGTCTTTTGCTTGGCTTTGCGATGTTAGGAGCCGCAGTTTGCGATAGTTTGAACGGCCCACCTTTGATGAAACTGGCTTGTGTTCTACTCCACGTCTCATTCAGCATGGTTGGCTTTTTGCAACTACCCTGGATAATGTCCGGGGAGCTATATCCTCAGGATATAAGAGGCGTCATGTCTGGTTCGACGTCATGTTGCGCTTATGTGCTTATTTTCTTCAATATCAAAACTTATCCACAATTAGAAAATCTACTTACGAGTAACGGAACGTTATATTTATTCGCCATTTGCGCCATTTTAGGCGCAGCTTATTGCCTTTTATTCTTACCAGAAACCAAAGGGAAGACTTTAACGGAAATAATGAAACAATTTGATGAGGATAAGAAGGATTGTGATCCGGAAAGTGGTTATATAAAGCAAATTACTGAAAAGCCGGTCCAAAGGCGACATAGCGCGGGGGCGTCCGTGTCCTTAGAAAAGAGTAAAGAACTCGCCAAACAATGGGTCGAAGGTTGTGAGAAAAATCAGTAAAATAACCATTGTCTTCAAGATTTCGGTTCCAAATTTCTTAAGAAAGAAGTCTTAAGGACGTTTGGCTGATTGGCCGCTGTTTAAATTAGTACGTATGTGTAATTTAATTTATATAAAAATAATTTTAAATGTGATCAGTATTATAGTAATGAGTGTTTATAGTAAGTGTTATAGAATGTTGCAGATTTATAATAACGATAGGCAGAATGAGACTTAAGAAATATATACATATACATACATACATATAAACAGTTCTTGTGAGTAGATTATCATGACTGAATTGATTGGTAGTGGGTTCGATTACTATAATTAAAAATATATTGTACTACAATTATATTAATTTTTCAGTTTACCAAAAAGCTCAAAAGCCCGTTCTATCATATTTATTAAAATATGACTGAGCACGGCGTTAAGTTCCGCCACTAAACATATAGTCTAGGAGACACTTTTCTCTTAGACGGAGTGTCTTAACACTAATTTCACTGACTATCTAATTATGCCTAAAAAAGCCTAAAGAATATAGGAAATAATATATTTTTTAATTCTGAATAATCTGTATATCTGCAATTTAATATAAGTATAAGTGATACATTCCAATGTGATAGTTTTAGTTTATACATGGTGATGTTTTATATTAGCAATTAGTACATTAAATAATAGTTTATTATTGTTATATTATAACATATTATAAGACATATGTACATATGTCAATTAAAAATGGGTAACGGAGTGTCTTAACACTAGGTTCCCTCTGCCTACCCTGCTGTGTGCGGGATACAGCGTGAAGGTAAAAAAAATGTTAATATCACAGATAATTATTGTGCATTATTTATTATTGCATTTAATAATGCTTAATGTTAGGATGAGAATTATTATGTTTGTGAAAATGTTATTTATATATTAAATTTTATATTTAAGTTTGTATGTATGTTTAAATTGAATTACGATATACATAGGGTTACTTTTTATATACCATACTATATACAACTATTTTTTTAATTATAAAATGTAATTAAACAATTATTTATTTAATAGTATTAATGTTATTTAAATTCATAGGTCCTTTATACCGTCAAAAAAAATCAGAATACATACATATATAATAAAATATTCTGAGTGTATATATAACATGAATAAAGAAAGAACAAAATGTGGAAAAAATATCTATCGATACAAAAAAATTGTATTATAAAAGTTGCCAATAAGTAATTTCGATATAACTGGATCCTCGGATGGATGATGGACTTTAGTGGACGATTATGTTCAATTAGAAAACGCATAACGTTTTCTAAAAATGTTTTTCTTATCCTCAAGTACTTACTAAATGAAATATTAAATTGATTTAGCATAAACTTATTTGGTTACTTTAGTAAATCACAGTAAAGATAACATGAACCTGATTTAAATTAAAAAAAACATATTTTTCGAATTCATTTAAACATGAATATACTGTTTGCCAGTCGTGGCCCAGTGGCACAAGAGTGTGACTGTAAACG
Organism: Dryas iulia moderata; assembly: GCA_019049465.1. Taxonomy (NCBI): domain Eukaryota; kingdom Metazoa; phylum Arthropoda; class Insecta; order Lepidoptera; family Nymphalidae; genus Dryas; species Dryas iulia. Next base: position 4,776,842 of record CM032440.1, read on the forward strand.
ACTGGTTGTGGGTTCGATTCCCACTCGAGGAGTGGAAATTATATTTCCATTTTCTTCGCTCTGGTGTCGAGGTAAAGCGCGGCGTTAAGTTCCGCCACTTAACACACAAAGCCTCCGAATTCGGCGGAAAGTGGGGAACGGAGTGTCTTAACACTAGGTTCCCTCTGCCTACCCTGCTGTGTGCGGGATATAGCGTGAAGCTATGTATGAATATACTGTTTGCTGTTACATTACTTAATTAAATGTAACATAATTCTTAAAAACTAAATTGGCAAGAATATAGTAGTAATAATCATGAAATATAAATTTTTAACTTAAATTAATCGTATATGCCACAATCTCAGAATTTTCAAACTGGGAACCGAACCTGGGACCACTTACTAGATAAATCTACTTAGATTACAATTTACAAATATATAGGATTCAAGTGTATTTAATAAGTGTATAAGATACAAAAATATATTTATTTATTTTTTTATTTTAATTACTGTTCATGACTGTGATGTTTTGTTTTTGTGTGAAATAAAAGAGTTGTTTTTTTGAATTTGTCGTTTTCATACACATAAATGTATACCCAATTGACTATTAACACAAAGGCTATGGCTTCATATCTTTCATAAGAGTTAGAGAAAAAGTTTCATTTTTTTGCAATTTTCTAAGTATGAAAGCAGTTTATATGTGTAAAAAATTAAAAAAGAATATCATTGTAATAATATGTAAAGGAAGAATTTTGCCCTAATTCATTAAAAAATTAGGCATAATTAGCCTTTAAATATTGTGTTTAACCACAAAAAAAAATCAGAGAGTAAAAATTTAGGCAAAATTAATATTTAAGCATAGAAAAAGTGCAGAAAGCACTTTTATCGAAATAATATTACATACACTACCATATATTCGATGTTCATGTTTTTATGAATTTGCGTTGAAAACACGTTGCTTAGACAAGTTTTCTATTAAAAATAATTAAATTAATTTTTAACATTTTTAAAGTGCTATTCACACTTAGGAAATTGAAAAAGACATTTAAAAAACGTATAAAAATTTGAACGCAGCGGGAACCGAACCCGCGCCTTGGACTAAACGCATTGCTTAGTGATCAGAGCGCTTAGACGTCAGGAGGCGCGGATTCGAATCCCGTTGTGTTAAAATTTTTACACGTTTTCTAAATGTCTTTTTCTAAAGATAATTATTTTATAATGAAATGTATATAGGTTATTTATTAAAATATATATTTTTTTATTTTTCGCAAGGCTAATTGTTGTAAGATCACGAAAAAGCTAATTTTAACCTACTTCATGCCATCTGATTTACTTGTACATTCGTATACGAGTCCACAACTAACAGTGATACGGTATTTTCATCAGATAAACCTAATATTGATATCAGAATGAGCAGAACCACGAAAACATAACTTTAAGCGTATATCTTAAAGTTTCTTTTTAAATTAATTGGTTATTTGTAAATATAATATAAATGTTTTACGGGTCTGTTTATGCTTGTTATAAGAAAACATGTTAAATATATTTTTTTACGTCAAGCGCCATCTTCCGATCATAATATGAACTAAACCGAATCAATAAAAGAATTTGAGTTCTCATTCGTGACCTCTACACTTAAGAGAGTTAATGCGTATGTTTATACAAAGATGGCACTATACTGTTAAATTAATATATAATACGATAATTTATTAAATAAAATTATTGGTTAAATAAATTTATATTGCTATAAAAAATATTATACACATTAAACTTAATATATTTTTGTTAAATTAATTGATAAAAATAATATTATAAAAATCCTTAGCAAAAAAAACATGATCACAATATCAACGATTTTGTAAAAACCAAAATATTTATTAAATAACATCTTCATAGCATGGTCGTTAAGTATCCGATTAAATAGAATAACTACAGATTCAAATACTGGCTCAGCACTGCTCGCACTGGCTCTCACTCAGGCTGGCTATACGTATCCGTATATAGAGGCACTAGCGGGCCGCTCGCGGCTTCGCCCCGTGAACTACATAACTGCTTCGTTATATTGCAACCCTCGGGAGTGGGTTTTTGAAAAATAAAGTAGCCTATGTTTAAGCTTAGATTATGAACTATATTTATGCCAAAATTCATTATAATCAGTCAAGCGGTTTAGATTTTTCATATAAATTTTCATCCCCTATTTCTACCCTTTAGCGGTTGATTTTTGAAAAAATAAGTAGCCTATGTTAGACCCAGTCACTTTTACTACTTTCATTCTAAATTTCATCAAAATCGGACCGATAGATTAGCCGTGAAAGCGTGACAGACAAACACACAGACTTTCGCATTTATAATATAAGTATGGATATGGATATGGATAGGACAGTGCAGTGGAATTGTTAGTAAAACCACTATATGTATTTCCCAGTTATACTAATTAAAAGTTAACTACGTTTTAAGCAAGGAGAAGTGTAATAGTCTGCCATAATGTAGGTTTTTGATAGTGCGAAGTTTCTATAACTAGAATATAACCATTACTAGTTAAGATGTTTAAAAAAATATTCCACGTAGGTAATACAGCAGATTGTTATAACAATTTATTATAAAACCTCATTCGAAAAACTCATCGCGATTGACTTATTTCTCAATTTTCATGTTCCTTCAATTTCATCGTATCAATGTTATTTATTAAATATTTGGTATATTTAATAAATATCATCAATACGAGTAAAGCGCAGAGCTATGGTAAAGAAAGTAAAATTTGTACTGACATCGCTGAGATTGAAAAGATTAAATAAAGAGACTTTAAAAAATCTTATACAAATATTTAAACTATGCTACCACTGACCTGGTCTGTGGAATGCCATATTTGATTCCAACACCGACTCTAGGTAACGCCTTGATCACTTTCTTCACCGTCGCCTGGTCGGGGAACGCGAAGAATATGGACGCTGGAAATTAGATGAGGTAAAATTATTTTCAAAAACTTAAAAAAGAGCAAGAGTAGTATTAAAAGTTATTTAATAGATAGATAGAAACAACACAACACAGGAAACAAAATAAACACTATTAGTGATCGCTTACATACCTTAAATATAAAAATTTAATGCAAAGGACAACTTGGGGTGCAAAAAAATTACAATAATTATAATAAGGAAAAATAAATATATCTATAATAAAAACTTACGTAGCAAATAATACTAAATATTTTTATTTTTTAGCTTCACGCTGAATCCCGCATACCTACAGCAGGGTAGGCAGAGGGAACCTAGTGTTAAGACACTCCGTTCCCCACTTTCCGCCGAATTTGGAGGCATAGCGTGTTAAGTGGCGGAACCTAAATTTGCCTCGACATGAGAGCGAAGAAAATGGAAATAATAAATATTTCCATTCCTCGAGTGGGAATCGAACCCACGACCAGTCGCTTTACAGTCACATATTGTGCCTCTGCGCCACGACTGGCCTTATTATCAGTAACCCAACATATCACCTTAATTGATATTATTAATTTATTATTATTAATGAAGCAGTAACTCACTTCGGCTGGCGAGGAACATTTCGATGGCGATGCTCTGCAGCAGGTAGCGGCGGGAGAAGATCGCTCGGATCTCGCTGAAGTACCATTTTCCGTGGAGGTGTTCACAGTATTTCAAGACCTGAAATAACGGAAAAGATATGTTGTTTTAATCTTATCGTAAATAAAGGTATAAGAAGTATCTAGAGTGTAGAGATTAAAATCTACAATAGTTAAATATCAAAATTGTCGATTTAACTATAGTATTAAAATCGATTATACAGTTTTAAAGAAAAGATGATCGAAACTTAAGAGCAATCGAAACTTAGTAAAACAAGCTAATTGGCCCAATAAAATATGTCCCGCTTTCAAATTTATATATGTTTTCTTAAAATGTTGATCTTAACTTCTTACACTATATAATATGTAGACTATGTAAGACATAGAAGAAAAGCTTAAGAATATAATGTATTTCAGTTTAGTTCTGTTCTTTAATAGTAGCATTTTAATAGCGCTTTTTGGAAGAAATGTAGAATACAGAGGTGATTCAGCAAAAAGTGAATGGACTCTCCTATCTATTTTAACAGGAAACATAGTTCCTCACTTCAGTCTGAAATACTAGCCACTACATAACACCAAGCGTCTTCGTGATATTTTATTTTCCCGATTTTTACACATTTTGAAATAAAACTATTTGAACTACTTTAGGTATTTAAAAATACTTTTTTAGAAAATCCGACGTCTCGATCACTTTACAGTAGTCGTGGTCACTTGCGGGTAGACTGAGGTGGCATTCATCTGTCAGTTGACATTATTATATCAAACTACCGTCAACGATTACTTAGTCGTCTCGCATACTGCCCTAGATACTTGCAAAATGAACTAACCATATTTTGTTCTCTGGTGTGGTGGGTTTGAGTTCGAAAGTTTTTTAGAATTGGGCCTCTAATGATTTAACTGTCAACAGTTTTTTAGAGTCTTATGTTATTTTTGGTACTTATTTATTTAGAATTATTATTCTAAGTGAAAAGTTTATTTTTGGTGACATGGTATGTCTGATTGTAAGTGGGATAACGCCTTGCAATGTTTATTATTGTTTTAATCGATACTTATATTATAAATGCGAAAATCTGTCTGTTTGTCTGTCACGCTTTCACGGTTGAACTATCGGTTCGAATTGTATGAAATTTTAAATGAAATTAGTATAACATTCAGGGTCCAACATAGGCTACTATTTTTTACAAAAATCAACCTCTAAAGGGTTGAAATAGGGGATGAAAGTTTATATGAAAAATCTAAACCACTTGACCGATTGCAATGAATTTTAGCATAAATATAATTGATAATCAAAATCTTAAAGGCTTCTACAGAGATTGGCTAACTTATTTTTTAAAAATCCTATCCTGAGGGTTGCAGTATAACAAAACAGGCTTGCAGTTAGCGCGGCGAAACCGCGAGCGGGCCGCTAGTAAAATATAAATTAATGAAACGTCGAGTTTACAAAAAAATCTATTTTTAAATACCCAAAATATACGCCATTAATCCGATTAAAAATAGTTTTATTTCAAAATACCATGTGTTATAATATAACACTCCATGTTGCCCAACCAACATAAAACCTATAAAAACAACATACATTCACTTTAACATTCCCATTTAATCAACAGGTACCTAATCAGCTCAGATATTAACACAACAATTTCCTTCACAACCGTAATGGAGAATCGAATAAATTCTAAAATAACTTTATTCGTATAACGCATCGTAAATGAAAGGACGTCGTAAAATCTTCGTTAGCACTTAATTTATTTATATAGACACTAGCTGCCCACTCCCGGCTTCGCCTACTAACTAAACTACATAATTGTTTCGTTGTACATGTATTATGACCCTCGGTGGTGGATTTTTGAAAATTAAAAAATTGTTTAACCTTGGATTATCAACTATATTTATACCAAAATTCGTTACAATCGGCCAAACGGTGTAAATTTTTCATATAAACTTTCATTCTCTATTTCCTTTACTTTACCCTTGAGAGATTGTTTTTTGAAAAAAATAAGTAGCCTATGTTGGACCCAGTAATTTTACTACTTTCATTCTAAATTTCATGAAAATCGGACCGATAGATTAGCCGTGAAAGCGTGACAGACAAACAGACAGACTTTCGCATTTGTAATATAAGTATGGATACTAACTGTGCTCGCGACTTTGTCCGCTTGTAGTTTAACAATAAAAAATATTATTCAGTGCGCAATTTTAACGATAATCTAAAATTAAAGTAGCCTAAGTTACTGTTTATTACATGATGTATCTTTCGATGAAAGTTACGTCAAAATAGGTCGTGCCGTTCCAGAGATTAGTGAGAACAAGCAGACAGACAGACAAAAATGTTATTATGGTATATGTACCGTGTATACAAACGAATTTAGTAAAAAGCAGTTATTTTAACATTACACACAGACACCCCAATTTTATTTATTAGTATAGATACATATACGTATATGGCGCTTATAAAGTACTTTGGGATGACCTAATTGGAATAGTTTATTCATTTTTTGTGTTCATTTTAATGTGTTAATGTTCTGTTAACTTCTTTTTAGTTTAAATAGGTAACTAAGAAACGTTATCGTTTATACTTCCGAGAGGTAAGTAATGTGGGCTTTCTTTATTTTTAATGCGAGGAAAACCGTTAAAGATACCAGCCTGATTGGGGACTTGGACATGGTTATTTAGGAGTCCAGATGGTAGGCAGCCACTAGCCACTAATCTGCCGTGAAGACATTGAAAAGTAATGTAACCTGGTGTTTACTTAGATTTTTTATAATATCTTTGTATGTTTGTGTGGCCAGTCGTGGCCCAGTGGCACAAACGTGTGACTGTAAACGACTGGTTGTGGGTTCGATTCCCACTCGAGGAGTGGAGATTATATTTCCATTTTCTTCGCTCTGGTGTCGAGGTAAAGCGCGGCGTTAAGTTTCGCCACTTAACACGCAAGCCTCCGAATTCGGCAGAAAGTGGGGAACGGAGCGTTTTACACAAGGTTCCCTCTGCCTACCCTGCTGTGTGCGGGATACAGCGTGAAGATAAAAAAAAAAAATCTTTGTACGTATATTGTGTTCGATATAGTCGTAGTTAGTGTTCAACTATTAGAATTCTAGCCGATTAAAACCTCTACTTCGATTCTTTGGTTTTGGCACCATAAAGTGCAATTTGGGATTAGTGCATACAGACAATGTCTGAATGTAAGCGTTGATAGTTCAGGGTTCAATTCACATACGAGAAAATATAAAAAATATTTTCATTTCCCTATCCTAGTGGCAAGACAGAGCGCGGCGTTGGGTTCTATCCGCCAATCAACGTATATTAATAATACCTCGAGGACGAACTCTGACTGCGTGCTATACAATATGTATAAGAAAGCCTAGAGTTGCTAATTTCCAAAACAAAAAAGTGGTCAAAAAAGTATATTGAAATTCTAAATATGTAAATGTATGTTATTTAATATAAATAAATACAATATAAATACAATTAGCATTAATAATAAAATAAAACCTATGTTTTAATCTCCAGAATGTGGCAATATCCAATATCCGATTCCTATATTCGTGATAAAACACCATTAATTATCCCCTAATCGTTGCAAACAAAATCTCTAATAACACACACAATAGCACGTACTCGAAGGGGAGTTGTTTGTCTGTTTGTATATGAATTAGATCCCAGAGGGATGCTGCACGCACGAGATGATAGGACCATACTCATCGAAAATTACGAGTAATCTATTATATTTAAAATATTTATTGTTTATTTTTATTGGGCACTATTAGAGTATTTGTGGCATAACGTTTTTTTCTGTACAGAATGTCAAGTAGAGAGTTTAAATATGTCAAAAGATTCCGTTCTTCGATCTTCGCTTGAATTCAAGACGTCGCGTGTTATTTCTTCTCGAGTTTGTTATACTAGAGAGAAATGTAACCTAGGTGGAAATTTTGCTCATAATCAAATCAGATATTATTTCACTGCGCAATGATGTCTACTTCAATTAACTAAAATATAAATGCTAAAGTAAATTCGGCATTTTCTCATCTTTACAATGAATAACTTTTCAAGGCGATAAATCGGTGAAAACTATACTTAATTAAAAACACTAGCTGCCCGCTCACGGCTTCGCCACGTGAAATACACAACTGTTTCGTAATTGTAATCCTCGTGGGTGGATTTTTAAGAAATAAAGTAGGCTATGTTTAAGCTTGGATTATCCACTATATTTACGCCAAAATTCATTAAAATCGGTTAAGCGGTTTATATTTTTCATATAAAGTTTAATCATCCATTTCAACCATTTATAGGACGATTGATGAAAAAATAAGCCTATGCTTGACTCTGAACGTATCTTAATTCCAAACTTGATCCAAATCGGACCGATAGTTTAGCCGTGAAAGTGTAACAGACAAACAGACAGATTTTCGCATTTATAAGTAGGTATGGAAGTATGGATTTCGAGTCGTTTTATATATGACTTTAAAATATTAAATCGTTTTCATATTTATTATACAAATTCGTATTATAAATATTACGCCACAGTAATCTAGGAGTTGGTAAATATCTCAATAGATAAGATGATTGTAGGTTCAATTACCACTGGAGGGAACACAATGTTATAGGGGTTTTAACGGTTTTGGCAGATACGAGTGCGGCTTTGGTTTCCGATACCGAGCCGCATTTGTAATTAATATTATATAACATGATTTCCACCGACCTATTGTACATTTCTCGTCCAAGGAGACTAAATTTTTAATTTTTTTTTTAACACCAATTAACCTCTACAAAAAATTCACATTTCGCCACCAATTCCTACCCCCATGGAACATACAATAATACGCAAAAAATTAACAAAAAAAACACACAACAAAAATTGTTCCCATCACGAAAAAACAATAGCAAACATTCAACAATTCCCCATTTTTGTTGTTGTTAGTAATAAAGTACGTATCAACACAAACACTGGGGCGACGGCGAGCGATAGGGCACGTCCGATTCAATTGTAATGTAATTTGTCACTCTCCCTCAGGAGAGGCTCGAGTACGGGGTCCCGGCAACCCCCTGACTCTTTAATGCTGAATAATAAATTAGCAGGTAGGGATTTGGTATAAAACTATAGTATACATATGTCATAATATTGTACTTTTAAATGTATTGAAGTATGTATATTAAATTAAATTTATTTTTTATTAGTATCTAGATTGGGTCAGGAAGAGAGAGAGAGTGTTCATTCAGTTAATTTTCATTTCTTTTGCCCTTTTTACTTCATTAATATGATGTTTATGGAATATAAAAGGCATTTTTCAAATTTTATTTATGTTTAAAATTCGATTTTTTTCAATTTTCAATAAAAATAATTTTAATGATATGCCTACCTATGTACTAAATAAATTATGTAACGCTTTATTGTAACATTTACAGATTTAAAAATAAATGTATGTATACATGGTGACACCAGTCGTTGCGCAGGGCCACATAGTGTGAATGTAACACTGGTTTGGTTGTGGGTTCGATTGCCACTAGAGGAGTGGAAATTTTTATTATTCCCATTTTCTTCACTTTTGTGTAGAAGCAAAACGCCGCTTTAAATTGCGCTACTTAACACGCAATGTCTCCAGAATTCAGTAGAAAATGGGGAACGGAGTGTCTTAACATTAGGTTCCCTCTGCATACCATGCTGGCAATACAGCGTAAAGCTAGAAAGAAAATATATGGAAATATATTAAAGAAACTTAACATTTTCTTCCAAAAACCCAACATTTTACCTAATTTAAATATTCAAATCAAAATCAATAAACAACATTATAAAAAGGAAATTACAAAAAAAAAATACAGCTAAATACAAGATAAATCATTTAAATGACCCTATTAGAGAACTAAAATTTGTACCATCGTTTACGTCCACGGTGTTCTATGGTGTTCTCACATTAGTCGCATCTCGTCTAATGGTGTTATGTCACGCGAACACCATGGGCACTGTGAGATTGTGGGAACTTACACGTGTAGAACGATTGAGTGCCAAATTTAGATAAATCTTATGGGTTTTTTTATTATAATTAGATTCATGTTTCTTTTGCATATAGCAGATATCGCAGAGTAAATTGTACGCAATTTAGATAAATACTATTGGCCCGCTCGCGGCTTCGTCTCGTGAACTGCGTAACTGTTTCGTTAAATTGCAACCCTTGGGGTTGAATTTTTAAAAAATAAAGAAGCCTGTGTTTAATCTTGGATAAAGGATGATTTTGTAAAAATAAGTAGCTTATTTTAGACTCAGTAAATTTTACTACTTTCATTCTAAATTTCATCCAAATCGGACCGGTAGATTAGTTGTGAAAGCGTGACAGACAAACACACAGACTTTCGCATTTATAATATAAGTAAGGATTAATATAATATATTATTTTTTTGCAGCTTCACGCTTTTGGTAGTCGGAGAGAGTTTAGTGTTAAGACACTCCGTATTTTACATTCCGCCCAAAATCAAGCTGTTACGTGTTGAGTGGCAGAATTCTTTTCTTGTCTTAGAGCTGCCAGAGGGAAGAAATAAAAAATTTAAATAAATCATTCCCTGAATGGGAATTGAACTCAAAATCAGTAGCGTTTACAGTCACACTTTGTGCCCCCGTACCACGCCTGACCTCAGAAATAGTATCCACATAAACTCATTTACAGTTTCAAACTAATAAAGTACGGTTCTGGTTCCTGACATCTGTTGATGATGATTGATGACGAGATGATTTTTAAACAATAATATTTTATAAAATTAATATGTAATCAATCTTCCTACAGTTTTGAGTTATCTATATACTAATATTATAAACTCTAAAGTTTGTGTGTATTTCTGTCTGTCTATTATGCTTTCACGGTTAATCTATCGATCAGGGTCATACTTTTAATATAGTATAATATCATCTTAAAAATAAGCAAAAATATTTCTAAAAAATAATTATAGTAATTGGCAATTTCTTTTAATTAAAAAAGACATTTAGAAAACGTATAAAAAATTGAACGCAGCGGGATTCGAACCCGCGCCTCCTGAATACCGTTCAGGCGCTCTCACCACTGAGCATGCGTTCGAATCCCGCTGCGTTCAAATTTTTATACGTTTTCTAAATGTCTTTTTCAATTTTCCTAAGTGTGGAATAACACTTTAAACATGTTAAAAGTTCTTTTAATTAGTTCCACACCGATTAGAATTGATATTCTTAATCTTTATTTTGTTACGTCGTAATAAATCGTATTAACTTTGAGAGTAATTTCTTAACATTCCTTGAAGTTAGAGAAGAGCAATGTTACAATTTAATATAAAAAAGTTTAAATAGTTTTTGCCCCTGAAACGCTCTGAACGCTAGACAGGTGTATCAAAATCGTTTATAATGTCCATTTAAATTGAACATTTAAATATTTTAAGTCCAATAATAAAGGATATAAATTTAGTCACATCTATTAGGTACTTACTTATGTTAAATAGTTGAGAACGTGTCTTTACTAAGATATTTTGCCAATAATACAAAATTCCTTACACGTAGCATTATTTTTTTATTTATTTAATAAAGGATGCAAACGAACAGAAGGACCAACTGATGGTAAGTGGTAACCTTCGCCAATGGATAGAGGAGTTGTGGATGCTTTGCCGGCCTTGAGGGTGGAAGGATGATGATGGTGGGAATGGGAGAGCTGGCTTACATAACATTGACCTAAAATAAATCATCAGATATTTAGCGGACCGTTTTGACATGATATGGTCGCGAGCGAGCGCGAACGTATCTTCTACATCCGTCTAGATTCATCAAGTTACTGACTTTGTATTCTTAACCTGTCCCCCCATATAATAGAGAGATATACATATATATATATATGGATGTATGGAAAAGTTGTCCTTAAAACATTAATTTTTTAGTGTATAGAAAAAAATTGTATAAAAATTTAAATTAATCCAAGATATATGAATTAAAATAATATTAGAATTCTCAGCAGAAATGTTGTTCGAGGCGGTGGTTGTACGGTATCTCGAGTGTCTTTGTAACTTTACTGATGACTTAAAAGTACTTGTAAATCAAATTCAATAAATTTTCATTCTAAATTTCTGCTTTATTAAAATATACCGTACCAATAATACTTAAAACATTAAACAACAAAAAAATATAACATTCAACAAAACACAAATCATCAAATGCGACAGGTCCCTTATATACAACGTGAGATAGTACATTATATATTCCTCACCACACTCAGTACGCTGGGTGATGCGCGAGGTGGTTTCACATAAATTGTCACATAATCTGAGCGTTTCGAGCAGATCAGAGATTAGCTTGAATTATCTGCCGTGTGAGGAATACCGTGGAGGAACTCACGATCCGTATTATTTACTCTATTTCTATTTTCGCACGAGCAGTTCGTGTTTTGCATGCCGAGTGTTTTGTTTTAATTGAGCGATGCGGAACCGGATTTTGGATTGTTTTTTTTTTTGGATATAAAGAAATCAGTTATTTAATGTGACAATTGTTTATATATGTGACAATGAGGGATTTGAAGTCAGAGAATAAAGAAAAAAAAATAAAATTCATAAAATTTGGAAAATTCTTAGGAGAAGAAATGTAAGAGATAAAATTTTAATATAAAATTATACACATTCCGTGTTGTTAAGAGAGAGAGAGAGAGAGAGAGAGAGAGAGAGAGTTAAAGTCTGTTTCGTTTTAGATTTTAATCTTTAAAAATATATTTATATAATATAACGAAGATGAAGTTAAAGAAAGAAAATAAAATTCTTAGGAAAAGCTTTCAGGAGATAGGCTTTTTATAATATGATGCATTATACAACATTACAACCCATCTTAATAACAGATATTTCTCTTTTAAATATTATGCCTATGGAATATGAAATCGGAGCCAGTCGTGGCGCAGTGGCACGAAGGTGTGACTGTAAACGGCTGGTTGTGGGTTCGATTCCCACTCAAGATGTGGAAGTATTTCATATTTTCATTTCCTTCGCTCTGGTATCAGAGGCAAAGCGCGGCTTTTAAGTTCTGCCACTTAACACGCAATGCATCCTTATTAGGTGGAAAGTGGGGAACGGAGTGTCTTGGCACTAGGTTCTCTCTGCCTATCTTGCTGTGTGCGGGATACAGAGCGGGGAAATGGAAATATTATATTTCCACGCCTCGAGTAGGAATCGAACCGACAACCAGTCGTTTACAGTCACACGCTTGTGCCACTGCGCCACGACTGGCCCCCAAACAAAAACATATGTCATATAAAAATGTTCAAATATAGTGTGATAACACAACATTATCAAAGTCGAGCGGTCGTGTGTACCAGGCGCGCAGAGCCGGCGAGGCGATCGTATCGGAGCCGTAAATATGCCGCGACAAGTGCCCCCATTAGCTCTGGGCGGCGAAAAAACGCAACACCTCTCTCTGAAGAATGTAGCGTTGACACAAAATATTATTTTTTATTTATATTTATTTAATTTATAAAACAAAGACATTAATAATATGTGGGATAAAAGACAATGAATATACATTTTTTTTAACCTAATATGAGCAATTTGAAAGAAAATTATTAAATACATTAAGTAATTTTGGTTTTATTGCTAAATTTCTATTAAGGAATATTAAAATCTGTACTTTTTTAAACAATATTTTCCGAATGCAAACTGAAGAAACTAAAAATATTTTTTGACGAACACAGAATACATTGCTTGTTAGTTTAATTTATACTTAAAATGTAATTCGAATTTTACCTGACATTGGAAAAACAGTAGGTAATATAAATATATTCTTTTGTAGGCCCATAAGCTACCTAGTAAACGGTATTGTCTTGAACACTTTCAATGAATGCCTGTAAATCCTGTTTTAATCATTCTACACAATTACAAGTTACAAAAAGACGCAGGGTCTCTAACCATCATATATTTACAATATAAACATATTAAAATCATATCATTAACAGTCCCATTTACTTTCCCCACAAAATATACATTACAAAACATTATTTTAAATAAAAAAACATACATAATTTAAACTCTTTCTTGCTATCGCTACACTCAATAATGGTTATAGGAAATGTAAATGAGCAGACATTGTTAACAGACGGACCGATGGTATAACGTTCACATTATCCACACGGGGCCGACACAAGCCTTTCAGTCCTTTCCTATTCTCAGCTAATTAAACTCTAAAATCATTAACTTTGTGAAGCATTTCATTAATATAATTGGCAATTTATTTATGTTACAACATTATTTATAAGCTGTGTTCGTTTTTAAGTTATTTTTAAGTATCGATGTGATGCGAATAGCGAGATAAAGTTGTATGAAATTTAGTTTCTATGGGTTAATATTAGTTGATTTTATGATTGTGGTATGGTTTTTTGATTACTTAGATAGAAGGTGACTTTTATTAAGATGTTAGCTATAACATCACGGAAATTAAAGTAGCTGCAATATTGGTCCCTGGTTTCGTGTATGTTACTATCTATAATTTTTTAACAAACAAAAATGTGGAAACGCAGCACAACATAGATTCGGCACCAACCCTCACCCAATCAGAAACAGCCCAATGCCAAAGAAAGACACTAGAGCACATAACTACATAGCAATTAAAATCGGACCCTCTCTCAACCCCTAATCTCCCAGTACGGGCCGGTCACCGCGGGAGAATACGACCAAAACCCCCCAAGACACAAAACAAAAAAACCCTATTATATTTGTACACTTAACGTAAGAACATTATCTTCCAATGAAAAACTTATAGAACTCAAAACAGCACTACAAAATATTAACCATGATATAATAGGCTTATGCGAAGTTCGCCGCCTAGGAGAAGAGATAATCGAAGACGACGATTACATCTTCTACTACATAGGCCAGACAAAAGGGCTACATGGAGTAGGCTTTCTCGTGAGGAAAAAATATAAAAGGAATGTCTTAACATTTACCGGAATATCAGAACGGGTGTGCATACTAGAAATACAGCTGGAAAACCAATGTTTTGCAATAATACAAGCATATGCACCCACCGAAAACGCATCACAGGAAGAAATAACCGGTTTTTACGAGGACTTATCAAAAGCCCACGATTCCATATCTGCAGAATATATATTCTGTATGGGTGACTTTAATGCCCAAATCGGAATCCCCGAGAAGTACGAGGGGCCCACTTTAGGTGAGAATGGCTATGGTACCAGAAGCACTCGAGGTACGAGACTGATTCAATATGCACAAGAATACAACCTTAAAATTATAAACACAATGTTCAAACTAAAACCTAAGAACCGTTGGACATGGATCTCTCCAAATGGAAATGTAAAAAACGAAATTGATTATATTATGACCACGAAGCGTCACATAGTCTCTAAATACGAAGTACTACCATCTTTCCCCTTTGGATCGGATCATAGACTATTAAGAGTAACAGTGCACCTAAAACCAACAAAGAAAAGTAGACGTACATTTACGAACAGAGTTAACAATCTAAAAACCCTAGCGCAGCAGGAAACGTACCTTACAAATCTTAACAGCTTTCTACCAGAACTTACAAATACTCAAAATAACTGTGACGCGGAAGAGTACTATGAGAAAATAACTCACTACATTAAGGAAAGTCTAAAAACCTTAAAGGCAACACAAAAAAATCAAATTCTGTCGGCGAAAGCGCTACAGCTTATGAAAGAAAGAAGCGAACTGCAAAACAAACCTAAATTAAGCAAAAACTGACAAAGAAAAACTAAAAACTCTTTACAAACTTACTAACAAAGAAATAAATAGATGCTATAACACTTACAGGACAACAACTATACTAAGACACCTTAATACTTCTAGATCTGTTAAAAAAGCCTATAAAGACCTGAATAAAGCCAAAACATGGATTCCATTTCTCCAGTCTGGCAAGAACAAATGCAAGTCTCGCACAGAAATCATAAAAGCAGCTACCGACTTCTACGCTAATTTATACAGCCAACCAGACACACCACAACAAAATACAGTTGTCTACTGCCGTACAGATATGTCCCCAATACCAAAGTTTACTAATACAGAAATCTCTAAACAACTAAAAAAACTAAAGCCGGAGAAAAGCCCAGGACTAGACGGGATCACGAATGAATGCATCAAGGTAGCAAAAACTCAATTACTAACACCAATCACTATCCTATGGAATAAAATACTTGATGAAGAAGCAGTGCCGCAACAGTGGAAGGAATCTGAAATCATACTAATTTATAAAAAAGGCGACCCAGCAGACATAGGTAACTACCGCCCTATAAGCCTCATGTCTAGCTTTTATAAATTATTTGCTTCCTGCTTACTTGAACGATTAGGCCCAGACATTGATGCTCACCAACCGATCGAACAAGCTGGATTCAGAAGCGGTTTTAGCACAATGGATCACATCCAAGTAGTAGACCAGGTGATAGAGAAATACTTAGAATTTAATAAACCCCTGTATGTGGCTTTCATAGACTACAAAAAAGCTTTTGACTCAATCACACATGAAAGTATCTGGAATTCGCTAGAGGCCCTACACATAAATGAAAAATATATTAACATCTTAAAAAATATTTATTGTAACAGCACAAGTAGAGTCAAGTTAGATAGAGTAGGCAATACAATCAGCATTAAGAGAGGAGTCCGGCAAGGGGACCCGCTCTCACCAAAACTGTTTATAGCCGTCTTACAAGATATAATAGGAAAGCTACCATGGTCCAATCGAGGCATCAATATGAATGGAAAGTTCTTAAGTCACCTGAGATTTGCAGACGATATCATTTTGTTTTCAGAAACGCCTCAACAGCTAAACAAAATGGTAAACGACTTAAAGCAAGCTGGTAGAAAAATTGGATTAGAAATGAACCTAGAAAAAACAAAAATTATGTCTAACCACTGCGAATCGCCCATCTTAGTAGACAACACCCCTCTCGAATTTGTAAATAAATATATATACCTAGGCAAACAGATCTCCTTCAACAAAGACAGAAACATTGAAGAAATAAACAGAAGAGTTGCGATAACCTGGAACAAATTTTGGAACTACAAAGAAATACTCAAATCGCAACTTTCGCTTCCAAACAAGAAAATAGTCATGGACACTGCTATCCTTCCATGCCTCACCTATGGGTGCCAGACCTGGACCTTCGATCTCAAAACTCGGATCAAAATCCAGACTGTCCAGCGGAGAATGGAAAGAAGTTGCCTAGGCATAAAATTGAAAGATAAGGTAAAAAACGTTGTTATCCGAAGAAAGACTAAAGTTTGCGACGCCTTAACTTTTTCACTCAAAAGAAAATGGAAGTGGGCAGGTCACTTAGCTCGTTACAAGGACGATAGATGGACTTTAAGGTCAGTGAAGTGGCCAGGCCCAAGGGGGCACTAGAACAAGAGGTAGACCAAGGGCCAGATGGACAGACGAAATAGTGGCAATAGCAGGCGGAACTTGGACGGACACAGCTAAAGACAGAGATTTGTGGCATGCCTTGGGGGAGGCTTTTACCCAAATGGGGTCCATACAAATAATTAAACAATAAAAACAAACACTACTAAAAATAACATTAAATAATAATTTAATTTAATTAAAATTACTCAAGATAAAATGAAATATAAGTTAACAATGTCATCTAAAATTGACTAATAATTAAACTTGTACAACTCAAATAAAAATTAAAAGAAACATATATTACTAAAATTAATAACGCCACTTGAAATTAAAAAAAAAACATAATAATAATTAAATTGAATTAACTAAATATATATTAAAAAATAAAAATAATAATATTCAAAAAAAAAAGGAAAAAAAAAACACTTCAAATAATAATTTTTACTTAAAATAAAATCCTAACCAAACTAACATTTACTAACAGCTAAATAATAATGAAATTGTACAGTTATTAATTAAAGAAAAAAAAAAAAAGCAAATGTATATAAAAACCTAAATAAATGATTAAAACTAATATAACTAAAACTAACTTAGTAATATTGTAATTAGGTAACTAGTAATGTAATTAATACACATGTAATTTATCTGTATGAAATTAAATAAAGCTTTATTATTATTATTATTATTATTATTATCTATAATGACCAAATTTTGGTGATAAAGTCTTTTGAGAGATGCAAAAAGAGGGCAGAATTGTTTCAACTTTACTTCTCTCTGTCTAGAAGACTAAAGAACTATCTTAATTGATGTAGGGTCTTGATCTCTTTTTTATTATTCAATAGGTCTATATTTTTTTTACAGCTTCCCGCTTTTTCACGTCTAGGAAGGAAGGAAAGAAATTAGAGTTAGTACACTTTCCCTCCATTTTCCGTACGAAATCGAGACATTGCGTGGCGGAATCACGCTTTGCCTTAAGTACCTGAGCGAAAAAATAAAAAAAATATATAGTCATCAAATTCTTCCCAATGGCTATCGAACCGACAACCAGCGTTAACAGTCAGATGCTGCCCCACTGCGCCACGATTACCTAACTGATTACTCAATAACTAAATATTCATAATTAAAATTCTCCACCACAATCTATTAATTGTGATTTTCATAACATTTTGGCCATACTTCACGTTATCTTGATCATCTCGTGGGATCACCAGCTTCGCGTCGCTTCCACGAACCCGCTGGGACTTGCATATCCTGTTGTCGTGCATTGTCTCTAAGACCGAACGGGACTGTGGGAATGCGACGTGATTTAGCTTTATGGTATACACCGTCTGTTCTAGGGGCTAAGATAGCTTTATATTTAATGTGTATATTTAATTAAATTTAGTATATAATTGGAGTAAACAACATCTTTACTGTACCCTATCGTGACGAATAAGCACTAAAACAAAAGTGAACTTTCATAGGGTATCTCTGCTAAGTCTTTGAAATGTACCGTGTTTGAGTACGGGTGGTTTAAAAGCTTATTCACGAATTATTTGACCATATTTTAGACTAGTACATAATATGGTAGTATATAATACATAAAAATGTGTGAAAAAATAGCTTTTATAAATATATAGAACAGAGCTTATAAAAGTATAAAAAATAGCTTTTATAAATATATGCTGGAACAAAAGTCAAGGAATCGAAGTAACTGTAATATTTTTACGATAAACTAAATATTTATTGTTTTAGTAAAGTCTACATATGAGCTTCGTTATCATTATCATACGCTTTGTGAAGAAAATTGGAGTTCAACGGACATTCAACTAAAAAAATAAGCTTGCTTTAGAACAATGATTTTCATGATTTTCATGACTTTAAAAGAAATTGTATGTCTTTTAATAAATCATGATACTCAACTTATTACTCTTAACTTAAAGCCTTATATTAGTATATTATATAGCTTAAAACTGAAACATAATTGTCCATTTCCCTTTCCACTAAGCAAAATCCATTACAAAAATAACAAAACCGACTACATTAAAACTCTAAAACTTAAATCAATATATTTTCCCCGTCTCCAGAACAAACATAATATATATTAAGCAACTTTTATGGAAATCGAGCGACACGAGGGCGTCTGAAAAAATTCAACTCCGAAAATACACACGAGATGCGATGACAGCGAATTTATGAACCATTCCGGGTGACAAACTGCGGGACGCGGGATTTTGTTCCTACCACCGTTTTGAATTTCACTTTCGAGTTTTGAATAAGGTGAACCAAGGATAGTTGGGATATGATCATATAGTGTAGATATGTGTAATATAGCGATAGGTTGTAGGGTCAATTTTTATAATAATATAAAAGATTTTTTTACATATAAAAGTTAGACAATGTCTAATTATTTACAAGACGATGTAACCACTTTGTAAAGTTTCAGTTCGATTCCTACTTGATGGAATTAATTTATTTCAATAATTTTCAATTTTCTGATCCTGCGACAAAACAAAGCGCCGAGTTAAGTTCCGTCCGTTCCGATTTGGGTGGAAAATTAAAAAAAAGAGTGCTTTGGCACTAGGTTCTCTCTACTTTGTTATGCAAGGAAAATCCTTTCGTATTAATTAAACGTGACAACATTACATTTTTAGTCGTTTAATGGACAAAAGAAAATCAGAACCAAAATAACCAATTATCTATCCATTCCATATTTCCATTACTAACTCAAAAGCATAAAAATCTCAAATACTACAAAATCAATTAAAACGTGACAAGCTACTGAATATCAATGGTACTTCATCTAGTAATAGCAGTCAGTGGGTTCGATTCCCGAGTGACGGTGATGTACGAGTATTTAATTAGGACTTCCTTTGACGGCCACCGTGGCGACGCGCCGCGCTTACTCGGAATTAGTTTAAACTCGATTTAATTATTGCTTGTTTTCTTTACGCGACGTATGAAATCTTTATTTTTATTATTATTAGAATGGAAACAGACGTCCATGTTGTATGGTGATTGTGGATTTTTTTTGTTTAGCATATCTTCGAAGTACAGTATAACTTAATTTTAAAATATTTGGTATGTCTCTTCAAAAGTTACAGAAGAGAGACCAACCATTTGCGGATTCGGTCAGCTTAGCTGACCGAATGAAGAGATACACAGAATGGCAGGTATTAGCGAGAACGTCATAGTAAAAATGAAGAAGGGCGTGCTCAGGTGGTTTGGGCACGTCGAAAGGATGAGTGATGGAAGAATGGTAAGAAAGATTTATGAAGCAAAGGTGAGTGGTAAGCGAGGCAGGGGGAGACCTCGGTTGACCTTATGAAGAGGTTGATGACAGTGGACGAGGCGAAAGAAGTACGCGGGGACCGTAGCGTTTGGCGCTCCGTTCTCTCTGACTACCCCGCAAGGGATACAGCGTGAAGCTAAAAAAAAAAATATATACATTCCACCATTCCTGTCTTTCAATTTTGAATTCAAAAAAGGCAAAGTCGGGTGCAAAATCTAGTCACATACTAAAACGACTGCCTAAAGCCAGTAAGGTGCCACCAGCAAGCTCTGGGGCGGGACATAAAACCAGAGTTTACAACCGTCGTAGTTGTCATGTACGGATTAACTGGGATCAATAGTTTCCTACTCCCCTTAGCATAAGGTGAAATATTCTTAACTTGATTAACAATCTCGTAATTTTACTTAAAATATTATAAGCTGTAATTAGTGTTATAGGTTGTACTTACACGATGATTAATATTGTGGAAAATTAGTTAAGTAAATGCGAGCGTCTTAACGTTCTGCTATTTACGTTAAGACGCTCTATGTCAGTGCTGATTGGATATATTTGTACTCACGCGATTATAAAATCGTAATAAAAAAAAGTTTCGCCACTTAATACGTAATGCACAATAGGGAACGGAGTGTCTTAACACTAGGTTCCCTCTGCCTACTCTGCTATGTGCGGGATACAGCGTGAAGATAAAAACAAATATATTTATATTTGAATTATTGACGCACGAAAGCGGGTTTACTATAATTTTGAAATAAATACTACTACTACTTTCTATACCTATTATATTTGGAACCAGAAAAATATCTGCGATGACTGATCTTAGTCGTGAGAACATTTCAAAATTTATTTATAGCGTTAAAATTTGAGAAATTAAATTAAATTATTAAATTGTACCTATATTCTTGATTTACACCAAAAATACTTTCCAGGGTCGATTCAAGTATATATTTAGGCTGATAAGGCACCATTGGATTTTAGTTCTCCCCAATACTCAAAGTCTCATCTCAAATTCCTATGACAAAAAGCATAAAAATAACTTTAAGCAATACATTTTTTTATTTTTTATCTACAAGTAGTTTATAGCCGCTTAATTTTATTGATACAACATATAAATGAATGCTTAAAGACTGATAAGACACAACTACTGTAAAGTATAGATAAAACCAGCCTTACGATACCAGCTTAACTTACCTCGCTACTATTTATTCATGATTAAGAAAGCTTTCAGTATTTTAGAAGTGGTTTTAGTTTGAAAAAAGCATCTTTATGCTAGGCAGACTGGGACCAGTCGTGGCACATTGGCACAAAGTGTGACTGTAAAGCGACTGGTTGTGGGTTCGATTCCCACTCGAGGACTAGAAATATCTAATATTACTATTTTCTTCGCTCTGGTGTTAAGGCAAAGCGCGGCGTTAAGTTCCGCCACTTAACACGCAATGCCTCCGAATTCGGCGGAAAGTGGGGTACGGAGTATCTTAATACTAGGTTCCCTCTGCCTACCCTGCTGTGTGCGGGATACAGCGTGAAGATAAAAAAAAAATCTTCATGCTATTTCCCCCATGACAAGGTATGTAAGTACTCAAAGGAAATCTTGAGATAAAACAGTCTGACTCGACTTTCCGCCCTAAATTGACACATTGCGTGTTGAAATGTCACGGTTTGACTCCAGAAGACTTTTTGAAAAATAAACATTATCATTAATTTGTATGATTTCAACTTGAACATAAAGTTAATTCAATTTCAAATGCACATATCGTTTCAAAAGTAACAAGTTATAGTGTTACATAAAATAAAACACACAGCACATTTTATTAACAATCTTACGATCGACTTATATTATAAATGCCAAAGTCTGTGTGTTTGTCTGTCACGCTTTCACAGCTAATCTACCGATTACGGTACAGACCGGTCCGATTTGAATGAAATTTAAAATGAAAATAGTAAAAATTACTAGGTCAAACATAGGCTACTCGATTTTTCAAAAATCTCCCCCGAGGATTGCAATATAACGAAACAGCTATACCGTTTCCTATGAGAGATATATGTATAATATATAAAACTTCTAAAAACAAAATTATAACAACTTTTTTTTCACTACATCTCCAAAACTCTACTAAACCTCTATCAAATAACCTAAAAAAACTTCAAATAAATTATAAAAAAAAGAAACTAAAACTTGTCGATACAAAACACCCATGTTATCACATCAGCGAGGCGTCAATGAGCAGTAAATAAGCAATAGTAGTTGTACCCGTACAAGCGTTAAAGATAAGCGAGCTTGTTCTACGGTTTACGGCCTACGATTAGCTGCGTACTGTGTACGGGGTATTGGAGATAGCGCGCTACCGGCCTGGGCGGTGAAATCTAACACTCGATTACAATTTAATTATTATTTTAGTACTTTTCTATTTATTTATAAATTGATTATGAGTTTTTTTTTGGTGTTAAATTACATGGATTTATGGGAAATTTAATATTTTTATATTTTAAAAGAAGATGCTTATTGGAATATTTTAAAATTTTATTTATTATTGGAGATGCCACACACACCTATATCATATATTCAATAAATTAGTAATTGAATAACGGAACGAATAATTACATCGTTATTTTTCCGTTCCGTTCGTTCCGTTATATTTCCTAAGAGGCTGATTAAATTTAACACTGCATGTACTGATTAGATAATAAAACGACTGGTTGTGGGTTCGATTCCCACTCGAGGAGTGGAAATATTTAATATTTCCATTTTCTTCGATGGTGCCGAGGCAAAGCGGGGCAAAGTTAAGTTCCGCCATTTAACACAAGCAATGCCCGGAGGCATTGCTTGTGTTCAGCGGAAAGTGAAGAACGGAGTGTCCTAACACCAGGTACCCTCTGCCTACCCTGCTGTGTGTGGGATACACTGTGAAGCTAATAAAAAAAACGAATTAATGGCTATTTTAAAATTTATAACAAACCTACTTAATTAACAATTAAAACTTTCTTTACAAAAATACATTAAATATAACCAAGATGAAGACATTACACACAGCTCACCCGTCAAAGGCGTTCAAAGATGACATTAATGAAATTTCAACCAAATTATATTCCACTTAACAAGGACAATATTTTGAGCTTCTCCACTGGAAATAATTAGAAAACGGCGTTTCAAAAGGTTCGAGTTAATATTGAAATTGATGTAATTCAGAACACGTGTTCGCATTTCGTGCGCACACGTGGGTTGTATTAGATGCGGCGCCGTCGAGCTTCCGGATTTCAGGGAAAAATTGTTTTAATTTGACGATAAATACTAACTGCAAGTTAAATAAATTAGTAGGTATATATGTAAAAATATTCAAAAATACTGAAAATTTAAGCAAATGTCGATTTTAATTATTAATATTAATAAGCTATAGGTAATATTTGATCTTTCAATATCTTTACTGACTCAGTTTTCTACGTGGCTGTTTCGGTACATTGCAACACTCGGTAGTGGATTTTTGAAAAATAAAGTAGCCTATATTTAACCATGGGTTATCCACTATATATATGCCAAAATTCATTACAATTGGTCAAGCGGTGTAGATTTTTCATATAAAGTTTCATCCTCTATTTCAACCCCTTAGGGGCAGATTTTTGGAGAAATAAGTAGCCTATGTTTGATACAGTAACCACCAAATCGGACCAGTAGATTAGCCGTGAAAGCGTGACAAACACAGACATTCACATTTATAATATAAGTATGGATTCCGAAGCAACTTTAAATATTTCAATTTTTTAATAAACTTATTTAAATTATTAAAAAAAAACCAGATGATAAAATTCAAGTTTGATTATAATTAAGGTTAGGGTTCGCTGACATTTTGTCACGTTTCTTGTTACGAACGGCGAAGATTTTAACATTAATGCAAGGTGCAGCACATATTCAATTAAAATCGTTCGACTGCACATTTTTTTGCTCAATATTCCTTTATAACTATATCGAGTCGCATTGTTCCATTTAAATTTGTTTCGTTTAAATGCACAAAGGCCCGCTAATAATGCAAACAAAAAATCTCAAACAAAGACATGGACCCCTTATCTGGAATCTTTATAATAATTACACTGGACAGGACGACTCAATCGTCGCGAACCGTGCCGGTGTAGAAATGCATCTGCAGTTACGAATACATTCAAAACATATTCATACTAAAAAACATACAAAATACAGCTGAGAATTGCATAAAAATATATCAACGTTCGACGTGTTGTTACTTTTGAATCCAATTATTATACGGCACACTGAAATATCTTTGTAGTTGCGAGAGAAATAATTACCAAAAAAGTATTTGGCCGCGCAACCCTAATATATAGCTATATACATAATATACCTTAAAATAAGTAATATAAGGTTGAATTTCGTTTATATTTGTATTCTGGACATGCGCCCTTAATAATTGAGGCGTTTTTAAGCAGTGGGCGGAGTTATATCCCCTCCCCTGACAAGGAGGGTGGGTCACTGTCAGTCGCTCAGCGGCAGTGGGGGATGACAGATGTCCGTCCGGGCCCATCTTTCATACAACACGATAGCAAATTCAATACACCATAAATATCATCGCGTACTCCTTTTACATCGCATTCACTCATTCCTTTGGTACATTCGTTGATGAAATTCATCTTTTTCGCCGTTTTTGTGACGTACGAACAGTTTAGTTATATTAATAATCGTTTCACGTTGTGTTTCTGTATACGCCTCGTAAATTAGGCCCGAGAGTCATATGTTTAATAGACGTGATTTTAATAGTTCGGATGGCATCGCGTTTTAATGACCGTCTCGTCGCCACGAAACTGTGACGAGTTTATTGAATTATATTAATTTGTGCTGCAGAATTATATTTTGAAACATTTTCAACTGGAATTGAGTTGTATTTACAAAATATTAATATTAAAAATATGAAATATTTTCTTTTTGATTATATTCAACCGGTAGAAGGGTATTTGTAGCTGTTATAAGTCTAACTATTAGTGATTTGTATAAGAAGACATAATAATTTTCTCTTGTTAGAGATAAGAAACTATTTAGTTATTCTATTAATTATTATGTCTATAGTTATATTAATAATTTAAAATAATTATTATGTATACAATTCAATTACTTTATTAGGTTAAATTATAAAAACAATATAAATTACTTCCAAGGCTTCTTATAAAAAATGCTCTAATTATTTCTCACTTATCTTCTTAATTATTACACACACAAAAGACACGGTTTTTTCCATTCAATTATAATTTCAAATTCAATTGATAACATACATTCATAATTGACAATAATAAATACTAAAATAATTATAAAAACTTCCATAATAAACAGTAAAAATATAATAAAATTAAAAAGAAATAATTATATATAAAAAAATACAAACAAGTAGAATATAAACAATATATAAGCCACTATTAATTTAAAAATTCTTAATTAAATAATTTATATCTATTTATAATAATAAATATAAGAGCTACCCTTATCAGAATGGGCAGTCAAAGGGTAGGCTTTCGGACGTCCGGCGGAAGTGGGCGGGACTTTACCGCCGCCATTTTGTCCGCGCATGCGCCGTCGGCATTCATACAATTGATGGGAAGTATTGAAGCTGTATATTTTTACGCGTAGGTAAAGCCTTGGGTTAGGGAAAATAGGATAAAAAATAAAATATGGACCTCAAGTTACTTTAGGAAATCGTTTAGGGATGTTTTCTTATATGAAATATTGGTACGATCGAAAGTATAAGATTAAAATCTAAATAATATTAGTCTTTTGGCATTTTACTACAATATGTTATTAGTTACTTAGTTTGTCAAAGCGTGGGCGCGGCGTTAACTTCCGACATTTAAGACGCAATATCTCGATTTCGGGGGTGGTAAGCGGAAAACGGAGTGTCTTATCATTAGATTCTCTCTCACTAACCAGTTATATGGAAAAACGCTTGAATATACTTATATAATTTACAAATAATTTGAAATTATTCATATAAAGTAATTTATAAAATTAACAATGTTATACAAATAACAATTAGCAGTCATAAAAATGTAAGCAAAGATAAAAACGCTTTAAACAGTCGATGTCGATATAAGCTTGTTTGTATACCAATACTTAGGTACTGTTTTGATATTTAATAGCGTACCGTAAAATTATCACAAAATAACATTTTCTTTAAGAATAGTTAAATTTTATCACAACCGTTTTATGTTGTATGCAGCAGTTTTATGTTTTAATTTAAAACCTGAATTATACGTTGTTCGTAAATAAGATGAACTCTTATATAATAAATATACCTATACCAGATACGTAAAATTATTGTTAATAGTAGGCTTTCGTCGTCCCAAAGATACTGAACGTTACTATTTTCTGGATCAGAAGCTCATTTTTTTTAATTAAAAGAAATTCTCCCATTTTCATTTAATTGATTTCTTTTTTTTTTAGCTTCACGCTGTATCCCGCACACAGGATAGGCAGAGGGAACCTAGTGTTAAAACACTCCGTTTCCCACTTTCCCACTTTCCGCCGAATTCGGAGGCTTGCGTGTTAAGTGGCGGAACTTAACGCCGCGCTTTACCTCGACACCAGAGCGAAGAAAATGGAAATATAATTTCCACTCCTCGAGTGGGAATTTCATTTCTTAATAATAATTATTTTTTACAGTCATATATAATTACAATGAAATCAAATGAAACATTTTGTTCTAACTAAATGATAGTAGCAACTGTGTTTTTGAGCCACAAACTCTACATCACATACCTTCATAAAAACGTTATAGACAACCAAAATATACCACGAAAAGCTAAAATCCCATACATATTTCAAATATCCATTAAAAAATCAATAATTTTAATTATTTTTCAAATTATTTGAACTATACCCCAATCCCAGATTGCTACAAAGTCTAAATCTGGTAGCATTCCCCCGTTCTCCAGGTACCTAGCAGCATGAATCGCGCGGACGTCGCGTAAATCAAGCGTCTTAGAGCCATCCATCACGACGGGCGGCACTATCAATCCTGACCGAAATAGGCATTCCAGTGCGGAAGAGGGGAAGAACTATACTTGCTACTAATTATAAATGTATATGTAATGTATGTCCAATTAAAGAATAGAAATTTGTTGTTATTTTTATGTTTTTACTATATTGTTTTTTGGTTGGTAAATGTTTATTTAAAAGTTTATGTTGCTTTAAAAAGTTAGTAATATGTAACAAAAAGTTTAATTCTAAATAGTAGCTTCACGCTGTATCCCGCACACAGCAGGGTAGGCAGAGGGAACCTAGTGTTAAGATACTCGTTCCCCACTTTCTTCTAAATAGTACTTAGGTATATTAAATACTGTACTTAATACAAAACTTCAACATTGAACTAGCAATCTACTGACAACTTTTCATTGATATTCCTATGTATCATTCATTCTAGATTTAATAGTGGTGATTTCTTAAAAAAATAATCTTAATTTCACAAAAATAATTTGCCGATGTCTACTTAGATTGTACAATATTTTTAAACAACATTTGAATTGTTGAAATAGGCATTCTAGTACGAAAGAAGTTGCTACTAATCGTAAATGTATATGTAATGTGTGTCCAATTAAAAAATAGAAATTTGTAGTTATTTTTATGTTTTTATGTTGTTTTCTGTTTGGTAAATGCTTAAAAGTTTATGTTGGTATTTGAGCTATGTGAAAGTTTTAAATACCTAGATGTAATAAAAGACTCATTGTAAGTAATACTTAGGTACATTGAATATTATACTAAATAAAAGACATTACTCAGGTAGTTCAATTTAATGACAAATTTATATAAAATGTATTATTTATATACCTCCTTACCTATCATTACTTTTAGACTTAATAGTTATGATTCCTTCAAAATTTAAATCTTAATTTTACAAAAATAATACAGACTACCGATATCTACTTATTTGGGCGAAAAAAAATACAATTTTTTTATATAAAATTTGTAATATTTACTTATTTTAAATGTTACGTTAAGTAATATTATATATACCTACTGTAAGTGTGCGAATAACATTAAAAAGATTTAATTTAAATTTGTTTTTTTTTAAAACAACGACATGAGCGTAATATCTAATATTTCATATTTAACTAACTTATGTACATGCGTTAATATCATCAAAGTATGCTTCATTTGTAGAAGAAAGGGACATGACTCTACAATAAGATATTGATTACTTTATGTTTAACTATAGATCATATTATAAGAGTTACTCTTGAACTTATAGTATTTTTTTCGTATTTTAAAAATGACATTAATGTTTTAACAGTGTAAGGTATTGTAATTTACTTTTATTACACGTTTCTCTACTTTATATTAACATGTCTACTATATATAGCCATTTAGCATAATATGTACTGCAACATATATGGAAACACAAGCCATTTACACATTTTTTCCTTGAATGTAAATGCATAGAAGTATGTTTGTGTGTATATAATAATTATTATATTTACTACAGTAAATACACATATGTTACCCTCTTTATTAAATAAACGGTGTTACAAGACGCTGCAAGAAATAGATTATGTATTCAGTTACTCGTGTAAGCCGGTAATAGCGTTTAAATTTTGCATAGAAATTAGCCGAAGTATTAAGTTACAAAAACAAAACGCACCTACATAATCAAGTTTTATTATACGAGGCTCCAATCCAAATAAACTAGGAAATTAATGTTTAACAAACCATTTAGAGAATCCCAGACGTAAACGACATAGCACATCTGTACCTACATTACCATCTGCCTACATACGGAAAAAATACGCGACAAATTACATATACAAGCTCATCTGATACCACAAGTTATGACATGCGTGCCAACAACGAATTAAATTAGCTCTAATAATTAAAAACATGATAAAAAAAGCAAGGCAAGACGTTGCCATTAATAGCATCGGGCTTCGGCTACCGAATTAACGAGGATCGTTCTAAGTCGATCATGTAATTACGATCACGACCTTAGCGCCGAATACCTATTGCGGAGAGGCGGGGTCTACGCCCGATCAATACTACTACGAACGCCTCGCCGGTGAACTGTTCCCGTCCCGTTCGCTCAAATAGAACACGACGCGAGCGAGAAAGAACAGCCTGCGCTCATTGGCCGGCACCGACATGGGCGGATACAGCCTTTTGTCGTCCGTCGAGTCGCAACCGCTCAGTCTTAGAACGTCTGCGTGCCGTGCGCGTGCGTGCTACGCCGCCGGACCATGAGAACCGGGTGAAGCCACCATGCTCGTCCCACCTGAGATGATGGCGGCTCAATCCAAACTAGTCTACCAGATGAACAAGTACTACAACGAGCGGGTCGCCAACCGCAAGGCGCAAATAGCGAAAACCATACACGAAGTATGTCGGATAGTGCAGGACGTACTCAAGGAGGTGGAGCTGCAGGAGCCGAGGTTTATATCCTCGCTCACCGACTACAACGGCCGCTTCGACGGACTCGAGGTCGTCTCGCCTCATGAGTTCGAAATCATCATTTATCTAAATCAAATGGGAGTATTGAATTTCGTCGACGACGGCTCGTTACCCGGCTGTGCCGTCTTGAAGCTCAGCGATGGCAGGAAGCGATCCATGTCCCTGTGGGTCGAGTTCATCACTGCCTCAGGATATTTATCTGCGAGAAAAATTAGATCGCGATTCCAAACTCTGGTGGCTCAGGCCTGCGACAAGTGCTCCTACAGAGATTGTGTTAAGATGATTGCGGAAACTACAGAAGTGAAGTTGCGTATACGTGAAAGATATATAGTGCAGATCACACCGGCTTTTAAATGCGCCGGCTTGTGGCCGCGGTCCGCCGCACACTGGCCCTTACCGACCATACCGTGGCCGCATCCGAATATCGTGGCTGAAGTGAAAACTGAAGGATTCGATTTACTTTCGAAAGAATGTTTAACATTGCAAGGCAAAAACTCTGCAATGGAAGGAGACGCGTGGGTGCTGAGCTTCTTTGAAGCCGAGAATCGTCTTCTTCAAGGCGGATGTCGGCGGAAATGTCTTAGTATACTAAAAACTATTAGAGACAGACACCTGGACTTACCGGGCAACCCGGTCACGTGCTACCACATGAAAACACTCCTATTGTACGAGTGTGAGAAGCATCCTCGGGAGCATGAGTGGGACGAAGCGGCTATTGGCGACAGAATAAATGGAATCTTTCTTCAGCTGATATCTTCACTGCAGTGTCGTCGGTGTCCTCATTATTTCCTTCCTCACGTCGATCTTTTCAAAGGGAAATCGCCGACCGCGATGGAAAACGCCGCAAAGCAAGTGTGGCGGCTCACAAGAGAGATGCTCACGAATTCGAGGGCTTTCGAAAAGCTGTGAACAGTTGCTACGTAGAGAGAGTGCAGTGAGTGAGTTAGTGTACGCTAAGTAATCCTCCAGTCATTTTAGTTTTATCGGATTAGATGTGCGGTAGTTCTGATAAGGAGTGAGCGATTGTTCTTTAGTTCGAGTTTTCGAATATTCCATGTGGATCGAACAGACTGTAAGTAGAAGTGATACTACTAATACAATACTAGGTCCCTTCAAATATTATTTGTGATATAATGTAAATAGCTTATTGTTGTACAATTTTAGTGATATTTATTTTGAAGAAAAAAAAATTAAGATGCGAAAGTTCGTGTATTTATTTGACTGAAAACTTTAAAAGTAGGTGTATAATCTATATTATAATGAATAAAAAATTTGAAAACCACACACTCTTTTTATTGTACTACTATAGAATAAAACTTGTCCAGTATAAGTGTTGTCATCGAGAATCATTATCTTATCAGCGATGGCTTTGCATATAAATAGCAATTTATCAACTTTCGATTTCATCCTCTTATTAGATAGACAGATTAATGACATGATTAACACATAACACTAAAAAAGGCATTTCGAAAACGCATAAAAATTTGAACGCAGCGAGATTCGAACGTGCGCCTCCTGAACCGTCCAGGCGCTTTCACCACTGAGCTATGCGATCATTCATTCATTTGTTTCTAAGTGTGGAATAACGCTTTAAAAATGTTTAAAAGTATATAGCACTAATATTAGAAATAACATTGAAACAATAAGTTATATATCACGTGTTAAAATATATATTTTTAAATTAACCTTAAGTAAGCAAATTTACCGCCGCTATTTTAAGAAAAAGGCTGCGCAAACAGTTCTCTATGTAAATATTAAATTATGCGTCATTTTTTAGTTGCTATGACGATATGCCTTAAAATTCAAATGATTAAATAACAAAGATTATTATTAAAAATATATCGAATAGATTATAAGTAAACTCTATTACATATTTAATAATGAAAATGATACTTGAAATTTTGACATATCCTGTAGAAAAACCATAAAAACAATTTTACATATTAAAATAACAGAAATATACAAAAAAATCGAATACTTTTCTCTAGAGGAAATTTAAATATATATACAGTTTCTCATTAAAACTGACCACAAAGTAAAGGAAACAAAGCGAACACACGGACAAGCAAACGGCCTACAATACACAGGGTATCCAGTTACACGGCATTACCTACACGTAGGCCGACCGAGACACTGCTATAAAACTATTTATTTTTACTAGAAACTATAAGTAAAAGGAAATATATTTTATATGACTATTATAGTTATTATTAACTTTTTTATTATTTGGTATTTTGTGGTTTTGAAATCGTAAAAAAATGAATAAGAGTGTAATTTTAACGTTTGTTTTGTTTAGTTCAAAATATTAAATTAGTTTTAATTATGTAATAACTATAAAATTACTTGAATATAATTTTTACCTATATTATTTCAGGGATAAAAACTATATGAATTAAATAATATTCGTAAAGAAATATAGATCTAATATTGCGAAAAAGTGATACCAAAAATTTTAAGTCTATCTCTTGTAAAAAAAGCTCAGATTAAAATTAAATGTAAAAATATGAATACTTAATATTTTTGGCATAACAGTTAATACACAATACTAAAAGTTACATATTTTTAGCGTACATTATTTATTTTCCCGAGTTCTTAAATGCTATTTTGAGATTTTTCCTTAATATATAATTAGAAAAATTATTTTTAAATCAAGTAAATAAAAATTAAAATCACAAAAGGACGCTTTCTCTATAAATAACTTTAAATAAAAGAAATTTCATTCTAAAGCTTTGACTAAAGCTCAAGTTAAGGTACAGTTGTAAAGCTCATCCATATATTCAGAGCACGCACTTAGTAATTGTAAATTCAAAGTCAACTACAGTAGTATCAAGATGATGCCGTATCACGTAACACTGAGCCGCTACCGTTCTCATATTACCAACACCTTTAGTATAAAAGGGAATTTATAATAAATAGGGTAAAATAAATAAACAGAGAATATATAACAAAAAAATAATTTACTAAGAAAATGGTTTGTTTCTGATAATTTCGTTCCATTTAAGTTCTATATTATGTTCAGATTCACTCCTTATTTCGGAAAATAGGGTAGTAAGAGAGAACATAGTCCCAATACACTCCGTTCTCCATTTTGGGCACGAAATCGAAATCAAAAACGTAATCATTCCTCCAAGTGGGAATAGAATACACAACCAATCGCGCTTACGTTGAGACTCTACCTTATGACTGCACTGTTAATAATCGTTATATTTTTATTTAAGTTCCGGAGGTTCTGGATTTCTATACCTATACTGCTTTAGTGCACTCTAAATGCATAGATTTAAAGATTTAATATATTTTTGTGGAATGAATTAAATGGATTTAAATTTTAATAATTTTAGTTTATATTTAATGTATATCTTTTATAACATAGTTTGTAGTAAGTCAGCTCTTCACATATTACAAATACATATGTACTTATGTATTATAAAATAACAAAACGATAAAAAAACATCCTAATTGATTGTTTACGCAAGAAAACTAACCCTTTCATTCCATATTCTCATTTAAAAACATAATATTAATTTATATTACATGCACATACATATATATAAAATATATAAAAATAAACTTTTTATTCGAAGAATTCTTTAAAAGCGGTACGGCATCTAGAAGCTTAAGCTTAACTCTATGTAACTCAGTTTAAATTTATTTCCTTAGTTATTTGAACAAGCAACCAATAACACTAACTATAATAGTCGAATTCAAACGTAGGCGATCGTATTAAATTGTACGAAGGGAACGATTCAATTATACAAGCTTATGATAAACATATGAAATTAAGAGAACGTAAAAACTTGTTAAGTAATTGTGAGAAAAAAATTATGTCCAAACACTTTACATTTGGGCCAGTCGTGGCGCAGGCACAAGGTGCGACTGTAAAGCGACTGGTTGTGGGTTCGATACCCACTCGAGGAGTAGAAATATTTAATTTTTTCATTTTCTTCGCCTGGTTTCGAGGCAAAACGCGGCGTTAAGTTCCGCCACTTAACACGCAATGCCTCCAGAATTCGGCAAAAAGTGGGGAACGGAGTGTCTTAACACTAGGTTCCCTCTGACTACCCTGCTGTGTGCGGGATGTAGCGTGAAGCTAAAAAAAAAAGAAAAACCTTCACATTTTATGGATTAATTTTGATACTTATTAAAGTTATATCCTTGGAAAGAACTTTCGAAAATAATTAGTATTCAATACTGCTTATTAATGTTTAAAATTAAGTGTTGACTTGAAATTAAGATATTTTTATATAATTAAATAAAATAACTAAAATTATTAATAAATGCTTAATAATTAAGATTTTTATATAAATCATATTAATTAGCAAATTCAGCCTCGAATATTATTAAAAAAACATACTCCAGCAGATTTTCTCGATAAAATGACTACTAAGAACATAATCTAAACATTTTTTAAAAGATTTTTTCTTATATTTCTACTAAAAAACAAAAAAAAAGAGTTTACCTCAAATCACGTTTAATTATAAATAATATATATACTTAAGTAAACCCACACGGGTACGGCACAGCGACCCGCTTCAAGGATTCCGGTAAAAAAATAAATAAATAAAGTATATTTAAATGAAACAACGCACCAAATACGCGATACAATTAAATACGTCCGTATGAAGAGTACACTAGTGCAAGAAAGTTTTGATTTTAGTTATTTTTAGTACATCTAAAATATTTTTGTGGCCAGTCGTGGCCCAGTGGCACAAGCGTAAACGACTGATTTTGGGTTCGATTCCCACTCGAGGAGTGGGAATATTTAATATTTCCATTTCCTTCGCTCTGGTGTCGAGGTAAAGCGCGGCGTTAAGTTCCGCCACTTAACACGCAATGCCTCCAAATTCAGCGGAAAGTGGGGAACGGAGTGTCTTAACACTAGGTTCCCTCTGCCTACCCTGCTGTGTGAAATTATAGAAGGCTACTACAATAATTTTGAAATGAAACCTATTATTAACTGGAATGATCTCTTAATTTTTTTTGTACTTACTTAAAAATACCTTTTTAGAAAACCCGAGATTTCGAAGACTTTACACAGTAGACTTTAATTACATGATTAATCTATTTATAAATAATTTTAATGTAATAATCGTGAAAATAAACAACTGTACTTTTTAAATTTAATTTCGGATAGAATTTATATTAATGTTAGGTACGCCTAAGCGTTTTTCCTGTACATGAAGAAATAGTGTTGATTTCTGTCACCCATTGTCTTTGTAAGACATAAATAAGTTAGGTTCTATGTAGGTATATCTCACAAATTGTAGCAGTTATATCACACAAAAAATGTTTTTCTTTCCTTGCAGATCACAAAGATAAACTTTTATTCAATATGCTTTTCTAATGCAGCTTATTTCTTCATTTTATTAATTTTAACATAATATTAATTCAGTTTAACAAACAAAAAAATAATAATAGTTAGAACGACATTGCGCGTTTGGTTGTACACCAGCCGACGGGGCTCGCCGCCTACACGCCTTGTTTTTGAGCCTTGTCCTAAAATTTATGGGCAATTGAGGTAAAAACGTTATATTAACCGATTTTTCATTATATTTATACAAAGTACACTTTACTCCGGCAAATATGCAATGACGAAGCGCGTAAACTTTATAATGTATTATATGTTTTGGATGCGACGATGCCGTTTTTTGCTTTGTCTCCAATGAATATTCGAATGCGATGATGTGTCGGTACATAAGTCTAAAAATATAGTTGTTTGAATAAAAAAATATTGAAATGAAAAATTATGTTGACATTCTAATAATGTTTATGTTGGTTTCGGAAATTTAGAATAAGATTGTCAAAAACCATCGGTATTTGCCAAAAAAAATATATGAATAAAGGCAAGAAACATAAAGTTATGAAATAAATAAAGTTGCTAGTTTTGTTTTGTATGTTTTGATAATTGTAGCTTTAAGCTTTTTCCCCGTTTAGACGGGTATTCAGAAAGAACATAGAGGAAGGACACTAATGGTTGAGGGGCGGACCTCAACGCCAGGCCTTGATTTGCACACCAGAGTGGAAAAATGAATTTCAATTTCTTATGGTCATCCCACCGACTGGGAATTTCACCCACAATCCATCGCGACAGCAGTAAATTCAGACGCTGCCTTCTTCGCTACAATGGCTTCAATTTTACAATCATCAATATTTAATTTACACACACTTACAAGTACTTTTTTCTAACTAACTAAATGACTCAGTATTTTTGAACAAAAGCGAAAAGATCCGGTTTCCTAATCCTTTTATATACAATTCCTCTTACATACAAACATAGAAAATAATTGAATAGAATAGAATAATGCACTTTATTCGTCCAAATAACAGGAATACCTAATTATTTATATATTAACAAATAAGACTACGGTATTTAAACTTAAAACTACCGGATACAGCGAAAAACAGCACCTAAGAGCTTTTCATTTCTTAAATATGGATATCACAACAATATATCATGTGAACTTTTATCGTTGTAAACGCCAAAAATGGAAGCCGGGTCCTAATGCACTACAAGAATGCAGTTTTAAAGATAAAAAACCGATATGTCTTAACCGTATCGTATATAGTGCATATATTCGTAGAAGATAAGAAAGGGAATAATTTAAAAAGGACAAAATGTCTAAATAATAAAATTAATAAAATTTATTATCAAGCGCTACTATAAATAGAATTTTAAAAGGATATTTTGTTTTTTTTAACTTCACGCTGCATCCCGCACACAGCAGGGTAGGCAGAGGGAACCTAGTGTTAATACACTCCGTTCCCCACTTTCCGCTGAATTCGGAGGCATTGCGTGTTAAGTGGTGGAACTTAACGCCGCGCTTTATCTCGACACCAGAGCGAAGAAAATAGAAAATATTAAATATTTCTACTCATCGAGTGGAAATCGAACCCACAAATTCATAGTGATGCAATTATAAATATAAGTATAATTATTTCTTATTTAAGATTGATCAATAAAAGATTTTTAAGCAATTAGGTTTTTTGTAAATTTGCTGTTAATAATTTATTATTAGTATAATTAGTATATAAATAAACATTTGTAGCTTTCTTGTAGTTAGTTCTAATAAACGTAATATATAATATTTATATTATATTATATTTTTAAGAGAATTTTAAACGTACTCCAACTAAAAACATATCGATATTCTTTAAACATATAACATAAATAACTTATAAACATATTCTATCGCGAAATGACTATTTTTCACTAATGAAGCTTTATCATTTTTTCTTATATATTGTAAGTAAATTAATGACTTAGATATATGAGAATATTTAGAAGATCCTTTTCAACTGATTTTTCTTCGGATCTTCACGTTTTACCATATAGCGGGGTAGTCATAGAGAATCTAGTGTGAAGACATTTAATTCTCGCATACGCTTAAAATAATTAATAAATTAGGTTAAAATACTCTAAAAAGTGTAAAAATCGCTAAAACTAAAGCCCCTATTATACAATATCTATCAGACTAATCATTTAAACATTACTCAAAACATATAACATGAAAATTCAATACAATCTATCCTTAAAAGCCATTATATTATTATTATTGCACCGACACCACTATCAGAGTCCACTTAAACCAAAATTTAATGCAAGAATTGCAGTAAAAAGCCATATTTTGCAGATAATTCCGAAACACTAACTCAGAATTTATCTTAATAGTATTTCACTATATACATTTAAGTGTTTTAGTTGTATTTAATATTCAATTTCATAATAAACGGTCAGTAAACATGAGGACCGGCACTGCATAGCGGGGATTAAGATAAGGAGACTCACAAAGCTTGATATTATTACTCGGGATGTTTTTAATAACCTATAATACTGATAAAAATATATAAAATTACTTATAAAATGGTAGTCGGTTGCGGCTATCTAAAAACGCTCCTTAATGTCACACATTCTCAAGTGAATGTCTGAATATGTTTTGATTTTATTATTATTAAACTAGTTTTGTAAATGAAATGGTATAGTTTTGTTCTTTAATTGATTTTTTTTTAAATTTTAAAAAATCAGCTTTTTGCTTTTCCCCGTTTAGCGATGTAGTCAGAGAGGACCTAGTGCACTAGACACTTCGTCCTGTACTTTGAGTGGCAGGACTTAACGCCGCGCTTTACCTTACGTATCAGAAAGAAGAAATACAAATTTAAATATAAATATTCCCTAAATGGGAATCGAACCCACAATCATCGCTTCAGAGTCAAACACTATCCAACTGCGCCATTAATGCGCCATATTTATTATTTTTGTTTCTTAATGCTTACATTAGTTGTAATATGTGTTATTACTTATATCACGATTTTATCATTAAAAATTGATAATTGAAATGAAAAGAGTGAAAATAGAATATGATATAGAGACTGGAGTACCATATTTGCTATATTTTTCCTTCAAAGGCTTTTAGAAAATAACTAAGTATTGTAAATCAAATATTATTTAAACTGCTTTTTACATTAAACTAACAATAAAACATATAAAAAGTAGAAATCACACATAAATAAATTAACCACAAAAATTGGCACCTCGAGTCACACTGCAGGCGATATATCATATCAATAACAACATTTTTTTATTAACACTAATATATAAATAATAGTTTGGGCGGACGTATGGTTGTATGGTGTAAAATTGAATAGTGCACAAATTATTATAATAAATATTCTGTAAATCAAATTTATATGAAATAAACATAGAAAATGATAAAGAAACAAGATGTCTTTCTAGATTACCTTTTTTTTCAGCTTCACGCTGTATCCCGCACACAACAGGGTAGACAGAGGGAACCTTTTTTTTTTTTTTTTTATCGTCAGGAAAATCCGTTACGGATACCCGCCCGGGGTGGGGACCCGGACGCGGTTATGTGGGACTCCGGATCGTTCTTCCGTTTACCCACTAAAAACCTGACGGTGCTCCTTACCCGCCACTAGCCCAGGTCTCGGGCACTGCCCCAATCGTCCGCGGACCTGGGCGGCAGACAGAGGAAACCTAGTGTTAAACTTAGTGTTAAGTTAAGACACTCCGTTCTCCACTTTCCGTCAAATTCAGAGGCATTGCGTGTTAAGTAGCAGAACTTAACGCCGCGCTTTTCCTCGACACCAGAGCGAAGAATATGGAAATATTAAATATTTCCATTCTTCGAATGGGAATCGAACCCACAACCAGTCGTTTACAGTCACACGCTTGTGCCACTGGGCCACGACTGGACACTAACAATTAAACATATAAAAATAGAAATCACACATAAATAAATTAACCACAAAAATTGGCACCTCGAGTTACACTGCGGGCGATATATCATATCAATAACAACATTTTTTATTAACACTAATATATAAATAATAGTTTGGGCGGACGTATGGTTGAAAATTGAATAGTGCACTAATTATTATAATAAATGTTCTGTAAATTAAATTTATATGAAATAAACATAGAAAATGATAAAGAAACAAGATGTCTTTCTAGATTATCTTTTTTTTTTTTAGCTTTACGCTGTATCCCGCACACATCAGGGTAGACAGAGGAAACCTAGTGTTAAACTTAGTGTTAAGTTAAGACACTCCGTTTCCCACTTTCCGCCGAATTTGGAGGCATTGCGTTTTAAGTGGCGGAACTTAACGCCGCGCTTTACCTCGACACCAGAGCGAAGAATATGGAAATATTAAATATTTCCATTCTTCGAATGGGAATCGAACCCACAACCAGTCGTTTACAGTCACACGCTTGTGCCACTGGGCCACGACTGGACACTAACAATTAAACATACAAAAATAGAAATAACAAATAAATAAATTAACCACAAAAATTGGCACCTCGAGTCACACTGCAGGCGATATATCATATCAATAACAACATTTTTTTATTAACACTAATATATAAATAATAGTTTGGGCGGACGTATGGTTGAAAAATTGAATAGTGCACAAATTATTATAATAAATATTCTGTAAATCAAATTTATATGAAATAAACATAGAAAATGATAAAGAAACAAGATGTCTTTCTAGATTACCTTTTTTTTCAGCTTCACGCTGTATCCCGCACACAACAGGGTAGACAGAGGGAACCTAGTGTTAAGACACTCCGTTTCCCACTTTCCGCCGAATTTGGAGGCATTGCGTTTTAAGTGGCGGAACTTAACGCCGCGCTTTACCTCGACACGACACGCGCTTTACTTTCGAATGGGAATCGAACCCACAACCAGTCGTTTACAGTCACACGCTTGTGCCACTGGGCCACGACTGGACACTAACAATTAAACATATAAAAATAGAAATCACACATAAATAAATTATCCACAAAAATTGGCACCTCGAGTCACACTGCAGGCGATATATCATATCAATAACAACATTTTTTATTAACACTAATATATAAATAATAGTTTGGGCGGACGTGTGGTTGAAAAATTGAATAGTGCACAAATTATTATAATAATGAGGAGGCGAAACTGGGCGGGGAGGTTGTCAAAACAGCTTTGGGAAAAAATGCTCACTACAAAAGGTTAGTAAATCATCCTTTCTTTTAATGATAGCTAGCTATAAGTGGAGCGATAGCTGGAAGCGTTTTTAGTTTTGTTTGCTTAAAGTAAACAATTTTTTTCTGTTTATTTTTTTATTATTTTTGACATATTTAGTTCATTTTAGATTGTCTTGAGTGGTTTGTTAGTTTAATGAGTTATTTATTTTTTAGCTTCACGCACACAGCAGGGTAGGCAGAGGGAACCTAGTGTTAAGACACTCCGTTCCCCACTTTCCGCCGAATTCGGAGGATACATTGGGTGTTAAGTGGCAGAACTTTACAACGCGCTTTACCTCGAAACCAGTGCGAAGGAAATGGAAATATTAAATACTAGCGACCCGCTCGCGGCTTCGCCACGTGAACCGCCACTTTCATCCTCTATTGCTCTTTGGGATTGTTTTTTTTATAAAAGGGGGTAGTCTATATTTGACCTTGCGTCACTAATTATGTCCTTGAGAAAATCATCGATATATCTAGTACAATGTCTATACTGTTTTGATAACATATAGCGATTACTGTCATAGTAAGAAAACGTACGAAATCTGCTATCATAGTATATCTATATGATAGCAGGTTTCGTATATATATACCATCTGGTATATATGTAGGAAATCTGTAGATTACCCGTGAAAACATAAAAGATTATAGATAAATTTTTGCATTTTTATAATAATAATATTAATGAGTACGGATATATCTAACACAATGTCAACTATATAATAACAGATGGCGCTACCCGTTCCAGAAAACGTAGTTACAGATTATATAAAGTTTTATATAATCTATATGAGAGCAGATGTGTATAGATCTTTAATAAATGTTATGCTTATTTTATTTTACAATTATTTTAATTAGTGATATTGAAACAAATTTAGCTTCACTCGTGAACTATCGACATAATTTAAATGTTTTTTTTTTTTAATTTTATTTTTCTGCGGGAGTTGTATTGAATATCAGGATGAAAACTATCCCATATGTTGCTCTAACCTCTTAGCTAACTCCATACAAAAATTCATTAATTTCTACCCGGTAGATATCAGTATACAAATGATTTACTTATATAGGTTTTTTATTTTTTTCAAAAAAACTACATGGAAAACCGGGATAAAAACTATCCTATATGTACCTTTGGACTATAAGCTATCACCTTACCAAAATTCATCCAATTCTATCCAGTAGTTTTTGCGTGATTGACGAACAAATTAACAGACAGACAGACAGACAGACAGACAGACAGACAAAAATTCTACTGAGTGGATTTTTGGCCTCTATTATCGATATATTAACGCAACCAATTAAAATTTTTCTGAAATTTTTCATGTACAGAATTGACTTTTCTACTCTTTTATTATATATATAGATTTCCACTCATCGAGTGGGAATCGAATCCACAACCAGTCGTTTACAGTCACACGCTTGTGCCATTGTGCCACGACGGGCCACAATTTTTTTTTTTATTTATAAATAATTTAAAAAGATATGTGT
This sequence comes from Dryas iulia moderata, assembly GCA_019049465.1. NCBI lineage: Eukaryota > Metazoa > Arthropoda > Insecta > Lepidoptera > Nymphalidae > Dryas > Dryas iulia. The sequence continues at coordinate 4,818,447 of CM032440.1, forward strand.
ATATGATATTTTATAGTGAATGATTAAAGTAAAGTGTTATGAGAACTAAATAAAGAAGAATAGGAACAAATAGACATACAGAGAGAAGGAGCGGTAAAGGCGCTAGTGACATGACAGTATCGTTGGGTGAAGTTAATCTTTCTAACAAATTTGTTTAAGCAAATCTAATAAGATGAACATTTTAAATGAATATTGTGAAGTTAACGGAACATTTAGATTCCAAATATATTTCTAGAAAGACACATTATATTCAGGTTTTTAAACTTCAGACTATTCTTTCGTGAAAACTCTCTTTACTCTCTTTACAAATATCTTATGATGTGTTCCGGTTTGATGGCATGTAAGCCAGCTCTCCTTATTCCCACCATTCCCATCCTTCCTCCCTCCTTCTTTCCTACATCCCCGAGGCTGGCAACGCATCCATAACTTTAATGTCTATGGGCGAAGGTAACCACTTAACACCAGGTGGGCCTTCAGCTCGTTTGCCTCCTTCATTCCATAAAAAAAAAAATACTTTTAATTATATTATAATAAAACTCGGCGTTAAGTTTGGCGCTACTGAACACGCAATATCCCAAATTCAGGCGGAAAGTAGAGAACAAAGTGTCTTATTTCTAGGTTCTCTCTGACTCTGGAAGAAGCGTTAAGTTGAAAAATTTGAAAAAATAGCTTCTTTGCAGTTTAAAATTTATCTTTATTATAAAAGAATGAGCTTCAAGCAGAAAAAAAAAAACAATTTGGGAGTTCGAATCTTATATCTGATACAGAAATTTCAGTGGCCAGTCGTGGCCCAGTGGCACAAGAGTGTGACTGTAAACGACTGGTTGTGGGTTCGATTCCCACTCGAGGAGTGGAAATTATATTTCCATTTTCTTCGCTCTGGTGTCGAGGTAAAGCGCGGCGTTAAGTTCCGCCACTTAACACGCAAGCCTCCGAATTCGGCGGAAAGTGGGGAACGGAGTGTCTTAACACTAGGTTCCCTCTGCCTACCCTGCTGTGTGCGGGATACAGCGTGAAGCTAAAAAAAAAAAAAATTCAGTACATATACCTAACATTAATTATGGCGTTCATTCCATAACATCACAACGTAATACTTTCTCATAGTACCCAAACATTACGAGGCATTTAAAACACATATTTCACTTATACAATATTAACTGTTTCCCGTGTCCAAAAAAAGCAGTAGCCACCTCATTAAATATTCAAATAATAACGTCTATTATAACAATATTACTGCATTTGTATGCTGAGGCGGTGCGTCGCTGGCGCCACCGGATTCATATAAAAGTTGAAGTGAAACCGTTATAGGACGTGATACTAACGTACTCAAAAATGTTAATAGTGAATGCACCTTATATGCACTTGTAGGCTTTTAAATTGAATTAATATTTTAATACTTTCCTGGAATATAAATATCATATATAGGCAATGTACTCGTTATGAGGGTATTTTTATATTTCTATATAGGTATGGAATTTGTAGCAAAAAAACAGCAAAATGCGTATTAGTATTTTCTACAAAATATGTTGTATAGTTTTTTATGATATAGTTAAGTGGAGTAAGAAGACCTCGTGTAATCTAGACTTGGGTTGTAAGTCCTACGCACAGCTCAGAGCTTCTCTTTCTGCAACTTGATGAGCCCGGCACTCGCAATATGAATTTAATGGTAGACTTTCTTATTCTCATATATTGCCGATAAAGTAACTAAAAAAAACCATATTAAGTGCTATATATATATAATGCTAAGAATAATATAACTTAATAGCTATTTTTTATATTTTGTAGAGTAGAGTACATGGAGAGTACATGGAGAGAACTATTAGAACATTATAGAATGTTGAAAAAGACATTTAAAGAAAACGTATAAAAATTTGAACGCAGCGGGATTCGAACCCGCGCCTCCTGAATACCGTTCAGGCGCTCTCACCACTGACTCACCGAATCCCGCTGCGTTCAAATTTTTATACGTTTTCTTTAAATGTCTTTTTCAATTTTCCTAAGTGTGGAATAACACTTTAAAAATGTTTAAAAGTATTATAGAATGTGTTCATAGCGCCATTGACGTTCAAACAACTGAACTGATGCTTATAATGCCGTAATTAAAAAAAACTTGTTTTGGTAGGCCAAATAGAGATTTTAACACTATGGTGTGTCTTTCTGCCAACCTATCTTTCTGCCTTCCTAACAAATCTACCTATCTGCCTACCAACAAAATCATGGCAGATGCGTAAAGTTACTCAGAACAAGTTATTTATAAAGGTCAGTTAGGTAAAATTTGAACATTTGTTATCGCCTCATTTCAAGTTAGTTTAGAATTAAGTGATTTACTTGATTTATATAGCGTGGAAGTTAGAATTGATTTTAAGCGACAGGTACAAAAGAAACCTACGTATCAAATTTAAATTTTAACCAACACTTAAATTTATAATTAGTCCATTAAAATGACAAAATTATTTAATAACATCGGTTTGAAATGACTTTAAAACTACTTATAACTATAAAAATCTACAGTACACTATTTACAGTAAATTGTTGCATAAACTATTTTAAGCTTATTAAAAAGCTTAAAAATAAGTATAAAAATTACAATTGCTAACCAATTTATACGCACAAAAGGGTGCTGATTAAAATATTATTGATTTCCACAAGAATATACCTAAGGTATTTTCATCTTTACGCTTTACCCTACATAGCAGGGTAGTCAGGGAGAACATAGTATGCTAAATTTTCGTTCCCAACTATAGGGTAAAACTTGGTAATACGCCCCACTTTTTTTTAACCTTCAATAAAACCCAAATAATCATAGATTTAATTATTTCTTTTATTCCTGGACGTTAATTGGTTCGTTAACAATAATTTTACAAAACCTTAATGTAATTGGAACGATGGTTAAAGATCTATTTCAATTTTTTTGCAGACATGGAGTGGGGCGTTTTATCAGGTACATGTTACCTAATACGCCTCGTCTTGTATTATAAAATGCCCCATACAATTTAAAATGTCCTCATATATGTCCATACCTAAATTTTATCCAAAACGTAAAAAAACACAATATATCAATAGTTTAATAACTTACAAACATAACACAAATGTAAGGCAAGACTTAAAAGTCCTAAAAAACTCTAAATAAAAAAAAAACATTTTCATTTGTAAGTAATTAATTAAAAGAAAAGTTGTAACAATAAAAAACACCAGTCTTCTAAATTAATGATTAACATAACAGTCTTTTCAATTAACTTTGACATAAACCAAATTAAAATCATCATAAAATAGTTGAATAGAATAAAATCAAATCTTGCTGCTTTTAACAGCTTCTCTCTCAGCTTTCTGCCCATAGTTGTTACACAAACGTGGTACCCTGAACGTGTCAAACTTGAATCCAGTCTTCAGAAGACTTTGTTATGTAGTAATTTTCTGTACATTCAACGCTTTTATTTATGTCCATATCCGAACAGTTTTAAGGTGCTTCTCAAAGATGGAACTTTGAAGTGCTTTGAAGCTTCATTCTCTCCCATTTTTTTACTTCATACAGATCGCATTGCCTCCAAGAAGCTCGAAGAGTCTTGCGCTTATATTTAAGAGACATACTCTGTAATTAAAATACAATATAAATTGGTATCTATGTAATTTCGGTACGAGGGCATTTTAAAAAGCATGCGGTGGGGCGTATTGCAAATTTTGCTTTTTAAAACGCCCTATCAAGAAAAAAGCCTCAATTTCAAAGTTATCACGTTTAACGAACATTTATAATAAAGTGTATTTATGTGTATTTCAACAGTTAATATCAATTTGACTTAAATTTAATGAGTATTAAAATATAAAAAAATGTTTGCAACTTACCACAAATTGTAACTTCACTGAAACACTAAATTTATTAATATTTTTTAAGGGAGCGTAATAAACCACACGTGCACATTAGCTATGTCGTTTATCAACTTATGGCTACTCTCCGTGCAATATGTGTATCATCTAGCTTTCTTAATGTGCCTGCTATGGCTGTGGGGCGTTTTGTCAACTGGGGCGTTTTACCTAGTTTTACCATATACGTGGACTTAATAAGGCGTAAAATATACAAGGAACTTAAGGACGATCTTTAACTTAAAACTAAAATTAAAATTATTAATTTCTGACGTTTCTCCCAAAATTCTAATGCAAAAAGTAATTCTAAAGATTATTCAAAAATATTCACTGTAACATAATCACGGTAAAACAATCTTAACACTTCGATTATACGAGGATGCGAGCGTTGACGATATAGAAGCAATTTGTATAATATTACAATTTGACGAATGAATTATTCAATACTGGAGGTCCAATATAATAGTATGTGGTGTTGTATGTATGTATGTATTTATTACGTATACCTACTTTTTTTTTAGCTTCACGCTGTATCCCGCACACAGCAGGATAGGTAAAGGGAACCTAGTGTTAAGACACTCCGTTCCCTACTTGCGCGTTAAGTGACGGAACTTAGCGCCGCGCTTTACCTCGATACCAGACCGAAGAAAATGGAAATAATAAATATTTCCACTCCTCGAGTGGGAATCGAACCCACAACCAGTCGTTTACAGTCACACGCTTGTGCCATTGCGCCACGACTGGATTTATAGGGAAATAATTGTGCCTAATTTTACCTAGCCTGAACATTGACCCCATCATGCTGCATGTTTCACTACATAATATAAAGCAAAGTCGCTTCCCACGTCTGTATGTATGTATGTATGCTTAGATATTTAACACTAAATAGCGGATTTTGATGCGGTTTTCGTAATAGATAGAGTGATTTCAGAGAAAGGTTTATGTAAGAATAAGGTCGGCAAAAATACAAACTAGCTATAGTTTTGTTAATTCACGCGCACGAAGCCGCGGGGCGGTCGCTAGTTTTATATAATTTTTTTAAGAGTAAAAAAACTTTTCATTTTGCATTTTCTTTACTTACCCCGAAATATAATAAAAACATTTTCTAGCTAAAGATTAAATATCTGAGGTCAGCCGTGGCAAACTGTGAACGCCATTGCGGGTTCGAGTCTCACTTGAGAAATTGGAATATTTAATATTTTTCTTCTATTTTATTCGCTTTGGTGTAGAGGCAGTGTGCGGCTTTGAGTTCCTCTACTAAGATGTAATGCTTCCAAAATTCGACAGAAAATAGGGAAAGAGTGTCTTAACACTATAGTCCCTCTGCCTTTCCTGCTGTGTGCGAAATACAGCGTGACGATAACTAAAAAATAAATTTAAAAAATATATAAAAAATTGAATGACTTCTTTACTTAGTATAAAACGACTAGAAGAAAATATATTTACATATATTTTTTTAATATGATGATTCTTATACATGATTTAGGTTAACCAAATCTTGATGATGATAATGGTCATGGGAACAATACAAGCGCAATACATACAAGAGTCAACACTTTGTTACAGACAGTAAAATTTTATAAGCCCAGTAACTTCTCTACAAAGTCCTTACATTTAAAACAAGACTTAACCAGTAGCGTTTTATGTATAAATGCTACTAAGTTATTTTCATTTACATATTATAATTGAAAACAAATTGTATTTGAATATTTATGGTTTATGACATAAATTATAAAATTATAACTTGCTTGTCTGTGCATATACTTAACAGATACGTAGACAATATAACAGATTTAACTATTTTTTATTTTTTTTATCTTCACGCTATATCCCGCACACAGAAGGGTAGGCAGAGAAAACCTAGTGCTAAGACACTCCGTTCCCCACTTTCCGCCAAATTCAGAGACATTGCGTGTTAAGTGACGGAACTCAACGCCACGCTTTTCCTCAATACCCGAGCGAAGGAAATGGAAATATTAAATATTTCCACTTCTCGAGTGGGGATCGAAACCACAACCAGTCCTTTACAGTCACACATTCGTGCCACTGCGCCACGACTGGTCCCAAATCAAATATGATTTTAGTATTACTACTTTACTTCTTATCTATATTTAATCAAGAAGTACTATATACAAGAAGGAAGACAATTCATTTTTACTATAAACATTTTGATTCTAACAAAAGACATTTTTAGAAAATTTCCCATTTATGTGAATAACACTTAACTTAAACAAACATTTGGATTTTCCTAAGGAAAAATATAACAAATTTGGAACATTTTAAGTAAAAAATAGTAAGAAGAGGTCATCATGGTACGGTCTGGTAACGTTTGACTGTAAATACGATTCCCATTCAAGGAAATGATTATATATATTTAAATTATTTCAATTTCTCTAATCAGGTAATAAAACGCGGCGTTGAGTTCCACTGCTTCCTACGGAATATCTAAATTTGGTGAGGAAAATGGAGAACGGAGTCTCTTGACACTAGGCTATTTTCTTTTTTTTTTTAGCTTCACGCTGTATCCCGCACACAGCAGGGTAGGCAGAGGAACCTAGTGTTAAGACACTACGTTCCCCAAAAAGTTAAGTTAATAAGGAAAATACCAAAATATATATCATTTACTTAAACGCTCCAATAAAATACAAAAACGATATATTTGAAGAGTAGGTATATTAAAATTCAGTCAATTGACGTCACAATGATATTTAAAGCCTAGGATCCTAGGAAGTGGCAATCCGCTTTAGTGCCCAGTTATTGTATTACAAACACTAGAATACATTATACTGTCTAGACATTCAAATTATTTAACACTATCGTAAATATCTGTTGCTAAGTCGCATCTTATAGTATATTAGCGGCCCGCTTGCGGCTTCGCCGCGTGATCTACGTGGCTCTTTCGGTACTTTGCAACCCTCGGTGATCGATTTTTGAAAAATAAAGTATAAGTATAAAGTAGCCTACGTTTAACCTTGGATTATCAACTATATATATGCCAAAATTCATTACAATCGGTCAAGCGGTGTAGATTTTTCATATAAACTTTCATCCCCTATAAACTTTCATCAGTTTGAAAAACTAAGTACGCCTATGTTAGACCCAGTCATTTTTACTACTTTTATTCCAAATTTCATGAAATTGGACCAGGAGATTAGCCGTGAAAGTGTGACAGACAAACACACATTCGCATTTTTAATATAAGCATGGAGCATATATTGTTATTATTTATATTTCATATTAGAGAGGACCTAGTGTCCAGTGTCAAGACACTCCGTCTTCCACTTTCCGCCCAAAATTGAGACATTGCGTGTTGAGTGGCGTAACTTAATGCCGCACTTTGTCTTTAATACCAGAACTAAGAAATGAAAATTTAAATGTAATTTTCCTCGAGTGGAAATCGAACCCAGAACTATTTATATTTCGTAATAGAAGAAATAGAAAGAAATTTTAGCATTTTTAATATAGATATGGTAGAATCTGGTATATCTCAATTTATGAACACAGTAGAAGATTTAAATCCGGATACAATTAATTTTTGATATGATATTTTAATATTTAATAAATAGTATATATATTTCTAAAATAATTTAATAAAAAAGAGATCTTTAAGAACCAAAAAATCATTTAGCGCTTTAGTTACTGTTTCTCAGAAAATAACGCTTGTAAATAGCAAATATTGGAAAACGGAATAATAATTACATAAGGAGAATTGGGTAAGAGACTAACCGGATACTAAAAAAACTTAATGCACTATAAGAATCTGTTACGACTATGAGTACAATTCTACACATGACTTTTTATACAAATTATGTAAAATATAGAATTAATAAGACACTCAATAAGTAACCGAAATTAATTAAAATTTAAAAAATACTGTAGAATATAAAACTAATAAATTATAGATTCAGTACAAACAAATGCAATTTAACTTTATTTATGTAAACATTGAATAACTTCCCCCATTTAACACGCAATGCCTCCGAATTTGGCGGTGGGAACGGAGTGTTTTAACACTAGGTTCCCGCTGGTTACCTTGCTGTGTGCGAGATACAGCATGAAGCTAAAAAAAACGCGAACAAAATATAAACATAATAGCTGTATTGTTTATGATAACATTTTTTTCATATAATGCAAATCACAAAACATCATCGCTCTGGTGTCGAGGCAAAGCGCGGCGTTAAGTTCCGCCACTTAACACGCAATGCCTAGGAATTCAGCGGAAAGTAGGGAACGGAGTCTTAACATTAGGTTCCCTCTGTCTACCCTGCTGTGTGCGGGACACAGCTAAAAAACACAAAACATTCTTCCATTTAATAAGAAATCTCTTCATTAAATAAAAAAAATATTAATATAAACATTGTAAAATTATCTATTCCTACGAATCTCTTAAAGTGAGAAATTCGCAATAAATTACATACTTCTAATTAAAAATTAAAGACCGTAACGAACATCGATTGTTAAAGAAAGATTATTGTAGAATGTGCTTTAAGTCTTATTTGAAGTGTTTATGATGCGTAGAGTTATTTGTTAGTTTTCATATTTATTGTTTGCTATACCTATGCAAATTGTGATTATTATTGGTACTGCATACATGCATATATATGCACATATTTTTTGTCAGAAAGTTATTTTCTTACACCTTAAGACTATTTTTTATTGTTTCTTTTTTGCTCGCTGTCTCGATTCCGGGTGGAAAGTAGAGAACGGAGTGTCTAGGTTCTCTCTGATTACTCTGTTATGAGGAAAAATCATGTAAATCGGCTTATGTTTTCTCTTTTATTTTATTTACTAATGACCCGCTTGCCTAGTTCACTATAGGGACACGATGCTGCATTAATATCACATTATAAATGTCTAAAATCATCAGTGTTTCTTTACTATATTATGCATTTATTATACATATAAACCTTCCCTTTGAATCGTTCTATATATTAAAAGAAGCCGCATCAAAATCCGTTGCGTAGTTTTGAAGATCTAAGCATACATACATACAGACAAACGCGGGAAGCGACTTTGCTTTATACTAGGTAAAGATTATGCATTTTCCATATAATGTAGAACGAGAATCTATATCAGATAACATCTAAAATGTATCTAGTCATCTTGTTATACATAAGTAAACTAATATCGCAGGTTGGGGCATCGCAAAACGTTTAATGTTTAATACGGCAAGCGAAGCGAGCAATGTGAGCCGGCGCGGATAATACGAGCTGACGTGTACTAAGGCGGAGTTGTAGTTACAGCGATTTTTGTAATATAAATAAATAATATTGGAGCTAGTCGTGGCGCAGTGGCACAAGCGTGCGACTGTAAACGACTGGTTGTGGGTTCGATTCTCACTCGAGTCAGTCAAGTCGTTTTCTTCAATCTGGTGCCGAGGTAAAGCACGGGGTTGAGTTCCGCCATTTAACACGTAATGCTCCCACAAATCTTCGGAAAGTGGGGAACGGAGTGTCTTAACACTAAGTTCCCTCTGCCTACCCTGCTGTGTGCAGGATACAGTGTGAAGCTAAAAAAAAAAAAATAGAGTAATAAGGCAATAATGGCGCAGTGGGATATTTAGCTATATATGCTGAGGTTGTAGGTTCGTCCTAAATCGAAGAAATGATTTCTGTTAAGATATTTTAATTATTGTCCTCTCTGACTAGGTAAAGTGGGCAAAATTATCGCCATTTAATATAGAATATTTAGAAAATGGTCAGAATGTGAAGAACAGAATGATTTAACTATAATTTCTTTGTCTTCTATTAGATAACTTGTTTTTTTTTTATTTTGCCTAAGATTTACATTCCCAACTCTTTAGAATTTTTAAAACTGGACGCTCATGTTGCGCTGTGCTAAATTGTCTGATTGACAAACGATATGTTTAATTTTTATTAAGATAATGAATAAAATTAATATAAAAAATATATGTTAACATACTCCGTCTGGTTAGATAAAACAAAAGTAGAGAGCGCAGCGTCATATCAATAAACACAAATAATTTATAAAGTAAACTCACAAAATTATAATTATATGTATATAAAAAAATAAACTAAATACTAGCTTGAAGTGAGACTCTACCAACACATCCATCCATTGTTTAGCTCTAAGTTTTTACTGTAAATGGATCAACTTGCACAACGAGCGAATATAATAATATGAAAAAATAATCTTCGGCAACAAAGGACGTATAACGTTACGGTTATAGATATGATAACAAATAGGGGATTATAATTTTTGTTAACAATATCGAGATTGTACAAAACATGAGATGTTATTATGTGTTGAATAAATGTTATTTTTATTATAATACTAGTATTTTACGCTCGATTTACTCAAAAAAATCTTTAACAAATTTTATTTGAAAGTATGTATATTTATTTTTCGGGAAAATAAGTTAATTTTATTTTTGAAATATTTTAAGATAGGTACAACATCGAATAAGATGTTTGTAATTATATACCTTTTTAGAATTAGTTTAAATATTTTTATGAAAAATCAGAAGAAATTGATGAATGGTGAAATGGTAAATAACATTATAAAAATAAATAACATTATAATTAAATTGTTGTTTGCATTACAATAAATAACAGTTTAGGCCACTATGGCGCAGTGTAACAGCGTCTGACTGATACGAGATGATTGTGGGTTTGATTCCCACATGAGGAAAAGATTACATTTAAATTATTTCCATTGTCTCGCTCTGGAGAAAAGACAAAATTCGGCGTTAAGTTACGCCACTTAACACACAATATCTCGAAATAAAAGGCGGGAATAAAAATCAACAAGGACAGTATAAAATAATTATAAAACATTAACTAAACTTTATTCAGTTGCACAAAAATCCTGCATAAAAACACTATACGTTTACACCTAATTTAAATATGTAACCGATTTAAAAACAAAAAAAAACCAACAATATTTTTGTTTTTGTTTCAATAAGCTTATAATTTCCGTCGGGAATTTGAATATAAAACGTAGATAACGCATCGGGGACCGTTCGCAAACTTTTTTACTGTTTCCTTCGATAACGGACGAGCGCTAAAAAGCTTTTCGGTGTTTCATTCAAAAAAAAAGGTTAAAAAAGCAGAAATACCGATCGACCGTGACACGACCGGCGACATTTTTCAATATCGGCGAAAAAAAAGCGTTTTAGCCAAAATATCGGTGAGTGTATACTATCTTGACATGCTGTTTATCAAAGGACGATTTCTGTTACCGTAAAAGGAGCAAAGGTGTATCGCGTCGCTTAAAGCGTAAGGTTTGAATTTCAATAGACTATGTTTTTTCTAAACAAAAAAAACCAGATTAACGCTTTTTTCTGTAGTCAGAGAGGACCTAGTGTCAAAACACTCCGTCTTACATGTTCTGCCCAAAATCTAGTCATTGCGTGGTGTGTGGCGCAACTTAACGCCGCGCTTCGTCTTACGTCCAGAGCAAAAATATTATAAATTTACATACAACCATATCCCGAGTAGAAATCGAACCCATAACTAACTAACGAACTACCACGGTCTGTCTTTTTAAAATGTCTTTATTGTTTCAAGCGTTTTACGCATGGCTGGATAGAAAGAGGCGGTAAATAGGAGCCTATAGTAGTAAAAGAGACGCGTATATTGCACTCTCAGAATTAAACCGGCCTAACTAAAAAAAACCCGTTTTTCTAAAAACGACCTTAACATACATATTCTTAGATTCTATTATAATTTACACAACATTTTTGACTTAAAGCACTTTAATACTAAAGATGCGATATATGACGAACGGCCTACGTCTATAGACACGACGTATCCCGTATTTCACGTAGCGGACATACTTTCTCATCCCCATACTGAAATAAGCATCAACGTTTTTATATTATACTGTATATATATTTAGACGACATTGTCGTAGTATTTGTGACTGGGAAGTCAGAAAAAAGTGTTAAGTGGATGATTTATATTAAGTGCGACGCATTACTGGCTTCCGGTATAGTTATTAACTAAAATGGTTGAAACTTTTTAGTACCTTTTCGGAATAATTCATTGTTCTGAGCAAGAATTTGACTTTGTCGCGCCGCGCGAGGCTACTGTAGTTGTTTTGGAAAACCCTCACGCAATCATAAAATAACATTCCACTGTTCATAATGATTTTTATATGGGACGTGATAATTTTAAATATATGTAATTATATTTTTGTATTTTAAATGGTCTAAAAAATGAAGAAAGTGATATTTATTTATTTTTTTACGTGTTAATGAGGAGCGTATAAGCTGATGCTTATAAGGATATCTTTGTTATGTATTTTTGATATATATTAACAAAAAAAGATTTGGTTACAGTATTAAAAAGGTACATACCAATAGATACATACATACATACAACAAAAAACAATAAAAAATTATATCATAATTTTTTTTGACGCTAACTGCGTTATATTGTTTAATAAAATATATCGTTTAAAAGTGCGCTTGTGTAATTGAAATCGATTTTGGTTCAAATCTCCTAAGATTAATCTAGCTATTACTAGAAGCTCTTAGAAAAGCTTATACATATAAAGAAATGTATGATACAATAAATAAAAATTATCGAATATTATCGAAATAGAAATTACATTAAAATAATTATCTCACAATTATGATGAAGCTGCCATACATACAGTTACAATTTTAAGTAAAGTTTTAGAGAACTCAGTTTTCGTTTGTTAAGGGAAATCCGAACCTACTTTTCCCTGAGGGTCTCAGTAAGTAGTTAAACCGGACTTCGGAATCCGTGATGAAAACTCTTTTTCAACAATAATAACTCTTTTTCAACAATAATAACAATTAATGTTTTTTATTTTTTTTTTTTTATGGAATAAAGGAGGCAAACGAGCTGAAGGCCCACATGGTGTTAAGTGGTTACCTTCGCCCATAGACATCCACAACATTCAAGTTATGGATGCGTTGCCAGCCTTGGGAATGTAGGACAGAAGGAAGGATGGGAATGGTGGGAATAGGGAGAGCTGGCTTACATGCCATCGAACCGGAACACATCATAAGATATTTGGCGGTTCGTCTTTGACATGATAGTGGTCGCGAGCCAGTCGGAGAACGAATCTCCTACCACCAAACTACTGGGTTACCCGCCTTTTACGGGACGCTACCCAGCGGCGGAGGGAATTGTATTCTTAACCCGTCCCCCCACGGGAATAAATGTAATTTAGAACAGAGTATATTCACACAAGGTTCTCTCAGCCTTCTAACTATCCTGAAAAAACGTAAAGCTGTAGAAAATATCTGTAGAAACGTTTACCAAACAATTACATACACAATTTTATGTTTAACTTGATTACTAAACCCAGTTAGTGTATCAATTTAGTTAATTGCCATGAGGCATGCGCGTCATGGGTTAAGTTAAACGGGAGATTTTATTTCATTAGCAAACAACATGCAATGTGAAAAAACATTGTTTAAAAGACTGATATTATTTTAAATTTCAAAAAAAACATTTTTATTCCTAGTAAAAAAATTGTTGGGGCTAGTCGTGGGCAGACAAATGTGTCACTGCAAACGACCGGTTGTCGGTTCGGTTCCCACTCGAGAAATGGAAATATTTAATATTTCCATTTTCTTCGCTCTGGTGTCGAGGCAAAGCGCGGCGTTAAGTTCCACCACTTAACACGCAATGCCTCCAAATTCGGTGGAAAGTAGGGAACATAGTGTCATAATACTAGGTTCCTTCTGTTTACCCTGCTGTGTGCGGGATACAGCGTGAAGCTAACAAAAAAAAAGATTTGTGTCTAGGGACAAAATTATCGTATGTTTAATAATAAAATACAGAAAATATTAAAAAAAGGAACGTTTTTCCCTACTAGATTTTCTCAGTCTAACCTCCTGGTAGTCAGAGAGCCTAGTGTCAAGACACTCCGTTCTCTACTTTCCATCCGAAATCGATATATAGCATTTTAAATTGCGGAAGTCAACATAATACCACATCTACTACTACTACTACTACTACTACTACTACAGTACTACAAGAGGGAAACATTTAAAGATACTTATTGACTTAAGTAGAAATAGAAGTCATTCACATCCTCACAAAAATTATAGGTACTTATCCTGATTCTTCACTTTATAGGGTAGAACAAGAAGAAGAAAGATTATAAAAAGACATTTAGAAATCTCCCTATTCCCACCATTCCCATCCTTCCTCCCTTTTTCTGTCCTACATCCCCGAGGTGGCAACGCATTCATAACTTTAATGTTGTGAATGTCTATGGGCGAAGTTAACCACATAACACCAGGTGGACCTTCTGCTCGTTTGCCTCCTTTATTCTACAAAAAAAAAAGAAAAGAAAACGTGTAATAATTTTGAACGCAGCGAGATTCGAACCCGCGCCTCCTGATTACCGTCCAGGCGCTCTCAACACTGAGCCATGCGTTCTACTATCCGCTGCGTCGAAATTCTTATACGCTTTATTACAACTTATTTTTGTTGGTATATTGAATAATAATATTTTAAATTTTTCTAAGTGTGGAACCACTTATATTTCAAAATGGAGAAAAAAAACCAAAGACTTTAGTTAGATTTGAACCCTGTACTCAGTTAATAACTAAGTTAACTGTTCAATAGCTTGTAATAGCTATACTATGTATGTAAATACTAAATGTGAAGGTGAGATATACCGTAAGACGCTTACACGGTATCAACTTACAATCAATTAATACGTGGAGGTCTAGCGATAAAGATTTAAATTTGATAACGACTGGGCATTTAATACTTTCACACGAATTTCGTTAATTTAAAAAGAAAAAACAAAAAAAAACAAAAAAAAATATTAAAAAAAAACGTATAAAAATTTGAATTCCTAAGTGTGGAATAACACTTTAAAAATGTTTAAAAGAATTAAAATATTTTTGAAAATGCTTTTCGTTTTCGCCAAATAGGTAGTTGTGTTATTTTTTTCTGCATTAAAATACAGGAAGTAAAATATAGTTAACGATCTTTGCATTTTCATATATATTAGAATATGTGTGAAAAAATAAGCTTTGGAAATTTAAAATTAGAAAGCTTATTTAAATATACAAATAAATAAAATTTGAGTGTCTGTTTGTAAAATTAAAATAACCACTTTTATAATATGTAAATGAAAATGTACATAAAAAAATGTAATATGGTATATGTATAGTGTTTACATAAACACGATACATATACCAAAATAGATTTTTGTCTGTCTCTCAGAATTTTTTGTCAGTCTGTATGTCTGTTTGTTCTAACTAATCTCTGGACCAGCTAGACCGATCTTAATGGGACTTCCACTAGCAGATAGCTGATATAATAAGTAGTAAGTTAGGCTACATTTATTTTAGAATTATAACTTTTTTGTTAATGAACGCGGACAAAGTCGCAGTCCCTAGTTTCATATTAAATTGTATATTAATTTCGAATATCCAAGCATGATTTGCTCGAGGTTAAAATTGTTCTAACGCTTTATATTAATATTAATATCTCTGATAGCGTCATGGAATATTGTAATTCATCATATCGTTATTCAATATATCCTTCTTATTAATAAATATTAAACCATGTGAATAAGGCATAGTCGATCAGTGTTTAAATGTAAAA
The DNA here is from genome assembly GCA_019049465.1 of Dryas iulia moderata. Classification (NCBI taxonomy): domain Eukaryota; kingdom Metazoa; phylum Arthropoda; class Insecta; order Lepidoptera; family Nymphalidae; genus Dryas; species Dryas iulia. The sequence continues at coordinate 4,833,872 of CM032440.1, forward strand.
TATATAGGCAATAGTAATTGGTACAAATACTTGATACCTAGAGGAAAATAATGCCTGTATGTATACCAGGGCTTCTTAAACTATGGGTCGATACTCCAAATGGGGTCGCGTAGCAAAATTCTGTGGTCGAGAAATTTTTATTGAGTGGCAGAAATCATTACCAAGTTTTGTCTTCTTAGCAGATCGGAGCAAATATAACAATAATTTAAATATAGTCATTCTCTTGAGCCGGAATCGAATCCCTAACTAATCGTATTTACAGTCAAACACTGTTAAAGGGCTCGGGTCGCGACGCGGGTCTTTTTTCAGCATCACGCTATATCCCGCACACAGCAGGGTAGGCAGAGGGAACCTAGTGTTAAGACACTCCGTTCCCCACTTTCTGCTGAATTTAGACGAATTGCGCGTTAAATGGCGGAACTTAACGCCGGCACCAGAGGCTTTATCTCGGCACCAGAGCAAAATGAAAATATTAAATATTCCATTTCCACCTCTCGAGTGGGAATCGAACCCACCACGAGTCGCTTTACAGTCACATTTTGAGCCACTGCGCCACGACTGGCCATATAATTTCTGAATCGGTACAAATAATATAACAAAACATTGTATTTAAAGGTCTAATGTACCATCATTACAAGGAATTCGTTGATATTTAAACCAAAGGAATATTTTATTAGGCGGGCACTGAGACGCGGCGGGCGGTAGGCGCCAGTACAGAGTTCGATGCCGGTGTGAAGCTATTACAATCAAACGTTTATATCTCATAAATCAATGAATGTTTGTTTATCATTGTTTCTTTTATATTATAAGTACTTGTCTGCTATTTGTTTTATTTTTAATAAGTCGTCCTTATAAGTGTATTTAGGCGATGTTAACAGTAACTTAGTTAAAGTATATATTTCTTTTACTTATAATATGTTATTGAACGTTTTGTATTATACTTATATAATACTTAAAATGTTTCTAGGCTTTCAGTTTTCCGAGCTAAGAATTCTATAAATGTTAGGTATTTAAAACAAGAAATTCTTAATAATTTCTTAAATACAAATTTTCACCTTGAAATATAAAGAAGTTAAAGTTAAAGTAAGTCGGCGTTAAGTTCCGCCACTTAACACGCAACGCCTTCGAATTTGGCAGTGCGTGGGGAACGGAGTGTCTTAACACTAGGTTCCCTCTGCCTACCCTGCTGTGTGCGGGATACAGCGAGAAGCGAAAAAAATACAAAAATTACATAGGATGGAGTTAAGTTCCGCCACTAAACATACAATTTCGGGTGGAAAGTGGAGGACGGAGTGTCTTAACACTAGGCTCCCTCTGAATACACTAAAGCATGAAGCTGTTTTTTTAATTATTTTTTATAATTGAATATACAATTTTATGTATCTATAATATAGTATAGAATAGTATTATTTTTTTAGCTTCACGCTGTATCAGGCACACAGCAGGGTAAGCAGAGGGAACCTAGTGTTAAGACACTTGGTTCCCCACTTATCCCATATACTTATCGAGTATAGTATAGAAGTAGAATACTTGAAGATAAGTGGTTTCAAGTGCAAACAATATGATTACAACAGCTTCTGAATAAGTAAGTGGGTGGCGCGTGCCCTTTGCCACTTTACGGCGCACTCCAAGCCATTGTAGGGAATTCGGCATATGGTCGACTAAAAGCTATTTTGAATTTGAATGTTGGTTACGGAAAATAATATATATTTTAATATTTATGGGATATATTGTATTATTTTTTATGTAAACGTTTTGATATTCTGGTAAAATAAGATGAAGTGTCTAAAGGTGGGAAGTGGATAAGTTGTTGTTTTTTTTAAATTTTCGGGAAAAATATTACTATAGAAACAATCATTGTAATTGTATTAATATAGATTACACTTAATAAGATAGTAACACCAGTGTCGACTATCTCAGCTTATAGGATATAAATACATATAATACATAGGTACATATTAAATAGCTAATCACAACTAGATAATATAATAAATACATAGTAGAAAACAGAAAAAATAAATATAATATTTTTTGCCATTATATTGCTGGGAGCAAGAGAAAAAGTTATTTATCATTTATTTAGTTTTATGCTATATCCTGCACTAACAGGATAGGCAGAAGGAATCTAGTTTTAAGACGCTCCGTTCTCAACTTTCCGCCGAATTCGGAGGCATTGCGTGTCAAGTGGTGGAACTTAATGCACCGCTTTGCCTATGATACCAGAACGAAGGAAATGGAAATAATAAATATTCCCACCCCTCGAGTGAGAATCGAACCCACAACCAGTCGTTTACACTCACACGTTCGTGCCACTGTGCCACGACTGGCCACAATTGCAATTGTAATTGTTTTGATAAAATGTAATAAATTCCACTTAATAAGGTGTCGTCTATGTAAGTTTATAGTATATTTATACAAAACAAAAACAATAATATTTTTTGCCATTAAGTTGCTGGGGGCAAGTACTATTATTATACTTATATGCCACTAGATTATTTATGTATAAACATGGCCTTTTAAATGATAGGTATATATTTATTACATAAATACATACAAACATAAAAAAAAATCTTAAAATAAAAAAAAAAAAAAACCTTTTAAAAAAACAAAACGTCACTGTCAAAAACATTGTAATAAAGTAGTTGGATACCACGAAGTAATAACAACAGTATGTTAACAGTAGAATATGTTAACGTTAAAAATGCATGGAACGAGAACACATTCTTTTTTATAAATAACGAGGTAAATGTGCGCTGTAATTTACTAAACGATTGAAATAATCATTTCGAAATCATTCTTACGTTTAAGTTTTTGCATTTTTAAAATAAAAAAATATATTTATTATTTTTATAAAAATAATATTTTTTTTTATTATTTTTATAAAAATATATTATAAAAATTGGAGCTAGTCGTGGCGCAGTGGCACAAGCGTGCGACTGTAAACGACTGGTTGTGGGTTCGATTCTCACTCGAGGAGTGGAAATATTTAATATTTCCATTTCCTTCGCTCTGGTATCAGAGGCAAAGCGCGGCGTTAAGTTCCGCCACTTAACACGCAATGCCTCCAAATTCGGCGGAAAGTGGGGAACGGAGTGTTTTAAGACTAGGTTTCCTCTGCCTACCCTGCTGTGTGTGGGATATAGCGTGAAGCTAAAAAAAATATACCAAATATTAAAATGTAAATTTATTATTGTAAATACATGAGCATATATGACTAACAGTGGAATAGAACTGTAGCGAATTACATGGTAAAGTATAAAAAATCTATTTGGAACAACGTACCTACTCGAATATACTTAACTCTCGAGTCCAGAATTTGCAACTGCAGATATAGGCATATTTAAAAACAGTCATTTCGAAGGCGGCTTTAGTGTTTTTACTTTGAACGTGTAAATTTTTAAGCCTTTTTCCTGCATTCAGGAACAGTCGTGAGAACAAAGAGGGAAGACACTCCGTTCTCCACTTTCCGCCTAAAATAAAGAAGCGTGTTGAAGGACGGAACTCTAGCCGCGCTTTGTCTTAGAATCAACGCTATAATTTGTTTAAATACGTACTTTATTTTCCATTATTTTTCTATTACACTCCACACTTAAAAAAGGACATAAATAATAAAATAAAATATAAAAACGACCAAAGTCAGTACTAAATTTTAGTCAATTGGGTTACAAAAAATATTTTCTTAAGGGTGCGCTGTAATGAAAACAAATGACAGAGCGACACTTGCGTGCAATAAAAAATTGAATTGATGCGCGTCCAGAATAGGACCGAGTTTAATGTATCATGGAATATGCAGTTTATTTTTTTTAAAAATACAATTTTTATTTTTGAAATATAAATATAAAGATTCTTTGTAAATCGTTTAAATTTCATGCCGCAATACCTTGCATTTATTATTATGGATGTATGGAGTGAATTAAGTCGTAAATATAATAAAAGCGAACAAGGCTATAATTTCAGATTCAAAAAGAGTTTGGTGTCAAGACACTCCGCTTTCCGGTTCCGTCTGAATTCACTCCGCCACGCTTCAGTGGAGCAATAATAATAATTTAAATACGATCATTTTTTTTAGTTTTACGCTGTATCCCGCACACAGCAGAGTAGGCAGAGGGAACCTAGTATTAAGACACTCCGTTCCCCACTTTACGCCGAATTCGGAGGCTAGCGTGTTAAGTGGCGGAACTTAACGCCGCGCTTTGCCTCAACACAAGAGCGAAGAAAATGGAAATATAATTTCCACTCCTCGAGTGGGAATCGAACCCACAACCAGTCGTTTACAGTCACACGCTTGTGCCACTGGGCCACGACCGGCTACGAAATTCCACCATTCCACCATATGATCGTTCCACCGAGTGGAAATCGAATCGCCAATCAAAGGCTTTTATAGACAGACGTCGTCCCGGTGTGGTACGATGGACTGAATGACCACTATAATTTTAAATTGAAATATTTACAAAAATTATATTATATAATATATATATTTTAAATAAAGCCATAAAAGGTATATTCAGTTTAGTATTCCAATTTAAATATACTTAGAAAAAGATTGCCACTATTTGACTCGAAATGAAAAAGATCTAAACTATTAACAATTTTTTTTTGTCGCTGGGAAATGCGTTTACGCAGACCATCCGTACGCAAAGCAGGGAGACCTACCTTACGTACGGATGATACTGTGGGACTCACCGGAGAGGCCGATACTACCCACGGTCTGCCCGGTGCTAACTTATGCCACTTAAGACAACACGAAATCTAAAATTAATAGCAAAGCCTTAAAATAAATCTATCAAGTCATACAAAACGAAACCAATAATATCTTTATCTATTAAAAACTAAAATCAAGTAACAAATCAAATAAGTTATATAAAGTTCAACTGGCAACATTTATCACTGTCTACAAATTACATAGAGACAGTCACTCAATACAGCAGTAGCCAAACCAGACGTCGCAACTAAGTAGCTTATTTTTTTTAGCTTCACGCTGTATCCCGCACACAGCAGGGTAGGCAGAGGGAACCTAGTGTTACGACACTCCGTTCCCAACGCATCGCCGAATTCTGGAGACATTGCGTGTTAAGTGACGGAATTTAACGCCGCGCTTTGCCTCGAAACCAGAGCGAAGAAAATAAAAATATTAAATATTTTCACTCTCGGAATCGAACCCACAACCAGTCGCTTTACAGTCACACTTTGTGCCACTCACTGTGCCACTAATGGCCCCAAAGTAGGTTATAATTTACTATACTACTTAATGGAAGGAGGGCATTAAAACGCCCTGAAACTGTGTATTAATAGAATACGAGTACAGTACCAGGTGGCGGTACGTTTAATAGCTTGAGACACTTTACCAAATTATTGGGGGGTCGCTATTTTTAAGCGGATGTTTTGGCAAGATTGTATAAAATAAGAAATTTTTAAGCTTTTTTGTAATTTCAGCGTAATATGGTTATATCTGTCTGGGATAGAATTAGCCATTTTAAGAATAAAATAAGTAAAAAAAGGTTCACGCTTATTGCCCTATAGCAGGGTAGTCAGAGACTACCCTAACAAAAATAAGTTGTAATAAAGCGTATAAGAATTTCGACGCAGCTGGTAGTAGAACGCATGGCTCAGTGGTGAGAGCGCCTGAACGGTATTCAGGAGGCGCGGGTTCGAATCCCGCTGCGTTCAAATTTTTATACGTTTTCTTTAAATGTCTTAGTCAGAGAGAGAGAGCTTAGTGTCAAGACACTTCGTTATTTATTTTACGCTGGAAATTGAGGTATTGTGTGTTAAGTTGTGGGTTTGTCTTAGATGCCAGAGAGGAGAAATGTATAATAAATTATAATCATATCGCCGAGTGGGAATGGAACCCATAACCATGGCATTTACATTCAGACGCAGTCATACCCCAACGGCACATCTCGAAGATTTTTTTAAATAACTAAATTTCGATACCATTCTTTTCAATATAAACATATACGCTTGTGGCCAGTCGTGGCCCAGTGGCACAAGCGTGTGACTGTAAACGACTGATTGTGGGTTCGATACCCACTCGAAGAGCGGAAATATTTAATATTTCCATTTTCTTCGCTTTGGAGTCGAGGCAAAACGTGGCTTTGAGTTCCACCACTTAAGACGCAATGCCTCTAAATTCGACGGAAAGTGGGGAACGGAGCATCTTAATACTAGGTTCCCTCTGTCTACTTTACTACACGCGGGATACAGCGTAAAGCTAAAATGAAGATTAGGAAATCCTTAAATACTTTTTTCTAGCCACTAACCGACACTCGTTTTAGTACCACCACGTGACCTCAATGACGAAGAATATGAAAGGTTAACAAGATCTAGGGATTACAACCTAACAACCGTTTAGTAGTTTAGTTAAGTCAAAGATTACCATCCGTTTTCAAATGTCAATAGATAATATAAAATATCCACGCATTGAGTGTTTATTTGACCCAATAATCGTAAGAACCTTAATAATTTCTTTGATATTAAGTCTAGTCTATATTGTTTCGATAATAATAATATAATTTTAAAATATAATTATGGCCAGTCGTGGCCCAGTGGCACAAGAGTGTGACTGTAAACGACTGGTTGTGGGTTCGATTCCCACTCGAGGAGTGGAAATTATATTTCCATTTTCTTTGCTCCGGTGTCGAGGTAAAGCGCGGCGTTAAGTTCCGCCACTTAACACGAAAGCCTCCGAATTTGGCGGAAAGTGGGGAACGGAGTGTCTTAACACTAGGTTCCCTCTGCCTACCCTGCTGTGTGCGGGATATAGCGTGAAGCTATTATATATTTTTTTTTATAATTTTAAAATACTTAAAATACGATTTTCAAACGATATATAGCTGTTTCAAAACCAATTAATGACATTTACTTCGATATACATATTTTCCTTTGTTTTTTATTAAAAATATCAAACTTAGGATCTACAAGAAAACGAAGAACGATATAACAATACAATGTGGCGGAGACGAAGAACAATATAATGTGTCGGTTTGTTATATCATATATAAATATGTTACGTAAAAGTAGTGAGCAGTTTTCTATTTTGTGCATAATTTAATTACATAAGTACGTCTTGTTTACAGAAAATACATAAGATACATTTTTTCAAAGTGTTCAATTTCCTTTAAAGATATATGTATGGCTCATCTCGATATAATAATTCACAAAACTAATTATAAAATTCAAAATAAAATAAATCAAATGTTATTTAAACGTAAAATAGATATTACGATGAGCGAACCTTTCAAAATTGATGTTAACAGTTTTCACAGGCTTCTTTTTCCATGACTAGGAATATATTTAACTGAGGGATTTGAAAAAAAAATAGCCGATTTTTTAACTGGTCTAAAATACTTATTATATTAGAACTATTATAATAGTACAAATTTTACTCCTAACTCCTAACCTTTTCCTCTGTTAAACAAAGCACATACAAAACATCAATTTGTGTATAACAAAATTAGTATCAACAATCACCTAAGCAAAGGGGTGAGACCCCCTCAAAAGTGCTACCAGAAAACAAATTAAAACGCATAAAACCCAATTTCAGGACCATCGTTAACCCTTTGCGGAAATAAAATTACTTAGAATGGGTTCATTCTACCCCACGCCATGTCTACTTCATCCCCATGCTTTTAAATTGCGATTGCTTTTAGATGACTGACAATTTTCGTTTCATTCATTTTCAATTTCTTATATTTTCTATTAGGAATGAGATATTGGCGAAGCTTGAAATAATGATTTTTATTATTATTAAAAATTGTGTATATAAAGAGTCTTATATCTTCAATAATTTTAAAATTACACAACTTATTTAGACTTAGACTTAGGTAAAGAGGTAGTCTACATGTGAGCACGAACTAATGTAAAGTGTTTGAAATGCCGGTTTTTCTAAAAAAATATTTTTGATCACTAAAAATACATGTGATTAATCTCGTTAAAATCGTTTTATTTCAAAATGTATACACATCGCGAAATCAAATCTTAAAGTAAATAATTCAAATTAAACCCAAGTATTTCACAATTACTCTATTCATAACAGAAGTAATTATTCAAGGAATAAAATTTATTTATAAGTAAAAATTGTTTTTAATTTTAAAATTTATTATTTACTATATTTCTTGACTTACATAAAGTCGGAGGGATCAGAGAGTAAAGTTTAAGTTAATCTTCTCGTATTTCTACTCCCTAGAGTCTAATTCGGAAGAGAGCTTTCGAGATGTTGGCGCAACCTCGCGGGAGATATTCTTTGGAAATTTGCGACGCTGCAGGGTTGTACATAAATACATTATTATTGAATTACTCCAAAATATAATTAAATATAAAACTGTAATTAAATTATATATCATTTATTGAATATATTAACATTCAAATGTATAAGCAAATAGGCAAAATGCATGATTGGGAGTGCCCAAGAACGGAATTACCTCACCTAGTCTTTAGGTGACAAAAGACTTTCAATACGCAATGTTGCGCTCTAATTGGGAAAGAGGAGAACGACGAGAAACTAGGTTCTCTTTAACTATCTTGTTATATGGGTACCTTGCATGAAGCTGAAAAAACACATTCGTCATAGGCGGCCTGTGGAAAAGAAGGATTCTAGAGTTATTACTTAATATTTCACTTCTTCACTCTGGTGTCGAGGCAAAACAGCGTGTTGAGTTCCGCCACTTAACACGTAATCCAAAATTCGACCGAAAGTGGGAAAAGGAGTGTCTTAACACTTAAGAGGGTTCCTTCTGCCTACCCTGCTGTGTGTGTTATACAGCGTGAAGCTGAAAAATATATATTTAAAAAACGCATAATTTCTTTGCCCGCAGTCACCCTAATAAACGTTGCAAAGCAGATAGGAACACCAAACTACAACCCGCTTGTTTTGACTCCGCCGTTTCCCGCGTATAAATCACGCGCCTAATGTATCGAAGCGCATCGGCCGGTGCGGAACCGTCTCTACATTACATACAAAATCGACTCTATTGCTAAAGTAATAAAATCTTTTATAAAGAATCATATATCAAATAAGATTATACACAGAACAGTAGAGAAAGCGAAAGTTGTATTTTATATAAATAACATTAGAGTTTAAGTTGTGATAGAGTATTGCGAATCAGCAATGCGAATTTAAGGAGATATTTAAAATGCACTTGGTGAATATACGTTTAGTCCTTATATCTTCAATATAAGGTAGGAAATTGTAGTGCTTTTGTATTATATACGTATTTTAAGCTTGGTTTTCGTGTAATCCACATGAAAGCTTTCGGATTAGTGTTTGATGACATCATTATTTTACAAATGACTATCGTGTTGCGATTCTGCCCGCTCTCGAGGGCCGGAGGGGTGGAAAATGATTTTTTTTCTCGTACATTTGTTATTATTCCGTGATTTATCGTTTGGATGCAATTTGGTAAGTACTTTTTTTGTTATTTAATCATTTATTATGTTTTATACTAAGAAAAAATATCAGAGGACGATTTTTAAAGGTGATTTTAAATTTAATTTATATCTTTTTTGTTTACAAAGATGTTTTTCTTGGCTATTTTTATATCTTTTTTGTTTACAAAGATGTTTTATAAGATATGTAGATTGTTTCTTTAAAATAATACTTAATAAATAAAATATATATTGACTTAGGTGTACTTGGCTAATAAACTATGAATGTAACATGAATAGTTCTTTAAGCAAGTTAAATAAAAAGAAAGTCTGTTTTAAATTTAAAAATAATATATTTAATAATGCTATAAAATAAAACGCCTTTATTCAATTCAGTTCAGTTCTTTAGTTACTTGCTCATCAATAAAAAAAAGAATAATATATAGAAATTGCTGATTATACATATATAAAATCTTATTTAAATTGCGACTTAAACAATTAATTACATAAAACTAAAATTTTATATGAAAAATCAATACGTTTGATAATATTAACCAAAAGCCGGTGAAAACCCCTTTTAAGCCCACAAAATCTTATGGTACCATCCATATACCCACCATATTCCAGAACCCATTCTATCACTGATCTCACCCAAAACCATACTTATTTTATTGCACATATAAATGTTAACAAAAGAGCATCAAAATCTTGTCAAAAATTCTACACATAGATATTTAAGCCAAAATAAACCTTATTTCAAATGGCAGAAACTCTATGTTATTTGTAAAATAACTTTGCAAAGCTAGGATAGGGACCCTTGTTCCAATTTTCCGGACCAGCGGAGCCTGTCGGGATTGGAGCTGCATAGAAACATTGCAGATGTTAGCGAAATTGTAAACTTGATTATCATTTTGATATCATTTGTTTTTTGATGAATATTATTATAAGACTGCTGAAGGAAAAACTTGTAAAATGTAAATCATTTACTTAGGTATATAAAGAGAACAATAGTATATAAGAAGCTGTAGTAGCGAAGCGGGACAGCGACTGACTGTAAACGTGCTGGTTTTGGATTCGATTCCCGCTTGAGGCTATTTTTATACATTATTTTAATTTCACCGTTTAAATATCTAAGACAATGTCCTTTAGTTCCACCGCTTAACACATAATGTTCTGATTTAGGACGGACTGATTACCTTGTTAGCGAGGAAAAACGTGAAGTTGTTTAAAAGTAAAATCAACATTAGTTAATTACTAAGTCTATATCTCCTGCTCTTCTGCCTAACTGCTTATATCTATTAACTGCAAATATGCATGTACATAAGTATATAAGTACTTAATATTTTTCATATAATAATAATTTAAATTCCTACTTAATTCTCTGAGTACATTTTGACGTGTAAATTATGCATCACTCTATCACTCTACCGGGGCAAATCCGGGCCCCGGGGAGCTGTAACCCCAGCGCCCGAGCGCCCGGGCGCCCGAGCGACGCACAAATAGATAAATTTGTACACACATTACACTATGTTACCGTCCCGTAATCCCTTATCTGTAATCCCCTGAGTTTTGACATATTTTTATGTATTCCTGGAGATTAATGAAAAATATAACTTGTGAATGTAAAGTGAAATAGTACGTATGTAATACTTCCCGTATTTTTTTTCATTGGGAAAATATTAAAATTCTTTAAAATAAGTAGGCTCCCTGTACGAAGTGCAGTTAGTGTTAGGTTTGGCCAAATAACATGCAATGTCCTTACTTGGGCTTTTGAATGGATAAATCATAGATATTAATGTTGTTTTCGCGTTGTCTTGTGTAGAGACGTCGCGGCGCAAGTTGACAGTATCTGACTGTAAAAGCGATAGATGTGGGTTTGATTCCCAATTAGCGAAATTATATTTACGCTTTTTTATTTCACCTCTCTCAACTACTACGTGATACTCCGCCACGGAGTGCAATCGGATTTGATTAAAGCGGCTTTTGAGCCTACGTCACAAAATTGCGTAAATAAATAGAAAAAAATAACAAATTTCCCTAACAAAAACCATATTCATAAACATAGACAAAGACGAAATTATACTAAATAAAGGAAAACCAGCGATCGAATGCACCAGTGGCATATAAATAACAGGCAGGTAAAATTAATATTTGTTTTGTTTAAGAAAACCGTAGCGTAAAACCATTTTTTTTATCTTCACGCTGTATCCCGCACACAGCAGGGTAGGCAGAGGGAACCTAGTGTTAAGTTAGTTTCCCACTTTCTTCCGAATCCGGAGGTATTGCGTGTTAACTGGCGGAACTTAACGCCGCGCTTTACCACGACACCAGAGCGAAGAAAATGGAAATATTAAATATTTCTACTCCTCGAGTGGGAATCGAACCTACCACCAGTCGTTTTACAGTCACACGCTTGTGCCACTGGGCCACGACTGGCAGGTAAAATAAATATTTGTTTTATATAAGAAACCTCTAGCGCAGTATCTCCGATCGGGCGTGCTCGCTATAAAACTAGGAATCGCGTGTTACAAGTCACGCGATGTCAAACGCCGAGTTGTATCAACTTTCCTTGGAGTAATTCTAACTATTTTATGTTACCATATTGTCATGTGGTAGAGTTAGTAGCGTTTGTAAGTTAGTTGCTAACTCTAGTAAGGCTAAGTCTAGAATTAAATGTACTAAGAAGATTAATATATTCATCTGGTTTTTAAAAAAATGATAATTAGTATTAAAAATAAGTGGCCAGTCGTGGCCCAGTGGCACAAGCGTTTGCAAACTGTAAACGACTGGTTGTGGGTTCAATTCCCACTCGAGGAGTGGAAATATTTAATATTTCCATTTTCTTCGCTCTGGTGTCGAGGTAAAGCGCGGCGTTAAGTTCCGCTACTTAATGTCTCCGAATTCGGCGGAAAGTGGGGAACGGAGTGTCTTAACACTAGGTTCCCTCTGCCTACCCTGCTGTGTGCGGGATATAGCGTGAAGCTATTTAATTTTTAATTTAATATACGAATTAAGAAAAAAAAAATAATTACGCTTTTTTCTGAGGGAACAATTAGATAAGACCTGTTATCAAGACACTCCATCCTCCACTTTCTGTCCGAAATCGAGACACTATGTATTGACGGAACTCAACGCCGCAACAGATTTTAAAGCTCTTTTTAATAGGCATGGATATTTATACAGAAAAGTTATTTGATATATAGCACTAATATAGTTAGTAATTAATAGCAGACCAATTATTTCATTTGCCATGTAGCCTCCCTAGTTAAGTTAGTAGAGAAAATTTGGTGTTATATTTCGTCATCTAGAAGACATATTCTCAACAGACCGAAAAAGCATTTTATAACATACGCGTAAATGCCAAAAATACGCGAAAATTAAAAATAATCCGATAGTTTACCCTTTATACTATAATAATTTATAATGTTAAAGAATTTCAGACATTTTTAATAACAAACAACTTTAAAGTCATAATAAATATTTTTTTCAAAGAACATAACTATTAAAGTAGGTAAATAAATAATTTAAACTGAATGTAAATATACTTGAACAGCGTACAGCGGTCAGCGTAAATGTCATGTCAATTTACCGAGTATTTACGTATAAACGCTATTAATTGTCCATTATAGTGGATATTTCTCTTGTGCGCTTATCTGCGCAGGCGCATCTCGACGAGTTTGTATGTAAATAAGTTAATATGACGATTCCTGTACGTTCAAATGTTATCTGAGATCAGATGGTTGTGATGTCACCATAAGTTTTAGTTAATATATGGACATAATAAAAAATATTGTTTGCTAATTTTTTTTAAGTTATATTTGTAACATTGAAAAAAGTATTAGGTAAAATATTCGATGACAAAATTTGTACTAATTTTATTTTTTTATGTGACTTGTAATTTCGCCTTGTATTTATAAATGGTTTACCCAAAGTTAAATTAACAATATTAAAATAATCTTAGTCTAAACTTACCTTATTGATAACTTTGCTTAAGTATTTATCCGAAGAAACACTAAGCCATGGTTAGTCTCTTCTTCTAGAGTTCTAAACTAGACTTACTCTACTGTCATACGATGTTACAGTACGTCAGTCACAAAGTCTATCACAATATATTGTAGTGTTTAGTGTGTATTACAAAACAGAAGTCGATTATTACTTTTAATTTAAATAAATAGCTCGTTCTAAAAGTTGAATACTAATTCTACACGTCGTATGGCAGCAGCTTTATGTACCTTACAGTTCGTGGGCTCGAATTTCGTTGACTTACCTGGAATTAAACAGAATAATTTATTATTTGTTACAGTCGTTACGAGCTAAGGAGAAAAATGTCACAAATAACAATTTGAGATAAAGTTACTTAAATGTAAACACATAAGAAAATTTTAAGCTCAATGCTGCGTTTTATTTTGCTAGAAAAGTAAAATGAAATATAGTAACCATTCCTCTGATAAGAAATCATGGCGGCACAGCTAGTTATTTTTTTACAGTTTCACTTTATTTCCGCATAGCTGAGTATTCAGAGAAAACTTAGTGTCAAAACACTCCATTCTCCACTTCCTGTCTGAATTTGAGACATAGCGAGATGATTTGCGAACTTTTTGCGGAACTCAACGCCGCGCTTTGTGTTACTAAGTTTGTAATTACGTTCCCAAAATTATCACTAACATAATATAACACTACCACTTCACCATGAAGGCTTTAAAGTACAAAACATACATACATTCCTTTACCACATACATATTTATAATAAAAAACAAGATTTAAATTTCTTAAACACGTATAAAATCAACAATTAACTTAAAACTATGCATTTTCAAGCCAAAGGTATTTGTACTGGGTTAGATAGAACAAACAGTGTAAACCGATAAGTTAATTAAAATAACTGCTTCATTTATCTGAACACGCGCCTGACCGATGGTAAGTTTATGGTGTGCTTTATGTCGACATCGTTGATATATGGTCCGATCGAATGCATACTTTAGTTTTATTTTAACTTTCACTCTGTTAATTAGCTACTTTTGAATAAATATTAAGTTACTTATGAATAAAGAGTGAGGCCAGTCGTGGTTTTTGGGCACAAAGGGTGACTGTAAACATGACTGGTTGTGGGTTTGATCTCGCTCGAGGAGTGGAAAATGTAATATTTCCATTTTCTACGCTCTGCTTTTGAGGGAATGTGCGGCGTTAAATTCCGCCACTTATCACGTAATGCCTCCAGAATTCTGCGAAAAGTGGAGATGGGAGTGTCTTAACATTAGGTTCACTCTGCCTATCCTACTGTGTACGTGATACAGCGTGAAGCTTAAAAAACACAAAATAGATAAATAAAGACACTATTATGGCGTACTGGCAAATGACTGATTGAAAATGGTTGTTATAGCTTCAATTCAAAAGAAATAATTTCTTAAGAGACAAAATGTAAGGGTCCGTTTCGTTACCTAACGCGACAGGTTTTTGTCATGGGTCTCTATGAAATTGTAGGTGCATTTCTTTTTTTTAAATGAAAAAGTTGTGGCAAACATTAAAAAACAAAAACTATACTGATCTTAATATTATTTATTAGGTTTTATATGTAATTGCATTTATTTGCAAATTTGCTAAAAACGCGATTTAATTTTTATTCCTTTATTTGATTACAACAATAGCATTTTAACAATAAATTATTATGAACCTAGACATTTGAACCGAACTACGCAACACTACGCAATAAATAACGTCAACAGTCGGGTATTCCGAACCGATGGTCGGTCGATAGCGCGTCACCAAGTCACCGCGTAAAAACAAATCAACAAACAGTCCCGAGAAGGCATCGCATAAATATATCAAAACGAAAACAATAGGATACACAGAGATATCGCATCACACGCCGCTACCCACGGACGGACATATTTCAAAAATGGACACAAAAAATCACGGGGAGAAATAAAACGACGACGACGATAAAGCTAACGTCTAAAAAAATACGTGATGGGCATTAATTAAAACGGACCCACGAGAGGAATCGAGAAAAACAAAGAACTTAAACAAACCTTCACAGTGGGAGCCCCCGCAATGATCATCATCTCACATTTTTAATCATCGGACATAAAAACCTTGTAGTTATTCAAAATACGACTCTACAAATCTGGATATAGAGACGAGAGATAGTTTAGAGGTATGGGGAAAAGCTGTTAAAGAATATTTTTTGGTTTGTTTGTCACCGTTGTTTTAATGGTATTACGCATTGAGGAAGGGTTATCTTGCGGATCCGATCTCTGGGCGCAGGTACGGACCAAGATTGATTGGACGCAAGTCGACGTTTTTATAGCCACGATCTCGGGTGTCGTCGACTCTTGTTGAGGCATCGGTTATTAAATTAGTGGAATCTATCAAACGAATGCCAGCCATTAACGCGTATATTTCCTAATTCATATCATCATGCTGTGTAACTATTAAATGTAGTCATATTTCAATAGATTTTATGAATTGGCTGTATAATTGATAATTTTAGTTTATTTTTTTTAATATGGACACGTGGTTAATGTTTGTGATTTAGGACCCAAATTCCGATAGATGTAATCTTTATATTTAAAATATTTTTGTGTAATTAAGTATATTATTTATATATTTATTAAGCCAGCCTGATACATTGAAATATATAAAGTTTATACATGCATCGTTACATATTATATCTAAAGTATAGGCTAACTCTAAATTTAATAAAAATTGTTGCTCACATGTTATTCATACACAGTATGCGTGATAATAGATACAACAAAACGAAACGGTTGTGGGTTCGATTCCCACTTGAGAAGTGGAAATATATAATATTTCCATTTCCATTTTCTTCGCTTCGAGGCAAAGCGCGGCGTTGAGTTCCGACACTTAACACGCAATGCCTCCAAAATTCGGCGGAAAGTGGGAAACGGAGTGTTTAAAACTAGTTTCCCTCTGCCTACCCTAGTGTGTGCGGGATACAGCGTGAAGCTAAAGAAAAAAAACAATAAAAAAAAAACAAATCATCAATCATATATAAAAAAAAATTACATACATATATCTCAACTCTACTCTCCTCTAATATAACCTTAAAATATCAAGAAAAAAAAAGATTAACCACCATTAAAAAATATTAGAACCCTCGATTGCGCCGGCGCACTCCAACAATGGTTGTCAACACACTACCATTGTGGTCGGAGTACGGGCGTGACAGATAGCACAAAGGCACAACGGTGCTTAGCGGTTAGGGGCTGGGGGGCGAGTAATAAAGCTTTTGATGTATTTTTTTTCGGTATTTGATAGACATGTTATGAATAATGATTGTGGAAATTTATTTTGGCATGATATGTGTATGTTTTTGGTATTTTTTTTTGAGTAGTTGGCAAATTTCTTTTGCCATTTTATACGGTTTGTTATTTAGCAAGAGAAAATGACATTTGGAGTAGATAATTCTTAAGATATAAAAATGAAACAATAAAAGAACTAGACCCTTATATTAAAGGCAAGGTTACTACTTACAGAACCTAAACCATATTTATACATGATTATTGTTTTATATAAAGTGCTCTAGAAATACTAGAACGCTTCAAGAACAGCTTTATCGAATATGTACATCTTCATACGTGCCTAATTTTTAGTCAGTGTTAAAAAAGGATAAATGTTATAAAATAGGTGAAACACCTAAAAAACAGTAAGTACTAAACAAATAAAACGCGGTATACGGCCAAGCATTTAACACATAGCTTAGTGGTTAACGTTTGCATTTCAACAGGCGCGGATTCAAATTCCGCTGCGTTCAAAGTTTTATTCGTTTTCGTATATTTTTTTTTTAAATTTTGTAATTGTGTAAATATAAATGGATAAAATGGTAACAAAACAATTAGACGGTTTCCAAAAACGTTTATCTTAAAATGTTTTTAATTTTCTAAGTGTAACTTATGAATGATAAAAATAGTAATAATGAAATTTATCAAAAAGTTTCCATTGCAATAATCCAGGTGGTAACAGCATTTGACATACAAACTGCACATACACCATTTCATCCCAACATATCAAACAGATCACCCTCATGAAATACCTGAAAGTTAGTAAGTACTAAATAAAACACACGGTATACTGCGTTGAAGGCATGACTTAGTTATTAGAGCACTTGGAAGGTTTTCAAGAGTCGAGGTTTCAAATCCCGCTGTATTCAATTTTCTAAAAATGATTATTAATTTCTTAAATGTGTAAATAACACTTATAAATTATAAAAATAGTAAAAAAACAAATTTACCAAAAAGTTTTCATTACCATCCAGGTGTTAACAACATATAACGTACAAACCTTACCCAAGCACTTTATCCCAACAACCCTTCATATCAAACAGATCATCCGATACCAAAAACGTTACACAATGCAATATTACATTACCTTAATACACATAAGAAAGCACAAAAACGTATCGCGAACAATAGTCAATAGACGTTTAAGACGGGATTTGGATTCAAAGGGTCCAACTCTTTGTTTCTATAAGGCTTTTATAAAATTGGAATCTTAAGGTAAGGGGATGTGTGGGGTTGTATTGTAAGCGTTTTGTGTACAGAGCGTTTTAATTGTTTTCAGTTTTTTAGCTCGATTTAATAAAGTGACGTAAAATTTTGATGTATTATGAGTGGTATATAAGTCAAGTTTTAATTTTAAAGAGAAAATAATTAATAAAATAATGTATTCAATATCAAAAGATACCGAATATAAGTCTGTAGTATACGTAATAAACATTAAAAAAATATTATTACAACAAACTTTGTTTCTCGCTTTCTATATATACCTACGTATATTGACATAATACCGTCCCTTATGTTTTTTTTCGTTATCATCATTGTTCGTTATACTTATACAAATTAATATTGTAACTATTTACTGAAAATTCATAACGTGACTTTTCCCTATTCTGAAGTTCTAGTTCTAAGATTACAAGTTGCTCGGATTGTTAGTTGTCTGATAACATGAAGCATCAGTTCAGTTTGCTCGAAGATGATTCTTAGATAAATAATAATCTTAAATTAAATTAAATTCAATTTAATTAGACAAAGTTAGTACTTAAAAAAAAAACTATAAAAACTAAATACCAGCATTATCAAAAAGCCCAACACAGCAAACACATCAATCAATTAAACCAAACGAGAGATTATTTGACATATAAAGTAAAATACAAAACTCGACGACGGTTTTACCAAATATGGTACAATTGCTACTTAAAGTAGGCAACTGCCACCACGCCCTTATACCGTGGAAGTACTCTTACGTCCCTTCAGTCGGCATTTCTTTGTGCAAACTTGAAAAGGCGTCCCGTAATACTGAGTAATGGGTATTTTTTGCGTTTGCGCGATAAAAAGGCGGCGCTCGAGCGCGACTCTGCTTTAATTGAAAGCATTTCAATAAACATAAGCGTAAAATAATACGTCTTCTTTAGTTTAAGTCAATTATTTTTCGTTCTACGGTTTTGATATTTATGTATGTATGTACTTATAAACTCGAACTATAGCTTGATGCTTTTTTCCGCATAGTAAGAGAGAATCTAGTGTTAAAACATTCTGTTCTCCATTTTCTGCTCGGAATTCCGATATTAGCGCTAAATAGAGGAATTCAATTGCATTTTGCTTTAGGTAACAAAGCGTTTCCCTGAAAATGTATTTCCGTCCTTTGGGCGGATCGTCGTCGTGGCATTGCTTCTTGAGTTGCGGAACTCATCGCTGTGCTTTGTTTAAGGTACCAGAGCGAAAATATGAAAATAGCATATATTTATTCCCCCGAGTGGGAATGGAACCCTGAACTGATCGCGTTTATAGTGGGACGTCAACTGCACCACGAAAACCTTAATACATATAGACATACATAAAAGTATCTGTGAAAAATCTTTCACCAATCATTAAATATCATTAATGAAAAATTATAGCAAGTCAAAATAATTAATTATATATTTGAAATTCAAATTGTATTTATGGTAACGACGCTGAGCTGGTCTTTTATATTATAGGACGTTTAACAAAATATATTGTTTGCTTACATAGATATTCATCATTTATTAATTTATTTGGTGGTTTTATGAAATGTTTTTGGGTTTAAATTGATGCATTTGAATACATTACTAATTTACAATTTAAAATATTTTGACATTTTCTTTGTATATCACGAAAATGACGCCATCATAAGTTTGGGCCAGTCATGGAACAGTAGTTGTAGGTTCGATTCCCACTCGAAGAGTGAAAATATTTAACATTTCTATTTTCTTCGCTCTGGTGTCGAGGCAAAGCGCGACGTTGAGTTCCGCCATTTTACACGCAAAGCCTCCGAATTGCCTCCGAAAGTGGGGAGTGGAGTGTCTTAACACTAGGTTTCCTCTGTCTACCCTGTCGTGCGCGGGATACAGCGTGAACCTAAAAAAAAGATGGCGTGGTGTGACTACGTCTGACTGTAAATGCAATGGTTGTAGGTTCATTTCCCAGTCGAGGAAATAATTATAATTAAATTTTCATTTCTTCGCTGCGGTAAAAAAAAACGGCGCGCTGAGATCCGCCACTAAATACTCAATATCTCGATTTTCGGGCGGAAAGTTGAAGACGGACACTAAGTTCTTTGTAACTACCCCTATGCGGAACAATAATTTCAAGTTCTTTTTCTTAAATATTTCCTATACATATAACAAAAATAAAATGCTAATCCATTCTACAATATTAAATAGATATTCTAATCAATTCGTGGAAAATATGTAACCTAATACGACGCCGTCGCGTCGCTTGTATGAAATCCAATCGTTTGGAAAAAGGCAAAACCCTTCAAATTTGATGTTGTTCATTTAGATGGAAGTGGATATGCTGATGGAGAGTTAGATAACTACAGGAAACAAAGGTCGGCGATGACAAAGAAACAATAATCAAGATATAACCTTATACAGTGAGTGCCAAGTTATGTCCTGACAGCGATACGTTATATTCTATGCGCATGCGCATGATATTTAAATATTGTAAATATAAATACATAACTAATAATGCATATAATTATATACATGCTCTAAATATGCAGGCAAGTAATAGTAAAGAAAGCATCCATCTCAATAAGCATATAAGAAAATGATACATTTATAAGTTATTTCAGTAGGTATGGTAAAATTTTCTGGAAATTGAAAAAATAAGTAAGTAAAAATAACCTATAAGTACAATGTTTTTTTTCATTGAAATGAAATTTGAAGTTTATGTGGAAAATTTGTGACGCTGCGTGAATATAAAGATAACCGGTTTAAAATTTCTATAAACGATACTTAGTAGGTTGTTTAGGTATTATTACAATTTTTTTGTCGACACCTTAAGACAAGATTCAGTGTATATAAACAAAAACAGAGAACATAGTGACTATAGAGAACATAGTGACTAATACCTGACTAAATGCTTAAGAGTCTATATAGGAAAAGGCAACAGTAACACGATAGTATAAGCGCATAACTTGTGCACAAATCGTACAGCGTGCAGATAATGTGGCCCAGTGGAGCGCACGCGCGCACTAGACCCGACGTAATGCCGCCGGCGCCGGAGTCACCCGCCCGCCTGCGCCTGCGCCTGCGCAGCTAACACCAAACATACGTAAAATATGTTATTTTAGATTTTGAATTATATTTTTTAAATCGAAATCGATCTTATAGGGACATTAAAAAGGCTACTTCAATGGTGTAATTATAGATTTTCTAAAAAGAAGCTATGTTTGTTAGCAAATGGAAGTATAAAGTTGCTAAGGCAATGATATTGTAAATTTTACAAGTTATAGGGACCCTAAAAATGTTACCGCAATAGTGATAGATTTTATAAAAATAATGTTTATTACCAAATGAGAGTATAAAATTGCTGACTTGAATATTATAAATTTAATTAGTTACTGCAGGGACATTAAAAAAGCTACTTCAATGACATAATGATAGATTATATAACAAGCAAAATTGTTTATTAATAAATATACTAAGTATAAATTTGATAACGTTGATTTTCAATGAATACAATACTAATTATACTATATTAAAAAATATAGTACATTTTTTGTATATTTTTACTATGAAAGATAGAGAAAGCGATTATTTCCTCGTATAGTAGAGCCTCCTTTTGGATATAGAGCTCTAGCAAAGACGCCACTCCTGTACAGAATACCTAAGGACATTAACTTACAAAACTAAATGCTTATTATAATTTAATTTACCTTATGTGAACAGTTCAAATAGAAGTTCAACTCTACATGACTTCGACGTTATCAAGGAAGTAGTATGAAGATACTAAAATATTATATAGACGTTTTATTACGCGTATCACTTGAAGAAGAAAGTTGTTGGTATTTACCAATGGCTTCATTCACAGGAATCGAGGTACAAGTTACTTATAAAATATGAAATGGCAATATTAACTGTAAATAAAATTATACATATAAGATGTACTAACAAATACTGGTTGAAACTAGGTTCGATATGCGATTGCTGTTTTCGTGTTTAAAATTATAAGAAAATTGATTAAAAAAAACTTGATGATTGGTCAAATTGCTGAGGAATTTATAAATTTATTTGTCTTTTAAATTTATCGGTAATCTTCACTACTATTGTTGTTATAGATCAAATTAAAGTTCATATTATTTTGTGCGGAAAAGATGGTATAAAAATAATCTAACACGTGGTATTCCTGGAGTTTAAGTTAGTATTTCTTAAGGAGTTCCATTAAAATGGATTTTTATTTCAATATAAAGAAAAAGAAATAAAATAAGAACGAAATCTTTGTAAAAAAATATTGTATTTCCAGAATTTCTTTAATGGACTCAAATACTTTGAAATTTTAAAAGAATTTGTATATTTTATATAAATACTTTAAAATTTTTAAAATACTTAAATCCGTAAATTTAAAGAAGTGTCACGCGATATTGTACTTAGGTAGAGTTGAAAACAAACAGGTGAAGTACTCGTATATATGCGTTTTAGCTTCACGCTGTATCCCGCACACAGCAGGGTAGGCAGAGGGGACCTAGTGTATGTACACTCCGTTCCCCACGCACCGCCGAATTCGAAGGCATTGCGTGTTAAGTGGCAGAACTTAACGCCTCTGATACCAGAGCGAAGGAAATGAAAATATTACATATTTCCACTCCTTGAGCGGGAATCGAACCCACAACCAGTCGTTTAGTGACAGGTTCGTGCCACAGCGCCACGACTGGCCCCAAGTATATATGTATACAATAATTTAAGCGACGTCCTTACAAGTGTGTGGATTTCTCACCGTCGAATATAAATTCAGATTTTCATTATGTGAACAACTTGGATGGAATTTTCAATTGATATTTAAATGCAATATGAAACCGATGCTGAGATAAAAGGGAGACAATATTGGCCGGTCATTTTTATAATTTAGACGAGACTCGATATCTTATTTTATTCGATTCTATTCGGTCTTGTCATTTTAAATGTCTTCAATGTTTGTTTATATAAAATGTATTGATCCTGTATGATTCTGATCGTTTATATATTTTGTAATTGGTTAAAGCTGACTTTTAATTTGCTTTAACTAACTTTTTCACCTGATACTTAATATTTTATAATGTTTGTGGTATATTCTGATATTCATACTAATATTGTAAATGCCTGTCTGTCTATTTGTTTGTCTGTTTGTTTTGTGTTCACAGTCAGTCTAACAGCCCGATTTGGATTGGAAAACACTTTAAAACCTAGGATCAAATATAAACATTTTTTTTCAAAAATTAATCTCTAAAGGGTTGAAATAGGGAATGAAAGTTTAAGGCAAAGGCATGAGCGGTCGCTTGTATGATAATAATAAAATATAATAAATAATGAAATAACTACGATAATACTAAATTTTGGCATTAAAGAAAATAGATATTTTTCTTACATTTTTTCACCATTCCGATTCAACATTAGATCGCTAAACCGAAACCAGTATTTAAAGCATTTTTTAATTACAAATGCAATATAAACGCGTGGTATATTCATAAATAATTTGCTCTTCGGATTAATTAAAACAGTTTCAATAAAGTAGCTGCGAGTAATTCCTAGGAAGCACCCCGTTGTGATTTTATGCGGACCAGTATCGGCCCACGGGTATCGCTTGTTTACGATTCATTATTACACAGTGTAACCGGAGCGGGCTTGCGAAAATAGAATATTATCTATAACTTCTTTTTTTTTTAGCTTCACGCTGTATCCCGCACACAGCAGGGTAGGCAGAGGGAACCTAGTGTTAAGACACTCCGTTCCCCACTTTCCGCCGAATTCGGAGGCATTGCGTGTTAAGTGGCGGAGCTTAACGCCGCGCTTTGCCTCCACACCAGAGCGAAGAAAATGGAAATATCAAATATTCCATCCCTCGAGTGGGAATCGAATCCACAACCAGTCGTTTACAGTCACACGCTTGTGCCACTGGGCCACGACTGGCCACAACCAACCAATCTATAACTTACTTTTTAAAATATTAGTTGCACTTGATTCCTTAGCTGAACGCCTCCGTGTGTGCTTTTATGTACAGTAAGAAGGCGAGGCAGTCGTGGAGTAGAGTCGTTTAGTCAAGGCTTTACAACTTTGACAAGGAAATTGTATGAGCACGATATAATTTTTAGTAAAATATTTAGTATTTGCATACTAACTACTAGGTTATATTCTTGTAAGGAAAACAAAGCGTTTAGCGCAGAAACCTTGTTGTGATGTTCTTAGGCTACATAAACAAGTCATTCTATACTTGTACTATAGGTATAGCAATAGAGTTTAGTTTACTGAGTTTGATGCAATAAATATAGGCTGCAATATCACTATAAGACGAGAAGAAAAATGTACAATTGACGTAAGGCGCCGTTCTTTCCTTTCTGATATTAGACAGTAGGGCATTAAGTACCGCTACTGAATATGGGGAAAAGTCTGGGACCGAATATGGGATATAAATGGGAAAAGATTAAAATATGTTCTCCATGTACCACGGAAAATACATAAAATGCATGTAAATACAGAACATCTTGTTAATTACAATTTTCAAATGTATTTTTTTTATCTTCACTCTGTATCCCGCACACAGCAGGGTAGGCAGAAGGAACCTAGTGTTAAGACACTCCGTTTACTTTATTTTAAAATGTTATTTGTTGTTTTTATTCTTAAATATATTTATTTGCCTAATCAAAACTCATTTTTGTCCGGAACTCTCGTTTTCGTCCGGAAAGTGAAGAAACGGAGATCTTTGACACTAAGTTATCTCTCCTACTACCTACTTACCCTGCAATGCACGATAAAACATTAAGTCTCTTTTTATTTAGCACTAACAAATACCAAAACCATATATTGACAGATGTTACCATAACTTACTCAAGTTAAAACTCCTCTGCTATCGACAAAACAATCGCCTGGTGATCCATCGACACGTAACGACATGGCCCCGCCCATACAGCGATACAGTGCGTGCCTGAGTAATTACATTTCGTCCCTTTCCAACAGACGTGAGCTACTGGTAATTAGAGTCATTCTCCATTTACGTTTGTCGAATAATTGATATTTTACTATGCAATGATGATATGGTTAATCTATTCTGTAGAATTGTAGGTGAAGTAATTGATATTGGTCTTATTACATGTTTAAGTTTTAATATTTTAATATATTGCGGCGTTAATTTCCGCCACTTAACACGCAATGCCTCCGAATTCGGCGGAAAGTGGGGAATGGAGTATATTAATACTAGATTTCCTCTGCCTACCCTGCTGTGTGCGGGATATAGTGTGAAGTTAAAAAAAAAGTTTAAATATTTTAAGTAACAGTCATTATGCGAAGGTTTTAGATTTTAATTTCTGGTTTCGAAAGTTACAGTATGTGACATAGACACTGAAAAGATAAAAATGACACTTGAAGCTCCATAATTCTGTCCTTCCATGACCTTAATGCGAATATTAGTTATAGCAGCAATAGTTATATACTATTCAGAGTACAGAGGATTCCTTAAAATATAACTTTTTCCTTTATCTATGTCCACAAAGTATAACGTTATATCCCACCTCTTAACATGCAATTGCTATAGACAGAAAACGGCGATAAAGTTAGTTATATACACTGAATATGTGATCTATAGATCTTCTTTTAAGACACTCCGTTCCCCACTTTCCGCCGAATTCGGAGGCATTGCGTGTTAAGTGGCGGAACTTAACGCCGCGCTTTACCTCGGCACTAGAGCGAAGAAAATGGAAATGTTAAATATTTCCACTCCTCGAGTGGGAATCGAACACACAACCAGTCGTTTATAGCCACACGCTTGTGCCACTGGGCCACGACTGGCCACAAGATCTATAGATCTTATAGAATGCTATTGCAGTTTTAAATAAGAACATTTAATACATGATTTAGTACATTAGAAATTCAAAACATTCAACCATTAAGACGCAAGTCGCAATACGCCAGCTGTCTTAAATAACGTGGCGACGTGTATGATGACATCTGCTCTCAGTAAATCTTCAGAACAAATCTCCGGGATTAGTGACGCTTAGCGGAGTAAGCGGCGATGTTTCTATCACGTGGACATTACTAACGTCTATTTAGCGGTCTATTAAATTGAAACTGATGAATATGAGACTGGATTTTATTTCTTTTCTTTTTTGTTACTTTAGTGGGTATATGTTAAATGACATTTGTAACGGGTAATTGATGACCACGACCACTCTTTCAAGAGAGTAACAAGAGAGAGTGACGAAGAAGAAGAAGAAGAAGAATGTCAGGTAGGGAGGTACTTGTGATCAAATTTTAGAGTAATTGAAACATTCGGTTCCAGAACTATTAGTATATAATAAAATGGTATAGGATAGAATAGTGAAAATACCTTTTATACGTATAATATAATGGGAAAATCAAATAAACCTATATAAAGTCAATAGCAAGAGAAGTTATGAAACCTGGAAGACCTACATATACTATATGCTATAATGACCAGGTCAATGAAAGAAAATATGACCAAAAAAGGTACATACAGTCTATCCGCTTTAATTCAATGCATCAATTATAGTTGTGGGCAGTCTTGGCCCAGTGCCACAAGCGACTGTAAACGACTGGTTGTGGGTTCGATTCCCACTCGAGGAGTGAAAATTATATTTCCAGTTTCTTCGCTCTGGTGTTGAGGTAAAGCGCGGCGTTAAGTTACGCCACTTAACACGCAAATCTCCAAATTCGGCGAAGTGGGGAACGGAGTGTCTTAACACTAGGTTCTCTCTGCCTACTCTGCTGTGTGCGGGATACAGCGTGAAGCTAAAAAAATTATAGTTGTAATTGGTAATTACATTATAGACGTTTCAAAAAGTGTGAAACCATCTTGTTTTTTTCTCTAAAACGATGACATCTGCTGTCTCTAAATCATCGCATCGGAACAAATCCGCAGGATTAGTGGTTTTTGGAACTTTAATATATTTCAACTTAGCTGGTAACTGTCGTCATTTTTCAGAACCGCTTAGTGATGTATAATCTCCCACGTTCTAAATGGTTAGCGCTCATAGAAAGTAGTTATATTTTATATTGACAAAAGTATTTTAAATAATACAGTCTTTACAGTAAGTCTTTAGTTATGTATTAAGATAACATTTTCTGTAAGTTCATAAGTCATTGCATATACTCGTATGGAGAAATAACCTCAAATATTGTTAAAAATAACTGAAACTTTTATATTTGGGACGTCCTTGTTCCCAATATTACTTCTATATCGCTATAAAGACAGCACATGGAAATAAACAATAATAACAATATTTTTGAATATAGTTAAGTATTTGTTATTATATCTATACATTGTCTATCTCTTGATCTCTTTTATCTCTTATCCTCTATCGTATCTCTTACCGTATCTCTTGTTGAGGCGCTAGCACGTACTTATAAGTCGCAAGTGATTGGTTTAATTATTTTTAAGTGTCAATTATTCCTTAAGACGTTTATCTGTGTAATGAGAATCAATATCGGTTATATATAAAGATTCATTATTTTCTATTTACATTTCTATTTATATAATAAAATGATAGTGCAGTTATGAATTTTCCTATTAGTCGATAGACTGATAATGCTGCAGTGCGTCTGCGTCTGTCTTAAAATAATACATAACTTTAAGTTACACAAATGAGCACGCAGTTTTGTCTATGCGAGCTGCAATTTAAAGCTGTTTTTAAATCTTTATACCTATTTACTAACATAATTATATTTATCATCCACAATAATGGTTCACAATAACTTAACCACAACTCTTTATTTTATGAAAGATAAAAAACAGTGTTAACTCTAAGGAAATCTAATAGCTTACCTTCTTCCTATCTTATCCATTTCTATTAAAAATGTTACTTATCGCAAAGAATTTTTCTACTGAACTACGAAAACGTACTTGTAATTTATATTAAAAAATATCAAGTAACTTGTGTCCAGTCGTGGCCCAGTAGCATAAGAGTGTGACTGTAAACGGTTGTGGTTTCGATTCCCACTCGAGGAGTGGAATTTTATTTCCATTTTCTTCGCTCCGGTGTCGAGGTAAAGCGCGGCGTTAAGCTCCTCCACTTAACACGCAAGCCTCCGAATTTGGCGGAAAGTGGGGAACGGAGTGTCTTAACACTAGGTTTCCTCTGCCTACCCTGCTGTGTGCGGGATACAGCGTGAAGCTATTTTTTATTTTTTTAAGTAACTAAACAAAAATTAAACTGACTAAATTTGACCGAGTCGATTTTCACAAATTAACATAAAAACACCATAACACGATTCACAATAAAATATAAAATCTATTAATATGGCGAAAAGATAACGAAATACATTAAAAATACTTACATTATCTTAATTAAGCCGCGTTAGATAAAATATACACATGATAAAATAATTAAAAATTTAAAAATACTCGTACATACGTAATACTTCCTTTGTAATCCGTTGTTTGATAAGAATTCAAATTCAAATGAATTATAAATGAATGCAAAAAGAAGGAAGTTTTAATTCCATATCATAATTAATACTTCCTTTTTTTATCTTGTAATTAAATATTATTTTTATGTTTTATTTAACAGTCGTATATCAATTAACGTTTAATATATATAATTATTTTATGACAAACCAATCAAGTAACAGTGACGCAATCTCGTGTAAAATGTTCCTTGGAAGAGAGAAAGGAGACCACTAAGTGTGAGAGAAGGAGAGAAAAATTTATTACGTTTTACAATTAAACCTGCGAATTACTAAAGTATACGCCAATAAAGTTACAGGTTACAGCTTTTTACAAATATAGCTCTCTGTGTTAAGTTACGTAAATAAGAAGCAGAGAGTCGAGTAGTAAATGGCAAATACGATTATGGTAGACGATTACGAAAACATTTTAGTGACGTATTTTCATACAACCAAGAGGTCTTAAGAGATATCTCTAAAGGTATGCGCCTAATTATTCAATCAAAAACATTTAATTTTATAAATATAGTATACCTAAAAAAAATAGAGAATATAAACAAAAATAATCACATAATTAATTTAAAAATTATAAAAACTAACGAGCAATTACAGCCTTTTGTAAATGTACACCTGTTTTACATGAATACGGAAACAGTATCAAATACGTTTACACGATATACATAATACATACATACATATTATACATATATAGTTATACAATTTTTTTAGCTTCACGCTGTATCCCGCACACAACAGAGTAGGCAAAGGAAACCTAGTGTTAAGACACTCCGTTCCCCAATTGCCACCCTAATCGGGAGACATTAAGTGTTGCGTCGTGGAAATCAAGGCAGTTCTTTACCTCAATACCAGAGCGAAGAATTTGAAATATTATTATTTCAATTCCTCAAGTGGGGATCGAACCCACAACCAGTCGCGTTAACAGTCACACTTTGTGCCTCTGCGCCACGACTGGCCCCAATCTTTACACATTGCATGCATATATACTAAAGGCTATAAAATCCTTAAATAATGTTCAAAGATTTAAATGATTCGTGATTAGCAATACTTCTTACTCTATTTACCATGTAGGTAGTAGCGGTTGTATAGTAATTTATTGGTACGCGACCTGCATCTCATTTCACGCAGCCAATGCGCCTGGTGGAAATAACTTTATATACCTCCTGCATTTACAAGCTAAGTGATAACAATCAAGATTGATTTACTTTGAGATTGTATCCAAGTCAACAGCTATTTGTATTTCAAATATATTTATTTAAGTGCGATTTTGTTGTTAGATTTTAAATGAAATAGCTTTAGATAATGCTTTATTATGTCTGTCTGTTATGCCTACAAGGCTAATCTACTGGCTCGATTTGGATGAAATTTGGAATTAAAATAGTTGAATACATAGGGTCTACTACTTTTTAACCCATTTACGTATAAAAAAATGTGCCGTAACGCAGGCAAAGCCGCAAGCGGTTGCTAGTTATTTTAATTTTTATATAATTAAACAAAATATATTTATTCTTAACGTTAATGTAAATTTATTTAAATAATACATTTAAATATGTTATTACTGCTTTCTTTTTTTTTAAATAATTCGATTTTCGATTTAATTACGGGAAATCTTTTAATTAAACTAAAACGTAAGATTTTAGATTTCATTTCCCGAAGGTGTCACCATTTTAAACATGTTGAAATAAATGAACAAATATGTCATAGACTTCTACCACTAATAACATGTCAAAGTTTTTTGTGGCCAGTCGTGGCACAGTGGCACAAACGACTGTAAACGACTGGTTGTGGGTTCGATTCCCACTCGAGGAGTGGAAATATGTAATATTTCCATTTTCTTCGCTCTGGTGTCGAGGTAAAGCGCGGCGTTAAGTTCCGCCACTTAACACGCAATGCCTCCGAATTCGACGGAAAGTGGACAACGGAGTGTCTTAACACTAAGTTCCCTCTGCCTACCCTACTGTGTGCGGGACACAGCGTCAAGCTAAAAAAAAGAAAGTTTTTAAAACGCTCCTAAAGTACAGGTCAGAGAGATCGGTCACTCTCTGCTTGCAATAAGAGATACGTTATAAAAAAAATAACAGGAAATAACTTGTTAAGTAAAATATAAATATGCATAATATAATAATTTTTCATGCTAACGCAGAACGGGCGTAGCGAAAGTCGCCACGCGACTAACTTTGTCCATTTAACTCGCTTTAACGCTATTCTGAGCGTGTCTGCTGATGCTGAAAATTAGAATATACGGAGGAAATGGTTCTCATTTGATTTCTAATTTGCAATTTAGTTGTTACCGTTTTACAAAAATCTTTGGATTTAATATATGCCTTACCAGCTAGGTAAGCCTTACCGCTTAATACAAAAGTATGGGTCAAACAGGTAGTGTACCTACTATATAATATTTTTTTACTAATTTAATGTATTTCTAATATTTTAATATGAATAGTGTTGTCTTGTTTTCTCCATACAAACTAGATTATGCCAAATTTTGTATATAATAATTTTCGTAAAAAGAGTTTAATTAAGTGACGTAAGTGAATATAAAATCTCAATTTTTTTTATAGGTATAGTAGCTATAAGTCTTAATATAAGACTAATTTCGAGTCATCGGGCTTCATACAAATATATATTTTTAGAGCTTCACATTTCTCCATCATCAGAGTAGTCAGAGAGAACCTAGTCTCTGTTAAGACGTTTTTTTTTTAATTTATTTAGGAAACCAACATAGTATACAGTGTTATTATCTTTTGTACATAAATACATTTATATAATCTTATGGTACACCATATACCACTTTTACAGGCTAACTTAACATGCAAATTATAAAAAAAACGAGTGGTTCCCAAACTAATGACTTCAATAATGTAAAAAAAAATTAAAAAATATATATATATAAAAAAAATTAACGCTGCGCTTTGTCTTAGCTACGAGAGCGGAAAAGCGAAAATTATGTATATAAATAAGTTTCTTATATACAAAAAAATTAACAAATAAACCTCTTATATAAAGAAAAAGACAGACATACAATACAATATATGTATATATACAATACAAACATTCCATAAGTTTAGTAATTTGATCACAAAGCCCCCGCCGTACTAACTAGATCACAGAAGAAGGGCCACAAATGAAAACTAATGTCGTAGGGAGTGCTATGAGCCGGAAGTAATTCTGAACGTAATCGAATTTGATGCATCCGAATAACAATTATACACATGTGTATATTTTTGGGACTCATCGTGGTAAAGTTGAAGGTTTGTGGGTTCGATTCTCGTTTGGGCCAATCGTGGTATTTTTAATATTTTTGCTTTTTTTCGACTTTTGTACTCAATACTTAATGACGCTAATATAGATATACATAGGTACATGTTAGTATAAATTTGGTTCATATGAATGAAGATTGGTTAATCCTGATGCAGAATATAAGTACTTGCTATTTTGTAATGAAAATGAGTCTTTCGTCTGAACATTAACTAACTTTACCCGCATAGCAGGGTAGGCAGAGGGAACCTAGTTTAATGACACTACATTCCCCAGTTTTCGCCTGAAATCGACATTGCGAGTTAAGTGGCGGATATCAACGCTGCACTTTACCCTTAGGTCCCAGAGCGGAGAAATGAAAATAATATATTCCCCCGAATGGGAATCGAGCCTACAACCAACAACCAACAACAACACAGTCAAACGCTGTCGCACTGGGCCACGATGCCCTCATATAAATGTATCTATATACATGTTTTAATTTTAGAACTATTACAATTTAGAATTACTACGAGTACTAGTAGGTACATACTTTACCAAGTGCGCAATCAATTAAAATATAGTATGAAATATTAAACAAACCATTATTATATATAAAATTTAACCCTTTTAGTACAAGTCAAGTCACACGACACCACTAGTATGCGCATAACATGAATGAGTCACAAATCATCGACAGACGCCGGGATGTCCTTCTAATCAGTTTAAGAGTGTAATCTCGTTACTACCCTCTGCTTCATTAGCCCGTCTAATGTAATTCTGATTTCATTACAGGCGACCCCTGCTCTGTTTTGTGTTTCAATATCATAATTGTTTTAGAAGTAATTTAAGCTATACTTTTGATATTCTTGAGGCAGAAGTGGTGCAGTTGGACTGTTTTTGAATAAACGCGATGGTTGTCGGTTCAATTTCCACTCGGGGGCACCATTATATGTTATTTTCATTCCTTCACTTAAAACAAACGCGGTGTTAAGTTCCGCCATTTAATAGGCAATGTCTCCATTTTGAGCGGAAAGTGCACATCGGAGTGTCTTGACATTAGGTTCTCTCTGACTACCCAGCTTTCATAATCGATCTATATATTTTTAAGTAGACTATATATTCCAATATATTATATAACTATATTGCAGGAAGAAGAGAAGGAAAAAATATATAATAATAAACGTTTGTAAAAAACGGAAATGTTTTACTCTGTATTCCTCACAAGGCATGGAAGGCAGAGGAAATGTAGTGTTAAGACACTCCGTTCCCCACTTTCCGCCGATTTCGGAGGGATTGCGTGTTATAAAACAACGGAACTCGACGAACTCAACAAATTAAATATTTCCACTCCTCGAACGGGAATCGAACTCACAACCAGTCGCGCTTACAGTCACACCTTGTGCCCCTGCGCCTCGAAAGGCCTCAATCTCATCATTTATTTAAACTGTATGTTATATTTAGCACAAACATACCACTATAAACGGTCGGCCGCTTCAAAGGCAGCGTCTCTATACGAGTATATTTTATTTATTGATTATTCAACGACACGAAAGAGCAAGGTTTCGCCTTATTAACTGCATTAGATAGAATCTCTTAGATGAATGAAAACGCAACTATGAAATGACGTGTGGTCATAGAGACGTGACCATTAAATACATACTCATCGTATTTATTAGAAATATACTCGTATATTATTTATATGAATTATATAATTAAATATTTGTATAGAAACATCAATAAACATATTATAAAATGAACATGTCATATAAATTTTAATTACTTATTTTTAGCTTCATGCTTCTACCCACATAGCCGCAGCAGAGTAGTCACAGTTCTCTGTGACTTATTCTAGTGTCAAGACCCTCCGTTTTTTCGCTTCCGGAAGAGCAAAGTCGAGATATTGCGTGTTGAGTGGCGGGCCTCAATACCGGTTTCCCCGGTTTCCCGAAACGTAAAATTGAAAATAAATTAATTATGATCATGATATATATCCACCAAGTAGAAAACGAGCCTACGATCAATTGTGACAGTGAGACTCAGCCCTACTGCGCCATGATGGCTTCAATATTTAATAATTTTGATTAATAATAAACACATATTAAATACAAATATGTTCAAAAAAATTTAATACATGTACTAAAAATACACAAAAATATTTATAAATAAGCCAATTAAATCTAAAAATACCCACAATTAAACTCAAATCAAACTGCGGAACTAAGAAATCACAACTACCTATATAGGATTCGAACTGGTTCCTACGACGCGACGTCACGCCACAAATTGATTTATCGGCACTGCGCCCGCGCACGCCTTACATCCACCTTCATCTACCTACTATAAATTATTATCAATAATGATCACGAGCATGATTTATTAATACAATACGTAAATCGACGAGCAACACGAGAAACTATGGAAATGATTGAGAGAAACAAAAAAATTAAATAACACTGATTAATGAAGACCGCTGTATGGCTGTATGTGGTCGCTTTTGGCGCGATTGTTGTTTCAATTAATTAATATGGAATTTACTTTTTGGGTTCGATTTTATATTTCCATTTTCTTCGCTCTGGTATCAGGGGCAAAGCGCGGCGTTAAGTTCCGCCACTTCGGAGCCTCCGAATTCGGAGGAAAGTGAGGAACGGAGTGTCTTAACACTAGGTTCTCTCTGCCTACCCTACTGTGCGGGAGATATAGTGTGAATTACAAAAGCGTGAAGTAAAAAAAGTACATTATAGTTAACTTTAAAAGCGACTCTTAGTTGATTCGTGCATATTAACTGATGCTATAGGGGACTAAGTTAATGTTTTTTATGAGATTAATGTGTTAAAAAATAAAAAGAGGAGACTAAAATAACTTTTAAAAAATAAATGCAAAGAGCTTAATTTCAATTTCTTAGTTTTTATGTCAAATAAAACTAAAGTAGCAATATTTCGTATTCAGTAAAGACTGCGTTTGCATTCTTCATTCCTTTATCCAGAAATCAAAACATTACATACACCTAACATCTAATACTAAATGAATGGACTTGAATAAAGTTTAATAAAAATTATTTAATAAAAATGCGGGACAGTTAGCGAGACTATGATTTTCAATAAGTAAATAGAATTGAACAAAAAAAAATTAGTGAAAATATTAAATTTTATTCAATCTAATAATAAAAAAAAAAAAATCATCTCTTTCGAGATAAGCAAAGAGAATCTGCTAAGATTATGAATATTTCCCAATTTCCACTTACTTTAGTTATATTTCATGTTGGGTGGCTGACCTGTTCTTTGTCTATCTATATCTTCTAAACATCTAACAGTTAAAACAAACGCAGCATTCTACTAAATAAGTATGACAGCCACGCCGCGTTATTCGGAGTTAATCAAGTTGAAACAAACAGAACTACAACCGGTTTTGATCTATAGTATAAATGTAATATAATCTTAGTAGTGTCAAATTATCAACATTTCCTTTTTTTATATTAGATCAGTGATAAGACAAGGTGTGAATTCGAATACTTTGACTTGAGGTGATGGACGCTTATAATGTTAATTGTGAAGTAAGAAAGGAAGAAATTATTAAAGACTCGCTACTAGAGGCTCGCTCGCGACTTCGCCGCGTGAACTATATAGCTGTTTCGTTATACTGCAACCCTCGGGGGTGGATTTATGAAAAATAAATAGCCTATGTTTAACCTTGGTTTATCAACTATTTTTATGCCAAATTTCAATACAATCGATAAAGTAGTTTAGATTTTTCATATAAACTTTCATCCCCTACTAAAGGGCTGCATTTAGAAGAAGCTTTTGAAAAAATAGTAGACTACGATTGATTCTGGATTTTTTACTATTTTCATTCGAAATTCTATCCAAATCAGACCGGTCCAGACAGAATTTCGCATTTATAGTATAAGTATGGATCTGTTATTATTTGTTCATCAAATGATTACATTAATACATAACCTGTTGAGCGGCAGAACTCAACGCCACGCTATGTTTTAGGTACCAGAGCGAAGGAATTAAAATATAAATAAATACATTCCTTCGAGTGGAAATTGAACCTACAACCATCGCGTTACAGTCAGGCCCTGTTCCATTGTGCCACAACGACTTCTATTCATTAACTATTTATATTAATATAACATCATATTTTATTATTAATTATAAATAAATATACATAAATAGGCAATATTTTTTTTGTTTTATTTTTCCTATTCTTTTGTCATTATTGTCAACTACAATGGCATTATTAATATTATTTAGTCGCACTCACAGATGACTATTAACCTATATGGATTAAGTACAGTTAGACCTTTTAAGACTTTAAGAGCTTATAGTTCTGAAACTCAAAAGTTAATCTGTCACACAAACACAGGTATACGTATTCTAATACTAAGTAAAGTTAAAAATAAGACTTTCCACTAAAAAAATAATAAAAACATAATATTTTATTGATCATTAACCAAACATATTGGAGGGTAGAGTAATACGAAACGAAGTACCTATAAAATAAATCTGGAAGGAATCTCCAAAGGACCACGAGATACCATCTCGACCAAAAACGCAATGTTTTAATTCCATCCTCCCGGGAAACTCCTGATGAGGCGACGAGATAAACTTACCTTAAAACTAAAAAAACAAGAAATATTTTTTAACATTTTTGGTCGAAAGTTATGTGCCTGTAATTTTGTCGTGTCGAATTCAAGATTCTCAGATTAATCGTTAAATGAAGCAACTGGAGTGTTTTTGTTTCAGTTTTATTTATTCCTTTTGGGGTAATTTAAGCGTTGGTTGGTATGGTCAGTGGAATAGGCTCGGTTGATATAAAAATAAACGATGATTGCTTTTCTCACACATTGATATAATTATTGTGGTTTTTTTGTTTAGATTACTTAGGTTATGTAAAATGTATAAATTTATTAAAATACTGAGTAGAAAACTAATTCAAAATTATTACTTTTTTTAAAGAAATGTTTATTGGTATGTGGCCAGTCGTGGCCCAGTGGCACAAGAGTGTGACTGTAAACGACTGGTTGTGGGTTCGATTCCCACTCGAGGAGTGGAAATTATATTTCCATTTTCTTCGCTCTGGTGTCGAGGTAAAGCGCGGCGTTAAGTTCCGCCACTTAACACGCAATGCCTCCGAATTCGGTGGAAAGTGGGGAACGGAGTGTCTCAACACTAGGTTCCCTCTGTCCAAAAATAAAAATAACATAGGTATAAAGAATAGGAAGCACTTACAATTATAGAATTTAGAAAGATTGTGAAGAATTATGCAAATTCATTACCAAGGCTTTATTTTTGACTAGCTAAATAAATTTTATCATTACTTGGTAAGCATACGTAACATTTAAAGTATTCTTGTGGGTATTCGTGTTGGTATGTACATTATAGTGGCGATGTGCCCATATAACACGATTTCCTTGCTTATATGGCCGACTTATCTTTTGTAAATTAATCGTCCAGGGAATCTAGATTTTTACTAAATATTTTTTGTAACTTAGGCAATTAAATAAAATATATTAAAAAATACTCATAAATGGCAAGTTTCAATTAGCTGTCTCTAACCTAATAAGTACCAAAATACTTAGCATTATAAAGACTTCTACATCTACTATATTACATAGTAGAACGCATGGCGTATACGTTCAGAGCGTTTGGACAGTTTTCAAAAGGCGCGGGTTCGAATCCCGCTGCGTTCAAATTTTTAAACTAACTTTTTACATTTTAAAAATATTATAAGTCTATCATTATAAAATATTTCGAAGTGCATTACATAATTATTTACAAATAGCTAGATGCATATTAATAGAAACCTTCTCACGAACCAACCAAGTTAGAACAGTGAGCAGCGAACAAGTATTAATGTGGGAGATTAACGATATTAATATTTATCAGAACGTAACCTCTTACAGTTTGATGGATGAGTGCTACAGACGCACCGACAGCTTCACTATTTATACGTATTGTCGGCATTATATGTTATTATTTCAAAATACTGGATATGGTATTAAATTATAAGGCACTTAGATACTTTCTTCGTTTGATATGTCAGTGGCGAAGTATTCATTCATATACATTCGATTCGTACCGATTTTCTTTTTGTAAATTAAGTATTCTAGATTTTTAATTCGATCCTTGATTTTTAATAAGTTTTTAACATTGGCTTTCCTCTACAAAAAAAATAACTGAATAAGTCATTTAGAAAACGTAAAAAAATTTGAATGCAGCGGGATTTTTATACGTTTTCTAAATGTCTTTTTCAATTTTCCTAAGTGTGGAATAACACTTTAAAATGTTTAAAAGTAAAAAATTAACTGTTCGTCACTGGTATATATATATGTGATCAGATGTTTAAGCTATGGTTATGAGTTCTAATTCAGCATTTTTGCTATAGTATCATATGAATGAAATTAATATCTTGCATCATGTAAGATGCGAGGATATTATTGGTTCTGCCGTTTACCTAACGCGACAGAAACAAACGATACTGTAATACTATTACTGTATATCAATTGAGTTTATTTTATTAGTATAAAAGAAAATTGCAAAAAAAAAAGATTTGAAATTGTATTGTTTTTAAAAGATTGCTTTATTTTATTACTATAAAAGTAGCATACAGAACTTTCATCAATAAGGCACTTTTTTAACTCCATACTCCTTGTACAGCAAAGTAGTCAGATAGAACATGTTGAGATACTCTGATCTGCAGATGCATATAGAATGGTGTAACTCTACGCCGTGCTTTGTTTCATCATGCACGACTAATAAAAACTTTTTTTTTTAGCTTCACGCTGTATCCCGCACACAGCAGGGTAGGCAGAGGGAAGCTAGTATTAAGATACTACGTTCCCCACTTTCACCGAATTCGGAGGCATTGCGTGTTAAGTGGCGAAACTTAACGCCGCACTTTACCTCGACACCACAGCGAAGAAAATGGAAATATTAAAAATTTCCACTCCTCGAGTGGGAATCGAACCCACGTCGTAGTCGTTTACAGTCACACGCTTGTGCCACTGGGCCACGACTGGCCACTATACTATATAAAAACAATTTAAATACAATATTTCATCCTATTAAAGATCAAACTAACGCCGTCAAACGTCCCATTGTCCTACAATGACCACTCAAATTATAAAAGACAAAATTATGTACTCTAGCAATATTAATATAGCGAAATCATTTTAAAGTGCCCCATTCTAAACAATGGCACGTTCGCGATACCTTTATGATTAATATAACATTGTCTGTCCTTTCGTTTCATATTTATGTAGTTTTTGCGCGCCCGTCTGTGTTCAGTCACAACGCTAACAGCGTGAGTCTTTGCACTTCGCGACAAAAACCAAAGTAATACCTACTGTTTAATGTAAATATTGTACATGACTTATATAAAAATTTAAACTATTAAGTGACAATGTTGTGTCGCCCGAATAACATGGCGGGAACACTTCAGGAAGTAAGTGGGAGTTAAAAAAACCTGCAGTATATACTTTACTGGTAGTAGATGGATGTTACGTTTAGATGATGCGATAACAGATACAGAGTAAGAAAATAAAAGGAGCTAAACTTTATATGAAATGTATATAAAGATTTTGTACAATATTTATTAAACTTCTGAAAAATCACTAAAACAATGACTTAAAAAAAATATACCTACTCAAACCTAATTCAAAAAACCCTCAATGTATTGAAAAATAATTTGATTTTGATGTCCCTATGGTTTAGCGCTCAGAGCGGTAGAAGGTTTCCAAGAGGCGTGGGTTCAAATCCTGCTACGTTTAAATTTCCAATTCCCTAATACAAAAATAACACTTTAATAATAAGAAAAACATAATAAAAATAAAATACATAATAAAAAATATGGTAAAAGTATTTATTAAAAGTTTTATTCAAAACTGTCGCGGTCTAACATTTTGCGAAAGTCGAAATAAAAATATATGAGGAGACAAGGTTAAATGTTTTACATCGCGAATGCAGTTTTGGCTAAGATTCACGCTACGATATTATACAAGAAATAGCTGGAGAAATTCCTCGTACCATAGATTATATAAAAGCGAATACCTTAATGATAAAGGCAGTGATACACTAAAACCTAACTATTAAATTGGTTTTATATTTAAGTAGTGATATGTAAAATTAATCTGTATATAGCTAAGCATAGGGAACTTAGTGACATGTCACTTCATTTTTTTTTTTTTTTTTTTTTTTATGGAATAAAGGAGGCAAACGAGCTGAAGGCCCACCTGGTGTTAAGTGGTTACCTTCGCCCATAGACATCCACAACATTAAAGTTATGGATGCGTTGCCAGCCTTGGGAATGTAGGACAGAAGGAGGGAGGAAGGATGGGAATGGTGGGAATAGGGAGAGCTGGCTTACATGCTATCGAACCGGAACACATCATAAGATATTTTAAGCGGTTCGTCTTTGACATGATAGTGGTCGCGAGCCAGTCGGAGAACGAATCTCCTACCACCAAACTACTGGGTTACCCGCCTTTTACGGGACGCTACCCAGCGGCGGGGGGGAATTGTATTCTTAACCCGTCCCTCCACGGGACAAACCTGGAGTTCCCCAACCTTTATTGATCAAGGACCACTTTTAAATTATTCTTGCTAGCAGGAACCACTATGTGTGTAATCCTTGCGGATCCTGTCGTTTTATTGTTCGATGAGTTGTATAACTTAGGGTAGAGCTGGGTACAACACTGGCTAAATTTAAAATCGTTCGCGGACCAGTTTATCCCTTCTGCGGACCACTGGTTGGGAACCAGTGCTCTATAGTGACAATGTACAACACTTTCTCAGTATTAAAGAATAACTTAAAAATATTTTCTTGCTAAATATGGGATTTTCAATGAGCATAGCCGTATGGAGCCCGCCTAGTCGTGGCGCAGTGGCACGAACGTGTTACTGTAAACGACTGGTTGTGGGTTCGATTCCCATTCGAGGAGTGGAAATATGTAATATTTCCAGTTCCTTCGCTCTGGAATCAGAGGCAAAGCGCGGCGTTAACTTCTGCCACTTAACACGCAATGCCTCCGAATTCGGCGGAAAGTGGGGAACGGAGTGTCTTAACACTAGGTTTCACTGCCGTAGGCAGTGTGCTATACACTGCTGTGTGCGGGATACAACGTGAAGCTAAAAAAATGCCGTATGTTTGGCTGTGTACAGTGAAGAGAAATGAATACATAGAAAGTAAAAATGCGATCTCTACGCAGGACGTGCGTAGTTAGCCTAGCTTATCGAATGAAGAGATATACTGAACGGCAGGCGTCAGTGAGAATGATGAAAGAAGGTAAAAACTAGAGGAAGATCACGTAAAAAGCATGATGACTCCCCGGAGGACGCGTATGAAAAGGGTGATAACAGTGGACAAGTCAAAAGATGTGACGCAGGTCCACGTCGTAGCGTTTGTCGCTTAGTTCTCTATGACTACTCTGCTAGGGATACATTTTAAAGCCAAGTAAATAC
Source organism: Dryas iulia moderata (assembly GCA_019049465.1). Lineage (NCBI taxonomy): Eukaryota > Metazoa > Arthropoda > Insecta > Lepidoptera > Nymphalidae > Dryas > Dryas iulia. Next base: position 4,874,864 of record CM032440.1, read on the forward strand.
AAATTCTTTTATAAGGCAATTCTCATTTATGCGCTTAAGTATTTATGTAAATTTATTTTATATTTCTCAATTTTACCGATTTCACGTTATAGCTATTAAAAATAAATTAAGGATATCGTGGCGCAGTACTAATGCTTAAAGAAGATTCTGTTTATCGCATGATGAAGAATATCTATTAGGGGAAGAAATCGAAAGCTATATTTATCTAATATTAAAACAACCTACAACAGCACAATCCTAACAAAATTCATATAAGAATCGCTAGGCAAAAAGCCAGACCGCGTGTCGTGCCGCGCGCCGCCGGACCAATCATACGAACACATGCCCTTCATGTTTAAAACATCTTCGTAAAAACAAACATATTCGATCCTCATCTCATCTCACTTGAAATCGTATGAAGAAATCAAATCTACAAAGCATCGCCGTGTGATTTAAAATACACATGACAAAATACCCATGAAATTGTAATGCAGAATGATACTTACGGCTACTTTATAAGAGGTAGTTTACATAATGCAGTATAATACGAAATGTGTGTCGATTAACACCTGTAATATAAGCAGACCTTAACTGGGAGTTGGGATTTTTTATAGTTGGTTCTCCAGTTCAGTTTTAAATACTGCGCGGTGTTAGGTTAGGTATGTGGTATGTGGCCACAGAAAACAAAATTTTAAAGATATACGAAGGATATAATTAAGCCTATGTCCTTCCTACATTTATATTTTATAATAATATAATAAATATATTTTAAATGTTTCTTATTATTACACATTTATATTTATATAAGAAATACATTTACTTCAAATATAAGAAATAATAAAGAGGTAAAGTTTATCCCTTTGTTTGTAAGGGAATAAAGGGAATCTTCGGAAATACTAAGCCCATCATTTTTTTTTATGGAATAAAGGAGATCAAGTTCGATCATGGGAATTCTTTCACAATTATAAAGCTACACTATTCAGAAGTACAGGCTATATTTTATTATGATTGAAGAGAAAGATCAGAGAATCCCATAGTGGCTCTAACGGGGGGTAAAAGGTGTAGTTTACGCGCCGCAGCCGCGAGCGGGTCCCTAATTTTTTATATATTTGTTTGTTTGTTATATATTTGCCATTGCTATTAAGCGTATATTATGTACAGTTGAGGTTATCCACTCAGGAAGCTTAATATGCGTTTATTCATTATAACAGATAGCGTCCGTCACTTTAAATAGTAAGTAATAGGAAATACGGTTCTGGACCGCTAAAAAATTTCTAAATTTGGATCCGTTGCTATATAAAAAAACCTTACTCAAATACGGATATAGAGCGTATAGTTATTTCTTAATAAATATATAAAGTAACCTATTTATAATAATATAAACTAACAATATAGATATCCTCAAATACATACATATAATAGTCTTTAATAAGAATATGTTCGCAAGAAAAAAATCTTTTAACAAAAAAGAAATAATAATCGAAAAATTCACTGGCGGCATCGTAGCGGGACTGCTTCAACCCTTTTCCATGTTTTTTACCCACCAGCAGACACTCCGCTGATTTACTGTGTATTGTTCGCGTGATATAGAGACGTGTTTAGAAAGGACAATGTATAAATTATAGAGGTAAGCTATGTATGTATATATGTATGTTCCGTAGTTAGCTTTGGACGTATCGGAATGAAGACGATTAGTATGGGTTCAGATCTCAATCGTGAATTATTTAGTTTTGATAGATATATGTAGGTATTATATAGTAGAATAAATTATAATAAGTAAAAAATAAGGTTTTAGTGCAGTAGGACAGCGTCTGAATTTAAGCGCAAAAGTGGTGGGTTCAACCCTCAGTTAAATTGTTTTAATATTTTTATGAAAAAAAATACAAAATCGTAGTTAAGAACCAGAGCTCAGAACGTAATGTCTTAAATTTAGCAGAAAGCCGAGAAAGGATTATCTGGATACTACTTTCTGTCTATCCTGCTTTGGGGGAACAAAGTGAATGCATAATACTCAAAAAATGAAAGGGACGAGAAGTGGTTAAGAAAGTCACTTTAAGGAGTAAGTGCCCATAATAACGCATGAAATAAGATCAAACCGTACATATTCCATAAGCAACATTGACATATTTAAAAAAATAGACATTTAAAGAAAACGTATAAAATTTGAACGCAGCGGGATTCGAACCCGCGCCTCCTGAATACCGTTCAGGCGCTCTCACCACTGAGCCATGCGTTCTACTGCACGCTGCGTCGAAATTCTTATACGCTTTATTAAAACTTATTTATGTTGTTAGCATCTCTGTAGAGAGATTTTTACAAATTTCTGCTACCCAAAGATTATTCTACGAACAATCATTTGGCAAGAGAGAATGCTATTTATTAAATACTTTTAAACATTTTTAAAGTGTCATTCCACACTTTTATACGTTTTCTTTAAATGTCTTTTTCAATTTTCCTAAGTGTGGAATAACACTTTAAAAATGTTTAAAAGTATTGACATATTTGTTTTAAGAATAAAATAACTTCAAAAGCCTAAATAGAAAAATAAAATAATTATTCACATTTAAAATACCTGTTAAGTGCTATAATTAAGTAAAGGATATTGTTTTGCGGAAAATAAAAGAATCGCGTTATAGGTATTCACCAGTCACTGGGGCCAGTCGTGGCGCAGTGGCACGAACGTGCGACTGTAAACGACTGGTGTGGGTTCGATTCCCACTCGAGGAGTGGAAATATTTAATATGTCCATTTCCTTCGCTCTGGTACCAGAGGCAAAGCGCGGCGTTAAGTTCCGCTACTTAACACGCAATGCATCCGAATTCGGCGGAAAGTGGGGAACGGAGTGTCTTAACACTAGGTTCCCTCTGCCTACCCTGTTGTCTGCGGGATACAGCGTGAAGCTATATAAAAAAAATAAAAAAAGAAATATTCACGAAGGAACATTAGCGGCGGGGCGATAACGAAAGTAAACAAAAATGTTAATTAAGGGACTAACCTCTGTTTAATTTTTGGCTTATAAATTAAAATTTATTAACAACTTTGCATATTTGAGAACATTAATGGAAATAAATATTATTTAATGTTTTGTGTGTTTGTGAGTGTTTAAAGTGTAGCTTTGTTTGGATTTCACAGTCGGTTTTTTTTTTATTTTATCGTATATAAAATGAAATGTAACAGGATTCAAATCCTTTTTTTTTGGACGATCTATATACACTTTCTAATTAATATATCTTTTCAATATGTTTAAAATACTTAGGGTTATATTCAAAATATTTTAAAATACAAGCTTATTTTTTTTCGCTTCACGTAGTTCATCCCTATCCGCGGCATAGCAGGTTAGAGAATAGGGAATCTAATGTTAATATACCCCGTTTCCAACTTTCCCCCGAATTCTGGACGCATTACGTGTTAAGTGGCGTAACTCAAAGAGAAAAAAGTAAAATATGAAATATTTGAATTCTTCCATTAGGAATCGAACATATAACCAGTTTACAGTCACATTTTGTGCCATTACACCAAAACTGGCCTCTAAAGCTTGAAAATTTCGCATGCATTCAAATGTTAACGACATGGACTCGTCAGCTTCACCCTTACTCCTACACTCCTATAACACAAAAAGTGATCATTAAAAATAGCAACAAAACCTACGTACCTACAGATCGCAATCAATATATCATGAATGCAAAAATACGACCGCATCAGAGTTATAAAGCGGCGCTATAAATCGACTCGCGTCGCGTGATTGCCCCGTATTTAACTTAGGGCGCCATGATAATTACAATCAATAATATTATATATAAACTGAATGGCGACTATTAATCTGTGCATTGACAGCTCGTGACCCGGCCGCTGTGTCCATAAATCCGACTATTTAATGTAAAGAGCCCAATCAAAATTAGACTTTAGTTCGAATTAATAAAATGTTTAATAAAACGCTTGGTACGGGATATTAGTTGTTAAGTTGAAAAGTTTTAGAGTTGTGTGTGATAAATAAAATTTAAGTAGCAATAATATAAGAGTGGGGGCCAGTCGTGGCGCAAAGGTACAACGTGTGACTGTAAAGCTATTGGTTTGTGGGTTCGATTTCCACTCGAGGAGTGGAAATATTTAATATTTCTATTTTCTTCGCTCTGGTGTCGAGGCGTTAAGTTCTGCCAGTTAACACACAATACATTCAGAATTCGACAGAAAGTGGGGGGGCCTACCCTGCTATGTGTGGGATACAGCTTGAAGCTAAATACAAGAATGAGAGAGGTACATGTGATTAGGACGTTTAAGGAGCGAAGGAGTGGGCTATAGGGTGGAAAGTGAAGGGCAAACAAAACAAACACTGGGCCGCAATTACGAGCGCCTGTTGTGAGTTGCCGACGACGTCCGGCTTTCTTGCCACTATTTCGCCTAACCTTTGATAGTTAGGATATAAATATCTTATATTTACGTATTAACTAAATTTCTCCACAACAAACGGAGTAAAAAAAATCTAAACAGTACTCGAAGATCATTCTTCCACTTTCTTCATTATCACTAAACTTATCGTATAAACATGATCTTCATATATAATTGATCCGATTTATTTAAATGAATCAAGGTCTCCTATGACTAACGTCACCAATGTACAATCAATTCGTTTACTAATTTTTTTTTTTATTTTTTTATAATATCGTATACAAATATTTTTTTTTAAAAAAAGCGTAGAACAAACAAGTCAAAAAGCTTAAGTAAATTTATTTAAATGTTATTAAAATTACTTCTTATGTAATATGCTTGTAACATTTTTTCTTTCAACAAACAGTACGATAAAACAAAACATTTTTTCCTTTCCTTAAAAAGATATTTATTAAGAAATACATTTATTTTATAATATGTAAAATCCGCAAATAAGTAAACTCATATATCAAGTAACTTGTACAATTAAATACTAAAGTATATTGTTCATAGCTATTAGCTATATAGCTTATGTATTTGTACGGCCCAGTAGGAGGCAATCCGTCCGACTGACAGAAGACCTTTACATATTATAATTAATTACATTTCCCGCTATTAATAGCACACGGATGCTTGCGAGTTACGAAGGTAGACACGTATAAATAAACTAATATGTCATTTTAAAATATTTATTTGTGTAAACGACTGGTTGTGGGTTCGATTCCCACTCGAGGAGAGAAAATATTTAATATTTCTATTTTCGCCGCTCTGGTGTCGAGGTAAAGCGCGGCGTTAAGTTCCTCCACTTAACACGCAATGCCTCCGAATTCGGCGGAAAGTGGGAAACGGAGTGTCTTAACATTAGGTTCCCTCTGCCTACTCTGCTGTGTGTGGGATACAGCGCCAAGCTAAAAAAAATAAATTAAAAATATTTACTGCTAGTGGTCTGCTCGCAGCTTCGCCTGCATGAACTACACAACTATTTCCCGGGAAATAGACATCACATTAAAAACGAAAATTCTCTATGTTTCTCTATTATATTATGCATGTATTATACATATAAACCTTCCTTTTGAATCATTCTATCTATTAAAAGAAACCGCATCAAAATCCGTTGTGTAGTTTCGAAGATCTAAGTATATTTACATACGGGCAAACGTGGGAAGTGACTATGTAAAGATATTATCAAATAATAATAAAATAAAAAAAAACCATTTATTTTATCATTTTATTTTGACGCAACTTCTAGAACTAGAGTTTAAAGAAAAAAGCTTTTTAAGGCTTCGCATTTTTTCCATAAAACAGTGTAGTCAGAGAAAATCTAGCAACAAAACACTTTATTCCCCATTTTCCGTCAAAAATCGAGACTTGGCGTGTTGAATTGGCGAAACTATACCACAATTTGTCAAAGTACTAGAGTGTAGAAGAGAAAATAATTTGAATATAATATTCTCCATAGAGGAAATCGAACTTAAAACCAAATAGTTTCCAGAAGAAAGCTGTCCCACTGTGCCTCGATGGTCTATACAGAAAGAGTGTATGACATTTAATTTTCTTTATTTTCATTGCATATTTTGTAAATTGGCAGGCATAGCTTACTGAAATTAATAACTGGTGTCGAGGTAAAGCGCGGCGTTAAGTTCCGCCACTTAACACGCAATGCCTCCGAATTCGGCGGAAAGTGGGGAACGGAGTGTCTTAACACTAGGTTCCCTCTGCCTACCCTGCTGTGTGCGGGATATAGCGCGAAGCTATTTTTTTCATCCTTCTTAATTGTCTTAGATGTTATGTGGCAAGGCGTCATGCTCTATCGGGCTTTAATAATATTAAGGCTTAATAGGTAATGGGCTTCTTAAGATGCATGATTTAGGAAGGCTGTGAAGAAGCTGTGAGAATTTAGCATAAAAATATAAATAAACAGTTACGAATAGTCGATATTAAATCAACTAAGATTTTATACGCTCTCCTAAAAAATGATTATATCTTATATAATACAATAAAATATATCTGTGGTAAATATACCCTATACTTATAAAGAGAAATCCTAATTTCGATAGTAAAATCTTATTTAATATAATTGTATTGAACATTTCTAATATTAACATAGAAATAATCCAATTTATAAGAGGAAAAGACAAAATTTTTATGACAAAGAATTTATAAGAAAACATTTTTCGTTTTCACGTACTTTGTACTCACATTAAATTTATAATACTCACGAGTAAATAAAATAAGTAATATTCTTTCCCATACACTCTATACATTTATATAAAAAATACCACCCATAGAAATTCTTTGTAATAAAGTTACCATTAAAAACGTTTTTACTAATAAGGGAATACCATCAGTCATTCCTAATTGTTTACGTGCGGACAGATGTTTGTTATTTCATTATAACTCAATTTATAACTTTTTTTAAAGTTAAACAAACATGCACTAAATTGGTTTTTAGGTTTCGTTTTACCTTACTTTTATAATTTATTTTAGTTACTTTACTTGTTACCATTAATAATCTTGTGGCCAGTCGTGGCGCAGTGGCACAAGCGTGTGACTGTAAATGACTGGTTGTGGGTTCGATTCCCTCTCGAGGAGTGTTTCTTGAGTAGGAGTCGAACCCACAATCAGTCATATTTTGTGCCCCTGCGTACTGGCATTGTATAATAAAATAAAATAAGTATATAACCTATCATGTACAATCTCAGGTCATCCTTGACTTTTGTTATCAATTTTTAAAATGTTGTTTGCTAAGTAAATGAAAAAAAACAAATATTGTATTGTAGCCGAATTGTGATATAAATATATAATTTAATCACTTAAAAATCAAATTGGGGCCAGTCGTGGCGCTGTGGTACGGACGTGTGACTGTAAATGACTTGTTGTGAGTTCGATGCCCACTTGAAGAGTGGAAACATTTAATGATGATGATGATGATAAATATTTTATATATATTTTTTTAGCTTCAAGCTGTATCCCGCACATAGCAGAATAGGCAGAGGGAACCTAGTGTTAAGACACTCCGTTACCCACTTTCCGCCAAATTCGGAGGCATTGCATGTTAAGTGACGGAACTTAACGCCGCGCTTTGCCTCAACACCAGAGCGAAGCAAATAGAAATATGTACTACATATTTCGATGGGAATCGAGCCCACAACCAGACGTTTGAAGTCACACGTCTGTGCCACTGCGCCAAGACTGGCCCGTGGTTAATAATTTTATGTAGTCAAATCTATTAGCATATGTTTATTAATTTTAATTTTTATAATTAATTAATTAATTAATGGCAAAATACGCACGTTTTAGATAAGGCCAGGGATATTTACGATTTTTCAAACTTACAGTTTTATCTATGACATACTTTATGTATTGCATCAAACGTTTTAATTACTCACATATAAAATAACTATTTAAGTATATTCATAAATCTATTTTATTACAATCAAGCTGGTTTTTATTATGGTTACATTATGGACCATGGGTGTAGGAAATAAAAAAACTGTTTAATGCTTTATTAATATGAAAGGAATATAGAATTTTCTATAGGTATAGAGATAAAAATTAGATTAATCGAATGAAATCTGATTTAAATTTGCTTAAATTAGAGCTTTTTCAACTAAAATTTAACGAGAAATTAAAATTTGGACAGGTAAAACTAAAAATACACAACATTGAAAAAGACATTTAGAAAACGTATAAAAATTTGAACGCAGCGGGATTCCAACCCGCTTCCTGAACACCGTCCAGGCGCTCTCACCGTTGAGCCATGCGTTCTACTACCAGCTGCGTCGAAATTCTTATACGCTTTATTACAACTTATTTTTGTTATTAGCATTCTTTGTAGAAACAAATGTCTTTTTCTATTTTCCTAAATGTGGAATAACGCTTTAAAAATATTCAAAAAGATTATAACATGTTTAAAACAAACAAATCTATCTATAAATATCACTCATAATTTTTTGCACGTTTAAAGGTAAATAATTATAAAAGCTAAAGTTATTATAATAACAAGTGACTTCTTAAGTTGTTAACGCTAAATTAATTTCATATTAGTAATTCATTGCAAGGAAACGGCGATTGCTATCGTGTTGAAATTTTTTAAATATATTTCTATTTCCATATAAACTTAACTAGGGTGTTTTTTGAACTTACATTTACATTTAAAATAGTAGGAGCTTTTAAATATGTACTTTTTTAGAATTTTATATGGCCGCCATAGAAAAGATCGCTGTAAACGAAGTATGGGAATCACGCAATATACCTATTTAGATTTATAGATCTAAAACATAAATGTATAAATTATAAACATTTCAAAAGGACTTTAAACATATTATATAAATTTTCGTTTATAAAAAAAAAATGCGTGAAAAAAGAATTAAAAGTGAAAAGACAGAGCTTTTAGGTAAGAACGATTACACAAAATAATCTCTAGAATTAAAGCAAGTTATTTTATTATTATTATTAGCTTCACGCTGTATCCCGCACACAGCAGGGTAGGCAGAGGGAACTTAGTGCTTAGACACTCCGTTCCCCACTTTCCGCCGAATTAGGAGGCATTGCGTGTTAAGGGCGGAACTTAACGTCGCGTTCTGGCTCGGCACCAGAGCGAAGAAAAAGGAAATATTAAATATTTCCACGCCTCGATTAGGAATCGAACCCACAACCAGTCGATTCACAGTCACACTTTGTGCAACTACTGGCCCCCAATTAAAGAAAGTATACCCGTTATTATAATATTATCAGTAGGGAAGAACTAAATAAGAAGTTTTTTATTAGATTTTGATGATCCATACATAAATCAAAACACGACGGTTGCACTCAAGGAAGTGGTCAATCATTCCCCTTTTATATTAGAGACATTTAAATTTTAGCTGTTTTTGGTCGACTACAAAATGTGCAATTGTTTTTAAAATATTCATTTATTAGCTTTACTTGTAAGGGTAAAGACGGTTTGTAGACTTCAAAGAAGTAAATTAATTCCTTTATCAATTTGTTACTTAACTTAATTATCCTTATTCAGTATTTCATTTTACCACAGACAAGATTTCAAGATTATTTGAAAAAGAATTATTAGATTGTAGCAATAATTCATTTAAGATTCAGTTCAGCTTCACATTTTTCAGTTTTAATATGTAGAATCTGTTACATTCACTCCGTTCTCCATTTTCGTTCGGTATCCAATTATAACTTAAGATATTATTCTTATTATGAAGCACCTCCGTTAGATACCCAAGGAAAAAAACTTTCAACCTTAATACATTAAAAATAGTAAAAAATGTAAATATTAAAAACAGTATGCATTTTCATTTTGCTTTGTAAAAAAAATAACACACAATGCTAATTAATGCAATTATTATTTTATGCATCTTAAGACTTTAGTCTAGTCTATATAAATAGCTTACTTATCAAAATTCGATATCACAATCAAATCTTTAAACTATTTAAATATTAACATCGACCCACAAAACCTGCCGTGCATATGCAAAGCGGAAACTTTAAAACGTTTATTAAAATACACAACTCTAAATTTACGAGTATTATAACGAACTAAATGAATAAACAAACATGACTAACAGACGATAACGACGATATTTATGTGTTTGGATTTCATTAATTTTAATACTTCAATTTTTAGCTTCACGCTGTATCCCGCATACAGCAGGGTAGGCAGAGGGAACCTAGTGTTAAGACACTCCGCTCCCCATTTATCGCCGAATTCGGAAGCATTGCGTGTTAAGAGGCGAAACTTAATGAAAACATTAAATATTTCCACTCCTCGAGTGGGAATCGAACTCACAACCAGTCGTTTACAGTCACACGCTTGTGCCACTGCGCCACGACTGGCCCCTATTTTATAACTTTCGTTTAAAATTGAATATAGTTATGAATTGAAAGAGGCTATTGTTTGCAAATTTGCAAGGTGTTTGAGCATGCATTATCATTTTATTATTTAATTGTGAATAAATCGTGGCCAGTCGTGGCCCAGTGGCACAAGCGTGTAACTGTAAACGACTGGTTGTGGGTTCGATTCCCACTCGAGGAGTGGAGGAAATATTTCATATTTCCATTTTCTTCACTCTGGTGTCAGGTAAAGCGCGGCGTTAAGTTCCGCCTCTTAACACGCAATGCCTCCGAATTCGGCGGAAAGTGGGGAACGGAGTGTCTTAACACTAGGTTCCCTCTGCCTACCCTGCTGTGTGCGGGATAAAGCGTGAAGATAAAAAAAAGTAGAGGGAGGTCGGAGTTGTGCTGGAAATGAAGTTACTTTTTTTAAATAGCGACAACAATTAAGTCATTATTCACTGAAGTGTTAACTTCGCATAATTTTAGCTTCTTAAGTTATTGTATTACATTTTTATATAAATTTCCCTTACACGTTAGATAAGTGAAGGAATTAAAACATATTCACATTAGAATTATTCATTTTATGGCGATACAAAGCCGCGAACAATGGCCGCTTAATTAAAATGTATCTTTATTTTATTATGAAGACGAAAATTTAAATAAAACTTTTATAAAAAAAAATAACAAACAAGGTAAACTGTGATATTACCATAATTTATTAGCGCATTTCACTCACGATTTAAAGAATAACTGTACACGTTCCGTTTTATTATTTTTTTTTTTTAGCTCACGCTGTATCCCGCACACAGCAGGCTAGGCAGAGGGAACCTAGTGTTAAGACACTCCGTTCCCCGCTTTCCAGCCATTGTGTGTTAAGAGGCGGAACTTAACGCCGCGCTTTGCTCTGACACCAGGGCGAAAGAAGTTGAAACATAAAATATTTCCCCTCCTTGAGTGGCAATCGAACCCACAACCAGTCGCTTTACGATTACACTTTGTGCTACTGCGCCACAACTGGCCTCAAATCCGTCCGAAATCTAGACATTGCGTATTAAGTGGCGGAACTCAACGCCGTGCTTTGTCTTAAGTACCAGAGCAAAGAAAAGAAAACTTAAACATATTCATCAAGACAAGACTTGTGTTGCTATTTATTGAGTTTTTTTACAAAACAATGGAATCTATAAACATGACTAAGTCTCTTCTCTAGAGAATGTATGAATCATATATGTTATACTAGCGGCCCGCTCACGGCTTCGCCGCGCTATCTACATGTCTGTTTCTCTATATTGTGTACCTTAGTGTATACCTTAGATTATCAACTATATATATATATATATATATATATATATATATATATATATATATATATATATATATATATATATATATATATATATATATATATATATATATATATATATATATATATATATATATATATGCCAACATTCATTACAATCGGTCAAGCGGTGTAGATTTTTTATATAAACTTTCATCCTCTATTTCAACCCTTTAAAGGTTGATTTTTGAAAAACTAAGTATCCTATGTTAGACCCATTCATTTTTACTACTTTCATCCAAAATTTCATCCAAATCGGACCAGTAGATTAGCCGTGAAAGCGTGACAGACAAACACACAGACATTCGCATTTACAATATAAGTATGGATGGCGAGTAAACGATAAATTTTACTGACACAACTGACTGTCAGTACCAACTGTCAGGTGAACAATAAAACTCCTATGTACATAAAGCGCCTTGTCCGCGCTAGATAATTGTTTGTAGAAATAATTTTCAATTTAATATATATTATTTACTTACCTGTCCGGCACTTACTCAGCTTGAATTGCAGTTGAGCTTTGTTTAAGTGCTTCGCGTTCATTTTATCAAGATAATTGTAAAATATGATGTTGTTTCAAATTACAGTCTTATTATATGTTTTTTTTTTTATTTTAAATAGATATAGATTTGTAGTTTTAGTGAAGAAAATATATTTTTTTTTAGCTTCACGCTGTATCCCGCACACAGCAGGGTAGACAGAGGGAACCTAGTGTTAAGACACTCCGATCCCCATTTTCTGCTGAATTCGGAGGCGTTGCGTGTTAAGTGGCGGAACTTAACGCCGCGCTTTACCTCTGATACCAGAGCGGAGAAATCGAATGTGATGAAATCCACTGGCATAGCTGGCCTCTAATATAAATTTAAAATTGTTACAATTGGGTATACAATTTTGTCATGTATTTTTATTACTTTTTCACAGCTAATATTTGCTTAGCAGAAAAAGTATTTTTGTTCAAAAAAGTTAATTAATTGAAATGTATATTACATTAAAATACAAATTTATTGTATATAGTACAATGTTACATATACAGCCTTAAATTAAAAGAAAAACCGAATTCTGTTTTCTTTCAGATTAGCTTACGTTTGTTCTTACTATTAAAATGTTATATCTTATATTATTTACTAAAATGTAGTTTTTAATATGTCCTATTTTTTCAATAATAATAGTTTAAATCTTAGTTCATATACCTGATTAAGGCTCGTAAGGCTTCCTTCTAAGTCTCGAAACTCATTGCCACTCTTTCTGTTAAGTCAATTACAACTCGAAATACCAGCATCAATGTTAAAAACATTTCCAATATAAAAATCAAATACTAAAAACATTTACTTACAATTATCTGGTCAAAGTTATTTTAGTTTATGTAAGAATATAGTTGTAGATTGCGTTTGACATATCGAAGGCTCATTAGCCGCGTTATCGGCCGACAGCGTTGTGTAGCGTATACAAAGCCGACGCAATAACGTCTGTTAAGATTGCATATACATTTCTGTCCCAATATTTTTTATTGATTTTTTTAAAAATAAATAATTTAGTAAAAATAATAATTGAAAATGAAATATAAGAAAGGGTATAAAAAGAACGACGTGTCTAATAGATAATTTTTATACCATTAGACTATATTAAACTATTTAAAGAATATGAGCCCATCCATACTTATATTATAAATGCGAAAGTCTGTCGTTTGTCTGTCACGCTTTCACGGCTAATCTACCGGTCCGATTTGGGTGAAATTTAGAATCACAGTAGTAAATAATCCAGGGTCGAACATAGGCTCCTTATTTTTTCAAAAAATCCACCTCTAAAGTGTTGAAATAGGGGATGAAAATTTGAATGAAAAATCCAAACAGCTTAACCGATTGTAATGAATTTAAGCATAAATATAGATGACAATCCAAGGTTAAACATGGAATACTTTATTTTTTTAAAATCCACCCCCGAGTGTCGCTATATAACGAAACAATTATGTAGTTAACGCGGCAAAGCCGCGAGCCGCTACTATGTAAATAAATCCTAAAGTACAGTTTTGTGTTCAACCTATGACGTGGGTAACACAACCTATCATTTAATTGAAAAGAAGTCGTTATACTATATTTTTCCTACCTAGACTTTATACTTCTCAATTAAAACTAAAAATCTAGAAAATCCAACTATAAATAGTAGGTATAACTACGTGTCCCAAAGTATACACAAATGAAATTTTGGGACTCCCAAATATATAAAATAAGCGTTAAGCAATCTCATATCACGGCATATATAAGCACTTTAGCAGATGCATTTCATCGTGTTTCGAGGCTTTAAACGCGCCGACCGCTAATAGCCGAAATAAACAATACCGAATACATAAATATCGACCAACATGTCATCTTATGCAAATATGCACCTCGCTCAAATACAATATCTACAGTCATATATTATAAGTTTAAGTATTTTTTTCTTGGTGTAGCTTAGTTTAGATGTATAACTTAATGTGATAGTTTTAGGTTTAAAAATATATAAATTGGGGCCAGTCGTGGCCCAGTGGCACAAGAGTGTGACTGTAAACGACTGGTTGTGGGTTCGATTCCCACTCGAGGAGTGGAAATTATATTTCCATTTTCTTCGCTCTGGTGTCGAGGTAAAGCGCGGCGTTAAGTTCCGCCACTTAACACGCAAGCTTCCAAATTCAGCGGAAAGTGGGGAACGGAGTGTCTTAACACTAGGTCCCTCTATTTATTTTAAACTATTTATTTTATTTATTAAAAACTTTTCTAGGTAGGTACAAATATGAGAATGCCCCTTTAGTCAGACTTAAACCCAAAAATATAGTATTTAAATACATTCTAACTACACCGTTGATATTTTTATGTTAATAAAAAATAAATAAATAGTTTTAAGCTGTATCCCGCACACCGCAGGGTAGGCAGAGAGTACCTAGTGTTATGACACTCCGTTCCCCATTTATGTTATTAGCTTATTAATATAAGACTTAAAATAAAAACAAGATGAAATACATGTAGTATTTTTATGATAATAATAAACCGATTAAAATATTATTTGTAACTAATACCTGCAAACAACAATTCTATACACAAAGTATCTTTACTTTCAAGATTCAACTTAAAAAGATAGAAAAAAAACACACATATACGTTTTGTCGTAAGGAATTTGCGCTTAAAAGCATTATTATCTTCGCGTGAACATTGATAAATGTGAAGGAAATATTCAATTACATTCTATTTACTTATCTCCCGCGGCTCGCTGCATTAAGAATTGTGAAATTTATACACTCGTGGGCCCTTTATCAGTCTTGTAAGAAATGTGTTTCACTTAATATCACCAAATGCGTTTTCTTTTACATAATATCTTAAGCAAATACTTATTTATGTTATTACTTTGTTAATGTGTTAGAAGGGTTAATTTAAAATCGGGGATGTTATGATAAATTTTTTAAGTGAAGGTAAAATGAAGCTTTTTCTATCTATATAATATAACATAACAGATTAAATTACGGAAGCCACCGTGGCACAGTGGAACAACGTCTGACTGTAAACGCGATTGATTGTGAGTTCAATGCCCATTCGCGGGAATTATAATATTTAAAATATTTTCTCATTTACAGAATCTTGGCGATGACTTCTTCTATTTAAAACGCAATGTTTCGTTTCCGGCAGAAAAGTGGAAAATGGAGTATCTCCTTTTTTACTGGTGTAGAGTTAGAAGAGAATCTAGGTTCTCTCTGCCTACACAGCTAAGTGTAAAAAAGGGGAAAAGGCGTAAAGCTGCTGTTAATTTAAATTTAAAACACATGTCAAAATCAAATTAAAAAATTGATAAGAAAATCAACTTATTCACATTTAAAACAGCATTATAATAGAATAAACGCTAAAAACAACAAAAAAAAATCAAACAAACCATACAAATTTCCTAAAAAACATACAATATTCTTAAAAAAAACGTGATAATACAATCGTTATTTGACCAAGCCAAGCAAGTGTACTCTTTCAAACGCATACCGGTCGGAGGCCTCAGGCGCATCATATTTGCGCTGATTTACGATAACGCGGTCTTTGTTTACACGCCGCGCCTATCGCCGCCAACCAGCAATTAATGCGTGTGGCCCGCAGTTATGCGTACGCTAAGTTTGAACGGTGATGATAATTTAGTATTCGTTCATTTTTATATTACGATAAATAAGTAGATCGCAAACATATGTAGTTGTTAAGTTTTGTGTGTAGATTAAATAGCTTTTAGAAATTGCTATGTAATATTAGATTCATTTTATATTAATTCTTATTGTGTAATATCTGAATGATGGTAAATTCCAAAATTTACTACAGAAATAATAAATATTAAAAAAACAGCAGAACCTAGTGTTCATTTCGTTCTCCACGTTCTTTTAGAAATTACGACATTACGACATTAAATTATGACATTACTCTATTATTTGTTATATACCAGAGTGTTACCCCAAGTGGGAATCGAACCCAAAACCAATCACGTTTGCAGTCGTGCGTATTGCGTTACGACGGCCTGTACAGAAACCAAAAAAATAAGACCAAAAAAATAATTACATAAAATTAAGGCTATCGCAGTGGGACAGCGTCTGACTAGAAAGCCATGGTTGTGGGTTCGATTCCCACTCGAGAAATAATTATATTCAAACTATCATTTATTTGCTGTACTTAAGAAAATGTGCGTCGTTCAGTTCCGCCACTCAAAGCAATATCTTGATTTTGGGCGGAGACTAGAGGACCTAGTGTCTCTGACTACTAAAGAGCTAAAGTTGTATATTTAACATAAAATTACAATACCTATAAGTAAGTTCAGCTGAATATCTACAGTGGATAAGTGATATCTAAATCAGAACAAACAATAGAACATTGTGATAAGTCATGTAAACGTTACTTAGAGCATCGTCCCGGGAATCCTTTGAAGCGTTGCCAAGGAATTAGCTCAGATGAATGTATTGTATTCCCAGGGAGCTTTTAAATGTATCCATCACCACTGTCAATGAGAATACACTTAGTAAAATTATCTATACGTATAATGAATATATAGTGGGATACAGGGATACAGCGTGAAGCTATACAGCGTTTAGGTTCACGCTGTATTCCGCACACATAGCAGGGTAGGCAGAAGAAATTTAGTGTTAAGACACTCTGTTCCCCACGTTTCTTAAAAGATTATTCGAAGTATTTATTAATACAATAGAACCCAATTATACCATTTTTTTCTGCTTGTGTTTCTTATATAAGAAACGGCTAAAAATAGTTCAAATGCAGTTTTAATTGTTGGATTTTGGTAACATCGAACTTTTATTGTTTACCTTACCATTTAGTGGTTTATTTTAGGTATTTTAATCAATTATAAATTTAAGCAAGTTGTGATTTGAATCAGAACGCAGGTAGGCGAAAGTATAAAATAATTATTTATAGTTATACGTGTAGATTATACAGATGAAGCTGCGAATGGCTTGCTACTACAGAAATATATAAAGTTCCAAACTAATTTTATTATTTTTGTATTCTATGTACTTGAAACCTAATTACGCACTAGAAAATAATTTGTTAATTCATCTGACTCGGAGCAATGTTCGAATGTTTTATGTTAATTTCATGGTTAAATACTGTTCTTGATATAGAATTGAGTCGGCCACTAAGTATTAATAATAATATTTAATTAATAAAGTTTCATTAATAAAAAGAGACCAGAGTAATTTATTAATAAGATCTCTCCTCTTCCCCTTAATAAAATAATCAACATAACAAAATTTTAAACAAAATTTCAGCAACACACTTAGGCTACACGTTAATGCACCGTGCAAAGTTTTGCAAAATGGCGGCAGAGTCAACAACCAGCCGCGTGCCCATCACTCAGAGTGTTTATTTTTCAATTTAACCCGTCAGCGCGGCTGCGCGGTCCGTTCGACCTCAAGACTAAAGGTCATATAAGATATAGAATATGTTTTCCTTTATATGACTTTTAACAGCCAGAGATATCTTAATAATTGATTTATTTTTTACTAAAAAAATATTTTTATTTACGGTAGATACTTTTTTTCTGTTTGATGCTTTTTTTACATAGTGGGGTCATTAAGGAGAACCTAATGTCGAGGACACTCCCTTTTCCACTTTCCCTTTTCCACTTTGTTGATTGGTGGAACTCAACACCGATTATTATTTTTTTCTTAGCGTCATGCTCTATACCGCATACAGCAGGATAGGCAGTGGAAACCTAGGGCTCAACGTCGCACTATGCCTCAACATCAGAGCGAAGGTGAAGAAAATATTTTACATTACAATTACTCAAGTAGGAATAGAACCCACAATAAAATATCGCGTTTACAGTCACACTTTGTGCTCCTCTGCCAAGGCTGCCCTCAAATAATTAATGAATATGATAAATATCAAATTAAATGAAGTCACGTGGACGTCACTTTTTATAAGTTGTAATAAGTTCTAGCGATATTGAATAAAATAGCCATGGCAGATACAACCCACCGCAAACACAGTTTCTAAGAGCGTTTATTTTCCAATTTAACCCGTCAACAACTTCCATATACAACACCCATCTATGACGTACAGCCGCCACACACTGCGCTGACATATTATTATATGTGCCTTAGGTGATTTAAAACTGGTTAGAATATTGGAAAAAAATTGACATAAATACATATTCTTTGAGCTTACGTGCAGTGAGACAGTGTCTAACTCTAAGCGTGAAGATTGTGGGTTCGATTCTCTCTCGGGGGAATTGTTTCATTATTACTTTTCATTTTGTTTGCTCTGGTTCCTAAGACAAAACGAAGCGCTTATTTCGGCCACTCAACACGCAATATTGCAAATCGGGGAGCAATAGTGTTTTGACACTAAGTTCTCTCTGAATAACCTGCTATGCGAGAAAAAGCATAAAGCTGTAAAAAAATATACATACAGACATATTTTTTGAGTCAAGAAGATTATATATGAGCTAGCATTAATTTATTATAAATAGTTTTTGCTTCAATATAATCGTTTAACACAAGATGCTTAGCACACAGAAAACTCCAGTACAAATAACTTAAATTTTTATAATTTTCACCGTTTCGCATAGCCAAATCTAATACAAAATTATTAGAACCTTAAAAACTAAAACAATCAAGTCTCACAAAAAATGAAATTGGGGAGGCAAAGTGAATAACCCACCACACACATCATTCAGAGTGTTTATTTTTCAATTCAACCCGTCAGCCCAGCCCGATGACTTAGGGCCGCCACACACAACGACGACAGATTATACACGCCTTAATGTGCCACAACTCTTGTTAGGGATCAGCCTCAATAGTTATTAGAGGTTGTATATAATTAATTGGGGTACTCTAGGCTTTCATAGCAATTAATATGTCCTTTCGCTTTTAATTGTGGAGAATATTTTTTTATAGAAAAATATAACAAATAATATATTCGATTGTTCTTATAATTTATTTTTATAATAATAACTATTGTAGTACTAGATACTACATTAAATCTTAATAAACACAGCATTATTTTTAAGAATAACGTAAAATATTAGTCAAATATGTATATTTCAGAACATTTCAACCCTATGAACGACCAAGACGTTTAAGCGAGGCGTCGAGACCCTACAATTAGGCTGGAACTAAAAAGACTTCGACGTACTGGTAATACGCACTTCGTTAACTAGTTACACGCTGGACCACAGCTTTTGTGCTGCAAAAGCGTTGTAAAAGCATCTTTATTATATCGAGCGTGGGAGGTTCCTTACGCAAATAAAACCTCGGGGTAGAAAGCACCACCGTTCATACTGGCAAAATTACTTTAGATCTCGTATAAGCTAAATTAGTCTTTACCACGTTTACACAAAGGATATCCAATCAGCCAGTTCTTTGAGAAAGTCTGAGAAAATCGTTTATGGTTTATTGGTAGAGACGACCTCTGAGTTATAACAACAGATTCACGGAAAAAATTACAAGTGAAAATTGATTTTTTTTACATAAATTGCACTCATCGTAATGACCACTCGCAGTTGCAAATTGGCAATAATAAACATGATTGAAATGGACTATTACAATCTGACACTCGATGATAACCTCGACGTTATTAAGCTTTTCCCTTTTTATAAGTAGCTTAAATTAAATATTAAATAAGTTAAATTAATCATCTTATGACGCAAATAATAATTATACACATTATACGTCAAATATATCGAAAACGAAAAAATAAATTTGATTACGTTTTTGATCTACAGAGTTTTGATAGGGTAGGGAAAAAAATGTTTTACATTATGTCCCCAACATTGGGAATCAAGTGGGAGAACCGTCCTAAACTGACTACAGCAGAGAAGTACCTTATCTACTAGACCAGGGAACTAAACAGGCCAAAGTTGACCAAGTGAAAAAATGCAAACATCAAGTTCAGTTTCATTGCACCAGACCTCATCATCACATTACCAAATTTGCAATTACTATTTAATATAACTTTCACGAGCTTATCATAAATAACACTTACTGCTAGGTATAAATATATGCTTCCTAAAGTAAAAGTCATGTAGAATTGATCGGAGGACCACACAGGTGGAAGGCGGTAGCGATGACTGCTCAGTTAAAGCGGCTCTGATCGCCGCCGGCACGAGACATCTATAGCATCTCGTTGTTCGGCTGTTCACAGATTCTCCCAATTTTAGTTTGAGACATTGTTATTAACGTCGAAAATAATGATATATAGATCTTAATTGTAGCCAGTTTATTATTATTTATATGAAAAATAAGTACAGGGGTAATAATAAATTATTATATAAACGTATATTATAAGACAATCCTGAATGGACTGTTCATTTTGTAGTCTTTTCTTGTTATTTCCCATCTTTTATCTGTTGTTTTTAACCTATTTATTCTATTCTATTTACGTAAAATTCATACATTTTAAAATATCAATCAAAGCTTAAAAAAAGTGAGTCACGAACACAAACAACCGCTAGCAAAGTGCAGCCACGATCACGGTTATTACAATCATGATCAATGACCGCAGTCAGCCTGATCCGAGGAGACAGCCTACAATTAGCGAGTTTGTTAAACGAATAACGTGGAACAGTTAAAATTATGTATTTATACTGTAGTAGCAGGTGTTTTTTTAGTTTGAAACGTGGAATTTCTTGTGAATTCTTATTAATATTGATATAAAAAAGCTACATAACTAACTAAGATTGAATACTTTTTGTTTTAATTGCAATCAGAATATAAATTGTCGATACTTTGAATATAATTAAAATTAATATTTAAATAATTTAAAATATATATTATTCATAAAAGTAACTAATATTTAAATATTTTTATTTCCGTTTGTTGCATATAAACTGGATGTAAAGATCACTATTGCATATTTAACATTAAAGAACGTAAATGAAATACTGCCAAGTTAATTAGATTATAAATTTTGAGATGTTCAGAAATCATAATAATAAATTTAAGCTCTGTCGAATATAGTAAGCTACAGACGTTCTTTAAATGTTATTAGTATATTTTATTAATATTAGACCAAAGAAACATATGCACATAATTAATTGTGTATTTTATACAGAAATTATTATCCATATTGGGACCAGTCGTGGCGCAGTGGCACGAACGTATGACTGTAAAGGACTGGTTGTGGGTTCGACTCCCACTCGAGGAGTGGAAATATTTACTATTTCCATTTCTTTTGCTCTGGTATCATAGGTAAAACGCGGCGTTAAGTTCCGTCACTTGACACGCAATGCTTCCAAATTCGGCGGAAAGTAGGGAATGGAGTGTCTTAACACTAGGTTCCCTCTGTTTACCCTGCTCTGTGCAGAATACAGCGTGAAGCTAAAAAAATATAATAATATTATCATTTAAAAGAAACAGGAATTCCAATGACATCTACTTTTATTTCTTTTATAGTCTATTTTTGTAAAATTATTTATTTTATAAAAAAAAATTGTAAAAAAGATTAAATTGGGAGAATTTATTTTGAATAAACAATTTAGAGGAAAAAAATCGAATATCCTTCCACTTGTAGCGGCAAACACTCTTTATAATACTAAGCGTTCGTCCTGACACGATAATGTCCTTTACGAGGCGAGACATTGCCTTTGTGCTTAACGTTTATCGCTATATTTAGAAGTAATATATATATATGTATATCAACAGGTATTTATATAGACACTTACCTGGTGAAGCCTTTACGCCTTAATGAAGAACATTTAAAATGAAGACTTACCTGAAAAAAGAAATGATTTAAATTAAAAATATCTAAATTATCTTATACTTAATATCTAATACTTAAAATAAAATATCTAAACTATCTTATACTTTTTTTTTTTAAACTATCTTATATAAATATTATTTAATACAATAAAAATAGTATTTTTGCGTTATTTGTTTACTCAGGTTTAAATAATATTAAGGCTTTAAGTTAATAAGAATGGCCTAGTCGTGAAGCGTGTGACTGTAAACGACTGGTTGTGGGTCCGATTCCCACTCGAGGAGTGGAAATAATTAACATTTCCATTTTCTTTGCTCTGGTGCCGAGGCAAAGCGCGGCGTTAAGTTCCGCCACTTAACACGCAATGCCTCCGAATTTGGCGGAAAGTGGAGAACGGAGTGTCTTAACACTAGGTTCCCTCTGCCTACCCTGCTGTGAGAGGGATTGAGCGTGAAGCTAATAAAATAAAAATAAACTTAATAAGAATGCTTAATTAGTAATAACATTTGCAAAAAGAAGAGGCAAGTGTTCTAAAATCCTAATTCGTAGAAATTTTTATGTATCGGGAAACAGTACAACTGTAATTTTATAAAATAGTAGTATAATCAGTTACATTATTAAATTACAAGCTCATTATCCCACAATTCGTCTGAACACCGAACAATCTATTCAAGTTAGCATCAAATCCGTAAAATTTTTGTGGTCCAAGATTGATACGTTGGTCAAACAAGTATGAAGACGAGACAAACACACAAATTGTGTTCGACACGCCGCCTTTGGCTTATTGTTTTTTAATGGGCGGCCCGCCCCCTCGCCTCCCGCATCCATCATACTGGGCATCGGATGTTTTTTCTTCAACTTGTTCAAATAAAAAACGTGCCTCGTTCCGAATTCCCCGCGGCGATACTGACATTCCATAGAAAGTTTTTAAAAGTACATTTAAATTAATATCAGAGAGGGCCAGCTCGAGTTAAACGCTGTAACGCTGTGTTGGGCTTGTTTTACAAGTATGTATTTATTTTTTCGTTTTGATACATTTAACGCTAATTAAATACTTTATTCTAGTTTAATTCTTAAAATTCTACATATTTTGAGGTATTTAGTATTGGTTAAAGGTTTAAATATGTATGGAAGACATTATAAAATTGAAATTACTTTGCGTGCAATTCGAACACAAGATATAGCGTGTAGATTTGAACATGTTGCAACTTATTATGCATTATTATGTATCTTTTCGTAGCCTTCGATGTCCCAAGATAAGAAATTAAAGTTAAAACAAAGAAAATAATAAATTAAATAATGAGATCAAATAGGTCATTAGTGGCGCAGTGGGGCAGTGTCTGACTGTAAGCGGAAATTATTATGGGTTCGATTACATTACATTACATTTATTTTAACGTTGAGTTCCGCCACTGTACACGTCATGTCTCTAATTCGGACTAATAGGAGAACGGAGTGCCTCGACACTAGTTCTCTAAACTACCTGCTATATGGCAACAAGCATATAGCAAAATGAAACAAAATATAATTATAATCGTGGCCAATCGTAGCGCAGTGGCATAAGCGTGTGAGTGAAAATGACTGGTTGTGGGTTCGATTCCCACTCGAGGACTGGAAATATTGCATATTTCCATTTTCTTCGCTCTGGTGTCGAGGCAAAACGCAGCGTTAAGTTCCGCAACACGCAATACCTCTGAATTCGGCGGAAAATGGGGAACGGAGTGTCTTAACACTAAGTTCCCTCTGCCTACCCTGCTGTGTGTGTGTGTGTAAAAAATATTTTAAACTAAAAATCCAAGCAAATTGGATCAATCGAAATATAAATGACATCATAAAACTTATTGATGGTTTAGCGACATCCGAGCCCTTGTTCTCTTATCAGCCGATCGGTCCCATACACCAGCTGTTGTCGCTATTTATTCGCCCATTTATTTACGGCCCTACTTTATGTTAATTCGTGTGGCCTAATGAGCCGAGTGTGGGCGTTTTGGGGTTACATTTTTTGTTTGTGTCACTTAGCGAAATACGTTACGTTACAGTTCTTTATATGGAAATTAGGTAGTTTTCTTGATTTATTACAGTTTATATTGACAAAGTCAAATAATTTTATTCACAATAAGCAAATGCATGCTTCATTTTTTAAACGTCAAATAATTTTATCAGTTTCAGTTTCATCTATTGGACAATGTATTGCAATTTTTTTTTTAGCTTCACGCTCTGAACAGGGTAGGCAGACAGAACCTTGTGTTAAGACACTCCGTTGCCCACTTTCCGCCGTATTCGGAGAATTGCAATATATTAAAGATAAAATATTAAATTAAAGCTCAAAACAAAAAGACCTAAAATAACGATTGACCTTAGCAATTAGGATCCCAAAAAAAAATCGTTCACATTTTTTATACATTTTATGATGGGCAATAAGTAGTGTTAAAGAAAATATAACTTTTATATACAAAACAATACATAATTCGCAATTAAAACGCTTAAAAATCTACGTTATCGAATCGTTAATATATAAAAAGCAATAAAAAGTTATATCTGAGATATTAACGAGGTATAAAATACTTAAAAACTTCTTCATATCATTTCATTAGGTAACACGACCCTCGCAATCAAATGAGGTTGAAAATCTAAATATATATGTATATATTTGTTTGTTGGGTCCAGTCATGGCGCAGTGACACAAGTGTGCCTGTAAAGCGACTCCGACTGGTTGTGGGTTCGATTCCCACTCGAGGAATGGATATATTTGTTATTTCCATTTTCATCGCTTTGGTGTCGGAGCAAAGGGCGGCGTTAAGTTCCGCCACTTAATACGCAATGCCTCAGAATTCGACAGAAAGTGGGGAACGGAGTGTCTTAACACTAGGTTCCCTCTGCCTACCCTGCTATGTGTGGGATACAGCTTGAAGCTAAATACAAAACAAAAAAAATTATATATACATATATTTGTTTGTATGTAGATACATCTATAGACATATGTTTGCAATTAACTTGGTGACATTTCAAAGGGCATGACAGGTTGACGACACCTGCCGGTGAAACGGAATAATGTACAATTAAGTGGTTTTGTCTATAAAGGTGATAATTGGTTAATTAATTATGTATAATTTAAATTATTTTAACGAATGTACAAGGTTGTAATGGTAATGTCCTCCTGCCTCGATTTACAGAGTGATATAGTGGTAGGTAAGTACATATATACGTTTTAATGAGTTTCGTAACGTTTCTATGAAGTTTTAGCACCTGGTGTTGGTTGATAAAGTATGAAAATAAAGTAATCATAGAATAGAAATCAATATTTTTTTAACTTCATACAGCGGAGTAGACAGAGGGAATCTAGTGTTAAGACAATCCGTTTCCCACTTTCCGCAGAATTTAGAGGCATTGCATGTTAAGTGGCGGAAACTAACGCCATGCTCTGCCTCGACACAAGAGTGAACCAAATGGAAATATTAAATATTCCAAATTTCAACTATAGTGGCAATCGAACCCACAACCAGTCACTTTACAGTCACACTTTGTGCCTCTGCGCTACGACTGGCCCCGAAAATATTTAAAAAAATCAATAATTTTACACATATTTCGCACGAAAGATGTTAAGAAAATTCGTCATAGGTATAGATAAGCGAAAGTGATTATTTATTGAAAGTGAAGAGTCAATTAACAGCAGCATTTAGAAAATATTAACTGTATTTATTTCTTTAAGCATATTCCGCACTGTGTAGAAGATAAAAGATTAAGTGTTGGTCAAACGCAATGCCTTTTTTTTTCATAAACTTTTTTCTAATAAACATTTGAACCATAATCATGAGACATATAGGAGATTGGCGCAATGATTGTAAGTATATGATTTTATTTTTTCACTGATTTAAAGATGAGGACGGAGGCGCGGGTTCGAATCCCGCTGCGTTCAAATTTTTATACGTTTTCTTTGAATGTCTTTTTCAATCTTCCTAAGTGTGGAATAACTCTTTAAAAATGCTTTAAAAAAGTATTTTAAAGATACTGAATTGTAAATAGGATCGTTGAATCCAGCAAAGTGTTGCCGATTAAGGCAGCAGAAAAAACATTTTTAAAACAAACAAATGTTTAAAATAGAAACTAAAAAGAACACGCTGAATGTAAATAATAATATCGTTATCCTTGTCAAGGAGACCTTTTGAGTCATATAGTTATATAGTTCAATTTATGCTATAAAAGTGTTATTCATACTGGCATTTCGATTGATATAGGCATCTTCACGATTTATCCCGCATGATAACCTGGTTTCGTCTGTCACAGAGAATCTAGTGTTAAGACACTCCGTTGTCCACCTTCTCTCTAAAATAGAAACATTGCGAATTAAGAGGCGGAAGTTAACGCCGCGCTTTGTCTCAGGTACCAGTATGAAGGAATGAAAATTTAAATAAAATCATTTCTCGAGTGATAATCGACTCCACAACCATCATGTTACAGTCAGTTGTTGTTCCACTGCTTTCAATATACCTCGTAATATAAGCTTTAATAAGAAAAATAATTATATTTTTGTCTCATAGCGCAATTTGAACTTGTAACCACCGAATGCAATTCATCACGTACCTACTAAATGAATAAAATAAAAATAATTTATTTCGGACGATAGATCCATAGAAAGTGTTAGTGTGTTAGTAACAATATTTCCTTATAAATTATGTTAGTTTTAGTTAGTCGTACAAGTATTTATTTTATTATGTCAATTATTTTTTCTATCCAGTGGTTTTGGATAGACTGCTACATACATACCTACATATGTTACCTACCTACCTCCATATATATTTATATTAGGCTCATTAAAACTAATATTGGTATGTGAGATGATGCACTACCGAATTCTGATGGATATCAATCGTGTACATTTGTATTATGAGTGACGTGCGCCCGCCCGAGCGCTCGCACAACGTTTTACATATAAATTACTTGTTGCAGCTACGCAGCCATATGAATAGAAGTGACATGTCTCTTATATGTTTACTAGCTGTGCTCGCGACTTCGTGCGTGTGTGATTAAAAAATATATAATTCTAAAATAGAAGTAGCCTAAGTTCTGTATATACCAGTGAAAGTCTCACGAAAATCGGTCCAGCCATTCCAGAGATTAGCCAGAAGAAACAGACAGACAAAAATAGTAAAATATATTTTTTGGTATACGTATCACGTATACATACATATGCATTTAGTTAAAAGCAGTATTCATACACGTATGAATAAAATATACTAAATAATTAATAATTATAAACAATAGGTCCCTACATAATTGAGAAAATATACATATTTTAAAATTTGTCCAGTTTGGGATGAAAGTCTAAAATTATAAGGTTTGATTAAGTCTACAAAAGACAGGTAAAATCATGGATAGCTCATAAAAGTGGTCTAACGTATATCTAAGTTAGTAAAGTTATGTTTATTTTATTTAGTAATTTTGTGTGTCATTAGCATTATATGACTTAGAGCTTATACCAAACAATAAGCCAAAGTGCATCGGCATCCAAATATTGAACAAATATTTGGATTTTTAGTTTTTTTTTGTATAGACACATATCTATAATTGGTTTGGACAATCTGAATATCTAAATACCCTCAGTAATTAAAAAAAACAGTAATTTGTCCCTAGCTTCATCTCAATATCGATTCAATAACAAATTTCTCCATTTCAGCAAATACAAGGAATGCAACGCAAATAAATATATTTAGCTAATAAGTATAAACAACTTTACTCGCTGTCGCAACCTAAGAACTCGATGGACATAAATCATAGATTTCTGCATATTTTCTGCATATTGTATGCGCAATAAGATTATTAGAATCTCATGAACTACGAAGAGTCATTCGTTAAGTTGGATTTATTTAACAGCGCACATCTATACCTTTCCAAGGCGGTAACGGTAGCCGTTTCTAATATTGAGTAAGTGGTGTCGAAGAATGCGGGATAACCTTTCGTATCGTAAGACGAATGTTTTCTTACTACGCGCCCGCTTTGAACGTTAAGCTAAGAGAGAGGTAGGAGTAATTATGTCGGTGATTGATTCTGTGGCTAAAATTAATACAGAAGCTGCTACTGCAATATTTTTTTAATTAATATTAGAGATTGTGGTGTGGTGGGACAGCGTCTTATTGTAAATGGTTAATGGGTTCGATTTCTGCTCGGGGGATAATTATAATTTATTTATATTTTCATTTTTGGCCAGTCGTGGCCCAGTGGCACAAGAGTGTGACTGTAAACGACTGGTTGTGGGTTCGATTCCCACTCGAGGAGTGGAAATTATATTTCCATTTTCTTCGCTCTGGTGTCGAGGTAAAGCGCGGCGTTAAGTTCCGCCACTTAACACGCAAGCATCCGAATTCGGCAGAAAGTGGGGAACGGAGTGTCTTAACACTAGGTTCCCTCTGTCTACTCTGCTGTGTGCGGGATATAGCGTGAAGCTATTTATTTATTTATTTATATTTTCATTTCCTGTTACTTAGCGACAAAGCGCGGCGTTAAGTTCCGCCTCTTAGTACAAAATGTCTTGATTTTGGACAGAACGTGAAGAACGGAGTGTCTAGACACGAAGTCCTCTCTGACTCCGACTAACCAACTGTGCTAAAAAAGCGTGAAGTTGTTTTTTTAATATTAAAAAATATGTTTTATATTGTTTTGCATTGTTCGCACAAGACTGAATATTGGTACGAATCTTCTTCAGAGTTTTATATTTATAATTTATACCTAGGATATATAAAATTTATTCAACAGTTGAGCTTACCACAAAATATGTTATAAGTAGACACAATTTCCCTTGAAGCTAAGTTGAATGGTACAGTTAAATGGATAAGTAAGTTTTAACGGGTTATGCAAAAGCTCGATTCAGCAGTGTCTTATGTAAAGATAATAATTATAATTTAAAAAATAGCTTGATGGTTATCTAAGCAATTATAAAATTAAATAAATAACTAAAAATAAAATAAATAATTTTCAATTTTAATTCGTAGTAACTTTACTAAAAAAATAAATAAAAAATTGAAAATTACTTTTTGTGGCCAGCCGTAGCCCAGTGGCACAAGCGTGTGGCCGGAAACGACTGGTTGAGGGTTCGATTCCCACTCGGGGAGTGAAAATATTTAGTATTTTCATTTTCTTCGCTCTGGTGTCGAGGTAAAGCGCGGCGTTAAGTTCCGCCACTTAACACGCAACGCCTCCGAATTCAGCGGAAAGTGGACAACGGAGTGTCTTAACACTAAGTTCCATCTGCGTACCCTGCTGCGTGCAGGATACAGCGTGAAGCTAAGAAAGAAAATAAAAATATATATTGTTGTTAATTTTTTGTTGATGACTGATCGTATTTTCGTGGAATTCGCGATTTGTATGATGTTTCAAAAACGTTTTATTGAATTAAGATGTGGAGGACATCATGGCGCAGTGAAACAACGTTTGAATATAGTCGTGATTGATTGTCATCGATTGATTGTTGGAACCTAACGCCGCGTTTACCTCTGACACCAGAGCGAAGAAATGGAAATATTAAATATTTCCAATAGCAACAGTATTTAAATTCAAATATAAGATTCAATCACACTGACCTGTCAAGCACCGACAGGAAGTCTTTAGCGAGTCGACAGCCCACCCGCGAGCTCCCTAAGGCGGGCACGCGTTTGCAAAGTTACGAGCAAATTGGACTTCAAACTATACTTGCACTATGATCGTCAGGTAATTTTAGATATTTTGATTGTTCTCTTATAACGGATGCTGGCAGGTAATCTGGACCATTCTCTATAGGCTATTTTGATATGACGTATGCCTATGATGCTACGATGCGATTTGAGATTACCGTTTCGATGTGATTTACGTGTTTCTGAAGGATTTATTCATGTTGAGTGTGTAGTGTAGTTGCAAGGTGTGGAACGATTATTGAAGATTCAATTTTTATTTAGTATATTTGTATAGCTTCACTATGTATGTATGTCGCACATAGCAGAGTAGGCAAACGAAACCTTGTGTTATGTCACTCCGTTTTTCATTTTTTGCAGAATTTTGAAGGCATTGCGGGTTAAGTGGCGAAACTTAACGCTGCGTTTTACCTCGATACCAGGGCAAAGATTAAATACACCAGAGAGAAGAAATGTTAAATATACCCATTCTTCAAGCGGGAATCGAATCCACAACCAATTGCGGTTACAGTCACACATGTTTGAATTTTTTTTTATTTAAACAAAGTGTAGTGTTAAATTGTGTTATAATGTAGTTTTTAGTTTGAGTTTTTTATTTTTGTATTGTATCATATTTTATTGGTTTATGTTTTTGTTTTACTAACATAGTTCTTAAGTAATTCTCTTATACTAACCAACTATGAGCCTATGTTGCTTGACGATAAATAATTTTTATTTTTATTTTTTATTTTTATTTAAATTCTGAAACCTAACTGAGTGCTCTATAAAAAGAACTGGATATTGCAGCGAATGTATGAATAACAAAAAATCACTTATTTGAATATTATAAACGCTTTATTAGAATATATTCTACCACATTTGCACGTGTCATACATACATATATAAAAAAGTACTTTAAAATAATTCTTTCTCCACAATATACAGCTATATTCTTAGAAGCCCTGCCATACAACGCGCAGGTATGCAGAGCAAGTCAAAACATTCCCATATTACCGATATTATTTCCAGGAATCGTTCATTAATTCCGATTCCTTTCGCCTTCGCATCACGTACTGAGATGACTTTATTTTGATATTGCACGCCTGTTTTTTATTGTCCATTGTCATATTTTTTACATTGCTACGTGATTGGACGCTGGCAGTTTTTTTTTTTGTTTATATATATTACTTAATAATTAGTGGCTTGTAAAGAAGTCGTTTGCGTATCTTGTTTTCGGTTGACGTAAAATTAGGAATTATAATTATCAAATAATATTCTCAATTGCTATTAGATTAATACAATTAAAAACTGCATCTAATTTTCTTCGTTACTTTTTCTTGTTAGCTTCACGCTGCATCCCGTGCACATCAGGGTACGCACAGGGAACCTAGTGTTAAGGCACTCCGTTCCCCACTTTCCGCCGAATTCGGAGGCATTGTGTGTTAAGTGGCGGAACTTAACGTCGCGCTTTACTTCGATACCAGAGCGATTTGTAATCAAAAAAATATCTAGGCAGATATGGAGAAACTGTAAATAGATTTTATTGCATTCTGTTATACTAAACCGAATGTTTTAGATTAAGATTATAAAAACACTATAAAACATAATATAACCTTACATGTATTTTAAAAATTTTATCAGTAGGTACTTACCATTTCTTTAAAAACTAAAAACATTCATATGAAGCTCTAATATGTAAGGAAGTCCATAAATCGTTCTGATAGCACTTAGTAACTGGGGTAGCGTGTCAAACGCTACAATTTGCACGCAAGCGCAAGCTTGGTCGTGAAGACGAAACAAAAGCTATTAAAACTTTTATGATTTAAAAACATGACAGTTTTCAATTTTTTCCATTTTTTTTTGTTTTCGTAAGTTCAATAAATTGACAATAAAAAAAAAGCGGGCCTTTCGGTAAGAGCACCTGGACGGTATTCAGGAGGCGCGGGTTCGAATCCCGCTGCGTTCAAATTTTTATACGTTTTCTATATGTCTTTTTCAATTTTCCTAAGTGTGGAATAACACTTTAAAAATGTTTAAAAGAATTGACAATATATTTTAACAATGAGGGGTTATACACTGTGGCACAGTGGGATAAACACGATAGTTGTGTATTCTATTCCTACTAGGAATGTTACGAATTAAAAAATATATTCTCTGTTTCCTGCTTTGGTAATATACAAATTACTGCAATATATTCGGCCACTTATTAAGCAAATTTTTAAATTTGGTCCTAAATCGGAAAATGGCCCTTGACACTAGGTTCTCTCTACTTACTCTATTATATCTAGCAAATACCTATATGAATCTAAAAAAACAGTATTCAATATAAAATTAACTAGTTTAATTTAATTGTGACCAGTCGTGGCCAAGTGGCACAAGCGTGTGACTGTAGACGACTGGTTGTGGGTTCGATTCCCACTCGAGGAGTGGAAATATTTAATATTTCCATTTTTTTCGCTCTAGTGTCGAGGTAAAAGCGCGGCGTTAAGTTTTCATAAATTCCTTCCAGTTTTCCAAGCTAAAAATTCTTTAAAATATCATTACTATACAAAAAAACTGGTACTAAAATAAGAAATTCTTGATAATTTGTTAAATATAAATTTACCAAATTATTAAGAAGTTAAAGTTAAAGTAGGTCGGCGTTAAGTTCCGCCACTTAACACGCAATGCCTCCGAATTCGGCGGAAAGTGGGGAACGGATTATCTTAACACTAGGTTCCCTCTGCCTACCCTGCTGTGTGCGGGATACAGCGTGAAGCTAAAAAAAAAGTACCTAAAAAAATAAAAAAATCACGACGTCTAACCGCCAGGGGAGCAATATCGACTTCCTCGGTAATCAGATACACGTGGACGACAATTTTGCATTTCTTTGGTTAGTTTTTGTCGCGCACAATTAGGCAACATTCCGTGGTTCCGCCCGCCCGTTAGCGGTTCAAAGTAGGCGGAAACTTATATGTTTACATTGTTTTATTGTATCGTTTACAATGAAAATTATAAAATTAGATAGCAGTTCTTTTACATATATTTCTTTTTAAGCTTCACGCTGTATCCCGTACACAGCAGGGTAGGCAGAGGGAACCTAATATTAAGATATTTCGTTCCCCACTTTCCGCCGAATTCGGAGGCATCGCGTGTTAAGAGGTATCTCATACCAGAGCAAAGGAAATAGAAATATTAAATATTTCCACTTCTTGAGTATAAACCAACAGGAACTGTAAATGACTGGTATTTTACAGTCACACGTACGTGCCACTGACCCCTAACTTTTTTATACATTATATAATAACTTAATATTAAGTAAAAAAATATTAAATTAAAGTTACAATGGGCACAAACAGTCATACAGCGTTACCCGGCGCCCCGGGGCTGCCCACGGATTCCTAACATGCCAGCAGTAGATCTCCCACCGCGGTATGTAGCCCTGGTAATTAGGCTTGAATAATAAGCGCACCCGACTCATTTGAACGCATATCGATGATTTACGCCGTGTTTATTTTGAACATTCACTAAATTGTCGGTTAAAATTGAGATTTTTGAAATACGACTTGTGTATGTAAATTATGATATATTGATTTTAATATGGTTTTAATGGTTATCGAAAATTCGTTTTATGAATTTTATTTCGTTTATTAATATGTTTTTTTTCTTTTTTTTTTATTTCTTCCCACACTTTGCAAGTTAGTAGAGAATGGTAGTAGAAGAGTATTAGAGATAGTAAAGACAAAAATCTCTTTGTGTCTTAAATTTTTCTTACTAAGAGATGTCTTGTAACCAGAATGACTAATACCTATGTACGAAAGAGAAATTGTGCAATAATAATCAACTTATAATTGATTGATTATAATTTTTGCAGTAGCCATAAAAAGGGATTTTAGTTTATTTACAAAGAAAATCTAAATTATAAATGTTTAACACAAAGTATCCGAATTTGGCGGAAACTGGGGAACGGAGTGTTTTAACACTAGGTTCTTTCTCTCTACCCTGCTAAGTGCAGAATACAGCGTGAAGCTAAAAAAAACAAAGTAATGCAGATACTGGACCTTATAACCGGTTTATCATAAAACATTATTTTTATATCCGTATTTACAATTTATAATATTTTTCACTTGTTATCTTCCAATACAAACAAAATCAGATCACTTACATTTTTATTATACTTTATTAAAAAAAAGAAATACTTGAAGTTATAGACTCAACTTTAAAACATCAAACAAAAAAGCCTACATTTCGTCTAAAATCCTTATCACAGGCGCCAAATACAATCACAATTAAACTACCGTAGCGATAACAACAAACAATGGCATATCTCAGATACTAGCAATCAAGTTATCCCAACAGGAGTGTAGTGATGGGAACAAGCGTTATCTATATATACATGTAGATTAAGAGATAGATAACGGCGCTAGGCTATATTTTTGGAAATAATATCTTCCAATACAAACAAAATTAGATCACCTATAAAAACATTTGCCTGGACGGTGTTCAGGAGGCGCGGGTTCGAATCCCGCTGCGTTCAATTTTTTATACGTTTTCTAATGCCTTTTTCAATTTTCCTAAGTATGAAAAAACACTTTAAAAATGTTATAAAGTAGATCACCTATAATTGATTAAATAACAAGAAATACATGAAGTCTTTCACATTAAAACATCAACTAAAAAATCGAGATTCCGGCTAAACTAGCCTATCTACCTATCTTTGCCTATCATAAGCACCAAATACAATTACAATTAAACTACCGTAGCGATAACAACAAACAATGGCATATCTCAGATACCAGCAATCAAGTTATCCCAACAGGAGTGTAGTGATGGGAACAAGCGTTATCTATAGATACGTGTAGATCAGCTGATAGATAACGGCGCTACGGGAGGCGCGTTATCATACATCTGGCGCCTAAATACCTGCATGCGAGACACTGGAGTGAATAGGAATCGCCACTGACGGACAGACGGTTCTGTTAACGACCTGTGTTGGTATTATGGTGGATATTTTTATATATGTTGTGTGTCTATTTGTAAAATATTGCATATTTTTTAAGTTTCACGCTGTATCCCGTACATAGCAAGGTAGGTAAAGGGAACATAGTGTAGAGGGTGTAAACACTCAGTTTCCTACTTTACGTCGAATTCTGGAGGCATTGCTAAGTGGCGGAACTCAACGCTGCGCTTTGCTTCAACACGAAAGGTAAGAAAATGGAAATATTAAATATTTCAATTCGACTTCACTCTCTTCGAGTGAGCCCACAATAAACCCACAACTAGTCGCATGTACAGGCTAGTCGTGGCGTATAGGCACAGCTGGCCTCAAATGTAAAAATTAAAGGAAAAAATATCATTTAACATAATGTTTGCGATAACCTGTTAATATATAGCAAATTAACGAATAAAAAGTAAACAATTTCATTCCATAATTAAATTGCTAGATAAAATTAAACTTTAATACCAATTTCGTTGTACTAAATGTCATATCCACGTTCCACTGTCGGTTAGAAGTAGGTACAGCTTTTATCGTGTTTTGAAATCAAACATTAAATATAATGCAGAAACGACAGGTAGGCACCGTATGCCGTGCACGAGGAATATAAAAACAGAACGAAACTTCCTTAGTAATGGTATATATGAAAGACATCTTAATATTTACTACTTACAGTTTAAATTTGTTTGTATTTGTGTCTCGATAAATCTTTCATTATGATGACACGTGTCAAGTATTCCGGGAGCTGTCAGAGTGACGTAATGTGTTTATTTATGATGGGCGGCGTCATCGATGACGTGGGAAGTCTTAGGGAACACCGATCTATTAAAGGTATGCCTTGGATGGTGAAAAAAATGATCAAATAGAAACAACAATAAGTTTTTAATTTAATTATGTTATAGTTTCGTTTTTGTTAATGTAATTTAATTATGAATTTGAAATAAAATATATATGTACGAAAAATGCTTGTTTTTTTTTTAGATATGAAAGCTATCTGAAATATGAAGTGACATAAATAATGTAAATGTTCATGATTATATATTTTTTTTTTATAGCTTCACGCCTTATCCCGCACATAGCAGAGTAGGCAGAGGGAACCTAGTGTTAAGACACTCCGTTGCCCACTTTCCGCCGTATTCGGAGGCGTTGCGTGTTGCGCTTTACCTCTGATACCAGAGCGAAGAAAATAGAAATATTAAATATGTCTACTCCTCGAGTGGGAATTGAACCCACAACCAGTCGTTTTCAGTCACACGCTTGTGCCACTGAGCCACGACTGGCCCCATGTGATTATACGTTATAATTAAATTTTCAACTTTCAACTTAGATTTAATTCCATTTGCACTTTGCAAGAAATAAATAAAATATTAATATTAAACATAAATAAAGCAAAAACATTACAACAAATACACGCCATTAAATCCGCCACAGAATCAATATAGTTGATTTGTTACCGAACAATCGAAACAACGAACATTAATGTAAACGAACAACGTTAAAATGTAGATTAAAATTAAGAAAAAAAAACATCACAATTCGAAATGGCCATAAAACTAACAAGAAACTATTATTAATTTATCTGTGTTCCAATAATGACGCACGGTCAAATAAATCATTTAGTTTTTATATTGCATAGCATGAATTCCGTAGTTTTTGTCCCTCTCTCGCCACCCATATACAACACGCTTAATTAAAACGAGGTATTAGCATAAACAAATAAAATGCCCCATTACGAATTCAATTTACAATATCTGAAGTCGTTTGAATTAGTCGCAGTAAATAATATCTCGGAAACATTTCATATAGCAGCGTTGTGGTCTAAGAGATGAGCACCAATGGCTTCTTTGCTGCTATACGATTATAATAGTGCATTTTTAAGGAGTAATCGACTAGTTAAAGCTTGTACAATTACTTAATGAAAGAATGTTTTTTTTTTTTTTAGCTTCACGCTGTATCCCGCACACAGCAGGGTAGGCAGAAGGAACCTAGTGTTAAGACACTCCGTTCCCCACTTTCCGCCGAATTCGGAGGCTTGCGTGTTAAGTGGCGGAACTTAACGCCGCGCTTTACCTCGACACCAGAGCGAAGAAAATGGAAATATAATTTCCACTCCTCGAGTGGGAATCGAACCCACAACCAGTCGTTTACAGTCACACGGTTGTGCCACTGGGCCACGACTGGCCACTGGAGAAAGAATGTTAAAGATATATATATTAAATATAACATTTTTACAGTCAAATTACAACACTATTTAATTAAAATCCAGTAAGAATTTTTTGTTGTCTAAAGAAAATATTAATTTAAAGAGAAACTATTTTAAACCGGATTAATAGCGTATATTTTTGGTATTCAAAGATACACTTTTAGAAAACCCGACGTTTCGAACACTTTACAGTACCCGTGGTCACAGGTAGACTGAGGTGGTATTCGTCTGTAACTTGACACATTATTATATCAAGTTACCTATATAAATCTTTACCTAATATAAAACTTACCTAATATAATGTAATACTACGGTAAAGTGTTCGAAACGGTGGGTTTTCTAAAAATATATTTTTGAATACCAAAAATATACGCTATTAATCCGGTTAAAAACAGTTTCATTTCAAAATGTGTAGTAATCGCGAAAACAAAAGATCATATAATATGAATTTAATCTGCAACTTCTGCATACATGCACCTTATAATGTTAACCAGACCAAAAAATCATTTATTTACGTTTTAAAAATATAATACATTTAATGGAAACCTCTACATCTCTTAAGTTGAATGCTCCCCACAATTCATATAGCGGAACGATGAATTCATTACATTTTAGACGGCAGAGCAAATATTGCCTTAAGCTAATACGATCGTAATATAACTAAAATAATGGCAGTCCACTGTCCGTAGACCACTGGCAGACGTAAACTGAGATATCTATAGCTTATCTGTTTAATGTCAGTGACATTACTACTTGCTTGAAAATATGAAACAATATGAT
Source organism: Dryas iulia moderata (assembly GCA_019049465.1). Classification (NCBI taxonomy): domain Eukaryota; kingdom Metazoa; phylum Arthropoda; class Insecta; order Lepidoptera; family Nymphalidae; genus Dryas; species Dryas iulia. The sequence goes on from CM032440.1 coordinate 4,912,245, forward strand.
ATGTAATTAATTAAATGTTATTAATTTTATGTTCATTAAATAGTTAAACTTATTTAATTATTATTTTAATATGTTATGTTAAATAGAGGCCTTCTTGGCGCAGTGGAACTGTATCTGACAGTAAACGCGATTGCTTTAGATTCGACTTCCACTCGGTAATATGATTGAATATTGCCTATATTAATTTCTCCGCCTTGGTAAGTAATACAAAGCGCAGCGTTGATATCTGACTTTTAACACGCAATGTGTCAACACATTTCGGTAGAAATGTGGGGAACAGAGTGTCTAGACACTAGGTACTCTCTAGAAGCTGTAAAAAATGAGCTTCTAAATTAATACTTATCAAATAAGTAAATTACAAAATAAAGACTTTTGTAATATGTAATGCTATATTAATCTTAAATAAAAAAGCATATCTATAATATCTTTATCTTTTATAATGACTTATTAATATATTAAAGTAAGAAAAAAAATCATTAAGCTCTCACTCCAATTTCAGCTGGATTGAGTACGGTTTACGATATCGAAATAGTTACTTTTCCAAGTTTAAATAATTTATAATACTTATGATGGTTGTTAAACCATCATAAGTACTACAAATTATTGTCAATTCAATATTTCCATAAAGTTGCACATGCAACATGAGTTTATGCAAATAATTCTGCATCGCATTACTATTGTATATACCTATATGACGCAGTTATAACTCTCGTAGTGTAATTGGTATCAAATAATATACGCTATGTTTGTGACCTTATGAGTTCAATCTTTACTATGATATATTATAATTTTTAAATATACACACAGTTTTCATTTTCAGGGCTGGTTAAAACTAGTCTATATAATTTTTTTAGCACATAGCAGAATAGGCAGGGGAAAACTAGTTTAAACACTCCATTACCCACTTTCCGCTGAACTTTTTAAACATTTTGTGTTAAGTGACGGAACGTCTAAAGCGAAGGAAAAGTAATATTAAATATTTCGATTCCTCAAGAAGACATCGAAGCTACAACCAGCCGCGTTTACAGTTACACTTTGTGCCTTTGCGCAACGACTCTCTATAATAGACATAAAAAATAGAGTCAACATAAAACTCTTGATTCTTTCTGGCTAATCCTCACAAATTAGAAAAATACTTAAAAACAAAAATAAAATGAACAGTAACAAGCCCTATAGCTAACTTAACTTAAGGTTAGGTTTCTAGGAACGCGTGATGCATGCACAGTGCAAAGCGACGGGGCGCCATTGTCCCGCTGACGGTATGACCGCTGCGCCACACACCGCTGAGATGTAGACACGGGCTTTACTTATATCGATAAAAAATATACTAAAATGTTTTATATTTTATAGTGATAGGCATAGAGGCACAAAGTGTGATTGTAAACGCGATTGGTTGTGACTTTGTTTCCCGTTCTAGGAATGGAAATGTTTAATATTTCCATTTTCTTCATTCTGTTATCGAGGCAAAGCGCGGCGTTAAGTTCCACCACGTAACACGCAGTGCCTTTAGAATTTGCCGGAAAAAGAGGAACGGAGTGTCTTAACACTAGGTTCCCTCTACTCTGTTGTGTGCGGGATACAGCATTAAAATTTCTATATTATAATGTTGGAAATCAACTTAATATAAGTTTAAAAATGAATAATATGTTTCCTGTTGTTATTATTTTATTTGGTTTCAATAATAAAATTGAAAAGAACAGACAAATCAAAAAACAAATAATGAAAAATTACGATTTGTCATGTATTAAGTAAATACGCATATATAATAAATTAATAATACATCCAAATTATTGATATATTAGCTTATTATCAAAATAAGTTGCATAATTCCACTAAAAAATATATATTTCATACAAAATAATCGGCCCGTGTCGACACACGGCCAACACTAGGCTGGCGCCTCGTGGGCCGTCGCCGCGGGGCTGCATTGTTCATACGTTCAAAATGCCTCATATTCGGTTACCCGGCTATATAACACGCGCATACGATATCGATATCTCATTCCGGTTCAATTACAAAAATCACTAAATCACTTAAAAACATTAGAAAATTCAACTTTATCAACAAAAATATAAAGTCTATATTGAATTAACAAGTAACGTTAGTATTACATCATTTGGACCGCGTCGGACACCGCATAATTTTCATTTTACTACACTCTGAATAAATACAAGTCCTTAATAAATAACTGAACAAAGATCTAACGTCTCACCTTATTTGATATCACCTTTATTACGGTTTACGTTTTATTTTATTTTTTTGTAATATATTTATTTGTTTTAAGTTATTCACTTAACGAAAAAGATAAGTAACAATAAATATATATTTTAATTAGGTGAGGCAACCTTGGCAGAATGACACCGCATGTGATTGTAAACACAATAGTTGTGGGTTCGATTTGGCTACGGTGAAAGAAATTATGTTTGAATTATTATGTTCAAGTTCCAAATAATTTGTGGCCAGTCGTGGCCCAGTGGCACAAGCGTGTGACTGTAAACGACTGGTTGTGGGTTCGATTCCCACTCGAAGAGTGGAAATATTTAATATTTCCATTTCCTTTGCTCTGGTGTCGAGGTAAAGCGCGGCGTTAAGTTCCGCCTCTTAACACGCAATGCCTCCGAATTCGGCGGAAAGTGGGGAACGGAGTATCTTAATACTAGGTTCCCTCTGCTTACCCTGCTGTGTGCGGGATACAGCGTGAAGCTAAAAAAAATCCAAATATGGTAAGATAATTCACTGCACTGCACGCATGCAGTCACTCAATACCTATGCAAAGTCCCGTATGCAAGCGTCAAGTGAAGCATCTATGAAATTGTTACTAAAAAAACAAATAGGTCTTTTATAATTTTGCTGCTTTTGCCTTATTTCTAAATACAAAGGCCAATGAAAAAATGGATTTCTTTTTTCTGATCCTTTACTTTTAACACAAAGCTGTCTTCGGATTTGAAATTACAATAAATATGCCAAATAAGATTGAGGAATGAACAGAAGGCACGTGTGCATGATATTTATGTCGATCGCTGGTAGGCATTTAAATATTTGAATCTAAAGTAAAGCTTTAATACATATCACTCAAAGTCAACGAAAATTTGGTCTAATTAAAACACACGAAAAATAAGAAGTCACTCGTATTTTCGTCTCTTCATAATTTGTAGCAAATAAAAAAATAAGTCAGAATTAAAAAAAAAACTCTATCTCTTTCATTTTTTTCTATTTCTTTTGTAAATAATTAACGTGACCTTTAATCCAAATAACCATAACATTAATGAAATACTTGTTTCCACAATTTATAATTAAGATAATTTCGATAAAACTTTAATAAAGGCAAGGGATAGCACGTTTTAGGTTATTTACACTGATCCGATACAATATTAACATTTTAAGAGGCTTAATGAAACTATTAGCATAAGTAATGTAACAGATGGCTATATAGAGATAAGCGTTATCAATACTAAATTAATTAGGAGATAGCAAAGATGAGTCCATTTATCTGTACTATAATAATAATCTATATTATAATAAAATAGTAAAAAAGTATGTCTGTATATTGAATATGTTTACAAAAAAATAGGGGCACGAAATACCAATAATAGTAACTACGACAGGCATAAATTTATATTTTTTCTATCTGTTTTTCTGCAAATGTATATTTGTCTGTTTGTACATGCACATTTGTGTAGTTGCTGGATTTTAAAAAGATACTTTTATATTGATAGCTTTAAATTGTATTAAAATTTCACTATTGCCAATCAAAAGTCATTCTACAGCTTCATTAGTACAGTTAGTTCAGTATGGTAGGTTAGCAAGTAAAAATCATTGCGAGTATCGAGGGTTCAGGTGTCTGACAGGCTGTAAACATGATGGTTATATGTATAAAGAAAATATTCTTCGGTTTTTCTGTAAGATAAAGATGTGTTCTGAGTTTCGAAATTTAATGGTCGATCACTCAAATTCGGGTGGAACCGGAAAACGGAATTATCTTACCAACTTCATTATACTATTTAGATTTCTATATTTCGTACATTCTATTGTAAAACAAACGTGTCAGTGGCCAGTCGTGGCCCAGTGGCACAAGAGTGTGACTGTAAACGACTGGTTGTGGGTTCGATTCCCACTCGAGGAGTGGAAATTATATTTCTATTTTCTTCGCTCTGGTGTCTAGGTAAAGCGCGGCGTTAAGTTCCGCCACTTAACACGCAAGCCTCCGAATTCGGCGGAAAGTGGGGAACGGAGTGTCTTAACACTAGGTTCCCTCTGCCTACCCTGCTGTGTGCGGGATATAGCGTGAAGCTATTCTATTGTAAAACATAAAATTATTTCCTAATTCCCGTACAAGTTTCTGTAATTCTTATATTAGTGCTTCTTTAGACAATCTAAGGAATCAATAATAAGGAAATTATGTTCAAATATATTTTTTTTACGTAGTTTCAGTTGTATGTTTTCTCTTAGTGACTTAGCAAGTAATGAACAGTTTTTTATATTACAATCTATCAATAAAAAATACAGAGAAAATAAATATATATCTCCAGAATCGCTACACGACTTCACATACAGACTCAAATTATAATTCCCAGCATTTAAAAAAACAAAACAACTTACCTCAGGATCAATTTTCTTATACTCCGGGTCCTCCTCGTCCACTTCAAAGTACAGTTCAGTAGAAGTCAGGGATACGGTGCCTGGAGCGACAAGGCCGGGCGCTACCAACTTAGCTTTCGTACTTATGTTTACTGGACCTGAAAATATTATGAAACTATGTCACTTTTTAACATTTTAAAGTGGACACATCTTGGAGATTAAAAATGACATTTAGAAAACGTACAAAAATTTAGGCGCAGCGGGATTTAAACTTGTGCCTCTTGGAAACCATCGGAGCTCTTTGACCGCTAAGCCATGCGTTCCACTGCCAGCTGCGTCGAAATTCTTATACGCTTATTACAACTGTAATTACAAACGCTATGGTCTTGGGTTCGATACCTACTCAGGTTAAATAAAGGACGCCATGGCGCAGTGTGATAGCTTCTAACTTTAAAAGCAACGGTTGTGGGTTAGATTCCCACTCAAGGATGAATTACGTTTCAATTATATTCATTCCTTTGTTTTGGTACCTAAGGCAAAACGAGACATGTGGCGCAGTATAAAAGTGTATAATTGTAAACGCGATGATTGTGAATTTGAGCAGCGGAAAATGGAGTGTTTTGACACTAAGGCACTAGGTTCACTCTGATTACTCCGTTATGACACTAGGTTCAGGCGTGCGGGAAAAGCGAGAAACAGTTACATATGTAAAAAAAATATTATTTTCCTAAACTTAAGTGAATTAAAAATGTTGTTTCAAAAGTCTATTTACTTTTCAATTAAATAAATAAGCACCTGTTCATATTAAATTTAAAATGTGTTTTTATTTAAATATTGCCATATAAAGCTTAGCAGGCGCTGATAAAATATTACAAAAGATGCTATACAAAAATTGTAAGGCGCCAATATTTATTTTAAAGTATTCTATATTTAATTACTATTATTCTCAAATATTTTATAATGTGAACTTTCATATCATTTAAAATATAAGCTATTGTGGTGCAGTGGGACAGCGTACGATTGTAAACGCGATTGTTTTTCTATTCGATTTCCACTCAGACCAATTAATATAATTAAATTATTTTCATTTCCTCGTTCTAATATTTACCACGATTGCGTGGCGTTGTGTTACCAAATTTATTGGTTTCAAGTGATATGTAGATACTGGAGTGTAAACGAAATTCTCTTTTACTTTTTTGTTATGTAAAAAGCATAAAGCTAAAGAAGTTACATACCGAGTAGTAAACACTCTTTTTTTCACTAGAACTTTTACATTTTGTTCAAATTTATTATTAAACGTGGGCATTTAACTACAAAAACAAAGAAAATATACAAGCAGTATTTGTCTACCCTACAAAAGAGGAAGCGTAACCCACCGGTGAGGTCCTGGTCGGCGTCGCGCTCGTCCAGCAGCAGCTCGGCGTCGTCGAGCAGGTCGGCGGCGGCGGGCGCGGGCAGCTGCGCGCCGCCCGCCGCCTGCGCGATGCGCGCGTGCAGCTCCTCCGTCGCCTGCGACACGACACATACATTACGCATACATATTTTAGAGATAATATTTGTAGGTTTTAATAAGGTTGTGTATCTGTACTTGTAAAACTTATATATATTTTTTAATGTATATTATACAAATGTATAGTCAATTCTATTAACATTTACCATTTCATTTCCTTATATCAATCAATTTATCTTTAAATATCTAAATCTTCATGTAACTGACTTGAAATTAAAAATCTACTTTGAACTGCTAAGTACCATATTTAATAGAATACACGTAAATTCTCATATACCATTCCAATTATGTATCTAGAAGCCAGTCGTGGCGCAGAAGCACAAAGTAGGATTATAACGCGACTAATCGTGGGATCGATTCCTCCTCGAGGAATTAAAAAAAATAATATTTCATTTCCTTCGCTCCGGTGTCGAGACAAAGCTCGAGGTTCAGGTCTGCCACTCAACACCCAATATCTCAATTTTAGTGGGAGAGTAATGGACAGAATGTCTTCACACTAGGTTCTCTCTCACTACCTTACTGTGCAAAAAAAGCGGGAATCTGCAAAAAAATATATATTTTTATTAATGAGATTTTCATATAAGTTTTCAACAACTATAACTTCATTGATTAATCAAATCAAAGTGTGAGGAGGAACATTTCTTCCGTACTTACGATTAGACATTAACTTATTAATTCAATTTGAACACTTCGAACTATAATCCATGCTGCAAAAAATACATACCAAAGAAGAAACATTGAGAACTATACAAGAAGTCCATTCAACCCAGTCCAGTTTCCAGAATCTGCCGTCTATTTTTTTTATTTTTATTGCATAAAAGACGCAAACGATTAGAAGGTCCATCTGATGGCAAGTGGTTGCTTTGTTAATGGACATCTACAATATTATAGTTGTGGAAGCGTTGCCGGCCTTAAGTGTGAAGGAGGGAAGGAGGGAGAAAGAATGGGGATGATGGCAATCAGGAGAGCTGGTTTATATGTCATCGAGCTAGAACACATCATCAGATGTTTGGCGGGTTCTCTTTGATATTGCGTGACAGTGGTCGCAATCCAGTCGGAAATGAATGAATGAATGAATGAAATGAATCCAGTAACTTGTTGGTAGGGTATACCACCAAGCGGCGTAAAAGGCGGGTGACTCTTACTGGGTTACCCGCCTTTTACGGGACACTATCTAGCGGTGGAGGGGAATTGTATTTTCAATCTGTCCTCCTTTAGGTGAAATCGATATGAATATGAGGATCAGGGGGTGAATAGTACGTAGTAGTATGGGTGTACATGTTGCAACACCGGATTAAAATGATCTAACTAAAAAAATGCATTTAAATAGGCAATAGAATGTTAGAATAGGCTTTTTAAAATATGTTTTTTTTGGTAAGATCAAAAATTGCGAAAATTTTGAGTTAGGTCAGGTCAGTTTAAATAGTGATGTGTGTGTATCTGCAGTTAGCCAGTGGCGTAGCTATCGTAGGGAGCTAGGGAGTGCAGTGCACTTAGGCCTTGGGGCTTCGGGGCCCCTGTAGCGAGTAAGGCCCCTAGCCTTCGTGTGTACTCGTGTGTACACGCGCGTACACGTGCGTACCTGCAGTATGGCGTCGGGCGGCGGCGGCAGGTGCGGGCGGTGCGCGAGGTGCGCGAGGTGCGCGCGCGCGGCGTGGCGGCGTCAGGTGTACTCGTGTGTACTCGTGTGTACACGTGCGTACCTGCAGTATGGCGTCGGGCGGCGGCGGCAGGTGCGGGCGGTGCGCGAGGTGCGCGAGGTGCGCGCGCGCGGCGTGGCGGCGTCAGGTGTACTCGTGTGTACTCGTGTGTACACGTGCGTACCTGCAGTATGGCGTCGGGCGGCGGCGGCAGGTGCGGGCGGTGCGCGAGGTGCGCGAGGTGCGCGCGCGCGGCGTGGCGGCGTCAGGTGTACTCGTGTGTACACGCGCGTACACGTGCGTACCTGCAGTATGGCGTCGGGCGGCGGCGGCAGGTGCGGGCGGTGCGCGAGGTGCGCGAGGTGCGCGCGCGCGGCGTGGCGGCGTCAGGTGTACTCGTGTGTACACGCGCGTACACGTGCGTACCTGCAGTATGGCGTCGGGCGGCGGCGGCAGGTGCGGGCGGTGCGCGAGGTGCGCGAGGTGCGCGCGCGCGGCGTGGCGGCGTCAGGTGTACTCGTGTGTACACGCGCGTACACGTGCGTACCTGCAGTATGGCGTCGGGCGGCGGCGGCAGGTGCGGGCGGTGCGCGAGGTGCGCGAGGTGCGCGCGCGCGGCGTGGCGGCGTCAGGTGTACTCGTGTGTACTCGTGTGTACACGCGCGTACACGTGCGTACCTGCAGTATGGCGTCGGGCGGCGGCGGCAGGTGCGGGCGGTGCGCGAGGTGCGCGAGGTGCGCGCGCGCGGCGTGGCGGCGTCAGGTGTACTCGTGTGTACTCGTGTGTACACGCGCGTACACGTGCGTACCTGCAGTATGGCGTCGGGCGGCGGCGGCAGGTGCGGGCGGTGCGCGAGGTGCGCGAGGTGCGCGCGCGCGGCGTGGCGGCGTCCGCGCGCGTCGGGCACGAGGCGGCGTCGGCGGCGCGCGTCATCCTCCCACGAGTCCAGCTTCCAGAACCCACCGTCGATGCCTGCGCCCGCGCTCACCCTGTACAAGAATAACAATGTTGAAACAACAATTTTCAATTCAATTATACTATGCACTAAAATGATCTATAGTTTACAAATTTATTTCTTTCTCAATACTAATTTACAGTTCCCATATATAAAGTTGAAGATTTGGCAGTTGTGGTCACTAAATAACGAAATATTGCAATATTCTGTCTGAAGTATAAAGGAACTTAATGAGTAAATCCATCATTTCGTCCGAATCCCCTTTCTAGTCTACAAGTATGTACTAACGTTGAACTTGATTGAAACATTTTGATTTCATTATATTTTTATTGACAACTTAAATTATACATTTAAATTAAAATAAGCATTCATTATATTACAGGCCCGTGTAATGCGGGCTCGGAATGTCCATCAGGTTTCTTTTATTTTTTATTGAATAAAGGAGGCAAACGAGCAGAAGGATCACCTAGTGTTAAGTGGTTACCTTTGCCCATAGACATACACAGAGTTAGAGTTATGGATGCGTCGCCCGCCTTGGGGATGTAGGAGGGGAGGAAGGATGGGAATGGTGGGAATATTAAGAGCTGGCTTACATGTCATCGAACCGGAACACATCATCAGATGTTTGGCGGTTCGTCTTTGACATGATAGTGGTTGCAAGCCAGTCGGAAAACGAATCTCCTACCACCAAACTACTGGGTTACCCGCATTTTACGGGACGCTGCCAAGCCGTGGAGAGGAATTGTATTCTTAACCCGGGACAGGTCAGTATACCCCATTGGTAGAAACTTTTCATGAAAATTGAACCACTATCAACGTCTTTTTCTCAGTAACCTTTGCCTAGGATTCATATCAAAACTAAAGACAAAAAAAAATCTACGTAATCGGTCTGATTTGGAGGAAACGGTGAAATCACTCATTTCCAGTTATAATTTTAGATCATTCCCTCTTAGTGCTCTATACTTTTTAAACAACTTCAAATTTGTGTTCTATACAAAGTAGTTTTGTCTTTACGTTATTTCTAGGCAGTAAGTATCGCATGGTTTTATATAATCATACAAAGATAAGGGTAGGTACTTCTTATATTGCCACATTTTATGCATTTGAAGTTAAGCGTGACTAACTGAACGTTGTCTGTTAGTCACTCAAAAACGAAGGATTTTCACATATAAAATAATAATATAAGTATACCCCGTACATGATAGCTTGATTTTTTGACATAGGGGCTAGTAATAGGAACTAGAAAATGTCTATTAGTCCAAAAAAAAATTTAAAATACTAGTAACTGTGACGAAATGGTGCGGGTGTATATATGAAATTCTTTATTGCATTAGACTTAAAAAGTATTGGGTAGATAAGCGACGGTGGGTCAATATTTATAATAAGTGGGTACATATTTAATCCTACAGGGTTATTTCTGGATCTCCCGCCAGGGTTATTTGTGGTTCAAACCATGAATGTAAACAACTTCCCCAAAAAAATATAGCTCGAAAAGTGAAAAAAGAAATCGACTCTCCAAACAAAATATTTTTATGTTCAAAACAGTTTTTATTAGCCAAGGAGCACAGTCAAGATTATCATTACCAGAGTCGTCGAAGCTTGTGTCATCATCTCAAACTTCAATGATTATTTTGTGTTTAACAAAGTAGTCGAAGTGGACCTCACGTCCAGTCAAATAATATTGCTTCTTTCACTTTCTTGTCTTGTGATGAGTCACTCTATTATCCCGGCTTTTTTGCTTGTCGTCATCGAAGCCATGTCAAGTAGCGTGGAATGATAGGATGCATTATCCATTATTATTATATGAGGATCATCCAGGTTGTCCATCATTTATAAAACCATCCTCAAAAAGTTTCGAAGATCATCTCTTCGGTATACTCATTCGTTTCTTTTTTATTTAAATGCAAAAACAAACAGTTTGGCACGCAACCTTGGGCCCGAGTGGTAAATTCCCCTTTTCCTTCCGGTACTTTTGTAGACGATTGTGCAGTATATTCCATGTTTTTTAATATTATGATTGGCATTCAATCAAGTTTCATCTAAAAACACAGCGTTTTTCACATTCAACAATATTTTTATAAAGTTTCGCTTTAATTAAGAAATGAACTCGTTTGAGGGCAATGTCGATTCATTCCATAAGAATCTTGCGGTTGTTGGATTTTTCGTAATGAAATTTGAAAAAAAATTACGCTATAGTTTGGACAACAAAGTTAGACCACCGTCGTATAAATTAGCTTCTCTTAGTGTCACCAGCAACATGTCAAGTGTGGGCAGTTCTTTTCTTGAATAATAACCATAAATGTAGTTCTGCATCACATTGAAAACGTCGCACATTGAAAATTGTCAATTTTGACGGTAGGTTGGACACGCCTACGTTTTTTATTAGCAGATGACAGTTTATTCTCCTCATCACCCTCTTTACCATATGTTTCCGTAGAGATTCGTCAACGTGTTCTACACGTTGCCGCATATGAGAAAATGGCAATAATGGTTCCTCTATTTTGTGACTCACGCTCAAAATTATCGCGTAAGCAAATCACAACCTCACGCGTTTCACTGATGAGTACCTACTGGTCTATTATTTTCAGTGTCCCTAATATTAAATATAACTATGAGCGATATAAAGTCTTAAATTTTTTGGATAACACTTGAATCTCTAGGGAAGTTTGTGTTATTTTTAAAATAATTGTACAATTTTTAAAATCATTAAATTAAGAAAATAATATGTTGCGTCATTGTAAAGTTATGTCGATCAGAAAAATTTACATATGTCAAAAAGATCAAGCCAACTTGTACAGGGTGTAGATAAATTTATATAGACACAGTTTTAACTGAGACGCCCTTGCCACTTAGTCGTCATTTGATGCCTTTTCTTACAAGCGAGGATTCCAAGCCAAAATCCCGTGACGCTGTGCTACTCTGGCCAAGATCTACATACTTTTAATATTTATAAGAACTGAACGCATGGTTTAGTGGTTAAAGCGCTTAGACGATTTCGAAGAAGTGCGGGTTTGAATCCTGCTGCGTTCAAATATTTTATATCTTTTCTTTTGTACACATTTAAAAACTCAATCAATACTATAAACGTGAAAGTTTGTAAGGATGTTTGTTACTATTTTACTTAAAAAGTAGTGAATGTATTTTAATGAACCTTTATATTAACATACATCAGAATAAAACAGGCTACAATTCAATAGAATCTCAGTATATATTTTATGGACGTTTTCAGCATAACGGGAAGTTTCCAGTTAGGTTAGTTTAATTTGAAGCGTGCGATATATAGATGACACAAAGCAGACTCGACTGACCCGGCGCGCGCGGCGGCGGCGTGGTGCAGCTTGTCGAGCAGGCGCGCGGCGGCGGCGGCGTCGCGGCGGCGCGCGGCCGCTATGAGCCGCTCGCACGTGCGCTCCTCCTCCAGCCGCTCCTGCGTCGAGCTCGCGCACAGGCACTGCCGGAGGCACGTCAGTACAGTCATAGATGTTGGAGGGTAATCAATTCATATAATTATGGTTTAGTGTAGTAATGGATAAAGTATGACTCTGGAGCGGTCTCAATCCGTGACAGGATTATAAATAAAATAAATGTTTTTTTATTCAACCACAAAAGAATTGAAAAATACAGTAAATACCTTATGATAAGTATAATATTACAATAAAATAAGATTATTAGGCTCGCAATCTTTTCTTATTGAACAGCATATAGCCATATAACAGAGAAAGAAAAGGAAGGTCGCAATAATTCTGTTGGTCCAAATATATGGAGCAGAATAATGGACGCATAGGTAAGGAGTTAGAACTAGCCGAGTTGTTACACGATGTGAGGATCACTGGAAGCGAAGAGTGAGCGCGTCATATGTCTCATTTATGCAAATCAGTAATATGTTTAATAGTTAGAAGCTTCAACTAGAAATGCATTTTTCCCATAATTCTGACCCTTTTTAGATTTTTTTTTTAGTTTCACGCTGTATCCCTTGCGGGGTAGTCAGAAAGAACAGAGCGCCAAACGCTACGATCCCTGCATACTTCTTTCGCTTCGTCCACTGTCATTAACCTCTTCATACACGCCCTCCCTTTTTTGATATTTATTAAATTTTCTAATTCCCTATGAAAAAAAAAATCCCACTACTAGCCCCATAGATCTGGATCTGAATCCCACTAGTCTGCTAGCCGCTAAAATAAAAATATTTAATGCCACATATCTTGTCTAACTCAATCTAAAAATATGGTACGCCAGTATGATCCGTTGTAAAATGTATAAACAGAAATTATTATTATACATTAAAATATTCGTCTTCTAAAAGATTCTTTGTAAACTAAGATAATCCTTTAGATAAATTTTTCTACCCAATAATATAATCATATCTTGTTTTGTCTAACCAACTTACAATACACAATAAATGTTGTAACATGTTTTTATTAAGAAAAAAAAAGGAATAAACAACTACATAAATCAACAATCTCACCTCAAAATCAGCATGTTTAAGTACATCATCAGCTCTCATCCTATTCAATATGAACTCAGCTTCATTTGCAACTCGCACTATATGATCTCTCATCGCGTGGGACAGCAGTCGACCTTCATTGATCAGCTCTATGAAGGCCAGGCCTGCGTGTTTCTGCAGAGAGTTCTGCCACTCCTGGGAGCAGAGGAGCATCACCAGTTCCACTACGGATGTACTGGATTTGAAGGTTTGGAGACCTGGAGATTTATGATGATTTTGTTAAAAAAGTTTTTAGTTTTAGATATAATTAACGGTTGTTATTTAGATATAAAAAAGCTGATAAAAGATTTGAATTGAATTTAGTGATGTCAAAAATATAAAAAATAATAAAAAGCTTTTGAAAGCATATTATCAAGTTTTGTTATATAGATACCCAAGAGAATAATAATATGCTATGTTTTATACAAAATATATATAATAGTTAAATGTAAGAGTAAATATTAATATAGACCACAAAGCACTCCATTCAACTACTTCAGAAAAACAATTTAATATCGCAGTATCTAGTAGTAGTAGAAAAGTCATTAAATTGCATCCCAAAAAGAAACTAAAACCAGTTTTAAAATTTCGTAAAAAGCAAAGATAAAAACAATAATAAACATTGAAAAAGACATTTAGAAAACGTATAAAAAATTTGAACGCAGCGGGATTTGAAACCGCGCCTTCTGAAAACAAGTTCATACGCTCTGACCGCCAAGCCATGCGTTCGAATCCCACCGCGTTCAAATTTTTATACGTTTTCTAAACGTCTTCATGTTGTCTGTCTGTCTATCTGTTCAACTTCCTAAGTTGGTGAATAACACTACAATAGAAGCAAGAAGAACACTAGAAGAACCAGATAACTTATATGGTCGTCTTTTAGCATGCATACAAAATCGAACCTTTACCCTCCATCAGCAGCTCCTGCCCGTGACTTCCGACTAGTGTTTTCGACAGGAAGGGCGCGAAGTCCAGCATGATCTCCCTGAGGAGAGGGCACACCGGCCCCAGCGCCGTCTCCAGCTTGTGTGTGAGGGACGCCTCGCGGGACACTCCGTCGGGAGATATCGTGCTTGTTAGGCCTGCTAGTGTTTCGTTATCCTGGGGATGGTTATACAATAATGAAAGTTAAAGTACTGTAGAAAAAGTTTTGAAGTGCTTGTAACTGGCTAGAAGTTCGTTATTCTAAAATAATGAAGTAAAATTTAAAATACTGATAGGATAATACAAAAAAATGTTTCTAGTGATTGTGATCGGCTAGAGTTTCGTTATCCTGGATATACGGAGACCACACTTCGGCACCAGAGCGAAGAAATGAAAATTGTAATATGATCATTCCCCCTAGTGAGAATCGAACTCATAACCATCGCGTACTATTATGATGTCAAATATTAGACAAGTTTTATACAAAGTAATGAAATGATTACATATTTTGATTATTTATTTCTAAAGCAATAATGGACTATATACAACAAAGTTAACTTACAGGGTGTAAATGTCGTTGTGCAGTCTGCATACTCCTGTTCTGATGACGCTGCGAGATGTGATGGTGTTCAGAGCCTCTCATATGAATTGTTTTGTCTATATCTGAAATATTGTTAAATAATAAATAAATTAAAAAGGTAAATTAAAAATTCAAATTTTTTGAAAAAATTTTGAAATATTCAGCTCGTAATTCTATATGGTAATGGATGGATGTGATATGGATTTTTTTTTATTGTATGAAGGAGGCAAACGAGCTGAAGGCCCACCTGGTGTTAAGTGGTTACCTTCGCCCATAGACATCCACAACATTCAAGTTATGGATGCGTTGCCAGCCTTGGGAATGTAGGACAGAAGGAGGGAGGAAGGATGGGAATGGTGGGAATAGGGAGAGCTGGCTTACATGCCATCGAACACATCATAAGATATTTGGCGGTTCGTCTTTGACATGATAGTGGTCGCGAGCCAGTCGGAGAACGAATCTCCTACCACCAAACTACTGGGTTACCCGCCTTTTACGGGACGCTACCCAGCGGCGGGGGGGAATGGTATTCTTAACCCGTCCCCCCACGGGAAACAAAATGTTATTATTGAAAACATGATACATTCAAATATGATTATAAAAACGTAAATTATATTTTATTTATTTAATTCAAATTCAAGTAACACAAGTTATATACTAAACGATAATGAAAATGACATAGGTAGGGTTGATAAAATAGAATTGCTAAATTACTAGTAATAAAGACGTCACGAGTTCCTAGGATTATAACTTGGCATACTTTTTTATATTTTCATTTCCAATTGTTAGATCGTCGAATAGTAGATAAAAATTATTAATATGAAATAAATCTTTGATTTATGTGAACGTATCACACTCAATACAAAGTCTTTTTAACAATCGACGGGCTAACGTCACTCGCCAACGCAATATTTAAAGAAACGCGTGTATGTGTAATGTAATCATTAGATGACTAACATGTTTAGACAAGCTCACTCATAAACTATAATATAAGTTATAAATAACCAGTACAATATTTTTTTTAAACAAAAGAATACTAAAATAAACAGACCTTCATGAATATTTCCTTCATGATCCCTAGTTCTACCGGTGATGGTGGCGGGACCTCTTTCCCCATCTTCGTTCAAGTTAACGTCGGTCCAGGATTCGTCATTGCTTACCTGAAATAATAAAATTGGAACTTTTTATTATAACACACTTATGTTACTTTAAATGTGCTACGAAAGTTTTGGGTTTAAAATAAACATATATTGCATTTATTTTAAAAAATAAATTAAATATTTTAGATCTTAAACGTGTTTTCTTTTAGTTTCCTTAAAAGCGTGACATTTTAAAAGGATTTAGTAACCTTGAAGATTACTTTTTGCTTCTCCCCGCATAGGAGTAATCAAAGAAAACTCAGTGCCAATACACTGTACTGCGCTATTCGTCGAAAATCGAAAAATTGCGTATTGAGTGGTGTTTTTAGGCACCAGAGCGGAGAAACATTGTGGAAATCGAACCGACGACTATCGCGGTTATAGTCAGATGCTGTCTCAGTCACTCACGTACGTTTTAAATTTTTATACGTTTTCTTTAAATGTCTTTTTCAATTTTCCTAAGTGTGGAATAACACTTTAAAAATGTTTAAAAGTCACGTACGTTTTATCAAAAATGTAACTATACATTTTTACTTTTATATAGAAAATTTCTTATTCTTAAAAAATAACACTTACCGGATGTTTATTGTCATCTAAAGCGATCTCGCTGGACGTCTCAGGATCGTTGTTAGTAGTTTCAGTTGAATTGAGATGAAAAGATCCAGCATCTTCTATTGAGTCGACGCTCTGTTAAATGTTTTGTTATTACAACTTCTTTTACTTAACACAATTGATTATTAACAATATATAAAATTGTTACTTTTATAAAAGTTTATCGAAAATCAGTATATCTTCAAATGTACCTATTATATCTTTTGAATATATATTTTTTTATATTTTTTTAGATATATAAAAAAAAGTTTTTTTTTTAATAATGTTAAAGACAATAGATAGAAGGAGGTTATAAGTAGCAAAGGTGATTCAACGTCATGCAAACCAGGTATAAGTGAAGAAGCAAGCGAAGCGTAAACATGCAAAAACAACATATGTACAATATTATACAAATTAATAAATAAACTATTAAAATATAGTTATAATTATTCAAATCTAGATTGTTTTTATTATTACTACTAGGTACGTCTAGTAGAACATAGTAGAAATTGTTCTAATTTCGTTAACAGTTACTAAACGTTTTAATACATATTTTAATTATTTAATGTTAGTATAATCTCAAATCATATTAAAGTAAATATAATAATTTTTATCATTGTTTATGTCGAGTGAGTTTATAGCTCGATCTAATAATTATTTATAAGTATTAACATCGAGTACTGCAGCCATTGTTGTATATAATATTTGGACTATAAATTAATAAGTAATTGTGAGAAAACACGTCCTAGTTGTTTATAAGTGGATTTATATAAGTAAATAAAAAAATACATTTCTTTATTTGAATTTCCAATTAACATAAAAAGTTACTATTGTTATACCTATAGGACTATCACCGGCTCGAAGAGTTTCTGCCAAGACTATGTTTGTAATATTAATATAGGTGATATACAATTCTTGATAAATTGTCCCTTAATATTTCTGATTATGAAAAAAAGAATGTTTTAAGCCAAATTTCAGCATATGAAAGTGATTATTTAAATGTTAATAATGACACGAAATACTGTTTCACAAAAAATCGTGACGTTTTCCTTAATTTTATGTCTAATTTAAACATTTTTTTAATAATATGATCTTTTGTTTTCGCGATTACTACACATTTTTAAAATAAACTATTTTTAATCGGATTAATCGCGTAAATTTTTGGGTATTCGAAAAAACATTTTTAGGAACCCAACGTTTCGAGCACTTTACAGTAGTCCGTGGTCACAGATAGACTGACCACGGTGTTTTTAACTTCCTGCGTAAGTCTATTCCCAGAACCATCTAAAAAGTACTACAACATTTTAAAAAAAATATGAATTAGTTAAGTCAACGAAGTTATCAACTTTGCTATTACCCAGCAAAATAAAGGTTCATTTTTATATACACATAGAAATTATACATTATGTATGTATGTACATCATACATTTTTTAAACTGAAGTTGCATTGTTAGTGTAGTGCGAGTGACTAAAATTAACAATATATTGTAGTTAGCTGTGAAATAAATATTCTTATATTAATTCAATTATATCGTGAGCGTAGCGTTAGCTTAATTAATTTATTTTTTATATATGTATATATACACATATTGTAGTGTATAATCGATATGACAAGCTTGTGTTGTTAGAACTCAGTGATTTAAACGTGATCAATGTTAGGAAGCCCATAATACCCAGTTACTTAAGTTTTAATGTTTAAATAACTTTTTAGACGAAATTAATATTTTCATAGATTCGATGTATATTATATTTTTAAATTTCAAGTATTATTTAGAATTAGAAATATTTCAATAATCGTATTAAGAGGCTTCCATGACACAAGTGGTGTTCACACTAAGAACTCGTGTTTAATGTAACGTGTACAAACCAGGTTAACAACCGACACCGTAATCCCTGACAACGTTTTGGACCTCGGCTTGAAAAATAAAAACCATATAAAATCATTTCGTCTTCAACTAGCACAAAACACCTATACATCTTAAGTAAGGAGACATCACAAAAATAAGAAAATTTACTAATAAAATCTCAGTTTAGTCACTATAAAGCTAATAAATAGTTCTAGAGAAACGTAACATCGAATTGAAAATAACACTATCGATGTCGCTAGAAAGTGTACATTTAGTAAGGAAATCCCATCGCAATGTAGAAAGACACGAAGGGGTCGAAACAAACGCGAAAGTCCTATCTAATAGAGATCGATCCCAGCACCCACAACTGACCTTTATCTTCGGTTGGGTTTTCACTCGAAGACTCGATTTGAACAGCGGTTCTTCTTTCTCTGAATGCGGCGTTACCACCAATTCCACGATCTTGGATTTCTCACCGGAATTAGGTTTAACTTCGTCCGTCGTTGTCTCAATTTTGGCGACATCTTTGCTCTCTTCCTTCTCATCCTTTATTAATTAAACGCGGCCGCAAAATAAGAACGAATGTAAAAAGCGTTTGATACACACACGACATTCAAAAACCAACGAAAACCAATAATGGCGATGGTTTAGCAAATGAAAATCGCTAACGTATTATGTTTATGTATGTAGGGGGAACATGCAAACAGGGTCCTACACTAATTGGTCAAAGAATCGTCGTGATCTAACTACCTTTCTTCAAATTTGAAAATGCATGCTAACTTTCCTTGAAATAACGCCTAAAATTTGAAATTCAACTTAAGTATAAAACTGTCATTCTGCTACTATTGAAGAACTAAACTTATATTTACCAAAAAATGTACCAAAAACATCTACAAAAGGAAGGAAATATGATGAATTTTTTAAAATTAATCTAAATGTACATAATTTTCTGATTTATTAAGACTTATTACCATGCCTAGTTCTGAATGAAACACAATCAAAAAATGAAGAACATTCTAGCCTTACCTTCATAGACGGAGAGTCTAGTTCGTTCATAGTGGAATTATTTTCGTCCACTACAATCATTGCGTACTCGACGTCATCCCCGTTGTGTTCTATAAAAAGAGATGTTAACAATAAGAATACAAGTTAAATATAAACGTCATATCGATAAAAGCCTTTACGAAGCGGTTGTTTTGTTTAGTTAATTTGTCATTTAGTTATTCTTTATAAGGATCAAAGCGAGGTATAATAAGAAAGCTAATTAACTACCAATTGAAATAAGCTCAATAATATTGATTTAAATATACAAAAAGTGCTTCAAACTTTGAAATATTCAATGAAAAATATTCAACAATTAATATATTTCAAATTTAACACTACATTTTCAGTGATTTATAAAACAGATCTATTTACTGATTATTAAAAAAAGAATACATTTTGATAAAATATTTTTAAAAATATTTAATTTCTTACAATCTCACACATGCAATTTAATCTCTAGATGATATCACACACTAATTTTAATGGTGGAGCAAATAATAATAAAAATAAATTAAAATCGTCAGCGATGCCGAAGCGGTGCTAGTTACACTGTTTTGTCACTTCATATGAATTACTCAAGATATATATTTTAAATGAATTTTGTTAGATATATTTAAATAAATAAATAAATAAATAAATTAATAAATAAATAAATAAATAAATAAGTAGTTTTTCTGTTTTGGTTATAAGTAATATAAATAATAAGTAAAACGAAATTTTAATTTTCGTCGTAAACTATATCGTAAGCATATAGTTTCATTTATTCAATATGCTTGGGTATTAACGATACATATTTTGAAATGAAACTATTTTTAACCGGAATAATCGCATATAATTTTTATTTTTCTTTTTTTTTAGCTTCACGCTGTATCCCGTACACAGCAGGGTAGGCAGAGAGAAGCTACTGTTAAGACACTTCGTTTCCCACTTTCCGCCGAATTCGGAGGCATTGCGTGTTAAGTGGCGGAACTTAACGCCGCGCTTTACCTCGACACCAGAACGAAGAAAATGGAAATATTAAATATTTCCACTCCTCGAGTGAAAATTGAACCCACAACCAGTCGTTTACAGTCACACGCTTGTGCCACTGGGCCACAACTGGCCACAACAATATAATATAATTTATATAATTTTGGTATTATAAAACACATTTATAGAAAACCCGACGTTTCGAACACTTTACATTAGTCCGTGGTCACAGGTAGTCTATCAGTTTCTAATAACAAAAATGTACGCGATAAATCCGGTTAAAAATAGTTTCATTTCAAAATGCGTAATAATCGTGAAAATAAAAGAACTTATTATTAACGATACATTTACGATATATCTAAAATAAAATATAATAAAATATTTTTTAAAATATATTTAAAACGGACAAAACAGCGTGCGCAAACATCGACCACATTGATAATTTTAGACGTTCGCATTACAATGTCTATATATTTTAGATTATTCTTAACTTACTCAAAAGTAACACAAGCTTCCTAAGCTTTTAAGCGCTGAAGCCACATAAGAAGTATTGATACTCTTTTGTAAATATATGGCAAAAAATAATAAAGTATTGGACAATTATGAATAATAGTGTAGTGTGTATATGAATATTTTTAACATTTTAAAGTGTTTCTCACACTTTGAAAAAAGAACAATATTTTTCAGAAAACGTTTATTAATTTGAACGCAGTAGCATTCGAATTTTGTCTTTGAAACCGTGCAAGTTAATAACAAAAATAAGTTATAATAAAATGCGTATACTAATTTTGACGCAGCTGGTAGTAGAACGCATGACTTCGATTCGAATTCCGCTACGTTCAAATTATTATGCATTTCCTAAAAATGTTTATAATAAAGATATCGAGCCAATTTTTGTAAACAACATTGTAACTTTTCATGTATTCTTATAAACCATATCATTAATTAAAAAAAAACATCTGTAACTCCAATACATATGCAATGCGAACGTCCCAGGCCGCGTTTACCTGCGTGCGCGCGGTGGTAACTAGCGATGCGTGCGTGCGCGTGCGCGTGCGCGTGCGCATGGCCGTGCGCGTGCGCAGTAACGTGTTGCGGGCAATCGAGCTTGCAGTGCGAGTGGCGGGCGGGGTGCCCACCCGGCAGGAACTGCGGGTACACGTGGTGCGACCACTGCGGGAACAGCGGACGGGACCCTGTGCCCGGGGACGGGGTGTATCGGGGGTGGATGGGAGTGAGTGGGGAGTGACAGGGAATTGAACAAGGAGTTAAGGGGGAAGGAGCGAGGAGTCACCGAGGAATGAGTGAGGAGTAGCCGGGGAATGTTCCGGAAAGAGTGAGAAGTGACCAGGGAGTGAACAGGGAATGACCGGGGAGTAATCGGGGATTCATCGGGTAATGACCGAGGAGTGACGAAGAGTGGCCGAGGAGTGACCGGGGAGTCACCGAGGAGTGACCGGAGAGTCACCGGAAGTTGAGCGAGGAGTAACCGAGGAATGACCAGGAATGACCGAGAAGTGACCAAAGAGTCACCGAGGATTGACCGCGGAGTGACCGAGAAGTGACCGAGGAGGGAAGATAGGATGGATAAGTATCCCGAATAGATATGTGGGATATGGATGATTAAATAATAAGTTCAAAGAGGATAAGGATAATAGAAAGTGGTAAAACCAATCGACAGAAGAAGAAATTGTCAAAGAAAATCGAAATAACACAAAGGATACCAAGAGTGTTTGTAATAAAAAAATGCGTGTAAAAACAAGTCACAACGTGTGAGTAAAAAAATATAATGATACGTTTAATGTTCGATGTGTTAAGTCGTCGCAGTGGAGCGTGAGAGTAACGTAGATTTTACCAGTGTCCCAAATGGTGACGCGTATTTCAAGCGGCGTGAAAAAAGGGGAAAAACACCACTTCAGATATAAGACAGTTAATTATTATTAGATTATTATAAAAAAAAAAGATACCGATTTTTTTTACGATCAAAAGTAGATTTACTATCTGTTGAGCTTTTCTTGGTATATTGGTAATATTTGAAAAAAAAATTAAATTTGCTATAAAAACTTTTTTCCACTTTTGACCGTGCCCAAAATTGTTTACACATTTTTTTAAAAATATGTTAAGATAAAACTAAACAATAAATGATCGAAAGTTCGTAAAGAAACAGTGCGTCTAAGCGTATTGAAGAAGCAAAAAATGAGTCTACTATGTATTTTTTTTTGATGATCGATGATTATATAAAAAAAACATTATTTTTAATTAAAAATTAATGTGGCAATCCAATATTTTCTACTTATTTTATTTAAAACTTAAGTTATTTACAAATAATTTAATAAAAACCTAGAAGAATCATACTTTTTTAAAGAAACTGATTTTTTGAAAAACTATTCAATTTTGCAAAACAATATGAAATTATGAAACATAAAACAACCATATGTAACCAAATTGCTCACAATAAGGCGATAGTAAATGCATTAACATATCATGTACTACCAAAAATATTCTACTTTAAGAATAATCGAATTAAAAAATGAATAATTCTAAAATAATTATATGAATTCCTATTTGAGTCCATTTATCTAACAAACTGTTTAAATATCTATGCTAATGTTAAAAATGTCTTTCAAATTCAATTAATTTAATATAAGTCTAATTACTAGTCTAAGTCAATTTTAATATATTTATAAAATACGCTATTTCATTCAATCATCTTAGTAAGAATAGGAAACTAAATCAATTTTATATTTACATACATATATGTTGCACAAGATTAAAGTACAATATTTTTAGAAATTACAAATATTAAAATATCTGCTTGTGACTTTCAAATAATTTAACGCTTGTATTAAAAAAAAACTTATAATAATCATTTTCTGATATATCTGACGACTGATAAGAATTTAATATATAAACTAATAAGATACTCTAATTAAATAGAAGTCTGTATCTCTAGTAGAAACTACTACATGTCTACAATATAATACCACGAAAAATGTTAGAAAAATCTAGTCTTTTTTAAAAATATAAATTGAAAAATCTAAAATAATTCACCACTTAAATGATTATCTACACCTACAGTAAAAAATAAAAATATAAATTTCATTATTTTCTGATATAATCCATAAGAATTTAAAAATTATAACAATTTCCTGACACAACCTCAAAAACGACATTAAGAATAAGACCCTAAACTAAAAAATTAAATAAGAAACTACACAACAAATACATAAAACAAACAAACAGACAAACAAACATACCATGATGATCGTGCGAGTGGACGCGGCGCGCGCACTCCGCCTGCGCGTGGGCGGGCGGCTCCAGGATGTCGCGGTACTTGGACACCATCAGCACTGATATGAAGTACACGATGGCTAGCGAGAGGAATTGTGCCTGTTTTGTTTCCTCCTGCGAGTTGCAAATTGAAATTCAAAATATTAATATTCGAAAAGACTTTTAGAAGCATTTTTGGAATCGATGAATGAATATAAAGGTAGTAAACTTTGTAGAGGGTTTATTGGGAAGTATGTGTATCTTTATTAACAGGTTGAATGTAGAACGGAGTGTCTTAACACTAGGTTTTCGATGGAAGGAGACAAGAATGGGGTAAAAGCGTAAAACACAATTTATTCACATAATGTGAAAAAATGAGGTTTTTAATACAATAATTTTATTTTTATTTATTTTTTAATATTTCTCGATATATAATTTATAGTATAATATGTCCTAAAAATATTTTTTTTTTAGCTTCACGCTGTATTCCGCACAAGGCAGGGTAGGCAGAGGGAGCCTAGCGTCAAAACTCTCCGTTCTCCACTTTCCGGCGAATTTAGAGGCTTCACGCTATATCCCGCACACAGCAGGGTAGGCAGAGGGAACCTAGTGTTAAGACACTCCGTTCCCCACTTTCCGCCGAATTCGGAGGCTTGCGTGTTAAGTGGCGGAACTTAACGCCGCACTTTACCTCGACACCAGAGCGAAGAAAATGGTAATATTAAATATTTCTACCCCTGGAGTCGAGATCGAACCCACAACCACTCGCTTTACAGTCACACTTTATGCGTCTGCTCCACGAATGGCCCCATATGTCCTAAATTGTAATGTTAAAATGTTAGCGCATTTGAAGCTAATGTATATGATAGCCGTTGTGACGCAGTGGGACAGTATCTAACTGTAACGCAATAGTTTTGGGTTCGATTTCCACTCGGAGAAAAGACTATATTGAAATTTTTATTTCTTCGCAATTTATCTTAGAAAAGTCTCTATTTCAGGCGGAAACGTGGTAAACGGAGTGTCTCCACACTACAGACTCGACGAAAAATGCATAAAGTTGTAAAACAGCAACTAATTAATTTTATTTATAATTACTTACAACATCTCTATAGATGACCGCCCGTAGTCTGTTCACGTCCATATCCTGCAGGAGCCTTTCGGGATCCTTGACGGGACTCGACGCGTCCGCTAAGCTCGCTACTACACTCTGTTTAGTATGAAGAAAAAATAAAATTCTTATATTAATATATAATTATATTATAAATGCGAAAGTCTGTGTGTTTGTCTGTCACGCTTTCACGGCTAATCTACCGGTCCGATTTGGATGAAATTTAGAATGAAAGTAGTAAAAGTGACTGGGTCTAACATAGGCTACTTATTTTTTCAAAAATCAACCTCTATAGTGTTGAAATAGGGGATGAAAGTTTATATGAAAAATCTAAACCGCTTGACCAATTCTAATCAATTTTGGCATAAATATAGTTGATAATCTAAGCTTAAACATAGGCTACTTTATTTTTTAAAAATGCGCCCCCGAGGTTTGCAATATAACGAAATAGTACAAGCGGCGAAGCCGCGAGCGGGCCGCTAGTAATAATATAAAATAAATAATTTATAAAAAATATTTTTAGAATATAAAAACTTTTGCTACATAGAGTAATATGGTAATATATGTTGTACATAACCATGTACATACGAGTAAACAGTGTATGTTTTTTTCGTTATTAAGCTAAGAGTTCCAAGTATTAATGTCACAAATAACAATTTTTCCTTTATTATAGACTATTTGGCGGAATCCAACGCCGTATTTATAATAATATAACTAGTCTAAGGATTTATTTTTTAAATGTGAATATTCCTCTAAGAAAAACAGAATTCATAGGTCTAAAATTAACTTTTCTCGAGTAAGACTTTAGTTTTTAGTCCTTAAGTTCCCTAAGTAGACCACGATGAAGTAACAAAATATAAAAATGGCAATATATATAAATTTTAATAATTTATCTAATTTTAAAGTATAATAATAATAATAAACTTTGAATTAAAAAAAAAATCTTATTAAAAATTATTAAAAGCTAAGCTTTATAAGCTTATCCACAAAATGTAATGTAAATAAATAAATAGCTTCACGCTATATCCCGCACACAGCAGGGTAGGCAGAGGGAACCTAGTGTTAAGACACTCCGTTCCCCACTTTCCGCCGAATTCGGAGGCTTGCGTGTTAAGTGGCGGAACTTAACGCCGCGCTTTACCTCGACACCAGAGCAAAGAAAATGGAAATACAATTTCCACTCCTCGAGTGGGAATCGAACCCACAACCAGTCGTTTACAGTCACACTCTTGTGCCAACGCGCCACGACTGGCCACCACAATAATGTATAAATAATTCTTTATTGAACTCAAAGAAAAACAAAGACAAAAATCATAAATTTACCCTAAAAATTTAATTTAATTTATTTACCCTAAAGATCTAAAAAAAAACGAAATAGCATTGACATTAAATAAACTGTAACAAAGTACCAGGCTCTCATAAATTGTAAGGACGTCATCCAAAATCTTAAAACAGATTTCTTTCTACATATAAAAAGCCTAAAAGAAATTATTATTATAAAAAAATAACAATACTTAATATGCATTCATTTGGAACCGAGTACCAGGACATTATAACGTTGAAGGAGGCAAGATGAAAATCTCAATTTATTTGTAACAACAAAACTAAAAAAAAAACATGAATGAGCTGATTGCGACTTACAATAAAACTGGGCTAACTCAATGTTTACACATTTTATTTTATATTATTTTGTAATAATAAATTACAGCATACGTTTAACTTTTTATGGTATTACTTGTAAATAAAGATTATTTAGGTCTTTAAATTAAGAAAAAAAACTATTATAGATTAAAACATTTACAGTTGCTTTGTTTTCACTTTTTCAGAATCCATACTTATATTATAAATGCGAATGTCTGTGTGTTGGTCCGTCACGCTTTCACGGCTAAATCTACTGGTCCTATTTAGATGAAATTTAGAATGAAAGCAGTAAAAATTCTTGGGTCTAACATAGGCTACTTAGTTTTTCAAAAATCAACCTCTAAAGGGTTGAAATAGGGGATGAAAATTTATATGAAAAAGCTACACGGCTTGACCTACTATAATGAATTTTGCCATATATATAGTTGATAATCCAAGGTTAACATAGGATACTTAGTTTTCAAAAATCGACTACCGAGGGTTGCAATATAACGAAAGAGCCACGTAGATCACGCAGCGAAGTCGCGAGCGGGCCGCTAGTTTACTTATATTGCCTGTTTTATGGCGTAACAAACTATATTCTGAAACGGGGTCACATCTGTAAATCGATGCAAGAAAGCATATTTACTAAAATCAAGAACATACAATGTTATACCAGAGTGCTCTAAACAAGGTTCAATATAACATTTAGAGGTACAATAGCCTCAGGGGTATGGGACTTCGATTAATATAGTAAGATGATTTATTTTACTGATTATGAATGTAATATCAAATGTATTTCTAATATTTTTGGGTTTCAAACAGCTTTCTATTATACGATAACATTTTTGTTTTCTTTGAAATAGCGAAGTTTGAATAATTTATAAAATATAAAATTCAAAGTAAACAAAAAAAAATAAAAAACATTGGATAACACAACAACATCCCATAGGGAATCAGAAGTAGCTTGTCTTTTTCTTTATATTACATTAACTATCTCAATGCTTTATTTTTATATTTTAATTATAATTGTATTTTTATATGAATCTAAGGGTCTGAAATACAGATTTATTTAATTTAATATTTAAAAATCCTATTCTTACACTTATACCACTTCCCATCCACTCTACCCTACCACGCTCTCATAACCCACCGACCACCCACCTTATTCGGCGACTCTCCATTGCGCGCCGTACACCGCTGGCGCTCCTTACACTCGAGGCAGTTCCGCACCGCGCACGTGCACACCTGTACACCGAATTACAACTACCGCTATACTACCGCTAAGCTACTTACTCTCACCGACTTATGTTGACTTGGTATTGGCTGATATTTCATTATTAATAATAATATTAAATAAACGAATGAAGAAATATATCTAAAAATGTGTCTTTTTAAATTATTGTAAATTTTTGGTATATAAAAAAATGCTGAGTTAAATTTGATGTAATTTTTTATTAAGTATACAATATAGTTAAGAGTGTTAAGTTTATAAAAAAAGTCGGAGAGAGTTTCTGAGTTTCTAAATAATAATAATAATTTAACATCTAAAACTAATTTCTAATATTTGTAAACCATCATAATAAATTCCTATAAAAATATATTTTCATTATAAAATTTTACATTTACTTTAATCTAGACATAATAATCTTATATCTCTTTTCTATCTATGCAATAAAAGCGAGAGAAAACATCTAATTTCCACAAATATTTAATAATCAACCAATTTGTATTATAATTAAACTGAAAAGTATTACAATACATCCTTCTTAGTACTACGAAGGTTGTTTTAAAAAGTTCAAAAAACTCACAGCTAACCTATATGTTAATATTAGAAGAAAAAATGAATTCCACTATTGAAAGAATCTATATTTTTTAGATAATTAAAGCTATATAAAAATTCAGTATTTGAACTCCATACCAGTCGTAAACACTGTCGTAGTATTCCACCACTGGACATGTTCTTCTCTGCCTCCAATTCGGCGAAGTTTAATGCGCTTGCGAATATCAAGACATCTGCCATGGACACGAGGCGTTGTAGGAAGGTGACGGCGACTTCCACTGGCATGCCTTGGGTGGGTTCTATCACGTCTAATTCGTTCTGTAATGAGTAAAGCAAGGTTATAAGTATGGTGTTTTTATGTGTTTTATTATAGGCCCAGAATGTAGAGAATTTTCTTGTTAAGTTAGTTAGTTAGTTGACTTTTTCTAAAATTAAAATGTTATTTGTGGCCAGTCGTGGCCCAGTGGCACAAGCGTGTGACTGTAAACGACTGGTTGTGGGTTCGATTCCCACTCTAAGAGTGGAAATTATATTTCCATTTTCTTCACTCTGGTGTCGAGGTAAAGCGCAGCGTTAAGTTCCGCCACTTAACACGCAAGCCTCCGAATTCGGTGGAAAGTGGGGAACGGAGTATCTTAACACTAGGTTCCCTCTGCCTACCCTGCTGTGTGCGGGATACAGCGTGAAGCTAAAATTAAAATGTTATTCAAAATTAAAATACTATTGTTATGTTAAGGAAAATCCTTTTAATAACAAAAAATAAAATAAAAAGTAATAATTCTAATTATTTTATTTATTATTTTATTTTATCACTCTACGGACATAAGGTATGTACTTTTTTTAACATGTTTTTTGCTTTTTTATATGCAATACATTTTTTGTTTACAATTTCAGTACTTAAAGCTAAGACTTAAAGAATATACCCTAAGAGAGTCCAGGTATTACAAAATATAAGTTGCCTGTTTCCATGTTAATACAACTTATTATATGAATATTAAACGTCTCTCTGACTACCCCGCAAGGGATACAGCGTGAAGCTAAAAAAAAAATAATAACGCTCTGGTATCAGAGGCAAAGCGTGGCATTAAGTTCCGCCACTTAACATGCAATGCCTCCGAATTCGGCGGAAAGTGGGGAATGGAGTGTCTTAACACTGGACTCCCTCTGCCTACCCTGCTGTGTGCGGGATACAGCGTTAAGCTAAAAAAAAACTTAATTTATTATTAGATAAATTTCTAGATTTCAAATGTGATTTTTGTATCTTTATGCTTTTTCTCGTACAACAAGGTAGTCAGAAACAGAACTTTGTGTCAAGATACTCCGTTCTCCGATCTCAGACCGTAATTGAGGCATTGCATGTTAAGTGGCGTGATTTTAACGCCATGCTTTATCAGAGTTACCATAGTAGAAAAATAAATATAAGATATCATAATTCCCCGCGACTGAGATAGAACCCACACCCAACGTGTTTACAGGCCCTTTGCGCCACAACGGATCCAATAAATTATTACATTGTTATTATAAATAACGATATTTCTAAATAAAAAATATAATACTTATAAAATTCGTCAAAATTCCCCCACACGAAACATAATGTGACAAACAACGCTTAATGCTATAATAATATGTTTCTATATAAAAAAATCTAATGATATAACCATCAATTCCCAAACAAAATAAAACAAAATAAAATAAAAAATATAAAAAAAATAATACAAATTATACTTACATTGGGCGAAGTAGCACTAGCCAGTAAAGGCAGTAGTCCACCACATGCTATGATAAGATTATCAGCGAGCTGACTGATGAGATGCACAGTGTTCACCACAAAGATTGCATTCTCACTGCTATTCACGAAATCTATCACCGATTTCGTTGAGTGACTGCGCCATACCTGAAAATTGTTTAAGTTTAGTTATTTACTATCAAAAGTACATAAGTAGTAAGTATATAATAAATTGTATAAGTAAGGAATGAAAAAAATATGTATATAGAAACGACGAGTGTCTTCTTGCTTGCGACTTCGCTGCCTGAAATACATAACTTTTGTATTTCAACCTTATAAAGTAGATTTATGAAATAAATGTTTGAACCTGGATCTTTAACTATTTTCGTTCTGAATTTCATCAAAATCGTATAACAGAAAAACAGGAAGACTTCCACATATGTAATATTAGTATGGATTCCTACCAGATACATATAAGAAGGAGAACCAGATAACATATAATTTATTAAAGGAATGTCATTTAAGCTTAATCTAGTACAATATTAAAATATTTTATGGCAGAAAGAACTCAATGTTCCTTTCGTCAGTCACTGTTAGTATAAAAAAACACAATAGATAAGAAATGAAGGGAAAGAATATATTTTATATAACAAAATCTCCAAGAACGAACCCAGCTCGCATCCATCAAGTGATCAATGATTGAATAACTATAACTATAACTATAACCTGTATATAAGGGAAAAATATGGTAAAAATAAAAATATAATTAAACCGCAAAAGTGAAATGCTGTTTCGGATTCGAACCCGCGGCTTCGACGGTTTCTTTTGGAAACCGTGGGAAAATTCATACATTTTCTAACATTTTTTTTATTTATTATCTGAGTTTACTTACTTGTATATCAGTCTCCAGTGAGAATAGCACATCTGAAAGCAGTCGTTGGTGTATATACGACCAGCGGAACTCCGGTATACGGAAAGGAGGTCTTGTCGGGCCCGGTGAAAACATAGGCCGGTTGCATTTCGATGGACGTTTGCTTTCTGTTCACGAAGACCAAAAACATGTAGTTATTACGTTACTTTTAACATTTTGAATGAGTAGTATTAACATTGGGCAATGTTAACATGAAAACGGGCAATTTAAATTTGAAATAGCAGAACTCTGTTAGGGTACATTCTATAAACCTCAGTTTTAAGTACTGAAATTGTATTGTTTATGAAAAAGGAAGAATTATGTTAAAAAACGGTACACAGACTTTATCTTCGTAGAGTAGTAAAATATAATTAAAAAAAAAACATTTTGAAGTGTCATCTACACACTCATGAAATACATGACATTTAGAATACGTATAAAAAATTGAACGCAGCGGTATTCGAACCTGCGCCTTTTGAACACCGTTCAAACGCTCTGACCGTTAACGAATTCCTCTGCGCTTAATTTTTTATACATTTTCTGAATGTCTAATTGTTACGTTCCCATGGATTACCCTGGGATTGCTGAGCAAGACTTTACTAATTTCTTTAACAATGTCTCGGGATCCAGGAATTATAGCTTGTTTTAGATTTGCCGATGGAGAAATTTAAAATCATTGTAAAAAATATATTAATAAGTAAAGCTTTATATAAAAGTACTTAAAGGATAAAAATGTGTGGAATTAATCTGAGTTGAGGCCAATGTAGGTTAGCTACCATTCTATCACAATTAAACAATAAAATTGTAATTTTTATATTACAAAAAGTTACTGTTGAGTTTCTCGCCGGCTGCTGAGAAGCAGCAGAACTACCTTTCGAGCCGGTGGTAGCTTTATGTTCACGACGATTCTAAAGTACTTAAAAAAGTCTATTTGAGTAAAGATTTTTTAAATTTGAATTTAACATTACGACATGTGAAACCTAGAATCATTTTACACCCAATGTTTGATTTGTTTTAATTAAAATGGTACAATAATCATTCACTCTTGTTTACTTACAGCCAGGAAGTAGTCGTCATTTTAGTAATAAGTCTTTTAAATTGTATTGTAATTTTAAATAAAACTTTATAAAATTTCCTTTTTTTGAATCCTCCGCTGCCACCGTACTTAATTTAATAAGATCTTTTGGTTTCGCGATAATTACACATTTTAGACTATTTTTAACCGGATTAATCGCGTATATTATTGGTATTCGAAAATACGTTTTTAGAAAACCCGACGTTTTGAACACTTTATAGTAATACGGTCACTCGCGGGTAGACTGAGGTGTCATTCATCTGTCAGTTGACACATTATTATATCAAACTACCGCCAACAATTTGAAAGTTGCCTCGCGTACTGGCATGGATTCTTGCAAATTGAGCTGACTGTATCATGTCCTCTGGTGTGGTGATTTTGAGACTTCGCTTCTGTTAGCTTCACGCTGTATCCCACACACAGCGGGGCGCGCAGTTTTTTAGACGTTTTAGCAAAAAGCATACATAAGTATTATAAGATCACATCATAATAATTGGACATACATACGAGACATTATATATTCAATATAATTTTTTTAACGTTCTTCTAAAAATGTTAATACGTAATTATGTTGTTGTTCTACTGGATGAGCGATAGTTTTGTTCTTGAATAACGTATATTTTATATTTTTTCGCATCTTAAAGCAACAATCATATTAAACTGACCAGCTTATTTAACTGACAATTTTTTTACCGTAGTTATGCTATGCGTTCGATTATAATATTGGAAGCACATCACAGCAGGTATAAAAACGAGTGTGTATGTATAAAAAATAAAGGAAAATTATAATACTTGTCTACTTACCAAAGTGATTAGAATCCACTTGCGTGCTGGTGGAGGCGCTGCGCGGGCGCTTCGGCGACGTCGCCGTGTTGGTGCCCTGCGACACACCCTCACCTCTATTGCCGTCCTGCTTCATCTCACTATCTCCCGGTAAACTCACACGTCTCTTGTCTCTCTCTTCACATCTCTCCTCCTCATCTTGCTCCTTCTTGTTCGCGAGAGATATGTTCTCGCTGATCGTCGATATCGGAGGTATTTCGGGAGTTTCCGATTCTTCTTGTAATTCTATTCTTTGGCTTTCATTTTTGGCGTTTTCTTCTATAACTGTCACTTCTGTAGAGGTTGATTCACTCTTTTCTTCTTTAGATGGCACTAAGAATTCTCCATCGAGGGGTAGCACGTTGCCTTCGTGTGGGTGGTCTGATGGTAGAACTCGTTGCGGACTGTCCATAATAACACTTTTAATGTCTTCACTTTTAGAAACTACGCTGTTAATAATATCCATTACTAAATCGTTAGCTATAGTTTCAGCGGCTTGTTTTTGATCTAAAATATCTTCTATATCTTGTTCTAAATCTTCGCGACCGTTGGGCGTATTTCCTTCGGAATGCAATCCTCCAGAGATAGCCCCTGAATCCGTGTCGTCATCTGTTTTTAATCTGACTGTTTCCAGTGCCACGGTCAGTACATCGTTGACGATATTTATAGCGATGTGTTTGGGGTCATCAATTGACACATCATCTGGAATGGAGTCAGTCTTATCTTGCATCTTCTTGGGACTAGTCGCTTCACTCGGCGTTAGATACAACTCGGACGGATCGGACATCTCGGATTCCCTCTCATTTACGATATTTAATCCATCGGCCACTCGTTCCGGACTTGCTGTTTCACTGACAGACAGACTTGAAGGCAATCCTTCGCTCTTATCAGTGTTGTCATTCAAATTATCACCTATATCCCGTACTGGAATATAGTCGAGGCTGCCTTGTCTAGTTAGGGGCTTGTCAGTTTTATCAGAATCGAGTTCCATAGTTCCTGTTCCAGATTCTGAGCTCTCCAACAGTTTATTCTCAATAATAGACTGAACCAGTTCATTGTTTTCATTCAGAGTTTTATCTTCTAGCTGTTCTTCATCTATGACGTGTTCGACTTCGTTATTGCTATCACAACCTTCTATGGGCACTTCGGTATTATTTTTAACTGGACTATGCACTTTACACACTTCACTATACACTACTGTAGTCCTATCATCTGCGATTTCATTATTTTTTTTACACCTACACGATTCCACTTCTCTCAGGGAAAGCCCTTTGCCGATTTCTGTTTGAGCGGCGTGGTTGAGGACATTTTGTTTTCTTATTGAGACAGGGGTGCTGTCGACGCTTTCATCAGTATCCTGTAACACTTTGGATTTAGGTCCGTCTGTGTGTCTGTCCCAGCCGGATATCGTGGAAATGGGACGTTGTTGTCTCTCAGCCGGGTCTGTGATGTTGTCGGCGCGTCTTTGCTCGTAATGCTCGTACATTTGAGCGAATTGAAGCTTGAATTCCTCATATGACACCTAAAATGTTAAAAGAAGTAAATTGAAAGCAGAGCAAGAAATTTAGGGCGTGTATAAAAAATTGGACTAAGCGGGATTCGATCCGGCTACGTCGAAATTCTTATAAAATATTACAACTTATTGATGTTGTTAACATATCTATAGAGGGTTTTTTACAAATTTCTTCTATCCAAAGATTATTCTAGGAACAATCTTCGTTTGGCAAGAGAGAATGCTATTTATTAAATACTTTTTAACAGTGTCAAGTGTTATATACACATAGGAAATTGAAGAAGACATTTCCTAGGTATGTGAATATCATTTCAAAAGTCAGTTTACTATACAATTAATTATAGGTCAAAAAAGTCAGCAGGACATATACACTATATAAACAGTGTATATGTCCGAAAGACGAAGATAGAATAAGAAAACAACACTAAAATTCACTGAAAGATACTATTTGTATTCTATTAGCGGCATAAATACTATTAGTGGCCAGTCGTGGCCCAGTGGCACAAGCGTGTGACTGTAAATGACTGGTTGTGGGTTCGATTCCCAGTGGAAGAGTGGAAATATTTAATATTTCCATTTTCTTCGCTCTGGTGTCGAGGTATTCAGTTCCGCCACTTAACACGTAATGCCTCCGAATTCGGGGTAAAGTGGGAAACGGAGTATCTTAACACTAGGTTCCCTCTGCCAACCATGCTGTGTGCGGGATACAGCGTG
Organism: Dryas iulia moderata; assembly: GCA_019049465.1. NCBI lineage: Eukaryota > Metazoa > Arthropoda > Insecta > Lepidoptera > Nymphalidae > Dryas > Dryas iulia. Next base: position 4,947,047 of record CM032440.1, read on the forward strand.
AAGCTAAAAAAAAATACCTTTATTTTGATTATATACGAATAAATATAAAACCTACCTTAGAATGAACAATGGCCAAAGTATCGACCCATACTCTCCACCCACCATACTCATGTTTAATAGCATGGTGTAACAACATCCTGAACAAGGAATACACCATATCCGATATTTTCTGTTCCTCTGCGTTTTTAGGGTGTATGTACGCCATAGCTATAAGCCATTCTTGCCACACTGACATTTGTAATACTGTCCGTCTGTTCTCTCTATTATTACTGCATAATAACGTCATGTCGGAAAGAAAAAGTTTCTTGACTTCTAACAGTTGTTCCGTTTGTTTTGATTGGCGGATCAATGTAGCTACCACTTTTAATATCACTGTGAAGGAAAATTAATATGTTTTTTATATCGGTTATAAAAATAGATAGATTAGTAGTTTCTTCTAAAGAGCCAAAATAATACTTGTAGAAATATAAACTATTCTTTACATAAATAACATAAAAAATCCAAATGACTATACTCATGTAGCGATTAAAATTTGGACAGTCTGACGGTTAAAATGTTTATTGTCATCCAAATTCCATAAAATAATGTATACTAAAATTGTTGTCGTCAAGTGTAGTGCGATAGTGTTTGTAATGCGATTGTTGTGAGTTCGATTTCCATTCAGTATTATTATATTTCAATTTTCATTCTTCGTTCTGGTACCATAAAAGAAAAGCGCGGTATAATGTTCCGCCACTTAACACCTAATATTTTTGTTGCGTGGAGGACTAAAGTGTTAATATTAGGCCCCTCTGACTATCCAGTTATACGTTAAAAATCGTGAAGTTGCAAAAGAATCCTCAAATTAAAAGACCTCAAATAAGCAAATATACAAAACTAATAAAAACTGATGTTACTATCAACATACAAAATTTATAACAAAAAAGACATTTAGAAAACGTATAAAAAATTGAACGCAGCGGGATTCGAACCTGCGCCTTCTGGAAACCGTCCAGGCGCTCTGAATGCTAAGCCATGCGTTCTACTACCAGTTGTGTCGAAGTTCTTATACGCTTATTCAAATTCAAGTTCAAATTCAAATAGCCTTTGTTGAATTTGTTGTGGTCATTTGTTTCGCTATTCAGCACAGGCCTCCCCCAGACCATATGCTTATTAGAGCTTACTTAATGCAACTCACTAGGATTCTCAAGGCGGAAGTGTGGCTGCGGCTCCGGGTGGCTGGTGTAGAGGATCTGCTGGCCCACGTGCTCGGTGAGCAGCTCGTAGAGCGCGTTGTAGACGGGCAGCGCGAGCGCGTCGCCGCCCGCCGCGCCCGCGCCGCCCGCCGCCGCCAGCCGCGTCGCCAGCAGCGTGTACAGGTTGTGCGGGGACATCACGTCGTACTTCCTTCTGGGAGCCAACGCGTGTACGTCTTATAATACCTACACTTATATCTTTTTATCTAACGTAAGTAGGCGCGTTGTTGTATTTAACACAACATCGCGGTTTTATACATTTTCCTTAACTTTCAATCGAGTTATTAATTTTTTTTCTAAAAATTCTGTTGATTGGCTGTATGGTTTAGCAAAATTAGTCAAAATTAAATGTTTCTTGTGACGTCATCAAGATAAAAATTAATAAAATGAATAAAAAGAGTTAATTTAAAACAGAACTCAAACATTTTCTCAGACTCTTTAGATTAAATTTTATTCGCACATTTGAAACAAGTAATAGTGGTAATGCTGTGAAATCCGCAAATTAAGCATTTGCAACTAATATAAATCTTTGTTGTTGAAGATTTTTTTTTCTTTCACAATAACTCCCCAGAACACACACTGAGGCTACGTTGATAGAATAAAGACATTTTTTTAGCTTCACGCTGAATCCCGCACATAGCAGGGTAGGCAGAGAGAACCTAGTGTTAAGACACTTCGTTCCCCACTTTCTGCCGAATTCGGAAGCATTGCGTCTTAAGTGGCGAAACTTAGCGCTGCGCTTTGCCTCGACACCAGAGCGAAGGAAATAGAAATAATAAATATTTCCACTCCTCGAGTGGGAATCGAACCCACACCCCCACCCACAGTCGCTTTTCAGTCACACGCTTGTGCCACTACTCCACGAACTAAACTAAAGACATTTATGACAACTGATAAGGGTAGTGAGGGGACCAATAGAAGAATAAAACGGGGATTTGAAAACTACCAACAGGTTTCAACCAAAATCAAAATACTGATTTTTTTTTTTTAGCTTCACGCTGTATCCCGCATACAGCAGGGTAGGCAGAGGGAACCAAGTGTAAACACTCCGTTCCCCACTTTCCGCCGAATTCGGAGGCTTGCGTGTTAAGTGGCGGAACTTAACGCCACTTACTACAAAATACTAAAACTGTTGTACTTTTTACAACAGCGCGCGTCCTTTAGGGTTAACTTACTTATTTTTTTGGTTATGTAATTATTGGTAAAACTTTGATTTATAATAATCATATTTATGGAAATTAACGTATTTTTTATGGGTTAAATAAAATAATCTTATGGTATAACATCATTACTTAATATAATATTAGAATCGCCGTAATTTCCTATGGGACATGCGATAGGATATACGTCATAGAATATTTACTTATTTACTTGCTATAGTTCTTTTTATTATTTTTGTTGTATAAAATGTTATAGAATTAATCGAGTTGTGTGTCTGTTACTTTGTATAATATTAGAATCGCCGTAATTTCCTATGGGACATGTGATCGAGTTGTGTGTCTGTTACTTTGTTTTGAAGTGTAAAAACAACATTATTAACATTTGTTATTTTTTTAAGATTTAGTATAATGTAATATATTTTAATTTGTAATATATAAATCGATAATTGTGGATACTGAGAGCATGCCCACAAACCAAATCGAATTGTGACGTCACATTTTAAATCTTTACACGAGTCCCTTTTGTTTCCTTAGACTTCAATATATCTTACTAAAGATTGTTATTATGTCTATGTTCATATAAAAGTCTGAACCTCTCATTTCATGGGTTTTAACATTATATTTACTAGGTATTACAAGATATACATTTATAACTATTATATATAAAACAATATAAAGTTAATAAAATTAATGATTTTGTAATAGTTAGAAAAGTCATGATATTATTACAGAAAAAAATACACGTAGTAGAAATTTATATTAAATTTACCAGACCAGTAATTTTGACTGCTCTAGTAAATCTACTGTTAAGATAACTTCAACTTTTTTAGGAGTTGAATCCATCCCGGTATATACATTATGTTACTTTTAAAATTAAAATATAATCAAATAAAAGTAGCGTACTTATGAGTGCTTCTACTGAGGAAGAATCCGAGAAGTTTCAGCGCCTGTAGTCTAATCAGTTGACTTTCAGACGCAAGCAATTTGAATATCGTTCTTACACCACCCTGAAATTATGAAAAAGCTAATATTAATAAAACATTCATTTTTTTATATATATCAATTATAATATAAGTAAGAAAAAGTTTCCGCGTAGGAGTAGTCCGGGATAGTCAGAGAAAATCTAGTGTCAAGACATTCTCCACTGTACGCCCGAATTCGAGATATTGCGTATTGATTGTCGGAACTTAACGCCGCGCTTTGCCCCATCACCAGATTGAAGAAAATGGAATATTAAATATTTCCACTCCTCGGGTGAGAATCGAACTCACAACCAGTCCCTTTACCGTCACTTTAATATTTAATACGTTTTTAATGAATACATAATATTTTTTTTATTAATTGAAAAAGAAGTAAAAATATATACAGACCTTGGCATCAAAAGCTGGCACCATAGAGCTGGGGTGTTCCGACATCAGAGATATCAACATTTGGAGCACGTCGTGAAGATTTTCATCCTAAAATAATAGTACGTGTATAACATAATTAATACAATGAAATTTTAAAATTGTGGCTAAATTACTTAACATAAGCTATTTTTACAATAATAATTAAGTTTCTCTTTGAAAGTTGTGATCTTATATGTGTAATATATCATTACACATCACAACTTTCTGACAGAAACGATAAAAATACTCGTAATTTAAAAGAATACTATTTAAGTGTTATTTTATTTAGCTTCACGCTGTATCCCGCACACAGCAGGGTAGGCAGAGGGAACCTATTGTTAAGACACTCCATTCCCCACTTTCCGTCGAATTCGGAGGCATTGCGTGTTAAGTGGCGGAACTTAACGCCGCGCTTTGCCTCTAATAACAGAGCGAAGGAAATGGATATATGAAATATTTCCACTCCTCGAGTGGGAATCGAACCCACAACCAGTCGTTTACAGTCACACGGTCGTGCCACTGGGCCACGACTGGCCACAAGTGTTATGTAAGTGAATAAGACTAATATGGCACTCTACACAAACATTAGTGATTTTTTGTAATGTCCTTTTAAGCAATATTGTCAAACATATTAATTAGTAATAAAAAAATGTATATAAAAACCCAAAAAAAAACCAATTTTTAATAACTTTAACTTCTGAAGTAAAAGCGAAATTTTCTTTTAGATAGGTATAATACACAGAAAAATATATAAAAATAAATAAGAACAGGTGTCGGTAATACTCACCTCGTGCATTGTCGTAAGATAATTTAATATAGATTGTAATTCATCCTCCTTCACGCCGTTGCCGATCATGATGAGTTGTTTCAAGAACAAGAGTATGTAAGCTCGTATCGTCAGTATGTCCTTGTGTGCAGGACGAGGACCATCTTAAACATGAAAATTGAAAAATATATATTATGTATGAATGTTAATATTAAAATAATAACTATTTCTGCATGGCATTGTGGACCTAAAATTAAATTAAATTAAATAGCTTCACGCTATATCCCGCTGACAGCGGGGTAGGCAGAGGGAACCTAGTGCTAAGACACTCCGTTCCCCACTTTCCGCCGAATTCGGAGGCTTGCGTGTTAAGTGGCGGAACTTAACGCCGCGCTTTACCTCGACACCAGAGCGAAGAAAATGGAAATATAATTTCCACTCCTCGAGTGGGAATCGAACCCACAACCAGTCGTTTACAGTCACACTCTTGTGCCACTGGGCCACGACTGGCCACAACTGGCATTGTGGACCTAAGTTTGTTATATAGCAGAAGTTGTAATAAAGTGTACAAAAAATTCCACTTAGTCGGATATAGAACTTATGGGTTACCGATCAGGTCATAGAATTGCTTAAAGTGTGGGCTCGGGTCCTAATATATTTAATTCTTGATATTTTTATTACCACCTTTTTTAAATTTATACATACATTAATTTCAAAAAAGTTTTTTATGTGGATGTGAATAACATTTTGAAAATGTTAAAATGCAAAGCTTACTTTGATGAAACAAATTAGCGATTTAGATGAAAAGTTTAAATCAACTTTAGGCTTAACCTATAAATATAAATAATAATAATATAGATCCAAATTTAAAATATGTAACATGTTTTTCACAACAAGCAAAAAAAATATATCTTACTAACATTACTTAACAAGTAATCAACAATAACATACCCAATCCCTTAGGCGTGATCCCACTCTTTGACCTCGGATTAACAACCCAATAGTAATACTTCAGCGTATGCACAGTCTGAAGCACAGTGCTCACGCGTCTCACACTCCCATATATATGGGCATCGGCCAGGAAGTCTGTGGCCAGGTAGCAATACAGCCTAGCTTGTACTGCGGCAGGAGTGTGAATCCAGAGGGCAGGGTTGAACAAGATGTGGTCCAGAAGCTGCCATGTAAGGAAAGATTGGCAGAACGACTGATTAGCACAGACTATATGCTGTCCGATGATTGATAGCGTAGGCTCTCTTGCTTTGCTGATTTCAAAATTATAATAAAACCAATCTTATAGGCACAATAACTAAATTAAATAATATCATATCCTTTCAGAATTTAATGTAAATATAATATACAGTTATATACAGCGAGTGCATTTCAGTGATAATTGACAATTGTATCATTTCAAAGCATACTTATATATAGCAGGTGTCATTTAGTATATATTTAAATCCCAACTATATATGCCCTCTAAAATCAAGTAAAATAAGTTCCCAATATTTATTACCACATATAATAACTTATTCGTGACTGTCTATGAACAAAGCTCTAAATAAAAGCAAAAAATATGCAAATTCAAATAACAGATATAAACATCATAATATTTACGAACAAAATCGACATCACTGTAGTGAAAATTTTCGGGATCGTGCAAAAGTTTGTGGAATCAAGTCTTATGGGTTTCGAAGTTTTAAAAATAAAAGTGGTATGGGGGGGGTGACAAGCAAGAGGAGCGTGCGCTAACAACCATCGAAAGAGAACCAAACAACCATAAATAATAAGTGTATTTTGAAGACCGACAGCAACAAAGTTACTTAGGGAATTTAAAAGTTAAAAAGATTTTATACTTTTTTTATTAACTACTTGTGTATCTCTTTTAATAAAAATTTAAGAAAATGTTATTAAAATAAATCTGAATATGATATATTGAAATAATCGTTAAGAGTATGTATAAATTGATACATTAACTATATGTTTTACCCAAAATGTGTAGTATAGCATTCTCTCTTGCTAAACGATTGTTCGAAAAATATTCTTTGGGTAGCAAAATGAAAATAGCGTATAAGAATTTCGACGCAGCCGGTATTAGAATGCATGGCTCCGCGGTAAGAGCGCCTAATTAGTATTTAGGTTCGAATCCCGCTGCGTTCAAAATTTTATACGTTTTCTAAATATATAGATGATCGTCTCGTGTATGTCTCAATCAATATTACTTTTCATCAACCATATTTTGTACTGAATAAATTATTTTTAAAATATTTGATATATGTATTACATACAATTAACAATATAAAAATATTACAATTCCATCATTTAAACATAGGAGCACAAGTAAGTGAGTTAGCAAGTTACATTTGTCGCTGTCTAAGTCAAAAACATCATGAATTTTCTCGTTTGGAAGTTTGTATTTTAATTATAACTTCCATCCGCGAAACTCATTACACATAATTAAGTGTAGTTCTTTATGAATATCCACGTGGATATTAAACATAACATAAAACAACCAGCATTTTTAATGAAACGTGTATAATATACGTACAATATTGTTTATAAATATATATTTTTTAGCTTCACGCTGTATCCCGCACACAGCAGGGTAGGCAGAGGGAAAATAGCTAAGTCACTCCGTTCCCCACGCACTGCCGAATTCTAGAGGCAATGTATGTTACTTTCCACCGAATTCTAGAGGCAATGTATGTTAAGTGGCGGAACTTAACACCGCTCTTTGCCCCGACACCAGAGCGAAGGAAATGAAAATATTAAATATTTCCACACCTTGAATGGGAATCGAACCCACAACTAATCGTTTTATAAATATTGCTGTGACAAAGGGATAATTAATCGCGTAATGTAGAACAAATTCTCTTGCCACCATTTCTTGTTATTTACGACGCAATACTGCGGTCGTCAGTTACGCGAAATTACGGGGAGGCAGAGATTTGATCGCAAATTAATATTTCTGGGGGCTTAATGTGAATTTACACATCTAATTCCGTGGAAGCCTTGCCGCTTTTACGCATAACTTGAACATAATGTACATTGTAGGTGGTATATCTAAAATTTAACACAGCTTTGTTTAAAATATTAAAAATAAAACTGAAATTAAGGTTTTTAATTTGTTACATTACATAAAAACACCAAAAACATTTTAAATAAACATTTAATATACATACATATATTATCCATACCTGTTTCAGTAGTAAATCAGAATTAGGTGAACAGCAGGTCACCAGATGTTTGGTGAGATGTAGGAAAGACGCTAAGGTGTCCGGCGTAAGATGATCCCTCCCACAGCGTTGCAGCATGTGAGAGATGACCAGAAAGCCACGGCATTGCAGCATATGTTGTTGTACTGTGCTGCAGGATTCCACTAGAGAACACACAAAGCCGAGGAGCTTGGAGCTGAAAAGAGAAAAATTAATAGTTTAAATTTTATCGACTTCGGGCGCAAAGTGGAGGAGAGTATCTTGACACTGCTTCCTGATTACTTCCTTATGTGGGAATAAGTTTAGACTGCACATAGCTTAATAATGCGCAAGAAATTCAAAGATATTTTAATTAAAATAGTTAATATTTAGAGTTAAGTAGGATTTGTAATTATGTTATTTTTCTGTAACGCTTTCAGACATTTTTAGTAGAAATTTAGAAAAAGTTTACTCTCCAAAATCTTAATATGCTTACAATGTTCGTTATTTATAGTCATTACCCCTGAGACTCTTATTTTTTAACTCACAGACCATTACGCCAGTAAATATTTAAAATATTCAAAGAAAGAAATATGTAGGCAAATACAGTCATTCATATAAGTAAATCTAATAAAACTTTGTTAAGCATGTTACCATATTAATCATTAGGGTCATTTATTCTTGAAGATTATCGCTCAGTAGGTAATACTAGTTGAAGCTATCAATTTTAAGTTATGAAAACTATATGAAATTGTTATGAAAACTATATTAAATTAGACATTTTTTAAATATATAAACGTTTATTTTAGTAGTAAAACAGTTTTTAATACTTAACTATAAAAACAGCAACTGAGGCTATATGTTAAATGCAATTCATTCTAATATTTCTGATAACTTCATCATAATAACACTACAAAATCTTTTTCAAAAATATTACTTACACATTAAAGAACAATCTATAATACATTTATTTACAAGCAGTTGATAGTAAATTCTGTTTAAAGCACATCGAGGCACATTATCGTCAACTCCACAAGTACATGAGCATTAACCGCGTCGTTAAGCATTATGACAAGGGGTCTCGGGCAATAACTTACTTATCCTCCCTAATACCGAACTACTTGCCTTTATCTGAACTCTGTCAATTTGCAATATACATACGTGAAATACATATATTAGTTGAGTTATAATACGATTTGATGCTTACAACAAAAATAAGTTGTAATAAATCGTATAAGAATTTCGACGCAGCGGATAGTAGAACGCATGGCTCAGTGGTGAGAGCGCCTGGACCGTATTCAGATGGCGCTGGTTCGAATCCCGCTGCGTTCAAAAATTTTAATACGTTTTCTAAATGTCTTTTTCAATTTTCCTAAGTGTGGAATAACACTTTAAAAATGTTTTAAAAAATACGATTTTCTTATTTTTATTTGAATATAGCATAAGGCAAAATTTATTATTGATAAATGCAGAGTCTTTTATTACATTTTAGCATTTTTTAAGATATTTTAACTCTTGGGAGACATACTGACAATGATTGCTTTCAGTCTAGTTTAGTCTGTATATCCAACTATGGCATATATGCTTTATATTAAAAATTAACATAACGTAATTTTATTTTATGGTGTCAATAAATTCATGAAACTTCCATTTAAACAATAGTAATGAATTGAAATAATAATGATGGAGTTGTGTCGAAGTTATGTCGATTATAATTATTGTATAGAAGAAGTAATTCAAGCTTAAGTAATTGGTACGTTCTAAGACATCATTATTATATAATATCTTAATATATGCAAGAACTAAGAACATGGTATTGTAAATTAAAATTTAATAAAAAAAATATATATATTATTTGATGTAAATTTTAACCATAAATAAAAGACCCTAAATTATCCTTTTTAATTAAAATAATCTACTTCCAGACAATTATTAATTTTCTCAAAGCATACATCATAACTTTTCACATCACCGTAATAAATTTTCCTAAATAACTGTACACGATGTCATTACAAACATTATATGTAGTGCTTCTAAGTGGAATAGTTGAACACAAACAACCATTTTAACTTTATTAAACGCATATTAACCTAGCCTTAAAATATTGGATATAATTAAATATAAACATAATATTTTTTGCTTCTAGAAGAAAGAAAGTAGAAATGCCCGTGGGGGGACAGGTTAAAAATACAATTCCGCCCCGCTGCTGGGTAGCGTCCCATAAAAGGCGGGTAACCCAGTAGCTTGGTGGTAGGAGATTAGTTCTCCGACTGGCTCGCGACCACTATCGTATCACAGACGAATCGCCAAGCATTTGAGGATGCGTCTCGGTTCGATGGCATGTAAGCCAGCTTTCCCTATTCCCACCATTCCCATCCATTCTAGGGGATATAGGACAGAAGGAGGTTCTGTCCTATATCCCCGAGGCGGGCAACGCATCCATAACTCTAATGTTGTGGATGTCTATGGGCGAAGGTAACCACTTAACACCAGGTGAGCTTTCTGCTCCAAAGCCCACCTGGGCGTTTCTTCCAAAAAAAAAATGCAAATCACAGTGGCACCGAGTGATGGAATTCAATGCATTTTTAATGCACATTCCGTGTTAGGTACTAGAGCAGAGAAACAAGAATAGTGTATAATAATAATTTAATGAATCAAAAACAAGAAGTGTATAGATGACCATCAATATAGTCATTTCTTCAAGTGGGAATCAAACCTACAACCAATCGCCTCTACAATCGGACAATAAGAATATGTACTAATAACATTTCTAAAACAAATGCTATCTATAATAAATATTAATCCACACTACGTATATTGGACGGTTTCCATGAGGCGCGGCTTCGAATCAAGCTGCGTTCAAATTTTTATACGTTTTCTACATGTCTTTAATATAAGTTACTAATCAAATTATACTTTCTAAAATTAATATTAATACATAGAATATTAATTCTTTACCCCATAAATATACAAATTACTTAGCCATCAACCAAACTAAATCACTTCTCACTCATCTATATCCTTATATCCCTCGAGTTCATACAATAATGACCGAACGGTTCCATCTTAGATCGTTGAGCGTCTAATCGCTCTGAAACCCACTGCCATCGAATTTAGGACGACATCTAATCCCTTCCTAATGGGAATCGAACCCACCACCGATCGCTTTTACAATCAGACGATAAACATAAGTTATTTTTTTTTTTTTATAGCTTTACGCTGTATCTTGCACACAGTAGGGTAGGCACAGGGTTCCTAATGTTAAGACACTCCGTTCCCCACTTTCTAACGAATTTTTTGAAAAAATTATGCTATGTAAGCTTAATATTAATCCACACTAAGTATATTAACTATTAACCAATAAATATACAAATTACTTAACTATCAACCAAACTAAATCACTTTTCACTCATCTATATTCGCATATCCCTCGAGTTCATACAATAATGACCGAACGGTTCCATCTTAGACCGTTGAGCGCCTAATCGCTCTGAAACCCACTGCCATTATATTTAGTGCGTAATCTATTCCCCTTATGGGAATCGAACCCGCCACCAATTGCTTTTACAATCAGATGATAAACATAATTTATTTTTATTTTTTTTAGCTTCACGCTGTATTTCCCACACAGTAGGGTAGGCACAGGGTACCTAATGTCAAGACACTCCGTTCCCCACTTTCCAACGAATTGTGGTGAAAATTATGCTATGTAAACTTAAAATGAATCTACACTAGGTATATTAATTGTTAACCAATAAATCTACAAATTACTTAGCCATCAACCAAACTAAATCACTTTTCACTCATCTATATTCGCATATCCCTCGAGTTCATACAATAATGACCGAACGGTTCCATCTTAGATCGTTGAGCGTCTAATCGCTCTGAAACCCGCTGCCATTATATTTAGTACGTAAACGATATGAGACGTCGCTGTACATAAATTTAATCTCGGTCGTCCCATGTGGGTTTTGTATCGGGGAGGAAATGGTTGTATTTATGAAATTGACGATTTATCAATAATGTTGCATTATTTAAAGGTTTAAGTATAAGATATTAATTACTCTAAAGTCTTCAATTATTATTATTTGAAAATATCCTAAAATAGCCGAAAATATCAAATAGTAATGTAATTGATAATATTTATGAAATTAATTATTTCTTGATCATTTCATAATCTTTAAAAGTGGAAACATATTTAAAAATATATGTATGTAATATCTAAAAACGTCAAATTAATTTTATTACATATATATTTTAGTTTAAATAAATTTTGTTTTTTTTTTTTTGATTTTACGTAAATTATGCATTTAGATAGTATACTTTTATGAGTAGTGGAATCTTGTGCTTTAAAACTGGACAAATAAGAATACGTTTTTTTAAATTGGTCATTAAATACTCATTGAGGCCAGCCCTGGCGCAGTAGCACAAGCGTGTGACTGTAAACGACTGGTTGTGGGTTCGATTCCCACTCGAGGAGTAGAAATATTTATTATTTCCATTTTCTTCACTCTGGTAACGAGGTAAGGCGTTAATTTCCGCCACTTAACACGCAACGACTCCAAAGTCGGCGGAAAGTGGGAAACAGAGTTTCTTAACACTATGTTTCCTCTGCCTACCCTGCTGTGTGCGGGATACAGCGTGAAGCTAAAAGAAAATTAATGATATATTGTATCCATTTAATTACAAATAAAAAATCATTTAAACTTACATTTTCAATTGCGTTTTACAATTGTTGGCTTTTATTAATTTTATATTAATTGCAATACTAATTAATTTAATTAATTCAAATACTTCAAAAGTAAAGCTCGTTTAAATATATAAAATTACACTTTCATACAACTTTCTATTAACGTATCAATATACTCTAAAACCAGTAAATGTATATAAACGGTATAGACAAATAGTATCTCGTATATAACATGACACAGATTAATTAAAGTTTGGGCAACTTGATTCAGATGTTTGTTTACCAGTACGACGTTTTAGCGATGTAAAGTACATTTACACAGCAAATCTAATAAATTATTATTAACTAGCAACCGCTCGTAGTTCCGCCTGCTTAATTATAAACTTTCATTTTCTATTTCAGCCACTAAGGGATTATATGTTTGACCTTGCGTTATAAAGTGGAAGGCGGAGTGTCTTTATATTAAATCGTTTCTGACTACCCCGTTATAAAACTATTTTCCTCTGAAAATATATCAAAATGGGTCAAGCGGTTTAGATTCCCTTATTTCAATTCAGTAAGGGTACATTTTTGAAAAAAAAATGCCTTGGAACCTCGCCTACAACTATTTTCATTCTGAATAGACAGATAAATTTTCATATTATTATATATTTAGATATTACTATGGACCTTAATTTTGCACACTGTAAACGGTCACAGAAAAAGCCTAGACTAGACTTAGTTAACTAATATTTATCATTGTAAATAAAAAGAATCCATCGTAGCACAGTGGCAGTGTCTGATTGCAAACACAATTCGTTGTGGGTTCGATTCCCAGACTTAGAGGAATAATTACATTTTAATTACATTCATTTGTTCGTTCTTCGCTCTACCTGAGACAAAAAATGGCTTCGACAGCTACCAGTCACCACATAATGCCTCTAGTTCGGGTGAAATGTAGTGAACGGAGTGTTTTCTCCTGATTATGTTCTCTCTGACTAATCTACCCTAATCTATGGTATGATATCTACGAGGGAAAAAAACGTAAAATAATAAAAAAATATATTATGTAATACATTACGTCTTTAGGTATGGTTAATGTGCTTGATTGGTATATATTAAGTTATGAAAATTGTAAGAATTTTGTATAAATATCATAAAGTTGCCACATAAGTATGTATGTGTTGTTTTATGATTAATTAAACGACGATAATGACGACAATAAAGTGGATAACGAGATGATTTTTCATAATTCTTTTTAGCTGACTCACACAAAGTTAACATAAAAACCCAATATCTAAATTATAAAAGTAGTAAAAATAATTAATATCAAAATATTAAAAAAATCAATTTAGGGGCCAGTCGTGGCGCAATGGCACGAACGTGTGACTGTAAACGACTGGTTGTGGGTTCGATTCCCACTCGAGGAGTGGAAATATTCAATATTTCCATTTCCTTCGCTCTGGTATCAGAGGTAAAGCGCGGCGTTAAGTTCCGACACTTAAAAGTGGGGAACGGAGTGTCTTAGCACTAGGTTCTCTTTGCTTATCCTGCTGTGTGCGGGATACAGCGTGAAGCTAATAAAAAAAATCTATTTACAATTTACGAGCATCCCCTTTAAAGTACTTTCAAAATAAAATCCAATACAATTTTATCAATATACATATTAAACTTTACACAAATGAAATAAGGTAATTCCCAAAAGGGGTACATACTGCTTTAAACCTCTTTAAATTCTCATATAAATCCACTCGACTAACCGAGGTCGACACTAGGCAATTAGTAGTTGTGAGGAGTTAGTTATTACCCGACCAACTCGAGACGGTCGGCTAACTTGGAGAGCGATTAGGCAACGACATAGAAAACGCATTTAGCCGGGTTACGCGTCCCTGGCTACTTGGAATATTAATGAATGGGCTAGAGCTAGCGTCTAAGCTCGGTTCTATGATTTAGTTTGTAAATTTTAGCGCTTGTTAGTTTACTTTATATAAGTAATTCTGTGAAGTTGCTCCTGTTGCTGGTGTAGGTTTCGGTGTGGGTGTCAATGTATCTTTTTGTAAGGCGGTTGAAGTTTTAGATACGACGTATGCATACTGATATGACTTCACTTTGCATTTGTTTAGATTGGTTGGTTGTGTAATGCAATAAATTTACATTTTACTAAAAATAATGGACTTGGTACTCAAAAATAATGGCCTAAAATTGAATTAAATAAAAAAATATCTATTTTGTTCACTAGGTAGGGTCAGAAAATCTAGTGTGAGTTCTCTTACTGACTTTCCGTGCAACGTCGACGATGTTGTCTCCGGAGCGGAGAAATAAAAATGTTCTACGCAGTAAAATGTTATCATAGTCGCATTGGCCTCAGATATAAGCATTTTGCAAGAATTAGAAGATACAAGAATTAAGCCAATTAGACAATATCTATATTTGGTACAAAACTGAATAAAATATAATACTTATTCTTCTTTCATTAATTATAACGAAAATATATATAAAGATAACTATAAAATCTTACCACAACATAGGATCTCTCTTGGGGTCAGTAGCCGGCGCGTCGTGAGGCAAGTCGAGCTGCGCGAACAAAGGGAACAACACTTGCACACCCCCGATAGAGTTTAGCGCGCTGTGTATCGAATGCGTTACCACTGCTTTGACCTCCTGTGGAATATACAAATTACACTTTATTTGGTAGTTTTTGTTGGAAATACAATTGATGTATAAGCATTTAAGGTGATATACTAATATTTTTAAGAGATTGTATTTTTATCTTAGAAATAGAAGCCAAAGGACTAAAAATACTGCAAGATCCGCCAATTTTACAAAAAACATCCCTTTAAGCAGGAATCCAACGTACAATCATAAAGTACATAGACAGACACTATGTAATGCCACAAAATAGCTTATAAGCTGTATCCACGCTTAATTCAAAAAAGATCAATCAATCAATGTGATCAATTTATTATAGAGTAATATGGATATGACTAAAAATAATTATCAGTAGTAATGAAAACATTAGAAAACGTTGCTATTAATGAATCAGGCACAAAATAAACTATTTTTTTAGCATCATACTACATCCCGCACACAGCAGGGTAGACAGAGGAAACCTAATTTGAAGACACTCAGTTCCCCATTTTTAATCTAATTCTGGGGACATAGTGTGTTAAGTGGCAGATCTTAACGCCACGCTTTGAATCGACATAAGATCAAAAAAAATGGAAATATTAAATATTACCACTCCTCTAACAGAAATCGAACCCACAACCAGTCTGTGACCCTGAGCCATGACATGGCTATTGTTTGAATAGAACAAATAATAAACGAACAAATTAATATCAAGTGAGATATTTTATTATAACATAATTAAGTTACACACATCATTAGGGGAAGCGAGTATAAACAAAGCCCGGAAATAATCACAGATCAAAGCGTTCTGTAACACGAGTAAATATTTTAAAGGAGGGTTGATTCCGTCAACGTGACAAAGTGAACATAAACAGGCGTTTCTCAGGCAAATCCCGAGATTATCTCAATTTTGTATATGCAGGGGCACAAAGTGTAAAAGCGACTGGTTGTGGGTTCGATTCCCACTCGAGAAGTGGAAATATTTAATATTTCCATCTTCGCTCTGGTGTCGAGGCGGAACGCGGCGTTAAGTTCCGCCACTTAACACGCAATGGCTCTGCAATTTGGCTATGAATGGGGAACGGAGTGTCTTAACACTAGGTTCCCTATCTCCTCCCCTTCACGTACATAGCAGGGTTTTTGCGTGCGGGATACAGTGAAGCTAAAATAAAACCTTTAACAATAGTTAATTATGAGGTATATACATCGTATAATGGGGAGCGGAGTGTCTTATCACTAGGTTCCCTCTACCCTTTAGTATGCGGGATACAGCGTGAAGCTAAAAAAAATCTAATTGGGTCAGTATATGTTCGTTTTAAGTTTAAAATGATCCGAATTTATTTTATTTTGCACGATAAAATGGGGTCAGTATACCCAAAAAAATATTTATATATTTTTAGACTGTGTATGTTATGTATTCACTATTTCAATATAGGCAGAATGGGTATGAAATATGTTTTATTGGTTGGTTTTGTATATCGGTAAAAAAATGTTAATACACAAAATATATATATTTATTTAGGCCAAATTTATATGTTCTTTTTACTTATAAGGTAAAGAAAAATTAATTCTGGAATAATAAAAAAATAACTGATATGATTTTACTTTTAATTGTCATTATTAAGATAAATTCTAATTTTTTTTTTTTTTAGCTTTCGCGGTTTTACTAATTGTAAGTAAAGCGATACGTTTCGTATTTGGCCGCGTTTTAACACTAGATTTACTAAGTATTTAATTGTACCTATTTATATATTTTTTAGCTTCACGCTGTATCCCGCACACAGCAGAGTAGGCAGGGGGAACATAGTGTTAAGACACTCCGTTTCCTACTTTCCGCCAAATTCGACACTAGAGTGAAGAATATGGAAATATTTCCACTCCTCCTGTGGGAATCGAACCCATAACCAGTCGTTTACAGTCACACGCTTGTGCCACTGCGCCACGACTGGCCCCTATATTTTAAATATTATAAATACATTACTGATATTTTAGTATTAAATTGATTCCAAAAGCCTCCTATTACCTAAATACCATTATTATTTATTTAATAACAATTTCAAAACAAAACAATAAACATTCAAGCCAGTCGTGGCACAGTGGCACTGACGTGTAACTTCAAACGACTGGTAATGGATTCAATTCCCACTCGAAGAGTGGAATTATTTAATATTTCCATTTTCTTCGCTCTGGCATCGAGGCAAAGCGCGGCGTTAAGTTCAGCTACTTAACACGCAATGCCTCCAAAATTCGGCAAAAAATGGGGAACAGAGTGTCTTAACACTAGGTTCCCTCTGCCTACAATGCTGTGTGCGGGATACAATACGGATGCAGCTAAAAAAAAACAATAAAGATTATTTCTCAATTGTAATTTAACTACAATACCAAGAACTGATAAGTTTAAAAGAGTTCTTTTTAAACACAAGTACATTCTAAGTACATACTCTCAAATTACATCAACTACATCACTACTTACTAATTACAGCTAGAATACCAGGATATCATAAGTACATAGGAGCTCTAACAGTATAGGACGAAAGGACATCAATTAACTCAATATCTTCCATCCCTTTCTAACACGTTATATTAAAACGAGATAGAAGATATAACATAAGCAAGAAAAAATGTCATCGCAACACGCCTTGAGTGTTATTATTTATTTAGTGCGTGACGAATCCATGTTTTGTCCTTTTCTAATATATCATGAGAGAAAGAGTCGAAAGATGGGATGTGATAACAAAAGCAAATGACGAATAACGCCCAATACGACCCTGTTTTTTCTCTTTCACTCTAAAGAAACTAGTAAAAGCGAAAAAGAGATAAAAAAGGGAGACTTGTAATGAAAAATTACTAAATCATCAGGATATCATAAATTTGTAAGAGATTAACTTATTATTTACTAGTTAATTAATATGGAGCTTTTTTTGTCCTTTTCTGTCAAAGAATTAATTAAATACGATAAAGTAGAAGGGATATATCTAAAAAGTATTGCTTGTGTACCAGGAATGTATAAGAGAGGAGAAGTTTGTAAATTGTAACTGATGAATTTAAAACATATTCAAAAGCAAAGAAGGTCTAAGTGCGTTTTACGAAAATTTAAATTATTTTTTTCAGGGGTAGGCAGAGGAAACCCAGTGTTTAGACGCGTTATTGCTCACAGTCCGCGAAATTCGGTGGCATTGCGTGTTAAGTGGCGGAACTTAACACCGCGCTTTGTCTAAACACCAAAGCGAAGAAAATGGAAATATAAAATTTTCTACTTCTTGAGTAAGACTCGAACCCACCAATCGCTTTACAGTCACACTTTGTGCCACTGCGCCACGACTGGCCACAAAAATTCAAGTTAGTATATTAAATTGATGGTATCGTAACGTACACATTGAGGAATGTCGGTCTATATACGTATTTGTTTAAAAAAGGCATTATTATATTAAAAACAATAATATTATATATTTTTTTTTATGGAATAAAGGGGGCAAACGAGCAGAAGGCCCACCTGGTGTTAAGTGGTTACCTTCGCCCATAGACATCCACAACATTAGAGTTATGGATGCGTTGCCAGCCTAGGGAATGTAGGACAGAAGGAGGGAGGAAGGATGGGAATGGTGGGAATAGGGAGAGAGCTGGCTTACACATCAAAAGATATTTGGCGGTTCGTCTTTGACATGATAGTGGTCGCGGGCCAGTCGGAGAACGAATCTCCTACCACCAAGCTACTGGGTTACCCGCCTTTTACGGGACGCTACCCAGCGGCGGGGGGGAATTGTATTTTTAACCCGTCCCCCCACGGGGAAAGACATATATACATTATTGTATTAAATTAATTATCTAAATTTACGAAATGTTTTTGTTTCAATAGAAATCAAAAGGGCTGTTATAGTATATATAATTAATTAATAATCAATATTTATTAATTAATTATTATAACAGAGTTTACTAAACTCATAATATTAGATAATAAACTATTTACGTGGCCATTACAAGAAAAGAGGAAAAATGCTATAAAAATATATTTCTTTAGTTAGCTCCCTTTTGCACAATTGCTGCTACAATTATCAATAATATCACAATCAAACAAGAGCGAGACAGGCATATACAATAAATAAGAAAAAAAAATTAACTGCTAGTTATTTTAAATAACTAAAGGCCTGTAACAAAATATTAACTTGACACCAGGACATCATAAATGCGCAAGAGTTCTCTCTCCTACGAGAAAGAGACAAAAAAACATACCTAATGTATTAAATTTCAATATAAACATATAAAGAAAGAAAGAGATAGATATAGAAATGCACATTCATAGTACTAAGAAGAGTCAATTTTAGTTTTTTTTTTTAATATTAAAATACCAAATTAAACATCCCTTACATACAAACAAAAATAGTATAAACTATTTACACTAATATTCAAACCACATGTACCAGGATAGCATATGTTTAAAGGAGCTTACCTGCAACATGAGCGCGTGGGGCGTATGCACGAAGTACGAGACGTTGCCTTTAGGCGCCGATTGCAAGCAGAGCTGGCCGTCTGTGGCTACCGGATTGTACATAAACACTATGGCAGATGATAGTTTACCATCGTATAATACCTAGACGGGAAAATAATAGAAATTAATTATAATTTTCTTTAAAAGAATATTAGTGTTAGTTAAAAACTTAAGAAATTAAAAAACATTTCTAGAAAACGTATAATAAAATTAAAATCATTTTTGGAAATAGTATGGATGCATTTGAACACATGACTTAGCGGTTATAGCGCTTGTACAGTTTTCAATTGGCGCGGGTTCGAATCCCGTTTATATATTAATAAATAACGTTTTCTAAAAATGATTTTTAATTTCTTAAGTTTGTGAATACTATCTTTTTTAAATATAACTTGTACTAAATTTAATCTCCAATTAATTCAAACATAAGAAATATATAAACTAATTTTACATAAATTATTAATAAGTAACACTTAGCGTTCAAGCGCAAAAAGCTCGAAAGCTCTCTTGCTTACTAGCGACAATACATATGTATAACCAATTCAACTAAAAATCTACAATTACTTTAGATTAACTAACAAAAACATTAAAAAGTTAGTATGGATTATGTCAATTAGTTAATATATTAGAAACAAATAAAGCAAATTTATTAAAATATTATAATAATAGTCTAAAATATTATAATAATAGTCTAAGCCATGGCTTCTTAAACTTTGGCCATTCACGACCCCATTTATGATTGCAAGTTTCTTGTCGACCCCATATAAATATAAAAGAAAAATAAATTAATATTTTTTAATGATTTATTTATTAGGTAACAATATACATATACATAAGAAAAAAAATATATAGGTTTAGAATTCGTTTCAAAACATTCAAAAATCTAAAAATGCACAAATTATAAAAAAAAATGTATTTATTATAGTTTTAAAAATAAAAGTGGATTCTGATCGTTTTAATTCAATTAGTTGCGTGGTAAGTATTAAATTAAAATATAAAATATTTGACATTGACATCGATCGACCCCAGAATTTTGTTCAGCGACCCCATTTGGGGGTCGCGACCCATAGTTTAAAAAGCCCTGGTCTAAGCCTTATATTAATATAATATAACTACACCAGAAAAACACTCAGTTACGCTAAACACGAACACACAGAAGCGACAAGAATAACCAAACCATTAACCATTGCATGCAAAGACAACGATAATATAATTTTTAAAAAACAAAACAGGTAATGGAAACAAAACATTTTTCATGCGAACATTATAAATGTAAAAACGTTACCTACAATGTTATTATATTTGGCGAAGGAATATAAGGCTGTTGTCGAGTAGAATAGTCGAAATTATTGTAACGAAAACGCTTTATTTTAGGATTTTAAACGCAGATTAAAAAAAATCTTTTAAAATATTTTTTTTTAGCTTCACACTGTATCCCACACAATGAAGGAAAGGTAGAGGGAACCTAGTGTTAAAACACTCCATTCGCCATTTTCCGCCGAATTCTGGAGGCTTGTTAAGTGGCGGAACTTAACACCACGCATTGCCTCGACATCAAATTTCAAAAATAGTGGCAATCGAACCCACAACCAGCCGCTTTACTGTCACACTTTATGCCTCTGCGCCACGACTGGCCCCTTTTAAAATATTATCGTAGTAATGAATAAGACATTTGTTACCTAGCACTTTCCGTGTTTTAATCCGCATTACTGAAATTCAAACCTTAATCATATTCATGCACATATAAATGCGTTTAAAATATATACGACATGTATGTTAGTTAATAGCTTTTTATAGTACCACGCTTTTTACCAGCATAGCAGGGTCTTCTGAGGGAACCTGGTGTGAAGAAGACTCTGTTCTCCATTTTGTGCCCAAGAACAAGATATAACGACTTGAATGCCAGAACTTTATGCCGTGTTTTGTTTTAGGTACTAGAGCAGAGAAATGCTAACGAATGAAATGAGATAATTTCCCCTGATGAGAATCGAAACCACGACCAATCGTGTTTACAGTCAGACGCTGTTCCACTGTGCCGAGATGGCCTCAGTAACAAATTATTGTAAAAAGAATAGAATACATTTAAAATGTCCCAGATATTATTATTATGAATCATACTATATTAGAAATATAATATGAAAGACCTGTTTAAATATTTAAAGCACACGAAGCCTATCCCTATGACCTTCAAAAATACCGCCTCGATAATTATAATTGGAGGAATGTCACGTACAAGACATTAGGACCTTTCAGACGGTAACCGAGATACACCCCGCTTATCCATAGATAAACAAACAAACAATATTACATAATTAGAATAGATTACAAACAGATATAATTAACTCTTATTTACATGACTATTTATTAAATGACTATTTACTGTTTGTTTTATTTTTTAGCTTCACGCTGTATCCCGCACACAGCAGGGTAGACGGAGGGAACCTAGTGTTAAGACATTCCGTTCCCCATTTCCCGCCGAAATCTAGATGCATTGCGTGTTAAGTGCGCATTGCGCGGAACTTAACGCTGCGCTTTTACCTCGACACCAGAGAAAAAAATATATACAAATATTAAAAAAAAAATCATTTCCTCGAGTGAGAATCGAACCCACAACCAGTCGCGTTTACAATCACACTTTATGCCCACAATGTACGGTTGGTCACGGCTTATTTCATAATATTTTATTTGCTACCGTAAACAAGTTGTAATTTAACCATCAATGCAATGAAACGTATAATTTAATATTATAAATTGATTCGTATTAAAATGGGTAACCTTTTACATATAACATAACTAGCGGCTCGCTCGTATCTCCGCCGCGTGAACTACGTGACTGTTTCGTTATATTGCAACCCTCGGAGGTGGAATTTTGAACAATAAAGTAGCCTATGCTTAACCTTGTATTATCAACTATATATATTCCAAAATTCATTACAATCGGTCCAGCAGTTTAGATTTTTCGTATGAACTTTGAACTCCTATTTCAACCCTTTAGAGGTTGATTTTTGAAAAAATAAGTAGCCAATGTTTGACTCAGTAATTTTTACTACTTTAATTCTAAATTCCATTCATATCGGATCAGTACATTAGCCGTGAAAGCGTGACAGACAAACAGACAGACTTTCGCATTTATAATATAAGTATGGATATAATAACGAAATTTTGAAAAGGTCAAACGGTGTACTGCGGTCAATGATGAACGAGAATTGTTTGCATTACGGTATTGCAGTCTAAAATAAATTAATTACTTTGCAGCGCTTCAACTAAATAGAAATGTTTAAAGTCGAATATAATATGTACATTTGTACCAGACTGTGGACTGTTAGTATAATTATTTTAAAACATATTAAATAGCAGGCGAAAGAATGACGATGTATGTATATTTCATATTTTTCTCATAGAGCTCAACAGTGCGTTCATTTTAACTAATTAAATGGCAACGCGTAATTAAATACTTAGTTATAATAAATGAGTTTGATCTAATAAAATTGTTTCTTTAAATATAATAAAAATATTTTATAATTTACTGTTGGGACTTTATTTCATTTAGTCCTTAAAAGATATATTAAAAAGCTTTTAGGTATTCTGTATATAATAAATATATAACAAGTCTGAGGCCATTGTGACGCAGTTGGACAGCGTCTAACTATAAAGCCGATAGTTGTGGGTTCAATTCCCACTCGGTAGAATGATTAGATTTCATTTTTCTGCCACCTAAGACAAACCGCGTCGTTAAGTTCCGCCATTCAACGTGCAATATCTCGTTCTCGTAAAGAAAGTGATAAAGAAGAGAGTGTGTCACGTGTCACGTGAAGTTATTAAAGTTAATTTATAGCTAAATACCAAGAGCTTATTGTTATTTTAACATTTATAATAATTTCTACAGATTTTTACAACACACAGTCAAAAAACATTAAACATCAGACTTGTACCAGTACAATTGCAAAAGGCGATATAAAACGTGAGCTTAAATAAAATTTTATTGCTCAAAACGTCATAAAAGTATAGAACGACAATTTCCTTCAAGAAATTATTATCATATAACTGCAAGTTATTAGGACACGAAATAGGAAACTGGGAAATGAAATGGCTAAAATATTCCCGGTATTCAAGTTTCAAGACTTTTGTGTAGGAATAATGAAAGGTATGATGGAAATCTGTGAGAACGCCTTGAAGTAAATAATAGTTATTTTATTTATGTTTAAATTTTATAAAACGTGGAATTTGAAATTAAAAGTTGCATAGTTTACTGCACGATGATTATAGAAAAATTGCAGTTTATAAAGACAAAAAGAAAATGTGGAGAACGGAATGTTAAGACACTAGGTCTTGTGTTAATACCGCGCGGTGCGAAAAAAGGCTTCTTTTATTATAACAATAGTTAAGCTTACTAATGACATCGTAGAGTAGAAAAACAATTATTTGATAGTATATATAGAACGTACCATATTTTAGAATATCATTTAAACGATAATGTATCGTCTATTTCGTGTGGGGAACGGAGTGTCTTAACACTAGGTTCCCTCTGCCTACCCTGCTGTGTGTGGGATATAGCGTGAAGCTATCGTCTATTTCGTTATTATTAAACAGAACACGCAATATCTCGAAATCAGCGACGGAAAGTATAGGAAACTAGAGTAAATAATTTACAATCAGCTACATAAAAAAAAAATCAAATTTTCTTATAAATTTGAAATAATAACATTTTTAACATACTCTTGAAATTCTTTTAACAATAGAGGCTTATGACAAAAAAGACAATAAAAATAACACTATACATCAAATGGCAAGCACACCTTATCATTCTGGATGATATTTTCGTATCGAGATTACAGGAACACCTACGTATAAAAGTTGAAAACTCACTTGAAACTTTATAAGTTATATAGGAGTATATTGTGGTTGCACGCTTCAAGAGTTTCATAGTAAGTTAAAACTTATACCACTGATTCAAAGTTGAATGATAAAACATACTGGAGTACTAAAAAGTTGGGAAAACTAAGCACAAAGCGAAGATATATTTTTTTTTTCTTAAGCTTTTTTATATAATAATGTTTATTTATTTCAATGAATTTTGTAATATAACTTTATATTTATAAAGTTAGTTAATAGTTTTATACTTTGATATAGGCAGATTTAAACGCCTATCGTACCCTGAAGTATTTATTTTAGAATGCTAGTATGTATATACATAGGTAAATAAATATTTCCTTTCAATAAAGGAAAGACATTATCAAAGGCGTCAAAAATATAATTATTTTACACAATAAATTAAAATAATTTGAAAGTATATATTAATTAGATTTCTAAATCCCATCTTACAGGAAAAGAATATCGTTCCTTATATAACAGAGAATAAAAACGACTGGTCCTTAATTCACGTTAACATTCATATAAATATAAAAGTGGCCAGTCGTGGCGCAGTGGCACAAGGTTGTGATTGTAAACGACTGGTTATGGGTTCGATTCCTACTCGAGGAGTGGAAATATCTAATATTTCCATTTTTCTCGCTCTGGTGCCGAGATAAAGCGCGGCGTTAAGTTCCGCCACTTAACACGCAATGCCTCCGAATTCGGCAGAAAGTGGAGAACGGAGTGTCTTAACACTAGGTACTCTCTGCCTACCCTGCTGTGTGCGGGATACAGCGTGAAGCTATAAATATAAAATAAATATTTACCCAAAGAAAATAAATAACCTACTTACTTCCAATAAAGTATACACAAGGAAGTCCACTTAAACTTAATTGTTGTAAGATACTAAAACATGCACTTAAGCAAGCACAAATATCTCCGACGCGGATTAAGAACTTTACCTTCATAGAGCTCGTAGAAATTCATTATTCTCGCTATTACCGAAGCATAAGTTTAAAACTTGGAGTGTTGTTTATAATTTTAATCCAGTATGAAAACTAATCTGAGGAGTCTCTAAGCGCGGCCTGAATACAAAGTTTGCATTCCGCCTTGTTTTCACGTTTGAAGCGTAACTTGAAAAATTGAATCAAACAAGGTATAAACAGGGCCTATTTGTTTATTTTTTAAGCTTCACGCTGTATCCCGCACACAGTAGGGTAGGCAGAGGGAACCTAGTGTAAAGAAACTCCGTTCCCCCACTTTCCGCCGAATTCTGAAGGCATTGCGTGTTAACTGGCGGAACTCATCCTGCTTTAACACCACAGTGAAGAAAAAATGAAATAATTAATGATTTAAAACCTCGAGTGAGAATCGAATCCACAACCATTCACGTTTACAGTCGTACTTTCTACCTCTGCACCACTACCAATAATGGATGTTCAAAATAACAAAACTTCCTTCACACGTGGCTCTATTTATATTAAAAAACATAACAATACAATTGTTTTCCGCCATACCAATTCCAACCTATTCACGCTGTATCCCGCACACAGCAGGGGTAGGCAGAGAGAACCTAGTGTTAAGATACTCCGTTCCCCACTTTCCACCGAATTCGGAGACATTGCGTGTTAAGTGGCGGAACTCAACGCCGCGCTTTGCCTCGACACGAGAGTGAAGAAAATGTAAATATTAAATATTTCCACTTCTCGAGTAGGAATCGAACCCATAACCAGTCGTTTACAGTCACACGCTTGTGCCACTGCGCCACAACTGGCTCCATCCAACCTATTCAAATCAGGCTAAGTCCCGATTCTAGAACAAACGGAACCAATAATGTTCACAAATCCCCGCATTCATATCCTTCGTACATGAGATTCGTTCTGCTGCATAATACCAGCATTTCCTAGCGACTTGCCAGACACGTGTGACTTTACAGTTCAAGTCGTTTTGTAGGATGTCTGCTACTTTTTAGCTAACTTTTAATATATTAACTTTTAAAATTTACTAAGTTTTACAGTGTAGGTTACAGTATAAAAGAATAACGTAGTAAATGTAGAATACTTTTTTTTAGCTTCACGATGTATCCCGCACACAGCAGGGTAGGCAGAGGGAAATTAGTGTTAAGTCTATTCGTTCCCCACTTTCCGCAGAATTCGGAGGCATTGCGTGTTAAGTGGCGGAACTTACCGCTGCGCTTTGTCTCAATACCAGAGCATATGGTAGCAGAGGAAAAGGAAATATTAAATATTTCCCCTCCTCGAGTCGGAATCGAACCCACGACTGGCCCCAATGTAGCCAAATGTAAAGAGATATGAATACGATTTTTATGAAAATTTATTTCCTTACCAAATATAAATTAAATTTAATTTACTACACTACAGTAACACTCTAAACAAGGTAGGTTTTAAGACTTACTGTACCATCTTAACATATCACTCCATTTTTTATTTTCCGTTTACAAGCTAAAAACTTACAAATTGTACATTTGATCTAATTTAGTAAATAAGATCAACTTAATCAGAATTAAACAAGCACAGTTAAATACGCAGTATATGTAACAAAGACTAAACCGATATTTAGTCTTTCACAATTACAATTTTATAAGCTTAAATGAGGGGTATAAAAGCAAAGGCGCTTCAGTCACAAAATACCTAAATCGAGTAAACTGCAAATTTCTACTGTGTCGTAATAAATCGATATTTCTACCTGAATTATATGTTGGTTCTTTTATTCTTAATTACTTTATTAATATAACATTAATTAAAATCAAGTAAATTTACAGTAACCATATAAAAATTGAGAAATACTGTAGGACTTAGGTGTCTTTGCATTTAAAGATCGAAGCTGTTTTGCATCTAAACGTTATTTTCTAAGTGCTTTTTTTATAGAATCGGGGTGGAATATCAGGTTGCCTCTCATAAATATAGTGTAGCCCTTTGTGAGCTCTAAAATTTCGTATACTCAGTTAAAAAAAATGCAGTTTTGGACTGAAGCGTTTTTGCTTTTATACCCCTCAAATAATCATTTCAAGATCATTCTTATATTCAAGATTATTCATATATTTACATAAAGAGAATAACGTAAATACCATTAATTATTAATGAAGTAACGGCACGACCCTATGTTTTATTAACCCCAAAATAAACGGACAAAGTAAAACAGAAGTCAGAATAATGCATCACTAGGTGGGTATTAATATTATAATTCAGTCGAAATTAAATTTAAATAAGTTGAGGTAATATTCATGAGGCTGCGAGGTTACGAGGATCACATGCTCGACGAGAGATGAGTTCCGAAACCCCCAAATTCATTTTCGAAGTAATTAATTTTTAAAATTCAATTAGCAAAGTTATAATGATAATTCCGCCCAATCGAAAAACAGTTGACGGCAGATTTGAAACAAACTTTGGGAATAAATTACGAGACGAATCATCTTCTTAACTTTAAATTAGTTCATTGTGTTGAATTTGTTTTAATATATATATATATATATATATATATATATATATATATATATATATATATATATATATATATATATATATATATATATATATATATATATATATATATATATATATATATATATATATATATATATATATACATATGTGTGTGTGTGAAATAAGTATTATAATTGGTTTCGCTAAATGTTTTACGATAAATAATAAAATATGAAATTTGAATCGTAGTTGATTGTTACTTGGTTGAATGTTTACATATCAAAAAACGCCATGAACGACTGAAGTAACTGAAGTGAGAAGTAGAAAAACAGATTAATCTTCAATTTTCTATCGACAAAAGGCAAAACACAGCAGGGTAGGCAGAAAAAAAAATCGCTAACAATTGGTCAGTGATGGACATCACCATTAGATTACATTAAATATAAGTCTCAGTGCTTTCAAAATTGTCACAATACAAATTAATACTAACAACAAATGCCATGGGCACCTGTGAGCCCATGAACAGAATTTACCTATTAAAAAAAACGCAAAAGAAAAGCAGGGTAGGCAGAGGGAACCTAGTGTTAATACACTCCGTTCCCCACAAAACATATTAAGCAAGTCAAAACAAAACACTTGACATATCATCACTATTAACAAATTAAAATCCAGTACAAATCTACACAAAAAGTATATCTCCCTAACGTAAATTAGAAAATTGTGACACTGAGCCATTTTAAATATTAAGGCGGTCGCCGTTCTTGAGTACACTGCGGAACCTGAATATTTCAGTCGTCGTACAGCCTTCAATCAAGGATCTTCCCTCGAGGGGCCTAATACGTCACCAAAGGAAAAAGAAAGCTTTCTTTTACGTCTCTAATGTATACGGAAATGTCTATTTCGAGAAACAAGCACAAGCAAAAAAACGAGGTTCTTTTAAGATTTTCTTCCTAAAATTGTATATTGGATGGAGCGAGTATGAATATTTTTCTTCTTTGTGAGTAAATATTAAGCTTACAGAAAATTTTGTTGGCTTCAAAAGGCCAGGTTAGTTTAAAAAAGCTCGTATTAAACACTTCGTTTATAAATAATCTTTAAATGGCATCGTTTGGAGGTTAATTACTAAATTTGAGTTTAGCATAAGAACAATCGAGGTAATGAACTTGTTGAAAGCTGAATAAAAGATTGTTTTATGTTAGAAATAGATTTTTATATATATAGGGGCCAGTCGTGGCGCAGTGACAGTGTGACTGAAAACGACTGGTTGCGGGTTCGATTCCCACTCGAGAAGTGGAAATACTTCATATTTGAATTTCTTCCGCTCTGATATCGAGGCAAAGCGCGGCGTTAAGTTCCGCCACTTAACATGCAATGCCTCCGAATTCGGCGGAAAGTGGAGAACGGAGTGTATTAACACTCTGCCTACCCCGTATGCGGGATACAGCTTGAAGGTAAAAAAATATACTACAGTGACAGAATCATGTTAAATATGAAGAGAGATTCGTCACTATCATCGTCTAAAATAACATAAAAACATATATATCTTTAAGTTTCCTTCTACACCACTTTGTAATCGTTCCTTAAGCATAACATACAGTTCCGCCAGTTACTACACAAGTAATGTGTATACAAATCGCTGCTCTTTAGCTCCAGAATATTTGCAACGAACGCTTCAAACCTCTCTTTGCTTCCTTATACTTTATAATAAAACCTTTTCCGCCCCATTTAAACACAGACAAAGTACAGTGCGCCGAGAGTCATACACAAAAATATGATTTTACATTATAAATCTTATTCCCCATAAAAATAAGGACTAAAGTGGAAATCGACAATAAAAGCTTTGGTGTTCCGTCATATGTAACCTCTTACAAAGATGACATCGCGAAAGGAACGTCGTCAAGGAAGTTGGTTTCCGTGGATCAGTAATTACGCGTCCGTCGGGATGAAACTAGGCTTTGCGTCTGAAATTACTCCCACATGTATAAAATTGCATCGTGTACTGTTGAGAATGGCAGTTTTATAGAAATAAAATTTATTCTTAGAATTCTGAAAGAGCTAAAGCTCATATAAAAATCTGACGAATAAGTCAAATACAGTACATATTTTATGACAACGGTTTTATGTTCAATTCTTTGAAGGTAATAATATTTAAGGTCCCCGAGGAGAAACTATATGTCTATTGGTCCTGGCACGTGGTAATTGATAGGGAGAATGAAATTGGGAGGATTAATAAGAAGAAGAGCTTAGCAATTTAAGCAACTGCTTCGAGGTTGCGGTAGAGTTTGACGGTACCCGCGGCCTCGAGTAATGTAGTTTGGTGGGCTACCGTGGGGTTTTAGTGAGTAGTATATAGAAGCATGAGCCTCACATAATCCATATGGCGTTACATACATGTAGCATTCGGACACCCGTAACAGGGTTTCCCCACGGAAAAAAAGGTAATAATATCGTTCATATATAAGAAAGATACATTATTCTATCCAAATGTAGATTCTACTAAAATTTGACAGCATTTTTTTCTTATTTTCGTCACGTCACATTTTTATCGCAATGTAATGTTTACTAAACGTCCCCATAAGTACTTTGAGAACACATTGCTTGCTTTAGAAACCGTTCTTACATAAACTGTAACTTTACCGTTATAATACCGTGTAAAATCTTTTACGTGTTCTCTGTCGAGTATAATATAACCCGACAACATTTTCAAAACTCATTCGAAGAGACATATTAAAATTGTTCACAACTTCAAATTAATTTTACGCAACCCAAACATTTCTTAATGAATTGTGTTTGTTAGTACCAGAATTATTTATTAAGCCTCGAAATCTCCGGAATCTCTTTTGTGCCCAAACTTGTAGAGAGAGGAAGACAGTAGATAACTTTTGTAAAAGCGTTGTTTCGAGTTCAAGTGCTCCAAACAAATGGCAGTCTAAAACTGCTTCTTGGTGTAACAAATTAGTTTAAACGTGTTCGACGTTTACGGTTCATCTCAGTCGAGATCACGATACGTGAGGCTGGGACATGTTCGGAATTTTTACACTTCTATCATGGTATGAAAATCAGTTTCCTTATGTTTATTTATAGCTACACGTTTTTTGCACCTTAGTGGGGCAGTCAGAGACAACCTAGATCCCTCCTCCACTTTTCACATGAAACCGGGACTTGTTGAGCAGCGGAACTCAACGCCGCGCTCTATCTTTGGTATCAAAACGAACAAATAACAAACTAAATACAATTATTCCTTTTAATACGAATTGCACTACCATCGCGTTCCAGTCGGACGCTGTCCTATTTCGCTCCGACGGTTATGTTTAATGTATGTAATATAAACTTATAAACTTTTGGGTCTTTCCAACATAACGCTACCCGATACTTTAAGACATCCGTTATTTTTACTTCTACCCAAGTCGAAGCCGATGGTTGAAAACACATAAAATAAGGAGCCGTCCCTTAATCCGAGCCGATGTAAAATAACAAAACAATTTTCGTACAATTGTCGCGCTACAGTCGGATTAACTTCAAAGGCGTCTTTGTTCCTTTCGCCGGCCATTGTTGTTTTTAATGCGCCTCAGAATGGTGACTTATTTATCTTAAGACTTAATTACGAAAGCACTTTCTTACACAAAATCCTTATAATCTCGATAAGATGAGTATTAGGTGATATAAATGCTACCAATTGCTGGGACACAGCTGAAATCCTTAGCATGTTAGAACAAGTATTATATAAAGAAAGCATTTTTTGCCATATACTTTGCATTTATAACCTATATCGATAACCTTTAAGTAAATTGGCAACCTAAATGTATAACTTTAACCAAGTTACAAGAGCTATTTATATAGTCATTTAGTTATCGAGTAAATAGTAAAAAGTATAAGTACCATAAGTCAGTAGAAACCGAAATAAAAAAAAGACTTGACCTATAAGACTTTATGACATTGATTGCTAAGTTGTACGTTCGACTGTAGGTGTAAGTTCGATTTGCATCTACCAAATTTTATATACGTATTTAGAAATGCATATATTGTAATTTATCAACCATAAGCAGAGTTATTGTAATAAATATATATGTAGTCAAAAATATGTGATATAATATTTATTTAACTAGTTAAGGTATTCCTTTAATTATAACGGAAAATATTCGTTTTTTTGCACTATTTTCCATACAAATTATTAAATATTTTCATTAAATAGTTTCCATGGAAATGATTTCCGGAACAAGAAGGCTAAAGTTTAAAAGGTAAGGTTAAGTTTTTTCTATAACAAAATATATATTTTATTAGATTAGTTTACTAAATAATACCAATTAGATAGTTAATTCTTAGTAGTCATCAATTATCATGCACTTTATATGTACGTACGTAGGCTTATCAATAACCAAAAGTATTAAAACTCTACTCATGCTCATGAAACTCAATTAAAGTACCAGGAACTTATAAGATTAGTGGAGTTATATTATCGCTCCGCGTTCAACCTGTTAATTTAAAACGTTTCCTTGTCGACCCATATTATTTGTATAAGAGTTATTAACAGTACAATATCAGTCCAGTAGATTAAGTATTCTAAACATCTTAATGTTTAATTATATACATATATATATAAGGAGGATATAAGAAGGTTTTCCTATGTTCTATTACAACTGTAAACGCGATTGGTTGTGATTTAAACACCAACTGGATGTATTATTTATATTTAAAAGTTAATTCTCCATCACAAAGTGAGGAACGAAGTGTCTTAACACTAGGTTATCTCTGCCTACCTTTCATTGTGCGGAATACAGCGTGAAGCTAAAAAAAAAACTTTCCACTTAGAGAATGTAAAACGTGGCCATGGCTTTTGCCACTAAATTTTGGGCGGAATATGGAGAAAAGAGAGTTTTGGCACTCGGTTTTTCCTGACTCTTCAGCTATGTGGAAAACAATGTGAACCTACTTGTTTGTTTACATACTACAAATCGCTACATTTAACAAGAACAAGATGTGTTAATTACAAAGTATGAAGTCAATAGAATCAATGACTAAAAGTACATTCTCTTTATGGTTAAATAATTCAAATAGTAGTGGAAAAGTAAAGCTAATTATTTGACTGCATTATTTTCGAATCTACCCATTTTGATAAATAAAAGCAATCTAACCTCCACATAAAAACAGATATGTATATAATTCATCATATATAAAAAAAAAAAACATACAACTTCCATAACCCTGAGACTGATAAAGTATTTAAAGTTAGTAATAACTCATAGTCATCAAAATGAACTCATTCCATCTTACATCGTGTACATTTTGCGTCGGATCGTGTAACAGATCTCCATATTTGTCCACTCTTGTTTCCGAGGCGGGTAACGGGACTTTCACTTCCCCGTCGAACCGAAACTGACCCTGGCACCATAAAATTATATGCTATTTGTTTATATGGTGTTATGAACACAAATGCGTGATAGGTGATGGGAACTGTTCAATTGTTTAACTTGCTGTGTTGATATAGCTATTTACGTTAGCAAAAAATATTATTTTTGAAAGAAAGAAGACTTAAAAAAAGGTCTAATTAATATTATTTAAAAACAACAATTTTATAAGAACTTTTATTTTCGCGATTGTTAGACTATATTTGAAATAAAACGATTTTTAACCGGATTATAACAGTTTTGGTATTAGGAAAACTACTATAGAGTATTGGAAACGTGGGGTTTTCTGAAAATATATTTTCGAATCAAAAATATACGGAATTAATCCGGTTAAAAAATACTTTTATTTCAAAAGTAATACATATAAATGTTTCTTTTGGAAACATTTGAAGCCTTTTAGTGATATAAACAATACGTTCATATATTATAACGTGGAAAAAAGTCTATCCTACACGTCTATAGAGCTTTAACCTTAAAATATGATATTTTTTT
This sequence comes from Dryas iulia moderata, assembly GCA_019049465.1. Lineage (NCBI taxonomy): Eukaryota > Metazoa > Arthropoda > Insecta > Lepidoptera > Nymphalidae > Dryas > Dryas iulia. Next base: position 4,980,755 of record CM032440.1, read on the forward strand.
AATTTCCGGATTCTATATCAGAACAGCAAGACAAACAAACGACCAGAACCCAAAAAAACACAACAAAAAGCAAACAAACATGAAAACACAATATAGAACAGGCCGCGCGACATGCTTACACGCTTGCATGCTTCGATATCTACGAGGGAGGCATGCGCAGCGGCGACTTCCCGCGCCTGATCAGCTAGGCGTCGACCACGCGGCGTAGAATCCTCCTTTACTAAAACCCCCTCATGGTCGGGCTTATCCTCTTGCGAAGCGATTTCGACAGGTACGGGTTCGGATTCGGACTCGGTATCGATAGGTTGCAGGTTATGGTGGAGGGAATCAGGGGGTTCAGGGTGGGAGTCAAGCTTGAGAGCGGTCTCGCTCACCCGTTTGTGGTTCTCCGGTAAACTGATGTTGCATTCGTTGTCGAAACGGAATTGACTCTGTCCGTTGGTTAGCGGGAAACAAATTTTAAAATAACATACAATATTTTATTAAGCGTCAATTGTTTTTTATATTATTAATTAGAGAAATTATTTAAAAGTAATAAATATTTATAATTTATCATATCTTTACACACTTCAACATAATAACAAAAAAATCATTCTTTAAATAACTTTCTTCGAATTCAAATATTTTTTCAATTTCCATATATTTTATCAAAAAATCTTTACATAAATTTCTTTTAAATAAAATAATAAAAATAATATAGTCATATCACAGATATTAAAGCAACAATAATCAACTTTACCTTATATCCAGGTCCCAGCCTATGCATGGCACATATCTGGTGCGTGGTGAGAGCCTCACCGAACAGGTAAATGGCCGCCATCTGACCGCAGAAGACTCTCTCTTCGTCGAGTTCCGCCGTCGCACCGATGTAGCATTTGTCGAAGGGCTGTATTAAATAATATTAATAGTTTAAATTTACGTTTAATTAAATAATAAATTTACGGCTATGCTAATATTTAGATATTTGTCTGCATGTGATGGAGGATGAAATCGTACTTGGAGGACAAATCCTATTTGAGGGATAAAGTTACGTTCCAAAAATTAAAAAAAGTCATTTAGAAAACAAATAAAAATTTCAACGCAGCGGGATTGAAACCCGCACCTTCCAAGCGCTCTGACCGCTAATCCATGCGATTATTACTCCTATCTCTTTTACTGTAAGAAGAAAAAAGAACAGATAGAAAATCGTTTTTCCTTTTCCATTTTCAGTACAAAATCATTGCATATCAACTACCAGAATCCGACTCATAAAAACAGATAATTTAAAAAGCACTGTCAAATAGAAAAAAAAAAGCTTGAAAGCTCGAAAGTTTCACAGCTACAATTTAAAAGACAACAACTGTCCCCTACATTATAACAGCTCATATTTTATTTAAAAAATTCCTGTCCGAACAAACTTTGAGTGGAATGGAAGTTGTTTTTCCTTGTCATAAAATGTAAGTCTCTGTAAGTAGTGTCCCGAGACGAAGTATAAAGTAAACGAGCTCCTCTTTAATGAGAGATTAGCGTGTAATGTTGCGATGGGAAAATACACTGAAATGGACGAAAAAAATGTGCATAATAAATAAAGTTCACGGTACTTAAGGAGTTCGTGTCCTTATACTGAGGACGGGAGAATTTTTTAAAGTGGAAATTAGGAAGTTTTGAAAACACAGTGCTATGCTCAAACAAACAAATAATATAAATGGGGAGTACGAAGCAGCTTCGTGCTTTACCCCGCATAGCGAGGTAGTCAAGGATAACCTAGTTCTAGGAGTAAACTAGTGTCAAGACACTTTCCGCCCGTAATTAAGACATTGCTCGTTGAATGGCGGAAGTCGCCCCCACCGTAATAACTGAATAATACCAAAAATAATTCACAGACTATTTGACATAACAATAATTAACTACAAAAGCCAATTAATAAAGGCATAACACAAACAATGTTAAAAGTATCCGCCGGAGTCATCAAGATGTTTAACGAAGTGAATAATGCAGACGCAATAACCGCCCAAAGTGCCAACCGAGTTAGTGCAAGAAACTTCACTCTGAACCGCCGAAGGAGAAATATAAAGCGGTACAAATTAGCTAGCTGTCCATTCGTTTACATTTAGCTATTTGCCCTTGTGATGAGGAAGTCTGGTTCAATTTGTACTCTGTGCGCTTAAGCGATGAATTTAACATCTATTTTAGAATATTCATTATATTTATATGGGTATTTGATTTTCAAGCTATTTTTATGTATAGTATAACTGTATATTCAGACGCTAAAAAGGTCTTAATTTGTATGAAATATATGGAATACGGCTATTAGACAATATACCTACTCTTATCTATTCCTACTCATCGTACATTCGTATCTTTTTATTAGGTAAAAATAAAACATACATCGCATTCGTAAACTTGCAACGTTTTTGTTTAAAATCTTTCCTTTTTTAAGCTTTTGCTCGCGCAACAGGGTAATCAGAGAGGGCTTAGTGTAAAGATACTCCGTTCTTCACTTCACACGCGAAATCCAGACTGCTAAGCTTGAAATATATATATATATATATATATATATATATATATATATATATATATATATATATATATATATATATATATATATATATATATATATATATATATATATATATATATATATATATATATATATATAGATATATATATATATATATATATATATATATATATATATATATAATATATATATTATATATCATATATATATATATATATATATATATATATACATATAAAACCTTCCCTTTCTTCCATCTACTAAAAAATCTGTATTAGACTACCCTACTTACAATACAATCGTCCATAAATCGATTACATCATTTCATCATACATTACACGGTAATACAATTTCAAACTGACAATACTTGTAATTCCATGTAAATTCCTATTTACAACTGAAGCACACCAAGATTTCGTCACTGGGGGACTGATACAGTACGAGGGGAGATAATTTATTATGCTAAATGGATTCTCCGGCTCTTCAATATAATCTTAGACTTTGCAAGATATAGAGCCGAGGTACTAATGAGCTTTAAGACAATAGCGAACTTGCAGTTAATTGTATTGGAGAAACGTCGGTAACAGAATATTGAGACTGAACTAATACGTATAGACGGACAGCTTAATAATCTGTTAATATCTTGAATAGGTATTAAGTGTATATTAAGTGTATTGTTTATTATAAATGTTAATTTAATTGCACAAATTAGTAGAATGGAAATAACTCGCTTAGTTTAACTTAGACACCTTATTAATATAAGTTCTGAACAATATAAGTAAATATGCCAATGTAAGTTAACAGGTAAAAATCGAAAAATATTAAGTAAAAACGGGTACGAGACGAAGCGCCTTTATATAGTGCTCTATTGCTTGAATATTCAATTAAAAAAAAATGAATATTCAAATATTAGCTATAGGTAAATTTATAACTTATAAACATTTAACATAACGCGAAAATTAAGGTACAGGGTAATTTTGCGTGCAAAAAAGAAAGGAAGAAAATAAATAATAACGTCCAGTAGGTAAGCAAGTACAAAAATATGTTGAATAAGATCTCTTATATGTACAATATTGTATTTTAGTATGGTGACATAATAAAACTAAAGAATTATTAATAGTAAAAAAAAATAAACATTATGAACAGACGTAGTGCAGTTCTAAATCGTATCTTTACATGAATAGTAAATACCAATTTAAAATCGAGACAATAAAAATTTTAGTTATGAATATGCCATTATTTTTAAATATATCAATACCTTCAGCATTTTAAAGTGTAATTCACACACTTAAAAAATTGAAAAAGACATTTTTAGAAAACGCATAAAATGTTGAACGCAGCAGGAATCAAACCTGTGCCTCTTGGAAGCCTTCCAAGCACACTGACCACTAAGTCATGCGTTCTAGTAGCGTTAAACTTCTATACAATATTGACAATACCTATTCATATATCGAGTAAGCTATTTTCGTTCAGTAAATATCAGCTATTTCAGTCTTTTATATGGGAGCATGTAAAAAATTTAATAAACCATATGCGGACGTGACCGCGCTGAAAGCTTTGAATATTCATACGCACGGCTGCATACCCTGCGTCAATAGTGTATTGAAATTTACACGAAGTGAAAGTTCCCAAAAACGACCAACCAAACATCGGAGCTTTAAATAAAGTCAAAGATAAAATATGTACTAACTAACGATATGTACTATATCTCGATGTAACGATATGTATATCAGTATATGTATATACTGTAAAATCTCTCTACAGAGATGCTAACAACAAAAATAAGTTGTAATAAAGCGTATAAGAGTTTCGATGCAGCGTGTAGTGACGGATTGCTCAGTGGTGAGGCGCGGGTTCGAATCCCGCTGCGTTCAAATTATTATACGTTTTCTAAATGCCTTTTTCAATTCTCCTAAGTATGGAATAACACTTTAAAAATGTTTAAAAGATATGTACAATGTTAAAAATTACATTTTTTCATCCTCGTGATATTTAAAACAACTGCCTCTTCCTTGATTGATATAGTAGGTCATATACAGTAGCCTTCCCATCAAACAAGATACGCTGGTGCTATCTGCACTGCTTGAGAGGAGGATAGTGACCCACCAACCACCGGACCTGACTCTTAGAGGGACTGCTACAGTCTCTCTATTACATAAACAAATGAAATAAGAAACGTGTGACCGAGTGTACTCACTCGTTAAAATAAATTAAAAAAAAATCACAAACAGAAAAAAGGGAAAAATATGGAAAGTAAACAGACCTCGCGTTTAAAAAAACAAAGAGAAAAAAGATACAATGACAGACAATAGTCAATCTAAGATTGTTCCGAAAAGTGTTAAAATTATTATATTAAAACTCAATCAACAAACAAAGACTGGTTAAAAACGGAATGCGGAGAAATAACGTCACAGTTTCGCCGTACTATCTGAATATAGCAGTGACATATTTCTTTGTTAAAAGGATAAGAAAAGAACAATACATAGATAAGAGAATATAAAATGACAAGCTTATCTTACGTATTCTAAAACAGCAAACATATGCAAAAAAAATGTCTTAAAATCGGAATGCATAGAAATAACGTCACTGTTTCGTCGTATTATAAACATACTTGAGACATATTTCTCCGTTAAAGTTATAAGGAAAGAAATAGATAAGATAAGATTACAAATTAAAATACTAAACTAATAAATATAGTAAGCAATATCAAAAAGCAAATACGACCCCTCTCGAATCTCACTAAACAACTTTTTTTGGCAACTTCACGCTTTATTTAGAAAGGACCTAGTGTCAAGACACTCCGTTTTCTACTTTCCGCCTGAAATCGTTCATTACGTGTAGAGTACAAGAACTCAAAGCCCCGCCTTGCCTTTAGAACAAAAAATAAAAAAATCAACATAAACATTTTAAAATTGTTTGGAAAAATGTCAAAATTATTATATTAAAACTCAATCAATAAACAAAGACTGGTTAAAAACGGAATGCGGAGAAATAACGTCACAGTTCCGCCGTACTATCGATATATACAGCAGTGACATATTTCTTCGTTTAAAACTACATAAAGAGAATCCTATAGGAAACATATGCAAAAAAAGGTCTTAAATTTAAACATAATCATTCCCCTGAATGGGAACCGAACCTACAACCATGTTATTAAAAGTCAGACACTCCCATTACACCACGACGGCTTTCCTAAACAAGTTGAAGCAAAAACAAAACGTTTTACGTTCACGCTCAGTGGTAGCCGAGAAGGGCCGCCCCTCGCTAACTAAATAATTGATTGAGCAGATGGAGCTCCGTCTCGGTTATAATCGCCTGGTACTTCAAGAAAGTTTAAGGATAACTTATTCCTTGGGAGGCGTTCTTAGTTTTTTGTTTGCGAGCAAGCTCCGTTTAACTTGAATTTGACGGTAGAAGTCGTATTTGAATAACAAGAATAGTTTTGAAGTTACTGTTGACATTATTATTTTAATATTTTATTTATATTTCTTCTAGTACATTGTAAAAGTGAGAGAATCTTTTACGAACTAGATTGAGAGTGATACTTCACTCCGTTCTTCTCCCTTTTTTTATTTAATTTTTAAGATATTCTAAATTAACGAACAGGATTACATACCGTAGTTTGCATAAATAGACCAAAGAAAATATAATCTCCAGTCCAAAGAAAATAAAATGTTTGAAATGGAAATATCCTAAATAACCTCAAATGGAAGCGATCCGTATGCGTCAAATATATTTAAGAGTTTTAACGTCCTTGTCACAATAATTCAGATATCACTTAGAGCACATTAAAGTGTTTTATAAATATTTTTGTTAAAATAAAAAAAAAAAAAAATAGCTTCACGCTATATCCCGCACACAGCAGGGTAGGCAGAGGGAACCTAGTGTTAAGACACTCCGTTCCCCACTTTTCGCCGAATTTGGAGGCATTGCGTGTTAAGTGGCGGAACTTAACGCCGCGCTTTGTCTCGATACCAGAGCGAAGAAAATGGAAACATTAAATATTTTCATTCCTCAAGTGGGAATCGAACCCACAACCAGTCATTTACGGTCACACGTTTTTTATTAAAAAAAAAAAAAACTGGCCATGTGCGAGTTGCAGACGAAACATTTGAAATGTTTGATTTTGATAAGTGCATTTGCACCTGTAATTTGAAATGTTGATATATAGTATTTATATAATATATTTTTTATTTCAATAACGTATGTATGTATACTTTTAGATTATTTTGTAGATAAATTCTTATTTTTATTTTCTTTTCTTTTCTTTTGATTATTATTATATTTCTTTTAATTTAAGATACAAAAAAATTAAAAACTAAATTAAAAAAATATATGTTTAAGTAGTCTATTATTACAAAATCTTTCCTGATGAATTCCGCCCCTCAAAACGTATCGATTACGGGCAGTAAGTGGTAGTAAGTTACGTTAACATATTAGCATTATAAATAAATAAATTAACAAGAAAAATGAAAAATATAATTAATTCCCCGACACTTATTCCACCAATACAAATATCAAATCATTAAAACCTCATTCAATATCCCTTGACTAAAGTACCCTCCAGTCATAAGTCACTTACGTCGTTGGTGGAGACGAACCACGCCATTTCGGTGCTCGACGCCAGTTGACCGTTCACCAAACACTTGATCTCGCTCTTGGTCCATCTGTTGTATATGTATACCACTGCTATTGCGTACCATCTGTAGATAAACATTAATAATTAAAGTTTCAAATATGCTAAGTGTAGTTTATAATTAGCCATAAAAATTACAGTATTTGTTAGGTTCACGCTTGTATCCTGCACATAGCAGGGTAGGCAGGAAACCTGATGTTAAGACGCTCCATTCCCCATTTTTCACCGAATTCTCGAGCCATTGCGTGTTAAGTGGCAGAGCTAAACATCGCGGTTTTCGATTTTTCGATTCCTCGAGTAGGAATCGAACCCACAACCAGTACAGCGTTTACAGTCACACTTTTTGCTTACGAGCCACGACTGGCTTCAATATATAAATTGCTTCATTAAATAATTATTATTTAAGAAGAAAGAAAAGATTAAGAAATACTCTTGCTTATTGGTAAACGCAAATTGTACTAAGAATCCTTTGTTTTTCATTATTTTTTTTCTTGAGCAGGGGCAAGCAACCTTTTTAGCAACGGGGCGATGTAAATTTTAACAGCCCAAAATAAGATTTCTTAATAGTTTTTAAAATATAGCGAAAGTATATAGTTATATAAATTAACGCTTGGGTCGCAGCGGGAGATAGGAGCCCTGTCTATCGTCTTAAAATTTCAATAGCAAAACTACAGCTAAATGTTAACTTAACCGTGTTTTATTTTTTTTAAAAATTTTAGTAAACTACTATATTTTCTTAAATTATTACACAAACTGAAAATGAAAGCAACTTACTAACAGGGCTTTCTTGTTTTGTTTTATATAAATAATGACACGAAATAATTATAAAACAGATTATTATGTTACCTTCTAGGTTGAAATTCATATTTGACGCAATGTTGAAACCCTTTGCCCCGAACCTTCATAGAGGTCAGCACAAGGCAGTTGCCGACGAAGTGAGCTGTGTAACCGACCCCTTTACTCGTCTTGAAGCTGGAATGAAGTAAATATTGTATATATACAGTTATAAACATGCAGTATAACAATTTTTATAGATTTAATGTAATCTTTACTGATCATGACATGTACTACAATATTTGTTTTAATATTTTTAAACAGTAAAATGTGTAATCTTTTTAACAACTCTTTTTAAAAACGAAAACAAAGCAATTCTCTTACATACTCCACTTACATTTTATTATCAACTAGCGGCTAGCTCGCGGTTTCGCCGCGTTAACTACATAGCTGTTTCGTTATATTGCAACCCTCAGGGGTAGATTTTAGGAAAATAAAGTATGTTAGACCTTGGACTATCAACTATATTAATGCCAAACTTCATAACAATCGGCCAAGCGGTGTGGATTTTTATATAAACTTTCATCTTCTATTGTAATCTTTTACAGGCTGATTTTGGAAAAAATAAGTATACGTTACTTACTATTTTTTAATAATTTCATTCTAAATTTCATTCAAATCGGACTAATAGATTAGCCGTGAAAGCGTGACAGACAAACAGGCAGACATATGCATTTAAATATAGTATTGGCAAGGTCATTGAATTTTAACGCTTATGCTCATATAGAAAACAGTATGCAGAGACGAGCTAGTGTTAAGATATTCTGATATACCTTGCTTATTGTTTTAATTTTACATCATGTTGGGGATCTAATTTAAGTATTCTCAAAAGTATTCTCTCAAATAATTGGCCATTAACTCAAAATAAATAAATACAAGACAAAAGATTAGGAATAATAAGAAATAAATAAGAACGCTATTGTATTGAACGCTAGTGCTATGTTGCTTATGCACGATGTAAATAAATATATAATATATGAATTTCCTCGCCATTATCTTCAGACTTAAAATGTACTAAAAGCACGGTGCAGTCATATTTTTCAGTCTCTCACAACCAAAGTCTTATTTTTCTCTCTCTTTACCACTGTTACAATGTATATATTTCAAACTATAATAACGAAAATTCAATAAAATTCATAATCTTTCATAAAATATAACAGAAACTAAACTGAAGTCTCCCTTTACAATTTACAAAGTTGCAAACAGCTTGTACTCAACTATTAGTTGATGAAAAATCCCGCGTTCTTAGAAACCTGCTTCACAGTGGAGACACGTAGCTACGTTATTGCATGCCCAAAAAAAGCAAATACAACGTTTTGTCTACTTTGTGAAATCACTTTTTTCGATTCATCTTTTATTTACTGATATACTGTAAGGTTTAGATCTGAAAGTTGAAAATTCAGGAGGCGCGGGTTCGAATCCCGCTGCGTTCAAATTTTTATACGTTTTCTTTAAATGTCTTTTTCAGTTGTACCTATTGTTGATCTTGTTTTAAATACGAAAATTGTTCTACAGGGAAGATAATTTACTTATGCTTTGTTAATTATAAATATTATTAATATATAAAAAAATCGGTTACAGTCACTTAACACATTTATTATGGGATAAACTTAAAAGAGGGAACCTATTATTAAGACACTTCGTTCCCGACGTTCCGCTGTATTCTGGAGGTATTACGAGTTAAAAGGCGGAACTTAACGCCGCGTTTTGCCTTGACACTAGAGCGAAGAAAATGGAATTATTCAATTTTTCCACTCCTTTATAACTTACAATCAAATTAACTTATCAAATAACAAACATAAACATAACACAACACACTACATTATACTCAGTGCCAGCTACATCTGTACAGCAGTCATCAAGCGACAGAACAACTAATCCCAGTCGCAAAGTGAATTGGCCGGAGTTCTGAACGCGTTTAGCTAATTAATGCCTGGACACGAATGTATTAGGAGCGTACTGCGACGCCCATTCAATGTTAGGTTTAAGATTTAATTGGAAGTAGATTATAGTGAGGTCTTGCTTGCAGTTTGAGTAACTAACACTCAATATAAATGTCTTCAATGTTTGATAATGTATTTTTGTCCTTGCTTAGGAATTGAGCGTACATATATACATATATATATATATGATATAGGTACCTATATATAAAGTTCAAATTCTTTATTATTTAGTATCTTTATAACGAAAGAAAACTCTTTAGAATACGCTTTAAAATGCAACAAAAATATTCAGCAAAACAAGTTTACATATTTAGAAACTTAAATATCAAATGTTTAATGTAAAAGAAAAAAATACGAAACAAAGACGAGAGACTTAAATAAGTTCTCCTCTCTGCCTACCTAAAAAAAAATCTAAAAAGAAGATCTAATCTAAAAAAAAAGATTTAATTATAGATATAACAATCTGATATCATTTCATAAATGAAAGGATAATAGGATTTAAATCTAAGTATTTTTAGATGTACCTTTTTCAAGCAAACTTTTATAGATTTTGAACTAGATTTTCAATAAAATAATTCAATATTAAAAATAAACTGAAACCTAAACAATTTTCTACTTTAGTACGTATTAATTACGAACCAGCGCACTTGAGCGCTTCGCAAGTATTGAGTTCACTAGTTTAAAACTTTGACTCTTAATTTACAGGAAGGAGTTAAATTCTCCAAAACTTTTAACAGGCTTCGCTTGTTTCAAAGATTATTTAATTAAAATAAAAATGGAGGCTTTTATAATATTTATTAAGTTAATAAAAACGCCATTGTGGCTCAGACTAGAATTTATGATTTATTATTATATATAAAATGTATGCCTTTAAATTTTTCATATAGATAGCGTCTAATTATAAAGCGATGAGTGTGGGTTCGATTCCCACTCAATGACTTTATTTAAATTTTTATTTTCGTCCCTTTGGTGCCTAACACAAAGTCACTGAGTTCCGCTACTTAACACGCAATGTCACGATATCAGGCATAAAGTGGGAGACGGAGTGTCTTGACACTAGGTCTCTGACTACCCTGATAAGCGAAAAAATGCATAAACCTGCACTAAAATATTCACATATATGAATTTCCAACCTGCATAGGAAAAATGCGTCATTTGATTCTCACATGCAAGGAACAATGTACCTTTAAAGCAGTGATTCTCAACCACTGTGCAAGAGTGTGCCGCCAAATTTTGCAAATATTTAATAATGTTAATATTATTAAATTATATCATTTAAAATCTTTTCCTTTGTGTGCTGCCAAATTTTGAAATCCTTATAGATGTGCCGCAACAAAAAAAGGTTGAGAATCACTGCTTTAAAGCAATGCTACAAAGAAAAAAGCTGTAATACGTATCTTTATAATAAGTCTTAATTTAGTTTATTTGTATTTTGTATATCATATGTAATGTATGTTTATGGTATCGTATTGTATTGTATATGCTTACTTTTCAAAAATAAAAAAAGTCTGTTAGCAGTATTCACTTGTTTCATAACAAAAAACAAAAGCAAAACGACTTTCTAATTTACAAAATAGGAAAAAAAAGACTAAAAAAAGACTAAAATATAACACTTATTCAATTACTCTTTTCAAACTTTTACTAACAAAATTATATTTTTTGTCGTTCTCAGCATCTCTTTCACGATAAAGCTTTATAAAGTTATATACATATACCAAGTTGGTAACGAACTTTAACCCTGAACAATATTTATCGTCAATATTACAAAAAAGCCTTTGAAAAATCATCTTTCATGTAATATTGTTTAAACTAATTTGCTTTTACAAAGTCTCTTTGACGTCGGTCGTTTACCGACACTTTCTTTTTTGAAATAAAATATTAGATTATTCAATTTATTAAAAGTTATAAATATGTAGGATTTTTTGTTTTCACTGAAAATATGAATTCTGCATGAAATTACTTAATTAAGTTACAAAGTGTTTGCTTAAATTTTATGATTTTTATGAAGAAATAATTCTAAAAGAACTATTAAAAATTAACTATTAAAGATTACAATTCATGAAATGTATAAGTTATTGTCAATAACAGGTTTTCCAATAAATAATATGCAGTAATTTATTTAATTTCTCTTCTACATTAATATATAAAAACCAAAATAAATAAAAAAAACATGTTTCAGTAATATTTAAATAATATTTTAAAAAATATACATCGATAGTTATCAATATATATATATAACTTGATCTTAACGTAACTTTTAGCTTGAAAGCTCTTGAGCCAGCTTAGTTAAGTGCCGAAAGTATCCCACTTCAAAGAAATAGCCTTATTACGTATTCACGAAGTGCATTCGCAATGCGCTTCTGAGTATTTTATAAATAAAATATTAGCACAAGTCAGAAATAAGCGATATTTCATCTTCCTAGAAGAAAATATATTTTTTAATAATTTTTTAGCCTTACTGTACCCCGCGAACAGCAGGGTAGGCAGACACTCTGTTCCCCATGCACCGCTAAATTCTGGAGGCATTGCGTGTTAAGAGGCGGAATTCCACGCTGCGTTTTGACTTTGCTACCAGAGCGAAGAAATAAAAAAATAAATAAAATCATTCCCCCGAGTGGGAATCGAACCCACACTCATCGCTTTATAATTAGACGCGGTTCCACTGCGCCACGATCGTCTCAATGACGTAAAACGATAAAAATATTCAAAACAAATAAACTTACCAATATAAATATGGCTTCTCCCTCTCGATGTTGACAGAATTAATAGGGTCCAGACGAAACCACGTTGTGAACGTAAAGCCATTCTCGTAGGGCCATCTTGCGAGTGGTGGCAGGACTACCGCCTAGACAAACAATAATCGGTTTTAAATAAAGGTTTCATTAAAATATTTATCTTATAGTTATGTTAAATAATAGTATAGTAGTCAGTCATATGTATCTAAATATATTTTTTTAGTTTACAGTCACATGCTTGTGCCACTGCGCCACGTCTGGCCCAAGCTTTATTCTTTTTTCTGTATAGTAGGGTAGTTATCGTCAAGACACCTCATCCTCCACTTTACGCCCGAAATCATAACACTTCACATTAAGTGACTGAACTTAACGCTGGCTCTGTCTTATGCAGCACTAAAGTGGAGAATCATTCTCCGAGGAAATTATATTTAATCATTGTCTCAAGTGGGAATTGAACCTGTACCTATCGCATTCTCCCTCAAACGCTATGCAAATACGCAACGATTAACTTTTATTTAAGACCACGATGATGACAAACATTATTTCATAACAAAAAATAAAAACATATATAACAAACAAACATTTCAAACACAAAATTAAATATCCGATGTCCATTTCTCTAATACAAGCGATCCCAAATACATATTCAGAGTGAACGAATAACACCGTCTAAATTCCTCGGAGCGTTGTAAAAATTTCACCCGACGCAGGCCGTAAGCCGGTAAGGGTATCCTTGTAAATAATTCTTTTCCTTATATGTTATCAATAAAATCTGCATGCGTCCCTTTTTACCATATGAAGTTTAGATTTTATATATGTTTTCTATATATTTATTACTTATGTACATTGTATATGATATATTTAATATGATAACCAAATTATTGAATATCGCTAAACAGCAACAAAGTAGCATTGGATTCAAACCCTACTACGTTTACTTTTAACATTTTTAAATTTCATTCACATTATAAAAAATATTTTCTAAAAATAGCACTTTCTACTACGTTTAGTTTTATATGTAAGTTAGTGAATAGTACATACTTTTATGTATTTATGTAAACTGAATTACCAAAAAATTGTATAGGGCATAAAACATAATTTTAATATTAATAACACTCAAATTTTATTTATTTGTATAGGTAGATATGACAGTCGACCGATAAGTATATTTAACAAGTTAAGTCAGCTAGTCAAGACTAGCAGCGAAATTAATTACACATGTAAGAATATTAATGAACCGCCAACTTAAAATCTGTTTAACATTAATAAAACGATCATTTTACAATATAAATAATACCGATGTGTCTCAAAGACAACTTAGTCTTTACCGAATATATACGCGCGAAAGACTTCTTAATATCAATCTACGAAATACAGGTAACCTATAGACAGGTATACACTGTACTAGTGGCTCGCGGGTTCGCCTGCGTGAACTACACAATTATTTCACTATAAGCACATAGATATCACATTAGAAATTTCTAAAATTGTCAGCGTGACTGTGCTATATTAGACACATAATCCTTCCTTTAGAATCATTCTATCTATTAAAAGAAACCGCATGAAAATCGGTCGCGTAGTTTTGAAGATTTAAGCATATATACACACAGACGCTGGAAGCGACTTTGCTTTATACTAAAGATACTAATATGTCCCACAGACAAATTAGTCATTACCGCAACATACACGCGCGAAAGACTTCTTAATATCGATCTATGAAACACCTACCACAGGTAACCTATATATACTACTTACAACACGCAATGCCACCGATTTCGGCGGAAAGTGGGGAACGGAGTGTCTTAACACTAGATTCCCTCTGTCTACCCTGCTGTGTGCGGGATACAGCGTGAAACTAAAAAAAAAACACATAACTCACAGTTCCCAAACCAAACTTCTATTAGACATAACTCTTTTTTATGAAATATCGTCCAGACCTCACGGTTCGCATATTGAGCGCGCGTTAACCCATTTTTATTTTGACGAAAATTTATGTTAAAAGGATATTTATGCGGTGTTTATCGGCGGTACGTACGGACGTGGAAATATGTTAGGCCCATGTGTCAAATAAATTTAACCGTAATATTAACTGCTACATTTTATTGAATAACGCAACTCGTCACTTTTTACCGCATATGGGCTGTATATTTTAAATGTTGGCCTTCCACACTGACACCCATATTACATATTTTAGCATTGAAACACAAAATCGAAATTTCATATTTTCTCACAATAGGAGGTACTCGGTAATATTACATATTAGCGACTGCTCACGGCTTTGCCTATGCAAGTCATACAAACTTTCATCGTCTTTTTTTGTCGCTGGGAAATGCGTTTACGCAGACCATTCGCAAAGCAAGCAGAACTAATTAACTTACGGATGATACTGTGGTACTCATCAGTGAGTCCGATACTACCTACTAAAACTCAGCGGAAACCCTCTCCACACTTGTGAGACGTCACAGGTTCCTTCGCGTAAGACTTTCAATGTCTACTTTAAGCCTTTAGGGGTTGATTTTTGAGAAAAAATTGGCCTATGTATGTTGATCTTCAACCATTTTCATTTTGAATTTCATTCAATCCGAGCCTTAAATTATAATTTGTTCGTTAAAGCGTAACAGACAGACAGACAGTTTTTCGCATTTATGACAATATATGGAATTAAGTATTAGAACTATAACTTTAATAAAATGAAAATCAAAACAAAATTAAATTTAAAAGTAAGAAAAAAATACAAAATCAATTCACCTACAGTAACAACCTTTTATATATTTGTAAAAGCAATTGTAATGTAAATTAAAGTCTAGACAACCTTGATAAAAAGATTCTCACAATCGTATCGAGGCTGTAGAGTGCCTACTAAAAACAAATGCTTGCCAATATATGTACGTACTTTTAAAATAGGGAATTGAGATAAAATACCAGCTATCCCGGACTACTATTTATTTCTATAGCCCGGGATAAACTATCGAGTGGCATTTAATCTTCCCGCGGGACCTTACATAAGACACATCGCCACGCATCCTCTTAGCGTTACGATTTTTGTGACGTTAACGTAAAATACTGCATTATCAAAGTACGTGGATATTATATGCTTTATGTTTAAACATCTTCAATTCTTTTTTGTACTTTTAACATTCTTAAAGTGTTATTCACACTCTTAGGAAAATTAAAAAAAACATTTAGAAAACGTATAAGAATGTTGTAAATTCCGCTGCGTTCAAATTTTTATACGTTTTCTAAATGTCTCTGTCAATCTTTAAGTTTGTTTCTGTAGAAAAAAGATTATTTTTATACCTATCACACAATATATGTTATCTTTTTATTTTCTTAGTATTTCTTAATGTAAAAACAAATATAACATGAAGATATAGATAGGACGTAACAAACATAATTATATCTAAACAATCAAGTTTATTTTACTTTTTTTTGAGCTTCCAGCTGTATCCGCTGTGTACACACAGTAAGGCAGGCAGAAGGAACTGAATGTTAATGACACTCCGTTTAGCGCAACTAAACGCCGCGCTTTGCCTCAACACCAGAGTAAAGAAAATTAAATATTAAATATATCAATTCGTCGTCAAGTGGAAATTGAAACCACACCCAGTAGCGTTAACTACCACACTTTGTGCCCACAACCCAGGGCTGGCCTCCACAAAACCTAAACAACCATGTCAAATATCAATTTACTCCCCTTAAAATATATATATATTTTTATATTTCAAATATATATTTAAACATACGTTTAATCTACACTTTGTTTTTATTTTATAAATAAATTTAATATTCAATCCCATTTTTTCACTTTCACTTCAACGTACATAAATTGAGGCACTCTACTCGATGGTAAACAACAGAGCTCCTTTGCTGGAGAACATTTCGGGGGAGGTTTTGTTCGCTCAAAGCTGCTGTGGCTTGTTTATTTTCTCAACAAATATTTCCTTAAGCAGACGATCTCGGAGCATTGCATTAAAACTCTTAAAACTGTACTCAACGCTTACATTTTTATACAACGCTAAGTAACGTTGTATGGGAGTAATCTTCTAATATCTTTAAACGAGCAAATCTTGTATATATATATAAATATATAATCTGAGTCTTGAAAATAGGTCCAACGATTTTGATGAAAGTCGATCTAGGGTGTAATTTTTGGTATATGTCCTTCGTTGGTATATGTCCTTTTCGTATTTTAGGCAAAAAACTGCTACAATAATAATATCATTATACGAATGTTAATTTCACTACTATTGATATGGTGGCAATAGCTCAGGTTGGAAATATGGCAATCCCAAAAAAAGCAGACCCCGGTTCGAATCCAGACACCAAGATATTTCAATTTAAAATAAATATTAAATTTAGAAGTTATAGTATGATATTAAAATACGCTGTCTTTATGACAAAATAGTCTCTTCTCTTCTCAGGCGTTCACTCTTGTCAGAGCGGTCGTGGTCATCACGGTGGTCTTGTGGCTCGCTGTACTAGACGGCGCCATTCCTCTCTGACACTGGCTCGTCTCGTGCACTCATGTAGCGGGACGTCAATTGTGGACTTAATTTGATCTGTCCATCGTATTGGTGATCTGCCACGAGGCCTTGTACCCTCGACTCTACCCTGCACTACTAGGCGTTCAATTGACACGTCACTACACCTTGTAACGTGCCCGAAGAAATTGAGAATGCGAGACTGTACAATGCCCGATAGCCTCTGTTTGATACGGAGCTCGTCGAGAATAGACCTATTGGTACGAAAAGAATTCCAGGATATTCCTAACATCCTTCTCCAGCACCACATTTCAAGAGCATCTATTCTCTTCTTTTCACTCTCTCGCAGAGTCCATGTCTCGGATGCGTATAGAAAGATAGGGAAAATTAGTGATCTGACTAGGCGCGTCTTAGTGTTTTTGGTGATATTTCGATTTTTCCATATCCTTCTCATCTTCTCCATGGCTGATCTTGCGATGGTCATACGTCGCTTAATTTCTTCTACGCATCCACCATTGTTAATGATCAATGCTCCCAAATAGATGTATGATTGGACTACCTCGCAATTAGCTATATGTGTGACTTCGGGCGAGTTGTTTGTAGCACGATCGACAATCATTACTTTTGTCTTATTGTGATTGATCCTAAGGCCAAATTGAAGGCTGACATGTTCCAATCTCTCAAGCAGTTCCTCCATTTGCTCGATGCTTGTGGCGAATAAGGTAGGAAATAAAGTAAAGATGCATAAAATTTAGCTACAAGATACGTTTCACATATACACATACAAAACTAAATTTGACATGAAGCTAACCATTATCTAACACCTCATTTATCACAAAATAATCATAAAATTAACCATACTAAAAAATGAATCTTCGACATATCTATTAAAAAAAACGATAAAAATATAACAAAACTCATTAAAACCACCAACTGTATTGAAAAGCAGGAATATTTTAACTTTAATCTGTTTGCTATTCTAGTATTATCTCATCGGTTTTAAATTGGCAAATGTCCAGAATCGATAGCGCTGAACAAAACGCGGTGCACGAACGCGGTTCAATAAAGTTACGTCCGCGTCCGTGCCGTCATTAGTCTGAAGACACCATTAGTAAGCGCTCTCTTTTTGATTAAACTAAATTACTATGAAACAAATGTCACAGTCATGGTACAGTGGGGAGATATTTGATTTTTACACACTATCGTTACCGCTTCGATTCCTAAATAGATGTAATTATATTACTTTTAATTATTTCGTTTGTATGGTTAAGTAAACTGAGTGTAAAAGTTTCCGTTACCAATGTCTTTTGAGATGAAAATCTAAAGAAAACTTAATAACACTACATTCTCACCTCCCCCCAAGAACGTCGTAGCGCAGTGGGACAGCGTTTAATTGTAAAGCGATGGTTGCGGTTGTGATTCCAACTCGAGAATTAAACTTAAGTTTTCTCTTTTCTCTCTGGGAAGAAAAGCGCGATGTTAAATTCTGCCACTCAACCCGTAATGTCTCCATATTATGCGGAAAGGAGGAAAATTGTCCGTAAACGTGGTCCATTCTGACCTCCCTCGCTGTGCCTGTAAGCCTGAATTCGTTTTTTACCTTATCTTTGCTTATGCCCACAATAATGCGGGAGATACATTACTATAGTAAAAAATACACAATAAAACTAAGACTTAGTTCATAACTCTAACACTTTAGTGGTAATGAAGTTAAGACTGATTTCGTTTAAAAATCCATCAAAAGTACGCTCTCGTGACGTTTGCTATGATAAAAGATACCATTGGGAAATAAATGGGACGTTTGGATCCATGCAGTCCGATCTCTGTACGGGACCCGATTCAATTTAACTTATCACGTTCGTTCGCTTTCAGAATACTTTTAGAACTACATTTTAAATGATTAAATTTACTTTTTAAGATAGTTTAAAGTTATTTATTTATTGTGGCCAGTCGTGGCCCAGTGGCACAAGAGTGTGACTGTAAACGACTGGTTGTGGGTTCGATTCCCACTCGAGGATTGGAAATTATATTTCCATTTTCTTCGCTCTGGTGTCGAGGTAAAGCGCGGCGTTAAGTGCCGCCACTTAACACGCAAGCCTCCGAATTCGGCGGAAAGTGGGGAACGGAGTGTCTTAACACTAGGTTCCCTCTGCCTACCCTGCTGTGTGCGGGATATAGCGTGAAGCTTTTTAAGATAGTTTAAAGTTATTTATTTATTAACTTAATAAATAACGGTGATATGTAATAATGTATAATAATATGTTAATTAAAATATTTAAAATATCGCTAAGACTCCTACCGTTTAGTTACTCAGCAGTAAGTATATTTACTCAAAAAATTACCAAACTTCGAGGAATATTGACAATGTTAATGACGTGTCAAAACTACGTTAAAATTACTTTTCAATTTGTAACACCGTCGTGGTTCAGTTGGACAGCATCTCACTGTATATTCCCTCTCGTAGGAATGATTGTATTCATTTTTTTATTTCATCGCTTAGAAAAAGCAAGGCGGTGAGTTTTGCCACTTAACACGCAATACCTCGATTTCGGGCGGTAAGTATAGGTAAGGACAGAGTATTTTGACACTATTTTCTCTATGACAACTCCACTATGCGGAATAAGGTGTGAAGCTGCACTAACTTTTCACAATAATAATAAACAAACAATCTTTCTAAATAAATACCTCCTTTTCATCTAAAATTATATATAAGATTAAAGATCAAAAACACTCTTTAAAGTCAAACAAACTAAAAAACCTATCTCCCAACTGACCTCAATCAGGCAACATAAAAAGCTCGACAAGTCGGTAAACAGATCCGGCGATTTGGATTAGCGCACATATTTCATCCACGTAACTAAGTATTACGGTGCGGGATAAGATGCGTCAGTTGGCCGTCAGATCTACGGATAAAGTAGACAGAGAGAAATGGTGGCTCGGAGCGATAAATAAGGAAAAAATGGACAAGATTATAACGATATTGCTAAGTTGGAAGATTTTTTGATGATAATTTTGTATGTATGTATCACGCACATGCTGCAAATTATCTTTTATATATATTAAAGCACATAGCACAAGCATATTTATTACAATGGGTTGAAATGGAAATTGAAATCAGAAACTTTAAGTATTCTCTCTCTAAAAAATTAGTTATATTTTTTATATTTTTTCATATATAATAAAAGATTATTTGTGATGCATCTACACAAATAAATATAACTAGAGTGTTTGTTGGTAATATTAAATTAATTGTTTATACACGGTCTTTACAATTCTTGTCTTTATTATCTGTCTGTCTATTCAATCCAGTAAATCTCTAAAGCGGATAGCTCGATTTTGACAAGACTTTCACTGGCCAAATAACTACTATAATAAGGACTGCTATAAGAACTAAGGAGGTAACCAAATAACTTCTATAAGGAGTAAGGAGGTAACTTAGACTTATATTTCAGAATTACAATTATTTATCCAATTCCACGCGAACAAAGTCATGGGCACAGCTAGTCGTTAATAAAACAAGCACACCAACCAACCCAAACATTTAGATTGCATATAAAAACAAAAGCACTCTCAGCGCTTATTTATATGGATCCACAAATAAATGGACATGAAGAAAGCTCAGTGTGTCAAGGATTACATCCGCCCGTCCGTATTTGAATAAGAATTGCCAATAAAGAGGGTAGTCCGCTTAAACAATGCCTCCCGAATGTCCTGTTCGCCTGGTACCATCGATCGGACATACCTTTTTCGATTTACTAAGAGATTACAGAAAAAATACTGTGGAGGTGAATAGGTAGAGGTAGTTTATATGTATGTTACATAAATATTTTATCAAACCAGTAGACTGTGTTAGTGTATTGTATTTTTTATAAAGATAAAGCCTTAAAAGCCTGATTCTTGTTAAAAAATAGTTGGCAATAATTTTCAAGTAGTCTCGTCACTCTTCGAACTTCTATGGATAAATATAATAAAGTAATAAACATACATTTTAAACATGTCATGTCACTTAAGCACAGTTAAGTAGTATTTATATATAGTCCAGAAATGCTTCGAATACTCAAAATTTCCTATTTTCCGAGACTCAATGCGTCCTTAACACTTACAATAATTCTCTCTATTATGGCGATTTTTATAGGCAATGCTTATATATATTTTTTTTAGCTTCACGCTGTATCCCGCGCACAGCAAGGTACGCAGAAGGGACCTAGTATTAAGATACTCCGTTCCCCACTTTCCGCCGAATTTGGAGGCATTGCGTGTTGCAAGTGGCGCAACATAACGCCGCGCTTTACCTCGACACCAGAGCGAAGAAAATAAAAATATTAAATATTTTTCTCTTCTCGAGTGGGAATCGAACCCACACCCAGTCCTTTACAGTCACACGCTTGTGCCACTGGGCCACGATACCAGCTTTTATGTCGATAAAAATAAAAAAAATTTAAACGTTTACTCTAAGTAATCAGTAATTCAATATGTAATCGCGTAGGTATAAAGTTAAAACAGACATAAATTTACAGACAGAAAGACCTAGTTCTCTGCTTTCCACCCAAATCCGAGGTAAAGCGAGAGGTATTACTTGATAAATAGGAGATCTCAAATATGATAACATCGTCATCATCAACATCAGATGTACAGTCAACGCGATCTTACTGCACCACGAATCAAATAAATATTTGACCTCTCATTTACGTTTACATTTCAATTTAATATTCAAAACGTAATGAAATAAAGCATAAGGCGCTGTATTTATCTTACTGACTTTTTAAAATTCATTCGAAATCATCAATTTATAGCTCTTCGTTCAGTAAAATGGGGCACCTTTATTACTATGGACAATTAGAACTTGGTTATAGTCAATAAAATACGCTGTTTATTTTATGTACGGAGATACTATCTGCTGTAATAACCAGGTAAGTTTTTGATGTAGGCTTTGAAAGTAGGCTGTATTCTGTTTGTTAAGAAAAAAGCACCTTCAGTATGAAGTTATAATTTATTTTGTGTACACATACCAATTCAAGGCAGGCAAGGAGAACCTTGAAATATATAAGCGGAGAACCTTGAATATAGTTAAGCTTATATATTAGTTTGATATTTCATCACGTCGTTTTTAAAATTTATTCGAAATCATCGGTACTCTGCGTTCAGTAAAACGATGTATTATACAAAAATGGGCTAGGTTATAGTTTTTCATCGGGTCTTTTAAATAAGCTAACATTTAAAATTTGGTACCATTACCTATACTTCCATATATTACATCTATTATCTGTACTTCCAATAGAAAATTTTCCCTACACTAAATACACTAGACAAACTCAAACCGTATTCATTCCACTCGTTGGTTAACGGACAAGTGGTGAAAGATTTGAATTCACGACCACTGAGGTTATTGGATGCAGTATGTCTCCAATTAAAGTATCAGACGGCAGCGTCATTAAATCATTAACTTTTATATTTATTACATTAACACAGCATTAATTACAAATCTTATTAATATACAGAATTATCAAAATACAAATTTGAACGTCCGCTTGGGATTCTCTTTGCTTGGGCCTTATGTTTTTCTTAGTAATCCCTTCAAAAAAGCTAACGCAATAAACTTTCTTTAGTTTCAGTAGTTCCGATAATGCCCTTACTAACCAAACTCATTTTAACTTCAGCCTTCCATGCGCAGTAGTTAAGGCTGTATATTACTTATAGTCTCTCAGTTGACGCCTTTACTTTAATGAACGTCTTAACGAATATTTTGAACGATTTGAACAATAGTTATGTCATTGTATACATTATTGTAAACCACATATCTATCAACACACACCACGGCAGCGTCATTAAGGCAATAATTATTATATTTATCCTACACAGCATTAATCCCAAAGCTTTTCAAAACAAACCTAATTAAAAAAAAATACGTTACGACCTTTTTAATACAAATGTTATCCCAAACCGCAGAACTCTAGCAGGGGATAAATGAAATATTCAGTGGTAGATTTCGGTAGTAGAGGTAGAATTTGAAAGGCGGCGCGGCATCCATTATCGAAATGTTTTAATTAGCAGCATTTAGGCGCGGTCGGTCCCTGTTGTACTATAAATTACCCCCTATATTCGCTGAGGGTGAGTTTTAATTAGTTCACGCCTCAGTTGCGGAGAAAAATCTTATACATTAATTTTTAAGGTAAATTGTAGTAGGATATTATAGTTAGATAGACATGTCTACTGTTTTTTTTTCATTATTGCCATTCTCTTTTGTAAAATATGGCAAACTGAAATATTCAATCAATACAAGTAATATTTACTAATATGTAGTCACTATTTACTTAAACAGATCTTGAAGATACATACAGCTTTAATGAAAATGTTATTTTTACAATATTTTAAATTAATATTATTTTTTTAGCTTCACGCTATATCCCGCACACAGCAGGGTAGGCAGAGTGAACCTAGTGTTAAGACACTTCGTCTCCCACTTTCCGCCGAATTCGGAGGGATCGCGTGCTAAGTGGCGGAACTTAAGTTCCCAAGTGGGAATCGAACCCACAACCAGTCGTTTACAGTCACACGTTCGTGCCACTGCGCCACGACTGGCCCCTAGAATTAATTTTACAACAATAATTTGACATGAGGAATTATTACATAATGCGTATTGATATTATGTGAGACCATCTAGACGTTTTTAGAATAATGTTTATGCTGTAATTTGAAAACAGACTGGCTTATTTAGACTCTTTTAATCTTTTAAAAATATATAAAGACAAAATGGTATAGTATAGATGAATATAATGAAATTTTGGGACTAATATACTATTTACTTAACCAGGATATAAGATTATAACGAGAAGAACGGGTCGCAGTAGATACGAGCATAATGTTTATTTTAAAAGGCCGTTTAAGCCTACAGTTTGGTCACAAGTCCCAGGCATTACATACAACAACAACAACACGATGGCCCTAGCACACCTGAATAGTGAATCTATGGAATTAAAACACTTTTTCTTTCACTGACGCTACAGCTAATATCTATCGTTATTCTTCATTTGGTCTAATTTATCGTCTCAGAGACAGCAGGTGGCTCCCTTCGACGAACTTATTAAATTCCGCAACAATTCTCTTCGAGCTCGCCTCGTTAGAAACTTACTCCGCACTCTTTGGTTTTCTTGTTCCCAGGTATTATAAGTTTATTGAGAAAATTTGATATCGAATATGTTGGTCGGTTGTTGTAATAAAAGTTGTGTGATTCGAAAAATACTTTTAGTTTAGTTTTATTAAAGTCGTATATATTTATTTATTTTTATTCGCTGCTTATCATAAGTAATAGGTCTATCATAAGCTAGTTATACGTGTGTGAATAATACCTCAAAGACGTATAATACCTTAAAAATCGTTTATAAGAAATAATATCGCAAATAGCAAATTGAAACGATTTAGATATCAATGTCATTGTAAATATATTATACTTCTACGTAATTTTTAACGTTATATAATTTTACATACATCGTATAAATGAGACATATACGAAAGTCTTTTCAAAGATTATCTTTAAAAATAACATAAAATTACATAAAAATCAAATATTATAAAATTTTATAATGAAAATGCCAGTGGCCATAATTGTGGCCAGTCGTGGCCCAGTGGCACAAGCGTGTGACTGTAAACGACTGGTTGTGGGTTCGATTCCCACGCGAGGATGGGAAATTATATTTCCATTTTCTTCGCTCTGGTATCGGGGTAAAGCGCGGCGTTAAGTTCCGCCACTTAACATGCAAGCCTCCGAATTCGGCGGAAAGTGGGGAACGGAGTGTCTTAACACTAGGTTCCCTCTGCCCACCCTGCTGTGTGCGGGATACAGCGTGAAGCTAAAAAAAATATGAAAATATAAAACAGCACAATAACAACAAACATACCTTAATCCGATAGCACTAAAAGCTTATGTACAAAGTTTCTTCAATAGAAAAGCGCCCGATGGGAGATTGAAATTTTGATACAATGCCGATTGGCTAACTTTTGTTCGGTACGAATCGAATTTAATTTCGATGGCGCTCCTTCCGAGGAAACTTGCTACTAATTCTTTGGTAATAGCTCTTTTGTTAAATAGTTGCTTAGAGTTTCAAGCGCAATGACTTTGCAAGTTTAATTTATCTAACGCTTTGTTTATTTTAGTTGTGATATCCAATTATTATAGAAAAAAATTAAAATATTTATTTGTTATAATCGTTTTAGGCCTACTTATTTTATCTTTTACAGGTAGTAAGCTTAATTTTCACTTTATCTTTAAATCAAATTTACTTTATTGTATGTCGTTTATTTTTAATTAGCGCAATTATTAAGACAAAAATCTAGATTTTTCAAGTTTTTACTAAAGACCAATTTGAATCCACAACCACGCATGATAGGAACAGTGAAAAATGTAATGAGTTCTGTTATTGTTTATTCGTTGTATAATTTGTAATAAGAATCAAGTTGACAATATTTTTGCTTAAAATATAATTGACATCAAGTAATATATTAATGTATATATAAGCAAAAAATCTATTTCGTGCTGTTTTCCACTTTCTTTCACTACTATTATGTATAATATGTGATATTGTATGCTGAGTGGATGAACTTACACCGCGCTCTGTGTTGTTCACTAGAGCGAAAAAATAAAAATAATTAAGTGTGAGGAAATCGAACCCCTAGCCATCCGCGATTTCAATCAAGATTTGGCCTGCTGCAACACAATAACTTCTTACATATTAATAAATAGATATTAAGAAATACATGTGGGGAACGGGGAATGGAGTATCTTAATACTAGCTTCCCTATGCTTACTAAAAAGAAAAAATACATATTAATACATAATGTAACAAGTAATTACATAAAAATAATCAATAACAAACACAAATCAACAAAACAATACGCGACATCTTTATAATTCAAATTAAGTACTACAAAAAGGTTAAACATTGCAAGTGTCCACATTGCTGAATGCGGCTGAGTCGAGGAAACCGCTAAATTCAATATACTTCGCGACCGATGCGCTTGGTATCGCAAAACAAACAGACCAGGTAGCTCGTGGCTATTATAATGGCTAGTATTTATTTATAGACGAAGAAAACTTTAATAATATTTGTTAGGTCACCTTCTGTTTTCTACTATATTTTATTTTTCACTTCCTTGCAAGGTATAATGCTGAGAAACTTATTTATGACTCTTTTATTAAGTCGTTCTGGCCTCGTTAATATCTACGAGGTACTATCTATACTATAGAACTATCTTTAAATAACAAAATAATTCAAAATAAAATTCAAAAACGCCATCCAATGAAAGATTATGATTTAATATTGAAAATTTTGAATAAACAACAAGAAAACGTACAGTTGAATTTGTTTCTCAAAAATAGAAATCAATTGTTTTAAATTAAATCGATAACTTAGTCTCATATCGTATATAGAACTAAGAAAATCTTATTTTAGTTTTAGGTAATATGGTTCAATCAGTCACGAAGAGTACACTTTTTAGAGGTTAAATAAACATCTAGATTTGCAGCCCATCGTAAGACGGCTTGTACGTAAAGAACAGTAAGTAATCAAAAACATTTTCTTCTTCGTCTCTTCTTTTTCAACCCTTATTCACCCACTGCTGGGTATAGGTCTCCTTATTGGACTTCCAGTCAATGACTGACGGCCCATCATTTTGACAAGGTATCGTGAAAAACATTTTAAATAATAAAATTGTCTTGTATCAATTATATTTTTTAATTATATAAATATTAATATTTTGTTACATTATTAAATAATTATATTTATTAATTATTTATTTCTTTATTATAATTTACAAAAGAATAGTCGGTGATAAGTGTCTAAGGACAATCCCCCACTGAGTCTTACATGGTGTATGTGGCAATTGAATAAATAGAGAGAAAAATTAAGGCATACAAAAAATCATTTGCTTTATCCCGGAATTGATTTTTTTTCAGCTTCACGCTTCTCGGACACAGCAGGTTAGGGAATGGGAACCTAGTGTTAAGACACTCCGTTCCTTACTTTCCGCCGGATTCTAGAGGCATATGTGTGTTAACTAGCGGATCCTAACGCTTTTGCCTCGACACCAGAGCGAAGAAAACGTAAATAATAAATATTTCCATTCCTCAGAATTGAATCTTTGACTACCGTTAATTGTAAGGTATATGAATTATGCGGTTTATACAACGTTCCACAGTACAACCTCTGTCTTATTAATTGTACGTGTCGTAAAGTTGCTTTCAATGTCACGTATTGAGTAAGCAATACATGCAATCACTTTCAAGCTGAATAATGTATATATATTTTTTTATATAATGCATCATAGGGGGCGTAGCTCAGATGGTAGAGCGCTCGCTTAGCATGCGAGAGGTACCGGGATCGATACCCGGCGCCTCCAATTAGAATTTTTTATTTTATTTAGAAATTATTTTTATATTACAAGTTTTCTTTTGTGTTTTTTTTATATACAGCCTTAATTTACAGCCTTAAGAAAATAAAATTTATAATATGTGAGGAGTACTCTTCAATTTTCAATTTGGAGTTATTTCTCGGCGAATAGTTAAAGATAATTTTAATTATTGTTATTAGACCACATATAAACTAGAATTATAATATATATTTTCTCAATTAAAATTAAACATTCAGCCAGACTCTCTCTCGTCTTTACTCGTCTAATAAGCTTCACTTATGTGATTGAATATTTTAAGAGATTAAAAAAAATGAAGAAGAACCTTTATTTTTGCAGCTTCACGCTTCTTTCCATACACCGGAGTAGTCCGAGAGAGCCTACTGTCAAGACACTCTCTCTAATTTCAGCCCGAAATCGAGACATTGCGAATTAAGTGGCTGATCAAGGCCGCGCTTTGTCTTTGGTACCAGAGCAAAGAAATAAGAATTAATATATAAATGTCCCTGAGTGGGAATCGAACCCATAACCATCGGTTTACAGTCCAATGCACCGCCACAACCACTAACGTATTTATAAGACCAAGAGAACCTATTTAAAAGTACATAAGTAGAAGAAATTTTCGTCGCGAACATTTTATATACTGACAGTTTACTAAAACATATTTTCGTGCTGCTTAAGACTTCATACTTGCAAAGTGGGAAATAAAAAAGTTAGATTACTTTACGTTGAAAAGATTTTAAAAGGACGATCTGAGAAAATATGTACTTACACTGGACCGCTTACTTTAGGAAATGGAGCATTTTAATAGTTATTTTAAATACATTATAATACCTATAATATCTATTTTACATTTTATTAGAAATTTGAAAATTATATAATTTTATAAACAAAAAATCCCACGCTTTTAGCTAAAAAATTAATTTGAAAAAAATAGCTTCACGCTATATCCCGCACACAGCAGGGTAGGCAGAGAGAACCTAGTGTTAAGACACTCCGTTCCCCACTTTCCGCCGAATTCGGAGGCTTGTGGCGGAACTTAACGCCGCGCTTTACCTCGACACCAGAGCGAAGAAAATGGAAATATAATTTCCACTCCTCGAGTGGGAATCGAACCCACAACCAGTCGTTTGCAGTCACACTCTTGTGCCACTGGGCCACGACTGGCCACTATTTGTTTAACTTCATTTCTCTACACTACCATACTATGCCTAGCTATTTAATATTTTAGCGACTGCAAATAGCAAGACAATGGCTAAGTAAAATGATTTACTTAATAAAAATGATACTTTAATAAAATAATACTTTAATAAAATGATTTTATTAAGAATTTTTTCCTTTATTCCAATAACTTCACTTAGTTTTTTATTTTTTTTAGAAGTTTTACAAGTATCAAACGAAAAATAGAAAACGGATTATGAAAATAATAATTATTATATTTCCTCCGAGTGGGAGATCATTTTGAACCCACGATCAAATGCAGGTACAGAAATTATACCACTGCATCATGATAGCCTTAACATACATACATATATTAAAGGCGCAATAGGACAGCAAACGCGATGGCTATTGGTTCGATTCCTGATAGGGGGAATAAATAATTTTATATAACGTTTAAAATTCGGGGGAATATTTAAATTTCATTTCTTTGCATTAACCAAAGACAAAGCACAGCGTTCAACTCCGCCACTTAACACACAAAGTCTTGATTTCGGACGGAAAGTGGAGGGTGGAGTAACTTGACACTAGGCTCTCTCTACTCCGCTATGTGGTAAAAAACATGAAGGCTTTTTTTAAATTGTATATACTGCTATATATAAAGTCATATAAAAGTACTTTCTCTACATTGCTCATAACGCGTGACCTTAAAACATTGAAATGCTAACAAGAATTATATCTGACTACATAACAGGGGGCGTAGCTCAGATGGTAGAGCGCTCGCTTAGCATGCGAGAGGTACCGGGATCGATACCCGGCGCCTCCAACTTTTTTTATTTTTTTTATTTCTTAAGAACACATACACAAGTATAAATAAAATTATAATATATCGCTAATATATAAAATGAAAATAGCAAAAGAATCTAAATAAAATGTTTTATATATCGTAAATTATATATAATACAATATCAATTCCTTTAACAAGTATTCATATACACAATCAACAACAAAAGTTCGTAAAGCCACAATAATAACTTTAAAATCTGTTCACTGCAATATCTGCATTGGAAACACAATGGGCACTAGAAAATAACAGACCTTTCGATATTGACTTCATAAAACCCACTTTCCATATAACGAAGAGCGAATTCGAAAACAAATATATAAATGCAGATCAAATTCCTATGCATTTCTAAAATGTTTTTATAGCTTCACGCTTTTTGCGTATATCAGAGTAGTGGGGCCAGTCGTGACGCAGTGGCACGAACGTGTGACTGTAAACGACTGGTTGTGGGTTCGATTCCCACTCGAGGAATGGAAATATTAAGTTCCGCCACTTAACACGTAATGCCTCCAAAATTCGGCGGATATTGAGGAACGGAATCACAATGAATACAGCGTGAAGCTAAAAAAACGTAGTCAAGACTCTCCTTTCTCTATTTTCGCCCAAAATAGAGACATTTAATATTTTATTTAGTTCAATTATTAATTTTGTTATTACAGAATGTTTAAAAGAGAGGTTTTCGCGTAAATAAATATGTGAAAATAATTAAATTTCGTCGAAACTCTAATTAAAGTTGTAGGCGCTCAAGGATCGCTGAGTCTAAAATTTGTGTTAGACTATTAGCTTTCTGAATCAATTCATGTGGAATAGCACTCTAAAATTAATATTTTTATATACTTTTAATTTAGCAACCATATATAAAATGGAATTATTAAAAAATATATATTTTTAATCTTCTAATAACTTTCTTCTTCTATCTAGCCCAGATTACTAAAACTATGTATAACTAAATGAATATGTAAACTGTCATCAAACAGGGAATCGCCCCTATCTTTTATCAGTACTTGTCAAATCAGGCACCTAAATAGACCTCACAGAACACTTGAAAACAAAAAAATATATTTATTAAAGTCAAAGCAATGAAGAAATGAAGCATAGTCATTTTTTCAACGTCAAATAATTAACTAAAATTGCAACCTCAGACCTGAGAAGAACCAACGCAAGAAACTATAATATATTAATATTAAAACAGAAAATCAGTAATAAGCCCTGCAGATAACAAATAGCAAGAGTCTAGGAAAGCCACACAACTACTTCGCTCAACTCTACCGCACGCCGCGCTGTGGAGGGCATGCTCTAGCAACGTAGGCTCATTATTCGACTCTCCAATTAGCCGATATCGTTATGTTTGTTTGCTGCCATTATTAAGCTTTTTTTTTATTTAAAATCTAGGTCACATTTTTATTTTTATAGAGGAAGTATGAAAAACAGATGTACGTATGTACGTATGTATGTATATAGACAAGAGCTTCTGATTAATTAACTGGGTTTTTTGCACACAATAACTCAAGTTTTACAATAACTGAAATACATATTGTAATTATCAAGAGTTTTAGAACTATTTTTCTTCTTATAAGCTTTTGGGAGTGAGTATCATTGTTATACAGTTGATATATGATAAAATGATTAATTGATTGATTGATATTAGATCAATAACAGAAAATATACAAATATATTAATAATAAAAAGGTGGTTCCGGTACAAATAAGTGGTAAATGTGTGTTTTTTAACAATATAAAAAAATCTATGTTAAGATTAAAAAGAAACTTAAGAAACATCCAGTTATTACCTACATCATAAAATATGGGCACTGCTCATTCATTAGAACAATCTAATTAACACTTCCACATTTATTTATTCCACAAAATAAAATTCAAATTCATAACATCGTTTTCAGTCAGATGTGACCACGACAACCGCACTTACCTACTTAATACTAAATACATGATATTAAAACCAAAAGACTTATTAAGGCCAAAGTAAATATAATTACATACAAATTATCCCCTTGAGCTATGATACCGACAGACATGTATGTATTATGGGATTCAAGGCAATTAGCAACCGCGATCATTCAAATGCTACACGAAATTAATTAATTTCCCACGGGGCGATCTTGATGTCGCTCACATGCTCGTGGAGGTTACGTGACTTATTATAAACTAGCGTTTGCTTGGTCTTGTAGACTATAGTATTAAATACAGATATAATAAAAAAACTGGGGTGAACTGAACAAGGGGTAGTCATGGGGGTTAGTCAAGATACTCTGTCCAGCCCTTTTCGCCTGAAACCGAGACTGTAACGGTGGCGGAACTCAACACCGCGCCTTATCCTTGGTACCAGAGCGGAAATATGAAAATTTAAATATAACCATTTCCCAAAAAACTTAGTGGCCAGTCGTGGCCCAGTGGCACAAGCGTGTGACTGTAAACGACTGGTTGTGGGTTCAATTCCCACTCGACGAGTGGAAATATTTAATATTTCCATTTTCTTCGCTCTGGTGCCGAGGTAAAGTGCGGCGTTAAGTTCTGCCACATAACACGCAATGCCTTCAAATTCGGCGGAAAGTGGGGATCGCAGTGTTTTAACACTAGGTTCCCTCTGCCTACTCTGCTGTGTGCGGGATACAGCGTGAAGCTAAACAAAAAAACTTAGTAATATGTCAAGTAGAAGTAGATAAAATTGAATGAAATATTTTTCCAATTAGAAAGAAGACTATTTTTAGTTCCCGATGGGCTTCAGTTAGTGGCGGACGAAGAGGAACACTGTCAGGTTTTAGTACCCACTAAGCGTCTGTATATCCATACAGACGCTATACATCTGTCAGTCCGGTGTCCTACATAACCATGTCCGAGTCCCTAATAAGGCGTGAATCAGTAAAGGACTTTGTCATGTTAAATAAATTGTTTACGCAATTATTTTTTTCTAACACCAGAATCATAAAGTGCTTTTCTTTGACTGCAACTAGCCGAGACCACGGGACCCACAGTCTTCTGGGAATCCTCGACTACTTAAACCATGAAAATATTTTTTAAGCTTACCAAAATATCTAATTGACTTTTATTCTAAATATACTCAGAAGTCAACACGAAAACAACAATATTACCCAATAACTAAGAAAAATCAAACACACATATTTCCTTCCCATACAAAAAATCCAGATTGCAATTGAGAAACACAACTTTTAAATGGTTTTCATTCTGCGAATTTTTACGATTCTCAACAACGAATTTCAGTTGAAAAACTTTATTTTCCTCTATTTTGGTCGAAAATATTTTTAACCTCGTAAGAGCGAGGGTTGCCGAATGAAAAGGCACTTTTGACGAATTTCAGAACAAGTTATTGTTGTTTTAGGTCACTAGTTAAGTATTCGCAAACATACAGACTTTTATGCTCTTTATGAAGTAGCATAGACTTAATAACGATATACTTGAAATATATTTTCTTTAAAAACATTGTTATTAATGTTGTAAAAATGAATGATATTATTTTATCATATAGATTCATTTAAATCATATTTAATATAGGAAAAATATTATTTTGGCATAAAAAAATCGGTTCTCTAATTATACTTATTAGACACGAATATATGAATACTTCGAATGAATAACATAAGTATTCAACTTTTTACATATAAAGAAATATCCAAAAGATGTATAAATTCTATATAGCGTTCTTATTCTTATCCACAAATATATTATACTTTGATATAGACACTTACCGATCCTTTCCTTCCGGGAAAACTGAAGAACACATCAGGACCATTCCTATGCGGCATTTGACGCAGCACGTTCAACAGCTTTGCAGAATGCCTGGGCTGAAAATGATATGAATAATTAAAATATATACTATAGCTATTTTTATTTTAAATCATTAAGAATAACATGTATTACAAGTATTACTCGTACTGTTAGCGGAAAACGGAGTGACTTAAAATTACGTTCTCTCCGTATACTTTCTTTTTTACACCCTCACGTATATTTTAGGATATTCAGAGAAGGGTGTATTGTCTAGACACTTCGTCTTCCATTATGGACCTGAAATCGATATATTGCGTGTTGAGGTCGGAATTATACCAGAGCGAAGAAATGAATATTTAAATATAATCATTTCTCGAGTGGTAATCGAACGCACAACTAATCGCGTTTAAAAATATAGGGTTTAGTAATCAGTAAGCTCTCAATCACAACTAATAACACATACCATACCATTATACGTTATAGATAAAATATATATAAATAGAACATAATAGTGGGGCCAGTCGTGGCGCAGTGGCACGAACGTGTGACTGTAAACGACTGGTGGATTCAATTCCCACTCGAGGTATGGAAATATTTAATATTTCCATGTTCCTTCGCTCTGGTATCAGAGGCAAAGCGCGGCGTTAAGTTCCGCCACTTAACATGCAATGCCTTCGAATTCGGCGGTGCGTGGGGAACGGAGTGTCTTAACACTAGGTTCCCTCTGCCTAACCCGCTGTGTGCGGGATACAGCGTGAAGATAAAAAGTAAATAAAACATCATATAATATTTAGTTACAAATATATAACACATATTTTGAAGGTAAAGGAGCAATTGCTCCACTCTTGCAATTAGTAGTGATCGTGAGCTCCCTCATAAATATTATTTACGTTAGGTGTAATTCTAAGTACGAAGAATGAGGAAAAATATGACAGGCGCTAAGTTGTGATTAATTAAAGTGATGACTATCATCGCCTCCTTATGAATAAGATGTGTAGAACAAATAGCTACGTTTGTAGTCGATTTATAATATTTTTATATTTTTTAGATAGACACATCTTTCATAGTTTACTGTATAAGGAGAGATAGCTTATTGCTAGCCTACGTTCTCCATTTTTTTTATTAGATATACGTCCTAGGCCGCAGATTCTAATACTGGGCTTTATCTATCCAACTAACTACCATAATCTTTGGTTAAAAGGCGTGTAATGTTAAGTAACTGGTAAGTCTTCATATTTCTTTCTAGCTCTTTAACCTTACAAGATTTTTTCTATTTCTATATATACATATAGGTAATAAATCTTGTAAATTATAAAATACATATTTCAAGTGCCAATAATGCATTTTTTTTTCTATAACTGACTTTATTAGACATTATAAATTAGAAAGTCTGTCTGTCCATCTGTCTATTACGCTTTAACGGTTAATCTACGGGCCCGATTAGAATTGAAAATAGTAGAAGACCCAGGGTTAACGAGAGGCTACTTATTATTAAAAAAGACAAAAGACAGCTGAAAAGGGGGATGAAATTTTTAATTTATATAAAATAAATCTAAAACAAATATTCCATTTACTAATCATTTATAACATTCCATTTTACCACACAAGTGTCTATAAAGTAAACAAAAAATAACTATATATTAAAAAGATTTACATCTAAAGAAGCAGAAAATACAATAACATTGCTTAAAAGGCGCAGTACGAGCCCCATTTCAGTAGGAAATACGTAATCCCGCCTATAAACAAGATAACTGCAGTCGAGCCAAGTCGAGATAAATTCCGCAGCCTCCCCCGCATTGTCTCTCACACGTACCAAGGCACCATGAATGCTTAGGTATTAACACTAGATCTACCAGATCAGTCAAAATGACTGGTTTTACAATTTCAATTTAAAATTCGTAATGCATTTAATACTTTCTCTGTAATATCATGACTTTTGTAACTATAATTAAATAATTATTTTATGTACTTTATATTGTTATATAAATAGTAGTAATTAATATATATCTTGTAATATGACCAAATAGGGGCCAGCCGTGGCGCAGTGGCACAAAGTGTGACTGTAACTGACTGGTTGTGGGTTCGATTCCCACTCGAGGAGTGGAAATATTTAATATTTCCATTTTCTTCGCTCTGCTGTTAACGCCAAACGCGGCATTAAAGTCCTCCACTTAACGGAGTGTCTAAACACTAGGTTCCCTCTGCCTACCCTGCTGTGTGGGGAATACAGCGTGAAGCTAAAAAAAAAAATGGTGTTAAAACGTGACCAAATACGAAACGTATCGTTTTACTTAAAATGAGTAAAACCGCGAGAGCTATTCGAATTTGCATCGTTATACTGTAATTAGCCGGTAGGAAACATGGTTACTGTATTTACGTTCAGTTTGCGTCGTGTTTTTTACTTTTCGCCATTTGCTGGTGAAATTTGCATTTGGTTGCAATTTCAAGAAGATTTTTCCTTTTAAAGTAATTTTAATTTAAAACAACGTCAAGTTTAAATATCTACTGAAGAAAAATTTTTAGTTATTCTTATTTCTCTGGTTTCAGCATCGCTTTCATGACATGAAATGGAAACAAAATGAACATTGCGACTTTTAATTGTAAATACATATATATATATATATATATATATATATATATATATATATATATATATATATTTGTATATATGTAACCTATATACAAATATATGTATTTAAAATTAAGTTAGGCTATTCATTTATTAAATATTAGTAAGAAAAAAATACAATATATGTTTAAAGATAAATATATAATCTTAGCTTACCCATTTGCCGTTGACTGCTTTCATAGCGTTGAACAATTGTTTCAGTTCTTTGACAGTAACGCTGTAGCTCGCCAGGACGCCCAGCATTTCTATCAGTAGATCTGCAATAATAAACACATACAAACATTTAACAATTATTTAAAAAATCTACTTTAAAACGTTGCGATGGCTTGGCTTGGTTATGAGAAATAATATTCTTTTTTTTTAGCTTCACGCTGTATCCCGCACACAGCAGATTAGGCAGAGGGAACCTAGTGTTTAGACCATCCGTTCGCCACTTTCCGAATTTTGGAGGCATTGCGTGTTAAGTGGCGGAACTTAACGCCGCGCTTTGTCTCGATACCAGAGCGAAGAAAATGGAAACATTAAACCAGTCATTTACGGTCACACGTTTGTGCCACTGCGCCACGACTGGCCACTACACTCTCTTTATGTCTATTATTAATTTTTTAATTGAGTTTCAAGTGTTTTCTTGCATCCTACGGTATACTCAGAGAGGACCTGGGACTTAGTGTCAGGATACTCTGTCCTCCATATCCTCCCGAAATCGAAACATTGCGGATCTTAACACTATATTCCCTCTTACTGCTGTGTGCGGGATACAGCGTGAAGCTAAAAAAAATGAGAGAGATAGAGATACAGTTAAGAATGTCAAGTATATTATAGCAATAACCCAATAAAATTAAGCGAATCCATTCACATAATAGCATATCTACATATAATATATATTGTACATACATATTACAGCCAGTATATTATCCAATACCAATAACAAAGCTATTTTGGTCCATGTATCGAATATAAAGACAATAATATACATGTTATGCCAACTGTGATACTGTACACTGATGAATATTCAGTTTACATACATTATTCAATAACAAACAAACCCTCTAATATAGACTTTGCGATCAATCGATTAATTATAACAAAAACAATTTATAATTAGTACTACTAAGACAGAGATTTATTTATATAATATATATATTTTAATTTAATTCCCACTCGAGGGGTAGGGGGAAGTATTTAGTATTTCCATTATCTTCGCTCTGGTGTCGAGGCAAAGCGCGGCGTTAAGTTCCGCCACTTAATACGCAATGCCTCCGAATTCGGTGGAAAGTGTGGAACGGAGTGTCTTAACACTAGGTTCCCTCTGCCTACCCTGCTGTGTGCGGGATACAGCGTGCCACAAGAACTAATTTATTTACAACTAATTGTGATTTTTATGTAATTTCTCCACAAAGAAATAATTAATTGTTAATCGCTAATTACAATTTAATTTTGCCCAGCACTGGGTGTAGTTTGTAAAGCATAAAGTTTTTAAAGCAAGATTAGCATTTAGACAGACTTTGTCCATACTTATATTATAAATGCGAATGTCCATCTGTTTGTCTGCCACGTTTTCACGGCTAATCTATCCGGTCCGATTTGCATGAAATTTAGAATAAAAATAGTAAAAATTAATGGGTCTAACATAGGCTACTTATTTTTTCAAAAACCAACCTCTAAAGGGATCAAAGTTTATAGAAAAAATCTACACCGCTTGATTGATTGTTATAAATTTTGACATAAATATAGTTGATAATCCAAAGTTAAACATAGGCAGGCTACTTTATTTTTTAAAAAATCCACCCCCGAGGGTTGCAATATAACGAAAAAATGCAAACAGTTAACGCGGCGAAGCCACGAGTGGGTCGCTAGTATATATTATATTCTTAACTTCATACCTAAACGCTACTCCCCTAGGCGTGTACGGAACTTATATCTTTATAATATTAAAGATGCGATGCAGCTGGGACTTGTCGAACTTCCCTACACGATGGTCGCATGTATATTTAAATTTTACTTACGCGAAAGTTTTGGCATTCGTTTAAAATGTTTTCTATATTGATCAGACCAAGCAAGACGTTGAGTTATATTCGGTAAGCAATATCGAAGATAACAAATTGATTTATAATTGATACTAATATTATAAATGCGAATATCTGTTTGTCTGTTAGGCTTTCAAGGTTATTTTACCAACCCGATTTGGATGAACCTGCTAGTTATATTTCAACGGGAAATAGATACATTAGTATAAAGTTAACCTCATTGAATCAAACTATTCCACAAAGAAAAATTAAAATTTTAATGCAATAATATGTCGTGTTAGAAAAGACAAATTTTAAGTTACATTTGTGCACATTGACATGAATTAAATGTATAAAAAATTAAGCATTAGAATGAAAGACTGGTTGTGGGTTCGATTTCCACTCCTCGAGTGGGAATCGAACCCACAACCAGTCGTTTACAGTCACACGTTCGTGCCACTGCGCCACGACTGGCCACATTATATAATAAATAAAATAAATAATTATTATATCCAATTCAATACAATACATCCCATTCCACTACTTTATTATATAAAGACCAGACGTTTCAAATATCCCTCCACAGTTAGTTGTCAAGAAACAAAACAAAACTTAATTCGAGCGGCACAAGTAAAGCCCACGCATCAATTCTCCCAGTACCAGGCGTTCATAAGCAGTGAGGATATTCAACAATTGGCGCGACACTTGTCATTCCGGTTGCAAGTAGGCGGCGCTATGCATACTGCAATGAGCTCGTGCTACTAAAAATACTTCATTTTTGCCGCTTTCTTTGTAACACTTATGAAGAAATGAAATGTGACGTACTTCGCAACGTATGTAAGTATGTATGCTAAAATTAAAATATGAGGTGTTGTTGTCTTTCTAAATTAAAGTTATGTAAATAAATATTTTAACAATATTTTTTACACGGCTATTCGAAATCAAATAGTGATCTATGCCCGTGATAAAATTTATTTCCGTCAAAAATTGAGTGAGATCTTTTTTTCCCATAGCTAGGTATCAGAGACGACATAGTGTCAAGACACTCCGTCCTTTACTTTCCACTCCGCGCTTCCACTCCGTTACCAGAGAGAAGAAATTAAAATTAAAAATTTAATAGATATTTCGTGTAGAACATATACATATAATTAGATCTGTCTTAACCATCATCACCAAAAGTAACCATTAATATTTCTAAAAACAATCTAAAGGAAAACTTCCATTACAAAAAAATCCATCCAACATACCAACTTTCAAATTAAATGAACTGCACAAGACAAATTATAAAAGGCCTCGCGGAATATTTCGAGAGAATTTCTTTTTATGAGTTCATTAGCTAGATCAACAGCTCCACCCCTGCGACGATGTTTTTCCTTCCATCTCTGGTTCATAAATTTACCAAAAATTGACATAAGGGAATAATATTACATCAGCGACGAAATTAACTTAACGAAGACGATTTTTTTTTTCAATTTTCTGTGAATTCGCGCGAAATAATAAATTTAATATGAGTATATATTAGATGCATTATTATAAGGTATGTATTTTAAAATGCTAATATGGATCAGTGGTGTTTTAAAATGCCAATATGGATTATGGTTAAAATGCCAATATGGAATACTGGAACCGGTATGAACAAGATGGTTTGTTTTTTTTTAGCTTCACTCTGTATCCCGCACACAGCAGGTTAGGCAGAGGGAACCTAGTGTTAAGACACTCCGTTCCCCATTTTCCGCCGAATTCGGAGGCTTGCGTATTAAGTGGCGGAACTTAACGCCGCGCTTTACCTCGACACACAGAGCGAAGAAAATGGAAATATAATTTCCACTCCTCGAGTGGGAATCGAACAATTCAAAACAAGTTAATTCAAAACCAATATGATAAACTATAACCCATTGGATAAATTATATCTATAGTATACTGTTAAAATAATAATATTTATTAGGTTAAATTATGGGTAAATTATTAATGTTTAATCTAACTAATCATATACTTGAATTGTTCTTTAGCGTCACGCTGTATCCCGCACACGTAAGCAGAGAGAAACTAGTGAACTAATGTTATGACAATCCGTTTCTAGAGGCATTGCGTGTTAAGTGGCGGATGTTAGCGCCGCTTTTTGTCTCGACACCAGAGGGAAAAAAATGAAAATAATAAGTATTCCCACTCCTCGAATTATAATTTAACTTACTCGTATAACCGTCGCGTTAACAGTCACATTTAAGTGCCTCTGCACCATGACTTTTTTTTTTTAAATATGCTCACGTTTGACCACATCAAGCCTGATGTTAAGCGTTGATGTGGTCTACGATGACACACGCTTGTCTAGCAGAAACCTATTCAACCTTGACTTGAAGACCCCCAGATTGTACGACGTAGGAAAAACAAACGCAGGCAATGAACTCCATTCTCTCGCTGTGTGGATGAAGAATGAAGAATCAAAGCGCTTTGTCCATTCAGTTGGAATTCAACCATGTACGGATGGCGCAAAGCGGTTTTCCTAGAGGTCCGATGGTGAAAAGGGGCAGGAGGAATAATATTGTGCAGATCTAATGCACACTCTCCGAAAAGCATACGGTAGAAGACTGGCCTTTCTTTCATTATTATAAAGTAGATTACTATAAAGAAAATTACAAAAAGGCAAAAGTTAGCTAAAATAAAAACACATTGAACGCCACCTAATGTGCTACACATTGTAACTCGAGCTAATCCCGCGACCGCGGCTAATCCCGGTAAATCGCGAAACAGTCCGGGATCGGGATTCGGGAGCGCTTACAAAGTTAAATGCTGAATTAAAACAGCTTATACAAAAACTGATTACATTTCAATTATTTATTTATATGTCTATATAGAATTTGACCCTATTTTGAATAATTTAGTATGTAATCTGTTGGTTCCGAATTAAATGTATGAAAAAAATATATTTATTTTATAAATATATTTTTTTCTTCACTTATATTAAAATACATACATATTATATTGAATTCCGTCATTTGTATCACCAAGAACATCTAAACGTTGATATTCTATAATGGCTTTTTGCCTGCATTGTACCTACTGTCCTCCTTCTTATAGTTTTTAGCTA
Source organism: Dryas iulia moderata (assembly GCA_019049465.1). Taxonomy (NCBI): domain Eukaryota; kingdom Metazoa; phylum Arthropoda; class Insecta; order Lepidoptera; family Nymphalidae; genus Dryas; species Dryas iulia. Next base: position 5,021,747 of record CM032440.1, read on the forward strand.
GCCAGGTTGGAGAATATCAGGTCCATCAAAAATGCCTTATATAATATAGAAAAAAATATGTAAGGCATTTCTGGCATAAAATTGATAATTTTGTAAGGGTTGTTTCTTAAATTACCTATTTATATGTTTGGGAAGGACTTAAAATTTGTACAATAAATTTTGTGATTCTTTTAAAAAATATTCATTATTTAATATTCATTATTAGTTAAGTTTTGAGAATGTTATTTTAATGTTAAGGGTTTATAAGAATGTCAATTTTATTAAAGATAACTTTCTTTTATTATGTATTGTTACTATCCGATATCATATTTACCAGTAGTAAGTCAAGTACGTAACGTAACGTAAAGTAGAATTAGAATCATATGTCTGTATTTAAGTAAAAGAACTAATATAACAACTACTGTGCATTCAAATAATAAATAAATTTCTATTATCATATTATCAACAGTTGAATGAGCGAATGTGGTTTTTCGGATTTAGCTTAACTAAGTTAATTAATAAATAGTAATCCTGTTTGGTTTACAATCGTTAAATATAATATCATTAATATTAAATCATTTGTCATTTAATTAATTATTTAATTTATTGACACATGACGTCATGGGTTTCAAATACTATTTCGACCTGCTAAATTATTACATATATTTTTAGCCACAATCGTAGCCAAAAAACATCAAACTAGAACAAATAATTTCATTGTTATTACTGAATCATAGTAATGAGTGGTAGTAGGTTCTATAAATGACAAAAATAGAATAAAAAGAAAATTTTATATAATATTGGATACTATTCATAAGAGACCATTTTTCAGTCATTTTAATTTAGATAGTAGAAGGTCATATAGGGACGTAGTCATATCATGCCTGTGGGGTCATGTAGTTAGCAATTATAGCAATTGTAGCGTTTCGTGAAAACTATGGTGGATATTAGATTAGCAATAACCACTGACTATTAACTCCGCCATCTGAAGCACAGAGAAATATCTACGAGCCTCACCTATTAACAAATGTAAAAATTTTACATTTTTATCGCTAGTAGATGCCTGCAACTACGTGGACTTTATGACATAGTATTTTTATTTTATTTCTGTTGACATGAAAACTATCACCCAAAGTTACAATAATTTCCTTGTCTCTCAAAATCATATACCTAAAATATTCCAGGCCATTGTATTTTTTCTTAGATGAAGTATTTATTGGCAAACCGCTTTCTACTCGAACTCGCGACAAACAGACGTACAAAAATTTTAAAAATCATCTTCTATTATTGATTTTCCTTTGTCTAAATTATTATTCTGAAAATCTATATAATATACACTTTTTCATTGTTTTACTTAAGGGAATGAACAGAGAAATTTCAATAAAACTTAAATGTATTCCATCAGGTTAAGCAAAGAAGTCGATTGTCACATTTTGTATAAGCCAAATAATATAAATTTAAATATATCCCCTTAATGGGAATCTACAACCATTGTGAGTGCAATTACACACTATCTATTTTCACGAAAACATTTTTTTCTATAATAAAAACTAAACTTTTAGAAAGCATTTCGTAAAATGTCAAAAAACTTTTCAATAGTCGTATTTCATAGTCAAATATGGTCACCTATATTAAACAAGCCGTACGTCACGACGCGTCGTGTCAAACAAAACAATAGGCTTAAATGAAGTTGTTCTGTTGACAAAGCGATGAGCTAGCAACTATAGTTGCGACTGTTACACGAAAATATTTACATTATAGTGTGAATGGAAACAATTAATAACATATTGTTGGTAAAATTAAAATTAATTTAGTGGAATAATCGAATGAATGGGTAGGAGATAATCAAGTTAGTATTTTATATAAGAGTTATGATATAAATGTAACAAACATAACGCAGTCCTAAGGCAGTACAATATTGTTTTTACGATGTAAGGTTAAAAATCAAATAATATTAAGGAAAAATAAGACACAAGACCAGGTGACTGTAGTGCTTAAACATTCAAATTAAAAAAAAACACTTTCCGCCACTTAACACGGAATGCCTCCGAAAATAGGCGGAAAATGGGGAAAGAAGTGTCTTGACACTAGGTATCCTCTGCCTACCGTGATGTCTGAGGGATACAGCGTGAAGCTGAAAAAAGAAACAGAAGCAATACGATGATTGAAGTTTCGAATTCCTATCGATAGTTCACTTTCCGCCCAAATTCGACATGTTGAGTGGCGGAACTCAACGCCGCTCTTTGTCTTGTACCAGAGCGAGTAGAAGAAAATAATTTAAATATAATAATTCCTTTGAATGGGGAAGAATTTATAATCAATCGTGTTTGCATACAGACGCTGTCCCATTGCGCCACGACGGCCAATGAGTAGAAAATGTACTGTCTTGACACTAGAATTTCTCTGCGTATAACCATTAATCCCGAAAACCACAAGTCTTATTGTCAGATTTTTTCCATATTAGATTTTCAACATAATCCATACTAATATTATAAATGCTAAAATCTGTCTGTTACACTTTCACGACTAATCTAAAATTTGAATGGAATTCGAAATGAATATAGTTTAAGATCCGGGTTGAAACATAGGCTACTGCTTTTTTCAAAAATCAACCTACAAGGGGTTGAAATAATGGATGAAAATTTATGAAAAATTTAAACAGCTTGACCAATTGTAATGAATTTTAGCATAAAGATAGTTAATAGCACGGACTAAGCGTAGGCTACTTTATTTTTCAAAAATGTATTCCAAAGGGTGGCAAGCCGCGAGCTGGCCACTAGTATACAATAAGTAGGCAAAACTTTTGACTACTTGACATTCCATAATACAAATACTAACTCACTAATCCAGATTCTGCAATTATGTTTTACAAATGTCCATTCATGTAGGTTTAGTTTCCACGTACCTATAGTAAATGCCATATTGAAATTTTGCGCGCTATTTGTCAAAGGCAAATGAATAAATAACGTTCTATACTGTCATGATATGCCCATTGGTAATATAATGAAGCAAATAGTTGACTGGTCGTTCTCTATGTTTTTTATTTATTTATTCTTATGTTATTTATTTATTTATTCGCTAACTATAATAAACATGCAAAAAATATAAAAATATAGTAAACAAAATCATATCTGCTCTCTCTTATATTGTTTCTTTTTCTTTAGCTTCACGCTGTATCCCGCAAACAGCAGGGTAGGCTGAGAGAACCTATTGCTAAGACACTCCGTTCACACTTTCCACCGAATTTGAAGGCATTGCGTGTTTAGTGGCGGAACTCAACGCCGCGCTTTTCCTCGACACCAGAGCGAAGAAAATGGAAATATTAAAAAATTCCCGTCGCCGTGTGGAAATCGAACCCACAACCAGTCGTTTACAGTCACACATTTGTGCCACTGTGTCACGACTGGCCCCAATTCTGTTTTAGTTATATAAATTCTGTCAAAGATATTCTTTTACAAAGAACAACTATATAATAACACCTCAATTAAAGCAAAGCAAAATTGCAAACAAGTTATTCGAAACGAGTAACACTTATAGCTATCGCAATACTTTCACTTGAGTATGTTTTAATCTTGCAGAATATGCGACTAGTAAAACTGATAAATATTTTATGAAATAAAATTATGAATATAAAAACATTTTAGTGGATAATTTTCATGTATTTTTTGACAATTTCCGGAGAGAATGTATTTATTATACTGATTTAATGTATAATATATACATCTATGGCGTTGCTGAGTGTCTAACAAAAAAAACCTATAACCGATATTACTTTGTATATAAAGCACTGAAATCTGCTATACAGGTTAATAGAAAAGTTAGGCAGAATACTAAGAGAGGCTTTCCTGAAATTTCTATAAGATGAAAAAAATAAAAATAGTTATTATTAAATAAAAATAGTATGTTTATAGTTGAAACTACTGACATTCAAAGAAACGAATATAATCTCTATATTATATATCGAATTCGGCGGAAAGTGTGGAACGGAGTGTCTTAACACTAGGTTACCTCTGCCTACCCTGCTGTGTGCGGGATACAGCGTGAAGCTACAAAAAAAACATATACCGGAAATGTCTAAAATAGAAAGGAAATAAATCAACGATAAAGGCACTATATATTGTGTGAAAACAACATACGGCACGGTACAGGTAAATGAGACAAAACAAAAATCCATCCTTCTTACTTAGCTTGACACCTGTCTAAGGGTTTGAAAGGGTTGCTTTCTAATGCAGTTTTCGTTTAAGGATGTTTTATTTATAGCTTCTTGTTTAATCATGAAAACAATGCTTTTTAAAGTAAAAATAGTGAATAATATTTTTTAGCATATGATATTGATATTTAAAAAATATTACTTTGAATAAAAAATATAAAAAAAAAAATTATGAAGAATCCTTAAAGCCCAATTACAGTACAGTTATTTTAGCTGTATTTAGTATGTTAAAGAGAAATATTCATAAAATAAAAAGTATTAATTGGAGGCGCCGGGTATCGATCCCGGTACCTCTCGCATGCTAAGCGAGCGCTCTACCATCTGAGCTACGCCCCCTGTTATGTAGTCAGATGTAATTCGTGTTAGCATTTCAACGTACTAAGAAAACTATACTACTGTGAATGGTAAGATGGAAGTAAGGTTGATTCTTATTGGAGATTTATCGTTGATGTGATCTTAAAGGAAATTAATACTTTTAAAAGAACAATAGCTTCCAGTAAGACTGGCAATACTGATATTTTTGTATTCATTGTTATATTGTGTTGCTTGTATTTGGATAAAGAATGCCATATAATTTGATTTTGAAGTTGCATTTATCGCATCTTACCGGAGAAAATGGGGTACGGAGTGTCTTACTGCTAGGTTAGGAACAAAGTAAGTTCTCTCTAAATCTCACACACAGCAGGGCAGGATAAGGGAACCTAGTGTTAAGACACTCTGTTCTCCATTTTCTGCCGAATTCTGGAGGCATTACCTGTAAAGTGGCTATGTTCACACCTGCCAGTTCATAAAAATGGTATATTTTTTCATTTGAATAACACTTAAGATTAACACTTTATTTTCAGATGTAAAAAGAATGATCCCCGCCTTAATATAAAACAATATGAAGGACTGCAGGTAAACGAATATAATAACTTTACTAATATTAACTTCTAAAGCAGTTAACGTCATTTTACTTACTCAAATGCACAAGCACAAAGAGCAACTCTGCTGAGCGTGACAGCATGAAGATAACAAGGGATGCAACGGTGTGAAATTTTTCTCACGGCTACTAGGAAAGCATGATTGCATAGAATCCTGTTCTGTTTTTTATTTCATAGCTTTAAGGCGTGCTTTATTTAAGAGCTCAATTTACTTTTCCAATGTCACCACAGAATCCTTATAGGGCTAGTTAGGGTTTTGAAGTTTATTGTTTAAAGGAGGATACAATTGCATTTTTTCCTATAATTATGTTATTATTTTTAAGCAAATTTAAGATATTTTTCCATAAATAGGATCAACACAACTTGAATACTTCAAACTTCATTATGACTTAGTATCATTTTTTTTAAAATAAATACGATGGTTATGGGTAGAATATCAAAAACAAAGAACTTTAAAAGTAATAAAATGCATGCATTCCACATTTGTATAATAAAAAAAAAGAACGAATAAGTTGCAGTGCAAGTTAGTGCAAGTTGTTTGTAAAATCGTGTGTTCTTACAAAAACCCGCCTTTTTCCAGGGAGGTGACAAAATCTAATATGGCGATCTAATATGGCGGCTAATATGGCGAGTGAAGCGATAAAAAATTATGAATTGATTGAAATAAAATAAAAAAATAAACATAATATTTTACTTTTCTCATATATCTTGTATGTACAGACAACGATAAGTTACATTTTATTGTATACGTAGACAATAGTTATACAAGCATCCACATTTACATCATATAATAAAAGAAATAAATATATATCAAACAATATAATTAAAGGAGCAGAAAGAAAAAACACAGTGTCCTATTTCATATAGGTACAAAATTTATCTTAGGTTATAATAGTCTTTTCAACCCAATTCTCATTTAATATTCCCAAGAATACTAAGATAACAAGAACAACCAAGAGGTATATAAAATCGAATGTTCTTAAAAAAAACGCCTTTTTTTCAAGTAGGTGACAAAATCCAATATGGCGACGACAGTAAAAGGGTCAAAAAATATGAATTGATTGATATGAAATAAACACTAATATTTTATGTTTCTTATATACATTCTGTGTACAGCGATCAGTTAAATTTTTATTATATGAAATATTTTTAAACATGCAGAAAAAAAACCGTGTTCCTATTTCCCTAACTAAATAAAATTCTTAAACTTGATCTCATTTAATATTCCCAGGAGTACTAAGACATCAAAAACTACAAAGAGTTAAATCATATTTCTTACAAATACCCGCCTTTCTTTCAAGTAGGTGACAAAATCCAATATGGCGCAGACAGTACAGAACAAAATAAAAAAATAAACATAATATTCTACTTTTCTCATATATCTTGCATTTACACAGCAATCAGTTAATTTTTTATTATTATATATGCATATGACAGTAATAAAGGTATACACATTTACATAATATAATAAAATAAACTAATACATAGTGTTCAATATCCTTACACACCAAGTGTTTTTATTTCCCATAAATAAATAAAATAAATTTTCTTCTTAAATGTGATCTCATTTAATATTCCCAAGAATACTAAGACATCAAAAATTACAAAGAGGTACATAAAATCGGATGTTCTTAAAACCCCGCCTTTTTTAGGTAAGTGACAAAAACCAATATGGCGAGGACAGAAGAGACATAAAATTAAGAATAAATTGAAATAAAATAAACATTATATTTTATTTTTCTTATATCTTTTTTCTATATTATTCTTATATATCTTCCATGCACAGTGATCACTTTCATTTTTGTTATATGTATACGCAATTAAAACAGGCATTCACATTTAAATAATAAAAGGGAAGAACGGGAAATGTGCAATAAATGTCAATATCTATAAATTTCTTTTCCCATACTAAATTAAATTCTTAAACTTGATCTCATTTAATATTCCCAAGAATACTAAGATACCAAGAGTAACCAAGAGGTACATAAAAACGAATGTTCTTACAAAAACCCGCCTTTTTTCAAGTAAGTGACAAGATCCAATATGGGGCGACAGTCAAAAGATTAAAAAAATCATGAATTGAAACAAAATAAATAAAAAATATATTATTTTGTTCATATTTCTTGCATATACTGACAGTTATATTTATTAATATGTATGCATAGGCCAGTAATAAAGTAATAAAGGTACATTTACATAATATAATAAAATAAACAATTATGTAGTGTTCCTTAGAGTTCAAGTGTTTTTATTTTCCATAATTTTTCTTCTTAAATTTAATCTCATTTAATATTCCCAAGAATACTAAGACGTCAAGAGCTACAAAGAGGTACATAAAATCCATCGGATGTTCTTAAAAACCCGCCTTTACCAGGTAAGTGACAAAATCCAATATGGCGCAGACAGTAGAGGGGTAAAAGGTTATGAAATGGTTGAAATAAAATAAACCCTAATACTTCATTTTAGTAATTTACATATATCGTTTACAGGCAGCGATTAGTTAGTTACATTTTAATTATATGAATGTATATATCTACATATGTACAGGTATTCCTCACGTTTACATAATATAATAAAAGAGCGGAAAAAATGTAATAATTGTCAATATTTTTAAACTAGTAAAAAAAAATAAAAGAAAGAGTATTAATTTCCCATCTTATTCAAAATCTATTTTATAAATCTGATCTCATTTAATATTCCCAACAATACTAAGACTCCAATAACAACCAAGAGGTACATAAATTGAATGTTCTTATAAAACCCCACCTTTTTTCAGGTAAGTGACAAAACCCAATATGGCGATGTCAGTGAAGGGATGGAAAGGGTTGGGATGATTTCTCACGGCTACCAGGAACACATGACGCTATAGAAAGTATCCTAACAGGGTGTCTTTGCCTGCGCTAGTATAGTGAAATTCTGAAGAATTTTTGCTATATTTTTTTTTCATTTGTAAAATATAATTTTTTATTAAGCTTCACGCTGTATACGGCACATAAAGGATAGGCAGAGGGAACCCAGTTTTAAGACACTCCGTTTCCCATTGGTTACTGAATTCAATGCACTCATTGTGTGTTAAGTGGTGGAACTTAACGCCGCGCTTTGCTTCGACACCGGAGAAATATGGAAATATTAATATTTTGAAATGAAATTATTTTTAACCGGATTAGTCGCGTACGCGGTTATAACTAGTTTCATTTCAAAATATGTAATAATCGCGAAAACTAAAGATCATAATATTAATATTTCTATTCCTCAAGTGGGAATCGAACTCCTGACCAGATGCAACTGGCCTCTAAAATCTTGGAATTAAAATATGTATAAATACAGTGAGGCCGTAATACAATGCCGTGTAATACCCGTGGTGCAGTGGGACAGCGTTTAACTCTCACGAGATGGTAGCAGTTTTCGATTTCCACTCAGAAATGATTAGATATAAATTTAAATATCTTCGCTCAACTTCAGTACAAATGACAGAACATGGCGTTGAGTTTCGCCACTCATTTTTGCCATTTGTCATTATTTCAAGAGTAATGTGGAGTCTCTGACTACCCCTCTAGTTGGAAAAAAGGGGTTGTTCTCTTTAAATATTCTATGCAAGGGTGTTGCTATGCGCGTTCCCAGTGACACCAGGATAACAACAAACACGTGGAGTTATTTTATACTATTATTCTACGAAAACGACTTTTTTTTAAAAGCAAAGGATCCTTCTTTCTTTAGAGCGTTTTTTTTAGTTACATTAAGCATAAGTTAAAGGGTTGTTTTTCTATCTCACATTGAATAGGATATTATAAAAATATTGGAGATCTTAAGTATTTTTGTGAGAAGTGAGTGTTATTTAAAAAAAACATAAAAAGGCATACAAGCATTTTTTTAATAAAAAAAAATGTTAATAATCGCCTCTTACTATCGCCGTAAGTATTTAATAAAATATAACTAATCGAAAAATTAAATTATTTGTATATTTACAAAACAAAATATATATTTGAAGGCGCCGGGTATCGATCCCGGTACCTCTCGCATGCTAAGCGAGCGCCCTACCATCTGAGTCATATTATCATTTAAAAGTATGCAATGTTGTGCAACGCTAAATTATTCTTAAAGGCCAAAATATTGAATTCTTCACACAATTCCAACATTTCTTCAAAATAACTATCTAGACGTAATCATGATGTGAGTTAACAGAGTGGGTGTTAAACGCCGCTACCCCATATGCATGGTTTTTGCTTAGACTAGACTTACTTTTAAACATTTCTAAAGTGTTATTCCACACTTAGGAAAATTGAAAAAGGCATTTAAAGAAAACGTATAAAAAATTGAATGCAGCGGGATTCGAACCCGTGCCTCCTGAATCTTGTTCAGGCGCTCTCACCACTGAGCAATGCGTTCAACTAGACTTAACAGAACTTAGCTGTCCCTTGGTACTTTTTATGAACTATGATAAATAGTATCAAAATGTTTTCATATATTTTACTTATTACTGTTAGTATTAACTCTGTTTTTCAAAGAAATGTGATTATATAATAATATAAAACCAATTTTATATTTAAAGATATAATTTAAAAATATATATATTGAATTCTGTAATTTCAGCCCAGTGGGGCCAGTCGTGGCGCAGTGGCACGAACATGTGACTGAAAACGACTGGTTGTGGGTGCGATTCCCACTCGAGGAGTAGAAATATTTAATATTTCTATTTTCTTCGCTCTAGTATCAAAGGTAAAGCGTGGCGTTAAGCTCCGCCGCTTAACACGCAATGCCTCCGAATTCGGCGGAAAGTGGGGTACGGAGTGTCTTAACACTGTGTGCGGGATATAGCGTGAAGCTAAAAAAAAGTGAAAAAAAAATATTTAACCAAAAATTGATGTTATTTAACTAAAAAATACCATTACTTAATATTATTTAACAAAAAAATAACATTAAAAAATTGTCATTAGGTAAACGGAGGCCCATTTTCATTCCCAGATATACCAGGAACACATAACCCATGAAGGAGTTTAGACATCCATCCTTCATACAATAAGGGGTATAAAAAAGGCAACAGCTGTCAAAATAATCCCTACAATCTTGTTTATTCAAATAGAATGGGGCAGTGATATATCGGTAAAGGGTTAAATGTTTTATCCGGGACTACCAGGATAGCATATGGCTAAAGGATATGAGGAAACAACTTGGATAAAAGTGGTTTCGTTTAAAGAAACTATTGGTTAGATTGAATATATTTTGTCTTATATATAGTTTATTAAAATATTTAAAAATGTATATTAAAATATTTTTTTTATTTACTTACTTTATTATGTTTTATATTTTATAAAAATTAAAACGTGGGTTTCATTTTTTTTAAGTTTAAACACTTTAAAAAAATCTTTAGTGTGTAAATAACACTTACGAAAATGTTACAATAAAATAGTTATTTTTAAGACAAAAGCTGTCTTATTTTAATTCTATAACTACTGTAATCAAATATATAATTTGCAAAAAAAAAAAACATTGTGCCTTTTTTAAAATCAATCCTTAAAAATTATTGGAGGCGCCGGGTATCGATCCCGGTACCTCTCGCATGCTAAGCGAGCGCTCTACCATCTGAGCTACGCCCCCTGTTACATTAAATCACTAATAATTCCTTTACAACCGCCAAATCAGTCTACATATATTTTGTTACGTAGTATATATTGCGTAAAACTAGAGTACGTGACATTGTAACCATTGAGACACGCACAGCCTTTCTCTTTTGTACTGATATATAAACAAAATATGTATAAGCATGTTTAACCTCCTTACATTACAAATATATTTGTCTGTAGTAATAAAAATCAAATGTATTACTGTGTATTTATTGTGGGTTCGATTCCTACTCGAGGAGTGTATATATTAAATATTTCCATTTCCTTCGCTCTGATGTCGAGGCGGCACGGCGTTAAGTTCCGCCACTTAATGTGCCACAATGCCTCTGAATTCGGCGATGCATGGGGATCGGAGTGTCTTAACACTAGGTTCTCTCTGTAGCTGTATCCCACACACAACAGTTACCCTGTTGTATGTGGGATACAGCATAAAGCTAAAAAAAATGTATTTACTTTCTTACTGAATATCAAATGGTGTTAGTGGACCCGTTGTAAAAAAAACCGTGTTGAATTCTTAAACATGCATGTTATTTTGTACTAAAATATATGTCAAACATATGGTAGGGTTTATATTATATATTTTATTCATTCTATTATATATTTAATATGTTATCACATCCATGGTACAAGTAATCCGTATAGCATTGATCAAGAAAGAATTTGGAAACCTTCAGAAGATGTGAATAGTCATCCAAAGACTAAGAATGTATATATAATTATACTCTCTCTAATTGTCATTATTAAAAAAATCGTATGACAAGGTTTAAGACTCCCCGTCATATCAATAGGACAAATGATATTGGTTTTTTTTATTATACTCATCCCTACATATTTAGTATATAGCAATGGGAAAAAATGCAGAAAATAGTTTTTACCCGCGACGGAACGGCGACTGTATATGTGTTTGGGGTGAGAGGTTGTTTGTTTGTTTGTTTGTTTGTTTGTTTGTGTGTTTGTGCAAATTACTATGTCAATTATTTCCAAAACTATAAGTCCGATTTTGATACGGTTTTCTATAATAGGTTAAGGTTCAATTGGCATATGTTCTTAGATATGTCTTATTGCCTTAACTCACCAGAGGGCGCTGCAATAAGCATTTTACGTGAAAACGAATGTTTTCAATTATCTCAAAAAATAGTAGTCTGATTTCGATAGATTTTCAGTGATAGATTCAGGTTTAATTGGTGGATGTTCTTAGATATGTTTTGTCGTGTCAAGCCACCAGGGGGCGCTGCAGTAAGCAAAACTACTACTACTACATATTTTAAGATTTTTCTTATTTTGTTACGGGGGAAACCTCACTAGGGGGGCGCTGCAGTAAACATTTGTTTATGCAAATCAAAAACTACTAGTCCAATTTAGATGTAACCTTCAAGGGTAGGTTCAGGCTTAATTAGTGCGTCTTTTCATATATATGTTATGATGACCACTCATCAGGGGGCGCTGTAGTAAGCATTTGCTTGTATTTTTCTTGTATTATTTGTCTAAAACCGAAATTACTTATCCGATTGGCTAGAGTTTTCAGAATTAGATTCAACTTTGCTTGTTGCATATTTTAAAATTTTTGTTTTTTTGTTACGATGAAAATTCACCAGGGGGCGCTGCAGTAAACATTTGTTTATGCAGAGCAAAAACTACTAGTCCGATTTAGATGAAACTTTCAACGATAGATTCAGGTTTAATTGGTGCTTCTTTTTATATATGCGTTACGGTGACCACTCACCAGGGGGCGCTGCAGTAAGTACATTTGTTTGTGCAAAACTAAAACTACGAGTCCGATTTGAATACAGTTTTCAATGATAGATTCAAGTTTACTTAGTGCATATTTTCATATACGTGTCATGTATGTTTACTTAGTGCATATTTTCATGTATGTGTCAACTCTCTAGGGGGCGCTGCAGTAAGTAGCTGCTTCTATTTTTTTGTGTAAAACCAAAACGACTAGTACGATTGGAAAGAGTTTTCAGTATTAGATTCCGCATTGCTTAGTGCATGTTTTTAAATTTATATTACGGTGACAAGTCACCAGGGGGCGCTGCAGTAAACATTTGCTTGTAATATTTAAAACAAAACCACAACTACAAGTCCCATTGGGCAGAGTTTTTAGTATTACAGTTACCCTTACTTGGTGTAAGAGCTCACCAGGGGGTGCTGCGTTAAACATTTAATTTTGCAAAGCTAAAACTACAAGTCCGATTTAATGCAGTTATCAAAGATCAGGCTTAATTAGCGCGTGTTCTCGTATATGTGTCATGGTGACACCTCACCAGGGGGCGCTGCAGTAAGCATTTGCTTGTATTTTTTGTGTGAAACCTATGCGGTTTTCTGTGATAGGTTCTGGTTTAATTGCTGCGTGTTTTTATATACCATATCACGAACTACTACGGGGCACTCCAGTATAAATTAGTTTGTTCAAAATCAAAACTACTAGTGGGTTTTGTGATTTTCACTGATTTGGTTAGACTTAAGTTTCCTGAAAATGTTACGGTGACAATCTCCCAGGCGTTGCAATAAGCATTTGATAACCAGAAATCATTGGATTTATAATTTCTTTTGGGTTTGCATGAACATTAATATAAAGTATTTCGATATTATGTAATAATATATAATGTGTATCTATTCACTTTAAAAAGTTTAAAATAAAAAGCAAAATTAAAAATTTTGAAAAAACCCACGACGGTTTAATATCCATCCATCTATAAATCCCCCGCCTAAAAGAATATATGTAACGAGATGATAGGGACGGCTTCGTCGGGGGCTGCCAGTTGCAACCTCTATTTTATTTTAAATATAGTAGCTAACAGTATAGATTTCGTTTTAAAGTCTTTAAAATACCAGTTATCAAAACTGTAAATTCATATTAATATTTAATTTTTTTGCCAAACCTGTTTTAACAGCAAGAAAACCTATGAGAAGATTTGTGCAAACTTAAAGTAATGGCAGCCCCCGACGAAGCCGTCCCTATCATCTCGTTACATATATTCTTTTAGGCGGGGGATTTATAGATGGATGGATATTAAACCGTCGTGGGTTTTTTCAAATTTTTAATTTTGCTTTTTATTATTATATTCATCCCTACATATTTAGTATATAGCAATGGGAAAAAAATGCAGAAAATAGTTTTTTAATATATTTTCTACATATGTCCCCCCACTACGAAATGTTGTTAACAAAGAAAGACCTATGTATAAATATTTAATTAATTTAATAAATTAAATATTTATACATAGGTCTTTCTTTGTTAACCTATGTATAAATATAATTTCTTTAAAACGCAGACCTATTCAAATTTCATCATAATTAACAAATCGAGCGGTCCAGTAAAATTCATAAGAAATTGAAATATCATCATTTAATTACCTTTCTTAATATATGAAAGAAAAATCGCTATTGAAATTAAGATTGCTGCATCAATTTAGATAGGCATTTACTCTCTGTAAATGCCTTAAATAAGATAAAATACTTGGAATCAAAGAATCAGTTGATTAATGTTTCTTCTTTTTATTTCACGCTATATGTCTACCCTACTGTGTGCGGGACACAGTAGGGTAGGCAGGGGGAACATAGTGTTAAGGCAGTCCACTCTCTATTTTCAATTGAATTTTGAAGGTATTGCGTATTAAGTGGCGAAACTTAGCACTGCGTTTGCCTCGATACCAGAGTGTAGAAAATGGAATATTAAATATTTCAATTTCTCGAGTAGGAATCGAACCCACAACCAGTCACGTTTACAGTCACATTTTGTGCCCACAAGGCACGACTGGACTTATATTAATACTATTTAAAAAAAATTATAGTTTAAAATTAATTCCCATATTTACGAAGCAAGAAGATTTTTTTTCAAAAACAAGGTACTATATACTAATACTTTGCTAAAATAAAAAAAAATATGACAAATATCTAATTGGAGGCGCCGGGTATCGATCCCGGTACCTCTCGCATGCTAAGCGAGCGCTCTACCATCTGAGCTACGCCCCCTTGTGATCATTGTACTAAATCTTTCAATTTCTTTATACTAAAGAAACTGAACAAAGACAAGCTTACGATTCGCTCAATGGCGGAATGCCTCGGGCGAGGACAACAATCAGATATTAAAACTTCGTAAGGCGACTTTCACTTTGATCGAATACGTATAGAGAACTTAATAAAAATTATATTTGTACCTAATATTGTAAATATACAATATAAAATATAATATGTGAAGTTAATAAAGAAATAAGTCATACAATTTAATAGAAAAATACTTAAGCCAATTTTCATGTCCACTTGTATACTCTCTTATATATTATATAAATATCTTGTATTATAATAATATGTATATATTATAATTTTAGAAATAAAATAACCTTTTCATAAGAATAGTAAATAAAATATTGAACATAACTCAAAATAATAAATAACAAATAAAAAGTATTGGAGGCGCCGGGTATCGATCCCGGTACCTCTCGCATGCTAAGCGAGCGCTCTACCATCTGAGCTACGCCCCCTGTTATATAAAAATGCTTAAAACTTGTATATATTTAAATTTAATAAAAAATGTCACGTAATATTTCAAAACTCACGTACATACATATATGTATATCCATACTTAAGTACTTATAGAAGTCGTCGTGGCGCAGTAGGACATCGTTAGACTAAAAACACAATGGTTATGGGTTCGTTTCCCACTCGGGAAAATCATATATATTTTTTTAGCTTCACGCTGTATTCCGCACACAGCAGGGTAAGCAGAGGGAACCTAGTGTCACACCCAGTGTGTACACTCCGTTCCCCACTTTCCGCCGAATTCGGAGGTATAGCGTATTAAGTGGTGGAATTTAACACTGCACTTTGCTTCGACAGCAGAGCGAAGAAAATGGAAATATTAAATACAGGACAGCGGAATGTCTTTACACTAGGTCTTTATGTACGATAAATTTAAATTCTCACGTTTCACTTATCAACACATACCGATTATAGATAAATATATTTTATTGAACAAATACATCAGTAAGTTATTTACGGTGTTCTTTATTACATTGTATTTAAGATACGCTGGATCCTAGTTATAATAACATAGTATAACGTTAATAAATATTTTATTAGATAGGGACAGTGTCTTCCTTTAGAAGCCCTACACTGTTTCTAACCAATAATAGGAGTTAGTAATAACTTCAATAGCATTTTATTTCCCCGGTTTATTAAAAATAAGCGTGGTGTTAAGTCATTTATCTTACAATGTCTCGATTTTACTCAGAAAGCAAAGAACTAAGTGTTTTGTAGGTCCATTCCGCCTACTTTGCTATGTAGAAAAAAGCAGAACGCTGGAAAAATATACAAAAATTATATAATCTTGATTAAAAATACTATAGTATTTTTGATCTTAAAAAAACATTAACCGTCATAATTCTTCATGACATAAATTGTATTAGGTGAATATTTATACATAGTATAAGTTTTTATATAAGTAAGTATATATGTACAGTTTTTAACACTATTTATATAACAGGGGGCGTAGCTCAGATGGTAGAGCGCTCGCTTAGCATGCGAGAGGTACCGGGATCGATACCCGGCGCCTCCAACTTTTTTTATTTTTATTTAGAATATAATTGTACTAAAATTATATTATATTGCAATAAAACTACACTTGCAATATAAAGAGACATGTAAGACTACACAATTTGTATTTACACAACATAATTATTAATAAAAACATAGCAATTGAATAAAGCTGAGTTAGTTTAAAAAGAATGCAGCAGTTTTCAAAATTAATATAAAACATTAGTAACAATAAATCAGTCAATAATAAATTTATTCATTATAAAGAAACATAGGGGAATTAAAAAAAGTGGACAGAAAATCAATATCTTCTTTACATATAGGATACTAGCGGTCCGCTCGCGGCTTCGCCGCGTCAACTACATGACTGCTTCCTTATATTGCAACACAATAAAAGCACAACACTGGCAGCTTCACGCCTGTTCCGTCCATCAGGAAGAGCCTAGTGTCAAGACACTTCGTTCTTCATTTCTCGAAATGCACCTGGTCACTTAATACTCTTGGAAAATAATTAAAATACTATATCTATAAATTGACTAAATTGCAATTTAAAGCTTTGTTAAATTGCTATACCGTTCTCAAAGTGATATTTTCAAATATAGAAATAACAGTTATTTTATGGCAACGTCTAAAAACGTGGAATGTGGAAAAATATTATGAAAGCTATAACAAAGTATCGCATTTTTATTTCAGGCATTCAATTCAAAATAAAGTCAGTTCTGAAGAAAAATCAGTACAACAAAATAATACAAAAGGTGTCATTTTTTCGACCCTCGTTTAAGTAAAATATATGCTTCAACCCTCTTTAACGGTGAACACGAATGATTGTTAAGAGCAGTCTCCTTAATCTTCATAGTACCCTGGTGTTTGTGAGAAATGAGATCAACCCTTTAGCGTCTGGAGTAAAATTCATATATCATACATATCATGTCACCAACGTATGTATGTATTTATCAGTCAGCATTTAAATGACTACATAAGATATTAAACGTCAATTAAATATAAATGACAATTCTGAGTTTAGCTGTATCTTATGATGACGCTACATTAAAATAGTAAGGGGCGGAGTTTTTAATTTCTCGTTAATGTTTATGCAAAGTTTACCTTAAATACCTAATTCTTTGAGTATAAGCTATACCTACCTAAAAAATATATTTTTATTTTTTATTAGTGACGCCTTGCCTTTGGAACAAAGGAAAAAAAAGAAAAATGAAGTAACAGAATTTACATAAGATAAATATTTATAACTAGCAAAATATATAATAACACCTGTACGTAGAATTCTATAGCCTTTTTTTATGTCAGCAATATGAAATGCTGTTTTAGACCCAACAAGTTAGTAATTGGCCGTACGGGGGTCAGGTATAAAAGGGGCGGAATTGTGACTTCTCACTCTACAGGCGAAATTTAATAAACTCCTCAACGACGATGATTTCTTAGTATTCATGGGATAAAAATCAGTTAAAATGTCATAAATCTATTATCATCATCACAATACAAATATCATGGTACCTGGAAATAAGTTTATGAAAGGCGTATTACTCTAAAATGAGCGGAGGTAGTAAAAACATCTTATTCATAGTACAAAAATAATGTCAACTTCGTTCAAAATAGCTAAATGTAAATAAAATATTATTGAATTGAGCGAAGCGAAGCTCTTACTGGTGAAAAGTGTGTTTCGTTGTGGTTTAACTATTCCTAGGCTATTTGTAGTAGACCTCTAAAATTTGGCAGGGATATAGACCTCTAAAATTTGGCAGCACAGTGTCTTGTGTGCTGTGAAGTTTTTTGATGACAATTGTAATTGTAGTTTTTAAATAAATGGCAATTAAAGGGTCTAAAAGTGCCCATAGACTTAGGCTGTGGAACGTTATGTGTTATGTTAGTGTTAAGTGTTTGCTTTCCAAACTTTTTTAACATGTAATAACAATAAATATGTCTTCGTACTTCGCTCTGCTCTTCCCGCCATGCAGAGCAAAGAGGCGGTTCCTACTTAAAGCTATATATATGCTACATAAAGCACCACATTTTTGTGAATATTTAAGGCATTCAATCCAAAATATTAAGTCAGTTCTAAAGAAAAAATCAGTACAACAAAATAATACAAAAGGTGTCATTTTTTCGACCCTCGTTTAAGTAAAATATATGCTTCAACCCTCTTTAACGGTAAACACGAATAATTGTTTAGAGCAGCCTCCTTAATCTTCATAGTACCCTGGTGTTTGTGAGAAATGAGATCAACCCTTTAGCGTCTGGAGTAAAATTCATATTCTTCAACATGTGACCAATGTATTTATTTATCAATCAGTATTTAATTGACTTTACATGGCATATTAAACGTCAATTAAATATTAATGACTTTTCTGAGTTTGGCTGAATCTTATGATTATGTTATATTAAAACAATGAAAGATAGAATTTTTAATTTCTCGTAAATGAGTAAATAAATTTGATTCGAACTACTTATTCTTTTAATATAAGATAGGTATAAGGTACCTAATAAATAATTCAACTACAGTTATTTTTTTGTTATTGTATACGCCTTGTCTTCGTTACAAAGCAAATAAAGCAAATTAATTAAAAAAATATACATATGATCAATTCAAGTAACTATATATAAAAAAATATATAATAACATCTGTAGAAAAAAAAACAATAATTCATTTTTTTATTGCAGCAATATTAAATGATGTTCTTAGAGTTAACAAGTTAACAATTGGTCGTTGATGATTTCTTAGTATTCATGGGATAAAAATCAGTTAAAATGCCATAAATCTATCATCATCGTCACTAATCAATCAATCGTAACTCGAAGTAGGTTTTTTGCAAAATCGTGTGTCTATTCTAAAAATAAATGGATTAAACAAAAACGTCTTATTTATAATAAATGAGATCAAGTCTTTAGTGTCTGGTATAAAAATCATGTTTCTATCATGTAATTAACTTATTTATTTACCAGTTCAGTATTTCAACACATTTAGACAATATATTACATGTCAATTAAACATAAATGGCGTCTCTGAGTTTCACTGTGTTTACTGAATCTATATTAAATTAATAAGGGGCGGAGTTCCTTATTTCTTGTAAATACGTATCCAAAGTTTACCCTAAATACAGTGATACCAGTTTTTTTGAGAATAACATGTATTAAAAGTTCAAGAACAAATATAGTTTTTTATTGGCGACGCCTTGTCTTCGTAACAAGAAAATAAAAAAATGTAACAAAATATACACAACGATCTTTTTAACTAGCAAAATATATGAATTAACACATGTTAAAAGAATTCAATAGATCAAT
This sequence comes from Dryas iulia moderata, assembly GCA_019049465.1. Lineage (NCBI taxonomy): Eukaryota > Metazoa > Arthropoda > Insecta > Lepidoptera > Nymphalidae > Dryas > Dryas iulia. The sequence continues at coordinate 5,041,315 of CM032440.1, forward strand.
TTTCTATATAAAATGAATTTTTAGCGTTATTAAGTTAACAATTGGTCGCAAGGGATCAGGTATAAAAGAGGCGGAGTTGTGACTTCTCTCTCAACAGGCGAAATTTAATAAACTCCTCAACGGCGATGCTTTCTTAGTATTCATGGGATAAAAATCAGTTAAAATGCCATAAATCTATCATCGTCATCATCACCATACAAATGTTAGTACCTAGAAATAAGTTTTGAAAACTCTATATGTTGGGGTAAAAACATATTTAAAGGTTTTTATTGTAAGTAAAGAAGATTAGTAAATAATATTAAAAAAATAACTAAATAGTTTGACGCACGATGGGACAAAGAGACCTATTGTCAAAACATTCCGTTCTTCACTTTCCATCCTAAATTGAGACGAACAACATGTTAAGTAGACAACCTTAAGCTTAACTAAATAGAATTTCATTTTTTTATAGCTTCACGCTGTATCCCGCATACAGCAGGGTAGGCAGAGGGAGCCTAGTGTTAAGACACTTCGTTCCCCACGAACCGCCAAATTCGGAGGAATTGCATGTTAAGTGGCGGAAATTTGCCTCGACACCAGAGGAAAGAAAATGGAAAAATAAAATATTTCCACTCCTCGAGTGGGAACCGAACCCAGAACCAGTCGCTTTACAGTCACCCATTGTGCCTCCGCGCCACGACTGGCCATAAATAATCTAGAACCTTATTTAATACAAAAACTTCAACTATTACGAACATAAAAAAGGAAATACACGTACATAATAAATAAAAAGTAAAAAGATATATAATAAAAGCTCACAAATAGGTCAGGCAGTAAAAGGTGGGATGAAAGCTCTTTTGATTTATAGTGCCAGTCTTCAATCAACTCCTCAACTATAATGATATCCTAGTATTCATGGGATACGTGATCCCATTTACGTAATCGGACCTTACTACGTATGCCCCTTACTAGAATAGAATAGAATAATAATTGGGTTTGCTAAGCGTACATTATGTTGACGTAATTGGGTATTGTCTGAATGCACATATTATGTATGGGGCTTTGAAGTGCAGTAGAGAGAATTAAGAGGAGAGTAAGTAAGAGAGAAGTAGACATAAATAATAAAAAATTAAATGGTCCTTAATTTGCTTGAATTTTGAATTAACTTTTAAGTAAGATATTAGGTAACACCAAACAATTCTTGTTTTTATATATAATCTGGATCTCGGAAACGGCTGCAACGATTTTCATGATATTTAGTATGGAGGAGATTTCATTTTTAGAAAATGTATGTGTCTCTATCTTCGTATTTTCAGGCAATAAAAAACCTGCTAAAATGTAATTAGTGTACGAATATCAATTTCGTCATTATTGAAAACGATGTGATAGCTCAAGGTGGGAAGCGTCTAATTACTAACGTGGAAGACCCCGGTTCGAATCCAGACCAGAATATATGTATATATAAAACTACGTAAAGTATTGCCATATCTTATCCTATATAATCCCCATAAAATAAGACAAATGTGTAAAAAAATACTATTCAACTCCTTTATAAATAATATAACCTGGTCGTTACGGAAACGAATATAAAATGAGGTTGTATAATTTACAAAGCAAACTTCAGGTAATAAGGGGTGGAGCTGTAGGAAGCTTTCTCCTTGTGATTGATGGTGCAAATTTTTGATGAACTCCTCAACTTTAATGATGTCCTAGTATTCATGGGATACGATCCCATGGAGAATTTATGGCCATAACAACTAACTCTTAATAAAGATTTAACTATTAATGAGACTATTAATAAAGACGTGTACAATAAATACATATAATTGATGTAATTTATAACATTTCCTGTATAACGTATTGCCGTACTGTATTGCGTGAGAATAGAACACTTTGGGAGGAAAATAGAACTCACAGGAATAATTCTTATATATTAATGATAATAATGCAACAACAGTTACTTAACAATTTGTAACATGTGTCCATGTATCCGGATATCCAAAGGACTATACACCAAATAAAGGAACCGGAAGGTTCAGAAATCCTTTATTTTAAATATGTTGCGAAAGCACCGAAACATGAGCTCCTTAGGTTTAATAATATCCTAGTAGTCATGGGATAAAATTCCATGGATGATTGAAAAATATTTCATTCTTATTTAAATTTTACCATAACATGGCTTTGAATAGTAGAATAGCCGACTATTTCTTATTATAATATTGAAATTTTTTTAAATTTTTCATTATTATTTAAATTTTACCATAACATGGTATCGAATAGCAGAATAGCTGACTATTTCTTATTGAAAAATTGAAAATTTTTAAAATTTTTCATTATTATTTAAATTTTACCATAACATGGTTTCGAATAGCAAAATAGCTGACTAATATTATATTCCTGGTAGTTCTGAGAATAGTCCTAACAAATTTCCTGTGTGAAGTAAACAATAAAAAACCTATCCAGGTAAAAATGGGCGCGGCCTTTTAATACACACTTAAATAATGTACGCCATGAATAACAGTAGAATGTACTCCTGAACTCTTATAATGTCCTAGTAACCATGGGACAAGAATCCATGGACGAGTTAGTAAACTGGTCCATAGGATCCTAAGAAAATCGGGCCCAACGCTCAAATTCATACAAAAATTTGACAATTTATAAAAGAACATATTTATATATTGTGAAATTTAACTAAAAGTGCTACTTTTTAATATAATAAATACAACCATGATAGTTCTAAAAAGGATCCTGTAAGTCGTTTTATATTGAACTAATACATATGACTGTCCAGGTAAAAGGGGTGGACCGTTTAAAACTTTTATATTTCAAGCTTTGTAAATGCGCAGCAGAATACACTCCTTAACTTCAATAATATCCTAGTATTCATGGGATACCATCCCATAAATAACTTTTAATGAACAACAAATCTCAAGTTTGTAGTATAATTTACCATTTTAAATAAGAATAAAATATGTATGGAAAAAAAAGAGAACACCGTTGTATATATACCACGGGCGGGGCCTTTAAATATATCTTAAAATGGCATGCGCCATGAATAACAATAGAATGAACTCCTATATTCTTATAATGTCCTAATAAACATGGGACAGGATTCTATGGACGAGTTAGTAAACTGGTCCTATTGACCATATCGTATAAAAATTGGCCGTAGAATCGGGCACAACCCACAAATCTACACATAAAATTTGGTGATTCGCAGAAAAATTATTCTGAAATTTAACCAAAAGCACTATTTTTTAATATAATAATACAATTAGGGTAGTACTACAAATAATCCTACCTGTCCTTTTATATTCAGCTAATAAATATGACCCTCCAGGTAAAAGGGATGGACCGTTTAAGCTTTCATATTTTAAGTTTTATAAAAGCCCAGAAGAATGTAGACTCCTCAACTTCAATAATGTCCTGGTATTCATGGGATACGATCACATAAACAAATCTCAATTCTAAAAATTGACCATTTTAAATAAGAATAGAATATGTTTATGGTAAAATAAACCTAAAAAGGTAGTCTTCTATTCTTTGGAAATCATTATTTACCTTTACCATGTGTCCTTATATGGCAGCTATTGTCAGAATTCAGGTGAAAAAAATGGGCGTATCTTTCTATTAAATTCACCCTTACTAATATGCAGTGAACGCATAGAAAAAGCTCCTCAAGTCTAATAATGCCGTAGTAACTATGGGGTAAAAGATACTATAGCAGACAAAAAGAACTAATAAGCTAAGGGACGTAAGTAGTCTAAAGAAACCATTTAAAAAATACAAACATAACCAGCATGGGGTTTAAAACTAAACCATTGATTTTGACACAATTTCGACACAAAACTATTGAATGAATATATTGGTGTATTATATATTGGTAATATTTACATAATATTTAATCTTATTTACTTATTTATTATATATTTACATACTCTGTGATTGTTCCTACTTAAACTTCATTTCTTTGCATATAAAGCTTACTCAAGTAAAAGCCATTGTAGGGCTTTCTATTCGATACCCCATTGTAAATATAAAAAAGCACTCCATAACAATTATGATATCCTGGTATCCATGGGACACGCTATCCCATAGTCACTTTATAATTAACCATCTCCTAACTTTATAGCTTTTTATGACAAATAAATTACAATAATTTAAATTAAGGCATATTGATTGGTACAAATTGTCACAAGGGGGCGTAGCTCAGATGGTAGAGCGCTCGCTTAGCATGCGAGAGGTACCGGGATCGATACCCGGCGCCTCCAATAAGATTTTTTTTTTTTTTTCTTATTAAAAAAATATTCAAAGTCTTCTATAAAATAATATACAACAAACATTATAGAATCATTTCTTCAATCATTATTTACTTAGGTATTAATCGTAAATTTTTAAATATCATTAAGACTATCAGTGTATGTATGTATGTAAAAATAGATTTATTTATTAGTATTAAGAACAAAACAAGCGAAAGGGTTACAAAACTTATTTCAGTGACCAGGATAACAACACATAGAAGGAGCTATTTTAAAATAGTTGAGGGAAGTAGGCGTATCTTCTTTGGGTACATTTTGGGTAAAAAGTCCATTACCCACTTTTCTACCTGTTTTTTTTAACTACTCTGAGTGACAGTCACAGTACATAAACCGAAAATGTTTTTAATATTAAAAATAATATTTAAAAATATATTTATAACGATACAGTTCTGAGGATACTTTCATCTTTATATAATTCTACATGTCGTGGCAAACGTAAGGAAGCAACTTTAAGCAATTTTAACATTGAATGCAGCAATTTGAATACTGAATATATATACATAAATTAAGTAAATTAAAGGTCCGAAAAATTTATTCTAGCGCAGAGTTTAAACCTATATTTAGGGATGTTTCTGCCTATTTACCTAAACTTAATGGCAAGACATAAAAAAATATGTATAATTTACATATCGCACTTTGAAATAATAAGGCGCTTATGTTTTTCTTTTAAAAAAGTGACGCTACTGTGGTGCAGTATCACAACGTCGGACTCTATACGGGAGGGTTGTGGGTTCGATTCCCACACGCAATGTTTCGGTTTAGGCGAAAAGTGGAGAACTGTGTCTCTCAACACTACGTTCTCTCTGTCTGATATAGAGAAAAAGCCTAACGTCGAAAAAAACTGCTGATAAACACAACAAATTATAATCAAACATTCTAATTTTTTCACATAAAGCTCATATTCAATTTAAAAGCACAATACGAATAAATTTATTTATTTCCCACCCTATATTATGAATTAATTAATTAATTACTTAAACAAGAAATAAAAACAAAATTTAGGTTCAAAATTAACTTAAAATTAGATATAAATTTGTTAGCTCTCGCAAACCCTTTTGCCAAATGAAATTCGTTATTGTAAACCAATATATAGCGATAGGCTTTCATAACTGGGTAATTTGAATGAACACAATGTCCTCGCTCGGGGCGATGAGGTTAGAATTTCGCTAATCCGTATATTTTACGTATGCAGATCAGTATGTATATTCGTGTATGTACATAGAGTAAAACAAAGACAACGGGTGGATTATATAATATAAGCATATAGTCTATTTTGTAGTTGTATATATGTGTTTACGTAATTTCACAATGTACTATGTTCCAGTCTTCAACTACTTAGAAAAAGTAAATGTACCACTGGGTAAGCAATATCTGACACCTTGTGGGAGATATTTTTAAACTTTTAGTGTTAGAATACAAGTCTGTATATCTTTTGTTAGTCATATACTGACTACTGACTACTCTTTCGTTTCCTTAAAGAGATGATTTGATAACATACAAAATATTAATACTTAAAATATTATGTATTACATATCCTTCTGAAATGTACTATTATGATAAAAAAAGGCAAAATTAACATTACTATGAAATATCTTTAATTTTTAAATGGGAATCGAACCCACACATTACAATGTTACAGTCAGACGTTGTCTCACACGATGGCTCCGGGCCACGCCACGATAGCTACAAAAATGTCTTATTAACTATCCATATACAGGCGTGACAAATATAACGTCATTAAAAGAAAATAAGGTAAGAATTTCGGTAATCCGTATATTTTACGTATGCAGATCAGTATGTATGTACGAGTATGTACATAGAGTAAAACAAAGACAATGGGTGGATTTTATAATATAAGTATATACTCTATGTTGTAGTTGTATATATGTGTTTACGTAATTTTACAATGTACTGTGTCCCAGTCTTAAGCTACTAAGAAAAAGTTAATATACCACCGCCATTTTCTGACGCCTTGTGGAAGATAATTTTAAACTTTTAGTGTTAGAATACAAGTCTGTATATCTTTTCTTAGTCATATACTGACTATTGACTACTCTTTTGTTTCCTTGAAGAGATCATTTGATATCATACGAAATATTATACATATCCTTCTGAAATATATTATTATGATTAAAAAAGGGTAACTCGATGTTACTATGAAATGTCTTTAATTTTTGAATGGGAATTGAACCCACAACTATCACAATGTTACAGACAGACGTTATCTCACTGCGCTACGAGGGCTTCAAAAATGTCTTATATACTATCCATATCTAGGCGTGACAAATATAATGACATTTAAAGTAAATCAAGTTTACAATATTAGTAGTTTTGGTTAAATTAAAATATCATTTTACATCCATCCACTATAGGTATATTCTATACTCACAAAGATTTCATTTTCTTGAGTATATGGCGTCTCATTGCACAGGTTTTCATAGTATTCGTTTCATTGTTAGCGATATTTTAATTATATTAACGTAATTAAAGGTTATAATAACAGCAATTATTTAACTTTGCCAAGAAATAATCATCCATATTATAAATGTGAAAGTGTAATATTATAAGTCTGTTTTTCACGGTTTCATGGCAAAACTACTGGCCTGATTTGGATGAACTTTGGAAAGAAAATAGTTCAAGACCCAAAGTTATACATATGCACTATTTAAAAAAAAAAATCTCTAAAGGGTTGAAATAGAGCATGAAAGTTTATATGAAAAATCTAAACCACTTGACCGATTTCGATAAAATTTTTTTAGGAAGCTAGTTCAAATAAGGGCTACTTATTTTTTCATAACTAACCTCCAAAAAGCTGAAATATATGGTGAACATTTATATGAAAAATCAGCAGTCGCGAGCAGGCGCTAGTGTTTTTATATAAAATATTATACTTCAGCACCACAACTATATACATAATATGTAAGTGACCTATAGATGTGACCCGATTTCTATCGACGAAGAGAAATAAAAGTAGAATTCACGAGAGGCATACCAAGCTGTCGAGCACAAAGCACGACGATATGAGAGCTTTTTATAAATTAAATGGCGATATTCCATATACCTACAGATACTTGTATAATATAGTATATATATTATTTTAGTTCATATAATTATTAAGTGAATATAAATTTTAAGGCAAATTTAATATATTGTATATATTAAAGTGTTTTCTTTATGCAGTAAATTAATACTTGTTAGATTCTTGTCACCACTAAGTATATGTATAAAAGAATAAAAAGTTAGCTAATTATTGGGGGAAGGGTTAGAACACAATTCATCTCCGCCGCTGGGTAGTGTCTCGTAAAAGGCGGGTAACCCAGTAGCTTGGTGGTAGGAGATTCGTTCTCCAACTGGCTCGCGACCACTATCATGTCAAAGACGAACCGCCGAACATCTTATGTGTTCCGGTTCGATGGCATGTAAGCCAGCTCTCCCTATTCCCACCATCCCCATCCTTCCCCCTCAAGGTCGGCAACGCATCCACAACTTTCCAAATGTTGTGGAAATGTGTGGGCAACGGTAACCACTTACTATCAGGTGGTCCTTCTGCTCGTTTGCCTTCCTACCATAAATAAAAAAACAGTAGCAGTCGTGGGACTGCCGATAGAAGTGAAAACATAATTAAAATGAATAATGCTAAATTTTAAATACAAATATTCGTACAAACATTAAAAATGTTTAAAAATATATTTTATTGTTTTCATTATTCATTTATCTGTATAAAAATATTAATATGTTCCATACTCACTTTTATACTGAAGTCAATGAATTTAATTTCAATAAATAAACAATAATCCTTCAATTAAATAGCGCGCTAGTCTGGCTCTCCATAGCTATAGATATACTATTATCATTAGCATGTCGGTGACGCGAACAGAGGATTTTACTCTCTACCAAAACGCTGAATGGGCCTAAAGAAGTTTTCACTTCAAATCAGTAACAAAAGACTTCAATACAGAAGTATTACATATCTTCTCTAACAGTTTTACTAATTTCCTATTGAAGCAAGTCAAAAATTGAATAAATGTATAATTTTTGTTCATATATGTACACGAGTGACTCTACTTGGGCATCCGAATCAACTGAAATTACCTGTATCCACGACACTCGAGCACCAAGCGCTCTCCACTTACGACTCGTAATATGAAAATCGTTGAAGGGTCCATTAACTTATAAAATAAACAAAATTATATTAACATTTTTACTGTTTCTCTTCAATTAAATATTTTATAACTAAAATATTGTTGAATATTTTAAAATAAAATATATCGTAACATAACAAAATATTAAGCTACATTTCAAAGCTTATTATCTAATTCTCGCGCGTTTCATTTCTCCAAAAGACCTCTGAAGACCCTTGAGCTTTCTTAAGAAGCTCTTAACGTATATTCCTTAAAATTTTCTTGCAATTCCCATTAGTACCAGGGTATAATAAAGTGGCAGGAGTATACAAAACACACCTCGCGTAGTAGTTTTATTAAGCTTAGCAAAAAATCGTGTAGTTGAGAAGGGCGCTGTCAAATAAGGGTTCTCCTTATAAATGAAAGGGCGTGTCAATATCAACCATTCATAGTGGGCCGCCATAACTGCGTCGAAGTAGTTGAATCTTTCATATGAAAGAATTTTATATACACTTGCTTACCTTTTCATTTTCGTAGAATAAAACGCAATTAGTGGAGATAAATTCATATTCTATTAATTGAAATTCTATTTTGGTTAACAATACCTGGAAGAGGCATTTATCAGAAAACGGAGCATTTATTTTTGCTTTATTATTTTCACAAATTATAAACATAGTTTCAGGAGCACAGTTTACCCTTCAATAACAGCAATACATATATTATAAGTATATTTTTTGGTTATATTAATTATTTATTTACGAATAAATACTAACACTATATATGTTTATCTAGTGCAGTTGAATAAAAACGCAGTGGTTACGGTACTAAATCCACACTATAACTCTAAATACATATATAGAAAAGCAAATATACAATAAATTGTCATTAGATTCAAATTCTCTTTCTAAATTAAATTAAAATTACAAAGCTTCACGCTGTATTCCGCACACAGCAGCGTAGGCAGAGGAAACCTAGTGTTAAGACACTCCGTTCCCCACTTTCCGCCGAATTCGGAGGCTTGCGTGTTAAGTGGCGGAACTTAACGCCGCGCTTTACCTCGACACCAGAGCGAAGAAAATGGAAATATAATTTCCACTCCTCGAGTGGGAATCGAACCCACAACCAGTCGTTTACTGTCACACGCTTGTGCCAGTGGGCGACGACTGGCCACATTCTCTTTCTCAAGAAAAAATAGAAAACATAGACACTGTACATACATAAACTAAACATAAAAACATAGACAATGTTTAAAAAAACAGTTTACATATAATTTTAAGATTCTGGTATATCTTCCCTATAAAAAAAATAAAACATCTATCTACTATAAGGATGTTTTAAAAACCAGTTTACAATATAATTATTTAAATTAATTCACTAACCTGCGACAACCGTCTCGGCGCGTGGTAACCGTTGCAGCACATGGTGTATGAGACCGACATCGGTGCAGGCTTGCAGATTTCGCACGCTCTTCCTCAAGATCGCAATGAACACCGACCAGATCTCCGCCTGAAAAGTATTCATTAGAATAAAATCTTATTCACGAGGCCTTCTTAGGTAATATTGGAAAGAAAGAACACGGAAATCTCCTTATTTTAAAACAATTTAATTAATTAGTATTTCTAGTCTTGAATAATATAAAACCTTATTTACGTGACTCAGGCTTTTAATGGGAATATTTCCAATATTAGTAAGAAAATTGATCCTTAATTTTAAAGGAAGTCATGATTATTATCTCTCTCATCTCATCTATCATGATATTTATTCTTCACGCATCGCAAATGTTTTATGAGCAAAGCCTAGCCTTAACGATATTACAGACTGTAATTTTATTACTGCGCACAGTTTAAATTATTGCATTAATTATTAAATTTATCCAACAATTTTTAGACACTTTCAATTAGGCTTGCCAATTTCGGCATTGGAAATTTTGTTAAAGTTATACCCAACTTTAACAAAGCAATATTTACAAAAAGATAGATCTGTAAACTTTATCGACAAGAAAAGTGTGATTTTAATTACTATGAACAAACCAAGTGTTAAAATCGGCGCACGTCGTTATTTATTTTGTTTTTAATACAGAAAGTACTCCTACAAAGTGACGATACGGCATTTTTAGCCGAAAGCACAATCCGTCTTTGTTGCGAACTGGAAAAATGACGAGTTTCGCAGTCATAAAGAACAACTGACACAAATCTAGCTGAAAAGTTACACTGCAGATACGTCAAAACAATGCCGGCGTATTAAAACATAATCCACTCGTCGCGTTCATTCATCCGTGGAGGGCATGCAGGGCAGCTCCAAGGCAGAAATGTTCAATTTCAAAGCTTTTCGTTTAATAGACTCGGTACAACTAACTATACAGTTGAGGCTGGCTTCAAAATATTTTTAATGAAATTCTTTTTTCTCTTACCGCTCGAGGTAATGTAAATTTTACTCAACATTGTGCATCTACCCTATATAGTTTTAATTAATGTTGATGCAATAAGATAATTAACAATGTCGAATGCCGAAATATTAAGAATAGCGGCCAGTCGTGGCCCAGTGGCACAAGCGTATGACTGTAAACGACTGGTTGTGGGTTCGATTCCCACTCGAGGAGTGGAAATTATATTTCCATTTTCTTCGCTCTAGTGTCGAGGTAAAGCGCGGCGTTAACTTCCGCCACTTAACACGCAAGCCTCCGAATTCGGCGGAAAATAGGGAACGGAGTGTCTTAGCACTAGGTTGCCTCTGCCTATCCTGCTGCGTGCGGGATACAGCGTGAAGCTAAAAAAAAAGAAAAAAAAATAAGATATGACGCTTATTGTGACGCAGTTGCGTATAAATGGAAATCTCTGAATTTTCACACGATAGCTATGAGCTCAATATCCATATATATAAGGAATTATATTAATTAACTAAATACAGCATCGAAGTCCACAATTCAATAAAAAGAATCAAGCAATAATAGAAAAATGAAAACATAGTGTTGTACGACATAGTCCTCCTATTATATTCAATTTTCCATTCTATTATATTCCAAGCGAAATAAAGACCCACGATATATCTAAAAAATAAAATATAATATCATTATTTTTACAGGACTTGAAAAGACAGCGACTGAAACGAATATCGAATTTACATTAAACGTAAAGTGTTCTTTAAATATAAATTTAATTTAAATCAAACGTTACATATATTTTATAATAGAGAAGACTATATATTTTTTAATTGTTTCTTTATAGTGGCACTAAACAAAATTGTTATAAAAATATCATAGAGATCAAAGATAACCTAGGCTAAGCTGTAATTGTTATAAAAGCACAATTGTAAATATTTTATAAAAGCACAATTGTAAATAATATTTCATTCATAAAAAAAACTATGTCTTAAATAAACTAGAAAATGTTTTAATACAAAATCTTATTGTCGACCTCACACGTCGACTTACACTCAGCTCATTTTATCAGTTCATTAACTCATAACTCTTAATCACAATTAATCAACTATTTTTTTACTTCAATTCAGTATTCTGTTTGAAATTTTAATTATGATAAGCACAAGTAATGTAAGGTATATCCTATTACGAACTAAGTAACTAACTTAAAAGCGAACTCAATGCTACTATATCCTAGTAAATTACGATATTAAACAAGATTCATTTTTCAAGAGCCCATCCGCATCTCCATGCACAGCTTGTTACTCAAAACACAATAGCATAAAGCCTTGCTCCTCCAAAATACCTGAGTTATTAGATGACACCCAGTGAAAGCCGGCGCTCGGGATGAATTGAACTGACAGTCTCACAGATTAGTCCCAGCCAGTTACAAATTGGATTTCCCTAAATTCTACAATTCGTACTCAATTATAACTGAGATATGCTATAAATTTGAAATGTCTTTCTTTCTTATGACTTTCAGATTTTCTTACTTTATGTGAGAAATTGTTGAAGAATTTCTATAGGGAACCTAGTGTTAAGACACATTCCGGTGAAATTTGGAGGCGTTGTTAGGCGTGTTAAGTGGCGGAACTCAATGCTGCGCTTTGCCTCAACACCAGAGCGAAGAAAACAGAAATATCCACTTCTCGAGTGGGAATCGAACCCACAACTAGTCGCGCTTACTGTCACACTTTGTCCCCCTACGCCACGACTAGCCACAAGCCTAACTTTGAATTTAACAAAAAAAAAGAAGTAATCTAAAATTAGAACAAAAAAAATTCAAAATATCATATTTAAGATATTTTACAATGGTCAGCGGCTAAAAATATTCAGGAGCCCCCAAAGTACTGTGCAACGGAACAAAGCTCGCTCGCTAACGAGCTCGGTAATTACATTACATTCTGGAGACTTTAGCGGAACAATCTCGGCAAGATTACGTGAGCGCGCCGAGAATTTGCGCTATTCACTTACTGGCGTTCGTTGCAAACGGCACGATTAACAGAGTCTCGTCGTATCCATTTATAATAGCCAAGTACAAAAATTGTTACAATTATACAACAGATTTTACTTATATTAAAATTTTAGCTTTTGTAACATATGCTATTGGCACATCGCGAAATTTAGCAAAAATCAAATTGGTTGCAATAACAATTGTAACATAGTAGAGAATTCGCTTTATTCGAATTAGATAGAATTTTTTGGAGTTCTCATATATACAGACCAAAAACACAGTTATATATTATAGGATTGAATATGTTCTCTATTGAATCAGTTTAAATGCAGGAACATAATTGACAACATTTTCGTTTATCTTTCTTTGTCAAAAACAACGGTCGGCTTTATACCAACATCCGAATAGATATCGTTAAATTCCTGGTAATTCAATTTTAACAGTAACCCGCGTACCGCCTCGGAACGTCGAATGAGAATTTTTATTTCAATCGTTCAGACGCGGCGTTGTCTCATTTCAGACCTGATTGCGTACCGTAATAGAGTTTTAAAGTTGTAAACATTTGTGGGGCTTACTTGAGTTCACAGCATTTTGGGGAAAATTTTAAAGGAAATTTAGGAAAATAAGCTTATTTTTGCAATAAGAAAAAAACCTCTCAAAATAGAATTTTATATTATATTATATGTTATAAATAGAATTATATGTTCATTAACAAAATGTTATCATGAGAAGTTCGGGACGAGTCCAACTGGACACAATCATAGAAAATCACAATATGACTCAGAGGAATTCCAATACCTTTAAAACACCAAAAATTAGAGAACATGCCTTCTCAATACATATCCTTAGCTCATATCACAATTCAATTCAACTCGCTCGTCAATTTCAAGAACATCATTTCAAATAAGAACTTGATATTACAAGACTAGTATACACATAAAGATTATGAATGAATAGCTAAGCTTTACATCTCAAATTGGCACGCGACCAGACCGCAGAGGCCGTGTAAGTGGCACCGTGAAGTTTTCTCATTAATCCCTTGCTCGTGTAGAGGGCAATAAATGCTTGCAACGTCTGAGCCGTCTTGATTACTTCGCCCATTTGGTTTGTTCGAGTGGACGATATAACTTCCAGGGTCGGTGCAAGTGACCGGCACTTCGCCGGCATAACTTCCTAAGCACATATCAGACTCGAACTTAGGCGGAAGTGGAGACAAGTGCTATGTGGGTGTAAATTTGTTTAAGAACACCCTGCTACCAACTTATGATCTGCACATAGTCGAGTATTACAGTGCTGGTATAACAAATTGTATTTTAATCATCTGCATCATTTTTACTTTGAATTAAATGTTAGCTACATACTAATTTACATAAAAAAGATAATTATTAACTTTAACGAACGATAATATTTTATTGGCAAAAAAAATGGTCAGTCGTGGCGCAGGGGCACAAAGCGTGACTGTAAGCGCGACTGGCTGTGGATTCGATTTCCATTCGAGGAGTGGAAATATTTAATATTACCATTATCTTCACTCTGCTGTTGAGGCATCGCTTTGCCGTTTACGCTTAGTTCCGCTACTTAACAAACAACACCTCCAGAATTCAGCGGAAAGTGGTGAACGAAATGTCTTTAGCACTAGATTTCCTCTGCATACCCTGTTGTGTGCTAGATACAGCGAGAAATCAATAAAATACGTATTCTTTATACGCAAAGTCAAATGAATATCCTAAGTAACTCTTAAAATCCAAATATTCCTTTATGAATACTAAAACTTCCTTAGCAAAATAATCTTGAGATGAAATTCAGGTGAACAATGTGGCCTCTCTCTAACATATAATGTACGCCGTTAAGCGTAATGAACCTCGGCGGCCAACTTTTTACTTAACACCGTAAACTTTATATTGTGGATTTTCACAAAGCAGTCTTCCTTCCTTTCGCGCTCATTACGACAGACTTACCCGACGTTGTCATGTCAACTTATTAAGAATATTCAAGATATGAAGAAAGAGGAATGAAGAATATTTAACATATGGTAATAGATTTTTCAAGATAACTGTAGCTAAATTATTAGTTTAACTAACTAATACAGGTAGTTTTAGTCGATACGCCTAAAAATATTAATCTATTCAAATGCATGTTAAGGGCTATTGTAGCGAAGTTGCCTGGCTATTGTAGCATGTGCCTGAATTGATTGACTGACGATTGTTACATAGTTAGAAATACTTCATTGTACGCAAAGCCAATAGTGATAATAGTTGATGATTATTGTACGTTGGAATGAATGGGGACAGGGACAAATTTTATATTTAAAACACACAATATAAAGATTTTCCCTAATCTGGTTGAAAAAATTGCCCATATGAAAATCGTATACTTTAGAAGAAATTTTATACAATAAGAAGTACATTATTACATCAGTCATATAATTTTAAATCACAAAGAATAAATATAAAATTAACTGTTAAATAAACGTATAATATAAATATATGTAGCCTTCAAATATCATTAAATTAAAAAAAAAACCTAAAACACTTCAAAAATAACATGCAATACTACAAAACCTCTACATTTTTAAAGGCAATCTCCATTTCTTTCAGTGTAACGAATGAAAACACACTTGCCCCTTTCCAACCTTACTAACATTACTAAAGAGCACTGAAACATCCGGGCCCGTGTAATTGTACGAATGGAATTCGATTTGGAATACCTCCACCGAAGCTTGGCAATCGACGGGAAATACTTGTGGGCAGGATCTTCTTTGATGTTACGAATTTTAGTTACATATTGGTAGAATGTGATAACATTTAATTGTCACTTGGACAAATAAAGATAGTTAACGTCTTAGTTCTTTTTAAAAACCATTATATAAATTATTTAGTTATTAAATTGAGGCTGTCGTGGTGAAGGTGGAAAGAGGATGGTTTCGGGTTTGATTCCCACTCGGGGAAATGATGACTTTTAAATTCATTTCTTTGATATGGTAAATAAGATAAAGCGCTGCGTTGAGTTTCGCAACTCAATACGCAAAATGTCTTGATTTCGGTTGGAAAGTGGAAGACAGAGTGTCTTGACACTAAGTTCTATCTAACTACCCTGTTCAACGTGGAAAAGCCTGATGTCATACCAATTAAAGCTTAATTAAATTAATATCAGCCCAATATATCCAAAATTGCTAATAAAAAGCTGTCTAAGCAAACCAATTTCACCATACAAAAGTGAGAGCTTTAATAAAATTTAATCGATTGCAATATTTCCAAATTACTTTAGGAAATATTTTAATTATACGCAATGGTGATCCATCACCGTTATATCTAAGATAGGCGGTAACGACGCCAATAGCGGTGATCTCGTGACGGGCCCTTCAAGGCTATTAAGCTCGCCCTTTAGCGAATGACTCGACGATTCCTCCTTGTTGTTTTAATGTACACTTTTTAACTTTTTTTCATAAATGATAATCATAAAAGAATACTTTGTTAATACTTTTAATTAGAACCTTTTAAACAACTCAATGGATACAATTTTTACTATGAACATCAAAGGACTTTGATATTTAATTAAAAAGTTTCCTATAAATATAATATATTTTTTTAATAAAAATGATACTGTAAATGAATAAATTATGAAATTCTTTGTTTTTAGCTTAACGCTTTCAGGGTAGGCAAAGGGAACCTGGAACCTAGTGTTAAGACACTTCGTTCTTCACTTTCAGTTGAATTCTGGAGACATTGCGCGTTATGCGGCGGAATTCAACATCGCACTTTATCTCAAAAGTAAAGCGAAGAAAACGGAAACATAAAATATTTCCACTACTCGAGTGGAAATCGAACCCACAACCCGTCGCTTTACAGTCGCACTTTGAGAGCCAGAGCCAGGGTCTTTCTATAAATCTATATTATACTGTTCCAAAAACTCAATTAAAACTTACAATTACTATTTTAAAACCTTAAAAATAATAAGAAAACGGGGAAAAAAAGTATGGCAATTTAAAAATCCCACCTCCCCCACTGTTTCTTTGCTATTCATCAGTGTGATAAGGTGACTCGACGGATTCCCCTCACGTCAGCGTCGTCTATCACCCACTTCCCATATTAAAGGAAACCCTTACATTGCTAATATTTCACAGGGCGCACGCACGCGACCGGGATATTGTTGCGAAAAATATATGAAAAAAAGCACAATTTATAATCTTAAGGGTTGTTATAGCTTTTCATTTTGTAAATTACCTTTTTTTAACTATAAAATTACGTTTTTTACCGTAAAATCGTATTTCAATTATGTTAGAAATATTTGCATTAATCGATATACCACTATCGTAGTGCAGTGCGGTTAACGTTTGACTATAAACGCGATTGGTTATGGTTTTTATCTTGCTCGTGTATCTATTACTAAGTACGGCGTTGAGTTCCGCCACTCAACACGCAATGGCCCAATTTCGGGTGGAAAGTGTAGAACAGGAGGTATTGACAAAAGTTCACTCTAACTACCCTCTCTGCTAAGCGGAAAAAAAGCGTGAAGCAAAAAATAAATAAATGAAAATAAACAGACAAGTTATACGTATGGATATGTCTTGAAAGGTTTTTCCTTAAATATAACTATATATCTAAATGTTTTCTACTAAAAAATAACATAAAGATAAGAATACTGAATATATCTCTTCACTTATAAATAGAAGATTCCTTATAAAAAAATAGAAATCACCAATACATACATAGAGTATATCAGAAAGCCCAGTATTTGCAATACCGAGCGTATCCATCACGTTAAACGAACATGTCACGGAGCGGATGCGATGCGCCGGCACTTTAATCAATACTACATTTAAGCTACTTTTGTAAAGCCTCTTAATACCAACTTGTCACATATTGTTAACATTTTCGAATTGAAAAAGACATTTGTTTTACGCCCAATTAAAAGCTTATGTAATGAACGTATAAAATTTGAATGTGAAATTTGTTAACGAGTAAAATAGGGTATTCCCTACTTACTATGTCTATCTTATTAGGTAGATATATAAAAATAGTAAAAAAAGGAACAGTATTAGTTGATTTAAAATAATTTAAGTTAAATGCATTAAACCTAATATTAAAGAAGCTGTAAGAAAGGCACTTTAAATTTACAAAAACTGCTATCTTAAGATATATCTCATAAACCTTACTTTCAAGCACTAAATGGTTAAAAAAATGTAATTTATAAAAAAACAATATCTTTTAAAAAAAAATTGCAAAAAGTAAACATTATTGAACATTCAATAAACAAATATTTGCTAAGAATACATTTCTCCTTCACACGTTATGCTCATTTTGCGGCGCAGGTAGACGAACCCTATGAGGTCACTCAGTTATTTATTTATCGCGTATAGTAACTATATTGGAAACTAAACATATATATGATAAAGTACCCACAGTAAAAATACTTCTAAACAGGATTCAAACCCACTACCTACTATTTATTTCATCAAGTCTTTCAAGTGCCTCCACTACGATTGTTATTAAATATAAATATATTATTTTATTTTATTATTTTTTTTTAGCTTCACGCTGTATCCCGCACACAGCAGGGTAGGCAGAGGGAACCTAGTGTTAAGACACTCCGTTCCCCACTTTCCGCCGAATTCGGAGGCTTGCGTGTTAAAGTGGCGGAACTTAACGCCGCACTTTACCTCGACACCAGAGCGAAGAAAATGGAAATATAATTTCCACCCCTCGAGTGGGAATCGAACCCACAACCAGTCGTTTACAGTCACACGCTTGTGCCACTGGGCCACGACTGGCCACAAATTAATTAAATAAATATATTATTTATATAATTAATATTTTATCATTTGAGGCCATTGTGGCGCTGTGAATTAGCGTCTGAATTTAAGAGTAATAGTTGTGGGTTCGATTCCCACTCGAGGGAACGATTATATCTAAATTATCATTTCTTCGCTCTAGTACTAAATACAAAGCGTGTTAGATCCGCCATTCAACACGCAATTTCTCAATTTCGAGAGGAAAGTGGAGGACGGAGAGTCTTGACATTATGTTCTCTCTGACTCTCTGCTAAGCGGAAATAAGCCTAAAGCTACAAATAAATTAATTATATTATACTTCATTAATTTCTATTTTCTTTCTTTTTATTTTTTCTCTGCTAAGCGGAAATAAGCCTAAAGCTACAAATAAATTAATTATATTATACTTGGGGCCAGTCGTGGCGCAGTGGCACGAACGTGTGACTGTAAACTTGGTTGTGGGTTCGATTCCCGCTCGAGGAGTGGAAATATTTAATATATTCATTTCCTTCGCTCTGGTGTACGAGGCAAAGCGCGGCGTTAAGTTTCGCCACTTAACACGCAATGCCTCTGAATTCGACGGAAAGTGGGGGAACGGAGTGTCTTAACACTAGGTTCCCTCTGCCTACCCTGCTGCGTGCGGGACACAGCGTGAAGAAAAAAAAAATATATATATATATATATATTTTAGCTTCACGCTGTGTTATATACACATATATATATATATATATATATATATATATATATATATATATATAGATATATATATATATATATATATATATATATATATATATATATATATATACTTCATTAATTCTTATTTCCGTAATCAATAAATACTCTAATAAATCTTTAACTTACAACATACTTAAAGACCGCATACATTATAAAGTATATAATAATCTTCTATAAAAAAAAGCTCAGAAAAGCTTCCCTTCAAATAAAAGCGTACCTTTAAACCCTTTAACGAAAGTCCCTTCGGTACTAGGCCTGCATAACCAATGAGGTGGTTCATTTAACTTGCATCGATTGTATGACGTCACTTATCGACCGGCCGATGCATCATACCGCTTGCATTTTAAATGGGCGTATGTGACCATATTTTTTCTTAACTTATATTTATTTTATTTTTTTTAGCTTCACGCTGTATCCCGCACACAGCAGGGAGACAGAGGGAAACTAGTGTTAAGACACTCCGTTTCCCACTTTCCGCCCAATTCGGCAAGCATTGCGAGTTAAATGGCGGAACTAAACACCGAGCTTTGCTTTAATAGCAGAGTGAAGAAAATGGAAACATTAAATATATCCATTCCTCGAGTAGGAATCGAACCGACAACCAGTCGTGTTTAGTTTGTACCCATAAGCCACGACTGGCATCAAACAGAATTTCTATTTATTAACATAAAAATATATAATAAATATTAGCTTTATATAAGATATACATATGTATAGTACAAATAACTATATAATTACTAACATTAAAATTGTACTTTTAATAATTTAAAGTGTTATTGACACACTTAGGAAAACGATTTTTTAGGAATTCTTCTTATTAGGATTTTTTTTATGTTTTCTAAACGGCTTTTTTTCTTACAATTGTAGTTGAGAGCGTCATGGCACAGTCAGACTCAATGCTTAGGAGTTCGATTCCCACTTGTAGACTGGTACTTAAGACAAAGCTTCGCGCTGTATCCCGCACACATCAGGGTAGGAAGAGGGAACCTAGTGTTAAGACACTCCGTTACCCACGCACCGCTGAATTCGGAGGCATTGCGTGTTAAGTGGCGGAACTTAACGCCGTGCTTTGCCTCGGTACCAGAGCGAAGAAAATGGAAATATTAAATATTTCCATTCTTGGAGTGGGAATCGAACCCACAACCAGTCGTTTACAGTCACACGTTCGTGCCACTGCGCCACTACTGGCACTAAAACAAAGCGCGGCGTTGAATATTGCCACTTAACTTTTGCGCAACGCAATGTTTAGATTCCGGAAGGACGGAGTGTCTTGACACTAGCTTCTCTCTGACCCTGAAAAGTGTGCAAAAACCTGAAGCTTTTTTGTTCCAATATCAATTATAATCAAACAACAAAAACTTTTATACAATAACAAAAACTTGCCTTTACTAAATTATTAATAATAAAAAAAAACACCAAAAACAACCAAAGGGTTAACTTGCTCCACTTAGGTACTAGGGCGTCATACCACCCGAGGCGGTTGAACCTTTTCAATGCATACAAAAATAAACCACCGGTGAAAACAAAAAAAAATGCATTTATATCGCTGTCCTTGTTACACTTGGGGGGATAAAAGAGGACAGGAATATAAGGCGTGGTTTGTATGCGTTTGATCGCGGAACAAAACTAATTGTGACTTGAAAGGACAACTGGCTTTTATTCCTTTTTTTAAAGTAATTTTTATTTAATGTACAAAGAGTTGAGAGACAAAGGGATATGATTTAGTTAACTATTATTTTATTTTTTTATTTTGTTCTATTTATATTGAAATTTTGTTTAATAGCAATGGTTTAAGAGAAATATTATACTCTTTTTTAGCTTCACGCTGTATCCCGCACACACCAAGGTAGGCAGAGGGAATCTAGTGTTAAGACATTCCGTTCACCACTAAGTATTATACTTTAATTAATATTAATGTAGTTATGATTAATTTAATTTAAATAACTTATAATTAATCTATGTCTTATATTGCCTGTAGTTTACACTATCCATTTCAAGATTTGCTTTTTCCTTTCCTTAGATTTCGTGAAAGGAATCGCTTCCTTAGCGATAAAGTCGCCTATTGCACGTCAAGTTTTTAACGCTTTGTATTTTCTTTCGTTTCTTCTTTTTATCTACTAGAGTATTTTATTATTTACTTTTTATTTACAATTACAATATCTTTTTTTGTTGTTATTGTTTAGGGATGTGCAATAAAGAGTTTTCTATAATTATTATTATAGTTTTATTTAAAAAAAATGGTAGAATACAGAACCATAACAAAGAATACAAAAAACTTGTAATAAATATTCTTTTAGAGGTCTTAAACAACTAAAAATAATCATATCATCAAGAATTATAATACCAGGATTCAAATCCCATCAAATTTACTTAGAAAAATGAAAACAAAAAAAATACCCCATAACGCGGCACTTCGTACTAAAGCTTTAAACAATAGAATATCTACCCTTATGGTGTAAAAGTACCAGGTATTCATAAAAATAGAAGAGTTTGCAAATACAATGGGGTTGTAGCTAGGTTACTTTGCTAGGGGGACTTTGTACGAGGGTTATGGCGGAAGTATGCATGAGTGAATTGTGTTGTGTATGACGACAGAGTCGTTAACGCATTTTATGGAAAATGATGTTCATTTTATCATTATTGTATTAAAGTTTATAAATGTAATAAAAAAATAGTTAATTTAAAGTTAAATTTCATTTTTTTTATATTACAAATTTGTACAACAATTGTAAAACCAAAGCCTTGAAGTATTAAACAATTTATTAATGTTATTTACTTTATTATTTTATTAATTTCATTAGAATAAGACTAAATATGTTTTAAAACATAACATTTACTCTTAAGACTTAATGGATACATATTTCAATATCAATAAAGTTATCCTATATCGTAACTTTAGAGTGCAGTGACATAAGCCAAAATTCATCGCCTATAGTTTTTTCTGGACTAAAAGAGTCAATTTCTTTTAAAGAAACTAATAGAGTACATGCTTATGAAAATTATTCTGAATAAAGAACATATCCCATTATTCCTAAGAACATATTTTTCATCTCCTCGAAGTAAACTCCAGTGAAGTCAAAAGAATCCGCACTGAATATCCGTTACAGATTGACCTATGAGTTTATTTTTTGAGTATGTTTATTTTTAGAGTAAAATAGATACTTATTGAGTATCAAATTCGTTACGTCTTAATATTGTTGCAAACTAGAACGTTTTTAAACTGAGCGTAGAGAGGAGTACATACATACTAATATATTTCTTTTAGCTTCACGGATATACCGGGGTAGGCAGAGGAACCTAGAGGAACGACACTTCGTATACCACAATTTTGGCATTGAGGCATTGCGTGTTATTTGGTGGAACTTAACGCCACGCTTTGTCTCGACATCAGAGCGAAAAAAATGGAAATAATAAATATATATTCCATTCATAGAGTCGGAATCGAATCCACAGCCAGTCGCTTTACACTCACACTATGTGCCTCTGAGCAACGCCTGGCCGCTATACTAATGTTATAAATGCAAAAGTCTTCCTGTCTGTTACGCTTTCACGGCTAATCTAAATATATATCAAAGCAAAATACCATAAAATCACCTTAATTAGTATATATAGTATATAAATAGAGCATACCTGCAAGCTAGGCGGGCAGTGGTCCAGAAGTTCTAGCATGTGTTGTATGTTCTGGGCGTCCTGTATGACGAAATTCAGTTCCATATCAAACTCTCCTCCAACCAACTGTAACAATAAAAAAATTGTATTAATATCATTTGTCTGTTTCATTTAAATAAAAATAAAATGGTTGACAAATATTGTGGATCTAATACCTTAAACTTAACAAATTGACATTAAATGGTTTCTATTGTCTTACTACCCCTCTAGGGTGTCTATTTTATAGAGAATTTATGACAGATTAAACAAAATGTTTTTTACGGCAATAACAAGATTCATAATAGTGACCAAATATAATAAACATTTTCAATTAGTAGTAAATAAGGCTCATTTAATTATATTTAGTATAATTTGTTAAACGTTATATTTATTTATACGTTGTATTTAAAATATCGGTTTTTAATTGACCTGAAAATATCGATTTTATTAAGATGACACAGCATCGACATTTCCCGCCAATACGCTCTTACCACAGACTAAATATTATAGATGTACATAACGTTGTTTCAACGAGTTCAGCTGCGTCAATTCCAAAAATATCAAACATGGGGCCGCAGTAGTACAAACGTGTGACTGTGTGTAAATTCAATAAGAGGACTAGAAATATTTAATATTTCCATTTTCTTCGCTCTGGTATCGACGTAAAGAGCGACGTTAAGTTCCGCCACTTAACATGGAATGCCTCCAAAAATCAGCGGCAAATGACGGCGGTAGAATGTATATGTGTAGGTATGTGTCGCATTTATATAGCTATATAAAAGAATCTAATAATAACTTATTATCTCGATAATTTATCATACTATAAAAGTAACATACAAAACTATAAAAAAACCTGAGTTATTAATAAACGTAGTAGCGTGTAATAACGTTTCATTTGAAATAGGTTTGCGGTTCAGTTACACGGAGTCAAAGAATAGCCACAATGCACTAAGCTTCTTAAGAGGTTGTCACTGGCAGTCGCGCGATAAAGGCGGCTTATGTAGAGACGGAAAATTCTTTCTTTATAGTACATGTTATTGTTAAAAAGATATTTTTACCTTAAGGCTATTTCATTTCAGAGAATTCTAATTCCCTTAAAAATGTTTATCCATACTTATATTTAGTGTCCGACCGAAACTGGATTTTCAGCCGAAACCGAAACCGAAACCGAACCTTCGGCACTGGCTTCAGTTTCGGCCGAAACCGAAACCGAAACCGAAACTGCTAATGACGTCATAAAATTAGTGTAACATGTAAAAAAATAGTACATTTTATTGTGATTATATGGAATTTATAACAGTATTTTTTTACATTTTCAATTATATTTAATATATACATGTTCATAGTTTCACGCTCCGCTTTTAAGGACTCTGCTTTTACCCGCATAGCAGGGTAGTCAGAGAGAAACTAGGGTAAAGACATTCCGTTCACCACTTTCAGCCCGAAATGGAGACGTTGAGTGTTGAGCGAGCGCTAAAACATATAAAACAAATACAAAAATATCTTCTTGTAATGTTAAGTTTTAATTAATATTTTTTTATTGTTTTCACAAGATGCTTTATCATTATGTAGATATACGATGTCCATGATTACAGCACAGCTCACTAAATTTTTAGGGGTTTTTAATACCTAGTGGTATATCAGATCAATTGCCACCTATGATAATCGAGCGATCCCACGACAGCAAGGCATAGCTTTGTCCTCTAGCTTCATGTCCACAAACTGCCTTTTCCAAGAGCAACTTTTAGAATATACGTATAATTTTAGCTACTTGTTTGCGTCTATTCAAATAGCTCGGAACAATTACGTCAAAAATGAACTACCAAATATGTCATAATATGGTTCGATACCATGTTAGCCAACTCTCTCTGCCCATCCTTGTTTCTTCTTAACCGTCAAGGCCGGCTACACATCCACAATTCCTCTAATATTTTAGATTTGTAAATGTCCATGAGCGAACAAAACCTTAGCTCTTAAGATCAGATAGATGGTCCTTCTGTTCGTTTGGCGCCTTTTTAGAAATAATAAAAAGGTAGTAAGTACTACAGGTCTACGCCAGTTCTCTTTGCCCAGGCACCTTGGGTGGATTTATATAGAGGCTTTTTGAGCTTTTGGGCTTTTGGACCTGTGAGTTTTGAAGACCCTCAGTCCCCATTAAGGATTTGGTAAATTTATTAGGCATTTGGTAAATTGGTATTTTATTGCCACAATATGTTTATATTGTGGCAACTGTGTCTTTCTTGCAGGTAAATTGATGTGCTATTTTGTGATAAGATTTATTGATATATAATTAGACTATATTCTGTATATTTTATAGAAGCCCTGTGTAACAATTGTATAGTAATTTAAATAACAACTAATTAGGCTGGCCTCCAATGTAATAACTAGCCCAGGGTCCCCCAAAATTAATAGTCAGCCCCTGGAAGGAGCCACACTTACGAGAACAAACACAGTGTCAGTGACACACAGTGTCATTCACACAATGTCACACATATTATTCTTAACATACATTTATAATTCATTAAAATCGTTTACCATATCTTAAGACACAAGCTATAAAAACACTCAAATGTAGTTAAACGACGTGTGAAAATTTATGAGTACAGAGTTTCGGCATTGCCGAAGGTTCGGCAGCTTTTTTGCCGAAACCGAAACTACGGCCGAAACTACATTTTTTTTGCCGAAACTTGCCGAAACCGAAACCGAAACCGAACCTTCGGTCGGACACTACTTATAATTATAAATGCGAAAGTCTGTGTATTTGTCTGTCATACTTTCACGACTAATCTATCAGTCCGATTTGGATGAAATTTAGGATGAAAGTAATAAAAGTTACTGGGTCTGAAATAGGCTACTTATTTTTTCAAAAATCTATCGCTAAAAGGTTGAAATAGGGGATGAAAGTTTATATGAAAAATCTAAACCGCTTGACCGATTATAATGAGTTTTGGCATAAATATAGTTGATAATTTAAGCTTAAACATAGGCTACTTTATTTTTAAAAACCTACCCCCCGAAGGTTGCAACATAATGAAGCAGTTATGTAGTTCACACGGCGAAGCCGCGAGCGGACCTATGGCTTGAAATAATTCGACAGTGAAAGTGAGTCCTTAATTCTCATTAAATTTAAACATTTGGTATTATTTGTATTTTAATGTCTTCCACAAACCTATACATTTTCAAAACCTCTATGTATATGTCTTAAGCTAAATGAGAATTATTTGATAAATAAAATGGTCTGTAGAATTGAAGTAGCTGTTATATTTTATAACTTTATACAATTCCTGAGAACATATTTTTCATTTCCTCGAAGTAAATTCCATTGAAGTCTTAAGAATCTGCACTGAATATCCGGTACAGACTGACCTTTAAGTAAGCTATTTTTAGACTAAAATAGATATTTATTCAGCATAAAATTCGTTACGTCTTGAGATTGTTGCAAACTAGATCGCTTTTTAGACTTAAGAGTGGAGAGCAGTACATCCATACTTATATTACAAATGCGAAAGTCTGTCTGTCTGTATGTTCCGCTTATGCTGCCCTTGTTTTATCGGCCCGATTTGAATGTAATTCGGAATGAAAATAGTTGACCCATAGGTGAGACATAGGCTACTTATTATAACAAAAATCAATCTCTATAGGATTGAAATATATGAAAGTTTGTGTGAAGAAAAATTAAATCGCTTGACCAATTTAATGTAGTCTAAATAATAGCTGACACAAGGTCAAAAAAAAAACCTAACTCTAAGATGCTAAAATAGGCGATGAAAATATTGTATGAAAAATCGCAGGCGCAGCCGAACAAGTGTATGATTTATCATCAAAAAACATAAAACAAAAAGCTAATGGGATAAGTAGAAAAATCCCATGCTTCATTTAGCTATACGCGTACCACATCTGTTCATACGGAATATTTTCTAACCGACAGAAATATTGGTTGTATCTTGAAAGCAGGCACAATGGGGACTTGTGGCGTCGTGTTCGACGGACATTCAATTTGCGCGATCGGTCAATCTCTGTATAACCTCTGCGCGCCTGGTGGCCGAGCCCTTTGTGTTCGTTGACAATGGCGTCAGCGGGAACATGAAAAATAACTAACAAGCCAGTGAGGCCAGTCGTGGCGCAAAGGCACAAAGTATGACTGTAAACGCGACCAGTTCTGGTGTCAATTCTCACTCGAGGAATTAAAATATTTAATATTTCAATTTCTTCGCTCTGGTGTTGAGGTAAAGCACGGCGTTGAGTTCCGCCACGTAATGCCTCCAGAATTTGACGAAAAGTGGATAACGGAAAGTACATTCGGTAACATTCGGTTCCCTCATTCTATCTTGCTGTGTGCGGGATATAGCGTGAAGCTAAAAAAAATAATTAACAAGCTTTGTCCTTCCTACTTGTGTTACGCCGCCGTCATCGCTATACGTAATTCGCGTGTATTGCAGAGAAAACCCCGAAAAACTTTCAAAAACTTTACCCAGCTATCAACCAGTGGTCAAAGCCCACATTAAAAATCCATAAACGGCAACATTACATAAATCTAGAAATCATTTTTTTTGAGTGAAGTAAGGCATAGATATTCAATGCAATCCCTTGATTGGTTGATGGCATATTCAATAGATCTATACATACTTTACTCAAAAAAAAAATACTAAAAAAAATTTGCTAGATCAATCTAAGGTCGCATTTTTTTGAATTGGCATCGATAATTGATATTCGGCGCAAATGATAAAATCAAATAATATTTAAACCATTTTTCCAGATCCACTATTCAATTTATTTTATTTATATTCTTTATTGCACACAATTTAATAATAAATATATACTAAAGGCGGGCTAAATGCTAAAAAGCATTTTCTAGCCTTGGCGGCTAGATATCGTCATCATCATGTAGGTGTGCAAACAGATAGACAGATAAAAAAAGTAAAAACGAACACTTTTTACTATTTTTTTCTAGTTATCTGTTAGTTTTGGTTAATTTCTGGAACGGCTAGACTGATTCTGACGGGGCTTTCACTAGTCACTGATCATAGTTGATTTAATAAAGGCTAACTTAAGCTACTTTTTTTGCAATTATAAGGCATTAGGCACAGCTTGTAATAAATTAAAAAAAAACACGTATAACACCAATTATATAGCGATAACAGGTACATTCGCAAAAAAAACTATAAAACTTTACAATTCCACCTGTCCCATACAACATCCACTGTTGGTAAACTAATAAATTACATTTGCTATGAGAACAATGGGGGTTTTATCCTCATGGGGTGCGCTTACTAGGCGAATATAAAAATACAATGTATTATGTGAATAAAATAACAATGGCCGTTCAGGAGTTGGCCATTTAAATAAATAAATAGACTGAAATTTATGTTATTTCTAATATACCACTTGTATTCTTCTTAGTGGCCGTCGTTGCTGCAGTGGAACAGCGTCTAACTGTAACGGTTGTGGGTTTGATTCTAACTTGGGGGAATAATTATATAAAAAATCATTTCCTCACTCCACGCCGCGCTTTGTTGTCGTAGGTACCCAGCGGAGTAATAATTTTTTGTGACGTTGTATCACTCAACACCAATGTCTCAATTTTGGCCAGAAAATGGAGGGTGGAGTGTTTTGACACTAGGTTCCCTCAGACTACGCCACTACACGGGTCAAAGCGTAAAGTTGCAAAAAAAATATGCAACTAATTCTGATAATTCTGAGCGGAAAGAATCTCATAATCAACAATTCAAAATGTCAAAAGGCATTACAATTTAACTTTTCATCATTATAATTACATAATTTATTATAATTAATTAATTAATTACGTAATTTTGACATATAAATTACCACAAACGGGATTCAAACGTGAATCCTTGACCCCTCAAATACGCATCCACAGCATAAACATTACTAAGCTTAGAAGTAAGTTTATTTAACTAAAACAACAAAGCCTTACTTGCCCTTAATTAATTCGCCTCAACCTTAATGAATACAACGACAGCGAAAACAAATTTCTTGAACGTTTGTACCAGGAGCGCATAATATCCTAAGAGGTAGCCTTATAATATCAACTGGGGTTAAATTATCGAAGTGGTTCATTGGTTGCAGTGGAAAGGAGGCGGGGTTTGAGAACTGGACTAGCAGGTATATGAAATACAATGTTAAGTAAATTAACTTTCGAGAATTATAAATTATTTATTTTTATTATCGGTTAAATTATCTTTGATTCCTTTGTGGGACTGTGGGACAACGTCTCAATGTCAATATAAACGTGGTGATGTTGGGTTCGATTTCCA
Organism: Dryas iulia moderata; assembly: GCA_019049465.1. Lineage (NCBI taxonomy): Eukaryota > Metazoa > Arthropoda > Insecta > Lepidoptera > Nymphalidae > Dryas > Dryas iulia. The sequence goes on from CM032440.1 coordinate 5,070,535, forward strand.
TTCAGTTCGGTAGATTGATAATATATTATTTTTATTTCTCAGCTCTGGTACCTTTGCCGTACCTATTTAACTCGTAATGTCTCGATTTCAGGCAGAAAACGGAGAACGAAGTGTCTTGAGTAGTGTCAAGATATAGAGGGTCACTAGGTCCTCTCAAACTAAGCTTGTTATGCAGAAAAAAAGCTAGAATTTGTTATTTTTTAATATTAAGATTATTTTTTTTTTTTCTTTTTCTGGATATATTTACTGATCTGAAATATAAGACCGACGTGAAATATAAGAAGACGTAGAAATAAAACTTCTTTCCACCTTTTTAAAGTATTTCTTTACAATGACAGTCATATAAGAATACAGTCAGTAAAGTAATTTATTTTTAGTTCAAATTTAATAAAATTTGAGCTTATTGACCTTCAGATTTATTGTCATGACAAACAATTATATTATACCTAATATCTAATTTAATAAAACTTGCTCTTCAGCAACAAACAGCAGGTATTAAAACCTAGAAAGCGTCGCCATTCATTAAACGGTTTGAATTTAGCCTTATGGCGATCTTTCTATATTAAGAAAAAAAAGAAATAAAAATATATATTGTGTTAAAATATTTTTATTTACTTTAATTGTTGCTAAGTACTTAAATAATATCATGATCTTTTTTATAAAACTAATAAAATTAAACATTTTTGATATAAGAAAGATAAAATTAATTTAACGTTATTCTAAACAAGCCCCTCCATATCGATATTTATTCTTTATATTTGATACTAAATAACTTCCACCTGAAATCGCGCATCTTAAATGGCGGAACTCAACGCCGCGGTTTCTTTTTGGCACCCAAGCGGAAATAATAATATATAACCAATCCTATAACCAAAATAATATATATACAAATTCACTAAGCGTGTAAGATCTGGAACTTTCACATAATTTAATAAATGGCCAGTGTCACTTATGCAAAGTAGATTAAAACCGGTGGATGCTCTTATAACTCAGTTACCGCGTCCGACCGGAAGTCATTCCTAACTTCTGCTTTCGTCTTTAAAACGAAATTTCTTGAAATATTGCAATGTCTTAAAATGTTGCGAGTAAAAAAAGGTATTATTGTAAAATTAATCATAGACTACAGCACCCCTAAGTTATCAGATCTAGCTTGTAGCTGATAAGTGCATAGATTGATTTTAAGTTCAAACAGTAACCATGAGAATATTTTTTTATTTAAAGGTGAAATTGAGACATTATGTGATCACTGGTGAAACTCAACACTGCGCTTTATCTTAAGTATCAGAGCGAAGAAATGAAAATGTAAATATAATCCATTCCACAAGTGGCAATCGAACCCATAACCATTGTGTTACAGTCAGACGTCCAATTGCACCACTACGGCCTTTTCGTATCGTTTTCACATTTAAAATAAACCAAAAATTAATTCCGCTTCTAAAATCAATTACTAAATTGACAAGAAATGCACAAAGGTAAAAAAAAAAAAATAAGATATACATATCACAAGTATTTCTGTATCCCACAATATTTTAGACAAGCGCATCTTAACTCAAATATGATTATAGTCACACAGCAGCAGCATGGCGCTAACTCAATTGCACTCGGCACTGTTATCAATGCTCTAGGCTATGACGTACCCGGTCCGCTACCGTTAATATTCTTACAAATTCTTAATAAAAAAGCTAACATTTTATATACTTTTGTAAATGCCTTTTAACATTTTATATGTTTCTTACTTTAGGATTTAACTAATAAAGTAACAATAGTTTTGAATGAAGATCCAATTTAATAAATAATGATATTTAGATTTTTTATTTTAAAAAGAATAGTGGCATTTGGTTCTTATGCAATATTTCTAAGGTTTCTATTATAGAAACTCACTGACGATCATATTTTTTTTAGCTGCCTATTTTATTCCACATAGTAGAAAAGTCAGAGAAAGTAGTGTCAAAACGCTGCGTCCTCGACTTTCCATCCGAAATCAAGACGTTGCGTGATCAGTGGCTGAACTCAACGCCGCATTTTGTCTTTGGTGCCAAGGCGAAGAAATATAATTTCCCCATTAATAATTTCCCCAAATGGAAATCAAATCTACAACCATCGCGTTCACAGTCGAACCCTGTCCTATTACACCACGATCGCTGTCCTAATTTCTTATTCTATATTTTCAGTACATATTCCAAACTTACATCTTTTTTATAATTATAATAAACACTTGTAAATATATATATTATTTCTAATAATAAAATCACTTTACAACATTAAAAAATATTAATTAGAACATCTAAACTCATATCTAAGCAATAACACTTTAATAACGATTGCATTTCAATTACCAGGCGTCAAGGCAGTCACCATTTTTCCATCACATGAGAATACTAGGAGGGCATGACGCCGGTAGACGTTCGCATTAGCATTCGCTGTAATTACGGGAAGAGTCGCCCATGGGGAGGTGAAGGTATCCCATTAATATACCTACTAACCTTATGGTACCTCATTTTCTATGCAACTGCAGTAATAACTAAAGATGCAGTGTGCTAGAAAAAAATTGCAAAATAATAAAAAAAAAATTGCCTATGCGACGCTAAAAGCATCGTGCCTTAGGGAACAGAACTCTTAGTGATATGTTTCATTTAGATTACCTACTACATGTATGTTCTACCTACATTAGTTTTTTTTTAAATTTTATGTAAAATTTAAAATCATATTTGCTATGTTAGGAAATAATTTAATTATATTGCTTTTAATTCGAAATTTGCATAATTGTTATTGTCTGGCTATTCTGCAAGCAATATAATAGTGGGTTCAAATCCTAAATAACTCTCAAGAAAATAAACATATTTATAATATAGCAGAATGTTCAATCTTATTGTACAAGAAACGGCATTGGATAACGTTACACGTAGTATTGCTGACGGAGAATAAAGTGAAGAACACAATTACATCTCTACAACATCTCTCTATCTCTCTCTATCCTGCCAAGTAAGAAAACTACATAAAAGCAAAACGCTTCCTTGAAAAATAATACTAAAACTAAACACTTAACATTACTTATATTTAGAAAAATTGTTATGTACATGGGCATTTGAGCAAAAAAAGGCGTTGTCACACGCGCATTAGTTTCGGATGGCGAGATAAAGTGGTCGTTAAATCGGGGGCAGACACGCGCCGCGCCGCGCAACAAATCGTACCACGCTTTTCACACACCACGATTTTTCAAACGGAAAAGCTTTTTAACCTGACATATCGTTTCTAGATTTTTTTTGCTATGTATGTATTTCTGGCTAGCTAGTACTTTGTGTAAATAAAACAAAAATATTCTTTTTGTTCAACGGCGTATAAGCGAGTCGAATCTCTTGACCGTTAATTTGTTGTAAAGAACGAATAAAATCTCCTTTTTTTTCAGATAAAAAATAGATTAGAAAAAAAATAATATTAAACACAAGGCTTTTTCTTAACTATATTAAAACAAAATCAACTAAAAAAAAACACAATCAACAAAATAATATAATACCAAACAATACACACAAATATAACTTTTAAAATATCTCCAAGGGCTTTACATTATCGTTAACACAAAACAAGATGGTAAAAAGCGTGTCTTACAAAGGGAATCTTGAGTGTATTTTATTTAAATCTTAATAAATACATGTTTATTTATGTAGTCATTGTGTGAATAAATCAGAGAAGCATTTTCAGTGGCAAGTCGTGGCCCATGCGTGTGACTGTAAACCACTGGTTGTGGGTTCGATTCCCACTCGAGGAGTGGTGCCGAGGTAAAACGCGGCGTTAGGTTTCGCCAGTTAATATGCAATGCCTCCGAATTCGGCGGAAAGTGGGGAACGGAGTGTCTTAACACTAGGTTCCCTCTGCTTACCCTGCTGTGTGCGGGATACAGCGTGAAGCTAAAAAAAAATGTATTTTCAGTGTACATTATTAAACAAGGGCGAGCGGAGGGTGTCTATTGTGCCCGACCCTTTTTATATACCTCGGTTAAATAATACGTCTCTTAACCTTTTTAATTCTTGCCCAGTCATGAGAGCCTGGTACTGCGATTAGAAATGTCTTTGTTCTTTTATTTTTCTAAACTAGCCAAGCAAGAACCGTACTCACTCAAGTTCTTAAATAAGATAAGCTGATTTTTAAATGGCATCTCTTAAAAGCGTTTTTAATTTGTAGCTTTGATTTAAATATAATTGAAATAAATACATAAAAAAATATCTATCAAAAAGACACTTATTTAAAATATTAAAGAAAACAAATTTTTTTGTAAATCTTACATATTGCATTTAAAAAAAACATTCCAAGATGATAATGATGAATTTGTTGATTCCGTGTAAAAATTTTAAATATCGGTTGAGGTTCAGACAATATTTCTTTCCTCGAATCTTATTATTTGTTTCTTAAGAGATACTTTTACATTTTTAATCTTAATCTAGTTTCTTGTTTGGATATTTATTGCCACCGAGAGAATATGAAATCCTTTAAAAATCCAAAAATTTTTTTTAGCTTCACGCTGTATCCCGCACACAGCAGGGTAAGCAGAGGGAATCTAGTGTTAAGTCCGTTCCCCACAATATTTTATGTACTAATAAATAAGGCACTAATGAAACATGCTTAATACAATAAATTAAAAATTAAAAAAACTATTTATTTACAAAGCGAAATAACATTTTTATTATTTAATAAAAAATAAAATAAATATCATAACATAAAAACTCCTTAAATTATATAAATAAGACACAATGCAAAACGCCTCATACTCATTACAAATAAAACAAAATAAAAAAAAAATTTAAAAAAAAACCAAACAACCAAAGGGTTAAAACTGGCTAGCGCGTACCAAGACAGCATAACAGCGTAGGAGATAGGCTAGACGGGGCTCCATTCTAAATCACTTTGCAACCGGGACCGGGATAGTGTTCCCGCGGGACTCTTACATATTCACACGGCCATTAGGCGAACAGCGAGCCGCAGGAGGTTTACTATATTTTATTTACGATCTTTATTGTTATTTTTTGCTTTTGTAAGTTACCAGAGTAGTCGTGGCTTGGGGATACAAAGTGTGACTGTAACGTGACTGGTTGTGGGTTCGATTCCCATTCGAGAAGTAGAAATATTTGATATTTTCATTTTCTTCGCTCTAGTGTCGGGGCAAAGCGCGGCGTTAAGTTCCGCCACGCAATGTTTTCCGAATTCGGCTAAAAATGGGAAACGGTGCGTTTTACTGCTAGGTTTGCCTACCCTCGTGTAAGTTAAGCTAAAAAACGACGAAAAATAAAAAAGTTAAGAATGTTGCATGTATGCAATGTTGGGCAATTTTTTATGCAATTAATTGTTCATTATTTATTTATGACGAAATCACAGTTAGCTGAAAATAATTAGTTCTTAATTGTTACTACAATTAACAATTAATTCATTGTTAATTCTGAATTTCGCACACGCAAATGATCACTTGTTAATATTAAATTGTTAATTGCAAATAAATTTTGTTATTAGGGGTTGTCAGGATCAGTCATGGCTTGTGGGCACAAAGTGTGACTGTAACGCGACTGGTTGTGGGTTCGAATCCCACTCGGGTGATTGTTTATTTTTAAATTTACATTTACGCGCTCTGGTGCCAAATAAGCGCGCCGTTGAATTCCGTCACTTAACACGTAATGCTACAATTACTCAATTAGAAAATATATTACCTTCTTCATTTTAAACTTAATAAGCAACGCAGAACAAAATAGTTCTACTCTATCTTTCTTATTGTTTTTGTGCCTATTATTCTTTGCAAATACAAATGATGAACATTTACATTACTAACATCAATCACTGATCCATAAATAACGTGATGGTTTTTCCTTAAAAGCTTGCCAATTTTACAAAACTCTGATAGATAGTGATAGATTAAGACTATTTAGCCGATCTGATACATATTACTTGCTTCACTTTATAAGTCCTTTATAAATAGCAAGTTAAATCCTTTCAAATCTTAATAAATAGACGCTGTTTAAGCGTAACTCTGGGCGTTAACGTTCTAAACGCAACTGTTTAAGTTCTAAAAGCAACTCTGATAATATGTTTTTTCAACTTAACGCTGTTTTCTGCATAGTAGGGTAGTTAGAGAGGACTTAGTGTCAAGGCACTCCTTCTTCTGCTTTCGAAATCGAAACGGAGGTCAACTCACGCTTAGTCTCAAGTACCAGAGTGATAAATTAAAAATGTATATATAGTCCATGAGTAAGAATCGAACCTACAATCATCGCGTTGTAGTTGCACTGTACCACGACATCCTATATATGTACTTATACTATATCTATTTATTAAATACATTAGCGGCATTAGATTACTGTAGCAAAGTTATATAAGTTTAAAAATAACGGAAAAATATCTTTCAATTTCGAGAAGCGTTCGTCACAACACCTCTTTGATCGTATCGATTATTAAAAAACAAATTTTACACAAAAAATCCCAAAATTTCAACCTCCATTGCTATTTGCAGGTTTTTCCCCATTCAAAATACAGGAAAGGATCAAACAAAATATGTAAATTAAACATGTTGACTCCCTTTTTGTAGAGATCACAAGGGGAGAGCACAAAGAGGCCGGCAGTGCGGTTGTGCTTAAATGCGCACCCCTCTGACCGTACAGCATCCATTGCGAAATACCCTCTCTGTTTTATGTCGACCTGGTACTTTTATTGCATATTCATGCTCGTTTTAGTTTTAGCAAATCTTTTTCAATGTTTCGTAATAGTTAGTTTGTAATGGTTGAAGTTTACTTGTTTGATATAGCAACTGTTATTTTTTTTTTGATAGTTTAAAATGAAATATACAAATTTAAGTTTCGTTAGAGAGTATATAAATATTTAATTTAATTAATAAATATAAATTATTTTTTATTTAAATTCATTATTTATGTAAAGTATAACGGAACGTGATCACACTACGGCTAAAGAGATTGTTAAGAAACCTTTTTTGTATATATATTGTTATTTTTTTTTGCTTCACGCTATATCTCGCACACAGCAGGGTAGACAGAGGGAACCTAGTGTTATTACTCTGTTTAACGCCGCGCTTCGCCTCAATACCAAAGCGAAGAAAATGGAAATATTAAATATTTCCAATCCTAGATTCTAAATCGAATCCACAACCAGTCATTTACAGTCACACGTTTGTGCCACTGCGCTACGACTGGCTATGAAAAATAAAAAAAAATGTTCTCCTATAATATTACATGAAATTTAAAATATTGCAAGGCAAAAAACATATAATAATAAGTTAAAAACTTGGAATCGTTATAAAATTGAGGTTAAAAGCGAAATTAGTAGCGTAGAGAACTAACCACTGCTACCGTGGCTCATTACGAGAGACTTCTAAGTTCTTAGCGCGTAGTCTAGTCAAGAAATGTAGAATTTCCTGTAAGAAATATTTAAAAACGTTAGAAATAAGTTTTGCAAGTATAAATAATAAAATAACTGCTTGGAAATAACTGCTTGGGGCCAGTTGTGGCGTAGTGGCACGAACGCGTGACTGTAAACGACTTATTATGGGTTCAATTCCCACTCGAGGAGTGATAATATTTAATATTTTCATTTCCTTCGCTCTGGTATCAGAGGCAAAGCGCGGCGTTAAGTTCCGCCACTTAACACACAATGCCTCCGAATTCGGCGGAAAGTGGGGAAAGGAGTGTCTTAACACTAGGTTCCCTCTGCCTACCCTGCTGTGTGCGGGATACAGCGTGAAGCTAAAAAAAACTTCTTTCTAAAATTTATGATAGGAAACTTAAGTAAGTGGTTAGCTGTTGTACTATTTCTTTAAACTTTAGGCATGATAAAAAAAACTGTGTAAAAATAAATAAACTGTGTAAAAAAAATCAATATTGAAGTATTATATACCAATCGTTGACTTGGATCTAATTTCATACAATTTATAAATTAGGTACTAGATATATTTTTAGATGTATTTTTATGGACCTTTGTTTTGCCAACATAAAACAGAGTAGACTGTGGGTTCGATTCTCACGCGAGAAATTGAAATGTTTAATATATGATTTTCTTTGCTCTGGTGTTGAGTTCCGCCACTTAACACGTAATACATTCAGAATGCCGCTGAAAATGGGTAACAGAGTGTTTTACCATTAGGTTCCCTCTGCCTATCCTACTGTGTACGGCATAAGCTAAAAAAAAACTACTACAATCTTTATAAAATGCTAAACAACAAGAAAATACCGAAAGTAAATCATATTTAACGCAAAACAAAACAAAACAAATTTGGAAGCTTAATTAAAAATTATATTAAATATTATTAAGACACTTGTCAGGTAAGTCAGAAACTCATTGAAATTCATTTAGCGCAGTGGCTTGGGGGTAGCGACGGCTCTCTCATCGTTTTATTTAGGTTGACTAATTAATAATTTAACAGGTTTAAATATAGAAATTTTAATAACTTAAAGGTTAAGTATTTCTATTGTGTTAATATTAAATAGCTATTTATTAATTAGCATCGCCTTTGGAGTACGTTTTAGTCCAGTAGTTTAAAAGAAATTCCATATTTTTTGTACACACTTATACAATATACTGCAGTACACACAAAAAAAAGGATTTTTTCAAATTAAATTAAGTATATCATAAGAAAATGTAATTAAAAATTAATGTCCAATCAGAACAATAATTATTAAAAGTAAACTCAATCTAATCTTAAGAGAAATTTGAAGTTTATCTATCATAATTAAATAATACTAAACTATGGGGCCAGAAGTGGCATGGGGAACGGAATATCTTAACACTAGGTTCCCTCTGCCTATCCTGCTGTGTTCGGGTTACAGCATGAAACTAAAAAAAAAAAGGATATACTATTTACCCCACAATAAAATCGAATCTCTGATCAAATTGTCAACAACATCCTTTGTATGGGGGTATCTTAACAAATATAAAAATAGACTTATCAAAGCTCAAACTATTATAATAACTAAAAATAAATTAAAAAAATGACAAAGCAGGAAAATTGGAGTGCTTATTGCGATTTATCCGAGCTCATTATAAAGGTCGGGGTAAAGGCGAACCCTTGAGCGTTAAGTGCCACTCGGCTTATTGTGGTACATAAAAGCGCTACGGGTTAGACTCGTTAACGTTTTGACGCCGTAATACCGTCATTGTATTTAAAAACTCACTTCGGTAACAAAATTTGAAATTCAAAGTCTTCATTACGAGCTTTCTGATCGTATTCGTATCGTCGTGTGTAAATGTTTGTTGAAAATGGCTGATGGTCGTTATTGGTTTCTGTCTTTTTTTATTGATTTATCGATTTAATTGATTGTTATTGTTAATAACTTAATTAAATGAATTTTGTATGGTTTACAGGTAATTAGCTTCGCTTTTTTTAAATAAATGTTTGCTTGCATATAATGACTAATTGCAAAAAGTTAGTAGATTAATAAGAAGTTTCATATATTTATCTGCAATTTTTGGACATATAAGACACATAAATGTATATTAAATATAATATAACGATAAATGAAATGAATAGGGTCAGCTTGTGACTGCAAACGCGATGATTGTAATTTAATTTCCACTAGGGGAAATGATTATATATAAATTATTTTAATTTGCTACCCAACATGCAACGTCTTGATTTCAGGCAGAAAGTACCATAAGTACCAAACAAAAAAAAAAGGTTTACTAACAAAACTACCTATCCAAGAATCGAATCGATAACTTCCTCTCCATTCACTTAACACATACTAACAATGACACTATAATAATTAAATAAACCTTTAGTAATACAATGTCACTCATAAAACTACCATAAGTTTTACTATAACAAGTAAAATTATTATTACGAATGGGGTAAGGTCAGATAAAAACTTAGCGACAACTGATGTTAGGCTACAGTAGGGATAATAGGGGAGGGATAAACACGCCCTCTTTGTGTGAACAGTTTTGTGCAATCCTCTATCTAATTTATGCTAGCCTGGTACTAGCTGTGTTGGTGCATTGATTTCTTTTGTTAAGCGATGTATGTGTTTTGAACGGACATAACATCTTTTTTTTTGACTTTCTCTCTGTATCCCGCACACAGCAGGGCAGGCAGAGGGAATCTAGTATTAAGACACTCCGTTCCCCACTTTCCGCCGAATCCGGAGGCATTGCGTGTTAAGTGGCGGAATTTAACGCCGCGCTCTGCCCCGACACCAGAGCTAAGCAGAGGAAAAATTAAATATTTCTACTCCTCGAGTGGGAATTGAACCCACAACCAGTCGCTTTACGTTCTTCTTACGTTCATATCAATAATCGGTCTAATCCAAAAACTGCAATCGTAGATTGATCTAGCATACAATTCTTTGAGTAAATCAATTTTTTGAGTAAAGTACAGGTTGAACATGCAATCCTTTGATTAGTTATTGGCAATTGAATTGCAAAAAAAAGTGATTGCTAGATCAATCTAAGTTTGCCGTTTTTGAATTAGGATCGATTATTGATATTGGGCGTTAATTAATAAACCAAAAAAGAGTGAATTAAAAGATAGATTAACATATTTCAGAAAAATATACAAAATTTTGATGCGTTTATCTTAAACATATTTTTTCAATTTCCTAATTGTGTAAATAGCGCTTTAAAAAACGTTAAAAATTAGAATAATATATTCTCTATAAGAATATTATCTATACAACCATTATTTTTATTACGATGGTGATAGATTTAGTAGCATGTCTTACGTAGTTCAAAATCTATTTAGGGGAATAATCATAGAACATGAGTCATTAAATTCTTATTTTTCTTTCTAAATATTTGAAGCAAAAATAAAAACACTGTTTTCTGTAAAAATAAAATAGTTATACTGTGTTGGCGCCTACGTGTGGACCTGCACTACATTTATTTTCTATGACATATTGTCTATGTAAATTCAATAATCTATATAAAATTGTAAACCTTTTTAATCTATGTACAAAGGTTACTTTCTTTACATTCAAAATTTGCATATCATTCCGCTACGATTTCTTGACTTAGCAACACCTGTCATCTTCAGATAAAAGTATTTAGCAAAACCAAAGAAGTTTTCTTTAACCTGCCTAAATACCGAACATACTGTATATTAACTTCCTATAATATTTATATCAAATAAACGCAGTGATGTGAATTCTGCAAATATTTGAGCGTATTGTTTGGTTTATCAAAGTATAAACAACGTATTTCGTAAAATTCCACCGCCATTTAATTTTAACTTATTCGTTAAACAAAGCAATTCCGTTATATTGTGGAAATACAGTATTTTACGTTTATTATGCATCTTTTTTTTTATTAAAACTCCTTGAATGTTCTAGTCCTCACTCTATTTTATGTAATTTCTACCCCAAATGGGATTCGAACCCACATATCATCCACAAAATTAATTAAAATAAATTTGAAAAAATTAAACTCTATTATAAAAGTATAATACCATATATTTTCAAGTCATTAATAATGTGGTATTCCATATACATTATATATGTATATGTACATATGATAATATAATATATTTCATATATTCACTGATGAGATTCTGGCCACATTCGAATGTCGGTAACATATCCGATCAATTGCAAGAATAATTATTGCATGCTGCTGGTTTACTAACCGCAAGAGGATGTCAAACCGTGTATATAGTTCAACTATATCAATTTATTAAATTTAATTATATTTGACACTAGTGGTGCTCGCCATTTCGCAAGCGTGGAATTTAACAAAAAAAAAAAAAAGGTGCCTAAGTTACACCTTATTACATCGGTGAGGTGCCAGTGAAAATCCCGTCTAACCTTATCCAGACTTGCCAGATATTAGCTTGCCAGATATGAAATAATATTTCAGTATATACATATACACATGTGTTTAGTAAAAAGCGGTTATTTTAATATTCCAAACAGACACTCCAATTTTATTTCATTATATAGATAAAATTAATTAAGTTCTAAGTTAGAAGTAAAGCTTAAGCTTTCATAGAAATTTATTATCATCGAGTAAATCGATTGACACCAAATTAATATGCTTTGTTCAACTAGCCAACGTAAAATAGTCCTTTCCTAGTAACATAGCCTGTGAACAATATAACTTGATTATACATAAATTAATATTCAACTGAAATTTTCGCTTCATAATTCCCGATATTCAATCTTACTAATACTTACATATTTTAAACTAAAAAAAAGGTCACTACTGCAGTACCAATACATTTTTTCTTAAAAAAAACTTAAAGCACACATTAAACAGGTAAATAAAAGCTCATTTTATTGTTCAACGAAATGCCTTCGTAAATTACATATCATTTTGCAAACTAAATCACGAGATATCAGCCAGGTCGGGCGTAGGGCGGGCGGCGCGGAGGGCGGGAAGGCGCGACTAATGCACGATATTGCCGCATATCGAGATTCACAGAAAATTGTGACACTCGCTGTGAATGTAAACGCTACGTGTTACGTGAATTCGTATCATCTCACATATTGCGTTTTGTGATTTCATTTGAAATTTGTATGTATTTTAAACGCTTCCGATTCAAATTGTGGGGCATTTCGGTTGTTATAGAGAGATGATTGCAATCAAATTGAATTTTTATTCAAAATACTAATGACCGCTCGCGACTTCACCTGCTTAGTTAAACATCTTTTCATATGTGGTCACATCGATCTCATTTCTATCATTTAAAGGTTAATCTTTGACCCTTAGTTTATATTTGACACTGGGTCTTGGTCTCCAAGTGCCATCCGATTCATCCAGTAGATGTGCCGTTATATATAAGTGTAATAGCCAGATAGACTTTCGCATTTATAATATTAGTATGGATTATCTAACCACTTCTCTGAAGAATTTTAAATAGGACACTAAGAATAAGAAAGTAAAAGTAATTTGCGCGTACTACAATATTAATATCAACCAATTTTAATTACTAATCACCAATTTGAAAATCAACAATTATATAATAGCACATTCAAAAATTCAAACAGCAGCGTTTTCATAATAAAGTCACTTAACCGAAAAGTTATTAAGTTAGAAAGTTAAAACTTAAGCAAAGCACTGAGCGAGAATCCGCTAGAAAACAACTCATTAAAGGACACCCACTTAAGTTTATAATAGTTAAAAAGTTACGCGAGAAGGAGAACCAAACAACGCTAGAGTTGTGCTGCTGACAGGAGCTGTACTCCTTTTATTCGATTCTCATATTCAAGTACCTATAGTTAGTTAAAATCAGTTAAATAAATTTTAAAGAACTATTTTCTGACTGGCCTACAGAATATCTTATAAGCGCTATATGTAATTTCGGTAACTTAGGGCATGTATCCAAAAATTGATAACAATGGACGGCAAAAGAAGTTTAAACACGTAGGGATCAACGTTTAGCGCCCCGTTTGATTTAACTATCCGCTAGGGATAAAGCGTGGGGCCAAAAAGGAATGTAATTTTAATAATTATAGAGCTTATACTATACTATGCTTATAGGTCATTTTATTACAAGCATATATTTTAACGTCATACACAACAACAACTTTAGTTTTATGCATCTTTGCGCACCTTGTTACAATTTAGTACTAAAGTTTGGTACTCGATTCTCCACTTATATCCCACTTCACGTATCAAAATAGCTTTTATAAAAAAAAAATACGCCTCCATATCACAATTCGTCTATGCATGGCTGAAACTACCAAGAAGACCAGAAGGAAGTTCGCAATAAATAAATACACCTATATATTTTTAGCCCGTTATAACAAGAACTGTATGTTGTAGCGCCCAACTATTAAAAGTCAGTAAATAGGAGAAAAACAGAGTATAGAGAAACTTCCAACAATTTTTATAACTACCCACAAAAAAATAATAAATAAATAAGAAAATAAAATTGAACATATTTCACTGTAAGACTGTTGCTTTTACAAGCACGTTCCATCTTTATTGATGCCGCTGCACAGCGTGTCGCTAAACACGGGCACCGATAAATATCTCATGAATAAGAATATTGCATTACGTAGTCGCCCGCACGGCGACGACGGTGTTCTAACGCCCCGGCTAAAGTTTACCAAGTCGTGGGAGCTAGTAACGTGTCTTAAATAATGGAAAATAAAAATTTAAGTTAATTTTCTTTGAGAAAATAAAATATAATAATACTACCAAGTACCAAAATATAATAATACTACCAAATACCAAAAATATACGCGATTAATCTGGTTAAAAATAAACTATTTTTCAAAATGTGTAGTAATCGCGAAAATAAAAGATCATATTAAAAATATTAAAATTTTTATATTAACTATTTTTTTTAAACTTTGCTATAAGTTGTATGGAAAGAATAAACTTATTATGAAACAAATTGTTGCAAACTTAAGTACACATTTAAACTTACGAGATAAACAAAGGAAGTAACATAATATATTGAGAAATGAATAAATCTGTAAGTGGCACTCTTTCACAATCACCCTGTATATTTTGACATATTCTAGTCAATGCAAGTAAATCCTCATGACTTTAAAAATTATATATAAATATTTTTTTTCCTTTTTTTTAGCCTCACGCTGTATCCCGCACACAGCAGGGGCAGAGGGAACCTGAAGTGTTAAGACACTCCGTTCCCCACATTCCGCCGAATTTTCGGAAGCATAGCGTGTTAAGTGGCGGAACTTATCGCCGCGCTCTGCCTCAGTGACAGGCGAAGAAAATGGAAATATCAAATATTTCCACTCCTCGAGTGGGAATCGAACCCAGAACCAGTCGTTTGAAGTCACACGTCTGTGCCACTGCGCCACGACTGACCCATATATACATATATACCATTTATTTATTTATTTATTTATACTTTATTGTACACCACAAAAATATTAACACTACTAGAAAATAATATTAACAAATATGTGAGGCACAAAAGGCGGCCTTATCGCTTAACAGCGATCTCTTCCAGACAACCTTTAGGTTAGGAGATTTGCGAAGTTATATAGAGTGGGTGGTGTAAATAATAAATACATATATATATGATATATACTATACTATATCCTAATACATAGACAGAATACACAAATACCTACATATAAAATACATATTAATATAATATACTAATATATATCATAATCTTATTTACTCATAATAAATAATAAATAAGAGATTGTAACGTGACTTGGTGTCGTCTCAAGATATATCAATCAGCATTTAGATAATAATTTTTAACTAATTTTTTGAAAATATTTAAAGATTTAGCACGTCTTATATTAATTGGCAAATCATTCCATAATGTAGTTGCGTGCGCGGCAAATGAATGATCATAGAATTTAGTGGAGTGCAACGGTATTTTTAGTGTTAAGTTACTAGAAGATCTCAGTCTTTTGGTATGAACACCGAGAAATTCAAACATTTCCCTTAAGTAAGGAGGGGATTTATGGTGGTTGAATAGCACACAGTACAGAAGAGAGAGGGTATGTAGATTCCGGCGACGGCGTATAGGGAGCCACTTGAGCTTCGAACGAAATTCAGATACATGGTCATATTTCCGCAAATTAAATATGAACCGAATTGCAAGATTTTGAAGTCGCTCAAGCTTGTTAAGATAGTCCTCGGTTAAATTGGGATAGCTTGCGTCGGCATAATCGAGAATTGGAAGGATAAGAGAGTTTGCTAGCATAACTTTGGTAAGAAAGAGCGCAGACGTCGGAGTGAGCCCAACGTGTAGAATATTTTTTGGCTTATTTTATTTATTTGCACCGACCATGATAGCGTCTGGTCTAAATATATACCAAGATCCTTTACAGACGTACAGTATGGTATTATAGTGTTATTGTACACAATAGATGGTAAATGTGCACACTCCACCTTTGATATCATGGCTGCACTCAAAATCACTATGACTTGCGATTTCACAGGGTTAACCCTAAGGCCATAGTAGTTACACCAATCAGATATGGCAAGGAGGTTGCTATTAATAGTATTGACGGAGTTCACCAAATTTTCCGGAGATGAGTGGTTGTAAATCTGGATATCGTCAGCATACATATGATATGGACACGAAAGGCACTTAGTTAAGGAATTTATAAAAACTGTAAATAGCAATGGAGATAAAACTCCTCCCTGAGGTACCCCAGCCTGAATGGAACACCACGAAGAAACATTCTCCTCGATACTAATTCGTTGTTTGCGACCACTGAGGTAACTTCGCAACCAGCCAACCACAGATGGAGAAATGTTAATGGAACGTAACAAACTCAACAATACATCGTAATCGACGTTATTAAATGCGTTACTAAAGTCTAGAAGTACGAGTATCGTAAGCTGTTTATTGTCCATAGCTCGTCGAATGTCATCTGTGACTTTTATTAGCGCAGATGTCGTGCTATGACCAGGACGGAAGCCGGATTGGTAAGGACTTAGTACGGAGTGGGTGTTAATAAAAGTGAACAGTTGTTGGTGTACAAGTTTTTCGAGGACTTTTGAAAGGAATGGTAAAATAGAAATAGGGCGGAAGTCGGTTAAATGCAAAGGATTAGGTTTTTTTGGAAGAGGAATAATCTGTGCATTTTTCCAGGCTTCCGGAAATTTGCTAACTGAAATCGAATAGTTAAGGATGTGGGTCAAGACAGGACTAACAATATCTAGGATAGGTATGATCATTTTGCGACTAATGCAATCAGTACCGACAGCATTCGACGAGATAGACAATATGTTCCTATTAACATCACGTTCTGTGAAAGGCCTAAAAGAGAAATGTGGAAAGTTGTGAGATGGTACAGATGAAAGGGCATTTAATATTTCTTCTTTATTGACGCTATCAAGTGCGTCGAAGGATGTGAAATGGCTGTTGAGAAGTTCTATATTAATATTAAAAGAATGATTACCAGATGATTTACCAACTCCGAGGGACTCGAGGAACTTCCAAGTTTTAGCAGTATTACCATGCTCAATAGATTTGTGTATATGTCGGCGGTTAGCATCCCTACAAGAAGTATTACAACGATTTCGTGCTTTGTTATATTTAATTCGATTAGCATCGGTGTCGTGAGTTTTAAATTTATATTTTGCCTTATTTTTCTTATCAATTAGTATTTTTATATCTTCATTTAACCATGGCGCAGGTAGATGCTTAAGTTTAACTGGCCTTATAGGAGCGTGAGTGTCGTATCGTTTTATTAAAAATTCATTAAAAATGTCTACTTTGTGATCGATTGATGTAGCTGTATAAACCGGAGACCAGTCAATTAAACGTGCATCGTTTAGTAGTTGACTAATATCCATCCCCCCAAAGTTACGCTGCAGAAGAATTCTCGATTTTGCTTTTGGAGGACGAACTCTATAGGAGAGATATAAAAGGTCATGATATGAAAAAATATCCGCAGGGCACTGACCATGCTTCAACACGAAATCGGGAGAAGAGACCATTATAAGATCAAGGAGGGAAGGATTGCAGCCAGGGAAACTATGAGTAGCTGTTAGGGGCAGGATATGCATATTACATGATTTTGTAATACTTAACAATTTATGACTACGGTGATCACCTTTTAATAAACAAGTATTAAAATCACCCATTATAATTGAGTGATCATAATTAGGTGTAAGGTTCTCTAAGATGTTTTCAAAATTTGGAAAATAATTAAGTGAGGGAGAGGGACTATATATAACACCTAATAAGATTTTAGTATGTGAGAGGATAATTTCGATAAATAAATGTTCCGCGTTGTCTGCTAAAGGTGGTTGAGTTGACGAGCTAATTAAAGTAAAAGGGATATAGGAACGTAAATAGATCGCAACGCCACCACCACCTTTACCAATACGGTCATTACGAATTAAATTAAATCCAGGTAAGGAATAGCAAGTGCTAGGCAGACAAGGTTTAAGCCAAGTCTCTGACACTAGGATAGCGTGGATATTTCGGGATTCAAAGGACACAAGCATATCGGGATAGTGAGCCGGAATACTTTGAGCGTTAATATGAAGAATATTAAAATTTTTCAGAGAATCTGAGAAGTAAGAATCAATAGTAACATTAAGGGAAGGAGTAGATGTACTGTGAAAACTACCACCACTCGATGAATCAACTGATGACGACATTGATAAAAAACAATCACTACAATCAGACATCACTATAATAAACAATAAGTTATAAAGTAAAATATAAGTAAACTAATATAATATATACAACTATTAATGTAATAATTAAAAAGTAAACAAATACGTATATAATATAAAATATATATATTTAAAAATTAAAAAAATAATAATAATAAAAAAAAAAGTATATCTACGTTATAAATATAAAATAATAAAAATATTAGTAACGAAATTATATTTTCCTAACCCGCCAGCTATACTGAAAGAAGTATGATCATAAAAATAGATACAGAAAAAAAACAAAAAGACAAATTAAAAATTAAAATCTACACTAAGCAAGTAAAAAAGAAAAAAAATAAAAAATAAAATAAAAGATTACAAAATTATATCCATAAGATCAATGAGAACAATTACTGAACGTGATTTAAGTGTTATTGTGTACGTCAATTGACATCTGTCATTTGTCAGTTGACAGCAAAGGCATCTAAATCTAATAACAAAGTAAACAAAGTTGAAAAAGAAAAGAACATATCAAAATTTACAAATTACACAAAAAAAAAAAAGAAAAATATAACTATAACTGTGATCAAAGCATCCAAAAACACAAATCATTAACTGTAAAGAAGCCTATGTTAAATTATGAATAATAGATAAAGTTACACTTATTTCTTTACGATCCTTTTGGGTCTGGCGCTGGTAATTTTGGCGATTCTGGAATCTTTCGTCTCGTTGGATACGGCGCAGATCACTGAAGGAGCCGGATCAGAGCTTGGTACCATATTCAACTCAGCCGTTGTTATTACACGGTGTTTTGAACCATCTGCGCCTACCACCATAATGGCCCCATCTCGCGTCCAGCATTTGGTCACACCGAAACGTTGTCGTGCTGCTAGAAATGTTTTATGCCGACATTTCGTTAAAAACTCCGAGATTGTCACTCCTGTACCTTTTAGATTTGTCTTAGTTGACCAGACCTTATTTCTTAAGGATAAGTCCCTGAATTTGACAACTAATGCCCGAGGTTTATCTGAACCGGTGCGTCCAAGCCGATGACAGCGACTAAATGAGCCCGGGCCCAACTCAGGCATTTTTAAATAATCAGCTAGAAGTTTTGAAGTGAATGCCGCTGAATCTTCTTTATCAGTCTCTGGGACTCCGTGCAACAGGATGATCTTCCTCCTTGACCGCATTTCCAGTTCATCATACTGTCTTGACAACAATTCAACTTGTTTTTGAAGATTTTCCAAGACAGTCATAACAAATATGCGAAATGAATTAAACTGCGAGTTAATATTTGAAGAAGGACTTGTAGCAGGAATAGAGCCTTTAAGTATATACCATATATTAACTAATTATAATACATATCTGTAACTTCTACTTTTAAGTTACTATAGTAAATTATATTATCTTTACTTCTTCGATAAAACAACGTGCCTACAATATTTTACAATGTAAAAAGATTCTTAAAAATTAATTAAAGACTGTTGAAGCTCTTTTTAAGGCCGGTTTTATTATACAATATCATAAATATCACGCTTTATATTCGAAGAGTGTTTTTAATGCTCGATATTACGACTGGAGGCTTCAATTTTAAAACTGTTTTTACCTTTTTATAATTATGTTGTTTTGTTGTATTTTATTACCAGGTTTTGTACTTATAGGGGTAAATAGAAATTAATTATAAAAGTTATATTTTACAAAATCCACTTTCCACCTGAAATCAAGACAACTTACGTGTTTAGTGACGGAACTCAACGCCGCACTTTGTCCTAGTTACCAGGTAAAAGTAATAAAAAATTAAATACAAGTTCCTCGAGTGGGATTGAACCCAGAACCATCACATTTTAAGACGCTGTCTACCTACACACGACGACCTCACAATAAAATTATTATTTTAATAAAAGACTTTATCCAAGAATCTCCAATCTCAATTTATTAAGACGACTTACTTATAACATAATGAATTTACAACAACCCTGGCTCCCATCACTTGTCCATTCATAGACGCCTTAATTTTAAAAGACATCCATGTATAATGCCCGTCAAGTATAAACCAGGTCGGTCGGAACAAATTAATCTAAAGTGCAAAGACACGACCCATTCATTTGAGTCTCATTTATTTTGGCCACACTAGCGTCGGGGGAAATTCGCTCGGACGTACAGTGCCGAAAGCGGAAATTATTATGGGGAAAATAATAGAGTCCTTGCAGAAGTGGAACTTTGGGATAAAAGCGCAGTGCCTTTAAATATTGGTGTACATGAAATTTTAATTAAGAGTATAGTTTTATTATATAGAAGCGATTCGTTCGCGGTGTTTCCTGCATAAAGTATACGACTTGAACTAAATAAAATTCTAAATTGTCATTAAATTTATTATTTAAATCTTTGTATTTTTTTTGTTTATGAACCCATTGATATAGAATAAGCACTAAATGTTAAGCGAAGTTTACCAAAATACAATAGGTAAAACTGTATTTATATCTGCTAAGCCGTTTAAAAGATTAACTTGTACAAATAAAAATAAAAATAATTGTTTTGGATTCTATTACTTTGATGCACGAAATAATAACTTTTCTCCGGTACCTTCTATGAATCAGTTACATTTTTATTATATCATATGTATAATATACATATGTATGTATATTCTATGCTGTTGTGAAAGTCATCTTTGAAACTGATTAAACGATACGGTCGAGGGTTCCAATCCCACCAAGGAATTAATTTATAAGCTTATTTTAGGTGCTTCCCTAGCCTGCTTAATTAAAGTGCGATCTTTGTTACCCAGCATGCAATTTTACCAAATAATTGTATGAAGAATAAATATTTACTCAATTATAATTCTCCGTCTACTCTGCAAAATGAAGGAGATACGTCATAATAGTGTATCTTTACACATAGTGTCAAGACACTCCACTTCATTTTTCATTTTCTTCCCGATTTCGAGATATTGGAATAGAGCTTAGCGCGGTACTTTGTCTTGTTAGACTCTAGAGCGAAGTAATAAAAATAATTTAACAATAATAACAGTAGGTATAACCGTTCCCCGAGTGGCGAACGACCATGTAACCATTAAATTTACCATCAGCCATTGTTTCACAACCTCAAGATGGTTTCCAGGCCTCAAACACAAAAATAACAAACCTAGAAGAAAATAGTAAATTGAGTATAAAGAAGAAAATAATAGTTTAAATAAAACAAAAAAAAGAAATATATTTGAGTACAGAGGTGCGTTGTGAGTGCTCTCGTGTCGAATCTATTTAGTGTGCACGCATCGTGTTTGCGAGTCGCTCTAAAAGCTCCCACGAACCCTTCAAGACTCGCTTATTTTTCCTTGGTCTTTCAAAATTTCCATTTCGTAACAACCAACATCAAAGGTTTGTTTGAATAAGGAAATTATTGATGCGTCCCGAGTATGGGTAGACAATATTTGATCTATCGATTTGTGGGTGCCATTTTTTATCTTAAGATTCTCTGCAATTTTGATTTATTCAAAGATATTATATGAAGTATAACGCAATACACAGACGTTATTTTAATACAATTATAATGGTGGTATAAAAGAGCAATACCATAAAAAAATTACCCTTATATTTTGGTTAAGCTTTCGGTATTATGATAAAAAGGAAATTCAGAGAGAACCAAACGTCAAAGCTTGCCGTTCTCCAGTTTCCGCTTGAATCGGTTACATTGCATGTTGATAGGCTAAACTCAACGTAGTGATTTGTCTTATCACTCAAATGAAATAAAAAATATATATAAACATTTTTCTGAGTGGGATATAAATCCAAACTATCGCACATAGTCACGATGGCCGATGACATTATAATAGTATTTCAATATACTATGCTAATACATCTCTAAATTAGCTTACTAACTTCGTAAGAATAAAAGTAAAATTTTAAACACAACATCAGCTTATAGCCACGAACACACACCTAAAAATAAAAAATAAAATACTAATCAATATATCTAATATTTACAATATAATTGGGCCAGTGCGACTGTAAAGCGACTGGTTGTGAGTTCGATTCCCACTCGAGGAGTGGAAATATTTAATATTTCCATTTTCTTCGCTCTGGTGTCGAGGCAAAGCGCGGCGTTAAGTTCCGTCACTTAACACACAATGTCTCCGAATTCGGCGGAAAGTGGGGAAAGGAGTGTCTTAACACTAGGTTCCCTCTACCTTGCTATGTGCGGGATACAGCGTGAAGCTACAATATCATAAATAACGATAATAACGTTGACCAACATTATCTATCTTTCAAAAGTCATGCATATTACAATAATTAAATTAAAATTCAATTCGTCGCCACACAATAAACGTTCAAAATGAAAAACAAAAGCACTATACACTCAGAGATTATACTAATTGGGTCTCATTACGTGTAACGGCCGCTATAAGGGTTTATTTCAAACTACCCGCATTAATACTGTCGCATTTAAAAGTGTAATTAATGTTAATAGTGAATTCTGTATACAATAAAATTATTTACATATACTTTGTTACGGTTGTTAGTATATAGATTGTCAATAATTTATGCATGGAAAAATAAACAAACAAACAGAAAGCGATAACATAGATATATGTAGTGACCTAGCGTTATCCATACTATCCATGCTAATATTATTAATGTAGTCTTTTTATCTGTTATACTTTCACTATTAAGCCTCCGGCTTCATTTTGATTAAAATCGGAATAAAAATAAGAGACACATGACTCCAAAATAGGCTGCTTTTCAAAAATCAACCCCTAATAGCCTAATTCCGATTAGGATTCGTATGAAAAATATCAACCGATAAAAGTTATTCGCGCAGGAAAAACTCAGAACGGATCGCTAGTATCACATTAATCGATTAACACAATATATAGAAAAAAGGTCCTCCTGAATACGTCCAGAGTGAACAAAAGTCTATTAAAACTTTGTGATTGTGCACCAACTAATGGCTAAAAAAAATACAAGAACAACCAACAGACCATGCATAAATATTTATTATGCTAATGCGTTCATACAATGTTTGTTTAATATCATTTAGAGATCACGTCCCTGCAATTATATGAAACGCCGTGCTATAACAGTGCGGCAGTATTATAGGGAAGCTAATGAGATATAGCTATATATATAGAAATTAATGCCTCCGAATTCGGCGGAAAATGAGGAACGGAGTGTCTTCACACTAGGTTTCCTCTGCTTATCCTGCTGTGTGCGGGATACAGTGTGAAACTAAAAAAATAATAATTATACAGTAAAATATTTCGTCCAGTATCTTTACATTCCATATACTTAACATAAGGAATCTATTTAAAAACGCATACATTTAGCCTCTTCTTTGATTTTTTTTAAAAATAAACTTTTTACGTAAACGTACTTGATTTTTCATGAATAAGTAAAATTTTTTTTTTATTAGTCAAACACAATACTTAGCATTTTTCTATTATACTAGAACATTTTATTTATTCTAAATAAGAAACCAGGTTACAATTTAGCAAATTAATAAATATACATATCGTTGTAATGACATATGCGCTTTACAGGATGGAGCACAGTAATCGCTTGTCGTTAAAAATAGCATAACTTTTATTCGGATGGCTAAATTGACTTACCAGAAAGTCAGTATCATAAAAATATCCAAATAGATACGTTTTTAGTTATTTAATCATTGATTTATAATATAACACATTCTGTTAATATGTTTGTAAGAAGTTATTCACAAAATTACAACTCAACTGCTATTATACAAAGGAGGATTTTTACCTAATTAGTCTATATCATACTTATTTTACATATAATTATCTTCATTATCTATATTAACATTTCTAAATATTTTAAAATATTTTTTGGGGCCAGTCGTGGCGCAGTAGCACATACGTAAACGAGTGGTTGCGGGTTCGATTCCCACTCGAGGAGTGGAAATACTTAATATTTTCAATTTTTGGCTCTGGTATCGAGGCAAAGCGCGGCGTTAATTTCCGCCACTTAACACGCAATGCCTAAAAAAATCGGCGTTAAATGGGGAACGGAGTGTCATAACACTATGCCTATCCTGCTGTGTGCGGGATACAGCGTGAAGCTAAAAAATAATATTTAAAACTTATTATTTTACTGTACAAGCCCGGTAGCTGGTAATGATTAAGGAACAAAGTATGTCGTTATATATTATAATAACTTTTCCAAAACTTGGCCTTCTTTCTCCTACTTTCTTGAAGCACTCTAACTTTTTATTCACGACACAGATGCTTTAAAAGATAACGGACGCTACCACCGCCACTTGACATTAGACCTTTACATTTTTGTATGAAAAAACTTAAATACTTATATGTTATTTTTCGTAATATTATATAATATTAAATTTTCTAAATATAATACAAAAATAAGTCGTAATCATTTTAAGTGAAGTTTTTGTTTATAAACGGAAACTTACTTTTCCCTTGAGGTTTAAGGGTAAGTAATTAAACCGGACTTGCGTTGGAAATTAAAACTCGTTTAGAATAAATATATAAAATATTATAGAATATGAAAACAATATACTTGGCACTTAAAGTTTACTATAAACTCTATTTAATACAAACAATTAAATGTAGGGGCATACTAAATAGAAATCAAACCCACAACTGTATGCCAGGCCCTTTTTAACTACCCTTTGATAAAATCTTAGAAAAACGAAACAATAAACCTTAAAATCTAAACATGTTTCACCATAAATGAACATAGTCAACATTCACAAAGCCACTTCATTATAACAAGTACAGTATACATGAAGTATGAATCACTGAAAATCGTTTGATAAAAATCTTTGGCTGACGCTTGATTTAGCCAGAAAATTCTTGTTTACGGGAAAAAGGACTTCCGAAGGATATCCGGCGTTTCTCCGGGGATCCGTAATTAAACGATTTTCCACTCCTTTCTAACCGGATAGAATTTGTAAATGCGAAATTTAAAAATACTGTAATCATTTCAAAGCGCTTTCCGGTTCCGTGATTAAATTGCGTCAAAATTAAGCAGAAAGCTGTTTTAATTACATTTTTTTTATTGTCACACTGTCGCTTGTCATTCGTGGGTGTGTTAATTGTATATGTTTGTGGAGATAGCGGTGTATTAATGTGGTTCTTTGTCATACAAATAATTTCAATTGTGGTTTCGATTTCTGAGGAATGATTATTGAATATGTTTATTTCTCTGCTCAGGTACCTAAGACAAATCGCGGCGTTGACTTCCGCCACTTAACACGCAATGTCTAGATTTCGGGTGGAAAAAAGAGAATCGAGTGTCTTGACATTAGGTTCTCACTGACTAGTCTGCTATGCGCTCAAAAAGCTTAAAGATGCTTTAACTATAATTTGAACTGACACATGAATTCGAATAGCTAGAACAATAGATTTCTAATAATCTGGAATAATAAAAATCTATATTAATACGTGAAACAAAAACGATGTTTTTTTTTTATGGTATAAAGGAGGCAAACGAGCTGAAGGCCCACCTGGTGTTAAGTGGTTACCTTCGCCCATAGACATCCACAACATTAAAGTTATGGATGCGTTGCCAGCCTTGGGAATATAGGACAGAAGGAGGGAGGAAGGATGGGTATGGTGGGAATAGGGAGATCTGGCTTACATGCCATCGAACCGGAACACATCATAAGATATTTGGCGGTTCGTCTTTGACATGATAGTGGTCGCGAGCCAGTCGGAGAACGAATCTCCTACCACCAAACTACTGGGTTACCCGCCTTTTACGGGACGCTACCCAGCGGCGGGGGGGAATTGTATTCTTAACCCGTCCCCCCTCGGGGGACGCTGTTTACTGTTTACTGTTTGCTATGTACGCTGTTTTACGAAAATTACGCAGAAGAGGTATGATATGAAATTTGTAAAAGTTACAATTGGTATAAAGATGCATGCAGAATTTTTTTTTTCAATAATGCACAAAAGTACATTAAATTATGAAAATAAACGTGACACGTATTACCTTGTGTTTGATATATACTTTTATGTAAACTTAACTGAAGTTTGCTAAGATAACGCAAATTTTATGTGTCTACAAGGAAAGTTGAAATAAAATACCTATATAAATTTTTTGGTATATATTCATTTTTGGTAGATTTTTTACGGTTCCTCTTGTAAATGTGTCTTTTCTTTAGCTTCACGCTGTATCCCGCACACAGCAGGGTAGACCAGAGGGAACCTAGTGTTAAGACACTCCGTTCCCTACTTTCCGCCGAATATGGAGGTTTGCGTATTAAGTGGCGGAACTTACCGCCGCGCTTTACCTCGACACCAGAGCGAAGAAAATGGAAGTATAATTTCCACTCCTCGGGTGGGAATCAAACCCACAGCCAGTCGTTTACAGTCACACGCTCGTGCCACTGGGCTGCGACTTGTAAATATATTTTTGACCATAAACTAATTAGACTTTTTCATAATAACATGTTTAAATGTTCCTTGAAATACCAAAATTAATGTACAAAATCTCCTATCAGACTTTCACTTCATTATCACTATATCACAATAATTAATAACGAACACACATACACACATACAAACTTAAACATAAATCAGCAGACCCTAATCATAGTAGAGACAAGACGCGTAAAGTGGCCAGGATTTACTGCGCAGGGTACCCACGGCGCCGGCTTGACAGATATTATGAACCCTTTATTATTAACGGTGGTAACTTGCTTGGTTAAATAGAGAGCTTTCTTAGCATTGAATAACACATATATCAATAAGATTGTAGATTCTGAACAATAGGTAGATTTATGATATAATTTATCAAAGATTAATTTTATACATATTATAAAAACTATGTGGGCGAAAGACAACGAAATGTGGCATTTAAAGTTTATATGGAGACAGTGTAAAGTTTATTTTTTGTGAAATAATGATTATATATAGTAAATAGTTTATAGTAAATAGCAATGTAATTGCAACAATGTGGATAACATTAATAAAGCAAAGTGTGGGTCTCAATACATTTTGATACATATATTTTTCTATGTAAGTAGGAAAAGCTTTTGAATTGAAAGTTGACAATTGTAAATAAGCATTCGTAAAAACAAACCATTATATTAACACGTGAAGATAAACCCTTTTTATGATAATTGTGCAGATGGTTTAGTGTCAAATTTTGCATACTTAATTGAAGAAGCGCAAAAAGCCAATATATTCCATTACGATCCACTAGAAAAATATTAAATTAAAAAAAATATATTACACACTTCGAATATGCTTCACATATATTTCCGCATAAAAGGATAAATTTTTCTAAGGTAATGTATATTTTATGCGTCAACGGGAATGCTATTTAAATAATTTACGTTACAAGACTGAGTACTAAAACAAATATAAAAAAAGTCACAATAAACTAAAACAAAACATACAAAACCAACTTCTACAACTACACATATCTCCAAGAAGTTACCAACAACAAAGGAACCGTCGCTGACCATCACATCGAACACAAAGAGTCAATTGTTAGACGCTGGTCCCCACTACAGCGTTAAAACGCGCCTAGAGAATTATTCCGAGAAGCCGCACGTCCCAACCACTTTGTTGCAATTTTCGCCAATTTACCGCTACTATCTCCCGCTTATTGCGCCCTCCCTCGGGAAACGTTTTACGTGTATAAAAGTTGATATCATTAAATAGTTACGACTGGAGTGTGCTGGTAGTAAAGCTATAACGTAGATATAACGTTACAAGCATTGAATGTGTTTGTAACTACTTGACTAACTGAGCATAACAGGTTTTGATATTTTTTGTAATAAAAATATAAATGATAAAAATTTGTATAGACTTGGTGAAAATAAAAATTAAAGTTCGTAAAAAGAAAACTAAGAGAACAATGCCAGTTGAAGCACAAAGTGTGACTGTCAAGGCGGCTGGTTGTGAATTCACTCGGGGACCTACTCGAAGAATTGAAAATTTTTATATAACAATATTTAATTTCATCGGCTCTGGTGTCGAAGCAAAGCACGGTAGCAAAATTGGAGAACGCAGTGTGTTAACATTAGGTTCCTACTGCCTACGATGCTGTGTGCTGGATACAGCGTGAAACAAAAAAAGGTTGCGACTCTAGTGTAGTGGCAGTAAAGCTATAACGTAACTCTTATAGACGTTATAAGCACTGAATATGATTCTAACCAGTTGACTAACTTTACAGAGCAGGTTTTGATAACTTTTTTGTAATAAAAATAGGAATGTCAAAAATTAGTATACCTATACTAAGTGCAAAAATAATATCTAAAATTCGTAAAGAGAGAATTTTATCCGTTATATTAAAACACATTTATACATATATAACATTTTCTTAGTCTTATTAATAATAGATAGCTTCTCGTTGTAATGCATTTTAAATAGACTATTGTAATAGAAAAAGCAAATAAAGTAATACTGGTTTGTGGTGGACTTATACATTCATTGGTCTAGACTCTTGAATCTACACGAAAAGTTCAAAGAATTTTTTTCTTTTTAATATTATCTTTTTGCTATCTCGATCTTTTATTTTTTTTTTAGTTTCACGCTGTATCCCGCAATCAGCAGGGTAGGCAGAGGGAAACTAGTGTCAAGACACTCCGTTCCCCATTTTCCGCCAAATTCGAAGGCATTGTGTGTTAAGTGGCGGAAAAAACGCCACCCTTTTGCCTCGACACCCAAACAAAGAAAATGGAAATATTAAATATTCCTGAAGTGGGAATCGAACCCATAACCAGTCGCGTGGCTAGTCACAGACACGACGACTCATTTTATGTAAAAAAATATTGTAAAATCAATTTAATATTAACAAAAAAACACCATTTTTAGAACAAGCCGACGCTTACGTCAGCTTTTGCCACATTCTTTCAATTTCTCACAATTCCGAATTCGATTCAGAATTTGGACGTCGTATAATGTCGAGTTTGCAACTTTCGCCAACTAAGCGGGAGCGTTAGCTGTCAATTAAAATAATAATACACCGTTTCATATAGCTTAGCGGGCAGAGCGCTTGGCTGGGTTCCAAAAGGCGCGGGTTCAAATCTCGCTGTGTTCAAAAAATATATATATGTTTTCTAAATGTCTATTGCTTTTTAATAATCTAGTTCTTTTTTTAATATTAAGATTTGTTTAAACAAATAATTTTCAATTGCTTTACATATAAACACTGTCATATTAAGTACCTGTATTATTAATTATAAAATTATCAAAGTTATTAAACCCATTTACATACAAACATATTATAAAATCAATTCAAAAGCAAAATATCATTTAAAGCGTCAGCTTTTTCCACATTCTGACAACTCCGAATTTGATTCAGAATTTAGACTTTCACATTATAGTGTCGAGTTCGCAACTTTCGTCAACTAAACGGGAAGGTTAGATGTCAATTAAAATAATTATACATCGTTTCATATAGCTTAGCAGTCAGAGCGCTTGGCTGGGTTCAAATCTCACTGTGTTCAATAAATTTTTATATGTTTTCTAAAAATGTCTTTTCATACTGTAGCTTTTGTTAATTTTCAGATATTTTTATATAAATAATATTAATTTACATATAAACACTGTCATATTAAATTAAATACCTATATTATTAACAACATTATCAAAGTACATACACACAAAAATATTATAAAATCAATTCAAAAACAACAAAAAAATACGATTTAAAGCGTCAGCTTTTTCCGAATTTGATTCAGAATTTAGACATTCACGTTATAGTGTCGAGTTCGCAACTTTCGTCAACTAAACGGGAGGGTTATATGTCAATTAAAATAATTATACACCGTTTCAGTTAAGATCACTTGTTTGGAGATAACGAGAAGACTGTCATCTCAGATGCGATCTCACCAGCGTCGTGCTCTATCATTAATTTCTTCTTTAGTAGAGGTGACATTGAAGTAACGGTTATTGAAAATATTCATTAATAATTATAAACTAATATAGTAAGTACTTATAAATATTTTTTAAGAAAACGTCTTAAGTACCTTAGAAACCGCCAAATGTGGGAGTTCGAATCCCGCAACGTTCAACATCCATACTTATATTATAAATGCGGAAGTCTGTCTGTTTGTATGTCACGCTTTCAAGGCTAGTCTACTGGTCCAATTTGGATAAAATTTAAAATGAAAGTAGTAAATAATCCAGGGTCAACATAGGCTACTTATTTTTTTAAAAATCAACCTCTGAAGGGTTGAAATAAAGGATGAAAGTTTTTATGTCAAATCTAAACCGCTTGACCGATTGTAATAAATTTTGGAATATATACGAGTATAGTAAATAATCCAGGGTCAAACATAGGCTACTTTATTTTTCGATAATCTATCCCCAAGAGTTGCAATACAATGAAGCAATCACGTAGTGCACACGGCGAAGCCGCGAGCGGGCCGCTAGTTTCATATATATTACAAAAACTGTGTAATATTACTTCAAAAATGTTAAAAATACCAAAATACATAATTATTTCAAGGCAGTGAAGAAATAAGAACGTAGTGTAATACCAAAAAAAGTTAAGAATTAACTAAAAACCAAAATAATTCAAAAGAAATATAAGAATTAAGCAATTCATGAGATAAAAATAACAACAAATGCGAGATTCTTTTCATTATTTCCCAACTTTAGAACGCGTGGGTGTCGTTGGCAATAATTTGTACTCTTATACATAAATTGAAAATGGATGAAAATACAATATAAAACTTTGATTATATGTAAAAAAATAAAACATATACATAACCTTAGGCAGACTAATAATAAGGCAAGTTTATTTAAATAATTAATGTGAGTTACAAAATCACTCTTTAATTAAATAATTTTTGTATATAAACAAAAGAATAATAAAATATATTTCATAATAAATATATATTGTTTTAGCTTCGCCCTGTATCGCGGACACAGCAGGGTAGACAGAGGGAACCTAGTGTTAAGACACCCCGTTCCCCACGCACC
Source organism: Dryas iulia moderata (assembly GCA_019049465.1). Lineage (NCBI taxonomy): Eukaryota > Metazoa > Arthropoda > Insecta > Lepidoptera > Nymphalidae > Dryas > Dryas iulia. The sequence continues at coordinate 5,101,481 of CM032440.1, forward strand.
GCCGAATTCGGTGGCATTGCGTGTTTAAGTGGCGGAACTTAACGCCGAACTTTGCCTCCTTCTTCGCTCTGGTGTCGAGGTTAAAGCGCGGCTTTAAGTTCGGCGGACAGAGGGGAACGGGTGTCTTAAAACTAAGTTTCCTCTGCCTAGCTATATGCGGGATACAGCGTGAAACTCAAAAAAAAAGAAAACTTTTATTTATTTAATACTTAAAAAAACAACAATATTACCAAAGAAGAACATAAATTACCCACACTTTTCCATAAAACCTCAAACTCCATCATTTTTTTATTAAACATAAGAGTTTTTTATAATGCCCAAACTAAACCTGCCCTTTAAGAAAAAGAAGAACCGTGGGAAACGAACAACGGTTACTTACAGCTCGATTACCAGGGCGTCATACATCACGAGGAGGCTCCACGGTAAAGTTTCACGTCACACCTTGTTAGACCACGCCCTTTGCGCTCTCGTAAATGGGAATAAAAAAATAATACAGGTTTATTATGAAGATTATGTCGTTTTAGTTGTATTTTATTTACTTTACTTCAAGAATAAACTATTTTTTTTTTGTATTTATGGACGATGTATCGTTTGATAACGCCCAATGGTAAGTAATTACATTCATATTTTTTACCGAACCTAGTGTTAAGGCACTAAGTTCCTTATTTTCCTCCGTTAAGTTTTAAGTGGTTTCTTCATATCAAGTTTTTATATTATAAATTATTTAGCTGATTTGAATTAAAAACTACTTTTCTAAAGTAATATCTGCAATCTGAGTCATAACGGTCACATTCTTCAAAAAAAAAATTGAGAGAGACAGAAAAAAGGCATTTTTGAAACTTTCAATTTCCTAAGTGTATAAATAAATAACTTTAAAATATTAAATATATATATATATATATATATATATATATACATATATATATATATATATATATATATATATATATATATATATATATATATATATATCTATATATATATATATATATATATATATATATATATATATATATATATATAAATATACTAATAATTATTATTACAAAACAAAAACACACATAAATAATCAAAGTTTCTAAGGAACGGTATAAAGTAAAGCTTTTCTTAAACGCAAACGGCTGAGCGACCAAAAACAAAAGACACAGGTTGACATTTCTCAACAGCTACCAGGACATCATAAGGGACGTGGCGTTCAAAAAGTAAAAATAGGCAGTCGATTCAAAACCCGAGCCACGTTGAATGGGGCGGAGTCAAAGGAGAGAGATAAAAACTAACAGGTAGCTTTTATGGGGTTTCTAAGAAGCAGGGAGCTTTTGCTTGTTTTGTTAAGCTTCACTAGTTATTGCAGTTTTACAAGAGATCTTTTCTGTATTTATTTTATAAGAACATTTTTCTTCTTTTTATATATGGTGGTTTTTTAATTATTATTATTTTAAAAAAATGTTATAATAATTAAAAAAAAATATAAATTATAACAAAAAATATAATATATATGTATTCATTTCATTCTCAATATAATTGGTCTTGATGTTAGGACTTGAACCGTTGACTTGATTCTGGACTGGTTGTTTTGTATTTGTAATTTCGTTATACTGGTTTCGATTTGGATTAAAATACATTTAATCTTATATATATTTCTTAAATACAGAAATAATGTTATACATTACAACAAATACAATTTATTTTACATTTTGAATATAAAAATAATGCGAATATAAGAGCGCATTCAAAATATCCACCTGGACAAAGGACAAATAGATACAAAATAATTTTAAAACCTCTTATTCAATTAATCACTTCAAAAAGCCCATTCCAAATAGAAAATTAAAATAAACTTCAGATTATAATATTAACGTTTGGCAAAGTTGATTACAATTCTGTTTATATAAAGCATAAAATTAGATTATTTTAAGTGAACAATACAATAGCACTGACACCGGCAGGGCTCTGAGCCTCATCAGTTTTAATATTAAGTCAATGAACCTTTATAGGAAACGGAAACTCAAAACGAGTACAATTGTTTGTTGCAAATTAAATTTCAAGATATCAAAAGGGTTGTTGGATAAATTGATGGACTTGATGAATTTAGGGTATTTCGATTTGCAAATAATGGGCTTTGAATGTTTATTTTTTATTAATTATAATCGATTTTATTAACAATATTGACGATACTTGCAGATAGGAATGTTGAAAAATATTATGTAATAGTATATGTGGAAATACACAAAGCTACAATTAATTTAAAAGAAGTTATAAAAAAGCTCTCTATTATTCGTAGCAAGACTTATATAATAATTACGTAAAAAATTAAAAGTAAAGTAAAACCGCAAAAAATATAATTATAATTACGATGCAATTAGCGCAAGTTGCATTTGAGTAGTAAATTTTAAAACCACAGGCGGATCCGAGACGCAGTGGCCACTTCACGACTCCTTCAAGCTATTCCGCCAGTGCGCCAATCCGCGTCAGAAAGACAAATTACACCGCATTTAGCCTTATATATTTTTATACTATCAGCTCTAAAACAGCTCAATTTTTCAAGAAGAATGGAATAATTTCTGAGCAATTTCTTACAACTTGTCTACTACAGAAAGTGTTTAATTTGTTACAGCCTAGCTAGTGCTATTAAAAGAACATTTTTCATTTCATTGCAGATTATTATTTTATATCTACGGATTTCTAGAATAACGTAGAAGAAAGAAAGACATCTGATTTCTATTGATTTTCGTATATTTCAAGGAAAAAATTGTCCCACATATACTGTCCCTATAGCAATCAAACTATTACATATACATACACACTGTCAAATACTTTTGAATTGTGCCTATAATACACATATATCTAAATAATAATCTAATTCTCTTAGCCAGTCGTGACGCAGGGGCACGGAAGTGTGACTGTAAACGCGACTGGTTGTGGGTTCGATTCCCAGTCGAAGAGTGGAAATATATAATATTTTCATTTTATTCGCTCTGGTGTCGAGACAAAAAGTTCAACGTTACGTTCCACAACTTAATACGCAATGCCTCCAGGATTCGATGAAAAGTGGGGAACGGGGCGTCTTAACCTTAAGTTTCTTCTCCCTCGCACACGGCAACGTAGACCCTTGCCGTGTGCGGGATACAGCGTGAAGCTAAAAAAATCTTATAATGACCAATAAAATATAGAGAGTAAATCTAGATTTATTTGTTTTCAACAAAAGCTTTGTACGTTTAAAAACTAAACTGACAGTAATATTGCTAGCGCAACGGGCCGTTAGTGGGTGACACATGTAATATTGATGTGGCGACGCCGGCGGCGAAATAACAGACGACCTAACGCCATCGCAAACACAACTACTAACAACTACGCTGTGAATACAAAGTAACTGACACTATACTTCCATTATATTTTTAATCCTCATGAATGCCCTGCATTTTATAAAAACACATGAAAAAGTGACTTCGCCTTAAGAGACACTAAGATTTTGCCAATGGACATATTCTTGGAATAAGTTTAGTTAGAAGTTAAAGTTAATGTGAAAATACCCATTAGTCTTCATGACTAGATTGTATTTACTTCTAAGGTTTTCATAATGTAGGATCTTGTGATAAAAAAAATAATGTCCTGTTTATCATACGAGAAAGGGACGTACAATTCTGTAATAGGTGATCCATAGCTTTATTTATGTATGTGGTGGATTCAAACTCCCAACCCTGTTTAACAAAACAGGAGAAACCAATAACATAATACTAAATTCAGATTTAAATGGGATCAAGTTAACAGATATTTATTTCCTGTTCCCGACTTAATACAGCTAAAATTTTAATTAACTATGTATTAATGTCTCGGATTACCTTATAAAATATAGTAAACAATTGTTTTATATAAAAATATGAAAGATCTCTGTACTAAATCAAATTGTACTTCACATTGATAACTATAAAATAACATTTTCATATCATATTATATAACAAAGAAGTAACAAAAGATTTTCCAGCAATGGGTTTCTAAAATCTTTGAGATACTCAATAATGCATCCGAGATGCCTTCAATAGTCGAACGAAATAAGCAGACAAAGAGCATTGTGACTTATAAGCCGATGGCGTCTGTTCACAATAGCAAATATTTTATCCGGGAATAATGGAATGCACTTTGGAGCGCATATCTATATAGCATCCTTTGTTTAGTCTTTTTCAAATTTTGATCAATTTGCATCACAATTTCAATGGAGATATAAGGATTCATTTAAAAAGTTGTGGTGAAAGAAATACATCACAGCTATTGTTTTTTTTTTCATAATTTCGTGATTATATACGGGCTTATACTAATCAACAACCTAGCTAAAAATCTGCTCGCTTTTCTTAATATTTAAACAATAACCTTAATAATAAGTAAGTTAAATTTTCGTAGTTGAACGATTGCGAAAAGCGCTGCTTTAAATTCCGCCACTTAACACCCAGTGCCTCCAGATTTCGGTGGAAATGGGGAACGGAGTGTCTTAACACTGGGTTACCCTACCCTGCCTACCTACCTACCCTGCAATATGCGGGACACTAACGGGAAGGATATTGGTTTTCTCTATCTACACCACAATAGAAAAGGAATCCCAAAATATAAAATTACTTACAAAACGATAAAAATACTTATACAATTGTGACAAATTAGTACAAATTCCATTAATTTGTCAGTTTCCCACAAATATAAGGCACAAAACTCATACTATAACATAACAGGTAGGCAGTGGAGATGGCGCCACATCCGGCGGCTCACTTCCGGTCATCAATAATACCACTACGTCTTCCGGTGTCCACCGCTAGGAAATAGCGCCTTTTCAACCTATTGTGTTTCTGAAGCCACATGACTTATGTTTGAAAGCATTTCTTTCTTACAATTTCACAGGTATTATAAATCTACGTTAGTAATATCTTTTTGGTGGCATTTAAAGTTCAAATTATTTTGGATCTTTATTACAGATGTCGAATATTTAGTAATTAGTCAATTTTAAATTAAGGTTAATTGTGTGAGTGAATGTATTTTACGTGCAAACAATATATTTTTTCCCGTGGGGGGACGGGTTAAGAATACAATTCCCCCCCGCCGCTGGGTAGCGTCCCGTAAAAGGCGGGTAACCCAGTAGTTTGGTGGTAGGAGATTCGTTCTCCGACTGGCTCGCGACCACTATCATGTCAAAGACGAACCGCCAAATATCTTATGATGTGTTCCGGTTCGATGGCATGTAAGCCAGCTCTCCCTATTCCCACCATTCCCATCCTTCCTCCCTCCTTCAGTCCTACATTCCCAAGGCTGGCAACGCATTCATAACTTAAATGTTGTGGATGTCTATGGGCGAAGGTAACCACTTAACACCAGGTGGGTCTTCAGCTCGTTTGCCTCCTTTATTCCATAAAAAAAAAATTTTTTTTTAGTCACCATAGTACCAAGGAAGGTCTAGTGTCATGTCAATCCGTCCTCCACTTTCCGTCTAAAATCAAGATATTATTACATGTCAAGCGGCGAAACTCAACACCCCGCTGTCTTAAGTACCTACCAATACAATCGAATGATTATATTTAAATTTTTATTTTTAAGCGGAATTCCCTAAGTGGGAATCGAACCGACGACCATCGCGTTTACAGTAAGACGTTGTCCCACTGCACCACGACGACCTCAGTACTTAATTTATGTTATATAAGTCAAATAAATCAAATTTACTATGATAAATTCACGATATATTCCGAATAACTAAATCGAAAACATAAATCCACATATCTACGAGTAATAACGTGAAATTTTATCCTAATTTTGGGGTAAAGCCTTGAATATTATCAGACACTTAGTGCGACCTAGGCCATTCAGGTCGCAACGTTGATAAGGGTCACCGTTATTCGGCGTTACGATGTCGTCTCACAGCTAATGAAATGCTTGCCTTTGTCAATATGTCGTAACAACATAACATAGGTATATATTTTCATAGCAATTTTCAATTAGCCAAAAATAATTAAACGTTAATGAAGGAATGTGTTATATATTTATTATATGTGTTATATATTTATTATATTATTATATAACAGAGTGATTTATTACAAGTTTCTCGCTAAAATCTCTTAAATTACAAATTTTAAGATATATATTTTTGAAACGATAAATATTTTGTGAGGTGAGTCGTGGCGCAGGGGGAACAGTGTGAATGTAAACGCGACTAAAGTAATAGATTCGATTCCCACTCGAGGAGTGTAAATTTTTCATAATTCCATTTCATGCTCTGGTTTCGTGGCAAAGGGCGGCGTTAAGTTCCGCTACTTAACACGCAATGTCTCTAGAATTCGGCGGATAATGGGCAACGGGGTGCCATACCACTAGGTTCCCTCTGCCTACCTTGCTGTGGGCGGGATACAGCGTGAAGCTAATACATTATATAATATAATATGCTTTTTCAATCTAACAAACTACAACAAGAACAGAAGAAAGAAATAACAAAGCAAATTTAATAAAGTTTATTTAACAAACCGAACAATTTCAATGTATTAAACTTATAACTAATCGGAAATTGATAAAGGCATATATTTATACCCAGTCAGCATAACACACATAATCTGAAGCGCTTCATTGGAGCGAGAGCCTCGGTGGCAATTCGCAAACCACAGCAGAATAATACACAATGCTGAGATATCCGCTTGTAGTTACTTCCTTCCCTGTAGTAATAACATTTTGATTATGAATTTGGATTGAATTAAATTAAAATTAAATTAAATAGCTTCACGCTATATCCCGCACACAGCAGGGTAGGCAGAGGGAACCTAGTGTTAAGACACTTCGTTCCCCACTTTCCGCCGAATTCGAAGGCTTGCGTGTTAAGTGGCGGAACTTAACGCCGCGCTTTGATTGATTGATTGATTGATTATTCCCGGCCGATTTCGGCCACGGCGACTGCATCATCTCCGTTGTAGCTGATTGCGTGTGTGCGCTCGCATGTGGCTTGTGTAGCCACTCTTTTTAGCAAAGCTTCGCGTGCCTTGCGGGCACGTGAGCACACCGTCAACAAAATTGTAACTGATTGCCACAGGTGGTTGGGCTTTCAGTTCATCGCGCTTAGAGTCAAGCTCCGAGCGGCGCTGTATTTCAAAGTTGTGAACTTTAGATCTAATAAGTGTCCTCCACTCAGGCCGTTGAGCGGCATGCTGTTCCCATTGCGAGGGGTCAATATAGCATTTTTTTAGGTGTCTCTTTAGCACATCTTTATACCTGAGGAGCTGACCGCCATGCTTACGCTTGCCCTCCTCAAGCTCAGAATAAAATATGCGCTTCGCCACACGCTGATCTGCCATTCGTGATATATGACCGGACCACCGTAGTTGACGCTGCATCAGATACGCCTCCAAGCCACTCACATTTGCTCTTCGTAGCACCTCTGTGTTCCTCACACGATGCCACCACCGAATCTTAAGGATCTTACGTAGGCATCTGAGATGAAATTGGTCCAGCATGTGGATGTGACGGCCATACACGGTCCACGTTTCGGCAGAATAAAGTAGGTTCGGCAGCACGACCGCCAAGTATACGGATATTTTTGTTGCCAGTTTTAAATTGTGTGAGCAAAAGACCCTGGAGTTAAGCTTGCCAAAAGCGGCAGCTGCGGCGCCGATCCTGCTGTTCACTTCGGCGTCAAGGTCACAATTCGATGTTAATGTGCTCCCTAAGTAACGAAATTTTTCGACCTGCCTTAGTTCGTCTTCGCCAAGTCTAATGTTCAGTGTCTCGTGGCCATGAACATTCAAAGACATCACTTCCGTCTTTTTGACACTGATCTTCAAACCAAATGACTGGCATGTCACGTGAAAACTGGACATGAGCTGTTGCAGATCATTTGGAGATTCTGCCATAAAACAAAGGTCATCCGCGTATATGATCTCAGAGATCACTGCGTGCGACACTTTTGTTCGCGCTTTGAACCTTGCTAGCTTGAATAGGCTGCCGTTGGTACGAAAACGGATGCGGATACCCCTAGCAGTCGTCTGCAACACTTCCCGGACTACGACTGCAAAGTATAACGCGAACAGTGTGGGTGCCAGGACACACCCTTGCTTCACACCACAGGTAACGGGAAAGAAGTCTGACTGTTCGTCGTCTACAGCAACACAACACTGCATGTCATCATGCAGGAGTCTCAATAACCTAACAAACTTCTCCGTACACCCTATTTTCCCAAGTACCAGCCACAAAGCTTCACGAGGCACACTGTCGAATGCTTTTTCAAGGTCAACAAAGCAAAGGTACATAGAACGATTTTGTTCTCTGCTCTTCTCTTGTAGCTGACGAACCGAAAATATAGCTTCGCATGTGCCTCTGTTAGGTCGGAAGCCAAATTGTGTTTCTGGCAGGATTTTTTCGGAAAGTACTTCGAGACGATTAAGTAGTATTCGGGCAAAGACTTTTCCAGGGACTGATAATAAAGAGATACCGCGGTAAGACTCGCAATCAGAACGGTCACCCTTGTTCTTGTATATAGCTTTCACACGTGATACTTTAAAGGCAAATGGTACTTGCTCTTTTTCCCACATAGTTCTAAAGAGTGCCCACATGACTGAATGCAAGTTCTCGTCGGCATATTTTAGTAGTTCCCCCGGTATGAAATCTATGCCTACCGCGCGCTTGTTTTGTTGTTTTTTGATGGCAAGAATGACTTCGCCTCGCGACGGCGGCTCATCCAAGTCAACAGCCATAGGGAGCTGAGGTAACAACCGAACATGTTCCATGTCCACGGACCGATCTTCGTTGAGCAGGGTGCTGAAATGCTCTACCCACCGTTTCAGCACCTCCTCCTTGCTTTTATGAAGGCCTATACCTGCAGCAGATTTTAAAGGCACTTTCATAACGTGGATTGTACCAAGCAGCTTTACCTCGTCACCAGAGCGAAGAAAATGGAAATATAATTTCCACTCCTCGAGTGGGAATCGAACCCACAACAATTCGTTTACAGTCACACGCTTGTGCCACGGGGCCACGACTGGCCACTAACATTAAAATAACTAAAAATCTTAATATAGTTTTTTCTGACTAAATAGTTTATTCTGATTTAAATTTTCTTTTCTTTTCTTTTGTATCTAAGATAAAGCGGAACTTAACACTCCGCCATTCAAATGTCTTGATTTCGGGCGAAAAATAGAGGACGGAGTGTTTTAACACTAGCTCTTTGACTACCCCGCTATATAACTTACTGTTTTAACTAAGATTACTTAATTGAAACTAATTCATGATTCATATATGTATGTACACGATAAAAACAATTGAATTTGAAGACGCCTAAATCAATTAATTTCTTGCCCTTAAGTTAGAGGGCTATACCGTTCACAAATAAAACTTATTTTTTTATTCTTTTTTATTCTAAATAAGCACATTTATCTGTGATGAAACCACACTACGTAGTCACATCACAATTGCGATATAAAGACATCTACAAACAAAATACCTATATATAATAAATAAAAGTACTTTTCCTTCCACACTTTTCCCACCTAGAGGAGATGTCAGTAAGGACCTAGTGTTAAGACACTCCGTTCTCCACTTAATAAATCGGGGACCTGCAAATTTAAATAATTATTCCCTCGAGCAGAAATCGATCCCACAACCATCACATTTACAGTCAAACCCACTGCGCCACGACGGATTATATAAACTAATTTTCAAACAACAAGACAAACTATTCAACGAAGCTGAAACCACTTCCCTTTTCCACTTTCACATACTGAAAATTGATTAACACTTGAAAAACAGGCAAAGTGTAAGAATGCCCCTATAAAAACACTTGACGGATCAGATTCAAACAGTACTCGTGTATTAAGAGGTGTTGTGTCGATTTAAAAGGCGGGCAATGTTTTCCAATCCGGGCAGAGATTGGTGTTGCTCAGCCGCCCCGTTGTAAGCCAACTTTGTCTAGAAAAGCTAGCAAATTGAATTTAGGATTTAGTACGCTGTGCATGGTTTAGTGTAAAGCTTGTTTTGAATTTTTATTCAAAGAATGTATAGTATTTTCTTATGTTAGTCAATATTCATGTATGAAATAAATAAATGTTGTAAAATGTTGCCGTTAATAATATTTGCAACAAGCAAGTTAGTGATTAAGTTACAAGACTTTTAATATAAACATTAAATATCTTTTAATCGCCCCCGTAGTGCAGTGGGATAATTTCTGAGTTGTGGGTTCGATTTCCACTAAGGGGAATAATTATGTATTTTTTTTTTCACTCTGCCGCCGCCACTGTTCACTCTCGATTTCAAAAGCTAAGTGGAAAACGTACTGTCTGGACATCGATTTTCTCTAATCACCTTGCTATGCGGCAAATTGCAAAAAATATATTTTAACGGAGTAAGCCTAAGTGTGTCTAAGCATAACTATAAAAGAGACAGCAGATAGAAACTACGTGGCGTTTACGGCATAAGACTGCGTCGAAGCGAAATCATACGAATCGAGTTGATTTCCCAAAGGCTGTGACTATTCACAAACTACCATTATTTACAAGCTTAATATTTTAATTAAGTAACATCATTCATAACATCTCAAGTTACAAAAGCAAGCTCCAGAGCACTTAACTAATATACAGCTCAACCGACCAGCATTTGATAGCTGACTTTGACAGTGACAAACCTACATCGCTTGCTGGGAGACTACAATAGGCGACTAAATAGAGATTGGCCGTTTTCCAAGCTCATGTAGGACGCAGTACAACTTCCAAGTGACATTGCTCCGTAACTTACACTTGATACTTTGGTGATCGTAGTTCCGAACACTTCGAACAGTAATCGATTGCTTAGCGTTACTTGCGTCTTATATATGTATGTAGATGGTCTTATATATGTATATAGTTACATGCATTTACAGGTAGTGTTAGAGCAAAGTGAATAGAATATTATGTATTTGCGAAATCCCTTTGGTATCGGCGTTATACGTGTATTGCAACTAACGTTTCCGGCTGCTTAGGCGGAAGATCGTGTTCGGTCGGGTAAGTCAAACTACGCTACGATTATTGAGCACCAGTTTTTGACTTCCCTGCTATGCTGTGTCGAAACTTGAAACATCTTTATTTAGTAGGCAATTATTATATACTTTAACAAAACAAATTATATGTGTTATATTTATTAAGCATGTACAAAAAACTATTTGTACAACCCATTGTTTTTCCCCGCGTGGAATTTAACAAAAATGTCATAATTGTAAATAAAAGTAGCATCAGTTACTCCTTATTACATTAGCTATCGGTCAGTGAAATCCCATGGCCACAGTCAAAGAAGTCCATCCAGGTTTTCCAGAGAATAACCGGAACAAATAAACAGACAAAAAAAATTAAAAATGTATTCAGAAAAGGTAAAGCTATAATGAGCCGGAATATGCATGTGTCTACATCAATATGCATTTAAAGATCAGCTGTAATTTTAATATTAAAAACTTAGGTTAATAATCTCTATACTTAATCGAATTTAAAAAGCTAGCAGGAGCTTCATAAATTGACTGCTACACATAAGAAAACCAAGCTTTGTACCTCAGAAATTCCATTAGTGAACGTGACGTTACGTTGTTTGCTTTACCGTATAAAGTCGATACAGCCTTTTTCCACTTTCTTATTGCCTTTAGTACATTTCATAATACTATATTATGATAAATATATGTACCTTAAAATGGTATATATTTTTAACAAAAAAAAACAAATGCAACGGAATTCGAACCCGCGCTTCTTTGAAACCGTCCAAGGGCCAGGATTTAAGAGTTCAAGATGCGAAGGTTCGAATTCCGCTGATTAAATTTTAATACGTTTTCGAAAAACGTCTTTCTCAATTTCCTAAGTGTGTGAAGGACATTTAAAATGTTAGAAGTATTTTCAACAATTTAAATAATACCCACAATATAAAATTTAAAATCTTCATTTTAAATCCTTAATTAATGTAAAAAAGGCAGTATTCAATAGTCAGTCAATTTCTGCTGAGAAAGCTGACGAGAAATTCAATAGTTACAGTTGAAAAAAGATATCTTGAAACTTGAAGTAACTATCTAAGTTTATTTGCTATATTGAAAAATAAGATAAAACTCAGTCTCTAATTTATATAAAGATAAACTAAAATAATATAAAAGGGCAATGACATCTCTGTAATAATTGTATAAGAATCTCGACGTAACCGGTAGTAGAACGCATGGCTTAGCGGTCAGAGCGCTAGAACGGTTTACCAAAGGCATGGGTTCGCGTCCCGCTACCTTAAGTTTTTAATACGTTCGCTAAAAATATTTATACCAAACATTATATTATAGATTGTCTTTTCTAAACCTAAACGCTCCACCACTGTACCACAAACATAAGCATAGTAGGCATTTAGATGAGTCCCACTGCGTTCAAATTTTCATAATGTTTCTAAATATGTCTTTAACTTCCTACTTCTAAAATGTTAAAATGAAATAGAAATTACCTATAATATACATTAGTATATATAGTTATGAAGGTATACAATGAGAATTCGTGCAATGTAACAAAGCATGCTTGAGGTGTGGTCTCCGACCTGCATCCAGTGCAGTATTGAAAGCCGAGCTTACATGCCTCTGATGCTGTAGGCTATTAATTCGAATACAAAGCCGCACCAACTATTTCATAATATAAGCTTAGACCAATGGATCGGTAGAAAATATATATTGTTTATATATGTATATGTTCCTATCATCATTACTTTTATTATTTTTAATTTAAGCTCGCATTCTAGTAAAAAAGTTTATGTGGTCAACTAGTGGTATAATTTTTTGTGACCACGGTACCCTATTTTGACTGCTATTTCAATAAAAAGCATATTACAAAGGTTGCAGCTTTAAAATATGTATATGTATTTTCGATAAAATATATAACATCCTATACAACAATAAAAACAACATAAAAAGTCGTAAACTTTTGTTCTTTTCTAGAAACCGGAAGTACTATCCTCTATGCACCATCTGCAAGCATAAACACGCGAATATTAGACGAACCGCAATCGAATACGGGAGAATTGCATCGGTTTCCTTTATATTTTATTTGAACCGAGCAGCTCAAAATGAAAGACAATTTCCCAACAGCATTTCTATTTACTGGAACAAAATATTAAGTTGTTTGTTCTAAAGCATTGACTTCCACTGTTTGTACGTACCTGGAAATATAAAATGAAATCTTGGATATTGGATAGATTTTAGTCATTAAACAAAATTGTTTGAAGTTTCTATTTATGTAACTTGAAAGTAATATCACATTTTCTTCCAGGAATTGTAATATTACTTCTAGAAACAATCTACTTCTTGGGTTCTAGGATAGTTTCGTCATATTTTTAGGTTTTTTGTTTCGTCATATATAAGATTTTAAGGGTATTTTGGTTATGATAAGCTACTACCAATGACTATTATTTTGAAAGACACGAAAGTATGAATTATTTAACATTATAAAAAAACAACTTTAAACTTTTTCATGCATAGCAGTGTAATCGTTCGTTCGCTCGTTTTCTGCTTTACGCTCTAAATCGAAACATTGTATGTAAACTTGGCGGAACTCAACGCCGCGCCTTATCGTATATACCAAAGCAGGGAAATAATATTTATTGTAATCATTTCCCCGAGTGGGAATCGAATCCACAAGCATCGCCTTTACAGTCAGACGCTGTCTTACCGCGCCAAGACATTCTCAATAACATTATACTAAAGTATGTGACTTTCGTAACATGAACCCAAGTTAGACAGAGTATACTCGTATAACTCACATTATAAAAATATAACAAGAACTTAACAATAACTTATTACATCAAAACCCTATTACATAACAAGCAATTAAAAATAACAATTAAAATTAAAATTTAACAAAAACACAATTTTTAGTACATTTCGTAGCGCCTGGAAGCTTTCCAGTGTGTAAATCGTTTCGATCTGGATTACCGTTATTACTTGGCCGGTTGCCGTAGCGATGCCACTCTAACTTGATAAAGACTGGGTGATACATTTTTATTGCATTGCAACTGCAATTAGGAGATTAAATAATCGCTTCTCTACAATTTTATGAAATATATACTTTAAGTATTATTGCCCATTAAAAGTTTTAAGTCATGGCATTTGTTATTTTTGTTAGTGTCAGCATATACACGGATTCATGGAATTAGCTTAATATGTATGCTTTTTGCTTACTCAGTAATATCCAGAAATATGTCTAAATAAAAAAAGGATTATTTTAATGAAGTTTTAAACATTTTTAAAGTGTTATTCCACACTTAGGAAAATTGAAAAAGACATTTAGAAAGCGTATAAAAATTTGAACGCAGCAGATTTCGAACCAGCGGACTCCTGAACCGTCCAGGCGCTCTCACCACTGAGCAATGCAATGTTTTTTTTTATTTTAATGTATTTATGTATATAAAAATTCCGCGTAAAAAGATTTCGTTTCGACGAGTTTCGAAGTACGTAGATAGCAATTAGATAAATTAACTAATATAATCATAAACTAATAATAGGTAAAGTATACAAATATTATTTCTACTGCAATTCACATTTAGTTTATAACGTGTCATATATAAATGTTTATATTTGTTAATCAATAATATATAAAGACCATCGTGGCGTAGTGGGAGAACGTCTGACTATCCACACGATGATTGTGAATACGATTCCATTCGTCCGTTCTGGTACCTAAAATGAAACGTGGCCTTGAACACACACAACACGCAATGTCTCCATTTCAGGTGGAAATTACAGGAGAGTATATTAAAACTAGGTCCTGTCCGACACACCGCTGCACGGAAACATGCTGTTTTTTTATGTTATATCAGCCTATCAGACCAAGCCAGTGTAAATCACTAGTCATCATCATTAAGCATATATAGCAATACTAAGTAATAATCATTAAACATACATAGCAATACTAAGTAATATAAAGTATTATCGCATTCACTAAAGTTTATCATAATAACAGTTCCCAGCGAGGGGCAGGAGGCGCAAACATTGGTGACAGCTTGTGAAATATGTACTCGCGGGTGTCTTTAGCGGCACCCCTTATGTTAATTTAATTTGCCTTCTTACCGCGACACCGGTGCGTAGAGAGCTCATCTTCCGATCCCTTAGTCTTGCATTACAGAATTGTTATATACCTAATATATCTTTGAACAGCCTTTCAGGTTTACGTAAGTCCAAATTAGGTGAGTTTTTGTTATTATAGAGATAACTGATACAAAAATGTTTTGTTTTTGAAATTTATTCGCTAAAATAAGTAAAGGCGCACATAAGACATTTGTACTCAGCTTAAAAATATTTCTGTTTATTCTGTGAAAATTAGGGTAGCTAATCAGCCCCTAATGAGGTACCCATTTTTTTAAATTATATAATAATTCCTCATTTCATCAAATCTTTAGAGTTTGATTTTAAAAAGGATCCACAGATCCTGATCCAGAGAGATTTTCGCATTTAAAATAACAACATAAACTAAGAAAAAAGTGATAAAATAATAACCTATATAAAAATATGTACATATTAATAAGTATTGAGAATTTAAAAAGCTCAAGTACAAGACTTTCGCATAACACCGGGGAGATGTTAATTATTCGGTCAACTCGTAACTAATTCCAACGCTAAACGCAATTCAAATATTTTCATAAGAAAATCACGCAGAAATTTTTATTGTTATATGAATTTTAATACGAATATTAAAAGTTTTCTCCTCAAGTCCGTAAAAATGGAAATAAAAATTAAAAATAAATTAAATTTGTGTAATCTGTGATCAGACTCCAAGTTTTTAATAACTTTATCCCGGGATAATAAGTTTAATGGAAGCGAAAAAAAATATTTAGTTCGTTAGCTCTTTTTAAGCCATTGTTTCTAATTCTATCTATCTATTATTTTAATATTTCTTAAAGGTAAATTCAGAAACTCAGTACAAAAATTTGCACGCAGGATTAGGACCTGCACCACTTAAAAACCGTTCGAAGCGTGGTTTCGAATTTGACTACTTTCAGTTTTTACACGTTTTCTAAAAAATATCATTATTACAAAAATTGTGGCGAATTAAGTGGGGAGTGTCTAAAGGTTAGGTTCCCTCTGCCAACCCTGCTGGCTGCACAATATAGCGTGAAGCTATAAAAAAAATTGTCGTTAGAAGCAGCTCAGCCAAATAAGTTCAGAGTTCGATTCCCACACAATACAAGTAAAGAAATAAAAAGACAACTCTTAGCAGAACCTATTAAAAGAAAAATATATTTTACTATACTATTGTTACAATTAATTTAACTAACAAAGCAAAGTAACATAAATTTAAGCTACCTCGAAATGAGCTTCAAAATTACTAAAGCAGTTCAAGCTGTTAGTCTCATATATATTGTGGCAGGTGGCGGAAGACGACTTTAGAACTTCTAATAATAACTTATAAATTATTATAAACTAAACAATTTAGCTCTGGTGTTGAGGTAAAGTTCCGCCACTTAACACGCAATGCCTTCAGAATTTAGCGGAAAATGGGGAACAGTGTCTTGACATTAAGTTCCCTCTGTTTACCTCTCAATGTGCGGGATAAAGCGTGAAGCTAAATAAAACCCTCTAAGCTCTTGAGGTACGATATCTATATCGCAATGTCTATATAACCTTATTACATTATTCTTGCTTTTTCGGACTATTTCCCAGTTTACGACAAGAAAAACATATTTTTTTAGTTTTTAAGGTATCGTATGGTTAGTTTATGTGTACAAAACAAAAACGTAAAAAAACAGTAATCAATTATGTACTATTTGTAAAAAAAAATACAAAAATCTAGCGAAAACAACTCACTGAAATTTTATGTAAAAGTTTTATAAATAATTTAGTGTGTGTATAATTCCGAGGCTATCGTATGACTTTTGAAATATAACAATTACTTCTGTATTTTCTTAGAAAACCGAGTACTTTCTTCCCGCATAGCGTACCCGTCAGAGGGAACCTAGTGTCAAGACACTCCGTCCTTCGCTTTCCGCCAGAAATCAAGTCATTGCGTGTTGATTGGCAAAACTCAATGCGTTTGTTTTTGGTACCAGAGCGAAAAAATGAAAATTTTAAATAATCCTTCTTCGACTGGAAATCGAACTCACAACCAACACGTTCAATTCGATTCAAAGAAGAAGAGTTACGGAAATAAATATCATATATAAAAAATATCAAGTATAGTAAGCATATTAAATTTTGCTAGCATTTTTTTGTTTTTAGTAAAACCTGTATTAAATATGTATCTATTTTGTTTTTGCCAGTCATGGCGCAGTGGCACGAACGTGTGACTGTAAAGCGACTGGTTGTGGGTTCGACTCCCCCTCGAGGAGTACAAATATTTAATATTTCCATTTCCTTCGCTCTGTTATCAGAGGCAAAGCGCGGCGTTAAGTTCCGCCACTTAACACGCAATGCCTCCGAATTCGGCGGAAAGTGGGGAACGGAGTGTCTTAACACTAGGTTCCCTCTGCCTATCCTGCTGTGCGCGGGATACAGCGTGAAGCTACAACAAAAAAAAATCATTTCCGGCATTATGTTAAAATATCCAAAAAAAATAACTAATCTTTGCTTCTTATGCATATAAATATATGTATGTATAATTTATCTTAGCCCTTTCAATACATCTATAAGGAGTATCGGGCGTGACGTCACGGGACGCCGCGCCGTCGCGACGCCGCTCGTGGAGATACTGGTATCGTGAGCTTCGATCTTTTAAATTTTACACTTTTATTATTTCCCACTTAGATGTTGGTGTCGTTATTTATTGTTTGCTTTTCTGGTTCGTAAAAATGTTAAAAGATACAAAGATATAAAGAAAGTTTTAGTTTTAAATGTTACTTTTGCTACTGGCAAAGTGGTTAACTGGTAAGTATCAAGTTGGGTGACAAATTAATAGGCAGATAATATTATCTACTTAGAGAAAATATTCTTTATTCTATATCAATTCAAAATATATTACAACAAAAATAAGTAAGCAGAAATGTAGAAAATGCGACCTGACGACACTAAAACACCGGCAATTAAAAGGATCATTGGCAAGAAACTTACCAAACTATTTTATTTTATAGATTGATCAATGATTATAGTCACATATTTAACATGTTTTGGTAATATATATGGTGGCGTCAGGCTATAAGACATCGACACACTACACCCTAAGCCTCCCATAGGTATAAACGTACAAGCTTCGCTCGACTTGCTGAGCTCTGCCATATATCGCCAACTAACTTCCGTTCCACTAGGACAGGGGATTATTGGCAACAGCGTAGTTTATCGAAAGGTTAACAAGCTTACGGGGCACAAAGGTAGTACTGTGCTCTTATAGCAAAGCGCACCTGTCGCCTGTACGAATGGCAGCAAATGGTATGTCTACTTGTATATAGGTATAGATCGCCCATTTTAAAAATGAACTTGATTTTGAAGACGATTTTTAATACTCATTATTATTACATTATACTATTTTATATATTTTTTTCTGATCGTTTAGTAAGTGACCGTTGAGTGTATCATTGTGTGTCATGTAAACACCTAATATGCATGTTCTTTTAGGACAGTGGAGAGGTTTATAGAGAAGACGTTCTATAGTTCCTTGACGTTCGCCAAACTGTCTTGGATGAAATAGTTGTATTAAAATACAATCAACTTTTACAGAGAATCTAAGAAAGAAATATATCACTCACTCTGTTTACTCTTCCTATTGTCATTTTTTAGACAAAAAGAACGTAAACATATATCTCCAAGTGAAGATTAAACCTTAAAAATATTGTCCCTCATGAAAATTTAAAATCTTTAGTCTTAGATATACGAAACTTGTATTAAATACTCAAGAAACAAGTAAAGCCTTTACTTTCCACATCATACTATCAAAATATATTTAAACTTAGGTTCAACTTAGTTCATACATAGAGAATTTAGCCCAAATAACACAATATGGACATTAGAACAAACTTCATCGTAAATTGATTAGAAATTTATAAACAATTGAAAAGTAATCAATTGGACGGCGAAATGAAACAAAAGGCTTTATTTCAGCGAAAGCACGCCGAACTCCCTCGTAATATATACATATATAATGTAAACATTTGAATTAATGGATAGCACCCAATATCCTTTATATTATCTTTAGTATAAAATTTCCTCATAAATGTTTATATTTTTAGGTAAAAAGTAATAAATAAAGGATATTGATATAATTTTTGTATTTATTTAATATTTCTAAAATTTCTATAACTTATAGATTTTTAACATTCATACAATAATTGTAGCATTTAAGGGACAAGTATTCCATATTATATCAAAAAAATTAAAAAAGTACGGATTATTTTTTTATTTCATGGGGAAAGATGGGAAAAGAAAAGTAATATTTTACATTTTTTTAGCTTCACGCTGTATCCCGGACACAGCAGGGTAGGCAGAGGGAACCTAGTGTTAACACACTCCGTTTTCCACTTTCCGCCGAATTTACAGACGTTGCGTGTGAAATGGCGGAACTTAATGCCGCGCTTCGCCTCGATACCAGGGCGAAGAAAATAGTAATAATAAATATTTTCACTCCCCGAGCAGGAATTGAACCCACAACGCTTTACATGCCTCTGTGCTACGACTGACCCCAAAGAGTACTTCCAAGTTAATTATACAATAAATTAGAAGGTAGAAGACGTCTTAGGTTATAAATACCTCTCATCTACACCACGACAACTTCAATACATACATAAACATACATACATATATGCACCAAATAAAGTCATTATTCACGTACAAACAGACAATACACACATATCCCTTGTGACTTGCATTTCAAGTAAGATTAAGGCGACTTAAACATACATAAGTCGAAACATAGCTAATTAGACTTAACGAAGGTAAGCTTTTCACTGCCGCTGTAAAACGACCGCATTGCCGCTAACAGGATTATCTGGCTTACTCAGTTCCGCGGAACTCGATGTTTTAGTTGGCAAATAAATTTTTAATTAACTTGTACGCTGATTAAACAATTGTATAGCTTGTTACTGAGTTATTAGACGAATGAAAGTTGTATTATGTTTTGTATTGTGACTGATTCATGGTTTTAGAGTGTAGTGGTGAATGTGTGTGACAATTGTGTTGTACAAGCCTACACCTAATAGAATAGAATAAAATGTTAATATACATTTAAAATATGGATATTTACTCAATGCCTTTACTAGACTGCATGTCTCTGTAAACAAAAGGTAAAGAAAAAATCTACGGTCCTCTTTTCCCATTTCACGTAAAACAAAAATATTATTATTAGAAATTTACAAGTAGCTATATTTATAATATACATCTTTTGACGATTTCATATTGAAATGTAAAATTAAAATCAAATTTGAAACTCAAGTAACACATATAATATCAAAACTTAAATAAAAATATTATTAATAAGTTATAAGCTTTCAGTACGCTTTTAAAGACCACTGTTGCTGTTAAAAGCATTATAACGTATTCCATACCCAGCGCATATACACAAAGAGTAATCCCTGTGATTAATAAAATTTAAAAGCATCACTGTCCATTAACATATTGAAAGATAAGTTTGGTGTAAAAGCTCGTATGACTCGCCTGAGAGACCCAGTGGCGTCGGATTTAAATAATATTTGACTTACACTCAGTCTGAATATTCGTAAATATGCGAAATACTGGGAGTAAAAAGCTCCATTAGCAAACGCCCACCTTATATGTATTTAAAGGTGAATCTGATAAAATATATTAAAATAATTCAATATCAAATAACTAACTACTATTTGTATAAATTTTATTTTTCGTCGAAAATAATAAATTGCTTATGCAAATTATTTTATAAGAACTATTTTGATAGTGTTTTTTAATATCACGCTGCTTGCGTAACTTAACAGTTTTATATATTTTTCTCTTTTCAATTTATTTTGTTTATGATAAATCGTAGTGCGTAGCAAAACTCAAAGGCATATACAACTACGTATCTATTAGCGAAGTTTAGAAAAAAATAACTTGTGAAATACAAAACAAGAACAAAACAAGAAAAAAGCTTGTTAGTACTCGTTATTCAAATATAAGTTTTATTACATTAATTGACGTCTTTAGTGAGTAACCAACACGTGACGATTATGACATACAAGCCCTCACTTAATAAAAAATATACATAATATGTATATATTTCATACATTAAACATAAAAACAAAACAACAAAAAATACATAAAAAATCATCATTCCACAGATTATAGATTGCAAATCCACAAAAGAGCAACACTGAATGTCTAATCCCCGCAAATCTATTTAGAATCGTCGCCGACACGTACTTCCAGCGGGTACGTTTTATCCGCGTGACATTCATTGTATCGGCATATCTTTTCTCTATAGAGAAGTAACCACGAGGCCGCCGTGTTCAGGGAATAATATGTGACATATGACAGATGATTGAAAGGTTTTCGACGTATGCTTCTAAGGTAGGTTATATTTTTCGCCGGAAATGGGAATATGGCCATTTCCACATTTTTACAATTGTATATGGTAATAATTTAGATTCGTTTAAAACTTATTGTTGCTGCTGTCTTTTTTTTATAAATACCAGCTTATTTTTAATAAAAGTATTTAAATTTCAGGAGATATACAATTTAAAATATTTTTTGATTATTTGATCTTTTGATGTTATTTTAGATTTACTTTAAAAATATTTATAGCTAATTTTGTTGGTAAATTTTTGAAATAATGCAAGTTGATGAATAATGGTTCACTATATTTACTGAATATGCCTCCTTACCAGGTGGACCGACGATCTGGTCAATATTGCTGAAAGACACTGGAAGTAAAGAATCTATTATCTTGTAGTGGAAATCCTTCTATATATTCGTCTAATTTCAATAGTGAGCGTTTAAAGGGCTGAGACGATGACGACGACGATATCGTGGATATTTTCACCATTACTTTCTTTAGAGAAGAAAAAAAAAAGAAATAGCTTCACGCTATATCCCGCACACAGCAGGGTAGGCAGAGGGAACCTAGTGTTAAGACACTCCGTTCCCCACTTTCCGCCGAATTCGGAGGCTTGCGTGTTAAGTGGCGGAATTTAACGCCGCGCTTTACCTCGACACCAGAGCGAAGAAAATGGAAATATAATTTCCACTCCTCGAGTGGGAATCGAACCCACAACCAGTCGTTTACAGTCACACTCTTGTGCCACTGGACCACGACTGGCCACAGATAGAAAAAACGTAAACACGCAAATAAATTAATAAATTTTATTATACATATATAACCTATGTTAATCAAACATAACATTCCACATTACTCAGAGCAGTTAACTGCGCTAATTTCATTATTAAGTGAATATTAAACAACAGCTGTCTGCGCTTGTGACAGAACATAATTTTATTTCTGCTTTGTGCCAAACTGAACTGTGCCAACGAAATTTTTTAAAATCAAAAAAGAAGCTTTGGAGAGCAAAAAAGACGTCACTCACTTGTCAAAGACTTAATATGACGTGAAACGTTAAAATATGTCACTGACGTAAGGTCACGTTTAATAGCTTAAATTGTAACTTTCTGTTATTGGTGAAGGTAGCTGTGTTTTTTCTGTATTTTATCATCTGGTGGCACAGTAATTAACTTGCACGTTCACTATAAATAAAAAAAGTGAAACTGAACTAAATTCTATCATTTGCACTAAAGGCTTATGAGTCAAATGCAATACAATAAAAAAGATATATGAATTAGTAAATTGACTGATGCGTATGATAGATATATCATTAAAATATAGTTTTTACTCTTTTAATTTCATTAAAAGACTGAGATTTTGTTTAAGGACATAACGTCCTTATTACTCTCTTTTTTTAGCTTTACGCTGTACCCCGCAAACAGCAGGGTAGGCAGAGGGAACCTAGTGTTAAGACACTCCGTTCTCCACTTTCAGTTCTCCAAATTCGGAGGCATTGCGTGTTAAGTGGCGAAACTTAACGCCGCTCTTCGCCTCGTCACCAGAGCGAAGAAAATTAAATAGCGAAGAAATATTAAATATTTTCACTCTTCGAGTGGGAATCGAACCCACAGCCAGTCATTTACAGTCACACGTTCGTGCCACTGCACCACGACTGGCTCCACTATTCTTTTATCTTGATAAATTCTTATACAGGTAAAAAATCGCGATAAATCATAGTATTCAAGATTAAAAAAAAACTATTTCAAAGGTAACTAAACAAACAGACTGTCCATTGGCACATATCGCGTAATCCGTATTTTTTTCAGTATATCACGTAAGTGGTTGTCTCGAATGCGAGCGGAGCACTTATCCTGTTTGTTTGCGACGAGGGCGTTGCGGGTCGAATGTCGTCTAAAACTAGGATCTACTCGTACCTGTATATACATATATACATACATATCTATTTATACATATAAGTATATATAGGAGGCCAGTCGTGGCGCAATGGCACAAGCGTGTGACTGTAAACGACTGGTTGTTAGTTCGATTCCCACTCCGAGGAGTGGAAATATTTAATATTTCAGTTTTCTTTGCTCTGGTGTCGAGGCAAACCGCGGCGTCAAGTTCTGCCACTTAACGCGCAATGCCTCCGAATTCGGCAGAAAGTGGGGAACGGAGTGTCTTAACACTAGATTCCCTTTGTCTACCCTGCTATGTGCGGGATAAAGCGTAAAGCTAAAAAAAATAGTATATCTAAGCACTCGGTAGTGTGTGAAGCCAAGTTTATAGAAGAATCTAGCTGTCTAAGATAATATTACACGTACTGTTTGTGTTTGGATTATTATTAACAAAAAATATATTAAAAAATAGTTTTAAAAATACTTTTAAACGTATAAAAATACTTTTAAACATTTTTAAAGTGTTATTCCACACTTAGGAAAAAGACATTTAGAACGCAATTTAGAAATTTTGAACGCAGCGGCATTCGAACCCTGAATACCGTTCAGGCGCTCTCACCGCTGAGAGTATAAAAATGCTTAAAGTACTTTATAATTTGAACAAATATTACGTATTAGTGTATCATTTGACATTCTCACTTCTGTTATGTAATATATTAATGTACATAATTTCGCTCATTACATAACATTAATAAAGCAGATTACATTTAATGTATCAAAATTTCAAAGCCTCCATTATAAATTTTTCACTGAATGAACAAATATTTTAAAATCTCTGTAAAATAATGTTTTGTTAACTAAATAATGTTTTCGAATGCAATCAATTACTGTATTATTCGACTATCAACCAATATTATATTTTCAAATTACTGGTTATTACAAACATATTTTGATTTGCTTTGTTTACTGTATGAAGAAATTTATTAAAACTAATAAAATATTAATGGAATATTATGATACTTCTAATAATCCTGATTTATCTTTGTATATTGACATAATGCAACTTTTTAAGTCAATAGAATAAGAAGTTGTTACTTGCAACTCCGAACTATTTTGACTTCGCAAATTGAATAGGCCTATTTTTTTTACAAATTCACGCTTATTCCATAGCATGGTACTCAGAGATTCAGGCCTAATTATAAACCAAAGCAAAGAACTAAGGCACCTGTCGTGGCGCAGGGGCACAAAATGTGACTGTTGACACAACTATTTGTGGGATCGATACCCACTCGCAAAAAATCAAAACATTTCATTTTCTTCGCTTTGGTGTCGAGGCAAAGCACGGCACTGAGTTCCGCAACTTAATACGCAATGCCTCCAGAATTCGGCTGAAAGCGGCCAACGAAGTGTTTTAACACTAGGTTCCCTCTGCCTAACCTGTTTGTGGTCCGAATACAGCGTGAAGCGAAAAAAATATATATACAAAAATACAAATTTATACATATTTTACATTTAAATCTTATATAACAGTACCTACTATAAAGCACAGTGCAGTAACATAGTGGAGTGGTAACGATGTTTGAGAGAGGAGGCACTTCCAGCGTGTTTGTTGAAGTCGCGCGTCGCGTGAAGAGCTTCCGTCTCAAGACGCTGTTGATCACTAACACCGCGTGCGGTTTCACGTAGCTATATATGTAAGTAACTTTTTTTTATAATTCTTTATCATTATTATCTCAATTTGAATGTCTTTTAAACTATTATGCATAAACTATATAGACTAATATAATAATGAAGAGGTTAAGTGTGTAACTTTCTTTGTAAGGAGTAATCTTCGGAATAACTGAACCGATCATGAAAATTCTTTCAGAATTATAAAGAAACTTTATTCAGGCGTGTTATAGGCTATATTTATTATTATTGAACAGAAAGTTCAAAGAATCCTAAAAGTGCCCAAATATGGTGTAAAAGCTGCAGATCACGCACGAAGCCGTGAACGGGTCACTAGTAAGTAATAAAGTATGGAAAGTACTTATTCAGTCGTTGTGCAGTGACAACATCTGACTGTAAACGCAATGGTTGTCGGTTCGTTCCTACTTGGCGGAATGATTATATTTAAATGTTCATTTCTTTGCTTTATACAGATGACGAGATGCGGCGTTGAGTTCTGCCTCTCAATTTCGTGTGGAAAGTGTAGGACGGAGTGTCTTGACACTAGGTTCTCTCTGACAAAAAAGTATGAAGCTTAAAAAAGATATAATAAAGGTTTCAATAAGGAAGCAAGGAGGCTTCATGTTCAAAACTTTTATTGCATCCTTAAGTGTCTGACTGTAAATTTTCGAAATGACGGCTAGAACATTATGTTCTAATCATTTTCAATTCAATTCTTAACATGCAATATCTCAAATTCAGATGAAAAATGGAAATCAGAGCGACTTAACTCTATGTACTCTGCTTATTTAGCTATATGCATATAAACATGAAACTGCTTTTTTAGATTTTTTTTTTTTAGCTTCATGCTGTATCCCGCACACAGTAGGGTAGGCAGAGGGAACCTAGTGTTAAGACACTCCGTTCCCCACTTTCCGCCGAATTCGGAGGCTTTTGCGTGTTAAGTGGCGGAACTTAACGCCGCGTTTTACCTCGACACCAGAGCGAAGAAAATGGAAATATTAAATATTTCCACTCCTCGAGTGGGAATCGAACCCACAACCAGTCGTTTACAATCACACACTTGTGCCACTGGGCCACGACTGGCCACTTGTGACTTTTTTAGATTAAGCATATAAAAACATATTTATAATTGCCCCTTCCACTGTTTTCTAAACAATATGTTTGAGAAGCTTTAGAACTTAGAAAGTCCGTAAAGTAGCTTCTTCAGATCACGGATACAGTTTCACAGTAGGTACACTCAACCCTTGTACAGTGTCTTGTTTACGCCACGTTGACCCCCTTGAGGGACACCAAGACCCAGTTATTCAAGTGTTAACTACATACATACAATGTATTATAGAAAAACAACAACAATTTGCATATTATATATTCCGAATAACATAATTAAATATTTAAACTAGGTTTAGACAAAAATATACAAAGTTAACACCATAAAAAAATACACATATACTTGTACTCTAGTACATTATCATATTTATAAAATTATTATTTTTAATTTTGTGTGGCCAGTCGTGGCCCAGTGGCACAAGCGTGTGACTGTAAACGACTGGTTGTGGGTTCGATTCCCACTCGAGGAGTGGAAATTATATTTCCAATTTCGTCGCTCTGGTGTCGAGGTAAAGCGCGGCGTTAAGTTCCGCCACTTAACACGCAAGCCTCTGATTTCGGCGGAAAGTGGGGAACGGAGTGTCTTAACACTAGGTTCCCTCTGTCTACCCTGCTGTGTGCGGGATATAGCGTGAAGCTATTTTTTTTTTAAATTATTTTTGATATAATACAGAGTTGGATTTTTGCCTTTTATTGATTATAACTTTTTTGCAATCAGTATTAAAAATAAAATCACTCTTTTGTCTTAATTTAAAACTTTAAAATTAAATTACTTGTTTAAAAGCAACGCAACTTATGAACAATATCTTTTTTAATTATATTAAAATTATATTTTAAAAGTCTAAAGTAGCGTAATTAAAAAGTCAAAGGTCACTATTCCTTTTATAAGCTGAGATTGTATAAAATTTTTATACGTTTTCTAAATGTCTTTTTCAATTTTTCTAAGTGTGGAATAATATTTTAAAAATGTTTAAAAAATGAGATTATATAGCTTAGCACCTACTTACCTATATATATCGACGCTATCTACAAAAAAACGTAATATTTACTACCACAACAATAACTATCAACTAGAACAAAATAAGTAAATCATTCTGGCATGAGCTCAAGATATATCCGTTAGCGTAATTAAAAAACTTTCAAGATTATGTTCATTCAGAAAGCTCTCATCTCCGCTTCCTGTTGGTATAGTGTTTGTTTCTCACGTAACCAACTTACTTGTTCACTCTGAGCTTCCAACTTGCAAAGACTTATTGTTTCTTAGGGAATTACGCCTCTGGGTTTATTGGAGCTCCTTTTGTACAGTTATATTCAAATTTTCAAATTTTAGGACAATTTTATTATATTTAACAATCAGTGAATAAAAGGAATTTGAATAATTCATTTTGTTTAAGGGAAACAGTTTAAATGTAAAGTACTAGGAAAAACGCTAATACAATTTTGTGAAATAAATGGATCTCGTAAAATATTATTGAATAGATATTTTTTGTAACTTTATTATTTTTTTTGTATACCAAGGTCGGCAGATAGACCTCGTGTCAAAACAATCTCGTCTCCACTTTGTGCTGTAGTTCTAAAATATACGTGTTGTGTGGCGGAGCTTAACGCCACGCTTTATTGGATATTATGCTATAAGTCTTAACAATATTAACATATAGTTTTTTAACCTTTTGAAGGTGAACACTGAAAAATGGTATATCAGTAGATTATCTCTACTGTAATCTTAGGTATAAA
This sequence comes from Dryas iulia moderata, assembly GCA_019049465.1. Taxonomy (NCBI): domain Eukaryota; kingdom Metazoa; phylum Arthropoda; class Insecta; order Lepidoptera; family Nymphalidae; genus Dryas; species Dryas iulia. The sequence goes on from CM032440.1 coordinate 5,129,274, forward strand.
AACTTAATATAAAACTTTATTCTTTTATCTTAAAAGGTTTTATATTAAAATCTCAATATAAAATGTAATTTACTTTAGAAAACTAAAGATATAACCTGTCATTTTTAATAAAAAGGGTATAATCCTCTTTCAAGATATATCTACATTGATTTTTTTTAGCTTCACGCTGTAACCCGCACAGAGCAGGGTAGCCAGAGGGAACCTAGTATTAAGACACTCCTTTCCCCATATCCCGTCGAAGTCGGAGACATTGCGTGTTAAGTAGCGGAACTTAACGCCGCCTTTTGCCTTTGAAACCAGAGCGAAGGAAATAGAAATATTAAATATTTCCACTCCTCGAGTGGGATTCGACCCCACAACCAGTCGTTTACAGTTATACGTTGTGTTGTGGCAGTGCTACTACGCCACGACTGGCCCCAAACATAGTAAGCTACGAATCTTAAAGACGCCACTTTACATTAAGTAAGGACACTTTACATTTTCCTATATAATTCGTAATAGTTAGTTACCTATTACGATTTATACCTACAATTAAATATTTTTGCTAATCGACAATTATCAACGTTTTCTCAACTTTAACTAATTAATAATAACTCATATTTTATTTTATCTAGCCTAAGAAAATATATACATTAATTTTAAATAAAAAGCTACACTAACAAGAAGAATTTCAACCTATAACCATTTCTTTACCAGTCACGTCCCAGCTGTACAACTGCTTCATTAATATTATAATCGCCGTAAAGATAAACGATATAACATCTAAAATTTCATAAAAGCTATTTCGAGGCGGTACTTTATCCTGAGGTGTATTAGAGGCAAGTTTATTAATAATATGCGACATGACAGTAAAGTGAAACCAACGTCTAAAATTTTCCATTACGGAACAAAGGAATGTAGTGCTGTGTGACGTGAAGATGCGAGATTAACGTGTTCGTACGCTTTTATATACATATAATGATTTATTGTGTTTATTTAATATTCAGATACATTCGAAATACAGTCACATAAGACATTTTTTTATAATTATTAAGTTACTAGCGGCCCACCTGAACTACATAAATATTTCGTTATATTGCAAGCCTCGGAGATGGATTTTTGAAAAATAAAGTAGTTTATATTTAACCTTGGATTTACAACTATATATATTGCAAAATTCATTACAATCGGTCAAGCGGTTTAAATTTTTCATAGAAACTTTCATTCCCTATTTCAACCCTTTAGAGATTGATTTTGAAATAAGTAGGCTATGTTTAACCCTGGACTATTTATTGCTTTCATTTCAAATTTCATCTAAATCGGACCCGTAGATTAGACGTGAAAGCGTGACAGACAAACAGACAGACTTTCGCATCAATAATATAGGTATGGATGAGTTATAATATGAATATATATAGTTTTTAGAATATAGTTATAACATGAATTACAAGAGATGATGGAATTGTCACAATCGAAATGGAATGAGAATCGAACCGACAACCAATTGCTTTTACACTCAAGACACTGTCCCACTGCCACAATGATCTCATTATATTATTGTAAAACGTCAACTATTATTTTAAAAAAAATAGTGGTTCTTCCGATTTCTTTTCCACATAGACTTTAACTATGCCAAACTCCATAACTGCACGTTCTATTTTACCTTCACGAAACTTACGTTTTAAACAATATGTTAAAAAAAACTCACTTAGAATTAGTCTCATTATTTTCAATAATTTATTACTTCTAAATAATCTATTAATCTAACACCAATTCAATTTCCAATATCATTCCAATAAATTTCAAAATGACTGAACTATAGCAATAAAGTTACTAAGAATTATATTAAGTATCAAAAAGATAAATTACTCTGACGGTTATTCAATTTCTAAAATTCTATCTTCTATCGAATAACTGAATGCGATGAGAAACCAAATTCTAGTCGAATACTAATAAGTTTAAGTGAACTTAGAATAAACGATGTAAATACTTTTCAATGATAAAGCTATGTAGTTTTTTAGCTTCACGCTGTATCTCGCACACAGCAGGGTAGGCAGAGGGAACCTAGTATTAAGACACTCCGTTTCCAATTTTTCGAGAAATTCTGGAGGCATTGCGTGTTAAGTGGCGGAATTTAACGCCTCGACACTAGAACGAATAAAATGGAAATATTAAATATTTCCACTCCTCGAGTGGGAATCGAACCCATAACCAGTCACGTTTACGTGTTACAGTCACGTGTAAAAAAGCTATAAAAGCATAATTGCAACGCGCTTAAAGGAATCTAATGTAACAATTTCTCTGACTACTCACAAACAACAGAGAAGAAGAAATAATATAATAAAAAAATAATAAAAAGATCCACACACTTAATCAATGTTTACACTCAAACAAAAAATAATCTATTTAAATTTCCTCTTAATTTCGTTCGTTACAACCTTTTTTCGCTTTCACAAACATACATATACAAACAAAAATTACGAAGTGAGGTTCTAATATAGAAACAAAATAAATACCTTACCTAATATAGTGGCCAGTCGTGGCCCAGTGGCACAAGAGTGTGACTGTAAACGACTGGTTGTGGGTTTGATTCCCACTTGAGGAGTGGAAATTATATTTCCATTTTCTTCGCTCTGGTGTCGAGGTAAAGCGCGGCGTTAAGTTCCGCCACTTAACACACAAGCCTCCGAAATCGGCGGAAAGTGGGGAACGGAGTGTCTTAACACTAGGTTCCCTCTGCCTACCCTGCTGTGAGCGGGATATAGCGTGAAGCTATTTAATTTTTAAATGAATACCTTCGGAGGCAATCAAACAACGTCAATTTTCGGAGAGAATAAACTGTGGAATAAAACCGAAATCACAATGGCACTGCTTAAGCCCGTAAATCCGTGGATGGGAGAGACATTAAATAAAGAGTGGCGGGCGTTATGACCCATGAACGGGTTGTAAAAATGGTCATTTTATCGAGAAAGCTGTGGTTCTAATGTCTATGGAGAAATTGTATGTAGCGTAAGTTGGTATAGTAGTGGTTAGAATGGTAACTGTTTAATATAAGTGTTGTTGTTTATGATAACAATTCTCAATTATAATTTATTTGCTTACTTTTTTGGAGATTTTATCGTGGCATTTCATATAAAAATGTGGCAGGATTTTAAACGGATATCATTTAATTCAAGGGGTTGCTATACTGATTGTATATGTTAGCAAAATGAGCAACATTGTATGTTGAATTGTGATTTATTTTTACGTAAATAATAATAAACTTGAATGAATGAAGAGAGACAAATTAATTACTTTAGAGTTGTTTATAATACGTACATATCACATATATGTGTTAATATGCTATTGATTAGAGAACGAATAAGAAATATTAATGTAAATGTATATTCGGAAAAATAAAAAAGCAAACCAACTATATATATTTAATAGTCACTAAACTATGGAACAACTATTCCAAATACAACACAACACACACCAGCTAGCACACTCTAATCTGACATTAATTCGAAATAACCTAGCAAGTCTGAAAACTCGCTCCGCCGACTTTCATTTTCTACGTCTCATAGAGCAATGATTTAGCGGAACAAATTTGTCTCTGCCTCTTATCTAATAGTTGCTGAATCAAATATTACAGGCCGACGACGACGACGCCGAAGCGGGATTTCATTATAACCATCGCGATATCGTCCACGTAATATCGCTTTCCGAGTTAGAGTGCGGCGAACGATAAAAAATAAAGGAGAATCATCCGTTCGTCTTGGAAATGAGGTTCCCGGGGGAAAATGCGAGTTATCTTCATAAATAGTGTCTGGGGATGATTTATATCGGGCGTCAGGCTTTGAGGCCGCAGCGTGACAAATGAGGCACGCCGCGACGCCCGCGCCACCTAGCCTGTTAGCCGAGCTGCCCGTTAATCACGACTTTAACCCCGTTTGGGTTATCTTGATGACTTAAAATACTACGCTCGTATCATCTGAGCTCTGGTAACGGGAAGTGAGATAGTTTATTAAAGTGGACGATTGTGCGTTCATCTTCAGAGTAATATTTAAAGAGTTGATGGTGAATTTATATTTACCACTTGTGCTTGAGAAACTAGAAGGTTTATTTCATTAATGCTTCATATATTTAGTATAACAATTTAAAAAAATGTAAAATAAATGTAGATTTTACCCACATTTATAATTTTCCCCCAGCCTTTTCACTAAGTACCTAGTTAAAATTATATGAACCATTAAAAAATACTGAATAATACTGATAAACTGAACATAACTAAATTATGGACGCAAAATAAATAACAATCATTTTTTTAACTCTGCATGTTTATATGATAATTGGTTTTCTTCACTTATACTCTTAAATACAACTCTCGAAACAGGCATCCTCAATCAGCTCCTTCATCAACAACATTACTATCACATAACCTACCAAACTACATTTCTGTCCCATACTACATATAAATCTGTTAGACACAAACAAGTATACAACATTTACGTTTCTACTTCCGATTATAACTTTACTCTATGAGCATCCACCGAAGCGTGGCGGGTCTCAACGCAGTCGACTGTCAAAGCAAGACGTACGTCAGCGACGACGTACAAGGAGGCGCTATGTAACTCTCACACCTCACTGAGCAATCTTATTTGATCAGATCCGTGCTCTTTTTGATATCACAGTGTACAGACACGTTATCGAGATGGATTTAATGTATAGGTATAAGAAATTTATGTTATGATCATATTTTTAATAAGATTTTGTAAATATGTTGTATTTTTAGTTCGTCTATATAACAGTTAAAGAATTGGAAAATTTAATGAAATATCTAAAAGAAATATAAAAGATATAAGTTCCAATCACAAGTAGGGTTATGTAAGAAATTTGTTTTAATAAAGAATTATTATTATAAAAAACTATAAAAAATAAGTACTTGCCGCATTAGTAAAAGTAGTTCAGGGTGATAGACAGCTTTCGTTAACAATGCAGCCAATGGCGCAACAGGTGTTTCTCTACTATCACTAGGTCTGATTATGTATCCAAAGGCTATGGGTTCAATTCCCACTTAAGGGGTTAGTATAAGTTGATGACAAATAACACAAATGATATTATATGTACAGTACTTTTAAAGTACCAGTTTCATACCTATACTAATATAATAAAAAGGTAAAGTTTGTAACTTTATTTGTAAGGGCTAATCTTTGGAAATGTTGAACCGATCAGAAAAAATCTTTCACAATTAAAAAGCTCCACTAGTGGTAGCTCCACAGGAGTGCTGTAGTCTATATTTTATTATGATTGAACAAAAATTTCAGAGAATCCAAAGGGGGCTTGAATAGGGGATGAAAGCTGCAGATCACGCAGAGAAGCCGCGAGCGAGTCACTAGTTAAATATAAAATATTTAACGAATTCACATCACATAACGGAAGTAAAACTGCACTGTCATAAATATATTTCATACGAATATCGTGTAACATAATAGCGTTTCATTGTTATATTTTATATTTCTCATTTCTGTGTTAAGTGTTAAGCCAAAAGACCAAAACAGGTTCCTACGGTAGTAATATCTATATAGTATGGTTTAAACACTGTAAAAAGACATTTCTTAGCCTTTTGTATATAAATAGAAAAAAAAATAAAATTGAAAAGACATATAGAAAGCGTATAAAAATTTGAACGCAGCAGAATTCGAACCCGCGCCTCCTGAATACCGTCCAGGCGCGCTCACCACTGAGCAATGCGTTCATTGAACGCATGGCTTTACGTTTTCTAAATGTCTTTTACAATTTTCCTAAGTGTAGAATAACACTTTAAAAAATATTTAAACAAAAAATAAACATCATTGTACACAAACATTACAAGCAATGTAAGGGATAATATATAGCTTCACACTGTATCCAGCACAAAGTAGAGTACGCAGAAGGCGCCTAATGTTTAGACACTCCATTCCCTATTTTCCACCGTATTTTGGAGGCATTGCGTGTTAAGTGGCGGAACTTAACGCCGCTTTTTGCCTCGACACCAGAGCGAAGAAGATTAAATATTTCCACTCCTCGAGTGGGGATCAAACCCACAACCAGTCATGTCTACAATCACATTTTGTGCCCATAAGCCACGACTGGCCTCTAAGGAATAATAAAAAATATATAAATTTCTTTTAAACATTTTTAAAGTGTTATTCCACACTTAGGAAAATTGAAAAAGTCATTTAAAGAAAACGTATAAAAATTTGAACGCAACCGGGATTCGAACCCGCGCCTCCTGAATACCGTTCAGGCGCTCTCACCACTGAGCTGAAGCAAACTTTGTATCTAGGTCTGACATGACACACATTCGACAATAAGTTTCGCCACTTAACATAAAACCTCATAATTTACTTATAAATTGAAAAACAAAGAGTACACAGAAATTAACCTGGAAACTGTCAGAAAACAAATCCAGTTCAGTAAAGAGGAGCAACTCGTTTAAAATTTGATTGATTTAGTAATTTTGAGAGAATCCCTTGCGCGTGATCGACGCGGCGCGCTGTTGGCTAATCTAATTCTTAATAATTCACTGCCCAATCTCCAGCGTGTACCGTTTTACTCGGTAAATTGATAGTAGCTACGTTTTAGCAAACATTTGTGCAGTTATAAAGCTATATATCTAGCTTATATTTCATTAATACGTGATATGTTCTTGTATATTTTTCATATTTTCTGTATGGATTGTAAAGAATATAAAAAAAACCGACAACGATACGGATATATTTATATACATAATGGCTTTGCGGTTAGATCGTTTGTTAACGGTTTCCAAAAGAGAATAAGTTCGATTCCCGCTACGGTCAAATTTTATACGTTTCCTAAAAATGTTTTCCATATAAAAAAATATTACATTTTCTAACTTCTAAAGTTGATAGAATAGTGATTCTAAGACGTATTGTAATTAATTTACCCAATTCGTTTAATTATTCATTTAATTTTAATTCACTTTCCTTCACATTTATTATAAGAAATACTTTAAAATCTACATTTTTAAACAGAGAGATATATCTCAACTTATAATAAGCTTGTCATTATTAACCTCAACCGTAATCAATACCAAAACAACATAACCTACATTTACTTAATCAGCATTGTCAAATTGTTATCACAACACACCGCAGCTGATTTCACGATCCACTACCCCTCTGGTTAAAACGGACTGGGCCGTTACGATAACGATGGAATGATTCAAGAGGCTTACTCCGATAATACGTTAGGAAATTGTACCTTTGCAGTATTAGAAATAATCGTATATCGTAACGCTTCTCAGCCCCGACGTGGGTACAAGGAAGAGGTATCATATTAATTTATTGTATGCTTGTATTGGAAAGTAATAAACTCGCTAAGGATTGCTTATATAAAAAAAAAGATTAATATGGTTATTTTTGGAGATTTACTGTAATAACGTTTTGTAGGGTCAATATATTAATACGTTATGTACACAGCTGTAACATACACATAACAATAAAGTTACAGTTATAAAAATACTAAAATATAAGGGTTTGACTAGAATTGCTTAAGGAAAACGTGTTTTTTTTTTCCTTTAGGTAAATAAAGAGAATTTAGTGTTATAACACTCCGTTCCCCATTTTCTGCCGACTTTTTGGAATCATTGCGTGCCAAATGAAACTTTACGTTGCGCTTTACCTCTATGCCAGAGTGAAGAAATTGAAAATATTAAATATTTCCACTCCTCGAGTGGGAATCGAACCCACAATCAGTCGTTTACAGTTACACGTATGTGCCACTGCGCCACGACTGGCCCCTAAAACGTGGTAAAGTCTCTAAATCTGACCTGATCGCTTTGTTTTACAGTTTAATTCAAGACTCGTGAAATATAACTTATCTCTCTAGTTTCTATACTTCTCTCGTTAATCTATTCTAGGTTATATATATAACTAGTTTTTATAGGGCCCGCTCGCGGCTTGGCCGTGTGAATTATTTCGTTATATTGCCCTCGGAGGGTCATTTTTAAAAAATAATAGTAGCCTATGTCTAAGCTTAGATTATTAAATATATTTCGGCCAAAATTCATTAAGATCCGTCAAGCGTTTTACATTTTTCATATCAAACTTTCATCCCCTATTTCAACCCTTTAGAGGTTGATTTTTGAAAAAATAAGTAGCCTATGTTAGACCCAGTCACTTTTACTACTTTCATTCTACATTTCATCAAAATCGGACCGATAGATTAGCCGTGAAAGCGTGACAGACAAACACACAAACTTTCCCATTTATAATATAAGTATGGATATAGTGAATCAATTAACTATACACAGATTGATAATTCACAATTAACTTGAACCTTTGAAGTTAAATGTAAGCAGTACAAATTAATTCATATTTACTTAAGAAGCTTCTTCGTTGTATATAATATTTACTATTGAGAATTTATCAGCACCAACAACGCGCCAAAAGTTGGCGAGAACGTTCTAATATATGATCGTTTAATATTGAATATGAGGAGCTTAACGTGTGGCATAGTTAATAAACTAGCTTCTAGTGTAGTGTAGGTAACGATATAATATAGATATACCTACTAGAAATTTAATATTAAAAAAAGCAATTGTGGCGTAGTGGGACAGCGATTAACTGTATGTGATGGTAGTAGCTTCGATGCCTACTGGAATAATGATATTTTAATTATTTTTATTTATTGTCTCTGGTGGCAACACAAAACGGCGTTGAGTTCCGCCACTACATACATAATAAAAAAATAATACAACGGACGATTGATCCATAGAAGTTGTTAGTGTATTAGTAACAATATTTCCTTATAAACGAAGTTAGTTTTAACATTTTTTTAAAAGTGTTATTCCACACTTAGGATATTGAAAAAACATTTTAGAAAACGTATAACAAATTTTGAACGCAGCGGGATTCGAACCCGCGCCGCCTTCTCGTCTTGAGTATTGCTCAGTGGTGAGGGCGCCTGAACGGCATTCAGGAGGCGCGGGTTCGAATCCCGCTGGGTTCAAAAAATTTTATACGTTTTTTAAAATGTCTTTTTCGATGTTAGTTTTAGTTAGTCGTACATGTATTTATTTTATTATGCCAAATATTTTTTCCATCCAATGGTTTTGGATAGAACAATAACGTCTCAAATTAATGGAGTGTTTGATATTATGTTTTTTTTACCCTGTTATGTGAGAAAAAGCGAGAAACTGGAATTAAACATTTTTGGTAATCTTGCAAAGTAGGTCACTTTAGACAAAGTTAATTAACAATATCGCTTACATGTTTATTCTGTTGTTCTATTTCTTTATCTTTTTCTTAGTTGTCTTTTCTAATGTCTATTTTTTATTTAAAAACATGTTTATACATATTCTATCGCAGGTCAAGTTTATTATTTTAAATATAAATATTGGCCGCAAAGTAATTTCAAGTTGACTTTTTCTTTTTTTTTTTTTCTTTTTTCGAATTATTTTCGAATAAGTTGAATTGGTGTATCTTTAATCAAGTTGTTTTCTATCTAATACAGAATCAAGCAAAAAAAAACAAAACTATATACAAACTTTTCCTTTTGTGAAAACAAATACAATTACTACTTTTGTACCTGGAATATTATATAACAGCTTTGCTTTCTTTACTTTATATTATATAGCCACTATTAACTTAATATAGAGCAACGACACTCCGTCCACTTTCCGCACGAAATCGACACTTAGCGTGTTGAGTGGCGGAACTTAACGCCGCGCTAACGTCTTAGGTACCATAGCGAAGAAATGAAAATTTTAATATAATCATTCCCCCGAGTGGGAATCGAGCCCACAACCATCGCTTCACATTCAAAAGCTGTACCACTGCGCCACGACGTGCTCACTACTATTTACTTATAAAAAACAAAAATAGTTAACTTTCAACAGAAACTAATACATCTAATGGCAAAAATGAGTGATCCTTTAGCAAAGTTAAAGCTAAACATCCAATCTTAATATATCAAGGTAACGTACAAGTTTATGACATGAAATAACTCAGCGAACAATGTTGAGGAGCAGCCGGCGACTTGGCCGACATACTTGCGAATTTTCACCCACGTACTCCCAAGTATTATCCTTTAAAGAGTTCGGGAGCAGTTCTATCGTAAATTGTTCAAGCATTAAGATTTACTAGATAAGTATGGGGAATGTTGGATATTTGTTCCTTTTTATGTAATTATTTGATGGGTATGTTACGTTCCTGTTTTTTGTATTTAAGTAATGAAAAGGATGAATACAAAGCGAGCTGATTAAGATACAGGTTCAGAATATATTTAGAACATAGCTCCAGTACAAAAGAGCATGATAAAAAATAGCAATGTATAGTATAATAAATATGTAACTGATAGCTGTCTGTACATGAAAGGTATCTTAGAAAAATGATTATGATTAGATAGAGATTAGATAATGATAGAGAATAGAGAGATTATTGGGAGCATTTATCAATGTAACAGAAACCAAAACAATGATTTTTAATATTTCTTCCTGTTTGTCTGTGCGTTTGTGTACGCTAATATTAGAAAAGGCTAAACCAATTCAAATGTAGTTTCAACTATTACATTAATTACGTGAATGATTAAATAAAATAGTTTACTTATAATATATGTTTTTTTTGCTATATAGAAAAAATAAATGTATACCTATATATTTTTTTCCCTTATTCACTTTTGCACTGTTGTTGCTATTATAGCAGGATTAATTTGAATATGTATAGCTCTGTACCTAAAATTAATATATAAGTGGAAAACTGTTATTAGCTTTGTTTCTGTAAAATATTTTTTATGTGTTGTAATAGTGGAATGCTGTTGTTTTTCATAATACTAAATAAATAAATAATAGTATAGTTCAGGCAGGCAAAGCCACGAACAGGTCACTAGTATTATTATAAATCACACGTGATACCCAACGGAATAGGTAATAATAACTCAATCGCATTTGCTAGTTAATATCCAGAATCTATGGGGAAAAGCTGAGAGCAAATAGCGATCATGGTATGGGTATTGAATAGGATAATTACCGAGTTATTAGATAGTTATCTTGTCCAATATTCAGAGGTAAGTCTTCTGTCTACTTGGGGTTGAATAGCTATTCACACCATCTTCGTGTGATTCTAAATTACTTCTCACAAGTTGCTGTATATATATATATATACTTTAATAAGATTATGTATTCGCGCTCTATAACTAGCATGCCTGAGATTTTATTATTAACTAAAAAAAAGTTAACTTTAGTGAACCGGTGGTAAATTGTTTGACGTTCAAAAAATGAAGCATATAACTTTTTATTTTAAATAAAATTATTTGACTTTGACTTTGATTCGCCATCAAAAGAACTGATAATATATTATCAAATAAAATATTTCAAACGATAATTTAAGCTGTTATTCACACACTTAGGATATAAAAAACATTTGCAGAAATCGTATAATAATTTGGACACACGAATACCAATGAAGCCGCGTCTCCTGGAAACCGTCTGAGCGCTGTGACCACCAAGCCATACGTTATATATCCGGCCGTGACGAAATATTAATACGCTTTTAAAACATATTTTCATTGTTAATAATATTTTTTCTATAGTTTATACCGTTAATAGTAGTAATTGAAAAGAAGAACACAATTTACAACTGTATAATAAACAAAAAATGATGATTATTGTTGATTCTGACATTATTTTTTTATGTACTTAATGAAATCGCAGCGTTAAGTTCCGCCACTTAACACGCAAGCCTCTGAATTCGGTGGAAAGTGGGGAACGGAGTGTCTTAACACTAGGTTCCCTCTGCCTACCCTGCTGTGTGCGGGATACAGCGTGAAGCTAAAAAAACATATACTTAATTAAATGAGACAAACAACAGACAATTGACTTCTTGACGTAATAATCAGTTTAGTGCAGGCGTGTTTATCATCTCGGAGTAGACCGCTCGTTTCTCATGTTAATCGAATCATTGTTTTTGTTCTGGCGGACTTTGCCTTCATTTGCCAGTCCCGTCCTAAGTAAACTGGGCTCTGGGAAAACATATTTAGTTTCACGCAGCTACGGAAATCAGGATTTAGGATGATGTGGGATACCGTTGGCTTCCAAACGGTTGTGTTTTAGTTCTACCGTCCTCGTTTTGCGAGGCTTTTGTGATATAATAGTCAAAGTTAGCAAGTTTTAGTCCATTTGTAGTATTACAAATTATATTTTATATATGTATCTTTATAGTAAATGTATAAGATTACTTTTGAATGATAATATAAAAAGGCGAATTAAATACCGTCACTTAATACGCAATACCTAAAGTCCATGTGTAAATGGGAGAATAGGTTATTTCGGCCTACCCAAAAAAACGTGAAAAAGTTTTTTATAATAAAAAGCACGAATTAGTGTTTTTAATGAAACAATAAATATATAGGCATTGTAAATGATGTATCTTTTATTTTCAATCAGAAACTAGTTAAAATTATCTATTTAGATTTATAAATCTGACTTGCTAATTTAGTATTAGTTGACTTGCATATTGTGAATCCACTCTTATATGAGAACTAAGGAAGCAGGTATCTACTACCTAGTGAGAATACTGATTATTCATTATATTCCATTGACACCCGCAGTTCCTACCACAACTAGTTATGTATGTACATAATACATACATAGATATAGTAAGCCTGTAGTAAATTATGCGATTAAGTTAGCAGAAAGATCTTTATAACAAGTATACATATCTTAAATAGCAGCAAGTAGAGAGCGGAATGAAATATCATCAAGTTACCACAGCATCATACATGTCTATAAATAAATATTTGTTGTAATTATTTTAACGTTTAACACAAAGTGTTATTCTAGGGTATTTTAATATATTTATAGAAATCATATAAACATTGAACGCATAACGGATTTCATGGCAGCGCATAGGGCATAACCATAACGATCAGAGCGTTTTGACAGTTTCCTAGAAGTGAAGGTTCGAATCTTGCTGCGTTTATGTACGTTTCAAAATTTTTTAATCATTTAGGTACTGTCCTTGTTGTATATTACAAATGAACTAAACAAAATACTACTTCAAAATGAAATAATTAAACAATATAGTTTTTACAACTTTTATAAGTTTAAAAATATATTTAGATGTTCAGTTCGTCCACTTAACTCGCAATATCTCAATTAGAGTAGAAAGTGGAAGACGTAGTGTCTTGACACTAAGTAATGGCTGACTGCCCCGCTATGCGTGAAAACGCGTGAAGCTACAAAAAAAAATACGATTACAAATCACAACCCACTTATCCGTATAACCTAACATAACCTAATAATCCATACTTGGGTGAAGAGAGCAATTTTTGGAAAAATATTATACTAAATTTGATTGGATTGTCGTCGCGTCGCGTTCCAGGTTTCCGTAAGGGGATACGTCCCAGGGCATGAATCAAATTTGGCTCCGGAGCATACCAAATTGATTTACAGCGCCACCGGGGTGTACAATTTTATAAATTCCCAGTCGAATTGACACTAATGTCAACACCGGCGTGTGATATGAGTGTAGTTAGCTACTACAGGTTTGATTTGAGACTTCTATGTGTAAGTCAGAGAATATATGATATATTATACCAACGATATATTAGTATTCTTTTTAAATTTCTTTTATAAATACATATATTAAAAATGAAAATATATTCTTAATAGTAATTTATGTTATTTTTATTGTATATTTTATATAATATATACTGTGAAAATATTTTTATAAGATTTATGCCAACGGAGGTGCTATCTCGATTAAACGATTATTATTTAATTAAGAGGCCAATCTGTGACAGAGTGAAAATGACATCCTTTTATACGCTCAATACGAAACTCATTCCATCGTTAAAATAATGTATATTTTACACTTTTATCTTAAGGCAATTACAGTAGAAGCTTTTTTTATTAAATATACAATAAGCTGTATATAAAGATAAAATTTTAAAATCATTAAAATATTAATACCTGAAGAAAAAAGGCACGTTTTTTTCCGAATAGTAATTAAAAGTAATTAAGAAACTCCGTTATCCACTTTCTGCTAGAATCCGATACTTTGTGTGGCGGATGTCAACGCCGCGCTTTATCCCTGTCGCCAAAGTCAAAAAATCATTGCCATATAAATTATGCCAATTATGATTTTTTACTTAGTAAAGTAAGTCAAGATTAACATTTCAACTCAGTTTGTATAAAATGACATGCAATATGAAGACAGGGTGTCTTCTACAGATTGATAGGTCTATTTGTATGTATGGAAATTTATATATATACCTTCACGCTATATCCCGTCCACAACAGGGTACGTCCCTAAGTCTAGTCCCCTAACCTAGTCTTATGACACTCCGTTCCCCACTTTCCCCCGAATTCGGTGGCATTGGCCGGCCGAAGCCGAAATACATATATAATAAAAAAAATATATAGGTATATTCGATAGAACATACATTAAACGAGGCGACGCCCAAAAAATAAAACGATCATCACATCTTCACTATATCAGCATCAAAATTAAATTAAAATCTAGGAAAGCAGTCACTAAGATAATATAATTACATAGAGTCTGTTACCCAATAATTATATAAGAGTTAATTACCCACGGCAAATTGACTTTAAGACGCTGAAACGAGACATGGGGGCGACGTACGTCGATTAATATGTTTGCTATATATTAGTTCAAATATGAGAATATTGTAATTTTATATTACAACTTAATCATGTACCTATATGTAAAGATTTAGTTCTAGTTGCTATTTAATTCGTGATTCTACTATGCAAGAAGGAATTTCTTTAATGTTAATATTAATTCTTTTTGGGCAGAAACATAAAATTTAGACCTTAATTTTAATATAAAAATAAATACTAATAATTACGATAATCGTGGTGTAGTGTGGCAATGCCTGTAACTGTAAGCGCGATTGTATGTGGGTTCGATTCCCACTCTCTGGTACACAAAATAAAAAAACGTAGCACTGAAATTCGCTAGTTAGCGAGCAATATCTCTATTTCGGGTGGAATGTGGAGAACTGAGTGTCTTGGCACTAGGTTCACACTGACTATTATGCTATACGACAAAAAAGCGTGAACCTTTAATTAACTTAATTTAAATATGCAGTCATTTTTTTAACCCTATACAATAAGAATCATCAGATATGCAGAATTTCGAATATTCAATCATATAGATTTATAAAAAATGACTGCATACTTAAATTAATTTAATAATAGGTTCACGCTTTATTAATTAAGTTAATTACAGGTTAACTGTTATCAAACATTAACAACGTTATGAAACTAATGAATCATTGATTTAATTATAACTTTAGTACATTATATGTAACAAAACAACAATACTCTCATATATTAACTGTAAATTGAATGGTATAAACAACCATTCGAGTGCGATAAGCCCACAAATATTCTAACAATACCTGACGTACGTAAAATCAATATGTACCTAAGTACATTGTGTATATACTGTGCATTGTTCTAAATTTAGCTATTATTCAGAAAATAATTACAGTTTTCATCTGGTTAAAAGTTAATTAGAGATGTGTTATGAGTTAAGGAACTTTTTTATATGATACTCTAATTCTATAATAATACTCTAACATATTATAGGCTAACATTTTTCAAAACTACTTGTCGTGTTAAGTAGAAAAATGCTTTTATATTGATGGATATATGTTTGCATTGATGGATATATGGATGTAAGTATGCAGGAATCGTACCGTTTGGCGCTCCGTTACTCTGACTATCCCGCTAGGGATAAAGCGTGAAAGTAAAAAAAATATTCCTATCGGTTAAAAACTGAGTAGAAAATCTAACAAATACTATCCTAATACGAAAGTGAGATGTTCTAGGAGTGGAAATATTTAATATTTCCATTTCTTCGCTCTGGTGTCGAAGCAAAGCGCAGCGTTAATTTCCACCAATTTAAACGCAATGCCTCGAAAATTCGGCGGAAGATCGGGAAAGGAGTGTCTTAACACTGGGTTTTCACTGCCTACCCTACCCTGCTGTGTGCAGGATACAGCGTGATGGTAAAAAAAACTAAGAGAGAAAAGAAATCACAGCTATTATACTATATACTGCACTGAAGTCTTGTATTTATGTTATTAATAACAAAAAACAGTGTATTTTGTACACAACTCTACTATTACTATAAAAGTATTCCCACTCTACTTGCCTTTAGAAATGTTGCTGTTTCATATATTTTTTTTTATTTAAAGCTCCTTTAGAAAGTTTTCCGGACGCATGATATAAATACATCATAATATGATATCGACATATGTATGTATCTACCATTTATTTGAATACAAAACAAACTATATATAGAATGTATATATTATATCTGCTACATTACATTCATTTTTAATATGAATTTTCTATTTATATGGCTGAGTAAACTAACAAGCCCTAGTAATCATATCACTAGTCTATCTCTAGTTTCAAAGTATTTGCCTTCTATTTTTAGAAGCTTTGACAATTTTATAACCAAACACTGTCAGTCAACAATGTATATTTTAAATATCAAATATATAAGGACGCGTCGTGGCACAGTGGCGTAAAGTTTGGATGTCTGTAAACGTAGTTTGATTCTCATTCAGAAAACTGATGTTTATTTTTTTTTAGATTCACGCTGTATCCCGCGCAGCAGGGTAGGCAGATGTAGACGATTTTTGGAGATATTGCGGGTAAAGTTAACCAGAGCAAAGGAAATGAAAATATTAAATATTTCCACTCATCGAATAGGGATCGAACCCACAATCAGTCGTTTAAAGTGACACGTTCGTGCCACTGCGCCACCACTGGCCCCTGACGATGATATTGAAATTGTTTTAATTTGTCTGCTCAGCTAAGGCTGACTCCTACCACTCGATACACAATATCTCAAAATCTGAAAATGAATATCAAAGTGTTGTAACACCATGTTGTCTTTGCTGACAAACAACAAGCAATGATTTTTTAGCATCACGCTATTTTCCGAACACAAGAAGGTAAGCAGTAAGAATCTAATGTTAAGACACCCCAAAAACCCCCAAGTATGCCTGTTATTAGTCTTTCTTTTTACATTAGTAGTCTTTCTTACAATCCAAGTCGTGAATAGGATATATATAACATTCACAATAACGTGTGATAATTAAGACGCCAGACCTTTAACCGTTAGTAATACAACATAACCGGAAGGCGAATCTGCAAACCTGTCAACGTTTTTATCACGTAAATGAACAAACGAGTTTGAGCGGGGTGTGACTTCGTGGTAATAATATATCTACTTTTGTTTTATACTCGCTTGTATTTGCGACTTTGTCGGCATATTTGTGCTTATTTAAGTAACTTACAAATACAGACGATAAAAGTAAAATAATGATTAAATTTGATCAATTATATTCGAATCACTTATTATTCTTTAAATATTTTTAAGCCCGCTATTACTATAGTTTACAGTTCTGTATCTATATGAACGAAAAACACTTTCATCATGAAACACACAGGTAGCATTTCTCAGATATTCGCTATTTCAGATATATTGTCTGAAATAAGTGAAAATAAAATTTAGATATTTACGTGTGAAGGTTATTAAAATTTACACATAAAACTAATTTAAAAGAAAAAAAAACAGGATTTATTCGTAAAAGCATCATTTCAATGTTCAAAGTATTTCATAGGAATAGTTTAAATTTTAAAACAATACAAAAATATACCACTCGACGTCGTAACACACAACGGCGTTTAAACTCTAACGGCAAGGTTACGATCACACAAAACCGTCTATGGTTTATATTGACTCCGCGATTAAACTTCCACAGGGATAAACGTACCATTTAGAATTTTACATCCGTTTTATATGTTTAACAATTTACTTTAGTAGCTACGGGACGAATACAGAATTTACTTCTTGATTTTTATTTCTTTGCCTATTTTTTCCTGAGGAACGGAGTGTCATAACATTAGGTTCAATTTTAGCTACTCGGCCGTGTGCGGAATACAGTGTGAAGCTAAAAAGAAAAAAAAATCTAGATAAAGAATGTATCTAATTAATATTTAATTAAACCTAAAAAAATCTAATTTGATAAAATATAGTCTTAGTAGGTGTGACATATAATAAATTATAGTACACAAATCAAGTGTGGCGCCTCACTCGCACTTCGATCTGTCATCGGGAGCGGGTGGACGTTCTCTTGAGTTGTGTATCTACTTACTGATAATTTGGTGGTTTTATTTATAATCCCGAGATATAAATAAAGGACATCACATTGGCGACGAGTAAAAGCGCAGTGAGTAAATTATTATCACTCAAATTATGTACTTGTAAATAGAATACCGGCCAACAAAAGTTTAAAATTTCACAAAGTTTTGAAAAAGCAAGAAAAAGTATTTTAAAAAAACGCAATGAGTAATTACATACTTTTTATTCAAATAGGATTTGATTTTTACGCTGTGTAAGTGCATGAATAAGTAATTATTATATGTTAATTACCGATATACCCACTTGTTGAAAATATGTCAAAGTCGTATAAACAAAATTAGTACGCGTAATATGATTTCTTCTAATTGAAATGTAAACATTATTAAATAATGCTCTCGTGAGTATTGGATGTTTGAATCTATTTTTTTTCATATTATTTACATTCAAAAGAACCGTAGTAATAATACACTAGCAAATACGTTGTTTGAAAATACTTAACTGTAATTACTACAACCTATATGTACCGTTGACCAATTTTATTTACAAATACCTATCGAATATATAATTCGATCAAATAATCAAATGTTCCAATGAATATATTTCATTAAGTACCTGCTTTAACAAAATGCTTATCAAGCTGGTAGTTGAATAACTATCTTGTTATTATACAAAACGAAAGCAAAAGACCCGATAAGGATAAATAATTTATTCTTTATACATATGTCTATCGCTATACACTAACTGCATGTTTTAAAACCATGTGGAAATTAAATATAATGAGATAACAGTTTCAAGTTAAAAATAATTGTTGTTGTCAAAAAAAAAAAAAAAAAAAAATTTTAAAAAAAAAAAAAAAAAAAAAAAAAACTAAGCAACGTACTAAAGTTTTAATCGTTTATTATAGTGATTAAAGTAGACAATAGTGATATATACTTAATAATAATAATAATAAAAACCTGTTATTTACTTAATACTGACTAGTGTATAAAATAATAATATAATACTAGAAAGCTTGAAATTTTGCACTATGTTAATATACTTAAGAGGTTTTCTTTGACCTCATTTGCAGATCGTCCAACATGTCCCTAACACAAGTCCCGACAATAGAACCATTCGATTGTGAAGGTGATCCAACCTCCTTAGGCTCGCGTTGGGAGAGATGGAAACGTGCATTAGAAATATACTTTGTAGCTACAAACACAAATGATCAAAATAAAAAACGTGCAATTCTATTACATTCCGGAGGCATGTCATTGCAAGATATATATTTTAACATACCTGGAGCTCATGTTACTGACACGACTGACGGTTATGACATTGCAGTAAAAAAGTTAGACGATTACTTTTCCCCAAAGCAAAGTTATTTGTTTGAAAGGCATATATTTCGTTTAATGAAACAAGAACCAGACGAAAAATTCGAAAAATTCTTGATTCGCTTAAGACAACAAAGTTCAAAATGCAACTTTGCTAACGAGGATGAAAATCTTATAGATCAAATAGTAGAAAAGTGTAGCTCCACCAAACTAAGAAAGAATATTTTGATACTTGGTGACACGGCAACAATAGAAAAAACTATTATAGAAGCAAATTCTTTAGAAACTGTTGAAAGACAATTAAATGAGTTCCACGATAGACAAAACACTACTTCCAGTATTAATAAAATAGATACTAAATTAAACAAACGTTACATGAAAAAAGACATTGATCTAAGCTGTAGTCGATGTGGTAGTAAAAACCACAAAAGTGATAATAGTTCCTGCCCTGCAATTAATACTAATTGTTTGAAGTGTGGTTTCAAAGGTCACTTTCAGAAGCACTGTAGAACAAGGGCCAATAAAAGAAAAAATACTAATCTCCGGTCGAATGACAACAATATAGTTAAAAAGTACAAACAAGATACACCCAAAAATAAAGAGCCTACGTCTATAGACTACATATTTCACATTGATGATGATGGAACTGTAGACTGTCAGGTAGGTGGGGTAAATATCAAAATGCTCATAGATTCTGGTAGTAAATCTAATATAATAAACGATACAACTTGGGAGTACATGAAAAAATCTAATGTTACAATTTCTAATCAACAAAAATATTCAGACAAAACGTTTCTAGCCTACGGTGCTAAAGAACCACTAAAAACGCTAGGCTTATTTGATGCACAAATAAAAGTGTGTTCGAAATCAATAACTGCTAAATTTTATGTTATAGTAAATGGTTCCAAAAATCTTTTGGGTAAAGAAACTGCTGTCTCCCTTAACTTATTAAAATTAGGTTCTGATGTAAATTCAATTGAACAAAAACAATTTCCCAAGTTCAAAGATGTCCAATTAGAAATTACTATAGATAAAACGGTTCCTCCAGTTTGCCAACCTTATAGACGAGTTCCTATTCCCTTGGAATCTAAGATAAATAAAAAAATCGATGAACTAGTAGAAATGGACATAATTGAACCTGTGAACAAACCTTCCTCTTGGGTTTCTCCGATGGTACCGGTTCTAAAACCTGATAATGATATTCGTATTTGCCTGGATATGCGACTTGCCAATAAAGCGATCATCAGGGAAAATCATCCCCTGCCCACGATAGAACAATTAATTCCTAAATTTGGTAAATCTAAACTGTTTTCAAAATTAGATATAAAAAATGCTTTTCACCACGTGGAGCTTAAAGAAAATAGTAGAGAAATTACAACTTTCATAACTAGCAAAGGGCTTTACCGGTATAAGAGATTAATGTTTGGATTATCTTGTGCACCAGAGCACTTCCAAAAAATTATGGAAAAGATATTATTACCGTGTGAAGGAGTGGTAAATTTTATAGATGACATCGTTGTTTTTGGGCGTGATGAAAATGAGCATAATATCCGGCTCAAAAAAGTATTGTCAGTGCTAAAATACAACAATGTCTTATTAAATACAAAAAAATGTGTTTTTAATGCAAAAACTATACAGTTCTTGGGTCATGAATTTTCGTCATCAGGCATTAAACCACTTGACAAATACATTAAAACAATTGAGACATTTAGACCACCGGAAACCATCGAAGAAATCCAGAGTTTCCTGGGATTAATTAACTTTGTGGGAAAGTGGATCCCCAATCTGTCAACCTTAACAGAACCTATTCGGCTATTATTACGCGAAAAAGTTCATAAAAACGCCAATATCACGGCATTTTGGCAAAAAGACCAAGAAAAGGCTTTTGAGAAATTAAAATACTGCCTCTCTAAAATTCCTACTCTAGGTTATTATGATCCGAAAGACCGTACCCAAGTTATGGCTGATGCGAGTCCTGTAGGTTTAGGGGCTGTACTAATTCAGTATGATAACAAAGAACCTCGTATTATTGCTTTTGGAAGTAAGAGTCTGACAAATGTCGAAAAACGATATTGTCAGACTGAGAAAGAAGCATTAGCTCTGGTTTGGGCGATAGAACACTTTCACATGTACTTGTACGGAAAAAAATTTGAACTAGTCACAGACCACAAACCTTTAGAAGTCATATTTGGCACGCGATCAAAGCCTTGTGCTAGGATTGAGCGATGGGTCCTTCGGTTACAATCGTATGATTATAAAGTGATTTACAAGCCGGGAAAATCCAATGTAGCTGACCCACTATCCCGTCTATGTAAAAGTAGTACTAACGAGACGCAAACAAGTTCTTTTGAAGACGAACATCATGTTAACCAAATTGTTCAACATGCGCGACCCATAGCATTATCTCTTAAATCAATAGTTGAAGCATCGAATGATGACAAAGAGTTTAATTTGATTAAGGACGCTTTGATAAAAAACACGTGGGATGTTTCAATAAATCATTATAAGCTATTTCAACATGAACTTTGGTTACATGATGGCGTTTTATTAAGAGGGAACAAAATTGTTATACCAACTAAGCTGAGAAAACAAGTATTAGCAGCAGCCCACGAAGGCCACCCTGGTATTGTTAATATGAAAGCTAGATTGCGCACAAAGGTTTGGTGGCCAAAGATTGACAAAGACGCCGAAAGTACTGTAAAAAACTGCAGAGGATGTACATTAGTCTCAGCCCCAAACCCACCAATACCCATGAAAAGGCGTGAACTTCCTTCGCAAGCTTGGGTAGATACGGCTATTGACTTTTTAGGTCCACTGCCTAGTGGAGATTATCTTTTAGTAATTATCGACTATTACAGCCGATACAAAGAAATTGAACCTATGAAATCTATTTCCGCTCAGGACACAATAAAAGTCTTAAAAAGAATATGCGCACGAACAGGGAATCCTGCTAGTATAACAGCCGATAATGGAAAACAGTTCTGTAGCCAGGATTTTAAAAAATTCTGCACTGAACAAGGCATAACACTGTTCAATACAATTCCTTACTGGCCACAGCAAAACGGGGAGGTAGAGAGGCAAAACAGGGATATACTTAAGCGACTGAGGATCAGTCAATGTGAAAAATCTGATTGGAAAGATGATTTATTAAGTTACTTAATGATGTATAACAGCACACCTCACTCTTCCACAGGAAAAACCCCGTCCGAATTGTTCTACGGAAGACAGTTCAGAGACAAGTTACCTTTTTTAACTGACCTTGAAAATAAATATGATGATTCTGAAATAAGAGACAGAGATAAAGAAAAAAAAGGGAAAAATAAATTAAATGAAGACAGGAAGAGGAAAGCTACAGAAAGAGAATTAGAAGTTGGCGAGAAAGTCTATGTAAAGAATGTAATAAAAGAAAATAAATTAACTTCTGAATTTAATCCGACACCACATACTGTTGTCAGTGCCGAGGGAAGCGACATAAATGTCAGGAATGACGAGACAGGCCAGGAATATAGGAGAAATATCGTTCATCTCAAGAAAGTAGAAGGTCAATGGAAAGTAATTGATAATAAGGAAAATTGTGATAAAGATGTTTAGTTAATAATAGATAGGTTTAAATGAAAATATTGTTTTGTTATTTCTAAATAATTGTATTTAAAATTAAAATAACTTGTGATTAAAATAATTATTTAACATATAAAAAGGAAGAGATGTGACATATAATAAATTATAGTACACAAATCAACTGTGGCGCCTCACTCGCACTTCGATCTGTCATCGGGAGCGGGTGGACGTTCTCTTGAGTTGTGTATCTACTTACTGATAATTTGGTGGTTTTATTTATAATCCCGAGATATAAATAAAGGACATCACAGTAGATATCTTATTTCTTAAGCCATAACTTTCTGTTTAAGGAGAAAATGGTGAAAGGTATGATTTTTCACTAAAGTATATTTAAAATACATTTCTTGCGGTCATTTTCATAAACAAAAAATATGTATATCTACTAAAATTTACAGTTGAATTCCACTTCCACCAAGCACTCTAAATAATAATTTAATATTACGTTCTAAAATATATTATAAAACGAAGCATATTATTCCATTTAAGTATATCATAATGACGTTAATGCGTGAAACTAAATATTGTTGATGTTCACAGCATAAACCTTTTGTATGTTAGAAAATAGAATATTATATTTTTAAAGGATAAATAATTTTAAAGGAGGATATTATTTTAAAATAAAATCTATAGCTTTACACCGGCTCTATAGCAGACCTGCTGGTAATATTTTACTGCCAGACTAGCAAAACTTCTTCAATGACACATTTTATATAACTTATGCTCTATAAAAAACAAGAAGAATAATATAGAAAAAGGAAAAATATTTTAATAGCGGCCAGTCGTGGCCCAGTGGCACAAGCGAGTGACTGTAAACGACTGGTTGTGGGTTCGATTCCCACTCGAGGAGTGGAAATATATATTTCCATTTTCTTCGCTCTGGTGTCGAGGTAAAGCGCGGCGTTAAGTTCCGCCACTTAGCACGCAATGCATCCGAATTCGGCGGAAAGTGGAGAACGGAGTGTCTTAACACTAGGTTCCCTCTGCCTAGGTGTGCGGGATACACCGAGAAGCTATATAAAAAAAAAAAAATATTTTCAACAACGTTAAACGTTAACTAAATGTTATGCAGATTTCTTTTGTAAACAATAAAAAATAATAAAAACAACATTCAAAGATTCAAAGTGAACAGCACTATAACAAGACAACTTTCATACTAATACTTCAATAAACTTCCCAAGGAATGAAAAACTAAATAAATGAGGCAAATAGAAACGAGGGTTTAATAAAGAACGATAGCGATGCAAGTTTCTTTGCAAGCAAATTAAAAGGATCACGACTGAATGATTAATGGAGTTAATATCGCTTCCACTATCGGGCCTACGTTGAACTTAATGAAACTATAAGATTTTATTGAAAAAATATAAAGTGGGACTATTAATATTATATATTTATAGTCTTAAAAACATACGATTTTTAAGGATGATTGGTAAGAGACGGAAAGTTGAGAACGGAGAGATTCGTCTCTCTGCCTAGCTTGCATAACATATTATAGCCATGACATTAAAAATATCTATATATAGCTAACAACGCATAAAATACCTTCAAAATCTAAAGTAAACAAAGGAAGATTTAAGGTAAAATTATAAAAACGTTCAGGGGACGAAAATTACAATAATACTGTAATAACATTTATAATGTAAAACCAACAAAATTCCGAGTTCCCCTCCCGTTCAGTGGGAATGGAGATGACGTTATTCATAATTTTATTGGCACATTATCTTCCATTGGCTCTGCTATTAATTTTCAATATCGGTCCACATTGAAAAATCTTGAAATTGCTCTGAAACGCTCCTCTTGCGGCTTCATCTGCATTATTACGTCACCGAAGTGTCCAAGAGGAACAGGTATTTCATACTCTTCGCTTATTTATCCACTGAAAGGAGTTTTATTTTACTGCTCGTTTTAATTACGGTGTCGAGTAATATTGTAGTAACAAAGGAGGCTGCGGACATTGTGTCCGATTCAAACAAAAGCTAAGGTTTTGGGAAGGTTTTACGAGAGCTAATTCGCATTGTTCGAACGTCAAACTAAAATATAGATATTTCAGTACTTTTATTATAAATTAGATGTCTCTTCTAATATTTTATACCTCGGAAGGATATTTTTAGATGTAAAATAAACATAATAACGTAAGCCTAATAATTAGGTTAAGTGAGCAACGTCGTCCAGCTGCTCTCGTATTCTCTAAGGGAATGAGAGGCTCAAATATGTAAGCACTCGTGCGCGGAGACAACGGGAATTACTTTCATATTCTGAATAAATATTTAGCTAGCATGAAGTCTTCATAGCGTAGTAGAAAAGCTTTTTCGTTATAGGTTCGATTTCTCTTGTAGGAATAACTATTTTTATATTTTTTTTAGCTTCACGCAGGGTAGGCAAAGAGAAACTAGTATTAAAACACTCCGTTCCCCACTTTACCTCGAATTCGGAAGCATTGCGTGTTAAATGGCGGAATTTAATGCAGCGCTTTGCCTCGACACAGAACAAAGAAAAAGTAAATAATAAACATTTCCACTCCTCGAATGGGAATCGAACCCACAACCAGTCGCTTTACAGTCACATTTTGTGCCTCTGCGCCACGACTAGCCCCATTTATACTTTTTTATAAGTCAAAACGCGTTAAACCCTGCCATTTAAAAGCAATGTCTCATATTCAGACAGAAAGTCAAAAATGGAGTATTTTGAGTGTTATTATACATTCCCTATATCTTCTCATTCATAATTGGAAAACATGAAGTTAGCAAGCTAAAATATAATTTTAATTTGTATAGTATATTTTTTACAAAAACGTTGTAATACCAGTCCACGTTGTTTTTACGTTGTTTAGTTCATGTGACAGGTAATTATAACATGCTGGATTTTTTAAATACAAGCTACGTTATTCTCTGAAAGCATATCTGTCTGGTTTAATAAAACATAAGCGTTACGACTCTAGTAAATATGTTTATGTATTGTATATATAGGATAAGATTTTTTTCCATTTATATTAAACATAAGAATTATCATAAATATAATAATTTTTAAAATGTGTGTTTTTAAAATCAGACAGTTAAATTTTGACTATCTTACTATTCATATTCCATTCAGTCGGAGGCATTAACTTTATCACTAAAGTTACCGGTGGTAAATTATTTCACGTTCAAAAAATGAAGCATAGTAACTTCTTTTTTGAACAAAATTATTTGTCTATATAATAATAATACTATAAAACAATATAAGTGTATTGGTTTTAAATATAGAAAAACATATTTTTTAAAAATACACAATTTAAGCTCAACAATTTTAACCCTGTTAATCTATTATGACTGTCATACAAAAGAAAGAAAAATAATATCAATGCGAACAATTTATTTCAATACTAAAGGGAGCAAACGAAGCTGCATTTGAATCACGAGGGCATTTGCCAACGCACCCTTATCCCACCCCTGCTGAGAGGGTGCGTGCAAAATTATAGTGTAACTGCTTACCATCTATGCACTCCTGGTACTTTTATTGCAAAAATAAGTAACAATCGACTTGGCGATGCTACGTCATGTTTGTGGGACTTACCTGGAAATAATACAAAAAAAGTTAATAATGACGTTTGAATAAAAAAGTTTGCAGTTTTATTTTTTTTTATATTAGGCTAAGAATTATTATACGTGTTTCAATATTATTGCTTTAAATAGATACATAAAATATTTTTAATTATTGGTATTATATTTTTTGGTTAAAATAAGTAAAAATAAAATGACCTTATAAAAACCAGCACAGGTTTTTTTGAAAAGACAGTATAGAATAACACTTTAAAAATGTTAAAAAGGTTTTTGTTTATTTAAATAAAATTTAAATATACTCTTTTACGCAATGTGATCAAACTCGCAACCATCGTCCTTGCAGTCAGACGCAATATAAGCCCCACTGTGCCACAATGGTCTCACATAATGAATATAACCTTTTACAGTTATTGTGCTTACAAATGAACGAATAAATAAACTCTATAGAAAATTTGTTAACATACAAAATTAATTCTTTTCATTGCAATTTATATGCAAAAATTAATAAATTATTGATATGTTAATATAGTTTTTAAATATTTTAATAAAAAATACAGTCACTTTATATTAATTTCGTAAAGATAGACTTAGAATATATTTTAATTTTTATAGTAGGTTCATGTATTACAATGAAGAACTTGTCAAGGGTATGCTTAAAATGGGTGCTTAAAATGTATCGCACACTATCGCATGCGAGAACTTTACTACTGATTTTATTATATTTTATAATTATTAATTGTAATTAAAATAATAATAGTAATTAAATGATGTTTTTAGAAAACAATAACATTTGAACATAACACTCGCGCATAAATTCGTAATCGACGTAGCCTGATAAAGAACACACGACTTAGCAATCTGGTTTAACCGTCTTTCAAGCCACAAGGTTTCATGTGACATTCAGCTGCATTATTATCATTATTAGTTTTCTAAAAACGTTAGTTATATATATCCTGAATGTGTGAGTAATACTTTGAAATGATTAAAATTAAATGATTAAAATAAGTAATATTATTAACTAGAGACAGGCCAAGGGACCGGATTCGTTACTTCCGGCAACTAAACCCACAAGCACAAACATCATTCTTTAAAAGAAAAAAAACAAAAATATAAACATTTAACCCTTGGCATTCCACATCTACTCTTGAAGTCTAAATCCATTTCATACAAAAACTTAATTTAGCTCCTACCAATTTCAACAAACAAAGAAATCCCATTACACGAACAAGGTTCCCAGCCTTAAATTAACATAGCATATCTAGTTCATTATAATATATCATATCACATCATAGCATACCATAGTAATATTATTATCTTTGTGGTATACTCCCGTAGTTCCGGACATCATCACGTAACACTGCCGCACTGCAGACCGCACATGCATTGCGCTAGGAAACCTACTTTTTCATTTTGGATCCATTTTGCATCCAACACTTCAAATTTAAATCAGATTCTGAACTGACTTAAATATGAGGTGCATTGTATAATATACTTCAGTATTAAAATACACAGAGGGGGCAAACAAAAAGTGCTTATTAAAAATTTTAATGGTTCTGTGATTTCAGGTTTTTAAGCCAGGGGATAATTAAGTTTTTGTTTAATTCTTGCAAATTTTTAGAAGAATTAATGATAAGCATAATTCCTCTCATTAACTTAGAGTCAGCAAAAAAATTACTGTTTTTTAGAAGAATTCTACATAATAATATTAAGCTCTTAGTACTATATTTTAACTAAATTTCATTGTCATATACGTATAGCAAAATAAATTGCCGTTAAAACAATAGTGTTGCGTTTAATTTACCTGTCATCCACATTGTTCTATTTGTAAATAACAAAATAGTTGGAAACAGTGTTTGAATACACAAGAATTAATATGTACCATAAATTTTACTCTTAAGATAAAGTAGAAAGCATTGTGTTCCCTAACAAGTCTTTAATTTAGGCTCAAAGTGAAATATGGTATCTTTTAACTCGTGTCTATCAGCGGATCTTAAAAAAAACACGAGATAAATAAGAAAAATGGGAAAAAGTACGAATTTCTGCAAAGCGGTATAGTCAGGGAAGAACCTAGTGTCAAGACTCTCTGTTCACCGCCTTCCGCCAGACACGAGACTTTACGTATAAAATGGCGGAACTCGACGTCTCGTTTCGTCTTAAGTACCAGAGCACACAACTAAAAATAATATCACATCATTTCCCCAAGTGAGAATCAAACCCAAAACAATCTTGTCACTATCCCACTACTTCACAACAGACACAAAGAAAAAAAACATAATAATAATTTAATAATTAACAGTAATATCGAACGCTTTAACGCTCCAACGGACTCTTATATAGGCAGTTACCGCCGCGGAGCTCCCCTTTGATTAGGTAGATTAATAAGCGTTCCGCCTTTATTTTACGATCTTCAAATTAATAAGGCGCAAGTTTACGGCACCGTGGAATTCTTTCATTCCGTACAAAAGCTCGCAGCTTTTATTACTGTTTGGACATGGCTCTCCCGGGACCAAGCAGATCTGCAACACTCGGCAAACAAATTATGAACGAAATGTTCTATGGGAAGTGACATCTTTTGTAATGTTGCTTATATATGTATGTAAATATGTGTTTTGGTATGTTGGGCAGAAAATATATTGAAGTCTTTATATCTTCGTAGTCGTAATCGATATTAACTAATGAAGGCTTGTATAATCGTGCAGATACAGTTAATTGAATATTTAATTATGCATATTAATTTTCATTTATTAATAATATTATTGCTAATGAAAGAACAAGGAAAAACCAAGTATATATTTTATAACAAAAGTTATAAAATTTTCCT
Source organism: Dryas iulia moderata (assembly GCA_019049465.1). Classification (NCBI taxonomy): domain Eukaryota; kingdom Metazoa; phylum Arthropoda; class Insecta; order Lepidoptera; family Nymphalidae; genus Dryas; species Dryas iulia. Next base: position 5,158,711 of record CM032440.1, read on the forward strand.
AGAGGAAAATTTACTTTAGATTTTTTTTATGAAGGAATTTAATGAATAAAAAAGGTATACTTATATAAATATTGTTTCATGATAAATCATTATCTTAATATAATCAAAAATAAGAACTATCCGACTTCTTTCTATCACTAGAAAATCAAGCATCAAAACGAAAAAAACATTTTTTTTAGCTTCACGCTGTATCCCGCACACAGCAGGGCAGGCAGAGTGAACCTAGTATAAACATACTCCGTTCCCCACTTTCCGCCGAATTCGGAGGTATTGCGTGTTAAGTGGCGGAACTTAACGCCGCGCTTTACCTCAACACCAGAGCGCAGAAAATGTAAATATTAAATATTTCCACTCCTGTAGTGGGTATCGAACTCACAACCAGTCGTTTACAGTCACACGCTTGTGCCACTGGGCCACGACTAACATTCTAAAAACCGTCAAAACACCAGATTACATGCATATTTCATAGAAAAAACGACAAAAATTGTAATAAAACGACGCACCGGAAGCACGCAAGCAAAGCGAGCGTCGCAGAGTTTCCAATTATACCCGGCCGACGCGCTGCGAAAAACTCATCTAACTTGGTCCCCGCTCGGGCAACCGGAAAATTCGACAATTCAATGTCGTGATTCACCTACATCTGAGTTCTGAACGTACAACGCTGCACGTGACTCCAATTTACATACGGATGGAAATTCTAATAATATATATTATACGAGGTAGATATGTATTTAGGTTGAAAAAGTAGTAGTGCCCGTGGGGGGACGGGATAAGAATACAATTCTCCCCTCGCCGCTGGGTAGCGTCCCGTAAAAGGCGGGTAACCCAGTAGCTTGGTGGTAGGAGATTCGCTCACCGACTGGCTCGCGACCACTATCGTGTCAAAGACGAACCGCCAAACATCTGATCATGTGTTCCGGTTCGATGACACGTAAGCCAGCTCTCCCTATTCTCCCTATCCTTCCTCCCTTCTTCTGTCCTACATCCCCGAGGCTGGCAACGCATCCATAACATTAAATGTTGTGGATGTCTATGGGCAAAGGTAACTTAACACCGTGGTGGGCCTTCTGCTCGTTTGTCTCCTTCATTCCATAAAAAAAAAGAAAAAAAGAAAGTAATCATTTATATGTTTTGCTATGAGGAAAAGAATATAATAATGAAATGATTTTCATTTCGCTTCTGACGTTAAATATATGTATTTCATGTCCTTAAAAATTAAATTCTACTGTAGCTATTGATATAACTGGTCTTATAAAAACAGCGCAAAAACTTATAATTTATACTTAAGTTATTAAGTTATAGTTATATCTTTCACTTTTTTCTAAATTACTTCTGTTTCGCCTTTTTGACTAGTCGATAGTCACAAAAAGAATCTAGTATTTTCTTCACTTTCTGCTCTAGATATTGCTCGTTGAGTGGTAGACCTCAACGCTACGCTTTGTCTTATTCACTAGACTGACAAACTGAATATAATTAAATTTCATTACACTTAGTGAAAAACGAACCTATGACCAATCACTATTACAGTCCACGCACTCTATCTAGCCACGATGGCCCCTAAATCGTTACTTTTTACCTATTTACTTTCTTTAATATTATTATAATTTAAAAACAAAACTCAATACTAAATCGATTTCTATTCAGAAAAACCATATAAATAAATACATACATATACATATATAAATTAGAGTTGCGTTGAAATAATGGCTACAATATAGTAGCAGTATCTCAGCCCGCCCGCAAGGCACCGCATTGCAGCTGACAGTATCCATCACGTTTCGATATCGTTATGCGAGCGTTTTATTTGTAGATGCATTTTAAATATTCATTTATGAGTGACGTTCGAAAAACTAGAATAAAAATTTATATTTTTTTATATAAAAAATAGTATGAACGGATTGGATGGGATGTCATTTTAATGTATACTGTTAATAATTTATTTTTTAATATTTATAATATTATTAGCAAATGCCTCCAGAATTCGATGTAAAGTGGGGAACGGAGTGTCTTAACACTAGGTTCCCTCTGCCTACTCTGCTGCGTGCGGGATACAGCGTGAAGCGCCTAGTGTCAAAACATTCTATTCTCCACAGATATCAAGTTATGTTGCGTGGCGGAACTCAACGCCGTATAAGTACGTGTTTTTTTAATGATACCTAGGACAACTTTAGTTGTCCTAGGTATCAGGGAGAAAAAAAACAAAAAATCATTTCCCCGAGTGGGAATCGAACCGTTTACAGTCGATTTACCCTACATCGTCACTATCGCCTTATTGAACACTATACAATAATCCAAAACAAATTCAAACTACAATCATTCGGAATGTAATGTATTATAACTTTATAACTCTACAGCCACCAGCCAACTCGAAACAAACATGAAATTCAAAGCAAAATATAAGTTAAGACGAAATATGTTATACGTTGCACAATAAGTAGTTTGCAATAGTTATTTAACTTCACGATTGCACCGACCGTGGCCCACTGGCTGCTAAAGTTAACATAAAGTAAATAGATAGAACTAGCCCCAATAGGATTTGCATTTTATATTTGTTTAGCTTTACGCTGTATCCCACACACAGCAGTCAATAGCAATGTTTTTACTGCTCGAGTGGGAATCGAACCCACAACCAGTTGTGTTAACAGTCACACTTTGTGCCCACAAGCCTCGACTGGCCGATAATAAAGGTATTTTATATAATGTAACATAATTCATTTATTTATGTATATGAATATCTTAAAGCCAAGTTTAGAATAGAATATAAATTAAAGCTTCATTGACAATTATAAGCCGTCGTGGTGCATTGTGACACCGTTTGAATATGACGATTCCCACTCTGGGGAATGATTATATTTTCATATCTTTGCTCGGGTACCAAGGACAAAGCGCGGCGTTAAGTTCCGCCGCGCAACATGCAATGTCTCGATTTTCGAGTCAGGAAGACTATCCCACTATTCAGGGAAAAAGCGTGAGACTGTTTTTTATCTTTTTTTTTAGCTTAACGCTGTATTCCTTGCGAGGTAGTCAGAGAGAACGGAGCGCCAATTGCTGCGATCCCTGCATACTTCTTTCGCCTCGTCCACTGTCATCAACCACTTCATACACGCCTTTTAATCTTTTTTATATAATTAATTTATTTATGTAAATATAATCGATTTTAGAATTTTGATTTATTGATGATTTTATTTATATTTACTGAACCTAAATTATAAGAAACCTAATAGCGAATCACTCTATGTTCTACTGACTATTCTATTAAATATGTTTATTACAAAACTTCTACCTGCAAATACTGTACATACATATAGAACACAATACCCACTTACTAAGTCTATCAAATTATAACTTGAACAATTTAACGTGAAATTTTATTCTCTGAACAAAACATCTTGCAGCAATCGAAACATCAATAGCCGTTAGGCGATTATCAGGCGACGGCAGATCGCGATAAGCGCCGCCTCGGTTCCCACTCGATGATAAAACTTTTCCAATTTCCACAAAAAACTTGATACTGTGAGAGGAAATTTCCTGAAGACATTGAGCTAGAAAAACTGAATGAAAGCTGATAAAATTCATATTTTTTTCCTGTATTCAAATTTAGGTACGTCAAAGAGAAATTCAGGTATTTTAGGAATAGAGAATCCATTGTGTTGGGTGACAAAAATCAATGCAGCGCTTTACAAAGCGCAAAATAGAACAAGAAAGAAAAAAGAAGCTTGACGGTTTTTCGCCGCATTTTAGGGAACACAAAGAGAACTTAGTGTCAAGACATTCCGCTCTCTCCGTTAGCGCATGGCGTTAAGTTCCGCCACTTAACTTACAATGTCTTCCGTTAGTTACCATGTGATTTCACGCGCAAAGCGTAGAACAGAGTATAACTAAACAAAAAGAATGAAAATCACATGTTATAAACAATTCTTTAAACATTATTGTTAACTAATATGGCAGCACAAATAATAAGGTTAAGGTTGTTTGTTGTTTAAGTTATTGTTTTTATGGTTGGCTATATCGTTCAAAATTATTTCCATATATGTAAATGTAAATGTGCACTATATCTGATAATAATAAAATAACGTTATATTCAAAAACAGTTTTTCATTCACTATAATTAACAATTATCAATTTCCGCATTAACATAACACCTTCAATTCAACAAACCTCTAAGACTATACAAACTCCATAGTAACCGATCGCTTCAAGTCTTACAGCAGTGGAATAAAACGTATAAAATCTATTTATATAACGGAAAAGCCGATGCTCTATTATATTGTACCTACAAAGGCAAAGGGGACGTAAAGAGAAAATTCCATCACAATAATGGAGCACATGCTCGTTGACTACTACATTTGCATAGCGCCGATACGAAACCTAGTCGCTTCAATAAAGCCGGCATACATATACAGACTTAGTTAAATAGAGGCCGTGTGTGTGTTTTTCTTCTGTTATATAATACTTGTTCGATTTCCTTATTAAAACTGCAAATTGATGTCAACGGTTTTTATTGTAATATTTTTGCCTATATTTTTTTACAGTTTCAAGATATATTGCTTATATATCCCCAGGCTGGTCAAACACGATGAAGCGTTATAACACTTCGTTCTTCTGTTTCTGCTCAAATCCCCAGAGTGGAGAAATAAAAACAATTTAAATATAATTACTCCAAGTGGGAATCGAAGCCACGACCAAACCCATTTACAGTCATGTTGTCTGAATGCAGTGCGATGGCCTCACTATTTATTATACGTTTATACACAAAGACCGTGATCGGATCTTGGCAGGACTAAAGTAATTTTCCAATTCTGAACATTCTTGAATTAAAAATTTTAAAGGACAGGAAATTAAGAAATAATGCATTTTCACAGGGTTTCTTTTATCTATCTAGATAATATACACAAATAATCATATAGGATAGCTATTTACTTACAAAATTGAATATTTTGCGGTAAACAAAACACATAAACATAGGCCATTTTTAGAAAACATATAGAAATGTTTTTATCAACTTCCTAAATGTGTAAATAACGTTTTAATAACAAATCTTAAAGTATAATAACATAATGGCTCTTAATACTAATAATGACTCAATAACAATATATATGTCACACAATATCTAACACTATAGCCGTACTTAAGCAACTCATTAGTGTACGTTAATGTCATTTCTAACAATCGTAATAGTGTCTACGTGTTATAGGGAAATATAGTTAATTTACCATCACTAAATATGTACAGTAACATATGTATGTATTCATTAGTGAGATTGATTGCTAGAGATATATGATAATTATTAACTTATTAAGCTAGTGGAATTGTAAATACTATTTGGGTTGCGGGTTCGGTTACCATTTGGTGAAATTATGATAAAACTAATTATTTTCATTTGTCTGCTTTGGTGTATGAGGCGAAGGCACAATTTTTGGAATTAAGGTGGAAAGCAGAGAATGGGATATTTGGACCTTAGGTTCTCTCTAACTACTTCTTGCCGAAACATATGTAAAGCTGAAAAAAGTGTATAGTTAGAACTCAAGGTAAGCAAGCATACTTTAAAAATATATCAATATAAATTATTCTTTACCTCAAATAACGTTATACAAGTATAAAAAAACATACGTGATTCTATGTTTGGTAAAATCAGCGAACAAATGTCGTTTTCGCATTCAAAAATAATGCGAAAAAAATATAGTAAACAGGAAACCGGTTTGAAGAAAATTTAGATAAATCGAATCTTTTTCGACAAATACAAAATACATTATAATCTTGTACAATTTTATAATTACGTCTTTAATAAAACCTACATCACAATAACAGCCTCAAAATTGTTTGAGTTAGTATTGACTAACGTTGAACCAACAAGCATCACATCGATCCGCACCCAGAACCACAGAACCCATTTTAAATCCTCCTCATTCCTTAAGATAAAACAAGATTAATAGAAAATATATGTAAACTCCATTCCGTATCAGCTACGAGCAACAGTAAAACAAAAAGAGAGACAGTGGCGTGGCCTTATCGCAATTGGCCCGGGATATTCCCATTACAGGATTACCGCCGCCGTAAAACGGCTACTGTGTATCGAGTTCGTTCGACTTTCGAGTACATTATCGAACGCCATTATTAGCTCTAAATCTACAATTTGCAATTACATTACCTTGTTACTGCAGAATGTGTGATAGCTTAGAGATAAGGTAAATTATCTTTGTAAATTAAATGATAACTAAGTGGGTCATTTTAAATACATTTTTTTTAAAAGAACCGAAGAAGAGTCATCTGACTCTTAAACACTCAGTTCTCTACTATCCGCCCGTAATGAAAACTATGGGTACAGAATATTATACTCATTTTCGCATGTGGTCTAAGGTACCAAAGCGGATGTATAAAAATAATTAAGTTATGATTATTCCTTTAAATCGGAATCAAACCCACAATAAATTGTTATTAGAGACAGACGCTGTACACTGAGTTATGACTGCCTCGTGTATATATCTGCATATATAACTATGTATATAAGTATAGTAATTATATAAGAAATATAAAGCAAACAAACAAATGAATAACAACGAGTAAACAGTGTGATATCATTAGCTTCTTTCTGACAATCTGCAAATCGCGGGAAAATGTGTGGAGATGAAAAATGAAATATTTATAGTAACTAAGGCGTGATGTAACTACGGTTGAAAAATATAATGTATATCAAATATTCAAAAGTTACGTATATTCATAATTTGTTACAATTTTCTTACACCCCACAAATAACCCATATATAAATGTAATACAATCTAGAGACAATAGTCATATGTTTAACCCCCATTCGGGGGAATGATCATTTTTAAAATATTTCTTTACTCGAGACAAGTTTACTAAGTTAAGTTAACTACTCAACACGCAATATTTCGTAGTCGGGCGAAAAGTGGGGAACGGAGTGTCTTGACACTAGGTTCTATCTGACTATCCTGCTACGCGAGAAAAAGCGTGACGCTGCAACCTTTTTAATACAGTTTACCACAATTCATACACTTAAAGCATTCAAAAATCAAACAAAAAGAAATCTGACAAACATTACACAATAGCAAAACTCTAGAAATTGATATTCCAATTCAGTATTGAAAATAAAACACTTATCGAACCCGAAACTAACGAAGCCAAGGTTTCAACTTTCACTAGATTCTACAAACGCTATAAATTGAAGAAAATTGGAAAAACCGAATACTTCTGCCCATTTTCCGATGCTGACGACGAACTTTAATAAGAACAGCGCTCGGCTGAGTCGATTTAATCGCGTTGTAAGGGAACGTTACACGAGCTGTATGTACTTGTAGCTATATAGTTATTGAATGTAGGTTATATGTAAGAGGTTAGACGATATTTTTTATTTATTTTTTGTTATGTGAAGAAGTTATAATTATTATTTTAATATTTTTAAGTATTATTGCCAAATTTAAGATATGAAAAATATTTTTAGAAAATATATAAAATTTTGTACGGAACAGGATTCGAATCCGCACCTCATTTACTTGTATTATTTGTATTCATATGTATATCGTTTTTTTATTATAAGCTTGGTTGAAAAATTGCTTTTTTAATTAATAAATGTAAAAAACTAAATATTTTGTTTGCTTTTATAATCTAACTAAAATTAATCTGTCAAAACTGTTACAGTAATGAAAAATCAACACTAGATTTGAAATTTGTTTTGAATCAGGCAAGCTCGCAATTTTTTGACAGCCGATATGCAACCGACATGAAACGGATGTCAAAAAAAGTAGGTTTCATTTTAGTTTTAAAAGTAAAAAAAATTATCTTGAAAAAGAACGTGAAGCTGCTTTTACCAAAATCGAGACATTGTGTGTTAAGTGGCGGAACTTAACGCCGCATTTGTTTAAGGTACCAAAGCAGAGAAATAAATATAACATACTCGTATAGTAATTTCCCCGAATGGGAATAGTACTCGTAACCATTGCGTTTACAGTCATACACTCCCCACTGCGCTACAATAGCTTAAAAATAACTGAGAATATCGAGTATATTTCTTCTAAGATTTGAACCCTGGACAAAATATCATTGACAACAGTTCCACCCAAACCAAACAACAATCACAACAATAAACAAAAAATCCCTAAAAACATCAAATATCTCTTGAAAACCAAAAAAATATACGTATTATATATCTAAGATTACAATAGACACAATGATATCGGAGTCTGGCGTAAAGCTCTATTCGGAAGGCGCTGAAGCGACAGTTTGCGACGCTGTCCAGCCAAGCACGCGTAATGAGCACCGCGTTATGTCACTGCGAAAAGACGAATTGTGCCGAATTAGAAAATGTTTCCTTGGAAATGTTGCTTGTGAGGCACCTCGTTATAGCGTATTGATATGTGTGAGGTATTAAATTGAATGTCATACGTTGGATTGTAAAAGGGAATGAAATTTTATAAACGTAGGTACATATATTAAAATAAATAATAAGGGCTGCATTACTTCATATCTGACTCAGCATAGTGTTTGTAGGTCAGATTAGAAGAAAATAAACACAAAAATGAAAAAGTGAATATTTATTTCTTTGTGTACGTATAATCTATAGAAAAATCCAAAAAATTTATGTTACTCTACTAATCATCAATCGTTTTATTGAATTTTAATTAAAAAAGGAATACTCAAAAATATCTACATTTTAGAGAATTCAGGTAGAATTTTCTTTGTCGGATATAAATCTACTACCTGCCATAATATTTAAGGAAATCACTATCGCAACCCCACACAAAATAGTATAAGCTTTAAGTTCAAGCTCATCCTTCCCTGAGACTAATGTTGAATAATCGAAAGCTTAATAAACGATCAATAATGTAGTTCCGCTGAGGGGATTACAGATACTACCGATGTAAACTGCAAGTAACATTTTAAAAGCTTTCATGTAAAGTGCAATCATTACAGTATTTTCATAAGCTTTTAATCTTTATACCAGTATGAATAAATATTAAAGTTATACTTTTAAATAAATAAATCCAATGTTTATTTTAAATTTTAACAAATTTATTATATAAGCGAAAATTCTTAAATGACGGGCAGTTTGCTTTCTATTCTATTAATATTATAAATGCTCTTTCATGTAAAAGCTACTGAATAGATTTTAATGAAACTTTACAACAATATAGCCTATACATACATCAGAATAAAACATAGCGAGCACAGCTAACTTAAATATAAATATGCACATATTTTGCTCGTGGAGAAGACAGTGAAAATCTTTTCTATTTATTTATCTCAAGTAGAACAAAGTTACGCGACGAAAGGACGATGATAATAGACAAAACACACTAAGACATCTTTATTTACTTTAATAAATATAAATACTTGCGAACAATTATTATTGTAGCAAACAATGATCATGTTATATCTCATTGGTTTTGGTTTTCAGAACAATTCTCCATATTGTTAAATAAATCATACAATAACCTACATTGTACTCGTATTATTTTAAGTTTTCATATTCTATAAGACAATTGAAATATCAGAAACAGAACAATGATAATATTTACTTTAAATACAACATACATAGTTAAAATGAGCTAAGTTTATAGACAAGTAGTTCACGATCCTTGGCTTTGATAGTTTGTTAGCTGAATACCTGTCCGATGGGAGCAACAGCATCTGCGCTCAAAGTAAATTCAAAAACATAGGTAGCTCAGAATCGAGATACAGTTATCTCGCAGCTTGAATAGAGCTCAAACTTTGATGTTGATCTACATATAAATTTTCCACTTCAAAACATTAAATAGTTTTATAAATTCTTATATTCTGTAGTTTGTTGTGATGTATAAGATACTTATTTCCTTTTAGTTATAAATATCTTGTTTTCAGGCATTAACTTCGAAAGGAAATGTATTAAATTATCTAGTGAAGAATGACCCTGTCTTGTACTATGCATAAAAAACAAGATGAAAAAAAAAATACACACTGTATTTTAGTAGTATACGACATAAGATTTATAGAGTATTTTTTTCTTAGTAAGTTCATGTAATATATTTATTTACAAATACATAAATAATTTAAAATTAGCCATTTTATTACGAATATTTTAAATATTCTTGTTAATTGTAATTTTTTGAACTAATAACACCTTCAAATTGATCATTATGAATGACAAACAGATCGACAGTAGAAGTTTAGCATAAGAACTCCAAACATACATATAACTGAAACATAAACCCTTGTAGTCCAGAAATTAAAGTGTAAATATTATAGAAGACAACCAGTACAATGTACAAAGTCGTTCCCAACCAACCGTCCGACACATATTCTACGTATAATTAATTCGCTTTGATCTTCTTTCCCCAGTCAGAGTGAAGCTGACGACGACTGGAGACTGGAACGTTTCAAATGGAACCAACTAGTTAGTAATGTGAGAAATGTTACGTGTGAGAGAGCAGCTAATCTAAAATTCTAAAGTTTCTCTTTGAAGTTCCTTTATTTTTTAGAAAGCTCGCTAAGTTATGTATAAAAACTAAATTATTTTTAACATTTTTTGTTATAAGTCAAAGCCGGACTGTCATAGTTGAGAATTTTATAAATTTCCGCTACTGCTAAAGATTATTTCTACGAACAATCAAAAAGTCTCTTCTCTGAAACTGTGTCGCGGGGTCGAACCCAGCTTCATACAAATGTCAACGTTTTGTAAATGCTTTTTATACCCTAAGCGTGTAATTACACTCTGAAAATAGTAAAATACAAATGGAATTCTCAATTTTTCGGCTTCTAGTTTTGTAACCTTGCAACCCTAAATATCTTTATAACATTTAATTAAGCGAAACCAATAATACGTAGTACATAACGTAGCGATACGCTTTAAAAAATATTTTTTTTTCATCATTTGAATTTAATGAAAAAAAAACAATTTAAAAAAACTTAAACATCAATTAGGCAATTACGTCGGTTCTATAACGAAAAAAACGCAACGTCTTATTTAATAAGACTTCCAAATAAAAACCAAAGCTTAATGAAGCAATTACTGACAACAAATGATATTCGGTAGGAAGCCTTCATTTCGGGGGCGAGAGAATTTTTCATTACAATAAAAGAATATGGAACGAAAAATAAAGAGAGACAACCACACACAAGACGGCAGCCATTTTAATAAAAAAAGGCAACATTTCATCCAATATGACAAAATGAATAAATAAAACATTATATAAATTAGAAAATGTAAATAGCAAGAGAAAATATCTTTTCCCGTTCGCAAACAAACGAGAACATGTGATTGGAATTGGCAGGAAAACGGGTTATAGGGTGGATGTGCATCTGAGAGTCCTCAGGGCCGGGTATTTAATTGAAAATTTCAATCGATATTTACAATATAGTGGCTATCGCTTTTCGGAAATGTGTTTTGCAAAAACATGCATTAACTTACACCATGTGTTCATATCTTTTTTTTTATCTTCACGCTGTATCCCGCACGGAGCAGGGTAGGCAGAGGGAACCTAGTGTTAAGACACTCCAATCCACACTTTCCGCCGAATTCGGAGGCTGGCGTATTAAGTGGCGGAACTTAACGCCGCGCTTTACCTCGACACCAGAGCGAAGAAAATGGAAACAATTTCCACTTCTCGAGTGGGAATCGAACCCACACGCTTGTGCCACTGGGCCACGACTGGTCACTTCATATCTAATATAACTTTTCCTTCTATTCATAATAAACAAACAATATCCCCTTTTATTACGTTTAGTTATTTATTAACTAATATATATTGAATAATAACAAAGCCGCATAAAGCAAATTAGGAGTTATTTGTAATAATCGGTTAAAGTACAATACAAACAACTGGACATTTATTTCCATTGCGACCCTCACAAATTGATTCTGGCTTTGGTCAAACAATGAGCAAATTATGTTAGCGAATTACAGAACCACCAAATACAATAATATTCCAAGGGTTTGATTTACACGAGACGCCCGCCACGCTAATGAAGCACATTTATCTTGCGAGGGGAAATTATGCTTTGTTTTATATTTTAGCACAAGGTAACGTTCTGGCTCCTTTTTCTTTCCTCGTTGTTAGTCGTGTTCCCATTATCTCTGCGATCTTATTTCCCCTCTATATTTTTACTTATTTCTATGATGTACTTAAGCCATAATAGAAACTGTCAGACAAGACTAAGTAGGAAACGAGCAACTCGAAGTTATTGGTTATGTAATGTGTTCTTACATTAGCGTTATGTTCAATACGGAGTTGGCAGTGTACGAAAATTTACCTTGTATACGTTATTAATTTATTTTTTCTTTTACCATGTTTGTGAATTGTATAGAGATAATCTAAATAAACAATTACTTTTTTTATAATATAAGATCATTCTATCTAAAAAAGCTATGCGTGCAGCATAGCTTCAAATCTGTCAAGCTTTACTAGTAGTAAGCTCTACTATAATTTAAACCTAAAACCATTCCATTGGGATATAACCCTGCTAATAAGTCCTATTCCTTACAGCATAGAGACAAAAACAATTTCTTATCATCACATTTAAAATAAAGAAAACAAAATAATTCGTAATTCACCGACAGAGCCGTCTCGAGTTACAGTGTAACTCGAGCGAGGCGTACCTATAATACAACTTTTTAACTTATCAAAGAAAAACTTTATCAGAACTTTATTACTTGTAAAGTGAGTAGAAAAACTCCTAAGTAATTCTCATAGGATCTTGTCATTTGTATCAATAAATATTATATGAATGTCTCCTGTACTTTTAATGTATCGTTGTGTTATAAAACTACATATATGACTAGATATATAAGAGTTACTTAAATCCATTAAATATACATATATAATTTTCTTTTTTATAAGCAGCTTTAAGTCATTTCTTGCAGATTGGGGTGGTCAGAGAGTACCTTTGTCAAGACATTTCGTTCTCGGCATTCCTAAACGAAGACATTGCGTGTTGAGTGGTAGAACTCAATGCCGCGCTTTTGTTTTACGTACAGGAATGGGTAGATGCAAATAAATTAATTATAAGGAAAATAAAAATAATCCTAATAACTTAATAAATAAAAAAAAAATATATATATAATCATCCCGAGCAGTAATCGAACCCAGAACCAATCACACTTACAATCAAACTGCACGTGATGACTAAAACAAAATTTTAAACAATTTCTTACGAAAACATCTGTTCATTTTATTATTATTATCTTAACCACGAAATTCTGTGCAACAAAGTTCCGCGCATGAATATGACACACAAAGCGTCTTACGCGCGAGTAAAGTCCCCGCTAACCTTGTACTGGCGTACTTTCGCATAATTTAAGCAAAACAATATTAATTTTCACGGAAACGCGAACCCGCAAACAAAGTAAACTTGTGACGTGCCACTTTCTCTCGTTAACTCTTGTTAACTGCCTTGAGGTAACAAACTACCTTCTAAGGGTGCAAATCATAATATATTAAAGCATAAGACACAAATATAAATTTGAACGCAGCAGCAATTTATATTGGATACGAACTAACTAAGCCAGTCGTGGCGCAGTGGCACAAGCGTGTGACTTTAAACGACTGGATGTGGGTTCAATTCCCACTCGAGGAGTTGAAATATTTAATATTTCCATTTTCTTCGCTCTGGTGCCGAGGCAAAGCGCGGCGTTAAGTTCCGCCATTTAACACGCAATGCCTCCAAAATTCGCCCGTGCGTGGGGAACGGAGTGTCTTAACATTAGGTTCCGTCTACCTCCCCTGCTGAGTGCGGGATGAATTATATTCTTTTTACTACATATAAATCAAATCACCATAACTCCTAAGAATGTAGTACATAAAACAGTCGATATACCCCATTAGTCACAGTTACAGTCAGAGTCAATGTGAGGTTACGTACAACGCGGATGGCGGGACAGAGTTAACCGTTCGTGGCGAGCACGCAACATTTCGCACGTTATCGTTGAACCTGCAAACTGCCCGTGTAATCTAAATAATGGCCTCTTGTCGAAACAGCACCAGAAATAAAAATATACTCAAATTTATCGAGTCATGGCACTGAGGGACAAAGTGTAACTGTAAGCGAGACTGGTTGTGGGTTCGATTCCGACTCGAGGAGAGGAAATATTTAATATATCCATTTTCTAAGCTATGTTGTCAAGGCAAGGCGCGGTGTTAAACGCCACTTAACCTGCAATGCCTCTAGAATTCGGCGGAAAAGGAGGAACAGAGTGTCTCAACACTAAGTTCTCTTCGCCTACCCCGCTAGATGCGGGATACAGCGTGAAGCTATAAAAAAATGTTGTTACTCTTTCACTAAAACGAATATAGAATAATAATAATTGAAAAATATTTTAAAATAATCCTATTAGCTTTTAGCGAAACCTATGTATGTAAAGAATAAAAAATTACAACAATAATTACATAAATTTTGAGCTTCGGAAATACTTATGTTTGTTTTCGTTAATTTAAGTTACGTATGCTATACAGAATAGAATAATTAAAGTCCGATTATAATATTATTCAATTAAAAATCAAAGAGAAACCCTTTAGAAACTCAACAGAAATGTAATTAAAACTTTAACAAATAAATATTTATTATATTATGATAGTTGTAACATTCAAATTAAATACTTTGATATACAAATTGTTTTAATATTATTTTGTTTTTAATTAGTCAAATAATAAGTAAAAGTCCTGCGGGACTTTGAAAGACGTAAAGAGGATCTTCATTTATCCGCTTATACCAGTCTCAAGTTAAGTCCTTTTAAATTATGAAATACCTAAACGTTACAAGTTTACAAAACGTTTTCATTTTGGCTAAGAAGTTCGATAAATTATATTTTAATGTATATTTTATAGTAGTTTTGTTCAAATTAAGAAAATCTTGGGATATCGGTAATTCTTATTTCGTCATTCTTGGGATATATAACTTGTCGATAAACGTTACAGTATCGCAGCCTCTCCATGATATGATTATAGATTGAAATTCCCTTGGAAATGTTTACATTCATCATATTATGTTATGATTTACAAGTTTACAAAACGTTTATTAGTATTTTGAAATCTAAAGTCAGATTGCACTATCCTGGTATACATACCTAAACAAAAATATTTAAAAATATATAATTTCCAATTAATACGATTTATAGTATAAGTACGACATATATTACTACAACAACGTTAAGTATTAACTTCACGCTGTTTCCCGCACACAGCAGGGTAGGCAGAGGGAACCTAATGTTAACAAACCCCGTTGC
This sequence comes from Dryas iulia moderata, assembly GCA_019049465.1. Lineage (NCBI taxonomy): Eukaryota > Metazoa > Arthropoda > Insecta > Lepidoptera > Nymphalidae > Dryas > Dryas iulia. Next base: position 5,173,922 of record CM032440.1, read on the forward strand.
CCACGTTCCGCCGAATTCCAAGGCATTGCGCGTTAAGTGGCGGAACTTAGCGACGCGCTTTACCTCTGATACCAAAGCGAAAGAAATGGAAATATTAAATATTTCCCCTCCTCGAGTGGGAACCGAACCCACAACCAGTAGTTTACAGTCACACGTTCGTGCCACTGCGCCACGCCTGGCCCCAACATAACGGTGTTCATTAAACTATTCCATTATTCAAAACAACACTAGACTCGGTTAGTCTCATTGTAACGGATACGTTAACGTTGTACTATTTAGGCTATTTTCGGGTCGCAAGTGTCCGCCTGAAGAGTCCTCATCCCAAACGCCTTTAATTGGGCGCTTGGGTGGGTTTGTCGCTATTGACCAAACAAAGTATAACATTATACATAGAATATTCTATAAGATTGAAGTCGTTTAGAAGATAAACAAACCATTTTATTTATAGCTACTTGCCCTGCTTATTTAATAAAATGTAAAAAAAATTGAAGTTATAAAAAAGCTCAAGGTAAAATATATAAGTATATAAGTTACTACTTTCAATCGTAGTTGTAAATACTACTATATGTATATATTAAAAAAAAATTATGCAGTCTCTTACTGCGCTGACTGAGCTAAGTACAGTGCTTTCCACTGTATCGATTTTCTTAATGACAATCTATATCATCAGATTATTTTAAAATTTAAAAAAGCTAAAAGCTAAAAGTTATACATACCTTATCATATACTGAATTAAGCCTTAATAATAGAAATTATTAAATATTTATTACAATTGCAATGTGGCCAGTGAATTAATTTTATATGTACACACCTCCTATAGTTTGTACATTTAAATATACCATAGTTAAAGACCGGTTTATGTATAATTTTATCCAAAGAGAGATAGTCAAGGTATTATATGTGCAAAGCTCGAAGTCACTCTACAATGACCGCCTAAGACACCGTTATAAAAAATATAAATACTTCTCCAAATAGTTATCAAGCCCACAAACATATCTTATATAAAAATACATTTTCCTAAGTGTGGAATAACACTTAATTAAGGTTTAAACATATCTTATACAGTTTAATAATTATCAATAGTGCCATAAGAATACCTTATAAATAAATAACTAGAACCAAAAAATATAATAAAAACAAGATAACCACAAAACAAGCATGTAACATCTATTATGCGTAACGTCAAGAGATGAAGGGAAATAATCTTACGTTACCAGAGCAAAAAGCTTTCGGTTGTTCATAAATAACGCAAGCCAACACGCTGACATGAATATGGGCAAAGCTACGAATATTTCAATATCCTAAAAACATCAATATTATATGAATATACTAAAGGGTCGAATTATTGGAGTAAATCATTTTTTATATAACGTTTTAGTGAATCAACTTGTAAAACATTTGTGTAATGAAATATATATATCAATGTGTGCAATGTATAGAATAATATCATCTGATTGCTGTCGGTACTTGGAAATATATGAAAAATATATATATTGAGGGTATTTGTCTATATTAATACTAAGCGAATGATTTTTATTTTTTTTTTCTCTTTGTATGTGCATTTGTGCGCACTAACCTCGGAAACCACTGAATCCATAAAAATAGTCAACCACTGTAACTCTCCTTTATTTTAATCGGTTTATAAATATAAAAGTTATAACAATTTCAATTATATATATATTTAAGCAAAGTTTGTGATTTAAGTGCGAACGCGGGCTGACAAAAAATGTAATAGTTTAAGTCATGTAATTTACGCAGGCAATGCAGAGTTGCAGCCGAACAGCTGAGTGAACGAGTCGCTAGTTATACTCATTTTGGTATATAAATTATTTAAAATAAAAATAGATAATAACATAAAAAAGGCATTTAGAAGACGTATAAAAATTTGAATGCAGCCGGATTTGAACCTGAGACTCCTGAATAGCGTCCAGCGTTCCAGCGTGTAGCAGAACGCATGGCTCAGTGGAGTTCAGAAAGCGCGTTTTCGAACCCCGCTGAGTTCAAATTTTTATACGTTTTCTAAATGCCTTTTTAATTTTCCTTAGTGTGGAATAACACTTTAAAAATGTTTAAAAAGTAGATAATAACATTTTTCACAAAACCTATGAAGTTTCGTTTTTGGCAAGATTCACACATCGTTCACTTACAAAATATTCTTTAATTGGAATTTTACTACACCCCACTACTAATATAACCAATAAAAGGAAAATTCTTAGTAATAACATACATTTCAAAAATAAAAAGCAAAAAAAACTCTTAAAGAGGAAACTCTAACCTAACCTTATTACTTCAATTGGCTCCATCAATTTTAGTATAATGAAAAGGACACTGAAGCTAATACAATTTCAGCTATCTTCTAGTAGGTACGTACACTCGTAGTCCTAATGAGAGTAGATCGAGACGGATCACCGAGTCGGTATATAGTGACTAATTGGGCCTACAAGATTACCACTGTGTGCGAGTGGATTGCTGATTTAACGACCATATCACTGTAACCAGCTTGTAGTCGTTACACATGTTATACGAATACGTAGTAAGTGAGTTTTAGTAATAGGAGAAGGAGGTGGGTCATGAGGTCAGTCGTGGCCCAGTGGCACAGGCGTGTGACTGTAAATGACTGGTTATGGGTTCGATTCCCACTCGAGGAGTGGAAATATTTAATATTTTCATTTTCTTCGCTCTGGTTTAGAGACAAAGCGCGGTGTTAAGTTTCGCCACTTAACACGCAATGCCTCCGAATTCGGCGGTGCGTGGGGAACGGAGTGTCTTAACACTAGGTTCCCTCTACCTACCCTGCTGTGTGCGGGATAGAGCGTGTGAAGGAAGTGTTGCTGTTCTTTTGCTAGCACACTCATTACTTACAATTTGCATAGAAAATTGTTAAGGCCGTAGTGAGACATCATCTGACTGTAAAGCGATGGTTATGGGTTCGGTTGCCATTCGGGGAATATAATGTTCAAATTTTAATTTCTTTGCTCTAGTACCAAAGACAAAGAGCGGCATATTCTCTGCTACTCAACATACAATGTTTCGACTTCGGACAGAAAGTGTCGGATGGAGTGTCTTGACATTAATTTTGTTCTGAGTATCCCGCTATGCGGAAAAAAGCGTTAAACTAAATAGAGACATGGAGAACTTAGGAACATATTACACGTTTCAATACTTTTAAAAAGTCACAATGGCTAGTTGTCCTAGCACCTAAGTAACTACACCTTTAATTATACTTTAAAGAATTTTAGTTTCACATTTTTATAATAGGTACTATTATTGTAATTAATGTTTATATAAACAAAAATAAACAACCCTTTTCAATACTAAAAACGATTATTCTACTCGTGATTCTATCAAATCTTCTTACAGCCAATTAGTGACGGTAAAATTGTGAGCATCGAAAACGAAATAAAAATCGTTTCCTTAAATTTACATAAACATACTAAAATTTAACTTGCACTATATATCAAAAAGGTTTAGTGGACTCAATTGAATCATGTTCTAGGTTGTTTGAAGCTAAATCGGGTGACCTTCAAACTAATAAGAACATTTGAAAGTAAAACATCTTAAATATTTACTCCAAAAGGTGCTTTAAGAAAAGATAATGAATTTGTAGGTGTCCAACTAAAACAGAAACAATATAAATTACTCTTCCCTCACCGCACAAAAGATCAAAGTCTTTGAAGACATCTTCAAATAGAATAATCCAACATAAATCATTTCTTATTCTCTATACGTATCATAGACAAAAAATCATGAGAGAAAATAAGTCTGAAGCTCCGAATCGAAACATTTTCACATTTGCCGCAATACAAATCCGTTTAATAAGGCTTTATTGCTCGTGTGATCCAGCATCAGGTCAGCAGAAGCTTAAAGGATAGTCGAGCGCATAATTTACTTAAAACATCGTCGGTCCTCATTTCAACCCTCGTCATGTGTCATAAAGGGATCTAGAGAGACATTTGCGTGCAAAAATATAACAGGCACTACTTACTGTACGTTTGCGACGACCAAACCTGACTTTGGACCAGAATTACACTGACTTTAGCAGGATCAAAGCAAAGCTATTTAAACAATAAGCCCTGCTTTGTTGAAATAATTCCCATTCTCGTCATAAGGTTAAACCTTTCGCATATATTTAAACATGACGTTTTTGTATGGTGAAAGTGAATGTGTTATAAATTTAGTAAAGAATTACGCAATAGAATGTTTCACTAAATTATTTGTAAATCTCAGAGAATAATAAACTAGCACAAAGATGTCTTTACTTGATACTTCTACTTAATCACGCTGAATCTCGCACAAAGCAGGGCAGACACTCCCTTCCCTACTTTCCTATTGACTAAGTAAAAAACCTTTATAGAATTTAAAAAGACAATTATAACTAAGATAACTATTTGACAGTAACATGCTTAAGTTATATAATATACTAATTACTTATAAATATTCTTCACATAACTATTTATATAATAGTTATTTACCAGCTCATTAGATTCACATTTTTAACAAGTAACTAAGTGCAAGGGAATCAGGACAGCGGCGTCGTCGCAAGTTGCGACGTGATGGATGGGCGGCTAATGCACGGAGCGGCCAAACATGTGACATTTGAGCTTCTCCGCCGTCCGCCGCCTTCTATTTATTACGTTAGAGTTAACGCAATAATAAATCATTTTCTCACATTATTATCGTTCCTATCTCAACTTTGGTTCATTGCGTATGTGCTTTTATATTTTTTGTATTTTCTCAGAAATAAACAAAAACAAGCGACAGACATTTTAAATTCTTTATACATATGTATATTTTATATTTATACTTTGCAGTATTTCACGTTTAATTTATACATGCGTAATAAAGATTTTAGTACTACACAACAGTTTTAATCAAGTTCAAATACCACAAGATATTTTACTCTCTTAACTATATAAAAAAGTATGAAATAAATAATTACAGACATAATTCCAAACGAAATTCTGTTAAAAGACAGAAATAAATATTAAAAATTAAAACTAGAAACAAGATTATGACAATTTTAGAAATATAATGGAATATACAAAACTAATAGATTCCAATATTAAGCAAAATTTGTAAAACACGAGTCGTCAATCACCTGTCGACGACGCACCCGGGACTCGGGAGGATTTGCAACTTTCACAATCCTCATTCATTACATCCGTCTTCACATGCTGAAGGGACGCCCTCTCAAAAACGAATGTGAGAGAAACTTTGTACTTCTATCTGTAACTTTAAAAGTAATGGAAAGTTTTTAGGAACATTTTACAAAATTCATAGGTTTAATACAGTTTCTCTTTAAGCTCCCAAAGTGGTTCTGCTGCACTCTTAGGAAGTCATTTAAATCACTTTTCCCTCGAGAGCCAATTATACTAGTTTAAACAAGGAAATTCTATGAAACTGGGAAAATACAGCAAATTGATTGCTGAGACAAAGCCGTACTGCCAAGAGCCTGAGGTAATTAAGACGTGATAACAAGCCCCGAGAGTAACGTTAGCTGTTCGTCAGCACTCGGCCGTGTAACCTGGATCTTTACTTTTGACTTACTCCAATAACATGACGACGACGTGAGTTGGCAAGTTGCTTTAAACTTACTTCTGTGGCTTTCGTGGAGTTTGCTTAGGCAGACCTTGAGTGTATTCACACTTCACAATACCATGTATACATGTGTACCTACGTAATGTATAGGTAAGGTAACTCTGTAAAATTTTCTTGGAAATATAAATATGTGATTTATAATAGAAGGTTAAATATGGGATTCATAATAGAAGATAAGACTGACAAAAAATATTTGTAATATATTGGTTAACTTCTATTTTTTTAGCTTCACGCTGTATCCCGCAAACAGCAGGGTAGGCAGACGGAACCTAGTGTTAAGACAAAGTGTGTGTGTTAAGTGAAATGATTCATTCTATATGATGTACATATACTCCTACAATATACTTCTGTGAATTAATTCTCAAAAAAATTAAATCAATGAATTCCAAGAAAAATTCTGTAATTAAAAAAATAAGCATTCAAGAACAAAAATTTATTAAATCAAGTTTCCTTGAAATTATTAATCCCAAAATAAATAACAAGAAAAAATTAGGCAGCCTTTCATCGAGCTCTCGAATAAAAAAGTCAACCTAAACTAGGTCACACATAACTCTTCCAAAGTACGGGGTACTCATGTTAAATCGACATTCGCGCTAATATATATCCCATCGCAGCTACTGGCTAAAGCGATGGCTGCCATCCGTCTCGTGTACCGGTCGGTGGCCAATTACGCGGCGCGTGACGGATCGACCCCGGACCAGACCCAACGGTCAGATATTGATTGTGCCTGAAAGTAATGTGCGGATTCAATGTCACATATAATTCATTGTGAAAGGAGCGACTCAATTATGTGAATTGTCCAAGCATTTTATAAAGATTTATCAAAAAAGTTGGTAGGAAACCATTTCGAAAATGATGTAGGAAGCAGGTATTTTCGATTCATGCAATTTGTATATATATACGTATATCTTAAGTCGGACATAATTCTAATTGGATAGATGTGAGACAGAAGTCGGCGCCGGTGGCTGCCAAAATAATGAATAGCCGTCGCCAAGATTCAATTTGCACTGCATTCACAAATCCACTGCAACATTACGCAGGACGTACGATCACTGTGGACACTGAGCTGCTATTTATGTGACAAGAATACTGGTTATATTGAATACAAGGATTATAGAACAGTAGGTATTAATGAAAGGACTAATAATAAAAGTAACCTTATATTATTAAATTAAATAAATGAAATGTATATTATAATAACTAAAACTAGTTCACTTATATATAATAGAAATCTTTTCTTAGGAGTTGCTAATAACATAGTCCCCTCAAGTACCTAGTTGCGGCTAAAGGATAATCATCGCGTTTTATATGTTACAACAGATTCATTTAAATTTAAACAGATATGCATAAACAGTTTGAATATTTACGCTAAAATTTGGTTTGCTGTAAAACCATTAAATTTCATGCCTCCCTGGCGACAAGGCATCGTTACGGTAATGATTATTCGTTGACCCAATTTTTGCGTTTGATGCATGAGCAACCACTTAATAAGCGTCCATTTTAGATGAAAATCAATTTAGTTATAGTACGAAAATATTGCTAGTTCCGACATGGTACCAGAGTTACCTCTCAACACGACCTCCTTGTTAGAGACCTTAAAGAGGTGCCTTTACGACCCTCTGCTCAACCCTTTGTTTAATGACAGATTATTTTTTTCATTGCGTTCATACGAGTATTTTTGTATTGTTTGATGTTTCATTCCGTTTGTACCGCACCAATTTGAACTCCAACAACAAATCTAATGTTCGTCTGTTTTTGTTCATTTCGTTTAATCGCACTTTGACGTGTAGATTGTAATCTTAGGATGGGTCCTAACTTGGAATATAATTATTCAACACGAAAAGGGTCTTGTTCTGCGAAACAATGGATTGCTTAATAGCATTAAATGTTATATATTTTAATATGAAACTATATATTTAACGTTAGCAATTATAATGTAATCTAAATACATAATTAAAAAGTAATTAAAGTCCAATATTTATTAGACTGCCCCAATTTTTTGGACTAGCAAATTCTCGAAATTTTGAACCTACGGCTTTTCTACGTTAGCTAAAGCCAGCTCTTCTACAATAACTAAAAACGCCAATCTAACAAAAAACATTTTTACTAAAATCCAACCACGAAAAACAATTCGCAATCCACAAATACGGTACATATTGAAATTCAATAATGTACATATTTCGTTTCACATCAACGTAATAATTTTTACGAAGCTAAAAATATCGTGGCTTTGTCAGTGGCGCGGCGTGATACAAAGGTCACGGAGCAATCAGATCACACGTATCTGGAAACCGACGTGTGTCACATACAATTATAACAATAAAATGAACTCGATTTTTATATAATAAATAAATTTGTTGTGCCATCGTAGCAGACGTAGTTGAAATGAGAGTGACTGAAGACGACAGCTGGAGGTTAAAATATTTTTTAAGGTTATATTTATTTTATAATTTCTTTGTGTATATATCTATTTTTTTTAGTTTCACGCTGTATCCCGCACACAACAGGCTAGGCAGAAGGAACCTAAAGTTAAGACACTTTGTTCCCCATGTACCGCCGAATTCGGAGGCATTGCGTGTTAAGTAGTGGAACTTAACGCTGCGCTTTGCCTCGACACCAGAGCGAAGAAAACGGAAATATTAAATATTTCCACTCCTCAAGTGGAAATCGATCTCACAACCAGTCGCTTTACAGTGCCACTGCGCCACGACTGGCCCCTAATAGTATTTATCTATATAGGTTATAATTTCTTACACAGAATATAATTTTAGTTTAAAGGTCTCTCAATACTTGATGTAAGTTTCCAACGCAGTGCTATGTTTCAGGATATTCTAAAAGCCCAGAATAGATTAACTAAGAAAATTGACATGTGACGTGTTCGAATTATCAATTTTACAACACGATTATAAAAATATGTGAAATTAGTTTGTTCGTGTTCGTACAAAGAAGCTTTTACTACAATTAAAAATATATGCACAGTCATTCCTAACCTTATAATTTTGTATGAAATTTTTCTTACTGCTACCCTGAGTTGCAATGATGTTGTACCAACTTCTTTTTAGCTCCACGCTGTATCAGGGTAGGCAGAGGGAACCTAGTGTTGAGACATTACGTTCCCCATATACCACCAAATTCTGGAGGAATTCTGGAGGCGTATGAAGTGACGGAACTTAATGAAATATTACATATTTCCACTACTCGAGTGGAAATCGAACCCACAACCAGTCGTGTTTACAGTCACACTTTGTGCCCACAAGCGAAGATTGGGCTCAACTTTGTTCTTTTCGAATATAAATTATTTCTTACCAAATATACAGCTATTACAATGCAAATGCGTAAACAAGGTGTAAATTCATTTTGGCAAAGCCATTCTACGTCCTTGGCGTCTTCAATAACATGCGCGAGGGAGCCCGGAGGCAGGAATCGAATTAGGGATGGAGATTACGATACGTGTAATAACTTACAAATGCGTAACGAGATTTCATTTTTACATCTCGAATGTTAAGTTATGCATAAAAGCTCTTGTAACACAATTTTGTTATGGAAATACTATTAATTTTATACGACGCGACATGAGAGACTAATGGGATTTTTATATAATTTAATTTTATAGACTAATACAATTTTAGGAGCCAGTCGTGGCGCAGAGGCGCAAAGTGTGAATGTAAAGCGACTGGTTGCGGGTTCGATTTCCATTCGAGGGGTGGAAATATTTAATATTGCCATTTGTTTCGCTCTGGTGTCGAGGTAATGCGCGGTGTTGAGTTCCGCCACTTAACATGCAATTCGGCGAAAAGTGAAGAACGGAGTGTCTTAACACTAGGTTCCCTCTGCCTACCCTGCTGTATGCGGGATGCAGTGTAAAGATAAAAAATAATCAATTTTATTCCTATTTACCAGCTTTACGCTTTTATCCGCATAGCAGTGAAGTCAGAGAGACTTTAGTGACACTCTTTCTCCACTTTCCGCTACACGCATTGAGTTGACACTAAGTCCGCTCTGACAACCCCGCTATGTGGGAAAAACGCTGCTTTTTTATGTGACCGCAATTTACGATTGTAATGTAAAATATCAATTGAAGGCCATATATATTAACCTACAGATCTTCTCTTAATCTAGTTACATAGAATAATGCTGACTTTCACCAGTGTGCTTGGTCGAAGTTTTGCCACATAAGTGTCTTGGAAGTGACTCTATTTTCTAAATAGAACTACATACATTATAATGTCACGAACGCAAAACTTACTACATATTTACTGTTTATCATAATCAAAAACAAAAGAAAGTACGATTATAATAAAAAAAATATCGTAAATTAATAAAAACCATAATTAATTTATCATTTTATATTCAATGTTGGACAGTTTCAGTTTTTCTGACAAAATAAACAATATACGTATATAATTACTACACATTATTAAACACAATGAGTTCCCATCGCAACCTACCAATCAATACATTCTTTAATTTACACCAACAACAATAAATCACATAAAATTCTTAAAATAAATAAAATGAAACACACAATATCACATACATTAACACTTGAAGTATCAGAGGGCTCTCGGCTCTTAATAAACACTCGCAGCCGGACGTGGCGAGGCTTTTCAATTGCGACCGCAAATAACACAGTACATTATGATCCTAGTGCACAAATTGCGAAATGCGTATATAAAACCTATTCTTCTGTGTGAATAAACGTTTTGATAAATTGTTTAATTTTTTTTTTTTGGTATTTCCTTAAAATAATTAAAAAGGTATTAAAAAAAGTTTATATAATGTGTATATTTTAGGGTGTATAGTTTAAAGCATTCAAATTTGTGCTTTAAAAGATTTTTAAATATATAAATAAGTATATCTGAATAAATAGATTGAGTAATAGTAATTATTTGTTATTAAGAGTACTTATGTATTATAATATAAGGCGAGAATGGAGTTTCTGGGCGTTATGATGGTCGATCGGTCTCTATGACTACCTTCTTGTGCGAGAAAAAGTGTCAAACTAAAAATATTATAATTCATAAAAAAATATACATTTTTATATATGTACAAAAAATATATTGGTATATTCTAACAACAGAAATGACTTGTAAAAAAGCATATCAGAATTCAGCGGAGCTGTAAGTATAATGCATTGCTTAGATAGTTTTCAAAGATGCTTTATTTGTTTACACGTGTTCCAAAAACATTATTCTGTCTCTTAAGATTTTAAAAATGTTAAAAACATTATTCTCAATTTATATTTTCTTACTTTTAAATAAGAAAAAATCTTAGAAAACCAAAACTCAAATATCCAGACTCCCTGAGGGGCTATACTAGCCCCATATAATATCAGAAATGTTGATCTTTATACGTAGCTGTCTAAGCACATGTGCATATAAAATGCGCAGTGAATTATTCAGTGAATATGCAAAGTGCTGCTAAAGTTAAGTATTTCATCTGAGCTTTGGACGTTTAACTGCGGACCAACTGTGTGTCAGTGTGAATAATAATGCTTAAAGCGGAAAGCTTAAATTTTGGTACACAATGAATATATTTTGAAATACTGATGATTCTATTTTCATTTGTAACTATTATAAATTTTAAACATTGTTATTGTGTCAAGTGTTATTCCACACTTAGGAAAATTGAAAAAGATATTTAGAAAACGTATAAAAATTTGAACGCAGCGGGATTCGAACCCGCGCCTCTTGAATACCGTCCAGGCGCTCTCACCACAGAGCAATGCGTTCAATTTTTTATACGTTTTCTAAATTACTATTTCAAAGTTCATATTTTTTTATACGTTTTCTCAATGACTATTTCAAAGTTCAAATTTTTTTATACGTTTTCTCAATGACTATTATATCTTGTTATTTTTACGATTTTGGTTTTTTTCTTATTCTTTTCTAACAATTTTCAAATAAATAGTAAAAAGCAAATTTACAACGATATTTTCGGTTTGATAAGGTGATCAGGCAAGTAACAATTGCTGTCTTGGGAATTGAGAACCTACTACCTGTGGCTTGGCAGTGAAAACTCTTTAACACTAGCTTATATCATAGCAAATAAAATTGCACATTAGACGGCGACGCTTAACGCTACGCTATACACCACAATGTCCTCAACAAATAAAAAAAAAGAAATTGCCATAAAAAGGAAATTGCCAAAAAAATCTTACAAACATTTAAACACAAACAATGGCCGTCAAATCACAATCTACATACATTTTTTTTTAGCTTCACGCTGTATCCCGCATACAGCAGGGTAGGCAGAGGGAACCTAGTGTTAAGACACTCCGTTCTCCACTTTCCGCCGAATTCGGAGGCATTGCGTGTTAAGTGGTGGAACTTAACGCCGCGCTTTACCTCGGCACCAGAGCGAAGAAAATGGAAATATTAAATATTTCCACTCCTCGAGTGGGAATCGAACCCACAACCAGTCGTTTACAGTCACACGCTTGTGCCACTGGGCCACGACTGGCCACTACATAAAACAAAATAAACAAAATCATGCTAATTATTCGCAGTTAGAATTGACAACGTAACATTAGCGGTTACTCATTCAACTGTAACGCGGGTCTATTTTAGACTCACTTATCTAATACCAATATATTCCGCTTTGAAACGATAAAGTTGATTTAATTTGATACTAATTAAACGTATGGAGCTAACTAATGCCTATAGAATAACATATGTAAACATAAACAGTATCTACTCCGTGAGTAAACGATATTGAGTAAATCGCGGCAGCTGCGAATTTAATTAATGATGTGTAAAGCTTTAGTGTTAGTATCAACTACTTCAATATGACTATTTTTAGCATTTTGAATTGTTATTTTCACACTTAGTAAAGATAATTTTAGGAAACGTATAAAAACTTAATTGCAACGGATGCTAACTGAATTCGAACCTGCACCTTTTGAAACCCTTAAATATGAATTTACTGAAAGTTTACAATACAATTAAACATAACGCCATACACATATATAACAAAAAATCTCACAAGCCTATTTTCATGATCATGATCATACTTTTACGCCCGGCCTATTCAAACGTGCACTCAACTAAAAAGCCTTATTTAAAGCAAAAAAAAGCAACTTCAAGCTTTTCCCCATACAGCAGGATAGTCAGAAAGGACTTGGTTAAAACACTCCATCGCCCACTATCCAGCGCTTTATATTTAGTACCAGAGCGAAGAAATTAAAATGTCAATATAATAATTCCCAGTGGGAATGCTACCCACAACCATCGTTTTACAGTCAAAGGCCTCAATTTTATTTATTTATAAAGTATTTATATTTTACTATAATATAAACACCTCATAACAGCTTAGTTATTAGACAAAAAAATCATGACAACAGACACTCAAACAAGAAACGATCTGCAATAGAGCCGTCACCGCCAGCGGCAAACATTTACTTCACCCCACTCCGCGGCGTAATTTCGTTTGAGAGATGCCTAAATTATTTTGCAATCACAAAATTTGACAAGCTCACAACGGATAGCAGCCGCTAGCCGCAAATGGAGGAATTAAAGTGAAGCACGAACTCAACGTTTTAGTAAATTAAGTTTCATGGACCGTGATGCGAAAATTGTTCAAAACTTACGGATACGAATTGAAAGCATTATAATTGAAACCATTAACATCGTGTTTAATTGGGGGTGGGATTACTTGGGATTTAGTCAATTTATATGGTATTGTTTGATGTTCTGTAAGTATACTCTATTCGTAAGGAGGGTTCTGAGGCAAAAATTTAAGGAAATTCATATATTGTTATATAAATTAGAAAATTTAATATATGTTCGATTTTATTTGAAAAATGTATTATTATTTGTACATACAATGAAAATATAGATGCGACAGCGGCTTTCTGTATATGAAAAACAAGAGAATAATATTATTACATGTATCAATATCAATGTAATAACCTAACTCAATACAATAATTTTTAAATTTCTTTCTTTTCTCAATTTGACTGTTTGTGTGTTGCACAAAACATTAGCCATTTAAACAAATTGCGGCTCGGAATATCGCCACTCGACACTGAATGTCTCGATTTGGGGCGGAAAATCAAGAACACTCCGTTCTTGTCTTATGTCTTGACACTAGGTTTTCTCTAACGACCTCGGTATACGGCAAAAAGCTAAAATCATATATAAAAAAAAACATTTATATATTTATTTACATTGATTATGGAAAATTATGGAAAAAAATAGTGGCCAATCGTGGCGCGGAGACACAAAGTGTGACTGCAAAGTGATTAATTGTGGGTTCGATTTCCACTCGAGGAGTAGAAATATTATAGTGAAAATTTAATATCTCCATTTTCTTCGCTCTGTGTCGAGGCAAAGCGCGGCGTTAAGTTCCGCCATTTAACATGTATTGCCAACAAATTCGGCGGAAAGTGGGGAACGGAGTGTCTCAACACTAGGTTCCCTCTGCCTACTCTGATGTGTGCGGGATACAGCGTGAAGCTAAAAAAAAGATTATGGAAAATCACTGGTGTACTAAACTATAACTTTAATTGACATTTATTATATAATACTAATAATCAATTGCACAATGAACAGTTCTCGGTAATAATTAGTAGCGGAATATCAACTGGCGCTTGTTACGATTCTAAATAATTGCAAAGGAAACGGAAATACAAAAAGTTCTTTCAATTAGTATCGTCTTTCTCGATGTCCGGCAAATCGTTTCGAATCACTTTATTTTGTAATTTATTTAAAGTTACATTTTCATTGCCCTTAATTATTTTAATTAGCATTTTATTTTAGTCCTTTACGAAAAAGTTAAGTAATGTTATGATTCTTTTTCTTTTTTGTAATTACGTTTGTATGTTTTCGCTTTATATAATTACTTAGGGTAGCTATGCAATGTATAAATAACTAGTGATATGCCGTGGCTTGGCCCGATAGACTAACAAAAAATAAAAGAAGGCAGCCATAAGCTTTTTCCGACATAACGAGATAGTCAGGCCGGATCTAGTGTCTAAACACTCCGTCTTAGGTATCATAGTTAAGTCTCAGTCTGTATTACTAGATATATTACGCATATATAACAGGTACCAGCCACTACTGCTTTGGGTAACATTTATATTTTTTCTTTTAGAGAACCGTTGAAAAAATGGACTCTTTTTTTCTATTTATAAATAGGCAGAGGGAACCTTGTGTTAAGACACTCCGTTCCCCACTTTCCGCCGAATTCGGAGGCTTGCGTGTTAAGAGGGGGAACTTAACGCCGCGCTTTACCTCGACACCAGAGCGAAGAAAATGGAAATATAATTTTCACTTCTCGAGTGGGAATCGAACCCACAACCAGTCGTTTACAGTCACACTCTTGTGCCACTGGGCCACGACTGGCCACTATTACTGGCTATTTATTCTCAAAATAATTCTTTTCTGATCGATGAAATTATTATTTCTTGAAACTTAGCTTTATTTTTTTAGCTTCACGCTGTATCCCGCACACAGCAGGGTAGGCAGAGGGAATCTATTGTTAAGACACTCCGTTCCCCACGTATCGCCGAATTCGGAGGCATTGCGTGTTAAGTGGCCGAACTTAGCGCCGCGCTTTAGATAGCGCTAATTCAATACCGGCAAATAATGGTAGTCTTATTGCATTATCAAATAAAATTATGCCGTGTTCCGTAATTAATATTGTAGTACACAAAGTACACAACGTCATATTACAGTACTTTATATAACAAAATATTATGAATAGATTTTAGATAATTAATACAAGTGTGTATGAACATCAATCATCGTAAAAGCTAATTAGAAACGACAGTTTTCAGAACTTCAAACCCAAAACAGTCAGTTTACAGAATTTGGACATTAACTAAAAGCTTTTATACAAACATAATAATAATTAATTTAAAAGCTATAAGACTTTATGCAAGAAAAATTGAATAGTAGTAATTAATATATTGCTTTAGCCAAAAAATAACCAATAATTGGTCCCGCATAAAACAATATTAATTCTTGGTCTTCTCCAAAATTATTGAGTGATTCTGATGAAAATTATCAATCAAGAAAGACCAACACTTTTATTACTTTGTAATAATAAATTATAATATTCGGCAAACTAATCAAAGTTGTTCGAGCTACAAGACTCAGTATCAGAGGCGGTGGGCGCTTGTTGTGCCTTGCCCTGAGGCCTAAAAGATAGATTGGTTTATCTCTGCTACGATGAGCAAGCTGTTAATAGATGTTTGAGCGTCAGAACACTGAACTTGTTAAACTTTATTAGATATAACCATAGGGCTTCAAATTTTCACTCTAAAATATATTTATTAGAAACATTAAAATTCAGAAAACAATATTCTGTTATAAAATATAGAGATCTATACTAATATAATAAAGAGGTAAAGTTTGTAGCTTTGTTTGTAAGGAGGTAATCTTCGGAAATACTGAACCGATCTTAAAATTTCTTTCACAATTAAAAAACTACACTATTCATATATTATATTCTGATTGAACAGAAAATTCAAATAATCCAAAAGTAACTCAAATAGGGAATAAAAGCATAGCAAGAATAAAAGTTAGTAATAATTTTATTTCAAACATAATTAAACTCCTTTCCACGTCAAATAATATATCTTTAATGGAGCCACCTTAAGTTTATTAGAGTCATAATTAAAGTATTGGTTAATCATACTCCGTAAGAAGGCATGCAGGGTTTAGGCGTAGCGCCTCAGGCTTATACACGCGGTTGTCACATATACAATATACAATTTTCATAATATCCTGAAAGCAAATTCAAACAAAAATGATATAAAATAAATCTTTTATATTCCAGAATACAGCAAACATTTTCTATTTTCGCTATTCAATTTTCAAATAACAAATGTATGTACGAACTAAAATCACGAAATAAACTAAAAGCAAATAAAATGTCGTGGTAAGCTTTAACATTTATTATTTTGCGAAAAAACGAACATGAATTGCAAAAAATATATAATACTTGAGGAAAAACACTTGTGATAAGTCTATGTCAGGTTACGTCGAGGGTAAGACATGTTAGTCGAGAGCAAAAGTTGTTATTTTTTGACTTCACTAACTTCATAACGCTGTATCCCGCACACAGCAAGATAGATAGTGTTAAGACACTCCGTTCTTTACGTTCCGCCGAATATTGGAGGCATCGCGTGTTAAATAGTGAAACTCAACCCTGGGCTTTGCCTCGACACCAGATCGAAGAAAATGGAAATATTAAATATTTCCACTCATCGAGTGGAAATCAAACCCACAACCAATCGTATTTACAGTCACATTCTATGCTCCAGAACTACAACTGGCCTCAAGTAGTTGTTATATGGTAGAAGAATTATTCTAATTATTGGCATTATTCTAATTATTTCATATTATTGACGATTCCGCCAGCCCTGGCAACCCGCGGGGCCTGAACCCCGCTGGGACCGCCTAATGCCACGACGAGGGAGTCTGATTTACTTTCAATAAAACACCGCTCCCGAACATTCACTGAATATTATATGGGTTCGTAATAATGCTCGTTTAAAATTTAACAGCATTTTGATGACTTTTATGGTATCGTAAAACTTATAAGCTATTGGAAGTCATATGTACCTGTATTATAAATATATATTTAAAACAATTACCTAATTAATACTGACTAATTATGAGTCTGCAAATCATTATAAGCGACTAGCGTGGTTTACATTTCTCATATAAATTTTCTACACCTAATTCAACTCTGTATAGGTTTATTTTTGAAAAAAATAGCCTATTTTGACCTTGATTCTTCAACTATTTTCATTCCAAATTGAATTTAAATCGGGCTGGTGGTTTAGCCGTGAAAGCATAAGGTAGATAGAGAGAAAGACTTCCGCATTTATAATGCTGACATGGATAATAATGATCAAAATGAACTAAATTAAATTAAAAATTAAATAGCTTCAAGCTGTATCCCGCGCACTGGAGGGTAGGCAGAGGGAACCTAGTGTTAAGACACTCCGTTCCCCACTTTCCGCCGAATTCGGAGGCATTGCGTCTTAAGTGGCGGAACTTAACGCCGCGCTTTACCTCGACACCAGAGCGAAGAAAATGGAAATATTAAATATTTCCACTCCTCGAGTGGGAATCGAACCCACAACCAGTCGTTTACAGTCACACGCTTGTGCCACTGGGCCACGACTGGCCACTAAAATGAAATGAACTCAAGAGAAAATTTATAATCATAAAGAACAATTCTTCGTATACGCTGCTAATAAATCCGAAAACAAACAGACAAACGTATCTACATACATACATATTTTAGTAGGGACTTTGTACCTTATCCATAAAACCTAGATACCTACGTCAAAATAAATAAAACTATAAAGTAAACTTATATAAAATGAACTTAAAAAGCATTTCTCCTGAAAGCAATATCGCAAATACATTTTATTTCCGCGCACATTTGCACAGTAATTTAACGTTCTTCATGAAGTAGTAAATATTGTTGTAAGTCAGCAGTTTTGCTAGAAATATATATAAAAATCTTACGGTCTTGCAGCTTTTACACTAAATGTACTTGAATGCTCTTTTCAGAAACTAAGCGAGTCATGCTATAAAATATTTTAATCAGATTTGAGAATACAATTTTAAATGAAATGCACGTAGATATATTTACTTTTCTAGGACGTAGTAATATAATGTAAATGCAAAATGTTAAATTGTCACTGTGTAATATATATAGAAGGTTACTTAATAAAAGTTTACTCTAGTCCACCTCTCTAACATATACTCTGTGTGTTAAATGGCGTAACTTAACGTCGCAAATTCTAATTAGATCACTCAAAACTGTACTGCAATGACCCTTGAAGAATTATCAAAAAGTTTTGGACCAAAAGCTGTAATATAACAAGAATAACTTAAACGCCACTTAGCTTTAGTCGTGAGTAATAATAATTTCAATGTAATTTAACCGCTAAAAAGTGTCTGTCTATATTGTTTCAAATATTAAAATAAAAAAATATAACAATAATTAGAAATTTATTTACATAGTTTTTATAAACACAATGCCAATATAAGTTAAACCTGAAAACACCAACTTTACCACAAAAACATTATATTTTATATTCTACCCAATTTAAGTTTAAAACTTTAAACATTTTATTTTATTAGTAAGTTACAAAGCGTGTCATCGCGGGCGTCCCTGCCTCTACTCGACTCTCTAATTCAGATCGCATGTTTTATTCATAATCTAAGCAGGAGACTCCAAAACACCGATTTACTGAAGTCCATTAAAATCCAGCCGCAGTGAATTTCAATAGGCCTAATGTCAACGTTGTAGGCAGGTGTGAAAAGGGCACACTGCTACTAATTTTCTTGTTTAAAGGATCTTACTTTGCCTACGTTTAGTAACAAAATAACAATATTAATTTAGTTATGTTTGATTATTATATTTTTATATAAAAAGTTGTGAGGCCATCTGACTGTAAAGCGATAGTGTAGGTTCGATTCCCATTCGTAAAATTATGTTTTATTTATTTCTTCGCTCAGATAACTAAGACTATAAGCGTGGCGTTAAGATCCGCCACGCAATACGTAATATCTCGATATCGATGAGAAAGTGTAGCGAAATGTCGTTTTTTTATAGAAAAAAGGACATCGCAATAAAAATAATGTCTTTGAATAAATAGATAGAATAGATACAACCACACTAATTGCGCATCGAACAATAAACTCATGTATGAGAAACTAAGAATGTATGTATATTGTTAAAAGTATCAATAGGTTTTTTCTTATTGAAAATTATAAATTGTAATAATAATTATGCTTCATTTGCTAGTGGCCACCTTATTTCACGGACGGCTATCAAGAGGTGTGGGTTTGAGTCCTGTTACGTTCAAAATTATACGTTTTACGTTCAAAAAAGTATGTAAATAACACTTTAAATAAATGTTTAAAGCACCTTAGTTCACTCAAGCTAAGTAAGGTCACGGGTAATATTACATTTAATTACATAGACTTAAGCATTTCTTGTCAAACATTTCAAAAGCTTAGCGCAAAGTTTAACGAAATAGGAGTAGAACTTTGTTTTGGAGCAAGCTTTGAAAGAGAATAAATATATCTTAACGTACACACGTAAACAAATTTAATTATTCTTAACGTGTGACATGTTGAATTATGTCACTCTTGCTTAAGAAAAAGAACACTGGTGTTGTATAAAAGTTGGCATTTTACGAAATTTTGCTATATAAAAGATTACTTTGAAATGTATGTGAATAACATTTCACAGAAATGTCAGGATTATTTTCGTTGTGTGGGCGTTCATAATTATTTGATATATAAATGTTAATAGGCTCAATTTTACCATTTAAACTGTTGAATTTGATAAGTTTTAAAAAACCTTCTTAAAATTGAAAAAGACTATTTTTTAGAATACATATAAAAATTGAACGCCGTAGGATTCAAACCCGCGCCTCTTGGTAACCATCAAAGCGCTCTGACCGCTACACCATGCGTTCATGACTGCCGTACTATAAAAGAGTGTTTTCTTCAATTTCCTAAGTGTGTATTTTAATCACACTTTAAAACATTAAAAGCATTTTCAAATAAAAATAAGATTCCTAATACAATCATTACAGTATATATAACTTAATTTTTATTAAGTAAGCCCATATACAAAGTAAATAAAAACATTTCCGGCCATTTAAGCAGTATTAAATCACATTTCTTTTTATCCCACGCAAGAGAAAAACTAAATATTTGTAAACACCAAACATAAGCGTCGTGTAATCTCTATTGTGAGGATTCCATAACTTGGTATTGTTGAAGGCAAAGCGCAAAGCTCGGTATTACTTGTTGTATTATAAAAGTAGCAAACTACAATGCAGGCCGAATATGCTTAATCTTACTTTGTCCGCTCTGCGAATAACAATGGCAGATAGCCTCGATTCAGATAATAAGCTCAGGTTATTGAAGTAGCTACTGCTTACCTATGTCGCTTTATATATTAGG
Organism: Dryas iulia moderata; assembly: GCA_019049465.1. Classification (NCBI taxonomy): domain Eukaryota; kingdom Metazoa; phylum Arthropoda; class Insecta; order Lepidoptera; family Nymphalidae; genus Dryas; species Dryas iulia. The sequence goes on from CM032440.1 coordinate 5,194,468, forward strand.
AATGTATTAGAGTTATTGTATGCAATACTCAGTTTCTCTAAAGTTTCGATTTCTACGAAAAATTTTATACAATATTTTGGCTACAAAATAAAATTGACTGTGTCGATTTTCTGTGTCAATTAGGGCCAGTCGTGGCGCAGTGGCACACAGTGTTACTGTAAAGCGACTGGTTGTGGATTCGATTCCCACTCGAGGAGTGGAAATATTTAACATTTCCATTTTTTCCCTCTGGTGTCGAGGCAAAGCGGGGCGTTAAGTTTCGCCACTTAACACGCAATGCCTCCGAATTCGGCGGGACTTGGAGAACGGAGTGTCTTAAGACTAGGTTCCCTCTGCCTTCTGGTTCAATAAATATTACTGTTAATATTACATAATACACATTAGCATCATTCATATACTAAATTACAAAAAATAACTAACTTTTTTCCTCATATCAGGGTAGTCAGGAAGAATATAGTCAAAACACTCCGTTCTCTACTTTCTGCCCTAAATCGCGACTCGCATTTTAAGTGACGAGACTCAACGTCGCGCTTCGTGTTAAATACCAGAGTGAAAAAAATTGAACATAATCATTAACTCATGTCGAGAGAATTGAACCTACAACCTTCATGTTTACAAACAAATGACTAAATTAGTAAATTTAAATTAAAGGTTTTAATTAATTCAATTCACCAATAGAAAAGACTTACGAATAAATCACTTAATAAACAAGAAAATCAGAATTCAAATACGTAAGTAACATTTGAGAAGAATCAGCAATTATATTATTTGACGACGAACGATTAATTCTATGGAGCGTATTTACCTTACGTATCTCAACACCGAAGGGAGGGGGAGTGATTAAATATGTATAAGACTAATTTTTAGACGTTGCTACAATATTCAGATTCGCCGAGAATAATAAACCGAAGGATCCTATAATAATATTAATATATACGTCTATAAATACAAGAAAGATATGTTTTTCTTTACTTTCAACACGCTTTTATTGGTCATCTATACTAATATTGTAAATGCAAAAATTTGTCTGTCTGTCTGTTTGTATGTTATGTTACTATGTCATCCAAATAAACACATAGACATTCGCATTTATAATATAAGTATTGATTTGTTTATACTTAAAAATGTTAAACTTCTAACTGTATAGAATGTATTGGAAATATCCAAGTCAAACAATTTGTGCAAGTTATTTGTATATTATTTTGCTAAAACATTTTCAAACAGAGAGAAAAGTATTCAGTATTGTAAAACTTGCGATGGATACTTTTAAAATATTTAAAATATTTTGTATATTAATTAGAAGAACATTCTTATGTAGTAAGTTTTTGAAGGAATATTTTCAGCTGCACGCTTATTCCCACGTAGCAGTGCAGTCAAAGAGAACAGTCCCTGAAACACTCCGTTCTCCACTTTGCACTCGAAAACGATACATTGCGTGGTGGAACTCAACGCATTTGTCTAAAAAACCAGAACTGGGAAATAAAGTTTATATATAGTCGTTTCCCCGAGTGGGAATCAAACCCGAACCATGGAGTTTACACTCAAACACTGAAACTGCGTCACAACCGCCTCAAAAATACAAATATATATTTTGAAATAATAAATCTTTAAGCTATTTTCATTTCTCTGCTCTGATGACAAGATAAAGCGTAAAATTTAGTTCCTCCACTCAACACGCAATCTCACAAAGTTTGACTGTAAAGCGACTGGTTGTGGGTTCGATTCTAACTCGAGGAGTGGAAATATTTAACATTTCCATTTTTTCCCTCTGGTGTTGAAGCATAGCGCGGCGTTAAGTTTCACCACTTAACACGCAATGCCTCCGAATTGCCTGGCGTAAGTTGTGAAACAGAGTGTCTTGGCACTAGGTTTTCTCTGACTGTCACTAAAGTTATAAATAATAAACAATCATACTAACGCTAATTTTATAACTACAAATTGATTATTTAAAATTTCCTTTAAAGTTAATACGATATAAAAAGCAATGTAATAAAGCTTAGCTTTTCTTCTTACGATAACTTACTGACAATATGTATTATTGTCCAATTTTGCTTGCCATTTAATAATAATCATTTAACAATTATAATATCCAACTACTAATTGCAGTGCCGCCATTATTATTAATTAAGATATTAATATAGGTATATTATTATGCCGGTTCGTGTGAGCATGTAGCTACAAGCGTTACGTTCATTACAATAAGTAAATAGTAGAGGCCAGTTGTGGCGTAGGGGCACTAACTGTGACTGTAAACGTGAGTCGTTGTGGGTTCGATTCCCACTTGACGAATTGGAATATTTAACATTTCATTTTCTTCCCTTTCGTGCCGAGGCAAAGCACGACGTAGAGGCCACTTAACGCGCAATGCCTCTAGAACATGTCGGAAAATGGTGAACGGAGTGTCTAGCTAACACTAGGTTCCCCCTGTTCCTCCTCGCACAGAGCTGGGTAGACATACCCTGCTGTAAGCGGGATAGAGCGTGAAGCTAAAAAAAATAAGTAGATGAGCCAAAGCGTTGAAATATAATAAACAAGGAAATAACCCCGTTTGCGCATTTATAATATTAAATCAGTCTAACATGGGCACAGGAAACGTAGTTAGCCTAATTTTACTGTTTCATTAATTAACACAGTTTGATTAACTGGAAATTTGCCTTGAAAGCTTCAAGAGGCTTTTAATTATGTACAAGTTTGAGATGTCGGGGGGAAGTTAAAAATTATGAAACACCTTGATTTCCACGTCCCTTGTTTACGAGCTGTGTAAAGATTTTTTACATTGAATCTTTAAAAGGGCAGTAGAAGATAGAACATAAACAATTTAATTTCATTCATTTAACAAGAAAGTAAGTAGAAACTGTGTCGTACTGGTTGATACAGTAAATTGTAATTTGATGCATTGTAATCATTGCATCGTCTAAGATTATCTTTACACAGTATAAAGCAAAGTTACCTCCCGCATCTGTCAATTTATATGTATATATGCTGTCTGTATATATATGTAGATCTTCAAAATTATGAAACGGATTTTGATGTGGTTTCTTTGATAGATATAATGATTCAAAAGAAAAGTTTATATGTATAATACACGCATAATATAGTAGAGAATCACTAATAATTTTAGAGATTTCTAATGTGATGTTGGCGTGGCGGCGCGTGCCTATAGTGAAATAGTTGAATAGTTCACGCAGGCGAAGCCACCAGCAATAGAATAAATTATTAGTATGCTTTTCATATATTCTGTACCTTTCATAATGTCATAAAGAAAATTTCCATATTTATGTAGCGACTAAATAACAACTCTAGGAAAGTTTCATATACATAATTTAAAGATCACTTTAATAACATAAACGTTACCAAAACTAAGCAATATGCCAATCCATCTATATATATATATATATATACAGAACGCTAAACTAATTACGGCAATCCGATCAAAACGCGATTATACTCGTAACTAAAAGAAACGAATACAGCAAACTTAACAAGTTGCTAAGACCTTACTTAATTACAATATATTATATTTATTTAAATACCAGTATTCTGTAAAAAAAATTCGTGAAAAATATATTCTTAGAAAATGTATAAAAATTTGACTGTAGTGGGATTCGAACCCGCGCCTCTTGGAAGCCATGCAAGCACTCTTAGCGACCGCTAAGCCCAGAGTTAGGTTTAGCCGTCAAAACGCTTGGACGGTTTCCAAGCGGCGCAAGTTCGAATCCCGTAGCGTTCAAATTTTCATACATTTTCTAAAAACATATTTAGCAATTTCCCTAAGTGTGTGAATAACATTTTAAAAAATATTTAAAGCAAGAGAATTTCTTGTTTCCAGTTCGTTTTAAGTGGTGGTGGAGAATCTTTTAATCGATACACCGCGTTCGTGTCGACGCAAAGCAAATTAAATGAGATCAGGGTAGAGTGAATGCCGCTGAGGCCGCGGAGCTACGCTCAAATTGAACATAATTACATTCTATTGAATGTTTACCTCACGAATGCGAACTCTTTGGCTTCGGGATGGACTCACGCTTATAGCAATAAGCAAATAATACATTTGGTCAATTTCTAAAAGATGGAAACAAGTAAATTGTAATTATGAAGGAATAATTATGTGGCCAGTCGTGGCCCAGTGGCACAAGAGTGTGACTGTAAACTGGTTGTGGTTTCGATTCCCACTCGAGGAATGGAAATTATATTTCCATTTTCTTCGCTCTGGTGTCGAGGTAAAGCGCGGCGTTAAGTTCCGCCACTTAACACGCAAGCCTCCGAATTCGGCGGAAAGTGGGGAACGGAGTGTCTTAACACTAGGTTCCCTCTGCCTACCCTGCTGTGTGCGGGATATAGCGTGAAGCTATTTATTTTTTTTTTTATGAAGGAATAAGAGTAACAATAAGAAGAAAAGAAGGTAAAACTATGTACATAAATAATTCGTTAAGTTTGGTGTCATTTGTACTAATATACCTACATAAAATATACATATATTTTAAATTCTAAAAGATAGACTCGGTAAAAGGTAACATATATTAACAAATTTTAAAGCATAACTTTAATATTTCGTAGGATTTCTTGTTTTAAATAACAGTGTTAGTAAAAATAAAAGTTGAAGGGTAATCCCCTAAGCAAAACTAAAAGCTCGAACGTTTCATTTGATATACGCATCAGTAATACACTTGTCACTACGCCTTATCATCCGAGGAAGATAATAATTTAATAAGACAGAAAATATCAGATTTCTGTTGTGACATTATCAATGCTCTTCGTATAAATTCACACAATACGTAATGAATATAGTAATTTGATAAGGTTACTTATAAGGAGTAGAACGCCAGCTTGTGATGGGTACAAGTTCAATTTAGAGTTATTTTTTGTTTCTTTTTTATACCAAATGGGGTTCAGCTTGTGGAATTAACTGAGAAAATTTAATTATAAAGTTTTCGTCCACAGTCGCAGTTTCTGCAGATTTAGAGGCTTTTAGAATGTGTTTTTCCTATGGGATATAACTAACAACAATCGAGTTTATTCATGCAAATAAATATCTTTACTTATATACTATATCTTCACTCCAATATGTGGACACAAAGTATGGTACCACTCAGCATTTATATATTTCGTAAATGAACCGCAAAATAAGGTAAGATAGGATGCACGAGGATAAAAAGAAACAATTTATCCAAATCTATTGAGCATTGTAAGATACTCATCGTAATAGATATTTCTACGATATATTTGAAAAGAAGTAAAGCTGAAGTAATCTAGTCCCGATAGTCGCAATATAATTGGAGCGGAGAAGAAATTTGCTTTTCAATCAATTCGTTCCTTTGGAAATATTACATTTGTTGTAAACCCCGCGAGACTAGTTCAGGCTTAATAAGAATGTAGTATGAAAAGATCGAACGAGCTATCTTTCAGTTCTTTGGCTCGCATCACAAAGAAAATAGTAGGTAATATAAAATTCTATTCTATAAATTAAATAGAATAAAATTTTATATTAACTACATTTTTAATAAAAGCATTTTAATTATTTCTATTTATAAAATGTTTATATGAGATAGACAGTACCTAATTAAATTCTTTTCATTCTTCATTTTCAGTTAAGGCCTGCACGCCTTAAATATTTCACAAATTATAAGACAATACATAACTCTTATTTTTTTTAAATAAGTTAATTTATTATTTCATTAAAATGTTAAATTATCATTAAGTTTTCAGATAGCTGCACCAAGTGATAAAAAGAAGAAATAAATCCAGTCAATGCTGACAAAACTAAAAACACCCACATCATAGATCATAAACATTCACACACTTACCGAAAACGCCTTGAGAAACACAAGACACTGTATAATGCCCTCCATAGTGTCACCAGTCAGGCAGAAAGTGCCAGTCAGGTGTCTACCCTTCTTATCACCGAGGTGTGGGGCGGCGGCGAGGCTGGCGTGGACCAGCGCGCCTCGAGGCCGCGCGTCGCGGGTGGCGCCCAGCACGCCGGGCAACGGCGCGCCCTCCATCAACCGAGCGAGCGGGTCCATCGCCCGCTAACACTGTATCACACTCATCATTCACTTCATACACTTGGTTATAACACTATTTAGTTCCTTGGCCACAGACACACGTTATATTAGACTATGTTTTAGAAGAACACGTAGATATTTTACCATTGAGTATATTTTAGTGACTATAGCCTGACTAAAAGCTTTATCGTTATTTGAGCAGTGCAGGTTTATCAAACTAAACCTTTTCCATGCAAAACGTCAATAAACACAACCTTGATATCAATTAAATTCCATTGAGTTCATAGAGCATCCGTACACTAGAAAGTCTAAAAGCACTATAAGGTTCATTACTAGTTCGCGGATAGATTTGGCACTTGGTTTAAAGAGTTGAGCGTTGTAATATGAGCAGTTTAGATGAGTTAAGGCTCATCATAGATGTCGATGCGAGACGAGACCGACACGACAGACGGCGCGGCAGTCTGTTCACTGTCACACAGAACCATACATTCTTCGCACCGACACTTGTCGTCTGCTTGCTTCCAGCATTCGCTGTTCATTAGGAGCGACACGAGAGAGTAGATGAGCACTGCCATCCCCACTATCAGGTATATTTCCATCTTGCATACACTACAAAGTATCTACATATTTAGATGTAAAAGAGACTTCTCACATATTCTTATTTGGCACACATTTGAAGCACTTTTTCAATTTAAGAACCTATGGAGACATCAATGTAGAATTTACATTAATTTACTTTGCTTGAGCTCGTTTACATAATGGATATTTACCCTACTCAAGTTTTTTTTACAATTTCTTACATATTGTAAAAGATATTCCGATGCGTCCCTATTAATATTTAAATGTAAAAAAACTTTAATAACGCATTACAACTGGCCTTATCTATCAATCTAATTATGGAATAATGTAAGAAAATGTCGCAACACTATTTTGCGTTCTACCGTCCAATTTGATAAGAAATTTGGATACGTGTCCGGATCCAATAGCAATACATTTTTTTCATAAACCTTATGCCGGAAAGACTAAAAGGGCAAAAAGACGATAAAAAAATCCTATAAGTATTTTATTAATACTAAAACTTTACATTTTAAAAAAAACTGAAATCAAAAAACCATAAAGACCACAATTTTTATTGCCTAACAATACATGATCGTGACTTAGACAAACAAGTAGTGAAGAGTTCGCTATGAACATATAACAATTGTTTGTTTTGCCAACAAATTCATTTAATGAAAGCTATTATAGTCGGGAGCTCAATACGCTGGACGCAGACTGATATTCAATCGAGTATTCAGCGTGTACTAATTGGTGAATTCATACAATAGTGGGTACTTTATGCATTCGATGTTGAAATACGTAAATAGATTTTGTACGATATTATTAGTGGAGATTTCGAACGAGGTAATTGGCGGTTCAGACTGAACAGAAATATTTATTATTCACCATCGTATATAATTTATGTGTTCACTGCAAAGCTGACCCTTGCACGTTTAAACGCACCCGCTCACAATGGCTAACAAAAAATATTTTATTAATACATACATAAAAGTTATTTGTTATGTTACGTTTGTTTTATCATTGTTTACATATACGAGTACATACGTTTAAATATACCTAATATGAATTATATATTATAGATAGTATCCTATAAAACGCTTTCTCTATGACAAATCTCAATCGGGAATTATCTTCTCACGCAGCTAATAACCTCGGATTCCCGATTTCGTATCATTGTGCGTCTAAATTAAGTAATCAACTGCGAGGGTTGATATATCGGTCTATTTGTTAATGGGACATAAATTTTCTTCCATTTATATTTTTGTAAATAGATGCAAAACACAAAACGTTTAATTTTTGGAAGCTAAAAACAAATAGACAATAATAGATTTTTTACAGAGTCACACTATTTCCTGCATATGACGGTAGTTTGAGAGACCCTACTGCAAGTAGTGACGTCTCCGACCACCATTGAGGACGGAGTGCCGTCCTCAACTTTGTCTTGTACATCAAAGCAGTAAACATACCTTAATAGCAAGAACTTCATCATTGTGACTTTATACAATGTGTCTCCCAACATAGATGAATAAAGCTAATCGATTTACCTCATGTCATGCTCGGGATGATAACAATTACTTAACACTATTGACAACCAAGCCACTCATCAAGAGGTAAACACATTAATTAACTACAAAAACCTGAAGAGAGAAGTAAGTAACCTTAGGCCACAGGAAGAGTAACAAGCTCATTGGCGTCTGATTGGCCACATTGTTCCGATCCACGCAATCACGCCGCATTCACCCCGCATTCACCCCGGGCAGTGCCGCTAAGCTCGCCATTGTACGACAAATCAAATTATCGACAGCCGCCCCAAATAACTCATTCCGATGCCTTTCATGAAACCTGAATTGCTGATAAGTTCCTCTAAAACGCTTCTGTGGATCGAAAATCCCTTGGAGATTGATTCTGTTCAGTACTACTTATTTCTAAACACAACAGTCCTAGTTTCGTTCAATTTGTGTTTACACGTTTCTTTGATATACGAATGTTAATTAACTAAACTAAATTTGTCTATTTTTAATTCGACATACCTTCTACTGATCTCTGTTTAATTAATAAAATTGACTTTTCAGAATAGAAACCGTCACACAAGAAAGATATCAGGTTAACTATAATATCATACAAATAGAGACGTAAGATAACAAAAAAGGGGCAGACAAATAAAAAGAGCCACTAAATAAAGGCCGAGCGAAGAAAATGTGAAATAACCGAAAGGACTTCAATCTTACGGTCGTTACTATTGTGTGTATGTATTTGACCTTCCAGCGGAATTAATCATGGGTACCCTTTTGGTAACTTATACTTAGGGTAGAGGTATAGGTACCGCTTTGAGTGTAGATAACATCTGAATGTCTGTTTTATGTGGATTCGATCAAAGTAGATAGACGTTGATTGCTTGAAGTAAAAAAAAATCTATATGAATTGCCAATAACATAAAAAAGAGGAAAACGTATCCAATAATTGAAGATTATTAAAGATGTTCGATGAAATACTTAATCTACTATTAAATATTAACGTTACGCCAATTTGACCAAAGGAAAGAAAATTTACTCAAATTACCATTATCAAAACTGTAGAAAAAAAAATCTAAATAGTTTAAAAACTTATCTCCTCATATTTCTTGCATCTAAAGGCATTACAGAATCATATTATGATAAAAGTTTTCCGTGAGTTTCGATAAAGTTATCTCATTAACAGTTTTATTACTTGCCTGCCAATTTTTAAAGTGCATCGTGACTACTTAGAAAGCGAAGCTTCTACCTTGACAAAGTTTTCCAATCTCAGGCTAAAGAAATTTCCAACAAATAAATACATATATAAGAAATAACTTATTATGTTGGAACTAGCAAGAAAAGAAAAATACAGGTGTTTGTGTAAATAAAGCTGATCGTTACTTTAACAAAAAACAATATTCAGAATTATTCGATATTGTTTCATATTCCAATATTCGGTATCCAAATATTTGCACGTAAAGCAGAACAGATAAACAACTTACAATTAATTTGCTCAATATTCATGGCACGAATTACAAACTAAAGAAGAAAATACGAAACAACAATAACACAATGTTGAAATAAATAACAAACCACTCTGTGTATCAATGTTGTCTCCAATTCGTATAAATTAATACATGGTGCGGTGTGTCTGTCGCGGAATATTAATGTACTTGTAGGAGACAAATGAAGGCGCGTACGAGAGTGGGCGTCGCTCACGACTGTGCAACCTGAACGAATGGTAATACAAAAACTGCCCGATATAGGGAGAGTATTAGAATTGAGAATTTGGTTACAAATAGTTAACATTAAAGTGACATAGTATTTATACAGAACATCAAAGAACCATCATTTACTAGTTACTATGATTGTAGCGGAAAAAATATTGGCATATGTTTTGGATTGGACAATCGAAACAAAAATAATAATTATTTATATTTTATCTTTACTTATCAATAAAAGCCGTGATTTTCCGGCCCTGATAAAATTCAAAGTGATAACTTTGAAAGCTTTAACAATATCTGGCAAGCTTCATTATTTATCCGATAATGGGCACACTGTAAAGTGTTGATCATTAAAAAATATAGTGCCATCAGTTTTAAACATATGCAAAAAAATGATATTTATAGGCTAAGAGGAACTCATTTGAATGTGATTTGCAAGTTACAGCAATAAAATTGTCATAGCTAACTGCGTATCAAGGGGCCTAGTGTATGAAACTCCATAGTAAGTAAATGGTATCTACCCTATTGACAATTATATCTTTGTATTAATACAAAATGTCACTCAAAAAGCTATTTCTCTAATCGTTCTCCAACATACTTTGTGGACACGTAATTAAAGGCAGGAACACTAAAATCAGTCACAAAGGCTTCAAAGCGAAGCTTCGCTTAGCCGGCAAATGCCACAGTCCTCGCTATGAAACCCGAGTTTCGTAAGTTGAAAAATGAATATCTAAAAAATTTACATTTTGTAACTTTCTTTTGTTAAAGCAACTTCATTTTTTACTAAATATTAAAATACACTATATTGCATTATGAAAATTACTTCAGCATGAAATAATATAAGATGGAGGTAATTAAATTTACATATGCCATATATATTACAATATGTTTTAGTTACAACCACTTGATTGCTTGGACAATTTAAGAAATCTATAGAAATGTCAAATATCAAAGTTTCGTTTCTCTTTGTACACAGTCAATCCCATTCATCATTCATAATCCTCTATTATACTTTAAGAAAAAGCAATACTCTGTTTCCAATTTTAAGCCTTTTGTTTCAAGCTCGAACTTACAATGATCTAAATTATTAATCACTTAATGGGTTTCCGTCCAACGGATTTGGCAAAATAAGCATCCAATAGCTAGTTTATTTGGACCGTTCACTGGCGAGCCGGAAACTCAGGGGTAAAACAGGGGTAACGCCATGTCGGGTAGCAGGTAGCGGAGGGTGTAGTGGGTAGCTGGTGGCAGGCAAAAACAAACGCAAAGCATTGCCATTGCGGCCCGCGGGTATTGATCATGGCAATCCATTCCGAACTTCCGGCCGTCCCTCAATTAATCCTCTCTGGCGTCATTTTTAATGGTTCCATTTCGTTATTACTTTGAGCTTTAATTATCTGATTAAATTTCATGTTGTCATGCTCTCTAACTATTATCTCTAATTGTTACTTTTAACTTAAGCGACTTTATAACCCTAAAGGATTCAAGTTAAATTAAAATAACCTAAAAAACATTAAGTTCTTTTTAATTCAGCGTTTTCCTAGCAAACATTTATTTTATATTATACTTTCATCATATATTATACTTTTCGAAATATTTGTTGGTACATTATCTCCATTTTGCTAATCTATAAAATCGATTTAGCAATTTTCCAACTACAACTCATTCCGAACTCAATATTTACGGTGATGGATATCTAATTCATATTTTAGTCTCATTTCCCTGAAAAAATGGAATCCACATCAAGCGGGAGAAAGCCCATCGTTTCGTAATCTCGAAGGGACGAACACCCGAAGGACATCAGTTAGGGCGGCCTTTAAAGAAATTTTCTCGCTCCACTAAACTTTCTCAATTAGGGCCAGAGGGCCGGCGCCATGGCGACGATACTCAGAAAAACTTGCCCCCAACTTGCGGATCTGTTGGACATTCAAATTGACTATTCAAATCTTGTGCGTCTTCGGATTTATTAAGTTTGCCGCTGCCGAGCTACACTTCCATATTTAATTAGTGACTACCTCAACTTCCGCGTGAACTACTTCTGATTGAAAACTTCATTTATGCTAACCGTTCGAGGGGAAACCGCGTTTGTTATAAATACCAATATTAAAGGAACATGGTAAACTAAAATAGGTACTAAATATTTAAAAATTTATGTCTATATGCTATATTTAATATATTTAACAAAACTTGTAAAATATCAAAAGAAACCGGTTAAAACACAAGCCTTCAGAAGTTGTAAGGCGAACAAATAGCGGTGTGTTAGATGTCGTTACGCCGCGATGTCTTGATTAGTGCCGACTTCGACACTTCGCGCTTGTGGGAAATTGATTAATACTGCGAGTACTTGAGACATTCACGTCTCTGTCTCCGTTAACTATGTCAGAAATATGTGACGAAAGACGTGTGATATCGTCAAATCATCCACTTGACAACGACAATTGTTGTTTTTGTTTTGTTATATAATTATCGTGATCATAAACGACTTATATTTATACCTAAATGAATGTTTTACTTAAGTTTTAGGCGTACTTTATATGGGACGTTGAAATAATCCAAAAATGTCACTCCATTCTTTACTTTTCTCTCTACATCTATATATAGCATAGTGGTTACTAAAGCCTTGATTATATAACCAGAACCAAGAAACGATTCTATAAATAATATAATTAAGATATACATAGTGGCCAGTCGTGGCGCTGGGGCATACGATTTCGATTCCCACTCGAGGAGTGGAAATATTTAATATTTTCATTTTCTTCGCTCTGGTTTAGAGACAAAGCGCGGTGTTAAGTTTCGCCACTTAACACGCAATGCCTCCGAATTCGGCGGAAAGTGGGGAACGGAGTATCTTAATACTAGGTTCCCTCTGCCTACCCTCCTGTGTGCGGGAGACAGCGTGAAGCTATAAATAAATAAATAATTAAGATATACATATACATATATGAACCTACAACCTAAACGTCAAAATAACATAACTGCCTCACAAGGACTTCAATTATCATACATTTTGAAAAACTTTTCTATAAACCTCTGACTAAACATTCATAATATATGTACAATTAACTTAAACGAACGAACGGCAATTAACTTAAACGAACTTAATTTAATGTTTGAAGTAGGTCAATGAAAATAATAAGATATAATAAGGATAAGTGTGGATGTGTGTATCAAATCTCGAAGATAATTGGAGTTGAGATCAGAGTTCACGGCGCATTGCCTCCCTCGGTTAATGCGATACCCATTAGTTAGACTAAGCCACGATTACTACTTAAGGGTTAGCCTGAGAAACAGTAACGTAACTAGCTCTTCATGTGTATGTAATTTAACGTATTAAGAAGCTTATACAAACAATATTCGGTAATGCTGTGGTTAAATATATGCGGTATTTTCATTTAATTTAAAATTTTAAGTTTAAAAATATAATTAATACATATTTCAAGACGGATGAATGAAATGAATGCTTCTTGCATTCATACTTATATTATAAATGTGAAAGTCTGTGTGTTTGTCTGTCATGCTTTCGCGCCTAATCTACCGGTCCAATTTAGATAAACCATTGAACAATTGTGATGAATTTTGGCATAAATATAGTTGATAATATAAGCTTAAACATAGGCTACTTTATTTTTTTAAAAATGCGCCCCCGAGGTTTGCAATATAACGACTAACTTTACAAAAAAAAACGACTTTTATGTACTATAATAAAGACAAAAAGATCAAGTCAGACAAATAGAGATGCATCAAATATTTTTTTGTGAAATAACTTGGAGTACACACCCACTCTATTATATTCAATCTAAAAATAGGAATCCTTTTATGCCATAAAGCTTATAAAATTCGTCGTAAACATAAAAAAGCTACAACGTTAACACTCTTAAATACGTACATAAAATAAAATATCTTATTTTATCGATATAATATAAGAGAATCAAAGGATCGCAGAAGGATTAATCTAGCTTCTACTTATAGTGAAGCTTTTTGGATTAACCTGACTTACTCGGTACATCGGGCTCAAGTCCATTTATTTCAAATATAATTACTTTATTTTCACATGAAAATGCTCAAAGATTGAAGTAGGAGAATATTATAAGATTTTTTTCTAATAAATATTAATAATGCCATGTCAAAAGGCGTAGTTTGTAAGTGTTGTGTATTCGATTCTTATTCAAAAAAGTTTTGAAAGCGTACTCATGAAAGACATGGATAGGCAAAGAGTGAGGTTATTAGCTAACGTCAATAAAATGGGCTGGAATAGGAGAGCGGAGTGACGTGTCATTAGATTACTCTCTACTACATATTGTGTAAAAGTTTATAATGGTAAATATTTAAAGTAAACGTATAACTGTAAACACGCATTGGTTCGTTTCAATTCCCACTCGGGGGATAACAGAACAATTATTAACAGCCAACGCCTCTAATTTGGACGAAAACTGTATACCGGAGAGTCTTAACACTAGGTTCTCTCTGCCTTCCTGTCTCTACCACGCAAAAAGAAATAAAATTGACAAAAACCTTATTCAAAAAAAGAAAAGATAGCAGTAGTAAGTCGGCAGCAGATTCAATCAATCAATTTGATAGATAAGGAGAGTGACGAGGTGAAAACAACATAAAATGAAATCATTACAATAATGGGTGAGGGGAAGTACAGGAAGGATGGGGTAATTTCAGATTGACGAAGAGCTCGTTCGCGTCCGATATGATTTATTTATAGATACATCAGTGTGAGACGTGTACATCATTTATATGCGATATTAGGATATATTTTATGGTACAACCGAACAATTCATAGGAAAATGCGACTGTAGATTTTGTTTATTACACTTTATTTGCTCTAGTATTGTTAGATCATCGAGTAGTAAGGAAACACTATTTATCTGTAAGTATTTTTATTGATGTGTACTGTGCCACAATCAATGTAAAACTGAAAAAGACATTTAAAGAAAACGTATAAAAAATTTTAAGCAGCGGGATTCGAACCTGCATAATAGTACGCATGGTTCAGTGGTGAGAGCGCCTGGAAGGTATTTAGGAGGCGCGGGTTCGAATTCCGCTGCGTTCAATTTTTTATACGTTTTCATTAAATATCTTTTTAAATTTTCCTAAATGTGGAATAACACTTTAAAAATGTTTAAAAATTTCATCTTTCATCTTTTTAACAATCATCGAGCTAAAGTCACTTGTCACTGCAATATTTAACACTAGATTTATCAGGTATTTAAATATACCTATTTATAATTACAAGAAACACAAAAGTCATGATATCATTACAGAGAAAAATATTAAATTAATTAAATTAATTAATTAAATTTTAAATTAAATAGCTTCACGCTATATCCCGCACACAGCAGGGTAGGCAGAGGGAACCTAGTGTTAAGACACTCCGTTCCCCACTTTCCGCCGAATTTGGAGGCATTGCGTGTTAAGTGGCGGAACTTAACGCCGCGCTTCACCTCGACACCAGAGCGAAGAAAATGGAAATATTAAATATTTCCACTCTTCGAGTGGAAATCGAACCCACAACCAGTCGTTTACAGTCACACGCTTGTGCCACTGGGCCACGACTGGCCACGATTATAATAATAATAAATATTAAATGCAGTAGGTATTTAAAATTGTAATTGTAAGACCAGTCATTTTGACTAGTCTGGTAAATCTAGTGTTAAAGAAACGAGTAGTAGATACTACATTAAATGACTAACATGTTTACGCTGGCTCACTGATGAAATGTAATATTAAGTATAGATAGCTAACAGTATGAATCTAACATGTATTTTTCCTATACATATGTGTTTTAACAAAATAATAACATAATTAAAAACTCTATTTCCATTAAAAAAATAGGTGTAGGATGAAATTTTTAATATGTTTATTTTCGTCGTTTCGCCAAAGTGTACCGTGCACGCGTACGTCAATCTGTCGTACTTTATAAAGTTGAAAACGTCGTTGCGAGTAATTTGGTACGCGCTGAGTGCGCCTAATTGAATCTATATTTTATAACGTATATTTTATAGTACGTATGAGTATTTTATAATATATTTCGCTTTAAATCTAGTTCGTGCAAAATAAATATTATAATGTCATGTTATATAAGCGTGAATAAGAAACAGAAAACTTTTGTTAAGCTCAAAATTGTTCGTACAAAAAGCTGTTTTGAACGATTACGGGAGACATTCGATAGCTTCCCATCGATATTCATGTTTAAAACAGATGTATCGAAGCGAAGGCGCCGCCTTACAATACGAATACCGAGAACCCTTTTCTCGTGTGAGAATAATAGATTTTAGACAAAAGGATCTAATGATATTGATAGATGGGCTCCAACGTCCTCGCCTTATCCTCTGCTTTCAGGTTTAATTGATCAAGTAGTTTGCGGGTAGCTGGATTTCATTTCATAAATTTAAGTACATATGCAGTATTGTTATGTAATTGTGCGCATGATATATTATTTAATAGTAACATAGAGGTATTTCTTACTTATCTTGTACCTCTTGCGTGCTACCTATCCTGTTATATACTATATTTATACAGGGTTACAGGTTAAGTCGACCTATTCCCGTTAAGAGCGTGTAGTTTACATTGTTTCTGACTGATTTGACTATGAAACATCCTATCCTAAACCTAACTGTTTTCAAGATATTTGAATTTATTTAGTTTTTTATAAAATAATCCCGATTTTGTGCTGTTAACTTAGGTATTTTGAAATGTGTTAGGATTATTATTACTATTTTTTTATTTTTACGAGTAAAATAAGACGCTTTATTACCTCAATAACAAATATTGTACATAAAAAGAATAAATAAGTCATTGTAGATGGTTAAAATTTGAAATGAATAATAAAAATTCAGAAAGTTTTTTTTTCTTTAAAGGATATCTTAAAAAAATATTACGGCGCCTGTTTTGCAGATGTGCCTAAAAATATCTACGTTTTATCAGCTATCCAACGAGGTATAAAAACTTGGGTTTTATCAAATATTTGTAGAAAAAACTAGTTTCATAGGCTAAAGGGGAGCAAAAAAGCCAAATAAAACAATAGGCGAGTTAAAGATACAAAATTTATTAAATTCAAATATCTTGAAAACAGTTAGGTTTAGGATAGGATGTTTCATAGTCAAATCAGTCAGAAACAATGTAAGCTACACGCTCTTAACGGGAATAGGTCGACTTAACCTGTAACCCTGTATAATATCCTGTTCTTCAAAACATTGTATGGTCAGTGGGTCATCAAGCCGCTTTGTACACCTAAACTAAAAACGAATAAAAAAAAAAATAATCTTCCATAGTGAGATTTAAGCCTATAATATTCCAGTTCCTCTACGACAGCATATCATCGTATAATCCATTCAGAACATATTTTTTCGCATAAAATACAAGTTTAAACAACTCTTCACATTGATCACTCCGTCCTCACTGTATGAAAAAGTTTCCTCCACAAAAAGTAGGCCACGACAAACGAACAGCGTGTGTTCTATGCATTATATTATATGTATTTAATAAAACTTTTTCTTTGTAGCGATTGCGGCTTGTTTAAAAAATGAATTATCAAAGTGTGTCACATTCAGTTCGTACCTCGTACCTCAATAGTATCATAAATGAAAAATAATTCATTAAAACTTGTATGAAAGCGGAAAATACTGGCGTGTGGAATAAAAATGTTTTCAATTAAAAGTGTATCAATGTCATAACAAGTGGACAGGCGGCTCGAGTTGGTGGCCGAGGCCGAGCCGTCAATCAGCTACAGTAGGCACTGTGGAGTCAAAGCGCGGTGCGGTAATGACGAAAAACGCTAACTACACGATAGGCACAGTTCTAGCTCATTAATGTTTCACGGTAGCCCGCTTTGTACGTGTGTTTTGACACGTAGAGTATCGTGGTAGTGTTGTAATGACCATTTAATTAACCGTGACAGCAAGCACATACGCTGTTGGAATGTATTTTCAGTACTAAACTGTTGTTTAGTACTCAAACGTGAAATATGTCAAAATTTTGTTTTGTATAAGTGATTTTAATAATTTTCTATTAAATACAACCCTCCATAATCCAAAGCAAAGTTTCTGAAAACGTAGAAATATTTAATAGATACAACAAACATGTCATTATCAGTACATGTATTTATATCTTTTTATTTTAATTTTCAATGTAAAATATTCTAAAACATAAAGTACTATAATACTTATAAAATAATAACTTTAAATATGTTTTAATTTACTAATTACTTTAGAACTTAAGGTATTTACATCTCAACAGAAGTAATGAAAGGTTGACTGGAGGTTAAGTCTCACTCGCCCGCTAGTCACTTCAAAGAGGTCATACGTCACCGGCAATTAATCAGAATATCGACGGAGCCGCGTAAAAACTGTTCAAATTGACACTAATCAACTTTCTCAGGTCCCCTTTAAAAGTGTTTACACATGACACGTGGCGAATACTTTAAATAATACTTTGCAAGATTTTAAAGTCTTCGTGATATGAATGAAGATATCTGAAACGTTTTTTTAACATTTTAAGTATTGAAAATTTAAACGCCTCATTATTTTCGTAGAGCAATAATTACAATAATTTAAGATCTACACATCGGAAGCTAATGTTTTTGATATTTACGTAAGCGACATTACCAACATAAAAATTGAACAAATCAGTCATTAAAAACAAAGGTAACTGAATCACCAGTACACCTCCAAAAAATCCTCTAAATATTATTTAAAAATACAATATAAATATATAAAAAAGAACAACAATAAACAGGCAACTTCATTAATACGAGACTAGTGCAGCGGGGCACAAAGCCTTCGCGAACAAAAGGTTCCAAGCTTAATCCCACTCCATCTGCTCTAGTTCGGCAAGAAAACACATGTCGTAGAGTTTATTCTAAGACGTGCCGGCTCCGACGAGCGTTGTGACTGCACTACAATATACCCTACTACGTAATAGGTACCCTAATATCTATCCTACCTATCTATCTATATTTTCTTTCTTTTTTTTCCTATATGCACCTTCTTAGTTCATACATTTTTCTTGACATGCAGTTAGCCGAAGGATATATATGAATAATATATGAATTTATATTTGATCACTATACGTAGCATTGTATATTCAACATTTAAAAAGAAAAACTTCAGAGTTATATTACGAAAGCATTATTTATAATCGTTTAAGGCTGTGGTTTTTTAAGTCAACTGCTTCGTCCTCTCTTTGTAAAATAGGAGAAGAAATATATATTTTTTAGCTTCACGCCATATCCTGTACACAGTAAGGTAGGCAAAGGGAACCTAATGTTAAGAAACACGGTTTCTCACTTTCCGCCAAATTCTGGATGCATTGTGTGTTAAGTGGCGGAACTTAACCCCGTGCTTTGCCTTGACACCAGGGCGAAGAAAATGGAAATATTAAATATTTTCACTTCTCGTGTGGGAAGCGAATCCACAAACAGACGCTTTACAATCACACTTTGTGCCTCTGCGCCACAACTGGCCTTAATATCAAAAAGTAAATAATTAAACTTATCCAGCAACAATTGTAAACATAACTAGCCGGTGTTATATGACGGACGATCAATCTCGACAGCAGTTTAGAATTGACAATTTGCTATTGTCATCAAAATCTAAGCCTGGCCGTAATGTTAAATGTTTGAATAGTATGAAATGTACATAGACGTATACACAAATACATATAGTGTATTGGATAAGTGTTGATTATGTGCAGCCTCTTCAATATTTATGTATAAATTGTTAATAAAGCGTGACGCGCTTACAGTCAAGCGACTGGTTGTGGGTTCGATTCCCACTCGAGGAGTGGAAATATTTAATATTTCCATTTTTTTCGCTCTAGTGTCGAGGTAAAGCGCGGCGTTAAGTTCCGCCAAATAACATGTAATGCCTCCGAATTTGGCGGAAACGGAGAACGGAGTGTCTTAATACTAGGTTCCCTCTGCCTACCCTGCTGTGTGCGGGATACAGCGTGAAGTTATAAAAAAAATGGTTAATTTTAAAACTGAAGTGTTTATACACTGTGCTTCCTCTTTAGGAAAACGTTCATGTTCAAGAAAATCAAATCCTTTCCTTTAGTAAAAATATACCTATTTATTAATACACATTAAGATCGACAGATTTTTAATGTTCACGAATTTAAAGGTCCTCCGTTGCTCACTGACTCACAATTCACGGCACTACTGAACTTAGAAAGCTGAATATTGGTAAATAGGATATATCGAAAGGATTTCCCGATTTTTCGACGAGGCTGTGAAAGAACAGGATTTTACATTTTACATTTCACGTGAACGACGTTGCAGATGCTATTCATTAGGTACAAAAGCTTTGCAAAATAAAAAAAATAAACTTAGAACACCACAGCAAAAGAAACGAGCATTAGGAAGACACACAAAAGCTATATTAAAGAATTTTTGCTTTAAAAGGAAATTAAAAATTTCCCCATACATTCGAGTTTTTAATTAAATACACATGTTGCATTTTCATTTCAAGCTTTGCGCGACTAAATTCATTAGCTTATTTGAATACAAATAAAATTCCTTCTTAAATGTTGACAGCTGTATTTATTGCAAAGCAAAGTCGTGTGTTTTCATATAGCTTTCACGTGGAACATAGGTCTAGGCTATGGGCTATACATACATATGTATGCATAGCATGTATGTAGATGCGAGAGGGATATAGATCGATTACGTGAACGGTCCACAAAAACAAGTTGTTTTTCAAAACGTTTGTTTTACCTGGATGCGCAATAGAATTTGGCAACGTTTCTCGTATCCAATAATGTTAGAACATACAAACAATATACATACATACGTATGCATATATCTGTATACTTCCTTATGTACTTTTTATTTGTACGGTTTTTTTTTTTGCTTCACGCTGTATCCCGCACACAGCAGCGTAGGCAGAGGGAACCTAGTGTTAATACACTCCGCTCTCCACTTTCCGCTGCATTCGGAGGCTTTGCGTTTTAAGTAGCGGAACTTAACGCCGCGCCTTACTTCTGATGCTAGAGCGAAGGAAATGGAAATATTACATATTTCCTCCTCGAGTGGGAATCGAACCCACAACCAGTAGCACAAAGTGTGACTGTAAACAGTCACACCATGTGCCACTGCGCCAAGACTGGCCCCATATGGATATACATATGTTTCAGATTTTAAAAAACTTTGTCGATTTCAGTAAAAAATGTTACAACAACTGACTAAATAATTGAAAGAGATAATAAGGCTAGATTTGTATTGTAATAACACATATGAAGAAAGAAAAACAAAAACATAAGTGACATTGAAATATTAAATATTAGTCATATTTTACGAAGGCAGAGGCGGCGGAGGTGAAGGGCAAACACAAGACAGATACAATCAATTTATATGAGAGATAGAGATATGAACTGAAAGATACTTTTAATAAGAATCGATGAAAGAATGACATCACTTGATTTAGGTAAGGTCCAGCTCAAGTCACTTTTTTTGTTAAAGAAATTTCAAACAAGAAATAACGAAGAATTGCAAGAAAAAGAAAACGTAAACGTAAAACAATATGTAAACAAAAAGTAATACACGTTACTTATAGATTTCTAAAATTCTGAAGAATTATACGCACACCTGTGGGTGTGTACAAGCAATAGGTACTTACAGAACATTTTATATTAAAAAAAATCTATTAAATATACGTTACATCCTTCTTAAAAATATAGGTTATGTCACTGTATAATAAATAAGATAAAGCGTCTAGCGTATAATTTCACTATCTGCTTTAACATCCCTTAAAAGTATATCAAGTAAAAAAAAAGTAATATACCAAGTCACCTGCGTAATAAGACTTAAAAATTTCATCGAAACTAATTTATTAGAAACATATAGTTTGATTAGTATATCTATTAATAATAAATGAACATTCACGATAGTGCGGTATCATTATCTAACATCTATAACGTTTCAATTCAAACGGCGTACCCATGATTCACATTCATTAGAATACAATAGTTTAATACAGAAAACTCAAGTCGGAGTTGTATTAGACCGCAAACAAACAAATCCACGCGCAAACACAATTAGCTCGACTCCGGAGAAATGAAATAAAAAATAAAAAGGCGCAGTTGATTACGACGTCAGAGAAATGCGGGGCATCATCCCGCGTGGCGTATTTCTGCCTTATATTATATAAAACGTGACTTTGAACCCACCCCTGATAAACGACCTTCTCAATTATCTATGAAGACGAATATTACTAATCGTGTTTGTTTTCCACGTTGAGCTGTAACATGCGAGAAAATTAGTTTCCAAGTTTCCCATTTGATCTTGCGATCACGTGTACCGAAGTGTCCTTTATTGTATTAAAGCGAGGCGTAGGCGCTGATTGCCGAGATCACAGTAGAGGTAAATATCCATTACGAAACTCGAGACGGCTATAAGTTAAAAACAAGTTTTGCAATACGAAGGTCGAGCCTTCTCATTGCAGAGCATTGATGTCTTCGTCTGACAGGATGACGAATTGACATTGAGCAAAAGCTTTAGATAACGAAGATATTATTAGAAGATTAAAAAGTCACGCTACACACCGGCTACCACATTCGTAAGAAAGCACACCTCCGGAGGCTATATATTGACGTACACAGGGTAACTGAAACACAGTGAGGTTTCGTCCTGACACACGCGAGTCGTCGCTACGGCGGTGGCGTGCAGGCGCCAGGGCGGGCGGCCGATCACTGAAGGCGTCCCGGGCACCCCCGGCGCCCGCCCCGCCGCGCCCCGCACACACCCCGCAACAGAATCTCTCAATTATTTTATTGGGAAAGTTAATGAGACGAGAGTCATCGACCAGTTCGTTGTCTGATATCCCCATGGTTACGTCCAAACGTGGTCGCCGCAACCTCCTATTCTTTGTCAATCAGCGATGATTGAAATGTTACATTCAATTACCAAGTATTAAAATTCAATCATTAACGAGAAAAATGTAGGCAATATTTTATAAATTTGAGGGTTTTTTGTGGTAACAAATTACTTACGATAATATAATGTGTTTTTCCTTCATAATAAGTACCGTTTTAAGGCAGACTACTAACCTTACAATGACAACTACTATAATATTACTCATTGATTCGTTTTCTAATATTTATTTACATATGTACATAATAAGCATATTTATTATATACGTATTATTGCTTAAACATCTATGACACGTACACATCTACCGGCTTAAGTAATGTAAGTATTATAAAATGTAGACTAAAAATAGAAAGTAATATTAAAAGCATTAAGCTCAACTGCTACAACTTCAACAAAGTCAACTCGTACATATTAATATTATTTATTAAATATACACATATTTGCTCATGTATCAAAGGGGCTAGGAAGAAAGAATATAGTGAGACTTCTTTCCGTTCCACTTTCTGTCAATATTAGAGACAAAACATGGGGAAACTAAACCAAAAAAATAAAATCAGCTCCTTTATCGGATTACAAGTTAAAAAACATTTTTACAAATTAATAAATTATGGGGCCAATCGTGGCGCAGAAGCACAGAGTGTGCCTGTAAAGCGACTGGTTGTGCATCCGATTCCCACTCGAAGAGTGAAAATATTTCATATTTCCATTCGGCGGTGCGTGGGGAACGGACAGTGAGTGCGAACACTAGGTTCCCTCTGTCTAACCTGCTGTGTGCGGGATATAGCATGAAGCAAAAAAAAATGCTCGATTCGCAATCGACCCAACAAATATAATATTTAATACATTTTGTAACCGACCATATTGGTGGTATAGCACATATATGCGTTTTCCCGCAAAGCAAATCAGAGAGATCGTAGTGTAAAGACACTCCGTTTTCAACTTTTTGTCTAAAATCAAAATATTAAGTGTTGAGTGACGGAACTAAGCGCAAATACATGTATGATAATAAAAAAATATATTTAAAGTACACGTACAAAGTTTTTGAACTGTCTTAAATATAAATAAAATAAAAAAAGAAATAGTTACACTTCTTAAAGTTATCATTCCAGACGCACGTTCACCGCATGATTTTCAGACTATTAACCTTGCCTGCGAGTCTTAATTTTACATGTCTATAAAAAGCTTACATTCGCTACTAAAAATTCTTTCTAGAAACATTTTCGTGGATATCTTTGAATTAAAAGCTCAAAAGGGCATTTTCTGAGGTTTTCTTTAGAGATAAAATTATATAAAGAATAAAAGCTTATTTTATATAAAAGGTTTGTATGTAATGTACTTTCTATTCTTTGTATATAAGTAGTTAAGACTTATTATGTACTATTTTTATACTTAAAAGGTTGTCTTATGTTAGTTTTCGCCTACTTTAGTGTGTTGGTTAACGACAAGCATAGCTGTTTTTAACATTTTTGTGAAAAGTACATTTAGAAAACATATAAAAATTTGAACACAGCGGGATTCGAATCCGCGTCTCTTGGAAACCGTCCAAGCGCTCTGACCGCTAAGTCATGCCGTTCTACTACCTGCGCCGAAATTCTTATACATTTATCACAACTTATTCATATTGTTAGTTGTTCAAATCCCGCTGAGTCCAATTTTTTTTATGTTTTCTAAATATATTTATCGCCGTATTTTTTTAAATTTAAAACTATTTGAACAGTAAATAACATTCTAAAAAAGTTGATCAGAATATTCTTGTTGGGACAAGAATACATACCTAACAGTATTGAAATAAGAATTTACCTGCTATACTAAAATATATTACATTCCCAAGCAAGCAACAAATTGTTTAGAAGTCCCAACAATAACCAATAATAGAAAACTCAATAAACAATATAACAAATTACCTTAATAAGGGAAAAGTTAATTATAAAAGCTTTACCATGTATTAATACGTCTCTACGTCTGTATTTTACACCCACGTTGTTCAGAACAAAGATTCGATCTCATGGATATGCTTCCCGGAAATTCTGTATAGCTTCGGCTCAGATATAACCAAATTATAAACGGACACGAGAATGTAGGGTAAATATGATATTCAAAATATATTTTAATACATTACGTGAATACGATTCGTTTTGCCACATGAGTTACGTAGAAGGATCTTAATCTACTTTTATATAAGACAGAAAATAAATCTTCAAAATATTTGAAGAGATTGCAAAATTTAAATCATTTGAACAGCTTTTAGATATCTTTTTCGTATAACTTGAATAAGAGATTAGTTATTTGGAAAACAAAAGCTTATATTTCAAGCAATTAAGATACGTAAACAAGCTTTTTTACGTGTAACCGTTTCTACGTAGCTCCGTAGCTTTAAGTGCTACGATTGATTGGCTCTACGACTGTTAGGTTGAATTACTGTATAATTGGCGTATATAAGTATCAATAAACACACAATAAAATATATATTTTCCTATATTTTCCTATATTACTTACAATAAAGGTAGTGGTGATTTTTATTAAGAGAATACTTAAACAAAACATGTAAAAACATTTATAAAAATAAGGCCATAGCAGACGGAAAGATTCATCTTACGATTCTCACTCGGCGAAATGAGTATATTAATATAATATCAATTTCTCCACTGTGTCACTGGCGCTCGGATTAAACGCGGCGTAGTGTTCCACCACCCAACCCGCAATGTCTCCATTTTAGGCAGTAAGTGGAGAAAGAATTCCCTTAACACTACGTGAGAGAAAGCGGGCAATTGAAATAAAACATCGATTCTACCCTCCTTATTTTTAACCTAAAATCTTTTCTACACAGAACTTCTACTACTACTTCTAGAACTTAATCTAGACTCGTAGCATCCAAACGAGCTGACAACCCGTAGAATTGTACTATACAAAGTACATAATTCCCTCCTAATATTTAATGTTGCACACTTTTCAATTAGGGGCACACAGTTTTGAGTTATTATTTATGCGAGTCTACCCTTGTTTGTGCAGCTCATTAAAAATTTCGGCCAACTTTCGTCAGAGCTGGGGAGCTGCGAACTCATTACGTCTAACCATCGCATTACGAACACTTTCAAACAAATTTCGTTTCCCTTGTTTCTGATTAACGAAATTCCAAAAATGTGGAAAAATACTTATGTGCATATTTATTGTCATTGTTTAGAAATTTGATTGTTAATTGATCGTAGTTTATTTTTAATTTTAACTAAATATATTTCTATAGACATAAGTAGGAGTATTTTCTAAAAGGAATAATTTTTTCCATTATGAGTTTGATATATTTTAAATTATATTATTATTCTTTATAATAAACAAGTAAAAATTATTATTCGTAATAATCAAGTAAATTATATTTACAAAACTATGAGAAAAGATTCGAATACATTTAAACATGTGTCTGAGTCACGCCACGTCCAATCGCTTTACAGTCAACTTTGCTATACATTTACCGCCCGTTACAGGGAAAGACTTATACTTGTTATACCTTTTATTCTGCGACCTCTCTGTAGTATTACGAAAAATATAAAACACTATGAAAATATATATGAGGCCAGTCATGACACAGTGGCACATATGTACATTATGTGACTGTAAGCTACTGGTTTTGGGTTCGATTCCCACTCGAGGGGTGGAAATTATATTTCCAATTCGCGTAGCGTTAAGTTCCGCCACTTAATACGCAATGCCTCCAATTTCGGCGGAAAGTGGGAAACGGAGTGTCTTAACACTACGTTCCCTCTGCCTACCTTGCTGTATGCGGGATACAGCGTGAACCTAAAAAAAACTATGCAAATAATTATGAAAGAAATGTCGTTGCCACAATACAGTAAAGGCTTATTAAAATAACTAAAAACTAAATACAGAAACGTAGTGCAATTAGAGAGAAGTACATAATAATAATAATAATAAGTAACATTAATTTCATACATTAGAAGACTGCAATATTCCCACCACGTCTGCTTTACATTGAGATTGTACAAGAAATTCTACAGAAACGTTGTTCGTAGAATATGGTGCTTATTTAAAGGTAATATAGTTAGTTTGCTTACGTATTTCATCCTTTCTATTCATAACACTCAGCGAGACGGGAATTAATGTATGACCTATTTTGTATGAATTATATTCTGAAATATTTTTAACTAAAGACATCCAAAGATTTGAGTTATGAGAAAATATTAATATAAAAGAAAGTTACAGTAAAAACATGTTGAAAATATTTCTTTATCTTGAAATTTATTCTGTATTTTATATAACAGGCAACGAGTATCTTGCTTGCTCTCTAGATGATAGACGAAATTTTCATATAGTGTCCAGTGTTCTACAACGAAAGATACCATACCATTTCAACTATAATATCTTACAAAACATTTTTTACGGAGTGTCAAAACTTTCCGTTCTTCACTTTCCACCCGAAATCTAGACATTGCGTGTTTTTTTAATCTGTTTTTATTTAGGGACTTTTTAAGTAATATATTTAAAACACACAAACATAACATTTAACTTAATTCTAAGAATACTATTTATACTTAAATGTATACAGCATTTTAACCACTACAGAAGCAGGCTCAGACAATATACTGTGAAAAGCACCAACAATACATTGCGTGTTGAGTGATGAAACTTAACGCTGCGTTTTCTCACTCACCAGAGCGGAAAAATAAAAATAATTTTCGCATAAACGCTCCCTCACTGCGCTTCGACGGCCTCCAGAATATAACAATATAATATACATAACAAATTCACGAAAAAAACATCTTTTCATTCAAATCATTAAAATACTATATATAATTTCTGTATACAATAATTCATATATCCAAACTAGTATGGTTCTAACACTTGGACATACACATGGATACATACATACATACATAAATACCCACACTATATATGAACATATATTCACCAGACTATATAATACAGGCAAGTTCATTGTTTGGCAGCCGTCTCATCTTCGCGACATCACCATGTGTCGCCGCCGCTATTATACCGTTCTCTCGTATTGAATCTCCCCTTGTATGTTTTAAGATGATCTAGCCGGAAGTTTCTCATGGTGCAATTATTATGTCGTTTTACGCTCTCTTAACTCTAAATTATAACAATTACATGAAGTTTTCTTACACTTTAGTGAACAAGAATCTTAAAATATAAGCAAAGCCAACGCTTTTAGTCATAGAAGTCATCGTGGCGCAATGGTATAGCGTCTAACTGTAAACAAGGTGGGTCGTAGGTTGTATATTTAATTCATTTTCATTTCTCCACTCCACTCCACTCCACTCAACACGCAAACCTCGATTAAGTATGGAAATTAGAAAGCAGAGTGTCTTGACACTAGAGTTTTTCAAACTACCCTGTTATGCTAGAAAAAGCATGCAAATGTAGCAATACTATCAATAGATAGCCAAATTTTTACTTTTTAAAGCTTGAAAGTTTTAGTCTTTTTTAGAGCCTCTTTTAGAGCTGGTGTTTGCAAACCTTATTTGGGTTTGGTGTTATAGAATACAATACGTATTACTTTGACTTTGACTATTAACGATCAAAAAAATATTATTTATTGTCACATACAAAGCCAAAAATCGTTTACATAAAACAATCAAATTTAAAAACACTTACAAAACATTTAACAGAAAAAGCCACTCTACGTCCCAATATCAGAAAAGATCTTTAACGTTCTTGCCCAACAAACAAAAACATCAGCTACTCCTTTGAGCGTAAACAAGAAAAACTGGACTATTTCGGAGTACTGCAGGAAAAAGCATTGAAAACCCATTACAGGGGTTCCGCAGTTGAACTCTATTGCCACTCCGCGCACGTGCCAGCGCCTACCGTGTACGTGTGATATTTTAAATACATTACAATCAGAGGATGGATAAAATTACTGTGAAATCAGGTAGTGTATTATAAGTAAAATTTGAATTTAGCTTTTTTGTATAAAAAAAATAAATAAAAAAATGACATTTAATAGTAAATTTTTATTAGTTTTTTTATTAGTTGTCCTCTGTCCAATTGGAATTGAGAAGCATTTATGTATAAACATTTTCCTGAACGAGATTTCAACCTACAACCATTGTATCCAGTACGTTTCTACTATACTATACAATGATAGCAATAAAAAAGTAATTTCGAAAGATAGTTATTATTAAAACAATTTTTATAGTCAAACAATGTTCAATCAATCAAACAAACACCAATAAACATAAATATCAAAATAAAAACATATTAAGATAGTATAACATATATAACATTTTCAGATATCACATAATCGAGAACGTTAAATCGTTACGTTATTAAAATTCAGAACGCGTATGGTATACGATTAGCACTTATTTATAAATTCCCTGAACGAGATTTCAACCTGCAATCATTGTCTCACGTACGTTTCTACTATACCACTATATCATTAAAAAGCATTACAAACAATAGCTTACTATTGGTAAAATTATTATTACAGTCAAAAAATCTTTAACCAAAACAAAAATCAATAAAAATAAACATTTTCAAATAAAAACATATAAAAATAGTGTAAAATATAAAATATTTTCAGATATCACCCTGACGAGAACGTTAAATCGTTACGTTATTAAAATTCAGAACGCGTGTGGCATACGATTGGCAATACCTGAGCGCGGCAGCTGTAACACGCTGTAAACGTACTAAGCATATCGCTGTTTATTGTTAGCTAAGTTTATCCAAAGTAAAAATACTGAAAATATCTAATACCCACTGAAATATCAGAGACGCTTGTAAAGAATTTTTATGAACTATAATAGTTTGCACGGGGTTGCTTTTATTAAAAAGTTATGAAAAAATGGCCGTATTGGATTGTATTTGCAACATATATCGCATATACGAGTACTTATTAGGTGAGAATATATCTTTACAAGAAAAGAAATTTTACGCCTTTTTCGCATAGTGGAGTTGTCAGAAAAGGTCATAGTGTCAAAACTCAAAACACTCCATCCTCCACTTTCCGCCTAAAATCAAGACATTGCGTGCTGAGTGGCGAAATTCAACGCCGTGCTTTGTCTTCGATACCAGGGGGAAGAAATAAAAATGTAAACATAATCATCGCCGAGAGGGAACCGAACCCCCAACTATTGTGTTACAGTTAGACGCTGTCACACTGCTCCACAACGGCCTCAATGTATGTTTATTTAAATATATTTTCATTTTCCTGGTACATTTAGACAAGTAAAGTGTAGATGCCCGCCACTTAAATATAAAATATTTATAATACGCGAAAAGTGGAGAACGGAATAACCATAAACTGGGTTTCCTTAGCACACTCCGTATAATGCAAGAAATGTTTTAGGAAAATAAAAACCGATGAAAGCTTTGCTTATAGCCATGGAGCTTCAAAATAAGTAACGTAGAATATTCATTTGAATAAAAGTTGTACTTTCAAATCAATATTTTTATTTAACTTGACTTAACTTTATATCGATCATATACTTTAACTAGTCACCCACATCTTTTATATAGATGAACTAGATATTCTTTTCTTAACAACCTTTTCCTACATAGGTGCCTTTATGACTTTTCCTACAATAGCCTAGTGTAAAGACATTCCGTTCTCCATTATCCGCCAGAATCGATTTCAAGCATTTATGTATGCTGACTGGCGGAACTCAACGCCGCACTATGCTTGCCACACCAGAGCGGAGGAATGAAAACTATTTAAATATAATTCCTCTGGTGAGAATCGAACACAGAACTAGTCGCATTTACAGTCAGACGCTATCCCTCTCCGCCGCTATAGCCTCAAGCCTGTAGTAATAGATAATCAAAAACAATAAAAGAAAAACTATTTTGAAACCCACAGGTGCATATAAAACATAGTAACATTTCCAATAAACATAATTGCGGACACTTGCGTCTACAAAAACATATAAATCATTTGTCCAATAACATTGATACGAGTGGTGGTAGCACGGTGGAGCGTAAACGCGGGCAATGTATGGCCAATCACAAATTGTATTGTCTCCTATATGAAGGTGGAATAAGGATTGTATTTTTAAACTCAGATTTTAATTAACTTAATTTGTACTTTAAAATTCCGATTTTAATTCAAATTTCACGTGTTTTTCTTTTGGTAGGCATAAATATCGTTTAGGAAATTGAAAAAGACGTAAATCGTATAACAATTTGAACGCAGCGGAATTCTAGCCCGCGCCAACCGCTAAGCCAGATATTTGAATGCGTTTCGACGGTTTCTAAGAGGCGCCAGTTCGAATCCCGCTGCGTTCAAATTTTTATATGTTTTCTAAATGTTTTCAATTTACTGTGTGAATAACACTTTAAAATGTTAAAGTATAAACGTATGAATATTTTTGTTATTTTAGACAATGTACGGCGTTGAGTTCCGTTACTTGAGTTCGGGCCTAAAGCGGAAAACGGAGTGTCATAACACTACTATACGAAAAAAAAACGTGACGCTTCTCCTTACCAATCACAGTTTTTGTATAACAACAAAATATAATAATTCCTTTCCCATTGAACGTTGATTCCTAGTAGCGATATTTTACGTAAATATCATTACATCAGCCTCCTAAATTATTTATACAAAGACCTAAAGCTGTGTTTTTTCAAGAAAGACAATATCGCAAATGAATACTTTTTCTCTTTACAAATTGATGAGAACTAGCTAACGTTAGAAAGTAGGTATCGATGAACAAGAAGATTGAGTATTTTTCGTGTCTATAATTATGTACTAAGTATAGAATAGGGGTATATTAGCGAAATTAAACAAATAAATTGAGGCTAGTTGTGGCGCGGGTGCACAAAATGTGACTGTAACCACGACTGGTTGTGGGTTCGATTCCCACTCAAAGAATGGTAATATTTAATATTTTCATTTTCTTCGCTCTGGCGTTGAGGCAAAGCACGGTGTTAAGTTCCGCTACTTAACAAGCCTCCAGAATTCGCCGGAACATGGGGAACGGAGTGTCTTACCACTAGGTTCCCTCTGCCTTCCCTGGTGTGTGCGGGATACAGCGAACTGCCTCATGGCTATGAGAAAGGCATAGCTTGGCGGTTTCCATAAAGTACGTTGGACTACTTTAAAATTTTTATACGTTTTCTAAAAACATTTTTCATTTCCTAAGAGCGGGCATAAAATTTTAAAAAATATATATTTTTTATATATGCAAGATTTGACACCACTATGTGTAAACAGCAAGACAAAATTAGCAATAACAACTAGTGAGTTCAATAAATAAATAAATAAATAACTTCCTTTTTTATATATAACTCGATTTCCTGTACAAATACACGGATATCGATATTCCATGACATATTAATTATTTTCTATCAATCAAAACGAATTACCGACATCTGTTTTAACAGGCAGCGCGTACCCTAAGCCTCGGCGAGGGAAGCTAAAGGACGCTCCACTCAAAGGCCCTTAATCCAATTAGATCGTCGTCACATTTTCACTCTCCGTTTCATGTAATAGATTGACAAATATTATTTAAATATTCTTTGTAAAATAATAATCAGTCCTTCACTGAAGACCGTTATGAGAACAAAATGGAAATATAATTACATTAAATATTAAATGTTGACAACTTATTCGTCGTTGCCTTTTGTAGCGAGAGTTCTTAATTCACAAATTCTTAAGAGACAAGACGGCAAATATTTATTCCCTTTGGAAATACTCAAAAGCTATCTGCTATGTAAAGTAGTTTCATAAATAATTCAGATTTAATTGCTTTGTTATGATTCAAACTTAGCTATTAACTAATTTCTATTAGGCACAAAAAGAGTAGAAATTTAATATAAAATATCAAAAAATATCACCCAAGCCTTAATTGGAACCGCATTTTAGTTAAAATTAAACGAACGACAATTTTAAAATACGTTATAACATAAGTAAATATACGTAATGAACGTCCGCTCTTAAATATTGTGCTTCATTTTATCAAATATTAAAAATATAAAATAAAAAAGGGAGAAAATAAGTATTCAAAAATTGAGTGCACTATTATAAGAATACAATGAAAATAAATGAATAAGTGTTAAATTATATTGTGGTATGTACCTACATACAACGTAATGGGTACTAATAGTATGTAGGTCAGAATCGAATTTACTATATACGAATATAGTTCCGTCAACGAAATAATGTATATATGTATGTTGATTAATTAAAAAATCCATATCGTCCACGATTAACTTTGTCCCCTACTATAAATAAATAAATAAATAGCTTCACGCTGTATCCCGCACAGCAGGGTAGGCAGAGGGAACCTAGTGTTAAGACACTCCGTTCCCCACTTTCCGCCGCATTCGGAGGCTTGCGTGTTAAGTGGCGGAACTTAACGCCGCGCTTTACCTCGACACCAGAGCGAAAAAAATGGAAATATAATTTCCACTCCTCGAGTAGGAATCGAACCCACAACCAGTCGTTTACAGTCACACTCTTGTGCCACTGGGCCACGACTGGCCACTAATGAGATTTAAATGATATTTCCGTTTCAAGAATTTTAAAGACACTACGCGTAATAGAACCAAATCTCCTCCATCTACTATAATACTACATATGTATATGTCGTAAAATTGACGACTTTATGAAATCATATCGTAATCGTAATGACGATAAAGTGAAATGGTCGTAGTGCATGAAATGACCAATTATCAATTGACTAGATTATGACGTCTTTTGACCATCTTAAATATCTTTACACAAAATTAATCAAATTAAGTATTTTTTTTCTTTTTAGATTAGGTTAATCTTTTAATATTCGTCTGATTCTCTAGAATAAAAATTTTAAGCTAAAAAACATATATGCATCATTATTTATAATAAATAAACATTACGTTCATAATCTGAATTTATAATTGGTATATAGTAACATACACTATATAGTACTATTACATAACCACACTTGCACAAAGAGTACGAAAATAATGAATACAAGTAAATCACCCGCCACTGGGCGCGACTCATCACCGATATTTAAATTATCAGCTCGACAACGTTATTCAATTTCAATTTAACCATTAAGTTTGATTCAGATCCACCACTTATATAAACAAAGGGCTTAATACGATGCAGAAATTCTCTTTTGTTGCGCAAATTAAATACATGCTGCTGTTGAACTTAAATGGACAGGATTTTATACTTGCGTAAAAGCAAGTAATCAGTGCCTGCGTAATCGAATTAAAATACGAGCACACATTACGTAATAGCGGTGGTTATATTTAAAAAGTTATTTTGAAAATGATTTCATTTTAAATTAATGATAGTGTTAACCACTCACACACATAGAAAATCGATTTGGTAACAAAAATTGTAATAAAGCGAAGAAAAAATAAGAATTTCGACGCAGCTAATAGTAGAATGCATGGGTCAGTGATTTGAATGGTTTTCAAAAAGCACGGGTTCGTATTCCGCTGAGCTCAAATTTTTTATCCATAAAAATGTCTTAAATATTTCAGATATTTTGATTTTCTTAGTTTCATCTACCCTAATTCAACCTAGATGCGTTCTTCTTCTTTCGTGTGACAAGTATAATACTCCCTTGATTCGACACATCCTCCTATGGGTCCCACATCACCACGCGTTAATAATAGCTTATACTGTCCAGTATGGTCAGAACTGGTTTTCTTCTGCAAATCACAGTGACGAAAATTACGGAGCGTTAGTCCAGCGACAATGCAGACCCGCCCCGGAGGTCATTGAGTAGGAGTTGAAGATACGAGCATCTCTGACACTTCTTACTGTGGTGAAGCCACTACGAGAGAGTCATGATGATCCTCTATTCAAACAGCAAGAATGCAGCTTCTTGAAGTCTTTCTCCTATACAGAAGGGTTAATGCAGATAAAGATAAACCTTTTGTTGAGACGCTCCGTTTTCGACTTTCTTTCCGAATTAAATACTCCTAACATATCTAACACAATATATAATATTCAAATTAATTAAAATTAAAATATTAGAAAAGAAAAAAACACCCTGTTAGACACGTTTCCCTCATAACTTACATTCTTCTCACAAACAAGCAAACAAACAAAAGTAGCATAATCTAATTCAGTTCTACCAAGTTTAAGTTATGCGTTTGTACGTACCGGGATGAATTATAAAAGGCATAGCACGATAGCGAGCAAAGCGTCGGACGCATCAAATTTGCATACTGTGGACGTAGCAGCGTGGCAGCGTGGCAGCGTGGCGTGGCTGCGTTATGTAGACACAACTATATGTCTCCGAAATGCAAGTGGTATGCAAGAGACTGAATACTGGAGGAAAATTGAAGCTGTATTTTCAAAGGGTGGTGCTAATATAATGTAGAGTTACACAAAATATGTAGTGTAGTATGTAAATGTAAAGAAAGATTTCTTTGTCATATGTTAAATAGAGGATGTCGTGGTGCAATGTGAGAACATCTAATTGCGAATACGATGGTTGTTGGTTCGATTCTAACTTGGGTAAATAAATTTATTAATTTCTTCTTTTTGGTAACTAAAATTTAACGCGGTATTGAGTTCATTCACTCAACACGCAATATCTCGATTTCAGGCGGAAAGTGGAAGATGGAGTGTCGTGACACTAGGTCCTCTCTGACTACCCCGCTTTGCTAAAAGAACGTATTTTTCTTTGTCATGAAATAAAAAAAAACACATTTGCTAAAATAAATAAAAATCTGTTTATTTTAAAAAAGTATTACACCATCTATGTGTGTAGTTAGAAAATTCATGATTATGTACAATTATATTTTAAAAGTTCTAGTGTAATCATCATTTAAGGTAAATAAACAAAAATATCCAAATATTATATTAAAAATATTTTCGTTCCACTTTTAAATCAAGCGCGGCGTTGAACTCCGCTACACTAAGTAATCACTCGGTTCTTTTGCAATTTATAGAAGATAAAAATAGCTTAAAAATTGAGAACTTAAACACAAATAGAAGTCAAGCTGCAACTACAGTTACGCCGTCCTACATTTCAAACTCAACTATTTTTTAGGTCAAAGGGACATTTACTTACAAGTAAAGCATTGTTTACGACAAACCTTTAGGTATTAAAAATATTACACAATGCTAGAAAGTCTAATTAAAGTGAAAAACTAGAACAAAATATATATTATAATCTAAAATATTTGCTTTGAACACTTAATAAATGTGAAATTCACTAAATAGATGAAATAATAAAAGAAATAAGTAGAATAGAACTAACTCGCTCAGCTTAACTTTAACACCACTTTGATTTAGTTTTGAGTAATAATATATATTAATGTAGTTTAAAATAAAAATAACATTAAGGCAAAGATGAATCAAGATAAACTAAATATTTAAATGATAAATTGTTCAAAAAACAGTAGAGAGTTTGCACACTGACACTACCTTACCACACAAGTGATACCGGCAAACTCGATAACCCAGCATCTATATTACTTTTATTGTATAATAATAATTTATTTTATTTTATCGTCTTACAGCTTATACACAAAGTCTCACCAAAGTGTAATTTCTATAGAGTAAATTCACAATCTTTTTGTTTTTAGTTCGGTAAAGTTATACAATAAAAAATATACTTAAGCTTCGAGAAAACGGTATCGATGGTATTGGAGGAAGGTCCTGCTAACCTACGAGGACCACCCGGAGTGAAGAGGGCATGTATGAAGAGGTTTATGACAGTGTACAAGGCAAAAGTAGTAAGCAGGGACTGTTGTTATTAACTCTCTGTTACCTCTGACCACCCCGATAGTGATAAAACATGAATTTAAAATATAAATAAAATAAAAATAAAGGGATATTTTTATTTTATCGCGATGTATTGTCGATATAATATTGAAAACATAAACCCAGCAATACAAAAACCTCTTAAATCCTACAAAAGGCTATCTCCTACATCTATATACGTCCCTGGTGTACGTGAGAGAAAAATACAACCCTTTATCCCTAAAGAAGTATTTTGTTCAAAAAATCTTTGAATATCAATTTTTTATCCCAAAAAACAGACAGATGTTTTAGAGGAATGCGGTATAATACCTCCTTATACCTTATTCTATCCTGGTGTCGCTGGGAACGCGCATAGCAACACCCTTATGTGGGGGGTCAAGGGAATACCGATACAGTTAAAGGGTCCATTCCAATAAAATGCGGAAATAACGCGATTTGCTGAACAGGTAAGAATATAAAAAGATTTACATTTTAAAAATATAAATTCAGGACAGTCGTGGCACAGAGGCTTAAAGTGTGACTGTAATAACGTATAATAACTGACTGGTTGTGGGTTCGATTCCCGCTCGAGGAATGAAAATATATTCATTTTCTTCGCTTTGGTACCGAGAGAAAGTGCGGCGTTAAGTTCCACTATTTAATACGCAATGCCTTTAGAATTCGAATTCAACGGAGTGTCTTAATATTATGTTCCCTCTGCCTACCTTGCTGTGTGCAGGATACAACGTAAAGCTAAAAAAAATATTTTAACCGGATTACTCGGTACCAATCAAAAATATACCCAATTAATCCGGTTAAAAATGGTTTTATTTCAAAAGATTATCCCATAAATATACATCCTATAACATCATGTGTTCCTAGTAGCCGTGAGAAATCATCCCAACCCTTTCATATGACTTTTGTTCACATTCTCGCACGCAAAGGAAATAACTTTTTTAATATTCTAGCAGGGCAGGTAGTGAAAACCTAGTGTTGAGGCACTCCGTTCCTCACACCAAATTGAGAGGTGCCTGTTAAGTGGCGGAACTTAACGCCGCGCTTTGGCTCAACCATTTCCATTCCTCGAGTGGGAATCGAACCCACAACCTGTCGTGTTTATAATTACAGTTCCTGCCCCTGTACTTACGAATGGCTTCTAATACCTTTTTTCGCGATTATTACACATATTAAAATTAAACTATTTTAAATCAGATTAATAATTAAATATAGTTTATACTAAAAGTTAAGAAAGAATTATCCCATAAATATACATCCTATAACATCATGTGTTCCTAGTAGCCGTGAGAAATCATCCCAACCCTTTTCATCCCTTCACTGTCACCTCCATACACGTGACTTTTGTTCACATTCTCGCACGCAATCGGAAATGACGTTTCATTTTTTGTATTAAAAAGCTACCTTGCATTGTTTATTTACACCTCCTTGCAGCCACTGCTGTCCTGGTATCGCTGGGAATAATTAATGAAATAGGCCTAAAGCTTTTTTCAGTAGAAGGAAAAAAATTAGGAGTATTTTATTGTTTTTTATAAAGATCTCTTTTGAGGTTATGCTATCCTAGTATATGTGGGAACTTTTAGATAAGCTATTTATTTTTTTAATTTTTGTTAGTAGTAGTGCAGTTGTAACGTATGAACTGAAAGTACAATGCAGTATGCATTGTATAAGGGAGGATGAGGGTTGAAATGTAACTTAAAAGAAAATTTACTGTTACAACATGACATTGTTGTGGGTTCGATTACCACTCGAGAGGTGGAAATATCTAATATTTCCATTTTCTCCGCTCTGGTGTCGAGGTAAAGCGCGGCATTAAGTTCCGCCACTTAACACACGCAAAGCCTCCGAATTCGGCGGAAAGTGGGGAGCGGAGTGTCTTAACACTGGGTTCCCTCTGCCTACCCTGCTGTGTGCGGGATACAGCGTGAAGCTAAACAAAAAAAAATATATATATAACTTATCATTATATCAATTAACATAATAAATGTGACATTAACATAATTAACATAATAAAAATAAATATAGAAAAATTGAGTTAAAAAATCAAGAGTAAAAGAATTTCACGGCGAAATGAAACATCTTACGCCATTATGCACCCCTGGTAGCCGTGAGAAAAAACCTCGTCCCGTCGCATCCCTCACGTTTTTCATACTCAGCGTTATTCAAGTGTTAGTTATATGTAGTTTTTCTATAGAACCTTCCATTTCTTTGTTAATTTTTAAACATTTTTAAACTTTATAGAATTTAATATACCTATACAAAAAATACATATTACTTCTTTAATGTAAAAATGTTTATTTTTTTAATATATTCGCGTTTTATATATATAAATGATAAATTGAAGTTAAATAACGCGTTAAGTTCCGCCACTTAACACGCAATGCCTTCGGATTCGGCGGAAGTGGGGAACGGAGTGTCTTAACACTAGGTTCCCTCTGCCTACCCTGCTGTGTGCGGGATATAACGTGAAGCTAAAAAAAAAGAAAAAAAAATATTTGAAAGTAAAAAAGGGTTAGACAATAACTCTTACTTATGAAATATTCTTTGATTAGCTCTCTGAAAGAAAGTGTAATTTTGACTTGTGTTACTTACAAATTGAAGCAGCGATATAGGGTCGTAATGCAGTAAGTTTAAGATGCAATCGTTGTTTATAGGTTCAACACTAAATAGTTCAACAAAATGAAACATTGCACTTCCTTCCAAACACGTAGTCTTTACACAACATAAGAGTCTAATAGTTTATGTAATATACTTCAAAGTAATTTAAATTAAATACAAGCTATAAATAAAAGCTACATTCGTTATGAACAACCTGCGTTGAGTAATTCAGAGAATTTTCAATTACAATCATAAAATTAAACAAACTACAGAGTTCTAGCCTAGCTAGAGCTTGTAGAAATAATTAAAAAGCTGCTTGAAAGAATATGAAGGCAAGGAATTGCTTCGGGCGCTGTTCAATTAAGACTAGTACTTTACAACGGGGGAAATAGTACCCGTTTGTAATTGATGCTGTTGAAATCTAGCCGTGAGGTATATATTACATTTAAAAGAATGAATTTCGTCACAGAGACGAATTATGTGTCATTATGGCGCAGTTGTGAAATTAGGGACTGTGAATGATACTTGAAGATTCAGTTTCTACTTAGGGGATTTTTTCAGCTTTACACTTTTTCAGCGTAACGTAACGAGGTATTTAGAAAAAATGAGGTGAGAAGACACTCCACTCTCTACTTTCTGGCCAAATAGAGACATTGCGTATCTAAACGCCGCGCTTTGCCTTGTTCACCAGTGTAATAAAAATAAAATAATTAAGGATAAGGAAAAAGGATTGTTCCAGATAGTGGTGATTGGACCCGATTATAGTCAAACACTTTTCCACTACGCCACGATGGTCCTTAGATAATCCTGATGCCATCTGATATCTCTCAATGGGATGAAATGATAAAATATTCACTGAAATGTAAGGGTAACATATTGTTTTAACATTTTAAACATATATATTGTTGTTGCATAATATTCAGATTCAGAGAATTGTAATTCTATTCACAATAAGTTCATAAAATACAAATTCAAAGAACTGTAAGCGCGTTGTAGGTATAAATTCATAGAAAAGTTCAAAATAATTTATATTTGACATATTTGGAACATTTATATGGAAGTAAAACAAAACATTTTACTGTCCACTGGGTCAGAATCATAATCGAGCATCATATTCATTTATTGAACTACACGGATTCTCGGAACTGAGTTGACGCACGAGCTTTTGCGATAGGTATATAATAGTCAATTTTATGTATGTTATAATACCATGATACTGCAGATGGGAATTGTTACAGCTTTATTTCCCATAGAACAAAGAAGAAGTAAATATTAAAAAAAAGTCTTTCATTTACACTAATATAATAAAGAGATAAAGTTACTTTGTTTGTTTGTAAGGGCAAACAAAGGTTCTTTCACAATTAGAAAGCTACACCATTCAGAAGACAGAGAAGTGTTATGTAGGCTATATTTTGCTGAGAAAAATTAACAGTTATGTGAGAAAAAGTAATTGTAAAAAAAATAGCTATAGTTTTGGCGCGATATTGGCGCAAATACGAATCTCACTGCGTTCAAATTTTATATACTTTTTTAACTTATAAATCTCAAATAATCAACAAACTTACAAATCTAAAATTATAAGATAGGAACGAAGCGGTCATATCCTCTACAATAGCGATAACGCCTCCCTATCCCTGGATATGAGAATGTATATATATAAAAAAAGATTATTTTAAAAAAGGTACGGACCTTATGTCCATAGTGATATAAATTAAAATGTAAAAAAAAAATAAAAATAATATTTAAAATACTAAAATATAACTATTATATTACTATTCAAACATTAAAACCATATTTTACCTCGGAAGCGACTTACACAAGCTTAACAACTTCCATTCGTTGTGCAATTAAATAAACTTACATTCTAAGTACGACTTTAATTTGCTTTGTCGTGAGTAAGGCGAAGACTGCGACCGCTAACTGTGGACCGTTTATACTAACTGGTAAATGGCACTAACCACGTTTGCGAAGGGGATTCGGGTGGAGACCGCTTTATTTCTACGTATTCAGTAATAAGGAACACATATAACATTTCACATTTTATAGATAACAGAATTATAATGAAATTGCATGCTTTGTATAGTTATATCCGTTTTAGAAACAAAATAATATTTCAATAAAGTAAAAGTATCTTTATAAGGACTCTAAGTATAGTCGTCAGAACGTTCGGATAGTTTAAAAAAAGGCCCAGATTCGAATTTCTGTGTTCATATTTACAAACGTTTTCTAAGAGTTGTTATACAACTCCCTAAGCTAATTAAACGTTATTGTCAAGGTACAATTTTATATTTACTCATATATTAACACAAAGCAATCACCATCACAGAACAATTGATATTAATATTCTTTTTTTTTTTATCTTCACGCTGTATCCCACGCACAGCAGGGTAGGCA
The DNA here is from genome assembly GCA_019049465.1 of Dryas iulia moderata. Classification (NCBI taxonomy): domain Eukaryota; kingdom Metazoa; phylum Arthropoda; class Insecta; order Lepidoptera; family Nymphalidae; genus Dryas; species Dryas iulia. The sequence continues at coordinate 5,235,798 of CM032440.1, forward strand.
GAGGGAACCTAGTGTTAAGACACTCCGTTCCCCACTTTTCGCCGAATTCGGAAGCTTTGCGTGTTAAGTAGCGGAACTTAATGCCGCGCTTTACCTTGACACCAGAGTGAAGAAAATGGAAATATTATTTCCACTCCTCGAGTGGGAATCGAACCCACGACCAGTCGTTTACAGTCACACGCTTGTGCCGCTGGGCCACGACTGGCCACATATATTAATATGTATATAATTTTAATTTAATATTACTACAAAATATTCGTATACGTATATTTTCTTTTTTCGACAAGAATAATGAAATATACTCGACATCGCTAGAAATATTCATAACCGTCGGTATGATACTTAAAAAGTATGATATCTTTCGTTCAAATAACTAGAATACTCGCTTATAGCGTGCGCTGCGCCGCTTCCACTTTTGTTCTTATGCGTTTTAATATCTATGTGTGTCACAGAAATGTATGTCAGTTATCAATCACTGGTGTATAAATTAAAACTTGATATAACATAGAACATTATTCTTCTCTTATTAGTGGGAGATGGACAAAAATAACAATAGGTTACTTTGTGTTTCATTTTCGTTCCAACCGAGCTTTTGATGATGAACTTAAGCTTTGGTCAACTTAACGATGCGATTTGGCCAAATATACCTATTTAATAAATTTACACACTTAGGCGAACTTATACCATGTTCCTTCCGTCGTCAGTGAATTAAATTATTGTTTAATTAAATATCGAAACCAGTAAATTACTCAATATATAGGAACGTTTTATATTTATTTAAGTTTTAAAATGACTTATATATTATTACATTGTTGTTGAGCTGCGGTATTGCCTAGTACTAGTTACTTTCATCTTCCAGCACCGTGTGAGGTAAACAGAGAGAATTGAGTTATAAGATACTAAATTCTCCATTTTTCACCCAAAAAATATATTAACGATACCAACATGCCAAGTAGAATTAAAACTAAACAATTTTTCATGAAAAACACAATTTTTGAACCCATTTGTAACACGAAAATGATACAATAATACGCGACACATTGCTATTAACCTCTGCCCAGAACAGCAATAAAATGCTAACGTACAAATCGAATGGGTTTACAGAGTGAATATGTTTACAAAAAGCGAGGTTTTTGCATGAGGAAAAAAGGTCGCGTCTCCTGGGTACTGGGAATCGGAATTGAATTTCGTCGCGAAACTAATTTTAATGGGAGAAACCCGCCATATCCGCTGCAAGACCCGACGCCCGACGGCGAACGATAGATATCTACTGGAACTCGACCCAAGAATCTGGCAATATTATTATTTATTACACCACTGTATGGAAATATGTTTAAACATTACTTATAGTTTTATGAGATTCATGACAAGGGGTAAAACATTTTGTTTATTTAGAATTTGATTTTGTGTTTTCATAACTTTTAAATAGTTTCAGTGTCTTAATTTATATATTTTTTTATAGTGAGACTTAAGCTGTCCTAACTGTCATCTGTCATCACCGGTGACAGACGTGTATCATTTTGCTCTGTTCATTTTACACAATTAAAATATTAAAAAGTTATGAAAATAAGGAATTTTGTGTTTTAACTTTTATCAAACTGAGAAATAATATTAAATTACTCGTACTTCTAAACTCGAGTATTAAATAGCATCGAGCAAGAAAATTATATCTCTAAGAAATTTACAATACAGCACATATTATTACATACATTAGCTAACCTTGCACAACTTGCAAACTTTTTTCATCTTCTAAAACGTTGACATAAACTTCAAGAGATAACGGTTTTCTAGAGAAGCAACATTAAAGTTTAGATATTAGTTCGCAAACAAGATATGTTTACTAAAATATGGTACAAAGACACTTTTACAAAAGCTGTTATTGATTATTTTACCAATGTTGGACTAACGTGAAAATGAATCTATAGGTACTATAATAAAAAAAAATAATAAAGAACGTTTGTTCGCCCACTTCTTCTTAAGTAAAGAACGGATTTGAATGATATTTTTTTGTTGTATAGCTTTAAAGCTTTGGCAGAATTGGATAAGTAGGCTGTAATTAATTTTTAAAATAAAACACTTGATGTTAGAACCTTAATAGACCAGCTATATGATAAGTCTAAACAAATTAAATTGCGGGTAACTGTTAATGATACAATAAATCACTTATAAAGTTTATCACACTATATTATAAAATGATTGTTTTCGTGCAGTTTTTCCATTATTGTATACATACACATTGATAATAGTATCCATAAAATGTGATACAGTCGTCAAGGTAAGTAAGACACTATACACAACAGTCGTGGTTGCGATTTCTAACCATTACTATTTATTAATAGTTACTTGTATTATTTTGGTTTCCTTGCTCTAATATAATCATTCGCGGCGTTAACAACGTGTAAAGTAGAAAAGAGTGAGTCTTATAGGTTCTTTGAGTTCAATCTGAGGATAACTGTAAAAGACAGAAATGAAGTGGTTATGTCCACCCTCCATATCGGTAATGCCTGCCACGTCTAGATATATCTATAGTTACCTTGAATATATCTATAGTTTATTATTACAAGTGACGATAAAAGATTAAAAATAATTGATTGTTAATATATATTAAATTTAAACATGTTGTTCAATTTGGCAACCCAAATTTTATAAAATAATGGAATCTTTAAGAAGGTTAAAGCGATGATTTTTGTTCTAATTTCAAAGACAAGAGAATTCAAAGGTGTGAGATTTTAAAAAATATAAAATAAATAATAAAGAAAGTACTATTAAAAAGAATAGACAATAAATCCATAGGTGATATAAAAAAATACTCTAGGTTCTGCTAACTATAAACAAAAAATATTTATATACACCCGGAAACATTTCATCAACATACAACTATATACCTACTACCTATATAGCCGCTTACAAAAGCAAAACAAACGCGAAAAAACTTTGCCCGCAGGAAAACAAAGACAAAAGTATGACGACACGACGTGCATACATACACACGTCAAGCACCGACTGCGGAGACAAAGGAGTGGCCCACTCGAGTCCTTTCATACGAGACACGGACAAGTGCTATTTTTCATTTCTGAGTGCGTTGGGTCTAACTAGAGTCGAATTTAATTGGTAATAACAGATATACCTACATATTTTTAAACATTTATAAAGTGTTATTCTACACTTAGGAAAATTGAAAATAAAGCGTATAAGAATTTCGACGCAGCTAGTAGCTGCAGGCTGCGTTTTACGCATGGCTCAGTAGTGACAGCGTCTGGCGCGGGTTGGAATCCCGCTGCGTTCAAATTTTTATACGTTTTCTAAATGTCTTTTTCAATACCTACGTATACCTACACATGTGAAACAAAATTTTGGTTAATTTTTTCCCGTAATAATCAGAGAGTAAAATGTAGAAGGACCTCTTTTCCCTACTTTCTGCCTGAATAATTCGGTCGCCTGGAGTAATAAAACAGTCAGTGATATGAAATGCTTGAAAGTCAGTGATATGAAAGATCCGGGTACGTAAGACTATAATCAGTTACTCGAGTAGGAATAGACCGCACAACTATCGTGTTTACAGTCAGACGTAGTTTCACTGCGCCACGAGGGCCTCACTTTTTATAAATAAAAGTTACATTTATAGATTTTTCCACATATGTTTATTATAAAATATAATTTGTGTTGTTTTTTTTAACTAAGCTAGTAAGAAGAATATCTATGTTTAGCCTTATGTAAAATTGTTTTAATACAATTGAATATACATTTTACGAATAAAATACATTTTAAATTTAAAAAATATAAAAATATAACAATGAACAAAAGATATCAATTAGGAATAATAGAAATATTAAAACCCAAATACGGAAATAAAATGTGTAAATCATTCTTTTTATATTATAGGTTATCCCTTATAAAGTAGTAAATTTTTTTCGAAGGGCGACGTCTATGTTATGTAACTGAAATTACTGAAGTTTCAGCGTCCTAACGCCAGATATAGAGCGCCATCTGTATAATATTTATCAAACTTCATGTAACGTAGAGCCTTTAAAGCGCTACAACGGAGTACCCAACGTTGACGTAGTTTCAGATGATTCTACTAGATGGCGCCACTACGATACATTTTTAAACAGAACCCCTCTGAAGATTTATTTTTAATAATGTAAATAATATTAACGCCATAAATAAGTGTATTTAAATAGTATTTACATAAGATTGTAGTTAAATCAAAATATTATTACTCTTATTTTGTTCAGAAAATCTTACAACGTAAAATTTAAAAGTTATACTTATTTTGTTGCAGCCGACGTCGTAATTTAATTAGACTTACCTGTAAAGAAAAAAGAAATATTTTTAATGAACATAGAAAAAGTATAAAAAGCTACAATTAAGAAAAAAATACATTATAGCTTAAATATATATTAAAATAATCATATAAAAGTTTTTTATACAATATATTTTGATATATATGAATTATTTATTACTTATAGCTTCATTGACATCCTCTGAATGCAGTTAAGACATATCTAAAGCATATATTGCTTGTGCATTCAAATTCTATTAGAGATAATATAGACAGGGTAATACCCCGAGTGGCATGAAAATACCCTCACGGCCAAGTTAGACGAAATGCTTAAATGTTTAAATTCCACAAGTCAGTACGCAAGGTATCTGTTTTCCAGCAAACCAATAAATAAAACGCGATAGATGCATTACTTCTTTATTACTTTTCTATGTCTTGCAAAATGAGCCCATTGCGTCAAGTTTATAAGAGTTGTTGAGAGTGTATGAATTTCTTAATATATAGGAGAAAAAGCTTTCATATTCTAATAACTTTCAAAGAAAATTCTGCAAAAGTAACACTAAAGTGTATATGTAGAAATGGTATAAAACCCCAACACTTGCTACAATAATATATCAGAAATACATTTATTTATTTATTACACTCGCCAGTGGCAATTACATTTGATAATACACTTTTTACACATTTCTTTAATGTTATAATATCTAAATGCATTACCTTTTAAGGTGAGTACCACATGCATAAATGTCTTCATTTCACATACAAATGAACTTTCTATATTGTTTGACATACATTCTTGTAAACTTATTCTTGTAAAGTTTAGTAAAGTATATAAATAATCGGAGTACGTACGCGTATTTTAGGCGTCATTGGAAATATTGGTAATTAGTATAGTAAAACATCACTTAAATTGTAAATACACATCAAAATATTAAAAAAGAAGTGTTTAGAGTGTAAAATTAGATATTGCATCTAATGGGACCAGTCGTGGCGCAGAGGCACAAAGTGTGCCTGTAAAGCGACTGGTTGTAGGTTTGATTCAGACTCGACCAGTGGAAATATATAATATTTCCATTTTCGTCGCTCTGGTATCGAGGCAAAACGGCGTTAAGTACCGCCACTACACACGCAATGCCTCCGGCAATACGACGGAAAGTGGGGAACGGAGTGTCTTAACACTAGGTTCTCTCTGCCTACCCTGCTGTATGCCGGATACAGCGTAAAGTTAATCTAACGGCAAATTAACCAATTACTTGTATTTTATAATTTCTATCTTTTTTATTTTTGCACGTGGTGTTTATTTACTATAGCTTTAAAATCATTACTATTAAATAGAGGAAACAAATTATAATGTATATCTGATTTAGCTATGGATATAATTCTGTTGTCCACAATTAGCGAGAATGGCAGGTGTCAGCGAGAATGTTATAATAAGAATAAAAAAAAGTGTGCTCAGGTATATGGTAAGAAAGATATATAAAACGAAGGTGATTGGTAAGAGAGCCAGGGTGAGACCTAGGTTGACTTTAAAGAAAGCAATATAGTTGATACTTGAAGAAGGCCATGTCAAAACTACGAGGATCCCCCGGAGAGCGTGTATGAAGAGGTCGATGAAAGTGGACGAGTCGAATGAAGTACGCAGGGGCCGTAGTCTTTGGCGCTCCATTCTCTCCGATTACTCCGTACAACGCGTAAAGCAAAAAGAAAATATAATAAAAAATCTGCTATATTATAAACTTACTGGTTGACCTTAAATAACCAAATAAATAAATACTATAAAGCTTTACATAAGAGTAGAATTTGTTCCCTCTTCATTATAGATACAAGTGTAAATAACTGAGCGATCGTAGAGGTCAGTGTGTGGGCCGGTCCCTCCTGGGACAGGTAATGGGCTAGCTCATTAGTAAAGTGGCCATTGTATTAGGTCACACATACACACATACATATTATGCAACTTTATTGTATGTTTTCATCTTGCATAATTAATGTAAGAGCGTTTTTAGGCATTTTCTTAGAACTAAAAAAAACTAAAATACAATAGAGGTTAAATAGTCATGTGTATCATTTTCTGTGCAATTTTGATTTAAAATTAGACATGAGATCTCTACGTATACGAGTATGTATTGAGTTAATTCAAAGTTTAATTATTATTATTACTCCTGAATTATATTGTTTATACTTTATTGAGGCTGTATTGGTGTAGAGGAACGGCGTTTCACTGTTAAGTGGGTACTTGGGAAATGATTATATTTAAATATTCACTTCTTCGTTCTGATGTGTAAAACAAAACACGGCGTTGAGTTCCACCACTTATTACTCAATGTCTTGGTTTCAGCCGGAAAATGGAGGGCAGAGTGTATTGACACTAGGTCTGTTCTGACTACCCCGCTAGGCGGAAAACACGTGAGGCTGTAAAAACCCTTAAATATACGTATTTAAATATACTCTTTCCTCTCTCTTGTATCTCCGTTGACACTATATATTAGAATATGTCAAAAATGATATGCTGATATTCGTAATATTTATTTTATTAATCATATTCATATGCCTCGCGCGACGTGCTAGCGAACAGTGGTGTGCATAAAATAATATTTTTCTAATATTCATTACATATATCGTTCCCGCAAATATGAACTTTAAGCTACAGTTATAAGACCATTATTTAAACGAAACCCATCTTCATCTGATAAAACTGGTTTTTGTTCTTCGTGCATCGACGCGTCATTAGTGAATAGTATATGCAAAACTTTAAGATGCTGCGTTCACCGTCGAATAAAGACAGCAAATATTCCTCCCAACCGGACCTTGCGAGTGGCAGCAAAACTGACGCGGAACCGTTTGTTTCCGTACGCTAACGTAAAGAACGGAGTGAGTTTGAAGACTTAAGGAATGAAATACATATGTTAATAACAACAATTAAATCGGAACAACAATCAAAATTTGATAAAATTTCGAAAAGTATAGAAGAATTGAAAATCCAGAACAATATTTTAACAAGTCAGAATGAAAAAATTATTAGCTGTAATGAAAAAATTGAAAATAAATTGACTCAAACAACTGAATTATATAATGAGCTAAAGGGATCGATCGAGATACTTCAAGATGACCACGTGAAGGCACTTAATAAAATTACTGCTCTTGAGGAACAAATAGAAGAAATTCAATGAAGGAACAGCGATGACTTCGTTGAAATAACTACTCCGATTACTGAGAATGAAAATATTAGAGAAATGGTGACAAAAATGCATAACATAATTGGAGCTAAAGCTTTGGTTGATACTGTTAGTCAATGCTACAGAGTTAAACAAGGAACTAAAAAACCGATACTTGTTGAATACAAAAATGAGCAAACGCGCAATGAAATTTTAAAACTTGCTAGAACGTACATTAAGAAAAATCAAGGAAAAATCAACACGAGTATCTTTGGTAATGAAGACGTGAAGGAACCGATTTATATTAATGAATTTCTCACCCCCAATGCCAAAAAGCTTTATTATCATACTAGACAGCTTCGAAAGACATATGGATTTAAGTACAACTGGATATCTCGAGGAAGAATCTACATCAGGAAAACTGAAGAAGATCCACCAATTTTAATTAAGTCATTGGAGCAACTAGAATCTTTTAAAACAGAAGGTAGAATATGACTAGTAAGTTTTTTGGTATGTTATAATGTAATTATCTTAGTACTATATATGTTTGTTGTTTTACTTTTTAATAATATTGTCATTTTACTATCTTACATAAACGCAATCGTTTGGTGTTGCCTGTTACTTAATTGTAAAAGCGTACGAAATTGCACTCATTTCTTTATACTTGCATGCACTTACATAATAAAACCAATTATTTTTACACACATATACATTCACACTACTCACATTCACACTACTCACATACATAATACTCCTACAAATGTGGCTGTAATAATATCCTTAATGCGGTATGCACAATATATATTGAGGAATATATGGTGTATGCACGGCACATCATTCCATTGCTTTACTATACATAAAGTTGATAATCTTCACTTAATTAATGATTGATATGGACGAAGTACAAGCCGATATTGACAAAAATATCAATATTGGCACAGCAATGGAGTTGAATGATGCTGAACAGTGCAAAAGGATATTACAAAACACCGCTAATGGCTTAAGTATTTTAACGCAAAATATAAGGAGTATTAATAGAAATTTTGATGGGCTCATGGTTCTTCTCCAACAATTTGAATTCGAACTTGATATTATTGTGCTGACTGAGTGCTGGTTATCTAAGGTGAATGAATTGCCGATTCTTACAAATTATAACAGCTTCTATACAAAACGTAACCTAAATAAAAATGATGGAGTTGCAATGTATATTAAAAAGTCCCTACATGTGAAAGTAATCGAGCCGCAATATACAGAAGAATTTACATGTCTTGTTGCTTGTCTGAAGGATACAAATATCATTGGCATTTATAGACCGCCTGAATTTACTCATTTAGATAATTTTAAACGTTCTTTGGAAACGGTCCTTAGTGATTTTACACAAAATAATGTAATTGTAATAGGAGACTTAAATATAGACATTAAAGGTGGGTGTAATTCTGCGAACAGTGACAGTTATATGGAACTGCTGGCTATGTATGGATTGATTGCAACCCATAATTTCCTTACTACGGATAAAAGCTGCCTCGATCATAGTTTTGCTAAAACTAAACTCCCACTAATTACAATAGTTTATCAGTCAGCAATCACTGATCATTCATGTGTGGTAGTTTCTTTATCGCAAAAACAGGTTATAAGAAAATCACAAATCAATTATATAAAAAAAACTGATTACAAGTCAATTCTTCATGAATTAAAGTGCATTTACTGGAATGAACTACTTATAAATCTTGGTGCTGAAGAAGCTACTCAACTATTTCTAGATACGCTTATAAAATTATTTAACTCTAATACCATAAAAACAAAATTATCCTCAAGGAAAACCAATATTAAACCATGGATAACAACTGGACTAATTAGATGTATGAGACACAGAGATCGACTTCACAGCAAATTACGTAAAGATCCAAATAATATAATTCTTAAAATCAGTTATATTAGATATAGGAACACATGTCGAAAGATATTAAACACAGCCAAGCGTCTGTACTATAAAAATAAAATACATGAAAACAAACATAGCATAAAAGTCCAATGGGAATGCGTCAAAGAAATTTGTAATTTAAAAAAAGATGAGCATCCTCTGCTAGAACTACTCGAACTTAAAACAAATCCAAAAGAATCAGTTAACTACGCAAACCAATATTTTGCTAATATTGGGGAAACGCTAGCAAACGAAATAATGCACAGAACTCAAATGACAGAGAGTAAACTGATACAGGCGCATACACAATATACTAATCAAAGTAATTCATTTTATCTTTATCCAACTGATAAATATGAAGTTACTAGCATTATAAGATCACTTAAAAATACAAATTCATGTGGTTGGGATGGTATTCCATCCATATTTTTCAAAAAATCTATAAATATACTGGCTGAACCGATTGCGCAGATTAGTAATCTTTGCTTTCAAGAGGGTATATTCCCTAGCTCTTTAAAAAAAATTATTATTATCCCAATATTTAAAACAGGCATTAAAAACGATGTAAGTAACTACAGGCCTATATCTTTACTACCAACACTCTCAAAAATAATTGAAAAAATAATTAATAATCGACTAAAAAAATATTTAAAGAAAAACACTATATTAGCTACGAACCAATACGGATTTCAGAATAACAAATCAACTTCAGATGCTTTAAAATGCGTAATTTCCAATATAGTGGATTTTTTGGATAACCGTGATAAGTGTATAGGGATCTTCCTAGATTTGAAAAAGGCGTTTGACACAGTATCTGTACCTTTACTACTAAAAAAGTTAGAATGTGTGGGAGTACGCGGTTTACCACATCAATTGCTCACAAGTTATATGAAAAATAGAAAACAAATATTACGAATAGATAACATATTAAGTGATGAAATTGTTGTCAAGTATGGGGTGCCTCAAGGAAGTACCTTGGGTCCTACTCTTTTCCTAATATATATTAATGGACTTTGTTTATTACCACTAAAAAACAGTAAAATAATTACATTTGCTGATGATACTGTATTAATTTCGCATGCAAAATACATTGAACAAGTATTCGATAACGCCAGTAAAGACTTTAATATAGTGATGAAGTGGCTAGATAATAATTTGCTTTCATTAAATATATCGAAAACTAAGTATATAAATTTCAACATCCGCCATAAAAAATGTAACCTGACTGCATTGCAGCTACAAGCGCATGCAAGCGTCCTAAGTTGACACAAGTACGGAGTATAAAGTATTTAGGGGTATTTCTGGATGAGCATCTGTCTTGGAAGGATCACATAGACATACTACATAAACGCCTAAAACGTTTAATTCCCATTTTTAGAAATATACGTTACACATGTGATTTTAAATTATTAAGAAGCGTATACTTCGCCCTGTGTCAATCAATAATATCCTACGGTATCACTGTTTGGGGGGGAGTTAATAAAACCTTACTATTAAGAGTTGAAAGAGCTCAACGTGCCATACTAAAAGTGATGTACTTTAAGGACTACAGATACTCTACTGATATTCTCTATAATGAATTATCGGTGCTTAATGTTAGGCAAACCTATATACTAGAAATACTAAATAATCAACACACAAATTCTACAATTATAAATCATTATAAAAGGAGGCAGGACATAGTATATGATCTGCCCTCCACAAAATCTGCATTTGCACGAAAGTTTTATGTTTTTTTAGCACCATATTTATACAACAAAATCTCTAAATATATAAAACTTAAAAATCTGAATAATTTTACATTTAAAAAAACTGTACATAAATATCTTAAAACACTTACTTATAATGATACAGAAAAATTAATAAAATCACCATAACATCTCAACATAACTATTATTCTAAAGTACCTAATGGTAAGAACATTTCAAGAATTGGAGATCTCAAAGTATTATACATAACACTTACTTAATATCTCATCTATAACACATTTATATAAACAACATACATACTCAAGAAACATACACGCACACACACATACACACACACACACACACACACACACATGTGCATATTTACATATTAAGTACTTTTTCTTTTTCTTTCTTTTTTTTATAAAATATTATTTACAAACTAATAAAGTGGTAGCATCCTAATATTTGATCTATACTGTATAAGATAGCGTAACAGTCGTGCGAGCAATACTATTCTACCGTCATACAGTAACACTAGTACGGAGGGTAGGGATTCTTCAAATTCTGTTAACCTAATAAACAGCCTAATATATATCATTGTAATGCTTATCATTTTGTAATAGGTTAAGGCTTATTTGTAATAATAAATAAATAAATAAATAAATTTGTAATGAAGTGTTATAGAAGACATTGACTTTCTGTATTTTTTCTACACTTTAATTTTAAGTATACCTGCAACATGAAATGTTGCGTTTATGAACTCTCTCTACGCATTATTTTATTAAAAAAAGTGTCTAAAGTCTTACCTTCCCGTATGAATATAATTATATTGAGACAGACAAATCAGTAGCCGATATCTAAATTAATAAAAAAAAAACATGAAACGTTTTGTGTTAATACTTTATTTGCAATTGCATTGACAAAAAGCAATGAATTGTAAACTGTTAAAGCTTACTGAGTTGAATTCTGAATAAAATGTTAAATTACTAAATTTTGGAGCCGCAGTAACGCAGTGGGACAGGGTCTGACTGCAACGGGATGGTTGTGGATTCGATTTCCAATAGAGGTAATAATTGAATGATGATATTTAAATTTTTATTACTTAGCACTAGTACCAAAGCCTGGACCGAACGCGGCTCAGAACCGCCTACTCAACTTGCAAAGTCTCGTTTTCAAGTGTGTGAGTGTCATAACACTAAGCAACACAAAAAGCGTGAAGCTTAAAAAAAAGGACATTAAATTTTGTACGAATAAATAAATAGTGAATTTTAACCTGTCTTTAATGGTACGATAGATGGAAAATTTAACTTGCTCATTTCTTACTCGAAGAAATGTTCTAGTTTTTTGTTTTTCAGGTTTAGTTAGGCAAAGTATTTAGGTACTTCTGCCATCATACAAACTTGAAATTGGGTCTCTAGTACAAAAGTGATAATACAATTATGTCTCCAAGAAGCTATTACAAAGATAAATAAGACTTAATTTAGTAGTTTAAAATTTAGTCAATATATCTAAAAAAAACCATTAACCATATGAAAAGAAAATATGGAAAACTTTTATGTTATCGAGAACCGAGTAATTTCGAATATCAAACTTAAAATATATGGAGAGATTAAGCATTTTTGAAATTTAAAACCTTTTTGAAGCTTTTTAGTAAATCTAGCTAAAATTTATAAAATATACATGTAATCTGTTAAAGTGTGACAAGAGTATTTATATAGGGATTAAGACATCAATCAATATTGTAACATATATAAATATTTAATGACCAATCTGCTAATGTACTGTAGTGGAATGGAATTTCAGACTACATTAAACAATGTCTGTATTTCTGAGTAATTGTTAGATCGCGCCCCGACGTGATAGCTCAAAACTGTCCTCTGTAAATATTGACAGGCTTTACATCAGAGCTGAGTAACCTTTTTTTAGCCACGGGCTTATTCAAATTTTATTTTTAAAATTTAGGAAAATACACTTTAACGGTATTTAAAAAGTTGAGGAGGAAAGTGAATAATGGAATATAGTGACACTAGGTTCTGTTTGGGCATCTTGCTATGCGTGAAAACGGCGAATCGATAAAGAGAGAATAAATAAATACATGCTTAAGTGCTTTTCAATTTTAAATTGATGTCTTTTTCAAAAAAAAAAATATATATATATTATAAGATTTACTAATAAGGTCTGTTTTATAACTTAATAATGTTAAGAAAAAGATAACTACAACTTGAGTTCAATCAATTTTTTCAATCACCGATGGGCCCAACACAAAATTTGGACCACAACAAAATATGGTAACAGCTAACAATATACATACAAATTTCTGAAAACTATATACTTAAGCATACACATGTTAATTATACAAATATATAAAAGAAGACTAAACATTTCCACATTAATTAGCATACCCAAAAAGGTATACAAGTTGTCTGTAGTTTTGCAGCACGAGTGCTCGCTACTAAGTGAGAGCTCGACAGTCGCTGCGTCCACTAACGACCTGCGTCTCGCAGACAATTTATCACTCTGAAACGCTCCGTAATACGCCAGGACTATTCATTGCGAGAATAGAATGTAGAAATAGATAGCGATTCACGAAATTACATATCTGTTTAAGTATTTATATATATATTTTCCCGCACACAGCAGGGTAGGCAGAGGGAACCTAGTGTTAACACACTCCGTTCCCCACTTTCCGCCGAATTTGGGGGCATTGCGTGTTAAATGGCCGAACTTAACGCCGCACTTTGCCTGGACACCAGAGAGAATAAAATGGAAATATTAAATATTTTCACTCCTCGAGTGGGAATCGAACCCACAATCAGTCGTTTACAGTCACATATTTGTGCCACTGGCCCCAAATATATTAGGTCCTTTCACGTTTTTCCGCATTACAGAGTAGTTGAAGAGAATCTAGTGTAAAGACACTCCGTCGTCTACTTTCTGTTATAAGTCAAGATGAACGTCGCACCTAGTCTTAGGTACCAGAGCGTCTATAATTATTACTTCAAGAAGGACTCGAATCCACATCTATCGCGTTTCAGTCAGACGCTGTCACATTTCACAACGTTATTTTACGTTATTATAATTGTAAGTTTATTTGAATATTAAGATAAATAAAATAACATAAAATAACCGTAAATATAATTATTAGATTCTACAATTACATTATACGACAGGCTGGTTAAGTACGATATAGTTAACTGGCTCTTTTATTATCCAATTAGAAAAGACTATAACGTAAGAGCGCATAACACAATAAAATACAATTTTTTGAATAAAAAAGAGAAATGTGCCAAAATACTTTCGCCGTTATTTAGAAAAAGGCAGTTTAATAATACACAATAGGGCTAGTAGTGGCGAACGTGTGACTGTAAACGATTGATTGCGGGTTCGATTCCCACTCGAGGAGTGGAAATATTTAATATTTTCATTTCCTTCGCTCTGGTATCAGAAGTAAAGTGCGGCGTTAAGTTCCGCCATGCCTCCGCAATAACACGCAATGCCTCCGCAATTCGGCAGAAAGTGGGGAACGGAGTGTTTTAACTAGGTAGGTTCCCTCTGTCTATAAAGAAAAAAAATATAAACATATTGGGGTAATAAAAGAGAACCTAGTGTCAAGACACTTTGTTCCTCCCTTCACTCCACTGAAATCGAGACATTGCGTGATGAATGGCGGAACGCAACGCCGCATGTCTATCCGCAATTATTACCAGGGTGGAGAAATGAAAATAATTTATATATAATCATACTCCGGCCAGGAATCGAAGCCACAACCATTGCGTTTACAGTTAGACGCGGTCCCTCTACACTATAACGACTTCAGTCTTTCAAAGAAAGTTTATTTTAAATTCAAATTCAATTAGTATAAGTATATTTTTCTATATTACATTCTAAAAATGTCCTATTGTAAACGTCTAATAAATAATTGTAAACGTCCTTTTGCAACGCCTACCATCACTTAGTACAACTCCAACATCTAAAGGTTTTCTGGATCGCTTAAAGCGACAAGGTTACCTTATTAATTATTTATGTCGAATTATTATTTGTGAACTAGCTGTACTCACGACTTAGTCTGCATGAAATTTAACAAAAAAATAAAAAGAAAAGTAGCTTATGTTACTCCTTATTATATCCGCTATCTGCCAGCTAAAATTCCATATATATAACTGAATAACAAAAGTAAAAAAATATGTAATTTTGGAATATTTACCGTGTCTTACATACATATTCATTCAGTAAAAAAAGCGCTTTTTTTAATACAACAGACAAACACTCCAATTTTATTTATTTGTATAGATATCAAGTGCAATAAACTTTATTTGTATTATATTTATTATTACAAAGTAATTTTGGACTATATATCTAATGTGTAACGTCAATGTTCACAAAACAATATAAGCCGCCTGACGTCACAGTCTTCATATTAGGCCCCATCTTCGCCCACGCGCTCTGCTTACATAATAGCTACTATTTCTGCAACGATCAATGTCTCCGCGATCTCTTACTTTAATCTAATTTAGATGAGCTTTGGAGAACTTTAGAATCATTATATTATAATCTAACACCATTCTTCAATTGCACTTCAATTAATAAGCAACTTTTTATTTTAATACGGCTATTTTTTAGCTTTACGCTGTATCCTGCACACAGCACACAGCGGGTTGGCAGGAACAGAGGGAACCTAGTGTTAAGACGCTCGATTCCCTATCCAATCCTGGAAGCATTGGTTGTTAAGCGGCGGAACTTAATGCCGCGCTTTGTCTGGACACCAGAGCGAGGAAAATGGAAATATTAAATATATTTCCACTTCTCAAATGGGAATCGAACCCACAGCCAGTCTCGTCAGCCAGTCACGTTTACAGGCACACTTTATGCCCTTGGGTCACAACTGGCCTCATACGAAATTACAAAATAAGTAAATTTAAGTAAAAAGACATTTAAAGAAAACGTATAAAAATTTGAACGCAGCGGGATTCGCACCCGCGCCTCCTGAATATCGTTCAGGCGCTCTCACCACTGAGCCATGCGTTGTACTATCCGCTGCGTCGAAATTCTTACACGCTTTATTACAACTTATTTTTGTTGTTAGTTGTTGTTAGTTTTTATACGTTTTCTTTAAATGTCTTTTTCAATTTTCCTAAGTGTGGAATAACACTTTAAAAATATTTAAAAAAAATTAAGTAAATAATGTAAATAAACTTTAAAGATAGGTTTTTCCTAGTCCACACAGTAAAACACACAGTAATAAATCACATCATTAACTAGGCCAACTTCTTTCTGCCTACTTTAACAACATTAAAAAAAGACCATAACTCTTCCACACCAACAATTATAGTCAAAAATGAATACATCGAAAAACACGAAACACAACAAACCACTGTTATCGCAAGCGCAGTATCTCATCAGATAAGATAAGCTAAAACACACGATTAATATATTTTCATTAGGACCCGATTCATACAGTCAGTAATCAATGGCTCCATCAAATAAATTAGCGCGGTGATTGTCCAAAATGTTGAGACATTCCCCGGAAAATATAATTAAGAGTTTCCTTGATTGAAAATTAGTTACATTGTATTGGGGATATAAATGAGTGAGATACGTCTTCTTTGTGTCTTTGTACATATTAAAAATACAATGCAATTTCTTTTTAGCAGCTTTACGCTTTTTCTCACATAGCTAGTTCTTTTTGACTATCCTAGTCAGAGAGAACATAATGTCAAGACACTCCGACCTCTAATTTCCGCTCCAAATTGAGAGATTTTGCGTGTTGAGTGGCGGAACTCGACGCCACGCTTTCTTTGAGAGTAATCAAGTACCAAAGTGAAAAAATGAAAATATAATCATTCCAGCCAGTCGTGGCGCAGTGGCACTAGCAGTGTGACTGTAAACGACTGGTTGTGGGTTCGATTCCCACTCGAGGAATGGAAATATTTAATATTTCCATATTCTTCGCTGCGGTATCGAGGCAAAGCGTTAAGTTCCGCCACTTAACACGCAATGCCTCCGAATTCAACGGAAAGCAGGGAACGGATTGTCTTAACATTTGGTTCCCTCTGCTTATTCTGCTGTGTGCTGTATTCAGTGTGAAGCTAAAAATTAAAATGTAATCATTCACCGAGTGCAAATCAAACGCATAACCATCGCTTTAACGGTCAGACACTGTCTAATTGCGCCACCATGGCCTATACAGTGTAGCATAAATAGTGATTCATAAGACAAAACTAGATTTCGCAATTTTAAAATAATTCACCCAAAATGTTCCGCATAGCGCTTTCAGTCAGAGAAAACCTAAAGTTGTCTCGAAGAAATCGCAGCTTAGTGATAAGACCGCCTTCTATACCTCACACATTTGTACTTGTTTCTTCTTTTGTTCTGTTGCTTGATTGTTTGTTGTAATTGTGGTGTGCAATGAAGAATATATAAATATAAATAAATAAACCTAGTATAAAGACACTTGGTGGAACTCAACCCCGTGTTTTATTTAAATGGAGCAGGAAAATGAAAACATAATCTACACGCAAATCGGACGTACATCGCACGCGTATTCATATTTACAATCAGACGTGGATTAATAGATTGTGACATATATAAGTAATTAAAATTTTTGTTCTCCGTAGACTAAAATCTGTAATGGATTTCCATTAAGCTGTGTATATATTAATTTTTATGATTTTTTATGGCTTCACGCTATATCCCGCACATAGCAGGGTAGGCAGAGGCAACCTAGTGTTAAAACACTCCGTTCCCCACTTTCCGCCGAATTCGGAGGCATTGCGTGTTAAGCGGCGGAACTTAACGCCGCGCTTTGTCTCGGATACCAGAGCGAAGTATATGGAAATATAATTTCCACTCCTCGAGTGCGAATCGAACCCACAACCAGTCATTTACAGTCACACGTTCGTGCCACTGCGCCACGACTGGCCCTTATTTTATGATTAATTTTAAATTTTGTAATTTTTCCAATAATTTCCACTTTCTAAAGTACTAAAAACAGGAAAAACAAACTTTTTATCATAAATTTGCTAATTCATTATGACCTACTTCCAAGGGAATCAGATCATTAATATTTTTAATAGGCGATGCCGGCTAAGCATGTTTTCATTAGAGGGCGATATCGGCCGGTCGACAAACAGTCGCGCACAATGATGGATGGATGACAATTCAATTTTCATAAAGGCGCTGCGCCTTATAGGCTTATTAATTATAATTTTGACACATACAATTTTAGTTGGAAGTGAACTAGTTAAGTTATATTTTCTTTTTGATCAGGAGGTACAATATCCAATAAACTTTAATTAAAAAGAAATATTGTTTTTTACAGTATGACAGAGGACGAGGTTAAAGGAATATTCAGGGACAGTAGCGTTTGGTGCTTCGTCCTGTGTGATTTCGATAATCTTTTATCAAATTACTTTTAAAAATCACATGATTTAGGATAATCTTTTAGCATAATCTTTGCTTTCTGAAGAGTAAAGATTTATAGACACTACTCGCTAGATGGTATTACACAAGCTAATCTAACCACACTGAAGAGTTTTTGAAGAGAAATCTCAAATGTGTCTTAAATTATATCAAAAGTCACCACAATTGCATAAATGCACACGACAACATTTAAATGACTTTACGTAATAATAAGTATATACGAGTATGTATAGGTATACTATAATAACTTTCTTTTATCAAACTAAAAAGTTTTTGTTCTTTTCTTTTAGCTCCACACTATATCCCATATACAGCACGGTAGGCAGAGGTTAATAAAATATAAAAATGAAATCACAAATATTTCAATTCCTTGACTGAGAATCGGAGCCCCAAACAGCCGCGTTTATCATATGTCATACTTTGTGCCCCCACGCCACAACTGGCCTCACACACACATTTTTGATGAAAAGTAAATAAAAATTGCAGAATTTAACAATAATAAAATTTAAAAGAAAACCTATCACACGAAACTTAAATCACGGCAAGGCTCTATCTACCAAACAATTCGATTTACGAACACAAAGTAGAAGCAAGATGGTAGAGCCCAACCTTTGAACCCGTAGTCTGCGAGATTACATCACAGACACCAATAAACGAGGCGGACTGAGGCATACAAAGCGAAAGATTTAGAAGATACTTAAATGGCCATTTCAGTTTACGTCGTCATTTCCTTGTAAACAAAAATAGAAATCAGAATTTTATGTTTTCGTATAAGCTTCTGTTTTTACTTAAATGTAATCATATATACATAGGTAACAAAAGTTGGATCACAAGAAGCAAATCAGTATATATAATAAAGTAAATAAAATACTTTTAAAAATGTATTTTTGCAGCTTTTTGCTTTTACCCGCAAAGCGGATGTCAAGACACTCAGTCCTCCATTTTTCGCAGGAAATCTGCGTGCTGAGTGGTAGAGCCGCAGCGGAAGCCGCTCTTAGGTGCCAAAGCGAAGAAATGAAAATTGAAATACAATCATGTCAATGAGTGGGATCGAACCCACAACCATCACTTTACAGTCAGACGCTGTCTCACTGCGCCGAGGGCATTAATGGTTTTATCGTTACACTAATTATTAATTATCTTTGAAACGACTAGTTGCAAGTTATAAAAATATTGTATTATTATTAGATCCAAAAACATATGGAAATTTTTAAGAAAATAGAACAAAAGAAGCGTTACAACATTTTATTACAAAAATATATTAAAGACAGTAATTTCTGTTTCAAATCCTAATTGCCTTTGGATGACTAAGCAACAATAATCGAACCATTAAACAATTCTCTTACATTTTAAGTCCATAGGGTCAAAATCAATACCAAAGGCACATAAGAGAAGCATTTAACAGTACCTTAAATAATTTACTTTATCCCCAAAAACAGAACAAAAAAGAATAAAAAAAACTTAAATCTTAAACAAATATTAGATCGGTAGTATAAAAATACTATCCAATAATGACTAGTAATACTTGCCTTTACATTAATAACACGGTTAGAGTAGAATGGATACAGTAAATTTCAAATGAAGCAAGATATATTGTAAGAAAGCAGCTTCACGCTTGTTTTCGCATATCAGACTAGTCTTACCAAGACACTCCGATTTCCACTTTCTGCGTAAAATAATGAAATTTAACAATATGTTTTGTATCAGAACGGTGAAAAAAATATAACATATAATTCCCCGGGCGGGAATCGAATCTACAACCGTCGTGTTTACAGTCATTCGCTATCCAATTGTTAAAGAATGGCATCCCACATTAGATACCAAGCATTTTATTATTAAAAGCGTATTTTTCAAATAAAAAAATATATTAAGTTAGAAACAAAAACAAATTACTCCTAATAAAAAAAACAAGAACACAGAAGGCTAATTTGAAACGCATAGAACATAAATAACTATTATATTATACACAACGGTGCATTCTCACATTAACAGTGTACGGGTAATGAAAATAGGTCCATTTATCAAAACAAAGGACGTTCAAGCGTGAACGATGTTCACAAAAAATAAAAAGGCGGAACTGATGCTAGTGCATAATAAAGAATAGATCGATTTACGTTGATTTATTTGTTCTAGCGTAAAATAAGCTTTGCCTTAGCAAATTTTATGTCATTTTATAAGAAAGTGTATGTAAATTGTCAACAAGTGTAAGTGTGTAGACTTTTAAACATATTTAAAGTGTTATTCCACACATAGTAAAATTGAAAAAGGGCATTTAGAAAACGTATAAAAATAAGTTGTAAAAAAGCGTGTAAAAAATTCGACACAGCTGCTAGTAGGACGCATGGCAGTGGGCTCAATGAGAGCGCCTGGACGGTATCAAGAGGCGCGGATTCGAATCCTACTGCAGTCAAATTTTTATATATTTTCTAAATGCCCTTTTTCAAGTATTATAAATGCACTTTTATAGTATTTATTTTATTATATTAATGTGTTCTTAAAACATTGTTATAAATAATATAAGCATGCAATTTTTTTCTGTATATAAACTTAACAACAATTGTCATCTATCCCAAAAGTGGGTCGAAAGTTTTCCCCTTTTTTAATATTTATACTTAGATAATAAGGCTTAAATTGCTTAATTTTTGTGGGTTCGACATAATTGGACAAAAAATATAAATCCCTTTCGGGCATAATTATATTTTAAATGATGCTTATTCTTTCTATCTGCGTTGGATTACGTCACTCAACGCACATTATCTGTATATCTCCAACGAACGCGGATGAAAGCATTAAGTTTTATGTTATTTACACAGTAAAAAGTATCTATAAAATATATAACCACAATTTTTTTTTTAGGTGTATTTACTCTATAGAAGAATATTCACAAATATATATTAAATGAAAAATAAAATAGAGAATGATCATTTGACACACAGTGATTCGAATATTTATTCTATGCTTATTTTGAACAGCCTGAAATTGCTGACCTAATTTTAAGGAAGTCTATATGTGTTTCACGTGAAAATTCTAACCTGGCAAAAACGGTGACGTAAAAGAACAACATTGATTATCATCACAATCATAAATATTAAATTAATGAAGTCTATTCTGTTTTAAATTAATATCAGAGTGGGGAAAATAAAAAGAATTAAAATAATCATTTTTCCGAGTGGGGATGGGATCCACGACCATTGTTGTTACAGTCAGTAACTTTCTCACTGTACTGCGTTGGTCCCTACCATATAAGAATAATTATATAATATATTAATTCCATAAATTGTATGACAATACAACTGTTTTCATAATGTCTATTTTAATTACAGCGATTCTACAAATTCTCGTATTGTGATGAAAATTGGCGACATGATAAGACACCGTAAAGGAAGTGGGGTTGTTGACAACAAACAATGAACAATCACGTAATTCTGAAGAAAAAGGGCGCCGTTTAGAGCCGCTGGGAGAACACGTTATATCTTGTAACATTATTATTACACATGTGTAATACAAGTTACTTGATGTCTTAGAGTATCACATTTAAGTCTTCAAAGCCTTTTGAAAACGTCCGCCTATCTGTCTGTCTGTCTAATTGTTTGTATGTATGTACGTTCGTTCATCATCGTAACAAGACAGTGAATCCTTATAGAACTACAAGTAATAATTACGTTTGAAATCTGCTCTAAAAGTTAGCATATTATGTAAGTTGCATATTGTTTTAAATTCGTATACAGCCTAGGGATCAATGTGACTATAACTACTAAAAATATACCAGTATAATAAATCATTGTTAAAAGTATATTATAATAAATTGATAAAAAAATATTGCATGGTACCTTAGTACATAACATAAAGTTCTGCTACAAGCAATGATTTCGGGTGGAAAACAAATAACGGAGTGTCTTAACAACAGGTTCTCTCTGACCACCTTGCTATATGAGAAAAAATCGTGAAACTGCGATACAGTAAATTATATAATATTCACTAGTATGACATAGACACAGAACAAGAAATATTCAAAGGCACAATTACAAACATATATAACCCACAGTGCTCAGCAACACCACGCGAGCCACACGAGCTGCGACGAGTGTGCATCATTCATGAGTCTAATACTCATAAGGTCGCT
The DNA here is from genome assembly GCA_019049465.1 of Dryas iulia moderata. Lineage (NCBI taxonomy): Eukaryota > Metazoa > Arthropoda > Insecta > Lepidoptera > Nymphalidae > Dryas > Dryas iulia. Next base: position 5,258,386 of record CM032440.1, read on the forward strand.
GTCGGCACGTAGCTATCGATCGGTCACATATCCAATTCATAGGTTATACGGTCGCAGCATACTCCATACTGCATATTGCATAGTGCAGTGAGGTTCAGCTGAATGCATTTAACTGTAACTAACTAAACTGTTTACTAACTTGTCCAAAGTACGTTGCGCTATGGTATTGTATGTAATGGTCGATAGTTTAGAGAATAGGGGCTGAGAGTTTAACATCATATATGTACATACATAAATTCATTAAATCATCTTTTAAAGTGGCCAGGGAAGCTGCAAGCTTCAAATATTGATATTATTCTAATTCCTTTCATTTAAAATGATAGTGCATGTTAAATAAAGATGACCTTTTTAAAAAAAGCTATAAAAAATTGACATACCGGGACTCGAAGCTGTCTCTTGGAAACCCGTCCAAGCGCTCACATCGTTAAACCATGCCTTATATACCCGGCTAATTCAATATTTATACGCTTATTGCAAGAATGCTGATGTTAAATATATTAGGGTTTTTAAAGTCTTATTCATACACTCAGGATATAAAATCATTTTTTAAAACGGCTTAAAAATCTTCTTTTACTTTACGAAATGTCAATAAAATTTAGTTATTTTAAGTAATAAAACTAAATCATCGTTCACACAAACAGCATAAATGCATATTTTTCAATAAATTCTACTATCTCCGACAAAATGAAAAAAATATTTATGAAAACACATATTTATTTTTTCATCGACAACCGTTCACTATCCTCTAAGTTTAATATTTTGGTGATTCCAGTGTTATTCCAAGTTATTATACGTCAAGTAGAAGTATAGAAGTACACGTTCTCATTACGTTCTACTGTATAACACACCCTCTAAAATATTCTATAACTCGCTCCTAAGGACAAAGTTTAATTAAAAACTTTTTAATAATATAGCAAGCAAGTCACGTGTCACATTATATAAATTAAATAAGTTTTTTTTAATTGATTCTTTAAAGTATAGGTTTTTAAGGGTTTTTACGCTGGTTTAAGTAAGTATAATGAATGAATATAAGTAAATATAATAAATAATAATATATAAATTTTATTCTTATTTATATAAAAAGTTATTATTATAATTGAGACTATCGTAGCACAGTGGGACAGGGTCTGACTGTAATGCCTTTGATTGTGGAATCGATTTCCTTTCGAGGAAATGATTATATTTATAATATTTTTAATTGTTTAACAAACATGGTTAAAATGTAGATAGCTTATATTGACTAAAGTATTTCAAATGGCTATCTTTTTGCAACGAATACTAAATAAATAATATACCGATTGTGGTCTTAATTTGTAAATACTACAAATGAAATATATTGTAAAAATAGCATATAACATACATAAAACTATAGAAAACCATGGCTATTGAAAAAGACATTTAGAAAACGTATAAAATATCGTATATAACTTATTGTTAACAACAAAAATCATTTATAATAAAACGTATAAGAATTACGACGCTGCACTTTAAAAATGTTTAAAAGAACCATGGCTATCTTTTATTATCTAAATATATTGAAAAAAAGATTTTTTTTTAGCTTCCCGCTGTATCCCGCACACAGCAGGCAGAGGGAACCTAGTGTTAAGACACTCTGTTCCCCAAAATAATAAAGAAAATTCATAGAAACTTATATTAACCACAAATCATCATAACTCTTCAAATAAAAAAAAAACATTTTAACTTAGATACTCTTAAAATAGAGATAATAAAATAAAACTTACTCAAGTAAACCTTTTCGTAAACTTTTAGTGTAACGTTACAGCATTTCCTTTTGCCAGTAATATGAGTATAAAGCACTACTTATAGAGCGTATTCGTGAAACCATAACGCATTTTTCTTATAAAAAAGGTTGTCAGTATGAACGAAATATAATAGCGACGGCTGCGGGGAGCTGCCTCCTGTACAGTGCCTTTATCTGTTATCTCTCTAACACACGTTATTATATAAACATTTATTTAAAGTTCTCAAAGGATATATCAATATAATATTACTAAAAAGGGGCCAGTTGTGGCCCAGCGGCAAAAAGTGTGACAGTAAAGTGTCTTGTGGGTTCGATTCCCACTCGAGGCGTGGAAATATTTAATATTTCCATTTTCTTAGCGCTGGTGTTGAGGCAAAGCGCGAACAAAAACAGATTATATATATCACAATATATATTTTAAATATAAAATGTATATTTTTATTGATTTGATAATAGAATATTTATACATAAATAATTATTATCATTTCTCCGTTCTAGTAACACAAAGAACAACATTCAATATCAAGATGTCGGGTAAAAAGTGAAGAAGGGAGTGTCTTGAATATTGATATAGGGTACTCATATCGCTCGCTATATGATGAAAAGCTTAATGCTGACAACAATATTATGTAAAGAGTAAGCGCGTAAACAAAAACAAACACCTATTGCATGCTACCAATTCCAATTCATCCAATGACCGAATTAACAAAACAAAAATAATCAAATTTCAATAAACAAAAAAGAAAAAAAACCGAAGTATAAAAATAAAAAAATAAATATACTTCCCCGGACCGTCGGAACATCAAAGGATGATTTAAGCGTATCATAAATTTTATCCTTAGAATGAAGGAAAGTAAGTAGAATCGCGTAATAAAATCTCATCTAGTGGAATAGCGTCTACTGAGGAGTTGGACAGGCGTCTTAGATCGCTCAGGTTGCCCGACCACTCGTTAGTCTACCCCATGCCAAGCGACATACGTCCTTGTACCCCATATAATAAGAAACAGTATCCCGCGGGATAACCACAAAGAATAATACGGCTGAAACTTCCAGATTAAAGTGCTTGATTCCATTTTAACTTTATATAATTGTTGGGGAAGCAGACTCCATTCCGGCTCATTTATTTTAACAGTTACTGTGATAAAATAAAATATTTTTATGTTGAAATTTACTTACGAAAATTGAAGCTCCACGTAAATTGTTTTGTTTATAATAGAATTTATAATTATAATAAAATAATTGTTTATAAATAGAATTTCTTTATAAATAATATTTTAGGAACAAACTAATGTATTAAAATTTGTTTGAATGTTAAACAATATTTTAGAAGTCCCATTGCGTTCAAATTTATGTACCTTAAGTAAATTAATGTTTTTAAATTTCTTAGTTGTTTAAATAAGCCTTTAAAATGATAAAAAATGTTTGAATGTTGTTTTTGTGATAATGCAATAAGTTAATTAGTATGCAATGTGCAATATGAGTATTTAATATGAAACAAAAAAATAGTTAAAAATATTTTTATTTCAAAACGTGTAATAATCGTTAAAAAAATCGTGTTATTATGAAACAATTTTGTTTACTAGTGATGAAAGGACTTAGTTAAAAAACTAGAGTGACACAAAAGTATTGTGCACTCTTAAGTTAGTTATTTTATTTTCAAACACATATCATAAAAAAAGAAAATGGGAAATTTGGGAAAAATGGTAATACATAAAATAATGTTTTTACAGTACAAATAGGTAAAAATCTATTTCTATCGACTCTTCTTCTACGAAACCTACGAAATTCGATATCTGTAATTTTTTAAGTTTTTTAAGCAATCGGTTACACGTTATTAAATAGGTCACTTTCAAAAGATGTCTATAATTTAAAAGTATCAAGAATATTTTGCCATTTTCAATGAGCACACATGAGATTTCCATGCAGAATCTAGTTTCAGTTGATTGAACTTGTGTTGACATGCCAGTAGAGCACAGAAGTGTGATGACAGTTGAAAGCACGCAATTTGCTCCGCAGGCAATTTCAAAGCCCCATTTTTAACTATTCAGATGGCACGGATAGCAACGCGCCGTGCACTTTGTACCGACGCGGCGATACTCGTAGATCTATCTTCTGAAAGTGAGCTATTTAAAAAACGTGTCGACTGTAATCGATAACGTAAAACAGTTAAAAATTTACAGATACCAAATTTCGTTGGTGAACAATAGAATTTAACAAGAGAAGATGTCGGATGTAAGTTTTAATTTTACGAGTGTACTAAATAAAATATTTGTGTTTATATTATGAAAAACGTGACGACTTTTATGGACTGCTTAAAAATCTTAAAAATTTATACACCAAAGTTTCATTGTTAAAATATTGAATATATGTATAAGTGAACGGATTCGGTCATTATTTCGAATTTTACGAGAAAATATATTTGTGTTAACAATAAAGCTATTTCTGCGATTTTATTACAAAAAAGAAAATAACATAATTAATCATTAGATTTACATGTAATTCTTTGTATCCTCTACAAAATGCGAAAGATTTTAGACGTGAATATCAAAAAACCTGATTATCTATACCTGAATAATCGTATAGTTAAAAAAATAAACCCTACATAAAAAAATACTGAAAACGTTAAAACAAAACTACACAAAATATAAACGCGAAAATGAACAACGGTGTTCATTAAACGAGTATCATAGACTCACTAATGGTTATTATCATGAACATTCATGTAACAACGATCGTTTTAATCAAAATTCTCTGTTATATTTTTTCCTCAATATAAATAATTTTAGGATGCTGACGGTAAAAGAGAGTAATAAATGAAACAATAATAACATGACAATGAATTTATTTTTTTTTATTTTTTTTTAGCTTCACGCTGTATCCCGCACACAGCAGGGTAGGCAGAGGGAACCTAGTGTTAAGACACTCCGTTCCCCACTTTCCGGTGAATTCGGAGGCATTGCGTGTTAAGTGGCGGAACTTTGCCTCGCCACCAGAGCTAAGAAAATGGATATTAAAAATTTCCACTCCTCGAGTGGGAATCGAACCCACAACCAGTCGTTTACAGTCACACGCATGTGCCACTGGGCCACGACTGGCCACAATACTGCTTTATAATCATAATTATCTATAAATATATAAGTACAGTGGCGGAGAAGAACAATATCGAACGCAATGGTTTTGGGTTCGATTCCTACATAAGCAGAGATTATATGATTTTACTTCCCCGCTCCCCCACCAAAAAACTAAGTGATGGATTCGTCCACTCAACACGAATTGTCTTATATTCAAGTAAAACAAAAGAAGAAGTACCTTGATAATCGGTTCTCTCTGCCTGATGATATAAAAGAAAAATTATATAAATAGTAGTTCGATCAATTAATTTATTTTTATCATGAATATTTTAATGTAATCGAATATTAAAACAGAGTCTCTTACAATTTATTGACTATGGTTGACAACATTATCTGTCCAAAAATCATTTCAAATCTCTATATGTAGCTTAAAACTAACTAAAAATAAAGCATTCTAATTAGCATTCCAACTCTTGTGGTTCACTCGGAAGGGAGGATAGACGTAGGGCGGCGTGGGCGGCGTGGGCGGAGAAGGCGGAGGGCGGCGCGGTGAGAAAAACCAGCGAATATTAGCTCAGGTTATTGGCTCTCGATGAAATATTGATGAAGTTACGGCCGTAATGTAAATATACAGCTGACGGTTTTAGAGCCGAGCTACACTCGAGGCGAGAATTTTATTGCTTTTATTTTATATTTAATGCCGGTCTGGATCTTTATCGCGTATCACTTTGCCAGGTTAGATTTCGATGGTAATAAACGTCGTGGTAATTTTTTTATTAGAAAATTAAGATATTATCGTAAAAGATACCTTTTACGTGTACTTAACATTTTTTAGCCTCACGTTTTTTCTCATACAGCAGGAGGTGCCTCTAGACTGAGAGAACTTTGTGCAAAGAAATTCTGTACGTTGAATTTACGTACTTAACTAAACGCCGCTTTTTAAGTTGAATCACCAGAACGAAAAAATCATCACTTCCCGAAGTGAGGATCAAATGCACAGCCATCATCAAAATAAAACTTTTCTTCATTTTAATACTACTTCCTTATTGATTTCACATTTAATAACGTTTTAATAACACCTTGATATATTAATTTCTAAAAAGCTATAAAAGTACCCCAACCCAGACATAAATTCACAAATACAATAATAAACCAGGATTCCGTGAAATACTAAAAATAGAGTAATACATAAAAATACGCCTAGTTAACGCGAACTTTTTAAGCCCGAGCTTAAAGTACAAACGTTGGCAATTAAAGTCAATATAGCGCGCTTTTTACTGCCTGATGCAAATCCAATGCGCGAAAAACTGCCCATTTCACTTTTAAAACATTTGTATGGGAGTCTTTTTAGCGCGACCAAAAAATATATTCCATAGTGCCGGGAAAGTTTGCACAAGCCTTTATTAATGGTAAACCAACAAACTTAGTTGTGTTTACGTCATAAGAGGGCGCGAGATTATATTATTATATTAATTATAGCTTCACAATGTATCCCGCACATAGCAGGGTAGGCAGAGGGAACCTAGTGTTAAGACACTCCGTTCCCACTTTCCGCCGAATTCGGAGGCATTGCGTGTTAAGTGGTGGAACTTAACGCCGGGCTTTGCCTCGATACCAGAGCGAACAAAATTGAATTATTAAATATTTTCACTCCTTGATTGGGAATCGAACCCACAACAGTCGTTTTCAGTCACACGCTTGTGCCACTGCACCACGACTGGCCCCTATATTATTTATAATAAAAATATATTAGAACTACATTTAAAATACACCCAGGTATTTGTTAATAACTTTATTTTTAGGCCCTCATTGTTTTAGGCCCTCGTGGCATAGTGGCTATCCCACTATGCTGTTTAACTGTAAACGCGATTGGTTGTGGGTTGTTTTTCTGAAAAATTATCTTTTTTTTAATTATTCTAATTTACCCGCTCTAGTAAGATAGAGCACGGCATATAGTCACTTAATACGTCATCTCGATATCAGCTAGAAATTATAAAACATAGGGACAAATGAGTTCTTTCTAACTTTTCGGGAAAAGGTATTAAGCTGGAATAAGAGTTAATCTTCTCCTACAGAATTAAATTGAATAGAATTGACAAGATATGAAAATTTTACACTCCTGAATGATACGTTCGTTATTTATACAATATAACAACCACAATAGATAATTGTTTTATATCAAATTGCAATTTGTAATATCTTGTGTGCTCGTTATAATTTAATAGTAGTTCATTTATGTCGACTACGTCGTTATATCTCTATTTAATTTCACGTAAAAATAATTCTAATAGAAGCACTCAATATTATGTATCGCCTTTTTGGCTGTCGCTAATGTAACTTACTTGTTTTCTTTATACTAATAAAATATATTACGTTCCGCCTAATGTTTTAACTTGGGCCACAAATAAAGCTATTGTTGTACTTGTATTAAAGTTCCAGCGGGCGCCCTCGATGAAACTATTAGCAAAGTTTGTCGTCACTTCGATACAAACATTTGATAAAAATCTATTATCCAACTTAGCAGCATTGTACGGGCATACTTCACACAAGGAATTACAAAAGTACAATACCGCTATATGGTGCAGTTGAGACGTGATTAAGTGATGTTTGTAAGTTTAAATTGTCTTTGGAGGTATAATATTCAGTTTTCCTTGTCTGGTTAGAAAGAAGAAGAGAAGTGTTCAGTGTCTATTTAGTTATTATAATATAGAGATTAGTTACGTTAAGGGTAGGCTCACTTTATTCGCTCTACTAAATGAATAAATAATTGAATCTTAATTACTAGTCTTTGTTTGAGGTTACCATGGCGTTGTCAGACAGTGTCTGCCTGTAATCACATTTTTCTCCTCTCTCACCTCAGTTTTCGAGGATTAGCTCGGTTCGATTTCCACTCGGTGCAATAATCGAGAACGAAGAAAACGAATAAAACGGTAAATGTCATATATAATGCATGTCATATAATTATTTGACAAAAACGATATAATTTATTTTTCTTATTTTAGACAACTTGTAATTTTCAGTTGTTTCATCACTACATAGAAAAGTTTTATTTTATTTATTTATTTACTCAAGTTTCTTGTTTAATTTATCTTAAAGAATAAAATATGGTAGCTGACTGCGACTTTAAACGAAATCTAGTCTAAATCAGACGTTTAATATTAAAGCAAGTTACATACATATACATCCATACATACGTAGCAAGTAACCGTAGCGCTACGACGGTGCTACGCTCGTAGATGCAGAATCTCAAGAGATAAGCCCGACGTAGTTCATTGGCAGCACCGCTACGTGTACACTTGTGGGAGATATAATTTGAGTATACTCAATCAATTTCAAAATTTTTAGTTTAACTTTTTATTTGGATTTAATCGACATAACAAATAAATTTGGGGCCAGTCGTGGCGCAGTGGCACAAGCGTGTGACTGTAAGCGACTGGTTGTGGATTCGATTCCCACTCGAGTGGAAATATTTAATATTTCCATTTTCTTCGCTATGGTGTCGAGACAAAGCGCGGCGTTAAGTTCCGTCCATTAACACCCAATGCCTCCGAATTCCACGAAAAGTGGGAAACGGAGTGTTTTAACACTAGGTTCCCTCTGACTACCCTGCGTGAAAAAAAAACTTGTCAATTTTTAAGGATTCTAAATGTAATTCAAAGATTATAATTATTGATTAATTATCTTATAGTTTTATATTTCTCAATCTCAGGTGGAAAGTCGAGATGTGTACGTACAATCGCTCCGTGTACGTACGTACTTGTAGGAGATATAATTTGAGTGTAACACTCAATTTTTTTAAATATCTTTGCTGTAATTAGTTATTTGGAGACTTCATCTTCTAAAACTAGTAAATCTTGAAGGATTTCCCTATACCTCAATTTCATGCGGAAAGCAAAAAATGGAGTGTCATAATTAGCAATGTCTTAACACCGCTACGTGTATATTTGTGGTCTCTCATTATATCTCTATAATTTTAATGATATATTGTTTATTATTTAACCTTTAATGTGGTAAGTCCTCAACTACAGCTATATAAACTTATAATGAATCACTGTTGTTTTCATCTATTTTTTTATTCTATTTTTTTATTCCGTAGAGTATATAGTCAAAAAAAACGTAGACCCGCTTTTGTTATATTATATCCTACAACTTGCAACAAGTTTATAAATTGTTTCGTGCAAAATGTCACATACCCGTTCTCTCATCACATTATTTACCTATTAACATTTTTATATAAAAACCATACAAGTAAAACGAAGAACAAATCATAAAATCTTCAGCATAATGCCTATAAACGTAAACACAAGCCGTAATACTACGGGTACTAAGAATACATACATACGTACATATGTATGTATGTAAGTTTGTATGTATGTATGTAAGTAGACTACCGAGATAAACCCATCGTAGCGTTTTGACAGCGCTACGAGACAGCTTCTAAAAGCTACGTCATAAATAAAATGTTTTTCAAGCCAACGTTGAAGGCAAATATCGTCGTATACAAGAATCATAAAATATATAACGATGATCTACTTTTACATAAATACCAATAAATATTCCTTTGTCGTAATATGATTTAGTAAAGTAATTGCATCTAAGGTTTTAATACAGTGATGATAAATGGTTATTTGCTTTATTATATTTATAAAGAAATAAAAAATAAACACGAAAAATATATTAATGTACTTCAGAATTAAGAAAGATCTAAAAAATAATATTACCTCGTCCTAAAAATATTGGTTTATCTTGAAATAGGGGCAACTAAGGTTTGGCTGTATTTAATTCCCAGAAATAATCTTAAATATACTATATTGAATTTATTAAAACAACACAATGGAAATACTAACCTTTTAATATAGCTTATTCGTTAAATGCGTTTACATTTGTGGCCAGTCGTGGCCCAGTGGCACAAGCGTGTGACTGTAAACGACTGGTTGTGGGTTCGATTCCCACTCGAGGAGTGGAAATTATATTTCCATTTTCTTCGCTCTGGTGTTGAGGTAAAGCGCGGCGTTAAGTTCCGCCACTTAACATGCAAGCCTCCGAATTCGGCGGAAAGTGGGGAACGGAGTGTCTTAACACTAGGTTCCCTCTGCCTACCCTGCTTTGTGCGGGATATAGCGTGAAGCTATAAATGCGTTTACACACGCAGCAAGATAAAGACAATCTAGCGTGAAGACACTCCGTTCTTCTCTTTCTATCTTGACATGGCGTTAAGTGGCGGAACTCAACACTGCACTTTGTCTTAAGTACTAACCTTCTAAAATAATAATAATAATTACTAATTCTGCAACATACATACATTGCACACGTCGAGTACATAGGCACATGTAATATACATATGCCCCATAACTATAAAATGCAATCTCCTAGGAATTAGGGAGGCGAAGGCAAATAGGAGGAAGATCAAAATTAGCTCGCGCTGTTAGTATGGAGCGAAATCGAGAGGGCGTGAACTGATGACTTTATCCAGTTACGTTTAATTGCTTATCTCGGTACCAGAATATAAATATAGCTACAATTTGCAAATCGTATTAATTGAGTGTCTGAAATAGTTTAACCTAATTATATAGATCCAATGAAGCCGAAATGTCAAATATATTATTGTATCAACGTTGTTTAAAACAAGACATTTCTCGTAGGTATTTGGTTATTATTAGCGTCTGACTGCAAACACGATTGTAGGTTCAATTTTCACTATTACGATTTAATTGTATCCATTTATTTATTCTAGGACAAGAAAAGCACGGCGTTGAGTTCCGCCACTGAGCACGCAATATCTTTAAGCATAAAGTGGCGGTTTGAAATTATGGACACTAGGTTTGCTTTGATTATCACGGTTTGCGTGAGCAAGCGTGCATCTGCTTGTAATAAAAGTTTATAAAAAGTAAATATAATTAAGAAGAGCGATTTTCACCATAAATATATACAACAGTATATTAGTATACTGCATAAAGCGCTAAGAAAACACTTCATTACTCCACGAAAACTTTAAAATGTTTGTTAAGTGTGGTAGCGAAACCCTAAGAATGTGGTAAGCTATAATCGGGTGGTTGACATAACTTTGAAAGTCAAAATTAACACCCCTCTTTGGATTGCATCGACGACGAGCTTCTACTTTGTTACAAAAACCACAATCTCAAAACTGTTTATTTTCAAACTTTGTTTTATAATTTAACTTAAAGTTTATTTTATCTGCTCTTTTAATAAAGTGCTTTCCACTTTGTACTTTATTTTAAATAATACTTGTAATTTATTTTACGAAATGAATCGTAACTAGTGTTGTTTATAGTAAAAATTAGACAAACTTAATAAAAATCTTACGTCTGGTTTATTAAAAATATATTTTAATAAAAGGATCCTTAAGTGCTTAGTAAAATCTTCAACAATTTTCTAAAATAAATATAGAAGCTTGTAAGGCAATATTTTCTACCTTCGTATTTTTTATTTATTAAATTACACTTGTTGTAAGTTCTTGTGAATAATATTTAGATACAATTGACGCAGAGGGAAAGTGTCTAATTATAAACGCGATTGGTTCTGCGTTCGATATCACTTGGCTGAATTATAACACCTTTACAACATTTTTTTAAAGTGTTATTCTACACTTAGGAAAATTTTAAAAGACATTTAGAAAACGTATTAAATTTGAATAATACGATATTTAAATATTAATATCTATTTATAATATTTAAATAATATTCATTCTTTCTGCTTTGGTAAGCACGCGTTGCGTGGCAAAGCGCGGCGTTGATTTCCACAACTCAAAACATAAAGTCTCGATTTCGGGCAGAAATAGGAGAACGAAGTGTCTAGACACTAGGTTCTCTCTTCTGAAAAAGCTTTAAACTGCAAAAACAAATATATAAAAACAAGCAAGTAAGTAATATAAGCCTAACTAATTTCTCTATTCTAAAGGGGTCCCTATTTGTCTTTGAAAGTGTAGAGGACCGCCCCACGTCCCCGTCGCCGTCAAACTCGTAATAAACCCATCAATTTCAGCTTTCGCAAAATTTTTGCTGGTTGAGACAAACTTTGAAACATTTATTAGTAGACTTAAATATGTATAAGTTTATTGTATTTCCTAAGTAAAGTTTTTAATTATGTTCTTCTTATCTTTCGACTTGTGTATTTGAGATTGTTACTCTCTATAAGTTTTTATACATTTATTGCCAAGCATACTAAAACTCTTTTTTTTTTTTTTTTGGCTTCACGCTGAATCCTGCACAGAGCAGGGTAAGCAGAGGGAACATAGTGTTAGACTACTCCGTTCCCTATTTGCCGCCGAATTCTGGAGACATTAACGCCGCGGTTTGCCTCAACACCAAAGCGAAAAAATGAAAATATTCAATATTTCGATCTCGAGTGGGAATCGAATCGACAACCGGATGCGTTTACAGACATAGTTTGTGCCCCTGCGCTACGATAGGTGTCAATACTATTAATAAAAACTAGTTAACTATCTAGAATGGAGACGGCATTGTAACGTTGCAAATATGTTGCTAATTTAAAAGACTAATTTAAGATAAACAAAACTGAACGTTAATACATAGTTAAAATTCAATGGCCGCCCAGTCTGCCCACGCTGAGGCTTCCGCCCGAATCTCGTTGTTGTTTAAGATTACGATTTTGTACTCAACTTATTTCTAATTCTGTTGTATTTCTTAAGCCAAATGGCTGGCAAAATTTTAGCCTAAAATAATGTTAATATAAGTTAACTGGTATAAAAGTATATTATATATGATTTTTTTATACAAATGAAACCTATTAATAATATGGAAGCCGTCTATCGCAGTGGATCAGCGAGTGACTGTAAAAGCGATGGTTGTGGGTTCGATTCCCACCCGATAGAATAATTATATATAATTGTTCATTTTTTGCTCTGGTACATAAGACAAAGCGCGGCGTTGGGTTCCGCCATTCAACATGGAAAATCCATTTCCCCCGGAAACTCTTGACACTAGGTTCTCTCTAATTATTAATATTTACTCTTCGCTTATTTCTGTAACATATTTTAAATATAATTACAAGTATAAAAGAAATTTCCCATACAGAAACTTTAAAAATATTACCAGCATTCTTTCTGTAAAACCATTAATCAAATATGAAAAAATATCACTGAAACATTTCATTATAATTACACTATTACAAACATATTTCATCATAAAAGATTGTTTTAAAAACACGGATATATTTCAAAAATTCTTAATATTGTGGAACAAATATTCACTACAAAAACATAATTATACATTCCACTCTAGTATTTGAAGCTTATAATAGACGTATAGATATAATAGCATTACGTCACAAGTCCAAGTTACTTTAAGGTAAAATAAAAGTTTGCACCGAACTAAAGTTAAAGTTTAACCATAGTTTGTTATCTTAAGTTGTGCTTTTTACAAGAATATGGTGTTTTTTAAGATTGGGAAAAATTGACTACTTGCGAAAATGAAGAAAATAGAAAAAAGTAGTGAATTAAAATAAGTAGATATTTACGCCTTTATGTACAACTAAGGCAGAGCGCGGCCTAGAGTGAATATATCAATTTCAATAAAAAAATATATTATAAAAGAATATTTTTAACATATATACATCGGAAATACTGTACATTGTGGCATAAACATAATTACATAAAACACATACAACACAAGTTTAACCAAAGTTTGTTATCTTAAGCTGTGCTTTTTATAAAAATGTAGTGTTTTTTTAGAATTGAGAAATAATTGGTACTTGGATAAAATAAGCAGATAGAAATAATAATGATTTAAAATAAGTACATATAAAGACGTATAAGTAGACATAAGACTGAGCGCGTGAATTAAATTTATTTAGCGCGAGAGTGAATTTATCTAAATAAAAAAAATATATAAAATAATATTTTAAATATTTATAACACATATATTTCGGAAATACTGAACACAGTGGCACAAATACATAAACATAATTACATAAAACACATTCCATTCCACTGTAGTATTTGAAGCTTATACTAGACGTATATACATAACAGCATTACGTCACGAGTCGGTAGATAGAGTAAACAGTTCTAGGTAGTATAATTAAGATTACTTAGGCGGTCCATTAATCTTCTATAATCCTCGCAGAAGTCACCAACAAGCCGACGTTGTGCAAACAATAGTATAAGCTTGTTTTGCCGAGGTGGTAGGCCGAACTTACTTTAAGGGCGTAAAACACAACTTTTCCCTGAAGAAAACTTAGAGCTTAACTATAGTTTGTTACCTTAAGTTGCGGTTTTTATAAAAATGTTGCGTTTTTTTAAGAATGAGCTTTGTACTTGAATAATAAAGATAATAAAACAAATGACGATTTAAAATCAGATGTATAGACCTATAAGTAATCCTAAGGCAAAGTGTAGCGTTAAGTTTAAACATTTAACAAGCATTGTCCCGATTTCAGGTGAATAATAGAGTGTGAAAATAGAGAGTGCGGAAAAAAAAGTGTCTTGACACTAGGTTCTCTCTGACTACCTTGATACGTGGGAAAAAAAGTGAATTTTTTAGAGCATCTAGATAAATAGGCACTTTTTTTTAGCTTCACGCTGTATCCCGCACATAGCAGGGTAGGCAAAGGGGAACGTAGTATCCCCATTTCCCGACGATTTTTGGAGGCATTGCGTGTTAAGTGGCGGAACATAACGCCGCGTCACTTTGCCATGCCTTTGAAATATTAAACATTTCCACCCCTCGAGTGGGAATGGAACCCACAACCAGTCGTTTACAGTCACACGTTTATTACATTTACTTTATTATTTTAATATACTAACATAAAAATGTACTGAGTGGTTTATAAAGAAGAACATTTAATTCACATTCGTTTCAGTCCGTTTTATTGTTACAATATTCTTTTTACTTATACTTATTGTTAAATTCTGAATGATACTACTTGTCGTACATATGAGATTAAGCTCAAGTTACTAAAAAATAATTTCTTCTTTTAGTGGAATTGTGTTCCTCGGCCGTCCTCCGCCACTATTCTAGTTCGACCCTTGTAATGGTAGTTGACCCACATCAGGATAATGGCAAGAATTAAGCGACGTCACTAAAAGCTGGCAAAAAGTAATTGATGAATCTTTTTGGGACAGTCTTTTATCCCGTCGTAAAGCGAAGACTGTACGAGAGACAAATATGCGTACATTTCAATGTTCATATCTATTTGTTAGTATGTTATCATCTTTTTTTGTAATATGTTTTAATGAGCTTTATTTTTTCAGGCATGTGCAGGTATTTGGTGCTAATGAATTATTTACTATATTTATTAATAGCATATTTTTCAAATAATGATCGTTATTTAGAATCTCAGAAGTATCTCACCTACATGGGTGTGCCAAATTTAGTAAGTTACTTATGAAGATTTAAAAAAATAAATATTTTGCATGCCATAAGCTTAACTTTCAAATTCCACAGGTTTGGTTAAGGGCAGGAGTAATTTCTGCCACCCAGCTTGTAATATGTTAAAACGGGGTAAAATGGAAATTGGAATATTATGCGCCAAGTTTTTCTCAGTTTAATTTTACGATAAACCTTTGCACTTTTCCCGCGAAGCCGGGAAGCCATGACACTCTGTGCCTAGTGTCATGACACTCTATTTCCCATGCACCGTTCAAGATCGAGACGTCGTGTGTTAAGTGACCGAACTCAACGGCTAACTTTATCTTCGGTACCGAAGTGGAGGAGTGATAATATTTTAGTTTAATCTTCCCTCGAGTGGGAACCGAACCCACAACTAATTCCGTTTACAGTCATACACCAACCCGCTGTGCCACGATAACCTTATTTGATAACCTTTTTAATATAGGTACTGATAAGCAAAATACATGTAATTTTAATTTAAGGATTACTATAATTTGAATTACTAGCGCATGCATTTAGATAAGTTTCAATACCGCCACGTAATATCTACTCGTGATTAGTTCAAGTATTTTCATTACTTTACTGAACGCTGGATATTATGAACTTGAATTACATTTTAATTAAAATTATTATTAATTATTATTTCAAATAATAAATAGAAAACTCACTATTTAATTTTACATATATTAAATTCCTACTACTGAATAGGTATATATCTACTGTATATGTAAAATTAAATACAGTTTAAAAATCAGAACAAATTATCACCAACAAAGATATTTAAATGCCATTGACATCCGAAGCCTCTAAAATCAAAGGAGATCCTTTGACAAACGGATAGGGAATAAATCGCTTCATTAACATACCGAACTAAACAAGAATTTAACGATATTGGATTGTTAAGAAAATGTTAGGTGTAAGCTTTTGGTGTCTCTAAAGGGAAATTAAATAGAAATCTTGTAATTAATGAGTGAAAGTAGCCAGTCGTGGTCCAGTGGCACAAGCGTATGACTGTAAACGACTGGTTGTGGGTTCGATTCGGGGAGATAAGTTCCGCCACTTAACACGCAATGCCTTCGAATTCGGCGGCAAGTGGGGCACGGAGTGTCTTAACACTAGTTAGTTCCCTCTGCCTACCCTGCTGGTGTGGGTGTATCCCAAAGCGTGAAGCTAAAAAAAAAGATGCTATAATATATGTCTGACTTACTTTGAAAATACCTAGGTCGATACAGCCAACCACATAATACAAATTTTAGCGCGTATTGGGATGTTAAAATAATGATTCTCTTATTTTTGTATATCTTGAAATAAAAGAATTACCTTCTTAAAAGAAATATCTTCAAATAATTCTTTCATTTAACGACATCCGTTCAATAAAGGGCAAGAAAGGTAATAATTATGTTAACGAAACGAGAAATAAAAACGTGAAGAAAATTTACAAAACGTTTGACGCCTGTTTCTTTGTATTTCTTACAATAATTAATCGCATAATTCATACTCGTATTACAAATGCAAAACTCCGTCTGTCCGTTACTCCGCGCTACGCGGAAATTACAACATGAATTTTAATAGAAATTACCGCAACCTAGCGAATGTGGTAATTTCTAATTGGTGATTCTGCCACAGTGCCTACGACAGAGAGAGATCTTTAAATTTTGAATTTATACTTCAACCTTCACTGTGTTATTTATTTATTAAGAAATTTATATATACAAAATTATAAGTCACAAGTATTTACTGATGACACTTCTTTAATACGAAGCACAATTATTTGAAAATTGGCTTAAGCGGGCTAATACTAACGGGGTTTTAGTACTTAATTTATATTTATTTTTTTGAGAAATATAAAAAAGTAGTTTTTATAAAAAAAGAAAAGTCAATAAATTGATTTGATTTGATATAAAATTAAAACAAAAAGAGAACCTTCGAGTAATTACAATAAATAGTACATATTACAACTATAGTTTATTTAAAGAATGCGGTAAAGGAAAATAATCCAGAGTATATTTTGATTTGCAAAAGAAGTTATTTATTTTCAATATAAAAACATCGTTAATACTTAAATATGTAATACAATATAAAGGCTTTAACATCTCTTGGTGTCTTACTTAAAAATAACCAATAAAAGTACTAAAATAAAATAAAACTCAAAGTTAAAGTCATGAAAAGAAAAAAATATAAGACCTGACTTATTTTAATATCTTATTAAAATATTTGGGCCAGCCGTGGCGCAGTGGCACAGACGTGTGACTTCAAACGACTGAGGAGAGTTCCCACTCGAGGAGTGGAAATATTTAATATTTCTATTTCTTCGCCTGGTACTGAGGCAAAGCGCGGCGTTAAGTTCCGCCACTTAACACGCAATGCCTCCGAAAATTCGGAAATAGGACTCTCAAAACAAAAAAAAAATATATTTTAATGTTCTCTTATAAGTCAAGGAAAAAAGTACTCTATCCTTTACATATTCTTCATACTTCAATTTCATCTTACAACCATAAATAAGATGAACTACCTCCGATACCAAACACTACTATTAAATAGACTAACCGTTCAAACAAATATAGCATGTCATGTCTACGTAATACTCGTAAAGCTAAGACGAGGCGAGTTCCCAAATCCCCGAGACACAGTCTTAAGCCGGAGCGTATCTATATTGAAACATGAACTGCCTACCTCATTGCGAATTCAATCCGATCGCAGCAATGCATTATGCATGACGTAGTGTTAATACATTCAGCGCTTACAGTGATATGCTACAAATCACACTCGATGGTTGAAGGTTAACTTGCCTGTGACTACTTTAAATGATTACAAAAGTTCATTAATTTATTACTTCTAGTGTTTCCTGTATAGTGTAAGATTTAGAGAGAACCTAGTAGTGTTCTGACATGGACTGTTCACGTAAGTTCTCCTGTTCATGTACTGCTTACACAAGCTGTTATCTAATGTACAGTTAGTTTAACTAAATTTATTCACCCAATATAAAAATTAAAAATTAAAAGACGGGTTTAGAAAACACATATCTACTAGAAGGCAGTAGGATTTGAAACTGCGCCTCTTGAAAAGCGCTTTGACCGCTAAACCTTATGTTCAACGTGCGTTCATGAAATGTGTGCTAACTACGTTTAATTTTTTATAGGTTTTCCATAAATATTTTTAAAATAAAGTATTTCACGTATAATTTAGCACATACGTTATAAAAATAAATAGACAAGCTGACACATTCAAACTGTACCACACGGTGGCAAAACTTAATTACAACGTTGAGTTAATATAAAAATAACAGTGAAATAAAGTAAAATGAATATCATGTACATATACATAATTAGTTAATTTCTTATGTTAATTCAAATGATACAGTCACTACCTTTACCTTTATGTTAATGATGCACTTGTTATTGTACAAACACATGATAATTTACATTATACAACTACTGTAATACCGTAGAGCACGATGTTTACGTTTCATTCACATTAAGCTTCATCATCTGACATGTAATTAATTTTATATGAAACTCTGGCAACACAACATCTTTGGCTCACGATGCTTGTACGTAGCAGTTGCTATTACCGTTCTTTGTGATGTAAGCTAACAAAACTGTTATGGAATACTTTTTAAACATTTTTAATTGAAAATTGAAAAAGACATTTAAAAAATACGTATAAAAATTCGAACGCGGTGGGATTCAAACCACAAAAATAAGATAATAACCACAAAAATAAGTTGTAATAATGCGTATAAGAATTTCGTCTCAGCGGATAGTAAAACACATGGCTCAGTGGTGAGAGCGTCTGAACGGTATACAGGAGGCGCAGGTTCGAATCCCGCTGCGTTCAATTTTTTATACGTTTTCTTTAAATGTCTATTATGGAATAGTTATTTTAATTACCGTATGGAGTAGTAATTTCCACCGTCTCTTCAGATAATTATTGAAAATTTAGAGGATAATTATAAATTTATTCCACGTAGCAACAAATACATTTAATAAACATAATAATTGAAATGATTGAGGCCGACGTGGCGCAGTAGAACAGTGTCCGACTGAAAACGTCACGTTTGTAGATGTGATACCAGCGAAAAATAATCTAAAAGCACATAAACTGTTTTTTTCCTTTTTTTGCATAAACGAGAATCGAACTTACATCCACCACGTACATCCAACGCCGTTCGAGGCACAATAATACCAAACAATATCAAATTACACCACAACTGAACTACAAAGACGTTGGAGAGCCTTACATAATATAGGTATAACCGTTAGCAAAACCTCAAATATTTTGGGACACTGATAACCCTCTTGTCGGGTCTTCATCGTAAAATATGATCCTACCAATATTGATGAAGCCTGTTTACACCACTCGATTTTCAATTTTTTTCACTGGCACAGAGTACACTGATCCTCTCAGCATAATGGTCTGCACACACCCTCGGGATCAATTGGTAAATATTAGCTTTTCTACTTGCTCGATAATATTGCTCTTTTCGCTATAAAACACCGTTTTTAATTGTGCTCGTGTTTTATGCTATCACAAATTTAGTGTTTACGCTGAGGACAACGTTTTCGAGATTTATTTGTGTAATATTCGTTTTAAATTGGACTATCCATACTTAAATTATAAATGCGAATGTCTGTGTCTTTGTCTGTCACGCTTTCACGGCTAATCTACTGGTCCGATTTGGATGAAATTTAGAATGAAAGTAGTAAAAGTAACTTGGTCTAACATGTGCTACGTATTTTTAAAAAAAATCAACCTCTAAAGGGTTGAAATAGGGGATGAAAGTTTATATGAAAAATTTACACCGCTTGATCAATCGTAATGAATCTTGGCACAAATATAGTGGATAATCTAAGATTAAACATAGGCTACTTTATTTTCTGAAAATGCGACCTCGAGGGTTGCAATATAAGGAAATCGTACACGCGGCGAAGCCGTGAGCGGACCGCTAGTCAAAGTCAAAGTCAAAGTCAAATAATTTTATTCAAAATAAGAAGTTACAAGCTTCATTTTTTGAACGTCAAATAGTTTACCACCGGTTCACTAAATTTAAGGCCTCAGACCTGAGAAGAACCGGCGCAAGAAACTCAGCGGGACTTCTTTTTTTTATAAAGTGATTATTAAATACAGATTTATTGCAGACAATGATACTTTTGAAGTAGCCTGGAGCGAGCATTTCATTCCCAAGGCGTGTTATCGTTTATAAAATCTTGAATTTGGTAGTGGCCAGTCGTGGCCCAGTGGCACAAGAATGTGACTGTAAACGACTGGTTGTGGGTTCGATTCCCACTCGAGGAGTGGGAATTATATTTCCATTTTCTTCGCTCTGGTGTCGAGGTGAAGCGCGGCGTTAAGTTCCGCCACTTAACACGCAAGCCTCCGAATTCGGCGGAAAGTGGGGAACGGAGTGTCTTAACACTAGGTTCCCTCTGCCTACCCTGCTGTGTGCGGGATATAGTGTGAAGCTATTTTTAATTTTATTTGGTAATAACCTTTAACACACAAACGTCTCTTCACAACTTTTTTTAAATGCGATATAGAAAAATCTTGGACGTTTTCTGGGATCCTATTGTAAAAGCGTATTTTTATTAATCTTTAAAATTCCTAAATTGGAAGCTTTGTAGTTATATTAACAAATATTGTTATAAAGTTCAGAATGTATTTTATATAATCAAAAACATTTAGACTACACCTACATATGTAGGTACATACAATCTCCATTTCCCCTGATAATCGCAATACATGTAATCGGTTAGAACAATTTAGCCAATTCTTTTCTTGTTGTGTTAATTATTATTAGAGGAAATATTTTTAAAAGCGAAAGAATAGGAACATACGGATTTTTTGAAATATTTAAGAAATATTTGAAAACAATGTTACATATTATTATAACTGTCAGTTGATTAAAATAACTGTCCATAAACGACTTATAGCAGAACATAGAGTAATAAGCCTTACATTATAAATTTGAAGAATTTGTTTGACCGCTAAAACTAGAAAATACTACGTCAAATTACTAAAATATTTATATGTTAGACAGCCTATT
Organism: Dryas iulia moderata; assembly: GCA_019049465.1. Taxonomy (NCBI): domain Eukaryota; kingdom Metazoa; phylum Arthropoda; class Insecta; order Lepidoptera; family Nymphalidae; genus Dryas; species Dryas iulia. Next base: position 5,279,632 of record CM032440.1, read on the forward strand.
TCTCGCGGAAGGCTGAAGACTATAAAAGGTCACGCCTCGACCAATAAGAGCGGAGCATCAGTCATAAATCGTACAAAAAGATGGAAAATAGACGCAGATGACGTTGCGCTGATCCGCTAGTTTTCCAAGGAAATCCCAATTTAAATTTGTACCCTCAACTACCCCCCTGTGTAGTAAACATCCCAACTGAGCTACGATTGCCTCTACTTATATGTAACATTTCATTGATTTTAGTATTATATATAGTCTCTTGCATTTTTCAGAGAGAAACTCATATCAGAACACTTCGATTACTACTTTCCACCTACATTCAAAACACTGCGTGGTGGAACTCAACGTCGCGCTTTGTCGATATGAAAATAATTAAATTATGATCATTCCTCATTCTCCCTATTCTTACTATGAAGTAAGAATGAAGAAGGGCGTGTTCAGGTGGTTTGGGCACGTCGCGAGGATGAGTGATGGAAGAATGGTAAGAAAGATATATAAAGCAAAGGTGAGTGGGAAGAGAGGCAGGGGGAGACCTCGGTTGACCTTCGAAAACACAGTATCGACGATACTAGAGGTAGGTCACGTAAAAAGCCCCCGGAGAGCGTGTAAGAAGAGGTTGATGACAGTGGACGAGGCGTGAGAAGAAGTATGAAGGGACCGTAGGGATTGGCGCTCCGTTCTCTCTGACTACCCCGCGAGGGATACAGCGTGAAGATTAAGATTAAAGATTATCACCGATACCACCGAGGGAGAATCAAATTTGAAACCTATCATAATTACAGCCACATCCTACTGCTAGGTTTTTGTAGGAAATTTAAATACCTACAATAGATTTTTATTAATAAAAAGAAAAAAAATCCAATATTTATAAACTTAATATAACCGGCCAATATAACAAAAACGTCAATTGCTTCATCCAATGGTAGTAACGAGCGTTTATCGTTTGAATTATTAAGGACAGGCACCGGTACCGGCATAAAACTGTACCGCTCGGGCCGGTGCGCCGACTTTATTAAATTAAGCTCGTAGCCCGTAGAATAATGAAAGTAAGCTTGGATGTCCGGTAGGCAGATTTAGTTAGGTGTTTTTTAAAACAAATTAGGGGTTCTTTTGAGTTAGGGAACGAAAAAAATATGGTTAGCATAGCTTTTCTTGATTTTATGCATCTTCTATATTAGTTTAATAATTGTATAGTCTTACAATACACACATGCAATTTAAAACATATTTATAAAACATATTTAAATTTGACGCAGTGAGACTCGAATCTGTTATAAATAATTTTTGTTATTAGCATCTCTATAATGTCGGGTTTTTCAAATTACTGCTACCCAAAGATAGTTAAATCTCTCTACAGGGATGCTAACAACAAGAATTAGTTGTATAAAACTTATAAAGCCCTTCGTTTCCAAAAGGCGTGGGTTCAAATTCTGAAACGTATATTTATAATATACGTTTGTATAACTAAAAATGTTTTTAAAGTGTTATATAAAGCTAAATTTAAAACTACAGTACTTAACAGTTGTACGTGATCCAACAAGCTGACTTACCTGAAAAATAAAAACATAAAATTTATTATATTTTCAATATATATTGTTATATATAAAACACCAAATATAAAAGGGGCCAGTCGACGCACAGTGGCACAAATGTGTGACTGTAAACGACTGGTTGTGGGTTCGAATCCCAGTCGAGGAGTGAAAATATTTAATATTTCCATTTTCTTCGCTCTGGTAACAAGACAAAGCGAGGCGTTAAGTTCCGCCACTTAACACGTAATGCCTCCGAATTTAGCGGAAAATGGGGAACGGAGTGTCTTAACACTAGGTTCCCTCTGCCTACCCTGCTGTATGCGGGATACAGCATGAAGCTAAAAAAAAGCTACACAGTTTTACACCCGTGACAACTACCAACGCTTTCATTTTAAACCTCCACTTTGCGCCATATCTTTTAAATCAAAAATAAATAGTTTCCACGTTTCATATAAAGCGTCGGCGCGCGCTCAAACCGCTTCATTCCAAATATTATTTCGCTAAATTAAAAATCTAATTAACCGTGCCCGCTTGACGAGCACAAAACGACGCATCATTTCTGTTCCGTTTATTAAATTCATTTTATGTATTTTTAGAAAATATTAAATAAATATCAAACGTTTATAATTTTATTTTCACGTTGTATCCCGGACTTAGCGGAGTAAGCAGAAGGAACCTGGTATTAAAACACTCCGTTCCCCATTTTTTGCTGAATACTGGATGTACTGCGTGTTAAGTGACGGAACTTAACGCCGCACCTTTCGTTGACGAATCCTGGAGTGGGAATCGAACCCACAACCATTCGCATTTACAGTCACACTTTGTGCCACTGTGCCGTGACTGGCCTTATATTAATATTATATTTTATTTCATAATATTTAAAAATTTACATACAATTTGGTAAAGTTTATATCTCACTGTCTATCTAACTGTCAACTCGCCGCCATCCAGAATTGTTATTGCGATTTATTTGGCTAAAGGTTTTGTTGGTAATTGTCAAAGTCCTATTGCCGAAAATATTTGTGCCCGCCGATTGTGTCGCTCATCCAATAGAAAAACGATAAAAGTACAAAAATGTTTGGTGGTTTTTACATTTCTTACTGATTTTTAGTTTTCTCAAGAAGTTACACTATAACATTTTTCTAAGAGAATACATATAGATAAGTTAAGATGGAAATATAAAACATGATATACTAGCAACCTGTTCGCGACTTCGTCACGTGAACTACCACTTTCATTCCCTATTTCACTTTCTTTGAACCGATGCCTGAGGAAATTCATCGATATACCTAATACAATGACAACTATATGGTAAGACATGGCGCTACCTGTAGTAAGAAAACGTACCGACCTCTCTTGTCATATAGACGATTACAGACTGACAGGATATCTAAAATAAAAGTTATTCTTATTATTATAATTTATAATTAACCCTAGGTAATACCATAAGGTAGATGTAAATTTTCAACTTTTAAAACGTTCTCCTATAATCAACTGAAACGTAATTAGGTAATTGTTCTATTGAAAAGGCAATATACTAAAATAAATACTGATGACTGGAACTGAACTTCGTACATGGAATATAAATAAAAGAGGATTACTGTTTATAAGGAGTATTTATTTATATATCTAACAGAACCTAAAATTATGATTTTTTTTAAAATTATCTGTTTGGGTGGCTGTTTGTCAGTCCATTTTAGCATACTAACCTCGCGAACAGCCTTACTGATTTAAAGTCAGTTAAGAATTTAATATTTTGGTAAATTTTCTTTAACATTAGTTAATGTCAACTTCAGCGCTTCTTTTGTACTCTTTTTACAATTATGAAAATCAAGCAGAAATGCGCTGTGAAACAGAGGCGTTATAAAATAAATAAGAAAAGCGTGAGCTCTGTTGACAATCTTGACGGCACTGTTCATAATTTCACGGAGTTCTTCAAATTGTCTTTCCCACGCAGGCGAATTCGCGGACACAACTATATGTAAATATATCCCTTGGATGTAGGACGAATAGATTTATTTCACCAAAAAAACATACAATTTATAAAAATGGCCAGAGTGAACAATTACAGAAGAATTACTTTCCCTCAATATCCATTTTTATTTAAATGTTTTTTAGCTTCACGCTGTATCCCGCACACAGCAGGGTAAGCAGAGGGATCATTAATATGTCCGTATATACTCAGCTGTTATTTTTTTATATATGGACAGAAGTCAATTTATTAGCACAGTAACAAGCCCAATTATTGTTAATACTATTACCGGCAAACCTTTCAAGCGATGTTAAAATGAAAACAAATTATTTATTTCCAACAATATCGTGTAACATAAATGGAGTTACCCTAACCGCAGTCCGCAACTTTCACCGAGGGTCAAACAGTCACGCCGAAAGGAGTTACAAAGAATCAAGAAGTAGTAACGAAATAACCAACTCGCCTTAAGATAGGAATCAAGAAATCCTTGGGACCCGAACTCGTGATTAAAAAAACCCTTCCAAAAACCCAAATTAACGTTGTAAATGTTTGCGTCGGCCCTTTTTACTTCACTCACAAAATAACATGTAGTCAATTTAATTTTGGTCACGCACCGCATGTGGTAACGTACACGTAATTTCTATACAGAGAAATTCTTTTTCCCATTGACATTTTCATACGAGAAATTTTTGCTTCCTGCTACGTGTAGACACATCGCAGTGCACAGCGAACGCCTGACACTTTACATCGGTCGCCACGTTTTGACAATAAAATATAGAAGCTAGAATATTCTATTTGCTGAAATTCTTTGTACATTTATCTTTCTTCTCACATTTTCCAGCCAACACGGCGTCTATTGACGCACATTACGTGTAAAAATATATAAAACAAGTGTCAAAATAGTGTTAAAGTAATATATCTCAAATAACAATTTAAAATCATTGTGTTGTGAAAATAATTCATAAATATCGAAGCAAAATAAATAACTGTAATCTCTAACATGTGCTCTATAAAAGATTATCGGAGTGATACCGGCTGCCCCGGCGGCGGCGGCGGCGGCGGCGGGGGCTCGCTGGGGAAATTAAGTTCGAGTAACGCAGAGCGGATTTTCGGATATAGACTAATCAAATCCTCTAAATCACTAAACATATAAAACGGGGATTTACAATTTTGTTGTTTACAGAAAGAAATAAATACATAACGATCGCTTTCATTTTCATAGACATCATATTTACGGCAGAACGCAGGTTCTAAAAACTCTATTAAATTTTCCTGTTAATATTTTTACGACGGCAAGTATTTCGGATGGATTTTTTATAGTCTGGATAATACTTAAATTTAGTATTCTGGTTAACGACATGATTTAACAACTTGTATTAAAATAAACATTTTCCACTTTATAGAAGTTAGCACCCAGAAATATGACATAAAAATATATATTTCGAAGTAATCCACAAATTGTAGCTAGCTAGTAAATTGAATTCACAGTTTAAAACTAGCACTCTGATGCACTCACGACTCACGACACATGCGATCATGAATCCCACTCAGGGGCATGTTTATATTAAAAATATTTTCATTTCGCTAGCGGTCTCGTGGTTTCTGATGAGACAAAGCGCACTTTAGGGTATTCGCTATTCTAAAAGATAGAACATTGCTTTAGAGAATTCTTTTTGCTGAACCAAAATCATAGATTTTTCACCTAAGTGGTGGTTTTATTTTATTCTTTTTAATTTCTATTGAAAAACAGTATGGAAGGTCCATTCCATATTAAAAAGTGGGATGATAAGTAAAATAAACACAAGCAAACAAACTGCTTCCTTGATATGCTCTAGTGACCCAGTTAGGTAATGTCTAATTAATGCCTTAAGTTAATAAGAAAGTTCATATGAGATAGTCATTACAAGTAGGAACCTAAATATAATAAACACACTTATATTACGTTTAGCTTTACCTTATATTGTACAATTAATTATGCGTAGATTGACTTGCTTCATAAATTATTAATATATACTGCGTCCCACATTTTATCTTAAACATTTTCGTATATACATAAAAGACCGTCTCAAGAGCAATTTCACGAGTACGAAAAAGGAAAGGGTATTTGAAGAACACTTCACCCCCGACAATAAGTACTTGAGTTACTATTTTAAAACAATTTATTTTAAGCTAAAACGGATTAATAAGGTGAAATAGACCAATATATATTTATTATTCTTCAAAAATAAAACATCAATGGGTGAATTAAAGAATAAAATAGGATATAATCAAAAAACTATTAGCTCAGATGGACGGTGGAGGGAAATTGCAGACGCTTACTACTCAACAGTCTAACGAGTGAGGTTAACTTGATTAACGGGCCCGTGAGAAAGACCGGCTGCCAGTTCCGGATAGAAAATTGCATCCGTTTTGTTCACTTATTTATTTCTACTATAAAAAATGTGATTGAAACTTCTGATAACTTCTTGTCTTGCTGTATATGTTTAATACGAAATGTATTTTAAAATTCTTAACATTTTTAAGCATTTAAGTTGTATTATAATAAAAATGGGTAGAATAAAGAAGGTTTAAAGTAGACAGCTTTTATATAAAACTAGGTATACCCACGACTTTGTCTGCGTGAAATTTAACAAAAACCATTTAATTCTACAATAAAAGCAAGTCCGCCTTTAGCTGATGATATGAAGAATTCATTATATCAGCTGAAGGCGAGCCAGTGAAAGTGTCGTCAAATTCGGCCCAGCCGTTTCAAAGATTAGTCAGAATAAACAGATAGACAGATAAGCAAAAACTGTAAAAACTTAAAAAAAAATTAGAAGAAATACCACATAGTAATCCCTAAGAAATTAAAAAATTAAAACGTTTATATCATCAATATTTATCTTCCAATTTAGCAAGTGTTAATAATGCAATATTCCTTAGATTGCTTTCTAGATAAGCGATTTGTACGACTGAGGAGATGGCAACACAGAGTGCACAGTTCAAAGTTGAGCTGCATCGGATCTGTAACAATGTTACAAACTCCAACCGATCTTGCTCACTAACTTCGTTACGTTTCGATGAACAATGCCTTCCCATAATAGACTAGATAGATAGTAGCTATCTTGTCTCAAGAGTGACGTTAAATTTTAACGCTCTCAAGCAAGTACGACTATTGTCTTTTTGTGATATATATTTTTTGTAATTTGACGTAGTATCCCGCAAACAGTAGGTAAGGCAGAGGGAACCTACTGTTAAGACACTTCGTTCCCTACTGTGAAAAATGTATGATGTAATGTAACTCTAAATGCTTATGCTTTTGGTAGTTATTTTTTTTATTGGATCATAAAATATATGCCTATTTAAATTTACGCCAGTTAACACGCGATGTCTGGATTTTGAGTGAAAAGTGGAGTGTCTTGGCACTACTAGGTTCTCCTAAATAGTACAGGAGAAAAAACATGAAAATGCTTTTATTTTTTTATCGTGGTTACGAGAGATCAATTTTAGCCATGGCGGATCCAGCTTTTAAAAGGTTGTCGTCCCAGTTACTTTAAAATCAGCTGATTTTGCCAGTGGCCAGTCGTGGCCCAGTGGCACAAGAGTGTGACTGTAAACGACTGGTTGTGGGTTCGATTCCCACTCGAGGAGTGGAAATTATATTTCCATTTTCTTCGCTCTGGTGTCGAGGTAAAGCGCGGCGTTAAGTTCCGCCACTTAACACGCAAGCCTCCGAATTCGGCGGAAAGTGGGGAACGGAGTGTCTTAACACTAGGTTCCCTCTGCCTACCCTGCTGTGTGCGGGATATAGCTTGACGCTATATTATTTAAAGTAACTGGGACGTGGAAGTGTGAGTGAGTAAGAACACGGAGATTATTATAATTATGCTATAACAGACCAGATATTGTTTTATTTTTTAAGGTGGTACCGTGGTGACGTGACATTACAAGTCAGTTTGTGTATAATGCTCATCATGTCCTCAACTTGATTATAGCGAGAAGATACTCCTTTCCTAATTTTTACTTATTTTAGGTTACTTTTTGCGGAACAATTGGTTTTATTTTACTTAACCAGAAATAAATAAACATCATATATCTGCCTGGCACATTTGACGCAGCGACGATGACGTCAATGTTTTTATTTGTAGGAAAAATGGATTTTTATATTTTCGTAGTTCAAAGGCCATAAAGTTTTACAATGAAAAAAATATTGAAAAAGCACGCTGCAGATAAAACTGTAAGTATTGAATTTATTTTTACATTTTTTACAGAAATATATTAAGTTGAAATAAATTTATTAGGATAAAATAAATCTCTGAAACATTCAGCTATCTTAGGCGACACGCTTTTTCCGGATGGGAAGAACCTAGTGTTGAGACAATCCGCTCTATACTTAAACATACAGAAAATGTTAATAAAAATATAATTTCAATCAACCGTAATATTTATACAAATAATTTTTTCATTTGCTTTTTTGTAGTTTCACGCTGTATACGCACACATTAGTGTAGAGGAAGCCTAGTGTAAAGACACGCCGTTTCCTATTTTCCGTCCAATTCTGGAGGCATTGTGTGTTTAGTGACGGAACTTAACGCCGCACTTTGCGTCGACACCTGAGCGAGGAAAATGAAAATAATAAATATTTCCACTCCTCGAGTGGGAATGGAACCCACAACCAGTCGCGTTTACAGTCACTTTGCCACGACTGGCCTCTAAATACTAATACATTTATACATACATATGATATATTTATTCATTTGTACAGGTATACATTTGAGATGGACGTCACATATTTGCCCTGTATTATCTAAAGTGGAAACGGCAACCACATAATTGGATGGACGCGACCATACTCCGAGCTAAACTAGTGCATATTTAAAGCACGACTTTATTCTTGCATAAATACGACGAGCGACACAGTTTTTGTGTACGTATTATTTAAGCTGAACATCAAGTACAAACTAATAGCCATGCATCATATTAAAAAAAATATTCATCTGGATAACAACTTATAAAATTACATAGGTTGCAATTTTATACTATTATTACATAAACATAAATGATATCTTAAATATCTGGTAACCATACTTAGTAAAAAAACGCTATAGATGATGCAATCTTTTAAATGTATATTTAACGGTTTCTACTTTCCTTCTTTTTATCCGCTGAAAGTTGTTATTTACAGACGTAAAGCTTTTTTCCTCAAAACCGCAAACGTTAATAATCATTTCCCTATTTAGAATAAAATTATTTGACTTTGTCTTCATACTCCTATAAACTACATAACGATAGAGATAGTATTTAATAGTGCTCCTGGAGACAGCTTTCGAGAGATCAGCGTTAGATATCCAATAATTGAATCATTCCCCATTGGAATGCCTGTCATGTGCGTTGTACAAACTTGTACATACATAATTAAGTCTTATATACATGTATGTATCTGTCTGCAGGCCATATTGAAATGTCGCATGAGATGTCTATGTAACACATGTGGTATTTTAATGAACATGTACTAATTTAAGTTTTAGCTTAAAGTGAAGAAAATGCAATGTTCAAAATCGATTTTAAAAATACCTGTTTTCCATAGATCTTTTCAGCGAATGTGAGGTTGTATTAGCTCATATAATATTCTAAATTAGTTTTTTAAGGATTGGCAGAGTGCACCTTGTGTCAAAACACTCTGTTTTGCGTTTTTCACCCCTATAATCGACATTGCGTGTTTGCTTTAGTCTTAGCTTGTACCAGAATGGAGAAATGAAAATAATTCAATTAAAATCATTCTCGCCAGTGGAAATCGACTCCATAACCGATCGCCATTACAGTTAAACGCAGTTCTACACTGCAACAGTGGCTTCGCTTACAACTTAATGGTGCAAAAATGGCAAAGTAGAAGTAAAAAAACTAGTAATATAACATTGTCTTGTCTCTTACTAATACATATATGTAAAAACTAGAATACTAATATCAAATAGTAACAATTCATATATTACGAATTACATTACAACATTTGACTCAACTTGTCTATTAATTGAAAGTCATTATTCCCGTTTTCCTTCGACTAACTTCATTAATAAGACATAACTCCGCCTTATCAAAGGTTGTACCACGTATGTATGTCTCACGATTGTTTAGCTTATCTATATCTAGATAGGGCTGCGGCCGCCGCGTACAATGGAGATGCTAGATAACCTGACTCTAATAATGAGAATGCTCGCCCGATGAAAATACCGATAAATTTCGCCCAGACTGTAATAAGGCTTTACTAACATCAAATTTATGGTACTGTACGACTGGGAAAGTAATATTCCAGTAAATAAGTCCAAAGTTGCGTGAAATTTCACTTTTATAAATGTTTTTTGTTAATTTATATATAGTAAATAGCCAATACATCAAGGGGTACTATGCCACGTTAGCACTCGTAATGTGATGCTGTTGAATAAAATAAATACTTATATTATTAATTTTAACAGTTTAATGTATGTTTCGTCAAAATAAATACACTAGAAGCCTTGTTTATATTTATGTCACTTAATACAAAATTGTATGTCAAACAAAAGTGTGTAATATTTACTTTACTAAGTATATACGCTATCGTAACTTGATAATAGGCCTACTGTCTGGCTCGAAACTCGATGGTTGTGGTTTCGATTCCTACTCATAGGAAGAAATTAAAAATATACAAGCTAGAGGAGGTTTTTTGTCTGTTTCTTATTACAATATTATTTATTTTTAAGATTTATATTTAAAGTATTCCTATAATTCAATGTTTTGTTAAAACAGAAGGGAGAGTAAAGTTTCGTGACTTGGCACGCCATGCTTTGAATTGATTCTAGATTCTCTCTGCTTACCCTGCTACGCAGAACAGTGTGTAGCTATAGAAAATAAATTAACTAATACAGTGATTAATTTATTTCTTACAATAACTAATGTGGCCAGTCGTGGCCCAGTGGCACAAGCGTGTGACTGTAAACGACTGGTTGTGGGTTCGATTCCCACTCGAGGAAATTATATTTCCATTTTCTTCGCTCTGGTGTCGAGGTGAAGCGCGGCGTTAAGTTACGCCACGTAACACGTAAGCCTCCGAATTCGGCGGAAAGTGAGGAACGGAGTGTCTTAACACTGGGTTCCCTCTGCCTACCCTGCTGTGTGCGGGATACAGCGTGAATCTACAACAAAAATAACTAATGTATTATTACGAGAAATATTAGTTTTTTGCACGTATTCTTATAAAATATCAATATGCCAAATTTATTACCGTCCCCATAATATTGGTAAAAAAGGGTCAACAGCGTTTCACGTATTAGTATTCCACTCACTATCAAAATAATCGAGCTTTTCGTAACACAACATATGAACTTTCAACTACAACAACTTTGGCGACACTAAAGAGAAAACTAAAACTTACAAAGTCAAAAAAAATGTTGGTATAACAAACAAACAAAATGAAAAACCTCTAGCTTGTATATTTTTAATTTCTTCCTTTCGGGCGTCCGATAGCCTTTTACTATATAAAAAACAGTGAGCCCGTTTTTTGACTCGTCACCAACAAATTGGCTGTAAACTAGGGACCGTTTTCAATCACAAAAGAGCGCGGACGATCCCGAAATACCTTTGCAGGGAAGAAGACTCGATAAACTATTTACGACGGTCCAAATGTTATAGCCGGCGAGGTGCTGTTTTTACGCCGAGAATTCGGAAAAGCGATGTTTAATTTATATTTACCAATCTCACCGTTGTTCTATTATTATTAAGAGATTATTTTTATGAACTAGAAATAAAATTGATTTATAAGATTTTTTTATATTTTTAAACATTTTTAAAGTGTTATTCCACACTTAGGAAAATTGAAAAAGACTCAGGCATGGCTCAGTGGTGAGAGCGCCTGGACGGTATTCAGGAGGCGCAGGTTCGAATCCCACTGAGTTCAAATTTTATACGTTTTCTAAATGTCTTTTTGATTTATAAGATTTTGATGTAATAATACTAAAACAAGGTTCATTGTAAAGAAATATAGATATATATATACATTAAGTACTTCTTTATCTTAATTGCCATCGGACTACTCTTTAACAACTTAAATTAATTAAGATGCTTACAAGTTAATACGAACATAGTACACGGATAATTTGAGTCTTGTAAACATAACTATCACTATATAGGCGAGCCGTTGTTTTCGTCCTACAAACAGTTAAGCCCACGCCCTTACAGCCCGTTTCACCTTTAGTGAGGATCGACGCCACAATATGCTGGCTTAACCTACGTTTTTATGCCGGCGGGGTAAATAACAGGGAAAAATGTCGCCTATATCATTGATACATGACAGCAATGAAGTTTTGTTGCGTATTGTGAAATTCTCGGATGTAACAAGCGAGCGTGTTTAGTATTATGTTGGTATTATTTTCTTTTACTTACTAACCTCTACGTTATAATAGTGTTTATTTTACATGATAGATAAAATATATATTTATTTTAATGATTTATTGAAACTTACCTAAGTCTCGTTCCTAAGTATATCTAAAGTTATAAATATTGTCTAAAACTTTAAAAGTTTTCAAACATAGCAATACACAATTCCATACCTATAGCGCTATTGGTTGTTAACACAACTTAAATATTAATAATCCTATGTGGGCACAAAATAATGTATAGTCTAGAAAATTATTCTTTATACATACCATTTATATTAATGGGCTCTATAGTTATTTTATACTTAAAAGACTACAACTGCTACTACTGAAGTTGTAAGTGCCCACATGCCCCAGCTCTTCTCTCTATAGCGCAATGGGACCAGTAACTGCATAGTAAATCTATGGAGTGCAAAGAAATTTCATCTTTTATCAATCATAAACTATTTCAGACGTATAGACAGAAAAATATGATATCAATAGAATATGTATATAAAAGTCACAAATGACTGAAAGAAATCAAGGTAGCGAGCAACTAGCGTAGTGACAGCGAGACGGCGCGGCGTGACAGATGAAGCGAGCGGTCACCGTGTAATAGAGCTGTCAGATGGACGCTCGATAATGCCGATAGAATACCCACGTACAACATGCGCTCATAAATATGAAACGATTATGAGATACAGCCAGGCTGTTGAGTCATCATTGTAATTTATTCTACGGAAGATTTCCATTTTGATTACTAACTCAACTTCAGTTTTATTCGATGGTAACATCATAAAGTCACAAAAGCACGTGCAGAAATCAGAATTAAAATTTATTAACTGTGAAAACCTTTGTTTTACTATTCGCTTTATGCTGAAAGTGAATAAGGAAAATATGCACAGCATTCAAAGTTTTGAAGACGTAAGTTTTGAAGGCGCGGCGGCGGCACGACGGCGGCACGACACACTGTGAAATGTTAATACGGCCGCGACACGGCCCGAATCAGAAATAGGACAAGGCAATCATTTTAAAAGGCAAGAAAAACGTTTCCCGGCTGCGGCGAGGAAAACACAAGCCGCCTTTTTAGTCCTGCAGACCGGATATTTTGTGGCAAATCGCAACTTAACGTGGATATGTATTCGGGGAAAATTTAATGCCTGTATGGGTTTCTTGGGTTTGCAGAATTTATTCTCATAAAAACATACAGTAGGCTTATAATGAGATACAAACGATATTTTAAACAGATATAACAATATTTAGTTTGCCTCTGGGAATTTTTATTTAGAATTATTTTACCGTGTACACATAATCCTTTAATTTTGTTTTAAAAGCATTCATGGTAACTAGGTCTCTTTATTCAAATAAGGTATGATGAGTTCTATAGATGAAGATTTTGATCCCAATATTTCATTCAATATTCCAGAAAATGTTAATTTATCTAAAAGGACTTGGTCTCAAGTCTCACAAACCATTAGACATTTAGCCTGTCCTTTGTTTCTATTCATGGAAGTAAGGTATAGACATTTACCAATATATTCGTATTCTGTAATATATGCAAAGGATGTCAAACTAAAATTGGAAGGGTCGAATAAATATGGGAAACGAAAGTGTCGTTGATCCTGAATAATGTGTAGAGCCACTATTGACGGCCAAGTTTGGAAAGTTACCTTAACTTCTTAAGAGAAAAAAAATCATCTTTCTTATTATAAATTTGCAGCTAATGTAGTGAATCAGAAATTAGTTGTCAACCAGTACCAGTAGTAGTAGTACCTAATGCTTTTACATTAAAATATAAATACAATAAAGTTTATTAAGCATATTAAATTTATTATAGCAAGGTAGACAAAGAAAAACTAAAATCAAGTCACTCCGTTCTTCACTGAATTTCATTTAAAATTTTATTTACATTAATGATTTATTACACCATACATACGTAATCTCCACAATAATGGTAAAAATATCAAGTTAAACTAAAAAGGCACCAATAATAAAATAAACATAAATTCTAAATTTTATGTGAATCATACTGCATCGTTGAATTCTCTTGGTATGCTTTTTTTTAAAACCTTATAGATTTAGTAAGTGATTTAATAGAGCTAAAACTAAGTTTTCTATTCTTAGAACGAGGGATACTTTCGTTGTTTGGGCAAATAAACTGGAAGAATAAAGTTAGAATTTACATACTATCATTGAAAGAATAACTACGTGCAGATTTTCTTTAAACAGATATTTAAAATAATACTTAGGTACATAAATCTACCGTCATAAATTGTATAACTTTGTTTCGATTTTAAATTTTATATCTTTACTAATGAATTAAATCGAATTGACTGTTTGTAATACTAAAATAACCGCTTTTTACTAAATGCTTGTATACGCGATTATGTATACTTAAATAACAAGTTTCACTATTTTTGTCCGTCTGTTTGTTCCGGCTAATCGCTGAACCGATTCTGTCGGGACTTCCACTAGGCACATAACTGTTATAATAAGGATTAACTTAGGCTACTTTTATTTTAAAATTATACATTTTTTATAACCACGTGGACGAAGTCGCGAGCACAGCTCGACTAGCTGCGTATATAAAAATATGTAAATAACTGGCTTACATTTCTTCTTTAAAGGTATTATTTAAGTTATATTATTCAGTAAAATAAGTATGGCATGATTGACTGCTATAACCTGTAAATTAGTAGCTAACTCGCACTGATAATATCTGTGTAGCAATAATTTATGTGTACTTCACTGTTGTATATATCTGTCCATCCATATATCATAAAAATAGGTTTGTTTGTACAACTATACTTCTTAGCTTACATTTTTTTTAAATACAGTAGTGTTTAAACTATAAAGAGTATAAAGCGAATTAGTTATTAATATATTTTTATCGTGTAAGGCGTATCCCGCACGCAGCAGGGTAGGCAGAGTGAACCCTATGTTAAGACATTTCCCACTTACTTCCACTTTACATTACGTGTTAAGTGGCGGAACTCAACGCCGTGTTTGGCTTCAACACCAGAGTGAGGTAAATGAAGTATTAAACATCACAATCCCTCAAGTGGTAATCGAAGCCGCGTCACGTTTACAGTCACACTATTTAGCACAACTATTAATATTATTCGATATCAGTTATAAGAATAATTAAGTAGAAAATTAAATAATGAATATTATAAAAATATAAATTTCTTTATAATTTAATTAAATAGATCATAAAATAAGAAAAAAATGTTCAATATGAATATCATTGCACCTTATAATGAAATGCGGCTACGACGACGTCTACGTCTCTACGTAGCTCCTACGTAGCACCATAATTATAGACCACTTCGGATAATCGATGAAAATTTTATTAAGCTAAAGATAAGCTAATAAGTTGAGTTTTGAAAATAACATATAAATATGCTATGAAAGAACTATGAACAAATTGTATTTATGTGTATATATATATATATATATATATATATATATATATATATATATATATATATATATATATATATATATATATATATATATATATATATATATATATATATATATATATATATATATATATATATATTTATGTTTACTCTGTGTCCCGCACATAGCAGGGTAGGCAGAGGGAACCCATTGTTAAGACACTCCGTTCCGAGACAATTCGGAGGCATTGCGTGTTAAGTGGCGGAACTTAACACCGTGCTTTGCCTCGGTACCACAGCGAAAAAATGGAAATATTAAATATTTCCTCTACTCTTCTTCTCTCTTCTATACTCTTCGAATGGGAATCGAACCTACAAACAGTCGTTTGAAGACACGTCTGTGCCACTGCGCCACGACTGGCCCCATATATATTTATAAGGGGCCAGTCGTATATATTTATGTATATGTATTACCTATTTGTTTTGTATTTAGCTGCTTGTACCTAAATACAAAATTAAATAATCCAGACACAGAAAGACAAATGTAATAAGACAGACACAGAAACGCAGCTCTGACTGTAAAGCTATGGTTGTGGGTTCGATTTCCACTTGGGGAGCGATTATATTTAAATGTTAATTTCTTCGCTCTGGCACAAAAGACAAAGCACGTCGTTGAATTCCGTCACTGAACACGCAATATGTCCATTTCGGGTGGAAAGTAGAGGACGGAGTGTTTTTAGATTCTTTTCTGGACATATGACTCTTCCTGATTAACCCTCTAATTGAGAAGCAGCGTGAAGCTATATCTTTAGTTCACTATTCTACATTAACATACACTTAGCGATAAAGTTACAGCTTGCTGCTATCTAACCACGATCCTATTAGGCGATACTCCTAAAAAATTCCCAACCGCTTAGGTTACACGAGCGCTACTTCTTTTAACATTTTTAAAAGAAGTCTGTTTTGTTGTATTCTTATGAAGGCTTCATTTACCTACATATGCATTGACATGTAGGTAAACAAATCAAAAAGTAATCATTTTTTGACTTAATTGTATGTTCATTATTTACTTTACCATGTTATAACTATTTCCCAAATAAATATTTAAATAGTATAGCATTTTCAATGAATAAAAGCGATAATCGATTATGATGTTTTTCATAAAGTACTAAATTAATGAAATATTGAGAATTGGACGATGCATTACTATTTACTTATTTCCCTAAGCTTAACTCAAACAATATAGGACTCTTGAAACGTTATACATGGATACGAGTAAAAGTACTTGTATATAAAACATAATTTAAATTGCTACATTTTGCAGCTACGCCAAATTACAATTCTTGCCTACTTTGTATTTCCATAATATTATTCCCGTAGGCACTGTTTCTTATAAGAAATACGATCTAAATAAGCATTTATATTAATACAAGAAGGAAAGAGATATGCGAAAAAGATCCATTAGTATTTTCTGAAAATTATATTTATATGTAATAATCAATTTTAATATCTTAACATTTTTTTTGCTTCACGCTCCCTCTGCCGATTCGAGATGTATCTCGCACTCAGCAGGGAAGGCAGAGAGAATCTAGTTATAAGACACTCCGTTCCCTACTTTCCGTTGAATTGCGGAGGCATTGCGTATTAAGTGGTGGATATTCCTCGACACCAGAGCCAAGAAAATGGAAATAATAAATATTTCCACTCCTTGAGTGGGAATCGAACCCACAACATTATAAATGCAGCGTTAAATTCTGCGGTCAATAGATCGAATTCGGACGAAAACACCAAGTGTTTCTACGTTCCCTCTGCATACTCTGCTAAAAAATTTTAAATATCGTTGTATAATATATTACAAGTATACAAGGCACCTATACATCACGTAAAGCGCTCTACTAAATATGCCATTAACGCTTCGCAGGCTGTGAGGTAAATGTCAAAATGTGAACTTTACACAGAAAATATTTTATGTTAGAAAATATAAATAGTCGAGACCAAGACCGATTCGTGAAGAAATTCTATGGAATTTATCGTCACCACATAATTGCTTGTTATCAAAAGAAATTGCAATCCGTTAGATTATTATTTAACCGATTTGTTGTATATACTTGCTATGAATATAAGTGAAATGCTTTAGAATAATAGTGTATTATTACGAAATACTACAAAATTGACTTAGCCATTAGACGTAAAATTATCTATTTTATACACAGCGTAAAAATCATATTTCTTTTAATAACTTTTACGGCTGTTACGCCACGAAAAGACTTACCCTTTCGCCAACTGTACCCTACATTTAAACTTTAAAACACTTTACTGAAAAATGGACTCATTTTGTGTTACAATAGTGTTCTTCCAAAAGTCGCGATATTGTGAAAGAAATACTACGTTAGGCATAAGCGTACTAGCTTCAACAAGGATGTACCTACATCTAATAATAAAAGAATTGCAAAGGAATAAAACGATTAAAGGAATTAAAAGGAATAAAAAAATTCTGGAATTTGGTAAAACTTATAGCAATTAGGATATTAAGTGACATACATTAGTTATACCTGTAATAATTGTAGTACTTTTAACATGAAGAGTGGCGTGAGACATCATAGCTTATAACAATAGCTTATATAAGATATATTGACACACTTTGTAGAATGAATAGTTATTAACATTTTTACATAAAAATGAATTTAATGTTAAACCTACGCCTATGAGCTATTTGTATACCTAGCCAACAGTACACATAACATATCAATGTAAGCTACATACCGAACGAAATTGACTAAATATTGCTACACAATGACTGTTAGGCTCAATATTTTAGTAAGATAACATATTTACTTAAGGAAAGGTATTATTTTTAAACATTATTATACTAACTAACAGGAAAAACAATATAATAATTTCGGATTTTGTTAGCAAAATGCAAAAGATATGAACCATAAGTATAATATATGCAAAAAAAAAAGAAGAAAGCAGCTTCACACTATAATTTGTACTTCTCGTGGGGGGACGGCTTAAGAATATAATTCCCCTCCGCAGCTGGGTAGCGTCCCGTAAAAGCCGGGTAACCCAGTACCTTGGTGGTAGGAGATTTGTTCTCCGACTGGCTCGCAACCACTATCATGTCAAAGACGATCCGCCAAACATCTGATGATGTGTTCCGGTTCGATGGCATGTAAGTTTTCCCTATTCCCACCATCGGTGGCGGCACTAATCAGAACGGTATGTCGTAAATACCAGAGCGAAAAATAAAAATAATATATAAGACACCACCTCAAAAGGGAATCGAACCCACACATTGCGTTTATACACAGACTGCACTACAACTGCCTCAAAAAGAAACTACAGAAAGCTTACACATATTTCGCTTAACAATTAATCCACCTTAATATAAAATACGCCATCATCAGTAAAACCCTGCCGGCGCGACCGACATGTAGTGGACACGATGCTTGGACGCGACGCTCAGTTAATTGAAGCACCGATCGGGGCGAGAGCTCGCAATTACATACTACTAATCATATTTTACGATGCATGTCTAATTAACTATCTAGCTACGTTTGTTTTCTGAAACTAATTTGAATAAAAAGTATTTACTTATTGCTAATTTTAATAGTAAACAAGAAATTTTATAAACAAGATAGTCGTCGTCTTCTCAGCCTTTCGACGCCCACAGCTGGACATAGGCCTCTCTCAAGGATCTCCACGAAGATCGGTCCTGCGCTTCCCGCATCCAGCGGCATCCAGCGACCTTAACCAGATCGTCGGTCCACCTGGTAGAAGGCCTGCCCACTGAGCGTCGTCCGGTACGTGGTCGCCACTCGAGAACCTTTCCGCCCCAACGGCCATCGGTTCTCCTCGCTATGTATCCCGCCCACTGCCACTTTAGCTGGGCATTTCTTCGAGCAATGTCGGTAACTTTTGTTCTCCTACGGATGTCCTCATTTCAGATTCTATCACGTAGAGAAATACCAAGCATTGTTCTCTCCATTGCCCGTTGGGTGACCTTGAGCCTTCTTATGAGACACATAGTTAGCGGCCACGTCTCGCTCCCTGTCCGTATGTCATCACTGGCAACACACACTGGTCAAAGACTTTCGTCTTGAGACACTGAGGTAATTTGAATGCGAAGATATACCGTAGCTTCCCGAACGCTGCCCATCCGAGCTGGATTCGCCGGGAGCCCTCTTTCTCGAAGTTGCACTTACCTAACTGGACTGTATGTCCCAGGTATACGTATTGTTCAACAACTTCGAGAATAGTGTTCCCAATACTAATTGAAGCAGGTACAACATGGGCATTCGACATGATTTTCGTCTTAACCATGTTCATCCTAAGACCTGCTCTTTGAGAAACACTATTGAGATCTTCGAGCATTGTGTTCAGGTCTTCCAAGGTTTCAGCCAGTAGAACTACATCATCAGCAAAGCGAAGATGAGTAAGGTACTCGCCATTGATGTTGATGCCGTATCTTTTCCATTCCAGAAGCTTGAAAATATTCTCCAATGCCGCAGTGAATAGCTTCGGAGAAATTACATCTCCCTGCCTTACACCTCGTTACAATTGGATAGGATTAGAGCTCTGATTTTGTATTCGGATCGACATAGTGGCGTAGTCGTATAGACCTTAGCACTTTGATGAACCTGTAGTCCACTTGGCACCTTTGGAGAGACTGCAGCACAGCCTAGATCTCGATCGAATCAAAGGCTTTTTCATAGTCCACGAACGCCAAGCAAAGTGGCAAATTATACTCTTCGGTCTTCTGTATAATTTGTCGCAGCGTATGGATGTGGTCTATGGTACTGTAGCCTTTTCGGAAACCAGCTTGTTCGGGAGGTTGAAAGTCGTCAAGCCTGCAAGTGAGACGATTCGTAATGACTCTCGAGAAGAACTTATAAACATGGCTTAGAAGAGAGATTGGTCTGTAATTCTTCAAGAGCGTTTTATCACCCTTTTTGAAAAACAGAACAACCTCAGCTCCACTCCATGCTTTAGGCGTTTTGCCTTCGAGAATGACGGAGTTGAACAGCCTCTGGAGGACTTTAAGTCTTAGGAGTTAAGTTATAAACAACAGTAAAAATATAAAATTATTATAAAAATTAATCTTGTTAGTCATATTTAAACTTAACACTTTATATGGTAGGTTCATTAGAGCTGTAGGTTAGACTAATGACTCATATTCATAACCTATACTGTTATTTTGCAATTGCTATTTTTGCATTTACTTTTCAATATACGTATATTGAAATATATTTTCACACATATATTGAAAGTTCATTTAAAGGAACTTATTCTGCTAGTAACAAGTAGCAGAGTAGTAACACAAGCCAGCATAAGCCTATTCAAAAGAAAAATTAATATGATCTTATTGATTTATACACTCTTCAATCTTTTTCGTGGCTTAATTGAATCTTATCTAACACTTTTGCCTCTACGATTAACGATTTCTCTAGCAGTTTTAATGTCGATTTGTTTATGTATAAGAAAATCTATTTCATCATCCAAGATATGGAAAAGCAATTGAATATTAATAACTCAAAACAGTAACCGATAAAAATATGAGTACCACATAATTCGACTTTGCAAATGAATCATTTGTTTTATACCAGGCGTTTAACATGTAGAAGTATATTTGTTTACTTTGGCATACTATTTTTTACTTAACTTTTCTTTTTCCACGAATATGGAAGATATTGCGTTTTATGGTGGCAGCACTCCGTTCCCCACGTTGTTTAATTTGTCTTATAAATTCCTTTTTCGTCACGTTTTGTCAATAATTACTTAATCATATGATAACATAATAGATTACATTACATTAATAAAAAAAATTGGAACATAAAAAACATTTTTTAAAAACGTAAAACCATTTTCCAGCTACGTCTTACGGTGTATTCAGCTACTTTGAAATTCTTTATACAATTTATTATATTTGTTGTTAGCATAAAAGATAAAACAAAATGTATAAGAAAGAAAATCGATTATACAAATGTTGAAAAAACAAAAATTTACGACTAAAGCGCTTGATAGATTTTTAAATGCGATCGTCAACCTCTTTGTGCTACCCTTCCGGTAACGACTGTACAAATTATTCAGTCTTTTGTAAAACAACCACAAGGGCCGCTGTTTCAATATGGACGATCAGAATTAAATCTACAGACAGTTGTACAGCGTATTACTGTCATCGCGAAGGTCGTAGATACGATTCCCAGTCGAAACAAATAATTATATATAATTTTCACTTCTCCGCTCTGTTACGTAAAACAAAGAGCGGCGTTAAGTTCCGCAACTAAAATCACAGAGCCTATATTTCAAGCAAAAAGCTGAAACCGGAGTGTATAAACACTACGTTCTCTCCAACTACCCTGCTATGCGAGAAAAAGTGTTAAAAATGGAATGTATATTTAAAAAGCGAGAGAAATCAATAATATTTACTTTCATATTCCCTTAACCGTTTGAATTTTACTATTGTAATACAATTTAACCTTAATCTTATCTAACCTTCAATGTACGTTTAAGCCTCTACTATCTTAAAAGAAACCATTAAAGTAAACGAAGTATTATACATGTATTATCTATTCTATTCTTATTTCATTATTGCAAAAGAATAGAGACAATATTTCAACTAAGAAGAGTTAGTATTTTTTTAAATTAAAATTTTAAGTATTAATAAGTTTACCAGTTTACACCGTTTTTATTATAAGTATATTATGTATCGACTTCTATAAGATAAAAATTAAAATATTTAAATATTTAAATATTTTAATTATAAATTAAATGAAATAAAATATTCAAAACAAACAGTTTTTTAATAAACTAACATAAACATTTTTTTTATTCACTTAATAATACATATCTTTTAACTGTAGCAGTATTCAGCATACATATGGGTACTTGTAGAAAGCTCGCTTTTATTAAAAGTTAAAATCCTTCAAAATATTGAACGCACTCGACGAACGGAAAGGTTTTAAATATTTTCCTCTTGAAACGTTATATCAGTAACACCCACATGCACTGAGTATCTCTGTAGTAAGTAAAAAAATGTTAATTTACTTACGAAGAAAATCTATAAGCTTTAAAATGTTGTAAGTATTTAGTTATTTTAATGGTATTAGATATTAATACTGAGTGCCAAATTATAATAAAGTGTGCATGGATTGGTTGATAACCAATTCATATAATGCATTTTCTTAATAATATGTTTATAGTGGTAAGACAAGCAGAAGGAGATCTCGGTTGACCTTGGAAAACAGTATCGACCATACTGGGGGAAGGTCACGTAAGGACCCCCGGAGGGCTTGTATGAAGAGGTTGATGACAATGGACGAGGCGAAAGAAGTATGCAGGGACCGTAGCGTTTGGCGCTCCGTTCTCCCTGACTACCCCGCAAGGGATACAGCTTAAAGATATATATGTATGTATGCTTATAATTAAATTTACTGTAAACACTAAAGAATATCCTTTTACCGTATGGTAATAAGAGAGAGCCTGATGTCCCTTATCTAATGTCCCTTATTCATTTTCCGCTCTAATTCGAGACATTATAATTAAGTGGGAGTACTCAACGCCGCGCTTTGACTTGCACTAGCGTGAAGATATAAAAATTATTAAAATATTACAATTCCTTCGAGTAAGGATCGAACAAGCAATCACTTCAGCAGTCAAACACGGGCTCACTGCGCTAAGATGGATGTCAGGAATATTCTATTCTTTTTGATCGACACCTAACTTGTCACATTTGCTAACCAATCCCAGAAAAACATTTTAAGCAAAAATATTTCCTCTAGTGGGATTCTAACTAACCACTACCGCAAAATCAAAAACATTGAATAACACCTGCACCTTTCAGTGACTTTAATATTCAAAACAAACATTATTAAGAAAAACGTGGTTTTTGGATTCCCACAAACAAAAATAATAATAAAACCCTTATACAAAATTAGCATAGTTTCAAATAATATTCATGCGACGTTTACATAAATTATTCACACAGAAGAGACTCGGTCATCAACTTTTGGTGGAATTAACTATTTACATATAGCGTTGCCTGTAGTTCACACAGCCACTGACGGTGACTGGGCCACGACGGCCTGCGTTACTAATTACCTACCTACCTACTGGCACATGCATATATTGTGTGACATATTTTGATTATGTTAAAATGTCGACAACATATTCCTAGTCTATTAACATTGTAAAGCAAATTATAGTTATTTTTAGTTTACTGTTAAAATTTATTTTTGTTTGTATTTATGAATTTATCTTTTTGTGAGGTAAACATCAATTATAGTCAAAAATTCTTACTTTTTTCTCCATTACCGATATATTAGGCGAAAGCCATGCTCCTTTGTCATATTAAATTAAGAAAACAAGCAACGAGTGAAATCTGGCCGATAAACTATGTGTAAGCATGATCCAATCGCACCACTAACAATATTACTGTATTAGTAACACACATACCCAACAAAACAACAATATCTCATAAATAATAACACAAAAGCCGTATCGCGGGTCACAAATATAAAACTCTTTGACAATATAAATTTCGCAATACGAGACACGAATCAAATAATCATCGAGGTATTACATTTCACATTTTCTTTCAAAGAAAATATATACATAATTTGATTTCACATAGAGGCGTCGACAGCGAGTCGCCTGCAGCGATTGGTTCGCACGTCGCGCCTGTAAGGAATATGAAACTTACCGCCGCAGATTTTATCATTGTGAAAGTTCAGCTGTGACGCCTCCCGCGGAATATTTCCGTTGGCAGGTGCGGAAATAAGTATAGAAGTTTCGGTACACAATACTTTTGGACGTAAAGTCATTTATTAAAAATTCTATATAAGCGTTAGAACGTGGTTTTGAAGTGTAGGTATTTTTTTTAAAATAATGTATAGATTTTTCATATGTTTACGGTAAAGCGTAAATATAAGTTACTTTTAACATTTCTAAAGTGTTATACACACAATTAGGAAATTGAAGAAGTAATTTAGAAAACGTATAAAAGTTTCAGCAGGATTCGAACCCGCACCTATCAGCCTACCAGCCAGAATAGAACGCATGTCTTGGCAATCAGAGCACCTGGACGGTTTCCAGGAGGCATGGGTTCGAATCCCGTAATGTTCGAAAAAAATTCATACGTTTTCTAAATCTAAATATAACTTTTTATAAAACTGGAAAGTAACTATTATTTGCTGTTGCAATTGTATAATGTTACGATAAAATTAAAACAATCCCAAATTAAGTAATTTAGTATAAAATGCTAACCGTACTGAACATATATCTATAGATACGTA
Organism: Dryas iulia moderata; assembly: GCA_019049465.1. Lineage (NCBI taxonomy): Eukaryota > Metazoa > Arthropoda > Insecta > Lepidoptera > Nymphalidae > Dryas > Dryas iulia. Next base: position 5,304,186 of record CM032440.1, read on the forward strand.
CAGACACGTACTTGTAAGTGTGACGTAGCTAAGGAGGCCTTTAGAAAACATCGTTAAAAGTTTACAAAGTTTTTGTCAGCAAAGCTCTAATGAAGAGCGTAAAAGTTCTACGATTTGATTGATTTCGGAAAAAAAAAGTATATTTCATACTTAGATATTTTTGTATAACTGGAGTTTTTTTTTTTATTTTGAGACCAATTTTTCAACTTCCAGTTCAAGAATTCTTTTTTTTTACAGTAAAAAATTCTATCAATATAAAATTGTGGGTCCTATATATATAAATATACAATTTTATGCTATGCTGTTTGTTTATTTTAGTTTCTTTGCTTTCGTAAAAGAAGGCGCAGTGTTAAGTTCGGTTAATTAAAAACAAAGAGTCTTAAACATGATTAAATAATAGAAAAAAGGTAAAAAAATAGATTTTTATTACAAAAATTCAACCCTAACTCTAAAAAATCATTTCACTCGCATAAATACTATTTACAGACTTAACAACTGACTAAAGGCACCAAATCCTCTCTCCACAATATTTCTCCACAACACTCCAACATTAGTTCAACATTAGTATATAAACAAAACATGTTTACCCCAGTGCTTACCTCGTCCCTGGGGCTCGGTGCGAGTCGAGGGCGACAGATGCGGCTTGCTGACTCTAACCTCGATAGCCACTTCTGACTGACCTGTTACACATAATCGATACCAGCACCGTCTTGGGGGAATACGAAACTAAACGTTTGTGTTAGGTTAATATTTACTGTTTGTTTGTGCTACCTGTCTGGATTTGAGTTGACATTTTAGATACAATATGATATTTCAGAGAAAAATCTTTGGTATTCGCGATTTTTATATATTTTTATATGAAACTGGGTTACTTGCGTATATGTTTGATATTCAGAAATACATGTTCAAGAAAATTCGGCTTTCGAACACTTTTTGTAATGGTCACTGTGAAGTTAAGCCTAGTACTTAAAATAGTATTCAAAATAATATTAAATGTGTAAATATTTACATTATTTCACGCTGTAGAGATTTAAAAGAAGTGTAAATTAAAATATCTTGTTCCTACTTTCAACGTAATATTAGTTTAGTAATAGGTAGTAGTCATTTCAAAACATTCCTAGAATATTCCTTAACCACAATGACGCAAATAAAGCAAAACACTAGCTATTATTTAAGCAAATAAGATTAAGTGAGATGGAATAAATAATCGTTCTTACGCCATTCGATATTCGATCTATTTTTGCTACTGTTCAACAATAGAATATTAGATTACAAGTTAACCGATATCGAATACCATAAAATAGGAAAAAAATTGAATAGTAAGAAATAATAAAAAAATCGATTTAAAGTCATACAAATATAAAGAAATACAAATCTCGTCGTCAGTCAACAAAAGCGTCGTTTTATATAACCTCGTAATAATATATATAGCTAACTAAATATTCGCAGATAGTCTTAGATACCGGAGCAAAGAAACAAAAATATTTTAAATACAACCCTTCCCTCGAAGGGGATTCGAACCCACAACCATTCACTTTTATAGTCAGACGCTTTCCCATTGTATAACAATTATTATTATATTTCCTAGTATAAATCTTAATTAATTAATTTACAAAGGCTAAAATTTACAGTATCATTAGTAGCCGGTACGGAACGAGGGCGACAGGTGGGGCACTTTGGCCTCAATAAATTCTAGCTCCATAGCCCTATTACACAATAATCGATACTTAATGCCTCCCGAAAATGGATGCGGAATTTCCGAAATTACAATTGACCCGTAACATTTGTTTCTTTTTTAATAAATATTAAAATGTTTGGTGGGGCCAGTCGTGGCACAGTGGCACAAGCATATGACTGTAAACGACTGGTTATGGGTTCGATTCCCACTCGAGGAGTGGAAATATTTCATATAAGTTCTGCCACTTAACACGCAATGCCTCCGAATTTGGCAGAAAGTGGGGAACGGAGTGTCATAACACTAGATTCCCTCTGCCGCTGATTGCGGGATACAGCGTGAAGCTAAAAAAAAAGTTTGGTATTATATGAAGTAGTTACATTATTTAGTGACACATCACTACGCTTACGGTTTTTCATCTATCTTAAGATATCTTTCTATATTTCAGGTACCCATTTCAGGCTTTTTCACACATAGCGGGGTAGTGAAAGAGTGACCTAGTGTCAAGACTCCTTCCTCTACTTTCAACCCCGAATAGAGACATTGCGTGCTGCGTGGAAAAACTCAACACCGCACTTTCAAGAAATTAAAATTTAATTATAATCATCCCCCCGAGTAAGAATTGAACCTTCGACCGTAGCTTTTACAGTCAAACTCTCTCCCACTGCGCTACGATGACTCATCTTACTTCTTAGGTTGAAAACAAATTCGCCGTTTCTCTAGGTAGACCAAGAAAAATAAATTATTTAAGAAAATGAAGTATAAATATAGTAAAACATTTCATTATATAAATAAAGCCATTGTAGAATAATATAACAAGTGTAGCTTACAGAACATGACTACGATGAGTTGATGTACCCCACATGTGAATTATGACAGTAATTACTAAGTAGGTTAATAACTTTTATAAAAGCCAACTTTCATAATTATATTTTAATATGGGGTCAAGAGTCAGGTTAAGCTTTTATACTCTATAAATATACTAAGATTATGTTATTTAAGCTCATAAATCACAAAGGATAACCAATAAATAGAAGATCAAATCTATTATATCTGGATTCATATACGTTTACAAATACATAAGCAAAAACACACAAGCACAGGTATTTAATTTAATGTTGCTTTAATTTGAGTTTAATTTTAATTGACGTCTGGGCTCCGCTATTAACAACTTCAGGTGAATATTATACAATTAGTGCTTACTTACAAAATACAACCTTGAGTGACAATATACGTGCCTCTATAAAGTCAGCCTTGCACACGCTATCCCGTATCGATTTTTTTGGAAAATAAATTAAGCTATAAAAGTAAATGAAATTGAAATAGCGATATGCATAGATTTGCTAATAAAATATTTTTATTAGAAAATAGTACTGTATCAGTTTATAGAAAAACAAACACCGATAAACGTGAATAGTGTTTTCATTGACAAGCTTCAATAGAATTTATTATTTTTTTTATAAATATATGTCATAACTAGCGGCCCGCTCGCGGCTTCGCCGCGTGATCTACGTGGCTCTTTCGGTATATTGCTCTCGGCCTCGGTGCCCTCGGTGGTGAATTTTTAAAAAATAAAGTAGCCTATGTTTAACCTTGGATTATTAACTATACATATGCCAAAATTCATTACAATCGGTCAAGCGGTGTCGATTTTTGATAAGCTATGTAGCCTATGTTAGACCCAGTCATTTTTACTACTTTCATTCTAAATTTCATCCAAATCAGACCAGTAGATTAGCAGTGAAAGCGTGAGAGACAAACACACAGACATTCGCATTTATAATATAAGCATGGAAGTATGGATATTATATTTCACAATAAAATAGCGTTCTAAATGAACGCATAACAATTTTTAAGTACTTTTAAACATTTTTAAGGTGCTAATCCACACTTAAGAAAATTGAAAAATAATTTAGAAAACGTATAAAAATTTGAACGCAGCGGGATTCGAACCCGCGCCTCCTGAATACCGTCCAGGCGCTCTCACCACTGAGCCATGCGTTCTTCTACCAGCTGCGTCGGAATTTTAAAACGCTTTATTACATTTAGGAAACTTATAAAATTTATTTTTATACGTTTCCTAAATGTATTTTGCAATTTTTAAGTAGCCGAATATAGCATGCCTTCTACATGCTTAGTAGTTAAAATGCATCTCACTCGAAATTTCCAATAGGCGCTGGTTCGGATATCATGAATACTATTAATATTATTTATATGTAATTTAAACTATGTCTTTGAAGAAAACTTAAAATGTTAAAATATATTCCATAATTTAACAGTTTATTATACGTAAGAGAATTTCTTTTCATATAATTTTATACGGGCCAGTCGTGGCGCAGTGGCACAAACTGTGACTGTAAAGCGACTGGTTGTGGGTTCGATTTCCACTCAAGGACTGGAAATATTTAAAGTTTCCATTTCCTTCGCTATGGTATCGGGGCAAAGCGCGGCGTTACGTTCCGCCATTTAACACAAAATGCCTCAGAATTCGGCGGAAAGTGGGGAACGGAGTGTTTTAACACTAGGTTCCTTCTGCCTACCCTGCTAAATGCAGGATACAGCTTGTAGCCTTAAAAAAAAAAAAATAATAAATAAATAATTTTATATAAAGTATATAATTTCGAACCTTACTAACCAGTTATGATTTTTCGTAATATTCAAACGAGCTTTCTAGAAATAAAAAAATATTTGTAACACAAAGAAGGTAAACTTAAAAAAAATGTTCTTAAGTCCAGTTTGTTACTTCAAAGGCCTGAAAGTAATATATTCGTTTGAGACCTACGTTACGTATAAGAAGGCTTTATAAACGTTTTTAATCTCTCGAAAGGTACTTTAATAAATCCTATGCTTAAAACATATTTAGTTATAAGATGTTATTATATTTCAATTTTCATACATTTAGAAAGGTATCTAGAAAAAAATTTAAGTTGAAGAAAAAATATGAATTTAATAAAATAGTAAAGCTTTATTAGAAGTAGTTATATATATCAGAAAGCAGGGGTGAACAACATGGTCCTCTTAATATGTCTTTGCGCCCCGCCAAGAGTTAATTTAGGTATATTACAGATATTCTCCTGTTCCTTTTTAAACAATTTTAAAACTATTTTAAAATCTGCATGGGCTCCTTGATAAAAAAGGTTGCTCACCCCGTTACAAAGAATGTAAGAAAACTATTGTTTTTATAAATTAACGATCAGGTAGATACAATATATTAGACTACGCATTTTATGTATATGGTTAAGTTAACAAATAAAGGTATACAATATTGACACTTCGAACTTTGTTTAAACAGGTTGGCAATGTAGACTCATCACTCATTTAGTACAATTATTATGTCAAGGGAATTCAACCAGTCCTGTAAACAATTTCCGTAAGTTAGATATCATAATTAGAATAAGTGACCGCAAATAATGACATATAAAAATAGAACAGTAGAAATTCCTTACATAGTATGCCATAGGTTCGCCGTGTCCATCAGGTTGCAGAGAGGAGTTTGGGATAGTGCTTGAGACTTGTGACCCAAGTGTAGGCTTAAGAGGCAGGCTTTACAATACGCATTAACGTAATTATCAGTACAAAAAAGTGTTTTAAAATGAGGAAAATTTAAGTTATCTAAGTTCATAAAGCAGCTTTAGGGTCTATCTAGCATAGCGGGGCAGTCAGAGAGGACCAGTTCAACGCCGTGCTTTGCCTTAGATACCAGAGCAAAATAATGAAAATTTGAGCATAATAATTCTCCGAATGGGAATCGAACCCACAACCATAGCTTTACAGTCAGACGCTTTCCCACAGCCTCCATCTAACTTCTTAATTCAACATAATAATTTTCACACCAAAAACATTCAACAAACAAAAATTAATTTATTTCCCTAATAATTTTAAAATTATCTTACTATATTTAGACAGAACGAACCAAGTAAACTTAATATGCAGAACTCAGCACGCTGCGTCTGCAGAAGTGGGCTGCTATCGATCGCGAAGTATGCATCGTATCATTCACCGCTTATTTAATTTACGTGCAATGAGCTAACAGCGACTAGCTGACTATACATTTCCTTTATTTACTTAGAAAATTTTTAGTTGATAATTGAGTCGATAATAAAATTTATTGGTTTTTTTGTCACTGCTATATTGCAAGATTCTTTAACTATGTATTTACGACATTTATTTTTATTTAGGTACTTTTTAGGATATATTAAGTAAAACTTGATTTAAAAATATCTGCTTTCTTATTTAACGCATTTTCTTATAGTAGGGTAATCGGAGAGGACCTAATGTAAAGACACTTTGTTCTCCACTCTCCACTCGAAATCTAAGCATTGCGTGCCGAGTGGTGCAAGTCAATACCGCGCTTTCCTGTAAAATCTATAATTCCGAAACATGAGATAAGATGAAGATATTAAAATGTTTGAACCTCTTAATATCTCATAGAAATTATTTATTTTTAATATATATACATATTTGAATATTTATAAATATCTGTTTTTAAAATCTTTTGTTTTCGCGATTATTATTCATTTCAGAACATCTGTTTTTCATCATAATCAAAGGGCTGTAGCCCTTAGGGCTTGAGCCGCTTAACCAATTACCATGAATTTTCTTAATTAAAACTTATGACGGAAGATCAAACATACGCTACCTATTTTTCCAAAAACCAAACTCGAAGTGACTGAAGTAAGGGGTGAAAACTTGTATGAAAATTATAAACCGCCTAAATCAAGCGACATAACGAATACACGAATATACGAAGCAGTTATAGTTGTGTTGTTCATAGCCAAAGCTGCGAGCGGGTCGCTAGTTATATAATAAACATACATTTGCTCCGAGTGAGATTTTATACACAGCCTTATATTATCAACATCATACCGACAACATTCACAATAATGAAAAACGTAATATTTTTATTAGTACAATAATTCTATTATTCTATTGAATAAATAAATAGAATACCTAACACACTTGCTGGCAATTCTCGACACCTACTATTCAAGAGGCTAGAGAGAATGAAGCATACTTGGATGAACTCGACGACAGTCTGACCTGCTTAAACATAAATCTAATAAAGATCATTTGCTTACCCTTTCGTTAGTTAATTTAATTAGTGACCTCTGACTAGGCAAAACTACACTAGCCTTGCGGAATTTCGTTGTTTGAGTTACTTCGGAATTAAAGTACTTTTACATTAAATACCTTCCAAACAGAGTTAACGAGATTAATTAAAAGTTCTGGGAAACTATATAGATTCATTCCTATCATACCCTATGAGGGTAAGGATGAGATTAAATTGTTTATTTTACAGTTTAAAATATAACATAAAATGTTATGAATAATATGTTAGTATTTAGTTATTAATATAGCAATAACATTTTTATTATTGTAAATAGATTCATTGTACAGTCATATTATGCATTTATCTACACGTCATATTACTAAAAACTATTTTTTTAACAATACTTAAATATTTTTACATTCATGTAACTTTATTAAAGCAAGTAAGAAAAAAACAGAAATAATATATTAAACTATAAAGTACGTAGAGAACATAAAGAAACTTAAACTTCTAACCGTTAGTCGTTTATCTTCTTATTCTAGAAGCATACAGGATGATGCAATATATTTTGGCACTTGGTAACATTGATCACTTTGGAATTGAAATCCAGTTATTATAAGAGCAGTCTCCAAGCCAAAAATCACTCATAACTTGGCTACGATAGTTAAATCTGTCCGTGAAAATAGGTGATTTAATACTGAACCGTGTCTCCAAGAACCAGGACGCTCTTTCTAAATTAAATTAAATTAAATTAAATAGCCTCACGCTATATCCCGCACACAGCAGGGTAGGCAGAGGAAACCTAGTGTTAAGACACTCCGTTTCCCACTTTCCGCCGAAGGCATTGCGTGTTAAGTAGCGAAACTTAACGCCGCGCTTTGCCTCTGATACCAGAGCGAAGGAAGTAGAAATTTTAAATATTTCCTCTCCTCGAGTGGGAACCGAACCCACAACCAGTCGTTTACCGTCACACGTTCGTGCCACTGCGCCACGACTGGCCCCAATAATATTAAATTATGTTATGGTTTAACTGTAAGTATTTTCAATAATTGAAACAATATATTTAGTGTGGAAGACTTGGAATATCATTTACCATCTGTCATAAGTTAGGTTCAAGCTGTCACCAGAATTACGGAATAAGGAAAATGACAAATCTTAGGACGCTGAACAAATGTATAAAGCTATAATATTATGGTATATATTATGAAAGATCTAATCTAAATTTCACATAGGTTAACTAAAACTACATGAGTAGTTCGTAATGGTACGATGACCGTAAATTACGCCGTAATTTTCATATATCTTATAATGTACCTTTTAATAATAAGCCATTTGAAAAATACATTTAAAGAAAAATTTCCTAAGTGTGGTAGGAATAGCACTTTAAAATGTTATTTTATAAGCCATTTCCTTAGATGTTGAAGTTTAGTTGGACCTGTTATGTATCTATATGAAGTATCACAGCCTTCAATATCAATTATACACTATGTTTTAATAAAAAAAATCATTTAAATTATCGTACTAGTTTTAAAGTTTAGAAACACAAGCACAAAGGGTATTAAAGCGAAAATATATTCTATTAAATCATTTTCATTACCCTAATTATGTTTTGCAAAGGTTCCCTCTGCCTACACTGCTGTATGTGGGATACAGCGTGAAGCTAAAAAAATAATATAGATGCACAGAAAGACATTAAATAATGGTAAAAATAAATTATAATATTTTGTTATCTAAGGTTTTCGAATATTTTTCCTCACCTTTATTTACATTAACCATAAATGAAAATACAAAAATAATCTTAGACAATTTACTTCCCAAAATCCGGTCTAGTCTCTCTCCTTTAATCCAAAATTCTAGAACAATTTCAATTAAGTTTGGGCCGGCTTAAGCTGACCGCAGGGCTCGCCCCGAATCAGTGCGCCGTGAAACAAACCAATCATCCCTAGCAGGTCTGTCACGGCCGCGCCCTTCGCCGCCCCAATCAACTGTGACTAGCTTGATAAATTAAAATACAAATATTAATCTACCTATAGTTACATTTAGTTGCTCATTATTTACGCCATGGTAGCAAAGTTGTGATAACGCGAAAAGCATGCGATGATTTTAGGTAAGAATCATACTTGAGGAATGTTTAAACATTTTTAAAGTGTTATTCCACACTTAGGAAAATTGATAAAGACATTTAAAGAAAACTGAATACCGTCCAGGCGCTCTCACCACTGAGCTATGCGTTCTACTATCCGATGCTTCGAAAGTTACTAATAAAGCGTATAAGAATTTCGACGCATCGGATAGTAGAACGCATGGCTCAGTGGTGAGAGCGCCTGGACGATATTCAGGAGGCGCGGGTTCGAATCCCGCCCTGTTCAAATTTTTATACGTTTTCTTTAAATGTCTTTTTCACATTTAGGATATGTTTTTATTAACATATTAGTTAGACGAAGTGCGGAGCGGCCCAATGGCGACAGGCACTTAATAATTTTATGCGGCCTGTCAAGCATTTATTCATATTACAAATAATCTATTTTAAAATTCTATATTACTTTTTAAATACTATTTAAGGGACCGTGTTATAAAAAGGTTGTACATCCCCACCCTAGAATATTTAAATTAATTGTTTCTAAATATTAGACAACTACAATCCTGCTAATGGAAGCGTACCTATGTATGTATATAACATTAATAAACATATATTAGCCAACAATACAAAAATTGTACGATGAGTGACAGCTATGTTATGTTTTACCTAATCAATTCCAATAAAAGGGCATATATTTATTTTAACATTTTAAAAGTGTTATTATACGATATGAAAAACATTTTTAGAAAACATATTCGTAATGTTCGTGCATAAATATAATATTATTGAAAAAACCTACGAACTGCATACTTCGAATGCAAACAAACAATTTATAATCACGCTACGTCACGCGGAATTATCATTTGCATGCATTTCGTCTTCTATGTGTGTTTCTATGTGGGTATCTCTCAATAAAGAAATTTAATAACAGTTTATAAAATTTATTTAAATTTATGTACATTGTTAAGAAAAACGAATGTAAAATAACTTTGAATTAAAATAATAACCTCAGTAAGAATTAATTTTCATATTGTTTTACATAGCTCGCTTTAAAAAAAATCATTAGTAGTATATATTATGGAATAAAAAAACAAGATAAAATAGCACTCGACCTTTGCACAAGAACGTGTTACATTATATAATATTAACAAAGTAACAAAGATACTTCTATTGTAATAATATATCTGGATATTCACTTAGTATCGGATTCCCACTCAGCAGAATAAACATAACTTAATGATTTTCATTTCTTCGCTCTCAATAATACAAAGATCTACGTTAAGTAAGACATTTAGAAAACGTATAAAAATTTGAACGCAGCGGGGTTCGAACTCGCGCCTCCTGAATCCCGTTCAGGTGCTCTCACCACTGAGCCATGCGTTCTACTACACGCTGCGTCGAAATTCTTATATGCTTTATTACAACTTATTTTTGTTGTTAGTAAAAACATTTTATACGTTTTCTAAATGTCTTTTTCAATTTTCCTAAGTGTAGAATAACACTTTAAAAATTTTAAAACTATCTACGTTGAGTTCCTACACCCAAAACACTATATGTGGATTTCAGTTAAAAAGTTTAGAACAAAGTGCATGTCAGGCAATAAGTCAAAGAAGAAAGGAATAAGTAAAGCTGAAAAGAAAGAAATAGTAAATTTAACAAAAACAAATATTGTGAAAATCTTATTAAAAAATTTTCAAGACGCATCAAAAATGCCTAAACTACATAAAATAATATCTTATTTATGTTTTAATTTTATTAACATTTACATCAGGCAGGGAGAAATGGTTATAACTTAAAAACATTGTGGTGTACAAGTACACTACAGTACCTACCTACAGTTAGGTATTTCATAAAATAATTATTTTCCCTAATAATTTATTTATATTTATATTTGCAACCATGACTTTATGTAATAGATTTTACCCATTTAAAATACAAAAAAGATAACTTTTCGCTCGACCTTCATTTGAGAATGTGTATTACACCTCTAATAAAGAGGTGAGCAACCCGCGGCTCGCCTAACAATTCGATGCGGTCCTCCAGGTATATTTATGTTAAATATATTTTCCGGTGCTTCCTAAGCCTAATAAGGAAGTGCTAAAAGCTAAGCGAAAAGATAAGCTGTTAAAAATTTCCAAATTTGATTAGGTACGTTGTTAAAAAAGTTCTTCGCCGCTGCTCTAGTAGATACTTGTAATGACTTGTTTTATATTCACATATGTTTCGAATCGTACAATGTCAGTTACACCTACATATATCTATACATTTGCTCTGTCCTCTAATTACCGCATTTAAAAGACGTACGTACATACGTATATCCAAACTGGGATGTTGAAAATATATAAAATTTTTACATTTTCTTTAATAGAAAACAAATCTATAACAATCTTACAAAATCAGACACTCCAATCAATAAAAGAATAAATAAATTCATAAATTCACATTAAATATAAATAAATTTCGTACAATTTAAATATTTACCAGAAACACGATGTTCGTACAAATCATTGATCCGTATAAGATTAAAATATATCACAATAAATTAGAACAGTGCGGTGACATTCTGGCTCGTTTGTCAAGCGTCTAATCCGTTAATTACATTTAACTGCCTCGGTTATATAAACAACTGTGTTGCCTCTACTATTGTTATAAACGTACATTTGTTCTGGGTTTTAGTTCTTTTTTTTTCATTTTAAGTGGTGGGGAAACTAATGACGAATACTTAAAAACCTCTTTTTTATCTTTTATATACAATCTGATATATAATCTGAACCGTGCATTCAACAGTGGTTAAATTTACTACTGTAGAGAGTAAATTGTACCAGCTCAAAAATGAATTATATTTTCATATTTCATATTATATATGTAAGTTAAAATATCAATAATTAAATCACTATAATATATTAAAGATTAATTATCTAATTCAAAGAAGATGTTAGGAAGAGTCTTAGAAGAGCTTTCGAATGAAAGATATTTGCAAATATTAAACTAATCTAACAAATTAAATAAAAACAATAACAACTAGATTGTGGTTATCATAAACATATTAGAATATTTAACAAACAAGGCCTGCCCAGTTTCTTGCGCCGGTTCTTCTCAGGTCTGAGGCATTAACTTTAGTGAAATAGTAGAAAATTAGTTGATTTTTAAAAAATGAAGCATTTAACTCATTATTTTGAACCAAATTATTAGACTTTGACATACATAATATTCACAATAAATAGATAACAAATTTATATACAAAAAAATCTGAGCCTATATATCTCATTACTTTACCCACAATCACGGATGTTACGTAAAATAACAGTGAATACAGTGAATATGTACGGTAAAATCCCTCAGAAAGTCTCATCTATCGTTAACACAACTGATTACGGCTTACGCTTTGTTATATTAGTTACAAATTGATAGATTGCGGAGCTAGTTCGTTATCTCTAGTTTATTTCCTCTTACATTCTTGTTACTTTCGGCTGTAGAGAGGAATAAGCTTCGTTAATTAAAACAGATTAGATAAAATACTGTTTCAAATTTAGGAAAATAATTAATATATACGTTTGTATTTTTCGATTGAAATATATAAATCATTTTATTATTTATGTTACTGATACTATTATTACGTAGTCAGTCGTCAGAATATAAATACTTAAAGACCCAGGGTCAAATTTAGGCATATAACCTATTTAATATTTTTAAAAGTAATCACCAAGTAATTTTTTTCCCGTGGGGGGACGGGTTAAGAATACAATTCCCCCCCGCTGCTGGGTAGCGTCCCGTAAAAGGCGGGTAACCCAGTAGTTTGGTGGTAGGAGATTCATTCTCCGACTGGCTCGCGACCACTATCATGTCAAAGACGAACCGCCAAATATCTTATGATATGTTCCGGTTCGATGGCATGTAAGCCAGCTCTCCCTATTCCCACCATTCCCATCCTTCCTCCCTCCTTTTGTCCTACATTCCCAAGGCTGGCAACGCATCCATAACTTGAATGTTGTGGATGTCTATGGGCGAAGGTAACCACTTAGCACCAGGTGGGCCTTCAGCTCGTTTGCCTCCTTTATTCCACAAAGTAATCACCAAGAGTTAAAATAGTGGATGAAAGTTTGTGTGAGGTGTTACGTATTTACGCAGGCTAAACCGCGAGCGCTAACTAGTAGTATACATAAAAGAATGGATTGTCTTGAAACTACGTTTTCTCTGCCTGCTATGTGGGACAAAAAGCGAAACGAACAAACATGAAAAACCTATATGATTAAATAGTAACTATACATATGTAATAACACTTCACTATATAAATGCCTGTCTTATATACACAACAACTTAATCAATCAAAAATTACATAAATCCTTGTTTATTATCATCAACAGAGATCCCTTATCAGAGCTTGTCAAATCAACAATGAACGCTCAAAAAGTTACAGCACGACAACAACGACAAGTTAGATAGAATTACTAAATAAACGAAGGGTCCACCCCTCATGTCACTGATTAAACTTGGATGACTTTCCCGGGAGGTCGATACATCGCGCCGTTGCGTCATGTCCCCGGGACTCGATGACATATTAATAACAAGAATTGTTTTAAATATTTAAATACTTAAGTCATGATTGATAAATTAAAATAGTTTTAAAGTATCAGTTAAGTTATATGTCAATTAGAATTGAGATGCTTTAGCAATAGAATTTCCCAGTGCTAATGTTTTATACTGACTCTTACGTCATATTTTTTTGTAAAATAATTGATAAACTAGTCAATCTACTTTTAAAATATATTTGATAAAAAGTAAACCTAATTAAATTAATTGAGAAGATAACTTCAACCAAAATTACGCTTGTCTTTTCCTGCTTGTAACGAAAAACCTAAAATAATCTTATTATGTTATATATTTGACTATGTACAATCAAGTGTCACTATGTAACAAAGGGAAACATAAATATATCACCCAAGAGTAGTACATAAAACATTACATAATCTGATCTCTTTAGAGACGGCGGCAAGTAGCGCTAATGAGAATAATTAATGCCGTCGCAGCACGTAATGAGCTATAGCGGCGTCGTTGTATAGACCCGAGGCCGAGCTTTGGTAAAGCTTCAATAACCCTGTTGTTGACTAAAACCCTTGTACAAGTGAAGACTTTAAAATTCTTTTTATTGTTGCTGAAATATTAAAGCACTAAATGGTCGCTATTGTTGTTAAGTATAAGAGAACTTTCTTAGTAAAAGCTTTATATAAAGCCTCGAAACCTTATACTTAAATAAGAAAACTACTTACAAGTAATACCATTATATAGTATCTAATATTTCCATTTTAAAGTACAATTTCTGATAGTTAGTATTTTCATTCTCATTATACTTTTTTTTATTATAATGTTTTACGGTGTTAACAGAGACAAGATTTTTTTATGAGCTTCAAAATAATTACCACTTTTAAATTGTTGGATATCAACTGCAACAAGTATATTTATATAATAAAAAATAACCTTAAAAAAAATAAAATATATAATAAAAAATAACATAAATGGAAGAAAAATATTTTATATTTATCAAATTTATATAGCTTACACCTTTAACAACTACATCACATCATACAGGCGACATCACACCTCTATCAGTTTATAAATGAATGCACCGGCAGTGCACTCCGTCAGGAACTGGGTTATGATATCGCCGGAATACAAGGTTAACCGTCAAAAACGTCAAAAATTTCAATGCGAAAACTTTTCAGAGCGTGACACCTTTGATTCACTTAGTTATCCACAGCCGCATTGACGTCGTGATAAATATAATTGTACCAAATTTTTATACTTCATTTTTTTCAACTGCATTCATATTGTTGCACTTTCTGATTAGAGTTGTTTTGTTCTGGTTCATTCATTCGTCGTATGTGCAGTATTCAACAAAGTTTAGGAATAACGATTGAATTATTTTATTTTGAAGCTTTTGATGTTTGAATTGAAGCTTTTTGGTATTTTTTTAAAATTTGCTAACTATATAAAAGCAAAAAACATAAACAACTTTTATTTAATTATTTTTGTATGTATTTTCATACGCTAACTCTATAAACTATACTACTAATAGTACAATTAGAATACAATATAGGTCGAATCTCATTTGGCAACTGCAATTAATAAAGTAAGCGCAGTGCAATGACTTCAGCTCGATATTTGGCTCACCGCCCAATTTTCATTATAAACACTTTTGGGGTGCGAATTTCGGCCAATATATAGGATGCTTATAGTTCTTTAATCTTGCATTGGTGTTCTGATTTGTCCATGTGATATTTATTTTTATTAAAACATTAATTTCTATATTGGGGCCAGTCGTGGCGCATGGGGACGTAAGTGTGACTGTAAACGCAACTGGTTGTGGGTTCGATTCCCACTCGAGGAGTGGAAATATTTAATATTTCCATTTCCTTCGCTCTGGTGTCGAGGTAAAGCGCGGCGTTAAGTTCCGCCACTTAACACGCAATGCCTCCGAATTTGGCGGAAAGTGGGGAACGGAGTGTTTTAACACTAGGTTCCCTCTGCCTACCTTGCTGTGCGTGGGATACAGCGTGAAGCTAATTTCTATATTTCAACAGTTCGCTCTTTTGGAATACTGGGTGCTTTGTCTAGTTAAACTAAAATATCGAAAATATATTTACTTACACCGTAAAGATTTGATTTGCTATCAACCACTACAAACGTAAGTGGATAATGGATAAATGGACATAATAAACAAAAAAGAAATATATATTTTTACTATTATACACTATGCCGAAAAAAGCGCACAGCTGTAAATTAGATATTTAGTAGATAAATAATAATAATTCATTGGCGTCGAATATTGTATAAGTGTTTACGTTATGCTCAGCCAGACTTATTTCCCAACTGTTAATCGCTACCGTTTGCATTAACTGTCTAAATAACCTTTAAAGCCAATGACCTCTTATATATTTGGCTTCATTTAACTATCACATACACCTATTTGTACAGTTGAACTGAAATACTACTAACTATTACATTAAAATTGAATTATTTGAATTGTATGTAACTCTCTTGCTTAACTTTTTGTTAGAAAGTTACGGTAAGCATAATTTAAGCAATAAAAAATATTTTTTTTATTACGTCACTGTAGAAATATAAAAATAAAAAATGAATCGAATATTCATTTACCAGGAATAATTCCAAGGCTGTCGACTGAGCAATGATATTCAGATTAACACAATAAAGTGAGGCTATTGTGGCGCAGCGGGAATGATTATATTTAAATTATAATTATATTTAAAAAAGCAAAAATAATATTTAAAAAAGTTATTTTATTTATAAATACTAAATAAATGTAATGACATTTTTGAAAACCCACAAAATAAATTTCAGAAAAAAAAAATATTCTATCTACTTATGTTTATAAATATTAAGTCAAGTGTTGACTGTATCAAAAAATAAGGAAACAATATAAAATAATGTTAGTGTAATCATATAGACGGCAACATTTGCAGACTGTACGGGAACTTCAATTTCCTTTTCAGCAACCCAGTTAACCATTTAGTTGAACAAACGATAATAGCTCGCTCCCTAGAGGATGTACTCGCCCGTTCAGTCTCTGGCAAATCTATAATAATATTAAAACGATAATATTATACAAATATTGTGTCATTTGAAATTATAAAATAACTTACATTAGCTAATGTAGTAGTAAAGTTATATAACTCATATGACTTTTACGTCGTAGAACTAGACGAGAGAGGTATAACAGGAAAATCTCTCGATAATTTACTAAAATTCGGCCTGTCTAGAAGTATCATCAGATTATTCTAGATCAGATTATTCTAGATCTTATAATATTTGATTAAGTAGAGAGAGAAGCTTGAACAATGGAGGCCAGAAATAATGTGCATTTCAAAAGCTTCCCTTTAAAATGAACATGCGCATTAAACTTGCACTTAAGTTGCAAGTCCCGGGCATTACAACGAGCTCCTCTCTCCGCAATGTGATGGGCCTAGGCCCACCCACACACTAAATCTTTATTAAGCTACCAAACGTCTCTTTTGTTTATAATGCAACAATAATTTATTAAAGAACACACTGAGACTAGAATAACAAGATTAAATACTACACAGGGAAATGCTGAAAACTAAGGAAATACTTTAGAGCGTAATGTTGAATCGTATTCATGGTATGTACAATGACCAAATATAATACGCAATATTTTGTTCGCAATGATTATATGAAATACAACCTGCAAATGAAAGTATTAACCTCTAACTATAGATTATTTTAATAAATACTGGTTAAACAACTAATTAACTGTTATAAAGGATAGATGTGATTTGGGATACCCATACAAGCTGTTGTTTTCATACAAGAATTTACAATATTTACTTTTAGAAAGAAAGTACAATTACAGAAAAATCTATACAAATGGAAAATATTCAAATGTCTATTTGCTTCTACATATATCAAAAGAAAATTTTTATCTTTTTCTTCTTCCGAATAATATTTGAAAAAACTGGGCTCATTCTGATAGGGTTTCACTGGCAGATAGTAAAAAGGAGTAACTGAAGCTACTTTTATAAGATAATTTTAACTTTATTTGTTATATTTCACGCAGACGAAGTCACAGGCTCATTTAGTATTTAATAACATTATACAACAAAAGACTTTATTAAATATTAGATTAACAACTTCTTGTCTTATAATCTATTAGCCAATAAGAATAAAGAAGAGGAAATTAAGGCATTGAAAACGGGTCATTTATCATAACAATGACTCAGAAAGAACAGTAACGTAAGCTAAAATTCCAAGGACGTACGAATAATATTTGAATAACGAAAAGCTAGCCATATGCCTCTTATATATAACGAGGTAAGCGAAGATAATCGAAGACCGCTCTCTTGAAGTCACTTCTTTTAATTTCAATTTCAGCCATTGTTATTTGAAATTCAACCCACCGCGTATCTACATACATACGTCCTATTTACCTGAATATAAAATCTCTTCTTGAATATAAAATTTCGTTTCTTCTAATGTAATAATAATATTTATAATAACAAACATATATTGTAGCCAGTCGTGGCCCAGTGGCACAAGCGTGTGACTGTAAACGACTGGTTGTGGGTTCGATTCCCTCTCGAGGAGTGGAAATTATATTTCTATTTTCTTCGCTCTGGTGTCGAGGTAAAGCGCGGTGTGAAGTTCCGACACTCAACACGCAAGCCACCGAATTCGGCGGAAAGTGGGGAACGGAGTGTCTTAACACTAGGTTCCCTCTGCCTACCCTGCTGTGTGCGGGATAAAAAAAACATATATATTTACACGTACACTTGTAAATTCAATAATCTTTGCTTAAGAGATAACGATTTTAAGGATCATAGTATTATTTTTTATCCTCTATACTATATTAAATGTTGTTAGTATTTATTTGTTTTTTTTATTCTAACACCACTTATTTCGACAAGACCATTACAATTTTTACCCGCGACGGAACGGCGACTGTATATGTGTTTGGGGTGAGAGGTTGTTTGTTTGTTTGTTTGTTTGTTTGTTTGTGTGTTTGTGCAAATTACTATGTCAATTATTTCCAAAACTATAAGTCCGATTTTGATACGGTTTTCTATGATAGGTTAAGGTTCAATTGGCGTATATTCTTATGTATGTCTTATTACCTTAACTCACCAGGGGGCGCTGCAGTAAGCATTTTACGTGAAAACGAATGTTTTCAATTATCTCAAAAAATAATAGTCTGATTTCAATAGATTTTCAGTGGTAGATTCAAGTTTAATTGGTGGATGTTCTTGGATATGTTTTATCGTGTCAAACCACCAGGGGGCGCTGCAGTAAGCATTTGTTTGTACTTTTTTTGTATTTATTTGTCTAAAACCGAAACTACTGCTCCGATTAAAAAGAGTTTTCATAAAAAGATTTATCTTTGCTTGGTGCATATTTCAAGATTTTTCTTTTTTTGTTACGGGGAAAACTCACCAGGGGGCGCTGCACTAAACATTTGTTTATGCAGAGCAAAAACTACTAGTCCAATTTAGATAAAACTTTCAAGGATGGGTTCAGGCTTAATTGGTGCGTCTTTTTATATATGTGTTATGGTGACCACTCATCAGGGGGCGCTGTAATAAGCATTTGTTTGAGTTTTTTTGTGTAAAACCAAAATTTTTCTTATATTTATTTGTCTAAAACCGAAATTACTTATCCGATTGGCTAGAGTTTTCAGAACTAGATTAAGCTTTACTTCGTACATATTTTAAAATATTTGTTTTTACGTTACGGTGAAAATTCACCAGGGGGCGCTGCAGTAAACATTTGTTTATGTAGAGTAAAAACTACTAGTCCGATTTAGATGAAACTTTCAACGATAGGTTCAGGTTTAATTGGTGCATCTTTTCATATATAAGTTACGGTGATCACTCACCAGGGGGCGCTGCAGTAAGTACATTTGTTTGTGCAAAACTAAAACTACGAGTCCGATTTGAATGCAGTTTTCAATGATAGATTCAAGTTTACTTAGTGCATATTTTCATATATGTGTCATGTATGTTTACTTAGTGCATATTTTCAAGTATGTGTCAACTCTCTAGGGGGCGCTGCAGTAAGTAGCTGCTTCCATTTTTTGTGTATAACAAAAACGACTAGTACGATTGGAAAGAGTTTTCAGTATTAGATTCCGCTTTGTTTAGTACATGTTTTTAAATTTATATTACGGTGACAAGTCACCAGGGGGCGCTGCAGTAAAATATTGTTTGTGCAAAGCTAAAATGACGAATTCGATTTGGATGCAGTTTCAGTGATAAGCTCAAGTTTAATTAGTGCATGTTCTTGGATATGCTTTATCGTGTTAACTCACCAGGGGGCGCTGCAGTAAACATTTGTTTGTAATATTTAATGTAAAACCACAACTACTAGTCCGATTGGACAGAGTTTTCAGTATTAGATTTACCTTTACTTGGTGTATGTTTTTAGTTTTTTTTTACGTTAAGAACTCACCAGGGGGCGCTTCATTAAACATTTGATGGTGCAAAGTTAAAACTACGAGTCTGAATTTGATGCAGTTTTCAACGATAGGATCAGGCTCAATTAGCGCGTGTTTCTCGTATATGTGTCGTGGTGACACCTCACCAGGGGGCGCTGTAGTAAGCATTTGCTTGTATTTTTGTGTGAAACCTATTTAGATGCGGTTTTCTGTGATAGGTTCAGGTTTAATTGTTGCGTGTTTTTATATGCCATATCACAAACTACCCACGGGGCGCTCCAGTATAAATTAATTTGTTCCAAATCAAAACTACTAGTGGGTTTTGTGATTTTCACTGATTTGGTTAAACTTAAGTTTCCTAAAAATGTTGCGGTGACAATCTGCCAGGCGCTGCAATAGGCATTTGATAACCAGAAAGCATTGGGCTTATAATTTTTTTTGGATTTGCATGAAGATTAATATAAAGTATTTCGATATTATGTAATAATATATAATTTGTATCTATACACTTTAAAAATTTTAAAATAAAAAACAAAATTAAAAATTTTGAAAATACCCACGACGGTTTAATTGTAATTGAAAAAGGATAAAATAACTATAAATCCCCCGCCTAAAAGAATATATGTAACGAGATGATGGGGACAACTTCGTCGTGGGCTGCCAGTTGCAACCTCTATTTTAAATATAGTAGCTAACAGTATAGATTTCGTTCGTAAAGTTTTTAAAAGGAATACCTTTATCAAAACTGTAAATTCATATTAATATTTTAATTTTTTCCTAAACCTGTTTTAACAACATGAAAACCTAGGAGAAGTTAGCAAACTTAAAGTAATGGCAGCTCCGACGAAGTCGTCCCCATCATCTCGTTACATATATTCTTTTAGGCGGGGGATTTATAGTTATTTTATCCTTTTTCAATTACAATTAAACCGTCGTGGGTATTTTCAAAATTTTTAATTTTGTTTTTTATGTAATTATATACTTGATCTATGAAAGCCATTTACGATTTTTTTATATATATTTCATTAGATGTTTGTCTTATTAATAAAATAAATAAATAAACATATTAATAGATAAACAAAATATTCAACCACATACAAATTTACTTCAAAATGATATCTAGATATATTACAATATGCATATAGCCTAACTCGATTTCGCTTTCTACAATATATAGGAAATTCTCTCTACATTAATCTTCCAAAGAATACCTTTGCCGCCATTTATCATTTTATAATAATAAAGGGTACAGTCAGCGAGATTTCGTTCGCAGCGCTAAAGCCTAAACGAATCGACTGTATAGACTTACATATGTTAGACTTTATACTTACAATTGTATAAATATTGTTTTTTTGTATATAATTAATTTATTAATCTTTGGGCTCAGTCGTGGCGCAGTGGCACAAAGTGTGACTGTAAAGCGACTGGAAATATATAATATCTCCATTTCCTTCGCTCTGGTGTCGAAGCAAAGCGCGGCGTTAAGTTCCGGCACTTAACACGCAATGACTTCGAATTCGGCTGTTAGTGGTGAACACCCCGTTCACTTGTTCACGTCTTAACACTATGTTCCCTCTGCCTACCCTAGTGTGTGCGGCATACAGCGCGAAGCTATAAAAAAATGAATATAATATTAATATAATATTATTTTCTTATAATATAATATAATTTTTTGGTAATAATTATTTTTTATAACATTTTTTTGTTAATAATTAATAAATAATTTTCCAAAAATATTATTATACAAAGTATTTAACTTAGTATTTAATATTGATTAGTCATTCTGGATTGAAGCATTGTAGAAAGCTGACTAATAAAGTGTAAAATATAAACCTTACTTTTATTCTAAGCCTCTTTTCACCTATACACGTACATACATATATACATACACCCCTTAGAGTTCAAAATCTGAGTCAGTATTACGTATTCGGCACTCGTCGGCAACTCTCAAGATTCAATATACGAGTATCCAACGGTTGGTTTTTTCGGTCAACGTCAATATTTCTTTAAGTTTCCCGGGGAATTCTAATTTTGTTCGAAGGAGCTTCAGTAAATCAAACCGATAAAAAGTTTTAAAACATATTTCACGGTGGCTGTAGAACTGTAGATGTGCCGCCGCCTGCGAAACTTACTTTAAAATATATAAAAGTATAACTGTCTGGTTTTGCGTCTGCTTCGAGATATTTTATTATATAGAGATATTGAATATAAAAGTAAGTAATATAGCATGATAACATAGAAAAAGACATTTAGAAAACGTATAAAAAATTGAACGCAGCGGGATTATATTAACTTTTTTTATAATTTTTTATACGTTTTCTAAATGTCTTATTCAATTTTCCTAAGTGTGGCATAACACTTTAAAAATGTTTAAAAGGATGATAACATTTTTTGTAATATTAACGCCGGTATGTCATATGAAAAAACATTAAACATGCAATGCCTCCGAATTCGGCGGAAAGTGGGGGTGACGGAGTGTCTTAACACTAGGTTCCCTCTGCCTATCCTGCTATGTACCTGTGCCTGGATACAGCGTGAAGCTAAAAAAAATTAAACGCTTTTTTGGCAGCTTTACGCCTTTTCCCGCTTATAGGGAATCTAGTATTAATACACCCCGTTCCCTAATTTCCGACCAAAATCATGTGCGTGATAAGTGGCGGAACTCAACGCCCCACAATGTATTAGATATATGAAAATAATATGTAATAATTACCCCGAATGGAAATCGAACCAACAAACATCGCGTTTACAGTTAGATGTAGTGCCAATGCGCCACGACAGCTTCTATAATGACTTTTTACCCAATCTAATGATCTCTTTTTAATTTCGTATTAAAATTATAAAAAATTGATTTTCATATTTTTAATTAATATTAAATTAATATTGAGAGGAGAAACTATTTTATTCTTGAAGAAATCTAGATTTATTTGCGTTATCCATTTATATTTCCGTTAGATAAGTATATAGTATGTTATCAACTTTTAAATAGAACGACATAAAAATATTTTATTTAAAAATTCTTTATTAAAAACATAATACCTACATATTTTTTTTACATTTTAAATTAAACTCAGAGAGTTTCATAAGAACTGGCTGCAAATATATCAGGGAGCAGCTGATGTTGGCACAAACGCCGGCCATGCAGTTACGCAACTGCAATATCGCTGTTAATGAAACACTTACTTACTTTTTAGAGTTGCAACTTATGGATTTCATTTAATATTTTCAATGCTATCATTAAATATATTTTTTTAAACATCTATTTAGGATTATTCTCATTATTTTGTAACTACGGAATTATAAGTATAGTACAGCAGGTATGGGTTCAAATACAGTGGAAAATAACATTTTTAGAAATAATATTTTTAGAAAAACCTAAGTGTTCGAATATCACTTTAAAAATATTATAACATTGGAAATCATGTTATTCTAGATATATTCTTTCTTGGTCTGGTCAAAACAAACAGCCAAATAGAATTTGTCGAACAATATAAACAGAAAGTTGGAAACTATATAACTACAAACGTTTTATTCATAGATAAGTTAATTCCAATTCTGATCTCATACAAATGCACAACTTCTACAAATATTTCATAGAAATGTAGAAATAAAATAATAACAAATATATTATAAAAGAGGGCAGTCGTGACGAAATGTGACTGTTAACGCGACTGGTTGTGGATTCGATTTCCACTCGAGGAGTCGAAATATTTAACGTTTCCATTTTATTCGCTCTGGTATCGAGGTAAAGCGAGGCCGAGCGAGCTTAATTTCCATCAATTAAGACGCAAAGCCTCCAGAATTCGGCGAAAGGTGAGGAATGGGGTGTCTTAACAATAGGTTCCCTCTACCTACCCTAATGTGTGCGGGATATAGCGTGAAGCTCAAAAAACAAAGTACATTGTAATATAAAAAAAAATCTGCCCACTGGATTAAATTTCCGAATAACACGGTAGAAGCCAAAAAATACTGGAAAAGAGTACAACACCAGACCTTCCTTTAATGAAAATGTTTAAAAGGGAAATCATACTCGACCGAGATTAGTGGACGCTGGTGGATACATACGTATGCTTTGTGCTCATAAATTATACTCTCTTGTGTATGCTCCGCTTGTTTGTACAAAAGTAGATGAAACAAATGTTGTTCTGTTTTAAAATTAGACTTTTTTAGAATAAATAAAAATAATTTACTCCTTTAAGAGTACTTGATCAGATGATCTTTAATATCCATACGAACGTACTATCAGTATTTTAGTGTAATTATCGAGCGGAAAGTGAAGGACGAAGTGTCTTAACATTAAATCCTTTCTGAATACCGCACTATGCGAAAATAAGTGTGAATGTATTACAAATTTCAATTAAAGTTTAAAATAAAATGACGCTTTTTAAACTTTTATTGAATCTTCAAATAGCTTCATGCTTTATCCCGCAAAGCGAGGTGTAGTCAGAAAGGACCTAGTGTCAAGACACTCTGTCCTCCACTTTCCGCTCGAAATCGAGACATTGCGTGTTGAGTGGCAGAGTCAATGCCACGCTTTGTCTTAGGTACCAGAGCGAAGAAATGAAAACTTTTAAACATAATCATTCCCAGAGTGGGAATCGAACCCACATACATCGCTTTACAGTCAGACGCTGCCTCCCTGCGCCGTGACGGATTTTTAAAAGTAATTAAATATTTAATATAATAAATAGTAAACGTAATATAATTTATTATATTAAAACCTAAAAATCAACATAATGTGCATAATGCATATCCATCTTCCTCGCTACTATAAAACAAATTTGCCGTGGCGCAGTTGGGGGCGCAGATTTTTGCATACTTTGACGTTCTATGGCCTAGATAGAAAAAGTGTGATATTGGATTCTGCTCTCAGTAATATAAAAATTAAAGTGGTTAAACTAACATTGTAAGTCAATAATAAAATAATAAGTAGAGATACAGAAGTAACATGCACTAATACCTTCTTACATAATATTATAATAATATCATTTTTGTGTCTTATGATAGTAAAGTACAACAAATAAGAAATTATAGAATGTTGCCCATCTGTCACATTATTATTAACAAACTTTAATAAAAATATTAGGAACACATAAGACATTAAGAAGTAAGACTTTCCCCAACGCAAATACTATAATATAGAAAAAAGGGACGATAGTATAATATATAAAGGGACCAGTCGTGGCGTTGTGGCACGTACGTGTGACTGTAAACGACTGATTAGGTGGGTTCGATTCCCACTCGAGGGGTGAAAATATTTAATATTTCCATTTTCTTCGCTCTAGTGTCGAGGTAATGCGCAGCGTTAAGTTCCGCCACTTATCACGTAATACCTTCAAAATTCAGCGGAAAGTGACGAACAGAGTGTCTTAACACTAGGTTCCCTCTGCTTACCCTATCGTGTGAGGGATACAGCGTTAAGCTAAAAAAAAAAAAAAAAAAAGTATAAATAAATAACATTTTAAATATAAATGCGGGATGGATAAGTCACAAACAAGGCGTAACAAGCATATTATTTCCTATAACGACAGCGATATGATTTAAAAATGATTGCTGATTACTCATTGACCACAAATGACTAAATCAAATCATATTTTTATTTATTTCCTCATCAGCCGAGATTGCGTTGTACCTTTATAATTACAAGTTCACGCTTTTCCCGTATAGCAAGGCAGGCAGAGATAGGCACTCTAGACTAGTGTCAGGCACTCTCTGGAGACAGTGGAGACATTCCTCCTGAAATTGAGACATTGCGTGTTGAGCGGATCATTTAGCAACTGTCTTAGGTACCAAGGCGGATCAAAATTATTTGAATGTAAAAATTGTTCCCGAGTGAGAATCAAACCCAAAACCAAACGCGTTTACATTGGTCCCACTGCGCCATTTTGGCCTTAACGTGAGTATGAAAATAGAGTAAAGACACTCCGTTCGTCACTGCGTGTCAAATAGTGTGCGAAATGGTGATTTCAATATTAAAAAATAAAAGTAAACGATACTGGTTTGCTATTTTATAGAAGCTTTATTTATGTATTTATTTTTAAAACAGCTAGCAAACTGGTATGAACATAATTTAAACATTTTATATTGAAACATACCTACAGGTGTGCAATAAAAAGAAAAAAAAAACGATAAAAAACACTTATCAGTGTCGAGCACGTTACAAAATGTGTAGGAACATACATATTGATAAACATCTTCAATATACAAATGTACTTGTACCTACTTACCTCTCTAGTTTCATTAGTTATTAACTTGAATACTGAGCAAAATAAATACATTTTTTTTATAAAAAGACATTTTCAGCAAACGTATAAAAAATTCGAAATCGTCTCTTGTAAATCGTTCAAGCCAAACCTTTTTCTAAAAATGTCATTGTCAATTTACTAAGTGTGTGTATAACTCCATGACTATGATCGGTATGAAGGATGACAAGTACGCCAGAGGTGAAGTAGAGTAGCCAGTCGTGGCTTGTGGGCTCAAAGTGTGACAATAAGCGCGACAGGTTGTGGATTCGATTCCCACTCGAGGAATAAATGATTCATTTTCCTCGCTCTGGTGTCGACGAAAATCACGGCGTTGTTCTGCCACTTAACACGCAATGCCTCCAGAATTTGGCACAAAATGGAGAACGGAGAGTCTCAACATTAGGTTCCCTCTGCCTACCCTGCTGTGCGCAGGATGCAGCACGAAGCTAAAAAAAATAACTCGTTAAAATGTTAAAATTAAATCCAACATAGTATAAGAAATCTTGACTCCGTAGAAGGATTGTTATCCAGTTCTAAACAGGTCTCTGTGGATTTCATAACATCTTGGGTAGGATAAAGTTCTCACACTTTTTCACTGGTCTGGTCTAGTATTTTTTTTAATATAAAGTACTTTATGAATATGTATGTAATGGTGGTACTTGTTTTGACCTTTTAGGGCAAGATTGTATAAATATATAGTTTTAATTTAAATACAGTAAAGTAAAATACTGTTCACTCTAGATTATATAAATATATGTAGCTAAGCCCTTAGCTACATATTCAATCGTGATATTTCTAAAAGAACAAAAAATAGAGAGTAAAATGGAAAAGACATTTTCATAAAACGTACAAAAGATTGACCGCAGCGGGATTAGAAACCGCGCCTCTTTACTTTTTTTAAAATGTCTTTTTTAATTTCTTAACTTTGTAAATAACGTTTAAAAATACATATAGTGAAATGTAATCAAGCCTCTAGTAAACATAAGTTTAACTCTGGTTCAACTTTTAATAAAATCTTAATCTACTACAATAAGATATAATAAGACACACCACTTCTACTAACAGGAAACTTTGTCTTGAACACGTTTTCGTCTTATACCTAAGTTTACTTAACCTAAGAGAAAAATAATTATACTATTCCATATAAATAAAAAGATTAAGAAGCCTTATTTTTTACCTGTTATGAAATTTTTAAATAACTGTGGAACACTTTAAAACACAACAACTTTAGACTTATAAATAACAAGTAAATGAATGAATTAATGTGTACTACATTTATAATAGCTACTTTTTATAATCGATCTTGCTTATTGCGTAAGACGATACTGTCAGCGAGACTATTATTAAACATGAGCTTTTTAATTAAAACTTATTGGAAGGGTGAAATATGCCTTGTCTTAGGAAAGTATATATATAATTTATTGTTAATATAATATTTCTGATAGTGGACAAGTGCCCATATAATAAGATTCGTATCGGCTTACCTTTTGTACAGTATTTGAGTCAAAGTTAAATACTTTTATTCAAAATAAGAAGTTACATACCTAATTTTTAAACGTCAAACAATTTACCATTGGTTCACTAAACTTAATAAAAGCTTCAGACCAGCTTTGTCCAGGGTTCCTAGATTTTTTAACACATTTCTCAATACCAGCTTACTTCTAAAAAAAATTCACACTCGCCACATTTCAAGTGATATAATATATATTTTTTTTATCTTCACGCTGTATCCCGCACACATCAGGGTGGGCAGAGGGAACCTAGTGTTAAGACACTCCGTTCCCTATTTATTTTATGTATTTTCATTTTTTCAAGTGATATAATATAAAAATAGACTACCAATATCTTTACTTCTATAAGTTAATGCCTATTACAACTACACTACTACTGTAATACGTAAGCATACAGCTATATGCCATATTAATTCATTAACTAATATAATTTCTCTAACTTGACCACGACCTTGTGCTGCATAGATAATCGGTTTTAGCCGGTTCAACGCTTTAATCGATCGCTTTGGCTACAATATCGCGTCTGTGTTGCGTTTCCGTATCGGATTTTTTGTAGCTTCGTGCAATTGCGGTTTATTGTTTTCCTTAAAACTAAAATTAGCGTTGAGTAAAACTTGATTAACTCAGTCTTTATTTATCTTAAATGTTTTAAATTTCTTTTTAAAGAGTTTTTTATTTAATACTACGTAAAAAGAATATTGTTTTGCTCGGCCATTATAATACTGAAGCTTAGTCCAATATATTTAAATATTTTAGTCGCTTTTTAGAAAACGTATAAAACATTGAACACAACAGAATTCGAACCCGTGGTTCATTGAAACAACTTTGACCGCATATGCTACATCCGGCAGTATTGATGTATTCTTATACGCTTATTACAACTTACTACTAACTACAACGTGGGTAAAAAGAACACTTTAAAAATATATAGATCAAGCTAATATATATGTGTGGCAAAAGTAGAACATATTCAGATTAATAATTTAAAAAGTAGTTTTACGTGTTTCGAAGCAAAGCAGGGTAGTGATAAATGTAGTGTTAAAGCACTCCCCTCTCTACTTTCTGACCAAAATCGAGAAATAACCACTCAATGGTTTGTTTTATTTCCAGAACGAATGAAAATATTTAAATATCATCATTCCCCTGAGTAGAAATCTCTCGCTGCGTAACGCTAACCTCAATATAAATATGGCTTTAAAGTAAATAAAATATATATTCTCCTTAAAATTACAATTAAAATACATAAATATTAAACATTTTTTATATTTAAAAGAAACATTGGTACAAAAAGTTCATTCGAGCTCCCGCGAGACTACACGTGTTCTAAGGATTCAGGATAAAAGCTAAAAACACACCTAAATATACAAATAATTTTATTAACATTTTGTATACACGAGCTTACTGAAATAACAAAAAAAAATTACGAATGCTTATATAATAAACGAAATATATTTGAAATGTGGAAGAGGAAACATTAGTTGTTATTTTTACATAAAACAGATATAAAGTAAGCAACCTTCGTCTATTTTCTATATGTTGTTTTCTTTTAGGATTTCTTTTATCCTCACGCTATACTCGCATTTTACTTAGTAGGGTCCGTACCTAATGAGAAGTAACATGTCTGTTTGAGGCGCTGGGTATATGTTGTAATATGTTGCTGAAATAGATATTGCATTTAAGATACGAAAATATTTTATAAAAATATTAAAAAAATATAAAAATTCGGGGCCTGTCGTTGCGCAGATGCACAAGCGTGTGGCGAGTTGTGTTCTCAGTCGAGGAGTGGAAATATTTAATATTTCCATTTTCTTCGCTCTGATGTCGAGGCAGAGCGCGGCGTTAAGTTCTTCTACTTAACACACAATGCCTCCGAATTCGGCGGAAAGTATCTTAACACTAGGTTCCCTCTGCCTACCCTGTTGTGTGCATGATACAACGTGAAGCTATAAAAAAAAAAAGGTAAACAAACTGGCCAAAAGACGAGTTTGAGTTCGAAAAAGAGTTCAAATCCCGCTGAGTTATTTTTTTGTTTCCTAACAAATGTTTACCATATCCTATAAATGAGATTAAAACTTTACAAATAAATGTTAAAATATTGCAATCGTTTATAACTAAATAACTACCTAGAAACCTTCCCGCGAAATGTATTTCAACCCCCTAATACTCTAAATACCTATCGAGTTTATTTCAGTTCAACTGTGCCACTATGGTGTGTTTTTCATTTTTAACGAATATTTTATATGAAATATTTCACATAATTTGTATGAGAACGAATCGTATCGATGCATCATGATCATCACAAGGTCATAGTCAAGTAGATATTTAAGATCATTGAGAAAGTTGATGACGACGAAACGGGTCTCTAGAGCGCTTTAGACTTTTTCTATTTTTTCGAGACTAATACTAAGAAATATTTTGTATGGCTTACAAAATGGTAGTATAATGTTAATTTGAATAATTAATAAATTAATATTTTATTTTATTTTAATATAACTTAATTTTGGTAAAACGAATATTTTTTAAAAAATATGAAGTTAATACATAAAGACAATATTAACCAATTAATTTTCCCCTTATAAAGAAGACATGGACTGAATTATACTAAAATCAAAAAAAAGAAGCAAATAAATATAACATATTAAGTTTTTCCGTAGATTTTTAATCAACTTGTCGTTCTACGACATTAAGACGCTGTTCTATAACGTACTTTATTATTACCTGCTGCGTAAAGTATTATCAGCAATAAACCTATTATAATAGTCGTTTTACACGCATCCCTCGTGAAACAATAAATCTCTTATTAACTAACCAATCACTATAATATTCTCTCTTGTTTTCCATGTTATTGATGAAACTCTAAAAGAACTATTTACTATGCAACACTTATTTACATCCTCGACCAAATTTATTAATATAAACTGTTTGCTGAATAATGTTTTTCAATTTCCTTAATGTTTAAATACCACTATAAAATGTAAAAAATAGAGAGTTAAATTGCTTATTATTGGCCTTCTCCTCATATAGAGAAATGTGTAATAACAAAAAAGTGAACATTTGATGGAACATTTTTTACATATCATGGCAATGTAATTTACGCTAGATTCCAAAATTATTTTTATGTAGAGAATTTTTGTAATGATATCATGATTTTTGTAACTACAACTAAAAAAATATTTTTATGAACTTTATACTGTTTTATAAATAGTAGAGTAAAATATATTTCTTGCAAGTATAAATAGGTGGGCAACGGAGTGTCTTAACACTAGGTTCCCTCTGCCTACCCTCCTGTGTGCGGGAAACAGCGTGAAGCTATATAATAAAAAATAAAAGGTATATTTCATATATTATATTCCTGGTAATTCTAATGTTAAGCCTGTAATGTACATATTTTAACTTTTTAATAATTCTTAGTGTTCTACATAACTTATATGAGACAGATAGACGAAAAACATTAAAAAATAAACGAAGATATACTATTTCAAAGTTAAAAATACAATTATAAATGTATATTTTACTATCACGAAGGGCCGAATGATAATTCTGTGCCAGTGACGGCAACCCTTTGCCCTTTGGAAAAGGCAGCGGTGCATAAATTTTTCTTGGAGGGTGGTAGGAGTGTTTATTGCGTTAGGGTTTCAACTAACCCACTGATTGCTAGGTGTGGTATACTTTGCGTAATTTTGGTTCAAATCACTGTACGCATAAATAATGTAAAAATGTATGTATGTTAAGAAAAATATATACGAATTGAGAACTATGAAATTTACTTTATTAGGTTAGTTTTCTTTAAGAAAAGTCATTTTTTTATTTTAAATAATTTATTACATATAATATATTAAATTTACATAATAAATATTAGATTATTTTGCCTTAAATGTCAAACATTATGTGTTTAACACAACAAAACAACATTTTATACGTGTATATAGGTGTCATGATAAGTAATTTTTAAGCATAAATATGTATCTATGTAGTATATACATATATTATATTTATCAGAAGCTAACGAATTAAAGTCACACCTAATGAATCTAGAATGACTCTTCGTTTTCAGTATAAGCTGATATATTGCATTTCCATTGGCAAATGCACCGATAAACAGATACATCGTTGCATTTTCTCTAACGAGATTGAGCAAGAAATAAGTAAATTGCAACCTGTATCCTTCATAAAGTACCTTTGTCACGACGGCGACTCTAATGAATCTTTGAGAAAATTCAAAGCCTTCCTTTTGCCTAACGATTAAAAAGTAAAGAAAGAGCGAAGGCTTGCATAGAGCGAGTAGCTGAGAACTAAATAGTGCTACACGCGCGCGAAGCCGCATTAAGTGGTTATTTGAAATACATATACCTATATAAAATACGTATATTAAATAATATAGACGCCATAAGATCTTAGTTTTATAGGAACTCGTTCCCTCGTTCGTTCTACAATACCGGTGATTAGGTCTTATATTGTAGACTATACTATACCAATACTATTTGAGAAAATCATACCGATAAATGACATATACTATTTCATGTGAAGAATATGGAAATATTATTAAATAAATAAAAATAAATCCTCTAAGTGAAATTCCTATGCTTATTTCCATAAAAAGACTTAACTATAATTATTTATTTTTTCTTGCATTCATTTAATTTATATCTAATACTTAACGTAAACATAACCAAGCAAGACCGTAGTACCTACTGCCAATTTCATCTAAGAAATCTATATATTAACTCGGTTAGAAAGTTTGCACTACAAACAGGTTATCCAAATATTATATAGAAAAATATCTCTTTTAAAAGTAGCCGAGCAAGATTAATTTGAAAAAATCTTTGTCGAAAAATTATTTAATAAATTTATTCGTTTTATGATATACTATATACAAGCTGTTCTCGTTTGCATTATCATCAACTTTTACATATGTCTCAAAATAAAATGTAAGCATTCCCAGTTTATTTTTTATTACAAAAAAGTCAGTATTATAATCCATTATAATGAAAATAACAAATATTCTTTACATACCAAATAAAATATCAAAAAATAAAAGTTTTGAGCCAAATACATATATTATTAAAATAAAATTACTCAACAAATCATTTATGTTCATTTGAAATAGAAAATCGACCGCTCTTTCGTCCTTCACATAAACATATTATAAAAGACAGTTATGGTGCATATGTATTTCATATTTTTATAAACGACGAAAACTGCTAGTATTTCCAGTTTCTTTTTGTTCATTTTTTTGAAATAAATAATTTATATAAAAATATAACAAAAACAATAAAATCCGTTATACTGAAAATAACAAATCATTCTTTACATACCAAATAAAATATGAAAAAAATATTTTTTTGAACCAAACACATTTATAGTTACAAAAAAATTACTCAACAAACCTTGTTTACGTTCATTCGAATATCGACCAGTTCATAGAAAATCGACCGTACTTTCGTCCTTCAATTACACATATAATAATAGATAAGTACTTATAGTACATGTATATTTCATATTTTTACATTCACATGTCGTCCACGGTGCACGGAGTGACGTAAACGATGATTATAGTGGCGCAGTATTGTCCGCTCAAGGCCTTATTAGGAGAGCATTGTTTTTATTTATTGACACCGATGTCAAGTTGCCATGTTGTAAAGGCGTACATTTGCTACGAATGTGCTAAAAAGATACTATTGAAAAGTGGTTTAATGTATGTTGATGAGTAATTAAAAGTAATATTGTGTATTTATTTAATGATAATTAAATATATACATACATTGCGTAGATTCTTTAAATAACAAATAGGTAGAGAGATAGGTAGATTAAAATAGCTTTACAGATACGTTTTAAAATATTTCAAATATTAGCTAAAATATAAAATATTAAGACTTGTAACAACTCAATCTTGGACAACTTTCGTGCTGTTACAACCGTAGTCTGCAAGCATATTTGCCTTTGCTCGAGTCCTTAAGAAGCAGTATAATTTTACTTCTATATTATATCACTCTATTTCTTATGTCATATCGTATTTTCTAAACATCCCATAGAGAGTGACCATCAAGTTAGGTTAGTTCGGATCCAACCTCCACCCGCGACATTTCTCCTATTTACTCTTGGTTTGTATATTAAATATTCATTATAATATTAAATTAATTATATTGAAATATTAATTGTATTGTTAAGGTTATTTTATTTTTTAAATAAAATAAAATCACAACAGTTTTTTGAAAAACCCACAACCTGGTGCGCCGGAACAGTACATTAAAACCACTAGACTGGTCGCAGAGCACACTCTTAAACTGTGTATCCTACAAAGAACTGCATAAAACTTTCAAAAAAAATTCAATCCTGGACAATGGAACTCATTATTAATTTTATTATAATTTTAATAGATTTTTCTTATCTTATCGTATTGTAGAAGACGACTACGTTAACGAATTCCCCGATTGGTTGATGTAAATAATGAAACTGCAAGACAAACTTTATTAGACTAGATAATTGCAACGAACGTACATATTTTAAATAAGAATTAGTCCTCGTAGGATTAGTATCCCACAACAATCGTCTTTAGCCAGATAGTGTTGCTTATAATAAATTTATAAAGTATGCCATAGGCCATGGTGGCGCAGTAAAACAATGTTTGACTACTACACGATTAGTTCTGGATTCAATTCCTACTCAGGGGATGGTATATATTTAAATATATACCATTACCTCTTTATACATAAGAGCCATCGATATATCACTAAATTTATAATCCATCGACAAAACTTTTCACCTGTTTATGCTTCTTTTAAGGCCTTACAATTATTTGTATCACACACATATTTAATAATATAAATAATAATACAATTAAGCTAAGTTCCGCCACTTAACACGCAATGACTCCTAATTCGGTGGAAGGTGGGGAACGGAGTGTCTTAACACTAGGTTCCCTCTGCCTACCCTACTTTGCGCAGTATATAGCGTGAAGCTATATAAAAAATATATATTTTGTATGCATGAAAAATCCCCTACTATACGTTTATTAAGGCACTTCTGTCCCTTTACTTATTTCTCCATGCGGCAAGACGCCCACGTTTTCTTCAAATATTGCGTCACTGTAAAACAAGACTTTAGACGCCAAGGCAAGATGCCGTAATCTGCCTAGTACCAAATCTAGTATTTATATATTTTAGTAATATTTTGAACTTAATTTCATATCAGTTAATTAATTAGTTAACTACAGTTAATTGGACAAAAATGAAGAAATTAATGATTTTGTCGCGAATAGTTAACCAGCTAAAAATACTATCAATCTTGTGTACATCAAGGCTAAAGAAAAAAATACACATAAAAATAATGCACTTAAAAAGAAAATGTGAAATTTGGAAAGCTTTAAAAATGTTAAGCACTTGACGTGAAACCATACTTCTACATAATTGGAATAAAGCGTTCAATCCAGTTGCATGCTTGTAAAAGTATTACAAAGGGCAATTTAATTCTCTAAGAGTCGCACTCAGAGACGTCAATAGCGTTAATTGTTATTAAATAAATAGAAATCGACACAAATATAGCGATTTCACTTGATTTAAACGATAATTATACTATTACCATCCCTCATTGTGGTCCTCAGTATAAGAAAAATACTTGTAGAATTTTCCCAAGGTCCTACCACTCTAATTAACAAAACACATGAGTTTACCGAGCACACATTACTTCTTAAACAATTTAACACACTTCGGGCAACAGCTGTGGACTTCAAAGATACCTTGAACTAAGTAAAATTAGAAATACATTCGTAAAATTGGGTAATATCTTTAAACATCGTGGACTACAGTATATTCATAAGTTGCAATCCTAACTGCGTAAAATTGTATGTTTGATATAATGTTGTCTTTCTAAATTATAAGTAAAAAGACGAGAGCGGAGTGTTTACACTCTCAGGAAACACATAGAGAAGAAATAGTATATAGAGTAACTAGCGGCTACTTCTAGGGTGGATTTTTGAAAAATAAAGTAGACTATGTTTAACCTTGGATTGTCAACTATATTTTTATTAAAATTCATAACAATCGGACAAGCGGTATAAATTTTTCACACAAACTTTCAATCCCCTATTTCAACCCTTAGATGTGGATTTTTGAAAAAAAAGTAGCATGTGCTAGAGCCTGATTTTTTTACTGTTTTTATTTTAAATTTCATCCAAATCGCGCCAATATATTAGACGTGAAAGCGTGACAGACAAACACACAGACATTCGCATTTATAATATAAGTATAGATTAGCCTAAGAGAATCTTTATTTTACAAACGATTAATTATACTTGTACATTAGTAAACTTATTATAAATTCACGTAAACTTTTCTCGTCAATCAATCATCTTACTCATTATTAAACTGGCAAAAAGGTAAAAAGGCACATAATAATATTTCATGAATAAGCAAATATGTATCTTTACGATTTCTTTGTATACCACATAATTAATATCAAACAGATATTTACTTTGCCTTCTTTTCAGACAGAAAATATATTATATTAATTTGTAAAATTTTCAAGCTATCTTTAGATTTCTATAAATATTGAAATTCTCTGAAATAGAGCAAATTACACCCGTTTTTTTATATCAGGTATTGAATGGTGGAAGCAACATCGAGATTCTTAACGGAGCGGGAAAATGAAAAAGAAATTATATAAACATAATTTTCTCTAGTAGAGATTAAGCCCACAAGATAGTCTCTTACTATGGTAATATAGCCTCACGAACGTTTTTTAATATTTACAATCCTAAGTTTGCGAATAGCAATAAAACTATGATATAGAAATAAATACGTAATAAAATACTCTTAGAATTAATTATCGTCTTTTCAGAATAATCTTTATTGGTGGCAAAGCATTATAAAAAATCTTTAAACCTTGTATAGGTGCTAACAGCAGTAGTACTAACATTGCAACTGTATAAAAAATGCAATGACCACGCCGACTTAACTCGTCTAGACTCGAGAGTGTAGAGCTGGTTTCCAGACATTTATTTCTCATAGATAACGTTCACAATTAGGATGGTTCCAATGGACTCCATGCAGCTACATTTCTAATATATTAGTTACTAAAAAATGACAATAAACAAAAAACGAAAAACTCGACAAATATGCAAAGGTTAGACCTAACTACGGAAATTTGCATTATGTCTAACTCTAAGATACCTCTCCTTCCCACAGAGCAGTCGAGTACAAAATAATAAAAAGAAGTATCAAACGGCGACGGCACTTTGCAAGTTTTTAGAAGTAACACTCGCTGCGCTTTTAAGAATATTACTTGCCTATCTTGATAGGTGAAGTAAAACCAATATTTTAGTTCTTCACTATCAAAAGCCCATAAATTCTTAGAAACGAATCATGAAGTCTCACTTTTATGTCACGCCATCGTATACCCCAGGAGCCCATGGGAGATATGTCAAATCTCCCATGGCATCCTGGAGGTCCACCTTTGGGAAACGGTACCTCTTTGGGGACTAAAGACACGTGTTTAAGCCTTAATATGTACAAATGTCATATGACATTTTGCTATAGTTAAAAGGATTCAATATACTTCTAAGTTTAACATTCTCGAAATGCTATAAAAAACGTACTTGTAGATAAGTATATGTTAAATTTTTATCGCTCTAATAAATTATTTATTATCATTTACAAACTTTCTTAATATAATGGATAGATTTCACTTAACATTTGATTAATATTAAAATCGTTATCATAATATCTAACAAGTAGATATGATATGTGAACATATATAACACAATTATTAAATATTTATATCGATCTAAACTTGTCTTCATTCATTAGTAGCATTGCAGTAAAGTTGACATGTTTTGACATGTTTTTTTTTTATTTATTTTTAGCTTCACGCTGTATCCCGCATACAGCAGGGTAGGCAGAGGGAACCTAGTATTAAGACACTCCGTTCCCCAGTTTTCGCCGAATTCAGAGGCATTGCGTGTTAAGTGGCGGAACTTAACGCCGCGCTTTGCCTCGACACCAGAGCAAAGAAAATGGAAATATTAAATATTTCCACTCCTCGAGTGGGAATCGAACCCACGACCATTCGTTTACAGTCACACGCTTGTGCAACTGCACCACGACTGGCCATGACATGTTACATTGAACAAAGTGCGGCGTTAGATTACGCCATTCAATACGTATCTTAATAAAAGGAGAATAAAAAACAGAAATACGATACGTACATATTCATATATCGATAAATATGCTTTACTTAACTTCGGAAGTTATTAAATATTCAGATTTACTTTATAAAGTTAGTCTAATAAAGCGTCACCATAGCGTGATTTAATATCTCTCTGGTATACAATCGTGATGTAATATAATGGACGAAATAGTAAAACTACTTAGTATTCATAATGTTACTATAGATTCAATGAAAGAAGTAGAATCCATTTGATTCCTCATTCTCCGAAGATAAAACTGCAAACAATAATAAAAACGATGGAGAATTCTTCAAGACGCGACAACAATAGACAGCTATTACGTAACAATTTCTTGTTGGACTGCACACTATAGTGGTTTTAATGCTTTTAAACATACCCAAGAATACCCTTGTCCTATGACAAATTATAATAAAACATTTATTGTACTAAAGAAATAAATACGTACTTGAAATTCGTTAATCAAATTAGAGAAATCGTAATCGACGACTTCGACGAATCGTAACCGACCTTCAATAATAATAGTTAAATTTTAATGCTGTTAAATTATTTTATAAGGATTTTTTTTTAAGTTAATCGCAAAGTGCATAATTTGCCTATTAAAATAGTAATGAAAGCTACGTATTCCATAGCTCAGACGTATGCTATAATGAAATGTACCAGAACATGCATAACATTTATTGGTGGAATACATTCCTTAGAATGTAAATATTTATAATGTTATGCAGGTACAGTAATGCTTCACATATTAAGCGATATAATCATAAGGTAAAGGTAGTGTTTATTTTATATATATACACTTGTACAACGCCGTCAAGTTATAATAGAGTCATCAAAACAAACAGCACTTGCCGGCCGCTGGTGTCCGCGAGGTCGGCGCGATCCTACGATTCACGACCTAACGCGATCGATAAAAACAATGAAAATAGACGCGACTTTCTACTCACAATAATTTACATATAATGTAGGTATTGACATATTACCAAGATTAACACTTTGGGGTCCTATAAGCTTCACAACATTTAGTTTATTGCAATACAAATCTTTGAAATGCAATAACCTTTCTAAGTCGATTCCAATAAGATTTAAGGCGCTATGTGCTTCTTATATTTTTTATAAATATGAGAAGACTCTTGTGTACTCACCAGGTGTAGAACAGTGTTCACCACCTCCCGGTTGGTTACCTGTCCGACTTCTATCAGCCCGATAAGAACTGCAAATTTCAGACTATCGTTAGTCGTCATCCTGACGACTTCCTCAGGTCTTTTAATGTCACTAAAAGGCGGTGATTTTAAATCCGCCATGGTTCACTATGTCACAATTCACTGATACACAATTTTAAAATTCACTCGCGACGAAATAATTCAAGAAAACATCATTTCATCGGCTCACATGATAACGCACCAATGTCGCTTTCTGCCATTTTGGGATTCGGCGATGTTGCCGTACATAAAAAATGTGTCAATGTTACCTCTTTATTAATAAATTAATAAATAATTCATTAAAAGTTATAAATATGTAATAGACTAGTGAAATAAAAAGTTATTTTTTGGTACTTGGAAAGTAATATTAAATAATACTGTTAAATTTTGATTATTTTTTTAGTCATTCTCTTATCTTGTAAGTTGATACCAGGTTAAAATAAGTAAAAATTATTCAAGAGTAATGCGATACTGAATGAGTAACGCAAAAAAAAAAGTTGTATGAAAGGGGGTTAAAGTATATCTACATTAATTATATTGCTTAAACTGGATACGTTGAAAATATTATTTCTTACAAATAGGGTAATTTTGAAATGTTGCAACAATGTATATTACTAAGAGCAACATTTGAAATAGGCTTGATTTAAATTTTTAAATATAATGATGTTAAGTCATTTTAAATAACATTTAAATTGTTATATTTAATACGACAATAAATAAATTTAATAATATCTTGTTTTTTCTTGCTCATGTTGCCTACCCTGCTGATTGAAGTTTGAACGACTGTCGTATCTTATAGCCAACCAACTTCACTCATTGTTAGTCACAAATTGTCAAGGAAACATGGCGGCCATTGACGCTGAGCCGACTAAGGTAAGACCTAATCAAAAATAAATATTATAATTGAACGAATTAATCGTCTCATACGTATTTTTTGCATAACAATTAAATATATTATATAATATATTAATTTGATACTATACATTAAATATTTATCATATACTTACCGTCTGGGCGTTCTCCCTAAGATTGCTGTTTATATTCAATCATTCAAATATTCCGTTTAATTGGAACGCCTTAGTCAGAAATGTCTTTCTGTACAGTTTACAAAACAAACAATTTTGTTTGCCAAAACAATCATATCTTGTAGCGATTGTTGAAAAGCAATAAAACATTGTTCGGATTAATGTCAGTCTGTACTTTGTAATATTTGATTTAGATCGAGCCCGCGATGCGTACGCTCAAGTTGTCAGGGCATGTCGGTTTCGACAGCTTACCTGATCAGCTCGTGAACAAAAGTGTGCAAAATGGATTCGTATTCAACATTCTCTGTATTGGTAAGAAGAATGAATCATTATTAATCACCTTCCTACATTTAAACTTATCTGTCGTTCTCTTGCGATAGGCTGTGGCTTTATACTTTAATATGTTTGTATTTGGATAATGACTGGTGTTCTACTAAGCATGTTAACAAAATTAAATGATTTAATTTCCTTATGTGTGACATTATACTATCTAATTATTTGTTTCTAATAAGGAAACATTTTTAACATAAATCTATTTCAGTTATAATATAAAAAAATAATTATGATAATAATCTTATGTTCCTCTAACAGGAGAAACTGGCTTGGGTAAATCAACACTCATGGATTCTCTGTTTAACACAAACTTTGAGTCAACGCCCAGCCCTCACAACTTGCCTACTGTTAAGTTGAAAGCACATACATATGAACTTCAAGAGAGCAATGTTAGACTGAAGGTAAGTAATTATATAAGTTTTAATTCAACTTGCACAGTCAATAGTGCTAATAAAAAAAGTATTAAATAAAAGTTCCTATCTTTTCATTTTAATTAGAAGTTGCTAGTACTCAGCATGTATATGGATAATGAACAAAAAAATATATATTAAAAGTCAGAAAAAAGAAATATGTAATACTATGGTATTATTTAATTTTTTAATAGCTCTTTAATTATGGCTTACTATTTAACAAAAATTGTGTCATACTTAAAATAAATGCTTGTTTTAGCTAACAATCTGCGACACAGTGGGTTATGGAGATCAAGTGAACAAGGAGGACAGTTTCAAGGCTGTTGTGGACTATATTGATGCCCAGTTTGAAGCTTTTCTGCAGGAAGAACTCAAGATAAAGAGAGCTTTGCCTACATATCATGATAGCCGTCTACATGTTTGCTTGTACTTCATTTGTCCCACAGGTGAGTGATTTTGAAGTTGAATTTTGATTAACGATATCTTTATTACAGTAAGTGTAAACAATTGAATTACAGAAATTTCTTGTGTTCTTGTGGTAAGGTTCTTCTCGTGTCTGAGGCATTAGTGAACTGGTGGTAAACTATTTGACAACAGTTTAAAAAATAAATATGTAACTTCTTATTTTTTGGACAAAATTATTGGACTTTGATGTTTATGTAAGGATAAACAGGAGGTTGTTTTTACTCACCTTCAAGATATCAAAAAAGGGGAATGGAATGCTGAGAATTATAAAGTAATAAAAGTAAACTTTCCCATATAATAAGGGCCAGTAAATATAAATGTAATTTCATGTTAATCTTAATTATAATTGAAGAAAAAAATATGTATTAGGAACCAATTTATTTGTAATCATTTCTTAATACTGAATGAAATTAGTAAAACTTAAGTTATTATAATAATTTTAATGAAGCACTGTTACTGACAATGTAAGATAGATGAAATGAGCTAATATTTTGAAATATATACAC
The DNA here is from genome assembly GCA_019049465.1 of Dryas iulia moderata. Classification (NCBI taxonomy): domain Eukaryota; kingdom Metazoa; phylum Arthropoda; class Insecta; order Lepidoptera; family Nymphalidae; genus Dryas; species Dryas iulia. Next base: position 5,345,828 of record CM032440.1, read on the forward strand.
TGCACTGCGTCAGAGGTATCGGAGCAGAAAAATTATATTTAAATGAATATATAAATCCTCTGAATCTGTGGGAGTCGAACCTACAAACAATTCCAATTATACTCAGATGCTGTTGCACCGTGCTATGATGCTTAACATGTTTTAATTCATTCTATATGTAATGGAGGGCAGTATTGTCCCATTAACCTAAAACTATTTATTAAAAATTTATTTCCAATACAACTTTCTAGCCCATTAAGCCTTTGTCCTACTAAAGTAGTATTTTATGAGTGTCCTTGACATTCAATGAGCAATATTTGGGCGCAGGTAACGCGTTCAATTATTCAGAGCGCGCGCGACACACTAAAGTATATTGTATGCTTCTATGTACTATAGGCGGATTGTAAACTTGATTTATTTTTGTGTTTGATATTTTTTGTGATAAAATATTTTTTTCATTAATTAAATTAGTATAGAAAATATAGTTCCGGTTTAATTATTACTTGTTATGTTTTCATATTTATGATATTATTTTAACATTGCGGAAAAAATATTGTTTTACATAATAAATGTGTTCGTAATATGTAGGTTTTTTAATTGCATTGTTAAATTATTTATTTGTTTTCGTGTCGTTTGTAAAGTTAGAAATATAATTTATAGCTAGAATATTATGAACTTTATTACTGTACACCATATATAAAATAACCCTTACCCTCTGGCTGGGTCTCGCGTGCGTCATTCTTTAACAGCAACTTACGCAACGTTTCAAATAAAAACAAGGGATGCTTACATGTATATAAAATATGAAAAGCTATCACTTGGCGTATGTTTCTTAATAGATAGAAAGTTATTGATCAATTGTTTTCATGTTTTCTCCGTATAACATGACATTGGCGAAGTGGCTTACTCTCGAAGCGCCATTAATTTATCAAATGAAATAAACAAAGCCTTTACGGATTAAAAGATATAAATAGGATTATTTATATGTATGTAGAAATAATATTTATGTAGAAAATGCAAATATGGATGAAATAATGAAAAGAAATGGTTGTAGGTTGTAAGTTGTGGTTGAACTTAATGGTAAGTTTTTAGCAGCTTAATGCGTTTCCCTGCAAAGCAGGGGTAGTCAGAGAGAGCCCAGTGTCAAGATATTTCGTTCTCCACTTTCACCCCAAGACGTGGCATGTCACACTCGACATGCTGCGAAACTCGAAACCGCGCTTTATCTTCTGACCAGAGCGAAAAAATTAAATCAATCTCCCGAGTAGAAATCGAACCCATAATCATCTTACAGTTTACCAGACAACTACTGCCGAACTACACCTCGATGGTCTCATAATAAGCATTTTTCAATTGCAAATCTCATTAAACCACATCAATACTTGACATTACAATTATCAGCATTTCAATAGAGTACACTTATAACTGCAACAACTCGTAAATAATGAAGTCACATCGTGTGTGGCGGCCTTTACGATTGTTCAATAACGGTGCACCCATACTTTTACTTGGCAAATGTAGAGCGTACTCCCACCTCATATACTTTGCTTACTATTTAAGTACAGATAACGATAATGTAATGGCGCCGGGAATATAAATAATATTTTCTGATGATAATTTTCTTGTATGTTTATGTGTTTGTGTATGATGTTTGAAGTATAACGTGGTATATATATGGCTATAGTGTGGCAGTCTTGACTGTAAGCGCGATTGGTTGTGGGTTCGATTCCCGTTTAAATAATGATTTTATTTATATTGTTTTCATTCTCCCGTTCTGGTACAGATAAGCCGTGATTTCGATTTTTTCTCATTTTCGGACGTTAATTGGAGAACGAGGAGTGTTTAGACACCTGGTTTTCTCTGACTACCCTGTTGGGCGGGAAAAGCTTGCACAAGCTATCTCTACAAAGCCACGACATATATCGACGAGAACCAGTCATATGTTGTTATTTTTTTTTATAACTTCACACTGTGTCCCGCACACAGCCCCTGCAGTGTGCGGGACACAGGTGGAGGGAAATCTAGTGTTAAAACACTCCGTTCCCCACTTTCCGCCGGATTCAGAGGCGTTACGTGTTAACTGGCGGAACTTAACGCCGCGCTTTGCCTCGATTCCAGAGCGAAGAAAATGGAAATATTAAATATTTCCACTACTCAAGTGGAAATCGAACTCACAACCAGTCGTTTTCAGTCTCACGCTTGTGCCACTGCGTCACGACTGGCCTCAATATTGTTAAAATAAGAAGAAATATTTTGTACCAAGTTTCGTAATTTAGTCGAAAAGTTAATTTTTAAAATATGATATATTAATACGTGAAATGAAATCAAAACAATGACAGTCTCTATAGAGACAGGTTCGTGATAAATGGCGCGGGACGCTAAACATCCGCTGCAATTGTATTGATTTGTTCATCCTGTCACTTTGATTTGCCTTTTATTATAGTTATTTTAATGTAAATCTATCATATATCTTTACCTCATTTATATGCATAAAATAGAAATATATTAATTCAATTCTGCCACACAACGTTTTTCTATGCTTGTAGTAAGTGAGAGAAATACTTCTGACCTCTTTAAAACTATTATGCATACTGGGAAGTACGAAATTAGGTGTAGATATAGCTTATTCGGTGAAGATGTGTAGAAAGAAAACAAATTAATTTATTACAAATATGTTTAATCAGTGCGGCTAGTCGTGGTCCAGTGGCACAAGCGTGTGACTAAACGACTGGTTGTGGGTTCGATTCCCACTCGAGGAGTGAAAATATTTAATATTTCCATTTTCTTCGCTCTGGTGTCGAGGCAAAGCGCCAGTTAACACGCAACGCCTCCGAATTTGGCGGAAAATGGAAAACGTGTAGTGTCTTAACACTAGGTTCCCTCTGCCTACCCTGCTGTGTGCGGGATGTAGCGTGAAGCTAAAAAAAAAGTTTAATCATAAAATAAATATATACACACTATATTATGTGTCACAACGTGTTTTATAGAAAGTTACAGATTGTTAAGGTATCTTTTACGCGTTAATACAGCTACTTATACACTAATAAGTTATATATAGTGAAAAAATAACTTGGATCTCTTTGCCTAGTTCTACCTAGCCTTTAGCTATATATAGGAACTAAGGGCAGACTATATAGGCAGAAATCTAGGGAGCAAAGGCCGAGAGTTATATTAATAAAAAAATGAAAGTATCTTAACCCGAACCCAGAAGTTTCACCAAGATAAACGTTACATGCGTAAAAGAATTTTTGATAAGAACGTATGGGTATATATATTTGAGTTTCGAGTAGAAAATGGAGAGCGGAGTGTCTTGATACGGTTCTCTCTGTTATACGTAAAAAGGTGTGAACCTTTAATAATATATCTTTGTTTTTTATGTGTAAATAGCACTTTAATAAAAAAAACATTTTTTTAAGTATTATTCTTAATATATAAAATACAATTAAACATGGGGCCGGTCGTTGCGCAGAGGCACAAGGTGTGACTGTAAAGCGACTGGTTGTGGGTTCGATTCCCAATCGAGGAGTGGAAATATTTAATATTTCCATTTTCTTCGCTCTCTTCGCCACTTAACACGCAATGCCTCCGAATTTTGCGGAAAGAGAGAAATAGAGTGTCTTAACACTAGGTTCTCTCTGCTTACCCAGCTGTGTGCGGGATACAGCGTGAAGCTATAAAAAATTGCAATTAAACTTAATTTAATCTTTTATGTATAATATTTTATTTATGTATAATATTTAATGTACTAGACGAAATACAAAACGTCTTATAACACTTTAAAAGTATTGTTCATTCCATATTATTTGCGTTGTTATGTCCCCGCTACTATTTATGAAACACGATGTGAAATACGTTTCTAATCTCATTTCCATTCGTGTTGTGATTTCCGTGCGGCAGCTCGTGTCGTGTCTCGTGTCTTTGAGAGCGACACGTTTGCGTTTTCTGCATATGTATGTTTATGTAAACATGTTATCGTTTGTATGGCTTGGTATTAGACGATGTACAATGAAAACTGCATTGTATATATGCTTTAATGCAATTATACTAGGTATTAAGAAAAAGATTTTTAGAAAACATAAAAATTTAAACGCAGCGGGATTCTAACTCGCGCTTTTTGAAAACCGCTGGCTGTGACCACTAAGCCATTCATGCTACCGGCTGCGATATTCTTATACGAAGAATATATGTAACAGTGTCACATAATACACAATCGGATTTTTACTTGCATTCTAAACTGTTTTATTTAATAATCCACCTCATTATCTCACCGCTTGGACAAATAAAACATTACTAAAATTAATAATTTAATGTATTTTTAATTTCAGGACACGGCCTGAAGTCCATAGATCTCGTGTGCATGAAGAAACTGGACACTAAAGTGAACATCATTCCTATCATCGCCAAGGCTGATACTATTTCTAAGACTGAGTTACAAAAATTCAAGGTAAATTATAAATTCATATTTATTACCCGCGACGGAACGGCGACTGTATATGTGTTTGGGGTGAGAGGTTGTTTGTTTGTTTGTTTGTTTGTTTGTTTGTTTGTTTGTTTGTGTGTTTGTGCAAATTACTATGTCAATTATTTCCAAAACTATAAGTCCGATTTTGATACGGTTTTCTATGATAGGTTTAGGTTCGATCGGCGTATGTTCTTAGATATGTCTTATTGCCTTAACTCACCAGGGGGCGCTGCAATAAGCATTTTACGTGAAAACGAATGTTTTCAATTATCTCAAAAAAAAGTAGTCTGATTTCGATAGATTTTCAGTGATAGATTCAGGTTTAATTGGTGAATGTTCTTAGATATGTTTTATCGTGTCAAGCCACCAGGGGGCGCTGCAGTAAGCATTTGTTTGTACTTTTTTTGTATTTATTTGTCTAAAACCGAAACTACTGCTCCGATTGAAAAGAGTTTTCACAAAAAGATTTATCTTTGCTTGGTGCATATTTTAAAATTTTTCTTTTTTTGTTACGGGGAAAACTCACCAGGGGGCGCTGCACTAAACATTTGTTTATGCAGAGCAAAAACTACTAGTCCAATTTAGATGAAACTTTCAAGGATGGGTTCAGGCTTAATTGGTGCGTCTTTTCATATATGTGTTATGGTGACCACTCATCAGGGGGCGTTGTAGTAAGCATTTGTTTGTATTTTTTTGTGTAAAACTAAAAATTTTCTTGTATTTATTTGTCTAAAACCGAAATTACTTATCCGATTGGCTAGAGTTTTCAGAACTAGATTAAGCTTTGCTTCGTGCATATTTTAAGATTTTTGTTTTTTCGTTACCGTGAAAATTCACCAGGGGGCGCTGCAGTAAACATTTGTTTATGTAGAGTAAAAACTACTAGTCCGATTTAGATGAAACTTTCAACGATAGGTTCAGGTTTAATTGGTGCATCTTTTCATATATGTGTTACGGTGATCACTCACCAGGGGGCGCTGCAGTAAGTACATTTGTTTGTGCAAAACTAAAACTACGAATCCGATTTGAATGCAGTTTTCAATGATAGATTCAAGTTTACTTAGTGCATATTTTCATATATGTGTCATGTATGTTTACTTAGTGCATATTTTCAAGTATGTGTCAACTCTCTAGGGGGCGCTGCAGTAAGTAGCTGCTTCCATTTTTTGTGTATAACAAAAACGACTAGTACGATTGGAAAGAGTTTTCAGTATTAGATTCCGCTTTGCTTAGACCATGTTTTTAAATTTATATTACGGTGACAAGTCACCAGGGGGCGCTGCAGTAAAATATTGTTTGTGCAAAGCTAAAATGACGAATTCGATTTGGATGCAGTTTCATTGATAAGCTCAAGTTTAATTAGTGCATGTTCTTGGATATGCTTTATCGTGTTAACTCACCAGGGGGCGCTGCAGTAAACATTTGTTTATGTAGAGTAAAAACTACTAGTCCGATTTAGATGAAACTTTCAACGATAGGTTCAGGTTTAATTGGTGTATCTTTTCATATATGTGTTACGGTGATCACTCACCAGGGGGCGCTGCAGTAAGTACATTTGTTTGTGCAAAACTAAAACTACGAATCCGATTTGAATGCAGTTTTCAATGATAGATTCAAGTTTACTTAGTGCATATTTTCATATATGTGTCATGTATGTTTACTTAGTGCATATTTTCAAGTATGTGTCAACTCTCTAGGGGGCGCTGCAGTAAGTAGCTGCTTCCATTTTTTGTGTATAACAAAAACGACTAGTACGATTGGAAAGAGTTTTCAGTATTAGATTCCGCTTTGCTTAGTACATGTTTTTAAATTTATATTACGGTGACAAGTCACCAGGGGGCGCTGCAGTAAAATATTGTTTGTGCAAAGCTAAAATGACGAATTCGATTTGGATGCAGTTTCAGTGATAAGCTCAAGTTTAATTAATGCATGTTCTTGGATATGCTTTATCATGTTAACTCACCAGGGGGCGCTGCAGTAAACATTTGTTTGTAATATTTAATGTAAAACCACAACTACTAGTCCGATTGGACAGAGTTTTCAGTATTAGATTTACCTTTACTTGATGTATGTTTTTAGTTTTTTTTTACGTTAAGAACTCACCAGGGGGCGCTGCATTAAACATTTGATGGTGCAAAGTTAAAACTACGAGTCTGAATTTGATGCAGTTTTCAACGATAGGATCAGGCTCAATCAGCGCGTGTTCTCGTATATGTGTCGTGGTGACACCTCACCAGGGGGCGCTGTAGTAAGCATTTGCTTGTATTTTTGTGTGAAACCTATTTAGATGCGGTTTTCTGTGATAGGTTCAGGTTTAATTGTTGCGTGTTTTTATATGCCATATCACAAACTACCACGGGGCGCTCCAGTATAAATTAATTTGTTCAAAATCAAAACTACTAGTGGGTTTTGTGATTTTCACTGATTTGGTTAGACTTAAGTTTCCTAAAAATGTTACGGTGACAATCTGCCAGGCGCTGCAATAAGGATTTGATAACCAGAAAGCATTGGGCTTATAATTTTTTTTTGGTTTGGATGAAGATTAATATAAAGTATTTCGAAATTATGTAATAATATATAATGTGTATCTATTCACTTTAAAAAGTTTAAAATAAAAAACAAAATTAAAAATTTTGAAAATACCCACGACGGTTTAATTGTAATTGAAAAAGGATAAAATAACTAGAAATCCCCCGCCTAAAAGAATATATGTAACGAGATGATGGGGACAACTTCGTCGGGGGCTGCCAGTTGCAACCTCTATTTTAAATATAGTAGCTAACAGTATAGATTTCGTTCTTAAAGTTTTTAAAAGGAATACCAGTTATCAAAACTGTAAATTCATATTAATATTTTAATTTTTTCCTAAACCTGTTTTAACAGCATGAAAACCTATGAGAAGTTAGCAAACTTAAAGTAATGGCAGCTCCGACGAAGTCGTCCCCATCATCTCGTTACATATATTCTTTTAGGCGGGGGATTTCTAGTTATTTTATCCTTTTTCAATTACAATTAAACCGTCGCGGGTTTTTTCAAAAATTATAAATTCATATTTATTACTTGTACTAAATTAATGAATTCTACATCTCTCTCTGTGGTTCTTCACGACTGAAGATCGTAGTGTTGGTGGCTCCTGTCGATCGCGATGCTAGCAAGCGCGTATACGCGAATTCTACATAAAATATTGTTATTAGACGAAAATATGTATGTATGTTATTTAGTTAATAATAAGTAAGAGAAATAATGATTGATGATTGAAAATATATTGATGTATGATTAAACAGCAATTTAGGTGGCTTTCTTTTTACTAAGTACTAGCGGCCTACTCGCGGTTTCGCCGCGTAAACTGCACGACTATCCCTATTTCGTTATATTGCAACCCCTTGGAGTGGTTTTTTTAAAAATAAAATAACCTATGCTTATCAACTCCGTCCGTCTTATTAACTATTTTTATGCCAAAATTAATTACAATCGTTTTAAACATTTTTAAAGTGTTATTCCACACTTAGGAAAATTGAAAAATTGCTAACAACAAAAATAAGTTGTAATAAAGCGTATAAGAATTTCGACTCAGCGTGTAGTAGAACGCATGGCTCAGTGGTGAGAGCGCCTGAACGGTATTCAGGAGGCGCGGTTTCGAATCCCGCTGCGTTCAAATTTTTATACGTTTTCTAAATGTCTTTTTCATTACAATCGATCAAGCGGCTTAGATTTTTCATAAAAATTTTCAACCCCTTATTTGTAGATTTTACAAAACGTAACTGGAATCTGCACGTCTTCGAAACCGTTCAAGCACTTTTACCGCATAAGTTTTTAAATTATTATACACTTATTTTTTACAATAAAGATACTAAAACCAAAACATTTGTATCACATTCCAGTCTAAAATAATGCAAGAGTTATCTGCCAACGGCGTGGAAATCTACCAGTTTCCAGTCGACGACGAATCAGTATCCGAAGTCAATGCTGGCATGAACGCTCACATCCCCTTCGCTGTGGTCGGCAGTACCGATTTTGTGAAGGTCGGCAACAAGAGTGTGCGAGCCCGCCAGTACCCCTGGGGCACCGTGCAAGTGGAATCTGAAGCACACTGTGACTTTGTGAAACTACGGGAAATGCTGATCAGAACTAACATGGAAGATATGAGAGAAAAGACTCATGCGAGACATTATGAGTTGTACCGACGTCGACGCCTCGCTCAAATGGGATTTTCTGATGTGGATGCTGATAACAAACCGGTTTCTTTCCAGCAGACGTTCGAACAGAAACGTACAGCTCATCTGCTGGAGTTGCAGCAGAAAGATGATGAGATGAGGCAAATGTTTGTGCAAAGAGTTAAGGAGAAGGAGGCGGAACTGAAGGAGGCAGAGAAGGAACTCCATGCCAAGTTCGATAAGCTGAAACGTGATCACACTGATGAAAAGAAACGTCTCGAGGAGCTGCGTAAGAAGATTGAAGATGATACGGTTGAGTTTAACCGTCGCAAGCAGCAAGGTGCTCAGGCTCATCACACGTTAACCCTTGGTAAGAGTAAGAAGAAGTAAGATAAACTCAAAAATACACATTATATAGTGTTTTCAGTTTAATTCTTGGTTCAAAATGATTATTTTGTGTGCCAAATTCTAATAAATTTGGTTTCTTTTTTGTGTATTGCGAACAAAATGTCCTCTTTCACATTGTTGAAGAAATATATCTAAATATACATATGATTGCCATTATCCCTATAAGTCTGAATTTGCTATATACACGTCGTATTTACCGTCTGCCACACTACCACTGTTTTGCAAAGGTTTTTAATATAACATTTAGAAAACACTTGCTTGTAATCAACTATTACTATATTTATTTGATTGTAGATAACAATATAATATAATAATAGATGTATGTTATATTTAATCAACATTTTACCAACTTTTGAACTAAATACGATTCAAATTAAGAAAAATTCAAGTTTGTATATTATTCTTATATAGTAAATAAAAAACACTGTGTAAGGTTATTTTAGTTCCACACTTAGCCATATATAAGCTAATAACGTTTTATACCAAAATTTATTTATACCCCTAGAATAGGTTTACAATGTTTATTTTTAAGTATATTTAGTTTGCTAAGAACACTCTCTGTATCAAATATATGTTGATGATTATTGAATATGCTTTAAATTTGATATTCTTTTATTTGCAATATTTGAATAGATTTTAAAAGGAATGTATTTCTGGTTTTCACAGTTATTGTGCTATTTATGAACTAGTATTATGCTTGTGATTTGTTCAATTTTTTTTTCTTTTCATGCCTTTAGACATCAAACTAGATAAGGAAAGTTCTTGAATTTTTTATTATAAATGAATATGTTCTACTGAGATTAACTTGAATGTATGGAAATTAAGAACATTTTTAGTAACTGATTGTGCATTCTAATATGTATAATACAATAACTATGTTTATATCGAATATTTGTTTATTGAAACAAACTGACATTACTGACACCTGTATTTACTTGACTTTATTTGTGCATTACCACATTACCACATTCCTGCTTTAAATTTGAACGTATTTTTTTACTTTATCTCGAATGATTTTTAAAACTAGAAATATCTAGACATTTAGAAAATTTAAGGCTTAATTCGCTTAGAAATGCCTAATTATAGAGTTATTTGTGAGAAAATTGTATTTTATTAAAATTTTAATAAAAGTGTTTGAATAAATACTGTATAAATTAAGTGTGATTCGGGTGCGATCGTTTTTGTTTATTTTTTTTATATAATTTCTAAAGATTAGAAATTAACAAAGATATCTTAATAATGTTTTAATGGAAGCTCTCTCCTGTATGTCCAGTAAAATGTGGAAATTTTATAATATGCATTTATCCATTCATTCCTTGATGAGTTATTATATTTTGTACGTTAGTATTACGAATTATTTGTATTATTTTTTAGATATTTAAATAAATATGAAATTGTAAATGTTGTTTTATTTATATCTAGACTGCAGATCTGCAGCTTTTATTTTTATATTTGAGCCCCTTTGTGATTCTGTAAACTTTCTGTTCTATCATAATAAAATATTGCCTGTAGGACTCGTAAAGAGTGTAGCTTTTTAATGTTGAAAGAATTTTCATGATCGGTTCAGTATATCCGAAGATTACTCCTTACAAGCAAAGTTATAAAATTTACTTTTTTATTATATTAGTATAGATTGTTCCTTACAAAGTTTGGCATGTTAAACGTGTTTTTTTAACTTACAAATTTATACTTATATTTTATAATTGATAAGACTTAAGGATCAAAGTGGAAAGTGGTGCGACGTAGCTCAAAGTGCTTTGTTTGTCTAATATGTATAATTTTTACTGTATCCTTGTAGCTGGCATTATAAAATATATTATATGAAACATATATTATATGAAATACTCCTAAATATTATATAATAATGGTATGAAATCCTATATACTGGTTATATTGTACGGAAAAAGATATTTTCTTTCTTTTTTTTGTGTTTTTTCAGCTTCACCGCCGTTTTCCGTTTGTAACTGAGTAGTTATAGTATCTAGTGTCAAGACGCTTTTTCCTCCACTTTCCGCCTGAAATCGAGACATTGCCTGTTGTGTGGAGGAATTCAACACCGCGCTTTGCCTTCTGTATCAGAGCGAAGAAGTGAACATTTTAATATAATCATTCCCCCGAGTGGGAATCGAACCCACAACCATCACACTTACAGTCAAACGCTGTTCTACTGAGTCTCGAGGGTCTCTTCTTTGTCTGTGCGTATTTATATAACCTAATAGAATTGTTACCCCCATAGCCATTGCGTTCAGGTATAGATATGCCATTGCGTTGCGATGTGATATGTTTAAATACCAAGAGAGTATAAAATAAAATTCTAAATATTGTAAAAATTAATTTATTATCGCATAATGGACGGAAGTGCAAATATTGCTAAGTGCCGCGATAGAACACATTACCGGAAGGTACTTATCACGTTAAATCATGAGGGATCCAATGCGAATAATTGTGGTTTCCGTATTTGCCATTTGGTTAGGCATTTTAAAGCAATAAAAAGCTTGAGATCATTGTAGCAAAGTGTGTGTGTGTGGCTGTAGGTTCGATTTCTCCCCGGGGATTATATATGTATTTTTTTAATTCCGGGTAAGAATATAAAGCTCATCAACACACAATGTTTCGATTTGTAGCGTAAAGTAGAGAACGGAGTGTACGAGCTCTGCTATGCGAAAAAAAGCGCAACACTGCAAAAGGGGAGCGAATCTAGCTTTTTATCGCTTAAAAGAAATGACGCTTTAGAAATCTTGAGACCCACTTAACAATCTCAAAGTATTCCACAAAATGTATCATAAAATTAAAATGTCTAATACTGCTACAAGATTGTTAATTCATTTAGAAGTAGAAGTAGTAGAAGAATTTATATTTATTACGATTAATAAACATTATTGAAAAAAAGTGGATTTCACAAAATTGTGCAAAGAAAACACATGTTTTACTCACTTTGTTTTTATATAAACTACAACTTACAAAAAGTATTACAGTGAAAGATTAGCAAATACGCGTTGTTGCGAAATTAGTCTAGTGACTCAAAAATTTACATTAAAAACGTTATTTTCAACAATTATTTATTTAACTCAAGTTGACATAACAGTCCTTAAGCATTTTTTATTAACATTCGCTTCACAATATCATAGCAATTCGTTCCCTCGTGATATAACACCTAATTTTTTCCCCTATAACTAAACTAATGATACTCTAAGCGGTTGAGGCAACATGTAGGCTATAGGCTTGAACATCTTGTTGTAGTAGGTGTAGCGTCTCTTGTGCGGGGTGACGGAGGCCCGCACCGGCACCGCCACCGGCACTGCCCGAGCACTTGCCTTGCGACACTGGAAAACGTAACTGTGGCTTAGGAAATTACTAAAATAGTTATATAATCGTATTTATGGTCTAGATCAGGGGTGGGCAAGCTTTTTTGGCAACAGGTGTGTCCAATTTATGATGTTATTTGGCTTGCTTGAATCACACTTCTTAATAGTCAATAAAAGAACATAAATCTATAAATCGGGCCGCAAGTATTCCGCGGACCATGGCTTGCGAACCCCTGCTTTAGATAGAGAATTGTATGCGTTTAATAGACGTTATAATTATGAATTCAAACTCCATAGTTCTTAGTGGAAAATAGTTGCTTAATTATAAGTTTTTTAATTGAGGCCAGTCGTGACGCCGGGGCAAGTGTTATAGGTAGTTGTTAGTTCGATTTCCAATCGAGGAGTGGTAATATTTATTATTCATATTTTCTTCGCTCTGGTGTCGAGGCAGAGCCAGCGTTAAGCTCCGCCAATTAACACACAACGCCTCCAGAACTCGGTGGAAAGTGGAACGGAGAGTCTTAACACTAGGTTCCCGCTAGGTGAAGCAAGACCGATATACTGGCTTTGAAACACTGTAGGTGTTTGTATATATTATTTTCTTGTCTAGAATTTATTTAGGATTAATTTTGCATTATTATGCTTACTGTGAATTATTGAAATAAAATATTTCTTATATTTTTTTAAACATTTCACAAGTATATATTCCTTCCGATACTATTTTATTTCTTTATATCAATTATCAGTGATATAGTGGGCTTGTGTAGTTTTGCGTCTAATAAGCTCTAAATAACTTTGTGTGCAAGCAGAGGCGACAGGCTTAATTTATACACATTTTTTTTAGCTTCACATTTTATCCCGAGTGAGTTGGTCAGACAGAACCTAGCGCCAAACGGTCCTTGCATACTTCTCCTCGCTTTCGAAGGACAATCAAGTTCTCCTCCTCCCTCTTTTACCACTCACCTTTGCTTCAAATATCTTTATTAACATTCACACTTTTATCAATAACACTTTAGACGTGTTCAAGCCATTCTGTGGATCTCATCATTATGGATTCGATCAACTAAGTTGACGCAGCACATCCTACGAAGTGACCCCATCTCTACTGTATGCAGCTTCCGTGCATTCTTCTTCTGAAATACCTACGTCGCTGCCGTATAACAGCGTTGCATCACCAGCATTGCATTGTGCACAGCTAAGGGGTCGTTCAAGTATTACGTAAGCAGATTTATCGCAATTATTTACCAGGGGGATCCCCCTTGTCAGCAAAAGTAAGCATAGCTCTTACCCCGTCCCCCATGATCACGTAAACATTTTTCAACTCATGTATTATTTTTGTATATTACAATTATAATGTTATAAGTTTCCGGGAATCCCCAAAAATGCGTGTCGTTTTCAAGCAAAGATAATGTGGAGGTTGCCATTCGTGTAAATAACTAAACATCTACCAATGACGTAATCATCATCTAGACTCTCCCCCATGTCATCCAAAATAAGCAAAGCAAAGACCCCTCCTACCCCCATATACCTAGTACTCACGTAATATTTAAGCGGCCTTAAACATGGGGCATGCAGTGTGTGCTCACGTTCCCCCGTCGCATCGATGCAACGAGAGCACCGTTAATCCAGTCACCGGCAGCACTAAGTCTTTCAACATATATGTATATCGTGTCTTCCACTTCTACTAAACATACTTCCCAAATATACTACTTCATTCATCTGTACTCATATGTTTCTATTTATGCATACGATCTTGCATTCCGTTCGTTCATCTCTTTCAAATACAAGAATCTTAATTATATTCGTAAATAATTTATGTACATAAATACAATATTTATATCAAACTGCAAATTAAAATTTAGTATAGTGTATCTATTCTTAAAATACACCCCCCTCCTCTAGATTTGTTTGTTTTTAAATGTAAATGCATGTAAATATTGGGTCACTTCAATTGTGTGTAGCACGTTAGAGGCCTTTATGCAGTATTTGGTCTTTACCTAAGTCCGATCATTGAAACAAAATAACTACAGTATGCAATAAAAGCTATTATTTTAAATGTTGAAGAAATGATATATATTTATTAATATAATTTTATTAACAATTAATTAATAATTCTACACATATTATTTTGTGTTTAAGGATTTAAGAACTCTGCACCACGGAGTCCTTAAATCTTATATTTTCTACTAAATATTATAATTTCTGATTGTAAACGCCCATTGATTGTGGGTTTATCCGACCTCAGCCTTCGTCTTCCGATAGTCCTGACCTTTATAGCTCTATGTTTATTAATTCTGTATTATTATTATTCAGTATTGTAGTAGTATTAGTATTTTAACGGTTTCTTTTAATTTTTGATATGTTTATTTTATAGCTATAAATATATGAATATTTTAATAATTATATATCTATTGTCTGTTTTTCTAGATACTTGCTTCGAAAATGTTTTTTAATACTCATTATTATTATTATTTATATATTAATAGCGACCCGCACACGGCTTTGCCCGTGTTCATGCTATTAGCTTATAAATGATGTAATTCCCCTACAAATTTACATCCTCTATTCCAACCCCCTATGGAGTGCGGCGGCGCAGTGTTTACTGTGTATGGCGCGCGTAATTGGTTTCTTACTTTTATTAATTTCAGTTTTGAATTTTGTCATGACTCCTTAATTCTTTGTATATATTTTATATTTTTGCTTTCTGAGTCGTAACCTTTAAACCAACATCATCACACAAAATACTTACAACCCACATTCTTACCCGTTTACAATATTCTTTTACAAATTTTAAATGCCGTATTTATTTATATATCAAATAAAGAGTCTCTACAAAATAAATTTAAAGCGTCTTACTTTAAAAATGGCATAATTTCAATACAAGCTTTCATCCTTTATTATAGTCCGTTTTTCGGATTATACAGTAGTCTATGTGTTTTCTTACTTTTTATGCCAAATAGATCTCTATGCCAAATTTTACTTAAATCGGTTCAGTAGATGAGACGTGATTGAGTAACATCCAGGCGAGAAACAGACTTACTTTAGCATTTATAATAGATTTTTTTATTATGCTTTATCTTTTTAGCTGATTGTTTAGTGAGAGAACAATAATAAACTTGGGTATGGTCACAGTGTGCCATCTGTACAACTAATATGCATGTGTTTGCAGTACAGTGGAGGGGCGTGCAGTTTAAGACTAGATAGTTTATACTATTTATAGTTTATTCTGCTAAATATGTAAATTACTTTCAAGTTATTTGTTTTATTTACAGTGAAATTTGCTTACAATATATTGTTGTATTTAGCCACCGTAATAATTCAACTGTGATGAATGTGGGCAATGGGCATTATAAATTTAGTATTTTTGGTATTTTCTGGATATATAATAAAGTGGAACGTTGTATTTATGCTACCGAGGCGCAATATCTTTTAAGTAATTCGATGAAAAGAGCACGTAGTGACTTATTACTGGATATTCTTTGTTAATTGTGTGCAAGAGCAACCAATAGTAACCGGATTCGATTGTGTTGGATGTCTCCAAAGAAACACTTGGGCCGGTTTTAATGTAGCCTTTTTCTACTTGTTATTAAGATACTAGTAAGCTTTTTGTTTGTTAAATATAAATGTTATTAGCATTTTCTTAATAACATTCTTAAGTTCAACAAATTATTTGCTAAATGCTGCCTAATAATGTTCCAAAGCTTTATTATCTTACTCTTTTAGCTAAACTAACAAATGACAATGAGGTGATGTTGAGATGAGAATGGTGGAAGCGTTTACAGATGATTAAAACAACATATGTAATGAATATCAAAAAGTTTATTTTAACGATATACAATGTTAAAACTGTTGGCACAATATTGCAATGGTAGATCGGCAGTTTGTTTGTACATCACCCGTCCGCCGTCGACACGTGCACAGTCCATGGTACGGAAGACAATATTATACCATCAATTATCCATACACTAAATACCATAGAATAGTGAACTCCGTGGCTTCAAATGCAAATGTTATTTTTAAACTATTTCAGTGGAAGTGCTTTCCCTTCGCGTGTTCAATGTTAAGATCAACTTTACAATACCATCTGTGTCTAGCTAGTGCTTTATCTAAGTGCAAAAATATCTTTATATCCTTTTCTTGTACGAAAATAGAGGATGTGGACATTCAGTATCTGTAGTTTGTACCGCGTGAGGGCGCGCGAGGCGCCGCTACTATAATACTTGCTAACTATACTTAAGCTGGCTACAGACGAGTACATAGCGAATACATAAAGCGATACAAGAGATGATGCGAGAACAGAAATATCACAATAGAAAGAAGAACAAACGAGACTCCACACCGGAGGGCCGAGTGCCTCCGATGCAAAGTAGGTATAACCACTAATCATGTACTAACGTAAAAATACAAATAAAATAATTTACACACTAAAAATATTCTTCACATAATTAAAACATAAATTAATCAATTATTGCAATTGGAAAGTATTAATTAAATTAAATTACACAATTATATTTAGGATTACTTAGAGATAATTAAATAATTATATGAAATCATTATGACTAGTCCCCCGGAGCCGCCCCGGAGCCGCCCCGGAGCCGTCCCGGGACGCCGCGGGGCGCCGCGGGGCGTCTGCGTGAAGATAAATACGAGATTGCTTAAGAGATCTAAATAACGCTTACACGAAACTTAATGTAGTAATTGAACTCGCGTCGCGCCGGTGCGAAGGCGTGACGTCACACTATACCAGGCTATACTTATTAGTGTCAGAGTTTAAAAGCTAATGGAATGAGGTGCGAGACGTCGCCGCACTTATCTGGGCGGCACCTCCCGCGGCGGGGGACTCCGGTATTTGGCTTTGATGTGCAAGAAGGGCTTCTTGGGGGAGGTGTGGTCCGCGATGCTCGCCTCCAGCGACAGGCGGATGCTCTCCTCGATGGCGGCCTGCGTGAGGGCGCCGCCCGCCCCCGCGCCCACACCCCCGCCCAAACCCCCGCCCACCCCCGCGCCCGCCCCCGCGCCCACACCCCCGCCCAAACCCCCGCCCACCGGCGTCGACGCGAGGCTCTGGCTCCGCGCCTTGCGAGCCGCGCCGAGCTCGGTGGGAGTGGTCGCGATGCTGGCCGACCTGCCCTTCTTAGAATAGACCGGTCTCTCCGTTCCGGAACACTTGGCATCCTTCTGGCTCGCGATACTCATGCTTCTGGACTTCTTAGGCGTGGTGACTAAGGCGTTCGAAGTGAGAGATTTGCGCAGCTCCGTCGGCGTTCGGTTCGATCTGCCGGTGGGAGTGTTGGGAGTGCTGAAGCTGGCGGGCGCGGACTGCTTGCGAGCGCGTGCGGGGGACTTCTTTTCGTCTTTCAGAGGAAGGGTGAGGGCGGAGCGATTCCTAGCGGGGGCGGGCTTCGGGGTAGAAGTGCGTCGTATGTCAAGCGGTGAGGTCTTCCCGTTCTTTTTAGCATTAGGTTTAGATTCTACGGGGGAGGTTTTCCCGCTGACGGAGGAAGCTTTGCTCTCTGCGGGGGAGACGTTGCCGAAGGAGTGCTCCTTGCTTAGGGAGGTCTTGCTACTGGCAGGTGAGGGGGAGGTGCGGGAAAGGGAGGGCTCTTTCACTAGCGAGTTCTTGCTGCTAGCGGGCGAAGGCGCGGGCGAGGGCTGTGCGGGGGGTGTGGCGGGCGGTGCGGGGGGTGCGGGCGGTGCGGGGGGAGGCGGGGGCGAGGGCAGCGGCAGCACGTCGCGGCGCCCCTGCGTGACGAGGCGCACCTGGCAGGGTTCGTGGCGAGAGAGGAAGTGCTCGAGCGTGTCCCAGCCGCCGCCCACGCGGACCATCATGTGGCGCCCCTTCAGCAACTGCAAATATATCAAATCATGCAATCAGTGACTTGTTGATTAACGGTCACAATTCAATTAAAACGTAACTAAATACTAATGAAACAAAGGTATATAGTTTTCACATTCATTTTATTTACTTTAATATCTATTTGAATTTTATAACGAATGGTGGTTGGATAGTTTTCAAGAGAATCCATTCACTTATGAATAACACTTCAAAGTGTTAAAAATATTAATAAAGAAGTATTTTAATACGAACCCTGATGAACACATTTCTGCCGGCGATGTTGTAGCGTCCCTCGCCGACTTTCTTCACCTTCAATAGTTTAGAGCATTTCCCTGAGCCGCAGTTGCAGCCGCGCTCCATCAGCCGAGTCACTAGTTGCACCTAATTGTAATTATTGATATTTTATTAATAATGTAGCCACTAAAAGCTAGTCAGGTCAAATTATTTTAAATTTGTGTCTAACATTTTTTTTATATAAAATTAATGCAGGACAAGTTAAAGATACTGACTTCATATATTTGAGATACTCGGTCACCTCAAGTTTGCTCAAAAATAAGACTAGAATATAAATATTTATAAATTAGTTATCGGTCTAACTAGGCTAATAAATAAGGTATAGATATTTAAAGGCAGGGTATAGAAAAGGGGTAAAAAAACTTTTTATTATTTATTTTAGCTTCACGCTGTATCCCGGAAACAGCAGGGTAGGCAGAGGGAACCTAGTGTTAAGACACTCCGTTCCCCACTTTCCGCCGAATTCAGAGGCTTTACGTTCTACTGCTCGAGTGGGAATCGAACCCACGACCAGTCTGGCTACTGGCCCCAAAGTAAACTAAAATAAGTCTTGAAAAAGACATTTAATAAACGTATAAATTTTTGAACGCAGCGGGATTCGAACCCGCGCCTCCTAAATACCGTCCAGGCGCTCTCACCACTGAGCCATGCGTTCTACTATCCGCTGCATCGGAATTCTTATACACTTTATTACAACTTATTATTGTTGTGAGCATCTCTGTAGAGAGATTTTTTTCAAATTTCTGCTACCCAAAGATTATTCTACGAACAATCGTTGCCAAGAAGAGCTATTTATTGAACACGTTTAAAAGTATGATAAGTCTTTCTTTATTTTTATTATTTCGGTTTTTACTTTGACTTCAATTTAGTGTAGTAATATTACGTGGTTTATTATTTATTTAATAAATGAAAGTATAATTAGGTAACGTACCCGCTTATCCAGCTCGTTGGTGGGTCGCAGCGGCACGTCGGTGTCGCTGCTGCTGTCCGTACCGCCCGACTTCGTGCTCTCCGCGTCCACGTTGTCTGGTAGCGACTGGGCACCTGCAAAGAACATGTACCATATTTATTGTTTAATTAAAATATGTTTGTTTATAAGGGGCCAGTCATGGCGCAGTGGCACAAGCGTGTGACTGTAAACGACTGGTTGTGGGTTCGATTCCCACTAGAGGAGTGAAAGTATTTAATATTTCCATTTTCTTCGCTCTGGTGTCGAGGTAAAGCGCGGCGTTAAGTTCCGCCACTTAACACGCAAGGCCAATGCATATTAGGTTCCCTCTGCCTACCCTGCTGTGTGCGGGATATAAGCGTGAAGCTAAAAAAAATATATGTTTTTTTTTTAAATTGTTTATTTTGTTTTATGAAAAAAAAAAACTTTGCTTAAAAATGTTATTCAAGACTCGAAGTCAAAGTTAAATCATTTTATTTAGAGTAAGAAGTAGCATGCTGGATTTTTTTGAACGCCAAATAAGTTTACCACTGCTTTACTAAAGTTATTGCCTCAGGCCTGAGAAAAGTCGACACAAGAAACTCAGTGGGACTTTTTTTAAATCAATAATTCATTTCATTTACACAGTGATATAATTTTAAAATAGTAATATAAAATGTCAAACTAAAACTTTTTCTACATTATGCTGTGGAATTAAACAAGTGATAATTACCATCGGTAGGTTCCGGCGAAGACGGCAACGGCTCCGTTGTAGATCTGAAAAGTATATGTGCAGCATAAATTATATATTCTATATAGTCGAATCAATAATAATTATTATATTACACTAAGTAATTCCTTTTGGCCCAGAGAGCAAGTATGGAACCTGTAATAGTAGACAAGGTGAAAGAGGTATGCATGGACTGGATTGTTTAACGCTCTGTTCTCTCTGACTACCTCGCCACGGATAAAACGTAAAGCTAAAAATACTAGTATATAATACGTTTACAATTTACTTTTCAGTTTGATGCCAGTGGTGGCGCAGGGGCACAAAGTGTAACTGCAAACTAGACTTGTTGTGGGTTTGATCCCACCCGAGGAATTGAAATATTTAATATTTCCATTTTCTTCGCTCTGATATCGAAGCAAAGCGTCAAGCTCCGCCATTTAACACGCAATACCTCCAAAGTTCCGAAATGGGGAACGGAGTGTCTTAACACTCCCTCTGCCTACCCTACTATATGAGGGATACAGTGTGAAGCTAAAACAAACTAACTTTTCCCTGGTAGGTGAAGGCGAGTTGTCCCGGAACTGCCACGCAGCCCCGGACATGGCGGAATCGAGGCCGGAGTCGCGCTCCTCCATCGCTATCTCCTTCTCGAGCTGCACCAGCCCCGGGGGCTCCACGTTGAACTTTGTGGCGAGACGTGCGACCTCCAGCAGGCAGAGGATTACTTGACGCGGTTGGTTGTGTAGGACTGGAAGTAAATAATATTTTCTATAATTATTACAATTGTTTACTATTTATGACAAAGGTAAAATAAAAAGCACATTGTAAATATAGTTTAATTACTTATTACAATGTTTAAAGTCATCATTACCAAGAAGTTTGACTGTTCATACAATACTTGTTGGAGTAAAATATAAAATGTAAAAAAAATATTTTTGGCAGATATATAAAAACTTAGACGTTACACATACGTTCAATCAACGTATAGAGTTCAGATCATCCAAGGGGCGCGGGTTCGAATCCAGCTGCGTTCAAATTTTTAGATTTTTGTTTAATCTTTTTCACATTTAATATGTATCACACACGCTTTTAAACTTTTCCCCTTTTTAAAGGATTTTATTGGTAATCTGAGTATTTAGAGTGTTCTAATGACGTAATATTATTTATACATATGTACGTCAATCTATTTCATATATTTCTGCCCTTACCGAGGTCATCGCTCTCAAACAGCAAGTTCTCGTGCACGCCGAGCTCGCGGCAGAAGGTGATGAAGTTCTCGGCGTTGTCCCGCGAGAAGAAGCTGCGTCGCGCCGCGCGCTGCCAGCAACGACCGCGGATAGCTGGCACCGGCTGTACAGTACGTAAAATATTTAAAACATATGTAAACAACATATGTAGGTAATGCAATAATTACAAGTAATAATAGGGGCTGTCGTGTCGCAGTGAAACAGCGTCTAACTGTAAAGCGATTGGTTGTGGGTTCGATTCCCACTCGGAAGAATAATTATATTCATTTTTTATTAATCCGCTCTGTACTAAAGACAAAGCGCGACGTTATGTTCGTCACTTACCATGTAGTCTCAATTTCGGGCGTCTGGACGCTAGGTCCTCTCTGCCTACCCACAACTATGCTGTGAAAAGCGTTAAGCTGCAAGTATTATTTCTTCAGCTCCTCGCAACTGCCTCATTTAGCAGGATAGGCAGCGAGAACTTAGTTATTAAGGAATGGCGGAACTTAACGCGATGTTCTGTCTAATCAGAGAGGGGATGTGAAATCACTTTTGTTATAATTCTTTCTTCATGCGGATTTCGAACCCATAAACACTGTACCACGATTTGTTACAAAGATAAATTATTACAATAAACTTGAAGACTTATCTTCATGAGATATCACAATAAATTTGAAATATAATCTATAGCATCCTACCATTACATGACTTGAAATAAATATTAGTTGTCTATTTTTACCAATAGTTGCACGCACATGTAAAAAAGTAAGACATTAAAGTAAATTATAAACTTCTAAATAATCTGTGTAATATGTAATGTATCTTTTCTGTCTCACTACTATTATATTAGTATTTTTCCCGCAACGTATGTTAGTAACCTATTAACCCTATCTCTAGACGTCCGAACATCTGCGTTTCATCAAATCTGAAGTTTGACCCTTCGAAGACTTTTCTCTTTTTCCATAAAGTAATTTTTAACATATTCCGTCAATACATCGTATATAAATAAATACATTTCCGTATTAAGTAAAGTGTATTACTCACCCCCACGATGAGTCCTTGGTCGAGCGCCTCCCGCGCGCGCTCGTGGATGACCGCGGCCAGTTGGCAGAGCTCGGCGCCATTGTCCAACTCATCCAGGAAGTTTTCACCGGACAAATAACTTATACCTGTTGAACAATATTAATTATAATTATTAAAAAAAATACTTATTAAATGGGGAACGGAGTGTCTTAACGCTAGGTCTCTCCTGGTGTGTGTGTAAAGTTAAAAAAAAAGAAAAACCCAATTGAGGCCAGTCGTGGCTCAGGGCACAAAGTGTGACTGTAAACGTGACTGCTTGTTGGGTTCGATTCCCACTCGAAGAATTTAAATATATATTTAATATTTCATTGTCTTCCCTCTCGAAGCTCGAAACAAAGCACGGCGTTGAGTTCCACCACTCAACACGTAATGTCTCCATAATTTGTCGGAATGGAGTGTCTTAATATTAGGTTCCCTCTGCCTACACTGCTGTGTGCGGGATACAGCGTGAAGATAACAAATATCATATTGGTAATCGCAGCCCGTTAGACGTTTTTTTCGTGTTGTTGCCGTTCCGGTTATAGGTTTAGATCTTTGTAAAAATGTCGTGCATATTTTAACTATAGTAAGACCGGGAGAATTGTAACTAAGTATTATTAATACTTAGTTACAATTCTCCCGGTGTTATCTTTTTAATTAGTTAAAAAAATTGAAGTGATAGATTCCGCTGCCTAACACGTAATTATTCCTAAATAAACAGGAAGTGGTATACGGAGTGACTTATTATTACGCGGGCCCACTAAATGCAAGAATTACGGGCGGATAATAAAAAGTCTTATTCATTATGTTTTTGTCTGCCTTTGTTTAATTTCCGCAATGGTTATACGCATTTTTTACGGTTTCCTGTGAATGGACATGAGATTGTATTTTTGTTTTTTTTTTTCTTGCAAGTAATGTTATTGCGAGTTTTGAACGCTAGTTTATTAAATCAACGATAATGCGTGGCATTTTTATCAAATAATTATTGTAAACCCATGAAACTGAATACAGAATTTTAATTAATTATACAAAAGAGGTTAATTATAATTAACTAAAATAATTATTTTAGTTTTTGTTATTTTTATATCTGATTGAGTATAACAAACTAGGGACCCGCTTGCGCCACGCCACGTGTACTATTTAACTCTCGGGGGTGGATTTTTGAAAAATAAAGTCGCCTACGTTAACCCTTGGATTATCAACTATATCTATTCCAAAATTCATTACAATCGGTCAAGCGGTTTAGATTTTTCATATAAGCTTTCATCCAATATTTCCACCCTTTAGATAAAATACGTAGCCGAAATATCCACCATATTTAAGAAAAAATACGTAGCCTATGTTTGACCCCGGGAAATTTCAACCAAATCGGACTGGTAGATTAGCCGTGATAGCGTGACAGACAAACAGACAGACTTTCACATTTATAATATAAGTATGGATAATGTGATTCAGATTTTACAAGCTTTTATTTAACTCGTAGTAATGTACATATATTTTTCCAGACAGAATTTTGAAGCATATTTTATTAAGCCATCATCGGCTTTAATTTCTGTATTTATGTTAAGTTTAGATGACAATGTACGGTTAGTTCTGTGACGTTATTCTAAACCCGATATCTAAAATTATCAACTAATTATTTTACGCACTCAAAAAATATATACCTATGAAATAAAAAGGGTAAAGGATATCAAATGCAAAAGCTTGTAGAAAATAGTTTAAAAAAGATAAAAAAATACTTTTTTTACTATTTACTTAGGTCAGATACCACATATCTTTGTATATATGTATTAATTAATGCATATTATTTTAAACTTTGCAAATGAAACAATTAATTGATTTAATTGACGTACTCGAATTGAATTCGTATGTCTGCAATAACCAACATGTCAGAGAGGCTTGGTAAAAAATATACATGACTCGTTTAAAACCTGTTTATCGATATTATTAAAAGGATACAATATCGATTTCGCAATTGAAATTGAAGTATAAAAAATAAATGCAATTGTAATATAAAATATCTCCTGCTAAATCAAATACTGGTGACACTATTGGGTTAGTTAGTACATGTTTAACGAACTGCGATAGTTGTGGATGCAAATCAAAAAATGTATAAATATAGGTTAAAATTAAACTGTCTGTCCGGTTGAAAACTACACGGCACCGAGTTTGTACATCCAGTAATTTCTTAAACAATATAACTTTATTGTGCATCGCAGCGCAGTTGAATGATTTATTGTAAACGCAATTGGTAGCGAGTTGAATTCTAAGAAACATTTGTTTTTTTCTTTCATTTCATCTAGATTGCGGGCGATAAGTGAAGAATGGAGTACGATACTAGGTTCTCTATTATAATATAGTTTGATATCTCTACAATTATACAGTAAAGGTAAGTAAGGCAGTAAGTATGGTAAAATACATGTTTTTATGCTTTCACGCTATTTCCCATATATTTCGTCATCATCATGGCATCTCATTTATTTCAAGCATGTTTTCATACTTTAAGTAGCGGAGGAACCTACAAAATACAAGGCAGTCAGGTTATTCCTGTATATCAAGGTAATCAGAAAGAATCTAACTTGCAACAAGAAAACAAATGTACTAACATTTTCTTCAATTTCAATCCGAAATTAAGTCGTACATGTTGAGTGGCGAAACTCAACGCCGAGCTATATGCTAGACAGGAGAAACAAAAACAATTTAAATATAATAATTCCCCCAAATAGGCTTTGAACCCGTAACCGATGACCACATTCAAACACTGCACCTCAACGAACTAAATTATGTTAAAAACCGAGTTCTAAATAATGTATGAGATAATAATTTATACGTTAGTCTACATTTGTCAGAACAACTTGCGAGTTGGATCTATTGTATTGCAAATGCAGGCTGGCCCCATAACGATGCATGTTTACGATCGTCCGCTCATAGTAAATGTGTGTTAGCCTCTAGTTACTACACTCTGGTAGTTATTATTTAATTTATTGGAACGGAATTAGGTTAGAAGTAAATTACTTTTATTTGTCAATTTACTTTGATTTAGTCTACTTTAGTGTTTATGTGTTTTATATATATATTTAGTTGTTCTTAATATTATGCTGGTTGTATTAATGTATGGACATGTTTTATATTTTTCGTATATTATCAGCGATATAAGACGTCATATGTAACATAATAATAAAAATAAAAAGCCTTTTTATTTCTTGCAGTCCTATACAACTTATAGTTAGTGAGATAACATAAATTTGTGCTATGTGCTAGTTATGTATAACACACTTACACATACGTATATACTTACACGCACACATGCAAACATACACTTAAAAAACATTTTTTTATATATACAATATACTTGATATTAAGTAATAACAAATGATAAGGTTATATTTTGATATTTAAATAGGGAATAATAAAATCTTTTCAGGAAAAATGACAATTTTATTATTTACACGTAATGTTTGACTGTATCGCGAACAATATCGCGAACAGTACATGCCCTATTATTTAGTTTCATAAATTATAATGCTATTGTTTTATTTTTTAAATATTGTTATATAAATGTGGCCAGTCGTGGCCCAGTGGCGCAAGAGTGTGACTGTAAACGACTGGTTGTGGGTTCGATTCCCACTCGAGGAGTGGAAATTATATTTCCAGTTTCTTCGCTCTGGTGTCGAGGTAAAGCGCGGCGTTAAGTTCCGCCACTTAACACGCAAGCCTCCGAATTCGGCGGAAAGTGGGGAACGGAGTGTCTTAACACTAGGTTCCCTCTGCCTACCCTGCTGTGTGCGTTATATAGCGTGAAGCTATATTTATTTATTTATTTATTATTATATACAAAAACGAATCACGGTGCAGTGGAATATGGGAGTGAGAATGGCGTCTGATCAATACTTTAACAACATTGTTTATGGGTTCCATTGTCACTTGCCGGAAAGGTATTTAAATTATTCTGATTTCTTTACACCACTGGTTTCCAACCAGTGGTCCGCAGATGGGATAAATTGGTCCGCGAACGATTTTAAATTTAGCGGGTGTCGCGTGTGTTGTTCTCAGCTCTACTCAAAGTTATACAACTCATCGAACTACAAAATAACAGAAACTACAAGGATAACATATATAGTGGTCCCTGCTATCAAGAATAATGGAAAAGTGGTCATTGATCAAAAAAAGGTTGGGAACCCCTGCTCTACACCAAGACAAAACGCGGCATTGAGTTTCGCCACTAATACGCGATATCACTGATTTTGGTGGAAAATGGAGAACGGAATGACCTAACACTATATTATCTCTAACTACACTGTTATTAGAAAAAACATAAATCTAGAATAAATAAATAAATATACCTATTTATTTTATAAAGGTGTGAATTTGTTTTATAATCTATTAAATTTGTGTACATAGACATATTCGCATTTATGTAGCTAACGAATTGAAAAATGCCTGAAGCTAGAAAAAATGTAACGATAATGCGTATTTTAGAGTAAAAATGTTCTTTATAGTAATAATGTTCTTTATAGTAATAATAACCCAGTGCCGGAGCGTGCGGTGCGGTGCTGCCGTTAGATAACCGTATTAAAGTGGTTATCATCGCTACGGAGTGCGGAGTGAGGTGCGTCACGCGTCGTCGATTGTGACGTATTGACGTGTAGAGTGTGTGTGAAGGTATGCAGGAGTCATAATTATTGTTTACAAATAATTAAAAATGTAATTAATTGGATACTTTGTTTCGTATATAAAACAACTTTTCGCTTTTATTACTAAGTTTAATAAATATTAAATAAGGTTCCAGGGTAGTCAGAGAGAACCTAGTAGCAAAATACTCTGTTCTCCGTATTTCATTTTTAAATGAACACATTGTTTTTTTTAAAGAAAAATGCGATACCACCGGCATGCAGGAGTTATTGTTATTGATTACTAAGAATTAAACACATAATAAATTATGTGTGGCCAGTCGTGACGCAGTGGCACAAGCGTGTGACTGTAAATGACTGGTTGTGGGTTCGATTCCCACTCGAGAAGTGGAAATATTTAATATTTCCATTTTTTTCGCACTGGTGCCGAGGTAAAGCGCGGCGTTAAGTTCCGCCACTTAACACGCAAAACCTTCGAATTCGGCGGAAAGTGGGAAACGGAGTGTCTTAACACTAGGTTCCCTCTGCCTTCCCTGCTGTGTGCGGGATACAGTGTGAAGCTAAAAAAAAAAAATATGTATAATATTTCTATTTTAAATTAACCATGCTGAAATATTTTCTTTTTATAATTACATCTTTAGCATTTGCTATATTTACACATTTTCATTGAAAGGATTTTAACCGTAGTCGAGTATATGTTGCTATTCACA
The DNA here is from genome assembly GCA_019049465.1 of Dryas iulia moderata. Classification (NCBI taxonomy): domain Eukaryota; kingdom Metazoa; phylum Arthropoda; class Insecta; order Lepidoptera; family Nymphalidae; genus Dryas; species Dryas iulia. The sequence continues at coordinate 5,373,556 of CM032440.1, forward strand.
AATAAATAAATACAGCCTGACGTCTCGAACACTCTACAGTTTGAGGTGACAGGAAGATCGGGATAGATACAAATTGCGAGTAATCTAGTTAAAATAGTTTCATTTAAATTCTATTTATGTTACGTATCGAATAAGTAAATAATTAGTAGATAAAAGTAAGCACGAACGTATTAGTAGTACATTTATAAGATAAAAGATTCGCTTGTCTTGTTACAATTTGAACAGAAACCTAAATATAATACTTTATTTTTTTTTAGTTTCACGCTGTATCCCGCACACAGCAGGGTAGAGGGAACCTAGTGTTAAGATACTCCGTTCCCCACTTTCCGCCGAATTTGGAGGCATTGCGTGCGTTAACGCCGCGCCTTACCTCGGCACCAGAGCGAAGAAAATGGAAATATGAAATATTTCCACTCCTCGAGTGGGAATCGAACCCACAACCAGTCGTTTACAATCACACGCTTGTGCCACTGCGCCACGACTGGCCACGATAATATAATAGTTTTAATATGTTTAATATTTTTAAAGGGTGGCGTCTGAGAGATTACAATTTCTAGTGAGTCTGCGTCTCTGCTGACTCACCAACAACGCGGCATGCGAAGGTTTAAAAATAATTTATTCATATTGTTTTTTCTTCTAGCTGTAAAGCTTTCCCGTGGGGGGACGGGTTAAGAATACAATTCCACCAAGCCACTGGGTAGCGTCCCGTAAAAAGCGGGTAACCCAGTAGCTTGGTGGTAGGAGATTCGTTCTCCGACTGGCTTGCGACCACTATCATGTCAAAGACGAACCGCCAAATATGATGTGTTCCGGTTCGATGGCATGTAAGCCAGCTCTCCCTATTCCCACCATTCCCATCCTTCCTTCTTCTGTCCTACATTCTCAAGGCTGGCAACGCATCCATAACTTGAATGTTGTGGATGTCTATGGGCGAAGGTAACCACTTAACACCAGGTGGGCCTTCAGCTCGTTTGCCTCCTTTTTCCACAATACAATAAGTATGCTTCTTTTATTAAATATTTTTTTTAATTATTATTTTATTTTTTTAAGATTCCTGAGACCTATTTTATAGTGAACTTTTGTTTGCCCTAACATAAGTTTTTCAAGCTCTATCCCGCACACAGCAAGTTCGACAGAGGGAACCTAGTGTTAAGAAACTCCGTACCCCACTTTCCGCCGAATTCTGGAGGCATTGCGTGTTAAATGCTTTCCCTCAACACCAGAACGAAGAAATAGAAATATTAAATATTTCCACACCTCGAGTGGGAATCGAACCCACAACCATTCACACATACGTGCCCCTGAACCACAACTGACCCCATAAAAATATAAGTGATGGAGAAAATCATGTCAATAACGTCTTTAAAACTTTTCAAAGAAGTGTTTTCTTAAGCTATCTTGATATGTAGATCTAGTATATAGTGCATAACAATGAAAACAGTTTTTAACATGCAAACTGCCTTCACTTTAGCATTGGCTATATAAATTTAAATATGCTCGCGATTGCGCAGCGAGGCTCGCCCCGCGGCGGCGCTCGCTCATGAATAATAAATTACTAGCACATGCATGTCCTCAGGCTAATAGATTGGATGCTGGAGCTCAGATCTCAAGTTTATCTAGACTCTAGACAGTAGACAGTCCGACCTGTTGACATTTATATGGAGGATTTCATTTAGACTGGATTTTATTATTGTAGCGATTTTCGAATATATCAACTTTTCATTCGTAGCTTATTGCCTAAATTTCAATTTGTATTTGTATACAATAAAAAAAATCGCAGACATTTTGGTTATTAAATTAATAATCTATTTGTTTTTTGTCCTTTGCGTTTCATATTTGCTAAGATTATCTCTAAAGATTGCCTTAAAAAAAATGATATAGAAACCTTTTAATAATATACGATATTAATTCCCCCTAAATTTTTTAAAGTGATGAAAAAAATAAATACAAAACAACAATTCACCATCATGTGGCCAGTCGTGGCCCAGTGGCACAAACGTGTGACTGTAAACGACTGGTTGTGGGTTCGATTCCCACTCGAGGAGTGGAAATTATATTTCCATTTTCTTCGCTCTGGTGTCGAGGTAAAGCGCGGCGTTAAGTTCCGCCACTTAACACGCAAGCCTCCGAATTTGGCGGAAAGTGGGGAACGGAGTGTCTTAACACTAGGTTCCCTCTGTCTACCCTGCTGTGTGCGGGATACAGCGTGAAGCTTAAAAAAAAAAATAAATACAAAACAACAATTCACCATCACTATACAAGTACAGTAGGTGCAATTAATCTGTCAATGTTATTATATTTGTGTTACCTATTAATAAAGAGTAAAAAAAACCCTTTAAACTTTATTCACCGTAGACTCTTTGGAATAACTTCAAGTTATTGATTATTCTATTTAGAGTTAAATTTACAAATAAAAAACATAACTCCGCTCCGCACTGGTCGCCGCAGTGCGATGTGATGTACGATCTCTGGCTCATTTAGACCGCGTTGTAAGCAATATGCACGTTGCGCGCCGTAATGCCACCCCTCGTGTGATCCCTATCTGTCTTAACGCACATTCCATACTACGACATGTTTAATTTTAGTATAAATAGTTTTACCCACCAGGGCTATAGTGGTCGTGACGCAGTGGCAGATGTGTGACTTCAAATGACTGGTTGGGGATTTGATTCCCACTCGAGGAGTGGAAATATTTAATATCTAAATTGTCTTCGCTTGAAGCGCGGCGTTCAATTCCACCACTTAACACGCAATGCCTTCAAAATTCGGCGGAAAATGGGGAACGGAGTATCTTAATACTAGGTTCCCTCTGCCTACCCTACTATGTGCGGGATACACTATGAGGCTAAAAAAAATAGTTGCTCATTCGCTACGATATAAGACATCAAGCATTATGAATGCACTATGATAATCACGAAGCCAATGGAAGTTATATAAATAGATATGTGGAAATCCAACACATCTTTCTCTAGTTTACCAATCATTATTTGCTTAAGTAATATGTAGGTAGATATATACTCGTATGTTAAAAAAAATACAGAATACAACTGAAATCTCAATTTGAAAATAAACTAAAAAACTGAACACAATAAGAACAGAATGTTTATATGCGCACATACACGGATCGACTGGACGAATTTGAATGAAACCTTTTTTGTTGTATAGCTATAAAGCTTAGACAAGACAGCAGACAAGCATAATTGATTTAGAGGAATGGAACACATGATGTAGAAACTAAATTAACCAGATATAAGAAATTTACGCCTTGACAAAAGTTATACAGCATGCTATTTTGGTAGGAAGTATAATGAAGTCCACACAAATAAAATTGTGGGCAGTTACTAGTCACACGATTATTTAATACATATTGGCTCTTACTTTATTCATTTATTTTATTCATTTACTTTATTTAGCTTGAAAAATAAAATAGATTCATCTTTAAAATAGTTTTTATTAAGGAAGAGGAGCACAGCCAAGATCATCACAACTAGAGTCATCGGGGCTTGTGTCACCATCTCGAATTTTAATTATGATTTCGTGTTCAATAAAATTGTTGAAATGGACGTAGCGTAGCATTAACCATCATATGATGTAACATTGTACAAACGTCTATTACAATTAGTGTTTCTATTTAAATGATACTTTGAAGCAATAAAAGTTCTTAAAATTTTCAGATAACGCTTGAAACTTTAGGAACTTTAATGTTATATTTTTTAATTTAATTTTTACAATTTTTTAAATCATTAAATTAAGAAAATGATATGGAACATATTGGTTAAATCATTGTTAAGTTATATCAATCAGAAAATTTTACATCTGTCAAAAAGATGAAGCTATCTTGTACAAGGTATAGTAATGATTATCTAGATAGCTTAAGTGTAAGGGCAAAAAGCAATAACATAATTCATTCCTAAGATCACTTATCAATGCAAAGAGAAGAAATACTTGCGACGTCCGATGTAAGTCTCCATTAGCCCCGTGCTATCGTGAGTTGAAAGGCATTTGCATCTGATCGATCGTTTGCGATTTAGCCTCGCATATTTCTGATATATGCATATTCTTTTTATACGAGTATGTAGTTTAGAAAAATGAGCTCTGTTATATGAAAAATTGAGAGTTGTTTGTTGAGTATTCGTATGTACGTACAATGCAGCTCTAAGTGTGCAGTAATAAGTTAAACAACATTTTTTGAAATAGTGATTATTTTAAACATTTTTAAAGTGTTATTCCACACTTAGGAATTGTAATTCTAAATGTCTTTTTCAAAAGTGATTCTTCTAGGTATTGTGTATGACTTTATTTTAATATAAAAAAAGACGGCATTAGTTTTGATATTGGGCAAAAAACGGAGAACGGATTGTCTCCCCACTAGGTGACGCAGATACCTGACGGAACTTAACGCTGCACTTTGTCTTAGGTATCAGACAATAGAAATAGAAATAAAAATAATATACAAACACACCCCTGAATGAAAATCGAACACACAATCATTGGGTTTACAGTCAGATGTTGTCCAATTGCCATGATGGCATAGCACAGTATATGGATATGTTACCAAAAGGTTATATATATAAAAAGATTTCAAGTTTACCTTCTAAAGCTTTGTGTGTAAAATTTGAATTAAAATAGCTTTAATACTCACACAAGGTACACCCATATATTTATAGATGTTATTATACTGACAATATTTATGAAAGCAATTTAAAAGCTAAGCCGCAAAGCTGCATATGAAATAAGAGTACAAAAGCAAGCATCACCTATGAGAAGCTCGCTCAGTATCGCATTACCATACTCCAAGGCGCGTATAATCGAAACTATCGGCGGCGCTCAAGGCCAACGCTTCGCATAAAAGTGCAATGCTTAACTTGCTTAAGACCTATACACACTTGGGTATTTTAAATAAAATATATTTTTTGAAGTTTCATTCTTTTTTCCGCATAGTGGGCTAGACAGAGAGGACCTAGTGTCAAGACACTCTTTTACTTTCCGCCTAATATTGTGGCATTACGTATTTAGAGACGGAACGCGACGCCGTGTTTTTTCTTTGGTGCGAAGGAAATGCAAATTTAAATATAACTCCCCGTGAGGATCGAACCCATAACCATTACGTTTACAGTAAGACGGCCTCTAACAAAACGTTTGATATTTATATATTTTTTTAAAAGTGTTATTCCCGTAGTATATTGTATGTAGAGTGTAGTGGTCAGAGTGCTTGGTTACTTTCCAAGAGGCGTGGGTTCGAATCTCATTGCGTTCAAATTTTTATACGTCTTCCAGGAGATGTTTTAATAAATATGTATTCATTAAGTAAATATAAATAATTATAATAACACTGTTTCACTTTAATTAATAATAATAATAAAAGTTACAACAGTGTGCACGGGCTTTAAGAGTTAAAGTTTTAAAGCTTGTCTCAAGGCACAGAATATTTATTACATAAGTGAAATAACATTGAATTAAGTGCTCGTGTGACAGCGTTTATTGCTTATTTATAGTGATCGTAAAATTAACTTTATCAGATTATAGACGCACAGCAAAAGTGCCCGCATTTCTATATTATATTCTATGTTATATAGATAGAGATATAGATAGATAGATAGATAGGTAGATAGATAGATAAAATTCTTTATTGCACACAAAACAAAACACAATAATAGGCACAGACACATAAGTACATGATTGCAGTATGCAAAGGCGACCTCATCACTATGAGTGATCTCTAACAGGTAACGTTAGGCAGATCCATTTAAAAATATAGTACATCTAGGGGTGCAAAAAAAATAAAAAAAAATGTACATTCATTGAGGATTATATAGATTGAATAGTTAAAGAAATAAACGATGTTTATAATTATTTTGTTATTTATTAGAACTATTTTTTTTCTTCAGCTTCACTCTCTTTTCCACAAAGCGGGGTAGTCAGAAAGAGCCTAGTGTACGATACTCTCTCTTCAATTTTCTTCCCGAAATGGAGACATTGCCTGTAGAGTAGCGGAACTCAACGCCGCATTTTTATCTTAAACTAGAACCAAGAAATAAAATAATATAAGACCATTCCCCTGAGTGATAATCGAACCAACGACCATTGCGTTTATAATTAGACGTTGTCACGACTTCCTAGAACTATTTATTTTAATGACAAATATGGTATGGTCTTAGGCCTGGAGCTTTTCATATTTAAATGCGTAAGCGAGCTTCTCATAGGTGATGCTTACTTTTGTTCTCTAATTTCATACGCAGCTTTGCGGGTTAGCTTTTAAATTGCTTTTATTAATATTGTCAGTGTAATAACATCTATAAATATATTGTTATGCCTTGCGTGAATATATTAATAAGCTAGTTTTATTCCAATTTTAAACACAAAGCTCTAGAAGGTGAACTTGAAGTCTCTTTATACAACATTTATGTATTACTTTTTGGTACCTATGTTACTATAGCAACTAATATTTAAATACGCATGTATATAGGAGATATTGATAAAACTTTGTTGAAAACAGTTTGGTGTCCTATTTTAACATTTAAATTTAACACAGGGTGAGGTTAATATTACAGAAATGAAATTATTATAAAAATTAATACAGGATTAACTTAGTATTACTTTATCATATCACTGTTTTCTACAGAAAATTTTAATATTTATTAAAAAAAATGCATAATTTACAAAAAGGAATTTAGTACCAGTTGTTAAGTGTTATTTATTTCACTACTTGATTAAGAAACTGACCGACTTTGAGACGTCGCCTCAGATGAATAAACCATGCGGAGGAATTGACAAATGATAATTTTTAATGAAATATCCTGCGATATCGATATCGCGGAGTGAGAATATCGACACGGTTATTAATTATCATCAAGAATAGCCTCGCTTTGGCCTTGCACATTTAAATGTGCTGCATTAAAATTGCAATGTTTGCATATACCTCCCTCTTTTTTTTAGCTTCACACTGTATCCCGCACTCAGCATGGTAGACAGAGGGAACCTAGTGTTAAGACTCTGCACTTTCCGCCAAATTTGGAGGTATTGTGTGTTAAGGCGGAACTTAACGCCGCGCTTTGCCTCTAATATCAGAGCGAAGAAAATGTAAAAATTAAATATTTCTATTCCTCGAGTAGGAATCGAGCCCACAATCAGTTGTTGACAGTCACACATTCGTGCCGCTGCGCCACAACTGGTCCCAATAACATACCTATAAGGATATATTTCTGCTTCTTCACTCTTTTTCCCATGTACCAGGGGTAGTCAGAGAGAACCTAGTGTCAAGACGCTCCGTTTTCCACTTTTCGATTGAAATCGAGATATTGCGTGTTAAAAGTGAGGGAATTTAACGCCCCGCTTTGTATTAGGTACCAGAACGGCGAAATGATAATAATATATAATGAATCCCCCGTATGAGAATGGAACCCATAACCATCTCTTACATAGAAAACATTGTCACACTGCGCCATAACCATCTCTACAATATTTCTTTTAAATTTATTACATATAAAACGTGGAACGTATAAAAAGTGTAACAAGTAACTGTTACTTATTTTTATTAATTATGATTAAAATGTAATATATACTGTCCTTTTCAAAGTATACGCTGCTAGTAAAGTTTAAAAAAAATCATTCTCTCAAGTGATAGTAACAAAGACAGACCTTTTAATTATTATTTTTTTAATTAAAAACATTGTGGCCAATCGTGGCCCTGTGGCACAAGAGTGTGACTGTAAACGACTGGTTGTGGGTTCGATTCCCACTCGAGGAGTGGAAATTATATTCCATTTTCTTTGCTCTGGTGGCGAGGTAAAGCGCGGCGTTAAGTTCCGCCACTTAACACGCAAGCTTCCGAATTCGGCGGAAAGTGGGGAACGGAGTGCCTTAACACTAGGTTCCCTCTGCCTACCCTGCTGTGTGCGGGATACAGTGTGAAGCTCTTTATTTATTTAATTAAAAACAATTCATGCAAAAAGAAGTAAAATTAGGCATATTTCAATACAACCACGAGCTTCATATAAACAATATCCGGCGTTAAGCAAAGAACAGTTAATAGCGAGCGTTCAAAGCGCAATAAATGATTATTTCGCGTCGGTTCCGCGCGCCTGCGTCTAGTTAAACGCAACTTTAAATAATACCGGTTGCAGAAAATGTTAAATTAAACTAAATTAAATAGCTTCACGCTATATCCCGCACACAGCAGGGTAGGCAGAGGGAACCTAGTGTTAAGACACTCCGTTCCCCACTTTCCGCCGAATTCAGAGGCATTGTGTGTTAAGTGGCGGAACTTAACGCCGCGCTTTACCTCGACACCCGAGCGAAGAAAATGGAAATATTAAATATTTCCACTCCTCGAGTGGGAATCGAATCCACAACCAGTCGTTTACAGTCACACGCTTGTGCCACTGGGCTACGACTGGCCTAAAGTAAGCAGAAAATGTATGGTTTTTTTTTCAGTTTTTTGTACGAGAAGCCTCCGCATGAATAAGCATGCATGCAGCAAGGTTGCAATCAAGTGAATGGATGTGATGAAGCCGATTTTTTTCTCAGAACTGCAAAATGCCAAAATCACTTTGATTGAAGATAAGAATTGCATCCATTAATTAACTTTTAAATTCTTGGTAAAGTATATTTGTTTATCGATATTTTAAATTTGGGATTCAAATATTGATCTTGAATTAAATTTATATAAATAAAATTGCTGTCAATTTATCATCACTATTGCAGTTTGTTTTTTAAATTAACATATTAAATACCTGTTGATTAATGGAACATTTGACTGATGATCTGCAATCGTTGATAAGTTTAATTTCCACTTGGTTGAATGATAATATCTTCATAAATCTTCATTTTTCCGCTCTTATTAATAAGATAAAACACGGCGTTTAGGTACGCCACTCTACACGCAATGTTTGCAGTTTCCGGAAATTGGAGTGTCTTGACTGTCTTTTTGAGAATCTAGATTCTCTCTGTTTATGCAAAAACAAAGCATGCGAAAAAAACTCGTAAAACTAAAAAAAAATTATTTCTTATTTTAATCAAAAGTTTATTAGGTGAGGATAGGTATGATCTGGTAATAATTATTATAGTACATATAAATTCTATAGATCGAGCTTAAGTTTTAGCTTCCAGTGTGGAGGCATAAAAATAAATAACTAATAGTTATAAAAATTAAAATTATAGTAATTGAGTGGTGAATTAAACTAAATTATTAACTAATAAACCATTTTCTTTCCAACTGTGAATAATGCAAATTCTACTGAACCGAACAAACCAACGGAACTTTAGCTTCAAAATTTTGTTACAGTATACATAAACGAAACGCAATGCGAAGCGACGCAAGCGACGAGACCAAGCGGATTTATAGTTGAATTTATAATTTGTATGTAATTACAACGGTTTGACTTTGTCGTTGCAAGTGAATTACAGTCGTTGAATGTCTGCTACGATATAAAGTGGATAACGGAATTCTTTATTATCGAAATATAATTCAGATCATACTGGCAATTGAAAATATGACATTTATTCAAACTTTAGTGGAATTTTCTTTTTGTAATCAAGTATGTCAAATTCCGAATATTGTACGTTCTATATACTTATTTTTAATTTAAAATATGTAAGATGCTAATAACAAATATCAGTTGTAACAATTTGATATATTTGATCTTTAATAAGGAGGCGCGGCTTCAAAAGAGTTCTGCGTTAAAAAATATACGTTTTCTAAAAAAAATAGCTTTATGCTTACTAAAAATAAAACCTATATCTGAAATCACAAATTTCAATAAAATTATTCAGTACTTGTAAATAAGTAAATAGCCCACATTCAATTCTTCATAAAGAAACAATTACAAATTAAATTATATTTTTACAATTTATTAACTCTCTTTTGCCTTAAACCCCACGTAATCGTATATAATCAATCAATATTCACGTCTCGAATACAATACCGATATAAATAAGTGGTGTATCAATGCAGTATTATAATATATGTGTTACATAATGAGTCACGGATCCTTCCGCAGTTTCTAGCGGTAGTCGGTAGTCGGTAGTCGGTAGTCCGCAAATAGAATTCAGGATGTGCTCAAAACTCGCATAAGACTTTCCTAGTTATGACTAAGTGTTATTCAATTGTTATAATAATTTTTGTACGTCTTATATCGAAATATTGCGTGGTAAGATTTGTTTTTTGAAAGAAAATTTTAATTTACAGGTCTCTGGTCTCTGATGGTGATTTTTTTACTACATATCTACCAAATTAGTATTTCTTTTGATAGTTTTTCAAGAATAGCCTCGTATCTAACTAATTAGGCAGTTTAGCAACTAGTTATTAGTTTTCTTTTTGTTTAGAGGCATGTACAGGGAAAATGACAAATATATAAAATATTTTTTTTTAAACTCGTAACACAGGATGTATTATAACTTTTTTACATTTTTAAAGCATAATTCGCATCATATGAACAACATTTATAAAACATATATTAAAATGTATAAAATGTACAAAACCTTAGTTTTGTTAGTGGGGAACGGAGTGTCTTAACACTAGGTTCCCTCTGCCTACCCTGCTGTGTGCGGGATACAGCGTGAAGCTAATAATAATAATAATAATATACCCGCAGGGCAGCTTGTGTTTAGTCTTAGTTTAGTTTTGCATATTTTCTATAGTTCCTACGCATTAGCCGGTGACCATCTCTGGGCAATTTACTTTGGTTACTCAGAGATGGATCCCGGCTGGTGCGTCACAGTAAAACATTTTATTATTCTCTAAGGGGCCTCTACGTGTTGGACCTGTGTCCCCACGCAAGCCTTCCAAAGGACCGGGTTCCTATGAACCCGAGAATTTCAAAGAGAAACATAATAATATAACTTAGTTTTGTTTTAGTTTTGCCTACCCCGCAAGAGATACACAGCGTGAAGCTAAAAAAAATATGTATAAAACCTTTCCACAGAGATGCCAACAACAATAAGTGAGACGCTTAACAATTTTGACGCAGCTGTATGTAGTACATATGGTTCAGTAGTCAGAGTACTCAGATGATTTCCAATAAGCGCGGGTTCGAATCTCGCTACGTAACATTTTTTATACATTCTCTAAAAACATGCAACTTTACCAAAACGAAATATTTATTAATAACAAAACTAATACATATATTTTTTCCACTCTCTAAGACTTACACTCAACAATAAACTATTGCTAATACTTTAAGTGGAAGACGGTTTCAGGTTTCGCACCTTACATAACGCAAATAAGCAGACAGTCTCAAATAGGATTAAAACGGCGGATCCACACATTGTTGTTAGTTAATAGGCATTTTCTATGGCAAGTGCGTCTACGGCTGGAGGTCGGGCGTGGGAGGTTTCGTGAACAACTCTTGCCCCTAATTTGCTAGTTAGAGGTGTTCTGAATGTCTTAATTTATTGAAGTCATGCTGATTATTGTTTCTGCGTATACAATTGTTACTTTAATAACTATTTATGTTACTTTTTATATTTTAAAGTGTTATTTACTTACTTAGTAAATTGAACAAGATTTTTTTGAAATTGTATTAAAAATTGAACGCATCGGGATTCGAGCTAGTCCTACGAGAAGTCCTACGATCAAATGCTCTTGCTCAACCATTATTCGTAGAATTATCCTTGGGTACCAATATTTTGTAAAAAAATGTCTACTTTCTGTAGAGATTTTGTTGTTTGCTTACAACAAGAAATAAAATGTAATAAAAAGCGTATAAGAATTTCAACGCGACTGGCAGTAGAACGCATGGCTTAGCGGTCAAATGAAAGTTAAATGTTGTTTTATTTTCTATCTTTTCTACATTTATATTAAAAAGTATTGAATTAATATGCGTCATTACCATTTACTTCTTCAATATTTCATATATTGTTAAATATTTATAATTTTCAAAGCTCTTGACTTATTATCGCTTCCCGTCGACACTCTCAACGATCTTGAGATGTGTGGAAAAAGAAAATTAAATATTAACTTATTTACTTGTCCAGTTTTATAATTTTCAAGTAATAAATATTCGAATTACGGCATCAAAGTTTGTATTTTATGATTGAAAACGGAAATTTCAAACAAGTAGCCATTTAAAACCTACCGTCCTATCTTAGAGAGTACTTTAAACTATCCGGTCTCCGGTACTACATTTGATCACTCTCGGATCTTGCTGAATTGTTGTTTCAAAGAATTATAAGAGGGAAATGCTAGAGAGTGCACTTGAGCGTCTACCACTTTCGTGCTATCAAGTTATATTATGGTCCTGCTTAAAGGAAGTTAGTCTCTCACCAGCAACCTCACACGAATCTAATGGCTTATGTATTAGGTGTAATTATATTTTAATAAAAAGTTCCTAATTATATAAATTTAATATTTTAACTTAGTCTGTAGTAGACTAGGTAATATTAGAGATCTACATAGTCTTGGCAAAAGCTGAAGAAAGAGTAGAATTATAGTGCGAGTCATAATATCATTATCATTCATTAAAAAACACAATCGTCACAGAAACCGGTTCTAAAATGAAGCATGTAACTCATTATTTTGATTAAAAAGATCACTGACTTTGACAAAGGAATCATTTTTACAAAGTTTTGTACTTTGTTATATTTTCTAATTGATAAGGAGAGAGTGGTTTGGGCACGTCGAGAGGATGAGTGATGGAAGAATGGTAAGAAAGATATATGAAGCAAAGATGAATGGTAAGAGAGGCAGGGGGAGACCTCGGTTGACCTTCGAAAACACAATATCGACGATACTGGAGGAAGGTCACGTAAAAAGCATGAGGAACCCCCCGGAGGGCGTGTATGAAGAGGTTGATGACAGTGGACGAGGCGAAAGAAGTGTGCAGGGACCGTAGCGTATGGCACTCCGTTCTCTCTAACTACCCGGCCAGGGATACAGAGTTCGGCTAAAAAAAAAAAATAAGGAGAGAGTTCATCTTCTATTTAATATACAAATCTAGAATATTACAAAAACAATAATATTTTGCACCACAAAGTATAACATCAATATGAACATCGCGCCGACAGTCGTCACGACGCGTGAAAACATCAAACAATATGATAAATCGTAATCTATTATCTTATTAACGTCTTAACCTCTAATACCGCTTCTATACCGCTGTAATAACGTTCCGTTTCACGTGGACTTCCACGATTGTACTGAGGATATGGCACGAGGGTAATTGGGCCTCGCCGTATAATGACACGTCGTGACTATAGGCTTAACTGCCTAAATGGCGTTTGGAGACAAGAAAGCGATTTGTGCGTAAGGCTTACTAATGTGTTCTTTACTTTACATAATTATGTATATACAAGGTTTCTTACAAAAACAGGGATTTGAAAGGTTTTAGTTTGAATATTTTATATGTAGTTTAGTTTTTTCTGTAATAACTGCGCTTAGGGTTATATAAAATAATTCAATGTCCCTTAAGGCCTTGGTTGTTATGTCAAATTGTTAAAAACATTATGAAAGGCAAAAAACATATCACGCTCTCTTGAAAAAGATATTTAATAATATGTGGTATGAAAAAGTATAAAAATGTTAGGAGTCTTTCTATATATGTGTTTATTTCTAAATCACTTATATGACTCCATGTAAAAGATTGTTAAAAGTCGCTTTCTAGTTTAACACTAACGTTAACAAAATCATCTATATAAATTTTATTGCACTTATCAATGAATCGACTTTTTTCCAACAGTACTTTTGCAAAAAAAAACATGCTACATTTATTTTATCTCTGCACTGTTTCTATATCTTGCGGAAAAAATAGTTCTTAACGCGTTCTGTCTAATAGAAAAAAACATCTAAATATTAGTGGCCAGTCGTGGCCCAGTGGCACAACTTTTTTTAGCTTCACGCTGTATCTCTTACGGGGTGGTCCGAAAGAATGGAGCGAAAAACGCTACAGTAAAATATAACTTCAAATTTATTTTTCCGACTCTAATAAATAACATTCGTTCAAATTTCGCAAACTTATAAGTAATATGTTGCTAGAATATGTGAGAAGAAATGTAATTCAAGTATTTTCCTGACATATTTCGAATAAAAAGTTCCTAGTCAAATGAAGCCTAGTGTCAAGACACTCCGTTCCGCCCGAAATCGAGACATAGATTTTTTTTATGCAGCGAAGATGAATATAATTTTAAGATGTCCTCAAGTCAATCGACAACTATCGCGTGTACATACGACACTGTACCTGCTACCATCCGACGGTCCTAAATATATACATTTTTTATTAACTTTATGCTGCATCTTACACACGGCAGGGTAGGCAGAGGGAACCTGGTGTTAAGACAACCCGTTCCCCATTTTCCATAAACATACAAATAAATTAAAAATATTATTATATATTTGTGTCAGGTGTATCACCGACCTAAGACCGCACGCACGTGTCACCAGCATCACGACGACATAGTAATCGCGGCTGTGGGCGTGACTTATGTATCTTTAAATTCATGCCTGCTGTCTGCAGTGCGTGCTGCGTGCTGCGTGCAACGTGCTGCCTTCTGTACGTGCTGCGTGCTACGTGTGGCGTGCTGCGTGCTACGTATTTTTTTTATTGATGAAAGGGGGGCCAACGAGCAGAAGGACCACCTTATGGTAAGTGGTGATATTCGCCCATGGACACCCACAACATTATGAAAGTTATGGATGCGCTGCCGACCTTACGTGGGGAGGAGGAAAGAAGGGACGAAGGATGGGGATGGTGGGAGAGGGAGAGCTGGCTTACATGTCATCGAACCGGAACACATCATCAGATGTTTGGCGGTCTGTCTTTAACATGATAGTGGTCGCGGGCCAGTCGGAGAACGAATCTCCTACGATCAAACTACTGGGTTACCCGCCTTTCACTGGACGCCACGACGGACGCCAGCGACGGAAGGGAATTGTATTCTAACCCGTCCCCCCACGAATAGTGCGGGATTGCGTCTTGCATGTTCCGTACCACGTGTTGCTTGCTTACTATACACAAGTATGAAATGTGCATTATCTTGACGCAATTCTTATCTTTAGCAGATGTTGCTATCTGATATTGTTGCCATAAGTAAACGCTTTGTGCAGAATTATTAACTAGTTGGAGATAATAAAATGCTTGTAAAATGTTATGGGGTCTTTTCAAAATCATACAAGCATATATAAGGCAACAATCTGTGTGTATTACACTAGTAACACAAATTATTAACACAAACGAACATTTCATTAATTTCAGTGGTAGATGGCGTGTTATATAACAAAGATATATTGTTTCAGTCAGTTAGTGGTATGTCCAAGATAATTCATCTTCCACGACACGAGCAATTGGGAGTTAACTGGTGTATTTATGTGTTTAACAATTAAAATTTGAGTCCACTGTGTCAACTGAAATGAGAATTACCTTGTAACTCTAAATGATGACGTAGCTCCGTCATAAATAGCCCAGTTAGAAGTTAACAATTGAACGCAGGATAGGGACGCTTATAGTAATCAAATTGTTAAATCAATATTTAGTTGGAGTAAGTTATTGTTGAGGTAGTCTATGTTAACTGCATCAAATCATTTTTATGTACTGGCCTTCTTCTATAGCTCCACGCCTCTTCCCGCGTGAAAGGGTAGTCAAAATACCTAGTGTGAGGACACTCTGTTCTCCACGTTCTGTCCAAAATCGAGGCATTGCCTGCTTTCTTTGTCTTAGGTATGACAGCAGAGAGATCAAAATAATATTTACATAATAATTCTCTCGAGGATTCTCGATCCAACTCATTATCAATGCGTTTAGAGTCAGACGCTATCCAATTGCGCGACGATGACCAATATACGCAAGTCTTTCTATTCTTTAAATTTAATTCTGTATCGATAAAAGATCTAAGTGATATTAAATTTTCTAAATATTGATTTCTAATACAGACCAATTATATTTAAGTCATAAAATGGAAACAAAAGCTCTGACCGATCAGAAAGCTTTTCTTCTATAAGTCAATCATAAAGTAATACTAAATCATACGTAACGTAACAACCGTAACGAAATGTTCGAGCTTCGACCGACGCCGGTGGAGCGTTTAATTGCACCGGACGTGGGCACGTTTCAGTCGTCGGTAGTACGGCTACGGCTACGGTTACGGTTACCGGATGTGTATAAATAAACAAATTAGGCAAATGTCATTTCATTTAGTGTTTACGCTTTCTTGTACTATCGTAGTAGAATTGTAGAATGTGAAAAATTAAGTACATAAGGCGCGAATGAATAAATATATAAAAGAAAATGAAAATTTTTACGATTCACGTCAGCATTTTTATGTTTAATTTTAATTCGTAAATTTTGTTTATGTTATTTTAGTACATTTTACGTACCTAATGTTCATTAATATTCAAAAATGTATACACAATTTGACTTACCAACCCGGTACGGAATAAATAAATGAGGAATAATATCTTAATTAGGACATTTCTGTTTATATTTTGATATAGGATTACACGTAGGCATCACACCTAAAGCTAAAAAGTATGCATGTGTATTTCTGTCAAATTGGGTGACAAATAAAATATTTAAATATGTCGTTTCATGTACTGTAATAAAGATCTAAACTGTTTATAATAAATATATTTTAGTTTCTCCTCTCAGTTTAGGCAAACTGTGATGTTAGATTCCGTCAGTCTATATACGTCCTTAGTACTTTCTTAGCCCACTTCGTAAAATACATAATATATTGATTCACGTTACATTTCGAAAATAAGTTTAAATTCTAAGCACATACATACTTAATTTATCATTGATCAATTAGATAACATCTCCTCTCTATAAATTATACAAATGACACGTTTAAGCATACGTACAATGTATGATAATATGCAAAATTAATTGGTAACAATTTATAACGCGCAGTAGTCCATTCATTAGCCCACCCACGGCTCCCGCGCCGCAGCTACTTGCCCGAGTACTCGTCGATGAGTAAACACGCGCTTATATGGAGCCCTGACATAATCGCCACGTGCTGTTATTATTAACAATCGATTTAAAAATAGAAATCGTTGCGACACTTCTATTCGTGTAAAGTAAACTTTGAAAATGCGAGGTTATTGTTGCAATATAATTTTTGTTATTCTATAAATATTTTTGTTTTACACAGTGAGCAGAATGATGAGTGGTAACTCACTTATATATTTGTTTAGTTTAATATTTATTTTAAGTCGTTTTGTTGCATGTTGTGATGCATGCAAAAATGCAATGCCCGCTGAATTTCTTGCGCCGGTTCTTCTCAGGTCTGAGGCATTAAATTTAGTGAACCGGTGGTAAACTATTTGACGTTCAAAAAATGAAGCTTGTATCTTCTTATTTTGAATAAAATTATTTGACTTTGACTTTAACTTTGTTGTTTTTGCTACAATATTTATCTTTTATGTTTTTGTAATAACGAGCGTATCTCGCAGTTAAGCCCACCAGCTTGGCGAGCACCAATATGTTTGTATTAATTGTTAATTATGAATGTGTAACAAAATAAAAAATAAATAAAAAAAAACTTATTCCACGTTTTCTGACCATTCAGACATACTACATCGAGTTAGGGGCAAGTAATTTTTATAATACATAGATTTACCATATGAATACATTGATTACAAGAACAGAAACAATCCGTAGTAACCATTACCACGCTAATATTATAAAAGCAAAAGTCTGTTACGCTTTCACGGCTAAAACTTCGGGATCAATGTTGATAGAATTCTGAACGAAAATAGTTGAAGACCCAGGCTTCTAAACATAAGCTATTTTTTTCAAAAGTCCACTTCCAATCAGTTATAGGGTTAAAATAGGGATAATTTGTATGAAAAATATAAACCGCTTAACTTAATCGAAGGCGGACCATCGACAATACGGTACAACTATGGTTGCGAGTTTAAGCAAGCAAAGTGACGAGCAAGTCGTTAGTAAAGTAGTAAAAGTAATCACCACATTACCACTTGCTTAATATGCAAAAACTCACACTTTCAAACGTTACATTAAAGCCCCTTAGCACAGGAGGCACGATCGAGAGCAGTCGGTTCATATCCGCACTATTCAGGACGGAGAAACTCGTAAAATCAATTGTTACGGTGTCCGTAATACTGGTTTTACTGTTTACTATACACATACGAGTATGATGGTTTAAGATATTTTTCGGACTGGTACGCGGTAGAGCTGTTTGTATTAGACATTTATTGCCTTTGTCATTTTAGTTTATAGTAGTCTAGTGCGTCTATAGTTAAATATAGAAGTTTAATAATTTACTTTCTATCTTTTGTAAATTCATCAATTTTTAATAATGCACTAATTTTAATTTGCATTTAAAAATACGCAACAAAATCTACACTTAACTTGTAAAGACTGTTTTTATTAGTATAGACAAAGCAAAAGCAACCTGGTCACCTAGTATTAGGTTAACACTACTGAAAATACCAATGTTAGGTCTTGTCCTAACATTAACAAGTAACTATAGTTACTAATTATAACGCCAGAAGAATCAAAATTTCAAGTAAAGTGCTAAAAAATATCCTAAAAAGTGATCTATGGATTATTTTGGAAAAGTAATACATAACCAGGGGCCAGTCGTGACGTAGTGGCACAAGCAAGTGACTGTAAAGGGCTGGTTGTGGGTTCGATTCCCACTCGAGGAGCAGAAATATTTAATATTTCCATTTTCTTCGCTCTAATGTCGAGGCAAAGCGCTGTATCAAGTTCCGCCACTTAACACGCAATGCCTCCGAATTCGGCGGAAAGTGGGGAACGGAGTGTCTTAACACTAGGTTCCCTCTGCCTAAACTGCTGTCTGCGGGATACAGCGTGAACCTAAAGAATATTACATAACCTAATTACACTACTATAAAATGACTTAAGCAAAAATTGAAACAATTTTTAGAATCGCATAAAACATAATAATACTATACCTACATTATTACAGCGAAGATAATCACATAGCTACATAATGTTTTCAACAAACGTTATAATTATGGAATATGCTGAGTCAAATACACAATACTATAGCTGGCATACGAGTGCCTAAGTCTTGTATCGCATTTATATGACAGGATAATTAGCGATGTTGTCGACCTCTCAAAGGACGCCGCTAACGTCTAATGCCCGCCTTACGTTAAAGTTACGTGCGTACCAATATGAAGGTGTGGACTTCCTTGTTCGTCCTTCCTTATTAGTTATATTGGATTAGCTCTATGTTACTGGGATACAGGTTATTGTCACTTTATTTAAACTTTGAAGAATTTTTCCTTTCTAATCGATAAATCAATTTAAAATATTCTTTAAGTGAAGAAAATATTGAAAGAAATCATTTTTACGAGAACTATACAAAAATATTTACATCAGAAATATATACAAATCAACAAACATAACGTTACTAGAGCAACGCATATTTTACCCGTCAACGAAGTTACTAGTTATACGCAATACACGTGATTATTACTAATTAATAATCTCTAATAAATAGTCTCAATTTTGTAAAGCAGAATGAAAGTAGTATAAAACATGATTATTTTTCCACTTCCTATTCAAATAATAGAGGTTGTGCGTAATTTGTATTATTAGTCAGAAGACAAATATATAAAAATCCCATAAAGAATATAAACTTTCTCATAAACATTATTATTTTCAGTCAGAATGATATGCCAAATATGGCAAAGAACGAATATCAAGTTTAGATAACTGGTTACTTATATCGTTTAAACTATTTTAAATGAGCCAAAACAAAAAATGAGACCTGAAGCTAAATTCTATTCAATGTATAGTAAGGCCTAAGTCACCCTAATGTATATAAACATCATCGTCATCATCAACATCAGTCGGAGGACTTGTATTAGACGCCCCCCATAGAACGAAAACATAACGTAAAACAATTTAAATTAAATTTGACCCATACATTGTATTATTGTTTTTGCCCCAGCGAAGGTTGCTCTGCGTAATTTAATGAAACCTTAGCGAAGGCAGTATAATTATTCATAGTCGTAACTAGTAGTAGGTAGTAGCGGATACGTCAGATTGCATCGTAACTGCATCTAAGCCCATTAACGAAGCATTATGTAAAGGCAACACGTTTAGAACTTAACCTACAATTCTTAGAGCAAGTGTTATAAATAATGAAGATTAAACTTTTTTAGCTTCACGCTGTATCCCGCACAGGGCAGGGTAGGCAAAGGGAACCTTTTCCCCACTTTCCGCCTAATTCGGAGGCATTGCGTGTGAAGTGGCGGAACTTAACGTCGCGCTTTGCCTCGACAATAGAGCGAAGGAAATGGAAATATTAAATATTTCCACTTCTCGAGTGGGAATATTGAATCGAACCCACAACAAGTTGTTTACAGTCACGCGTTCGTGCCACTGCGCCACGACTGGCCCCTTGGATTTTGAGATAATTCATATAAAAAATTTCGTATGTTAAAGACATTTAGAAAACGTTTAAAAATTTGAACGCAGCGGGTTTCGAACCCGCGCCTCCTGATACCGACCAGGCCCTCTCACCGCTGAGCCATGCGTTCAACGCACACGTTATGTAAATTTCTTTTTCAATTTTCCTAAGTGATAACGAATAACACTTTAAAAATATTTAAAAGAATTTTGTATGTTGTACGGTTCAAAGGTCCAATGCAATTGTAAATAAATTGGTTAAAGCAATTGTTTAGCAATATGTAGGTCATATTTGGACTCATTTTTTAGGTTTAGTTAGGTTTAGACAAAGTTTTGCAGACGAGGTTTTCCTTCAGATCCACTTAAGTCACGTCCTTTTTTGTGCAATTTACTTAAAATTTCTTTAAAATCTTAAGCTAGCGAACACTTAAATATTAAGAATTATTATGGGCACCTTGTTTGTTTTCCTTTTACATAAACAACGTTATATCACAAAAAACAACATTAAAAGGGCTACAGACTACTAAGTACAAGGTGATATTTTTAATTCTCGTTAACTTTGATTCATAATTCAAATATTATAATTAACTTTCGGCTTTTATATCTTGCAAAGTTAATGAGTTGCGATAAACTTAGTTAACTTAAAAAGTATAATTTTTATCAAATGATTACAATTATTAATTACATTCGTTACCGATAAGTCAATTAGTAAGTATTTAATTAATAAATGTTTTTTTTCTTAAATTAATTTAGACTGTTACTAATTGTGTAACGGAAATGTTATAAGTATTACTTTTATTACCTAACATTGAAATACTCACACGTTTTTAATATTTTAATTTAGCATTTATCTTCACATATATGTTGTGGTTATTAATATAGTCAATATCAGTGTAATCTGGACATTAGTCGAGATATTTCTATATTTCTATCTATTTTAATTTGGTTCATTTAATACGAAAAAGGTTAACCAAACTTTACCTACTAGGCGATCAAATAACAGTAAGTTTCACATATTACATCTAGATATATATCTATGAAAGTAAAAAAGTAAAAATTAATAAATAAAATCAAAACTCACCTATAGTTTTGTTGATCCAATCAGCAAGATCCTCCTGCAACGGGAACAGCTGCCTCGCCTGCGAGTACAAAATCTTTTCTCTATAGAAATCTTCATCATCATCACACGGCGTCTGCGCGGCGAGGGCGCAGTCGGCCCTCTCAAAGCTGCTGGACATCTTCCTGTTCACTACTATATCCCCGTGCCCGACGTGCCTCTCTTCCTGCTTCCCCTCAAATGTGTTCCTCACGTATTCAAAGGCGTTAGTTCGCTCGAAGGCGTTGAAGATCCTGTCGTAGTTGATGCGGTCGAGCTTTGACTCCATGGTCACCGACCAGGAAGCGCGGCTTCCGATCGCTGTGGGCCCGCAGCGGTAGTAAGCCATGGTGGCTCAAATATCTGTAGACAAAACAAAATATATTAAGTTATTATTGTATATGAGTTAGTTGGGCCAGTCGTGGCACAGAGGCACGTTCGCCTGGTGTCGAGGCAAAGTGAAGTTCCGCCACTTACAGGCAATGCATAAAAAGATTGGCGGAAAATGGAGAACGGAATGTCTTAACACCAGGTTCCCTCTGCCTACCCTGTTTTATATGGGACGCGAGACGCTAATAAAACCTATATGATAACAATATATTATAAGAACTAAAATTTCTTTTAAAACCACATAAATCTGCTTACTTGAATGGTAATTACTTTATTTCTAATCTCAAAGCAAGTGAACTACAATAATTATGTTAGCTATTAAGATAGATTATTAACCTATTTACTTTATCGTGTCTAGAAAGCGTTAGGCGCCGGTAAATACAACTCACGGTTGGAAATCAACGTGGAACAGTTGAAATAATTGCTTATTAACATTGGAGATGTCACAGCCTTGACTTAGACAAAAGAACTGCCAGAGAATTATGACAACGGATTTTAAATACCGATTTAAATTGCAAGGGACGTTGTAACTAATGACGGGCCGAAGGTTATTTGTTAAATATGTAATTAAAATACAAGGCTTCGTAAGTTCTGCTGGTCATTTGCGTTTTACAGCAAAAGCGAGTAATGAGACAAGCGCTCTTATAAAGGTCAGTTGAAGACAAAAGGACTTTGCCTTTTTAATTCTTAAACAAAATACGCTTTGATTTATTGTTTCATTATTGAATGTAATTGTGGACGTTAAAATAATGATATTGGATCAATTGTTTACATTTCAATAATATACTTTATTTATGTATTTTAATACATTTTAGAACCACAATTTCATACACATATATGTTATTTCACTCCGTTCCCTCTGGAGAACGGAACGGAGTGTCTTAACACTAGATCCCCTCTGCTTACCCTGCTGTGGGATCCGGCGTGAAACTAAAAAAAGAGGTCATTCATCATATGGTCGTTGTTTAAGAATGGTTGCATCGATATGTTAAAATATAGCGTTGAGTTCTACAACGTAAATATTAAAGAATCAGGGTATCTCATAATCAAAATATACAATTTTACAAAATTATAAATATATGTATGTGACGATAAATATTGTGGCCAGTCGTGGCCCAGTGGCACAAGCGTGTGACTGTAAACGACTGGTTGTGGGTTCGATTCCCACTCGAGGAGTGGGATTTTCTTCGTTTACAAGGTAAAACGCGGCGTTAAGTTCCGCCACGGAGTGTCATAACACTAGGTTCCCTCTGCCTACCCTGCTGTGTGCGGGATATAGCGTGAAGCTATAGGTATATAGATAAATATAATTTTAATAAAATATATCTTTTTGAATATATTATTACCGCAATTCCAATATTAAGTCAGACGTAAACATAAATCGAACATATTCGTTGTTATTATTAAACCAATACAATTTTTCACGATTCTCTTCAACCATTTATCGATATTTGCTCATAGCATTTACAAAAGACTCCCAATCTGCTTTTCAAATGCCGTGAAATCTGTATATTGCAAGTATTTGTCATGGGAATAGCTTGGTATGACCACTGTAGCCCATAGCTCGGTCCGGTTATAGAACCTTGAACCCGCGGGGCGGCGCGGGCGGCGACTTCATACGCCGTATTTGAGACCATATACGTCTGAGCGTGGCTAGATTGGATCTGTTTTATAGAGATCGTTTCAAAATTTACGAGGATTAGATAAGTGGGTAACGTGCGTTCTCATGTTTAGTTAAGAAATGCTCTTTGAAAATTATGTTGTGAGTTGAACGACATTTTTAAATAACGTAAGTTAAAAAAATTGAGCGCAGCGGGATCCGAACCTGCGCTTCTTGGACGTCGTCCAAACGGTCTAACTGCTAAGTCATACGGTTTCTCAGAGGCGTGGGTTCGAATGCCACTACGTTAAAAATTTACACGTTTTCTTAATCTATTTTTCGATGTAACAATGTTAATAATGTTATTAGTTGATTTGCAAGTTTGCATTCTTACTAAAAATGTATAATATTTTATTTATTACATAAACAACCTACATGATATTTTTACGCAATATACTTAATTTTTGCACGATTGCAAAAAAAAAATATCTAATAATTGAATTAAAACATTCTCATGACCTACTTTCATAAAGAAATTATTTAACAACACGTTTTTCCTATAAAAAAAGGGGAAATATCTCAAACTAACCCAACATCAACATTGCCTCTTTTATATTCAAATATTTATGTAGATTTCCATAGTTTCGTGAGCCCCATTGTTCGGTGCGGGCGCGGCGCGTGACCGGCTCATCGGGAATGCCATAAAAATGCATACAATATGCTTGTAGTAGACTATAGTAGAGTACAGGCGTAAGTCAGACTGCAGTCGGGAGGATTACTTGAGAACAATGATGATGATTTTGTGTAATGACTTTTTGTTAAATCTTCGAATTAAGTTTTTAGAATGACTGACTGACTTTTTATAGCTATAGCATAAAATAAAGTAAGATATGTAAGTACATATCTGTACATATATACTAAAGTACGGGAATATTGTTTTCTTTTTTTTAAAAACTCATGCATATATAGCAAAATCATTGGTATATACTTCACATAAGAAAGCGCCCATTTTAAAAAGTTGTGCATTAGGTGAAGAAACTTAGCGCCGCGTTATGTCTACTCAAGAGAAGAGAAAATATAT
Organism: Dryas iulia moderata; assembly: GCA_019049465.1. Lineage (NCBI taxonomy): Eukaryota > Metazoa > Arthropoda > Insecta > Lepidoptera > Nymphalidae > Dryas > Dryas iulia. The sequence goes on from CM032440.1 coordinate 5,398,062, forward strand.
AACAAATGTTCATATTTGATGCCACAACCACGTTTAGTCGAGTATCCCAACATAATCATAATATTGAAATTGAAAAAAAGAATTTATATACTTTACGAGCATAACGTTACGACTGGTTGACATGAACGCATCAGGTACTAACTGATTTTGATAAGGTTTTACAAAAAATACAATCAATCAAATAAATAAAAGGAAGATGCGCTGAAAACACGCAGTTTGTATAAAAATCGATGCCGAAAAATTGTAGCAGTAGCGTGACGCGACGGATTACAGCAAATCTTCGTTTAGTTTGCCTTTTTTAGTCGAACAATTTAGTTACAAGAAGTAGAATAATTTTCAAAGTATAATATGGTAAAGTCAGAATGCAAATGCCATGGGGTTGTGTGTTCGATTGTCATTGAGGACCAAAAATATATTTAGCTTATATATGTATCTCCGCTCTTGTGAGAACAAGACAAAATACGGCGATGAGTTGCATATAAATCTGTACTCTGCAACCCGAAATGTTCAGAAATGATGCACAAATTGGAAAACTACTGCATGTAGTATGGGAGATAAGAAAAACAAAAAATAACTAGAAAAATCTTTATTATAACGATACGGCTTCTACTAATATGTACCTATGATTATCCCTTTAGTAGTGTTTTCTGCATCTTTAGTCAATTTTCTACTAAAAATTTCAAGATATCTTTTCTTTTCAGACGCTGCAGAGATATACGGAATATATTTTGGCCCTATTAACAACTAATATTAGTTTCAATACTCTCATTCTTCTCATATTTGAACTGTATAATAAATATTTAAAATGCAAGTAGGCATAAAAACGAGCACCTAAACTGAATATATATTGCGAAATAAACAGTCGTTTACACATATATCATTTTAATTATATATTCAAATAAACAATTCTAAGAACAGTAATCTATACTAAAGGCACTAGTAATATATAATAACTTAATGTCAACATAACGCCCACACATGTGACTGTATCCGTCGCTATGCGAAGGGCTCAGCAGCGATGTAAGCAGCTCTTCAACGTCAATCAAAGGTGTACCAACATTGGAAGCTAGAACTTAAAACCCTATTCTCGGTGTAAAACACTTTGGTCCTTATCATTATTCGTGATAAGGGGTAATATTGTCTGTAGTTTTAATATTTTTGGGCATCTGTGTGGTCGCCCACGCGTACTCGAACGGGTCAAGTTGAACATACGTCTCAGAACTTCCATTTACGCAAATTGCAATCTGTCCTCACGCCACTGTTTAAAGGGCTATTACGAAACTCGACGTGTTCTTAATTGTGTTGTACCTACTATACTACTTGTATATGTATATTGTTGTTACAAAAACAACTGTTATGTAAGTATGAAGGTTATTGGTTCATCTTATGGTATTACTGTTATTTTTGAGTTAACTTTTGAGGACGTAAGTAATTTACTTTTCACCAGGCATAGAGATATGTGATACTCATTAGCGGAATCCAAAACCAGATTTTGTCTAGCTAAGCTCTGTATACGATAAAATATTTTTTAATATAGTTTTTTAATAAATCCTCTCTCAGTACTCTATTTCAGTCTTCGTCAGGAACCTATATGATAAATCCTAACTTTCTATGCCCAGTAATTTTAGCTCAATTTGTGTCAGTCATCCAGTTTTATAACTTGTGGATATGTTACATATATTTAAATATAGTATTTGAAGTCAATACTATCATCGCATATGATAATTTCCCTAAATACACAATGGTGGCGTTATACATACATATACAACACTAGCAAATAAACATTTAATTTCAAAAGGAACGTAAATATTTTCATAAAAGACCAAAAGTTGGTTTCATTCGGTCCTATAGAAAGTCCCAATAATAAAAGGCAATTTTTCCTACATCTCATATCGCTTATGACCCATAACGAGAGAACTCATAAAAGAACCCTCCGAACTCGTAATATCAAAAATATATAGATATTTTATGAGAGGGTCGTTTTTCCTTGTCTAAGCATATCCTTTAAACACACACAATCTTTTACTTAAGCGAAATGATTTTTCTTTTATTTTTTTGTATTGACGCAATATGATTGTGTGTGTGGGTTTGATTCCCACTCGCTGAGTGGAAATATTTAATATTTCCGTTTTCTTCGCTTTGTTGTCGAGGCAAAGTTTGGCGTTAAGTTCCGCCGCTTAACACGCAATTCCAGAATTTCTCCAGAATTCGGCGGAACGGAGTGTCTTAACACAAGGTTCCCTCTGCCTACCCTGCTGTGTGCGGGATACAGCGTATAATAAATTAGGCTATTGAAGCAATGTAGGACTTGACTTGACTTATTAAACGTTTACAAAATACTATAAACATAGGTTTATTTTTGTTAGACAGAACGGTAAGAGAAAAAGTGTCTTCTACTACTACTTCATCTACCTTACAAACAGGAGATTAGTGACGATAAAATAAATATAATTTAAGTTTCCCTATACATTTAAACTTGTCTTAATAGTAATAACTCTGAAATGCTATTTTAATTCATCAAAGGTAATTTTCCATTCTTATACGTGTTTAGAATTTACGTAGTTTAAAAAATTTTAAATACAACATAATAATTAAAGAATACAATTAACGAATTACTATAATTAATAATTTAACGTTAATTTATTTGACGACAAAGCATGTGGGTTCAGAACTAATAAACATGTGACGGAGACTTAAATTTAGCGCTTCAATAGGTTTATTTTGTTTCTCACACTTCTCAATGACCGCTATATGTAAAATAAAATGGTGACAGATGTGTATGTACATTTAAATTTAAGTTAAATATGTATTATACATATAATTTTAAATTCTTATGTAAGAATTTTTATACAACAATATAAAATTCTTTTTTTTTTCTAGCTTCACGCTGTATCCCGCACACAGCAGGGTTGGCAGCGGGAACCTAGTGTTAAGACACTCCGTTTCCCACTTTCCGCCGAATTCGGAGGCATTGCGTGTTAGTGGCGGAACTTAACGCCGCGCTTTACCTCGGCACCAGGGCGAAGAAAATGGAAATATTAAATATTTCCACTCCTCGAGTGGGAATCGAACCCACAACCAGTCACACGCTTGTGCCACTGGGCCACGACTGGCCACTATTCTTTTTCTCTTATTCTGAATTTCTATTATTCTAGGTGTATTATATTTGATATATTGTATTGAGTTAAATTATTGTAAAAAAAACATATTGTACGTACCGAAGTTTTACGCAAATCTCTAACATGGTGCGAGATCTACAAATATATCTTATTGATTAATATATCCTTCAGTTCTGTATTTTCCGCCCAGTTTGGCGATATTCAGTGTTACTGTCTAATGTGAGAGAAAAAGTTCGGGTGATTTTTAAGAAAATTCAGAAATGAAATGGAATTTGGAATTTAATTTTTTGGTAAGTAGAACTTGTTATGGCAAGGGTCTGAAATAAGTAATTATTTTACTGTTATATATTAGAAAGTATATTAAACTATTAAACTAAATATGATACAAACTTACATTTTCTTGAAACTTTTGGTAAAATGAGAGATACACTTGGTACCAAGCACATGATAGTTTCTCTAACAAATATAAATATTCTCACAAGAGGGACTGCATCCACATCCCTATACATTAGGATTCAAATGGTTTGGTATCGGCAAACTTAACCAATAATTTATTTTAATTACCGCTGTCTTAAGGACATGGTCCTAACAACTGAAAGGGGTTGAGTCATTTACGAATATCATAGGCATATATCTAAAGAGGCCTGCAAAAGTGCAGGACGGTAGTGAATGCGATTATTCAATTAAGGCTAGTCGCCAGGCGCGCCCGCCGCCGTCCGCCCCCCGCCCTGAGGGGCAACGCACTCCGCATTGTGCGAGCTTATCTTATAGAGAATGAGGAAGTCTTGCGATTATTATACAGTAGCTGTGGCTTATAAGTTCTAAGCTCTATCTGTTATAGATCTATATATGTCTCTATTAGGACATAAAAGACTTATAACAAATACAATTAAACGTAGCCAACATTTTCTTGATTGATTTCTAATGCTCCTAAAAGATTGCATAGTAATAAATTAGTAAAGTTTAGTTAATTTTCCCATGTAAGTGAAGTGAAGTAAGTATTGCTTTTTGACATATAAATAAATTTATACATCCAAATAAATGTTTTTACTACACCAAAACCTCTAGGCTTAGCTGTTTTTGAATACTTTTTACAAAAATTCATATGATCATGTATTAGATGATAGTGTGGATGGATCTCTTTATAATTTATGGTTGTGGAGTTGTATGTCTAAAACTATACATTCACTATACATTCTTTTAAATATTATAATGTTCTCTTGCTTTATATTTGGGCTCAAAGTATAAAATTAAGATGATATTTCAATATAATTAACTTGTATTCGTATAAAAAAAATATAATTATAAGTAAAATTTTCGCATGATAATATTTTTTAAAAATTTGACATATTTTATTAACATCATCCTAATGTAATTGTGCTGAAATTTTAAAATGTATGAAATTTCACGTCGAAACCACGAAAAACTGGCACCACGTCTCATTGCCTTCACAGATTACAAGAGAGCAAGCTTGTATTCGCTCCTAACGGTAGGACGTAGCTATTATTCCTCCTGGACTCGTATAGTAACTAATACTTTTTAACACTTTAAAGTATATATGTAAGTAAGTAATTATTATAGATTACACATTTTTTTAGAAAACGGTGTGTTAGAACGCATGGCTTAGCGGTCACAGTGCTTGGCAAGTATTCAAGTTCGAATCCCGCTCCGATCAAATTTTTAGACGTTTTCTAAAAACATCTCATTTTATGTTTCATTTAACTTCACACTGTATTCCGCATACAGCAGGGTAGGCAGAAGGAACCGTTCCCCACTTTCCGACGAATTCTGGAGGAATTGCTTGTTAAGTGGCGGAAGTTAACGGCGCGCTTTACTTCGACACCAAAGCGAAGAAATTGAAATATTAAATACTTCAATGCCGCGGGCGGGAATCGAACCCACAACCAGTCGCTTTACAATCACACTTTGTGCCTTTGATCTGATACAGCGTTTTCTAGTCCACAAATCAAACTACTTTCTGACTACAACTATTTATAAAAACAGAAAACATAATATATTTTTTTTTAGCTTCCCGCTGTATCCTGCACACAGCGGGGTAGGCAGAGGGAACCTAGTGTTAAGACACTCCGTTCCCCACTTTCCGCCGTATTCGGAGGCATTGCGTGTTAAGTGGCGGAACTTAACGCCGCGCTTTGCCTCTGATACCAGAGCGAAGGAAATGGAAATATTAAATATTTCCAATCCTCGAGTGGGAATCGAACCCACAACCAGTCGTTTACAGTTACACGTTCGTGCCACTGCGCCACGACTGGTCTCTAATAATTATATAAAATTAAATTAAATAGCTTCACGCTATATCCCGCACACAGCAGGGTAGGCAGAGGGAACCTAGTGTTAAGACACTCCGTTCCCCACTTTCCGCCGAATTCGGAGGCATTGCGTGTTAAGTGGCGGAACTTAACGCCGCGCTTTGCCTCTGATACCAGAGCAAAGAAAATGAAAATATTAAATATTTCCAATCCTCGAGTGGGAATCGAACCCACAACCAGTCGTTTACAGTTACACGTTCGTGCCACTGCGCCACGACTGGTCTCTAATAATTATATAAAATATCATAATACATAAATCAAATGGATTCTAATAAATCATTTTTCCATAATTACTTTTATATCATCGTCTGTACTACGGGCTTTCGATTGTCGCACAACACGCGACGACGCGAGACGTTACGGTCGCCATGACGAAATATCGATCGACAAATGATTTAAGCTTCTTATGTCATGCTTTTTTAGCGATGTCGGTTTTTGCTAATAATCGTAATTTTGTGATGAGGTAACCATTATTTTAGTTTTTCTATTTTGTATGCCTAATTTATGTAATTGTATTGAAATGTTATTTTAGTTTCGGTATAAAGTTTGAATATGACATCGAATAGACGGAGAAAAATAGATAATCTCCTTTCTAATTATATTAGATAGTAGTATAATTAATGTTTATATCAGTGATCCTCAACCTTTTTTTTGTTGCGGCACATATTTAACGATTTCATAATTTTGCGGCACACAAAGAAAAAGATTTTAAATGATATAATTTAATAATATGAACATTATTATATATTTGCAAAACTTGGTGGCACACGAAAGTGCCGCGGCATAGTGGTTGTGAATCACTGGTTTATATCGCTACACATCAGTATAAGAAAATTAAATTACTCGATCAATCAACCGTTTGATTAATAAGACATAGTACCACTTCCAACATCAGAACATGTTATAGAGATGGAACATTATGAGGGAATATTGGTGTCAGAAAGATAAACATCGTTTATCAACTAGTGTATTGTTGATATTATCACAATATATGTGAGAGTGCAAAAGGGAAGAACAGTAAGTATAAAGTATACTTAGCTATATTTACATGTACGAGTATTGAAAAAGACATTTAGAAAACGTATACCCGCCTCCTGATACCGTCCAGGCGTTCTCACCACTGAGCCATGCGTGTTACTACCAGCGACGTCGAAATTCTTGTAGGATTTATTGCAAACATATTTTCGATGTTAGCATCTCTGTCGAGAAATTTTTAAAAATCTCTGTAGAGAAATTTTGAAAAACCCGCACACAGCAGGGTAGGCAGAGGGAATTCGGAGGCATTGCGACTTAACGCCGCGCTTTGCCTCTGACACCAGAGCGAAGAAAATAGAAATATAAATTCTACTCCTCGAGTGGGAATCGAATCCACAACCAGTCGTTTACAATCACACATTCGTGCCACTGCGCCACGACTGGCCCCTTAAGAAAAATCTTGTTATAAATGTATTTTTACCAAACACATAGTGAAACCAAACAAATAACAACTGAATTATAAATAATATTTTCTCAACGTCATTCAATAAGCCCGGTCAGCGAACTCCGCGCGTCCTGTTCGCTAATCCCGGACCCTGCAACAATACAGCGCCTTGCATCGCGTACCTCGTTGTTGCATTAACTTGTTAAGCTAAACGCTCTTACTTGCAGGGTTTTGCCTTCAGCGATCTACAAAGGCAGATGAAGCAAATGTTAATTGTATTTCTAAAATAAATCTAAATTTATCCTCACATCTTGTTATGCAGTGGCCAGTAGAGGCGCAGTGGCACAAGCGTGTGACTGTAAACTACTGGTTGTGAGTTCGATTCCCACTCGAGGAATGGAAATTATATTTCCATTTGTTTCGCTCGGTGTCGAGGCAAAGCGCGGCGTTAAGTACCGCCACTTAACACGCAAGACTCTGAATTCGGCGGAAAGTGGGGAACGGAGTGTCTTCACACTAGGTTTCCTCTGCCCCTCTGCCTACCCTGCTGTGAGCGGGATACAGCGTGAAGCTAAAAAAAAATATATCTTCTTATGAGTTTTGCTCGGAAGATGTTTTATATTTCGTAATTTACAATATAAGATGAACTTGCATACAAAATAGTAAATACACATATTTTATAATCTCAAAAATATTAAATAGATTTGATATTTGTATATTTTTAAGATTATGAAATAGTTTTTGACTTGTTCAAGGTGTTCTAGTTGTTAGTTCTTCCCAGGCATATCAAACTACCATTGTTTAGCACCTAGTGTGATTAAAGAGTCTCAAAATAATATAAAGTGAAGGAAATATTAAGCGTTTTTGTATTACTTATATCCAAAGGAAGTGTTAAAACACTACTTCCTCATACATTTTCTATGTATTTGCATAGTATATTGTACGATAAGTCAAAGGTACAATACCATTTTCTTCACTTGAGACGCTACACTTTGAATTAAATATGTTGCAGTATTATATTTAATACTATCTCAATGCTTTAAATATTGCAAATGACAATAGAAAACAGTATCGTATGGCCGTATCCGTATCAGTGTTGCGGTGTAGTACCGCTCGACCCTCGCTGAAGCCGCACGCTTTCATTGCGATTGGGTTACCGTTGCACTTCGTTATGGTATTAGCACCATGGAAATATGCTTGAGTCATAGTTGTCATGGAATTATCTATTCTACTTGTTATCCAATCCGACTGCAGTCGTTTTTTTTTTGTTTAATTTTAATAGATAGTCACTAATTTTGTTTTGCGTATGCAATAACATGTAAATTTCCGTTCTGTGCCGTGCTGTAGGATTTCGAAAAAAAATTCTCTTATCGCCCTCCTACTTTCCTTGAGAATCCGATGATGCTAAATTTAAGCTATCTGCCAGTCTAACTACTAGCTTCAGCTGGGCGTTATCTATGAGTCATTAAATTAGAAAGAATACTATATTCGTTTAACTGCGAAATATGTACATATCCATCTCCCACATTCATCCTTAAGGCCGGCAACGCATCCACAACTCCTCTAATGTAAACATAACAGGATATCTTAAAAGATGTCCTCCGCTTGCCTTCTTTAAGGAATAAAAAAATATACTCATATATGGAGTCTAAGTGTGCGGCATAAACTTTACTTTTTATAAAAAGCGGTGAATAAAGCTGATAATGTCTTTGAAGTCAATTAAAAATAAACTATAAGCTAACTAGTACGCTGGATGCACAATGTCTCTTTTATGTCCGTCGACCAACGGCGCCCTTTGTCTAATCAGGAGGAGGATATCAACTCACGATCATTATGTTCAATCAAGCGTATCTCAATGCGTCTGCTAGTTGCAATTCACCACACAATATATTTTAATGTTTACAACGTTAATAAGAAGGCTTCACTCTTTTTTTCTGCATAGTGGGGTAGTCAGGGAGGAACTAGAATGAAGACATTCCGTCTTCCACTTTCCGAGACTAAAATCAAGACATTTGTTGTTGAGTGGCTGAATTGAGCGCCGCGCGGTGAGGGACAATTTATTAGGTACCAGAGCGAAGAAATGAAAATTTAAATATATTCCTCAAGTGGAAATCGAACCCACAACCATCGCTGTCACACTACAAAAAATGTGTTAATAACTTTCTTTTCCATAATATAAATTACTAGCTGTGCCCAAGACGTCCGCGCGGAATTTACTGTATAATTTACTTTTATATACTTTATATATAATCTAATATCGCTTCACGCCGTATCCCGCACACAGCAGAGTAGGCAGAGGGAACCCAGTGTTAAGACACTCCGTTCCCCACTTTCCGCCGAATTCGGAGGCATTGCGTGTTAAGTGGCGGAACTTAACGCCGCGCTTTACCTCGGCACTAGAGCGAAGAAAATAGAAATATTAAATATTATCACTCCTCGAGCGGGAATCGAACCCACAACCAGTCGTTTACACACACACTTGTACCACTGCGCCACGACGTTGATACATAGACAATTCAGAAAATATATTTGTTTGTTTTATTCTGATGTATAAGTTATATTATTGTAAAGTTTGTTTAAAATCCGTTCAGTAGTATTTACGTGAAAGAGTTACAAACATGCATACAAACTTTCACATTTATAATATTAATAGGATTTAATTACACATTTTATGTACAATCATCTGGAACCAAACATAAAAAACAACCGAAAGTTAAAAGCTTTACTATTTTTTTACTTAAAACTACGAAATCAAAACAAAGGGCGCAAAATCTAAATAGAGCTGGTATTTGTAAGGTACTCGCGGTCTTTAAATAGCTGAAGTAAACATTCTGGTTTCTCGTAAAAATGGAGCATAAACATTGCAGGGCATTGCAGGGCTAGTGCACCGCGCACGGCAGCGAGGAGGATCAAGTTTTATTATGTTTGTTTTGGTCTCTTGTGCAAGTTTGTCGAACTTGGCTCACAATACTGCCGGTTTACAAAATAAAGTATTGTATAGTAAAGTATATAAGTTCTTCTATTTAAGAGTTTTCCCGCTACCACGCCCGCTCCCGTTTCCGGGAATTACACCGAAAATAATATGAAGCTTTACTCCGCATACAATGGAAGTTCAGTGAACTTTTACGTAATTTTGGAATATTTAGGTCATGTTTTTATTTTACTTGCTAAAACAATATATTTACGTTTATTTCCTTATATGCGAACTGTAAGAAATATTGCTTTAAGTGACCATCTCTTTGTTACCAGTAACAACTACAGAAAAAAGCTTTTATACGAAATGCTTTTATAAGAAACTAATCTGCAAGCATAGCATATACAATTAGATACATATCATCATCACCACGATAGCATTTCTAAAGTATACTCTTATATATCTATTTTAAGACCCCTCTTTGTCCTTTATATTTATACCGTGTTTATTTGTTTACGCTGCCCGCTTCCAACTCGGGCCACCGGAACGCTGCGCCGGAAGTGATCGCTTCATTGACGGGTGCATCGCTGGCGTAACGCAGCGAATACGCACTGTGAACTGACGTCATTGATATAATACTACTTTTATTTATAGTTTGAATTTTATTATATAGAAAGAATATTGTTTTTATGTTGTGATGTAATAAATGGATGTTGTAATGAATTGTACCATCAAAATTGATCGTTATCTTGAAATATGTTTGAAATGTTATTCTTGTATGTTATTTTAACTTATTTATAATACGTCCAGTCGATTATAAACTGAGAGTATAAATATTAACAAACATAACACATCCTTTTTTTATAGCCTCGCATTTTTTCATATGCACACAGGCAGAATTTATGTACTTTATATTGTTATCAAATTTTATCGACACTTGTCTTCACAAGTAGTAAGTTAGTATATGGATATTTTTAAACGATGAAAAATTTACTACACATTCAGGAAACGTGTAAAACGCGTGTATTTGGACGCAGTGGAATTCGAACCCGCGCCTCAAGAATACCGTTCAGGCGCTCTCACCACTGAACAATGCAGCGCCTGAACGGTATTCTTGAGGCACGGGTTCGAATCCCGCTACGTTCAATTTTTTATAGGCTTCCTAAATGTCTTTTTCAATTTTCCTAAGTGTGGAATACACTTAAAAAATGTTTAAAAATAAAAAAAATACTATTCATACGGGATCTACAAAAAATCTATCTACTAGTGACGTATTGTCTCTTCATCCACTTTACGTCCTTTCTCAGAGATATTGGATGCTGGTTGGCGGAACCCAACGCCGCAATTTATATTATAAAAGATTTTGTTTAAGCATATATTTTAAAGTAACAGCATAAAATATTTAACCTAAACAAAATGGTACATATTATTTGCTATTAATAAAGTCCTTTAACCCCCCACAGTGTACTACTATATACCTATTGAACTGAACTGAAAAAATCGATAGACCTCGCAATTTACGATATTTTTATAGCTTAGCATATTCCACGTATCGCAAGATAGACAGAGATTTAAGACACTGATTCTTCATTTTCTACTCGAAATTAAGACATTACGTGTAGCGTAGCGGAATTTAACGCCGCGATTTGCCTTAGGTACCAGAGCGTAGAATTAAAAACAAATATAGTCATTCCATCGAATAGGAATCTTGAAATCCACAATCAATCACGTTTACAGACGAGATGCTTTTCACAGCACCGCGAAATGGCTCTATGAGAATGTATTTAACAAATTAAAGTTTATGATACGTAAGTAAATGTACATAGGTACATTATTATATAGTTTGTTACGACGCCTACGTTCTAATAGCCGTGGTTTAATGCTCACGTCGTTAGGTTCATAGTAAATCGTAATATCTGCTATAAAAAGTTTTTGTGAAAGTAAAATTGCTTGTTGAAGCAAATACTAGAATTCGTTAGGAGCTACGTTGACAGTACCTACAAAGATTATAAAAATATAAATGAAAATCAAAAACAGTTTTTTTTTTAGTAAGATATGCTTTTTTATAACAATTTGGTTTTTAAATATACATACAATATAGTAAACTTATCTTATCTTTATAAAATAACCATTATCACGCGTAGTAAAGGCAAAGCAAAACACTCCATTCTTCACTTTTCCCCTCTTAGCTACACCCGAGCATAGAAATAAGAATAAATTAATATATAAATAAATAATAATAAAAGAATAGATTAAATATAAGCTTTTCTATGAGTGGGAATCGAATGCACAGGCATCGCTATTTTAGTCACACGTTCCACGGCGCCATATTGGTCTTTGTCACAGTATAAAATTAAAACACTTTTTTTCAATTATGTCCTATATCACAGTAATTACAAGAATTATATTATATTTTTTTTTACTATTTTTTTTCAAAAAATGTATGTAACTGAATAAGAACTTTCATAATTCTTAACAAAAAGCGTTAAACAAAAATGTAATCGAGGTAAAACAGGTCACTTGAAATTTTTAAACTACAAATTAGAAAATTAAAATTTTAATTAATTGTAATCGATTTGTTCGTCGCTCGAGCACCTCATCGTATTGTGCAATTTTGTTTTATTTAATTCAGTTTAATATGGCGGTTGATAAAGAGTGCTAGTTAAAAATAATGTATTTACGTATCTGCTTAAGTGACATGAAAAAAATTAAAAACATGAAGGTACCTAAGCTAAAGTATGTAAAAAATAATTATACGTAAATAATGAAATAAATCCATCTTTTTTCATTTATTTATTTATTGGGAAGCCAACGCTGTATACTATGATACAATTATATTATCACACCTATATAAACCTTGTTACACAGTATATCTCAATTACAAGCTAACACGTCATGGAAAATAAAAAAAAAATGTTGCTCATTTAAACAAAAAAAGAAAGAAATCTTTCTTTTTCCTTACATAGTATAAAACGAATCTTTACGTAGTATAAAGCAAAGTCTGTATGTATGTGTGCTTCAAAACTACGCAAATAATTTTAATGCGGTTTCTTGTAATAGATACAATGATTCAAAAGAAAGGTTTATATGTATAATACATGCATAAAACACTGATGATGGGCAAGGTTTCTATTGTGATATCTATGTGCCTATAGTGAAAAAGTTGTGTAGTTCACGCAGGCCAAGCCGTGAGCGGGACACTAGTAGAATATAAAGTCAAAATATAGCGCATATTGCGACGTTTATGGATAAGTATATGCTTTTCGATTAGCTCTATAAATAAAATACATCATAATACATAAATTCCAGATTATTTACCAGTGATACAAATAAGTTATCAATTATTATTTTGGAACATTTTCTAATAACCAAAGTACAAATAAATACTTAAATATAATAATCTTTTATTAATGGAATAGTCTTTAATAAAAAAGTCTTTTCACATTTTATTACATAACAAAAAAAAGCTTTACAATTTTAAAATCAAAAGCATGACATAACTGCAGTGTATTTTGACAAAAAAAGAAATAAAATTACATGAAATTCTGAGCGATGACTTGTTTTAATTAAAGAATTAGTTCAACAAATATAATGGACGCGAAGTATGAAATTGTAAAGTGGTGAGTAATTAGTGCGTAGAGAGCAATCGGTGAATGGTAAGAAGTTTCGGTACTTCCGCGATAGAGACGCGCGACGGGCGGGAAGCCGACGAGGTGACTTAACTTAAATAATGTAAATGATGTTGAAAACAGAAGTTGTTTTTTAAAGTTTATATTTATTATAAAATAATAGATTTCCTACAATCTATAATAAAGTTTATCTCTAAAATAATAAATCAATCACTTTTAAGAAACTGCTGTTTTAAAAAAAAGGCCCCTGATCTGCAATTATTTTCCTCTATTTGAGCCCTTTTAGAATTTTCTGAAGTTTCATTCAATCATAATAAAATATAGCTTACTAGTGGCCCGCTCGCGACTTCGCCGCGTGAACTATTTCGTTATGTAGCACCCTCAGGGGGCGCATTTTTTAAAAATAAAGTAGCCTATGTTTAAGCTTAGATTATCAACTATATTTATACGAAAATTCATTACAATCGGCCAAGCGGTTTAAATTTTTCATATAAAATTTCATCCTCTATTTCAACCCCATAGAGGTTGATTTTTGAAAAAATAAATAGCCTATGTTAGACCCAGTCACATTTACTACTTTCATTCTAAATTTCATTCAAATCGGACCGGTAGATTAACCGTGAAAGCGCGTCAGATAAACACACAGACTTTCCCATTTATAATATAAGTATGGATATCATTTCTTAATAGTGTAACTTTATGACTATAAAAGAATTTTCATGGTCGGATCAGTATTAGCCCTTACAAACAAAGATACAAACTTTACCTCTTTATTATATAAGTATACATAGAAAAACATCTAGTCAATAGTTAAAAATTGCAATACGCGTTTGCACAACACATTGTGTCCGTTAACAACACAACACGCATCGTCGCCGGGGGAAATGCTCCATCAAACAGTTGCTGCCCTCCTCAATTGAATCAAGCGTCTTAGATGAATGCCCACTGCACGTTGACTAACCAGTTAAGTCAATTTGAACATGTAATGGCCTCTAATCGAATTTAATAATGGCTCTATTTAAACTTTGTTTTCGTATGAAGTGAATTAAAAAGTATTGTTACTGGTTAAAGGTCATTAAAGCTTTCGGGGGCTTTAATTGATGTTAAGTTATACTAGATCTAGTGATATAATGACTGTTACATGTTAAATAACATTTCTGTACGAGCGTTTAAGTTATTTAAAAAGATAACAACGGGGTGGGAAGATTTGAACACGACGGGATTCGAACCTATACCACTTAGATACAGTCCAAGATCTATGACCACTAAACAATGTGCTCTATATTCTGTATCAAAATTCTTATTTGCTTAATTATAACATATTTTTGCATTATTTAACATCTCTGTAAAGATATTTACACATTTCTGTTATCCAAAAAATACTCTATGTGTAATCATTTATAAAGAGAGAATCCTATTTGAAAACTATTTCATATTATACATATGTACGTTTCCAATTTCCTAAGTGAGTAAATAACGTTATACAAAAGATAATAGATAATATTAATATTTTTACGCCAATGGTTCTGTGTTGATTTCAACCAATTAGACCAAATGGTATATTAAACTACAAGATGTTAGTACATTTTTTACTCGCATATCAATTACCAAACGGTTTTCCTCATTAAACTTTCAATAGAACTCTGCTATAGGCCCCCGTCAATATGCCTATACATTCTGAACACGACATGTCGCACTTATTTAGTTTATTTGGTCAGTCGGAAAACAGAATGAGATTGCTCTGTGGCAGTGCATACTAAAACACAGCCCACTTACGGGCCCTTTGATGTCGTATGTGGGCGTATACTTTTTATTCGTAAACTACATAGAATTCTAAAAATGGGTAAACTTTTGTACGGAAAACGTTTGGTATACCATATGTATGTATGTAACATATGTTATTATTACATGACAAGATGTGAATCATGTAGTTTTTTTCGCTATATATACACAGAAGTGTCAATAGAGGGAACATAGTGTTAAGACACTCCGTTGCCCACGCATTACCGAATACTGGAGGTTTTGCGTTATAAGTTAAGTGGCGGAACTTACCACCGTGTTTTTTCTCGATACCAGAGATACACTTTGTCCCTGCGCCACGACTGGCCTCTATCACATGGTTAAATCATGTAGCTAAGTTATATAACTTTATTCATATAATAAGGAGACAGATTGATTTTTTGAACATAAACTAAATAACACTGGTTACTAAAGTATACCTCAGACCTGAGAAGAAACGACGCAAGAAACTCAGTGTGTACCTATTGTACGAGTATGCCACTGTAGGAGTATTTGTTATATTAATAACAAGAAAATTAAATAATTTCCATTTATATATTGGTTACTTGCTGACAAATATTAAGTGTTAGTGTCTACTTAAAACATGTATTAAAAATTACATAGTGCTTTGATATAGTATAATTGTACAGATAGTGTAAAAATTAGAAATGGTATCTTGATAAAAGATTGACCTATTCTGTTAAATATGAATGAATTATTATTATTATTATGAATAAATAACTAAAAAGATTGTTCTTTAATGAAGACCAATACATTAAATTAATGTCAAAGAAATAATTTATGAAAAAACGTAACTTAGCTATTAAATGATTATTCATTACGACTTCTACATCGACTATATTATAATAAATTGTCTTTTTTATAAAGCACTTGTGGTCTTACAGCTATAAGTACAAGTACATTACATCATCTGGTGATAACATGTGGGCGACTGTTTTTCTACATGTCCACGAACATGTTGTTTATGGGTGGGAGTTTTTATACCCATCTATAACGTCCCCTCGCCTGGTGGAAAGATACACTTATATTGTTATTTCATTCAATTATGTTGGAATTAATTTCAATTAAAGTATATGGTTTATTGAGGTCTTTTTACTATGTTATAAACTTTTATAAGAAGTTTAAAGTGAGTGAGACTCATTGACATATACGCAGAAATAACATAGTGTTTAGTCACTCCATCCCCAATTTTTTACTCTAAACAATATGAGAAGTAATCCGCATAAAGGTATCCGACTTACTAACATTCATTCTCTCTTAAATCAACACATTGCCTGCTGAGTGGTAGAACGTAATGCCGAGCTTTGTCTTACGTACAATAGCGGGAATGGGAATCGAACCCACAATTACCCCTGTACCCCGATCTAAAACCTATTCAAAACTTGCACAACAATTAAAAAATAAAACAAATAAAAAAAGTACAAATGACGATATTTAAAATGAATACAATCATTTGGCAACTATGAGGCGGCGGTATTCTTTCTTCGCTCGATGTCTGCACATAAGTGGTCCTCGCGAGAAACCTGCGCTAATAAATGCGCGCTGCTCGTGCGATGCTGAGATAACAATGTCCGTTAATTTGCTTACACCGTCTGAGATGGAAATAACTTGGATTATTTGTACAATTCACTCAAATGTTGTGTTTATAAAAATAAGTTTTTTTTAATTTTTATATTAGCTTCACGCTGCATCCCGCACACAGCAAGTTAGGCAGAGGGAAGCTAAAGTTAAGACTCCGTTCTCTACTTTCCGCCGAATTCGGAGGCATTGCGTGTTAAGTGGCGGAACTTAACGCCGCGCTTTGCCTCGATACCAGAGCGAAGAAAATGGAAATATAATTTCCACTCCTCGAGTGGGAATCGAACCCACAATCAGTCGTTTACAGTCTTACACGCTTGTGCCACTGCGCCACGACTGACCCCAAATTGTTGTTTATAAAAATATAAAGCCGGTTTTTGTTATTTTTGCAAAACTTTCAAGTATTATTTGTATGTACTTAATGTATTTAAATAGAACAATTTAAAACCTTTTTAGAGATTATTGTGGCGCAGTGTTAAAACTTATGACTGTAAACGCAATAGGTTCTATTCTTACTTGGGGGATTTGGTATCTTTTAAATATTTAATATAATTTCTACGCCCTGATACCTAAGATAAAGCGCAGCGTTAAGCTCCGCCACTAAAGACGCAATGTTTCCATTTTAGGCGGAAAGTGGAAAACGGAGAGTATTGTAAGTTCCCTATGACTACCCTGCTTTGCAGGCTGCTTTGCTGTCTAAAATCTTGTTATCTTAATAATACTGTAATAGTAGGCAGTGAAGCTTTTAATATTTTCTTACAGGCAATTAATATACTGTTAAATTAAAAACTAAATAGATTTTTTTGCAAGTGGACAGAAGAAGATTTCAGATTTCAGTAGAAGCCAGTCGTGGTTTAGTGGCACAAGCGCGTGACTGTAAACATTAAGTTCCGCCACTTAACACGTAATGCCTCCAAATTCGGCGGAAAGTAGGAAATGGAGTGTTTTAACACTAGGTCTGCCTACTCTGCTGTATGCGAAAGACTGCATGAAGCTACAAAAAAAAAGAAGAAATACTGACATTTTAAAGCTTTCAAATGATTAAATTCCATAAAACATAACGAAAAAAGTCAAATAAGCATACATTACAAAGTGTAGTAGTAGTAAGTAATATTAGGTCAACGTACCAAGGCCCTACATTGAATGCAGCTGAGCGCCGACCAACAATGCGCAATAAAGCTTTCATTGTTTCTCATTAGAACTACTCGATATGCTAACACTGCGCTCGTCCGCGTGCCCGCGCCGCCAGACTGCGGGCCGGCCGTGGAACATCATTATACTATGGTCCTTTAAAACGTAGCTATTATTATATTATAATTTATGTTATAAAATTATAATAATATAATACTGAAAGAAAACTGGACTCTCTTGTGGTATATTTTGTAAACTTAGTTTTAAGCTCTGATATTGTTAATGAAAAAAGGAATTTATATATATTTATATATATATATATATATATATATATATATATATATATATATATATATATATATATATATATATATATATATATATATATATATATATATATATATATATATATATATATATATATATATATATATATATATATATATATATATATATATATTTTTTTGCGGGTAGACGTGAAAGCGTAAAGACGTTTATTTATGTGCTCAGCTGTTTTGTTTTTATAATTTTATTATATACATATGTTTTAGTGTTATAAGTGCCCGCATAAGTTGACTTCAAACACCTTTTCTGACACACGTTCCTACAATTATAATGGACACTCCGGTTGAGCAACTTATTAAAAGTATGGAGGAGCTGTCTTCGGTGTTTAACAGCCGAATGGGCGAATTTGAAAAAAACCTGCCACAACCTGGTTCTGCTGCCCCAAGCCCCACTGTGAAGGCGTTGGCCTCGGATTTTTATACATTTAAAACGTTTGTATGGAAATCACTAAGTTTGCTCAAGTCTCAGGTGGAATTGGTTGCTCTTGGCCTGGACCGCATAGAAACTCAGTCCCGGAGAAAAGTTCTCCTATTTCACGGCGTTAAATAAGACAAAGATGAGGATGTGTTCATAAAGATTAACACGATATTAACCAACCAAATGAAGTTGTCGGATGCAAAATCAGAAATGATTGAAGTCTGTCATAGATTAGGTAACAAAAAGAACACCACACGGCCTATTCTCGTAAGATTTACCAGTGTGCACTTTCGATCCAGAGTATGGAAATCTAAAACAACCCTGAAAAGCTCGAAGATAACCGTTACGGAATTTCTAACGAAGTGTCGCCAGGAAACGTATGTAGCCGCGCGTAATCACTTCGGTATTAAAAAGTGTTGGACGGCTGATGGTGTTATCATAGTGCTTCTTCCTGACAAAACCCGAGTGAAGATAACATCCGCGTCCGATCTAAAGGTACTAACCGTGAAGTATCCAAACAGCTGTACGGGGAAACCCAGTGATAATAATTGAAATTTATAATATAAAGGTCTGTACCACAATATAAACAACTATATGTATGATAGTTTGTTCTATATACTGTATTTTATTTTACTTTTTTTATGACAGGTTGATGTTTAATTTTTATATATATATATTTTTTTCTTTTGTGTCATACAAACTTTTCTTGTTTTAATTGTTTTTATTGTTTTTTATTTGCAAAGGAACTTATTTATAACCTTTTTTCTTAATTTTGTACCATACCTTGTACAAATAAGATATTTATGTTTGTCAATATTTTAGCTGTAAATGTAATTTATGTTTAGCCTAAATTTGTTGTATTTTTGTATTGTGATAGTTCCTTACATAATTTTTAGTTTCTTTTTTGTTTATTTTTGTTAAACTTAGTTGACATAATATTATAGTATTCATTTTTAAGGTCAACTTATGTATATGGACAGTGAATTTTGATTTTCTTTTATATAGTAATTTAAAATTATAATAATCATTTATACATACAATATATATTGTTTGTTCTATATACTGTATGTTATTTTACTTTTTTTTTTATGACAGGTTGATGTTTAATTTTTATATATCTTTTTTCTTTCTTTTGTGTCATACAAACTTTTTTTTTTTAATTGTTTTAATTGTTTTTTATTTACAAAGAAACTTATTTATAAACTTTTTTTTAATGTTCTACCATACTTTGCATAAATAAAATATTTATGTTTGTCAATATCTTAGCTGTAAATGTAGTTTGTTTAGCTTAATTAATTTGTTGTATTTTTGTATTGTGGTAGTTCCTTACATAAATTTTAGTTTTTTTTTTTCTTTTTTTTGTTAAACTAAGTTGATATTTTATTTTTTTTTTTTTTTTTTTTTTTGAGGTCAACTTATGTATATGGGCATTGAGTCTTGATTATTTTTTTTATATAGTTATTAAAATTATTATAATCATTTATATATTCAATATATATATATATTGTATTTTATATTTATATATATATAAAGATATCTATTATACATATATATATATATATATATATATATATATATATATATATATATATATATATATATATATATATATATATATATATATATATATATATATATATATATATATATATATATATATATATATATAATATTTTATATCAAATATGAATGATGATGAATATCTATCTTGTTCCTCAGATGATTATTTAAGCGCTGCAAGTAGTAACGATACCTCACTAGGTGATGTTTTGCCTTTGTCAGATAAACTGCTTGACATTTTTCAAAATAATCCAGCTTCCCTTTCCTTAGTGCATATCAACGTACAGAGCATACTTGCTCACTATACTGATCTTCTTACATCTTTTGCCGCCGGCGTAGTTGATTGTATACTAGTTTCTGAAACCTGGCTTAAGCCCTCCTTACCATCTACTAGCTGTTCCATTCCAGGCTATCATCTTTTTCGAAACGACCGTGTTGACAGGGGTGGAGGCGGAGTAGGTATCTATCTACGAAGCACTATTCCAGCCAAACCTATTTTATTTTCACAAGCCACCTCTACTAGCTCACTTGAGTACCTTTTTCTGGAACTGATGGTGCACCATAAAAAAATTCTTTTAGGAGTACTTTATAGCGCAAATGACAAAATTAACTACTTTGCCGACCTAGAAAATATTTTTGAACGCCTCTCACCTGCTTATGATGATGTCATTTGCATGGGTGACTTAAACACATGTTTACTAAAAAAGGACTCAAGAGCAGAGACGTTAAAAGCTATAACTTCTTCTTTTAATCTGCATATTCTCCCCACATCTTCACCGACTCACTTCTTCCCCAATTGCAGACCATCTCTTATTGATTTGGTCATAGTCTCTAACCAAAACCTTGTCTTTTCTCATGGACAGTTTACTGCTCCTTTCTCTTACCATGATCTTGTTTATCTAGCTTATAAATTGCGTACTCCCAAGGTTAGAGGCAAAATTCACTTCTTGCGCGATTTTAAGCATATGGACCTTGAACGCTTGAGAGAAGATGTAAAAAATATCAATTTTTCTCCAATTCTAAATGCAAATAACATCGATAGCATGGTTGAAACTTTAACTACTGAACTGATTAAATTATTCGACGTTCATGCTCCTGTAAAGCCAGTACGTCGAAGACATGTGCCAGCTCTTTGGCTAACGCAGGTGATTAAAAATACCATGCACAAACGTGACAAAGCAAAAAGTAAGTATAAAAAACATCCCTCCCTGGAGAATCTAAATGCATACAAGAAATTGCGTAACATCTGCAACAGAATGTGCAGGGATGCAAAACGCCGCTATATTCATACCACAATTCAGGATCTCTGTCAATCAAAAGTTTGGAGATTCCTACAGTCATTAGGCGTGGGGAAACCTAAGGATAATAGTCAAGTGTCCTTAGATCTTAATACTTTGAATAATTACTTCACTAGTCCCCCTATAACTATGAAAGCTCAAGTTAAAACTGAAACACTAAGACATTTATCTCATGCTGCCCCACTAGACTGCTCATCTTTTGTTTTTAAAGCTGTTACGGAGGACGTTATCAAGAAGGGTGTCCGTTCTATATCTACTAAGGCAATTGGTTGTGATCAACTGTCTTTGGATATGATTCTTCCTGTGTTGGATGACATTGCGCCAGTTATCACCCATATTATAAATTTCTCTCTGCGTTGTAATGTTTTTCCCACATTATGGAAGAAGGCCTCCGTTATTCCTCTACCCAAAATCTCCAATCCTTCGACTCCCAGTGAATATCGTCCTATTTCCATACTCCCGATCCTATCTAAGGTACTAGAATCTATTGTCCACGACCAATTATACACTTTCCTACTATCCAATAATCTCTTGTGTGATTACCAATCTGGTTTTCGCCCTTCTCATAGCACGGTTGGCGCGCTGCTGAATATCACGGAGGACATTCGATGGGCAATGGATAACACCAAGCTCACTGTAATGGTCTTGTTGGATTTCAGCAGTGCTTTCAACTCTGTTGACTTTGACATCCTTCTTGAGACTCTTCGTTTAGTTAATATTTCTTCTGGCGTACTAGCCTGGTTTCACTCATATCTCTTCGGACGTCAGCAATGTGTTATAGCAAACGATATATCATCGGATTGGCTAGACATAACAGCTGGCGTACCACAAGGCGGTGTAATTTCTCCTTTGCTTTTTTCTATTTTCATTAACAACATTTCTCATGTCCTCTCTTCTCCCTTTCATCTGTATGCAGATGACCTGCAATTGTATAGGCACTTTAATTTGACTGAGCTATCCGAGGCTGTTACCTGCATAAACGACGAGCTGGTGGCTGTCAAATCCTGGGCTGAATCCTTCGGCCTTTTAGTTAACCCTAATAAGTCTCAAGCCATCGTTATTGGTAGTAATAGGATAAGATCAAGAATAAACTGGGAATCAGTACCTAACATAAAATACTCAGGGGTTCAAATTCCATTACAAGACAAAGTAAAAAATCTGGGTATAATTATGGACTGTAGCATGACCTGGGTAGCTCACATTAACGAAGTTAGCCGACGTATGCATTTCTCCTATCATTCTCTCAAGCGCCTCCAATATTTTCTCCCCTTCAAAACCAAAATTATGCTCGCACAATCTCTACTCTTACCAATTCTTGATTACGCCGATGTGTGCTATTTAGATGTAACTGAGGAGCAACTTAATAAATTAGAGCGCCTACAAAATCTGGCCATTCGTTTCATTTTTAACCTACGTAAGTATGATCACGTTTCCCACTTCCGTGCTCAACTTAATTGGCTCCCAATCCGACTTCGTCGTGATATGCACATCCTTACTGTTCTTTACAATATTCTTAATAATCCTTTTTCCCCTTCTTATCTTAATTCCCGATTTACTCTTCTTCCTAACCCAACCCGTTCCAGACGGCCTTGCCTCACGCATATGCTGGACATACCATTCAGCAACACAAAATTTCGGAAGAACTCCTTTTCAATATCCGCTGCCGTACTCTGGAATAAACTACCTAAACCAATTCAGAAGAGTACATCTATAGAGGTATTTAAGAAAAGAGTAAAACAACATTTTCTCGGCCAGGTCACCGTTAGTAGTATATAGTCATTCATTACTGTATATATTTGAATCATATATTTGATAATACATATATATGTATATATTTGTATTATGTATATATTTGTATTATGTATATATTTATATTTATTTGTATCTATAAATATTATTTGTTTATTTTTGTGTAAGTCTATATATTTATAAGAACACATCTGCACTTTTAGACCTGCAAAAGTATCACTCTCTCTCATACCCACAGGTTGACTGGAAGAAATCTCTGTCAGAGATAAGTTCACCTTTGCCAACAATATTGTAAAAATTTTTATATTGATGTTTGTTACAAAGTGCAATAAAGGATATATATATATACATATATATATATATATATATATATATATATATATATATATATATATATATATATATATATATATATATATATATATATATATATATATATATATATATATATATATATATATATTTATATATATAAAAAAAAAAGATAATTTTAAAAAAAGGTACAGACCTTATGTCCGTAGTGGTATAAATTAAATTGCAAAAAAAAAAAGAAACGTAGCTATTATTAAAAATTGGTTAGAAAGACTTGTCGTAGCAATAGACGGCAATAGGTCAGTGTCTAATTGTAGGTTGCAAATTCGATATTATTATATTTGCAGATTTTTATTATAATATTAAAAAATGTAATATTTTTGTTTATTTTCCCTGTCTAGTGAAAGAAACGCCGTGTTGTCTGTTTTAATAGAATAGGAAAGAGAAAATATAAGTGTTTTAACACCCTCTAGGTTCAATTGTATAAAATGAAAATAAGCAACTTAAATTTTGTAATAAATGGATCTCTTAGGGTATATTTTTTAAGTCTTAGTTTTAAGTATTTAGTTAACAAAAAAAATGTATTGCATATGATAAAACAAGAATCATGTTAAAAAGGTACAGACCTTATGTCCGTAGAGTGATAAAATAGAATTATAAAAAAAACACTCTAGGTTCGACACACAGAAGATGCTTGTATTTTATAAAATGTTCTGTTGTTTTGCAAAGTAAACAAAGAGAATATACTCATAAGTTTCTTCAAATCAATTAACTAATCGAGTTCATCGTAGCGCATACAGCATCTGATCGTCATCGACCCACAACCATCGGGTTGTGGGTTCAATCTTCACTTGGGGGAATAATTATATTATATTCATTTCTTCGCTGTTGAGTTCCACTACTCACACGTCTCACATTCAAAAGTATATATACGTATAGTAAAGTATAAAGTCAAATATTTTTAAAAAAAATAAGAAGTACAAGTTTCATTTTTTGAACATCAACGAGTTTACACCACCGGTTCACTAAAGTTAATGCCTCAGACCTGATAGTAAGATAGTATGACGCAAATATGTTACTTAACCTTTATAACCGCCTCAATATATATCATTTACTAATTGATACTAATTATATTATTGTTCCATTTATTGTGCTCGCAAGGTCATCGCAGCAATTAATTTTATTTATTTACTTTTATAGCTTCACGCTGTATCCCGAACACAGCAGGGTAGGCAGAGGAAACCTAGTGTTAAGACACTCCGTTCCCCGCTTTCCGCCGAATTCGGCGGCATTGCGTGTTAATTGGCGGAACTTAACGCCGCAAATATGTTAGTTAACCTTTATAACCACCTCAATATATATCATTTACTAATTGATACAAATTATATTACTGTTCCGTTTATTGTTCTCAGCGGATAAGTACGCGGTACTAGCAAGGTCATCGCAGCAATTAATTTTAAAATCATTTTATGCGCGTAATTAATTTAAATGATTTCTTTGCATTATATAAAATACCAGAACACTAATTAATCATTAACTCTAATGAGAAGTTTAATTGCTTTTGAATATACTTTTGTAGGCTTCATTATAAAAGGTTTTTGCTTGTATGAATTCTAAATAGTGAACTGAAAATAGGCTGTATATAATATATTGATAGTCTCAATAAAATTGTAGCATAATTTTATAGCTTCTTTCGTCATATTTCCTTTAAATTTTTTTTTAGCTTCACGCTGTATCCCGCTCACAGCAGGGTAGACAGAAGGAACTTGTGTTAAGACACTCCGTTCCCCACTTTCCGTGAAATTCGAAGGCATAGTGTGTTGGCGGAACTTAGCGCCACGCTTTGCCTCGACACCAGAGCGAAGAAAATGGAAATATTAAATATTTCCACTCCTCGAGTGGGAATCGCACCCACAACCAGTCGTTTACAGTCACACGCTTGTGCCACTGGGCCACGACTGGCACCAACTTTTAATTAAAGATAGTTTTAATATTTAGAAGCTTTTTGTAAGATCATGTAGGGAACAGATTGTCTTAACACTAACTGTCGTTACTTCTATTATGCGGGATAAAGTTTGAATCTGTTGCGTGTTTTTCTAAAATGGAATATCTGTCGCTCTTTTTTATTCACAAACCATCATGGTACAGTGAAACAATGTCAAACTGCAATTGCAATTGGTTGCAGATTCGATTTCCACTCGATCATTATATGGTTCATTTCATTTCTCCGCTCTGACACCTAAGAGAAAACGCAGCGTTGAACTCTACCACGCTACATACATTGTTTTGAAGGCAAGTCGAAAGTGCAGAACGGAGTGTTTTGACACTAGGTTCTGACTGATTACCATACTATGCTGATTGTATAGTATACCCTACTGTACTATAAAAAAACGTAAAACTGTTTTTTTATTAGCAACTAGTGGCCCGCCTGTGTCTTCGCCTGTGTGAACTACACAACTATTTCACTATAGGCACGCGCCGCCACGTCGATATCATGTTATCCTTTAATATCATCAGTGTTTCATTCTTTGAATCTTTCTATCTATTAAAAGAAATCGCATCAAAATCCTTTGCAAAGTTTTGAAGATCTAAGCATACATACATACAGATAGACGCGGAAAGAGACTTTGTTTTGTACTATGTAAAGAAAAATAAATTGAAACATAATAAACCCCTATTAACTAGCGCTAAGCTAGCGAGGTTGCTTCGTCAACGCTTTCGCTTCCAGTTCTCGAGTGCTCTAAACATTTTTATAGAGCGGTTTACATCACGCTATATTTTCTAATTAAATTACACTTTCCATATATGGCTCAAGGAGCGAGTAGCCGCGACTACGCACCGTTACGAAACGCTACTGTACTAAAGTCCAAAGGCGACTTAAGATGGTGCAGATTTTAGCATTTATTCATATAAGTAACATATACATTATTTGTTAGTTAAAAAAAAAAAAATTGCGTAACAATTGAAATAAAATCCTTTAACTATTACTACTATCAATTTTACTTAAACACTAGGTTCTCTCTGCGTACCCTGCTGTGTGCGGGATACAGCGTGAAGCTATAAAAAAACTGAAAACTGTGGAACCGAGTGTCTTTATACTAGTTCTCTCTGCCAGCGTAGTCAGAAGGAACCTAGTGCAAAGACACACCTCTAAACGCGTAAAAGGGTTTAAAATAATTAAAAATATACAATAAATAATACTTTATTTTCAATCGATGCCTTTCCTCAATGGTTAAGCTTTAAGCCAGTTACAGAAGTGGCTGTGAGATTTGATAACGTTATTAGTTATATCACAAAGAGGTGTGTATCGTCTATCAACCATCGACTATCATACATTACACGCCGGTTACGACGTTATCGTCAGGTAAATTATCGACACCGTAATATGTATATTAACGATTATCTTCGCGAGTTTGTTCGAGCAATTTGGATTTATGACTCTCTTATTTAATAAAGTGATATCTACATTTTATTTTAATTTTTCTTTTTTTTAGAGAAGTATTAAAAGGTGTCATTTTTAAGGTAAGTTCTTTAAGGTTTAAGGTACGCTTTGAAGTTTAAATGAATCTTGTTTGCAGTATATTTATTGCTATAATTAGTTTTATTATTGATAAATAAAATAAAGCTACTAACTGATTATTTACTCCGCTCCATACCCATCATCCGTATCCATGAAGATGTATTGTATAAATCACAGTTGAGTGTCGGACCTATCCAGCTTTAGAATATATGGAGGGAAAAACATTTCCATATAGGATATCTGTAATATAACCACATAATCTTTTTTCGTAACGCAAGATTATCAAAAGAATCGCAATAGTCCAAAGGCACGCTGAAATCACTGTGCAAAATTGTAACAACCAAAATATCTATGGAACAACTCTGGCAAAGACTTTACTAAAAAAAGTACTAAGCTAAACCTTTAGACTTTAACAAAAAAATAAAATATAGTCAGAAACTGTAACTAAACATAGAATATGTAAATTTTATTAGTAAATTATTCTTAAAAAACCTTTTCTCAACTCAATCCTTCCTATCCGGAAGTAAGAACACCGTAGTTAAATATAATTTGCATATAAACAAGGTATAAAGGCAATCAGCGGCTAGCGAGTGCGCGTGCGCGTGCGCCTGCGCCTGCGCGGTGTGAAAGTGAGCCGCAATTAAATTAGGTGGCGGAAAGCGGAACGTTGCGTCACTCATCTGCCGGCCATCGCGCATTATGGGTCACTTAGACACTTAGAATTCGTCTCGGCTTCCACTCGTTATGGGTAACAATGATCTCTGACAGGTGTCTGTTGAGACGATGGTATAATGATTATAATGTATACTAGTGACCCGCTCTCGGCTTCGCCTGCGTAAACTACACAATTATAACAGTTTTTTTTCGCCCGCCCGTGATGTAATTTAAATTGTTAAATTATTTAAAAAAATGAAAAAAAAAGTCCAAATGTTAAGGAAAGTATATGAAAATATGTAAGTCTAAACTTTAAAAAATATTTTCAGAGATTAAAGTACACAAACAAAGGAACTGATGAACAGAAAATAAATATGGAAATCATTGTTTTGGTTTCTACTACATAAATAAATGTCCCCAATAATATTTTTTTATATAAACAAATAACAGTCAGGTACATTTTTATTATATGTATTTATGACGCAGAAATAAGATGAACTATAGAAGGTACTAATATGTCCATCATTATATTTACAAAGAAAATGTAATGTAAGAGAATATAATTGAAACTGTAAGTAACGGTTACTATCACTGAACTCTCACTTAATGACTGAATGAATAATGGTTTAATATTATTTAAATATTCAGACGAAATGTCTTGTTATTTATTTATTTTTTCGATTTGTTTGTCCGTGTATATTTTTTTTTTTTTAGCTTCACGCTGTATCCCGACTACAGCAGAATAGGTAGAAGGAACTTAGTGTTAAGATACTGCGTTCCCCAATTTCCGCCCAATTCGTAGGCATTGCGTGTAACCTGGCGAAAGTTAACGCCGCGTTAGGTTGCCTCGGTACCAGAGCGAAGAAAATGTAAATATCAAATATTTGCACTCCTCGAGAGGGAATCAAATCCACAACCAGTCGTTTACAGTCACACGATTGTGCCACTGCACCACGACTGGCCCCAATCCAATAATCTTAGATATATGAAAAAAATAATAACCTATTACTTGTGGTATTCATATACATTTTCATAGGTATACCTTATCCAAAATTATAGTTAAACATATTTGGTACAGTTGACGATATTTATGTTTTTATCTGCAGATTATTTGAATACTTCAGATTTCAACAATAATAAAATTTTCATTCAGTCATTAGACAATACATTCAAATAAAGATTATAATATTAATTAATAATTTAAAACAGGTCATTTTTGGTTTTTCTTTTTTTTTGCTTCACGCTGTATCCCGTACACAGCAGGGTAGGCAGAGGTAACCTAGTGTTAAGACACTCCGCTTCTCATTTTTTTTATTTACTTTTAGTAGTTTATAGTAGTAACTAGTATTTACGTATAATGTCTGCGAAATAAACAATATTTATATATTTAGCTCACTAACCGCGTGCCGCCATTGTTCAATGTAGTCTGATAGAGCTTGCGATTTTATTGTTTAAGTTGAACGATGACTAATTATTTAGTAATAAAAGACAATGGCTTGATTCACGGCGCTAATGAAGCAATTAACTTATCAGTGACTTTCTTGCACTTCTTGTTGCGTTTGTTGTTGGTATATATAAGCCTATGTCATATAAAAAAACTATTGTTTCTTTTTTTAGCATAGCAGGGTAGTGTCAGAGAAAATTTAATGTTAAGACACTCCGTTCTCCATTTTTCGTCCATAATCGATATGTTTGGTGGCGGAACTCATTGAGTGAGGTTTGAACTCATAAGTATTGCGTTTTCAATTAGTTGCTTTTCCACTGCGCCACAGCAGATGGACGCCTTAGGCTATATACACATATAGAGTAAATTATTTTTAAAATTACTAAAATACAATAAAATTACTAAAATACAATAAAAATTCATGCGATTGGTAGTCTTTAGATTTATTCTCGTGCAACAAATGTATTTTGAATTCCCTTTTTTAGATTACACGCCTTTTAGTCTAGCCTCATAGGTGATCAGAGAGTAAGAACTACATGAATATTAGATGAGATTTTTAACCACGAAAAGTTTCTCAATAAACAATATTTCAAATATAAACAATCACCAGTAAGATTTGAACCTCTAAACGTCGTATGTAGTAAATCAACAAGTCGACTGCGCCACAACGTTGTCGCAATGTGTTATTATAATGAAAAATCTAACGGTACCGTATTACAGTATAAGCAGGTGAAATAGGCGCTTATCAAAACTCAAATGAGTATAATTCTAATGAGCTCGTATAAAGTACAACGATCTTTGAGACCTGTATCTGTAGGGTTGTCCCATTAGATTACTGGTATTGACAGATTATATGTAAAGTATTTTTAATTTATAAAAAAACGTGTTACATTTAGAATACAGCGGTTTTTAACTTACGTGTGTACTAATCCTACTGTATGAATAAAACTTCATTTTTTGATTTTAATAATTATATAATATACAAAAGTTTTATCTACCACTAATTAGACAACATTGTAGTTCATAAAAAGTATTTGCGAATTTCCTTAATTTTTGAGTAGAATATAAAAGTTATACTTTAATGGAAAATTTGAATATTGAATTGGATTATTGAAAAATAAATAGTATACAAAGCGCGGCGTTTAGTTCCGCTACTTAACACACAATGTCTCAATTACGGGCTGAAAGAAACGAACGAAGTGTGTTGTAGCTAGGTTCTCTCAGAATACCCTCCAATGCGAGAAAAAAGGTGAAGCTGCTTTTTAAAGTTATGTTTAATATAAATTTAAAAAGCATAAGCAACATGATTTCAAAAACAAAAAGAGCAGAAGGTAAAGAACCAAATGACGCACTACTAATTTCTGTAACCCTACTAATTGCCAGTAATAGACAGTATTATATATATACATAAAATTGAAGTCCAAAGCTCAGCATATCATCATTTTTATAACGACTGTAATGACGACAGCTGTCTAATTAAGTAAGTCTACGACGCGATAATTATGCGTTTAAAATACATTTTATCTCATAAACTTATATATAAAGTTACCTACATTCAAATAACTTTTCTTATACTATACTACTACTATTCTGTACTACTACTATACTTTATTCTATTAAAAAAGCGACTATAGTCGATAAGTCTGAAGGAATTCACTTTGGTTCTTTTAAACATAAATAATTTTTTTTTGTTCCACGCCATATATCGCTTACAGTAGGATAGCCAGAGGGAACCTTGAGTTAAGACACTCCGTTCCCCATTATCCGCGAAATTTTGAAGGCATTACGTGTTAAGTGGCGGAACTTAACGCCGCTCTTTCCCTCGACACCAGAGTGAAAATATTTCCACCCCTCGAGTGGCAATCGAATCCACAACCAGTCGCGTTTACAATCACATTTATGTGCCAACAAGCCAAGACTGATTTAAAAAAAATAAACCTATTTTAAATATTTGCCAACCCTATAACAACAAGTAGTTCGCGATCCAAAAATGGCATCCAGACCATTGCAGCGACCAGATTATCCGATAACTCATTATTCAGTGCACGTCTAGAAAGCGATTGTGCGAAAATACTGCGGAATCAAACCTTATACCCTCGCGTTAAGACCACACGCCGCTTACTTACGGTTAGTATGTACTTAGAGTTAGTTATATAAAAAGAGTCCTTTTATGTGTTGAAATTATTCATAATATGTGTGTCCAAATATTTAAGTCTTATATGGTAGTATTGTCTAATATATATTTTAACATTTCTTTTTTTTTCAGCTTCACGCTGTATCCCGCACACAGCAGGGTAGGCAGAGGGAACCTAGTGTTAAGACACTCCGTTCCCCACTTTCCGCCGAATTCGGAGGCTTGCGTGTTAAGTGGCGGAACTTAACGCCGCGCTTTACCTCGACACCAGAGCGAAAAAAATGGAAATATAATTTCCACCTCCTCGAGTGGGAATCGAACCTACAACCAGTCGTTTACAGTCACACACTTGTGCCACTGGGCCACGACTGGCAACAGCGTCCGCCACTTAACATGCAATATCTCGAATTCTAGAGGAACATGGAGATCGGAGCGTCTTCATACTAAAATTCTCTCTGGTATGCAGACAAAGCGCCCTTCTGGTTAGACGTAGATTCAAATCT
The DNA here is from genome assembly GCA_019049465.1 of Dryas iulia moderata. Taxonomy (NCBI): domain Eukaryota; kingdom Metazoa; phylum Arthropoda; class Insecta; order Lepidoptera; family Nymphalidae; genus Dryas; species Dryas iulia. Next base: position 5,429,919 of record CM032440.1, read on the forward strand.
TCCTTTGGGGTATTTTGTGATTATGTATAGATATATTTTCTGTTTCTGACATCATTTCTTTTCTTTATTTCTATATAAAAAAATCTTTATCCGGAATATAATTAATTAGGATGGTGAGAACAAAAGAGTATTTATAAAATATTGAACTATTTAAAAAAGCAGATAAAAAGAAAGTCAAAGCACTAGACTGTAGATAAACGTGTGACAGACAGACAGACAGGCAGACAGTGCAGTATCTGCAATACGCAACGCTAGGTCACTCTTAATTAGGTTTTAGCATCGAATTAGCCGTCACCTAGATCTGTCATCGGCTATTCAATATAAATCAACTTGTTGGCTCAATTAATTGTAATCTATTCAATTAACACTCGATTTAGTTAACTTGTAGAGTGGACCGTCGTGGTGCAGTGGGACAGTTTCTGCGTGACCGCGATCGGTTGCAGGTTCGATACTCTCTTGGTGGAATTATCATCATTTTATTATTTTCATTTGTTAACAGAAAAAAAGTACAGTGTTGAGTTACGTCACTCAACACGCTGTTTAGAATTTAAGCGGAAACTAGAGAACAAAGTTTTTACTTTGCAACTTTCTATCTGCAAAAATGTATGATATTGTAAAGTGACCTGTTTTAAATATAACGATAACCTATCTAGTATAGTAACATGGTAATTTACAATTTATGTTTTACAATGATTGTTAAGACTTTAGAGCAAATCTATAACGATTAGTCGACAAGTTGACACTTTAAGCACGCCTTGCAATGGCTGTGATATTTTTATTAATTATTTAATTATTTCATATATTTATTATGCGTTATTGTAAAAAAATATTGGTTTTTAGCACTTTTGTTAATATAAACTTTAACTAAGATAAATATATCACCCGTAAGCATATTTTTATGCAAAAAAGGGCCTAAAGTTTTTCCTTTATAATTAGTTTAATAATATATGCACTTGGACAAAGATAACGTGTACATTGATAATCACAAGTTATTTCACGCTGTATCCCGCGCACAGCAGGGTAGGCAGAGGGAACCTAGTGTTAAGACACTCCGTTCCCCACTTTCCGCCAAATTCGGAGGCTTGCGTGTTAAGTGGCGGAACTTAACGCCGCGCTTTACCTCGACACCAGAGCGAAGAAAATGGAAATATAATTTCCACCCCTCGAGTGGGAATCGAACCCACTACCAGTCGTTTATAGTCAGTCACACGCTTGTGCCACTGGGCCACGACTGTTATTTCGTATACTTTATCTCCATTTAGAAATATATATCGTATGCCGAGTAGCAAAACACAACGCTATATGCTTCAATTACCGAATATTGTTATTCAATAACACATACTCGTACATAACAATAATAAAAAAACATCGTTACAATGGCTTATTCAAATGATAAAAATACATTACGCATTACACATAAAAACATGTTTATTTTTATATAAGTAAAATATACCTATTATAATATTTTTTACATTTACTGTTCCTTATTGTATGCTTTTAATATAACTTGCCTATAAAAGATGTAAATGAAGAAGTATTGTAAGCTTTATTCAAAATTATATTGACGGATAAAATTATTTAATTATTATTATAAAGGTTATGTGGGGCCAGTCGTAGCACAGTGGCACAGAGTGTGACTGTAAAGCGAATGATTGTGGGTTCGATTTCCACTCGAGGAGTGGAAATATTTGATTTTTCCATTTTCCTCGCTTTGGTGTCAAGACAAAGCGCGGCGTTAAGTTCCACCACTTAACACGCAATGCCGAAGGATTTGGCGGAAAGTGGGGAACGGAGTGTCTTATCACCAGGTTCCCTCCACTCTGATCTGTGCAGGATACAGCGTGAAGATAGAAAATAGTTATATGGGGAGACAAGTGTTAAAAATAATTTATTTATATAATAATGCAATAGTATATTAATATAGGTACACTTGGGCCTAACTTTGGGGTCACTAGTCAAGATATATAACAATCTGTGCAAACATATAGTTGTGTTATTACCTGCCAAACTATTGTTATTTAGAAGCGAATTAGACAAACACACATAACTTAAAAAAACCTATGGCAAAGGTAATTGATATAAAATTGATTTTTGTTAACTTTGAAATCGTATTTTAGTAAGGCATTTCCTAACATTTAGCATTATAGTGGCATTTCTTTGTTCCTTTGGGACACAAAAACAAAATCTGCTGTTCCATATTTGGGAGTTTAAAAAATCAATCGTCATCATCGAGATATCTCTCAATATTCAGTAGAAATGTCCTTACTGCACTACGTCAGTGTTTAATTAAGTATTTTTACTACAGACACGGTGCGGGACCACTTTGTGAGCACATCACGTTGAACAAAAACGATGCCAGTAGGCCTCAGGTGGTGAGATCATAAGCGTATCTACTATGAATAATAAACCTAATCTCATTATAAGTATTACAATATTTAAATAATAGCGCCATTGTCATTCAGTGGGGATATCCCTAACTGTACGATGGTTTTGGGTTCATAAGGTCTTGATTCAAGTAGAGAGCAGCAAAAAGTTACAAAAAGTTGCAAAAAGTACAGCTGAAAAATTATATTTTCTTATTACATATATGGGAAATAAAAAAATGGGTTATTTATCAAAATGTGGAATTTGAAATTATATGAACTAAAACGTAAAATGGTAGCCTTATCACTAACATCGACCTTTTTTGTAACATACGTAATGGTCTACTGAAAAAATGTATGGTTTTATGTGTAGTGTTACATTAAAAAAAAACATCTTGAAAGTATGTTAAATACAGCACAGTACATTTTTAGAGGATAATTTTAACTTTACATTTTACAGTATAACTTTACTTACCAATAGTCAAAGTATACGAAGCATTCTCCAATCAACATAAAACTGCAACAAAAAAAGGGAAATAAGCGTAAGCAAACAAAATAAAGAAATTTTTTAAACATAAATTAATGTAGTCATCTCACAGTATAACTATTAACGTCAGAGAGAACGCGGCACTTAACGCTGCACTTTATCACTTTATCGAAGTAGGGCGGGAAAATAAAAATAATTTAAATATAATTGGATTGTCCGAGAGGAATTGAACCCACTACCGTTTTCTTAGCAGTCAGATTCAGTCCCACTGCTGTATTCATAATCCTAGAATGTTTTAAAACATTTAAAGATTAAAGCAAAGGCTAGTAATAAGTCAAAGAATATATATTAATAATATGTGACTGTGTATAGACACCGTCATAGCGCAATGGGATATCGACTGACTGAAAAATTAGTTGTAATTAGTTTTGAATTCGATTCCCACTGGGTGTAATGATTATAATTTAATTATTTTCATTTCTCCATTAGTGAACAAGAGAAACTCTAGCGTTCCTTGAATACGTTCCTAAAAAAAGTTCCTAAAAACCTTGAGTTCCACCACTCAATACAACATTTCTCAAATTCGGGCGAAAATTAAAAAAACGGAGTACTTTGTCATTAGACTCTCTTAACTACCTACTAAAAACGTTTTTTTTGTTTTAGCAAATATGTTAATTGTGTTCATTTAATCAAAATAACCTAATCAAAAGGCTACCCATCATAAATACAACGAGAGTGAAAACTATTTACCATATGACATTGAGAATGACCCCTGCATTGCAGCTTACCGCTCACCGATATATGCAAGCGCAGTCGGTAGCTGGCGCAGTGAATTATTCAATAGGACATAACGAAGATATTTCTGTATTGCAATATTTGAATAATAAATATTTAAATAAAGCTCTCAAAAGCTTAATACATATTTGCATTTGCATAAGCTTTTAGTATAAATTATATGAGTACATGTGTTGCTTTTAGTAAATCAAATAATCCCGTGTTTATCTGTGTCTATTTATGTCTATTTATTATCATTTAGATAATAAATAGACAAACTTAGTTTAAATGTTCAGTTATTTTCAATATTATTTTCACATACCATAAAATTCTATGTATATTTTTGTAGACTTATCAGACTTGATCGTATAAACACTTCTCCGAGTGAAATTGAAGTCTGTAGTAATAATTTCCATGTAGATCCTTACTGCTACATTATAAATATATACATATTATATACATTTATTTATGTTTGAAGCCCCGTTGGTGCAGAGGAATGGCATCTGATTCGAAACGCTATGGTGATAGGTTCTATTCCCACTCGGGACAAAGATTATATATTATGGTCATTTCTCCACTCTGATGCTTAAGACAAAGCGCGGCGTTAAGTTCCGTTAATTACACCGCAATGACTTGATTTCGGGCCGGAATTGAAGGACGGAGTGCATTCTCTCTATCTACCTTGCCATACGAGAAAACGCTTAAAGGTATTAACGTTTTCATCGTATCGAGATCCCATTACAATAAGTA